>BSBN01001329.1:0-4800000 GCA_027924645.1 Cunninghamia lanceolata | reverse complement strand
TGTCATCCACTACCATCCCAAAACAATTCAAAAATCCAAAAAAATCAAATATTCCCAAAATAAGAAAAAAATCAAATATCCAACAAAAATCCAAGAAATAATCCAAATGCAAGTCATCCTTAATCCATACCAATCTAGCTAATCAATCTAGCCAAATCATCTAATCGCATCCTTTGGTCTTGATCCTAATCTTGTCATAAACCAAATCAATCAATCAATCATCAATGGGATATATCATTCTGGCATCCTTGTGTTGATCTAGGGATATATCATTCCCCACAATGACAACACTATCTTAATCATCATCATCAATTAATTATCAGTTTATAGCTTGATAGAGGTAATACCTTTCTTGTTTTTTAATCATTTGTGCATGCTTGCTTTCTTGCTTGTGTGTGTTATCATTTTATCTTGGATTTGTATCGATTCCTTATCATTCCAGCTAATATTCATATCTTGTGTATGGTGGAATAGATTTTTACATTATCCTTTGCATCTAAGGTCATTTCATACCTTTTATGCACTTGGAATTTAATGCTCTAAGTTTTCTTCCTCATACATCTAGAAAAGGTTGTATTACGTTGGGTGCACAAGACACATCGTCACCTTGGTATTTATACCTTGGTGCATAATGTCTAGTGCTATATCAAACTATATGGCTGTTCACCTCATTGCAACATAACATATCATTCATCTCTTTCATCTATCCCTTATCTTTTCTCCTTCCCCCAACCCATTGGTTTTCATTCATTTTGAGAGAATACCCATGTTCTTCTAACCCGCCTATCCTCTCGAGGGGGCATCATCCTATCCTTACATCATTATCCTATCCTTACATCATCATACTATCCTTATATCATCATCCCATCCTTACATCCATTCCTCCTTGTCACTCTTTCATGTGGCTGGGCCATCCTTTTCCCTTCATCCATACCTTATCTTCTTTGAAATGATGTTACTTCTCTTAGTCGCAACACCATCCCAAAGAGAGGAAAAATGTAGATACCTAAAATTGACAGTGTCTTGTGACATCACGTCTTGAGACACCTTATGACACATTTTGTCCTAGGACCCTTTCATAACCCTTCCATCATCCAATTAGTTAAATAAATTATAATTATTTAACTAATCCCATTTTAATCACATTTGTCCTCTCATAGCCAATTAATTAAATAAATTATATATTTTTAATTAATTCCCACTTATATCTCCATCCTCCAATTTAAATAAATCAAATATTTATTTAAATTAGCCCTCACCACATAATTTAAATAATTTTATTATTTAATTCCCCATTTGTCCTTATTCTCACATGACTAGAAGCTTCTAGAAATCCTTATCATAAGGAAGCCTCTAGAAGATTCTTAATCTTTATCCTTTACTTAATTCCTCTCATTCAACCCTTGTGTGACACTTGTCACATGACTACAACTCCAAGCCTTGATCCATGTCTTACTTAATCCTAGCCATCCATCACTAATCTAATTCTAGCCATCCATTCGTATCCCTCATCTCCTATAAATCAAGCCTTGACCAAGCCATTTGGCATCACATATTCAAACATCATCATGCTGTCAAAATCATTCTAGCTCTTCCATTATCATACATCATACATCATCCATTATCATTATCTAGTTGCTATGCTACAAATTTGAGCAACCAACTTATCAAAATCGGTATCAAATATCATAGGATTGTTTGTCATTTTCATAATATTGCTTAGTCCTTTGATCCCTAGATGAGGTGTTGTTCAAGTATGGAATTGGTACTTTCATTGTTTGTTTCATTATTTGATTTCCATATTTTTGCATACACATAATTCATCATGTATACAAGTTAGTATAATTCTTACCCATTCATGATCAACACAGAAGTCTAGGTAGTCCTTCCATATATCTAATTTTTTTTTTCCTATCTCCACATATTGTGGAAAATAGTTTGTTTGGTCTGGCTAGAGGAGTGTTCTGCATAGCTCCTCGAATTTAGTATGGTCTATCTTTGAGATCGACACATGTATATATTTCCTTATATCCTCTATGTAGATATATAGTAGAACCCCAACCAGATAAACCATCCATTAAGGATAATATTTCGTGACTAGCGGTGAGATATACTATGATGTCGATGTTAGATAAAGGGAAATCATCCTTTTGAAAAGCTTTGTTTAGATCCCTGAAATTAGTACATATACAGATGCCCCTAGTGACTTTAGAGACAGGGACTAGATTTGAAACCCATTCAGGATAATCAATGGACCAGATGAATTTCACGTCTAATAGCTTATGTAGTTCTGCCTTGATGAGTAATGCTATTTGGGGATGCATCTTCATGAGTTTTTGTTTAACTAGCATGACATTGGGAAATACTACTAAATGATGGATCACTAAGGAAGGATCTAATCCAGGCATGTCTAGGTATGACCAAGCAAAGTTGACGGTCCTTTTCAAAAAGAAATTTGTGAAAGCCTCTTTCTCTTGTTCTGATAAGGAAGCTGCGAGAAATGTAATCTTAGGATTTTGGGTTGTTCCCAAATTGATCTCTTGTGATTTCTCATCCAAAAGTGGAGATTTTTTCGGATATGTCGATTGTAGGGGAAGGTCAAATCCTCCATCCTTGAGTGCCTTAGGGAGGTTTTCATTGTTGGATACATCCTTTCTTTTTACTATTTTGGAATTCAATGGTGCCACAATGTGGTTTTCACTAGGGGATCTTTTTATTGTTTTATTTTTACGACTAGAGTTGACCTTCTCGCCAAAGTATGTTGTGTTATCCAGATCTATGTTGAAACCTAATTTATGGTCACCTAAGGGAATATTGTCTCATGGTCCCATGAATTCTACAATGGCCTCATCATTCTGAAATATGTCTAGAATCGGAGGCTCATGTTGGCCCCAATTGATAATTTCTAGGTAAATAAGTGGAAGGTTTTGGGTTTTGGTAGTGGATGTTAGGGAGATAGAGGATATCATGCTAATAGAGGTCTCATGAAGTAGGTCTGCGAGATGTATCACATAGTTGTCAATGGTATCCTTGTTAGAATTTTCAACTACAGGTAAGGCCTTCGCTACTTCGTCAAGAATATACTCGATGTCCGAGGACTTTGGTACCTCCTTTCCGTACCCTAATCCTTGTTTATTATGTTTCCTTGTCACAATGATGGGTTCTATGTTTCCTTGTCCATGCAATCCAAGGCCACCTTGACCTTTGTAACCCATGTTCTTAACAATGCAAAGACCCCTAGTATGCTATTCAATTGGTAGTGTGACTGGATCTTGGGCTTCCTTATATATCTATGATGATATATGTTCAATGGATTCATCTTCTAGAAGTCCCTAATGAATGAATGTGGTGGGGCTAGCCTTTATGATAAGTTTTAAGCTTTTTTTTGCTATGGGTGGTTTTCCATTAGATCTAGGTGATTGTGGCAAGTTACCCACATAAGATTATTTTTGTAGATCATACTCACCAAACCCTTTTTCTTTGTACTAGACCTTGATCTTGGGAATAGGTTTATCAGATGGGGCCTTGGTTAATGTAAATGGATCAATATAGGATGAGGATGGTTGAGTTGCAATGTTGTTTGGAATGTGATTTGAATCTTTATAGCGGCCTTGCATGGCTCTACAAAACTCATAAGGATTAGGGTCTCCAAGAATAGTAATTTCTTTACCGTTGTAAGGAAATTTGAGACACTGGTGGTTTGTGGATGGTACAGCCTTCATGGTATGTATCCATGGGTGACCTAGAATGATATTTTAGGGAAGATCAAGGTCCAATACTTGACAACGAGTTTCAATACCTGTAGGATCAACTTGGATGGGTAGATGAATGACACCTTCAGATTCTCTTTCTACATCATCATATTCTTTAATGGTTTTAACTTTTTTCTGAATCAATAAATTCCTCAGAGTACCCTAACTATTTTAACAATTTTAGAGAGCATATGTTTAAGCTAGCACCACCATCTATAGGGACCCATTTGATTTTGCATTGATGGACATAGACTTTGTTGTGTAATGCATCATTATGGTAAGGGCTATGTGATGGGAGGTGTTTTTTAGTGAAGATCAAGTAGTGAGATGAAGTAATGTGACCTATCATAGCTTGAAACTAGTCAACATCTATGCTATTTGGAATGGATGACTCTTGCAAGGCTTTTTCAAGAACAACTTTATGTGCAGGTGACACCTTAAGAAGATCCAAAATGGGTATCTGTGCCAGGGTTTTGCCTAGATGATCAAGAATATTGTACTCAGAGGCTGGATTTGCATTGGGTGCTATCTTGCGTAGGGTGACACATCTAGGATGAGTTGTTACCTCACAATTAGGTGTTTTTCTGTTAATGGTAAGGGTAGACACATGGTGATGACTCTCGGTTATATGCCCTATAATGGAATCATAGGATTTGGATGCATGGTTGACACTTTTATTTTTATTGGAGTTATTTCCCTTATTGTGAGGTGGGAATGGATCCTTGTAGATATTGATGTCATTGTTAGATGTTTGTTTTGGAGCTTCATCCACATTTATGTCACCTCGGCTTATAAGATTCTGGATGAGATTCTTAAGTTTCATACATCCAGGGGTTTTATGTCCTTTTACCCTATGGAATTCACAGTATTCATTGTCCTTATATCATGAGGGTTTGAATTGAGGTTCATCATATTGATGTGCTTTGGGTAGAGTGATGAGACCTGTTTGAACCAGTTTTCGTAGGATAACTTCAATGGGTTCTCCCAAAGGAGTAAATTTACATCGTTGGGTTGAATCTTGTCATGATTGTTCTTGAGGTGTTGAAAGGATATTTTTGACTGGTTGTATATTGATAGGTGTTTGGATATTTTGAATGTGTTTGGCATCCACAACACCATCATTGACAATATTTTTATTCTTGGACCAAAAACAGGTTTTGTTATTGGATTGTTGAGGATTGTCTTTGTTTTCATTGAAAATTTTAACTAGACCTTTAGCAATAAGGGCCTTTTCGATGTTTGTTCCCTTAAATATGATTTCGTCAAAAGAATTTGCACATTAGATTTGTAGATGAAAACCTAGCTCTTGGTTTAGGTTTTGGATGAAAATATTGACCAATTATTTTTCAAGAATAGGCCAAGGGAACTTGCTAGCCATATTCCTTCAACATTATAGAAATGAGATGAAAGTTTCACCATTGCATTGTTTGTTGTTACATAAATCATCATGGAAACAACATGTTCTATGTTGTAAGAGAAATGAGTTACGAATTTATTAGCTAACTCGTTGAAAGTTTTGATACATGGTTGTAAGTGAGAAAACCATTCTATAGCTTGCCCTCTGAGACTATGGGGAAAGGGGATCATAAGATATGTATCATTGTGGGCTACCTCAAGACAAGCGACATAGAATTCCCTAAGATGTTCTTTTGGATCTCCTTTGCCTTTGTATTTATCAAGTTTAGGCATTTCAAAATTATGAGGAAAGGGGATCATAGGGATAGATCTATCAAAAGGATAAAGGCAAACATCCTCCAAAGAGAAAGTTTTCTTAGGTTGTCCTAGGGTGATATCTGAGATTTGTTTTTTTAGATATGAAATTTTCTAATCCCATTCTGATGTAGTATTCTGAGGAGCTTGAAGACCCTGATAGTTTGACAATGGTGGTTGTGATATTTGATGTGGATTGATGTAGGAATATGGATTGGAAGTTTGAGGTTGTGACATAGATGGGGGATTAGCTATAGATGCATATGAATATGGGTTGGAAGTTTGGGGTTGTGAAGTGAGTAATGGATTAGAAACTTGAGGTTGTGATGAGAGAAATGATAATGGGTTGGAATCTTGGGGTTGTAAAGTGAGGAATGGATTAGAAACTCAAGGTTGTGATGAGAGAAATGATAATGGGTGGGAAGCTTAGGGTTGTGAAGTGATGGGAATATTATGTTGAGTTATGGATGACATGTCTGGGTTAACTTGTGGGATGGATGATGGAGCACTAGAAAAAATAGGACCAAACAATGTGGGAGGTTGGTAGAGAGGGTTAACAAATTGGTTAGTGAATGACATAGAAGAAGTGTTATAAGATGGTGGTGTAGTTATGGTAGAAATGATAGGTGCTATGGTAGATGTTGTAGAAATAGAAAGGGAAGAGGGGTCTTGTTCCTTAATTATGGAGGTATCAAAATTACTAGGAAATTTGGCTCTCCTCTGAGCAAGTAAGAGAAAAAATCAATTAAGATCAGACGTTAGGAGATGGTCTACAGTGTCTAAAACTTTTGGGTCTTGGAATTCATCATGGTTAAATTCTCCCTCTAGTTCTTGTGATTGGGGTATTACTTTCGTGGAAGATGATTGAGCCAAAACATAGCCACTAGGTCAAAAAGTATGTGGGGGCATTCCCATAATAAATTTACTTGCATCTATTAATGTTTTGGGAACATTTTGATTTGTCTCCATATTTTTCCAATATTGAGATCTAGTTATGGGCATGAAAGATTAGAGACTTTTGATGATGGATGAAGATGGATGGAGTGATTTGGACTTTTAAAATATAGTGAGACTTCAAGGATGTTTGGACCAAAGATTTGATGTGGAGATAAAAAAGATGATAACCAAACAAGGTTGACATAAATCTAGACCAAATTGATAGGTATTGGATTGAGATTGTCTTCCAAGAACTAGACTAATGAGTTCAAGAAAAGACTAGATGGGGAAGTGAGATTCACCAACTCAAGAGGAGCCACTCTCCTAAGCTAGCTAAGTCACTAATGATAAGTACTAACTCATTTTATAATTTAAGAGAGGAAAACTTCTCAAACAAGTGACAAGCTAGTGGATTTAGATCTAGATTCTGACTCTAACAAGATGATTAAGATAGCTGGATGATCAAAAGGATTGTGTTGGTTGATGTTGATAAAGATGTCCAATAAGTTACCTATGATCTCAATGGGATAACTAGTTCTAAAGTTTAATAAGATAATGATGATGATGGATGGAGATGGATGAAAGGCTGATAATACAGATGGAAAAAAGTCTTAGGTCTATGTGTATGTTTGACTAGTATAAAAGATCTCTAAGTCTGGGTAGGGGATGGTTGGAAATGTTGTTCAATATCAAAATTTTGTAATTGGATGCTCAGAAATTATTTTTGGATAAGTTATTTGGCAAGATATTTCAAACAAAAAAAGACACAATGACTGTGATACTTTTGGAAATGGGTGCATAAGGATATTAACCTCTGTGGATAACAAATGGCATACATTGGTAGATAACAAGAAAACACGCTAAACACTCTTGTACTATCCTATATTATTCAAGCAAGGAGTGTCATATCCTGCGGACTCACTCAGGTGCGGTCTTAATCTCCACTATTAGATAATGATGACATCAACCCCCTTGATATCATTTACCTTGTTATGGATAGATAGGGAATGCAAGGTCATGTACCACCTTACACCCCTTACCTTGGAGACTTTCATCATGCCCAAAGTAGACTCTATCTCAAACAATGGTGGTAATAGCATGTGAACACTAGTCCGTTGAAAGCATGTGACATAAGAGGTTAAGAAAACATTACTTCACCTTGTGTCTACAATCATCTGGGGCCCCAAGGCTATGCCAATAACTACATGACTAGATTGAGGTACAAATTTCACTCTCCTCCTTTATATACCCCACAAAAACATGTGGTTGAGGTCATCCTTAAGGGTGATGAAATCCCTTAACATGCCTCCTAGAGAGGATACCAAGTACTTTTGATTCTCAAGATTGCCTTTCAATGCGAGAGAAAAGCATACGTATTGATCTTGGGTCCCTGGGAATAAAAATAAAGAAATCGAGTAAATAAATTTACTAGTGCTTTTGATCTCCAAGATCACCTTTTGGTCTAAGGAGAGAGCATACACACATAGAAAGTTCTAGACATAGAAAACAAGGTTCAATTACTATTCCCCTAGATTAGACTAAGTGCCTATATTAGTGATAAAAAAGATGACTTTCACTGGTGGATCTACAACAACTTTTTAGTAATTTCAATGGTTTTGTCTTTGGCAAGTGAATCTGCAACAATTTGTGAATAGTTACAATGGTTTGATCTTTGGCATGTGAAAGCTACAAAACAAGTGTTAGGCTAAACAGGGGTAAATCTGATAAAATTTGAAAATGATGAGTTGATATAGGAAAATAAATCAAGAAATCAGATTCCACACAAAATTATAAGCACTTTAAAAAAAAATTCATTAAATTTTGTTAAGTTTTGCACAAGATATGCTCAAATGAAGTTTGTATTGAAAGGCTAACTTTCAAGGAATATACCTGAGAATCTAGGATAGATATGCTGATGAGGTCTGTGCCATAGTGAAGTTGGGTGAGTCATCTTTCCAACTCCACCAATTTTGTGAAAATCCAATATACCTGCAAAAATTTATGTAAAAAAGAAAAAAAAACAACCTATTTGGGCATGTAGGAGGGCAATTGTCTACCTCTGGCGGTTAGTTGACAACTAACGGTTTAAGTGACTGTGGTCACATGCAGATGGGTAAGTTTGGTGGTTAAATTAAATGTTACAGTTAGCAATAAAATGTTGAAATTTTTTTTAAAATGTAAAAGCTAACCGCCAAAAGACTTTGTTTGTGTTTTTAACATTAACATTAAATTATTTTTATTGTTTTATTTTTGTTTTTAATGTTTGTTTGTTATGGGTCTGAATGGGCACTTAGGTTTAGGGTTAGAGGGCAGAGCATAGGGAAGGAGGTGAGAGAGATGGTTTAGAGAGGTAGGGAAGGGATGGTGGGGAAGGGAGCGAGGAGGAGTGTAAGGTAGGGAGGAGTGGACAGAGGAGCAGAGAGATGGGAGTGACATGGGAGGAAGCGAAGCGGGGAGCAGAGGGATAGGAGGGTGGTAGCAGGGTAGGGAGCAAAGCAAGGAGTAGAGGGATAGGAGCAACGTGGAATGAAGAAGAGAAAGGAGTAGAGGGACGGGAGGGTGTGGGGGATGAGAGGAGTGTAGGGTATGGCAGGGCGGAGGGGTTTGGGTTAAGATTAAAAGATTAAAGTTTGAAAAAAATTAAAACATGAAAAAAAATCCATAAATTTTGAAACAATTATATATATATATAACTGTGTAGTGAGTCAAACTACCTCTTGTAGGCGGCCGTATGGATACGTACGATACAAACCTATGAGGGGGTGAAAATTAAAAATTTTTGAAAAAATTACAATAACGCAAATATAGAGTGTTTTATATCAATCTTCACCTCGAGTTGCTTCGAACTCAATGGCGGGGTTGATTTCAATGTAGGAGGGCCATCTGCAAAAGTTGAATCCCAGATTTTGTCCAATAAGAACTAAATCTACAATAAAGAACCTCAAAAACACTTGCAAAAAATAGGGGTTAGATCACTAGGTGTGCCAAAATGTATATGTTGGATTTTGGAAAGTAAATAAGAACATAATAATCCTATTCCAATACCTACATAACACAAGAGATAATCAAGATGTGCAAAAACCTAAAGTAGGCAACAATACAAGTTACCACAAATGATATTTATCCCTTTGCGTTTTGAAGTGTGGATTGCTCAAGAGATTCAAGTATAACTGTAACATCCATGTTCTAAAAACACAGTAAAACTAGAAATTTACCATAGAGTAATTCAACAAGGTAAAAATGAGAGAATTTTTTTTTATTTAACATATAATCAAGTAACAACAAATTGTAAGATTTCTATCCTGAAATAAGCAACATAATATAATTTACAAAAATGACATTTTATCTTTACAATTACAAATATCTGCATTAGATAATATTTTTCATAGTCTCAATAAACACAAGTCTCAAAGATATACTGCATCTGGAAATCTGACATCTTTATCACAAGCCTTGGCATGTCTTCTGCTAGAGAGAGTATCTTTCTAATGATTTACCTCCATCCACAGACCGGCGGTCTCCCACACATCTTCCACATAGGAAGTGGCCCTACCCTTCATGAGGAATATAGACCAAAGGTGACTAGTGGTAATTTGCCTTCCCGAGTACATAGTGTTGTATCCTACACAACTCTATCAATCATACAACCCTAGATACCCTCTAGCTAAGTATGATTTCTGATAGGATGTGCAATCCAAATATAGTGAACTGACAATGCTTGTAGAGACATATGAATTACTATGGCCATAGTTTCAATATAAATTGACGTTCGCAATGAACGTTGTTGTAATGTTCACCCACCTCAACTCAACTTGGATATTATCATATTCCTACAGTTCAACTTGGTCAACTATGTTTAACTTAAGAAGTTCTGACAATTTCAATATTTTAGTCTTCTCGACCTAGACAAGTTTACATTCACTGTCTATATTCCATAGACCTTATCGACTACCTTTCTTTACGAGGATTCTCATTGCATCATTGCAATACTTGAGATACAAGACTTTTCAATTTATAAGAATTTTAAATAAATTAATAACGACTAAGATGATTACCTTACCTAGGTTAAGCGTCATAATCTAGGAAATTATTTCCTTTCTTACAAGTAAGAATAAATAACATAGTTAGGGAACTTGTCCCTTCAATCACGATCTATAAAATGATCACAACGATTTAATATAAATAAATACCTTATTTGGTCAAGTTAAGGTTTATCTAAAGAGTTTTATCTAACTCAAATCTAGTCTTTCTGACTTAGGTAGATTCACAAGACACTGTCATTGCTCCATAGACCTTATAGAATGACTATCTATTCTTGGGTATCTCTTTGCATCTTTGTAACATTTGAGATTCAACACCTATTGACAAGTAATAGCTAAGAGAAGTTGTGACTAAAAAGGTATAATAAACTTTATGTTTGACTATCCATTTAATGGTACCTCTTGCATGCTTGCAAAACCTGAGGCTTATTACTTATATCTTGAGTCGACTTGTAACCAAACAAATAGGTTTCTCTACCTAAGGTTAAACATTATCGACTAATAACAAATCTCTTTTCAATAAGATAAATGAAACATTTATTATTTAGGGTTCTCGACCCTTAATGCCTAACCCCAAAAAATAACTAAAATGAGTTATAACTATAAAGCTGTCATCAAATAATCTTTAACCCTTCTAGGTTAAACTAGGGTTTTATTTAACCCTTGAATAATCCATTATATCAAAATAACCCTATCTCATAACTTCAAGACTAAGGTTTATAAACGATCTTTGGTTTAACTCAACCAAGGTTAAGAATACTATGGTTTTGTAATAGATAATAACTCCTATACAAAAGGAATATGAATACTTTCAATTATCCTCACGTGATGTCATTGACCATCACTTCTTGTATACTCATATATGATTCCATACAAGATCCTATCTAGTTAGACTTAATTTAATTCCATCATAATGGATTACTACAATGTTATTCTCATTTATAGAATATGTAGTAAGGATGGTCCTATGGACCTTGTTTTCTCTATCATAACATTCCCAATGATCTATCACTCGATTTGTATAAAAGGTGGCTTTCTAAAGCTTAATAAGAATCTAATTTCTCTTGAAAAGAAATCATTTTTGACATTTATAAACTTAAAAAGAAATGGTTTAAACTACCATTATCCTACCTCAAGGATTTAACCACCTTACTCAAACTAAGAGAATACCTATCATAGTTTTCATTGCACTAATAATTGAGAAAGTTGTTGCATGATTAGCTTATAACCAAATACTCGACCTGCCACATGATTATCCTTACTCATTATATTGACTGGTCTTTCAATGTATTCAACAACTTTACAATGACCTTCTACAGGTATAAAAGAAAAGTAATGGTCACACTTGTAATGTCTAGAAGTGTTACAATCAACTTCTAAAGAAATCTTATAATTATACAAATATATACACCATTCCCATATTACAGACACCATAAAAGACTTAACCATCTATCTAAAGACCAAAATTGCAATAATTTCGAAGAAAAACAAAGGCTTGCGACACAGTAAGAATCAATATCTGATTATAGCAACATGTTAAACTCTAAGCTTCAACCTTGTTAATCCTTATGGGCGTTGGCCTTACAAAATTAATGAAGCAATTTCTATGTTCTGAGAGATAACAAAACATTGAACCAACATAGTAAATTGATATAGAAACTATATGTGAGGAAAGGAACCTAATGATGCGGAGCACCTACAAAGTCAAGTTTTCATTTGTAATAAAGTCTATTTGACCAATGCATTTTCATTTCAGTTGTAGCTAGGTCTATTTTGTAAGTCCCAAGTGACTTAGGGGACATTTCTCAAGTTGTAATCGCATAATGCTAAAAATAGTAATAATGCCAAAATAAGGCAGTAGGGCAGTTTTGGTCGGTTGTCTCCCAGCCGCTTGGATTGTTCTCCCAGCCGCTTGGAGCTAGTGTGGTACTACTCAGGGCGAGTTGATAAATGCCCAGAGAAATGATCAAATGATCATTGAATGTAATCAGATTGAAGTAGTGGAAATCGAATGTGATTGCACTGTGCTTAGGAGAAATAAAGCAATTCTGATCTTTCAATTAGTTTTCTGTTTCCTGTAACTGTAGATAGCACAACTGTAGATTTCCATTCATTTTTGCATTTTCCAATTGTTGCCGTATGTCGCCGTGAAGCTTTCCACTGGTGAGATTTCAGTCGAAATCAGTGGAATGGCTTCAATGTATCAGTATTCGTTTTGTTCTTTGTTTTGTATTTCATGTTCGATAGTGCAGTTGATCTGGATCAAGGGGTTCGTGCAGTAGAAGGACCTAACATCTCCATCTGCTAGGGTTTGCATGAAGCGGACTGTGCGACGGTGTGTTGGTGCATCGGCCAAGGGTTTCAAGTGTTCACCGACGGAACGAATTGCATCAAAGGCAAATGCCTTCGGTGCATAGGAAGAAGGATGAGGAACTTAGCCAATGGAGCTGAATCGGTGGCTCAATTGACTGTGAGGAATTAGGGCACTGGTCTGTGGTATCCATTGTGCACTCCCCATCATACTGGTATCAGAGCCCGAAAAGATTTGGGTGGCAAATCGAATTGAGGATTTGCAGGAGTGTTGACGTTTGGGTGCTGTCTGTGAATGTTTATGTCAGATAGAGATAGCGAAACAGAGGCAGTGAGGATGCCTCCCAAAAGTATGTCGTAGGACGCTATTAAAAAGTTGATCGAGGAGATGCTTGCATCCAAGTTGGGAGAGTTCAAGTAGTCCAAAGGCAAAGACAGGGAAGATGAAAATGACAGCGATGAAGGCAATACAGAAATTGGGGAAACCAGTAAAAAGACAGAGGAGATACCAGCAGACCAGAGGGCATTTTTAAATGCATTAAAGTCAGTCAATAGGGACACCATAGATGGATTACCTATGTATAGTGGAAGTATGGAAGCTGAAGAGGTGATTGATTGGATTGAGGCATTGAAAAATCATTTCGAATACAAAGAAATCCTTGATGATAAGAGGGTTAAGTTGGCAAAGGCAAGATTGTAGGGGTCTGCTCTTGCATGGTGGAATTATGAGCAAGGGGAGAGAGTCACGGAGGGGAAAAATATGATAACCTCCTGGGAAAGAATGAAGACCAAAATCAAGGCACAATTCTTACCCCTGGACTATGATGTACAGATGTATAAGAAATTGCAGAACCTCAGATAGAGGGACCTTGATGTGAATGCGTACACACAAGAGTTTCATAAACTCAGTCTCAGATCAAAGAGACAAGAAGAAGAGTCAGAGAAGGTGGCCAGGTATTTGAATGGCCTAAGGATGAACATTCAAGATGAGATCAACATCTCAGCACCAGACACAGTGAACAAGTGTTTCCAAATGGCCTTAAGGGCTGAAGAGAAGATAAAGAGGAAGAGTGAGCAGAACAATAGAGGTAGAGGTGGAAGGAATTTAAGAGGTAGAGGTAGTTTTGGAGGAAGAAGTCCTAACCAGAGGCCTAGTGGTGAGTCTGGCCAAGAAGAGCAAGTTGGGGACTCAAGTAGCAGAGGAGGCTACTAAGGAAGAAGGCCTAATGGAAGAGGTAGGACAAATGGATCAGGTAGAGGATCCAAATTCTCCAATATGAGATGTTATAACTGTATTCAGATAGGGCACCCAGCATACAAGTGTCCAGAGAAGGCCTCAACTTCTCATGGTGGTGAGAAGAGAACCACTTTGACTCAAGAAGATGCAAGGAGTGTGACATCTCCTGAAGTGAATTTAACATCAGAAGTAGGAGAAAATCTGATGATCAAGAGGACGCTACTCAAGGAACCAGTGCAGGCAGAACCATTACAAAGAAGGGCTTTGTTTAGGATCAACTGCAAGATCCAAGGTAAGGTTTGTAAATTCATTATTGACTCTGGTTCTACGGATAATATCATATCTTTGGAAGCAGTAAATAAGTTGAATCTAGAAAAGATACCCCATAGCAGTCCATATAAAGTTAGTTGGTTGAATAATGGGCAACACATACTCATCAATGAACAAGCATGGGTAGAATTTAGTATTGGGGGGTATAGAGACAACATTTTGTGTGACATCCTTCCTATGGATGCTTGCCATCTTTTACTAGGCAGACCATGGCAATTTGACAGAAAGGCTCAGCATGATGGAGAAAAGAATGCTTACTCATTTCAAAAGGATGGTATGACTTATAGGATACAGTCATTGGTAGAAGAGGATCCACAACATGTAGGGTCTAGTGTAATGCTGGTTGGAGAAAAAGAATTCATGGATACATTATAGGAAGGTGATGGAGTAGGTTTTTCTTTGATTGTGAAGCCTAAGGGGGAAAAGAAGCAAAGTGTGAGAAAAGTAGGGCCTAAAGAGGTTACAGATTTGCTTGAAAGTTACAAACGAGTGATTGCAAAGAATATACCTAATTCCCTACCACTAAGTAGAGACATTAGCCATCAGATAGATCTCATACTAGGAGCAGTACTTGTTAATAAGGTAGCATATAAAATGACCCCTCAGCAGAATAAGGAGATAGCCAGGCAGGTTCAAGAACTTTTAGACAAGGGGTTAATAAGAAAGAGTTTGAGTCCATGTGTAATCCCCACCATTTTAGCACCAAAGAAAGATGGAAAATGAAGATTGTGTACTGATTCTAGGGCCATAAATAGGATAACCATTAGGTATAGGTTTCCTATTCCTAGAATAGAAGATCTAATGGATTGTTTGGGAGGTGCTACCTATTTCTCTAAGATAGACTTGAAGAGTGGGTACCATCAGATAAGGATAAGAGAGGGGGATGAGTGGAAGACAACTTTCAAAACTAATGAAGGGTTGTATGAGTAGCTTGTGATGTCGTTTGGACTTTCGAACACCACTAGCACCTTTATGAGGTTGATGAACGAGGTGTTGCAGGATTTCATCAGAAAATTTGTGGTAGTCTACCTTGATGATATTTTGGTGTTCAGTAAGAGCAAGGAAGAGCACTTGAAACATTTGGAGATAGTCTTGAAAAGGCTGCAAGATCAGAAGTTACTGATAAATTTGGAAAAATGTGACTTCATGAAGAAAGAGTTGGTGTACCTAGGTTTTGTCATCTCTAAGGGTGATTTGAAAATGGATCCTTCAAAGGTAGAAGCTATTTTGAATTTGCCTACACCCAGGACAGCAGGTGCGGTTAGAAGTTTCCATGGTTTGGCCACATTTTACAGGAAATTCATTAAGAACTATAGTGACATATGTGCACCTATGTTGCAGACCATCAAGGGTGGAGGTAAGATAAAGTTTGTGTGGACGAGAGAGGTAGATCAGAGTTTTGAAAGTCTAAAATAGAAAGTTGTTGAATTCCCTGTTTTGGTGTTACCTGATTTTAATAAGGTTTTCACAATTGAATGTGATGCAAGTGGATTGGCCATAGGAGCACTATTGAGCCAAGAAGGCAGACCAGTAGCCTTCTTAAGTGAAAAGTTAAATGAAGCCAAGAGGAAATACTCCTCTTATGATCTAGAGTTGTATGCTATGGTACAAGCTCTAAAGAAATGGACGCACTAGTTGCTTCCTAAGGAATTTATTGTGTACACTGACAATCATGCTCTTAGTTTTTTGAATGGACAGGAAAAGCTCAGTCATCGGCACATGAAATGGGTGGAAAGTCTTCAAGCCTACACCTTCATCATCAAACATAAGAAAGGAATAACCAATAAGGTTGCTGATGCTTTAAGCATAAGAGTGTTGACAATGCAAGAAGTGCAGCTCTAGAGTATGGGTGTTGAGTCACTCAAAGGATTGTATGGAGAGGACCAAGATTTTAAGGAAATTTATAGGGTATGCAGTGAGTTTGCCAATGCTTTCCACAGTGAGTTTTCAGATTATACATTGCAGGATGGACTTTTGTTTAAAGGTAGTCAACTATGTATCCCTAAGTGTTCAATGAGGGATAATATAGTGAAGGAAAAACATAGTGGTGGTTTAGGAGGACATTTTGGGCTCAATAGGACCTTAGATCTTGTCTGAAGGTTTTACTTTTGGCCAAAGATGCAATTTGATGTCAGAAGGTTTGTTGAGAGTTGTATGATTTGCCATAGAGCAAAGGGAGTTTCAACCAATGCAGGACTATACCAACCTTTGCCCATACCAAATAGACATTGGGAAAGTTTGAGTATGGATTTTGTGATGGGATTGCCCAAAACAAGAACGGGTTATGACAGTGTGTTTGTTGTGGTAGACAGGTTCAGCAAAATGGCACACTTTATTCCTTGTAAGACCACCAATGATGCTAGTTACATTGCAGGTTTGTTCTTTAAAGAAATTGTTAGGATTCATGGATTACCTTTGAGTATTGTATCTGACAGAGACAACAAATTTGTGGGACATTTCTGGAGAACTTTGTGGAAAAGATTTGGTACAAATTTGTCCTTTAATTTAGCCTATCATCCTTAGACTGATGGCCAAACTGAGGTTGTCAATAAGTCATTAGGCAATCTGCTGAGATGTTTGACAAGAGAACATGACAGTAGTTGGGATGTGGTACTCCCACAAATAGAATATGCCTATAATAATTCTACAAATAGAAGTATAGTTTTAAGTCCTTTTGAAGTTATCTATGGTAGTCATCCTAGAGGTATTTTTGAATTGTGAGATGTTCAGGGGATGAACGAAAGGAGTGGACATGCTGATACATTTGCAGAGGCTATGTAAGAGATCCATTAACAAGTTAGAGATGCTCTACACCAGAACAGTCAGAAGATCAAGGCTAGAGTGGATCAAAGATGAAGGGATGTGCAATGCCAAATAGGAGATATGGTCATGGTTCATCTCAACAAGAACCGACTACCTAAGGGAAGCCACAACAAGTTGATGATGAGGAAAATTGGACCTTGTCAGATTCTGAAAAAATATGGTTCTAATTATTACAAAATTGAACTCCTTGATGATATTGCTATTTCACCTATCTTCAATGTTGCTGATCTGACCTTATATAGGAGTCCTGATATAGGCGCAGGGACAGCCAATTCTGTCCAAGACAATGCAGAGTGGGTGCAGTCTTTACCACATACGGAACCACCGAAGATGGAGTGTATTTTGGATAGTAGTATAGCAAAGAAGACCAGAAATTAGGCATATTTTGAGCACTTGGACAAATGGCAAGGACTTCCAGACTCAGAAGCCACATGGATGCTAGAAGAAGACATCAAAAAGTAGGGTGGTGATTTGCAACAGTTAGTCTTTAAGAGGACTTGAGACAACTTTCACCCAGGGAGTATGGTGCGGAGCACCTACAAAGTCATGTCGTTGTTTGTAGCTAGGTCTATTTGACCAATGCATTTTCATTTAAGTTGTAGCTAGGTCTATTTTGTAAGTCCCAAGTGACTTAGGGGACATTTGTGAAGTTGTAATCGCATAATGCTAAAAATAGTAATAATGCCAAAATAAGGCAGTAGGGTAGTTTTGGTTGGTTGTCTCCCAGCCACTTGGAGCTAGTGTGGTACTACTCAGGGTAAGTTGATAAATGCCCAGAGAAATTATCAAATGATCATCGAATGTAATCAGATTGGAGTAGTGGAAATTGAATGTGATTGCACTGTGCTTAGGAGAAATAAAGCAATTCTGTTCTGTCAATTAGTTTTCTATTTCCTGTAACTGTAGATCACGCAACTGTAGATTTTCATTCATTTTTGCATTTTCCCATTGTTGCTGTATGTCACCGTGAAGCATTCCACTAGTGAGATTTTTGTCGAAATCAATGGAATGGCTTCAATGTATCAATATTCATTTTGTTCTTTGTTTTGTATTTCCTGTTCGATAGTGCAGTTGATCCAGATCGAGGGGTTCACGTAGTAGAAGGACCTAGCATCTCCATGTTCTAGGGTTCGCAGGAAGCGAATTGTGTGATGGTGTGTTGGTGCATTGGCCAAGGGTTTCAAGTGTTCATCGACGGAACGAGTCGCATCAAAGGCAAATGCCTTCAGCGCATAAGAAGAAGGATGAGGAACTTGGTCGATGGAGCTGAATCGGTGGCTCATTTGACTATGAGGAATTAGGGCACCGGTCTGTGGTATCCGCTGTGTGCTCCCCATCACCTAAATTGACAAGTTATGGAAGACCCTACATTGGATCAAGTTTGAGTATTCTGAGCTATTCTTGCCAGCAGTTGAATCCTTCTATCCAAAGCTAAACACTTTCACTTGACCACATTTCTTTCTAAGATTTCACTCCCAAGCTTTTCTCCTAATCGTGTATTCTCCCTTTTTCTTTTACCCCCTATCTCTCTTATTCTTTTTCCCATCGATAAGCTATTCTAAGGTAACTTCGATATATAAAAATATACCTTTTTTTTTACTCAGTCACGTCTTGCAGATAATAAAGAACCACTATGTAAAGTTGAAATGACTTCCTAGAAATTTTCAAAAAATTTCCACTAAAGATTACATATAGGAGTCAATCTAGCTAATAAGGAGATAATCATGGTATGTCTTACCACTCACTCATCATAAATTGACTAACAAACCTAATGGAGCTGTAATGATACAGTTATATCATCCTCCTCAAAGCTACGACACCTCTAACATAAGTTCGTTCATATGCTCCTACAAAATAGTCTCCATAACTCTATTTGTGAGTCGTCCTTGCCCACGTCTATCTGTTATAAACTCTCCACTACAAATTAGTTAAAACAAATTCCCTTTCATTTATTGTAACTCCACTTAAGAGAACTTATGTGGCTCAAGCATGCCGACACCAAAAGAACACATCTTGGGGTTTCGTTAAACCATAACTAAGTGTTTGTTAAAACAACTTCATTTAGAATGTGAGAGCTCCATAATACCGTTTAGTTATCTCTTGAGTAATTAAAACCACTACTCAAAGTTGTTAAAAACCCCTCTAACAAAATAATAAACATAATAATAAACATAATAATAATAATAATAATCCTTGACTATATTTAAGCTTTGATCAAAACATGTTAATAATAATAATTCGAAAGGCTTAAGAGTAATGTGATAGGGTCAAGGTTGTCTCCCCTTCACAGACTCTCATTAAATCATGTCAACTTGATTTGATAAGATCGTCATTTGACATTAAATGTTGACAATAAAACCTTATATGACTCAAGGATACTAACACAACCATTTTACAACAATGATGATGTAATACTTATGTTAATCATCAATGGACACTGTCCTACTTCGACGACATTGTTTACTTCACAAACAACTATGTCAACTCACAAACGACTTGACTAGAAATGAATCGAAAGATATCGACTACCTATCGATTAGATTCAAAAGCAAACTGACAAGACATGACTTACCTCAAACAACACTGGTTCACGTTTTCGTTAAACACTCATACTCATTTTGACAAATCAACACTCCTAACCTGAGGTCTATATCTCTCTCCTCGAAAGATACTCTCTCTCTCTTTTCTCTGAGAGTCATCTGAAAACTTGTAATCCTGTATCAAACTTGTAATCAACAAATTATGATCAGTGCATCATTATTCAAATAATAAATCAAATCTCATAATGCAATATTAAATTGACAATAACATATTGATTTCCATAATTCCATAATTGACATTCAATATAATCTGTCTTTCCTTGACATTAATCTAAACATCAAAATAGATTTACTTATGTCCAAGTAAAAGTAAAAAGTATAACAAGACAAAAATTGGGGACGTAACATATCCTTCCCCTAAAGATTCATCATCCTCAATGATATAAAGTATCAAAATGTAACTAAAAATAAGTTCATTGTTTTCAACTGGTAACAACATTAAATAAATGAGGAAACTTTTGGTAAAATTCATGGTAATCCTCCCATGTAGCATTTTCCTCAGCATACTGATCTTATTGGACCTTGCACTACAAGACCTCTATGTTACACAAGTAGTGTTTGCAAACGTCAAGCATTTAAGAAGCTTGATCATAACCATTCCTAGGTTCTATACTTTGTAAAACATTCTTAGAATATAATATTCATTTATTACATAAATATATATTTTTCATATATGAATCACAAAAAGCATTATGCCTCCTGGCAATAACTGGTAATAAATTGATTCTTGTAATCAATAGAATTGATAATCTTGAGAATTTAGAAAAGTCCTTTATACTTAGGAACTGGTTTGGAATACATTCCATACTTTATGAAACTTTTTCTGGGGTTTGACCCTCAAAAGAACTTTTCTTCTCTATCCAAGAATTGTCTTAGTGTACACTTAACATCAACGTAAATTTTCTATTTATTATCAATTTCCACTGATCTTTTTGATTAGATGAATCTTTTCATCCATTTCTGATAACATTTCCAGACTAATACTAATCCTATCTTCTAGCTTACCTAGATTATAAAAGTTTGACATCTTTTCTGTCTAATGTTTCAATTCAAGCCATCTTAATAGCAAAAAGTTAGGTATTTATAAGAAAATTCCACAAGTGGTAAGTGGTCTTCCCACTTATATTGCTGATCCATGCAATACATTTATAACAAATCCTTCAAAACTTGGTTAACTCTAGATCAATTTAATCATCTGTTCTTAGGATGATAAGTTGTAATCTTATTAAGTTTAGTCCTTAGCGCGGAGAACAAAGTTTGCCAAATCCTTAATGTTACACGTGCATCTCTATTTGAGATAATCTTTAAAGTTTGCAAGCTAATACTAGTGCTCCTTCAGTTAAATTCCCTCGTATGGAAAATATTACCTTGGTGAGTTATCAACCATAACTAAAATGGCATCATGTATATTCTTAGACAGAAGACTCTGAACGAAATCCATACTTATGACTTGTCACTTCCATTTTGGTATATCATGTGGATACATCAGTCCTTCGGAGTGTTGATGTTCTACTTTTTCCCTCTGGCACTCTAGACAACATGCTACAAATCTCGCAGCATCATTCTTTATTCCTTTCAGTATTAAAGAGGTTTAACATTTGCTAGAGGTTTGGTTACTCTTGGATGTCCAAAGTATGGTGCGGTATGAACTTCTTTCCATACTAGATACCTTAATTCAACAAAATTAGAAATACATATTCTTCCTCTGAAACTCAATAGTCCATCAGACTCAAAATGAAACCTATCATACCTTGAATCTTAGGCTATCACTCGCTCATCTTGTAAAAGTACACCCCTTAATCCTTCTCCCAAGGCATCAATTTTTTCCTCAAACTGTCCTTCAGTGTCAGGAATTCACAGAATTGGTGCTGTTATAATTTCTCTTTTAATAGATCAATTGCCTCTTGGCATTTATCTATCCTCTCAAAGCATTTCTCTTAACCATTGCAGAACCACTTGCACATGTTGGTAATGTTCTCCTCATTCTTCAAATAAATAAGTATATCATCCAGAAATATTAGAACAAACTTATCTATACAATCTCTAAACACATTGTTCATGAGATTCATGAATACAAAAGAGGCAATTTGTAAGTCCAAAAAGGCAACACTGCAAACTCATTGTACCCATTTCTTGTCCAAAAAGTTGTTTTATGGGTATCCTCATCCTTCAATCTTGACTGATGATATATTGATCACTAATCAATGTTTGAAAACACTACAGCTCCACACATCTAATCAAAGAGGTCATCAATACGTGGTGAGAGATATTTATTCTTTATCGTTGCTTTAATGAGCATACGATACTAATACACAATTGCAGAGTTATGTTCTTTTTCTTGACAATGATAACTAGTGCACCCCATGGTGAAATATTGGATCTAATCAAACCTTTAGCCAATAATTCATGTTATGGGGCTTTTGATTCCATTAATTTTTGTAGTTGTCATAAATCAAGGTACTTTTCTAGGTAACTTATCCCAAAACTCTAGGAGGAATAAAATTTTCAGTTGCTCCAAGCCTTGTTCCATCAACTTTGGTGGAATGACTTTCTTCATATCTAGGACAGTTCTAAGGCAGGCATATCCTTTGCTTCCTTTTAGGGTCTATGGTTTCAGGATTTTCATTACTCACACTATATTCTTGGTGATTTTCCTTTCTCATCCCATGAGAAATCTCATTTTCCCCCTTCAAGGTTTCCTTGATCTCTTACTTTCTTTTTCCAAAATACCAGGTCTCTCTTTGGTTTTTACAAACATGGTTAGGATTGCTCCAATTTGTTCAAGAGATTAATTGGTGGTTTATTCTCTTCTAGACTCTCACCCTTGTTTGGTTCTTGTATGAAACATGTTGTCACTTTTCTCATGCCCAAAAAATAAGTTATCTAATAGTTTTCTGAATCTAAAGTGACTCAAAACATCAAACATATTTAACTCATAACAATCAATAGATTGGTACAAAACATTCTCATCTTTATTATAATTTATTTAGGAGTAACTACATCCTTATTTATATAGTTGATACGACAAGATTACATGCCACTGTCGATTTAACAATCTTCCGATTAAACAAACATAGAGGATGGATGTACACACAGGTACTCCTCCAACACCTCTTTTTCTAAAATAGAAGCATCACAACAACCTCCAAGTGACATGTCGTGATTGGATATAGTTTACTAGGTTTTACTACACAAGTAGAAATAGTAAGATTCTTGGCGAGTTCAAAACGTTGTTTTCTTTCTAACCAAATATGTTTAAGTGCATCAGCAAAAGTCTCTGAATCCTCCATACATGCACCCTTAGAGTAAATAATATACTCTTTAAGTTTCACTTCCTTAATAGGTTCCTTCTCAACCACTAATTCAGGCAAATGCTGGGGAACAGATTTACTAGCAGTTTTCTTAGTTTTTCTCCACGCCATTCTAGCACAAGAAATTCAAACATTAGCTAACCGCATAATGTTGACTATGGTTAGCACAATGGACTCATAAGCCCTAGTGCCGAACCTGGTAGCTTTGATACCATATGTAACATCCACGTTCTAAAAACACAGTAAAATCAGAAATTTACCATAGAGTAATTCAACAAGGTAAAAATGAGAGAATTTTTTTTATTTATTTAACATATAATCAAGTAACAATAAATTGCAAGATTTCTATCCTAAAATAAGCAACATAATATAATTTACAAAAATGATATTTTGTCTTTACAATTACAAATATCTGCATTAGATAATGTCTTTCATAGTCTCAATAAACACAAGTCTCAAAGATATATTGCATCCAAAAATATGACATCTTTATCACAAGCCTTGGCATGTCTTCTGCTAGAGAGAGAGTATCTTTCCAGTGATTTACCTCCATCCATAGACCGGCGGTCTCCCACACATCTTCCACATAGGAATTGGCCCTACCCTTCACGAGGAATATAGACCAAAGGTGACCAATGGTAATTTGCCTTCTCGAGTACATAGTGTTGTATCCTACACAACTCTATCAATCATACAACCCTAGATACCATCTAGCTAAGTATGATTTCTGATAGGATGTGTAATCTAGATACAGTGAACCGACAATGCATACAGAGACATATGCATTACTATGGCCATAGTTTCAATATAAATTGACGTTCGCAATGAATGTTGTCATATTGTTCACCCACCCCAACTTGACTTGGATACTATCATATTCCTACAGTTCAACTTGGTCAACTACATTTAACTTAAGAAGTCCTGACAATTTCAATATTTTAGTCTTCCTGACCTAGACAAGTTTACATTCACTATCTATATTCCATAGACCTTATCGACTACCTTTCTTTATGAGGATTCTCATTGCATCATTGCAATACCCGAGATCTAAGACTTTTCAATTCATAAGAATTTTAAATCGATTAATAACAACTACGATGATTACCTTATCAAGGTTAAGCATCATAGTCTAGGAAATTATTTCCTTTCTTACAAGTAAGAATAAATAACATAGTTAGGGAACTTGTCCCTTCAATCACACTCTATAAAATGATCACAACGATTTAATATAAATAAATACCTTATTTGGACAAGTTAAGGTTTATCTAAAGAGTTTTATCTAACTCAAATCTATTCTTTATGACTTAGGTGGATTCACAAGACACTGTCATTGCTCCATAGACCTTATGGAATGACTATCTATTCTTGGGTATCTCTTTGCATCTTTGTAACATTTGAGATTCATCACCTATCGACAAGTAATATCTAAGAGAAGTTATGACTAAAAAGGTATAATAAACTTTATGTTTGACTATCCATTTAATGGTACCTCTTGCATGCTTGCAAAACCTGAGGCTTATGACTTATATCTCAAGTTAACTTGTAACCAAACAAATAGGTTTCTCTACCTAAGGTTAAACATTATCGAATAATAACAAATCTCCTTTCAATAAGATAAATGAAACATTTATTATTTAGGGTTCTTGACCCTTAATGCCTACCCCCACAAAATAACTAAAATGGGTTATAACAGTAAAGGTGTCATCAAATAATCTTTAACCCTTCTAGGTTAAACTCTGGTTTTATTTAACCCTCGAATAATCCATTATATCAAAATAACCCTATCTCATAACCTCAAGACTAAGGTTTATAAACGATCTTTGGTTTAACTCAACCAAGGTTAAGAATACTATGGTTTTGTAATAGATAATAACTCCTATACAAAAGGAATATGAATACCTTCAATTACCCTCACTTGATGTCATTGACCATCACTTCTTGTATACTCATATATGATTCCATACAAGATCCTATCTAGTTAGACTTAATTTAATTCCATCGTAATGGCTTACTATAATGTTATTCTTATTTATAGTATACATAGTAAGGATGGTCCTATGGACCTTGTTTTCTCTATCATAACATTCCCATGATCTATCACTCGATTTGTATAAAAGGTGGTTTTCTAAAGCTTAATAAGAATCTAATTTCTCTTGAAAAGAAATCATTTTTGACATTTATAAACTTAACAAGAAATGGTTTAAACTACCTTTATCCTACCTCAAGGATTTAACCACCTTACTCAAACTAAGAGAATACCTATCATAGTTTTCATTGCACTAATATCTGAGAAAGTTGTTGCATGATTAGCTTATAACCAAATACTCGACCTGCCACATGATTATCCTTACTCATTATATCGACTGGTCTTTCAATGTATTCGACAACTTTACAATGACCTTCTACAGGTATAAAAGAAAAGTAATGGTCACGCTTGTAATGTCTAGAAGTGTTACAATCAACTTCTAAAGAAATATTATAAATATATAAATATATGCCATTCCCCATATTACAGACACCATAAAAGACTTAACCATCTATCTAAAAACCAAAATTGCAATATTTTCCAAGCAAAACAAAAGCTTACGACACAGTAAGAATCAATATTTGATTATAACAACATGTTAAACTCTAAGCTTCGACCTTGCTAATCCTTATGGGTGTCGGCCTTACAAAATTAATGAAGCAATTTCTATGTTCTGAGAGATAAAACATTGAACCGGTATAGTAAAATGATATCGAAACTATACATGAGGAAAGGAACCTGAATTGACAAGTTATGGAAGACCCTACGTTGGATCAAGTTTGAGTATTCTAAGCTATTCTTGCTAGCAGTCGAATCCTTCTATCCAAAGCTAAACACTTTCACTCAACCACATTTCTTTCTAAGATTTCACTCCCAAGCTTTTCTCCTAATTGTGTATTCTCCCTTTTTCTTTTACCCCCTATCTCTCTTATTCTTTTTCCCATCGACTAAGCTATTCTAAGGTAACTTCGATATATAAAAATATACCTTTTTTTGACTCAGTCACGTCTTGCAGATAATAAAGAACCACTATGTAAAGTTGAAATGACTTCCTAGAAATTTGTAGAAAACTTCCACTAAAGATTACATATAGGAGTCAATCTGGCTGATAAGGAGATAATCGTGGTATGTCTTACCACTCACTCATCATAAATTGACTAACAAACCTAATGGAGCTGTAATGATACAGTTATATCATCCTCCTCAAAGCTACAACACCTCTAACATAAGTTCGTTCATATGCTCCTACAAAACAGTCTCCACAACTCTATTTGTGAGTCATCCTTGCCCACGTCTATCTGTTATAAACTCTCCACTACAAATTAGTTAAAACAAATTCCTTTTCATTTGTTGTAACTCCACTTAAGAGAACTTATGTGGCTCAAGCATGCCGACACCAAAAGAACACATCTCGGTGTTTCGTTAAACCATAACTAAGTGTTTGTTAAAACAACTTCATTTAGAATGTGAGGGCTCCATAATACCATTTAGTTATCTCTTGAGTAATTAAAGCCACTACTCAAAGTTGTTAAAAACCCCTCTAACAAAATAATAAACATAATAATAATAATAATCCTTGACCATATTTAAGCTTAGATCAAAACATGTTAATAATAATAAGTCGAAAGGCTTATGAGTAATGTGATAGGGTCGAGCTTGTCTCCCCTTCACAGACTCTCATTAAATCACGCCGACTTGATTTGATAAGATTGTCATTTGACGTTAAATGTCGACAATAAAACCTTATATGACTCAAGGATACTAACACAACCATTTTACAACAATGACGACATAATACTTACGTTAATCGTCAATGGACACTGTCCTACTCAGACGACATCGTTTACTTCACAAACGACTATGTCGACTCACAAACGACTTGACTAGAAATGAATTGAAAGATATCGACTACCTATCGATTAGATTCAAAAGCAAACTGACAAGACGTGACTTACCTCAAACAATACTGGTTTACGTTTTCGTTAAACACTCATATTCATTTTGGCAAATCATCACTCGTAACCCGAGGTCTATATCTCTCTCCTCGAAAGATACTTTCTCTCTTTTCTTCGAGAGTCATCTGAAAACCTATAATCCTGAATCAAACTTGTAATCAACAAATTATGATCAGTGCATCATTATTCAAATAATAAACCAAATCTCATAATGCAATATTAAATTGACAATAACATATTTATTTCCATAATTCCATAATTGACATTCAATATAATCTGTCTTTCCTTGACATTAATCTAAACATCATAATCGATTTACTTATGTCCAAGTAAAAGTAAAAAGTATAGCAAGACAAAAATTGAGGATGTAACAATAACCTTGGTTGCAATTGCGTAGATGAGAGCTCGATTCGACATAGTAAGTTTGCTAAAAGATGAATCGCCTTTTGGTTTGGAGGTGGCTTTATTTATAGATTTTTTATAATGGAGGGATAAGATTTTGATTTTTGATTTATTTGATCGAAAGAGGAAATAAATCGAGAAGATAAGGTAAGATTTGAAAAGATAGAAAGGATTTGATTTTAGTTTTAAAAAGGAAATAAATCCTGAAAAGGATGAGAGGATAATTGATAAGTTAGCATAGATGAGAGCTCGATTCGACAGAGTAAGTTTGCTTAAAAATGAATCCCCTTTTTGGTTTGGAGGTGGCTTTATTTATAGGATTTTTATGATGGAGGGATAAGATTTTGATTTTTGCTTTATTTGATCAGAAGAGGAAATAAATTGAGAAGATAAGATAATATTTGAAAAGATAGAAAGGATTTGATTTTAGTTTTAAAAAGGAAATAAATCTTGAAAAGGATGAGAGGATAATTGATAAGTTTATCTAATTAATTTAATTAATTAGATACATGTGAGTTTAATTTTGGAAATAAATCGAGAAGAAGATGTGATTTGGATTAATTAAATAAATATTAGATTTATTTAATTAATATTGGATTTGTGATTTAATTAATTAAATAATTATAAAATATTTAATTAATTAAATAATTATAAAATATTTAATTAATAGTAGAAAAGAAGAAGGGATTAATTAAATGATAGTAAATTATTTAATTAATGCTAGGAAAATAGGAAAATTAACTTAATTAAGTAATAAATAATTATTTAATTAATGTGAAAGTATAGAAAATGGATAATTAAACTAGGAAGTAAAGTGAATTTTAGGTGTCTATACTATCACATGATCAGTAATGAGGTTAGCACCATGGTAGAGTTTGAAGATAACATATTATTAGGATTAAGGTGCCATCACCCTTGTAAATCCTATGTATTTAATTATTCTTAATATTGTTTAAATGGATTCATAAGGGATGAAGGTTTGACTAACAACGGTAATTTTTATGGGTATGTAAAATTAATTATTTACTAGCAACAATAATTAATTATTTACTAGGAGACATTTACTATTTACTAGTTAGAGCATCTTTGGGAATGTAAATGAGGTGATAAGGTCAAAGTAGGTGCCCATATTGGAGTGGTTATTCTTGGGCTGATTATGACATGTGTAAGAGAATCTTTGCATAAGATATTGATAGTCTATGATGCATGTAAGAGAATATCCTACTTTCAAGGGATTGTATGACAAACTAGGTGCCCAGAATAAAGAGATAATTTAGTCAGTTATGACAATCTATAAGATGGTGTAAGAAGTTGTAAGAGGCTATAGCATGATAGTGAGATTCTGGATTTAGGGAATTGGAATTGTCCCAAGTTTGGATGCCACATTTCATGTATTCTCATTCTTGTATGTAATTTCTATATAATAGGTGCTTGAGGAGGTAGAAGGTAGAAGTTGTGAGAGTTCATAGATACACAGGTGCAGTTGGATTGAATACATAATTGAATTAAATGTATTATAACATTATTCAAAGATAATACATACTTGGCCTCTTTTTTGGTGGAGTTTTTTACTTGAAAGGATTTTCTCCATGTAAATGTTATGTTGTGATTTTCTTATGTGTTTTTTGATTTCTCTGTAGCTGATTTACATTACCTTAAATCTACATTTTGGTATTCTATGAATTAAATTTTAGATTTGCAACATAATTTCAGATTTCATATTGTAGTGGTTTGCTTTCATTTCTAACATTTGGTTTTAGAGCCTAGCTAGCTTTTCTTCTTGGGTGGAAGACTAAAGGTTTTTTATGCTACAATGGGAATTTTGTTAAATTTGTTTTATAGATTTATGTGTGGAAGCCATGGTTGCATCTACATCTTGGTTGGATATTGAGAAGTTCAATGGAACTAACTACAAGTTGTGGAATATAAAGATGGAGGATCTCCTTGAAGAGGGATCAATGGTTGGCTAAAACAAAGGAAAATAATCTAGACAAAATAGATCAAAAGGGGTGAGACAAGATGGATAAGAAAGCATAGCGAACAATCTGGCTTTGTCTTGCTAAATGTTTTAGAAGAGAAAACTGCATATGATCTATGGAAATGGTTGGGTGAGATCTACCAAGCCAAGAGTCTGGTAAATAAATTATATTTGAAAAGAAAAATGTTTTCTCTGAAAATCAAGGAAGGTGATTCGATTGCTGAACATTTAAATACTTTTAATTTGATTGTGACTCATTTAACCTCTATTGATGTTAAGATTGAGGAAGAAGATAAATGCATTATGTTTCTTTTTCTTCATGGGAGAATTCCATTCTTTCTATTAGTGCTAAACTTGAAGATCCCAAGTTAATGCTCTTGTTGCAACATTGTTGTCACAGGAAATGAAAAAGAAATCTATGGATAGCTCAATGGATGCTCTTAATTTCAAGGGAAGGTCTAAGGAAAGAGGTGGGTCTAAAGGAGAAGAAAAGGGGTCTAAAGACAAGTCTAAGGGTAGATCTAAAACTCTTGGTAAAAATAACAAAGTGAAGTGTTGGAATTGCAAAAAGAGGGGACATGTTAAGAAGGAATATAAAAACAAGAAGAAATAGTGGGATTCCTCTATAGAAAAGTCCTCAAAATTAGGTGATGAAGTCTTGCTTTCTTCATGTAATATTATTTCTAATGAACATTGGTTGGTTGAGGCAAGATTATCATATCACAAGATTCCTCATAATGAGTAGTTTTCCACATATGAAGAATATGATGGAGGTAAAGTCTACCTTAGGGACAATAATTGATATCCAATAGTTGGACACGATAAGGTATAGTTGTGTTTTAGTGAAGGAAGAATCAAAATCCTCCCTGATGTTTTACATATTCCTAGATTGGCTAGAAATTTAATTTTTGTACATCTAAGTTGAATGATTCAAGAATTCTTGTAACATTTAATAAGCATGGTTGTAGATTGGTGAGAGGGAGTTTGGTGGTAGCAAGAGGAAAAAGATTGGGAACTCTGTTTAGGTTGAATGCCACCACTTTATGTAAATCCACCTATGTGACTAATGTTTTTGAAAATACATGTATATTATGGCATTGTAGATTGGGTCACATAAGTGAAAAATGTTTAAAAACCATTTTAATAACAAGTTTCTTGACGGTTTCTCCTATTCTAATGAGTATTTTTATTTTTGGGAGCATTGTGTGTTTGAGAAATAAAATAGAGCATCATTTTCTTTAGGAAGCAATAAAGAAAAGATTAAATTAAAAATTAATCATGTAGATGTTTTTGGACCTGTGGATAATGATTCTTTTGGAAAATCAAAATATTGTGTGACCTTCATTGATGATGTTTCAAGATATACATGGATTTATTTTATGAGACATAAATATGAGGTTTTCACTAAGTTTAAGGAATTTAAAGTTTTAGTAGAGAATCAATTAGAACATAAGATAAAAATATTTTTATCCGACAATGGAGGGAATATTATTCTAATGAATTTGCTGAGTTTTTCATGCATGCATATATCATAAGGAAATACTACTCCTTACACACCTCAATAGAATGAGGTTGTAAAAAGGATGAATCAAACTTTAATGAAAAGAGCCAGAAGTATGTTAAGTGATGCATAGTTGGATAAATGTTTTTGGTAGAATCTATGTGTACTACTTGTTACGCAATCAATAGATCTCCTTGTAAGGCTCTTTATTTGACACCTTATGAAGTGTGGACACGTAAGAAACCTTATGTTTCACATTTAAGGGTTTTTGGTTGTGAGGCTTTTGTTCAGGTGCCTAAAGAAAAGTGTTTTAAGTTGAATCCAAAAGCATAAAATGCATCTTCATTAGATATGGTGAGAATGTTAAAGGTTATAAGATTTGGAATCCTCTAACCAAGAAAGTTGTCTCTTTTAGAGATTTAATTTTTAGGGAACTTAGAGCTATTTTTTATCTTGAACAACTAAAAGATAAACATGGGAAAAAGATAGTGCATTTTGAATTGAAGTAAGAAGATGCACATAAGGAAGACCAAAATGATGCATTTGAGGATAGAGAGGAAGAAGAGGGTTCAAGTGGGAGTTTTTAGTAGGAGGAATTTGAAGTTATAGAAGAGGTTGAGCATGCAGAAGAACAAGAGGAAGAATCCTTTACTCCACCCTTGAGAAGATCCACAAGACAATGAAATCCAGTTGACAAGGAATCTATTCTTGTAGATGATAGTGAGTCTTGGAAGCAAGCCATGTAGGAGATAATGATGGCTTTAGACTCATGTGATACCTAGGATCTTGTTCATTTTCCCAAAGGAAGGCACACCATTGGATGTTAGTGGGTCTACAAGAAGAATGTAATGTCCCCATCTTATATTCATTCACCTTGATAAATAAAACTAAACATAAGGAAATAAAACTAAATCACATGATAAGAAAAGCTATTTAAGGTGGCGCCAATATCAAATTCATAATGCTTAAGGAAAGGGACTCTAGTCTCATACTAGCGATTTGAATAAAGAAAAGTCAAATTAAAATTAAAATATAATTACCAAAGGGCACTAGTTGTATGGAATGGTTATGATTCTTTCAACAAATAAGGGCAGCGGTTGTATGGGAAAGTTGGTGAATCCTTAGGCAATAAGATATAAAGAGTATACAATTCAATGAGAAGAAGGCATCAATTTGTGAATGAATATTATTACTTATTTCAAGTGAAGATCAGTGAAGGAGCAATTAAATCATTCAAGCCTTTACTCATAAATCTTGTAGACACCTAAAATTGACCATGTCTTACAACATTACCTTTTGACAGTATCTTGCATTACCTTACGACATCTTGCAACACATCTTGCTCTATGACCCCTTCCATCATTCTCATTAGTTAAATAAATTATATTTCTTTAGCTAATCACTTTTATCCATTTATCCTCCTTAATTGTGCATCATAAGCACTTCCTCTCCAAAAATCAATTAAGAAATCCCATTTCCCCCACTCACATTCTTATTTTAGTCACCCATCATCCTCATTGAATGTGCGCCATAACCACTATATTCAACTTTTAATCATATCCGTCCACCTCACACATCACCCTTCTAATCTTAGCCATCCATTTGATTCCCTCTCTAGCTATAAATTGAATCTCTCATTTCAAATCAATTCCCCAACAAATCTTCACATGCACGCATATCTATTATTGTCTATCTCTATTATCATTTTCAATATCTTTTGCTTCCATTTCATCCAAGTTATGTCAGTTGCATGAGCAGTCCACATTGTAGCATCAACAAGACAAATCTAATGGAGCTTGGGTGTACATTCCGTCCTATCAGAGGTTCGAATTTGTGCAAGGATTAAGGTATTGTTGTATTGTTTTATCTTCATGTTATTGTCCTTGCATGATTTTTAGATCTTCATTTTGGCACACTTGATTATTAGTTATTGACTCACATCCCTTGATCTAGCTTTCTTTTTGTAGGTTTTGTTAACTTTTTGTTGCGGGTTTATGCCTTTTTTGGACAAAACCCTAGTTTTTACAGTTTTCATCATATCTTCAAAACAGTTACGAATTTTTCTACAAGATTGTAACTATAGTTTGTGGATCATCTAAGGAATGTACAACAGAAAAAATAAGTTTTTGTCATCATTTTTGTGTTAGTTATAATGATTTTATGATTTTCCATAAATTCACATTTTTGGGTGCAAATTTAAAAAAACTAGAAATTTTACATTTCTGGAAATCTCTTAAAATTCTAATGGGGGTCTGTTCTTTACAGTTTTATTTTTGAGGTTAAATAAGGTAAAAAAAATCATATCTTTGCCAACTGTAGGTTTTCCACAAATCTGTATTTCTAGGTGTAAATCAAGGAATTTTTCTAACATTTTTATATTTCTAGAAAGCTCTTAGAAAATTAGTAGGGGCATCTTGTTTTTATTTTTATTTTTTCAGGCCAAAAACATTTCAAAATAATCAGATCTACATTGACTATGTAAAAAAAATGTATCTAAAATTGCAATCTTGTGATGAACATATCTTTTTATGGCTGCATTCTAACATTATTTGCTGATTTTGTAGGTGTTTCATTATCATTCCTAATACATATTCTTGCAGCAAATTTTTTTGTCCAAGATTATCTTTTTCAATCTAACATACTTGTTTTGTAGCTTTCGCTTGCCAAAGATCAAATCATTGAAACTACTAACAAGTTGCTGCAGATTCACATGTCAAAGAAATCATTTTATCACTAATCTAGGCACTTAGTTTAATCTAGGGGATAGTAATTGAACATTGTTTGCTTTGTCTTCAGATTTTGAAAAGGGTGTATGCTCTATCCTTGCACCTTTTGGTGACCTTGGAGATCAAAAGCCCTGGTGTGAAGCACCTATAAAGTCATGTTTTCATTTGTAATAAGGTCTATTTGACCAATGCATTTTCATTTTAGTTGTAGCTAGGTCCGTTTTGTAAGTCCCAAGTGACTTAGGGGACATTTGTCAAGTTGTAATCGCATAATGCTAAAAAAATAGTAATAATGCCAAAATAAGGTAGTAAGGTAGTTTTGGTCAGTTGTCTCCCAGCCGCTTGGAGCTAGTGTGGTACTACTCAGGGCGAGTTGATAAATGCCTAGAGAAATGATCAAATGATCATCGAATGTAATCAAATTGAAGTAGTGGAAATCGAATGTGATTGCACTGTGCTCAGGAGAAATAAAGCAATTCTGTTCTGTCAATTAGTTTTCTATTTTCTGTAACTATAGATCACGCAACTGTAGATTTCCATTCATTTTTGCATTTTCCTATTGTTGACGTATGTCACCGTGAAGCATTCCATTGGTGAGATTTCTGTCGAAATCAGTGGAATGGCTTCAATGTATCAGTATTCATTTTATTCTTTGTTTTGTATTTCCTATTCGATAGTGCAGTTGATCCAGATCGAGGGGTTAGTGCAGTAGAAGGACCTAGCATCTCCATGTGCTAGGGTTCGCAAGAAGCAGACCGTACGATGGTGTGTTGGTGCATCGGCCGAGGGTTTCAAGTGTTCACCGGCGGAACAAGTCGCATCAAAGGCAAATGCCTTCGGCGCATAGGAAGAAGGATGAGGAACTTGGCCGATGGAGCAGAATCGGTGGCTCATTTAACTACGAGGAATTAGGGCACCAGTCTATGGTATCCACTGTGCGCTCCCCATCATATTGGTATCAGAGCCTGAAAAGATTTGGGTGGCAAATCAAATTGAGGATTTGCAGGAGTGTTGACATTTGGGTGCTGTCTGTGAATGTTTATGTCAGACAGAGACAGCGAAACAGAGGCAGTGAGGATGCCTCCCAAAAGTATGTCACAAGACGTCATTAAAAAGCTGATCAAGGAGATGCTTGCATCCAAGTTGGGAGAGTTCAAGCAGTCCAAAGGCAAAGACAGGGAAGATGAAAGTGACAGCGATGAAGGCAATATAGAAATTGGGGAAACCAGTAAAAAGATAGAGGAGATACCAACAGACCAAAGGGCATTTTTAAATGCATTAAATTTAGTCAATAGGGACACCATAGATGGGTTGCCTATGTACAGTGGAAGTATGGAAGCTAAAGAGGTGATTGATTGGATTGAGGCATTGAATAATCATTTCGAATATAAAGAAATTCCTGATGATAAGAGGGTTAAGTTGGCAAAGGCAAGATTGCAGGGGTCTACTCTTGCATGGTCGAATTATGAGCAAGGGGAGAGAGTCAAGGAGGGGAAAAATATGATAACCTCCTGCGAAAGGATGAAGACCAAAATCAAGGCACAATTCTTACCCCTGGACTATGATGTGCAGATGTATAAGAAATTGCAGAACCTCAGACAGAGGGACCTTGATGTGAATGCATACACACAAGAGTTTCATAAACTCAGTCTCAGATCAAAGAGACAAGAAGAAGAGTCAGAGAAGGTGGCCAGGTATTTGAATGGCCTAAGGATGAACATTCAAGATGAGATCAGCATCTTAGCACGAGACACAGTGAACAAGTGTTTCCAAATGGCCTTAAGGGCTGAAGAGAAGATAAAGAGGAAGAGTGAGCAAAACAATAGAGGTAGAGGTGGAAGGAATTTTAGAGGCAGAGGCAATTTTAGAGGAAGAAGTCCTAACCAGAGGCCTAGTGGTGAGTCTGGCCAAGAAGAGCAAGTTGGGGACTCAAGTAGCAGAGGAGGCTACCGAGGAAGAAGGCCTAATGGAAGAGGTGGGACAAATGGATCAGGTAGAGGATCTAAATTCTCCAATATGAGATGTTATAACTGCAATCAGATAGGGCACTTGGCATACAAGTGTCCAGAGAAGGCCTCGACTTCTCATGGTGGTGAGAAGTGAACCACTTTGACTCAAGCAGATGCAAGGAGTGTGACATCTCCTGAAGTGAATTTAACATTAGAAGTAGGAGAAAATATGATGATCAAGAGGATGCTGCTCAAGGAACTAGTGCAGGCGGAACCATCACAAAGAAGGGCTTTGTTTAGGATCAACTGCAAGATTCAAGGTAAGGTTTGTAAAGTCATTATTGACTCTGGTTCTACGGATAATATCATATCTTTGGAAGCAGTAAATAAGTTGAATTTGGAAAAGATACCCCATAGCAGTCCATATAAAGTTAGTTGGTTGAATAAGGGGTAGCACATACTCATCAATGAACAAGCATGGGTAGAATTTAGTATTGGGGGCTATAGAGACAAGATTTTGTGTGACATCCTTCCTATGGATGCTTGCCATCTTTTACTAGGTAGACCATGGCAATTTGACAGAAAGGCTCAGCATGATGGAGAAAGGAATGCTTACTCATTTCAAAAGGATGGTATGACTTATAGGATACAGTCATTGGTAGAAGAGGATCCACAACATGTAGGGTCTAGTGTAATGCTGGTAGGAGAAAAAGAATTCATGGATACATTACAGGAAGGTGATGGAGTAGGTTTTGCTTTGATTGTGAAGCCTAAGGGGTAAAAGAAGCAAAGTGTGAGAAAAGTAGGGCCTAAAGAGTTAGAGATTTGCTTGAAAGTTACAAAGGAGTGATTGCAAAGAATATACCTGATTCCCTACCACCAATTAGAGACATTAGCCATCAGATAGATCTCATGCCAGGAGTAGTACTTCCTAATAAGGCAGCATATAAAATGACCCCTTAGCAGAATGAGGAGATAGCTAGGCAGGTTCAAGAACTTTTAGACAAGGGGTTACTAAGAAAGAGTTTGAGTCCATGTGCAGTCCCCACCATTTTAGCACCAAAGAAAGATGGAAAATGGAGATTGTGTACTGATTCTAGGGCCATAAATAGGATAACCATTAGGTATAGGTTTCCTATTCCTAGAATAGAAGATCTAATGGATTGTTTGGGAGGTGCTACCTATTTCTCTAAGATAAACTTGAAGAGTGGGTACCATCATATAAGGATAAGAGAGGGGGATGAGTGGAAGATAGCTTTCAAAACTAATGAAGGGTTGTATGAGTGGCTTGTGATGCCGTTTGGACTTTCAAATGCCCCTAGCACCTTTATGAGGTTGATGAACGAGGTGTTGCAGGATTTCATCAGAAAATTTGTGGTAGTCTACCTTGATGATATTTTGGTGTTCAGTAAGAGCAAGGAAGAGCACTTGAAACATTTGGAGATAGTCTTGAAAAGGCTACAAGATTAGAAGTTACTGATAAATTTGGAAAAATGTGACTTCATGAAGCAAGAGTTGGTGTACCTAGGTTTTGTTGTCTCTAAGGGTGATTTGAAAATGGATCCTTCCAAGGTAGAAGCTATTTTGAATTGGCCTACACCCAGGACAGTAGGAGCGGTCAGAAGTTTCCATGGTTTGGCCACATTTTACAGGAAATGCATTAAGAACTACAGTGACATCTGTGCACCTATGTTGGAGACCATCAAGGGTGGAGGTAAGATGAAGTTTGAGTGGACTAGAGAGGCAGATCAGAGTTTTGAAAGTCTGAAATAGAAAGTTGCTGAATTCCCTATTTTGGTGTCACCTGATTTTAATAAGGTTTTCACAATTGAATGTGATGCAAGTGGATTGGCCATAGGAGCAGTATTGAGCCAAGAAGGCAGACCAGTAGCCTTCTTAAGTGAAAAGTTAAATGAAGCCAAGAGGAAATACTCCTCTTATGATCTAGAGTTGTATGCTATGGTACAAGCTCTAAAGAAATGGAGGCACTACTTGCTTCCTAAGGAATTTATTGTGTACACTGACAATCATGCTCTTAGTTTTTTGAATGGATAGGAAAAGCTCAGTCATCGGCACATGAAATGGGTGGAAAGTTTTCAAGCCTACACCTTCATCATCAAACATAAGAAAGGAATAACCAATAAGGTTGCTAATGCTTTAAGCAGAAGAGTGTTGACCGTGCAAGAAGTGCAGCTACAGAGTATGGGTGTTGAGTCACTCAAAGGATTGTACGGAGAGGACCAAGATTTTAAAGAAATTTACTGGGTATGCAGTGAGTTCGCCAATGCTTTCCATAGTGAGTTTTCAGATTATACATTGCAGGATGGACTTTTGTTTAAAGGTAGTCAACTATGTATCCCTAAGTGTTCAATGAGGGATAATATAGTGAAGGAAAAACATAGTGGTGGTTTAGGAGCACATTTTGGGCTCAATAAGACCTTAGATCTTGTCTGAAGGTTTTACTTTTGGCCAAAGATGCAATCTGATGTTAGAAGGTTTGTTGAGAGTTGTATGATTTGCCAGAGAGCAAAGGGAGTTTCAACCAATGTAGGACTATACCAACCTTTGCCCATACCAAACAGACCTTGGGAAAGTTTGAGTATGGATTTTGTGATGGGATTGCCCAAAATAAGGACGGGTTATGACAGTGTGTTTGTTGTGGTAGACAGGTTCAGCAAAATGGCACACTTTATTCCTTGTAAGACCACCAATGATGCTAGTTACATTGCAGGTTTGTTCTTTAAAGAAATTGTCAGGATTCATGGATTACCTTTGAGTATTGTATCTGATAGAGACAACAAATTTGTGGGACATTTCTGCAGAACTTTGTGGAAAAGATTTGGTACAAATTTGTCTTTTAGTTCAGCCTATCATCCTTAGACTGATGGCCAAACTGAGGTTGTTAATAGGTCATTAGGCAATCTGCTGAGATGTTTGACAAGAGAACATGGCAGTAGTTGGGATGTGGTACTCCCACAAGCAAAATATGCCTATAATGATTGTACAAATAGAAGTACAGGTTTAAGTCCTTTTGAAGTTATCTATGGTAGTCATCCTAGAGGTATTTTTGAATTGTGAGATGTTCAGGGGATGAACAAAAGGAGTGGACATGCTGATACATTTGTAGAGGCTATGCAAGAGATCCATCACCAAGTTAGAGATGCTCTACACCAGAACAATCAGAAGATCAAGGCTAGAGTGGATCAAAGATGAAGGGATGTGTAGTACCAAATAGGAGATATGGTCATGGGTCATCTCAACAAGAACCGACTACCCAAGGGAAGCCACAACAAGTTGATGATGAGGAAAATTGGACCTTGTCAAATTCTGGAAAAATATGGTTCTAATTCTTACAAAATTGAACTCCCTGATGATATTGCTATTTCACCTATCTTCAATGTTGCTGATCTGACCTTATATAGGAGTCCTGATATAGGTACAGGGACAACCAATTCTTTCCAAGACAATGCAGAGTGGGTGTAGTCTTTACCACCTACGAAACCACTAAAGATGGAGTGTATTTTAGATAGCAAAATAGCGAAGAAGACCAGAAATCAGACATATTTTGAGCACTTGGTCAAATGGCAAGGACTTCCAGACTCAGAACCCACATGGATGTTGGAAGAAGACATAAAAAAAGCAGGGTGGTGATTTGCAACAGTTAGTCTCTAAGAGGACTTGAGAAAACTTTCACTTGGGGAGTATGGTACAGAGCACCTACAAAGTCATGTTTTCGTTTGTAATAAGGTCTATTTGACCAATGCATTTTCATTTCAGTTGTACCTAGGTCTATTTTGTAAATCCCAAGTGACTTAGGGGACATTTGTCAAGTTGTAATCGCATAATGCTAAAAAAATAGTAATAATGCCAAAATAAGGCAGTAGGGTAGTTTTGGTAGGTTGTCTCCCAGCCACTTGGAGCTAGTGTGGTACTACTCAGGGTGAGTTGATAAATGCCTAGAGAAATGATCAAATGATCATCAAATGTAATCAGATTGAAGTAGTGGAAATCGAATGTGATTGCACTGTGCTCAGGAGAAATAAAGCAATTCTATTATGTCAATTAGTTTTCTATTTCCTGTAACTGTAGATCGTGCAACTGTAGATTTCCATTCATTTTTGCATTTTCCCATTGTTGCCGTATGTCACCGTGAAGCATTCTACTGGTGAGATTTCTATCGAAATTAGTGGAATGGCTTCAATGTATCAGTATTCATTTTGTTCTTTGTTTTGTATTTCCTGTTTGATAGTGCAGTTGATCCAGATCGAGGGGTTCGCGTAGTAGAAGGACCTAGAATCTCCATGTGCTAGGGTTTGTAGGAAGCGGACTATGCGACGGTGTGTTGGTGCATCGACTGAGGGTTTCAAGTGTTCACCGGTGAAATGAGTCGCATCAAAGGCAAATGCCTTCAGCGCATAGGAAGAAGGATGAGGAACTTGGCCGATGGAGCTGAATTGGTGGCTCATTTGACTGCGAGGAATTAGGGCACTAGTTTGTGGTATCTGTTGTGCGCTCCCCATCAAGCCCCTTCATTATCCTTATGTTTATTTGTTCAATCTTAAGAACATTATCTCATGTATGTTCTCCCCTTGCACTTCATGCGAGCTTGTGGATCAAAAGTGAATAGTGTTTCTTACCTTTAGGAGGCCTCCTAGGGGGTTTCAACACCCCTAGCGATAACCTCAACCACATGTTCTAGTGGGGTATATCAAGGGGGGAGAGTGAAAGTTTTATCTAGTTACGTAGTCATTGGGACAACCTTGGGGCCCCAGGTGATTCTAGACACAAGGTGAAGTGGTGTTTGATTAATCACTTATGCCACATCCCTTCATTGGGATAGTGTTCATAGATTTGGGCCTCATCAAACCTCATGTATTTGGAGGATTCCCCTAGAAGCTTGTAAATCCTAGTTAAGACCCTTCAGCTATCATATCCTGTGGTGCATCACTGCACCAGGGGGAGAAGAGCTTGTGACACTATTACCTCCATTGGTTGAGATGGAATAAACTTTGGGCAAGACTTTAGTCTCCAAGGTAAGGGGTGTAAGGTGGCACATGACCATGTATTCCCATCTATCCAAGCAATGGTAAATGGTATCAAGGGGATGGAAATCACCATTATCTAATAGTGGAGATTGAAGTCACACCTGAGTGAGTGCATGTGATATGACACTCCTACTTGAATAATTCTAGGTTTGTTCATGTACTTGGTGTGTTTTCCTTGTGCAAAACTAGTACAAGCCACTTTAGCCACGAAGCAATTCGCACCAACTTCCTTGTTAATTCAAGTCAACCATTATCTTTTTGTGTTTGTTTTTCTTGCCAAAATCTCAAAATCCAAAAAAATAAAAATATCTCCAAAAATCCAAAAAATCAATCCTCCAACCAAATCTAGCATCCATCATAACCATTCACACCCATCTAATTATCTTATCCCAATCATATTTTCATTGAATCAAATCCATTTTACCCTAATCATCCATATGGCACTTGAAGATCCTTATGGCATCCACAAAATGTTTGATGAACTCAAAGGATTATATGGAAAGTATCCAGTCACTCCTACATCATAATCCCTACCTCCCATCAACAACCAATCTAAATTATCCATACCCAAAACTTATCAAACATCCACCTTACCCCAAGCCTCACAAGTCCAAATTCCCAACCATGCTTCATCTTCACACATACCAAATCCCACTATCTCACAACAACAAGTCACCATCCAACAACAACTCCAACAACTCATCCAACAACAACTCCTAGACCAACAACAACAAGCCCTCATCCAACAATAACAAGCCACGTTCCAACAACAACAACAAGCCCTTCTTCAACAACTCCTAACCACCCAACAAACACAAACACAACCACACCCTTTATCCTTTCAACAAACACAACCTCAATCCCATATGTCATCCTCATCAACTTCATACCAACCTAGTCCAACCACATATCAAGCTAATCTTACCTCAACTTATCCCAATTCTTCTAATATCAACCAATATCCACATCAATCCATACCTCAAGGTCATCCAACTAGTTATTCCAACATTTCACCTCATTCCCAAATCTACCTACATGGCTATCAAGATCCTTTACAACAAGAACATGCAAGTCCTAGTTATCCTTTGAGCCAAAATCCAACATCCATAAGTCCTCCTCATGCTATCTTTTACAAGGGAACCTGCTTATGCATCCCATGTGCATCCATCATCATCAAACCACATGCTTATCAAAGAGTGTCAAAGTCCATCACAATGTCCTCCTGCTCCACAAAATCCTTCAATCCCTCCATCACCATGTTCCTCCAACCCTCCACCAAAGGATCCCACTTAGATATTTTTTACAAACATTAGTTCAATCAAAATTGATTGAGCTTCCTAAGATAAAACAATATGATCTAAATATCATTAAACTCTATTGGTACAAAGACAGAGAATATTGTGAATACCATAGGATCAAAGGTCATAAGACATCGAATTGTGCCGCACTTAGAAGATTGATAAAAAACCTCATAAATTGTGGTAAGATTGTACTCGATAATCCCATATCCATTACATCTACTCCTATTATCCATCCACCAAATCCTAATTATAAGCCTACAACATCCACCATTATTGTCCATCTACCCATACACTTATGAAGGATGTGATCCAATGGCTATTAGTGAGGAATCAACCACCTCCATGTAATCAAATACTTATCCTTGAACCTATCCAAGAACCTTCAAGCAATATGTATATTCCTTCAAACCCATCTTATAGTCCATAACCCATCAAGCCTCTTGGAGATCCCCTTACCATGAGCTCAAGTCAAGATCTATCGTGCAGCCATGTTGTTGATCATATAGAGCATATCAAGCCTATCCAAGAGTCTCCTACTTCCATCCAAACATAAGAACTATGTAAAGAGCTTAGTCCAAAGCATGTGGAAACACCAACCCTTCATCCTAATCAAGATCTAAACATCCTATCTAATCCCATCCCTGATTCCATTGCATCATATGATCAACCTATCCATAACCTATATCTTTTTTATGATCAAGATATTATCTATGACCAAGATCCTATCCATGATCAAGAGATTATCACTCCACCCATCCATAATCCCACCAACACTAGTCCTATCCATCCTCCAACTAGTCCTATCCATAATCTAACAACATCCACTTCCCTTGATGAGACACTTGGTCCCCAAGAAAATATAGACAATCAACTTCTTACTGAGCATAATGTTGATCAAGATCCTCATCATCCTTCACCATCCTCTATTGATTCCATTCCAAATCCATTATCCTACCCTCTCGGATCCAACACCTTCATTCATGGTGGCTCTCTTGTAGGAGACAAACAACTTCTATCCACCACTCCACCCTCCCTGATGAGTGGCTGGTAGCACTCATAAAAAAACACCCTTATGTTCCCTTTTTCCATTTCATGCACCACCTTACTTGTTGATTGCACTATGAAAACTATAACACCTTGTTTAAATTATGTTAATTAAAGATGAAATACTGAAGTTGCTGTTTTGATGAAAAGACTCATGTTTTAGATTTAAACTAACAAAACTATTGATAAATGTCTTCTTTTTATCACAGGCGTCTATCTATCAGGCGAGGAAAGGTTTTGAAGGCTCCAGAGATGATCCTAACTATCTCTGGAGCTGAGCAAAAGACACACTACAAAGCACTCCAACATTTTGTAGAATGATTGGAGGATCTCCAGAGCTAGATTATCATAATAGTAAGGGTTGTTGATCACAAGACCTCTGGAGCTATGTCCTAATGAGCTATGTGGTGATCTCTAGAGCTGTTGTTGACTGCACAGAGTCTCCAGAGTTGCATAGAATCTTTAGAGATGTTTCACTGCCAGAATCTTTGGAGCTACTGTAAAGCTCCAAATTTCTGCATATGAAGGCAGAGTTTTTGATGAAGACAACTGTAGTAGCTCGTGGGAGACAAAGGACATCTACCATTTGATTTTTGCATGAATTAGGGACTTCTAGTAGTATGTTGTTTTAAAGTTAGTTCCTTTTTATCAGGACCTCTATGACGTGTTTTATCAAAAGTCAAGACTCTAGATTTAAGGACACCTCCAGTGTCACTTAAGTCTCTTTTAAGTTCTGCATGGTTATAATTTGATATAAGAAGTTGCATGTTTAGTCTTTGGAATAAAGATCTTTTGTATCTAAAGTAGAACTGGGAGTAAACTAATAAACTTTGAAGATATGATATCAACAACAATATGATATATATTGTATGGAGGTAGTAGAATAGATATAGATAGTCTCATTTAGTTGTAGAAACATATACTTTTTTTGTTACTCTGATTTACTCTATTTGGAAATACTGGATTAAAGGAAGGTGGTTCTTCTATTTGTGTGTTCTAATTTTTTTGCTTAGTCTTCAATTCTAAAGGTGTGGAGCAAGGGCCCACTCCCACTAACAGAAGGAATGCTAGTATTGGTTTATTACTTTCTTACATTACTGCAAATTCTTTAATTTAGCTTTCCTTCTTTCATAGAAGTAAATCAAAATTTTGTTAATTCTATTTTCAATGTCTTTTCCAGTTTTGTAGTTAGATGAATCATTTTAGCATTGTACTATTCCAATTCCTAGATTATATTTCATTCACAATAGTTAGTTAAAAGCATAAATTTGATTGAATAAGTAGGTTTCATTTCAGTAGATAGTTTAGGGACTATTAATTGCTAGTTTCTATTGTAGACTGCCATGGACACAACCCTAGATTTGACAAATAAACATGATTAAATGCCAAGGTACAATTGTTGAAATGCATAGGACAACTGAGAGGGGGGGTGAATTAGTTATCACAAAACTTTAACCACTTATGAATATCAACACATCAAATTCTTAATTACTATTATTAAGATTAACCATGAAAGCATGAAACAAGAAGCTCAACACAATAACACATGAGACACCACAATTTTTACATTGAAAACCCTTTAAGGGAAAAACCACGGTGGGTGTTAGCCCACAGAAATAAATAAGTTATAACAATATGAAAAATTAGAGGCTCACTGCCTTAGGGCTCACTGCAAATGCTAGGGCTCACTGCCAAGGGTTGGCTCACTGCTAAGGATTGGTGAATTGATTTGATAGCATCTACTCCATGCCTGGATTCAGTTCCATTGAAGCACAATATAACTCCTCTACTCTACTCTTCTTACACCTTCTCACTTATCTTCTCATTTTCGCATTTAGACTTCTTTTTCGCAACTACATTACATGCTTTTATACAATTCATCAACCTTGGAATATGCATCAAGGTCAGCATTACATTCATCAACCATTGGAACAATCTCTAAGGTCAGCATTACAAACATACATAGAAATAGGTTTGGACCTAAACAAAATTTGCTAAGTTAAAGATGTATGCGGATCATGTTATGCCTTAGCTGGAACTCAAATGCAATCTTCCACGTCATGACATGCTTCCTCAATCTTCAATGTATCTCCGCAAGCAATGAAAACAACCAAGTCGGCCAAGACTGTTGTTAACATTAAGTCTTCTAAGAACAATCTTCATCCACGATCCAAATTTCTCTTTGCAGACCAATCCAAAGGTAGGAGCACGATCAGGAGACATCCACAAGCACATTGTAATCACTAGGAACAACTGCACGATCTCTAACCACTTTGTCAAGAAGATTCTTCAAACTAGAGCACAAGAACAACACTGTCCGCTACTGTCATAAAGAAAGGATAGGTTGCAGGCCACCAAATCATGAACCATTGGAGTTGAAGGCACTTATCATCATTACAAGCTTGATTCCAGAACCGTAGATATAAATACTTAACTGCAGAGGAATGCGAAGCATAATAGATTCTCCCTGTCACCACCAAATATACAGAAAAAGTAGTTTTCACTCTGGTGAACATAACCCACTCAAATCTTCATACCGGAGGCTCAAACTTGGAACATAGCATCTTTAGACATGCATCTATATAACTTCCAATTTGTAGATAAGAATATTCATTCTACAGGAAATGTGGAGCAATCTACTGAACTGTTCTGCTGTATCAGAAATACTTATTATCTTCAACACTTAACTCATTACAAGCAAGCATCAAAACAAGAGCACAATTGACACTAATGACAACACAGATATGTTGACATCAATGACAACATTGGTTAGGCACATACTTGCAACAATCTCCCCCTTTGTCATTGATGGCAACACATGATGTGAAAAACTGTAGAAACCATCAAGACAAGATACTCCCCCTTTCTTTCTATACATCTGCACTCTTTCTCCCCCTGAGTTTTTCACATGATTTCTCTCCCCCTTTGACATCAATGGCAAAGGGCACATACTTGCACTCTGCTTGTTCTAATCAAACTAAAATTTCTCTACTATCATACTTACTACTTATTATCAGGAACTTGTGTTAGTAACATCTAGCTACTCCCCCTGAGAGGTAACTCTCAAAATATCAATCCAAATCATTGACTGAGACTCTAGGCACCACTAGATTGATGCATTCTTATGCATCTTAGTTCACAACAGGAGGGGTAATAACCCCTAACTTTTCTCTGAGATACTCAAAGGTATCCTTAGGCATAGGCTTAGTGAATATGTCTGCAATCTAATCCTTTGTGGACACATATTCCATCTTTACTTCATTCTCTATCACCTTTTCTCTCAAAAAGTGATACCTTATTGATATGTGCTTTGTTCTTGAGTGCATCACTGGATTCTTTGAAATGTTTATGGCACTTGTAATGTCACAAAAGATTGTAATTGGATCTTCATACACAACTCTTATGTCCTTTAAAGTCTGCTTCATCTATAACACTTGAGTGCAACAACATGTTGTTGCAATATACTCTGCTTCTGCAATAGACAAGGAGATTGAATCTTGCTTCTTGCTCAGCCATGAAACCAATCTATTTCCTAAGAAGAAAGCACCTCCACTTGTACTCTTTCTATCATCAACATCTCCATCCCAATCTGCATCTGTATAAGCACTAAGAGTGAAATCATTGTCCTTTGGATACCATAAGCCATGATTTGATGTGCCCTTCAAATACATCAAGATTCTCTTGACTGCCATCACATGTGATTCTCTAGGATCTTCTTGAAATCTTGCCACAAGACATACTGCATGCATTATATCAGGTCTACTTTGGGTTAGATAAAGTAATCCTCCAATCATAGATCTGTACCTTTTCTGATCAGTCTTAGGTGATTCATCAGTTTTGCTTAATTTGCATCTAGTCACCATGGGAGTGCATACTGGTTTGGAGTCCTCCATCCTGAATTTCTTCAATAACTATTTCACATACTTAGACTGAGAAATGAAGATTGCTTTATCTGATTGAGTAATTTGCAGACCTAGAAATAAATTCATTTCACCAAACATAGACATCTCAAATTCATTTTGCATTTGTCCTGCAAACTTCATGCACATACCTTCATTTCCTCCAAAGATAATGTCATCAACAAAGACTTCAACAATCAAGATTTGATTATCATTGATTTTAAAATAGAGATTACTATCAGCAGTACCTTTATTGTACCCAAATTGTAGCAGATACTTGTCTAACCTTGCATGCCATGCTCTGGGGGCTTGCTTCAGTCCATACAATGCATTTTTCAATCTGCACACCATATCACCTTGGTTTGATAACTGAAATCCTTCCGGTTGCTCAATGTAAAATTCCTCTTCCAATCCACCATTCAAGAATGCAGACTTCATATCCATCTGATACACTTTGAAATCTTTGTGAGCTGCAAATGCCAAAAATATTCTAATTGGTTCAATCCTAGCAACTGGAGCAAAAGTCTCTTCAAAATCTATTCCTTCAATTTGAGAATATCCTTTGCACACAAGCCTTACTTTGTTTCTTACAACTTCTCCATTTTCATTCAGCTTATTCTTGAAAACCCATTTAGTTCCAATGACATTTTTATTAGTAGGTCTAGGAACCAACTCCCAAGTTTGATTCTTCTCTATCTGCATCAGTTCTTCTTCGATGGCTTTTACCCAGTTTTCATCACTGCAGGCTTCATTCATAGTTTTTGGTTCAACCTTTGAAAGCAAACAATAATTCACTTGTTCTTTTTCAGCTCTTTTCCTTGTCAACACCCCTTTTTTTGTCACCTAGAATTTGATCTTCAGAATGATTAATCCTTACATACCTTGGAGTCTTGACAACACTTTTTGGAGCCTCTTCTTCATCCTGACTATCTTCTTGCTCAACATTTTCTTCATTTGCTATAATCACAGGTTCATCTGGTTCATAGCAACTCAGATATGATATTATTTCCTTGCCTTCATCCACCTTCAGATTAGCATTCTCAACAATCTTATTCAATTTCTTATTATAGCACCAGTAGGCCTTACTCTGGGTAGAGTAACCAAGAAAAATTCCTTCATCACATCTAGCATCAAACTTGCCTAGTTCTTCATCTCTTCTGATATAACATTTGCTTCCAAAAACTTTGAAATACTTCACTGTAGGAACTCTTCCATACCATAATTCAAAAGGAGTTTTAGAGCTATTACCTTTGACTTGAACTCTGTTTAGGATGTACACAATAGTATGTATGGCTTCTCTCCAGTATACTTCCAGGAGGTCAGCTTCCTTTAACATAGTCCTGGCAGCTTCTTGAATTGTCCTAATTTTTCTTTCAACAACTCCATTCTGCTGAGTCCTAGGTGCAGACAACTGTCTCTTTATCCCTTGTTCTTCACAGAAAATATTGAATTCATTTGATGTGAACTCACCTCCTCTATCAGACCTCAAGCATTGATCCTCAATTCTAACTCATTCTCAACCATTGCCTTGAAAACTTTGAACTTGTCTAGGGCTTCAGATTTTTCTTTTAGAAAAGTGACCCAGGTCATTCTAGAATAGTCATCAATAAGCAACATAAAATACCTGCCACCTTGTAGACTTCTTGTTCTTGTGGGACCACACAAATCTGTATGTACTAGCTCCAGCAATCTAGCAGAGAATTGTTCTTTGCTTTTAAAACTTATTTTTTTTGTTTCCTAAATTGACACTCCTTGCAAATGGTGTTGGTTGGCTTCACAAGTTTAGGCAGATCTCTTACATCCTATGCAGAACTTATCTTCACCAAATTGTCAAAATTGATATGACACATCCTTCTATGCCACAACCAACTCTCATCTATCTAAGCCAATAAACAATAATCATTAGTTCCTCTTAATTGATAAATGTTACCTCTGGCCTTCTTATCAGTAGCAATCACTGTTCCATAGCTTTCCATGATCTTGCAACCATTGTCTTTGAATCTCAGATCATAACCTCTGTCACACATCTGACCAACACTCAAAAGATTATGCTTCAAATCCTTCACATATAGGACATTATTAGTATTGTGCTTTCCATCAAAAGAAATAGATCCTTTTCCACAAATCTTACCAGTTGCATTATCTCCAAACCTAACTAGTCCTCCATCATATTTTTCCAAACTCACAAACTTACTTTTGTCACCAGTCATGTGATGTGAGAATCCACTATCAATAATCCATTCATCCTTATCTTTCTCAACCTGAATAGCCAAAGCACTTTCTTTCACAGTTTTTCTTCATTTACACAACTAGCAAGATTAGTAGACACAGGTTCTTTACTTGCAATAAACAAGCACTCATTTGTACTAGTACTAGCATCATCAGATTCATCATCTGTCACACCTTCATCATCAAGATCTCTAACATAGTAGCATTTCTTTGGAACTCTAAGTCTATTCTCAAATCTTTTTCTATTCCTTTCAATTTTTTCAGGACATCTAGAAGCATAGTGACTAACCTTACTACATGAAAAACATTTGAAAGGTAATTTACCTTTGAACTTACCAGAACCTCTTTGCAGTCTGTCAAAAAAAGTTTGCTTCAATTTCATCAAGCTCATCATCATGTTTCACCTTGTACTTTTCAGCTCTGGAGATCTTCTCTGAAGTACTGGCTTTGAAAGATGTCTCAATCTTTGGCAGAGCATCACCAAGTTCTCTCATCTCAAAAGTTGTAAGCTTTCCTAGCAACTGATCCTTGGTGACATCTTTCACAGTCATTACTTCTTCAATTGCAACTACCTTGTGACTGTAGGATTTAGGTAATGACCTAAGAATTTTCATCACAACTTCCTTCTCTTCAATAGTTCCTCCCATACCTTTTATTCCATTGACAATTTCATCAACTTTTTGCATGTAGGTTGTTATGTTTTCATCTTCGCTCATCTTTAAACCCTCATATTTTGCTTTCAGACCTTGTAGTTTGGCACTTTTAATAGACTCATCTCCTTCATATAGATTTTTTAGCTTTTCCCAGACTTCATTAGCAGTTTCCAGATCCATGACCTTTATCAACTCAGTGTCCGACAAGGCAATTAACAACGCATCGCTAGCTTTTATATTTAACTCATATTCTTTGATTTCATCTTAAGTTGTTAAACCATTCCAAGGCATGGTATACTTCATCTTTGTCGCTTTCCATATTCTATAACCAAGACAAAGGAGATGGATTCTCATTCATACCTTCCATAAAGCATAATTCATCCCATCAAACTGAGGAGCTTCTTTCTTATAAGACATCCTGGATAGACCTCAAGTTGTTAGGCTTACTTCCGAAGAACTTGGCTTTGATACCAATTGTTGAAATGCACAGGACAACTGAGAGGGGGGTGAATCAGTTGTCACAAAACTTTAACCAATTATGAATATCAACACATCAGATTCTTAATTACTGCTATTAAGATTAACCATGAAAGCATGAAACAAGAAGCTCAACATAATAACACATGAGACACCACAATTTTTACGTGGAAAACCCTATAAGGGAAAAACCACGGTGGGTGTTAGCCCAGAGAAATAAATAAGTTATAGCAATACCAAAAATTAGAGCCTCACTACCCAAAATGCTCACTGTAAATGTTAGGGCTCACTGCCAAGATTGGTTCACTGCCGAGGATTGGTGAACTGATTTGATAGCATCTACTCCATGCCTGGGTTCAGTTCCATTGAAGCATAGTATAACTCTACTCTTCTTACACCTTCTCACTTATCTTCTCATTTTCACATTTAGACCTTTTTTTTTTGTAACTACATTACATGATTTTATACAATTCATCAACCTTGGAATGTACATCAAGGTCGGCATTACATTCATCAACCATTGGAACAATCTCCAAGGTCGACATTACAAACATATATAGAAATAGGTCTGGACCTAAACAAAATTTGCTAAGTTAAAGATGTATGCGGATCATGTTATGCCTTAGCTGGGACTCAAATGCAATCTTCCACATCACGACACACTTCCTCAATCTTCAATGTATCTCCACAAGCAATGAAAACAACCAAGTCGGCCAAGACTGTTGTTAACATTAAGTCTTCTAAGAATAGTCTTCATCTATGATCCAAATTTCTCTTTGCAGACCAATCCAAAGGTAGGATCATGATCAGGAGACATCCACAAGCACATTGTAATAACTAGAAACAACCGCACGATCTCTAACCACTCTGTCAAGAAGATTCTTCAACCGGAGCACAAGAATAACACTGTCAACTACTGTCATAAAGAAAGGATAGGTTGCGGACCACCAAATCATGAACTATTGGAGTTGAAGGCACTTATCATCATTACAAGCTTGATTCTAGAACCACAAACATAAATACTTAACTCTAGAGGAATGTAAAGCATAATATATTCTCCCTGTCACCACCAAATATACAGAAAAAATAGTTTTCACTCTGGTGAACATAACTCACTCAAATCTTCATACCAGAGGCTCAAACTTGGAGCATAGCATCTTTAGACATGCATCTAAATAACTTCCAATCCATAGAAAAAAATATTCATTCTATAGGAAATGCGGAGCAATCTACCAAATTGTTCTACTATATCAAAAATACTTATTATCTTCAACACTTAACTCATTACAAGAAAGCATCAAAACAAGAGCACAAATGACACCAATGACAACACAAATATGTTGACATCAATGACAACATAGATTAGGCACATACTTGCAACAACAATGACCCTTGTCATTTTTGGTGCTATTGCCAGGGACATTTTGTGTTAATAGTAACTTTAGTTAGCAGTCCCAGTTAGTGTTAGAACAATTTTGCATGGTTAGACCTAGAGACCTAAGAGGTAGATATATCTAACAAATACCCCAACCATAGCCTACAGGTGAAAGTAGTGGGGTAGGTCAAAATCTTATTGAGGAGGAAGATCATCTAACACCTACCATGGAAATCAGACAACAACCAGATATTCCCACAAGCCCGCAACACCTTAAACTCTTAGAATACATCCAATAATTGCAGGAGAGACACCAAATAGATCTACTAAAAGGATCCACCTTCCAAGAGACTTAGCCTAGATTTTAGGAAGAAGAAATACCACAGAAAGATCCATTAACCATGGGGGACAATCATGACTAGCTAGATGCTTTGCAAGATAATGCAAGGACTTTCTCATATCCCATAGTGCTTAATCCAGAGGAAGATGCACCTATGAAAACATCTCCCCCTCAAATCTTCCAACATTCAAGGGAATCCCTTCGGAGGATCCAGATCAGTTCCTCTTTGAATTCAAAGTTTTATGTCAAATATATGACTATGGATCTAACAACCAAAAGCTAAAACTCTTCCCATCTACACTGAAGGATTCTGCCATGAGATGGCTCATGGGCTTGGCCCTTGATTCTATACACTCATGGGAGCAATTGGAAATAGAGTTCCTGTATAAATACCAGGACTACAATAGAGTCAATGATGGAAAAGAAGAATTGTTTAGAACTAAGCAAAAGGAAGAGGAGAGCTTAGACGACTACTTGGATAGATTCAATTTTACCCTTAGAAGGTATGGCAACCCTATAGCACATAATCTGACCAAAACCTTATTCATAAGAGGGTTAGATAAGGAATCAAAGAAAACATTAGATCTGATGGGAAGGGGGAATATAAACAAGCTGGATACACCCGCAATTGAGGAAATTTGTAGAAACTATTCAAGGACACAAGATGGAGTAAGAGCACCAAGGTCTCTCAAAGGGAAAGATGATATAGGGCAATTGATGGAAGAGTTTGCAAACCTAAAAATAGACGTTCTAGTTCAATTGAATACCAATTTAGATGGGATTCAAGAAAAAAATAGAACCAGTGAACCACTGTCATTTTACTGCCCTAGGTGCAGAAATAAACACCTTTTGAGATAATACCACTTGGATAAATCTGAGATCTACTAGATCTATGATAAAGATCATCCTACTAACCATTGTGATTAACTCCCATCTTTGAAGAGGTTGACTAAAAAGAATGTTCAAATAGAAGAGGAGTTGAACTATGTAGGACAGAAACAAATTTGTCATTTTCCTTACAACCAATATCTAACTCAAGCTTCTTATAGAGGCCCTTCAAATTGGGGAAATAACCAATGGAATTCATCATGGCATGGAACTCAAAACTCTCCTCCATGGGGACCACAAGATTGGCGAAACCAGCAGTGGAAAAACCAAAAATGGCCAAATCAACCTTGGGCCAATCAACATTTGCCATAATAGTTTCAATCTCAATTTAGACCATAGAATATGCAGCCATAGTGGGATCCTCAACAAAACTATAACCAAAAATTCTAAGGCCAACCAAGATGCTTCCAAAACTACTAACAAGCACTTCTAACTAGGCCAACAAACACACAGGGACAACCTCAATACGAACCAGTTAGTCGGCCACTCCTACCATCTCAACCTATAGCAAATCTATGCAATAAACAAGGAGTAGCTGTATATATGACTGAGCAAGAAAATATGGCTGGTATAAATGCTATTCATTTGAATAACCTCCAGCTTCATTTTGGGAAAGATCTCCCAAGACCATCTCCCCCACTTATTGTTAAAATCACAGATGAATTTGAACCTAAAAATCCATCCCATCAACCCTAAGAGGAGATTACAGTTGAAAAATTTCCACAAGAACAACCCTTAGGTCACTTTAGAGTTGCTCCTAAAAGAACATATTTAAATATCACTTCTAGGGCTACTTCAAAACTGCACTCTGGAGCTGCTTTGGAAACTGACAAACAAGCACCATACCCAGAACGACTCAAATAACATGCTTCCCAAAAAATGGTTCCACAAAAACAAGTCTAACCCACCATTGAATCTAAATTTCTTCAAGAAATCAAACAACTAAACATTGAGATTCCACTCCTTTAGGTAATTAGAGATGTTCCTAAACTAAACTAGTTTATCAAATAGAACTGTGTCAAAACCCAGGGCAGGAGGAAAATTTTCCCACCACTATTCAAGTAGAAGAGAAAGTGGTAGATCTACTAGTGGGAGAGATGATCCTTCCAAAGTGTGGGGATCCTAAAAATCTTGTCATCATAGTCCACATCTCAGGAGTAGAAATATCCAATGTTCTAGTCGACTTAGGAGCAACAATAAATGTCATGACAGTTCACACTTTAGATAAGTTGGTTCTTATAGCCATTCAAGCCACTTTCACAATTTTACAACTGGCTGATCAATCGGTAGCAATTCCAAAGGGGGTGTTGACTGATGTTCCAGTTATTGTGGAATCATGGGAATTCCTAGTTGATTTTTTGATCTTAGAGCTAAGGAACCAAATGAATGCTTACCCTCTGATTTAAGATAGACCATGGTTGGCTACTACAACAACATCCATTGACTATAGTACTGGGGATACAGTCATATCCAATGGCATAGACATGAAAAAAATATCTTTGCATCCCCCAGCTAAGCCATCCATACATTATTTAGGAAAAGTGTGGATAGATGAACCTAATAATATAGAAAATAGTGCTTCCCTATCCATGGTCACCATCACAGAACACTTAGGAGAATTAGAAGAAGAGATAAATTATGACATCCATGAAGACATCTGATTGCCGCTCATTATACCCTTGCCAATGTCATCCTTTATAGAGAGACTTTCTAGAAAGATTTAGTCACCTTCCATTTATTGCTCCCAAATTCTTTCCCTCTTAACACCATGAGTCCAGAATATGGGGTAGGAACATCCATGGAACAATTCACAAAGCAAATCATGGTCTTTCCTAGAAAAACACTTACCATCAATACTCAGTTGACAACACAACAAGAGGAAGCACTTCTTGATCTTCTTATTTCCCATTCAGAAGATTTTGCTTGGGAATATAAAGACATGAAGGGCATACCCCCTAAAATTTGCACCCACCATATATATACAGAAGATAGTAATCCTGTTAGACAACCCCAAAGAAGATTAAACATTACACTCAAAGAAATTGTAAAAATGAAGATAGAGAAACTTTTGCAAGCCAGATTCATTTACCCTATCTCAAATAGCTAGTGGGTGTCCTTGTTGTTTATAGTTCCCAAAAAGAATGGGAAATAGAGGGTATGTATTGATTATAGGGAGTTGAACAAGGCCACAAAAAAATGACTATTTCCCCTTTCCATTTATTGACCAAGTACTAGATAACCTAGCAGGAAAGAAATACTCCTCATTCCTAGATGGGTTTAGTGGATACAATCAGATCCAAGTGGCCCCAGAAGACCAAGAAAAGACCACCTTCACATGTTCATGGGGCACCTTTGCATACAAAGTCCTCCTATTTGGCCTTTATAATGCTCCAACTACTTTTCAGAAGGCTGTTTTAGCCATTTTTGTTGAACTAGCTAATGGGTGTATGGAGTTTTACATGGATGACTTTATTATTTATGGGAATACCTTTGAAGAAGCCCTCGAGAATCTAGAAAAAGTGTTGCAATGCTATGAAAAGAATCAATTGTTCTTAAGCCATAAGAAATGTTTTATGATGGTGGAACAAGGCATTTTCCTTGGGCATCATATATTAGTAGAAGGAATCAAGGTAGATCAAAACAAGGTAGAAGTGATTAAACATTTTCCTCTACCTAAAAACCAAACTAATGTTAGGAGTTTCTTGGGTCATGCAGGATAATATCGAAGGTTCATAGAAAATTTTAGCAAGATAACTACCCCAATGTTTTCCCTGCTAACCAAGGATAGTGAATTTCATTAAACAAAAGAGTGCCAAACAACATTTGAGACTATCAAATAAAAACTTACAGTCGCACCTATCTTAAGAGGACCTAATTAGAATTTGTCATTCCACATTCAGACAGATGCATCAATTTAATCACTAGGAGCAGTCTTAGGACAAAAAGAAGAAGGGGAAGGTATGCATGCAATCTATTACATAAGTAAAAACCTTACCCCTGCTGAAATAAATTACACAACAACTGAAAAAGAATTCATGGTTGTCATCTATGCTATCAACAAATTCAGACATTACATCATAGGATACAAATTATTTTGTACACATAGATCATGTAGCCATTAAATACTTAATGAACAAACCTGTAGTAGGTGCAAGAATCATCAGATGGCTATTACTATTGCAAGAATTTAATATCACTATCATAGATAATCTAGAAAAGTTTAATTTGGTTGTTGATTTTCTGTCAAGATTGCATACAGGTGGAGAAAACCAACTGGTGGAAGATAGATTCCTAGATGAAAGTCTATTTTTTGTTTCTTCTATCACACCTTAGTTTGTTGATATAGCCAATTTATTGGCTACAAGCTTGTTTCCTTCTCACTTTACTTCCAAACAAAAAAAGAGATTAGTAAAAGAAAGCTTGCCTTATAAATGGTTAAATGATTTGTTGTTCAAACGTGGCCTTGACTTTGTGTTGCGCAAGTGTTTAAGGTTTGATGAAATCTTTGATGTGTTGAGAGCATGCCATGCTAAAACCATAGGAGGACATTACTCCTCATAGAGGATAATCCACAAGATTCTTGGAGCTGGTTATTATTGGCCATCTCTCCATTGAGATATGAAGAGATATGTGAAACAATGTGATCAGTGCCAAAGGATGGGTCAACCAACCTTCACACATGAGATGACACTACACCCCCAAGTGGTTTTATAACTATTTGAACAATGGGGCCTGGATTTGGTTGGATCCATCTCTCCAACATCTATAGGGAAAGAATACATCATGGTATGTACTGACTATGAGATTAAATGGGTAGAGGTTCAAGTATTACAATTTGCTAGAGGATAAAAAGTTGTTGATTTCCTATCTAACAGAATTTTCCTAAGATTTGGAGCCCTAAGAGCAATAGTGTCAGATAGAGGTCCATATTTTATCTCTCAAATGATAAAAGCTTTCACATATTTGTATCAGGTCAAGAACATGAAGTCCTCAACTTATCATCCCCAAGTAGATGGGTAGGTGGAGGTGACAAATAGGGAATTGGAAAATATCTTGGCAAGGACAGTAGCAATGAATAGAAAAGATTGGGCCAATAGATTACATGAAGCGGTATGGGCTTACAACATAATATGGAAGTCAACAAAAATTTTCTCACCTTATGAACTTGTCTATGGAAAGAAACCTATACTATCAATAAAGTTTGAACTACAAATACTTAGGACATCATTGGATATTGGACTACCATTATCCATAGCACAACAATATCAGATTCTACAACTCAATGAATTGGATGAAATCAAGATGGAGGATATACAATAGATATAACTCATTTAACACCAAAGGAAACAATGGCATGATCAACACATCAAGAAGAGGACATTTTAGCAAGAAGACTGGGTTCTCTTATATGATTCTAAGTTCAAGGTATTCAAAGGGAAATTACAAACCAATTGGATGGGGCCTTATGAAATTAGAGAAGTCCATGACAATAGTACAGTCCAGTTGGTACTTATTGATGGAGGGGAAAATACATTCCTGGTAAATGGTCATAGGATTTGCCTCTACCAGCGACCAACCACAAAGGAGGAATTTGTAAAGGATATGTGCTGTGTGAGAGAGGTCACACTCTCTTGCACAAGTTGAAAAGATAATATAAAAAAAAAGAAAAAAAGAAAAAATAATAATAATAAAAAGAAGGGTTGAAAACCAGTAATATGGCAACCCTTCTAAAAAAAATAATAAAAGAGGAAGGTTGAAAACCAATCAAATGGTAGTCTTTCTCACCAAGGGAACTGAAAACCAGCAAATGGTGATTCTCTTTTTCATGTAGGTATCAAGGAGGACCTTAAGATCTAATCAGGGGCACCTCTGGAGCTAATTAGGAGCACCTCTGGAGATAATTAAGAGCACCTCTGACACTCAAGCAATAAACAAAATTACAGACCTTAGAAGCCTACCTCTCAAAACATCTAAGGAAGGACACTTAGAAAAAGATAATGATGTCATCAACTTCACCCTCAAAAAGTGGCCAGGTCATGAGCATTCATGATAGCCAACTGTCAGTGACCTCTATTTTCAATCCTTTAGCTGACACCATCTGTTGATGATGGGAGATGTCCCATCAACCACAAATTCAAATGAAGATCTTATCACTTCACACCCTGAGGACATCATGAAAACTAATTCTGAAGGCTACACATGGAGGAGTGGTCATGTCACATCTTGCAGAGGTGGCAGCATGAAACCCTAGCATGACGCCTAATTATTGTAATGATAATCCATGTATTAATCTTAATTAACTAATTATAGCAAGTCTTTTCAGTTTTTATTTTGTGCAAATCACCTAGACTCCCATACTGCCATTATTTCCAAATAAAGCTTGATGCATGTCACCCCTAACTATCCATCGGTCATGTCAGCCTCACACCTTTGGAGTGATATAACCCCTACAAAACATACTCAAACATAATTTCTAACTTTGCAAGCCATAATTCCCTCACGATCGACTCAGTAGTCTACAATACAAGAAAAAGAAACTGTACTACTAAAATCACCATCTAGAATGCTCAAAAATTCAAGCAAGGAAATTTGAACTCCATATTTTAAGAATCAGAGAGCTCCAGAGGTGGGATAGGTATGTTGCGGGAGGTTTCAGAAAGGTAAGCAGGCAAGGTTGAGGGTTTACAAGCTAAAGGGGGATAAAACACCAACAAGTTGTAGTCTATTTGGAGGTATGGGGATTAAGAAGAAATAAGAGCTAGAGATAGCAAAGGGACTATTGCAAGATCAAGCATCTGCCGATGTACTGAGGAGTACAAGAGGGCTCGAGTTCTTGGAGAAATTCAAAGGGTACAATGAAGATATTATGGCAGAGTTCCTCTCTAAGCTGTAGAACAACAAAACATAAGTACGAGGGGTCACCATTCCTATCTCTGCATCTATCATCAACAGGATCTTCAGACTCCTAGAAGAAGGTGAGAGGTTCTACCACCTAAAAACCTTGTATACTAATTTGATAAAATCTTTCTCCATAGACAATGAAGCCAAAATACAAACACACACTAATAAGGGAGAAACAAAAGGAATTTTTAGAATACCCTTCCTCAGCCATGGAAGTCCTTGGCCATGTAGTTAATGAAAATTTTCACCTGTGATGGCCAGTTCTTCCTCATATTAGGGCCCATTATAAAAATGTTGATTTTTCTAAGGCATGGCCACACACACCTTGAATATAGGATAAATTTACCCAACTTCCTATTTTCTACAATTGCCTCATTAGCAAAGAGTATCAATAGGGGAAGGGTTATCTTAAACACCATGGCCTTATATACCTCATTGTCAAACATCATTTCATCTCTAAGAGGGGAGGGGAGGCCCTACGGTAGGCCTTTCTAGATAACACTCATAAGGTCAAGAAAAAGGGAAAGAAGACAATAGAAGAGTCACCATCTACCACTCCAGAAGTAGAATAGGATAGGCCATCCCCATCCACTTCTTCCCCATCTATTGAGACGAAGATAAAGGGTAAGAAAATTCTGGGAGAATCATCTGTTGCACCAAAACATGAAGAAGACATACCTAAGGAGGAATCCCCCAAAATACCACACAAAACAAAACAGAAATTGGCATTAGCTGAGGAATCCACCCCAGCACGGAAGATGAGGGGTGTTATAAGTTCTCCCTAGATTCTAGAAGGGGTAGGTTAAGAGGAAAAAAGCAGAGGAGCATGTAGAGACTCCCAAGCCCCAAAAACATAAGAAGAAGAATGAGGACCTAACAAGTGCAAACACTCCTCCCATTTTAAGAGGGAGCAAGAGAGGAAGGGTAACTGAGAAGAGCACTCCATAGACCCTTGTTCCACAAACTTCTAAGGTACTGAGGTTGCACCTACTGAACCTCAAATAATTTCTTCAAATTCAGAAGAGGAAACACAATGATTGGAGACACAAGAACAGTAGGTGCTTTGGAGGAGCCAATGAAAAAGACATAAAACTCAGATAGAGAAATATAATGAGCTCCTTGTTGAAGTACTTGTTGGCTTCCGGACCTCAATGACCCCTCCTAAAGACAAGGCTAGGTCATCACAAGCCCAAGAGTCTACTGAAGGAACAAGAACAAAAGAAAAAAAGGAATCTAGTCAAATGGAAGAGGCAGAGAGGGAAGAAGGGCAAGAAGGTTTTGAAGAGCAGGAAGATATTGGAGTACAAGAGACAAAAATGACAGAGGGGTTGGAAACATGAAACTTTTCACATTCTTCTAGTTAGGAGGAAATTGAAATCTCCAAAGAACAAAAAATAATGGAGGAAATTGATAACTTGAAGAGATAATTATGGGGTAAACATCTGATCATTATAGACCTTAAAAAGGTCATGTAGGAAAAGGAATCAGCAAAGGACCAGGAAATCAATGACTTGAAGGAACAAATGGAGAGGAAAGAAAAGGTCATTAAGAAAAAGGGAACTAAGATTAAGAAGAAGGATGTAGAGATAATACAAAGAGACATTCAAATCTTTGATGTTGTCAAAGATAGGGATAATAGTATCACCTTAATCTTAGCCCTAATTGAGAAACTGCACAATCAGGCCTGGGAGTTGACAAAGGCCAATAACAAAGTTGATGACCAAGCAAAGTTGATTAAATAATTGGTTGTTCTAGTACCAATAGTTGATCAAGGAACACAAACTGATGTCTCCTTGAGGACATTTCAGTTGGATGTCCCTAGGGCATTGATGAATTGGGAAAGGAGGTGTCAAGAGCTGTTTGATACAACTGTCATGCTCCATCTACAAAGAGCAGTCTCTGTGATGATTGGCAAAGTAAAAACCTTAAAAGAAAAGGTAATGATAGTAGCCAATATTTTTTCAGAGATACTCTCATGTAGGCCACCCAGTGGTAGTTATGTAGTGTTCTTAAAAGAACGGGTCCTTTAAAGAAAACTCTCATTGGTCCTCTCTCACCTAACCGAGACAATAAAGGATGGGAATGATTTCCTTAGGGTGTGTATCCAGAGTAGTGATGAGGATAAAAACTTCCTCTGTGATTTTTTTTGCATTATTTCTTTATAGAAGACCATACATTCTTTATTAATCTTTTTGTAGGGGAATGCCAGTTAAGGGCATTCATGTCTTTAATGAAAAATCACCAAATTTGGCATGAGAGAATGAAGGCATATACAGAAAAAGTGGTAGAAACAGGTCTATTCCTTTGAAGGGACTACCCAAACCCAAAGGCTTTTGAAATTCATTTCAGATTATCAATCTATTCTCCTAGAGACAAAATATTTCCCCTGTATTAGCAGCATCTACAAGAATGTGTTATAGAGTTTGGTCTGTTCATGCACACCTCAGCTGACCAAATTATGACAATTTGCAAGAAAAGGTGGAATACCTTAACTTAGGATCAAAAAATGAGGGACCTAATATCTCTAGCTAACCTCAAATGGTTCACAAAGAAGGCAAGGGTTGTGGTCAAAATGGTAGATAAATATAAACAAGAATGGATAGGGAGATGCTTCAGGCCACCCTTAATCATTGAGCCCCTGCCCATGTGGGTTGAACAACTGGAAGATACAAGGTTTTAGGTATGGATAAACCAAATTGACCAGTTTAGAGGAAATGTTGATACCAACACAAGAACTTGGACAACCTATGAACAAGAATACAACATCTCAGAAAGGTTGTACAAGTTAAATAAATCTAAGATTTGAATAGTGTAGGAGGGCCTGCCAACCTTCAATCTTGGGGGATGATGAGTGGCAGGTAGCACTAATCTAAACACACCCTTATGTTCCCTTTTTCCATTTCATGCACCGCCTTATCTGCTGATTGCACTATGAAAACTATAAGACCTTGTTTAAATTATGTTAATTAAAGATGACATACCTAAGTTGCTGTTGTGATGAAAAGACTCATGTTTTGGATTTAAATTGACAAAACTATGGAGAAATGTTTTATTTTTATCATAGGTGTCTATCTATCAAGCGAGGAAAGGTTTTGAAGGCTCCAGAGATGATCCTAACTATCTCCAAAGATGAGCAGAAGACATACTACAAAACACTCCAACATTTTGTAGAATGATTAGAGGATCTCTGGAGCTGGATTATTAGAACAGTTAGGGTTTTTGATCATGAGACCTTTAGATTTGTGTCCTAATGAGCTATTTGGTGATCTTCAGAGCCATTGTTGACTACATAAGGTCTCTGGAGTTGTACAGAATCTCCATAGCTGTTTCACTGCCAAAATCTCTGAAGCTGCTATAAAGTTCTAGAGTTCCGCATATGAAGGCCAAGGTTTTTGAATAAGACAACTACAGTAGCTCATGGGAGACAAAGGAAACCTACCATTTGATTTTTGCATGAATTAGGGACTTCTAGTAGTATTCTATTTTAAAGTTAATTCTTTTTTATCAGGGCCTCTACAACCTATTTTATCAAAAGTCAAGACTCTATATTTAAGGACACCTCCAATGTCACTTAAGTCTCTTTTAAGTTTTGCATGGTTATATTTTGATATAGGTATTTGCATGTTTAGTCTTTGGAATAAAGATCTTTTGTATCTAAAGTAGAACTGGGAGTAAACTAATAAACTCCAGAGATATGATATCAAAAACAATCTGATATATATTGTATGGAGGTAGTAGGATATAGATAGTTTTTTGTTAGTCTCATATAGATGTTTTAGACCTTGTCTTGCAAGGCTTAAACCATCAAATTCCTTTCTATCTACCATAGAACAAATCATTCTTAGTAATCCCTTAGTTCTACAAAAGAATCCACATACTCCATGAAAATATTTACAAGAATTTAAGCAAATGCACACTAATTAATATCAATAATAGACACAACAAATGTGTGCCTAGGAGTTATAAAATCCCAAAAGTAATCAATATAACAATGGAGACAATTTATAATACACAAATAGAAGAGAGTCTTATATTGACTTTTAGAATAAGGAATGCACAAATTGCATTACAAGATCATGCTCAAAGAGGATATCTAAATAATTCTTTCAATTATTACTTCCAAGTGGCTCTTTACACCTATTTGATGTATAAAGTTTCTAACCCTTTTTGCAATGAATGCACCTTCCAGAAAAGGCTCATCTCACTTGGATGATCAACACTTGTTAATTAATATTACAATCTAAAATAGAAAGTGGTTAGCACTTTTACAAGTGCCACCTAGGTCTAGATTCTTTAGAGGTCATGAGTTACACATTGGAGTTAGAATTTCTCTCGAAGATACCAAATGTGTTGAGGAAGAAAGTTCTTATGTTATTCAATCAACCCCTAAAATCATCTCCATCTTGCAGATGAAAAGAGGAAATCATTAGGAAGACACTACTTTGTTACTTTCCCAACATGAAAGATGTGAAGCTTAGTGAAGAATTCACAAGTGTTTTTATCAACATGAGGGAGTTGGGTATCAAAGTATCCCCTTTCTTCCTCAACCTTTTGACTAGATTTCAAATGAGGCCTCTCTCTAGGCCCAGATCCACTACATATATGACATGAGGTGGTTGTTCCTAATGTAATGAGATGACAATTCAAGGCTTAATTAATTTGGACCTTAGCCATGACCATGTTGGAAATATTGTCATTGATGTCAAAGGGAAGTTGATAAGATTATGTCAAAGGGAAATGGATGTCATGAAGAAGAACTATTAATGATCTAAAAGTTTCTAATGCATGAATGATTTCTACCTTTAGTCAGTGAATCACTTAGTTTGTGAACTCGTAAGTTCACCGACAACAAGTTTCTTTGACAGGAGAGTTGGGCGATGAAGTCTTGAAGAAGAAAAGGCAAAAGCCTCTTGGTTGGAAATTTGCTTGATTCACGAACTTAGAATTTCGCTAATAGATAGTTTCCTTGACAGAATGTTCGCTGGAAGGATGAAAATGTAAAGAAAAAAGTTTTAAGTGCAAAGTCAGAAACTAATTTCACAAGATTGATCAGAGAGATATCAGAACCTGTATCCTAGAAGCTAGAAAGTTGGAGGACTATTTCACGAGTGCGCAAGTCTTGGAAGTTAGGATCTTTAGATACTGAAAACTGGAGAAATGTCACAGAGAGTGTCCTAATGCCAAATTCAGTGCATGTTTTAGTAGGAAGACTATTTCACAGGTGTGCTAGCCTTTTGTAGTGGAATATTCTAAAAATGTTTTCAGATCTCGAAATCCTTTTCATCACTTAGTCTCCCTGTACCTTCACCTTTCTGGATCTTGCACCTGTAACCTACACACAAGAAGAAAAGTGGTTTGGGGATTATGGTGTTTAGGGACTTGCTTCAGTAAAATCCTGGGATAGCATCCAAGCTTCCCAACACAGTTGTATGATAGAGAGTGCATGCCCTAGTAGGGCAGAGGCTAAACAAAATCAATGATAGAATGAATCATATAACAATGATATCACCTTGGAGGTGAAGCCCTTAGGAGAATGAAGATCCTTCAACTCATAAGGAGATGGATGATGATTCCAAATCTGTAACAACACACACAATACAAACACAAATTTTCTCTAGAAACACAATGAATTATTTGAATGCTCTTTGCTCCAAGATCATAAGTTCACTATATCCATCTAGGTTACAAATGAATTCAAAAACACACTTATATATGCTTTCCTACTAACATTCATAAAATAAATCAAAAGAGACGACAAGGAGAGACACTTATAAAGGTCCTATGCCAACATGCATTGAAATTTGCCCTGACCAATCAAGGAGGACTTGGGTGCAGGAACCCAAGTCCCAAGGTACCTTTTTAGTCTAGGGTAAGGCATAAAATGGGCCCCCAGTTCCCAATTGTCATGGGTTTCGAGGGATTTTGCATCATGATGAATATTTTGCATGTATAATGTAATCACAGGGACCTGGGAGCTAAACTAGGAGGTAAAAAGTTATGTGTCCACTTTTTACTTCATAACAAAGGTATCGGCAAAATCTTTAGTTCACGAACTCAAAAGTTTATCGACAACCAATTTGTTGATGGGAAACTTTGCCGATGAAGGGAAGTTGGTTCATGGTTCCTCAAGTTCATCGATAGGTGATTTGTCAATGAGGTATTAGAAAAAGTCTTCAGTTCACGAACTCCTTAGTTCACTGATTTCAAGGTTCATCGACAAAGAAAAAGGTTGATGGGTTAAAGGAATGTAAGTTTGTTGACAGGTTTGTGATGAGACTTCACCCATAAGCGATATGATGAAGATGTTGCCGATAAGTTCACATAGTGGCACTTTTACCAATAAAGGATGAAATGTCTAAAGTTTGTGAACGTGAACTTTTTTATGATAAAGAAGAAGATAATTAGTTTATGGAAATAATCTTTTGCCGAAAAGTTCATGAAGATGCAATTTTGCTGATAAAGGTGTTGGAGTTTAAGTTAGTGAAAATGATGTTTTGCTGATAAAGGCGCTGAAGTGTAAGTTCGCGCAAGTGAACGTTTGTCAACAAAGGAGAAGAGTCTAAGGTTTGTGGAAATATAAAGTGGATGAATGGCCAACTCAGTGTGTTTAAATTAGGTCTAGACTTATAATGCAGAATTCAGGTTGGGCCGACCTAAGTACATGTTGGAAATTAAAATAAAGAGATGACCAACTCAGTTTGTGTAAATTAGGCCCAGATTCAAAGTGAGGAATTTAAGATTGAGACGACCCTATAAAATGTACATGTTGGAATTAAAATACAGAGGCTGACTTTGGAGAATGTGTTAATTCGATGGTTTTTAGCCGACATGAGAATTGTAATTGTACATATCGATATTTAAAGTAGATTAGTTTTTATTTTTTGGTGTGTGGGAAATACATGTGAACATCAAAGAGAATAGGTGTGTAGAAATATGTGAATATGAGTGTACAAAGGGCATGCATAGAAGATGATCCAAAGTTTGCACAGTGTGTGATGAATGTTTTGATTGATTCTATTTCAGTTAGTTGAAGTTGGTGCTTCAAAGCTAAGTTGGTTTTGAGAAGATGAATTTGGTGCTTCATATTTGAGTTGGTGCTCAGAAGACGAAGTTGATGCTTCATAGCTGGGTTGGTGCTCAAAAGACAAAGTTGGTGCTCAGTTTGATAAGGGGATTGAAATCTCCTATAGGTTGGTGACTACAAATCTGTAAAAGGATTGTTGTCCTTCTCAAGTTGAAACTCCTGTGGGTTGGTGCCTACACAATATTGTAATTCATGGATTCATTTTGTGAGGCTAGATTTGGGTGATAGACCCAAGTAGCTCTTCTCACTGTGGTTTTTCCCTTATGGGTTTCCATGTAAATCTTGTGTTCTCTTGTGTGAATGTGTGGATATATTTCTATTTTCATAGTGCTTACACAATTTGATTAATGTGGTAAAGATCTTTGGTGTTGTAGTAGAATTTAAGTAAAAATTGGTATATACTGATTCACCCCCTTCTTAGTATATATGTGTGTTCTAATAGATCACTCACATCTAAATATGAATTTAGAGGGAAGGAATAGGGTCATGCCAGGTACAACACCAAATAAAGAAATTTTACATACATTAACCATAAAAGTTTCTTGGAAACTTTGAAACAATAAAGCATAAAACACAATATCCCCAAGACTCTTCCATCTCCTTTCTACTATAAACTCACCTAATACTACTCATTTGAAATAATGATTTGTGATGAATGAGTATGTCCTTGTTCCTTACATAGCTTGAGAATTTTCCATTATTAGTATAATGAACACTTTAAGAGTTTCTTAACCCTTTTGGTAATTCTAGATGGTAGTCTAACTTGGCTTATCATTCTATCACATAATATCATTTGAATTGATGTCCTTTTACTATTCAAGCAATTTTATTTGAAATTGATATTTGTATAAATTGACATAAAGCAAAGCATATCACTAAGGGAATCTTGTGCCAAAAGATATCCTATTTTGGTAATGACCACCTTGACCACTTTATAGCAATAATTTCCAAATTTGTTGCCCTTATTAGTTATCTTTTATAATTAGTTTGATTTTTCTCTCAATCTTTCTCATGACCATAAGTGATAGCTCAAACTTGGCTTTATTAATCAAATTTGAATAAAAAGAATAAAAGAAAGATCAATAGCATTTGGCAAATAATTTTGTCCATTCATCAAACTCTTCATCTCCCAACCAATCTAAATCCAAATTATTTTGAGATTCTTTACATTGATGGTGTACCTAGCATCTAGAATCACCTTAACTTCTCTGATAAAGTTATCCATTTTTGTTTATAAGGCCAAGGCCTTATCAATTTGACAGTTTAGAAAGATAGGATTAACCTTATCTACTTACAACAATGGGTTAACCAAAGTAGGTACTAAATGCTCATAATCACCCTTTCAAACCCAAAGTGTCTTATTTTATCCATTTGATCATGTTATTTAAATGACACCAGAAACCACCAAGATTTGGAATTTACTCATCTTATCCCTTAAGAGCACTTTTATTTTATTGACAAATAGAGAGACATCTTATGATAGTTATGTCACCTCATATACCTATGTAATTTTGTTAGGGCTCCCAAGTGTGTATTTAACATTTATATGTATATTTTTCTTTGTCATTACCCTAGGGATCCACTTTATGTTGATATATGTCAACCTTGGACTCAAGTCCTACATCTGATCTATAGCCTTTTGTAGGTAATCGTGAAATTACCACAAGCCATTTTCTATTCTAGTTAGATTTGAGGCCCTAGCCTTAAAGATACCTTCAATGAGCTCTTAAATCTCATGCCTCGCCTTGGTTTCCCATTCTTTTTTTATCCTGTATGAATTTTACCTCTTCTATTACCTTATATCTTCTTGTGGCACATTCCCACCTTGACAAGTTCTAGGAAGAGGCATTAGTAATCTTGAGCTCAAAGATTGGATTTGAGCTAAATAACTTTCTGACTTAGCTTTATCCTCTCCAATCTCTTAGTTTAACTTAATGATATCTTGTAACAACAAATCATAATCCCTCTATAAATTCTTGGTGGAAGCATCACTAAACTATGTAGTATGTACAACCAAAGAAGCTACTTATGGTGCTAGGATATCCCCCACTCTCTTTACAATCAACTACCCAATCAATCCTTGAGGATCATCAAATACCTAGGGCTTCTCATGAATAGGTGCAATGACCCATAATGCTAGAGTTTCTTTAGTGGGGAAATATTTGGAGCTTGAGTAAAATTTCCTTGCTTGTTCAATACTTTGAAACACATCACCAACTTCACTATTTCTTCTCAAAGTATCAAAATCAATAGCTGAGGCCAAATCCCAACTTAGAAATAACAAGGATCCATTTTTTCTTACCAATTTATTGGCTTTCTTAGGTGATATATCCTCTACATTCTCTTCAAAAATAGAAGCACTTTCAGTTGAATTGGGATCAATTCCCACCATTCTAGAAAACTCTCTTCTTGCTACTAAAGTGTGTGTTTTTAGTTTGAAAACAAAAATCTTAAATTCCTCTATCTTGAAAAATTATCATTAGAGATGAGTCTCTCATATTCTTTAGTCCATACATTATTAACAATATCATCCCCCTCAAAATCTCCTAATTGAGTTGCAACTAAGGGAACAGTAGCCTTAATTATACAAAGATGCTCTAGGGACTAACAACATTCATAATCTCATCCCTAGCAAGAATAAACTCAAAAAATCCCTGAATTTCATCATAAGACACTAGGGATTGTGAGGGGATCAAAAATTGTTTAGGAACCATAACATGTTCCAACTTTGGTGGTTAGTCATAGGATTCTTCCACCATAGGTACCTTGCCTTTTGACTATCCTAGCTAGGAAGCACTAGCATGTCACTTCATTGTAACCTCTCCCATGGATATAATAGGAGGATCAATGGTGGATAAACCTTGAGTGGGGATTCCAATCAATTTTAATCTAGGTGGTATTATGCTTAGAGTAACAAAATTTTCTAGCATGACCCTCATCCTCTCAATAGGGTCCTTAATTTTAGCATATGTCCCCTTGAAGTCGAGTCATTCTCTTTTCTTCTTGTCTCTACCATTCTTATTCTCATTCACCTATTCCTTTCCATATCCTTCTCCACTTTATCTTTGAATCTTCGAATAATATCCTCACCTTCATGATACTAGTGTTCATAACCAACTCTCCCTACTTTTTTTCTCATCGCATGGATAAATACCTCAAGATCATAAGGTCTGGCCTTGTCATATTATATTTGCATATGATGTCAATAATCCTATCATAACCTTCTTTCCCCAACATAGTAAAATATAAAAACTTATCTTAAGGGAGAAGGATACCTTTTCTCTTTTGAATTATGAAATGCTCATAGTTTGCATTATTCATCTACCACATGGCCTCTAGGAAAGAAATTTTGGTTGGAACCCATATTGGTAGTTTTTATGGCATGAAGGTGGAACCAAAAACTATAATAATAGTATACCTTTCATGGAGGAACCTGTTAGGACTTGTTATATTTTTAGCTTTTAGGTGCTGTTGTTACCAAATATTTTACATCTTGAAAGATTTGCTTTGTTTGAGCCTTAAATGATTTAGGGTTTATGTCTATTTTGTTGTTGACCTGTTCGACCAGTTCCCAAAATTTTAAGTCACAACTTGATGTCCCTAGGTCCATTTGGTTTACTGGCCCCTTTTGTTTCCTTACCGATTAAGTTCGCGGATAGGTTTGTCTTTTAAAAATAAATTCTTTATTCCTCCCATTTCTTGCATTTGTGGTCCCACTCTCCCTCCTTGTCATGTGCTAGGCATCACGTCTTGGTTTCATCGCATTCGTTCCCCATATCGCATTTCTTTTATGTGTCAAATTTCAAAAAAATTTGAGTGTGCGTGCTGCTAACACGTGGATATGTTTATCCACTGAGGATCTCTTTCTAGCATTGCATTTTTCTATTGATGTCATGGAGGTTCTTTCTCATCACATTTGAAAGACATCCCCATTTGTCATTGTGAGGCTATGATTCTTTTCCATTTGTCCTCGTCAAGATAACAGTACTCCTGGCTTAGTGTGGTGGGCCAACTTTATCTACGTGGAAATGTTCTATTGGCCTCACAATCTTTTCCTCCATTGCAATTTTTGGAACTAGCAGTGAGACGGGAATGCAATGGTGCATCATGCCACCATGTGTCCCCATAGTACGGAAATGTAATGTCAAAATGCCTCTAGTATAAAGGATTTTGATTTGAGTGGGCTCGTCTTTGTTGACTCATCCATGTTATACAGGTGTTAATTTTAGGTGAAATCGTGAGGGATTTTCATGGAACATCTCCAATAAGTAAATTTTATTGATCCTTGCGATGAAGCAGCAGTTGTTGATTACATTATTTCTTGAGACGATCAATGGCCTTCATTCAAATTTGAGATCAATTGTGGATGACATATATATTTGGCTCATTCGAGCTTTTAATGCATATATGATGATTATTTTCCATCACACAAGGTCCTCTTAAATCCTCACCAATAGTTAATGGTTTGATATGATGTCTAGGAGCTGTTATATCTTCTTCACATTCCTTGAAAAATGCCTTTACTGTCATGATGACAGCTGGTGGGAATTGAGATTTGACAGTGTAGTTTATGTACTTGATCAAATCAAACTTGAATTGTTCTTGTAGAATGTGGCATGGGAAATGATGGCACTGCTAAATTTGGCTCATGTGCTCTCATTGAAGAAATCAAGGATTAGTGGATTCTAATTTGTTGGTAGAGCATCATTATAATTTGGAGGAATAAGGGGCTGGCTAGGGGTATGTTGGCAAATGAATGAATTCATTGTTATCATTGCTTGTGGTGTTAGCAAAATCAATTAAACTGCTTTGGGAGTGATTCGCATAGCTAAGAATGAACATCGATATTCTGATGTCATGCTTTGTAGTAATGGTTTATTTGTGGAGGCACAAAATGTTTTGTTTCTTGTTCCTGGCATGTTCATTTCCTCTTTTGGGCTATTTAAGGATCGAGTATGTAGTGATGCAACATCCATTTTGTTCTTCTCCTAGAGTTGTGCTTAGTCATTGTTCTAAACATGTTCTTATACGCATATGAGATGCCATGGTTCTCTTGGCTCTAGTTGTGTAATTTTAGGATAAAAGAAATAGAGTTACCTTTTTTAGGCTTGGGCGAGTCTGGAAATCAGTTCTCTATGCCCTTCTATCCATTCCGGATAGGTTGGTTATACTCTTTTGGTAGACAGGGTCTATTGCTTGATGCAATATCATGTTGTGTTCTTCCCTCTCAACCTTGCATAACCTAGATCAGGTGTGGCTTAGGTCTTAATGTGGAGTCCCTACAACTACCCACATCTGTTTGGAGTGGGGTGGTGGAGGTTGTGGTGTTAAAGTGACAAACTTCTTTGACTCTGTAAATAGAAGTTGAATGAACAACAGATGGTCCTTTCAGCCTTCTTGTTGTAGCAGTGGCTGCAACAACCATTGTCATTTTTGGCAGGTAGCGTCTAATTTGTGTTGTGACCCTCAAACTGTCTAACCACCTAGGTTGAACAACCATAACAAAAGAAGGTGGCTGGCAGTTTCTTAAATGTGTTCTAGGTTGTTCCAATCAACCACGCTCTCTTCATTTCATGGACTAATCAAATTGGACCACGTGTCAATCATCTAGAACATTGTAAGAGGCACCCTTGCTCTATAAAAGTGTTGCGCTCGTTTCGATGTGGGGGGAAAATTTTAGGAAATTTTGGGAGGTTTTAGGCTTCTCTCTGTTATCTGTGTCTGGATAAACAGAGGCCATAATCCAGTCAGTCGTCGTGGTATTGTTTTCCTTGTTATTAAATTATAACGAAAGAATGCAAGTTATATATGCATTTCATATCTAGCTCTACTTTGTACTTAATTTTAAGAAATCAATGAATCAAGGATTTATTATCTCTTTCATGGTACATTTGCTATCATGTGTTATTACTATATGTTAATTCTATTTCAAGGAAATAGAGTAAGTTTTTCATACATGATAATGTGATTATTTACAAACAAGATGGATAATTAAAAACAAAATGAATGTCGTTACCATCGTTATGGTCAGTGTCATTATATGAAGAATGAATCAATTTGCAAGGTAAAATGGTTTTTAATTTTAGGAAGATATTACTATGAAGGCTTGAGCATTGTATTGACTCTGTTATCCCTTACTAGGCATCGGTCCTTAAGTCAAAATTTTCTTACCCCTAATATATTTTAAAATGATAAATCTTAAGCCATTTTCGTAAATTATTCATAATTATTTCCAAGCTTCATACGAGAGGCTTGAGGGATTACAAGGAATAAACTTTTTGTGTGTTTAGCTATACAAATCTTTGTCAATATGTATGAAGTCTTTCATCTGCTAGGCACTGTGTTTCAATTCTATTGTTAAATTATTGTTATCACCTAGGAATGCACCCGTGGTGCAAAGCTGTGAAGCTCAGCAATCCTGTGTAACATGGGATCAAACTCAGGTTGTGGGTGACCTATGGTGAGATTGAACCTCTAGATTATGGGTTGGTTCCCTTATGATTTTCTAATGGGTTAATGACTTTGCAGGGAAAAGGGATAGAAAGAATGAAATGAAGGACAAAACTGAAAGTAAATGGGTGATGATGCGCCTAAATGATGATAACAACCTGCAGAATGATTCACAACTACCTCTGGGAACACTGTTTACACAGTTCAATAATAATGACTTAATCACAAAAATGTTTCTAGAGTAGGCAAAATAGCTTGCTCTTTCAAGAGGAAAATAAATCTTCAAAGTTTCAAGAACAAAATGAAACAACACAACTCTAGACTTGGATGGATGCACAATAATGAACGAGACAAATTTGTTTTAATGGTTTAAACACAATAAATTCATCAAATCATTCATGAGAGCACTTGCATTAATCTGAAAAGGCAATCTTGATGTATTCTAAACGAACATAATAGGAAAATACTACATAAATGGCAATAACATGTAACTTGTAACCTACTGTACTATATTAATCTACAAAAGTTGAGTTACAAACACTCCTCTCTGTAACACCAAGAGAGCAAAAGGCAAGAACTGAGAAAAACCTAAGTTTTTCTCCCATATATCAAAAATGAACCCTCAAGTGCATGGAAAAGGCACTGCAGTTCAACTCAGCATAAAAAATATCTCCACAAAACTGATCCACGAGAAAGCATAAAATCCCTGAAAAATAGGGTCATAACTGTAGGAAAAGGAGCAAAAATAGGTCTAAACTGCCCCTCACACTCAGTTTGACCATGCATAACCTCAAAACCCTCCAAGCTTGACCAAAAATCATGCAAAAACTCCAAAATAGCTTAGTTAACTTCATCTCCTGATTTTGCATGATTTTGGGATGAGTAAAAACAAATGTGAACAAATAATAAAGTAATCAACATGATTTACTTTAATATTTGTTATAAATTTGTCTATCATTTGACTCATACAATTTTGTGACAAATAATAAAGCAATTTATAATTGCATTACTTTACTATTTGTTTACATTGGTTTAGCTTCTAAGTTATGCAAAAAAGAGGGTAATTATTTCAAAAGGTTTCAAAAATAATAACTCCTTTAACTCCCCTTTGACCTGCATAGTTAACTCATGCATCATATGAATCTCCTCCATACATAGGTCAAAAATACAATCATCATGCCATATCATTAGGTACATACATTATTTCATCCTTATGACTCCCATGCCATATCTAGGATAAACTTACCCTTATCTTTTCATCATTGTTTTCATTGACTTGTGAAAAATCAAAAGAAAAAATATAGCCCTCACGGGCCCCTTTGGCATCATTAAGATCTAACACTTAAAGAGTTTTGACCTCGACATTTTTGGATAGTGATGATTAATCATAAAAAAAGTCAAACACAAAAAACACATGCCCATAGTCGGGCTACGACATCGATCCAAAAGAAGAAGAAAACCTAAAAGTATTGTCATTCTTGCATTTGGCTTTCTCTCTACTTTGCTATCCTGCCGCCATGCTTCGATAATGCTAGGGTTTCACTGCTATTTTGGAGCATTCTGGAGGTTTAACTTGCTGTTCTTCAAGCTATTTTCAACATCCTCTTTATTTTGGTAGGTCTCCCTTCTAAATCTTTGTTTTTTCTGCAAAAATGATGGTGAAACTTCATTCATTGCTGCTCCTGTAGCTATCTCCTTTCAGCTTTTGCATAGTAATATCATGATGAAAGAAAGACTCCTCTTTTGCTTCTGTGTTTGCTCCATTTTTGCTCTATTTTGGCATAAATGAACAAGGGAAGAAAGGTAGTCTTCCTACTGGTATTCTTTGTAGTTCATTGTATTTTGCTTTGCATATTCTTTTCTCCTCTTGTTCGATCTCCATGGCACAGTGACTGCAAGGGTTTTGTGAATAACTCTTAAAAGAAGAGAAACCATAGCTTATGTTTCCTTAAATGCTTTTCTCCTTCACTCATGTCATGACTGCAACAAGAAAAAAATGTATAGCCGTTGAAAAGAAACAAAGGTAAAAGCTTTATTCATTATGAGTAAACCCTAGTAGGGTTTGGTGAACAATCTATTTCATTTTTGCTTTTCTCTGTCATACAAGATAACACAACTCCTTAGCATTTTGCTTACCCCCTGTATTTGCTAGTTTAGACTTTCATTGTGATGATATGATGAAAAAAGGCCTTTTCTTTTATCTGTTACAAACCCTACTAGGGTTTCACCTACTCCTTAGGCTCCTTTACACAGTGTTATTCAGTTGCCTTTAGAGACAGTCAGCTGAAGAGAAATGACTTCAACTTCATGGTGTCTGCTGCTCCATCATGACTTACATATACTGTGTGCTTTACATTTTATGATGAAGGTTGTAGAATGATTTCAAAATATATGCTATCATTTGCATCTTTTGTAGGTAAACAAAAGAGAAAAACATCTCTGCTGCTCCAAAACCCAGTTGTCTTCAACATAGATAAATGTCCCTTCATGACAATGAAAGATGAATGCTCTTTTGACATCATTGTAGACTGTTCTCATCATTGGTAACTATTCTTATGACATTTAAAGACTGTTATCTATGTTGATGACTGTCATCCTTCAATAAATGTTGTCCTCATATTATGACAGTCTATGATTCCATGACACAGTGGCTGACTATTAGCTCAAGATGACTGTTCTATGGATAGAAAAGACTTACTTTTCACTATGTTTTGCTGCCTCCTGATGGTATGCTGTGTAGACATCCAAAAATGACCAGGTCTTTGAATCACTTGCATTTCATCAAATCTGTTTAAACACCTACATTTCAACATTAATTAAATAATCAAATTATTTAATTAATTTCATCAAAATCATCAATTTCTTCCAAAACTCCTAAATTTGACATTAATTGAACAAATTATATTTATTTAATTAATTAAATCAAAATCAACTTTATTCTTCCAAAATTAAATAATTTTTATTATTTAATTAAACCTTATCATCTTCTAAAATTCAATTCCACGTCAATTGAATTAATTTATTATTTAATTAATTTATCATCATAATCCTCTTATCTACAATTAAATAATTTTAATTATTTAATTAAATCAATTGTTCTTCCAAATTTAAATAAATCATGCAAATTTATTTAAATTATCTCAATCTCTAAAAATAAAATATAATAAAATATTTTATTTATTCCTCTAATCTTGCACAATCAATTTTATTTAATTTGCTTTTTTATTTTCTAAATTCATCTAAAAATAAATCTTATTCATCATGCACACAAAATTAAATAATTTATTATTTAATTTTACTCAAATCATGCAAAAAGCAAATTATAAGTTAAGTGACTTAGTCATTATTGTTTTTATCACCAACTCATAAAATAGAAAAAAAATATTTCTATTTTTATGAAATCTAAAAATGTGTCTGTTCCATGTCTTTTTATGCCAAATTAATCAGTTAACTCAAACAAAAATATTTTTATGTGTGACACATGTCAGGTGCACGTTCATCATGAGTTATTTAATTTATCTCAACCATCCATGGATTTATTTCATCCATTGATCGATCATGTCTGAAACCTATATAAACTCCCCTCATTTTCATAACAAATCCTCTTCGATCAATTATTCTTAGGCATCCATATAGCGCATTGAGCACACATCGCATCGTTGAGCACTTCTACCTTTTGAACACAAACACAATCTACATTTGCTTGTTGTAAACATGGTTTCATAATTTATGAAGCAATCCACATTCAACCAAGATAACAATACAATCTAGGTGAAAGCTTTCATTGTTTTTGTGTTAATTCATTGATTATTTGGTTGTTTGCTTAGATCATTATCTTGATGTTATATGATTGAGTTGTTGATTATTTCATTGTTTTGATTATCTCTCGATCTCGATTTTATTCATATACACATTCTAGCACGCCTGGTAGGACCCACTAATCTTATTTTTTTTTCTAGAAAAAAGTTGATTTTTTGAAGCTAGGTACGGAAAAGCGCAATCACAATGCAAAAAATATGAAGATCCTTGTTCACTAGTTTGAGAAAATAGACATTGAGCATTCAAACGGTGTAACCTTAACTCAAAATATTTCTGAGTTTTGTCGAAATCATTAAAATCCTATCTGGGTATCTCTTATGTTTTGTAGAAAGTGCACGAATTTTAAGAAAAATAGATCACAAATTTGCATCCCCATGCTTGTTTTGTTTTGCTTTTCAGAGCAATTTTGTGAAATTAGGTATATCTATGTAACCTTAGCTCAAAATATTTCTGGGTTTTGTCGGTAGCATCAAAATTATCCAGGTATCTCTTATTTTTTGTAGGAATTGCATGAATTTTTTTAAAAAAAGATCCCAATCTGTGTCCCTATTTTTAGCCCATGCTTGCTTTTTAAAAAAAAATTTCAGAGCAGTTTCGCGAAATTGGGCATAGCTTTTGCATATGGAGTCAGATTTTCATGAAACTAGTGGCGTTGGAAATCTACTTCTCCCAAATATTCTATGGTGAATGAATGTTTAGGTAATTTTATCAGATTTATTAGGTACACTTAGTCAAAGTCAACCCTTCTTTGTAAACTTCAAACAACCATAACTTGTGCAAAATTTATTCAATTTTCACGATTTATTTTTTAAAATTGCATAGAATTTCATGTAGAATCTGATCATAATATCTAATTTGTTGTACCTAATCATTATTATTAGATTTTTTCTAAATTGCTCATTTTTCACCTAACAAGTTAAGCGCTTTTGGTCAATTGATTTATTTTTTGGCTAACTATTAAATTTTTGGTGGAACTAAACCTAATTGTTGCAACATCTTATCACTCAAACAAAGCAAATGGGTTTTTCTAACATGTTAATGCAGGACAAGCATTGAAGAATTGAAAACTTATCACACTAAGTCTTAGAAACATATTACTTTCTCAAGGGACAATTGAACAATCATCTTTTGCAATCTAGGTTTAGGAACAACTTGCTTTCTTAAGGGACAATTGAACAAATCATCTTTTTGTGATCTAAGTCTTAGGAACATATTGCTTTCTTAAGGGACAATTGACATGAATGCAAAAACACTTCAATTTCTTACGAGACAATGGACATGAATGCAAAACACTTTATTTTCTTAAGGGACAAAGGACATGGATCATCTTTTGCATTCTAAGTCTTAGGAACAAATTGCTTTCTTAAGGGATAATGGATATGAATGCAGAAACACTTTAATTTCTTAAGGGACAATTGACATGAATGTAAAACACTTCAATTTCTTAAGGGACAATTCACAACTACAAACGTGTGTGTGCCTAATCTAGTTGCACCTTATTTTTCTTATAACGGGACAATTGAACCTTTGTTTGACGTGCTTGATCTTTACTTTTAGTTATTCCTTTAGAAGGGCTTGCTTTTGGATTGTGCTTCATCCAAAAGGGACGACCCTAAGCGGAGTTTTCCTTTGAATTGCTATATAAGAGGGATAAGGTGAAAGCCAAGTCCTAATCGACATTAGCCTTGCCTTGAGGTGCCAAATCGAAAAGAGGTGTGCTAGCTCTTTGTGAAAATGATTTTCACATTGGGTGAAGTGTTTGAAACTCTTAGTAGAATTGGTTAAATCTTTTAGTAGCTTGCCGCATGCTCGCAAGGTGTTGGTCCCTCAAAGCTACTAAGAACCATCTAGATAGTGACTACCCGTTTCACCTCCGAACGTTGCAGTAATCATTAGTGTAAGGGGAATCATTACAAGCCCTCAAGATTACTCACCATTGACTCCCTTGAGAAGATATAGTATTCCCTCGGCCATAAAGCTCTTGTGACCTACTTATAGCTTTCTGAGGGGAGGGTGAGATATCCCTACCTATTGTCTCTCGTAAAGATCTAAATGTACGACACCTATATGAAATGACATTTGGTCGACAAAGAATTAAGTTGTGAGTTGATCTACCGCAATGAAACCATGTCTCTAGGGATAAAGAGTGATTGAATTGTTTGCAATTGTCTAATACCCATGGAAACATTGGGATTTTTTCATGAGCCTCAAACATACACTATCTGTTGTGTCAGTCCTTTTTTGCCACTTTGTTTGATGTGTTTTCTCTTGCCAAAGAAAATCCAATTAAAATCTAAACCAAATTATCAAAATTTGCCTTTTAAACATCACTGACACCATCTCAGCGCCTTTGTAACACAGACCAGTGCCTTTGTAAGCTTAGTCTAGTGCCTTTGATATAATAGTCCAGTGCCTTTGGCAACATAGTACATCACTTCTGAAACACAGTAACTTGCCTTTGGTATCATAGTCCCGTGCCTTTGCAGCACAGTCCAGCGCCTTTGGTCCAGAAAACTATTCGTCAAACTATCTTAGCAAAATCTTAGCAAAAATCTCAAACATATTGTCCTAATGCATCCCATGGTAACCACTAGACTCCAGCAATCTATGAAGGCTAAGAAAATTGTCCCAAAGAAGCAAAAATCACCCCCGCATACACCTCAATGAAGTCAATCCAACATGTCTCAAAGGGATATTCCCCAAACACCAACGAAAAGACCAACCAACTTTCAAAATAGGCCGCAACATGACCCACCAGCTAATCCGCAAGAGAGTAATGTCCCTTTGGTAGATGTAACTCAATTCACTACTGGCATGCCTCATGATTTTGCTACACACGGTTATACCATAGGTCAAGTCCCATCTCAAGAAGAGCAAAACTTTCAAGAAGGTCAATCCTCTCAAGAAGATAGACAAGACCTTGATGAAATCATGCAAGATCCTAGAGCTATAGCCACATTTGACAAACTCCTTAGTGAAAATCAAGATAATTTCATTTGTTTGCTTGTGGAACAAGGAGCTAAACTACCCCAAGACTTTGATCTATCCAAATTTAAAGAGCAAAATAAAACCCATGATGCTATAACTGCTGTCCAAACTATGTCAACTGTGACCGCTCCCATACCCAAACAAAACTCACAAGGGAGAATGACTAAACCTTTTGATGCTCAATATGAGAATCCTCTTTATTAAAATCCAACAACAAAAAGACTAATATCACCACTCATGACTCCTATGGAGATTTATAAAATGCAACAAGAGACTCTACATCATCAAGCAAAACTAGCAAGACAGGACGCTCTAGCTAAATTAAACACACAACAAACTCCTAACATGTCACAAATGCCCACACCAATAGCAAGTGGAATTTTGGCTACCCCATCACGACATGGTTTCCCACCAAATTACAATCTGCGAAACAATTATGTAGCCATGCAACAAGGGTCTCAACTGACACCACCCCCAACATCATCAACCCTCCATATCATTAACCCAAACAATGTCATGCAACCACAACATTCACAAAACGTCAACACAACCTATGTCCCTCCACCACAACATTCTTCCACACTCAATCTTACCTATCCCCATCTTAATTAACTCCAACCATCACAAAATCCATCTACCTATGTCCCTCCACCACAAAGATCTTCCACTCTCAACCTAACCCACACCTATCTCAACCCTCAAAACTCTCAAAACCAAACTTCCTATGGCTATGTACCACCATCGCAACCCAACCCAACAAACTTTAGCTTTCCTGCAAGGAATTCTTTCTTCACACCACCTCCACAATATCAACAACAAAACTCTTTTGTCATCCCTCCACAACAATCATAGAGCCAACATTCTTACTTAGCACCACCTCCACATATCCAAAATCAAAACAACCAAACCCAACCTAATCCAAACCAATCATACAACACATATGACCCAAACCAATCATATGATCTGTATAACAACAATTCCTATGGCTTCAACTACAATATTCCCTATGAGCAATAACAACCAATCCAAGTGCAACAAGAGATTCTTCCAAGACCCCAACAACTATGGAGCTTAAACTTGCCGAGGTACAACAACAAGTAGCCGATCTTACATTTGGTCATACTAAGAAAACCTTCTCCTTGGAGGAGGTTTGTCCTTATCCATTTGATCGGTCATCGCAAATGATCCCTTTTCTTCCCAACTTCACTATACCCAAATTTGATAAATACAAGGGAAGAGGAGACCCAAAAGACCACAATAGAAAATTCTATATTGCTTGTTTTGAGGTTGCACATAATGACACATATCTCATGTGACTCTTTCCTTGTAGTCTTGGAGGTCAAGCTATAGAATGGTTCTCGCATCTACCTACAGGTATCAAATCTTTTAACGAGCTTGCAGAAACATTTGCTACCCATTTCTCATACAACACAAAACATGAAGTCTCTATGACTGAATTATGTAACAACAAATAGAAAAATGGGGAAACTCTTATCTCCTTCCTTCAAAGATGGAGACACATGGCTAGCAAATTCCCATTCAAAATACCTGAAAAGTAGCTTGTTAGCATATTTGTGCAGAACCTTAACCAAGAATTGGGTTTCCATTTGGAAATACTAAGTGCTACAACCTTTGACGAGATTACCTATAAAGGCATCAACATCGAAAAATCCCTCATCGCTAAAGGTGTCGTCAAAATCTTCAAATAAAATAAAGACAATGCTCCCCAACAAAAAACAAATGATAAACCCAAATACTGGAACAAAAACAAAAATGTGGTCAATGATGGTGTGGTGGATTCCAAACATGTCCAAACACTGCAAACACCCCTTAATCTTTCATCCAAACAAAACCAATCTCCTCCTCAACAACAACAACAACAACAACAACGACGACAACGACGACAACAAAACAAAAACCAACAACGTCAACAAGAGCGACCTCCCCAAGATTACTGTCCAAGGCGTAAGTTCACACCCTTGGGAGAGCCTATAGAGTCAGTTTTAGATAAACTTGTGCAAAATGGACTCGTCACGCTTCCAGATGCTCCCCCATATTGCGAACCTACTTACAAACCCACATGGTACAAAGATAATGAATATTGTGAATACCATAGGACCAAAGGACACAAAATCATATCATGCATGAAACTCAAGCACATGATCCAAAACCTTATTGATAGAGGTGAAGTCACTTTGATGCACCTCCTACTCAAAACAAAAACAAAGATCTCAACATGTATAAGGAGCCATTCCCTAACCATGGTCAAGGTCAAAATCCTGACAAAGGTAAAGGAGTTAACAAAGCTTCAACTTCCTACGACTCTATTGTAGGTTGTTTTGAAGAAAGTCGTGTGTCTACCCTCACTATCAAAGGTAAATCTATGGATTGCGCTATCACAACTCGTCATGGTCGTGTCACCCTTCATGGGCCTACACCAAGTCTCCCAACAAAATCTGATTATAATCTTGTTGAACATCTAGGAAAAGCCCCTGCATAGATCTCTATTTTGGACCTTCTCCGATCATCAACTGCACATAAAGCTGTGCTAGAAAAAGCCCTACAAGAATCTTTAGTTCCTAATAACATAGCCATCACGAATGTCCAAGCTATAATAGGTAACATTGCCTCACCTTACAATGTGGTCTTTTCTGAAAAGGACCTCCCATTCCACGATCCATGTCACAATGATGCACTTCACATTGAAGTTTTCATCCATAAATGAAAGATCAAATGCATACTTATAGATGGTGGTGCTGGTCTCAATATCTGTTCTCTTAAGTTACTTAAACAATTGGGATATTTTGAGGATCATGTCAACATTGATCAAAGCATTACAATCAAGGGGTATGATGATGCTGAGTGCCATTCAGAAGGTGTTATCCACTTGCCTATACAAGTTGACCCTGTCATGCTTGAAACTAGGTGCCAAGTCCTTGACATTGAGCCACCTTATAACATTATCTTAGGACGCCCATGGATCCATGCTATGAAAGTTGTTCCCTCTATGTACCATCAGTCTCTCAAGTTCCCATTTAATGGTACAAAGATCACTATCCCAGGAGACCCTAATCCCTTTGAATTCTGTCATACCTTGCAAGGCAGTTATAAGAATAACAACCAAGTGCCAAATAATGACAAAGCCTATGAATCCCCATTGTATGTCGACTCTGAGAGTCTGAAAAAAGCCTCCGAAGTTGAACTTAATCCTAATCCTATTCCTGACATCAAAGCTGACATCTGTGATATAGGCTTTGGTGAATATGATATCTCTAAATCTTGTTGTGTAGGGCAGATACCCTTATCCCCTAAATCCTATGGGTAACCACCCATAGCTAAAGCGACTAAAAAAGTAACCATCCACCACCAACATCTCTAACCCAGTTCCAAGAGGGAAAACTATTGATAGAGGAAACTATTGAAGACATCTCATCTTGGCTCTACAAAGAGAAAGAACCAGTCAAACAATATGGCAATGGCCTAAGAATTGTGAAGAACATGGGCTATAAAGGCAAAGGTGGCCTTGGGAAGGATAACCAAGGTGACATGGAACCCATTATTGTAAAGAAGAAGCTAGACAAGAAGGGGTTAGAATTTGGTAGGAAGGTACCACACGCCTTGGACATCGATGGTATTCTCGACGAGGTAGTACAAACTTCTCTCACAGATTCGACGTCTAAAGAGGATATCATTGATGACTATTATCTCCATATGACTGACCTATTCACTGAATCCTCCATATTCATGCTATCATCTGTATCCTTAACGTCCACCACCAGCACCCAGATTGTAACACTTGTCTACCCTAAACTTATCGATTGGGTCCAACAAGGGTCCCCCGTTCTAGATGTTTTTCAGAATGACAAAGCTATTGCAGAGGTCATGGGACTTTGGGATGATATCCCTCTTAGCAATCACAAAGATGGTTTTGTAATGGAACTAGATCAAGCTACTTATTTTGGTGAGAATGCCAAATTCTCCAATCACAAAAGTAAAAATAAAGAAAGATCTCTAGGTGAAAACCACACTGTGGCACCTCCTGATCAGAAAATAATAAAAACAAAGGATGTATCCAAAGGTAAAAACCCAATTATGGCACCTGAGGATGGAGGATTTTACCTTCCCCTACCATCTAAGTATCAAGAGAAATCAACTCTCCTAGTGGAAGATTCTATAGAGATAAATCTTGGCATAGAGCAAAATCCTAAGACCACATTCCTTGTAGCATCATTATCAAAACAAGAGCACAAGAATCTTACCAACTTCTTCTTACAAAGAATTATCAACTTTACGTATCTATGTTAATATGCCAGGGTTAGACCCTTCATTAGTAGTTCACTATCTCACAGTTGATCCAAAAGCTAAACCAGTCAAGCAAAAGATAAGAAAGATGCACCCATAGATCACTCTCTCGGTGAAAGTGGAAATACAGAAATTGTTAGATGCAAAATTTATCAAGCCTATTGATTATCCAGAATGGGTATCAAATACCTGTGGCTAAACCAAATGGGGGCATCCACATGTGTTCTAACCTCAGAGATCTTAACAAAGCATTTCCCAAAGATGACTTTCCATTTCCAAACATTGATCTCATAGTAGACTTGACTACTGGTCATGAAATGCTTTCTCTAATGGATGGATTTTCTGGATACAACCAGATAATGATAGCAGAAGAAGATCAACATAAAACAACTTTCACTTGTCCTCGGGGTACCTATTGTTGGTGCGTCATGCCATTTGGTCTAAAAAACACAGGTGCAACCTATCAAAGAGCAATGACAGTGATATTTCACGATCTCTTTCATCACATCATGGAGGACTATGTTGATGATATACTAGCAAAATCTTCTAGGGCTGATCACATATAGGTTCTAGGCCAAATCTTTGACAGACTAGAAAAATATCAAGTAAGACTCAATCCAAAGAAGTGTGTCTTCGGGGTAACCTCAGGAAAACTATTGGGATACATCGTATCTCACAAAGGCGTTGAAGTAGATCCAACAAAAGCCAAGGCTATAGTGGAGATGCCTCCACCAAAGAATCTGAGAGCATTAAGGAGCCTTCAAGGAAGGTTACAATCCATTAGGTGAATTATCTCATAGCTAGCAGATAAATGTCAACCATTTCAACACTTGCTCCTAAAGGATGTCTCATTTCAATGGGATGATAAGTGTCAAGAAACATTCTATCAGCTCAAAGAATATCTAGCTACACCTCCAATCTTGGTACCACTAGTCGCTGATAGGCCTTTGATCTTGTACATCTCAACTACAAATGTAACCCTAGGGGCTCTTCTAGCACAGCATGATGAGTCAAGAAAAGAGCATGCAATCTATTATATCAGTCAAACCTTGGTGGGTTATGAACTCAATTATTCACCTATGGAAAGAGCTTGTTTAGCCTTAGTGTTCTCTTCCCAAAAGTTGTGGCATTACATGCTAAACCAACACACAAATCTAATAGCCAAAATTGATCCATTAAAGTATCTCCTAGCAAAAGCAACTCTCACAGGTAGACTAGCTAAATGAGTCATGATCCTTAGTGAGTTTGACATTGAGTATGTGGATCATAAAGCAATCAAGGGACAAGCCCTAGCAGATCAACTAGCAGAAGCACCCATGATAGATGTACATCCTATGGTATTTGAATTTCTGGATGAAAATCTCTTTAATCTTTCTACCTCAGTAATGTGGAAATTATGTTTTGATGGTTCCTACACACAACATGGATCAGGGGCTGGCATCCTTTTTATCACACCACAAAATGACTATATCCCAAAGTCATATTGGCTTGCATTTCCTTGCACCAACAACATCACCAAGTATGAAACACTCCTCATAGGTCTCCATACAATAGTCTAATGGGAAATCAAAGAACTACAGGTATATGGAGACTCACAACTAGTCATTCGACAAGTCACTGATGAGTACCAAACAAAGGATGAAAAGTTGGTTCCTTACAAGCAACTAGTGGATGCCTACAAACCACACTTTTCTAGCATCACTATTGAGAAAATTCCAAGAGAGCATAACAAAGCTATAGATTCTATGGCTTTTGTGGGTTCGCTAATAGACATGCCCGCAAACACACAGAAATGTGAATTCTTGATCAAGTAATTGTTGATACCAGCCGTCGATGTTCCAACTACTGAAATCATCTACGAACTTGTTGGTCCCAACTCCCCATGGTACGAAGATATGTATGAATACCTTAAACATGGTACCTTTCCCCTTGAGCTATCTACAACCCAACACAAAACCTTTATCCATCAATCCTCCCATTACACCATTCTAGGTGATACATTATATCGTCGAAGTCTCAATGGTATCCTCTTACGATGTCTTAACGCGGAAGAAGCCAATGCCACCTTACGAGACACACATGAAGGTATTTATGGCACACATTCTACTGGTCCTGATCTTGCTAAGAAGATACTCTACATAGGGTATTACTGGCCTACCATAGAACAAGATGCAATACAGTTTGCTAAGAAGTGTCTACAATGGCAGCAACATGGAGATTTGATTCACGCACCAGCTCATGAACTACAACCTGTGACAACTCCATGGCCTTTTTCACAATGGGGTCGTGACCTCATAAGACAAATCCATCCATCCTCATCCAATGGCCATAAATTTATCATTACCGCCACTGAGTATTTTATGAATGGGTAGAAGCCATTCCCATGACTTGTATCACCGACAAGCAGATAGCCAAATTTATCCTTAACTACCTCATTTGTTGGTTTGATGCCAATGAAAATAATCTCACGTTGAACAAAGTGAGATTTAGTGGGATTAATGGCTAATCCATGTTTTTGACAAATCTGCAAAAAGACCTGTAGATGTTCTAAATGTTTTTTCATATCTTGACTGAAAACAAGAACATCATCAACATAAGGTTGGATAAATTTTGCAAATTCATAAAAGATTTTATCCATTGCCTGTTGGAATATTGAAGGAGCAGTTTTGATACCAAAGGGTAAGACCTTCCATTCAAATAATCCCTGAGGGACTGCAAAGGGGGTTTTGTAGATATTTGTAGGATCCATATGTATCTACCAGAAACCTTTGGTTAGATCAAATTTTGAATAAACATTACTGCCCTGTATGGCTTGCCATATGTGATCTTTACTAGGCAAGGGATGCTGATTGTCAACCAAACATTCATTTAGTGGCTTGTAATTTACCACAAGTCTTTTTTCCTGAAGCTCAACACCATGTTCATCAAATTTAGGTACATACATAGCATGACAGGAAAAAGGAGAACTGGACCTTCTTATGATATCTAAGGACAATAATTCTGTAATTTCTTTTCTACAAAGCTTAACTTCTGCCATACTCATCAAAAAATAGTTAGCTTTGGCCTTTGGAACTATATCATTACCTGAAGCATCTTTCTTTAAGGGAAGAGAACAGGTGAGATTTCTCTTCTGTTTCTTCAGGTCCTTTGTCATTACAGTCTCTGCATAGACTGTCTTAAGTTGTTCCAAGTTTACAGATGCAGATTCAATCTGTTGTGTTAACTAGATAGAGTTTGTCCTTTTTTTCTTTTTCTCAATTATTATCTGCTTGGTGAATGCCACATTTTGATGGAGACGAGGCATCTGAAAAGTGCCCAATAGTGTGATAAACATGGAATCCATAATAATGGGTTCCCAGCTTTGCATTGTGCTGCTGCCAATGACTCCATCATAATTGTTTACTTCATAATGGACAAACACAAGTTCATCCATAAAATCTTTTCCTAATTGAATTGGAATTTTGCAGATTAACTGAGAGTTAAATTTACCTTTTCCAAATTCAATTTTTGTTGTAGCTTTAATCCACATGTTAGCTGGAAAGCATTGATATCTAGCAAATTAATGTCAGCACCAGTATCCCACAAAAATGCCAAGGGATACATTTTTATACCTGGAGGATGGATATTAAGAATCACACCAGGGCATGTTGTTGTATATACTGTCTGTTCTGCTCTAAAAGTTTTGCTACTAGTACCTTCTTCTAAGGCAGGTATTGTATCCTGTATATGTCCTGGACTTTGCACAGGTTCTGCTCTTTGTGGAGTGAACATTTGTTCTTCACACAACAGTGGTTCTTCAGGAGTACTAATGTAGATTGGCGAATTAGCTTTAAATAACTGTGCTTCCTGTGGAAAAACTACTGTTGGAAGTTGAAGACTAGAGGAGGAATTATACTGGTTAATGTATTTATCCAGTTTAGAAGATTTTTCCATTTCCTCTACAAGAAAGAGATTTTCTTCTTCATCAATTTCTGTTATTTCAGCATGAGCTTGCTGAATGACCTTTTCTAAGAAAATCTTGCATTGTCTTCTCCACAATCTTCTAGCCATGCTACCTTCAGAAGGAGCTATACCGATACTACGCTGTCCAATGGGTAGAGTAGATTCTATGGGTGAGGCAGGTCTAGGAGGAGTTCGTTTAAGAACCTGACTAGTTGGCTCATTCTCTTTGATCAAGAAATATTTTCTTGATTTGAGCTGCTCCAGCTTATTGGTCAATTTATGCCATGTTTCTGGACCCATATTCATTTCATGGAGTTTGCTTTCTAATTGAACAATTTCTTCAATTACCTTGTTCAACTCATGAGGATCCCTTCTACTTTTAAACATCATACAAAAAAATGAATTTTTAGAATCACTGGACTCAGACTGTTCAGCAGGATTTCCAGTGAAGAGATTTACATGTCCCTGCTCTGTGGCAGAGTGAAACTCAGCCTCTTCTGATTCTGTATCTGATAAGTCAGAAAGAATAATGTCATCAGAATCAGAGGGATAATCATTGATGAATATATATTCATCATTATCTATTCCAGCTTCTCTGGCTATTTGGACCTTTCCTTTACTCTTTTTCTTATGCCTGTCAGGACATTTGTTTGCATAGTGATTCCCTTTGCAAATGTAACAGGTAGGTTCCCATTTTTTACCAGATCCTTTCTTATTCTTGTCCTTCTTCTTGAAGTATCCTTTTTTACGGGGATACTTACTATACTTATTCTTTTTCTTCGTCTTATAATATTTGTCTTTATCCTTTTCAGAGTATTTCTTTTTAGAAGAAGACTTTGATTGGCAAGATTTACATTTGTCATACTGTGAAGAAGGCAGAAGCTGATAACAGACAGAAGAAGAGATTATAGGTTTTACCCTTTTTATCTCTTTCCTTTTCTGTGTCTCTTGACATATTTCCTCATTAATTTCAACCAAGAACTGAACTAATTGGGGGCTCAACAACGCGCTGCCGACACACATGGAGAAAAGTTGCAGCAAGTCAGAGCTGAAAGTCACATGGATTATGAAGTGCTTAGTTCACAGATAGCCAACTGTAGAATACAAATGAAACACACAGAAGACAAGGTTGAACTTGTCAGATCTGATATTCAACAAGTTACTGAGAATGCTGTACAGATTAAGGATTCTGTTGTTTAGGAGTCCTCTTCTATTCAAACACTGGTGACCACTATTCAGGTACAGTCTCAGTAACAGAAAATGCTAAATTTTCCATCTAGTGCCCAAGGTTACTTACAGGCCCAGTATGAAGGTCCTAAGATGAAAATACATCCTAAGCAGCCTGTAATAGAAAAGATATTTGATCCCTCAACTGGAAGGCTTAGAGAAACCACTGAGGTAGAACAAGCATCTGGTAAATTCTAGATGGCCCGTGGAAATGGAACCAATCCAAATGGTTCTAATCCAGTTGATCCTTTTAAGAATATCCAGTCATATAAACTAGATACTCCTCCCTTAGTAAATTTTGACAGCTTTGAGGAGTTAGAAAACATGAGAGCCATTGACACTATGCGTGCCTGGATCACTAATTATATGTCAACTAATGCTGATGCTGATGAAGCTCAAGTCATCAAGCAAGCTCTCAATTCCATTACTGGATTAGCTAGAAATGTGTGGGATCGTCTTGAGAATGGGTACAGAGAAAACCTGGTAAATAGAGGAATAGATCAAGTGTGTGCACAGTTGACTCGTCTGTTTGTAGGAAAAACAGACACAAGAGAAAGACTTGCCTATAACAAGTTCATGAGAGGCACGTGTAAAGATTTAAAATGTTTTAAAGAATATTGTGAAGACCAGTATAAGAATCTGTATATCTCTGGTCATGAACAAAATCAGGATTTTATGTTTACTAGTTTTTTGAAAAGTTTTGGTCCTGATTTGGGTGACTTTTATCATAAGAAAGTTTTAGAAAATGTTGTTCATGAAGGAACAGAATTAAAAGAACTAACTTTTCCCCAATTAGTTCAGTTCTTGGTTGAAATTAATGAGGAAATATGTCAAGAGACATAGAAAAGGAAAGAGATAAAAAGGGTAAAACCTATAATCTCTTCTTCTGTCTGTTATCAGCTTCTGCCTTCTTCACAGTATGACAAATGTAAATCTTGCCAATCAAAGTCTTCTTCTAAAAAGAAATACTCTGAAAAGGATAAAGACAAATATTATAAGACGAAGAAAAAGAATAAGTATAGTAAGTATCCCCGTAAAAAAGGATACTTCAGGAAGAAGGACAAGAATAAGAAAGGATCTGGTAAAAAATGGGAACCTACCTGTTACATTTGCAAAGGGAATCACTATGCAAACAAATGTCCTGACAGGCATAAGAAAAAGAGTAAAGGAAAGGTCCGAACAGCTAGAGAAGTTGGAATAGATAATGATGAATATATATTCATCAATGATTATCCCTCTGATTCTGATGACATTATTCTTTCTGACTTATCAGATACAGAATCAGAAGAGGCTAAGTTTCACTCTGCCACAGAGCAGGGACATGTAAATCTCTTCACTGGAAATCTTGCTGAACAGTCTGAGTCCAGTGATTCTGAAAATTCATTTTTTTGTATGATGTTTAAAAGTAGAAGGGATCCTCATGAGTTGAACAAGGTAATTGAAGAAATTGTTCAATTAGAAAGCAAACTCCATGAAATGAATATGGGTCCAGGCTGGAGCAACTCAAATCAAGAAAATATTTCTTGATCAAAGAGAATGAGCCAACTAGTCAGGTTCTTAAACGAACTCCTCCTAGACCTGCCTCACCCATAGAATCTACTCTGCCCATTGGACATCGTAGTATCGGTATAGCTCCTTCTGAAGGTAGCATGGCTAGAAGATTGTGGAGAAGACAATGCAAGATTTTCTTAGAAAAGGTCATTCAGCAAGCTCATGCTGAAATAACAGAAATTGATGAAGAAGAAAATCTCTTTCTTGTAGAGGAAATGGAAAAATCTTCTGAACTGGATAAATACATTAACCAGTATAATTCCTCCTCTAGTCTTCAACTTCCAACAGCAGTTTCTCCACAGGAAGCACAATTATTTAAAGCTAATTTGCCAATCTACATTAGTACTCCTGAAGAACCACTGTTGTGTGAAGAACAAATGTTCACTCCACAAAGAGCAGAACCTGTGCAAAGTCCAGGACATATACAGGATACAATACCTGCCTTAGAAGAAGGTACTAGTAGTAGAACTTTTAGAGCAACACAGACAATATATACAACAACATGCCCTGGTGTGATTCTTAATATCCATCCTCCAGGTATAAAAATGTATCCCTTGGCATTTTTATGGGATACTGGTGCTGACATTAATTTGGCTAGATATCAATGCTTTCTAGCTGACATGTGGATTAAAGCTACAACAGAAATTGAATTTGGAAAAGGTAAATTTAACTCTCAGTTAATCTACAAAATTCCAATTCAATTAGGAAAAGATTTTATGGATGAACTTGTGTTTGTCCATTATGAAGTAAACAATTATGATGGAGTCATTGGCAGCAACACAATGCAAATCTGGGAACCCATTATTATGGATTCCATGTTTATCACACTGTTGGGCACTTTTCAGATGCCTCGTCTCCATCAAAATGTGGCATTCACCAAGCAGATAATAATTGAGAAAAAGAAAAAAAGGACAAACTCTATCTGGTTAACACAACAGATTGAATCTGCATCTGTAAACTTGGAACAATTTAAGACAGTCTATGCAGAGACTGTAATGACAAAGGACCTGAAGAAACAGAAGAGAAATCTCACCTGTTCTCTTCCCTTAAAGAAAGATGCTTCAGGTAATGATATAGTTCCAAAGGCCAAAGCTAACTATTTTTTGATGAGTATGGCAGAAGTTAAGCTTTGTAGAAAAGAAATTACAGAATTATTGTCCTTGGATATCATAAGAAGGTCCAGTTCTCCTTTTTCTTGTCATGCTATGTATGTACCTAAATTTGATGAACATGGTGTTGAGCTTCAGGAAAAAAGACTTGTGGTAAATTACAAGCCACTAAATGAATGCTTGGTTGACAATCAACATCCCTTGCCTAGTAAAGATCACATATGGCAAGCCATACAGGGCAGTAATGTTTATTCAAAATTTGATCTAACCAAAGGTTTCTGGTAGATACAGATGGATCCTACAGATATCTACAAAACCGCCTTTTCAGTCCCTCAGGGATTATTTGAATGGAAGGTCTTACCCTTTGGTATCAAAACTGCTCCTTCAATATTCCAACAGGCAATGGATAAAATCTTTTATGAATTTGCAAAATTTATCCAACCTTATGTTGATGATGTTCTTGTTTTCAGTCAAGATATGAAAAAACATTTAGAACATCTACAGGTCTTTTTGCAGATTTGTCAAAAACATGGATTAGCCATTAATCCCACTAAATCTCACTTTGCTCAACGTGAGATTATTTTCATCGGCATCAAGCTTCTCCCGGGGGGGAAATGGAAGCACAACCACATATTTTGACCAAGATTCAGCATTTGCAGGTAACTACTGTCAAAGAACTACATCACTTTCTTGGTTTGGTCAATTATATTGCTGGATTCTACAGTAAGCTAGTAGAAGATAGAAAAGATCTCAATGCTTTGTTAGGAAAGAATCCACCACCATGGACTGCCAAGCATGATGCCTTAATTAAGATGATTAAACAGAAATGTTCAGACTTACCTCCTCTCAGACTTCCAGGTCCAGGGTTTAAAATTATTGAAACCGATGCTAGTGATTATGCATGGGCAGGAGTTCTAAAAGAACAACTAGATAATGGCAAAGAGGAAATAGTAAGATATATCTCTGGCAGCTTTAAAAATAGTGAGCTGAATTATCACAGCACACATAAAGAAATATTAGCAGTAATTAATACTTTGAAAGCTTTTCAGATGTTTGTTGCTGACAAGAAATTTCTGATTAAAAGTGATTTACAGAATCTGAAAGGGTTTTTCAAGAAAGAATCCAAGGATAAGGTGGTCCGCAGATGCCTCTTAAGATGGGCTCAGTTTCTTAATACATTTGAGTTTGATATTGCTCATCTTCCTAGTTCTACTAATATATTTACTGATTTTTTATCCAGATAAGGCCATAAAGCTCCTCACATTGAACACGATGTTCTTGTCAATCCACCACCGTTTAAAGGACAATCCAATCAAGTCTGTGTTCATGGTAAAGGAAGAGTTCATGTGGTTAAGATCCGGGAACATCGGTGGTATGAGCCCTGTTGCATGGAATGGAGCACCAATCCCTTTCCTATGCAGGATAGGCATAATTTCTATATGGCTAACGATTTTCTGCATGATAGGTTCAGATGTCTTGTTGCAGCACAACAGTTGACCTAGAGTGGACTCTGGACAAATCATCCATTCTTTGAAATGACAGCCGTTGCTGAAGACATTGATCCTGACATAAAAGCTGTCTTACAGAATTGGTGTGAAGATAACAAACAGCTTCCCATCCGGTTTTGCAATCCGATCATCATCAGACTAGACAGATGGCTCAAACATGAAGGCGGGAAAAACCTCATTCAGGATCTTTTCCAAGGACCAACCAATGCAGCAACAGAGATGGATTTCCAAGGGACATCTTCTTTTACTGGATGTCTGTTTAAACTTACTTTTGCATCCTATACTGAAAATCTAATTATTCGTCATATGATGCAAACTTATGGCCCACAGGTTTCGGCTCAAGATTCTAGTATTGGAATATGACAAGCAAGTTACATCATCTGTATGTCACCAAAATGCCTCTGTGGATCCATACAAAAACCTATCGCATAGATCAAGCCAATTCCACATCAATCAACCATGGGATGTTTGGAGCTCACAAACTCAAAGTGCTCAGCATTATGTGGAAAGAAGATCCAAAAGAACCTATTCCTCCTGTTGATCCCACTCAACCTTCTGGATCACAATCTCACTGGGGAATCTTGCCAGGATGTACACCTCATCCAGTTTGGGAGGAGTGCGATCATTGTCAGTACTATGAAGAACGTGCTGGAGAGCATCCTCCTGATGAAGCCGACCCATCCAATAAGGGAAAAACAAAGGATTATCGGGCACCTGGCTGTACTCATGCGGCTCAACAATTTTGTGAAGGATGTATTGATTTTACTCCTATGGAATCTAGTGACACAAGCACAAGCTAGTGGACCAGGCATGTTGGCCACTGAAGTCACTTATCCCTTCATGACAAAGGATAGCGTGGCCCACACCACGGTAAAAGGGGCAAGTACATGCGCCTTAACATGTACCCGGGTTACCCTTCCCGTGTCAAAAAGATGCTTTGTAAATAATGGTTGTCCTTATCTATCCTTGTCTGGTCCCCCTTATCTCGTTCACGGATTAATTGGTCCCACCATGAGGAATCTTATCCTCACATGGGTAATCCTCCGGATAAGGATTGCATGTGTCCATTTTTTGTGGATGGATTTCAAATTTCAATATGTTTTATTGAAGTAAAAGATCAGTCTCGGTGGAACCAGTTTCCTATAAAAGGAAGACCCCGAGAACGCTTCAGGCAAGCATTGTTGGAGTGTTAGAAATCCCTTAGAGTTTGAAGTCTTAGAGTGTCTCGCTCCTTAGGAGTTTTGTATTTCAGAGTGCTCAGTAGTTTGTAATAGTCTTGCTCTTTATCTGGCAAGAAGAGTTTAAAGCCTGCATGCTGGTACCTTGCCCAGCTCTTCTGGTTTAAGCTCCTCTTTCCACATAGATGTCAAGAATATAACAACGCACATTGTTATATGATGATGTAATGATCAAGTTTATCAATAAATATTCTGCATGTCTAGTTTCATTGTCATTTGCAGCTGTGTAAAAAAGTTTCAACATTGCTTTTTCACTCCCTACTATCCCCAGAGTAATGGCCAAGCTGAGGCTTCCAATAAAATTATTCTCAAAATCCTCAAGAAAACAGTCAATGAAGCTGGTTGTGATTGGCACCTGCAACTCAATCCCGCCTTATGGGCCTATCGCACTAGTATCAGAACACCAACTGGTGTAACACCCTATGCCCTAGTCTATGGATATGAAGCCATTCTACCTATAAAGGTTGAGATCCCATCCCTCAGAGTATCTCTACATCACCTAATTGATGGAGAGGAGTATCGTACTTCCAGATTAGCTGAGCTTGAACTATTAGATGAGAGGCACCTTGCAGTGCTTAATCATCTCCATGTCTATCAAAACTGCCTCCGATGCAACTATAACATGAAGATCAAAGAAAGACGGTTTCAAGTTGGTGACCTTGTCTTAAAGGAAAATGAGAGAAATCAAGTAGATTGAGAAAAGAAGGGCAAGTTTGAGCCTAATTGGTTAGGACCCTTTGTTATCACAACATATGAATCAGGAGATTATACCTTAGCAACACCTGAAGGCATTCCTCTAGATGAACCACTCAATAGTATTAATCTCAAGAAGTTCTTTACCTGATCCTCAGATTATCCATGTCAAAAAATTAAAAAAAAAAAAAAAAAAAAAAATCAAAACAAAAAAACAAAAACAAAAAATAATTCATCCTCTGGTGAAAACCTGGTAAACAGGTGCCTTGGATAAGTACCATAGTGAAAACCTGGTAAACAGACGCTATGTGTAGAGTCAACATCCATCATCTATCGAGTCTTTTTTATTCCATGTCCATTTCATAATAAACTTCATCCATCCATCCATAATAAAACCATTGACCTTTTTGTATTTCCATCTCCCTATCTAGAATAGCTTGGAAATTTGTCAATGATCATCATCATTATCCCATGCCAAGTTATCCATGTTAGTCATCATCGTTATCCCATGTCAAGTTATCCATGTCAATCATTAGCTTATCCTATGTCAAGTTATCGATGTCAATCATCAGCTTATCCTATGTCAAGTTATCCATGTTAATCTATCATCATTATCCTATGTCAAGTTATCCATGTCATTGTTCGTTATCCTATGTCAGTCATCCATCATAACATCTCTTCTGGAATGGGGGCAACTCTTTCCTTAATCTAGGTCTAGGAATGAATCCTTGTTCGCGGTTCATCAACCTTCAAACCAGAAACAAAAACACATTAACCATAAAAAATAAAAATAAAAACACATCATCCATCACAAACAAAAACAAAAACACATCTACCTTCAAATGAAAACAAAAACACAACCACATCAATCATCTCACCAAAACCAAACATCTTCATCCTATCCTACATCATTAACATCAGCTAGAACTACATATCATCTCATCTCAATCTTATGGTACCTTGATCCCATGGATATGGGTATGTAGGTAGTCTGGAATATGAAGGAAGTATACAGTACTCAAGTACATAAGATATCACCATTTCCCCTCACATCATCCTATCCTACATCATCAAACAGTTAGAACTACATATCATCTCATCTCAATCTTAAGGTACTTTGATCCCATGGATATGGGTATGTAGGCAGTCTAGAATACAAAGGAAGTTTCCAGTACTCAAGTACATAAGATGTCATCATTTCACCTACCCAAGCTCAAACACCTTGATCCATTCATCACTCTACCTAGAACTACATATTATCATATTCATCTTTTCATCATAATGTGCCTTGATCCTGTGGATACAGGGTATGTAGGTAGTATGGAATACGAAGGACATTTCTAGTATTGAGGCACATACGATTCATCATTCTTCACCCATCTCAATCCATTGACAATCTATCTTTCTTAGCTTTTGTTTATCAGAATCCATCCATCTACCTCAACTTGACTAACTCAAGCAACACAACAAAATCAAACTATGCATCCTTTCAAAGCAAAAGTCCTTAACCAACCTAAAGAAAAACACCTACTTGCAGAGCCATCTGTTGTCTTACATATCGATTGCTAACATCTGCTACATCAATCAATTATCTTATACAGAATGTTCCATTGTCGAAACTAGACCAGGCGTCTTATACAACATGTTTCATTTCCTGAAACCAGACATTATCCTATCAACAGATTAACACCCTTTAACGGATATATCATTCCTACAATAAGCCTATTATCTATCCTATCAACCCATGTCACTCCAATCTATCCTGAGCAACCTCTTTGGCAAGAGAATATGTTGGTTGTATGTTTACTTTGTAAGTCAGTCAATTTGCTTTTTGGTTTATCTTTTTGTCCCTTTTTCATTACCTATTCAAAACTACCCTGATTTATCTATATCTTGGTATGTTGAGATGTAGTACAGATTGGGGGCATAGTCATTGCTTTTGTGTGCCGTGTTTGAGGAATGATCTTTAGTATTTTTATTAGCATCATATCTATCTTGTGTGTGTTACAACCTAGCATCTTACATATTAATATGCTTCTTGCATTCATGTATTGAAGTTTATTTTATGTTCAAGACTATGGCTCATTCACATGTCCAACAAGGTTATATTATATCTAAAGGATCTAAGTTCAAACCGCTTGCTTGCAGAGTCAACGTCCTATGCATTGGATGCATCGTCACCTTGGTCTTCTATACCTTGGTGCATAACATCCACATGCTATATCAAAATAAGGATTGCTCTTTATAAACATTTGTGTAACCGTTGCAACAAGATTATCCTTGTCCCATCCATTTATCCATGTCATTATATAGTTTTTCAAGCAAAGATCGATCAATAGTCTTTCTATCACATTATCTTCTCCACTGTCTTCTATCCATCACCATATGTTAGCCGCCATCTATCCAACCTTGTCTGTCTCAAACTCAATCTTGTAGTCAAGCTTCAACCCAGTTCTTCTGTCACTTCCCTGTCTTTCCTCTCGAGGGGGAATCCTATGCCAGATACACTGGGGCATCAAAATTGTATCATGTCTTCAAGAATCATTTTCTTTGAAGCAACGCTATAAACTACATTTCATCAAAGAGGGGCAAAATGTAGACACCCAAAAATGACCAGGTCTTCGAATCACTTGCATTTCATCAAATCTGTCTAAAATCCTACATTTCAACATTAATTAAATAATCAAATTATTTAATTAATTTCATCAAAATCATCAATTTCTTCCAAAACTCCTAAATTCAACATTAATTGAATAAATTCTATTTATTTAATTAATTAAATCAAAATCAACTTTATTCTTCCAAAATTAAATAATTTTTATTATTTAATTAAACCTTATCATCTTCCAAAATTCAAATCCATGGCAATTGAATAAATTTATTATTTAATTAATTTATCATCATAATCCTCTTATCTATAATTAAATAATTTTAATTATTTAATTAAATCAATTGTTCTTCCAAATTTAAATAAATCATGCAAATTTATTTAAATTATCTCAATCTCTAAAAATAAAATATAATAAAATATTTTATTTATTCCTCTAATCTTGCACAACCAATTAAATAAATTTATTTATTTAATTTACCTTTTTATCTTCTAAATTCGTCTAAAAATAAATCTTATTCATCATGCACACAAAATTAAATAGTTTATTATTTAATTTTACTCAAATCATGCAAAAAACAAATTATAAGTTGAGTTAATTGACTTAATCATTATTATTTTTATCACCAACTCATAAAATAGAAAAAAATATTTCTATTTTTATGAAATCTAAAAATATTTCTGTTCCATGTCTTTTTATGCCAAATCAATCAGTTAACTCAAACAAAAATATCTTTTTGTGTGACACATGTCGGGTGCATGTTCATCATGAGTTATTTGATTTATCTCAACCATCCATTTCATGGATTTATTTCATCCATTGATCGATCATGTCTGAAACCTATATAAACCCCCCCATCTCCATAACAAATCCTCTTCAATCATTTATTCTCAGGCATCCATATAGCGCATTGAGCATAAATCGCATCGTTGAGCACTTCTACCTTTTGAGCACAAACATAATCTACATCCGCTTGTTGCAAACATGGTTTCACAATTTATCAAGCAATCCACATTCAACCAAGATAACAATACAATCTAGGTGAAAGCTTTCATTATTTTTATGTTAATTCATTGATTATTTGGTTGTTTGCTTAGATCTTTATCTTGATGTTATAGGATTGAGTTGTTGATTATTTCATTGTTTTGATTATCTCTCGATCTCGATTTTATTCCTATACACATGTTGTTCCATTCAACATGTTGATGCTTTTGATTTTCTTCCTGTCATTGATATTCATGGGCTGCCTCCACTTTGGTATCTTGTCTTGACTGGTACATGACTATCATTCATTGGCCTTGCCCTGTACAATGAAGCTTACATGGCTTGTATTATGTGACACTTGACACAAACCCCTATGGTATGCATTTTATCATTTGAAAAATACCTTTATCTTCATCTACCTGATCACCTCTACTCATTTCTACATCTACATCCCATTAACTGTTCCTCTATAATGTTGTACAACACTGGTAGACTGTTCTCTCTATTTTATGGTTTCTCTTGCATACAAGATAGTTGATATGGCATGATACACAGGTACAGGACTATTTCTTATTATATGACTACTCTATAGCTGATAACATGCTTCTTTAATTGATGGGACAGTCATCTTATTGACTGAATATTGTCCTTCTATGGATGCTTAATGAATTCAAAAGCAATTCTACATCTCATTCACAACAAAAGGTGGTAAAATACCTGTTCTATTTGCTGTTCAATGATCCATTTTTGGTTGTAATACTCTCAATATTCATGACTGCCTTCTTGGCATATGAGACTGTCTCATGTAGTTAAGGTCCTCATATATTATGACTATCCTTAGTAACTATTCATTATTTGATTACTCCTTGCAATGACTGCAACTTTATGATGGACATGTCTTTTGATTTAAATGATGACCGTTGTCCCTAAACTGATGTTAATTGTAATATGACAAAAGGTTGTTCATAAGCATGTTGGGATCAACCCTTGTGGGAGCCACATTTTAATCCACATGTTTTGATACCAAAAGAATAGTCTTCAATAGAAATTTCACCTATACCTACGCAGTGAACAAACATGTTAGATATAAAACATACCTTTGATTGCATGATATGATGCTTCTTGTGTGGATTTGTCCTTCTAATTTAGTAATTGCATCTCTTGATCAGCTATCTCTTCTGCTTCTCCTTGAACATTATCTGATATGACTCTAAATATGTTCAATTTATCTCCTCTCTCTTACTATTCATTAGATCGCTGTTGCTCCATAAAAGTAGATGGTACTTTTTGTTGATTTGATTATGTGTATGAAAAGTTTTAGAACCCTGAGCTCTAACAAAACTTTTTTTGCAGGTGTTCTGGAGCTTGATGGATGGAGGGAGCTGAAGATCAACTCAACCTCGGGATTCGTCATTCGCAAGCAATGACGGGTCCCTCTACTTTTCTTATGCATTTTATTCCTTCAAAAAGTAAAATTTATTTTTATGTAGCATGCTCGAGTCACTCCCATGACTTGTGTGGGACATATTTAAACACTCTTCTGAATATAATCAGTTATTTTACTATATGAAATGACTTATGTATATTTGTCTTTCTAAATCAAATACATAGCATAAAACAATTTCACTTATCAGGATGGTTTGACAGCCTAGCTTGAGCTGTCATATGATCCTGATAAATGATCTTATATTATTTTTTTGTCAAGACATTAGATATTTAACTGGATGATCATGCACATAAAAAATTTCTTTACCCCCTTTCCAACAACTGATGTCTAGGCCTCACTAAATTAGGTTACAAACATATTTTAGTAACAATTATTTCAATGTCATAAAGGACGACCCACCTAGGTCTTGTAGAACCTAAAGTACAAAGGAGAATAAATGTGAATTTATCTCCTGTTCATTGGCCAAGCTTCACTAAGTTTCAATCATAAAGGATGACTATCTTTTAAGAATTAGTGGGTACAGTTTGGGGAATGAACAAAACCAATCTCCCCAACTTTTTCCCTCTATTAGATTCTACTTGAATTCCATAGGTCTAGAAAACTTGAAAAACTCTTGTGGAAACCTAGGCTCATCAAATCTCTTAATTCATAAAATAGGAGTGACAAAATAATCCTCAAGTATATAATACAAGGATTTGGGATCAAGTTTGTTCGAATGAGGGTCCACCATTCAACTAGCTTCAACATTCCTTTTGGTAATTCATGTGAAACCATTTGCACATCCAACTTCATATCCCAATCCTTTGATAATACATGAGGATAGATGTGGCATAAAAAGGAGTAACATCTGAAGAATTTCTCCTTCCCCTATTTTTTCACACTTTCTAGTCCTTGCATATGTTTAGCTAAAAATATCCCATAGTCATAAAAGCTAATTAAGTTTGTATTTTAAATGTGGTATGCAAAAACTAGTGCACCTCTTGGGATCATTGGCTAGACATTAATCCCCATGACTTGGCACATGCATTCATATGTACCTTTCAAAAATAGTTTGCAAATGGCTGCATACTCAAGGACTCAACTTCCTCATCTAGGATTGGTTCCAACTTCTCATCCTCTATCTTATCTCTATAGTTTGGGATCCATTTAACCCTATAAATCATTCTACACTAGTTATATTCTATTGCCAAATCCTTCATATCTAGGGTTACCTTGGCACTATGTTCCAAATGAAAGATCTTTTGAAATAACTCCCTATTCATAATAAACAACATGTTTCCCTTAGCATCAACAACATGATGAGTCTTGGGATTGTATATCTTCACTTTCCATTCAACTAACTCTACGTTGATAAATAAATTAGGCACCATTACTTTCCTAAGGTCAAATATCCAAGCATTACATAAAGGGATTTGATGGTGTAGTGCACCTAGAATAGTTTTATGTCAAATTTTGAAATTTTTGTTTGTTAGAGACAAAATGGAGTTATAAATTAATGTAATAACGCCTTCCATAGGCATAGTCATGTAGTGGAGGCCTAGAATAGGTCATTTCTTTAGTAGATTATGCAAAGTTACTAAGACTAGATCAATCTATTATTAGACAGTCAGCCTTTCTAGTAAAAATAGTTAGTTTTTTTGATTTAATTGGCCTTTCCCACGATGGGAGTGGGAGTGAGGGTGGAGTTTAAATTGTAAACACTTCATTTTATGAATTATTCATGCAAGGAGATGCGAAATGTAATTTGGAGCAAGGAAAATATAAGTTTTTTGCCCTATTTTTTGTATTTTCTGCCTTTTCACTATTTTCAATGTCCTGTACTAGACCGTAATGCACTGTTAAGATCTAAAACCTCTAAAATCATGTAATGAATAGTGTTAGACTTCATTTGAGTTAGGAAAGAGAGATTTTCATTGGTTTGAAGGATTTTATAGATGGTTTTCTAAAAGTAGCTGCCATACCCTAGTTTTGAGGGTTTTTAGTGAAATCGATGGTTTCCTAGCCATTTTCATTTGCACCTTAATCCAATAATGGATGGAATAGATTAATTTTGTTTATGTTTAACTATTTTCTTCATTACAGAAGTAGGAGAACTAGTTAAGGAGGTTTGTAGTAGCAATTAGAGCCTAATGTCACCATGTACTAGGCCTTTTGAGCATTAGTGGACTAGTGTTTTGAAGGACAGATGGAGTGGGTTGGCCAAAAGCCCATGAAAATAGTATATTCAGACCTTTTGTGACATGGTTGATGCCTTGGAGTAGGTCTTAGTAGCTTGTAGCAAGTTTCATAGCCATTTATCATGCTTAGGAGGCCTAATTAGGCCTAGTTGAGAATTGATACAGTCATGATTTGGGGATTGTGTTCCAAAGGACCCCATAGTGCATGTTTAGTATGTTGAAGAACAAGATAATGGGTACTCAAAAAGTCCATAACAGTCCTGGTTGGAGGCCTACATCAAAAGTTATTGCATGACAGTCCCTTTTGGAGGGCTACAAGGAAGTGGGTCAGTGTGTGAAGGAAGTGGTACAAGGAGGTATCTCCTAAGCATTTTGATGATTTTGTGAGCTTGGGACAGTCAATCATAGAAGGTCTAGGGTCCCTGTAAAGTTTGGAAAAGAGCCTAGGTATATGAACCCATAGACGGGGTTGTTGTGTAGTCTTGAAACCATGGAGAATGAGTGGACAGTCAAGTCCAGTTTAAAGACAAATGGAACAGTTAGGTCTACAAGGGCCTAAGAGTCTTGTCTACCTTGCCATCCCCTACATCCTCCTCCCTCCTGTGAAGTTAGTTGACCCTTAGTGGTCTTTGTGTTGTAACCTTTGCATCAAATTGGTATCAGAGCCAGGTTAGTAGGTCTGTTGTGATTGTGAAGTGTTAAGTTGAGGGGGTAGTTTGTCAAAATGCCTCCAAGAGGGAGAAATATAGCTCAAGAGAAGAATGAGCTAAAGGAGAAACATGCTAGTGAGTTGAGGGAGCTGAAGGAAAGAATGGCTACCCTGGAACAAAATCAGAGAAGAGGAGTGGCTCTAGGTGATGAGAATGAGTCTGAGGAAGAAGAGGAAGTTGAGTATGAAGATGTGGAAGAAGAGTTAGACCCTGAGGATCAGAGGATGGTAAAATTTCTGAAAGCAGTGAAAGAAGACAAGCACAAGATAAAGATAGATGTGCCAAAGTATGGAGGAAGCCTTAGTGATGAAGAGTTGTTAGAGTGGATTGCAACATTGGACAATCATTTTGAGTGTGAAGAAGTCCCTGAGGATCAGAAAGTGAAGATTGCAAAGAACAAGCTGATAGGTCATGCTTTATTATGGTGGGATTATCAACAAACAAAGAGGAGAAAGCAAGGAAAGGCAAAGATTGTTTCATGGGACAAGATGGTAGCTAAGATCAAAGGTAAGTTCTTGCCTAAAGATTATGAAGTTCAAATGTTTAAAAAGCTTCAAGGTTTAAGGAAAAAGGAATTGGATGTTAAGACATAGACTGAAGAGTTTTATAAGCTGAGTATAAGGTCTGGTCAAAATGAAAGTGAAGTGCAAAAAGTTGCTAGGTATATTGGTGGTTTGAGGTTTAACATGCAGGATGAACTAGTGTTGGCAAATCCAAGGAATGTTGAAGAATGTTATCAGATGGCAGTAAGAGTGGAAGAGAAGCTGAAGAGAAGAGAAGACACGACAACCAGAGGTAGAGGCAACACCTCTAGAGGCAGAGGATCCTTTCAAAACACAAAACAAGTCAATGAGAGTCAAGAAGAGATGAATAAGGCACAAGGACAAAGTGCATATTTTAGAGGCAGAGGTTCTAGACGCAGATTTGGTGGTGGAAGGAGTGCAAACACCTTTATAGGTAAGTTGTACAATTGCCAAGAGTTTGGGCACCCAGCATACAAGTGTCCTGTGAAGCAAAATTTTTCAAGTGATGGTGAAAGGAAGAATGAGAGAAGGACTCAGTTAGTCCAAGAAGAAGGATGTGGTGGTTCTATTCCCACTAGCTATGTTGGTGAAGTAGGAGAAACATTGATGCTGAGAGATAGAGCACTATTGAAGACCTCCAAGGAGAAGGAGTTGATTCAGAAGAAAGCATTGTTTAGGGCAACTTGCAAGTGCAAGGACAAGGTATGTAAAGTGATAGTGGACTCAGGATGTACTGACAATATGGTGTCTAGTGAGATGGTAGACAAACTGAGGTTGAAGAGAGTACCTAGGGACACACCTTACAAAATCTCTTGGGTAAGTGATCATCAGTCCATTTTAGTGAGTGAGCAAGCATTAGTAGAGTTCAAGATTGGAGCATATGAGGATAGGGTACTTTGTGACATCCTACCCATGGATTGTTGTCATGTGATACTTGGAAGACCCTGGCAGTTTGATAGGTCCATATTTTATGATGAGAAAGCTAACACCTACACCATTAGGTAGGATGAGGAGACTTTTATGTTGATTCCATTATAGGAAGAAGCCAAGGAGTAGTCAAGGACAACAAAGATGATAATGTTTGGTAAGAAGGAGCCAGTGAGGTTTGAAGAGAGTAAAACCAAGGAGTATACAAACCTTTCAAGGCATAAAACTATTGACACAACAGATGGGAAGTGTGAAGATGATTTGTAGCCAATTGTAAAGAGGAATGTCTTCATGTGGAAAAAGGAGGTAAGTAGAAATGTGTCTTGGTCTGAAACAAAGAAGTGTAAGAGTGAAAAGCCTCTGGGAAGGCAAGAAATCAGTGAAGAGATCTTATTAGGGACAGTCACGTGCCCTGTGGTGGTGAGTACAGAGAAGAGGCAGTTGGATGGTGTGAGGACAGAGATTTCAAAAGGTGATTGGACAGAGAAAGGTACACTTGCAGGTCTGACAAAGGTTGAGAAAGGTGATGGTATAGTTGGAAGTGAAAAGAATGAAGAAAAAAAAAGCATGGGGCAGAGGACTATGCAAGAGATGAAAGGTAAAGTGATGACAGTTGATAAAAGGCTAAGAACATAGGTAAAAGAGAGTGAGGTGGCAGAGTTTGGTAATAAGAAAGCTGACAAACTACTCTATGACAGAGTGCAACAAATTTCAAGGGAAGATAAGAGCAAACATGTCAAGGACAGTGAAGGATCAAAGCAAAAAGAACTTGATGAAGACAAACATAGAGGTCATAGACAAGCAATAAAGGCCAAATTACAAGATTCTTTTTAAGGGACTTGGAAAAGTTACAAGTTGGGGTGTATGGTGCAGTGCACCTAGAATAGTTTTATGTCAAATTTTGAAACTTTTGTTTGTTAGAGACAAAATGGAGTTATAAATTAATGTAATAAAGCCTTCCATAGGCATAGTCATGTAGTGGAGGCCTAGAATAGGCCATTTCTTTAGTGGATTCTACAAAGTTACTAAGACTAGATCAGTCTATTATTAGACAGTCAACCTTTCTAGTAAAAGCAGTCAGTTTTTTTGATTTAATTGGCCCTTCCCACGATGGGAGTGGGAGTGAGGGTGGAGTTTAAATTGAAAACACTTCATTTTATGCATTATTCATGTGAGGAGATGCGAAATGTAATTTGGAGTAAGGAAAATATAAGTTTTTTGCCCTATTTTTTGTATTTTCTACCTTTTCACTATTTTCAAGGTCCTGTATTGGACCGTACTGCATTGTCAAGATCTAAAACCTCTAAAATCATGTAATTGTTGTGTGGTTACACAACACACCCCATTTTTGACTTGGCAAAATAGGGACCCAACTTTTTTGGCTTTGCTTGTGTGTTCTTCTTGCTGGCGGTTTGGTAAAATTCAATCAATATAGATGATCTTGCACAATGGCTAGGGAAGTCATCATCATGAGGTTAGTTTGTCAAAGTTCATGTTTCATTTCATTAACCTCAAATTTGGAAAGAGCATTAAATTTCATGAAGGTTTTCCTTTTACATCACCCTGATATTCCTTAGGATGTAAAAGTTATGAACGGTCAAAATCTTGGTCAAACCTAATATTCATAAAGGGGGGGTAAGTCATCATCATATTTCCAAATGTCAATTATCTTACGAAAGATCACCCTAATTTTCAAAACATCACTCGATGTTACAAAAGATCATCCTCTTCTTCTTGCCGTGCGACATTGAATGCTCATTAATGCGGTAGGTGTTTCCCGCTAATGGCTAACGCGATGGTCACACCTGGCAACCTTTGGAGGTTTCCGTATAGAAACTTAATGATTAAGATTGATTTAATTAGATTGTGCCCTAACTGACCAAATTAATGGGTTTAGAAGGAATTCATAACGTCATTATACACTTAACTCGCGATAAGATTAGTTTTTTATACAGAGCCGAGCTTTCAAACCTTCCTACGAACCACCTGCAGACGTATACAGCTTGAATCAAAACGAAAGGCGTGATTATCAACAGTATCAGGATTATCCCATATAATCATCATTCAAAGGGATAAGTGCACCAGGTAAGTAATTAAAACCCTCTGGCTGTTATTCTATGCATATCCAGGTAAAATGACATTCATTAATTTAAAGCTAGAATTTCTGTATATCATGATGAAATAACTGTTTAATAAACATATGCATGATGCCATAAAGATGTAGAGTATATATATGCATGCATGAGATGAAGTATCAATCTTGAGAATAGTTCTCGGCATTGCAGGAAATCATGGCGGACAAAAGATTGATGAAGTTCGAGGTAGAATTTGCTAAGCCAATGTTTGCATGCCCTGAGGGTGTGCAATTCAAATACGGAACTATAGGTGACACTCACCAGGGTAATACAGATTTGGTTGCATGGACATACAAGATCAATATTAATAATGAGGATGCTCTGCTTGAGGCCATTTTTGTGTCTGGGATGTGGAATGCAGCTGGTTTTCCATACTCCATGGAAGCTCCTGAACTGGTTATTGAGTGTGCCAGAAATTATAATCCCCAGACAAGGAGGGTGGAGAAGCATGGGAGAGTGTATGCAGACTTATCTATCAAGGGCTTTTCCACCATGTTTAATTTGCCATTGGGTAAGAATGTTGTCAGCATTGACCTGAAGAAGCTGGAAACAGAATATGAAGTTAATAAGAGGGCTGCTAGGAAGAGAATGTACGGATGGAGGGCCAAAAAGAGTCCTTATACAGCCGCAGCCAAGTTGCCTGTTCATTTATATAAATTTGACTGTGATGACGAATATCAGTTCATGATCACCCTACTCAGTCCGGCAAGAGGACAGCCAACAGCTGGAAGTTTCAAAGATTGGATGTATGGAGTCATCCTAATGTGCTTATACACTGAGAACATGCCATTATGGGCCAAAATGATAAGTGATGCTTTGGATGAGCAACTGAAAAACCTAGGAGGTACAGAATGTGCTTTCTATATGACCTCATACATTGTTTATGCATGTGCCTATAAAGGTACATTTAATGGATTGACTACAGAGGGGAAGATTGGTGGCACCACCAATGATGCACACATCTGGGACCATTACCCCCAGCTGCAAAGGATAAATTACCTCCAAGATTATAAATTGGTGAATGATGCATTCTCTATGCATCTAGTAAGAACCATGGAGGAAGACAGAACTAAGAGATTAAGCAAGGAAGCTCAGGAGGTATTATACCGGCATGGACCCTGGTTCATTCAATTTGCAACCTTTTCATACATTAGGGTTGAAGGATTTCAAGACTACCCTATCATGCTCCCAAGATATCCAACTGATGTTGTAGTATTAATGGAGTTCATGAGGCAAATTGTAACAATACTGGATGCCTACAAAGCTAATAACAAGCTTCCTCCAGTATTATTTCCAGTAACAATGGGCTGGTATATGTGCCCAGACAGTGAAAATATTAAGAAAGCCATAGCTGGCTTAACATTGATGAAGTTACAGCCATTTCCATTAAAGAGACCATATGATCCTTATGGAAGGATGTAGAAGATCATAGGACAGCCCATTCACCAAAGGCATCTTGAGGATTTTTGGGCAGATTGCGAAGATGAAGTTGAAGCTTGAAGAAGAAGATATCAGAGGTTAACAATTAACCAAATCAGAACCTTTGGTTGCATTTCCAACCCAGCACAATTGAAGAAGGATGATGGAAAGATAATGGCTGATGAATATGAAGAGAAGAAGATATACAATGATACCATATCAGCCCCAGATCTTACCATACAGGAAGACATCTCCTTGGATCCATTCATGGGCAGGATATTACAGCTAACCCAAGCTTGGGTTGATGAGCAAGTAAATACACTGAAGAAAAAAGGTATGGCCCTTAAAATAGATAACAAAAAGAAAGGACAAGAGCTCTCTGCTAATGAATATGATGATCTCCTAAATGAGAAGAGGAAATCCAAGGGAGACAGGTTGCCACCTCAACAAAAACAGAGCAAAAGACCTCCTAGAGGCAAGAAAACTGCAGAAGAACCCAAAGGGGCCATTATTGAGAAAATAATAGATACTGCTAAGGAAGCGACAGCATCAAGAGAAGCATCAGCTTCAGGTCCAGCATCAGCATCATCTGTGCCTCCTCCGTTGGATAAGCAAAAGTTAAAGAGAATACAAAAGGCTGATGCAATGGTTACTGAGACCTACGAGGAAGGTCAAGCTTCACAAAAACAAATAGAAGAGGATATCCCTCTTGAAGAAGAACCTAAAGAAGAAGAAGGCCCTATATCATTCCAAAGGAAAAGAAAGGCACCTCAGGTGATGGCACCCACACCAAAGAAAACAAGAACATCCATGAGAGGTGAAATAAAGAAAAGCCCCATTATGCTAAGAGGGGCAGGTAGTGAAGTTTTTAGAAAGGAGTTACAACACAATGTACCACTTCCTACCATTGTGAAATTTAAAACTGAACAGGTTGAAGAGCAATTCAAAGAAACTTCTAAGGCAGTTCCAGGTGGTCTTGTCTCGTTAGAGGAAACCATAGATTTATCTGATGATGATGTGGTTAATGATGTAACTGCTTGTTAGGGTTAGCCAGCAGAAGATATCAATTAAATGCAAATAAAGATTAAACAGAGAAATAGAAATATACAGAATTAATAACAGCGAGAGACAAGTTTTAACGTGGTTCATCCAAACTCAGGCTACATCCACCAAACAGAGAGTCCAATATTATTATCTAGTAAATCAAACTAATTACAATCAACAATCCCTGCAACTCAATACTGCTACAAAATGCTACAATACAATATCTCAAAACCCTAACCCTTAGTCGCTTTTATCAAGCTTTTTGTTGGTTACAAAAATAGGGTTTTTGTATGTCGGTCAATGAAAAAAATAACTCTCAGTGTCTTTATAAAATAATAAAAATCTGTGTGAGGTTTCAGGGGCGTTGCCCCTTGACCCCCGCAAGGGGCACTGCCCCTTGACCCCGTAGGAATTTGGGGGGAAACCACGCCGATAAAAGTGGGGAAAATATAACCTCTGAGTCTAATTAGGCTCCATATAACAACAATCTCCCACTTGGAGACTGATCAGACTCCATACCATATCATCTCCCACTTGGACACTGATCATAACACCACTGACTCTGTAGCTCCCACTGGAAATAAACACCCTGGACTCTGCTATTCTATTTTTGTTGTTTTCAGTTGAGAAGACCAATCGAAGCTGAAGAGGAGCTCAGCTTCTCCCTTGTCACTGCCTTTGTAAACATATCTGTTGGATTATCATCTGTATGTATCTTTTCCACCTGTAATTGTCCATCATCCAACACTAACCGAATGAAGTGATACCTCAACTGTATGTGTTTGGTCTTTGAATGCAAGGCAGAATTCTTTGCAAGATGTATGGCACTCTGGCTGTCTGTATACAAATAATAATTAACCTGTTGTTTGCCCAATTCTTCCATGAAAGATTGCAGCCATATCATCTCCTTGCTTGCCTTTGTTGCAACTACATATTCTGCCTCGGTGGTGGATAAAGCAACCACCTTTTGCAACCTGGAAATCCAACTCACCGCTGTTCCACCTATAGTAAAGACATAACCTATAGTACTCCACCTGGTATCAATATCGCCTGCCAAATCTGAGTCTACATAACTTGCTAAATCAGCATTAGAGCCCTCAAAACATAAATGTTTATTAGATGTACCTCTCAAATATCTAAGAATCCATTTTACCACATTCCAATGCTCCAATCTGAGATGACTCATATACCTGCTGATGACTCCTACAACATGTGCAATATCTGGTCTCGTGCATACCATGGCATACATTAAACTTCCTACAGCTGAAGCATATGGTACCTTGGACATTTTCTCTTCCTCCTCTTGTGTCTTAGGACATATCTCCTTAGTCAATTTCAAATGATTAGGCAAATGTGTGCTGACAGCTTTTGCAGTCTCCATATGGAATCTCTGCAACACCTTTTCAACATAAGCAGCCTAAGATAGAGTCAATTTTCTGTTCTTCCTATCTCTCAAAATTTTCATACCAAGGATTTGTTTTGCTGCCCCCAAATCCTTCATATCAAATGACTGTGCTAACTGCTGTTTTAACTCTCTTATGTGATCCATGTTAGACCTAGCTACAAGCCTGTCATCAACATATAAACATAAAATAATGTAGCTGTCATTATCCAACCTCTTAAAATAAACACAATGGTCAGAATTACACCTACTGTAGCCTTGCTTAGCCATAAAACTATCAAATTTTAAATACCATTGTCAAGGTGCTTGTTTCAGGCCATACAAACTCTTCTTCAATCTGCACACTTGTTTCTCCTTACCTTTGACCTCAAATCCATGGGGCTGTTCCATGTATATCTCCTCCTCCAAATTACCATGGAGAAAGGCAATTTTCACATCTAGCTATTCCAAATGCAAATCTTCAGCAGCCACAATACTTAAAACAGTATGAATAGAAGTCATCTTGACAACTGGAGAAAATATCTCATCAAAATCAATGCCCTTTTTCTGTGCAAATCCTTTTACAACTAACCTAGCCTTAAATCTTTTCTTACCTCCATCTTCCTCTTTCAGTCGGTAAACCCATTTGTGTGGTAAAGCCTTTTTACCTGCAGGTAACTTACATAATTCCCAAGTCTAATTTTTCAGCAAGGAGTCCATTTCTTCTTTCATAGCAAGCTCCCACTGAACCTATGTATCCACCTACATAGCTTCATCATACCCTTCGGGTTCACCAGCATCTGTTAACAAAATAGAATACAAAGAGGGAGAAAACCTTTTAGGAGGTCTACTTAGCCTTGTTGACCGTCTAACATTCACTGGAGTTTGTGGTATTTCTGGTTGCTGTTGCGGAGCATGAGGAACTACTGGAACATCACTATTTGGAGTATCATCCAGCACCACATAATCTTTTGTTTTCTTCTCATGTTGCTGCACCTAATCTTTGTACAACACCTTCTCATTGAATATGACATCCCTGCTTCTCACAATTTTTTGATTTTCAAAATCCCAAAGCCTATAACTAAATTCATCGATGCCATATCCAACAAAGGTACACTTTTTTGATTTTGCATCCAGCTTGGTTCTATTTTCAGAATCTACATGTGCAAATGCTTCACATCTGAAAGTTTTGAGAAAAGAATAACTCACCTTCTTACCTGTCCATGCTTCCTCTAGAATACCACAGCCCAAAGGAACTGAAGGACCTCTATTAATTAAATATACAGCAGTGTTGATAGCCTCTGCCCACATGTTTAAAGGCAGCCCAGCATGCAATCTCATGGTCCTTGCACGCTCCATTATTGTCCTATTCATGCATTCAGCCACTCCATTTTCCTGTGGAGTCCCTGGAACCGTTTTCTACCTACGAATTCCATTAAAGAAACAATAATCATCAAATTCTTTGCTGTAATACTCACCGCCGTTATCAGATTTGAGACATTTTAATCTTTTACCTGTCTCATTCTCAACCAAGCTTCTCCATTTCTTAAATGTTTCAAATACATCAGATTTCTGTCTAAGGAAATAAATCCAGACCTTCCTAGTTGCATCATCTATGAATATAACATAATATCGAGAGCCACCGAGAGAAGATACCTGAGCTGGTCCCCATACATCTATATGCACAAGCTCCAAATTTTCATTTTTCTTTCGCTTCCCATCTCTGAGAAAACTGACTCTCTTTTGTTTTCCAGACACAACTTTCACAGAAATCCATATTAATACATTTCAGACCTGGTAAAACTTTCTTAGAATGAAGTACCTTCATACCTTTTTCACTCATATGCCCAAGTTTGTTATGCCACTGCGTTGTCTCAAAACTTGCAGCAACTGTTTCAGTCTCTTCCTGCGAACCTGCAGCAACTGTTCCTGAACCTATTTATTTTTTCTCTACAACAGCTAAAGTAGAAGGAACAGTATGACCTGTACAAAGATATAAGGTGCCTACTTTCACACCTTTTGCTACTACTAAGGCACCTTTTGAAACCTTCCAATTTTTATCAGTAAATGTAACAATGCAACCTTGTTCAGCTAGTTGTCCTACTGAAATTAAATTCCTACTGAGCCTTGGAACGTGCCTTACCTCTTGTAGTAGTGAATGATTCCCATTCTGCAACTTAATCTTGATTCTTCCCTTTCCAACAATCTGACAGGGTTCGTTATCTCCCAAATAAACCAGCCCAAAATCCCCTTGGACATTATCAAGAAAATAACTTCTATGGGGCGTAGCATGAAATGAGGCCCCTGAATCTAAAACCCATGAATCATCAGCATTATCTAGGGAAAGAATCAAAGCGTCATCTTAGATTTATTACTTACCACATTTGCTTCCTTATTGTCTTCTTGTTTGTCTCCTTTGTTTTTCTGAGACCAGCAATCTTTCTTCAGATGACCTGGTTTCCCACAGTACCAGCAATCCTTCTGTCCTCTGGTTTGGGATCTTTTGTCCTTTGATTTTCCTCGTGACTTCCCATGACCTCCAGAACCTTTTCCTCTCTCCTTTGATCTGCCCCTACTTTCTACATTCAAAACACTGCCTGATGTGGATCCGCCTGAGCTTTTCTTACAAATTTCCTCACTTAGAATAACACCAACAACATCATCAAATTTCAGGGTATTTGAACCAGAAATAGAGTTACTAACTGCCATTACCAAACTATCCCAGCTTTCAAGCAATGAACATAATATCAAGAGAGCTCTAACTTCTTCATCAAATTTTACATTTATAGAAGTCAATTAACTGACAATCGTATTAAATTTATTTAAATGACTTGTCACAGATCCACCTTCAACCATTTTTAAATTAAACAAACGCTTCATGAGAAATACCTTATTTGAGGCTGAGGGATTTTCATACAATTTAGCCAAAGCTTTCATTAGACCATCTGTTGTCTTCGCTTCCGTTATATTGAATGCCACCGAAGGTGCCAAGCACAACCAAATGGTTCCTAGTTCCTTTCTGTTAAGAAGATTCCAATCCTCATCAGACATTGTTGCTGGTTTCTTGGCTACTCCTTCCAACAGCCTCCATAAATCCTTTTGATAGAGGTAATCCTCCATCTGCATCTTCCATAACTGATAGTTCTACCCATTGAATTTATCGACCTTCAATTTACCCTCGTCCGCCATTGCTCCCACTCAACCGTGAGACTTTACTGCAGACGATAATCGAACACAACCCGCTCTGATACCACTTGTTAGGGTTAGCTGGCAGAAGATATCAATTAAATGCAAATAAAGATTAAACAGAGAAATGGAAATACATAGAATTAATAACAGCGAGAGACAAGTTTTAACGTGGTTCACCCAAACTCGAGCTACATCCACCAAATAGAGAGTCCAATATTATTATCCAATAAATCAAACCGATTACAATCAGCAATCCCTGCAACTCAATACCGTTGCAAAATGCTACAATACAATATCTCAAAACCCTAACCCTTAGCCACTTTTATCAAGCTTTTATAAAGGCATCGAGAGTTATTTTTTTCATTGACTGACATACGAAAACCCTATTTTTGTAACCCCGTCTTGGGGGCGCTGCCCCTTGACCCCGTAGGAATTTGGGGGGAAACCGCATCGATAAAAGTGGAGAAAATGTAACCTCTAAGTTTGATTAGGCTCCATATAACAACACTGCTCAGCAAATGGAAACACTTGCTGCAGGCACCCACATCACTCCTTTTGGGACCCCATCAGTATAGGGAACTGGAGAAAAACAAGGTGAACAAGAAAAAGAAAGAAGCCCCGAGAAAGTTGCACAGCAGATAGGGCTAGATAAGTTAGTTGATCAGGTCACCAGCCCTGAAGTCGTTTACCTTTCATATATAAAGGATGCGAGTCCTCAGCATCAAACTAATGCACCTAATGAGGTGAGTAAAACTGAAGAAATAAAATTGATTGAAGTAGGAGTGCATACTCTGGATTTGGGTCAGTCACAAAAAGATATAGCTGGTGAACCTGAGATAGTGGAAGTCTGAGAAAAAGATGAAGAGGAAAAGGTCATATCAAATGAGGATAGCCTCCGGACTCAAGAGACTTCAGGAGATAAAGAAAAGTCAGATCATGATGATCTGAAAACTCAGGAAGAGGTGTATATTTCAGATAGAGAGAAAGATATGACGCAAGATCAGGCAGAGACACCTAAGGTATATGAAATAATATTCAACAATGTAAACATACCTCAAGATGAGGAAATCAATAAAATGGATGAAGTCAAAACGGAGGAAGCAAAAGATCAGGGTCATGATATTCATGATGATCAATAGGATCACCCTCCAGAAAAAGAGGTTTTTCATCAGGAAGATGTACCAAAAGATCACTCTCATGAGAAGCATCATGAGGAAGAACAAAGAAAATCACCTTCTCTGTCAAACACAGATGCACTTACAGAAAATCAAGGTGATGATCATGATGATGATGCAAGAAACCAAGGTACAAAGGATCAAGTTCCTTAGTGGCTGGAAAGAGAAATTGGCACTGAAACAGGTATGGAAATTCAAGAATTTGATGTGTCTACATTATTTTCAGAAACATTAATAATGCCCAAGAGGAAGGCTAGGTTGACTTCGGCCATTAGAAGGGATCCTATAATAGGTAGGAGGATAGCGCAAGTAGCACTCCCTACTGTGGATAAAGAGAAAGGTAAAATCACTCTGGATGAATTCCAGATCAGCACAGTGGATTTGGGGTTTGCTAATGAAGACCAGGAAGGTCAAGAGGTAAAAGACATAATTGATTCATTGATCTAGAAAATCAAAAGAGAAAAGGATAAAAATAAATAACACAAAGAGCACATTGCTCAGTTACATACATATATAAAAGGGTTAATTAACCCTGAGGCTACTTCAACCGATCATGCAGTCCCACTGACTGCTATTTCCCAAGAGGAAGTAAATAAATTGGATCTCATGAAGCATGAGTCAGCCATAATGAGGAAATTGATGATATCCACATTTGATGATGCAGAAGAAGTGGTAAAAGCCTCTTTAAAGAGATGGAATTCTGAGTGTCTCCAGGAGAAAAGTTGATAAATTGCAGATGGAGACCGGGAAGAGATCTTTTCAGCTTGAGAAAATTTTGACCATCTTGAAGGAGATAAGGAGAATTGACCCTCAGGTTCTCATAAGCAACCAAGTGCTAAATAACAATAATGCATTATTGATAGATATATGGTATAAAGACATTCAAGTTGAATGTGATGTACTTAAAAGGTGCAATAATAAGCTGAGAGAAATTAGCATGAAACTACATGACATGATGTCTTTTGAGGTAGAAATTTTGGAAATGCTGGAAGGGAAGGTGGAAGGGAAGATAGAAAATCGAGATGAGGAGTTTGCAATCAAAGCTCTACATAATAACTTCCAACAGGTAGCTGATGATCCCTTAAACCATCTGCCAGAAGAAATCATGGACAAGATCATGAGGATCAAGATCAAGACGGAGGATTATAACAAGAAATCAAGCACCCGAAAAAGTAAATTAGAGAATCTCCGGGGCAAATATCAAATGCATAGGCACACCACCATCAAAGCAAAAACTCTAGATGGCGGGGAGATAGAGAAGATAGTACAGTTATATGAAAACATCAAGACATCCATGCAGGTCTATCTATGAGAAGAAGCTCACCGGGATGATGAAGATTTTGAAAGTGATGAAACCAGTGCACATCATGATGATGATGAAGAGCCTGATGAAGATGCATCATAAAAGGGAATATATGCATCAGGTAGAAAGGAAAGTAGGCCATCTAGATGGTTGCCAGCTGGCAACCTGTGCCATGTGAAAGGAATTGACTTGGTCAATGAATGTGAACCGTAGATTGTAATAGATAAATCTTGATCGTAGATCAATTATAACGGATCCCTCACCTTGTTCTATAAAAGGTGCAGGGATGCCTCATTTTAAACATTCGAAACTTAATTGAAATCTGTTTACTGAAATATTCAGGGCTGATTTCAAAGTTATTGTATACATATATGTTCTTGCATACTTAATGAATGAGAAGACTATTTTGATTACAATCCATCATAAATCTTGAGTAATCAGTGTGTGAATTTTGGATATATGCTTTGATTTGCTGCGTCCCTTAGAGTGCATATCAGCTTGCATGTGTTGTCTTCATACATTTCCTTTGAAGTTAGCATCAACTATATCTAGCTGTGGAATGTCGTGGTGAACATATGGTTTGATTTCTTCTCTTCATGACTGTATCTGACTGTATATGTGGCTCAATGGCTGAAGGTTCAAGTTTAATTTGAAGTATTTCTTTTAGTTTCTTTCAATTTCAGAGCATTTCATCCTCATCATTGCAAATAATTGACAATCTTAAGCAGATAATACAAATATGCAGACATCCCGTAGATAACTGAACATATTTAGCATATTTAAGGTTAAAGCATGTCAAAATGACAAATATCATGCAAAGATTTAAAGACAAACACAATATTTGAAGTATATCCTGTGTAGAAATAACTCTCTGTGTAACATCATTACAGAAAACATTATCTTACTGATGAGATCTACGTAAGGCCCCAAAATGGAAACAGCAACACACATTAACCTCTGAGTAACATTAGAAGATTAAGAACTAATCAACGGAGACTTGAGATCATGAATTCTCTGAATTCATCATATCTTTCAAGATGATTAAAGGTTGTTGTGTAACTTTTATTCTATGTTTGTTTATGACTAACATCATGATCAACATAAATTGGTGCTAGAAGGAGGGCTGAAAGAAGAGGATCATCATCAGTTAGTCAGATGATGATAGAGATTGTAAGGTAACACTCAGACACCACTAAATTTCTAGAGCTAGACATAAATATTTGTTGTTCTGGGTCGATATACACTAATCCTATGTAAAGATTTTGAAATTAATCATAAATAGTGCAATCTTCATAGTAGATCAGCATGTATTTGCAAAGATCGGCCTTATTTCAGGTAAATTTGTCAAAGCTTTGAGGTATCCTGCTTTAGAAACCCGATATCAACGTGCAAGTGTTGCCAAACCAAAATCACCTCATATTTGCAGTATAGTTGCAAATATTCCGTAAATACCAAGTCAATTGCCAATCCTGACCATAAATACCGCCTTTGCTGGTAAATTCCAACTGATCTTTACAAAGTTCCATCCAATGTGCCTCACAATTGAGAAACCTGGCTCATAGGATAAATACCAGGTCTAGACCTAGTGGAATCTTTGAAGAATTACCTGTTAGAGGGTTCAGACCTAGAATTGTGGACATCCATCACACTCCAGGATCTAGTGCATAAGGAGCTTTACCAGAACCTCCTCCTGTAACCCCTATCGATTTACAAATACCTTCTAGAATATTTGTGACATCTCCTGTCCAGCCTCAACCTCAAGTTCAACCTTAGCCGATCGTACCACAGGGCCAACCTCCTCTGGTTGCGATGTCATTCTTTACAACAGAGTCACCTCTGTCCTTTACTGCATATCATGAGTTACCAAAAAACCTGACAAACTCTATCCAAAATATCATCCTTATCAATATGCGGATGATCACATCAAAACTTTCAAAGAAGCCTGTTGTCAGGCCAGAATAGAGCATTAGGACATTGTATGTAGATTATTTCCTTTTTCCTTAGGGGAAGAGGCCTATAATTGGTTTATTAGCCTTGGTCAAGGTTCTGTTGGTTCATGGGCTGTCCTCGAGAAAGCTTTCACTGATAGGTTCAAGGTACCTATTGATCCTTCAATGAATTACCACCTATTTGCTACAATCAAAAGGTTTGAAGGTGAACCTATTGCCAATTTCAATGCTAGGTTCCAAAAAATGTTATCCAAGTTAGTTGCCCTATATGTAGTAACAGATGCTACTGCCAGGAGTATCTATTATTCAGCTCTGGATCCCTTGACTTCCATGTTCATCAGGAAAACACATCCTAAAATCACAACCTTGACAGGAGCCTTTCAAGAGGCTATCAAGGTCAATCAACAGTTAGTGCCTGCTCCAACACCAAACATTGCATTCCCTACATTGCCTGGCATGTATTCAACATATCTTGCACAATATCCTCCCCAACCACAGTATAATGGAGCTATGGTACCTCCAGCAGTCATGCCAACACCACTGTAGATATTTCCATTAAGCATCATGCCACCTCCTAATGGGAATGGCCAAATACCACAGTATCCTGCACAAGCACCGACACCTCAAAGTGTGGATCAGAACAATAACACTGGATCCTCTTTCTTCAAGCCTCAAAGTGAAAATGTAGTGGCTAAAGCTCAGGAGGAGAAAGAAGAAATCAAAGAAATCTCTGCTCAGCTAAGGAAACTAACTACAGAGGTCACTCATCTGAGAAATCAGAATTTCTATTCTCAGCCTAACCAAAATAGGGGCTATAACAATGACATACCTAGTTATCCTGATAGGGGGTATAACAACAACAATTTTAACAACAATGGTGGAAATAATAACAATCCTCCCAGACAGCCTAGATTATGGAACTCTAGGCCAAATAATGTTCCTTACCATCACCTTTGGATAGTCAGCCACCTGGTGAAGCCAAATAGACTACTAGATTCAATCTTGCTGAGGCAGCTCTCACCAATCGGTGTAGAATACACAATACAAATGCTCATGTAGAATTAGACTGTCCACAATTTAGAATCGTTGCTAGCATTTTCCAAATAGAAGTGTCAAATACTTCTAGAAATCCACCTCAGGTGGAGGGAAATGAAATTGTCCCTTGTGGATATGACTCTGCATTTGTATTAGAAAGCTATACTGATCAGCATCATCAGCAGACTGTGTCATCCCACCAGCATTATACCCAAGCATGTGAAGAATCTGCCATGGCTTTTGAGTCAAAATATGTTTTCCCCTTTGAGGATGAGAACGAGCCATCCAATGAACATGAAGAGGTGCATGCTTACCAGCAGCAATATCAGGGTAAGCACATTTATAATTTGAGAAGTAACTCCAACAGACCTACCGGTCCATTAACCAGTTCCTTGCCTCTGAATAATTTTAACACACCTCCTGATCCCAAGGCAAGTAACAATCTAGGATTTCCAAAGGTAAATGCACAATATCTATCACCACAAAACACAATATCAAAAGCTGTTGCCATACCTCATGAATCTGACAAATTAGTCACATATCTGGCAGATGAGATGAAGAAGGTAAAGATCAGCCTGTCTCTATCAGAGTTGTTGAAAACTCCTGCAATTAAGAAGGCATTTATGAAATCACTAGATGATCTTGTTCCTAGAGAGGATAGTCATTCCCCAAGTCAGCCTAGTAATAGAGATCATGCTCCTAAAGATAACATTGTCAAACATAAAGTGCCAGCTCTAGTCCAAGCTGCAAAAACCTCCCACATGACCTTGTACAGGGACAAAAGCGAGTCACCACCTTTCCTCCTTACTATAAGGATGTTTAGCAAGAATTTACACAACTGTTTGGTAGATTCAGGTGCATCTACAAATGTCATGCCCCTGTCTATATGCAATGCTTTAGGGCTGCATCTTGCTAAATCCCTAAAGAAGGTGACACAGCTAGATAAAATAGAAGTAAGTGTGGTAGGTGAACTAACTCATATCCACATGCAACTAGCATCTGATCCCAGGATCCAATATTACATTGACATCCAGGTGGTAGACATACCTGATACATATGGGATGTTGCTCAGTAGAGATTGGTCTAAAACTCTCAACGAATATATGTCTACTGACTTCAGTCACATGTGGTTACCTTGGAAAGGGATACCAAACCAGATAAGAATAGATGCTGAGCCTAGAATGATGCACATGATCACTAAGTACAACAAAACAAACGAGATCATGTACGTGAATGTTGAACTTGAAGTTTATGCCATTAGACTGCAGACTATCAGGATAGAACAGATCCTGATGCTTGACTTTCATCATCATCATGATGATGATCATTAGGAAGACATACCGGCTATAGAACTTGATAATAATTTTGAGAACAAGAATGAAATAGATCGCTTTAGAAACTTTGAGATGCATCTGTCCGAGTAGGTAAAACATTGTCAATTGTTAAGTATACCAGTTCATGACATTTTGATTAATGGTTGGTGCAGATTACACGACGAGGCACATTCAAAGAAAACTTGTGAAGCATGCTTAGATATGATGGAGCTAGAGCAAACATACAGTGAGGCATCATCATCACATTCTGAGGTAAGTTCTGCATCTAGTGATGACGATGATACTGATTCTTGTCTGTCTTCTGCAGGAATCACAGAAAAGGCAATAGATCATGACAAAGATCAAGTTTTGAGAATAGAAGAAATTCTGGTATATGACCAGATAAATGTTAAGATGAAAGAGAAAATCACCCCAGGGAGTGACTGTCTGATGGAGTCAGATTATGAATTGTCTGATGAAGACAAAGGCAGCAACCTGACCAGATTTGAAGAGTTTTTATCAAGAGAAATTAAGAAAATGACAGAACAAAAGAAGCATCCACAGGATGCACTGACCGAAGGATGGTGTAGGTTGCATGAGGCACCTCACTTAGAAACCACCTGTTCACTATGCTTACATATTTTAAAGAGGCATATAGTGCCTGATCCAGAGGATCATCCTCTAGATGATGATGAAAAGAAAGAAGGAGAATCCACTTCACAAAAGAAAGGAAAGATGAAGTCTGAGAAGGCTGAAATTCCTAAGTTAAAATGGATATCAGGTGGAGTAGCTGCCAGAGCTGCAAAGAAAAGAGAAAACTCAGCTAAACCTACTGCTGAAGATAAACCTTGGACCCTTAAATTTGATGGATCCAAGTCCAAACAAGAAGCTGGAGTAGGGATTGATCTCATTGATCCATCAGGAAAGTACTACTTAGCTGCCTACAGATTACAGTTCCCCTACACTAACAATGTGACAAAGTATGAGGCTCTGATTCATGGGGTACTGTTTGCTCTCAAGAAGAAGGTAAAAATTTTGCACGTCTTTGGAGACTTAGAATTAGTTGTCAGACAGGTAAGAGGAATTTACTCTTGCAACTATAGGAAATTGTCAAATTATAGACACAGAGTGTGGGATTTGATTGAAGACTTTGATGCATTTAATATCACCCACGTACTTAGAGAACAGAACCATAGGGTAGATTGATGCAGAGGTAGGAGGACCAAAACTATCCTCAATAACATTAACAAATCAAAGAACTAATCCAATTGCTTTGGTTAGGTTGAAGAGAAAATTAATACATATTTTTCCTCCAATTTTCATGAAGATCCAATGGTAGGCGAGAAGGTTATGATTTTTTTCCCAAAACTACAAACCCTAGGCAGCGTTTAGACCTGCCCTCACCAAAATTGAAATATCTCTCACAAAAATTAATTAAATTATACCAAACCAAAATAATTGTAAACTAGAAACACATATCTTTCCATCCATCTATTATATGCATCAATGTGAGGCTGTACCAGACCATACCATGCATATTTTCAGACTACATTTTTAGAAAATTAAACTCTGCAGACCTACCCTCAATAAAAATGCCATAACTTATTCAAATCTTAATGAAATTTGATTCAACAAAAAGAAATAGAAAGTAGACTCAATACTCATTCCAACCATATATGGCTTGTTCATGTATCTATCAGTATAGAACCATACCAAATGCTGCAACAGGACTATTATAGGAGAATTCTAGAAATTGTAGTCACTAAAACAGTCATAACTTCCTTAATATTGTACCAAATTTGATGAGACAAAAAGGAAAGGGAGGGTGATTGAATATAATTTAATTAGAAATCAAAAATAAATGTCCTCCTACCCGTACTGGGCTGTACCATACAAGAAAACAGCAAATTTCTGAAGTAGAATACAGAAAATAGTGTCTTTTATCATTCCATGTTCAAATCTCCAATCACCCACGAGTTTTCAAAGGTATACAAGGACTTTTTAAAGGTATTACAAATGACCTTTCAGTTTCCAACTACATAGAACAAACCAAGAGCCAAATGACTCTTCACCTTCCCTCATTCTACATCTTTTTTCCAACTTTACATTGACAACCTTTACATGGTTTGCAATATTTTGCATATTTGAAACTCCTATTGACCTAAACACATAAAAATGACTTGATAAACCTCATTACAATGTTGAAGCATACAAATTTAATCAAACTCAAAGATTTGTCTAGGACAACATTAATTTGCCAAGGTGCTCCTGCACCATACAACCAACGAACAAAATTTTCAAGTCCCTTGGAAATGTACCTGCAACAAAAATCTTTTTCTGCATGTCCTCTGTCTCAATCTTCTCAGCTTTAGGCTTCAAATCTTCTCATCTATAGAAAGGTGACCAACCAACCAACAAAATCTGAACTACCATCATCTTTAGAGCTTCTTCAGGCTCCTTCTACTCCCATCAGTGGAGTACTCTTCAGGCTGCAACATTAAGTGCTTCTTCAGTCAGATATCCATCTCTCTCACTACTCCACAACACCAACTCACCAAACCATTCATCTCACCCAACAGTAGATCCTGGTGATGCACCTACCACTCTTTCCTCAGTGGTTTCTCTCTGCACCCTTATCCAGCCTAATCTCCATTGGAGAATGGTCATGACAGACCTTCTCTTGTCTGCCCTCACACACAACCTCAGAAACTTCTTTCTCGCAGCTAGATGGACCAAGCACCTACAACCAAACAACTTAGCAAACAAAATAACGGTCACCAACACAACTCTTCAGCTTTCCTTTAGTTCTTCACCTGCCTTCTCAATGACAGGAACAAATACAACACCCAAATCTTTCGCTAGCTCTGATACCAATTTGATGCAGAGGTAGGAGGACCAGAACTATCCTCAATAACATTAACAAATCAAAGAACTAATCCAATTGCTTTGGTTAGGTTGAAGAGAAAATTAATACATATTTTTCCTCCAATTTTCATGAAGATCCAATGGTAGGCGAGAAGGCTATGATTTTTTTCCCAAAACTACAAACCCTAGGCAGCGTTTAGACCTGCCCTCACCAAAATTGAAATATCTCTCACAAAACTTAATGAAATTATACCAAACGAAAATAATTGTAAACTAGAAACACATATATTTCCATCCATCTATTATATGCATCAATGTGAGGCTGTACTAGGCCATACCATGCATATTTTCAGACTGCATTTTCAGAAAATTAAACTCTACAGACCTACCCTCAATAAAAATACCATAACTTATTCAAATCTTAATAAAATTTGATACAACAAAAAGAAATAGAAAGTAGACTCAATACTCGTTCCAACCATATATGGCTTGTCCCTATATCTGTCAGTATAGAACCATACCAAATGCTGCAACAGGACTGTTATAGGAGAATTCTAGAAATTGTAGTCACTAAAACAGTCATAACTTCCTTAATATTGTACCAAATTTGATGAGACAAAAAGGAAAGGGAGGGTGATTGAATATAATTTAATTAGAAATCAAAAAGAAATGTCCTCCTACCCGTACTAGGCTGTACCATGCAAGAAAACAGCAAATTTCTGAAGTAGAATACATAAAATAGTGTCTTTTATCATTCCATGTTCAAATCTCCAATCACCCACGAGTTTTCAAAGGTATACAAGGCCTTTTTAAAGGTATTACAAATGACCTTTCAGTTTCCAACTACTTAGAACAAACCAAGAGCCAAATGACTCTTCACCTTCCCTTATTCTACATCTTTTTTCCAACTTTACATTGACAACCTTTACATGGTTTGCAATATTTTGCATATTTGAAACTCCTATTGACCTAAACACATAAAAATGACTTGATATACCTCATTACAATGTTGAAGCATACAAATTTAATCAAACTCAAAGATTTGTCTAGGACAACATTAATTTGCCAAGGTGCTCCTGCACCATAGATGCCTTAGCACAAGCTGCCAGTACATTAGAGCCCTTGTCCATATCAGGCCTAAAGAGGTTTTCAGTAGAGCTGGTGTTAGTGCCATCAGTACTTGATAATGTTACTAATCTCCAGGTTTTTGATGATGATCAACACATCGTAGATTTCATCTCTAACAGAGACATATTTGATGCTCAGATCATAGATGAGAACAATACAGAAGAACATGTTTGGGAAGAAGAAGAAATATTAGAGCTGCCTAGCAACAAGATTCCCAAAGGTATGATTGAGTTAGAGAGAGCATTTGACCTAGATAATATGTTAAAACAAAAAGATCTTCCCAAGGTTGATGGAGGACAATATTCACAAGTGAATATTGGACAAAATGATGACAAGAGAAATATTTTGATTGGTAAGGTTTGCACACCAGAAGAGTTAGAAGGAATAACTCAGGCTCTTAAAGATTATATCCATGTCATTGCATAGACTTATGATGAGTTGAAGACATATGACACATCAGTCATAACGCACACCATACCTCTCAAGCTAGATGCTAAACCTTTTAGACAGAAGCAAAGGCCAGTCAATGCTTTGCTTGAACCAATAATTTTTGAAGAAGTCAAAAAGTTGCTGAATGCCAGGATTATATTTCCTGTGAGGCACTCCACTTGGGTGGCTAATCTAGTGCCAATGAGAAAGAAGAATGGAGACATCAGATTGTGTGTACACTTCAAGAACCTAAACAGAGCATCAGAGAAGGATAATTATCCTTTACCCTCATTAGATGAAGTTCTGCAGATTGTCAATGGAGCTAAAATGATGTCCTTTTTGGATGGCTTCTTGGGGTACAATCAGGTCATGGTTGACAAGATTGACAGGCTAAAAATCGCCTTCACCATAAAGTGGGGGATATTTGCTTATAGACATATGCCATTTGGACTAATAAATGCTGGAGCAACATTCCAGTGAGCAATGGACATAACCTTCAGAGGCTTAATAGGAAAATGTATAGTCATATACATGGATGACTTAACAGTGTTCTCTAAAGAGAGAGGCAACCATGTAGCAGATCTCAGAAATGTACTGAAAAAATGTGAAGAATATGGGATATCCCTGAACCCCAAGAAATGCATATTCAGGGTGACAACAGGAAAGTTGCTGGGCCACCTGATAATTGAAAATGGGATTATCATTGATCCTGACAGGGTGGAGTCCATTATGAAACTACAGCTTCCAGGAAGCAAGAAAGAGCTCAAATCTTACTTTGGTAAGATAAATTTTGTTAGGAAATTCATCACTGGCTTTGCAGAAATAGTCAGGCCTTTAAATGCTATGCTGAAGAAGGATGCAAAGATTGAATGGACATCAAAAGCCAAGGCAGCCTTTGAAGACATAAAGAAAGCTATTTTTGATGCTCCTGTCCTTATCAGTCCAGACTACACCAAAGACTTCTATATTTATTCCTTTGCCTCAGAACATACCTCTGTAGCAGTGCTAACTCAAAGAAATGAAGAAAAAGAAGAGAAACCAATTACATTCATGAGTTGTCCTTTCAAAGATGCTGAATTAAGATATGTAGATGTTGAAAGGCAAGCACTTGCTTTGGTCAGAGCAGTGAAGAAATTCAGGCACTATATCTTGAGAAGCAAGGTGATTATTGTGGTGCTAGATGCAGTAGTGAAGATGCTATTAATGCAAAGTGAGCCTGGTGAAAAAAGGGCTAAGTGGATCATAGTTTTACAAGAATATGATATGGAGATTACACCCATGAAGCTGGTAAGAGGACAGGCTTTAAGCCAAATGATATCAGAGATTGATCCAAACACCACAAGTCAGCAGTATGTTATCAATGCTAAGGACAATGAAGAGTGGTATGCAGATATCAGGCATATCCTGATCACTGGAAGATGTCCTCCAAGACTGCAGGCTTCACAAAGAAGAGCCCTAAAGATAAAATCCCAGAAGTACATGATGAAAGCAGGAGTACTTTTCAAGAAAAATTATGAAGGAATATATTTGAGATACTTAGAAAAGCTAGAAGTAGGCAAAGTATTATCAGAATTACATGACAAGTTCAGAACAACACATGGCTCATCCCTGGCCACAACGCATGCTATCCTCAAAGTAGGATATTATTGGCCTACAATCTTCAAGGACACAACTGAACACATTAAATGCTGTCATGTATGTCAAGAAGCTGCTAATAGAGAGAGATATGCTGCTCAACCCCTGCAGCCAGTGATGGAAGAGTGCCCATTTGCACAATGGGGCATGGACTTCATAGGACCTATTAATCCTCCATCATCATCAGGCCATAGGTACGTTTTAACAATTACTGATTATTGTACTAGGTGGACTGAAGCCACTAGTAGCAAGACTTGCAGTGCAGAGGATGTCATCAGGTTTCTGGAAAGTAACATAATCACCAGGTATGGGGTTCCCTATGCTTTGGTAAGTGATAACGGCTCTACTTTTGCTTCAATTAAATTATCAAGTTGGGCCTTTGATTATGGAATCATACTAAAATTTTCATCTAATTATTATCCCTAAGGGAATGGATTGGTAGAGTCCACTAACAAAAATTTGTTGAATATCATAAAGAAGTTAGTAGACAAGAACCCTAGGGAATGGAATACACTTCTGAAATATGCCTTATGGGTAGACAGAACCATAAACAAGGCTGCGTTAGGAAACTCACCTTATCATTTAGTATATGGGGTAGATCCAATCCTCCCTGTTAACCTGAAGATTACTACCCTGCAGTTTTCTCAAGAATACTTAGGCATAGACAATAACCAAGAAGTCAGGTTGCTTCAGCTGATGCACCTGGAGGAGAAAAGAAGTCAGGCAATTGATCAATTTGCCAAACATCAGGCTATTGTCAAATGCTGGTTTGACAAAAGAGCTAAAGTAAAAGCATTCAGGATATCTGATTTAGTCCTAATGTGGGATAAAGCCCATGAGAAGAAAGGAGACCATGGTAAGTTTGACAAATTATGGATAGGTCCTTTCCAAATTTCTGAGATATTAGGAGACAGTACTTTCAGGCTTAAGAACTTGACAGGTGAGGATGTTCCATTACCAGTTAATGGATAGTTCCTCAAACATTATTTCTAAGCCTAAGTAGCTTCATGTCAGTCATGTGTATCATAATATATATTTGTATACTTGTTTGTATAGTGTTTTGTTTTGTTTTTGCTTTGTTTGCTGGTTGAGTTTTGTTTTGGTTAGTCAGGATGATGCAGCTCATCACCCTAGAAAATAACAAAATTGTTAAGATTCAAGTGATGAGAACACATTTATATATAGGTTGTGACTCATTTTGAGAAAGTCATCATGATCAGGTCTGTGATATCCTATCATCAGGGTACCTTTTCTTAACCAAAGTGATTTCTTCACAATGACTCACCTAACAGCCTTGGGTTTGTTGAACACACAAGTATAGGTGTTAAGTGAAAAATCTAAAGGGACTCCCTTGCTACCAATGCCATCTCCAACCTAAAATGGCAAGTGACCATACCTTGCATTTTGAGCTTACATGATGATATCATATATATAAGGTATAAATGTATAAAAATATATATATAATAAAATTAGGCCATCTAAGTAACCCTACCGGGGCTATAGACGCCTGCTGGCAGTGGGGCTCTACTTGGGGAGATGGTATAGATAACCTTGCCGGGGCTATGAACGCCTGCTGGCAACAAGGCTCTATCCAGGTTGGCTATGAGGGATGATCTCAAACTATGTAGCTTAACACCAATTACTCATGTTTTCAACTTGCTTTCAAGATGAGGATAATTAATCATTTGCACACTACTAATCCTTTGTTAGCATTGTTACCATGAGGACATTTTATCATTTAGAAAGATTATGATGCTTGTGCTTGAAAAGAGTTAGAGTGCTATATATAGATGTGATCACATCACTTGAATCATTGGAATTTGTGTGTTTTCTTTGGTGGCAAGTTGTTGTGTGGTTACACAACACACCCCATTTTTGACTTGGCAAAACAGGGACCCAACTTTTTTAGCTTTGCTTGTGTGTTCTTCTTGCTGGCGATCTGGTAAAATTCAATAAATACAAATGATCTTGCACAATGGCTAGGGAAGTCATCATCATGAGGTTAGTTTGTCAAAGTTCATGTTTCATTTCATTAACCTCAAATTTGGAAAGAGCATTAAATTTCATGAAGGTTTGCCTTTTACATCACCCTGATATTCCTTAGGATGTAAAAGTTATGAACGGTCAAAATCTTGGTCAAACCTGATATTCATAAAGGGGGGTAAGTCATCATCATATTTCTAAATGTCAGTTATCTTACGAAAGATCACCCTAATTTTCAAAACATCACCCGATATTACAAAAGATCATCCTCCTCTTCTTGCCACGCGACATTGAATGCTCATTAATGCGGTAGGTGTTTCCCGCTAATGGCTAACGCGATGGTCACACCTAGCAACTTCTGGAGGTTTCCATGCAGAAACTTAATGATTAAGATTGATTTAGTTAGATTGTGCCCTAACTGACAAAATAAATGGGTTTAGAAGGAATTCATAACGTCATTATACACTTAACTCGTGATAAGATTAGTTTTTTATACAGAGCCGAGCTTTCAAACCTTCCTACGAACCACCTGCAGACGTATACAGCTTGAATCAGAACGAAAGGCGTGATTATCAACAGTATCAGGATTATCCCATATAATCATCATTCAAAGGGATAAGTGCACCATATAAGTAATTAAAACCCTCTGGCTATTATTCTATGCATATCCAGGTAAAATGACGTTCATTAATTTAAAGCTAGAATTTATGTATATCATGATGAAATAACTGTTTAATAAACATATGCATGATGCCATAAAGATGTAGAGTATATATATGCATGCATGAGATGAAATATCAATCTTGAGACCAGTTCTCGGCATTGCAGGAAATCATGGCGGACAAAAGATTGATGAAGTCCGAGGCAGAATTTGCTAGGCCAATGTTTGCATGCCCTAAGGGTGTGCAATTCAAATACAGAACTATAGGTGACACTCACTAGGGTAATACAGATTTGGTTGCATGGACATACAAGATCAATATTAATAATGAGGATGCTCTGCTTGAGGCCGTTTTTGTGTCTGGGATGTAGAATGCAGCTGGTTTTCCATACTCCATGGAAGCTCTTGAACTGGTTATTAAGTGTGCCAGGAATTATAATCCCCAGAGAAGGAGGGTGGAGAAGCATGGGAGAGTGTATGTAGACTTATCTATCAAGGGCTTTTCCACCATGTTTAATTTGCCATTGGGTAAGAATGTTGTCAGCATTGACCTGAAGAAGCTGGAAACAGAATATGAAGTTAATAAGAGGGCTGCTAGGAAGAGAATGTACGGATGGAGGGCCAAAAAGAGTCCTTATACAGCCGCAGCCAAGTTGCCTATTCATTTATATAAATTTGACTTTGATGACGAATATCAGTTCATGATCACCCTACTCAGTCGGGCAACAGGACAGCCAAGAGCTGGAAGTTTCAAAGATTGGATGTATGGAGTCATCCTAATGTGCTAATACACTGAGAATAGGACATTATGGGCCAAAATGATAAGTGATGCTCTAGATGAGCAACTGAAAAACCTAGGAGGTACAGAATGTGCTTTCTATATGACCTCATACATTGTTTATGCATGTGTCTATAAAGGTACATTTAATGGATTGACTATAGAGGGGAAGATTGGTGGCACCACCAATGATGCACACATCTGGGACCATTACCCCCAGCTGCAAAGGATAAATTACCTCAAAGATTATAAATTGGTGAATGATGCATTCTCTATGCATCTAGTAAGAACCATGGAGGAAGATAAAACTAAGAGACTGAGCATGGAAGTTCAAGAGGTATTATACCGGCATGGAGCCTGGTTCATTCAATTTGCAACCTTTTCATACATTAGGGTTGAAGGATTTCAAGACTACCCTCTCATGCTCCCAAGATATCCAACTGATGCTGTAGTATTAATGGAGTTCACGAGGCAGATTATAACAATATTGGATGCCTACAAAGCTAATAACAAGCTTCCTCCAGTATTATTTCCAGTAACAATGGGCTGGTATATGTGCCCAGACAGTGAAAATATTAAGAAAGCCATGGTTGACTTAACAATGATGAAGTTACAGCCATTTCCATTAAAGAGACCATATGATCCTTATGGAAGGATGCAGAAGATCACAGGATAGCCCATTCACCAAAGGCATCTTGAGGATTTTTGGGCAGATTGCGAAGATGAAGCTGAAGCTCGAAGAAGAAGATATCAGAGGTTAACAATTAACCAAATCAGAACCTTTGGTTGCATTTCCATCCCAGCACAAATGAAGAAGGATGATGGAAAGATAATGGCTGATGAATATGAAGAGAAGATATACAATGATACCATATCAGCCCCGGATCTTACCATATAGGAAGACATCTCCTTGGATCCATTCACGGGCAGGATATTACAGCTAACCCAAGCTTGGGTTGATGAGCAAGTAAATATACTGAAGAAAAAAGGTATGGCCCTTACAATAGATAACAAAAAGAAAGGACAAAAGCTCTCTGCTGATGAATATGATAATTTCTTGAATGAGAAGATGAAATCCAAGGGAGAGAGGTTGCAACCTCAACAAAAGCAGAGCAAAAGACCTGCTAGAGGCAAGAAAACTGCAGAAGAACCCAAAGGGGTCATTATTGAGAAAATAATAGATATTGCTAAGGAAGCGGCAACATCAGGAGAAGCATCAGCTTTAGGTCCAGCATCAGCATCATCTGTGCCTCCTCCGTTGGATAAGCAAAAGTCAAAGAGAATACAAAAGGCTGATGCAATGGTTACTGAGACCTATGAGGAAGGTCAAGCTTCACAGAAACAAATGGAAGAGGATATCCCTCTTGAAGAAGAACCTAAAGAAGAAGAAGGCCCTATATCATTCCAAAGGAAAAGAAAGGCACCTCAGGTGATGGCACCCACACCAAAGAAAACAAGAACATCCATTAGAGGTGAAATAAAGAAAAGCCCCATTATGCTAAGAGGGGCAGGTAGTGAAGTTTTTAGAAAGGAGTTACAACACAATGTACCACTTCCTACCATTGTGAAATTTAAAACTGAACAAGCTAAAGAGAAATTCAAAGAAACTTCTAAGGCAGTTCCAGGTGGTCTTGTCTCGTTAGAGGAAACCGTAGATTTATCTAATGATGATGTGGTTAATGATGTAACTGCTTGTTAGGGTTAGCCGGCAGAAGATATCAATTAAATGCAAATAAAGATTAAACAGAGAAATAGAAATACACAGAATTAATAACAACAAGAGACAAGTTTTAATGTGGTTCACCCAAACTCGGGCTACATCCACCAAATAGAGAGTCCAATATTATTATCTAGTAAATCAAACTAATTACAATCAGCAATCCCTGTAACTCAATACCGCTGCAAAATGCTACAATACAATATCTCAAAACCCTAACCCTTAGCCGCTTTTATCAAGCTTTTTGTTGGTTACAAATATAGGGTTCTCGTATGTCGATCAATGAAAAAAATAACTCCCTGTGCCTTTATAAAATAATAAAAAATTGTGTGAGGTTTCGGGGGTGTTGCCCCTTGACCCCCACAAGGGGCGCTGCCCCTTGACCCCGTAGGAATTTGGGGGGAAACTGTGCCGATAAAAGTGGGGAAAATGTAACCTCCAAGTTTGATTAGGCTCCATATAACAACAATCTCCCACTTGGAGACTGATCAGACTCCATACCATATCATCTCCCACTTGGAGACTAATCATAACACCACTGACCCTGTAGCTCCCACTGGAAATAAGCACCCTGGACTCTGTTGTTCTATTTTTGTTGTTTTCAGTCGAGAAGACCAACCAAAGCTGAAGAGGAGCTCAGCTTCTCCCTTGTCACTGCCTTTGTGAACATATCCGCTGGATTATCATCTGTATGTATCTTTTCCAACTGTAATTGTCCATTATCCAACACTGATCGAATGAAGTGATACCTCAACTATATGTGTTTGGTCTTTGAATGCAAGGCAGAATTCTTTGCAAGATGTATGGCACTCTGGCTGTCTGTATACAAATAATAATTAACCTGTTGTTTGCCCAATTCTTCCATGAAAGATTGCAGCCATATCATCTCTTTGCTTGCCTCTGTTGCAGCTACATATTCTGCCTCGGTGGTGGATAAAGCAACCACCTTTTGCAACCTGGAAATCCAACTCACCGTTGTTCCACCTACAATAAAGACATAACCTGTAGTACTCCACCTGGTATCAATATCGCCTGCCAAATCTAAGTCTACATAACCTTCTAAATCAGCATTAGAGCCCCCAAAATATAAATGTTTATTGGATGTACCTCTCAAATATCTAAGAATCCATTTTACCGCATTCCAATACTCCAAACCGGGATGACTCATATACCTGCTGACGACTCCTACAACAAGTGCAATATCCGGTCTCGTGCATACCATGGCATACATTAAACTTCCTACAGCTGAAGCATATGGTACCTTGGACATTTTCTCTTCCTCCTCTTGTGTCTTAGGACACATCTCCTTAGTCAATTTCAAATGACTAGGCAAAGGTGTGCTGACAGCTTTTGCAGTCTCCATATGGAGTCTCTGCAACACCTTTTCAACATAAGCAGCCTGAGCTAGAGTCAATTTTCTGTTCTTCCTATCTTTGCAAATTTTCATAGCAAGGATTTGTTTTGCTGCCCCCAAATCCTTCATATCAAATGACTGTGCTAACTGCTATTTTAACTCTCTTATGTGATCCATGTTAGACCCAGCTACAAGCATGTCATCAACATATAAACATAAAATAATGTAGCTGTCATTATCCAACCTCTTAAAATAAACACAATGGTTAGAATTACACCTGCTGTAGCCTTGCTCAGTCATAAAACTATCAAATTTCAAATACCATTACTGAGGTGCTTGTTTCAGGCCATACAAACTCTTCTTCAATCTGCACACTTGTTTCTCCTTACCTTTGACCTCAAATCTGTGGGGTTGTTCCATGTATATCTCCTCCTCCAAATTACCATGGAGAAAGGTAGTTTTCATATCTAGCTGTTCCAAATGCAAATCTTCAGCAACCACAATTCTTAAAACAGTATGAATAGAAGTCATCTTGACAACTGGAGAAAATATCTCATCAAAATCAATGCCCTTTTTCTGTGCAAATCCTTTTACAACTAACCTGGCCTTAAATCTTTTCTTATCTCCATATTCCTCTTTCAGCTGGTAAACCCATTTGTGTGGTAAAGCCTTTTTACCTACAGGTAACTTACATAATTCCCAAGTCTGATTTTTCAGGAAGGAGTCCATTTCTTCTTTCATAGCAAGCTCCCACTGAACTTGTGTATCCACCTGCATAGCTTCATCATACCCTTTGGGTTCACCAGCATCTGTTAACAAAATATAATACAAAGAGGGAGAAAACCTTTCAGGAGGTCTACTTAGCCTTGTTGACTGTCTAACATTCACTGGAGTTTGTGGTATTTCTGGTTGCTGTTGCAGAGCATGAGGAACCGCTAGAACATCACTATTTGGAGTATCATCCAGCACCACATAATCTTTCGTTTTCTTCTCATGCTACTGCAACTGATCTTTGTACAACACCTTCTCATTGAATATGACATCCCTGCTTCTCACAATTTTCTGATTTTCAAAATTCCAAAGCCTATAACCAAATTCATCAATGCCATATCCAACAAAGGTACACTTTTTTGATTTTGCATCCAGCTTGGTTCTTGCACACTCCATTTTCCTGTGGAGTCCCTGGAACCATTTTCTACCTACGAATTCCATTAAAGGAACAATAATCCTCAAATTCTTTGCTGCAATACTCACCACCGTTATCAGATCTGAGACATTTTAATCTTTTACCTGTTTCATTCTCAACCAAGCTTCTCCATTTCTTAAATGTTTCAAATACATCAGGTTTCTGTCTAAGGAAATAAATCCAGACCTTCCTAATTGCATCATCTATGAATGTAACATAATACCAAGAGCCACCGAGAGAAGATACCTGAGCTGGTCCCCATACATCTGTATGCACAAGCTCCAACTTTTCATTTTTCTTTTGCTTCCCATCTCTGAGAAAATTGACTCTCTTTTGTTTTCCATACACACAACTTTCACAGAAATCCATATTAATACATTTCAGACCTGGTAAAACTTTCTTAGAATGAAGTACCTTCATACATTTTTCACTCATATGCCCAAGGCTGTTATGCCACAGTGTTGTCTCAGAACCTGCAGCAACTTTTTCAGTCTCTTCTTGCAAACTTGCAGCAATTGTTCCTGAACCTGTTTGTTTTTTCTCTATAATAGCTAAAGTAGAAGGAACAGTATGACCTGTACAAAGATATAAGGTGCCTACTTTCACACCTTTTGCTACTGGTAAGGCACCTTTTGAAACCTTCCAATTTTTATTAGTAAATGTAACAATGCAACCTTGTTGAGCTAGCTATCCTGCTGAAATTAAATTCCTACTGAGCCTTGGAATGTGCCTTACCTCTTGTAGTAGCCAATGATTCCCATTCCGCAACTTAATCTTGATTCTTCCCTTTCCAACAATCTAACAGGGTTCGTTATCTCCCAAATAAACCAGCCTAAAATCCCCTTGGACATAATCAAGAAAATAACTTCTATGGGGCATAGCATGAAATGAGGCCCCTGAATCTAAAACCCATGAATCATCAGCATTATTTAGGGAAAGAATCAAAGCATCATCTTCAGATTTATTACTTACCACATTTGCTTCCTTATTGCCTTCTTGTTTGTCTCCTTCTTTATTTTTCTGAGACCAGCAATCTTTCTTCAGATGACCTGGTTTCCCACAGTACCAGCAATCCTTCTGTCCTCTGGTTTGGGATCTTTTGTCCTTTGATTTTCCTCATGACTTCCAATGACCTCCAGAACCTTTTCCTCTCTCCTTTGATTTACCGCTACTTTTTGCATTCAAAATGTGGATCCGCCTGAGCTTTTCTTACGAATTTCCTCACTCAGAATAACACCAACAACATCATCAAATTTCAGGGTATTTGAACCAGAAATAGAGTTACTAACCGCTATTACCAAACTATCCCAGCTTTCAGGCAATGAACATAATATCAAGACAGCTCTAACTTCTTCATCAAATTTTACATTTACATAAGTCAATTGACTGACAATCGTATTAAATTCATTTAAATGACCTATCACAGATCCACCTTCAACCATTTTCAAATTAAACAAATGCTTCATGAGAAATACCTTATTTGAGGCTGAGGGTTTTTCATACAATTTAGCCAAAGCTTTCATCAGACCATCTGTTGTCTTCACTTCCGTTATATTGAATGCCATCGATGGTGCCAAGCACAACCGAATGGTTCCCAGTGCCTTTCTGTCAAGAAGATTCCAATCCTCATTAGACATTGTTGCTGGTTTCTTGGCTACTCCTTCCAACGGCCTCCATAAATCCTTTTGATAGAGGTAATCCTCCATCTGCATCTTCCATAACTGATAGTTCTGCCCATTGAATTTATCGACCTTCAATTTACCCTCGTCCGCCATTGCTCTCACTCAACCGTGAGACTTTTCTGCAGACGATAATCGAACACAACCCGCTCTGATACCACTTGTTAGGGTTAGCCGGCAGAAGATATCAATTAAATGCAAATAAAGATTAAACAGAGAAATGGAAATACACAGAATTAATAACAGCGAGAGCCAAGTTTTAACGTGGTTCACCCAAACTCGGGCTACATCCACCAAACAGAGAGTCCAATATTATTATCTAGTAAATCAAACCGATTACAATCAGCAATCCCTGCAACTCAATACCATTGCAAAATTCTACAATACAATATCTCAAAACCCTAACCCTTAGCCACTTTTATCAAGCTTTTATAAAGGCACCAGGAGTTATTTTTTTCATTGACTGACATACGAAAACCCTATTTTTGTAACCCTGTCTTGGGGGCGCTGCCCCTTGACCCCGTAGGAATTTGGGGGGAAATCGCGCCAATAAAAGTGGGGAAAATGCAACCTCTGAGTTTGATTAGGCTCCATATAACAATACTGCTTAGCAAATGGAAACACTTGCTGCAGGCACCCACATCACTCCTTTTGGGACCCCATCAGTACAGGGAACTGGAGAAAAACAAGGTGAACAAGAAAAAGAAAGAAGCCCCGAGAAAGTTGCACAGTAGATAGGGCTAGATAAGTTAGTTGATTAGGTCACCAGCCCTGAAGTGGTGGACCTTTCATATATAAAGAATGTGAGTCCTCAACATCAGACTAATGCACCTAATGAGGTGAGTAAAACTGAAGAAATAAAATTGATTGAAGTAGGAGTGCATACTCCGGATTTGGGTCAGTCACAAAAAGATATAGCTGGTGAACCTGAGATAGTGGAAGTCTGAGAAAAAGATGAAGAGGAAAAGGTCATATCAAATGAGGATAGCCTTCGGACTCAAGAGACTTCAGGAGATAAAGAAAAGTCAGATCATGATGATCTGAAAACTCAGGAAGAGGTGTATATTTCAGATACAGAGAAAGATATGATGCAAGATCAGGCAGAGACACCTAAGGTATATGAAATAATATTCACCAATGTAAACATACCTCAAGATGAGGAAATCAATAAAATGGATGAAGTCAGAATGGAGGAAGCAAAAGATCAGGGTCATGATATTCATGATGATCAACAGGATCACCCTCCAGAAAAAGAGGTTCCTCATCAGGAAGATGTACCAAAAGATCACTCTCATGAGAAGCATCATGAGGAAGAACAAAAGAAATCACCTTCTCTGTCAAACGCAGATGCACTTACAGGAAATCAAGGCGATGATCATGATGATGATGCAGGAAACCAAGGTACAAAGGATCAAGTTCCTCAGTGGCTGGAAAGAGAAATTGGCACTGAAACAGGTATGGAAATTCAAGAATTTGATGTGTCTACATTATTTTCAGAAACATTAATAAAGCCCAAGAGGAAGGCTAGGTTGACTTCGGCCATTAGAAGGGATCCTATAATAGGTAGGAGGATAGCGCAAGTAGCACTCCCTACTGTGGATAAAGAGAAAGGTAAAATCACTCTGGATGAATTCCAGTTCAGCACAGTGGATTTGGGGTTTGCTAATGAAGACCAGGAAGGTCAAGAGGGAAAAGACATAATTGATTCATTGATCCAGAAAATCAAAAGAGAAAAGGATAAAAATAAACAACACAAAGAGCACATTGCTCAGTTACATACATATATAAAAGGGTTAATTAACCCTGAGGCTACTTCAACTGATCATGTAGTCCCATTGACTGCTATTTCCCAAGAGAACGTAAATAAATTGGATATCATGAAGCATGAGTCAGCCATAATGAGGAAGTGGATGATATCCACATTTGATGATGCAGAAGAAGTGGTAAAAGCCTCTTTAAAGAGATGGAATTCTTTGAGTGTCTCCAGGAGAAAAGTCGATAAAGATGGAGACCGGGAAGAGGTCTTTTTAGCTTGAGAAAATTTTGACCATCTTGAAGGAGATAAGGAGAATTGACCCTCAAGTTCTTATAAGCAACTAAGTGCTAAATAACAATAATGCATTATTGATAGATATATGGTATAAAGACATTCAATTTGAATGTGATGTACTTAAAAGGCGCAATAATAAGCTGAGAGAAATTAGCATGAAACTACATGACATGATGTCTTTTGAGGCAAAAACTTTGGAAATGCTGGAAGGGAAGGTGGAAGGGAAGATAGAAAATCAAGACGAGGAGTTTGCAATCAAAGATCTACATAATAACTTCCAACAGGTAGCTGATGATCCCTTAAACCATCTAACATAAGAAATCATGGATAAGATCATGAGGATCAGGATCAAGACGGAGGATTATAACGAGACATCAAGCACCAGAAAAAGTAAATTAGAGAATCTCCAGGGCAAATATCAAATGCATAGGCACGCCACCATCAAAGCAAAAACTCTAGATGGCGGGGAGATAGAGAAGATAGTACAGTTATATGAAAACATCAAGACATCCATGCAGGTCTATCTACGAGAAGAAGCTCACCGGGATGATGAAGATTTTGAAAGTGATGAAACCAGTGCACATCATGATGATGATGAAGAGCCTGATGAAGATGCATCATAAAAGGGAATATATGCATCAGGTAGAAAGGAAAGTAGGCCATCTAGATGGTTGCCAGTTGGCAACCTGTGCCACGTGAAAGGAATTGACTTGGTCAATGAATGTGAACCGTAGATTGTAATAGATAAATCTTGATTGTAGATTAATTGTAATGGGTCCCTTACCTTGTTCTATAAAAGGTGCAGGGATGCCTCATTTTAAACATTCGAAACTTAATTGAAATCTGTTTGCTGAAATATTCAGGGCTCATTTCAAAGTTATTATATACATATATGTTCTTGCATACTTAATGAATGAGAATACTGTTTTGATTACAATCCATCATAAATCTTGAGTAATCAGTGTGTGAATTCTGGATGTATGCTTTGATTTGCTGCGTCCCTTAGAGTGCATATCAGCTTGCATGTGTTGTCTTCATATATTTCCTTTGAAGTTAGCATCGACTGTATCTAGCTATGGAATGTCCTGGTGAACATATGGTTTGATTTCTTCTCTTCATGACTGTATCTGACTGTGGCTTAATGGCTGAAGGTTCAACTTTAATTTGAAGTATTTCTTCAGTTTCTTTCAATTTCAGAGCATTTCATCCTCATCATTGCAAATAATTGACAATCTTAAGCAGATAATACAAATATGCAGACATCCCATAGATAACTGAACATATTTAGCATATTTAAGGTTAAAGCATGTCAAAATGACAAATATCATGCAAAGATTTAAAGACAAACACAATATTTGAAGTATATCCTGTGTAGAAATAACTCTCTGTGCAACATCATTACATGAAACATTATCTTACTGATGAGATCTACATAAGGCCCCAAAATGGAAACAACAACACACATCAACCTCTGAGTAACGTCAGAAGATTAAGAACTAATCAACGGAGACTTGAGATCATGAATTCTCTGAATTCATCATATCTTTCAAGATGAGTAAAGGTTGTTGTGTAACTTTTATTCTGTGTTTGTTTATGACTAACATCATGATCAACATAAATTGGCACTAGAAGGAGGGCTGAAAGAAGAGGATCATCATCGGTTAGTCAGATTATGATAGAGATTGTAAGGTAACACTCAGACACCGCTAAATTTCCAGAGCTAGACATAAATATTTGTTGTTCTGGGTCGATATACACTAATCCTATGTAAAGATTTTGAAATTAATCATAAATAGTGCAATCTTCACAGTAGATCAGCATGTATTTGCAAAGATCGGCCTTATTTCAGGTAAATTTGTCAAAGCTTTGAGGTATCCTGCTTTAGAAACCCGATATCAACCTGTAAGTGTTGCCAAAGCAAAATCACCTCATATTTGTAGTATAGCTACAAATATTCCATAAATACTGCCTTTGCTGGTAAATTCCAACCGATCTTTACAAAGTTCCATCCAATTTGCCTCAAAATTGAGAAATCCTGGCTCACAGGATAAATACCAGGTCTAGACCTAGTGGAATCTTTGAAGAATTACCTGTTAGAGGGTTCAGACCTAGAATTGTGGACATCCATCACACTCCAGGATCTAGTGCATCAGGAGCTTTACCAGAACCTCCTCCTGTAACCCCAATCACACATCAACATAGTAGACACCAAATTTTTATGTAGAAAACCCTAAAAGGGAAAAACTACGGTGGGTGCTAGCCCATAGAAATATATGAGTTATAACAATACCGAAAAATAGAGGCTCACTGCCTACAGGGATCATAGCCCAAATTGCTCATTGCAAAGAATGGCTCACTGCCAAAGGGTGGCTCAATGCTAGAGGGTGGCTCACTGCCAAAATGGTGAACTAATTAAGTAGCATCTACTCCATGCCTGGGTTTAGTTCCATTGAAGCACAATATAACTTCTCTGCTCTGCTCTTTCACACCTTCACACTTATTTCTTCATTTTTGCACACTCATACCCTTTTTCACAATTCATTACAAGTCTTTATACGAGTCATCAACCTTGGAATGTACATCAAGGTCGGCAATACATTCATCAACCATTGGAACAATCTCCAAGGTCGGTATTACAAAAACATACATAGAAATAGGTCTAGACCTAATATAGAAATTTGCTAAGGGAAAGATGTAAAGATGTATGCTGATCATGCCACGCCTTAGCTAGGACTCAAACACAATTCTTCATGCCACAACACACTTCCATAATCTTCAAGGCATCTCCGCAATTAGTGAAATCAACCAAGTCAGCCAAGACTAGTGAGAACACTAGGTCTGCTAAGAACATTCTTCATCCACGATCAAATTTTCTCTTTGCAAACCATTCCAAAGGTAGGAACATGATTAGGAGACATCCACAAGCACATTATAGTCACTAGGAACAACCGCACAATCTCTAACCACTCTGTCAAGAAGATTTTTCAAATCGGAGCATAAGAACAATACTGTCAGCCACTATCTTAAGCAAAGAATAATTTGCGGACCACCAAATCACAAACCATTGTAGTTGAAAGCACTTATCATCATTCCAGACTTAAATCTAGAACCACAGACCAAAATACTTCAATGCAGAGGAATACGAATGATAATATTTTCTCCCTGTCACCACCAAACATACAAGAAAAGTAGTTTTCACTCTGGTGAACATAACTCACTCAAATCTTCATACGAGAGGCTAAAACTTGGAATATAACATCTTTAGATAGACTAATAATTAACTTCCAATCTGCAGAAAAAGATATTCATCCTACAGGAAATGCGGAGCAATCTTCTAGACCGTTCTTCTGTATGCAATACACTATTTTCACTACAACTCACTATTTCTACCGAAGGAGCTAATTTTCTCAATATGCTCAACATAAGTAAATTGAAAGCATCTCACTTATTACAAACAAGCAATCAAAATAAGAGCACAGTTGACACCAATGACAACACAGATATGTTGACATCAATGACAACACTGATTAGGCACATACTTGCAATAATCTCCCCCTTTTTCATTGATGGTAACATATGATGTGAAAAACTGAAAAGACCATCAAGACAAGATTCTCCCCCTTTCTCTTTACACATCTACATTCTTTCTCCCCTAAGTTTTTCACATGATTTCTCTCCCCCTTTGACATCAATGGTAAAGGGCACATACTTGCATTATGTTGTTCTGATTCAACTGAATGGTTACCAACACATCTAGCTACTCCCCCTAAGAGGTAGCTCTCAAAACATCAATCCAGATCAAAGAATGAGATTTAGGCACCACTAGATGGATGCATTCCCATGCACCTTAGTTTAGGACGGAGGGGTAATGACCCCTAACTTTTCTCTAAGATACTCAAAAGTATCCTTAGGCAGAGGTTTGGTGAAGATATCTGCAATCTGATCCTTTGTGGACACATATTCCAACTTTACTTCATTCTCTGTAACCTTTTCTCTTAGAAAATGATACCTTATAGATATATGCTTTGTTCTTGAATGCATCACTAGATTCTTTGAAATATTTATAACACTTGCATTATCACAGAAGATTGTAACTGGATCTTCATACACAACTCTTATGTCCTTCAAATTCTGCTTCATCCATAACACTTGAGTACAACAACATGCTGCTACAAGTACTCAGCTTCTGCAGTTGACAAGGGGATTGAATCTTGTTTCTTGCTCAGCGATGAAACTAATCTATTACCCAAAAAGAAAGAACCTCCACTTGTACTCTTCCTATCATCAACATCTCTGGCCCAATCAGCATCTATATAAGCACTAAGAGTGAAATCATTATCCTTTGGATACCATAAGCCATGATCTGGAGTGCCTTTTAAATATCTCAAGATCCTCTTTACTACCATCACATGTGATTCTCTTGGATCTGCTTGAAATATTGCAACAAGACAAACTACATGCATAATATTAGGTCTGGTTTGAGTTAGATAAAATAATCGTCCAATCATGGATTTGTACTTTTTCTAATCAGTCTTAGGTGATTCATTAGTTTTGCTCAATTTGCATCTAGTCACCATGGGAGTACATACCGGTTTAGAGTCTTCCATCCCAAACTTCTATAACAACTTTTTCACATACTTAGACTGAGATATGAAGATTCCTTTATGTGATTGATTGATTTGCAGACCCAGAAAGAAATTCATCTCACCAAACATAGACATCTCAAACTCTTTCTTCATTTCACCAGCAAATTTCATACACATACCTTCATTTCCTCCAAAGATGATATCATCAACAAAGACTTCAACAATCAAAATTTGATCACCATTAATCTTGAAATAGAGATTACTGTCAGCAATACCTTTACTAAATCCTAACTGCAATAAGTACTTATCCAACCTTGCATACCAGGCCCTAGGAGTTTGCTCAAGTCTATACAATGCTTTCTTCAACCTGCATACCATATCACCTTGATTTGATAGTTGGAATCCTTTTGGTTGCTCAATGTAGACTTCCTCTTCTAACTCACCATTTAGGAATGCAGACTTCACATCCATCTGATACACTTTGAAATCTTTGTGAGCTATAAATGCCAGAAATATTCTGATTGCTTAAATCTGAGCTACTAGAGCAAAAGTCTCTTCAAAATCTATCCCTTCAATTTGAGAATATCCTTTGCACACAAGCCTTGCTTAATTCCTTACAGCTTCTCCATTTTCATTCATCTTATTCTTGAAAACCCATTTGGTTCCAATAATGTTTTTGTCATCAGGTCTAGGAACTAATTCCCAAGTTTCATTCTTCTCTATCTGCATTAGTTATTCCCCCATTGCCTTTACCCAATTTTTATCATTGCAGGCTTCATTCACAGTTTTTGTTTCAATTATAGAGAGCAAACAATAATTCACTTGTTCTTCTGTAGCTCTTTTCATTGTCAGTACTCCTTTTTCTTTGTCTCCAATAATTTGATCTTTAGATTGATTGATTCTTACATACCTGGGGGTCTTAGCAATTTTCAGAGCCTTTTCTTCTTCATCTTGACTGTCTTCTTGTTCAACTTTTTCTTCATAAGTTATAGCAGCAGGTTCATCTAACTCATAGCCACTTTGATATGATGTTCTTCCTTTGCCTTCATCCACCTTCACATTTGCACTCTCAACAATATTTTTCAACCTTTTATTGTAGCACCGGTAGGCCTTACTCTTGGTAGAGTATCCAAGGAAGATTCCTTCATCACATCTTGCATCAAATTTCCCTAGGTCTTCATCTATTTTGATATAGCATTTGCTTCCAAAGACTTTGAAGTATCTTACTATTGGAATTATTCCATAGCACAATTCATAGGGGGTTTTAGTACCATTACCTTTCACTTGAACTCTGTTTTGAATGTAGACAACAACATGTATAGCTTCTTTCCAGAAAACTTCTGGCAGGCCTCCTTCCTTCATCATTGTTCTGGTAGCCTCTTGAACTGTCTTGTTCTTCCTTTCTAGAACTCCATTTTTTTGAGGAGTCTAATGTGTAGACAACTGTCTCTTTATTCCTTACTCTTCATAGAAAATGTTGAATTCATTTGATGTGAACTCACCTCCTCTATCAGACCTCAAGCATTTGATTTTCAGTTCTATTTCATTTTCAACCATTGCCTTGAAGGATTTGAACTTCTCCAGGGATTCAGATTTGTCTCTTAGAAAAGTACCCCAAGTCATTCTAGAATAATCATCAATAAGCAACATGAAATACCTATCACCTTGAAGACTTCTTATCCTTGTAGGACCACATAGATCCGTATGAACTAGATCCAGCAAATCAATAGAAAATTGCTCTTCACTCTTGAAACTTGTTCTTGTTTGCTTCCCCAACTGACATTCCTTGCAAATAGTATTGGTGGGTTTCACAAGTTTTGGTAAATCTCTCACAGTCTGACCTAAACTTATCTTTACTAGATTATCAAAATTTATATGACACAACCTTCTATGCCACAACCAACTCTCATCTACTTGGGCTAATAAACATTAATCATTAGTTCCTCTTAATTGATAGATGTTACCTCTGGTCTTCTTACCAGTAGCAATCATAGTTCTGGAGCTTTCCATGATCTTGCATCCATTGTATTTGAATCTCAGTCATAACCTTTGTCACACATCTGATCAACACTCAAAAGATTGTGCTTCAAACCCTTCACATATAGGACATTGTCAGTATTATGCTTTCCATAAAATGAAATAGATCCTTTTCCACTTATCTTACCAGCTGCATTGTCTCCAAACCTAACTAGTCCTCCATCATATTTTTCCAAGCTTACTTTTGTCACCGGTCATATGATGTGAGCATCCACTATCAATAATCCATTCATCCTTATCTTTGTCAACCTGAATAGCCAAAGCACTTTCTTCCACTGGTTTTTCTTCCTTCACACAACTAGCATGATTAGTAGACATAGGTTCTTCTTTAATAGCAATAAACAAGCATTCATTTGCACTAGTACTAGCATCATCAGATTCATCATCAGTCACACCTTCATCTTCAAAATATCTAACATAGTAGCATTTCTTTGGAACTCTAGGCCTGTTCTCAAATCTTTTCCTATTCCTTTCAATTCTTTTAGGACATCTAGAAGCATAATGACCTACTTTACCACATGAAAAACATTTGAAAAGTAGTTTGCCTTTGAACTTACCAGAGCCTCTTTGCAATCTGTCAACAAAGTTAGCTTCAGTTTCATCAAAGTCATCATTAGGTTCCACCTTATATTTTTCATCTCTAGAGATCTTTTCTGAAGTACTGGCTTTGAAAGTAGTTTCAACTTTTCGCAGAGCATCTCCAAAATATCTCATCTCAAAGGCTATAAGCTTTCCAAGTAATTAATCTCTATCAATAGTTTTCACAGTCATTACTTCTTCAATTGCAGCTACTTTGTGATTGTATGACTTTGGTAGTGATCTAAGAATTTTCATCACAACTTCCTTATCACCAATAGTACCTCCCATACCTTTTATTCCATTGTGATGGGGAGCGCATAGTGGATACCACAGACCGGTGCCCTAATTCCTCGCAGTCAAATGAGCATCGATTCAGCTCCATCGGCCAAGTTCCTCATCCTTCTTCCTATGTGCCAAAGGCATTTGCCTTTGATGCGACTCATTCTGCCAGTGAACACTTGAAACCCTCGGCCAATGCACCAACACACCATCGCATAGTCTGCTTCCTGCGAACCCTAGCACATGGAGATGCTAGGTCCTTCTATTGCACGAACCCCTTGATCCGGATCAACTGCACTATCGAATAGGAAATACAAAACAAAGAACAAAATGAATACTAATACATTGAAGCCATTCCACTAATTTCGATAGAAATCTCACCAGTGGAATGCTTCACGGTGACATACAGCAACAATGGGAAAATGCAAAAATGAATGGAAATCTACAGTTGCGCAATCTACAGTTACAGGAAACAAAAAACTAATTGACATAACAGAATTGCTTTATTTCTCCTGAGCACAGTGTAATCACATTTGATTTCCACTACTTCAATCTGATTACATTCAATGATCATTTGATCATTTCTCTGGGCATTTATCAACTCACCCTGAGTAGTACCACACTAGCTCCAATCGGCGGGGAGACAACCGACCAAAACTACCCTACTGCCTTATTTTGGCATTATTACTATTTTTAGCATTATGCGATTACAACTTGACAAATGTCCCCTAAGTCACTTGGGACTTACAAAATAGACCTAGCTACAACTGAAATGAAAATGCATTGGTCAAATAGACCTTATTACAAATGAAAACATGACTTTGTAGGTGCTCCGCACAATACTTCCTGGGTGAAAGTTGTCTCAAGTCCTCTTAGAGACTAACTATTGCAAATCACCACCCTACTTTTTGATGTCTTCTTCCAGCATCCATGTGGCTTCTGAGTCTGGAAGTCCTTGCCATTTGACCAAGTGCTCAAAATATGTCTAATTTCTGGTCTTCTTGGCTATCCTGCTATCCAAAAAACACTTCATCTTCGATGGTTTTGTAGGTGGTAAAGACTACACCCACTCTGCATTGTCTTGGACAGAATTGGCTATCCCTGCACCTGTATCAGGACTCCTATATAAGGTCAGATCAACAACATTGAAGATAGGTGAAATAGCAATATCATCAGGGAGTTCAATTTTGTAAGAATTAGAACCATATTTTTCTAGAATCTGACAAGGTCCAATTTTCCTCATCATCAACTTGTTGTGGCTTCCCTTGGGTAGTCAGTTCTTGTTGAGATGAACCATGACCATATCTCCTATTTGCTATTGCACATACCTTCCTCTTTGATCCAATCTAGCCTTGATCTTCTGACTGTTCTGGTGTAGAGCATCTCTAACTTGTTGATGGATCTCTTGCATAGTCTCTACAAATTTATTAGCATGTCCACTCCTTTTGTTCATCCCCTGAACATCTCGCAATTCAAAAATACCTCTAGGATGACTACCATAGATAACTTCAAAAGGACTTAAACCTGTACTTCTATTTGTAGAATCATTAAAGGCATATTCTGATTGTGGGAGTACCACATCCCAACTACTACCATGTTCTCTTGTCAAACATCTTAGCAGATTGCCTAATGACCTATTGACAACCTCAGTTTGGCCATCAGTCTAAGGATGATAGGCTAAACTAAAAGACAAATTTGCACCAAATCTTTTCCACAAAGTTCTGCAGAAATGTCCCACAAATTTGCTGTCTCTGTCAGATACAATACTCAAAGGTAATCCATGAATCCTAACAATTTCTTTAAAGAACAAACCTGTAATGTAACTAGCATCATTGGTAGTCTTACAAGGAATAAAGTGTGCCATTTTGCTGAACTTGTCTACCACAACAAACACACTGTCATAACCCATCCTTGTTTTGGGTAATCCCATCACAAAATCCATACTCAAACTTTCCCAAGGTCTATTTGGTATGGGAAAAGGTTGGTATAGTCCTGCATTGGTTGAAACTCCCTTTGCTCTCTGGCAAATCATACAACTCTGAACAAACCTTTTGACATCAGATTGCATCTTTGGCCAAAAGTAAAACCTTCCAACAAGATCTAAGGTCTTATTGAGCCCAAAATGTCCTCCTAAACCACCGCTATGTTTTTCCTTCACTATATTATCCCTCATTGAACACTTAGGGATACATAGTTGACTACCTTTAAGCAAAAGTCCATCCTGCAATGTATAATCTGAAAACTCACTATGGAAAGCATTGGCAAACTCACTGCATACCCTGTAAATTTCCTTAAAACATTGGTCCTCTCTGTACAATCCTTTGAGTGACTCAACACCCATACTCTGTAGCTGCACTTCTTGCACTGTCAACACTCTTCTGCTTAAAGCATCAGCAACCTTATTGGTTATTCCTTTCTTATGTTTGATGATGAAGGTGTAGGCTTGAAGACTTTCTACCCATTTCATGTGCCGATGACTAAGCTTTTCCTGTCCATTCAAAAAATTAAGAGCATGATTGTCAGTGTACACAATAAATTCCTTAGGAAGCAAGTAGTGCCTCCATTTCTTTAGAGCTTGTACCATAGCATACAACTCTAGATCATAAGAGGAGTATTTCCTCTTGGCTTCATTTAACTTTTCACTGAAGAAGGCTACTGGTCTGCCTTCTTGGCTCAATACTGCTCCTATGGCCAATCCACTTGCATCACATTCAATTTTGAAAACTTTATTAAAATCAGGTAACACCAAAACAGGGAATTCAACAACTTTCTGTTTTAGACTTTCAAAACTCTGATTTGCCTCTCTCGTCTAGGCAAACTTCATCTTACCTCCACCCTTGATGGTCTCCAACATAGGTGCACAGATGTCACTGTAGTTCTTAATGAATTTCCTATAAAATGTGGCCAAACCATGGAAACTTCTGACCGCTCCTGCTGTCCTGGGTGTAGGCCAATTCAAAATAGCTTCTACCTTGGAAGGATCCATTTTCAAATCACCCTTAGAGATGACAAAACCTAGGTACACCAACTCTTGCTTCACGAAGTCACATTTTCCCAAATTTATCAATAACTTCTATCTTGCAGCCTTTTCAAGACTATCTCCAAATGTTTCAAGTGCTCTTCCTTGCTCTTACTGAACACCAAAATATCATCAAGGTAGACTACCACAAATTTTCTGATGAAATCTTGCAACACCTCATTCATCAACCTCATAAAGGTGCTAGGGGTGTTTGAAAGTCCAAACGGCATCACAAGCCACTCATACAATGCTTCATTAGTTTTGAAAGCTATCTTCCACTCATCCCCTCTCTTATCCTTATCTAATGGTACCCACTCTTCAAGTCTATCTTAGAGAAATAGGTAGCACCTCCCAAACAATCCATTAGATCTTCTATTCTAGGAATAGGAAACCTATACCTAATGGTTATCCTATTTACGGCCCTAGAATCAGTACACAATCTCCATTTTCCGTCTTTCTTTGGTGCTAAAACAGTGGGGACTGCACATGGACTCAAACTCTTTCTTATTAACCCCTTGTCTAAAAGTTCTTGAACCTGCCTGGCTATCTCCTCATTCTGTTGAGGGGTCATTTTATATGCTGCCTCATTAGGAAGTACTGCTCCTAGTATTAGATCTATCTGATGGCTAATGTCTCTGATTGGTGGTAGGGAATCATGTATATTCTTTGCAATCACTCCTTTGTAACTTTCAAGCAAATCTCTGACCTCTTTAGGCCCTACTTCTCTCACACTTTGCTTCTTTTCCCCCTTAGGCTTCACAATCAAAGAAAAACCTACTCCATCACCTTCCTGTAATATGTCCATGAATTCTTTTTCTCCTACTAGCATTACACTAGACCCTACATGCTGTGGATTCTCTTCTACCAATGATTGTATCCTATAAGTCATACCATCCTTTTGAAATGAGTAAGCATTCTTTTCTCCATCATGCTGAGCCTTTCTATCAAATTGCCATGGTCTGCCTAGTAAAAGATGGCAAGCATCCATAGGAAGGATGTCACATAAAATCTTGTCTCTATACCCCCCAATACTAAATTCTACCCATGCTTGTTCATTGATGAGTATGTGCTGCCCCTTATTCAACCAACTAACTTTATATGGACTGCTATGGGGTATCTTTTCCAGATTCAACTTATTTACTGCTTCCAAAGATATGATATTATCCGTAGAGCCAGAGTCAATAATGACTTTACAAACCTTACCTTGGATCTTGCAGTTGATCCTAAAAAAAGCCCTTCTTTGTGATGGTTCCACCTGCACTGGTTCCTTGAGCAGTGTCCTCTTGATCATCATATTTTCTCCTACTTCTGATGCTAAATTCACTTCAGGAGATGTCACACTCCTTGCATCTTCTTGAGTCAAAGTGGTTCTCTTCTCACCACCATGAGAAGTTGAGGCCTTCTCTAGACACTTGTATGCCAGGTGCCCTATCTGATTGTAGTTATAACATCTCATATTGGAGAATTTGGATCCTCTACCTGATCCATTTGTCCCACCTCTTCCATTAGGCCTTCTTCCTTGGTAGCCTCCTCTGCTACTTGAGTCCCCAACTTGCTCTTCTTGGCCAGACTCACCACTAGGCCTCTGGTTAGGACTTCTTCCTCCAAAACTGCATCTGCCTCTGAAATTCCTTCCACCTCTACCTCTATTGTTTTTCTCACTCTTCCTCTTTATCTTCTCTTCAGCCCTTAAGGCCATTTGGAAACACTTGTTCACTATGTCTGGTGCTAAGATGTTGATCTCATCTTGAATGTTCATCCTTAGGCCATTCAAATACCTGGCCACCTTCTCTGACTCTTCTTCTTGTCTCTTTGATCTGAGACTGAGTTTATGAAATTCTTGTGTGTATGCATTCACATCAAGGTCCCTCTGTCTATGCTTCTACAATTTCTTATACATCTGCACATCATAGTCCAGGGGTAAGAATTGTGCCTTGATTTTGGTCTTCATCCTTTCCCAGGAGGTTATCATATTTTTCCCCTCCTTGACTCTCTCCCCTTGCTCATAATTCCACCATGCAAGAGCAGACCCCTGCAATCTTGCCTTTGCCAACTTAACCCTCTTATCATCAGTGATTTCTTTGTATTCGAAATGATTGTTCAATGCCTCAATCCAATCAATCACCTCTTCAGCTTCCATACTTCCACTATACATAGGTAATCCATCTATGGTGTCCATATTGACTGACTTTAATGTATTTAAAAATGCCCTCTAGTCTGCTGGTATCTCCTCTGTCTTTTTACTGGTTTCCCCAATTTCTATATTGCCTTCATCGCTGTCACTTTCATCTTCCCTATCTTTGCCTTTGGACTGCTTGAACTCTCCCAACTTGGATGCAAGTATCTCCTCAATCAGCTTTTTAACGACGTCCTGCGACATAGTTTTGGGAGGCATCCTCACTGCCTCTATTTTGTTGTCTCTGTCTGACATAAACATTCACAGACAGCACCCAAACGTCAACACTCCTGCAAATCCTCAATTCATTTTGCCACCCAAATCATTTCAGGCTATGAAACCAATATGATGGGGAGCACATAGTGGATACCACATACCAGTGCCCTAATTCCTTGTAGTCAAATGAGCCACCGATTCAGTTCCATCGGCTAAGTTCCTCATCCTTCTTCCTATGTGCCGAAGGCATTTTCCTTTGATGCGACTCATTCTGCCGGTGAACACTTGAAACCCTCGGCCGATGCACCAAGACACCGTCGCACATTCCACTTCCTATTAACCCTAGCACATGGAGATGCTAGGTCCTTCTACTGCGCAAACCCCTTGATCCGGATCAACTATGCTATCGAATAGGAAATACAAAACAAAGAACAAAATGAATACTGATACATTGAAGCCATTCCACTGATTTCGACAGAAATCTCACCAGTGGAATGCTTCACGGTGACATACGACAACAATGGGAAAATGCAAAAATGAATGGAAATCTACAATTGCGTGATCTACAGTTACAAGAAATAGAAAACTAATTGACAGAACAGAATTACTTTATTTCTCCTGAGCACAGTGCAATCACATTCGATTTCCACTACTTCAATCTGATTACATTCGATGATCATTTGATCATTTCTCTAGGCATTTATCAACTTGCCCTGAGTAGTACCACACTAGCTCCAAGCAGCTGGGAGAACAATCCAAGCGGCTGGGAGACAACCGACCAAAACTACCCTACTGCCTTATTTTGGCATTATTACTATTTTTAGCATTATGCAATTACAACTTGACAAATGTGCCCTAAGTCACTTGGGACTTACAAAATAGACCTAGCTACAACTGAAATGAAAATGCATTGGTCAAATAGACCTTATTACAAATGAAAACATGACTTTGTAGGTGCTCTGCACCACATTGACAAGTTCAACTCTTTGCATGAAGGCTGTAATGGTTTCATCTTCATTCATTTTTAAACTCTCGTATTTTGCTTTCAGGCCTTGTAGCTTGACTTCTTTTACAGAATCATCTCCTTCATACAGTTTATTCAACTTTTCCCAAACCTCATGTGAAGTTTCTAGATCCATGAGTTTTATCAGCTCAGTGTCGGTCAAAGCACTCAACAAGGTATCTCTAGCTTTTATATTCAACTCATATTCTTTGATTTCATCTTCAGTTGTCAAACCATTTGGAGGCATGGTATATTTTGATTCTGTAGCTTTCCATACTCTATAACCAAGACAAAGGAGATGGATTTTCATTTGTACCTTCCATAGAGCATAATTTGTCCCATCAAACTGTGATGCTTCCTTTTTAAAAGACACGCTGGATCTTCCTCAAGCTATTAGGCTTTCTTTTGAGGAACCTGGTTTGATACCATGTTGAAATACACAGGACAACTGAGAGGGGGGGTGAATCAGTTGTCACAAAAACTTAACTTCATATGAATATCAAACCATCAACAACTTAATTAATGATAATCAAATTTAACCATGAAAGCACGAAACCATAGACTTAATCACAATCACACATTCAACACAGTAGACACCAAATTTTTACATGGAAAACCCTAAAAGGGAAAAACCACGGTGGGTGTTAGCCCATAGAAATATATGAGTTATAACAATACTAAAAAACAAAGGCTCACTGCCCAAATTGCTCACTCCAAAGAATGGCTCACTGCCAAGAATGACTCACTGCCAAAGTGTGGCTCACTGCTAGAGTGTGGCTCATTGCCAAAATGGTGAACTGATTAAGTAGCATCTACTCCATGCTTGGGTTCAGTTCTATTGAAGCACAATATAACTTCTCTACTCTTCTCTTTCACACCTTCGCAATTATTTCTTCATTTTCGCACACTCATACCATTTTTCACAATTCATTACAAGTCTTTATACAAGTCATCAACCTTGGAATGTACATGAAGGTCGAAAATACATTCATCAACCGTTGGAACAATCTCCAAGGTCGGTATTAAAAAAACATACATAGAAATAGGTCTGGACCTAATACATAAATTAGCTAAGGGAAAGATGTAAATATGTATGCCTATCATGCCACACCTTAGCTGGGACTCAAACACAATTCTTCATGCCATGACATGCTTCCACAATCTTCAAGGCATCTCCGCAATTAGTGAAATCAACCAAGTCAGCCAAGACTGGTGAGAACACTAGGTCTGCTAAGAACATTCTTCATCCACGATCCAATTTTCTCTTTGCGGACCATTCCAAAGGTAGGAACATGATTAGGAGGCATCCACAAGCACATTGTAATCACCAGGAACAACCACACGATCTCTAACCACTCTGTCAAGAAGATTCTTCAAACCGGAGCACAAGAACAACACTGTTAGCCATGGTCTTAAGGAAAGAATAGCTTGTGGACCACCAAATCATGAACCATTGTAGTTGAAAGCACTTATAATCATTCTAGACTTAACTCTAGAACCGCAAACCAAAATACTTCAATGCGGAGGAATACGGAGCATAATATTTTCTCCCTATCACCACCAAACATACCAGAAAAGCAGTTTTCACTCTGGTGAACATAACTCACTTAAATCTTCATACCAGAGGCTAAAACTTGGAGTGTAACATCTTCAGATAGACTACTAAATAATTTCCAATCTACAGACAAAGATATTCATCCTACAGGAAATGCAGAGCAATCTTCTAGACTGTTCTTTTGTATGCAATACACTGTTTCCACTACAACTCCCTGTTTCTACCGGAGGAGCTAATTTTCTCAATATCCTCAACATAAGTAAATTCAAAGCATCTCACTTATTACAAACAAGCAATCAAAATAAGAGCACAGTTGACACCAATGACAACACAGATATGTTAACATCAATGACAACACCGATTAGGCAGATACTTGCAACAATGAGTATATGCTGAGGTGATCAGAGAAGAAAACAAAGGAGTAATAAAGAGATAAATCAGAAAAGTTGTGAAGTAAAGGGTAAGATGATTAATGTCATGTAATATGTATACTGATTGGATCAATATCATTTGCACACAGTTGTACCCTATCTTCTGAAGTTCATGCAGAGGTGAAAGTTGTGAGCAGAAGAATGTGCTAACATGAAGATTCTTGTTTTGTTGGAAGGAGTTGTGTTTGATGTTGAGAATGAAGTTTTGGATGTGGTGAATATTGTATTTCTTGTTTCTTGAGGAAAGGAATTGCTTTAGTCTTGAAAGAAAGATTCAGGAGGTCCAAGGTACTAGAGTTTGCACTAGAGTAGCTCAGGAGAATGCTCTGCATTCCTCCGCATTTCAATGTATGGCCTTGTAGTTTGGGATTTAGTCAGAGACAAATGTGAAGTTTGTATGTTCCTAATTTTAGAGCTTGGAAGTTACCACAAAAGATTCTAAGAGCTAGTAGAGTGAAGACAGAGGTTCATGATGGTTGCAGTTAGGAGGTGTTAGAGAAGTGCTCTGCATTTCTTCACTTTTGAAGATGAGGTCCTGTGGTTTGAAGGATGGTCAGTTATAGATGAAAATATTATTATATTCAAGTTTTAGTTGTTTTGATGCACTGCAGAAGTTCTCCAGAGTCAACAGAACAAAGACATATCAAGTTGTTGAAAAGGGTTGTCTGGAGGAGAAAGCAAAAGCCACCGCATTTCACCACAGTTCATCTTTTGGATTTGATGTTTGGAGGATGAGTTTAGATATTTTGTATGTTTTTTCATCTCAAGTTTCAGGTGTTGAAGTACACTACAAGTTGGTTATTCAATGCTCTATCTCAAGACTGTGTGTTTAATGTTTGTAAGTGATGCTAGGTTCAGTGTTTGTTTGCACCAGAAAGAAAACATATTTTTCAATAGAAGGATTTTTTGAGATGGTTTGTGCAAGTCCTATGCTACTTGAGTGATGATCCACATGATGGTAATTGGTCCCTCCGATACTGCTTTAGGTCTGGAGCTATTTTGTGGAAGGACAAGTGTTTATTGGGCCGACTTCATGTGTTCTGATGATCCCACCAGATGTTTTAAAGTGTGCGCCAGCTTGGAAGAATGTGTTAAGGAAAGAATAGGTCCTGGTTATCATTTGTCTTGAACCACATTGAATTTCTACATCTTTTGGATGCTGACTCGATGTGGCCATTGCACATTTCATGTATACACATTTCATCTTGGCCGACATGGGAGAAATATTTTGTAATTTGCAGAAGGTATAAATGAAAGATCTTGTTTGGTGTGAAATGTAAGAGTATGTGAGTGTGAAGGTGGAAGTGAGTGAGTGTGTATGTGAAGGTGTGTTGAAGGTAGCAGTGTTTGTTGTGCAGAGGAAGTAAAGATTTGAGTCAGAGTGAAGTGTGTGGAAGTCGTGGAGGTGTCTGCTCAGTGAGATCAGATGAAGGTGATGATCAAAGGTTGTAGCCTCATTCTGTAAGTGTTGTAGTATTGTATTTTAGGGAGTTGTAGCTTCCTTTGGGTTGTAACCCATAAATAATTTTGTAATCTTGTGTTTATTTGTGAGGCTAGATTTGGATAGTAGATCCAATAAGCTTACTCACTGTGGTTTTTCCTTTCTAGGGTTTTCCACATAAATATGGTGTTGTGGTTGTGTGCTCATGTGTTGTGCTTTGACTTGCTTAATTTGCTTTATCATGTTTTTAAGGGAGTAAGAAGATTTGGTTGATAAATTTAATCTGGAATAAAGTTTTGGTATACACTGATTCACCTCCCCCCTCTCAGTATATCATTGTGTTGTAACAATTGGTATCAGAGCTGAGTTCCTTGGTGTAGCCTAATAGCTAAAGGTAGATCTTGGAATAGAACACATGGCTCAGAAGGAGTCCTCTTCTAAATCTCTGATTTTTATGGAAGTAACTATGATTTTTGGAGTGTAAGGATGGAAGCCTATCTTACCTTGCTAGAGTATGAAGTCTGGAGAGCTATCATGGTTGATTATGTTGAACCTAGCCATCCTATTATAGATGCAGATGTGAAGAAGGATCATGAAAATAATGCTAAAGCCAAGAATTCCATCTTAAGTGGCTTGAACAGTTTAGAGTTAGTCAAAGTTGTGCAATGCAAGACAACAAAGTAGATATGGGAGAAGCTCAAAAATCTCTATGAAGGAAATGACACTATAAAGGAAGCAAAACTATAGTCTTGCGTCATCCCACAATAATGGGTTACACTTTTTGGCCAAACTTGACATTGAAATCAACATTTTGAACTAAATCTTCACTTTCTGACACCTATAGACGCTAAACCATTAGGAATTTGAAGATGATGCGAACTAGTGATTTGTGAGATTTTGTCTGTAGATTCTAAAAATATTTTTTTAAAAAAATTTGGAGTTAAATTGTAAAATTTTTTGCGTCTCCTTTGATAACTAGTTTTTAATAGTAAAAAACATTTTTTTAAAGTGATGTGTACTCCATAACACATAACTTTTTTTCTACAAAGGATAAAATTCTGATTCTTTTGAATTTAGATTGGTAACACTGATATCTAGGGCATGCATTTGGTTTCATAATGTTTTGTTGAATATTTTTTTTAATTAAGTTTTGAAGTCAAACCAATTATAATTTAGACATAGGTGTATTTCATAAAACATAACTTTTTCTGTATGTATCAAAATTCATTTTTTTTTTGTTGAAACAAGGACATCAATACCTAGGGCATACATATTTTTCACAATTTTTTTTCACTAATTTACTATTTTTCCATGTTTGTAGAACAAAGAACTTGATGTTCGGCGAAAAACCTATGTTTAATAAAACTAAAAAAAACAATCATAATAAAATCAAAATATATCAAAACTATACTCGTTGGAAAGCTCATTTCGAGGACTTCAATCCTCCAATTTGGTTTGGCAAAGGTGAATCCATTTGGACCTTCAACCAGGCTTCGGAAGCCAAATTTTTGCAGAAGAAAGGGGAAGGGAAGGAGGGAAGGTGTCTAGTGGGGGTCTTCATGTGAAGACCCCTGTGAACAAAGGTTGCTGATGTCCTTCGTTCGAAGTAAAGTGTCCTTTGAATGAAGGCCCAAACATGGCATGTAAATCTGCATAATGACCTCCTTCACTCAAAGGTCCCTTACATTAAAAAAATATTGTCTTTTTTAACGGCCGACCTTTGTTTGAAGGCATGCTGACATTTTTTTTTAAATGTTTTAATTTTTCCTATTGCATATAAATAGGATGTTTTTTTTTTCATTTTTACAAATCAATGTAACAAGATAAATTCACATTTTTGTTCTGCAAGGGAGGAGGAAATATTTGAGAGAAGAATTTTGAAGTCATAATTTACAAAGAAGGAGATGGGAAACAAAAAGACAAGACAAAATAAGACTACATGAAAGTATTTCACAGAAACTATAGAAATATTGAATGAAGAAAGATTGCAAATATATCATAAACAAAAACAACGTATGCATATATTTTCTTTTCTATTTTTAATCTAGGTCATTTTATTTATTCTTAAATATATACATGTATTAATGAATCATGTAGTAGAATGTCATTTAATATAGGTCACTAAGTGATTTATGCTTAAATATATATGCATTGATTTCATGTAGTTGGGATGTCATTTAGTTTAAGTCATTCCTCATTCTTGGCTATAATCCCCACCCCTTTACCTAGAGATAACTACCTCTCTCTCTCTGTGTCCACCACTCCCTCTCTCTCTCAAGTTGCCCACTCTCTTTACCTCTACCTCTCCCTCACTGGGGCCTCCCTAGCTATCTCTCTCCCTCTCTAACTCTCCATATCCCTCTCTCTCTCTCTCTCCAACCTTCTCTCTCTTCTTCCTTTTATACTATTTTTCTCAACTCTATCTTTAACAAGTGGGTTATGTGTTAGTAAACCTAGAGGAAGTGTGTCATGCTTCTAATTTCCAAACATTACCAAAAGGAACCTTTTGCTTGTGGTAGCTTAGACTTTGTCACCATATAAATTATAGTTGAACCTCTGTAACAAGTAGCTACTAGATTAATTATATTATAAGCTAGAACTCTATTTAGACCCAATGGTTAGTCCTTAAAATTCTAGTCAGATCATCCTTCTTTTCATTAGTTAGATCTCTAGAAAAAAATGTATAGGAAAAATTTCTTCTCCTACTCATCTTTAATGGAGATGATAGTATTTGTGCACGCTTACACACTTATCCTAAATGGTATAACTACCTAGATGTAACTTACATATTTGAATATTTACATCACTTGTGTGCATGAGACAATATATATCATGCTTGTGGTCATAAATATTAGTTATTACATGTACATGTATGTATATTAATTTTTATGGTAATTTGATCATATGAAGGCTCTTTAAAATATATCAAGACTTGGTTCACTAAATTTTTTAAAGTTTTCTTTAATATGTATTTCCTTAATGTGTGATATAGAAGCTGGAGCAAATGTTGTTGAAGAACACATAGTTGATGTTAACCCAGAGGAGGCCCAAGTGCAAACAATGGATGTTGGAGAGGGGTCAGGATCGCTTCCTTTGACTGGTATGGATGAGTATATTAATCTAGCTAAAGAGGTGAAGGGAAAATTTTCTTATAGAAATTTAGATCATTTACTTAAAATGGATATTGATAAATTGAAATATTATGCTGGACAACCTAAACGTACTGATAGGAGGTCAATGAATAAAACTACAAAGGAAATAATTGCTCATTTCGATAATCTTGATACACTTGGCCAAACCCAATTGTTATCAATTGTACTTCTTAGTAAGGAGCTAAATGAGCCATTACAATTGTTGGGTGTAGATTTGTCATTGAAAAAGAGGAAAGGTTCACACCTAGAAAAAAATATTGTTGAGAATGTTAAAAAAGGTTTGGCTTCCATTGGGAAACAATCTCGATCTGCGGATAAGTCCATTTCAAGAAGATCGATGTTGATAGGTATTTTAAGTGAAAGAAATTCCAAAAAAAATAATTGTCTTCAATTTCAAATGAGATTGGTTTTAGTAGAAGGACAGTAACAAAATATGTGAAAAGGAGAAAATTATTGGATGATAGTACCTTGGAAGGCAATTGGGCAATTATGTGTAGAGCTCCTCGATCTGACAGGATTCAAGATGTTGTTAGGAACTTGATCTCAACCTTTTGGAATGAAAATACTCATGCTTCATCAAATAGTAGAGATTTTATCAAACAAAGAATTGGGCCCAATAGTTATGAACTATATACAAAACATTAGCTAGACACAACACACCATGAGATGTATGTGGACTTTTGTAATGCAAATCCAAATATAAAGATTGGGAAAACAATGTTTGAAAGGTAAAGGCCATATTATGTGAAGACAAACAAGGTTTTTGAAACTTGTTGTTGTCGTTATCATATTGAATTTGATCTCTACTATCAGGTGTTTCGAAAGATTTGTGAAGACAGTGATGGTTTTGTAAATGCACCTCCAAAATGGGTAAGTCATTCATAGCATCCATCTTATGTGATAAATCAAATGATGATAATGGAACTAGTCAAATAAACTGCATAAAAGGTCTTTGAGAAACATGTGGAAATTTGGCTAAATTGCCTTTAAGAAACAAAGATATCAACCCAATGAAGTTGGTAAATTGCAAGACTTACAAGTACATAAAGTTTCAAATAAAAAATAGGAAAGAATCCACAAGGTTAGATTATGTAGAAGAGGAGATAGCTATTTGAACATTTATGGAAAATTTTTGTAAATTGATACAACCATACATACATCATGCTTTTTTTGCTAAGTGGCAAGCACATCAGTTTAAAACATTAAGAGACACTTTCCCACTTGGAACAGTTTTATCAGTAGTTGACTTTGCAGAACATTACTCTTTTGTACATAAAAAAGAGATTCAATAACAATATTACTTTTCAGAGTAGATCACTATTATGGTTCATGTTTGTTATCAACATGCACAATTGGATTTGGACGGTGTTGAAAGTACATTTGAAGCATGAGTCATTAAGAAAGAATATCACTTTTATATTAGTGATGATAAAGAGCATGACACACATTTTGTACAACATTACTTTAAATTTTTTTTGGATATTTGGCAAGCAAGGGTGTAAATTTTGAAAAGCATTTTGTATGGTCAAATGGATGTGCATCACAATTCAAATCATCAAGGCCATTTTATGCACTATGTAGATATCATCAAAATGACAATATACCACATGTTTGGAGTTTCTTTGAGAGTGGACATGGAAAGGGTGAACATAATGGTGTAGGAGCTTGCATCAAATGTGCTCTAAGAAAACATCAAATGAATTATGAGGGAGATCGTATAAATGATCCACATGATGTTGTTGAATGGTGTAAGTCACACTTTGCACCAAATGAGGTCGGCACATCTTCAAGAACAAACTGATACATTCCACATAGAGTGTTTTGGGAGATATCAGTGATGGGGAGCACACAACAGATACCACAGACCGGTGCCCTAATTCCTCGTAGTCAAATGAGCCACCGATTCAGCTCCATCGGCCAAGTTCCTCATCCTTCTTCCTATGCACTGAAGGCATTTGCCTTTGATGCGACTCGTTCCGCCAGTGAACACTTGAAACCCTCAGCCGATGCACCAACACACCATTGCACAGTCCGCTTCCTATGAACCCTAGCACATGGAGATGCTAGGTCCTTCTACTGCGTGAACCCCTTAATCCGGATCAACTGCACTATCGAATAGGAAATACAAAACAAAGAACAAAATGAATACTGATACATTGAAGCCATTCCATTGATTTCGACATAAATCTCACCAGTGGAATGCTTCACGGTGACATACGGCAACAATGGGAAAATGCAAAAATGAATGGAAATCTACAGTTGCGTGATCTATAGTTATAGGAAACAGAAAACTAATTGACAGAACAGAATTGCTTTATTTCTCCTGAGCACAATGCAATCACATTCAATTTCCACTACTTCAATTTGATTACATTCAATGATCATTTGATCATTTCTCTGGGCATTTATCAACTCGCCCTGAGTAGTACCACACTAGCTCCAAGCGGCTGGGAGAACAATCCAAGTGGCTGGGAGACAACCGACCAAAACTACCCTACTGCCTTATTTTGGCATTATTACTATTTTTAGCATTATGCGATTACAACTTGACAAATGTCCCCTAAGTCACTTGGGACTTACAAAATAGACCTAGCTACAACTGAAATGAAAATACATTGGTCAAATAGACCTTATTACAAATGAAAACATGACTTTGTAGGTGCTCTGCACCAATCAGGTATGTATGGTTTGAATTTATTTAATGTAGTTTAAATATATATTCATATATGATATGTGTACATGAGTTTGTTTATTTTAGTTTGAATTTAATTATTTTTATTATATTCATAATATACAATATAATAAATTTGTAGGTGTGGATAGAAGATCAATGCATGGATGCAAGAGGGTGGAGAAAACAAGATCTTTGCATTGTGTCATGAGTACAGATAGCCAGACATGGATGTTGCACACTAGGGATTACTCTTGTTCTTGTTATGAGTGCATGTCAAGAGATTTTGAGAATTGTAAGAAACAACAACGTGGATATGTCAGTGAATGGAAAAATGTGCCACTAGTTGTTACCAACACATACAACGAAGATGAGGATGAAAGCTTTGAAGACATTCCTTTGATTTCAACTGATTATATCCACATTTTAGGATTGATTAAAAAAGGTATGTGTGTACATATATATATAAATTATATAATGTATCTCTAAATTGTTTAAGTTACAAATTTTGGACATGTAAATTTGGTGCAGGAGATGTTTTTACAGTCATAGCAGAGGTTGGAAATATAGAAGATGTTAGTTATTATTTATTGTGTTGCACAGAAGAGAGGCAAAATCTAATAAATCCAAAAAGAAGTGATGGAATGATGTTTCCCACAGGTTTAACTTTATTTAATATATTTTTAAATAATTTTGAATTTGTTACATATGTACATGTCGAGTACCTCAAGAGTGATTTAAACATTCAATTTTTATATATTATAATTTATGAACTATGTCTTACCGAGCAATGATAATGAGCTATACATGTTCATAGATACATAGGTTACATTTACCTTGAAAATATTATGTCTTACCATGGAATGTTGTTTCCCACAGGTTCAGTTGTAGTGCAAGGGACATATCTCAAACAAGTCAAGATTGTTCAACATGGGATTCACTTTATTGATTATCAACCTAAGAACAAGGTATATCAATATAGCCACCTAGTAATTGCTACCGGCCTATCTCTTCATACAGTTTCAAATACACGTGGACGTCGTAAGTGAAGACTAGATAGTGATGATCATAAGAGAATATTAGATGTCATTGAAGAGCGAGCTGAACCACTTGATGTGGTATAAAAATATGGATGAAGAACTTACAATTTTTAATGTTTTGAAGACCTAAATTCAATAGCTAGATCTATGTTTGAATGTATTAATTGTTTTACAATTTATGCAAGTTAAATTAATAGTTCTTTTGTTGAACAAATTTTAAATTTCAACATGCGGTTCTTATGTACAAATGATCTCTCTATTATAAGTCATGTAGAAAATGCCCTAGATTCTTATTCAAGCATGCACGATATGATAATTTTTGAATGCTTTTATTTAATGCTATATATGCTCTTTGAACTGTGCTACAATACAAGTACATATGCACTAGAGATGTCACAATATAAATTAAATTAAAATCAAAGTTTTCAACATCAATGGAAGTAATTCATTCGATTACCATCAAAGTAACTAGATCTATGAAGAGATTCTTGAAATTGAGGATGAATGGAAACCTGCTATTACAAAAGAAAAGGAGATAAATCTTCTTTTACCTCTATACAAGTGCCATAAAATTCCCTTTATTGTTACATGATGTTAGGTTAAACATTTATCCTCAACTAATTTAGCCAACCCAAGAGTTTCCATAAATATGGTAGGATTAAACATTATGACTTTGGCATTGATGTCATCCTTTAGGCCTTTGATAAAATAAATTTTGAATAAGTTAACATCAAGGCCACTTGTCTATTTTAATAATTCTTTAAACATTGTTTGGTAATTGTGGATTATATGTGTTTATCAAGAAGGATAGAGACATGCACTACTACTTCAAACCACGTGAAGACATTTTTATTAACATGCCTACATTTATAATTTTACCATATTTTTGAACAAATTTATGGTAATATCCTATGGGACCTAAAAATCCCAAGTGGTTTGGGCCAATTTTGTATGTCCTTAATTTTCTTGGGATCAACCTTAATATCTTCAATGGAGACAATATTGCTAAGATACTCCACCTTCATTATATCAAAAGAAGATTTGGAGCACTTTGCAAATAACTAATTTGTGGATAGAAGTTTTAGGATCTAATCCAACTGTGTGAGATGTTCTTTCCATGTCCTATTGTATATATTAGAATGTGATTCAAAAAGATTGGAATATGAATTTTCAAAGGAGTGATAAAAATATGGTTATGAAAGATTAAAAAATATCATCTTGTGAATCCTAGGTTGTTTGTTTAAGCTTAATGTGTTTAACACTAACCTAGGTCCAATTTTCATACACTAGTAAATAAAAGCTAATATGATATACTGCTAAATTTTTGATATAATAGTAAATGAGACTTCAAGTCTATGGCTTAAATCAACTAGTGTTGAGAGAGCTAAAAAAATAAACTTGCAAATTAGTAAAAGACAAGAAAGAATAAGATTACTTGTCCATGGATAATTTGAAGACTAATGATGTATTGATGTGACTATTGAGGAAGACTAGAGATCCTTACTTACCAAATTTGGTGTCTCTATGAGTTATGGTGGACACCAATGTCCAACTTGGATGCTTTATTCAAACAAATTTGTAGCTAGAAATCAATCCAATATTTGGGTGTGAAAATAAGTTTAGAAGTGGCTAGAAATCAATCCAATATGTGGGAAAATGATTAGAAACATGATAAATTATCCTATAAAACACTTACATGAATGAGCACTAAATTGGGTGTAGAAAATGTAATGTGAAAGTTATTTAAAGTAGGCAATTATTGAGCTTACAAGTTCATTAGACTTTGGAAAGTGGATGGATCATTTATGAGGCCAAATGAAATCACAAAAAAATTATGATGGTCTTCATGAGTGCATGATATTTCTAAACTTAAGGTTATTTATACTTTCACTAGTTACACATGTTTTTTGTATGTTAACTTGTAATCTTTTCTTCATGTTTTTGTTGCCCATTTGGCTATACATAAATGGAATTAAGACTTTATGCTTAGATTGTTATAAGTAATGAGAAGAATAATTTTGAAATGTTTTTTGTTTATTCACCTATTATTGCATAATGTTTTTATGTTCAATATGGAATTAATTCCTCATACTTTTAGGATAAAAGTGCACAAAGGAGCTCCCCTCATAAATGTAGAGGAAAGTTTTCATTCCAAAAATGATTCTTCCAATTGTTGTGAATGTTCAAGTTGTGATTTATCCAACAAATTCAACCTTACATCAAGGGATTAATTACCAATGTCATTGTATTTAACATGCTTTTAGCTCAACCAACTACTCATAACAACTAACTTAACCAAAAGAGTTTGTATCAATCAATAAGCTAGAATATTAGTTAACACAAGATTTATAATCTTTAGACATATCATAATATTTCTATGATATCAATCAAATATCACCACATAATCACTAAGTTAGGAGATGATATTAGGGTGATACTATATTTTCACTTCTTGAATTAAATGTAATAACATTGCATTCCACTTAGTGACTACATGCCATCAATGAACTATCTTTAGAATAACATAATTTCCACTTAAATGAACTATGAACCAAGATATAACACAATAGGATCAAAATTAAATTGACAACTAGCAATTTTATAAACAAAATTATACCCTTAGAAACATAGTTATGCATTTGAAATTTTATTCAACTTATTTCTAGATCATCACTATAGTTTTAATTTCACATATAATAACTTCTCATGACAAAAACAATCTATAGAAGTATGAGTAATAGAGATCTATACAAGTATGAGTAATAGTAATATAATCATAACAATTTTGAAGGAAATAAGTAAGGAATACTAAGGAAAGAAACAAAATATACAAAACATTACATGATAATTTCTTTTTAACAAATCCACACCATAAATTGGGTTCTATTCAATGTGACAATTGTATTTGTATACACCATTGTTAGATAGTGATAGCATAAAATAAAAAGCACAAAAGAATGGTACTAAGGGCTAGTCAACAAACTGGTGTAGATCTAGAAGTGTGGATGAAAACATGTAGATCCTAGGAGAAATGTCTAAAAACACATACATAGATCTAGAAATGTCCTCAAACATACATATAAATGTCCACAAACACACATGTGCAAATGTATCTATAGAAATGTCCATGTAAACATGTATAGAAAGAAATGTCTAAAAACAAATATATCTAGAGAAATATCTGGAGAAACATGTCTAGGAAGTGCTACCAATAGCCTAGTCATCATGTCGGCTGCGAGTTGAGTGACCTGAGTCTGAGTGAGCATCCTGCTTTGATGGATGTGCTGAGCCCTAGAGATAGTACAACACATGTATGTATAAAAGTGTACAAATTATGTTAAAATTTTAGAATAATGTTAAATATATATATGTGTACATGTGCACACGTACAAATTATATGCATTTACACATGTAAGTTGTAATGATTTAAAAATTTAAATCTCACCTGTCCACTAACATTACTGCCATCAACTGAATCACGCCTATGTACACGGTCCATCACCAAACTGGGTGTAATATGAGTTAACCCCTACAAAGCATATATATATTAAATTATAAATGTACAACATTAGGACTCTATCTAGCAAAGTAATTTAACTTAATTTAATTTAAGTTCAAGTTTAAATCATGCGTGCGTGCACATATGCATGTACATCCCTGTGTATCAGGTGTTGTAGGATGATCCACTACAATGATTGTATTTGATGCCTCCTTGGCTAGCTCAATTAATGAAGAGTGAAGTGGACTATGTAGGCAAGTTGGCATCGAAGAGCATGAATGTAGAAGCATATCCACAAAACCTGACGATCCCCTCTACAACTGCAACTCCTCAAGTGAATCTAGGGAGGGCTAGGATGTCTGATGCTCAACACGAGGGGTAGGTGTATCTGCCTCTACAGCAGCCGAATGATATGTGGGTGGATCAGGATGTGGAGTACTCCCAGGCACTTGATGAGAAGGTCTCGCAGCCTGACTGGATTGTGACCCACTCTATGAATGGAAAGCTCTACCCACATGTCCTCTAACCTCATGTATAGGGATACAAAGCTCTGATGCAATAAAAGCATATGACTCCAATAGGTCCTCAGAAAGATAACTTGCTGTAGTCTGAAGCATATGGTCTCCTGTCAGACCATCTATGTCTACAGGTGATGGGACACCTGCAATAGCATAATGATTAATAACATGATCTGATGGTCTGGATTATCCAGGATGACTCATCAAATATCTTCCCACACGATCAGAAGATATAATAGATGTGGCAGCTGCAATATCACCAACACTGTCGATTGATTCCCTTTGGGAAGCAATGACAACTTGATTAGCAACAGGGGCCAGGACTGGGGAGATAGCAGGCATCCTCTCCCTAACCAAGGCCCTATAAACTAGAGCTTGTCGATCTGGTCGATGATAGGCATCTCTATCAACAACCCTGCCCCTCCCCTAACCAAAATATGATGGCAAATCCAAGTAGCTGACCTTGAGGCCCATATGAACCTCTCCATATAACTGTTGTGCAAAATATAAAGGAATTTGGTCGTTATTGGGATAACGACCATGAGTAGCAAGAAAACGTGGATATATCAATGGGGCCATAAGAGGGTCTACACATCTAGTCACTTGGTAGCTCCTCACATTAGGCTTACCAAAATAATATGGGAAACATTGGGATTTGATAGTCTCTTTCGAGACAAAAAGCTAAACAGAAGCAAGAGAAACATCACCAGTAACCTCTTGCCGCATCTGGGCAAGAATAGAAGCAAGAGTATCACTCGAATAAGCATGGGTATCTCCTAGACTCTGTCTAATGTGCTGCAAGCTAGATAAAATTGATTGACATGTGTCCCTATAAACCCCTGTTATGTTGAGGTCAGAAAGAACACCTGTCAATTTTTGAATCTCAGTATTTGTATGCATAAATATAGAAGGTCTAGGTCCAGGTCCAGGTGGTGGTGCATGTGTCATGATATATATATATTGATCTAAATTTTGTGCACAAAAATAAATTACTTATTCTAATGTACATGTGCACACACATCTTTAACTTACTATGTATCTAAATTAATTTTTAAATTTATCATCTGGAAGCTAGGAACATACATTCTAGTTCACTAAACTTGAAAAAAATTAAAATTTACATGTTTGAAATGTAGGTGATAACATGAAAAGCAAGTGCAATAACTTAAAGGAACACTTCAAGAAGGAAAGAATGATGGAACCTTGCTGATCACAAGATGAAATTCAAGCTAAACAAAGACTCAAGATCACTACTAATCAAAAGAGAAGATAAAGTGAATGATTTGGAGTCCTGAACTTCCTATCATTATTGTGGGACTTGCAGTACTTACAATTTAACCTTATTTATAGGTCTCTATAGTTGCATTAGGATGGCCATGTTGAACCAATTCTCTACACTTGATGGCCCTGATATATCTCACCAACATCATTGATGTAGTGTCTACTTTGGAAGTTGTGGAACAAATGTATCAACATACACACCTACATCAGAGTAGATAGGGATGTGTTACATGCTCAAGCCTATCTTGATGATATACAGTTTCTTGCTTCTGACTTGTTGAGCTCGCTATCCCTGGTGATTTAAGCTCGCCTATCAACATAAAATTTCTTCTCTCATGTAGGTGTGTATGTTGATGTTGTTCCACAACTTCCAAAGTAGACACTAGTTATCACTGATGTTGGCGAGACATATCAGTCATCTAAGTGTAGAGAATTGGTTCAACATGGCCATCCTAATGCAACTATAGCTCCGTATAAATAAGGTTAAATCAAGTAAGTATTGCTTCCCATAATAATGATAGGAAGTTTAGGATGAGCCAAATCATTCACTTTATCTTCTCTTTTGATTAGCATGCCCCTTATATCTCTTTCAAGATTACTAGATGATGTACCTAGTCTACACATAAAATTAAATTGTTTTCAAAATAGATATATATGTCTATTTCAAACAATTTAATTTTACGTGTAGACTATGTCATCTACTAATTTTTTTAAAAAAATATGTACTTGTACAAAACCTTATTTATACCTCTAGATAGTTGCATTAGGATGGCCATGTTGAACCAATTCTCTACAAGTATGACTGATGTGTCACACCAACATCATAACATGATAGTGTCTACTTTGGACTGTGGAACAAATGTATCAACATACATGTCCTACATCAGAGTCGATAGGGATGTTGTGTTGTGCTCACCTATATCAACATACAATTTCTTCTCTGATGTACAGGTGTGTACATTTGATACATTGTTCCACAACTTCCAAAGTAGACACTAGTTATCACTGGTGTTGGTGAGACATAGCAGTCATCTTGTAGAGAATTAATTAAACATGACCATCCTAATGCAACTATAGCTCGGTATAAATAAGGTTTTGTAAGTTTGTATAATTTGAAACACATAATTATCTATTTCAAACAATTTAATTTTACGTACATCTAGGCTGTGTTGAATCTAATAATTTTTTTATAAATATGTACATTTTTATGCAAGAAGATCTATATATTTTAACACATATATGTTTTAATCTAGAAATTTATATTTACCTATGTTATCCTTTCAATAACACATATATATTCCAATAGCATTATCATATTCCAACACATTTTAAATAGTTAAACAAGAGGGAAGATTTCATTTCTAAAATGCATGGATGATTCTTTTCCTTTTAAGAGAGAGAGAGAGAGAGAGAGAGAGAGAGAGAGAGAGAGAGAGAGAGAGAGAGAGAGAGAGAGAGAGAGAGAGAGAGAGAGAGAGAGAGAGAGAGAGAGAGAGAGAGAGAGAGAGAGAGAGAGAGAGAGAGAGAGAGAGAGAGAGAGATTTTAACTTTTCCAATTCTACACATGTATCAGTGTCATAAAAATGAATACCATGTGTGCAATAAAACATTTAAGTCATTCCTACCCCATACACTTAAATCTTTCTTTGTACAATAGGTTCAGCAATTAAATATAGCACATAGGTTCAACAATTAAAGATATAAAATAATGAACATTACACACTAATCTAACATGGATACAACCAATGACTATACAATATACATTCATATATTTCCATGGTAACTCAATATGATTTATAGCATATCCAACTTACAAGAAACATCACAAAAATAAATAAATACATGTAAACTACAAAATTTGTGTCACTATCCAAATAATGCTTCTTGGTATACTAGGCAATACCTAACAATCTCATTGAAATTTATAAGATAGAAGTATGTGAAGCATCACTTGTCTATTCACATGGTATAAAATATGGTATCTTGGATATCATGTATACTAAGTTATAAGCAATAAATATCTATATAGTGTTGACTCCTCATGATTCCCAAAATAATTGATGTTAATTTATCATTCCATGAATTATCTAGTATGTGTAAGAGATTATACAATCCATAATCTTGAATTCCCCTTTACCAAACCAATAAACTTGACATTTGTATATGTAGGCCTTTGTATTTTAGCTCTCATTTATGACCAATAATTTCTTCCTCAAAAGCACGTCAATGTCTTGTCCAAGTTCTAATGTCTCTATCCATCCCTCCAATAGGATTTTCTCTAATCAAACTCTCTTGCATTGACCCTTACGATAAACATAAATATTATATCTTTAACAACAACCCATGTCAAGAATGAAGTAGTCCACTCACTATGTATCCTATCTTGGCTAGAACTATATTTTAACATGCCTCCCCAAAATTGATAATATGTTAAAAATAGAATTTTGATCTTTTTAAATCTTATAACTTTAACTCTAATCTATGTGATCTCTCAATGCAAAGTTCTCCTTCTCAACATATCTACTATGTAGTTGTATTTACTACTCCAAAACTTCAACACAAAGTTTGGTAACTCTACAAAAATTTAAACCATTTTATGTGCTTTTAGTTCAAAATTTACATTGATTTTTGATAAATTACGGTGCCTAATGACCAATATACAAAAAAAACTTATTTGGCAACAATTTTAATACATCCACTTATTCAATTTGCATATATATTTAATTGCATAAATTTATAATCATAAATTGAATATTTGTTCTTTATGTCATTTAGCTTTCCAATAAAGTGCATGACCACTAGTCTCCCCTATTGGCTTAACATTGCTCTAGTTTTTTATTGCTATATTAATCTAATGAATTATTTGAGAATGAAAATGTGATTTAGTGTGGTCACCCTCAATATAAGTTGAAATATGTGTCACTATACACTCATAATCAATGTCTAATAATGGTCATAAATAAGCATGAAGGCACAAAAAAGTGGTGTGTAATGGTGTGATTATCAAATCACATGTATAGCTAAATAGCCTCTGATGGGAAAAATAGCACAATAGAGCTTGTGAGTGAGGAGATAAGATGTACATGATATAAATATATAGCTCAATAAAGACATGTAAGATGTGAAAGGAGGGAAAACATGACGTCCCTATTGTAAATGATGTGGCAATAAGAGTAAAATATGTTAGGGGGAAGGCAAATTATATGCCCCCGATCTAATGTGGTAATTCTAAAAATGTGATATGTCAATGTAGGCTCAATATGTAAGATTTAAAATCATGGTACGGAAATATAGGATTAAAGTATAAGTTTTAGATAAAACAAGGTAAGCTCAATAAGTGACTCTAGGAGTGTGATATAACAATCTAAGATTAGTGTAAAGGCTCTAATAAACAAGATATATATAACAATATAAGATCAACAAGATATAAGCAATAGTACAAAAGACTAAGGAACACACATGGCCATGGGCATAAAATACAAGGCAAGAAGTAACATTCAATAAAAAGAGGAAAGGAGATGGAAACAAAACATAAGCAAAGGCAAGTGAGCAATACAAGTGGAAAATAAAAGAAAAAAGGCAAAGGTGAGTAAAGTGTATGTAAACAAGAATAGGAGGAAATATGTCAAGCAAGGAAAATGGAACCAAGATTCCCCCCAAGTGGGGAAGATAAGCATGAAACCAAATATGGAAGGTGAGATGAGTGTAAAAATTAGAACAAACAAGTCGTAATAAAAAGGCCAAAATATATGGACACACAAGGTAAATGGATCAATAGGCGAGGGGATCATAACATATGTTAACATAATTAAAAAAGAATCAAATAAAAATGATATAAAGCACAAGGAAGAAGTTACATGAACAACACTTGACACATGTTCAAATACACTATTGTCAACACATGCACCAATAAAGGTGTCTTTGTGTCATCCGTGCATGTTAACTAGGAACATGGACATAAACATAAATCCAAGAAAAAGGAAAGCAAAAAGCACAAAATATGGTGAGTAATAAGAAGTATGTGTAAGCAATGAATTCATCTCTCATATTGGGTGGTTTCTATTTTATGTCATGTAACCTCAATATAGTGTGGGTTATGGTGAACAAGACTAGGATCTTGACATTCATGTGACTTGTTTTTCCATGATTCATCTTATCAAGTGAGGGATTTTTGTGCTCATGAGTATGTGTAATGTTTATCTTCCATTTGTCTATAATTTCTTGAACTTTACGTATCGATGCAATGCTTCTATGCCTAGAATATCCATGTGTGTGATGAAAAGTAGGTTTAGTATATGTATAAGCCATATGGGAAGTAGGAGAACAAGGATCAAAAGATAAATCATGAGAGAAATGTTTTGTCCATATATATTATCCTTATGTGAACTAGGGTTAGAGAAATAGTCAATGAAAGCATGAGCCAACTTTTTGAAGGAAGTGTAAAGCAAACAAGATGCATCAAAACATTACAAAGCTTTACCACTTAAGTATAATCTAAACTCACTAATAAGTAAGATGGTGTCATCTAAATGTTCATATGTTATTAATAACAATTGCATGTCTACATGTTAGAATTTTTTGGAAATAGATTTGTATATATCTTTAAATTATTTTTAGCAAGTTCCACCAATGGATTTCTATTGTCATATAACATGAAATAATTAAAATAAGATAAGGGATTTTGATACCTAGCACATATTAAGTTGAACATGATACATCTCAACTACATACAATAGTTACAAATTTTGAACTGGTTCTTTGCCTTCAGGTGCAAAAAGAGAGATTGGTTGTGTGGCTATAAATGGTCCTAGTTTGCCAAACTAGGGTTTGACAAACCCTAGTTTAGGGTTTGTCAAATTAGGGTGAAACTAAATTCATCTTTTCAAATTTGACAAGATGAATTTAGTTTCACCCTAATTTGACAAACCCTAATTTCTTTTGAAACTAGGGTTTGATAGTTTTTTCATTGTCTCAAGCAAATTTTCTATTTTTTTTCAAATTTTTCTTATTAACTGTAATGACAAACCCTAGTTTGGCAAACTAGGGTTTGATCTAATTCTTTAACTGTCTCAAGGAAAGTTCTTTCATTTTATTGAATTTTTCTATATTTTATTAACTGTAATGACAAACCCTAGTTTGCCAAACTAGGGTTTGATAGTAGCAAATTTTTTGTATTTTATTGACCAGGTAATAGAACAACATGTTTTTCTAATGGAAGCCCCTGTCGGCAAGCATATGGGGCCTTGAAATGTTGGCAAGCATATATATATATATATGTATGTATGAGTTCACGGCAAGCATCCATTTCAAATAAAAATTGCTTATACATAGAAACGACCTGGCAAATTTATGCACCTGTGGGCTCGACGTGTGTGCTGATGTGGGGTCTTCACCTGTCATAGAGCTCCCACCTCTCCCCTTCAAACCTGTCACCTTCATCTAGATTCCCTGTTGCCTTTGTCCAGGTTCCATATCGCCTTCGTCCGCAGGTGCTGTCACCATCGTCCGCGGGTGCTTTTCACTGCTGCGCTCTCAAATGACAAAAAACTGTCATTTGAGAGTTTTAACCTATTTTATTAAAAAATAATAAAATAATGCCTTCGCTCAAAGACTCTCTTCTAGTGAAGGCATTATTTTATTATTTTTATTTGGCACTCAATCACCTTCGTTCGCAGCACCCCTTCAAGCGAAGGTCCTCTTGATTTAAGATTTGAATTGGCCGATAAGACCTTCATTCGAAGAAAAGACCTTCGAATGAAGGTGCTTGCTAGAGATTTTTTGGCACCTTCAATTTTTCTTCGTCCACAAAAGTGTAACCCACTATTGTGGGTTGACCCTCTTACAAAATAATATTTGAGAATCTAAGGATGAAAGAAGAGGAGAACATAATAGGCTATTTGTACTAGGTAGATGAAGCAGTCAATGGAATCAGGAGTATGGGTGAAGACATAGCTAACTCATTAGTTGTGAAGAAAATCTTGAGAACTCTCCTTCATAGATTTGATTCAAAAGTTTCTGCAATTGAAGAAGCCAAAGATTTGAAGAAGCTCACCATGGAAGAGTCTTTTAGGTCCCTCTCTACCTATGACATGAGAAATGAAGTCATAGGTCCATGCCAAAGAGAAGTTGCTTTCAATAATGTGAAGAATGAAGGAACATCTTATGTATGCAATGAAGCTAAGGAAGAAGAAGCAAACTTTGTGAGAAAGATGAAAAGGGGATTATGCAAGTATAAAGGTAAGCTACCTTTAAAATGTTTAAAATGTGGCAGAATTGGTCATTATGCTTCTAAATGCCCTTTTGGAGAAAGTGAAAATAGCAGCAAGTGTTTCAATAGAAACAATTTCAAGAGGAACCTTCTTTCAAAAGAAGACTACAACTCTAGAGAAGAAGTAGATCACTACTCATTAGATGAGGATAGAGGGGAATACCTATTCATGGCCATGGTGATCTCAGATGGTTCAGACAAGACTACAGATGATGAAGAATATGAAGTTGATTTTGAAGGAGAACTTGTTTCTGCTCTTGAAGACTTGGATTGTGCAAGGAAAGAGAATCAAGAACAAAGAAATCTGATTGAACCTAAGACAAAAGAATGTACAAGACTTGAGTAATAATTTTAGTTACGCAAAAAGGAGTTGATGAAGGCAAAACTTGGAAGTATGGATGGTACTGAATGTGCAAATCTTATCTTACCTCAAGGAATATCTCTTCATGCAAGACAATTCTCCATGAATAGGTTCAATCATGTTTTCTTTGGTTATTGTTTTATCTACAACAAGTTTGGTCATAAGCCTATGGATTGGTACTCTTGTGGATGTCAATGTGGTATGTCAAATTTGCAACAAGGTTGGACACATAGCAAGATATTACAAGAGTGGATTTGAAAATTTAGAATCTCAGATAACTAATGTCACTGAGAAAGATAGGGAGAATGTCAATGGAGTTGAAAATTCAATGATTGTCCAAACATCATTTCATGCTCAAGGGAAAAAAAATCTTTGGGTGATATACAACGGATGCATAAATCACATGACTGGTGATAAGAGCAAATTCATCAATCTTGGTAAGTGAATGGTGGACTGGTTAGGTTTGGAGACAATTCATCTACAAAGATCACTGAACAAAGGCACCATAAGTATTGATGGTAAATCTAAAACACATGATATTCTTTATGTAGAAGGTCTCAAGCATAATCTTCTTAGTGTAAGTCAAATGTGTAGCAAAGGATATAGTCTCACATTTCATGATCAAGGGTGTGAAATCAGAAGAGGAAATTCTAGAAAATTGGTGGCAGAAGGGTTTAAGATAGAAGGCAACTTGTATAATCTAAAGGGAATTAATGAAAGGACTTGTCTTATAGGACAAACAAATGAATGTTGGTTGTGGCACAAAAAGATGGGGCACATCAACTTTGATTATCTTGTGAAGATCAACTCCATGCAAGCAGTAAGAGACATGCCAAACATAACCAAGCCTGCAAGCACCATATGCAAGGAATGCCAGATTGGGAAGCAGACAAAGATAGCTTTCAAGTCCAATGAGTATTCTACTACAAGGCCATTAGAGCTGGTTCATATTGACTTGTGTGGACCTACTAGGACAAAGAGTTTACAAGGTGAGAGGTATTTCATGTTGCTCATTGATGATTTCTCTAGAATGACATGGGTTACATTTTTGAAAGAAAACTCAGAAGCCTTCAGTAGGTTTAAGATATTCAAGTCCATAGTTGAAAATGAAATGAATGCTAGAATCAAGTGTTTAAGGTTTGATAGAGGTGGTGAGTTCACTTCAAATGAGTTTGAAGAGTTTTGTCAAGAACATGGAATCAAAAGACACTATGCAACTGCCAGAACCCCTCAAGAAAATGGTGTTGTAGAGAGAAAGAATAGGACTGTTCAAGAGATTGTTAGGACAATGTTGAGTGAAGCTAAGCTGCCTGATATATATTGGAAAAAAGCAATTCATACCATAGTCTACATTCTTAACAGAGGACAACTAAGAAGACACAACACCAAGACACCTTATGAGCTTTGGAATGGAAGACCAACATTAGTCAAATAATTTAGTGTCTTGAAGAAAATTCTACATCTGGAGAGATGACAAATGTCTGGGAAAGTTTGACTCAAGAGCATATGAAGGCATTTTTCTTGGATACTCAACTACCAGCAAAGGTTACAAGTGCTACAACAAAAGACTGAGGAAGATAGTTGAGAGTGCAAATGTAAGAGTGGATAAAGAGTCACATAAAATCACAGATGAGAAAGAAGACTATTAGTTAGATGAACCGACCTACACAGAGGAAGAAGAAGTTGAAGAAAAGGAAGAAACTCAAGAGAAGACTGCCAAGACTCCTGCCAAGTATGTTCAGAAGAATCATTTAGAAGATCATATCATTAGAGACAAGAATGAAGGACTATAGACAAGAAGAGTATTTGCAAGAGCAAATTAACAAGTAAGCTTTTCTTTACTGTCAAGAGTAGAACCCAAGAATTTTGATGAAGCTAGTAAGGATGAAGGATGGATATGAGCTATGGAAGAAGAACTAAATCAGATAGAGAAGACTCAGACTTGAGAGTTGGTGCCAAGGCCTATAGACAAGAATGTGATAGGTACAAAATGGGTATTCAGGAACAAATTGAATGAAGATGGAGAAGTGGTCAAGAACAAAGCAAGACTAGTCTATAAAGGTTATTCACAAGTTGAAGGTGTTGACTATGAGGAGACATTTGCTCCAATGGCAAGAATGGAAGCAATCAGAATGGTTATTGCATTTGCAGTGCATAAGTGATTCAAGGTATATTAGATGGATGTCAAGTCTACCTTCTTGAATGGTGACTTAGAAGAAGAAGTCTACATAGAACATCCTGATGGATTTCAGTTATCAAAGGGTAAAAGTAAGAAGTTGGGTCCACATATAGGGGAAGTGTCATGCAAAAAAAATTCTGACAGAAACAGGCACCCGAGCCTAGAACGGGTACCTGTTTTATTTTATATTATTTTTAGAAACAGGTACCTGATTTAGTTTGTTTTTTATTGTTTTTTAGAATGGGTACCTGTTTTGTTTTCTATTATTTTTTAGAATGGGTACCCATTTCTAAAATTTTGAATTTCACACCCATGCTTTTGGTTTGGTTTTAGGCTCGGGAAAGGCATGGGTAGTCGACCTTGAGCCTTGGACATGCAAGTATTTGTCTAAGTTTAGAACAAGAGGAAAGACTGACTTTACCTATATGACTGACGACATTTTTTTCTGAATTTTTTTTATGAAATTAAAACCCATTATAGATGACAGTGTCTAGTTTTCAAATATGTAATTTTTTTATTGGACTTGTTTTTCTATTTATTATTTAATTTATGAGCAAACTGGTCCAAAAACTTGAAATGACAGGTGTTTGTATTTTTTTAATAACTTTTAATTTTTAAAAATTTTTGAAAAAAAATTTATATGTCATCAATCTACACATCATTCTCTACACAATGAAAAAAAAATCATTTTATGATTTATTTTTCTCAAATTATGTTGGCCGTACATGAGGGGTTTTCAAAGACAACAATTAGGGCCAATAAAAAATCAATAAAAAAAATATTTGGAAAAAAATTATAAAAAAATATCCTCATCAAACTACATTGTACTACACATCTTTCCCCAAAAGAATTTAGAAAAATACTTTTATTTAGGTCAAATTATGTTGGTCGTACACGTGCATGGTATGGTAAAAAAAAGTGACTTTTAAGCAGTGGTTTTTAGAAATGCCTATTGAAAATTAATTTGTATCATCTGGGTATTAAAATAAATTACATATTTGGAAACTAGACTCTAAGTACTACATTTCATATTACAATATTTTTTAAGATTCAATATTTAAGTGCCTCAAATGTTTAGGTCAAATGTAACAAATTCTGAAAATCAGGGAAAACACTTCCATTTTTTGGCCAAAAAGTGGACCCAACTTCTTGCATTGACCCCATATTGGGACTGAAATTCCCAAGATACTTTTTGGCAAATATTAAGTTTTAATCATCCAAAGATTTCAGTGTGAGAGCATATATAGAAAGATCCACATTGTTTTCAAGCAGAAATTAACAATTGAGCTGATAGAAATATTTGGATTTGATCTATCCTAATTCCCAAAGACTTGGTATAACATGGTTGAAGTGCTCATTAAAAATAAACCATATTTACAAGGAAGTGAAAAGTTACAAATCGTGTTGAAAGTAAAGGAAAAATAGCATTAAGTACCAGAACTGAATACGGGTGAATTCCTTGTCGAAAATGAATAAGGGTTGTTTTTTGAACCATCTTAAAACTCCCTGTATTTTGCAAGTTATGTATGTTTCTAATAAAATACATTGTGGTATGGGCTTATATCTTTGTATATACAAAGTCATATGTATATACAAAGCCTCTCATATACAAAGTGGTTTGTATGTTCTGTCATTGTATGATGCATGTGCAAAGTCCCTCGTATATCGGGTCACGGTATGGTCGCATAAAGGAGTCATCGGGTTGATGCATCATTTAATTATATGCGTTTGGCTAATGTTTTATTACTACATACAGAGTGGACCTGACGAGGTTAAAAGTTGAAGTATATATTCTGTCGGGTCCATTGCTTGTATGTTATGTTTGTATGTTTGGCAGAGCGCAACATACAACGCGATACATACAACACAATATACATTGCCCGGGACTGAAATATTATCAAATATGGTGAAACTGTTGTATGTTTCGCGTATTGTATGTTTCGAGTTATACAAAGCTAATATACATATCTTGGATTTGAAAAAGTATGAAACAAAGTTAACTTGTTGTATGTATCACGCCTTGTATATGTATTCTTTTGGAGACATACATTTTAAATATACATACATTGCCGAGACACAGTGCCCACATACAAGTCGGAACCGAAATAATTGTGAAATAACGATAAGTCTTTGTATATTTCGCATTTGTATGTATCGGTACATACATTGCAGGACATACAACGTGGATTTTGGGGAACATTAAAGAATGATATAAACAATGCATCACTACTCAATGTATATCGAAAATATACATTACACTTTATGCAAGCTAGAACCGAAATGTTTATAAAATATAGAATAATTGTTGTATGTATTACGCCTTGTATGTATGTTTCAGATTATACATCGCAGCACATATGCAAGGCAGAACTCAGGAGAGAATTAAAACGGGTTAAAGGGATGCATTGAGACTTTATGTATATTGGAGGATGCATATACAAGTCAAAGTTGAAAATAAATGAACCATGGTTTATAAAAGCAGGGAGTCTGGAAAAGACATACAATCGAATTTGTATGTATTGGGCATTGCATATGAAGGATACAAGTAGTGGGTCCTGCTGCATGCACATTTGGGCTTGTATAATATCAATGTATATCTTCGATATACAAGCCCATATACTAGTGAAGATACATTCTAAAAAAGCAAGCCAGATGCCAAGAAGAAATTAAATACGGAAAAATCTCTGCATGTCTGGGTGCTTGTATATACATACCTGATATACAAAGAATACATACAAAACATGACTAAAGACTCAAACATTGTATACATCTAGTGGGGACCACGTATGTATGTCGAAGATGTATGTATATGCATACATTTGGTGGATCCGAAGAAAATTTCAATTCATTTCATAAATTCAATAAAGTCCATGATTTTATAAAAAGTGTAAGCATATAAAAGGCAATATGCATAACATGGACCCCAAAAGTTTATTAAAGATGAAACATCTGTTGTATGTTTGTGATTTGTACCTATCCGACATACATTGTTGATATCCAAATGTATAACATACAAGTGGCAGAACCAAAAGGGTTATTCAAAAGAGTTAAGCGCTTGTATATTCAATGTTTTGTATGTAGCGAACATACATTCTTTAGGATACAAGCTATAGATACAAAAGGATGTACAAGAACCGGACGCGAAGGAAAAGTTAAATGTTAAAAACTCTTTGTATGTTATAGCGATTGTATGTTGCAATGAACATATTGAATATACAAAGAAACAGAAAGCGAAAAGGCGAGAAGTTTTTTCAACCTGACTGTGAGGTCACGCTGACGAAGGAAACCCTAAAAAACAACATTAAAATCTAAAATACCAAGATATTTTTCTGACAGATAAAATATTTGTTTTTGTAGGATATACACAGCGGCGATTAAGTTGTGTAAACACCTGCGAGAGAATCTTAAGCAACTGATAAATTGTCGATGAGGGAAGTAATCAATGGAGTAAATATATATGAATAAATTTGTTTTAATCAATTGATCTGAGACTAATGGATGTTGTATCTGGTCTTTTTAGGAATAATGAAGAAACCCTCGACGGATATTGGGTAGAACTGCAGTTAAAGACTTTTCGACCCTGAAATGGTTATCCATTTGATGATTAGTGGCGAGTATTAAATTTCATAAATATATTTTATTAGAACTAATATTATTGTTCGGTTATCAACCGTCACAACCATTGTAACTGGTCTGAAGCTTGTATGCCTCTCTTTATAAGAGATGACCAAGACCAGAGAAGGGGAGAGGATAGAGAATATTAGATTATAGAGAGAGACTACAGAATAGAAGAGGAGATACTATAGATTAGATTTGAACAACAATGCTAGTTCATTTTGAATATATTTTATTTCTAGTAGATCACATGCAAGCATTCTCTGATGAAGTCAAGTCTGTAAGCATGAAGCAGTGACTACAAAATTTTGGTATCAATTATCTGTTAAATTTATTCAATTATATGACTGTCTCCTTTCAAAGTTTTCTGTTATTCAATTTGAGTTATCAAGCATATCTTCAAATTGTCTATGCACATTTGTTGTTATAGTGTGATAAGATTAATTGGTTTCTACTTTCAAAATTAAATCATTTAAATTTATCATAGTAACTCAGAAGACCTTGTCATGGATCTATAAGAAGAGTCATATAGTTAGGGTTTGTATTCTGTCTCTAGTTTTTTGATAAATCTGTTACAATTGCAGTATCATTCTGATAGGTTCCTTCAAGCAAGGATTAAATCCTTTTAGATGAATGTAGGTAATATTTTGTCAATTGGATATATGTAAGTATGGAATACTAACTATTTCCTTGCAGGGTTGTACAAGTTACATACTATTCTTTCATGCCAGATAATTCAAGTTTTTACCAAACAAACAATCATTTATTTCATAATCATACTGACTCTATATTAAATAAGGCATTGGTCTAGTATTTTCATTATCACTTATTCAACTTCATTTTGGATTTACTTAGTTAGATTGCATTATTGTTTTAGCATTACAATTTAGATTATTTAGAATTAACTTGTTGTCTTTTTATCTGTTTTATAATTTATGCCATTATCAATAGTTAGATTAATTCTGATTAAAGTAGTGATCATCTTTTTATTTGCTTTATTAATTAGAGGTTTACTTGTCTAGGTCTGACAGAGCCTGAAGTGAAGGGGATTTATCTATATCTACCCCGTGTTAGTTAGCCAAAAATGTCAAGAGAGCCTGGCACCCTCTTAGGGTTAACGACCTACATTTTTGAGACCTAACACCCCAAAAGACCCAAACATGGTATGCAGACTCAAGAAGGCTCTGTATGGTCTCAGACAAGCCCCTAAAGCTTGGTATGCAAGGTTGGATAAGTACTTACTCCAGCAGGGTTTCAAGAAAGGTACCACATATAGTAATCTCTACATCAAAATTGAAGGTGAACAAATTCTAATTGTTGTGTATGTTGTTGATATAATCTTTTGTGGCTAGATGAGATGTGTAAGAAGTTTGCAGGAGAAATGTAGAAAGAATTTGAAATGTCTATGTTAGGTAAGCTATCATTCTTTCTTGGGCTCTAAATTACTCAATCAGATAATGACATCTTTATATCTCAAGCAAAATATGTTAAGGAGATGTTAAAGAAGTTTGGTATGGAAGATTGCAGACCAGTGAGTACTCTTATGGTAACTAGTTACCATTTGAGTAAAGATGATGAGCCAACTAAAGCTAATTAGACTCAGTATAGATCTATGATTAGAGGCTTACTATACCTAACAACATCAAGGCTTGACATTATGCAAGCTATGTTTGGTGGCAAGATTTCAAGCTGATCCTAAAGAAACACATGTGAAGGTAGTCAAGAAATATTCATATATTTGAAGAGCACTCTAGAACATGGGTTGTGGTATCAAAAAGGTGATGACTTTTCCCTGAGTGCTTATACTGATGCAGATTGGGATTTAATGTTGATGATAGAAGAAGTACCAATGGAGGAGCTTTCTTTTTTGGAGATAGGTTGATCTCATGGATTAGTAAGAAGCAAGATCCAGTGTCCTTATCAACAACAGAGGTAGGGTATATAGTTGCAACAACCTGCTACACTCAAGTACTGTGGATGAAGCAAACATTGAAGGATAACAAGGTAGAATATGATGAGCCCATTCCTATTCTTTGTGGCAATACAAGTGCCATAAATATTGCAAAGAATCCAGTGATGCATTCTAGAACCAAGTACATATCTATCAGGTATAACTTTTTGAGAGAGAAGTTTCCAAATCAAGAAGTCAAATTGGATTATGTGCCTATAAAGGATCAAGTTGTAGACATCTTTATAAAGACACTTTCTAAGGACACATTTGATTATCTCAGACAGAAGTTAGGGGTGATTTCCCCTCCTAACTAGATGCATAGATGGTGCATCTCTCCAGGTGGAGCAGTTCAAGACACATCTTTATCCCTGGATTGATGGAGGCTACCTCTCAAGGGAGCAGGTAGTTAACAAGTTGTAAAGGAAAAGGATTGATTAGTCAGGGGGAGATGATAGATAAGGAGCAGTAAAAGAAGATCAAGAAGAATGCAGACAAGGGGAGCTAAAAGAAGATCAATTCATAGGAAGACCACTAGCCCTTTGTCCTTGATGTGAAAGGGGGAGAAATTTGCATATCAGATTAAGTGTTGCCATCAATAACAAAGGGGGAGATTGTTACATATGTGTTGTCATTGATGTTAATAGTGATGAAGGTTGGAAGTGGAAGTGATGATCATTTGATGATCAGAGATGCCAAAGGATAGTGATGACTAAGGGAGATTATTGCAAATTGTTGTGAGATAGAGAAACAAAGTGATGAGTATACGCTGAGGTGATCAGAGAAGAAGACAAAGGAGTAATAAAGAGATGAATCAAAGAAGTGAAGTAAAGGGTAAGATGATGAATGTCATGTACTATGTATACTGATTGGATTAGTATCATCTATACATAGTTGTACCCTATCTTCTGAAGTTCATGTAGAGGTGGAAGTTGCGAGTAGAAGAATGTGTTAACATGAAGATTCTTGTTTTGTTGGAAGGAGTTGTGTTTGATGTTGAGAATGAAGTCTCTAATGTGGTGAATATTATATTTCTTATTTCTTGAGGAAAGGCATTGCTTTAGTCTTGAAAGAAAGATTTAGGAGGTCCAAGGCACGGGAGTTTGCATTGAAGCAACTTGGAGAATGCTCTGCATTCCTCCGCATTTGAAGTTATAGCCTAACACTTTGGGAGTTAGTCAAAGACAAATGTGAAGTTTGTATGTTCATGATTTTAGAACTTGGAAGTTACCGCAGAAGATTCTAAGAGCTGGCAGAGTGAAGATAGAGGTTCAAGATGGTCACAGTCAGGAGGTGTCAAAGAAGTACTTCACATTTCTCCATTTTTGAAGATGAGGTCCTGTGGTTTGAAGGATGGTCAGTTATAGATGAAAATATTGTTATATTCAAGTTTCTATTGTTTTGATGCACCACATAAGTTCTTTGGAGATAGCAGAACAAAGACATATCATGTTGCTGATTAGGGTTGTCAGGAGGAGAAAACAAAAGCCATTGCCTTTCACCGCAATTCATCTTTTGGCTTTGATGTTTAGAGGATGAAATCAGATATTCTATATGTTTGTTCATGTCAAGTTTCAGGTGTTGAAGTGTACCACAAGTTGGTTTTTCAATGCTCTATCTCAAGACTGTGTTCAGTGTTTGTAAGTGATGCTAGGCTCAGTTTCTATTTGTTTGTACCCGAAAGAAAACATATATTTTAGTAGAAAGATTGTTCGAGAAGGTTTGTGCAAGTCTTATTCTATTTGAGTGATGATATACATGCTGTTAAGTGGTCCCTCTGGTACCGCTTTAGCTATGGAGCTATTTTGTGGAAGGAAAAGTGTTTTCTGGGCTGACTTCATCTATTCTAATGATCCCACTGGAAGTTTTGAAGTGTATGCCAACTTGGAATAATGTGTTAAGGAAAGAATAGGTCTTAGCTATCATTTGGCTTGAACTACATTAGATTTCTACATCTTTTGGATGTTGACTCGGTGTGGCCATTGCACATTTCATGTATACACATTTCATCTTGGTTGACGTGGGAAAAAGATTTTGTAATTTGCAGAAGGTATAAATGAAATCTCTTGTTTTGTGTAAAATGTAAGAGTATGTGAGTGTGTGCGAGGATGTGTGTGTGAAGGTGGAAATGAGTGAGTGTCTATGTGAAGGTGTGTTGAAGGTAGCAGCGTTTGTTGTGCAGAGAAAGTGAAGATTTGAGTCAGAGTGAAGTGTGTGGATGTTGCAGAGGTGTCTGGTCAATGAGGTCAATTGAAGGTGATGATCAAAGGTTGTAGCCTCATTCTGTAAGTGTTGTAGTTTTATATTTTAGGGAGTTGCAACTTCCTTTGGATTGTAGCCCATAAATAATATTGTAATCTTGTTTTTATTTGTGAGGTTGGATTTGGACAATAGATTCAAGCATCTTGCTCACCGCGGTTTTTCCCTTTTAGGGTTTTCCACGTAAATTAGGTGTTGTGGTTGTGTGCTCATGTGTTGTGCTTTGACTTGCTTAATTTGCTTTATCATTTGTTTAAGGGAGTAAGAAGATTTGGTTGATAAAGTTAATTTGGAATAAAGTTTTGGTATATATTGATTCACCCCCTCTTAGTATATCATTGTGTTCTAACAAGAAAAATGATGAGTTGGAATAAAAAAGAGTTAAAATGGGCTAAAAATCAAGAAGAAAACCCAAAATTATGAGTTAATTCATGGATTTAAAAATCATAGGATCATCCCTTTTAGGACCAAGGTCACCCCTTTTTCTAGTTAGGGTCATCCGAGTGACTTAGAGACACTAGATGTTGAAGTGTTGTCATTGATGTCAAAGAAAGGAAGAATTATGTCTAAGGCAGAAAAGAAGTGAAATGAGGAAAAGTTTCTAAGGTAGAAAGGGAGAAAAAGTTTCTAAGGCATGAATTTTGCCTTTAGTTGGCAATTTGTTTGATTCATGAACTCACTAGTTCGCCGACAACTAGTTTTCTTGACATCTATTTTTTCGATGAGGAGTTGTCAAAGAAAAATCTAAGGCATGAATAACTTCTTCCTTCGGTTAGCAAAATGTTCAGTTTGCGAATTGGGTTCGCTAGTTTCAAAGTTTACTGATTTGGTGATTCGCTGATAAAGGAGAAAGTTGGGTGATAAAAGTTTGAAAGAAAGAAAAGTTTGAAGTTTAAAGACAAGTTATCAGAAAATATTTTGTTTCACAAACTAGTTCGCAAGTTTGTCATTTCGTCGATTTGTCGACTCCCCGATAAAGAAAGAGGCGTGAAGAAGAAAAAGTTGAAAGTCAAAGTTAAGTTATTGAAAAATCCTTTATCAGAAAATCTTGTGTTTTGTGAACTAGTCTGTGAGTTCGCCATTTCGCCGATTTGCCGACTAGGTGACAGATGGCTCAAAGATCAAAGTTTGTGGTTTGACAACTTTATCAATAAAGGAGATCTTGAAGACAAGGCTGACAAAAGTATAAGTTTGTGGTAAAGAAAATGTTAAGTTTGTAGTTTGGATACTTTTCCAATAAAGAAGGGAATCTTGCTCATGGTTCAAAGGAAAGTTGGCTAGTCATTGAGAAATGTTTTGGTTTATGAAGGGCTCAGTTCGCCGATAGCGAAGTTCACCAATAGGCAACTTTGCCAATAAAGAAAAAAAGTGCCGAAGACTAAGGCTTGGAAGTGTAAGTTCGTGAAAAGTAATATTTTTTGATAGAGTCATTTAAGTGAAGGTTTTTGAAAGGCAACTTTTGCCGATAAAGGAGACAAAAGAGAAAGTTTGTGAAAGTGGGTTTTTGTTGATAAAGGCATTTAAGGCCAAAGTTTGTGAGAGCGACATTTCATCAATAGAGGGTTGGAAGATAATATAAAAGATATTTAAATTAAATATTTAAATATCCTATTGAAGGCCGACTTGGTAAAGATTGTTCAACGGCTAGTAAATTCAAATGTTCAAATATATGGTTGGGGCCATCACGGTAAAATGTGGGTTTTCCTAGTTTTTGGTCCAGACCTATTTTGGGTCGACTTAAATAAATGTGAATTGGGCCTTATGTCAAAAAGTGAAATTTTAGGTTGATACTGACCCTGTAACATGCAGTCATTGGAAATTCAAATTGGATCCGAACCTTTGGAATTACACACGTTGGAAATCAAAATTTTGTTGCCGATTTTGAAGATTGTTTTATTCTATATTAGTGAACGTGGTGTTGACATGGAAAATCATTTTCTACAGAAGGATATATAAGAAAGATCAATTTGTGCTTTTGGGTGCATCCGGATACGTGCTCGTATGTGTGCGCAAGAATTGAAGCAAAAAATCTGAACATATGCGAAGTGACTGGATAAGCAAAGTATAAGCTATTATCAAGCGATCAGGTGTGAACAGAGAAGTGGAGTTGAAGTGTGCAAAGGGCATGAACTGGATATGATTTTGAGTTTGCATAGTAAGATTTGTTTATATTGAGAATTGATTCTATAGACACCTAAAAATGTCCTGAACCTGTAAATGCCATTTTTACACTTGATTCATCCCAATTTCACATTCTACTATTAATTAAATAATTTAAATAATTCATTTCTCCTCTAATGCTTCTAATTAAATAAATTTTATTTATTTAATTACTTAGCTATTTTCTTCTGATTTTCCTCTATAATTAATTAATTATTCACTATTTCAACATCCCCTTTACCCTATTAATTTAAATAAATAAATATTTAAATTATAGGCCTTTCCTTAATTAAATAAGTCCCACTTATTTAATTAAATCCCTTCACATTATCCCCCTTCTCAAATAAATTAAATAAATGGACCTAATTTATTTAATTTAAAAACATCCTACACCTCACCATTTCTTCAAATTAAAAATTGTCCTTTGTCCTTTAGTGACTGGGAAACCCTAATCAATCTACACCCTCCATTCCATCAAAAGTCAAAGATGCAATCACAACCCTTCATTCAAACCCTATTCCTCTATAAAACCACTCTCTCAGTCTCATTTCTCAATTCCCACTTGCATAATTTGATCACTATTTCTCTGATTTTGCCATTCATACACTCTTGAGTTTCTCATCATATTTGCAGGTCTGCAAATCTGAGAGCAAAATATAGCAAAATCTTGGAGAAACAATGGATGATTGATGCTTGAAGTCTAGGGCTTCATGTCTTTTGTTTGCATTTTCTTGTTCTTAGGCTATTAGTACTCCATTGAGTAGTTAGGGCATGCATGATACTATTTGCAGGTGTTTGAATGTTTTTCCCTAACTTCATTTGGTGAACCCGACATGAATCATCCATGTTATACATTCCATGAATTTTTGATTTTAGGGTTTGTAGGAATAGTACGATGCATCTGTAGGTCTGTGCAACACATTCATTTCTTCTCGTGATGCATGCGCAATACGGCCAAACACATTCGCTAGAGTTTGAAACGCATCTGAAGGGTTCTGTGATGCATTTCCCTCTATATTGGACAAAATATCTTTGTTTTTATTTATCTGGCTAACCCATTTGGTCTTACAGGATCAGGTCATATTTCTGATGCTTTATTTGCTTTACTAACCCTATGTTCATCTGTTTATCTCCTTAGGGTTTTTCAAGGCATTAGGGTTTTATGTTTCAAGGGTTTACTTAGGTTGCTTTAAACTTGTTTGATCATTTGACTATGCCCTATGTATGTCTGAAGGTTTCACATCTTTCTGGCATCAGGGAAACAACTCTGTAACCCTAGGGTTTTTCATTCATCACTGAAAATTTATTTTTCATCTATTGTTTGGGTAGTTTCTGTCATTTTTGATTTGCAGCACAGAGTGATGCATCTAAGGGTTTTTGCACCGTAGTTGCCAGTTTGTGAAACACAGTTGCCATCTTGTGTGACGCATCTGAGAACCCCTGCGATGCATCCCTCTGACAGTAAACCACATCTGTGCCTTTGTGCGATGCAGTCACTACTTTCTATGATGCATCTGAGACATTCCGAACCGCATTCGACTGCTATAAAATAGGGAGTTCTTAGGTTGTCTTCATGTTGGTTTCTCTATTTGCACAGTAGATGAGGAGGTTATATTCTGGTACTAATTTCTAGTCTACATCTTTGTGGCATCCATTGGAGGAGAATCTTATTTTAAATCACTAATCTATTTGTTGCAGGGTTCCTTTCATTTTGTATGTATGTTTGGTTAAATTAGGAACACTTCAAATTGGGGCATAAAAAGAACAACAATCTATTTTTTTTCACACTCACTGGCTTAAAAATAATAACAAACTACATACTTACACTCATTGGCTTAAAAAGAACAACAAACAGCATACTTTCACTCACTGGATTAAAAGGAACAACTTGCATCTTTTCACATTCATTGGGGTAAAAAGAACAACAAATTGCATCATTGTCTTCTTTGTCTTGTGATTTTGTTTATGTTTTGAGGAGTGTATGCTCTTCCCTTGCACTTTAAGTGATCTTGGGAATCAAAAGCTCTTCTCAACATTTTCATAATCACACCACACATTTGATTTCTAAAGGTTAATGAATTTTTGCTTAGTGTGACCAAGTAATATGCGTATGCTCTCTCCTCACATCTTCATATGAACTTGGAGATCAAAAGAATTTACTTGTCTCTTTTGTAACCCTTTAGATAGGGCCTGCCTTTGAGACACATCCATATGGAGAACTCATTGGTGACCCAAAGCGGTATATCCCTCGGGCCACTATATAAATAGATAAGGTGAAAGCCAAGTCTAAACTGACATTAGCCTTCGTCGTACAGTGCCAATCCAAAAGTGCAAGCTACCCACGTTTACGTGAGGTATTTTTTAATACCATTAGTAGGATTGGTTAAAGCCTTAAGTGGCTTGCTGGATGCTCACAAGGTGGTAAGTCCACGGATTGTGACTAGAAGACAAATTAGTTAGAAGCCATCCTTTATGATTGAGATTTAATGGTGTCACTCTCTGTGCAAGGGTTCCATGCCTTGAAGTTAATCACCATATGGATTCCCTTGAGATGAGATGGAAATCCTTGGCTTGGCATAAGCTAAATACATAACTTTCTGGGAAAAGGGTGATTGGGTCATCCTTCTAGGCTAGGAGGCCCCTATCCATCCTGATGAAGGTGGGTAAATCATAAAACACACAATAAAAAAAATTGCACACAAAAAATAGAACTTTATTTATTGATTTGGACAACTTATTACATTACAAAAGCTCAAATACAATCAGAGGAATCAACCCTCCATAGGCTACAACACATTACAGCTTCCTATCCCAAGACTCTAGAATCATCTGCCTTCTATAACCCCAAATCAGCTAGAGTTTCTACTTTCCCACCTATTCTTGACTCTATGCTTCCCCCCTTAACTCTACTATTGCCCAAAGTTCCCAAAAATGGTTATTAATAGCCTTTTTGGTAACCAGCAACCTAATTTCAAAATTTGCATCTCCCTCCAAAAATAGGTCAACTTTCGAGAGCCATAACTTTTGATCCGGGTGTCTAATTGACGAACTGTTATATGCATCGGAAAGCTCGTGGAGTTCTCTACATGTGAAGAACCTACTCTACCAATTCTGACCATTTCTGGGCCCGTACGGGGCTATTTAGTGCCTCAAACCTAAGTTTGAATAATTTTTAGGCATTTTTCAGGAAATGAAAACTTTAATATCTTTCAGCTCACAAATGATCTTTGCATGATTCCTTTTCCAAAGGTCTTATTTTTTATTTATTTAGCTTCCTATAAATTTTTACTTCATTCCATGCCCAAATGCAAACTTTCTAAAAATAGCAGGTTGCTATTTTTAGCAGTTTGGAAAAATTGAAAGTTCTACATCATTATTCAAGCGATTATGGAACCAGAACCACAAATTTTGAAAAGAAATGGAAAGAACATCAACAATTTTGAAACACATCTTTTTTTGGGTGATGCAAGATTGCCCTTACATCGCTGGATGCTTCTGCATCAGACACCCAGGGTAATTTGAGAAGTGACCCTGCCATGTCTCATGTGCTTGTGTGAGGAAAACTCAAACGGTCAACCTCTACCTTAGACAACCAAGAAGAATCTTCAACATGCCTTCCCTTCCATTCCACCAAATATTCTTTATATTACCTGTTCCGAGTACTTCTTTTGATGGGGAGTGCACAGCGGATACCACAGACCGGTGCCCTAATTCCTCGCAGTCAAATGAGCCATCGATTCAGCTCCATCGGCCAAGTTCCTCATCATTCTTCCTATGCACCGAAGGCATTTGCCTTTGATGCGACTCATTCCACCAGTGAACACTTGAAACCCTCAGCTGATGCACCAACACACCATTGCACAGTCCGCTTCCTGCAAACCCTAGCACATGGAGATGCTAGGTCCTTCTACTGCAACCCCTCGATCCGGATCAACTGCACTATCGAACAGGAAATACAAAACAAAGAACAAAATGAATACTGATACATTGAAGCCATTCCACTGATTTCGACAGAAATCTCACCAGTGGAATGCTTCATGGCGACATACGGCAACAATAGGAAAATGGAAAAATGAATAGAAATCTACAGTTGCGCGATCTACAGTTACAGGAAATAGAAAACTAATTGACAGAACAGAATTGCTTTATTTCTCCTTAGCATAGTGCAATCACATTCGATTTCCACTACTTCAATCTGATTACATTCGATGATCATTTGATCATTTGATCATTTCTCTAGGCATTTATCAACTCGCCCTGAGTAGTACCACACTAGCTCCAAGTGGCTAGGAGACAACCAACCAAAACTACCCTACTGCCTTATTTTGGCATTATTACTATTGTTTTAGCATTATGCGATTACAACTTGACAAATGTCCCCTAAGTCTCTTGGGACTTACAAAATAGAACTAGCTACAATTGAAATGAAAATGCATTGGTCAAATAGACCTTATTACAAATGAAAACATGACTTTGTAGGTGCTCCGCACCATACTCCCCGGGTGAAAGTTGTCTCAAGTCCTCTTAGAGACTAACTGTTGCAAATCACCACCCTACTTTTTGATGTCTTCTTCCAGCATCCATGTGGCTTCCGAGTCTGGAAGTCCTTGCCATTTGACCAAGTGCTCAAAATATGTCTAATTTCTGGTCTTCTTGGCTATCCTACTATCTAAAATACACTCCATCTTCGGTGGTTCCGTAGGTGGTAAAGACTGCACCCACTCTGCATTATCTTGGACAGAATCAGCTGTCCTTGTGCCTATATTAGGACTCCTATATAAGGTCAAATCATCAACATTGAAGATAGGTGAAATAGCAATATCATCAGGGAGTTCAATTTTGTAAGAATTAGAACCATATTTTTTCAAAATCTGACAAGGTCCAATTTTCCTCATCATCAACTTGCTGTGGCTTCCCTTGGGTAGTCGATTCTTGTTGAGATGAACCATGACCATATCTCCTATTTGCTACTGTACATCCCTTCGTCTTTGATCCACTCTAGCCTTGATCTTCTAACTGTTCTGGTGTAGAGCATCTCTAACTTGTTAATGGATCTCTTGCATAGCCTCTGCAAATGTATCAGCATGTCCACTCCTTTTGTTCATCCCCTGAACATCTCGCAATTCAAAAATACCTCTAGGATGACTACCATAGATAACTTCAAACAAACTTAAACCTGTACTTCTATTTGTAGAATCATTATAGGCATATTCTACTTGTGGGAGTACCACATACCAACTACTGCCATGTTCTCTTGTCAAACATCTCAACAGATTGCCTAATGACCTATTGACAACCTCAGTTTGGTCATCAGTCTGAGGATGATAGGCTGAACTGAAAGACAAATTTGTACCAAATCTTTTCCACAAACTTCTCAAGAAATGTCCCACAAATTTGTTGTCTCTGTCAATTACAATACTCAAAGGTAATCCATGAATCCTGAATATTTCTTTAAAGAACAAACCTGCAATGTAACTAGCACCATTGGTGGTCTTACAAGGAATAAAGTGTGCCATTTTGCTGAACCTATCTACCACAACAAACACACTATCATAACCCGTCCTTGTTTTGGGCAATCCCATCACAAAATCCATACTCAAACTTTTCCAAGGTCTGTTTGGTATGGGAAAAGGTTGGTATAGTCCTGCATTGGTTGAAACTCCCTTTGCTCTTTAGCAAATCATTAAAACTCTCAACAAACCTTCTGACATTAGATTGCATCTTTGGCCAAAAGTAAAACCTTCGGACAAGATCTAAGGTCTTATTGAGCCCAAAATGTCCTCCTAAACCACCACTATGTTTTTCCTTCACTATATTATCCCTCATTGAACACTTAGGGATACATAGTTGACTACCTTTAAACAAAAGGCAATCCTGCAATGTATAATTTGGAAACTCACTGTGGAAAGCATTGGTGAACTCACTGCATACCCTGTAAATTTCCTTAAAATCTTGGTCCTCTCCGTACAATCCTTTGAGTGACTCAACACCCATACTCTGTAGCTGCACTTCTTGCACTGTCAACACTCTTCTGCTTAAAGCATCAGCAACCTTATTGGTTATTTCTTTCTTATGTTTGATGATGAAGGTGTAGGCTTGAAGACTTTCCACCCATTTCATGTGCCGATGACTGAGCTTTTCCTATCCATTCAAAAAACTAAGAGCATGATTGTCAGTGTACACAATAAATTCCTTAGGAAGCAAGTAGTACCTCCATTTCTTTAGAGCTTGTACTAAAGCATACAACTCTAGATCACTTCTTTGTAACTTTCAAACAAATCTCTAACCTCTTTAGGCCCTACTTCTCTCACACTTTGCTTCTTTTCCCCCTTAGGCTTCACAATCAAAGCAAAACCTACTCCATCACCTTCCTATAATGTGTCCATGAATTCTTTTTCTCCTACCAGCATTACACTAGACCCCACATGTTGTGGATCCTGTTCTATCAATGACTGTATCCTATAAGTCATACCATCCTTTTGAAATGAGTAAGCTTTCTTTTCTCCATCATGCTGAGCCTTTCTGTCAAATTGCCATGGTCTGCCTAGTAAAAGATGGCAAGCATCCATAGGAAGGATGTCACATAAAATCTTGTCTCTATACCCCCCAATACTAAATTCTACCCATGCTTGTTCATTGATGAGTATGTGCTGCCCCTTATTCAACCAACTAACTTTAAATGGACTACTATGGGGTATCTTTTCCAGATTCAACTTATTTACTGCTTCCAAAGATATGATATTATCCGTAGAATCAGAGCCAATAATGACTTTACAAACCTTACCTTGGATCTTGCAGTTGATCCTAAACAAAGCCCTTCTTTGTGATGGTTCCGCCTGCACTGGTTCCTTGAGCAGCGTCCTCTTGATCATCAGATTTTCTCCTACTTCTGATGCTAAATTCACTTCAGGAGATGTCACACTCCTTGCATCTTCTTGAGTCAAAGTGGTTCTCTTCTCACCACCATGAGAAGTTGAGGCCTTCTCTGGACACTTGTATGCCGGGTGCCCTATCTGATTGCAGTTATAACATCTCATATTGGAGAATTTGGATCCTCTACCTAATCCATTTGTCCCACCTCTTCCATTAGGACTTCTTCCTCGGTAGCCTCCTCTGCTACTTGAGTCCCCAACTTGCTCTTCTTGGCCAGACTCACCACTAGGCCTCTGGTTAGGACTTCTTCCTCCAAAACTGCCTCTGCATCTGAAATTCCTTCCACCTCTACCTCTATTGTTCTGCTCACTCTTCCTCTTTATCTTCTCTTTAGCCCTTAAGGCCATTTGGAAACACTTGTTCACTGTGTCTAGTGCTAAGATGCTGATCTCATCTTGAATGTTCATCCTTAGGCGATTCAAATACCTGGCCACCTTCTCTGACTCTTCTTGTTTCTTTAATCTGAGACTGAGTTTATGAAACTCTTGTGTGTATGCATTCACATCAAGATCTCTCTGTTTGAGATTATGTAGCTTCTTATACATCTGCACATCATAGTCCAGAGGTAAAAACTGTGCCTTAAGTTTGGTCTTCATCCTTTCCCAGGAAGTTATCATATTCTTCCCCTCCTTGACTCTCTCTCCTTGTTCATAATTCCACCATGCAAGAGCAGATCCCTGCAATCTTGCCTTTGCCAACTTAACCCTCTTATCATCATGGATTTCTTTATATTTGAAATGATTATTCAATGCCTCAATCGAATCAATCACCTCTTCAGCTTCCTTACTTCCACTTTACATAGGCAACCCATCTATGGTGTCCCTATTGACTAACTTTAATTAATGCATTTAAAAATGCCCTCTGGTCTGCTGGTATCTCCTCTGTCTTTTTACTGGTTTCCCCAATTTCTGTATTGCCTTCATCGCTGTCACTTTCATCTTCCCTATCTTTGCCTTTGGACTGCTTGAACTCTCCCAACTTGGATGCAAGCATCTCCTTGATTAGCTTTTTAACGGCGTCCTGCGACATACTTTTTGGAGGCATCCTCACTGCCTCTGTTTCGCTGTCTCTGTCTGACATAAACATTCACAGACAACACCCAAATGTCAACACTCCTGCAAATCCTCAATTCGATTTGCCACCCAAATCTTTTCGGGCTTTGATACCAATATGATGGGGAGCACACAACGAATACCACAGACCGGTGCCCTAATTCCTCGCAGTCAAATAAGCCACTGATTCAGCTCCATCAGCCAAGTTCCTCATCCTTCTTCGTATGCGCCGAAGGCATTTGCCTTTGATGCGACTCATTCCGCCGATGAACACTTGAAACCCTTGGCTAATGCACCAACACACCGTCACACAGTCCACTTCCTGCGAACCCTAGCACATGGAGATGCTAGGTCCTTCTACTACGTGAACCCCTCAATCTGGGTCAACTGCACTATCAGATAGCAAATACAAAACAAAGAACAAAATGAATACTGATACATTGAAGCCATTCCACTGATTTTGACAGAAATCTCACCAGTGGAATGCTTCACGGCGACATACGGCAACAATGGGAAAATGTAAAAACAAATGGAAATCTACAGTTGCGCGATCTACAGTTACAGGTAATAGAAAACTAATTGACAGAACATAATTGCTTTATTTCTCCTGAGCACAGTGCAATCACATTCGATTTCCACTACTTCAATCTAATTACATTCGATGATCATTTGATCATTTCTCTAGGCATTTATCAACTTGCCCTGAGTAGTACCAAACTAGCTCCAAGCGGCTGGGACAACAATCCAAGCGGCTAGGAGACAACCGACCAAAACTACCCTACTGCCTTATTTTGGCATTATTACTATTTTTAGCATTATGCGATTACAACTTGACAAATGTCCCCTAAGTCACTTGGGACTTACAAAATAGATCGAGCTACAACTGAAATGAAAATGCATTGGTCAAATAGACCTTATTATAAATGAAAACATGACTTTGTAGGTGCTCCACACCAGTAGGGCTCTAAAGCTGTCTTCCATCAAAGCATTCCTCCAAATACGATTTCTTCGTGGAGGCATCTTGATCTCCACAGCAAACCCACAACCTCAGGTCCTGGTGCAAACTACCTCACGGTCGGCAGTCTGTCTACACACTTAAGAACCCTTGCTTTGATACCACTTGATGAAGTGGTAAATCATAAAACACCCAACAACAAAAATTACACACAGAAAATAGAAATTTCTTTTATTGATTTGGACAACTTATTACATTATAGTAGCTCAAATACAATCAGAGGAATCAACCCTTCACATGTTGCAACACATTATAGCTTCCTCTCACAAGACTTTGGAATCATCTACCTTCTGTAACCCCAAATCAGCTAGAGTTTCTATTTTCCCACCTATTCTTGACTCTACACTTCCCACCCTTAACTCTACTACTGCCCAGGGTTCCCAAAAATGGTTTTTAATAGCCTTTTTGGTGGTCAACAACTTAATTTCAAAATTTGCATCTCCCTCCAAAAATAGGTCAACTTTCGGGAGCCATAACTTTTGATCTGGGTGTCCGATTGACAAACCGTTTTATGCGTCAGAAAGATCACGGAGTGCTCTACGTGCTAAGCACTCGCTCTACTAGTTTCAGCCATTTTAGGGCTTGTACGGGGTTGTTTAGTGCCTCAAACCTAAGTTTGAATAATTTTCAGGCGTTCTTCAGGAAATGAAAACTTTAATATCTTTCAGCTCACAAATGATCTTAGCGTGATTCCTTCACCAAAGGTCTTATTTTTTAGTTATGAAGCTTCCTGTAAATATTCACTTCAATCCATGCCCAAATGCAAACTTTCTAAAAATAGCAGATTGCTATTTTTAGCAGTTTGGAAAAACTGAAAGTTCTACATCATTATTCAAGCGATTATGGAACTAGAACCACAAATTTTGAAAAGAAATGGAAAGAACATCAACAATTTTAAAACACATATTTTTGGGTGATGCAAGATTGCCCTTACACCACTGGATGCTTCTACATCAAAAGGCTACAGCACATTACAGCTTCCTCTCACAAGACTCTGGAATCATCTACCTTCTGTAACCCCAAATCTGCTAGGGTTTCTATTTTCCCACCTATTATTTACTCTACACTTTCCCCCTTAACTCTACTAATGCCTAGGGTTCCCAAAAATGGTTATTAATAGCTTTTTTGGCGGCCAACAACCTAATTTCAAAATTTGTATCTCCCCCCAAAATAGGTCAACTTCCGGGAGCCATAACTTTTGATCCGGGTGTCTGATTGACGAACTGTTTTATGCGTCAGAAAGCTCGTAGAGTGCTCTACGCGCTAAGTATCCACTCTGCCAGTTCCGGCCATTTTTGGGCACGTACGGGGCCATTTAGTGCCTCAAACCTGAGTTTGAATAATTTTCAGGCATTTTTCGGGAAACGAAAACTTTAATATCTTTCAACTTGCAAATGATCTTTGCGTGATTCCTTCACCAAAGGTCTTATTTTTCTGTTATGAAGCTTCTTATAAATTTTCACTTCAATCCGTGCCCAAATGCAAACATTCTAAAAATAACAAGTTGCTATTTTTAGCAGTTTAGAAAAATTAAAAGTCCTACATCATTATTCAAGCGATTATGGAACCAGAACCACAAATTTTGAAAAGAAATGGAGAGAACATCAACAATTTTGAAACACATCTTTTTTGGGGGTGATATAAGATTGCCCTTACACCACTGGATGCTCCTACATCAGACACCTAGGGTAATTTGAGAAGTGACCCTGTCACGTCTTAGGTGTTTGTGTGAGGAAAACCCAAACGGTTAACCTCTACCTTAGACAACCAAGAAGAATCTTCAATAGGCCTTCCTTTCCATTTCACCAGATATTCTTCATATTGCTTGTTTCAAGTACTTCTTTCCATACGACTATCGAAGATCTCTTCTATCTCCTCTGTTGAAGTAGATGCCGAAATACTCCACTGTTCTTCTGTTGGTCCATCCTTTGTTCCACCTTCATGATATTCTGATAAATCAGTAATGTTGAAAACAGGGGAAATGTTGATCTCACTTAGTAGCTTCACCTCATATGCATTTCCTGAATCATGTTTCTTCAAAATTTTGCATGGTCCAAATTTCTTCATTTTCAGCTTATTTTATGTTCCAATCGGGAACCTTTCTTTTCTCAAGTGAACCATGACTTCATCTCCTACCTAAAATTCCTTATATCTTCTCTTCTAATCTACCTTAGCCTTGTACTAAATATTCATCTTATTAATGTGCTTTTTCACCTCTTCATGCAAATTCTTCAGATGTTCTACAAAGTCTTCGACTTCAACACTTGTATTTTCTCCTTTGTCCAGCTTCCTTAACTTAGAAGCATTTCTTGGGCTATTGCCATATACAATCTAGAATGGTGATTTACCAGTACTCCTATTGACAAAATTATTGTAAGCAATTTCTGCCTGTGATAAAATCAAATCCAATCCCTTGGGCTTATCTCCTACTAAGCATCGTAGCAGGTTACCCAAACTCCTATTCACCACTTCCGTCTGTCCATCAGTATATGGATGGTGTGTAGAACTAAACTTCAAATCTATCTCCAACTTCCTCCACAATGTCCTCCAGAAATAACCGACAAACTTGGTATCTCGATCTGAAACTATGCTCTTTGGTAGACCGTGTAATCTCACCACCTCTCTGAAAAATAATTCAACAATATGATCAGCATCATTGGTCTTCTTGCAAGGAATAAAATGTGCCATCTTCGAGAATCTATCCACCACCACAAAAATGGAATCATATCCTCTCTGTGTCCTTGGTACCAAGAACAAAATCCATGATGATATCATCCCATGGCTTCTCTGGTATAGGTAATGGCTGATATAACCCTATATTCTAACTTGTCGCTTTTGCCATCTGACACACTCTGTAACTCTGCACAAATTTCCTTACATCCTGCTGCAACTGTAGCCAATAATAATTCTCACCAACAATAGCAATGGTCTTATCTTGACCAAAGTGTCCAACCAATCCTCCACTATGCTTCTCCTTAATCAGGTTCTCTCCCATGGAACTCCTTGGAATGCACAACCGGCTTCCTTTAAACAACATGCCATCTTGGATTATGAAATCCAACCATTTTGTCCTGTCCAAAGTAACAGGTTCCAACAAGCTTTCCAAGCCTCTACAAAATCTAGATCTTCAGGATACAAACTTTTGAGCTCATTGAACCCAACAACCTCTATCTTCATTTCTGTCAACAAATTTTGCCTTCTGCTCAAGGCATCAGCAACTCTGTTGGACTTTCCACTCTTGTGCTTACAAAAGTATAACTCTGCAAAACTTCAACCCATTTTAAGTGCCTTTGATTCAACTTTCGTTGACTATTAAGATACTGTAAAGCCTGATGATCAATATATAAAACAAACCCTTTTGGCAACAAATAATGTCTCCATTTCTTCAAAGCCTGAACTATTGCATAAAATTCCTGATCATAAACAAAATACTTTTTCTTGGCATAATTAAACTTCTCACTAAAATAGGCAATAGGCTTACCTTTTTGACTCAAAACAGCTCCTATAGCACTATCACTAGCATCACAATCTACCTGAAACACCTTATTGAAATCTGGAAGTGCCAAAACAGGTTGCTCTGTGACTTTCTACTTCAATGTATCAAATCTTTTATCTGCTCCTTTGGTCCCTTTAAACTCTTTTCTATCCCCTCTCATTGTCTCAGTTAGGGGTGCACAAATGCTACTAAAATTCCTGATAAACTTTCTATAAAAACTTGCCAAACCATAAAAAGATCTTACCTCGGAAGCACTCCTTGGCATAGGCCATTCAATGATAGCCCTCACCTTCTCTTGGTCCATCTTAAGACCTTCCTCTGAGACAACAAATCCTAGGTATACCAACTCCTTCTTTGCAAAACTACATTTCTTTAGATTAATCAACAACTTCTCCTCCCTCAGCTTCTCTAAAACTCTTCTGATATGCATGAAATGCTCATCCCAAGTCTTACTGAAAATCAAAATATCATCCAAATAAACAATAACAAAAATTTCCAAAAATTCTTTCAATACCTCGTTCATGAGCCACATGAATGTGCTCGGTGCATTGCTTAGCCCAAATGGCATGACTAACCACTCATACAAACCCTCCTTTGTCTTGAAGGCTATCTTCCATTCGTCTCCTTCTCTAATTCAGATCTGGTGATACCCACTCTTTAGATCAATCTTCATGAAGTACTTGGCTCCACTCAAACAATCCATTATGTCATCCATTCTGGGTAATGGAAATATGTACTTGATCGTGATCTTGTTTATGGCTTGAGAATCTATACACATTCTCCACTCTCCATCTTTCTTTAGTGCTAGTACTGCAGGTACCACACATGGACTCAGGCTCTCCCTTATTAGTCCCTTCCTTAACAACTCATGGACCTGTGTGTTCAACTCTCCATTCTCTGCTGGAGTCATTCTGTGGGCTACCTTATTTGGCAAACTAGCTCTTGGTATCAAATCCATTTGATGACTTATCTTCCTTACTGGTGGTAAACCTTCTAGTACATTATCAAAGATAATATCCTAAAATTCTTCCAACATAACTGAGACTTCTGCTGGTACATCTTCACATTTCTCTTGACTAATCTTAGGAATCAATGCAAAGCAATGATGCTCATGCTTCATACCCTCAAAAAAATTTTGATAGTACTACATACCTTTTCTTCCACCTCCTTCAAGGGCTTCAATTTATGGCAAACTCCATCCTTTGTTAGGGAATATGTGTTTGCACGACCATCATGGACAGCGCTCCTATCATACTTCCACAACCTCCCTAATAGCTTATTACATGCATCCATCGGTATGATATCACACAGCACCTCATCATGGTAGTCACCAATCTTAAACTTCACTAAACACTGCTTATTGACCAAAGCTCTATGGTCCTTCTACAACCATGCAATTCGATATGGATGTGGATGCTTTCTTCTTGTCAACCATCTCCTCTGAAACAAGATTATCATTGCTTCCACTGTCAATAATAATATCACAACACTTACCTTCACATTTACACCTTGTGCGGAATAAACTCTTCCTTTGATTGGGTTCTTTCTCCACATTCAACAAAGTTCTTCTAACAACTATGGTTTCTCCCCTTTCAGAATCTTCAGAGCGCTCAGATTGCACATCTTCATCGACATGTGCAACTCATGCATTACCTTTAGGTCTTCTATTTGTCCTTCCTTGATGTTGTGGACACTCGTATGCTCGATGCCCTTCTTCTCCACATTGGAAACAGGTTCCTCTAAAACCTCCTCTTCCAGGTCCTTGCCCAGGTCTGCCTCTTGCTCTTCCTCTTTGCTCACCACTGTTCTGGTCATGACGGCGGTAGGTATTATCCCCACTCTGATTTTGACTGGTGCTAGCTTCTTCACTTTTTTTATCTTCATTATGGCCTCCATAGGGTCTTCCACCAGTCCTTCTACCTTGACCTCTTCCCCTTTGCTTATTGTCAAATCTTTTATTCATCTTCTCTTCCACCTTCAGGAAAAACTGGTATGCACCTTCTATGGTGGTCATTCTAACCAGGCTTAGCATCTCTTGAATACTTGGCCTCAACCCATTAATGTAGCATGCTACCTTCTCCTTGTTGGCCTCTACATGACCGGTTCTGATAGTAATCTTATAAAACTCTTCTGTATACTCCTTAACAGACTTGTTACCTTGCTTCAGTCCTTGTAGCTTCTTTAGCAACTCCATTTCATAGTCCACAGGAATGAACTGCTTCTTCAGTTTCTCCACCATCCGATCCCATATGGTGATCTTTCCTTTTCCTCTTCTGTTCCTCTCTAATTGGACCTCCTTCCACCAAATATTGGCATGGCCCTTCAACTTTGTTTTTGCAAACTTGACTTGATCTGGGTCTTCCACATCTTCATACTCAAAATATTCCTCCATGTCATTGATCCAATCAATAAGCTATTCCAGATTCAAATCTCTAGAATATGTAGAAACTTAGATTTTGGGCCTCTTTCTGATCTTTGAAATGGCCCTCAACAACCTAAGTTCTGCAAGATCTCCTACAGTTTCTTGATCTTCCTCAGATAGCTCTTCTTTAGCTTCATCCTCGCTTTCTTCTCTTGTTCTCAGCTCAAACCCTCTTCGCAGCTCCTCTTGCAATGCATCGATTTGCCTTTGTAGGGCTCTAAAACCCTCTTTCGTCAAAGCATTCCTCCCAATATTATTTCTTCATGGAGAAATCTTGATCTCCATAGCAAACCCACAACCTCAGGTCCTGGTGCAAACTACCTCACGGTTGGCGATCTGTCTACACACTCAGGAACCCTTGTTCTAATACCACTTGATGAAGGCGGGTAAATCATAAAACACACAACAACAGAAATTGCACACAGAAAATAGAACTTTATTTATTATTTTGGACAACTTATTACATTACAAAAGTTCAAATACAATCAGAGGTATCAACCCTCCACAGGCTACAGCACATTACAGCTTCCTCTCACAAGACTCTAGAATCATCTGCCTTCTGTAACCCCAAATCTGCTAGGGTTTCTATTTTCCCACCTATTCTTTACTCTACACTTTCCCTCTTAACTCTACTAATGCCCAGGGTTCCCAAAAATGGTTATTAATAGCTTTTTTGGCAGCGAACAACCTAATTTCAAAATTTGCATCTCCCTCCAAAAATAGGTCAACTTTCAGAAGCCATAACTTTTGATCTGGGTGTCTGATTGACGAACTGTTTTATGCGTCAAAAATATCGCGGAGTACTCTACGAGTTAAAAACCTACTCTACTGGTTTTGGCCATTTTTGTGCCTGTATGGGGCCATTTAGTACCTCAAACCTGAGTTTGAATAATTTTTAGGCATTTTTTGAGAAATGGAAACTTTAATATCTTTCAGCTCGCAAATGATCTTTGCATGATTCCTTCACCAAAGGTCTTATTTTTCTATTATGAAGCTTCCTATAAATTTTCACTTCAATCCGTGCCCAAATGCAAACTTTATAAAAATAGCAGGTTGCTATTTTTAGCAGTTTGGAAAAACTGAAAGTCCTACATTATTCAAGCGATTATGGAACCAGAACCACAAATTTAGAAAAGAAATAGAAAGAACATCAACAATTTTGAAACACATTTTTTTTGGGTGATGCAAGATTGCCCTTACACCACTGGATGTTCCTGCATCACATCCTCTCTCGTAAAGACAAGAGTGTATACACCCCACTCTAGGGTGTCCCTACTTTGTGTCGAAGGAGTTAACAAGTTGTGGGCCCGAGTGTCACACCATTGGCCGACCTTAGGGATAGGAACTGTCTTATGTGTGTGAATTATTTTTGAATTGTGATTAAGGCCCATAGAAATTTGGGGTTGGATAGCCCTCGAACATACACATACGCTCACCAAGTCAAGAGTCACAGCCAAACTGAATGTTGAGTGTCTTCTATGTGTGAAGTGTTTTATGATTTTACCAATAAACTGTCAAACAAACATAGAAGACTGATTTTAGGTTCCAAATAAATAGTGCAACGCATCTGTAGGGTACTAAAATGCAACTACTGAGAAATAGACCGCAACTGAAACACCCTGCAACACATTTGATAAATAGTAAAACACATCTGAAGTTCCCTACAACGCATCTGTAGACTGCTAAAGTGTAATCGAGCCCTTGTGTGATGCATCTGCCTGTAGTGAGACACTTAGAGGATCTTTTAAAAATTGACATCCCCTATCAAATCTGATTGCAACTATGTCAAAACATTTTAGATCTACTAGTTCTGTTCATCCTTTGTATACTCAACTTCATTCCTTTAGGATTAGATTGCATTCCATATTGTCCCAATCATTTAGCTTACCTTAGAACATTAGAAATCATCCCTTGGCATCTAAAGAGGTTCCCAAAAATTTAGTCTTCCTAAGGTTGAAACATAAGGATAAATTGTTGAAACTTGACTACATCATAATTACAAAGTTGGATCAAGAGACCTTGATATCTTTTTCAAATCAATCACAATTTGGGCTTAATACTCACAAGTCTAGTTTAAGTCCATCTTTCAAAGTGAAGTTTCAACTCATAAGCTCACTTTAATCAAATCATTTCTTCTACATCAACACTTCAAGGTCTTGACAAATCTAACTAGCGCTTTGATAAAGTCATAAGTAGACATTAGTACCCTCTTGGAGCTAGACTTTTTGAAGACTAATACCCATTAGCCTTTAGCATAGTCTTGGTCTCATTACATTAGTTGCATCTCAAAACATTGGCATAACATATCCTCATTCCCATTTGCATAGGTACATTTCCAACCTTAGTTGCATCTCTATATCTTCCAAGAAAATACCAAAAATATAGCATAGATACTTTGCATTTCCATCCATAAGTTAAACCCATTTTCACCAACTAGTAAGTCTTATATGGTTGAGACAAAGTTGCAAAAGAAGAGAAAGGGAGAATCCTTAGATCATCTCATGAACGCAATTAGATTTGGAACCTCATCTACAGGGAACACAAGCCTCACTCCAACATGCCAAATCCCTTTGAGAATCTCCTTTTGCAAGAAAACAATCAAGGGATTACTCAACAAGAAATTAAGGAAGCCTCCCAAGATCCTAGAATGTTGTGCATCATAGATGAAATGATAGCTACTAATACTCAAACCTACCTCATGCATCTCTTACAAACTGGCACTAAACTTCCCACAGGGGTAGATGTCAATGCAATTATGGGATCATCGCCAAACAATATCACACAAGGCCAAGGTCAAACAACACCATCCACTAGCTACACGAATCTGACACAAGAACATGCCAACATTCCTATTGATGGTGGTTTTAGCACACAAAAACGCAGGTATGATTGTTGGGATCACACCTCTCTTGAAAATTATCCTACCCTAGGTAAGACTACTCCAAGGATAATACAGCTAGTTCTTAGCTTGCTTGGAATAACTTCAGTGGAATGTCTAGCTGTGCCAACAAGGGGTCTTACAAAAAATGTAGGGTTTATGGAATATGACAGCAGTATGTATGCAGAAACCCTATGATACTTTTAACAGATTTGAGATTTGATTGCTACTTTGAAACCTAAATCTAACAAATTTGATGTAAAGAAAATGTTAAAAGAAAAGGGACGAGAAAGAAGGGATAAGAGATCTTATAGACAATTGCAGAAATGATAATTAGACAGATAGATAGATTCCCAATAGTAAACAAATCTCTGCTTAACTAGGCATCCCACAATGCCACACAGAATGTGTGATCTTTTAAGGAAATGCAATGTTTTCAAATTGTAGAGGGTTCATCAAACACCCAATCCTTGGTGCAACTCAATGAAATCATACAATCAAACTTATCTCATAAAATATGCCCAGACTAACCATGCAAAATGACATACAATCAGTAAGCCATTAATGGTATGGATAGGAAATCCATCAAATATCTGAATGATAAATCACAAATGCAACTGAATATCAATTAATTTCAGATTGACATGAACCATGAAATTCAAAATGAGACAACACAATGATGCAAATTCCCAGCAACTTGCAAAACTTGCTTTGTATTGACTGAATTTTGGCAGTCTCAGCAATTCATTATCAAATCTTACTTATAAATGAGAGAAAAGGATGGCCCCTTTTATAGACAAGGCACCATACCAAGTTTTTCAATGGACGGTGGAGATTAAACAGTCCATATTACATGGCATTTAATGAGATACATCAATTTGTTGTATTTTCGGATTTGTATTTGTCTTTTAGAAAAAAGACAAAATACAGCTTGCAAATACATTGAATCTAGACAAAATGGATACCCATTTAGATATACATGATGAAAAGTCAATTTTCAAGGCCTAATAAAGCCAAAATAGAGTCACATGACACTTGAAAACTTGAGCTGATGTGGATTCTTGGGAGCCCAAGTGTTGAATGGATCAAGAGGAGTATGTGGCACATTTTTGGTGAAAGTGTATCCAACTAGATGCCTGCTGGACCAACATTGCATGCCTGGATGACTAGGATAGCTATGAACAGGTGTGAACATGTCTTGGACATTAGATTGGATATGCAGGATCTACCATGAAAGAAGGATGATCTTCAATGTCTTCCATCCCCAAAGGTCTATCTCCATCATCTTGGATACCATACTAACTTCCTTTTGTATGTGCAGTAGTGATTTGACTGATAGAATGTTGATTCTGCATTTCTGGGTCAGCAAGGTACCTCTAGGTGTACATCCTTCCAAGATGGCTCCAACAAGCTCATGTGTCCTCCAAGACCCGTAATTCACAAGACAAAAGCATCAATTTCATCTTAACAAGTCATTTTTCATCAATTTAGATTAAAACATGTCCATTTGCAGTCAAAAACAACTCAAACTTAATATTACTTCCTTATAGTCTTCTTCACAAATCTAGTGATTTTTGCATTATTTTTTGAGTTTTTTACCATTTTCAAGTACCCATTTGGCCAATATATTGATCTAGGAAGTTTTTGTGGCCATTAGAATCCATTTGCAGACTTTTATTTCATATTTTTCTAGCCTTTTTTGCAAAAAGTGAGATTTTTGGGGGTCACGGACTTTTCATGTGCAGTAGCATTAATTGTCATAAAATATGCCAAAAAATCCACACAAACTTGGTAAAATGTTCATCATGATGTGACAAATAGATATGCAATTCAAATCCATCAATAAAATCTAATTTTCTTCTTGAAAAACTCAATTTTCAAGCCAAAATACCAAAAAGCGTTGATTTTGGGGGTCACTGACTTAGCGCTAATTTTGGGTGTCACTGACATAGTGCTGATTTTGCTTCCAACCGACCTTAGCGCGGATTTTGGGGTTGTCCAACCTTAGTGTAGATTTTGGCTTCATTCAACCTAGTGGGGATTTTGGTTTGGACTGATTAATTGAATAAGTCAGTCGGTGCACTTTTTAGCGCAGGTCCGTGACAAGTGGTTTTAGCGCAAAATGGATTCAGCACTGATTTTGACTTGCACTGACTTGCATGAGTTTGGCAGGTGTCACACAAAAGTCGATTAGGGTCAAATTTGGTGCAAGTCCGTGGGAAGAGATTTTAGCGCTAAGGATGCTTTAAGGAGTTAGCAAGGATTTTGATGCCTGTCGACTTAGCGGTAGTTTGGAGGGAAGTCAGTCGGGGAGGTTTTAGCACAAAAGTCAGTAGGAGTTTTTTTTAGTGCAAAGTGCAGTTGGGGTCATTTTTGGCACCAGATTTTGAACTTCTTAGGATGAAAGTATATTTAAAAATATATTTAAGTATAAGAGAATTTATTATACTTTAAATATTTTTAAATATACTTTCAGAATGTTTGAGATGGGTTCTAGATCCATAGGATTTCATATATAGATTCTAGAATTTTGAGGTTCCACCAGATTTCAGACTTAGCCATTTTTCAGGGTTTTTAGGGTTTCAAACTTAGCCAAATCAGGGCTTCAGGACCATGCAACAGGATGAAAGTATATGGACCCCTTAGTGAAATCTAGTGGAATTTGACACGATTTTGCAACTCTAAGACCTAGAAACTAAGAATTTCAACATGACACATCCTGTAGAAGCAATTTCAAGGGCAATATCGAGTGACATGGGATTTTAGAGAAAAATGCAGTAACACCCAATTTCAGTGTAGAAGGCAACAAATGGCTATTTCTTTTAAGAACAAGACCACTCAAGACACCTCTATATCAATCATGCACAACATCAAATGACTCCAAACATGCAAAAAACTAAAATTTGAAGCAAATCCTGCATTCTAAGCACAAATTCACCTTCTCATTATCATAAAGCAGAAAGGTTGAGACCTCAAGCCAAAGCAAAAGAGGGGGTCTCCATTTGGCAAAATAGGGCATGTGTGCAAGGCACAACAATTCCTATAGGAGAAATGTCACAATATTCCACAATCTCCCATACGCTTCCTCCATTTGACACTAACAATGCAAATGCCATGTCACAACCGCTGAATTTCACAAATCCCTTCGCTTTAATGACAAATGTGGGTCAAAACAAAAGAATGTGAAGAATACACATAGTGACTTCACGGGTGCAAACAAATGGGTCCATGCCACATCAAATGCAAACAAGAACCTTGGGCCTCAAGCAAATAACAAATTAGGCAATCAAAACATGGACCCCCTTGGTCAAAGCAATAACACCATACCAAATGTGAACATGAATTTTGGGGTTACACAAGGTAATATTTTGAGTCATCAATATGTAGACCCAAATCATCAAAATAGTAATACCATACCCAACACTTACACGAATGTTGGTACCACTCAAAATCACACCTTGAATCATCAAAACATTGCCCAAAATCATCCACATGTGTCGCACGTAAATGTCAATAAAAATACTAGTGCATCACACCAAAATACCCATTCGAATCCCTTACAACAACAAGTGGACCTAAACACCCTCTTCCAAACAAATCCCAATAACTTCCAAAACCAAAACACTACAAGTGCTTCACCCCATTTCCAATGTATTAACCCTAATACCATGTACATGCCCAACAATCAAAACCTAAATGCATATTCGTCACACATCCCCTTCAACACAAATATCAACCTACTTGTTACAAATTTGGGATCCCAAAACACATCGACATTAAACATGGGTAATCTATATCAAAACACACTCACAAATGCAATGGACACATCGTTGACCTCCTTTAAATCTTTAGCACACAAGATGCAATCACTAGAGCAATGCTTCTCAAACATGCAAGTATCTACCACAAAAAGGCGTATACCAGAGAAGATTTATGTCCTTAAATCCCTTTGACAAAAGCATTTACATGCCATCCTTTCCTCCAAAATACAACATACCTAACTTCAACAAGTATAGGGGAAAAGGAAATCTTGTAGAACATGTGCGAGAATTTCACACATCATGCCTTGAGATTGCATTTGAACACACATATTTGATGAGATTATTCTCGAGGAGCCTCGCAGGTCAAGCACTTGAGTGGTTTGCACACCTTCCCATGGGGATAAGAACATGGACCGAACTCACAGACAAATTGATATCTCATTTATCATATAACATCAAGATAGATGTGAATGTTGCCACCTTATGCCATACAAGACAAGAAGATGGGAAAATATTTATCTCCTTCCAAAGGTGGAGAGGCCTAGCTAGCAAATGTCCATGTCATATCCCCAAGAATCAATTGGTACCAATTTTTGTGGAGAACCTTAACAAAGAACTCATGCACCAATTATAAATTCATTGTTGTACCTCCTTTGGAGAAGCCGTTGAAAAGGGAACTGTTATCCTATTTTCCTCTGCTCAGAGCTAAGTAGTTAACCTGGTATTTTCCTTGAAAATCCTTTGAAGAGGTCCCTATAAAGCCAAAGTGCCAATTTTCCCAAGAAGCCTTGCCTTAAAAAAAACATTACCATTGGAAAGAGCTTGAAAAAATAGGCAAGTTTGCTTTTTACTTCACCCTGAAATTCGACCAAACAAAGAAGTTATTCATGGTCAAAGTTTTGGTCGACATGCAATTCAAATGTACATTGGGTGGGCTTGCAAATCCCTATCGGCCTCAGAAAATGATGAAAAAAAGTAAGTTGTATGCATTTTGGAATGCATATCAGGCCAAGGAGGTGCATGTACATTTAGAGAATCTTTCGCAAATTCCCAGGATATTCCGGGTTTGTATATTGGGTCTACATGTATATTTGGCTCATACAATGGAAATATACAAGGAAAGTTATACAAAGTAGGGGATACATTACAGGAATATTCCCTCATGTATATCGGGTTTCAAAATGCATATTGTGTTGTATGTTTGCACATACAACGAAAGGGTACAAGTTTGACATGCAAGTGCATCCGCTACAGTAGAATGTACATTCGGCCTTGTATGTTTCTTTATATATTTTGCTTGTATATTTTAAACATACAAGTGAAACATATAGAGAAACATACAAAGGCTGAATGTACAAGAGGTGGGGCCCGCGCACATACAAGGCCGATTGTATATTAGAGATACAAGGGACCTTCACTTGAGATACAAGAAGGGATACATTTGCTACAGTGGCTTGTATGTTTTCACATACAAAGCCGATATACAAAGGTTTATATACAAGCTGGACCTGATTGCATTTTTAACTTGTTTTATTAAAATTTTTGGGTCCGCCTTGTATATGGGTGATTGTATATTGCGATATACAAGTCAGAGATATACAAAGAGAGTAGATACAAGCCAGACCCAACAGAGCAGTCAAATACAGTTAATGGTCAGTTTGGGTTCCATGGCTTGTATGTTTGCAGATACAAAGGAAGTTAGATACAACCTGGATTTCAAAAATGTTTCCCATCTACTTTATAAGAGTTTAAAGTCCGTGACTTGTATATACAAAGGGCATTGTATGTTGTACATTCATTCGCAATATACAAAGGGCCGATATGCAAGGGAGTTTTCAGCCAAACAGGATGCAGTTCTTCAGCGATGGGTCCCAATCTTCAAGTTCGACGACGAATCAGGGGGTGCCACGTGGCAGTGGTGAATGCATATACAAAATCCCTTGCATATACAAAGACAGTTTCAAATGCATATTCTGAAAGTGATCGCAGAGGCCTTTTGGCACCAAAAGCAGAGATACATACAGGGTGTTTTGTACATGCAAAGGCTGACTTAGAGGTATTTTCAAAGGCCGATATATACACAGATGTAGAAGCGATATATACAGGCATTTGACCAGAACTTTGACCGCCTATATCTTCCCCATTTCAATGAATTTTGACATGCTGTAAGAGGCAAAAATGCTTGTTTTTGCCTCCTCTTCCATCTGAGCAGGTTTTTGAGGGGATTTTCTAGTTTACATTTTTTGGATCTAGCTTTGCATGTTTGGGTCGATTAGACGTTTCAGCAGCTGCCTTGAAGTTTTGAAGGGTTTTTCTCCGCACAGTAGCTCAGGTTGGTGAAGTTCTGTAGGTACATTCATGGTGTATGGGCTCTTTGTCCTTCAGGATCATTTCTTACGCATTGAATGGCAACCTTGGAGGCTCTTTCTCCATGCCCCCCGTCCTTTTTTGCGTCCTGGCTGCATTTTCTCAAGTTTTGGCCTGGCAGGGCATGGCTCCTATCCCTTCGCCATGCCTTTGCCCTTACTTTCCTATTTCTGGCATTTAAGGCCTCATTTTCTACAAATCTGAGACTCCATGCCCTTCTAGCAGGAGTTTGGCCTATAAAAAGATAATGTAAACTCTTTTGCAAGGGTGATGGTGTTTTTTGGGGCTGTTATGCTGCCAAAAATTTTGTAGTCAAACCTCTTAGTGTAATTGCAAGGGTATGGGAATGTGACTCACTGTGCCTAAATCTGGCCTTTGCTGTCTTCCTTTTATCCATCAATGAGTGTAATTAGCTATGTTGGTATGCCACTGCTATGAAATATTTCTATATTGTAATGGTTTTCTAGGCCTTCATGATTAATAGATGCTGACTTCTCACCTCTTTTATCTCTAGATTCCTGTGTTTCAATTGAAGTTGTAGTCTGTTATGTGGGTAAAGCAGTCCCTCTACAAGTTTAGCTTGCATACCGAAGCCTCAAACCAGTTTTAAATCTATGTGAATCCCCCCTTAGTAGCAAAAGAATCATTGTTGTGTCTACACCACGACCACCATCACTCACTAAATCTGGTGTATCGCCACTCTTTCCCTTTCAATCTTCCTTCTAACTCTTTCCCCTGCAAGTTGTTTAGCACTCGATTTAGTATCACCGCTCTTTGTAATAGGCTTAGAGCAAGGAACCAGCCTTCTCTGGAGGTCTGATCTCAAATCACAAGGTCCCACACTTCGAGATCATTCCAATGTTACCCCAGGTTGCTAAGGTTTCATAACTGCAGCAAAGGGTGCGAATCTGGGTGATAACAGGAACAACCATTGAGAAAGCCCTCATAGCTAAGGGAACAATCAAAATCTTCAACAGAAACAAAACACCCAAAACCTACCCTATGACAAGAACAAGTTTTGGTCTCGAAACAAGAACGTCACCAATGATGGGGTAGTGGATGCAAAGGCAATCAATAGGATTGACCCTATACTCACACTCAAAGCACCACTGGTGCAAAATAATTAGCCATCCGCTCAAAAACAAACACAACTGCAACAACAAATGGCAAATGCAATTCAAAATAACCAAAGAAGACTGCCTCCAAAGAATAATACTCCTCGATGAAAATTTACACCCCTAACGGAACCTGTTGAAATAATCTTAAAGAAGTTCTTACAGTCCAACCTCATCCAACTACCAGAGGTCAAACCATACGACCCAGCTTTTAAGCCTCCCTCATGGAATGATAACGAGTTTTATGAATATGATAGAATAAAGGGGCACAAAACATCCAATTGTTACAAGCTAAAGAACATCATACAAGACTTTATTGACCGAGGATATGTCATTGTAGATAATCCACAAGGTTCCTCTAATAGAGATCACACTATCTTTCAAGACTCTTTACAGAATCATGGATTAGGACAAGCCTTCACCTTAGGAACCAAGCCACATGACTATGTCAATTACAGCAATGTTGCTTATAAATACACCGTTAACAATATCCGCACATTTGATGATAATGTCTCCATGATCACCATCAAGTCCCATCCTGAGTGTGCCATCACCACTCGTAGGGCCAAGGTAACACTACAATGCACCCCATCTAATTCATCCAATCCATTTAATTCACAACCAAAGACCCAATATAATCTCTTGGACCACTTGAAAAAGACTCCAACATAAATATCCATTTTCGAATTGCTTCACCTATGACCAGAGCATAAGGCCATTCTGGACAAGGCTTTGTTGGAATCTTCTATCCCCATGGACCTAAATGTCAGTCAATTTTAAGCCATGATAGGACATTTGGCTACCTCCAACCATGTCACTTTCACTAAATGCAATGTACCCTCACATCGACCCAATCACACCGACCCATTACACCTTGATGTCTTCATTAACAAGCACAAGATTAGACGGGTCTTAGTAGATGGTGAAGCTGGGTTAAATATATGTCCTTTAAAGTTAGTGATGATATTGAGATACTTGGAAGCATGTGTGGACCCCACCAAAAGAATTTTCATCAAAGCTTACGACGATGCTGAACGTTCCTCCAAGGGAGTGATCTCACTTCCCGTAAGAGTTGAGCCTACCACCCTCAATACTACATTTCATGTCTTGGATGATGAACTTCCCTACAATCTTATCCTTGACCGACCATAGATCCATGCCATGAAGGCTGTGCCATCCACTTACCACCAATGCATTAAATTCCCTTATAATGGCATGGAAATCACTATACCTAGTGATCTCGACACATTTAAATATTGCATCCATTTAAGAAAAGTTCCACAACATCAAGTACTTGTAAATAACAGAATCTCACCTTCCACCTCATCACGTTATGTCAACCCATCCACATTATCAAAATCCACCACCACCTTCATTCCGCCACTTAACCCTAAAGTTTAGAGCCAAGATAAAGGATGTGGAGAATATAAGATAGAAGGCTCATACTGCATTGGCAAGCTCTCGACATCACCAAGGTCTCACGGCAAACTTGGCCCAATCAAACCTACGGAGACTATTTCTGCCACCCCCACTACTTTCACAAAATGGGGAGAACTTAGCAAAGAGGATGTAGATGATGATGTCTGTAAGTGGCTCTACAAGGAGGAAGAAGAGGTCAAGCATGTATAACTACCTGTGGAACGATATGGAAAAGGCTACGAATTTGTAAAACAACAAGGATACGATGGGCATAGTGGACTGGGATGTAACAAAAATGGGAGAACAAAACCCATTAAACCAACCATGCAACCTTACAACAAGGGGCTAGGGTATACATCATGAAGAGAAAGTACTCCTAGTACTAAGTTACTTTTGAGTAGGGATGCACTTGTACTTCCAAGGACGTCGAGACATCAAGGGACCTTCCTAAACCCGAGCCCGCATCTTCTCAACCTCACCTACCTGACGACAAAGCCTGGATTATCATCTTCTGGGATCCTTAAAATACTTCCATTTGTACCCTGACTCCCATAACCATAAGCTACATGAACACTGATGATGGCTTGCCATTAGTCCACCCTGAACTCATAGACTGGGATCAACATACACCACTTATCTTGGATTTGTTTGAGAACAACGAAGCTATTGCCGAGTTCATGGGACTTCGTGAAGGCATACCTCAGGGGGACATAAAGTTAGATACATCATGGATCTCGATGACACTACTTACTTCAGAGAATCCAATCCACCCTCTAGTCACAAAAGTGAAAAAGAAAAACAAAAAAGGTCTCTAGGTGAAAATTGAAAGGCACCTCTTGACCATGAAAAAGTAAAAATAAAGGATGTATCTAAGGGTGAAAATTTTTCTGAGGCACCCAAGGATGGAGGGTCAAAAGTGCTTCCTATCACGCAAGAGAGATCACCATTGCTGGTGGAAAAATTTGTTGAGACTAACCTCAGTACAGAAGAAAATCCTAGGATCATTCATTTTGCTGAGTCATTAACAAAACAAGAGAAGCCTGAATTCAAAGATTTCTTCTTGGCAAGGCAAGTCAATTTTGCCTGGTCATATGCCGATATTCTCGGGCTTGATCCATAATTTGTCTTACATCACCTACCATTCACTAGTAGAATTTGGCAAATAAATGACTAGGCGACTAAAACTTTTAGTCACAACTAAAAATGACTAAATTCTACTATTTTTTGCAACACAGCTATAAATGACTAATTTGATCGTCGGGTAAAAAACACAACTAAATAATTAGTCACACAAATAAAAATTAGACAATATGATATAAGGCAAGAGTTACTTTTACCCTTACAAACTAAAAACGCAGGAAAATGAAATCCAAATTTAAGATTTTCCCACATCACGTAAAAGGGCCTAGGTAGAGAGTCAAAACATTATTTTTCTTTATATAGTAAAAGGGACGCGGGAAAATCTAAAGTAGGAAAGGGAACAAGAAGAGGGCGAGTTCAATAGTTTTGGTATACAGTCTGTGTGGTACTTGGTGAAGAAGCATTTGTGCCAGGTAGTGAAAAGGGAAGAGGGTTTTCAGTGGTTGTGTGATGGAGTGTGCGTTTGGACTAGTTGGGGATGGGTTTCCTCTGGTTGTGGCCAATATGTCTTCCGTGCAAAGCATTGTAGTGTAGAAGACGTCCGAGGATAAAATAATGCTCCTCCATTCTCACAAGCTCATGGGTGCCAACAACAAGGGTGGAGATAGGTACACATTCATCGCACTTTTAAAAAAATATTATAATCCTTTTCAGTTTTTTGGTTTCTAGGGTTTTTTTCTACATGTGATTAGTAGCCGTATTTCTAACTATGATTTACAGAGTGCAATTCACAGAATACATTCAAAAGAATGTTCATCTTTATCAATTTCACAATGGCATTCTGATATTTGGTTTTGTTTTTATTCCATATTCTATAAATTTACCTTGTGCAATAACATCTGGCTTACATCCCACAAGACCCAGGCTTCTTTTTTTTTAAAGAATAAATCACTTATTCATGTAAGTGCAATTACATATTTCCATGGGACTGTCCTGAGAGTAAAATTAGGAGCCCAAACCCTCTATTATAGATTATCATAGATTGCAATGACAATAAATAGAGGGTAATTTTTTTCCTCTCAATAGCTTCATCCATAAAGTACTTCATCCCACTGCACTAATTTTTTTTTCAAAACTGCTTTAATAGGATGTGAAATCTACAAATCCATTCACAATAGCCAATCAGCTCAAGCAGATAGGGAGAATGCAAATGGCTCAAAAGGTCCACCTCCACTCTGAATTCACGTTCTCCTTGCTTTCCACCTTTATCAAGTTGTTTGATGGCCACTATTCTACCATCAGGCAAGATGCTTTTGTACACTAATCCAAATCCTCCATTGCCAATAACATTAGCAGGGTTAAAATTGTTTGTAGAAAATTGAAGTTGTCTGTAAGTGAACATCTGGGCTTCTTTGTGTGTTATAACATGGATGGTAGGGATAGGAGGATTGATGTGATCTGATGATAAACTTTTCCTTAAATCTGGGCTACCATTCTCACTAGGTTGCCTTGATATATTGCCATTACTAGGTTTTTTTTAGGATCCGTCAATTTTCCTTGCTATATGACTTCTTCTACCTACATTGCTTCTTCTATAGTGGTAGAATCCAAGCAATAATAATCCCAGAGAAACCAAGCTACAAACTATGGCTACTCTTACAATAACCACACGGATTCTATGTGCTCCTCTATGTTGATCAGCATGCAGCTTACCCCATAATCTTAGTATGTTTGCAACAATATTTTGCATAGGCAATACTCAAATTGTTTTATTTTCTAATTTAATGTTCTTTATGAATTGATTTTCATGGTATGAATTGAGCTCATAAGATCTGATTTATCAAGTTTGTGAGGTTTTCCATCTTTTAGGGTTTTGATCAGTATCTTCTCACATTTTGGATTATTCAAGATTAGTTACATATTTGCACTTTGTGCTATTATTGTTCAACATTGGCCACATCTATCCTCTAATATGTGCTGCTAGAAATGAGAAATAGGAAATGAGATGGCATTGGCAACATGATGGGAAATTGGAATAGGTTTAGGTTGATTTCTGCTTAGGCACAATAAATGCTTGTACATATAAACATTTAAATATGTAATTTATGGTGCAAATTACAACTGCAAATAAAAGACACAACAAATTGTCACCTCCAAGCACACCCTGCCATCTGCCCCAACAATGTTTGGCTCCATCAATGTTCCAAACAATACAGACAATCTTCACAGTCATTTAGTAGTCTACATTTGCAATTGAAGGAGGCAGTGCCATCGCCTTTTAAGGATGATGGGTTTCAATCTGGAGACTTAAAGCCTTACTACAACCCTGCCACATGGACTCCCACCTATAATTCTTTCCCTATTTGTCCATATCAACAACCATCTACCTCAACACTTAGCTCTTTGTGAAAGCCACCTCAAATGCCTAGGTCAATTTACTCTGCTGATGTTGATGTTAGAAAAGACAACAAACCTTCAATGGAATCAATGCAGAGTAAACAATCTCAATTTCACCCCCCTAAAACAGAAGACACACTCACAATGGACAAGGGGCTCAAAGGAAGAAAAAGCATTTAATTTAAACCAACAACTCTCCACCCTAAAAACAAGACCCTACAGCTGGTAGTTACCAAATTGTTGGACTTTATATCTGTTGTCATGAAATTTTCCAATTCAAATTTTCAAATTTAATGTCTTCCATGTAAGTCAAAGTTGTCTCATGTATCTCTCAAGTTGACAATTTACAATGTCAAGTTTCATAGTTCAAATTTTAAGTGTGGACAATTTGCATAAAAGGTCACAATATCAAAATGCTCAAATGTCCAATTGGTCCTACGAAAGGTTAGGTCTTCTGAAAAGTTAAAATTCCTAAGTTAAAAGTTGAGAATTTGCCCTGGGTGGAGTTTTGGGGTTTTCATGCACTTTTGTAATTTTTACCGGACTACGAAGGAACCCTGAAATTCTGCGTGTTTGTATTATGGCAAAGCTCATGAAATTGAAAGTCTTGTGTGAAGATTTTGACATGACATTCAATGAGTACTACAAAGTACCTCATAAGATGCTGGATATTTACATAGCTAGAAATGCGTTCTATAGGTACTTTGATGGCTTAGATCAAAAAGTAGCCTTGTGCCACGTGTCAACACCTTACTCGTTAGTAAATCGCCATTGACCTTTCTCACGATTCCGTCTTTGTCCGTCATTCCCAGGCTTAACCACCATACCACAAACCCCATTGCATGATTATCGTGGTGTTACGGGTTATACACTATACCACTACAAGGCCATTTCATTGACCATTGCGGGACGACGGTATGTATACCGCACTGCCGCAAGGCCATTCCATTGACCATCGCGGGATGGCAGTGTGTATACCACACTATCACAAGGCCATTCCATTGACCATTGTAGGACGATAGTATGTATACCGCACTACCGCATGCCAACTTGATAGACCATTGCGAGGTGGCAGGTTCTTCACCGCACTACCACACAGACTGTCAAAAGACTCCCGTGGGATGGCGGTTAACACCGCCAACCCATACCTCTCTTATCTACACTTAGCAGTACTGCGGTAAACACTAGATTTGATAATAATGATGGAACTTTAGGGTTTGATAGACCTTATTAGGGTTTAATAAAGCTCTTAGGGTTTAATAGAGCTCTTAGGGTTTACAAAGACCTTAAAAATATAATGCAGACCTTCCTAGGTTATACATATCCCTAAAACTCTTGATAAACCTTCTTAGGGATATAAAAATTTTGAATGCTTGAAATACCTCATGGTGATGGGGATCTTACCCCTGTATGCATTGCCAACATTACCCATTATTTTTGGGAATGAAGATCATTTGGTGATTTATTTTTCTTCATTACTTCTCACTTGATAAGCTTTTGGTACAACATCCTATGCTTTACCCTTCCACTGTCTTTGATCCCTTTGTATGGTCACTCTATTTATTTCTCCATATGATGCCACAAGTACTCCAAAGATAATCACATACACCAAATGCTTCACAAACCCTTCATAAAAGTTTGACAAACCTAGAAATGTTTGGTAGACCTTTTAATAGCTTCAAAGACTCTTCATGGCAAACCTAATGAATGACTACAAACCTTTCTATTCTTGTCTTGGCTAGGCCATGTACTGGCCTATTATGGGTTCCATAGGGTTTCTAGAAGTCTATCTATATAGACCTTACAAATGTATCATCAACCCTTAGAAAACTTCATAGACCCTTAAAAAGCTTGTGCATACCTTTAATGACTTGATAGAGTTCCTAATGATCATGCATAATTTCTCATGGCTTATGCAAGGTCTTCAAGGTTTTATAATATGTATTTTAGACAATCTCATGCTTTACAATAGATCATAGATTATACAAAGCTTCAATAACCTCTACATGATTTTAAGACTCTTTACAAACATTACAATGGTTTTCACAAATCCTAAGAGAACTTCATAGACCCTTATGGTTATACAGAGCTTCTTTGAACTACATAGACCCTAACATGATTTGATAGACTTGACATGGCTTAAAAGACTTCTTAGTAGTTATATAGGCCTCTTTACACTTTGTAGACCTCCTTTAAGCTTCCATAGTCTCCTTAATGCTTGGTGGACCTCTAATCTCTAATGATTTTCATAGTGTTTCTAGGTTTGACAGAGCTCTCACCTTGATTTAATACCATGTACAAGCATGTATGGCTCTGTTGGTCTTGTAGAACTCCTACAAATCTCCTCCATGAGCATACAATCTTGAAATAGACCTTCTAATGCTCTACAAACCTTCTAGGATTGTGATACTTCTATCATAATGTATGTATAGATGTGTATCACCCATAGAACATTGTAGGAGAATCACTATAGAAGATGAATAACTGCTCTATCACTGGGGATGACATGGTGCATGTTCTTTTTTTATTTCATATGTCCTTTCCCTATGATAAAAGCAATGCGGTAATCTTAAATGAGATTAGGTATTTTTTTGGAACCAATGATGATAGTGTTACTAAACAAAAAAATAAGAATCACTACAGCTCTGGCAATGACATTCTGTTCACGTGGTGCGCACAGAGAAATTCTTTGGCATTTAATATGAGAATAAATCATTATTGAACAGTAATTCAAGAGTTAAAACTCCAGATCAAAATTAAAATTTATTCATCTTGCCTACAAATGCTGGACACAAAAGTTGCAGAACAATCTAACATGCAGTTCACTGGCAACAATCTAACTTGCAAAACTTGTCTAAAGACAAAATATGGCCTCCAAAATGTCTCATAGAATGTCATTTGCTGCTTGGAAAATGAGTTCTATTGGGTCTCATTTTGTAGATTTACTTTAATAGCATGGGGGATTTGTTTAGATAGGTATTTTTGGTGTAGCTTTCATGATTCTTTTTTCTATCCAGACAAACATCTAGTGATTACACTATTCTGGGAATTTCCACCTACGACATGCATGCCTGTATACCATTGATATATATGTGTAATATATTGTTTCATGTTTTTTACACTAATTTATGTAGATGTACATGGATGACTGGGTGGATGGACTAAGAATTTTAAATATTAGTGTATAAACATGCATGCCTTTGTATTACATACACAATCATAAATGTCTTGTTATTATTTTGTATTATAGTTGTACTTTTACCCTTTTTCCCTCGATGCCTCCCTTTTCGAATATGACTACTATGATTGGGTGTAACCATTTCAACTCGTGTAGATGCATAGTTTTCCCAGTTTCAATGTATTAAAATTGAAGATTCTAGAAGAATCAAGGATCATAATGTTGTTAACTTTTTTGTCAGTAATAAGGTATTAAGGACCATTTCCTTATTTTTGAACAATTAGTAGAATTGATGTTTGTTTGAGATTTACATAGTGGTCTAACACAAACATGGTATAGTATGAAAATAATTTCATTGTCTCATTTATTGACTTTGTTAAGAGGGTCTTATGCCATGCTCATTTGAAAACATGAGGTGATTATGTCTAAAGTCTTTTGTTTGGATTTCATGCTTTCTCAGTCAGTTATTGAAAGTTGAAACAATTGTATCTATTATATTTATTTTTAATACTGAGATTAGTCATGCACTAGGTTTAAATTAGTTTGGTGGTTGAAATTATTGTAGAGTTTCCAAGCATGGGATCAATGCAAGCAGCTTTGCCAAATTTTAGTGGTCCTCCACTAGCAGGACCTAGTCCTGCTTTAGGACCTCTTAATGGCTAGTGGACATCACCTTCACAACCACCAGTTCCTTATCCAGTTGCTGCTCCAGGTAAATAATCTCCTTGTTGATGGTGAACTTTTAGTTGTATTTCACCTATTATCAAACCATACATACTTAAGTTTGTCATGCTATTCAAAGGTAAAATTTTAAATCCTAAATGAAACATTATGGGTTGATCTATAACTCATATTGTTGGATTTAAGGCATACAACTGAGAGGGGGGGGTGAATCAGTTGTATAAAACTTCTTGTTCTTTCAAACACTTGATTCTTCGTTGTTAGTTAACAGCATATCAATTAATCATCCATGAAAGCATAATACATAAACACAAGAGCAGATAAACATCAACACATTGAACACCAAGATTTTGACGTGGAAAACCCGGTTAAGGAAAAAACCACGGGGTGATTAACCCAAGGATTATTCTCTGTTAGAAGAATAAGAAAAAGAATGGCACTTGCCAATTAGGGCTCACTGCCCGAGCACACTGCTCACAAAGAGGCCCACTGCCTACAAGGAGACACACTATCTACAAAGTGATAAGAATCACAATCTTGAACTGGAGAATGACATCTCTACCATGCCCAGATCAGTTCCATTTAAGCCCAAAAACCTCTGCTCTGCCTTTCGCACTTCTCTTCGCTATGCCACACTCATCCACACAATCCACATAATCCACATAATCCACACTTCGAAATGAACTCACAAACCGTTATTTATACAAGACATCAACTTAGGAACAAACATCTAAGTCGGCAAACAACCATAAGAGTATCCGCAAGATGAATAACACATCCGGTCGGCCACCACAAGAACATTCGCAGGATGAACAACTCATCCGGTCGGCTAAACAGAGCAAGAACTTCATCCGGAAGAATATCTTCAATTCCGGGCTCTACTATCAATGCGGACCAACAACACAACCTCAACATGATCCAAGAACCTTCACAAGCCTGCCTGAATGACCAGGTACGTCTGCATTTCCTTTACTTACTGAAATCTCTTATCCTCCTTATCCGAAACTTCAAGAACACTGTCTGTCGCCACTGTCATAATGCAGGAGGTACTTCCGGACCTCCAAATTATACACAACTCGAGATGGCACATCACAAGGACATCCCAAAGACTCCTTCCAATCTGTAGATTAGGATTATACAGTTCCGGACCTCACCGGACCTTTTTGTGATCCTCTGTCACCTCTGAATACTTGCCGGAACCGGTTCTACACCGACAGCCACAACTCCTTCAGATCTTCATGCGGACCTCTGAAATCTTAACTGAAGCATCTCAAGACTCATATCTACAAACCCTTTAATCCGCATCCTCCGGTTCGCATCCTATACAGTACATTTGCCTTCTTCTCATCACTGTTCTTTACTGTTCCTGACTGAGGCTAATTTTCTCAATATCCTCAGCACACTGCTCATTGAATCCTTCTTGTCAAAGCAATATGAGTATGTTGACATCAATGACAACACTGGTTTACCTCATACTTGCAACAGTCTCCCCCTTTGTCATTGATGGCAACATATGATGTGAAAAACCATCAAGACAAGAAACTTCTCCTTTCTGTCACTTCTCCCCCTATCAGCAACATGTCTTCTCCTCATTTACTGCTCCCCTTTTGATCATCAGCTACTTGTTTTTCACATGTCTTCTCTCCCCCTTTGACATCAATGGCAAAGGGCTCATACTTGCAATTTTAACACATCAGAATCATACCAGCTGCTCCCCCTTAGTAGCAGCTCCCCATCATCAATCCGGATCACAAGATATGACTGTGATATCCACCGGACTGATGCACATCAGTGCATCCTAGTTCATCACCGGAGGGGCCATGACCCCTAACTTCTCCCAGAGATATTCAAAAGAGTCCTTGGGAAGAGGTTTAGTAAAGATATCTGCAATCTGATCCTTTGAGGGAACATACTCCAATCTGACTTCTTCCTTGTTCACTTGTTCTCTCAAAAAGTGAAACTTGATAGATATGTGCTTAGTCTTAGAATGCAATACCGGATTCTTAGAAATATTAATTGCACTTGAATTATCACAGAAAATTGTGATAGGCTCCTCATATTCAACTTTAATGTCTCTTAGCATCTGCTTCATCCATAAGATTTGAGTGCAGCTACCTGCTGCTGCAATGTATTCTGCTTCAGTTGTAGACAGAGATATTGCATCTTATTTCTTGCTTAGCCAAGAAACCAATCTCTTCCCCAAAAAGAATGCTCCACCACTAGTGCTCTTCCGGTCATCCACATCTCCTGCCCAATCTGCATCTGTGTAAGCATGAAGAGAGAAATCCGGATCTCTAGGGTACCATAGACCATACTCAACTGTTCCTTTCAGGTACTTAAAAATTCTTTTGATAGCCATAACATGAGATTCTCTAGGATCAGCCTGGAATCTTGCCACAAGACCAATAGCCTGCATTATATCTGGTCTAGTCTGAGTGAGATACAACAATCCACCAATCATTGATCTATACTTTGTCTGATCTGCCTTTGGGGAGTCATCATCTTTGCTCAACTTACATCCGGTTGCCATGGGAGTGTTCATTGGCTTTGCATCTTCCATACCAAATTTCCTCAACAATTCTTTCACATATTTGGTCTGAGAGATGAAGATTCCTTTCTTTGTTTGAGTAATTTGAAGACCCAAGAAGAAATTCATTTCACCAAGCATGGACATTTCAAACTCACTTTTCATCTGATTTGCAAAAGTTTTGCACATACTATCTCTTCCTCCAAAAATGATATCATCCACAAACACTTCAACAATCAAAATGTTTTCATGAACAATTTTGAAATATTAGTTACTGTCAGCAGTACCTTTGTTGAATCCAATCTGCACAAGATGCTTATCCAACCTTTCATACCATGCTCTTGGGGCTTGCTTTAGTCCATACAATGCTTTCTTCAACTTGCAGACCATATCATCATTATCAAACAATTGAAATCCATCCGGTTGTTCAATGTAAACTTCTTCTTCCAGATCACCATTTAGGAAAGCAGACTTGACATCCATCTGATATACCTTGAAGTCTTTGAAGGCAGCAAATGCAAGAAATAATCTGACTGCTTCAATTCTTGCCACCGGAGCAAAGGTCTCTTCAAAATCAATTCCTTCTATTTGAGAGTAGCCTTTGCAGACCAATCTAGCTTTGTTTTTGATAACTTCACCAGCTTCATTCAGTTTGTTCTGGAAGACCCATTTGGTTCCAATCACATTCCTGTCTCTAGGTCTGGGAACAAGATCCCAAGTATGATTTTTCTCAATTTGCATTAATTCATCTTTCATTGCTTTAGTCCAGTTTTCATCATTGCAGGCTTCATTTACTGTTTTAGGTTCAATCTTTGAAATCAGACAACATTCATCCTGATTTTGAGCAACATTCCTTCTAGTTTGCACACCTTTGCTTCTGTCACCTATGATCTGATCTTGAGAGTGGTTTAGTGTTACATACCTAGGAATTTTGGGAGTATCCTGCACTGCTGCTTCTTGATCAGGCTCATTCAAACCTATCTCTTCTTCCTGATTTACCGGATCAGGCTGACTCTGTCTTACCGGAGAGGATTGAGTTCCTTGAATCTAAACACCGTCTTGGTCATCTTCATCAAATTCATAAAATCTTGAGGGCTTCTCAATTCCTTCATCAACTTTCACATTAGTGCTTTCTATCATCTTCCTCAGTCTCTTATTGTAACACCGGTATGCTTTGCTTTGAGTGGAGTAACCCAAGAAAATTCCTTCATCACTTCTAGCATCAAACTTTCCTAGATCTTCATCTCTTTTGATATAACACTTGCAACCAAATACTCTGAAATATTTCACAGTAGGAGTGATGCCAAACCAAAGTTCGTAGGGGGTCTTACCGGTATTGTTTCTGATTTGAACTTGATTTAGAGTGTAGACTGCAGTGCTGATAGCTTCTTTCCAGAACATCTGAGGAACATTTGCTTCCAACATCATTGTCCTGGCAGCTTCCTGGATGGTCCGGTTCTTTCTTTCAACTACTCCATTCTGCTGTGGAGTCCTAGGAGCAGACAATTGTCTCCTTATACCCTGCTTCTCACAAAAGTCAATGAACTCACCAGATGTAAATTCACCACCTCTATCAGACCTTAGACATTTAAGTTTCAATCCGGTTTGATTCTCTACCATAGCTTTGAAGATTTTGAACTTTTCAAGGGCTTCTGATTTCTCTTTTAGGAAGGTAACCCACATCATCCGGGAATGGTCATCAATTAACAACATGAAATATCTATCACCTTGCAGACTCTTGATTCTTGTCAGACCACAGAGATCAGTATGTACTAATTCCAACAATCCGGTAGAGGACTAATCTTTGCTTTTGAAAGAGACTCTGCTCTATTTACCTAGCTGGCATTCTTTGCACAAACTATTTGTAGGTTTCACCAATTTTGGAAGGTCTCTTACAGCCTGAATATTGCTTATCTTGATGATGTTATCAAAATTCACATGACACATTCTTCCATGCCATAACCAACTCTGATCAACTTGAGAAAACAGACAACTTTTGTTTGAACCAACCAGATGAAAGATATTACCTTTTGTTTGAGCACTGGATGCAATTTCAGTTTCGGAGCTTGTAAAGATTCTGCATTTTCTATTCTTGAACCGGAGATCATAGCCTTTGTCCACTAACTGACCAACACTGAGAAGATTGTGCTTCAATCCTTCAACATATAGTACATTACCTGTTTTGCTCTTTCCATCAAAGGAAATAGTTCCCCTACCTCTGATTCTGCCAGCAGAATTGTCACCAAACTTTACCATTCCTCCTTCATACCTTTCCAAATCTAAGAACTTATTCTTGTCACCAGTCATATGGTGAGAACACCCACTATCAATAACCCAATCATCCTTTTCTTCCACTTGAGCAGCCAAAGCTCTTTCCACAACCTTGTGATTGACAGATTCAGAGGATATTGAATCTTCTTCCTTGATGGCAATAAACACCCATTCATTTCCGGATTTGCTTCCTAGTTCGGATTCATCATCTGTTACTCCTTCATTGTCATCTTCTTCATGAACATAATAGTAGTTCTTTTGAAACCTTTGTCTGTTAGTATTAGACCTTGCAGATCTTTCCGAACATCTTGAAGCAAAATGACCAATCTTATTGCAGTTGAAACACTTAAAGGGTAGTTTTCCTTCATACTTACCGGATCCTCTTGGTAGTCTCTTTGCAATGAGGGCTTCAAGTTGAGCTGTTTCTGCTTCTTCTTCTTCCATGTCTCTTCTTGCTTGATCATACCATGACATCTTCCTTGATGAGTTTTCTCCCGGATCAAATCTCTGTTTGCCTTTCACATAGGTACTGGCTTTGAAAGCAGATTCAGTCTTGGGAGGATCATCTCCAAACTCGGTCATTTCAAATGCAGCTAGTTTGCCAGCCAGTTGTTCTCTCATGACAGTTGTGTGGGCTCTGAATTCATCAATTGCAGCAACCTTGATTTTGTAGGCAGCAGGAAGGGATCTAAGGATTTTGCAAACGATCTCATTTTCATCCAGAGTTCCACCAGCATTTCTAATTCCACACACTAGTTCATTCACTCTTGGCATAAAAGTAGTGATGTTTTCATCATCCCTCATCTTCAATCTTTCGAATTTCCCTTTCAAACTTTGCAACCTTGCACTTTTGACAAACTCATCTCCTTCATACAGAAGTTCCAGTTTAGTCAGGATCTCATATGCAGTTGGTAGGTCAATAACATTTGAGAGATCTGAGTCATTCAATGCGCTTAGAAGAGCTTCCTTGGTCCGCAGATTGTTTTTAGCTTCTGTGATTTCATTCAGAGTTGTCGGACCACCTTGTGGAGGTACATATGGTTTTGAAACCATGGCCAAGTATGCTTTTCCCATACATTCCAGGTGACATTTCATGCGACCCTTCCAGAGAGTAAAATTGGTTCCATCAAACTTCGGACTATCCTTTTTGTATGACGACATCCTAGATCTCCTCAAGCGGTTAAGCTTCTTTCAGAGGAACTTGGCTCTGATACCAATTGTTGGATTTAAGGCATACAACTGAGAGGGGGGGTGAATCAGTTGTATAAAACTTCTTGTTCTTTCAAACACTTGATTCTTCGTTGTTAGTTAACAGCATATCAATTAATCATCCATGAAAGCATAATACATAAACACAAGAGCAGATAAACATCAACACATTGAACACCAAGATTTTGACGTGGAAAACCCGGTTAAGGGAAAAACCACGGGGTGATTAACCCAAGGATTATTCTCTGTTAGAAGAATAAGAAAAAGAATGGCACTTGCCAATTAGGGCTCACTGCCCGAGCACACTGCTCACAAAGAGGCCCACTGCCTACAAGGAGACACACTGTCTACAAAGTGATAAGAATCACAATCTTGAACTGGAGAATGACATCTCTACCATGTCCGGATCAGTTCCATTTAAGCCCAAAAACCTCTGCTCTGCCTTTCGCACTTCTCTTCGCTATGCCACACTCATCCACACAATCCACATAATCCACACTTCGAAATGAACTCACAAACCGTTATTTATACAAGACATCAACTTAGGAACAAACATCTAAGTCAGCAAACAACCATAAGAGTATCCGCAAGATGAATAACACATCCGGTCGGCCACCACAAGAACATTCGCAGGATGAACAACTCATCCGGTCGGCTAAACAGAGCAAGAACTTCATCCGAAAGAATATCTTCAATTTCGGGCTCTACTATCAATGCGGACCAACAACACAACCTCAACATGATCCAAGAACCTTCACAAGCCTGCCTGAATGACCAGGTACGTTCGCATTTCCTTTACTTACTGAAATCTCTTATCCTCCTTATCCGGAACTTCAAGAACACTGTCTGTCGCCACTGTCATAATGCAGGAGGTACTTCCGGACCTCCAAATTATACACAACTCGAGATGGCACATCACAAGGACATCCCAAAGACTCCTTCCAATCCACAGATTAGGATTATACAGTTCTAGACCTCACCAGACCTTTTTGTGATACTCTGTCACCTCTGAATACTTGCCAGAACCGGTTCTACACCAACAGCCACAACTCCTTCAGATCTTCATGCGGACCTCTGAAATCTTAACTGAAGCATCTCAAGACTCATATCTACAAACCCTTTAATCCGCATCCTCCGATTCGCATCCTATACAGTACATTTGCCTTCTTCTCATCACTGTTCTTTACTGTTCCTGACTGAGGCTAATTTTCTCAATATCCTCAGCACACTGCTCATTGAATCCTTCTTGTCAAAGCAATATGAGTATGTTGACATCAATGACAACACTGGTTTACCTCATACTTGCAACATATATAATTATTGAAATATTGGAGTTAAATATAAGGCCTTAGTTGCTTTTAGTTTTTGTCTTTTGGTTGAATTAGTATCCAACAAAAGAAATGCATGCTTGCTAAAGCAATGAATTATTTTTTGAAAATTTAGGTCGTTTCTTTTGGGTTGAGTGCTTTTGTAGAGTTTGTAGCTCAGGGCCCAAGCTAAAAGATTGAGTTTGGGAAAATCAAATCAAAATCTTATGGATTTGATTATTGGGTTAGGGGTTGTATGTAGCTGAATCTAAGTCTTAGTGATAGTTTTTGATGTCTAGAACTCTGTGAGGTATCAGTCCCTGAATGTTCTTTTATCAAATTTATGTATAGATGTGTATCCCCTGTAGAACATTGTAGGAGAATCATTGTAGAAGATGAATTGACTCCACATGCTTCTTAACTAACCCTGTTTCATTTCATGAATACCTGAACCTTCTCAAATGGATAAGCCATCTTTCCATAAGAAATACATTTTTCTTGTTTCCAAGAAACATAGTTGAGACTTTGTTGGGTGACAACTTCAAATGGATGTGAGCTGGTCTGTCAAGCAACCATATTTAGATCTAGTAGTCTTTTTATTTTAATTTAAATCTTTATTGTAGGTTATTTTCCCTATATCATTTATTCTTGGTTTGAACTCCTTGATTTTGTAGTTTTTTGTTAGGACCCAGAGCTTTCATATGCAGGACCACCTACAAGGCACCAAAGGAGTCATCTGGATCATGACTTAGGAGTTGGTTAGTATTTATTGAGTGGTATAATGGTGGTTGAACTATCCTAGTCTATACAACTAAGTGATGTACTTGTGTGCTTTGTAGTTTGTTTGTTTAATTTTTTATGCTTAGAAAAACATCATAAATAGATAGGATGATATTTTGTAATTTATTCCTCCAATCACTTGTCATAGGTCTAGTTGGAGGTAGCAGAGCTGGTGGAATGGAGGGTGTACCTTATCCACCTATTTATTCAAGCAAAAATGTTGGTGGTTATCGACCAAGAAGTGGTCCAGGATCATATTATTGAAAGGTTAGTTTCTACTGTTATGGCATCAATTAGTTTTTTTTTAAACAATTATATACGATCTTGTTTTAAAAAAATTGTTTGCCTGTTGTGCTTTTCTATTAACTATGATAGTAGCTTTTTGACTTATTTCAATTTAGTTTTTTAATTTGTTATTACTAAATATTTACACATTTAAGTACAGAATGAGATCTATCAGGCAGACTGGATCGAATGGATTCAGCTCATGGGATGTTTTTGTCTTAGTTGGTTCTCTGAGAAAGTGAAGGTTTTATGATGCAACAAAGTAGGGAGGTTAAAGAAAGTTTAACATTCATCCTTCCTCATGCCACTTAGGAGTTCTTTTCAATAGCAAAATAAGAGGAAGCAACAGTTAGGCATCCAATGGCTTTTTGACTTTTCAAATTGTGACACATGTCACTTATCTATTGTAACATATTACTAAGGATTTGGAAAGGCTTGTAGGCTAAAGGGCATGCCTTCTTTCATTTTGAGTTAGTTGTTTTCACTTTTTGGCAAAGCATTGTAAACTTGGAGAAGTTTCTTTCTTGTCATTTATGTGCATTGTAACTCAGATTTTCAGTCTTGTAACTGAAAATAAACATTGTAATACTCTATTTCTAAGTAGTTTTCAAGCAAGATAGATATTTCAGACCTGTGCAAGTTGTAAGAACACCTTTCTTTTAATAAAGTTCATCGATTTTGCCTTCTCAATGGCTGTCTTATTGTGTGCAATTGATGATTGATGTGTATTTCTGTGTTTTATGTGTAAATCCTAAAGTATCAGACTAAATATACTACCAATTAACAGAAATTAGTGAATAAATATGACTAAACATATGACTAAATATACTACCAGTTGACAGAAATCAGTGAATAAATATACTACCAATTGACACAAATTTGGTCACGTTATAAATTTGGTCATGTGACAAAATAAATGACCAGCAATAAACTACTAATGGTCATGTAACCAAGCTCAGTGAATAAATGTGACTAAATATATGACTAAATTAATGACTAAATATACTACCAAATTGATCAATCAAAACAACCAATAAATGACTAAAAATGGTTTAGTCATCAATTTGGTCACATTATAAATGACTGGCAATAAACTACTAATGGTCACGTGACCATGTTCAGTCATTTATATGCAGTTTTTAGTAGTTTTTAATCATATATTGTTGTTTCTATACTAGTGATTACTACCAAATGCCAAACCGGTGAAGCAAAAATTAAGAAAAATGCATCCACATATCGTACTCTTGGTAAAGGAAAAATTGAAAAAGCTACTTGATGTGGGTTTCATTAGACCAATAGACTATCTAGAGTGGGTATCTAACCTCGTACTAGTCATAAAACCTAATGGCCAGATCAAAATCTGTGAAGACTTCCAAGACCTAAACAAGGCATGTCCAAAAGATGACTTTCTGTTGCCAAACATAGACATTATAGTCGACCTTACCGCTGGATTTGAAATGCTCTCACTAATGGATGGTTTCTCAAGCTATAATCAAATAAGGATAGCTCTGAAAGATCAACACAAAACCACTTTCACATGTCCATGGGGCACATATTGTTTTAATTGCATGCCCTTTGGCCTCAAAAATGTGGGAGCTATGTACCAGAGAGCAATGACAACAATCTTTCATGATTATATGCACACATTTATGGAAGATTATGTTGATGACTTACTGGCCAAATCAGTTACAAGAAGCACTCATCTGGATGTGTTGGATAAGGTCTACAAATAGTTGGAAGAGTACAAAGTCAGATTACACCCTAAGAAATGCGTGTTCGGGGTTATATCAAGCAAACTGTTGAGCTATATTATTTCTCGCAGAGGCATAGAGGTTGATCTCGTTAAAGTGAAAGCCATCATGGATATACCTCCACCAACAAGTCTTAAACAACCACACAGTCTACAAGGCAAATTACAATCAATCAGGAGGTTCATTGCGTAACTCGCTCACAAATGCCACTTGTTTCAACACTTACTCCGCAAAGGGGTACCCTTCGTACAGACTAAACATTGCCAACAAGCCTTTCAGAAGATCAAAGATTATTTTCTCTCACCACCAGTGCTCATGCCTCCAATACCAAGAAATGCCCTCTTATTGTACATATCAACAACGTCTTCAGCATTGGGGGCACTTTTAGCACAAAATGATGAAGAAGGAAAAGAATAAGAAATCTATTACATCAACAGGACATTGGTGGGGTATGAGCTAAATTATAGTCCTATTGAGTGTGCTTTCCTTGCCGTAGTTTTTACCACCCAAAAGCTGCAACATTATATGTTGAAATATCAAACAAAACTAATTGCAAAGATTGACCCCCTGAAGTACTTACTCAACAAGGCAACCTTGATAGGACAGTTGGCTAAATGGGTTATAATATTGAGTGAATTTGATATAGAGTATGTTGACTGCAAAGCAATAAAGGGACAAGTGATCGCAAACCAATTGGTAAAGGCACCTACCATAGCAGATCATCCTTCGGTCACATATTTTCCAAATGAATCAATCTTTGTCGTAGAAGTTCCCAGAACATGGACATTATTCTTTGATGGTTCCTGCACAAATCACGGCTCAAGCATGGGTATTCTATTTATTACTCCTCAAGGAGATGCCATCCCTAAAGCATTTCACATAGCCTTTCCTTGTACAAATAATATTACTGAATATGAAGCGTTGCTCACTAGATTACGTATGGTTGTCAACTAGAAAATCAAGAAAATACAAGTCTTTGGTGATTCACATCTCATCATCAAGCATGTCAACAATGAATATGACACAAAAGATGAAAAACTCATGCCATATAAAAGAATGGTCAATAGTTTCAAACTCTATTTCAACATAGTGGTCTTCGATCAGATTCTTAGGGTTCAGAACAAAGTAGCTAATGCAATGGCTACAATAGGATCTCTCTTGGATATCCCAAAGAACACACCTCAATTTGAATTCTTGGTGGAATAACTATTGGTCCCTGCCTTTGATGTCCCTGAATCAGAGCTAGTGTGTGAAATAGTTGGTCCCATGTCTCCCTGGTATCATGACATTTATACATACCTACATGACTAGATGCTCCCACCTGGGCTTTCCTCCAATCAACGCAAATCCTTTGTATGCCAATCCACCAAATATATCATCATCGGTGACACCCTCTACCGCCGCAGATTTGACAATACCCTGCTATGATGTCTCAACGTCGAGGAAGCACAAACGGCCCTACACAAAGTACACGAAGGTATATGCAGAGCTCAATCTAGTCATCCTACTCTAGCCAAAAAGATCATAAGAGCTGGATACTATTGGCCCACCATGGAAAAATATGCATACGACTTCGCCAAAAAGTGTAAACAGTGTCAAATACATGGAGATCTGGTGCATGCACCTGCCCAGGACCTTCAGCCACTTACATCTCCATGGCCATTCTCTCAATGGGGACTCGACCTCATGGGCAAAATCCATCCCACCTCCACTAATGGCCACAAGTTTATCATCACACCACTAAGTATTTCACAAAGTGGATTGAGACAATCCCCATGACATACATTACTGGTAAACAAATTGCTAAATTCATCCTTAACTACATCATATGCCAGTATGGAGTGCCTCAATCTATTGTCACAGATAATGGTTGCCCCTTCAAAAATAAAACGCCCATGAAAAATGTGAAAGATTCCACATCCAACACCATTTCGCCACTCCATAGTATCTCCAAGGCAATGGTCAAGCCAAGGCATCAAATAAAACCATTATAAAAATCCTCAAGAAGACTGTCAATGACGATGGCCATGACTCACACATACAACTCAATCCTACCTTGTGGGCCAACCGCACTAGCATCCGTACTCCCACCGGAGCCACACCATACTCCCTTGTCTATGGTTCTAAAGCCATCCTACTCATAGAGGTTGAGTTACCTTCCCTGAGAGTATCACTGAAGTAATTTGTGGATGATGAAGACTATAAGGTATCCAGACTACATGAGCTACTAGATGAAAGAAGGCAGAATGCCTTGGTACACTTGCAAGTGTATCAAAACCATCTCTGACGCAGTTACAACAAGAGGGTTAGAGTCTGATAGTTTGATATTGGAGACTTGGTCCTGAAAGAGAACCCTAAGAATCAAATGGAATGGGAGAAGCCAGGAAAGTTTGAACCAAACTGGTTGGGCCCCTATATCATCATGATTGCATATAGATTAGGAGAATATGAACTTGCTACCCCTGAAGGTGAACCACTACCAGAGCCAATCAACAACATGCACCTTCGAAGATATTATACCTAGGTCAAAAAGTCAAAAAAGTCAAAAAAGTGCAAAAAATACAAAAAAATAAAAAATGAAAAAAAGCAATAAAATAGTAAAGAGAACTAATTCGTCCAAAAGTGAAAACCACTTCGGTGGCACTTTGGATAGATACCATGGTGAAAACCTGGCAAATAGGTGCCATGTGTAATTGGTCTTGGCTCCATTATCTACCATCACTCTATCTTGTCTTTCGCTTTCCACAATAAATCCTACATAACCCACACCATAATCCATGTCATAATCCATAATAAACCACATTGTCCTTTTCATGGTCTAGAAATAAGTTGACATTTAGCATCTTACTGACTTTCCTACACACTTCATCATCATCCCATCCCATCCTGTCTTGGTCATAACTTTGTCCTATACCTGATTGGGGGCAATTCCTGATCCTAAAAATCGGTATTAGAGGACACCTCATACAAATTCTCAAAAATACCAAAACATAAAAAATTCTCAAAAATCCAAAAACATCAAAAATTCTCAAAAATCCAAAAAACACCAAAATATTCTCAAAAATCCAAAAAACATCAAATATTCCCAAAAATTAAAAAAACATCAAATATCATCAATAATCACATAACCAACCAAAACAAAATCCCAAGCAATAAACCACGTCAAAATCACCTTATTGAACTACGTTGCCTCTGAGCTTTCACGTAGGCAAGACCATCTCTGATGAGCCCCCGAGGCATCCCACCCTTAGGTCTTAGGTTATTCCACTTGGTCGAACTACATTGTCTCTACATTTTCACATAGGCAAGACCATCTGCGAAGAGCCCTCGAGACATTAGGTCAGTCCCTTAGGGCTCGTTGAGTCAACTCTCATAATAATTCATCCTTTGATGAGATGGACACTTTGATCAGACTAAAACAATCAGTCTTTCATAAGAAAAACAATCCCAAACATCAACAAGACAGCTTATCAAAATAGCCAAGCAATTATCACTAATTAGTCGCATAGTGATGATCGCACATCACTATTGTCAATCTTTATCAACTACCGCATGTCTTACAGAAGAATGGAGCATAGTTGAAACCAGGCTTTACACCTTAGATGATGTGTTCATCTTTCATACATCGTTAATCATCACATGTCAATCATTGCACACCTTGCGACATCTTGGAAAGTCTTGCACGGGATGTCCCAATCTTATCACTTGCCTTAGACAGGCGGGGGCATTGTCGAAACCAGACTTGACGTCTTATATGACATACTTCCTATCCTTAAACCAGACATTATTCAACCTATCATAATCAATCAAACAAACACATACACACTTAGAAAATGATCTACATGGCTATTGACTCTTGGTCTCACCTGTCTTATTTGTTTTGCAGTCTCGTTCTTATGCTTCTCAAGGCAATCCCTAAGTGATGAAGAGAAGCAAGGATAGAGCGGGACCTTTTTCTTTGATTTCTATTTATGGTTTGTCTTGACAAGATGACTGGGGCAACTAGGTTCCTTGCATGTGATTGGGATTCCATTGGGTGTGAATCAAAGACATCCTATGCATTGGAAAGAATAAATGCTTCCTTGCATGAGGACTTGCATACCTTAAGGTCATCTCATCACATGTTCTGACAAGGTACCATGGTTACTTAGTCTTAGTCAGGCACTCTTTATCTTTCTTGTGCTTGTTTCACAAGGGACCACACTTTATGCCTTGGCCTTTGATATGCCATGGTGTTTGTTGTCCCTTGACATAATAAGCTCTATGATGATAAGCAACAACCGCAAGCAAGAAGCTCAAAAATATATCAAGGCAAAATCTAGATTCATTCTTCTAGCCAATCTTCATCCTTAGTACATCCTTCATCCTACTGTGACACACCAAAAAAATTGTATTAGATCTCATAAGCCTACACACATGCATACATTAGTACATCATATAAATTCCATCATAAGCATAATACTGCAACCATTGCAAAAAAATCATCATCATGTTAGATCATTAATATTGCATTATAACATATAGACTCATCATCCGCATACAATCTACATCTATCATGAAACATCTAACACATACATATTTGCATCCATTTAGTACACATATAAGCATCACATAGAAATAAAGTACCATTGCATAAACATATAGTATCATCTCAACATGTCCATCCATGAGTCACATCATACATCACATCATAAACATCATCACATAAAATGCATGATAAATAGGACTGCATCATCTCATCATGAATCATAAATCATAAAACATAAACATGGAACCATAATATAAAAGAGCATATCACATACATCCATCACATCATACACATATAGAAATAAGAGATCATCATTAGAGTAATCTGTCTCATATATATCATCAAAAAAGTGTCACAATACAAATCTGAATCCATGTCAAAAATGGGGCTTGCAGGCTCAATTAAAAACTAGAATGCGTAGGCTCGATAAAAAATATACATCATGTCTATCAAAATGGCCTAGTGAGTGCTATCATGGCCTCCAGAATGGTGTCGACCCTATAGGAGGACCCCTATGCTCTGACTCAATCCTAGAACTGGATGGCCTATCATACAGTGAAGCCCTCCTCTGCGAGTGAGAAACCCCCACACTGCTATGCGACCATCGAGAATGGGACCTGCTCGCGCTCCTGCTCTGAAAACTAGGTGCCCTCTAATCCGCTGGCACCACACCCTCATATAAGGACCTGTAATAGCCTGTCTCCAATCTGACCTAATATAGAGCCTGTGCTAGATCTGTAGTAGGCCCACTAACTGTAGACATGAAGTCTATACTCCACTACTTGACCTTCTAAGCTCTAATAATGGCCATGTCCCTCTCGCCTATCCATTGTGCCAACTGACCCTCCATCTCCTAAATGCAAAATTGCATCCACTACATCTCAGCTGCCTACTCTCCCTGATCCACCTCCTCATCATCATCTATCTCTACAATAGGCACATCCTGGAGTGCCTCCTCTCTAATGTGCTCCTCCTCCACATCAGCCTCCTGCTCATCCTCTCCCATCTCATCTCCACCGACGTCCTCCATGGCCACATCCTCCTCCCTCTCCTCTCTCTCCTCCATCTGTATCTCCCCCATGGCCACTGCAACTTGACCAATGGCCCCCTCTCCCTCCTTGTGAATTGGAGAAAGTCGAGGACCTCTGCCCTGCCTGTCCTGTCCTCTCCCTCTGTCTCCCCTCCCTCAGTCTCCTTGGCCCCTTTCTCCTCCATTTCCATTGGCTCCACCATCATCACCTCCTCCATCATCACCCCCTCTGCCACCACCACCTCAGCCTCTACGTCTCCCCCAGCCTCATCCTCTAAATCTACCTCTTGGCCCCCTCCCCAACCTCTCCGCTAGATCTGGGTCATCAGGATGTAAGTACGGAACTGGCCTATGAGTGGCCCACCAAGTGTCATACTCAAGGGTGGTACCTGCATCTACCACATCAGCTCCTCCCCACTGAATAGGCTCCAGGCCTGAAATCTCATCAATTACTGTCTGGACTGCAATTATTGGACCCCAATTTGAAATCTCCCGAGTAGCTCAAGCAAACTTTACAATCCCTGTCGGCTCACCCTGCCGCTCACCAAACTGCCTCAAAACACGCTCTAGCAAGTGACACTCTATAATGTGCTGACTCTGTATTATCCATCCTATCAAATAGCGTGTGTCTGCAAAATGGTAAATGCTCCCCAACATCTGTCCATCTGGGGCAGGATCTGTAAGGCCTCCAAACAAATAAATCTAGATGATCTATGTCGTGCCTCCAATACCTGACATCTCCCATCTATATTTGAGTAACTGCTCTAGTATAACAAAAAACATGATCTCCTCTAGAACCTCATGCTCCACCAGAGTTCTAAACATAGGGATATGCTCCCAAGCCCACATCATCAGTAGAGTGATGCCGCAACTGATAGATTGCTCACCCCAATATGCAACCCCATGTAGCTGAAAGTAAAGCATCGCCAAAAGGCATGGTCCCCAAGCATATATAGTCATGTCAACCATCATACCCTCCAACATCTCACCCTAGCCGACCGGAGAGCCATGCCCACGATGATCAGGAATCGCAATGCCACCAATACAAATGCACAGTACTACGATCAATCGGTCATATCAATCTGCTAAGGTGTCCCAACAGATCTCATAATCCTCCACTCCCAAGTTGACATCATCATCGGTCTCAAACAAACGTCAAAGTGCAGGCAATCCTTGATCTGAGCTATAAATGACCCGCTACCCATGAATTAGCAACCACAAAATCCTCTAGACATCCTCTAAGGTCATGATGGCCTCTCCTGTAGGAAGATGAAATGAACTGGTCTCCGAGTGCCATCACTCGGCCAGTGCAGTTAACAAACCCTGATTAGCCCTAATCATGGGCATAAAGGTGACACCATATAACCCTAGGGCATCTAGGGTATCCCACTCCTCCCAAGACAAATGATCTCGCAATAAATAACCAGTAGGATGACTCTCATGGGTGTAGATAGGAGGCAATCTCACCTGTATTCACACATGCAGCACACTCTGTCAAAGCTAAAAACCCTAGGTAAATCATTCATGAAAAATAGGGGCAAATCAGGTCAAAATTACATTAATAAAGTGCCAAATAGGCACATGTGTCGCACTGTCAGAACGATGCATCACGGCTAAAACAGATGCGTCATAGTGCCTCACACATGCATCACAATTTCACGCATGTGTCACACTATCCTGCACAGGTGTCACATCCTGTGGATGCATGACGCCTAATGCGCATGCATCACATGAGATTCCACATGCATCACAAAAAAGAAAATGCGTCACATGAAAGTGCATGCATCACACTTTTTCACACACGAATGCAGATGCGGTGTAGAAAACTACACTGCATTTGTGCCCTATTTTTGGGCCCTAAAATCTAGCAAAAAATGACAAAATTGAAAAGCATGGATTTGATACATACCACTGTGCCTGTCCCAAGAAGTCGACCATATGTCCTGACCCTCGATCCGCAATGCAGGTGAGCTGGAATAGACAACATTCGAGCAAATGCTCTGCATGAAACTCACAACAAGCTGCTCTCACCTCTTTGAAATTTCTAAAAGCCAAGTGCACAAATGAGCTCTATGGGCCCCTTTAAGGGCTATTTATAGCACTTTTTAACCTAGGTGGGCCCCTTTTTGCAAATTTGACCAACCTGTAGCCCACTTTTGCGTGTCAGACACCTTTTGAGATTGATTTTCACTCCTCGATCACTTTTTAACATCCTGTGCACCTCTTCAAAAAAATTTCCAAATTTTTTGAAAATTTTTTAGAAAACTTGAATTTTTTTTAGAAAATTTGAAAAATTTCCCGAGGGGGCATAAGGCCATCCCACCTCATCTGGGGCACACCGGGGCATGTCTAGAACATATTTCTCAAATTTTTCTTTGACACATTGTCGGAATCGACATTGTATCAAAGAGGGGCAAAATGTAGACACCTAAAAATATCTTGAACCTGCGAATGCCATTTTTACACTTGATTCATCCCAATTTCACATTCTACTATTAATTAAATAATTTAAATTATTTAATTAATTCATTTCTCCTCTAATGCTTCTAATTAAATAAATTTTATTTATTTAATTACTTAGCTATTTTCTTCTGATTTTCCTCTATAATTAATTAATTAATTATTCACTATTTCAATGTCCCCTTTACCCTATTAATTTAAATAAATAAATATTTAAATTATAGGCCTTGCCTTAATTAAATAAGTCCCACTTATTTAATTAAATCCCTTCACATTATCCCCCTTCTCAAATAAATTAAATAAATGGACCCAATTTATTTAATTTAAAAGCATCCTACACCTCATCATTTCTTCAAATTAAAAATTGTCCTTTGTCCTTTAGTGACTGGGAAACCCTAATCAATCTACACCCTCCATTCCATCAAAAGTAAAAAATGCAATCACAACCCTTCATTCAAACCCTATTCCTCTATAAAATCACTCTCTCAGTCTCATTTCTCACTTCCTACTTACATAATTTGAGCACTATCTCTCTGATTTTTCCATTCATACACTCTTGTGCTTCTCATCATATTTGTAGGTTTGCAAATCTAAGAGTAAAATATAGCAAAATCTTGGAGAAACAATGGAGGATTAACACTTGTAGTCTAGGGTTTCATGTCTTTTGTTTGCATTTGCTTGTTCTTAGGCTATTAGTACTCCATTGAGTAGTTAGGGCATGCATGATACTGTTTGCAGGTGTTTGAATGTTTCTCCCTGACTTCATATTCTTTTTGTTGGGTTGAAGCTCAGTCTATAGAGAGGTTGAAGCCTAATCTTGTAAGTGTTGTAGCACTTTAGGGAGTTGTTGCTTCCTTTGGGTTGTTGCCCATAAAACTATATTAGGGAGTTGTTTCTTAGTTTGCTTTGGAAATTGAAGTCTCTGGTAGGTTGGAGCCTACTAATTTTTAAAAAGGATTGTAGTCCTTCTCATGTTGAAATTCTTGTGGGTTGGAGCCTACGAAATATTGCAATTCACTGTTTCATTTTTGTGAGGTTGGATTTGGACAGTAGATCCAAGCAACTTGCTCACTGTGGTTTTTCCCTTCTTGGGTTTCCACATAAATCTAGTGTTATGAAATTTTGTGTGGATGTGTGAATTTTCTTATGCTTGCATAGTTCTTTTAATTTCTGTTTGATGCAGTAGAATTCATGTCAGTGTAGTAGAATTGTTTTAAAAAGTGGCATATATTGATTCACCCCCCTCTCAGTATATCTCTGTGTTCTAACACTAGAGGTGACCCTAAGACACAAACAAGTGACCCTAAGACACAAACAAGTGACCTTAAGATACAAAGGGGTTACCCTAAATAGGAAAAATAAAGGGTCAGCAAGGCAACACGCAAGGCAGGGAAATCCTATTTGGGGGTTCAAGAAGATGGTCAAGGAGGGGAACACAAGGGACATGTCATCAAAAGTGAAACTACTGAGAGGAGTGTAATTCATGCCCATATGGCCATTATTAGGACCTCTCTATCATCATCAAACTACCATGTAGGCCTAACACAATTTTAGTACTTACATATTTGTCTTCTTGAGGATTGTAGTCTACATGAAAGGTAGGTATCATTCCTAGAGAATGACCTTACCTTTGTTGTTATCCTACATCTATACCTAAAATATAAATTGATTCAAGTGTAAGTTTGATATATGATAAGCTTAATGTTAGTATTGAAAGGTAGACAACAGAACTACCATAGATGTTGAGTTTACATGTGTCATCACCTCACGTTGTCACAATAACCTGCAATGATGATAAAGACATGTAATACAAGGACAAGATCCTACACTAAGGAAAAAAATTATCACAAACACATGCTAAGTCTGATAGAGAGGAGAAGAACAAATTCTCCATTTATGGTATATTTTTGAAGGAATGTATTCAATTTTTAAGGATTTTTTAAGAGCTTTACAATTTTTAGAGTTTTTTTTTCTAATTTTTATGGCTTTTTTGAAGTTTTTGTGACAAGTTAGACTTGGGGTATAGAAAAGACTCCAAAGCATAAATATGGTCCTAAAAGATAACTAGACTCTCAACTTTTCCCAACTGGTGTGTGTATGTGTGTGTTTTGTACCTCTTTTTTTTTATTTTCTCTGATAGATGCCACCATCGTAGCTTCAAACTTAGATTTATCTCCACCTGAGAGTGCAAACATCAACAATCCTCTCTTTTCATTTTTTCTTTTGTTTTTCTAAAAAAAAATTATTTTTTCTACTTTTTAGTAATTCTTTTTTCTCTTTTTTTACTTTTTTTTTTATTTTGACTTCTTTTTTGAGTTTTTTGTAATTTTTGATTGCTTTGTGGAGTTATAATCCCCCTAACATTTTTGGCTAGGTGAATAAAGGGTTGGACACCACCAAAATATTTTACTAAACTATAGGACTTCCCTCTCGCTAAAGAGAATTAGGGAAGGTCTACTTGTGAGTTTCTATTAGGTACTATAGATTTTAGTACTCAGTTTTCTTAGACTTGATAGCATGATTCATTAAGACTGGGATTAGTGTGAAGCTAAAAGTTTAACTTCATTTGAACTTGTTGGGAATGTAAAGGGGAGAATGGATAATGGTGTTTTTAGGGAATCTCTAAGGATTAGAAAGGACAACCTATACTAGACAACCTTAAGACTACTTGGTAAGACAAAAATTGAACAAGATCAAGTCACAAACAAAATTCCATGTGAACAAAATAAAAATACATGTTTTTTTATTTTCATGTTTTGCAATTTTTATGAGATTTTGAACTTTTTGATTTTTATTATTTTTGTGAAAATTTTAGATACTAAACTCTTCACCTTCCATAATGCATAAGAGGTAAGCATCATTTCTAACACCTTCTTTGACTACATAAGGACCTATCCAATCTAGTCTAAATTTTCATCCTTTACTAAATCTTTTGTTGATTAGATTTTAGATTCTAAGTATGTTTGGTATTTGACTTTGAATGGTTTTGGGATGACCTTCTTATTGCATTATTTTTCTATTTTGTTCCACTGGGTTTTTTGATATCCATCATCTAAATTCTTTGCAAGGTTATTCTTAGGCTTGGTGTGAAATGTCTTTGAATTCAGTGAGAAGTTTTGTGCACTCACATATTTCATCATTTGATGATTACCCCCCTTGCCTTATCATTTTATGTTCTTTTGGAGTTTCAATGTTTATTTTGAAATTTTGAGGGATAATTGGAATTGGTGATGACTCTCCTATTTTATGTGTGGGTTTTGGTTCTCCTTTTTGCTTAGTGATGGTCTCGACTATATGGATATGAAGGTTTCTATGAATAATTTCATCTTCGCTACATGGAATGGCCACTAAATTTAATTGAGCATAAGACTTTCTTGAGTGGGGATAAAAGGGTAATTATCCTATTTCCTCCTCCCATGTAGATTTTAAGCTATGAGCTATATTTAAAATTTGTTTTGATGTCTCTCCTTTTTCAGACATTTTGATTATTGGGTCATTGGTGGTTTCCATGGCCTTTCCATTCTTTTTATCTTGTTCGATTCTATAAATACTGAAAGGATCGGAGTCTCCTCTAATGATATGGGCTTAACCATGTGTGAGAAGTAGATTTCCTAAAATAGGCTAGAGGGAATTGCCCTCATCCTATGATTCCAAGGTCTTCCTAGGGTCATGTTGTAGGTGGTTTCTTCATTGATGACATAAAAGTTAGTTGGAAGGGTTTTGGGACCTAATGTTATTTGAAAATTGATTTTTTCTCATGGTTTGAATGTTTGGGTTATCATGAATTCTAAGGATGGAAGTTTCTTGTGTGATGTGAGTTTTGTTATAACCATTCTTTGAAGGAGAGAAAGCGAGAGTATATTGATTGTAGATCCATCATTAATCATGGCACGTTTAATGGAATAGTCTTGAACTTGGACAATTAGGTAGAGGGGAATATCACCCCATTTAGCTATGTCATTATTTGTAGGTAACTTTTCAAAATTAAATTTTGAAGAAGAACACTTTTCTCTTGGAGTATTATGAACTATATGACCTAAATCTAAGGCATTTAGGATAGCATTCTTATGAGTAGGAGAAATTTTGAGAAGTTCTAACATGTGATAAAAAAATTGCATCACTAGGAGTGTTATCTGGTCATTCTAGTCCTTAAGTGGTGTAAACATCTTGGTCTTTTTTTTAATTTTGGACACAAGGCCTAAGGTGTTTTGATCAAAGATGTTTTAATAGATTTTGGGATTATTTCCTTCATCTTGTGAGAATGTGTCTATGAATGTTTGTTGTTTATCTTTTGGGAGGTTTGATATGAAATGATGGTACTCCATACATGACTCAATATCATGCCCTCTTCTCTTATGAAACTATTAGTATTTATCATGATTGTAATTTTGAGGTTTTTGATAAGGTTCACAATTATTGTTGTATAAATGCCCATTTATTCTCGAGGGATAGTTGTTGACATTTTGGTTCCCCAAATTTGTATAACTATTATAATCACAATTGTTATTTTTTTGGATGGTGAAGTGTCTGTTGACCCATCTGTGTTTTGATTGTTTTCTTGGATTTTTAATGTCAAGGGATTCTTGTTTCTATTGTGGTCTACCAACCTTCCAAATTGGTATCATACTCTTTTTTTCTGCTATCAATAGTAGCTTGGTCAACTATAAGGGAACTCTTGAGCATCTCCTCATAGGATCTATAAGGGAGTTTTTGGACTTGTTCTCATGTGTCCCTATTGAGAGCATGTAAGAAGAGATCATAGAGTTCCTTATGATCCATGTTTGATGCACTAGTTGAGGAATAGAGGACTTGTCTCCATCATTTGATAAAGTATGCAATCAACTCATTGGTTTCTTGTTTGATCATTAAAAATTCTCATATTCCTATTTTGACAAGTTTGTTTATGTCAAAGGAAATCACAAATTGATTGATGGGTTTCCTAAAAGAGTGGAACGATGCTTTTGGAAGTCAAAAATACCAATCCAGAGTGATACCTTCCAATGTCTTTAGAAACATTTTGGCTACCACCCCATCCCCAGGAAGGAATTCCCACATTACTGTGATGTAGGCCTTGATATGTGAGTTGGGGTCACCCTTTCCTTTAAATTTTAGAATCTTAGGGAGAGGATGTGGTAGCATGGCATTACGAATGTTGTAGTCAAGAGGCTCCTTTGAATACTCAATGTATGTTCCTAAACAGGGGTTATGTGTAAATGGTTTTGTTCCTCCAAACATTATCCCTATAGGTGGAGCTTGTTGCACTTGTTGTACTTGGAAGGGTATGCTAGATTGTTAATATATAGATAAAGTTGGATGACTAGATGGCATCATTTTTATGTTTTGAAAATTGGCTGGGATTGTTTGTGGTTGATTCTGCATCATAGGAATCCCACCTATTTGATTAAAACTTGTCATGTTGTATTATGAGGGAAAGGGAGGCAGGCATGAATGCTTCATTAATTATGTTGTGGGAATGGAAATTTAGATGAGAGGGGTTTTGGGTTGTCCCTAGTTTGATCATTTTGATGACACTTGACGTGTCATGGATCTTTCAGTTTGGTAGGCTACGCGGAGGGCTTCTCATGCATCCCAAGATTCTTGTAATTTCCTCTCTAGATGGCTCACCTCATTGTCCATTTGGGTGACCATTTTATTATAGTTTGTTATAGGTCAGTCTTGTTCATGGATCTCAAACTAAACGCTCACTTGGCATGGTTTTCTTTGGTTAAGTTGAATGACGATGTCTTCATATGTTGGATGGTTAAAAACTAAGATGTTGTAGGGATTTTTTGGATGCCCTTTGAATTTGAGTCTTAAAACTCTAATTGATTTGATATTAGAGCTCTTGGATCTGAAGGTGTGCTATTTTCATTAGAGGGAAAGTTTCCCTAGACTCTATGATATTTTATCCTAGTTTGGGGGTAAAGAAAACACTACAAAATAAACGAGATGAAAGTGGAATGGAAGAAATGTGTGCAAACATGAAAGATCCCATCAGAAGTTTTTTTACTCATGTCAAGTTCACCAAAATGTGTGAACCTAGCATCAAGAGCAAGATGAAGAAGGAGATGGGATCAAAGCAATGAAAATGCAAAAATCTCAACAAAAAGGTTTTGTACTTCATGTCAGGTTTAAAAAATATGTGATAACTAGAATGTGACTCAAACACAATATAGGTGATTTAGACTTTAGATAACAAACTACACCCTTGCTAAAAGTGTCAACTAAATCACTCATATCTTTCTAGGGAAAGACAGCTAGGCAGGGGTGATTGGGATGATTACTCTCTTCGCGTGGAAGATGAGTGTCATAGGTGCAAGTGTAGTTTTTGTGTTGTATGTTTGAATGTTGAATTGTTGAGTTTGTGTACGTCATAATGAGACCAAGGGTTTCCTTGATGTTTTCCTATGTTTGATTTGAATGCTGAAAATATTGTTGGATTTCTATGCCTCATGACCAAACTGCGGGCTTCTTCGATGTTTATTTTTGAATTAAAGTTCAACATTCTATGCCTCATGATGAAACTAAGGGCTTGAATGTTTGAAGCATTTGAAAGTTTAAAATGAATTCTAATGCAATTAAGACTAATGAATGCAATCTTTCTTTTTCCCAATTTTTTAAGATGATCTAATTACTATGAAAAGGGGGCCATGAATGCAATTCTATATGATTTTTCCTAATGCAACATAAGTATATTTTTGTATGTTTTCCAAGATTGATTTTAGATCTAATCTAAATTTGTAACTACTCTAAGAAAAATTGGAAATTTATTCTAAAAAAATTAAATAACTCTATTTTAACTCTAAATCCTATCAAGAGAAAGACAAAACAACATTTTACTTTCTCAAGAGAAAAATGTGAGATAATTACTACTAAAGCAGTAAAGAACCTATAATAATGGGCACCATTCCTAGGCTATGTCGTCAAAGGTCTTGTGGAAACCATCTCATCCTTTTTAATAGTGAGGTCCTCCTCTTGGTGACAGGGATAAAAACAAGGACGTAAGGGAATGAAAAGGTGGCTTAGGAGCAATGATACATTTGGAGGGAAAAAAAGGTGTGATCCTTGTGTGAGCATAAAAGCTAGAGGGGGTGCTATGCATAAGCTTGGCTATGGCAAGAATACATGAAAACAACCTCCTAAGGGAAATCTTTGAAGCTTTGAAAAAATTAAAACTAATGAAATAAACTAAGAGTCTCAAAGGCATGTGAAGAAGCTTGTGAGAATGAGAAGTGATGTGTTACTTCTTGATGTGTGTTAAATAATGAAGAGGTAAGGGGTATTTATATGTAGAAATGGGAGGGAATGGAAGAAGAGATAAGATCAAAAGTAGTTAACTCAAGAGAAAATGAAAATAATTCCATGAATAGATGAAGAGATAAGAAGAAAATTTGAGAAAACTAAAATAAAACTAAAGTGAACTCAAAGAGAAAATAGAAACAATTTAGAAGAGATAAGATTTGATCATGCATTTATAATAGAAAGAAAGAGAGAAAAAGGATGAGTTGGCACAAAAAATGAGAGTTGAAAAGTTAAGAAGAAAAGCCAAAATTATGAGTTAATTTGCACATTTAAAAATCACAGGGTCACTCCTTTTAGGACTAAGGTCACTCGAGCAACCCAAAGACACTAGGGGTGACCCTAAGACATAAAGGGGTGACCTTAAATAGGTAAAATGAAGGGGTCAACAAGGCAACACACAAGGTAGGGGAAAAACACAAGGGACATGCCACCAAGAGTGCAAGGGTGAGTTCAAGATTGTCATGAGCCAAACAATGCCTCTAAGTGGCAATGAAAATGCTAGAAAATAGACTTAAGCAACTTATGTGAAAATTAAAATGGATTACCTACATAATTTGGAAAATATGTAGGAATAAGATTTGCAAAAAATTGAATGTACTTTATGGGCCACTATTTTTTTAATTAAATTTATTTTGTGAAAATTGGATATTTTAATGAGTTGTTATTTAAAGTTTTGAGAAAAAATAAAAAGTAGGTGACATTCCAGCCAACCTAAGTATGAGCCAAAAAAATATTTTTTTTGAACCTTTAGATATAAGTAAAGGTCACACACCCAGATGTGATGCATATTTTTGTGAATTTTTTTGTAAGTAAATAATTAGTTATGGATTTTTTACTACGTGACTTTTTAAAAATATTAAAAAATAATTTTTTGATCAACCTAACTTGGTCAAAAAATATGAAATTTAAGATTTTCTTTTTAGACCTATAGCAAATGAAGTATAGAGTATGACACATTTTTTAGATTTGAAAAAAGATGAAAGGGTTTGAAATTCATGGATTTTTTTCAACCAGTATGTCCATTAGGGATTCAGACATACTGTATATAGAAAAATATTAATAATTACCTATTAAATTTGTAATTAGGCATATATTATATTTTTAGAAGCCTTTTCCTTTTATCAAATTTGGATTAAAAAAGTCTATCAGCATCAAGGGTGAAGTCAAAGAAAACCTGTGAAAACATCCCAACTCTTTTATCACATGGAAAAGGCAAGTTTGGAATCCCAAGCCTAATTCCCATTCATTTTTTTTTTTTGGGGGGGGGGAGATTTTAAAACCAAAACAAAAGAAACGGATATTTATTTTCGAGGAATGGATATCCGTTTTGAAGAAATGGATATTCATTTATTCGCAGGCAAAACTTAAGAAAAAAAGGATTTTCAAAATAGATATTCATTTTCCAAAAATGGAAACAAATATCAACAGATATCCATTTTGGAAAATCTTACTTGTTAGTGTAGAAGATTATTGCTATTACTTATTAAGTAATTATGCATGTACTTCAACACTTGGCATTAAGCCATCTTAGGTGGCTATGTGGTGACTTGGAGAGTTGTTCAAACTCTTCCAAGGTATGTGGCACAACCTCTTGCTATGTTGTGGAGTAAACTCGTCACCACTATTGGTGTGTATAAGTCAACTTCTTATTCGACTCAACCACTTCTCCTATATGTACAAACATTGTTCATAATATTCATAATTCAGTTCGGCTCATTCCAATTTTGTGCTTTATATTTTCTTTGCAATATTTTTTGTTTCTCATAAATTGTAGGGCATGCAATTGCTTGTCATTAGTTCCCCATTCTAGTGCCAATGTTTTGTCCAAAAGATCCTCAACTCTAACATGGTATTAGAGCGAGTTTGGTTGAAGGAGTTGGTTTGGTAATTGCATAGTTAAATTGAAATGTTTTTTTGTTTGCATTATAGGAAAATTGTGGGTAAGGCCGTGTGTAGAGTTCGACCTCCATATCCAGTGTGAAGGCAACCAACAGAAGCATGGAAACTACTTTGTGCTTGTGTGGCGAGTTGAAAAGCTCACGTGGCAAGTTGGGAGGATCGCGACCTAGTCTTGAATGCCCATGGCCTGGTTAAAGGCCTCACCCCTATGTAGCCACCAAATCTCTTATCCCCCTAGTCATATGGGATGGTTGCGCCCAACCAGAGGGAGCTTTTAACTCCACCTCCATTCTCTCCTGTTTTTAATTTTTTGCCAAATTTTTTTTGTCAAAATATTCTATCAAAATTTTTTGTCAAAAGGCATTTAATTTTTTTTATATAGTACAACTTTAGGCAAGTTAGGAAAAATTAAAATTGTAATAAATTTTGATAGGCAACTTGTATTTGAGTGCCTTTTTTTAAAAGTGGTTATTTTGCCAAGCCTGATCCATTGGACATGATTTCACACTATTGTTATAAAGTGTCATTTTTCATTCCAAAATGGTTTAACCTATGCACTAAAATTATAAAGTGCCAAAAATCTAGGGGAATAAAAATATTGAATTACAGGGGGTGCCTTGTTTCGTGTCTAGTGCACTTCCACATTTCCTTTTCAATTTGGGGATAATTAAACAATTTGGGGTTTTTTCCTAATGCACTCAACTTATAAAGTGTCATTTTATGTATCATTATTTGGGGGGATTATGCAGGCATTTTGTAATCAATGAACTCACATAAAGTTCCAAATTAGCTAAGGGGATAATCTATATAAGTCACTAAAAATGGGTATAACAAATCATCCCTTTGTCATTACTTTGGAAAAAGGAAATTACAAGTCCTAGCGCGATGGTTTCCAAAAGCACTGCTAATTGATTCATCCATTGCCACATTTGTATGGGATTATTCCTGAACCAAGTACATATTGGTAGAAAATTGCATGGAGGATTAAAAATGATCATATATCAGGATTAATTGGTTTAAGTGTTGGGTACCACACATGTTGGAATAAGGTGCCATTAACTTTGTAAATCCCAATATTGTATTTATTCTATTTTTTATATGTAATTTGTAATTATCCATGAGGAGATGTACTAGTTTTACTGGCAGGGGTAATTTTGGAGTAACTAGAGGTAATTACAGAGTGACTTTTACTGTTGGCAAATGTAAAAACTCAAAGTAAATGAGGGTAGGCATGCTCCCTTGAGGAATATACTATTTTTGGCATGTATGACAATTGTCATAATGTTTGGTAAGTGAATCTATGACATCTGCAAGTTGTCATAAGATTCTAAGATTCTATGACGCATATGATAGATATGTTAGTTGTATATTTGCTATATTTAGTCCAAGGTTCCTATCTTGGAAAGATACTCTTTTGTGGAATCTATGACAATTATGACATGTCATAAGATGTTGTAAGAGGCTAGATTTAGTCTTGGGAGCCCAACCTTTGCATGGCTATTTTTGGACAAGTGTAAGTTGCTTGTAAGATGGTAATTAATGTTTATAGGTTGGAGAATCTTAGGAGAGAGAAGGTGAACACCTAGGAGGAGTTGGAAAATATTTCTATAAGTATTTTCCATGTATTTGTTGCTGCAATACATATTTTAGGTACTCAGGTGCTACCGGAATGCTGTCAGATTGAAGACTTGTGGAGAAAGTTGTGTAGTTGATGTATTGTACAATCTTGTTGACATTAATACAAACTTGTGGCTCTTTCCTGGTGGAGTTTTTTACCCACAAGGGTTTTCTCCACATAAACATAGTGTCATTGTGTTGAGTTCTTCATGTTTGACATCTTTTCTACAGTGGGTTTTATGTTTAGTTACATTCTCCATTGTTAATACACACTTAAAGATTGCTAAGATTTATCTTGAATCAGATTTCCATTGAAGTAGTGTTGCTTTCATTTCTAACATTTGGTATCAGAGCTTGGCCAACTTTGACTCTTGGGTGGTAGTGTAGAATCTGTAGCTGCAGTGGGAGATTTGGTTGTGTTTGTTTTACAGATCTTGTGTTGTTATTATGGCTACATCCACCATTGCATCAACCTCTTGAATGGACATTGAGAAGTTCAACGGAATGGGGTATGAGTTGTGGAAGCTGAAAATGGAAAATTTGTTAGAAGAAAGAAACCAATGGTTGGCTATTCAAAAAGAGAAGAAACCCGATGATGTGTCTCAAGATGAGTGGGATAGACTAGATAAGAAGGCACGGGGAACCATCCGTTTGTGTCTTTCAGATTCTGTGTTGCTGAATGTTGCAAAGGAAGAGACCGCATACAAATTGTGGAATCAGTTGGGTGAGATCTATCAAGCCAAGAGTATGGTAAATAAACTTTATTTAAAAAGAAAATTGTTTTACATGAAACTACGAGAAGGTGAATCAGTTGTAGAGCATTTAAATTCTTTTAATTTGTTATTGAGTCAGCTTGATGTAGTAGATGTTGAGGTTAGTGAGGAAGATAAATGTATCTTACTTCTTTGTCCTTTACCTGATTCTTGGGAGAATGTTATCCTTGCTATCACTACTAACCTTGCGGATCTGAAGTTGGATGTTGTTGTTTCAGTGCTACTGTCACAAGAATTAAGGAAGAAGAGTTCAGATAGTTCAGGGGATGCTCTCAGTGTCAAGAGAAGGTCTAAGGAAAGGGGACCTAAAGGAGATCAGAAAGGGACTAAGAACAAATCCAAGGGCCAATCTAAGACTCCTGGTAAAAAGAACAGAGTTAAGTGTTGGAACTGCGGTAAAAGAGGACATGTGAAGAAGGAGTGAAGAAACCCAAAGAAATAGTGGGAGAGTGCTTCGGATAAGTCCTTGAATGCAGGTGAAGAAGTTTTACTTTCTGCATGTAATCTTGTTTCTAATTATCACTGGTTGGTTGACTCAGGATGCTCATTTCATATGACCCCGCATAAGGAATGGTTCTCCACATATGAAGAATATGATGGAGGTAATATCTACCTTGGTGACAACTCTTCATATCCGACTATCGGGAAAGAAAAGGTATTGTTGTGTTTCAGTGATGAGAGGATTAAAACCCTCCCTGGTGTTTTTCATGTTCCTGGATTATCTAGAAATCTGATTTTAGTTTCGAAGTTGAATGATTTGGGAATGCATGTGACATTTGACAAGCATGGTTTCATATTGGTGAGAGGGAACCTGGTGGTAGTGAAAGGGAAGAGATTCAGGAACTTGTTTAAGCTTGAAGCCACTACAATTTGTAATGCCTTCTATGTATCTGAGGCCACTACTAAAAATACATGTATGTTGTGGCACCGTAGATTGGGCCACACAAGTAATAATGTATTAAAAACTATTAAGAATAAAGAATTGTTGGATGATTTCTCTTATTCTGATGAGCACTTTGATTTCTGTGAGCATTGTGTGTTTGGTAAACAAAATAGAAAATCATTTCCTTCAGGAAGCAATAGAGCAAAAGAGAAGTTAGAAATTATTCATACGGATGTGTTCAGACCTATGGATAATGAATCTATCAAAAAATCTCATTATTTTGTAACCTTCATTGATGATGTATCCAGATTTACATGGATTTATTTTATGAAACATAAATATGAAGTTTTCACTAAGTTTAAAGAATTCAAAGTCTTAGTAGAGAACCAATCAGGTTTAAAGATAAAAATATTAAGATCTGACAATGGAGGGGAATATTGCTCTAAGGAATTTGATGAGTTTTGCAAGCATGTAGGTATACTCAGACAAAAGATAACTCCGTATACACCACAATAGAATGGTGTTGCAGAAAGGATGAACCGAACAATTATGGAAAGAGATAGAAGTATGCTTAGTGATGCACAATTGGATAAGTGTTTTTAGGCAAAGGCTGTGTGTACTGCTTGCTACTTGATAAACAGATCTTGTAAGGCTCTTGATTCGACACCTTATGAAGTGTGGACAGGTAAGAAATCTTCTATTTCACATTTAAGGGTTTTTGGATGTGAGGCTTTTGTTCATGTGCCTAAGGAAAAGAGATCTAAGTTGGATCCAAAGGCTGAAAAGTGTACATTCATTGGATATGGTGATAATGTCAAAGGTTATAATCTTTGGAATCCACTAACTCGTAAGATTATCTTTTCTAGAGATGTTATTTTCAGGGAACTTGGAGCTATTTCTGAACCTGAGCATCCTAAAGAAAAAGATGAAAAGGTAAAGAGAGTACACTTTGAGTTAGAGTAGCAAGATGCACCTCAGGAAGAACAGAATGATGGATTGGGGGTGAAGAAGAAGAAGAAGATTCAACTAGTTCTGATGAAGATGAGTCTGTTGTTACAGAAGAAGTTGGTGCAGATGATCATGCAGAAGAATGAGTAGAGTCTCTTACTCCACCCTTGAGGAGATCCACAAGATAACAGAATCCAATTGACAGGTATAGCCCACCAGATTTCTATTGTGTATATGCTTTATTGAGTACTAACGATGAACCTAGATCCTACAGGGAAGCTATTTCTATAGATGATAGTGAGTCCTGGTAGTTAGCCATGTAGGAGGAGATGATGGCTTTAGACTCTTGTAACACCTGGGATTTTGTTCGTTTGCCCAAAGGAAGAAAGGCCATAGGTTGTAAGTGGGTCTTCAAAAAGTTTGGAGCAAACGGTTCATTGAAGAAGTACAAGGCTAGACTGGTAGCCAAGGGCTACTCCTAGAGAGAGGGAGTTGATTTTGGTGAGATATTCTCTCCTATTGCTAAATTGACTTCTATTAGATTTCTCTTATCCATTGCTGCATCTTATGATTGGGAGATTGAGCAAATGGATGTTAAGATCACATTTTTGCATGGAAATCTTGAAGAAGAAATTTTTATGCAACAGCCTACAGGTTTTGAGGTAAAAGGAAAAGAACATTGGTTTACAGGTTAAAGAGGTCTCTTTATGGTCTGAAACAGTCCCCCAGAATGTGGTATCAAAAGTTTGACTCATTTGTTTTGAAATTGGGTTTTGTTAGAAGTGAGGAGGATCACTGTGTTTACATTCATTGTGTTGATGATTCTATACTAGTTATTGCTTTGTATGTTGATGACATGTTGTTTTTCAGAAATACTAAGGGTATGATCAGTGAGCTTAAAGCCCAACTTTCAGGTGTGTTAGCACAGTAAAAATTTGAAATTTTTACTATCTCCTTACCCCATCATATTTGAATAAATCCTGAAGAATATCCCAAAAAGACCATAATAAAAAAAAATTTCTCACAAGGTGTCTATGGACGAGCAGTGCCAAATTTCATCAAAATCAATCCATCGGCAAGAGGTTGTGTTGCTTACACCGATACATAAGGAATTGTTTGAAAACAACCATCGGCGTGAGAATAGAAATTGGAAGAAGAATTATGGAAGTCACCGATGGAGTGAGTACTGCCGATGACATTACATCGGCAAGAAAGGCAAGTGGTCATGCCGATCGGTATGACAAATACCTATCGGATAAATTTTTAAAAGTTGCCCCGACGGTATATATCATACCTATGAAGCATTTTGGCAGGAGTCTCACCGAACATCCTGTGGGGGTAACGAAGCAAATAGTCATCGGCGAGAAATAAACTATCGGGATAGCAAACAAGTAAGTTTTCGATGATTAGAGTCTTAGCGATAAGAAAGCTTTCGGCGAGACTCACAGCGATACACATCTATCGGGATGACTCAGCATATCAGGATAAGGGAATTAGGTCTCGCCGATTCACAAGTCACGGCGATCAAAAGGCATCGGTAACACTTCAACATACTCTGTCTGATGAAGGATATGAAAAGGGCCATCGGGGAGATGATTTGGATCGGGATATCTTGATTTAGCTATCCCGATAGTGTATGTCATTCCGATAAAGATAAAGTCCATATATGAAAATGAATATCGGCGAGACAATAAAGATCGGGAGAACATAATTTTATTACCCCGATAGTATTAATCATCCCGATAAGCAAATCATATCGGTGGGACTTGCTATATCGAAGAGAGATCTAAAACACTTGGTGATGAGAGAAGTCATGCCGATGGCCGCGCCCACTTAAAACATGACATTACATAGCGTCGGGAATACAATCAAGGGGTCACGCCGATTGACTGTTCGTGCCATAAAAAATGTTGAGGTCGCCCAGACATTTCAAAAATCACACCGATAAGCAGAGTTATGGCGATGTGACACTTCACAGCAAAGAACATTGAATTGATCAGGTGATTAATACAAACGACTACGAAATTCATACGATCACTATAATTGCAAAAAATCGTCTGAAAGGAGAATACAAAGGAATTCTTAGGGCAAAAGCAGAGGCTTCCAATTCCAGCCACCGAACAACAGGTACACCTACACAAACCATTATATTTCCCTGTATTTGAATTTCCTGCCAAAAGTTTTAAAATGGAAACTCCGGGAAAGGGAAAAGGAAGAAAGTCACAAGGGGAAACCAGTAAGCCTAAAAAATAGAAAACTGATGAAACCCTTGAAGAGAAAGTGAAAGATAGAAAATTAAATCAGGACCTAATTGATCAATTGCCTGGGTCAACTCCCAAGGCCAGGAGGTCTGCCCAACTCAGAGCAGAAGTAGAAAAATTGGAAGATAAACATAAACGCCTGGGAGATATCTGGACCCCAATTCAGGGGTATGAACTTTTCAAATTTCACCATAATAGACGGTTTAGAAATGCTCCTGTGTCAAACCCATGGCACATGAATTTAGGCAAACTGGTTGTACCTAATGTATTCTTGAACTGCTAGCCAGACATTACAATTCAGGCCTGAAAGCTATCTGCAACCCTCAAGGAGAACCAATTGTACACCTGTCAAAAAATGCTATTTGTGAGGTGTATGATTTAGATGATTTGTGCACTGTCCCTATTGTTTATGAAGATTTGGATAAAGAGTATTGGAGAATGGATACAACTTACAATGGATGGAGGTTACCCATTCATAGGCCCAGGATTGAAGGAGAAGTGATACTCTTGACTGAGAATGATGGCCCTCCCTTTCATGTAGCCATTTTTGAACCATATATACAATATACTTACTATTCTGTAGGCCAAGTCCTTGGCTCAGAGGTCCCTGAGTTCATGACTATTCCTCTGATGGTCATAGCCTCTGATATTCAATGTCACAATGCCAGACAATTTGATTATGCCTCCTATGTTGCTACTAGAATAGACTCTGGTCTATCTGCAATAAAAAACAATGCTCCAGCATGCTCTTTTGAGCATTACTCGATGCTTATGCATATGGTGTTATACTATGGCCAGGAAGTAGGATTGTGGCCAAGTGAGTTTCAAGTTGTTGCTGTGGATAAGAAAGGGGAAAAAATACCTGTACAAATGTGGACCAGAATCTGGGATAGCAGGTATGCCAACTCTAGCTATGCTCAATTTGAAGAGCATTGTGTAAAAGTGCTATATAGGCATTTCAACCACCCCTGTGAATATTCAATTTCAAATGAAATAAAAAGGTTCCTCAGACCTAAAGATTTTGGTGGTCCCCCTACTGTCACTCATAATTGGGGAGACTGGTACTGCTTTGAGGATGCCACTATGATCAGAGTTTATGGATTTGAAGACACTCCATTCATATTGCCTAAAACTGTCCCTGACAGACTTGCATATTTAGAAATAATTAGGCAAATGCATTGTTCGAATGTGATGCATCTAAGTTCACATGATAAACAATCATTCATGCCCAGCACTTTGTGTTTTGGTGATTTTACTGTGGTTTCAAAAGAAGGATATAATCTCATTTTGGATAAACTAATGCATTATAACATGATGACTGCTAAGGTGAGGAAAGGGTTTGACCCTGAAGGTTTCATTGACTCTGCCAGAAGAAAACAAAATCTCAGTGGGTACATGCACATACATTATCCACATGATGATGTCATTAGAAATTTGGAAGAGGCTGAAGTCGACTTGGTGGTAGAAAAATATAACAGAGACTTAAATGAAAAGAAAAAGCAGTTGGCAGAAGTTGAAGTGGTATCCTCGGAAGATGAAGAATTGACTGAACAAGAGCAGCCACAAGATAAAACAATAGAAATGTCTAAAAGAAAAATGCAACAATATCAGCCTCATGTTGTGCTACATGATGAGGAGGGGTCTGCTGATGAAGATCCACGACAAAAGGCTTATGATTCTTTCATTTCAGATGATACATTCATTCAGTCAAAGGAATTTAAATCATTCCTGTATAAATACAAAGGAAAAGAAATTAGAGAGTCAGTAGATGATGTTTCTGCTGATAATGAAAAACAGTTATTAGATATGTTGAAGCAAACAGTAGATAAAGAAATGCAGGACATGACACCTAGCAAGGGTAGACAGTTACTGAAAGATGTAGGGGTTATGATTTTTCTTGGTTTGGATTTAAATTCTGCTCTGGTTTTTGATAGCTTTTTGAATAATGCTAATGACAAGTATAAGCTTACTCCAGAAGGAGTTAATGAAGTATATATGGGAACTAGATACAATAATGATGAAAATTCTTTGATGATATGGGCGTTGTATCCTCCCCATAAGAAGACGGCCATCATAGACACTGAAAAAACTTTTGGCCATGTTATGACTTTCAGAGCAGGTGAGACTGACCCTATAATTACTGCAGACATTGGTATCAATGTTGCAAAGTTAAATAAAGCACAAGCTCAGATGCTGATCAAAGAAAGAGATTCTTATAAACTGAATTGTGAGAGATTAACAAAAGAAAATGATTATTTGAAGGATGCTGTTAAGAGTACCTTTGGCCAATCCACAAAAAGAATAACTCAGGGTGAGAGCTCACAAGGTAGTCAAGTAATATCCCCTGATCAGGCCGCACAAATTCAGATAGACGCATTTGTTACAGTACTGCAGAGCATGTATGCAAATATGGTACGGTGGTTAAACCAGTTTTGGGATAACTACTCAGAAAATCATAAAGCAGTCAAAGAACATGAGAGGCTTGATAAGAGGATACAGGAAAAGATGATTGAGTTACAAAATAGAAGTGCCACTGATGGTACAGATATCTCTGATGCAAGAGCATTGTTCAAACAGCACCAGCATTATTATGACAAACTTAAAGCTGATGCTAAGGAAGGGACTGATGCCTCAGGCGCAGGAGTGCCCAGGATATTCAAAGATAACAGAGAGGTGAAGAGCAAAGAAGAATGGACTGTTGATTGTCAAGTTATATTGCATAAAGCCACAGGAGCTCTGAAAGATAAAGCCTCTGCATCTAAAGAAGCTTGCAAACAATTAGAGGAGATGGTTACTCTTGATGTAATTACCAGAAGCGCTATTGAGCTTACTGATTCTCATCGTGATCAAGAGTATCTAGATCATCTAGCTAAAGTTTATTTATGGCTGAATAGAGCCTAATTACGCCTATGTAATTGTTGTTAATACTTGTTAAGTTCCCAAGAGACTTATTGAAGAGTTGTATCTCTTCATAGAAATATCTATATAAGTTTAAACAATCGATGCTGAAAGGATCATCAGCTGTCTCAAAGTGACTATGTTGCATATTTTATTTGAAGAAGAAGTTTGAAGTTCTCTGATTCAGTGTTTCTATCTTGGTATCAGTTGTTTGTTGAAAATATTCAATTGTGTGGCTGTCTCCATTTCTGTATTTCCTTGTTATTCAGATTAAGATATCAAGTATATAGTTAATCTGTCATTACACACTTGCTGTATCTGTGTGATTAATTTGGTTGGTGTCCATCTGAGGAATTAAACCCTTCTAATTTAATCGCAGTAACCTGGAAGTAGTAAGTTGGGATTACTAAGTAGAGCCATATAATTAGGATTACCATTCTGTCTCCAGAAAATATTATCTGTTAATCTTGCCCATTCATTTCATTTGGTTCCTTCAAGTAAGGATTAAAATACCTTCTGGTGAATTATAAGATAATTGATTATATTGGTTGGATTGCTGAGAAGAGTTTGTCAATCTCTTTCTTGCACGTTTATACAAGCTATAAACCAAAGCTGTGCCAAGCAATTAGAATTATTACCATTAAGAAACTACTGGTCTAGGTCCTGCAAATTGACTCTATTACCCAACAAGGCACTGGTCTCATTCAACTCATTATTTAAAACCTTTTACCTTGATATTGCTTATACAATTTTTGCCAAACATTTATTAAACATTATACATAGAATTAAGTAGTTAGCTTCTTTTTCATCTATCTTACATCCTATGCCATTGTAGATAGATCTAGTTAGTCCACTCATCCACACTCATACTGCTTTAATATTTCAAGGTTCACCCACCTAGGTGTAGTAGGACCTAAAGTGTAGGAAATCATCAAACCTTGAAGGTTGATTTTGTCAAGTTAGTTCAAAAACGTTGCAAATCCAAACATAGAGCCTGGCATCCTCTTAGGATTAGCAACTTGCATTTTTGAGACCTAACAAAATTGGCGACTCTGCTGGGGAATAGTAAAAGACCTTAGAAATTAATCCTTTCTTTCATAGAGTCATTTCAAAAATTTTGGTAACTCTGCTGGTGACAAGAACCCTACAGATAAAATATAAACTTTTCCTATTTTAGTAAATAGGTGGCGACTCTAGTTACAATCATAACAAAAATTTCAAATGGATGGTAGGAGATCCAAGATGGAAGGTAGAAATTTGCAGTCATCTCCACCACTTAGAAATATTTCCAAAAGAAATGTGAATCCAAAGTATTCCCACCGAGATAATAATCTGGACATCCAAGAGAATGATTCAGAACAAAATATTGCAATTCACAACAAATTCACACCTCTGCATGATTCAAACGAGAACCTCAGTGGAGCAACTGATGATATTTTGGCAAGGTATAGACCCACTCCTCAAGAACAGCGAGATCATGATGCAAAGGTCATGAGGGATATTGATAGGAACCAAGCTGAACATGATTTCAAGATCTCATTTGACCAGGGAGAAGAGATAGGATATGAATTTTCAAATCAGGGAATGAATGACAATCCAGAACATCAGGAAATAAATAATCAAGACATGAGTGATGAGCAACAGGAAATACTCATGCTCAGGAAAGAACTTGAAAGATACAAGATATAAGAGGAGAAGGAGTTGTTGCAGCAAGAAATTCAATAGAGAAAAAATAAAGCCAAAACAGCTCCCCCAAAATATGTACCTCCGCATAGAGGGAATATTTCAAGAAATACACAGCAAAATACAGGTGGTTTTCAAAATTCACATGCTTCTGGAAGTCATCAGAACATTATTCCCCAAAACCCCAGACCACCTCCCATACGTAATGCATCTCAACATATGGCAAATAATTACCCACCCCCTGGTCAACAATATTATAGGCCACAAAATCAACACATAAATCCCCATATGAACCAACATCAACAATATGCATATCATCAGCCACCAGGTGGATATAATTACTATCCCAATCCACCACCTCTCAATTTCCCTCCCCAAAACCTTGCTAATATTTGCAGTCAATTTGATTTAACTGGATATCAGTTATATCCATATCCTATGGACAGTACTTGGAGAAACATGGTTCCCAAGTTTACTGGAAACAATGCAGTATCTGCAGAAGATCATATCAAAAGTTTTAATGCTTTTGTACAGGATATAGGTATGGATTGGGAAGACATTAGAATGAGGTTGTTTTTGATGTCCCTCACTGAAGATGCCAGAGATTGGTTTAATAGCTTGCCCGATGCATCAATCAATTCAATAACTGATTTTCATAACCAGTTTAAGGATCAGTATGGTAACCAATACGCTCCTGAGTTTGCACTACATGAACTAATAAGTATACAGAAGTATCAAAATGAATCAGTATTTGATTTCAACCTGAAGTTTTCCAAGTTACATAATAAGGTACCACATGGAGCCAAGTTATCTAACCAGGCAGCACTGAGTATCTATATGAAAGCATTTGACCCCAAAATAGGATATGAACTCAGAAACCGGTGTCCTGCAACATTGGCCGAAGCACAGAAAGTAGCCATAACTATCGAAAATAATAGGAAGGCTGCTGGAATGGTCAGTAAAAGGGACAATCACAGAAATCTTCAGAATCCAAATGCTCAACAGATTAAACTAGAGGGTCAGCATAGGCATGATAGACCTAGGTTACATGATATGCCTTACAATACAAATTGGAAGGATGGAAGACCTATTGACAATAACAGAAAGCAGCCATATGGAAAGGATACCCCTGATCCCTTGAAGAGAAACATGGCACATATGGCAGAAAATAAACCTTGGTGTTTTGTATGTAACTTACCACATTCACCTGAATACTGTGAGGTAGCTAAATCAATACAGCAAGAGGAAATGCTATACAGCTATAATAGGGATAATCACACCATCAATATGATGCAGGATACACCATGTGTAGTAACAGAAGATTATTCTTCTTCAGAAGAAGAAGGATATGAGTATGATGTAGGGAACCAAAAGTATCATATTAACATGGGAGAACAGCAGGTATTCTCAGACCAGGAAGATAGTTGTAACAACAAGTCATGTGGTCAATGGAGAAAACCTACTGAGGATGAAAGAGAAGCTCTCACAGTGGCTACAGTGGCTCAAGCTCGAAACACTTATAACTTAAGGAATAGAACAACAAATGTTGGGCAAGGAACTCCTGGAAGTGTATTTATAAAAGACCAGAATAACAAAGAAAATAATACAAAATCATCACCCAAAGAACCAGAAAAGGGGGATAAAAATAAAATGAAAGGAAATCAAGAAAAGGAAAACACAAAAACAGAAAAGAATGACCAGATCATAACCCCTTCTTTCGACATTACACAGGCAGTGTCTCAGGTGAAGATATCAGTCCCACTCCTAGAGATGATGAAAATAGATAAATATAGGAGTACAATTGTCAAGATGATTTCTGATACACCAAATCCAAAACATAAAGGGTTTGAAAAAACAACAAATAATGTGCATCAGGAAAATTTTAAGATGCCTGAGGTATACCTTGGTGACACACTTACAAAAAATCCCTCACAGGTAGATCCATTCTATACTACACTAGTAATCAAGAACAGAATAGTCAGGAATTGTATGATTGATTCAGGTGCTTCTATGAATATCATGCCTATAGCAGTGATGAAAGAATTAGGGATGTGGGTTGATACTACTTATGGCCAGTGTTATGCAATGGATAACAGATCTATTCCAGTAGTTGGTATTATGAAAGATGTAGAGATAAAACTTGCTTCACATCCTGAAGCGACATATAACATTGACATCACTGTGGTTGATATCCCACCGTATTATGGAATGTTGCTATCAAGACAATGGGCTGCAATGGCAGGAGGCAATGTTCAATTAGATCTATCATATGCCACCATACCAGTAGGTGACAAGGAAATCAAATTGTGCAGAGAGCCAAGGTACGACAATATTATAGAAAGAATGGATCGGCATCAGGTGAATTTCTTTTGTGACACAGATTTAGGAGTTTTCAAAGTTGGAGAAACTACCCCAGAATTGCATAACACTGACCCAATACACACTGAATCTATGAAAAGAGAGAGTGATTTGTGGAAAATGTATTTTGATGGTGCATGCAGCAAGATAGGAAATGGGGCCGGAGTAGTTTTTATCTCGCCAGGAGGTAAAACATTCAAATACTCTTTCCTATTGACATTTGAATGCACCAATAATGTAGCTGAATATGAAGCCCTGCTCATTGGCCTAAACATAGCCACCAAATACAAAATAAAAAAGTTGGCTGTCTTCGGTGATTCTGAACTGGTCATCTCCCAAGTAAGAGAAAAATATTTATCTAAAAATAAAAGATTAAGACAGTACAGAAATGCAATTTGGGACAATATTGAATTATTTGATGCCTTTTCAATCAGCTGGGTTGATAGGTCTAAAAACATTATGGCAGACTTTTTAGCAAACATTGCATTAAAGAGAGATGATGTTACATTAGGAGGGATCACAGAAGTAGAATTTAAAACTAGACCTACCATCCCTGATAATATACAGAATTGGCAAGTGTTTGATAGCGATGCTGATATAATCAATTTCTTACATTGTGCTGATTATTATGAAAATCAAGAAATTGATTTCAGTGCATTTGTGGAGGAACAAGATGGGAAGGAAACCCTTTTTGGCCAAGAAGTGGTCCAACTAAAGACAAATAAGATACCCAAAGGACTTATTGCATTAGAAAAAACATTTGATGGCCATGACAGGTATAAAAAGAAAGACACACCAGTGGTACCTAGTAACCTTGAAGAAATCAATTTGGGGACACAAACAACTCCAAAAAATGTGTATATTGGAAAAAGTCTTGACCCAAAAATCAGAAGCAGACTTATCAACCTGCTCAGGAAGTACAGGCATGTGTTTGCTTGGTCATACGATGACTTAAAAGCATATAGAGAGGATTTATTTCAACATGAGATACCACTGAAGCAAGATGCTAAACCTTTCAGACAGAAGCAAAGACCGATTAATCCTACACTAGCCCCTAAAATGTTAGAGGAACTTACAAAGTTAAGGGATGGAGCTATAATCAAACCTGTTAGACACTCTTCCTGGGTTTCAAACTTAGTACCTGTCAGGAAAAAGAATGGTGACATTAGACTATGTGTGGATTTCAGAAACTTGAATAAATCTTCCCTCAAAGATAATTATCCTCTTCCCAATATGGAGGCAATATTGCAGAAAGTCACTGGGTGTGAATTGCTATCCATGATGGATGGTTTCTCTGGCTACAATCAAGTAAAAGTTAAGGAGTCTGAACAATTTAAGATGGCATTCACCACTCCGTGGGGAACATATGTGTATTTGAGAATGCCATTTGGATTAACTAATGCTGGAGCAACATTCCAGAGAGCGATGGATGTAGCTTTTGCTGAATTGATCAATAAGATTATGATAGTATATCAAGACGACTTGACAGCATATTCTAAAAGGGCCGAAGATCATTGCACACATTTAGAACAAGTATTTATCAAAGCCCTAGAATATGGGATATCATTGAACCCTAAAAAATGCCATTTTGCAGTAACAGAAGGAAAATTTCTTGGTCATATAGTCTCGAAGGAAGGAGTTAAAATAGATCCTGAAAGGGTAAAAGCAATTGATCAAGTCCCTATTCCAAAAAATGTAAAAGCTATACAATCATTTTTTGGTCAGATAAATTTTGTCAGAAGATTTATACCAAATTTCGCAGAGATTGTTTGTCCTATATCGAGAATGCTGAAGAAGAATTCAGAAATGAAGTGGACAACAGAAACAATGGAAGCATTTGGTAACATTAAGGAGGCTATCAAGCAAGCTCCAGTCTTAATATCCCCTGACTTCGGTAAACCTTTCCAACTTTTCTCATTTGCTTCCTATCATACAGTAGCAGCAGTGTTGTTACAGAAAAACAATGATGGACATGAACAGCCTATCTCTTTCTTTAGCAAGTCCCTTCAGAATGCAGAGTTGAAGTATGACATTATTGAAAAACAGGCATATGCATTGGTAAAAGCGGTAAAAAATTTTAGACCATATTTGGTAGGGGCTAAAATCATAGCATATGTTCCTAATGCTGCAGTGAAGGATGTACTAATCCAAACTGAGGTCACCGGTAGGAGATGTAGGTGGATCAATAGGATTTAGGAATTCAACATTGAAATCCAAATCACTAAATTAGTCAGAGGACAGGGTCTTGCCAAATTGATGGCTGAAAGTAATCTAGAAGCTTCCCAGATATGTAATGTTGATGCAAGTACCAGCATTGAACACACTCCATGGTATACTGATATAGTATATTGTCTAAAACATATGAAGTGTCCTGAAGGATATGATGATAATAGAAGAAGGACACTCAAACTACAAGCTTCAAAATATGTACTCATTGGTGGGGATCTCTATTGGAAAAACAGAGATGGGGTTCTACTATTATGCTTGGACGAATATCAATCAAAACATATTATGAAGGAGTTACATGAAGGCATGTGCGGAGGTCATTTCTTAGCAAAGACCACAGCACACAAGATCCTGAGGACAGGGTACTATTGGCCTAAAGTCTTTAATGATTCATACCAGTACACTAGAAAGTGTGAAGCATGCCAAAAGTTCTCAGGGAAGTTAAAGTATCAGGGAGCACTACCCTTAAAACCTATGCAGGTTGAGGCTCCATTTTATCAGTGGGGTATTGATTTTATAGGTGAAATTTTAGAGAAATCGAGTGGGGGGCACCGATGGATTCTAGTGGCTACTGATTACTTTATAAAATGGGTGGAAGCAATCCCAACCAAACAGGCTACAAGTAAAGTTGTGATTAATTTTCTAATGGATAACATTATATGCAGATTTGGTACTCCTGTAAGATTGATTACAGATAATGGGATGTGTTTTAGATCTGATGAATTCAAAGGTTTTTGCAATACACATGGTATCACTGTTTCTTATGCTGCTCCATACCATCCACAGGCCAATGGACAAGCTGAATCAAGTAATAAGAGCCTGTTGAAAATCATAAAGAGAATGTTGGATAAAAATAAGAAGGCTTGGGATTCAAAATTAAGAATGGCAGTATGGGCTGACAGGATTACTATAAAAAGGGCAATTGGGAGATCCCCTTATGAATTGGTATATGGAACACAAGCAAGATTACCGTTGGAAAATCTTATACCAGTATACAAATTTATCCTCCAGGAAGACTTGAATATCCCTGAACCAATGGAAGAAAGGTTGGAACAATTGGCAGAGCTTGATGAAACAAGAAGAATAGCTCAAAGACAGAATATTAAATTACAATCACAGGTAAAATATCTCTTTGACAAGAAGGCCAAAGAAAGAAAGTTTGAAATAAATGATCTGGTACTAATGTGGAATGCTAGATGTCAGGACAAAGGAAAACATGGAAAATTTGAAGCCCTGTGGTTAGGTCTGTTGACATTTCTTCTGAATCAGCATTAGGGTTTGCCACTTCTAATACACAGGCAGATTCAGGCCAACTGAATACAGGAGGTTGCGTGAGCTCCTCCCCTTCACTTCTGGTTCTGCCGCACCAAGGGGGGTATCCCTATAACTCAAGATGTAACCTTGACTAGCTCAAAGATAGAAAGATCTAACTTGACAACAACAGGCAGAATACTCTCATGTATGGACCAAGATCTGCATGATAGATCACAAGGCTGGCAACATTCTTGGACATGATGTCTGGTTGGGTATGAGAGTATGCAGGGGGTTCCTAATCCTACTCCTACAACTAACAGGTGGAAGTATGAAATGGTTTGATATGAATTTGGATGCAAAGCTGGACATGGTGTATAACACAAAAACACAGCATGACTGGTGCCTATCCAGGGCTTGGAGTCGGTAGACATACACCTGTGAATGATCAGCATAAATAGCTAAAACTGGATTTCAGGGGGATACACATGATATCTGCCTTACAGATATCTCCCAATATAGAGTGTCGAGCTATCTCTACTTATGGCATCCCTACTGCAGTATACCCTTCCCAATGTTCACCCTGAAAATAGTTTAATCTGCCCCTTGAGCAGAGGTCAAAAGATCAGACATTCAACATAGGAATTCTATGCTCTAGAATCTAAACATAAGCAAACATCCAGATCCAGAAGAAGGATACATGCAATACTGGAGACAGAATTAACACAACACATGCTAAGGTAGCATTACTCATATAAGATCAACCATGAAACCAGTGGATTCATGCCAAGTCCTACAACAGGAGATACATAAACTCACAAGAAAAACTGTACAGAGCAACCAGATCAGCTGGTTTTGGATTACAGAGCCAAAAATCTACAACTTTCAACAACCTCAAAAGAATAACACCATCTGCATTATATAGCAGGAGGGTGTCTTCAGCATCAACTACCAGGTTGACCAAAATTCCCGCCAGATATACAGTACCATAGAAATGGCGCTCAAACTTGAATGCAGCAGGTAGGGGAGGAGACAGGAAGATTTTTCGAGCCTTGCGCCGCCGCCTAGGGATTCAGATCTTCAATCAGGTACAACATTCGTCCACGCCATCGCCCATACCTCTGCAACAATCGCCATTGATGGCGCACCAACCCGCGGCCTCGGGAAGAACATCAAACAGACAGTCGTAACCGCTTCCCGCCGAGATTCATCATCATGATGTTTCGAATATGCAGGATAACATTATCCCACATGCACCCCGCAGCAACCTCCTTTGCACTTTATATACTAGGTCATGAGCATATATCATGTCAGCGCTTTTGCTCCTGACGACACTAGTATAGACTTCATCATCATCATCTTCCAGCAGCATGATATCCTGTTGTTCGAAAAATCACCCTGACGTCATCATGATATTTGAAACATGACCTTCATGATAATCGGCACAACCTGATCCTTCGGAGGAACATCCTCCTGCTGAGCTTATAACAAAAGTCTGGCCGATGAACATCCTGATGACGTCATCATCATATCCTGCTGACGTCATCATCATATCTGCCTACTGCGCACCTCCTCATATCCGGATGACGTCATCATGTTTGCAAATATCAGGAAGTCTCTTCAAGATGATCAGTTGTTAGAAATATAACCCCCGCGGACCTTGATGACGTCATCATCATATTAACATCATCATGATATTCGGAAGACAACCGGATATTTGGAAATATCCTCCTGACGTTCAAATATCAGGTTGCACTGTAGCTCCTCTATAAGATCTGGGCGATAACTGAATATGATGATGCTGCTTGAAAAGATCACCCCCCGGAGATAATGCGCGAAGCCAACAGGCGGATATCTCCTTGACATTAGCATCGTCATGATGCTCGAGCAAACCTATATCCGGGTGATATGAAAATATCACCCCCTCCTTCGCGAATATCATGATGCAGATAGGCAGAAAGAAAAATATCACCCTGATATACGGATGACGTCAGCATCATCAGGATGAGAAACAAAGAACAAGAAGTGATACAACATCATCAGGATGATATTGACTAAGATCATCCTGACGTTCCAAAATATGATGACCCTAGTGAATATCGGGTCGCAATTAGAACTCTTCAACAACATCATCAGGATGATGTTAACCAAGATCACCCGATGATAGAAATATCACCCTGGCGAAATATCATGAAGGCAGAAAATATGATGACCTCCACAAGCAGCAGGATGACAACTGAAAAAATGATGATGATGACGACCCTTAGGATAAAATGAGTTAGGTCGAGCAACTCAAAGAATAAGCAACATCATCATCATGCCTGCGCAAGGTGATAAATGGAAGATCACCGGAGACTTTGAAGAATCACCCTCGTAAGCAGATCAGGGCGCACTGTAGCTCGTCAGCATCATCAGGATAAAACCCGAACATCACCCGACAGCGAAATATGATGATGACGATGAGAAACCGGTCGAAGGAGAACATGATGATGCTGACCTTCATGGAAACAAACATGATGATGATGACCTCCTCCTCAAGAAAATATGATGATGCAGCTGAAAAATACTGAGGAGGTCCGTTACTTAGAGCATTTTTTGGATACTTAGGGAGAGTGCCTGAATGAAAATTTTTCAAAAAACTACCAGTCAATTCAGGCGTCAACAGTGGCTCTGTCTGGGGACGTGCAGGTGAAAGACTGCAGCGAGAACCCCAGATCTCTGGGATGCAGACCAGTCCCTTATCCATTGGGCACAGAGTCAAATACTGCACTGACCTGCATCACCAAACACACTTGATGGCCTAAGGCCACCAAGAAAAGAAAAACATGTATCTCCCTTTGTCAAATATCTTGTTTTCATCTGCATGCACTGGGTCAAGCATGGAAATACTACAAAGATCCACCCACAAACAAATCTTGTCATCTGCAAATTCAACCCTCTGATTTGGCTTGTCATTATCACCCCTGTGCAGATAACCTTCAGCATCATGTGCCATGTGGGTGTAGAATATATCAGGCAATGCATGTTCATATGGCATATAGCACTTATCACCTATATCATCATCATGCATTGCAACATGATCTCCTAGCTGGACTGCAAATAGGAAACACTCAGAGTCCACCACACAACTAGGAAGATCAAGGCTCATTGTATTATACGCTGGCCCATCAAAAGAAAAGCTTTCAAAATCACAATTGTGTACATCATGTACACAACCATCTGGTACACCAGGCTGGAAAAGATCAGGCTCTGGCATCTGTTTTAAGTCAGGCACATTTTCACAGTCACTTACCTGATGTATGTTGTTTCCTCTTTCATCAGGATGAGAAGCAGAATCCAAGTCAAAAATAGTGTCTAGATCCCCACCATCCTCAGACAGATCCTCATCACCATATGTGTCATAAATGGGTGACCCAGGTGCATCAGTTTCATCAGAGTATGCCATTTGTTCAGGGGCAGCAGAGCACATCTCTTCATCATCAATGGATTCATTCTGTGGAGGAGTATCAGCCTGTGTGTCATAAGCAAGACAGCCATCAAATGAAAAACAATCATGCTCTGAACTAGCACTTATTTCAATTTCTGACTGCTCTTCATGATCTCCATGTGTTTGAAAGGTAGGCAATGGGTCACACATAGGACTGCTTCTCTGTTTGCTTATATCTTCTCTGTCTTGAATACAATACTCACAATTTTCTCCACAGGTCCATTCTAAAAATTGCTCATTGCTGTCCACAACCTCATTATTGTTTTCATGGTCAGCTGCCTCATCATTGCAATGGGAATCCTCATTAGTCCTTTCACTGGCATCCTCAACTGGTAAACAATCCAGTTGAGCAGTATTGTTAGCATTATGTTCAAACACAGCAGTCTCAACCTCTATGCTTTTATTTTCATTTTTATCTGCACATGATGCCATAATCATTTGGTCATTTGCAGCCTCATAACCATTTCTCACACCAAGGCCTGGGGACAGGGGTTTCAGCAGGTACACATTTCTGGTTTTTTCTATCTTTTCTATGAACCTGTATGCCATCTGCATACTTGTCACCTTGAAATCCCTCAGTATTGCACTAAAGCCCTCCTCAAAAGCTTCAAAGAATATGCCAACACAGGCTGAAATATCAGGTCTGAAACTTTCAGGGACATGTGAAAGGGCTACTGCAAACCTATGACTGAAATCAACACATGGCTCTTCATCTTGTTTTCTGATTCTCATCAATTCTGCAACAAGATCTGCCGGTTCTTTTGCAAATTCTTCCTTGAAACAGTCAGCAAGCTCATCCCAACAGGCAAAGGACTTCTTTGGAAAGCTCAAATACCAATCTTTTGCTTTTGCATCAAAGGACCTAACAAGAAACCTCATCCACATATCCTCATCTCTGAATGAATGTTTTCCCATAAAACTTTGAAAATTTTGGATATGTGCATTCCCATCACATACATTGTGACCACTAAATCTAGGCATCTGACAGTATATCCTAGCAGGCATAGTTTCTACTCTATAATCCACCCATGACAAATCCAGTTGGTCATACAAAGGATCAAAAGGGCTGACAGGAGGTTTAGCTTTCTGACTGGCAGACACAACAGGGTTACTGCTTCTTAACTGGGCCTGCTCAGCCTCTAAGAATATCAACCTATTTCTTATCTCCTCTATTCCTTTATCCAACATTTTACCACTGAGTGTGGGATAACTCATACTTGGATTCACAAAAATCTTACTCTTAGACATTGTTTGTCTGTCTAAGACCTAAGGCTTCCCCTGGCATCTAAACTATGCAGTAAAACAGCAAATAAAGGGGAAGGAAGGAGGTACCTTTTCTCATACAGATGCAGAAAAATGTACATCTTTCAACCAATAACATACATCTATCTTTCATGTGCATTTGGATCTTTGTTGCAGAGTCGCCACCTCTCCAGAGAGGACAAAATTTTCAATAGCTGAAAGCTACTTTTCCAGGTTCATTCCACCAGCAGAGCATCATTTTGTTAGTGACTCGGATGGGCCACAAGTATATCATTTTTTAGTCCATCCCCAGTAGAGTCGCCATTTTGTTGACATTTCTTCTGAATCAGCATTAGGGTTTGCCACTTCTAATACACAGGCAGATTCAGGCCAACTGAATACAGGAGGTTGCGTGAGCTCCTCCCCTTCACTTCTGGTTCTGCCGCACCAAGGGGGGTATCCCTATAACTCAAGATGTAACCTTGACTAGCTCAAAGATAGAAAGATCTAACTTGACAACAACAGGCAGAATACTCTCATGTATGGACCAAGATCTGCATGATAGATCACAAGGCTGGCAACATTCTTGGACATGATGTCTGGTTGGGTATGAGAGTATGCAGGGGGTTCCTAATCCTACTCCTACAACTAACAGGTGGAAGTATGAAATGGTTTGATATGAATTTGGATGCAAAGCTGGACATGGTGTATAACACAAAAACACAGCATGACTGGTGCCTATCCAGGGCTTGGAGTCGGTAGACATACACCTGTGAATGATCAGCATAAATAGCTAAAACTGGATTTCAGGGGGATACACATGATATCTGCCTTACAGATATCTCCCAATATAGAGTGTCGAGCTATCTCTACTTATGGCATCCCTACTGCAGTATACCCTTCCCAATGTTCAACCTGAAAACAGTTTAATCTGCCCCTTGAGCAGAGGTCAAAAGATCAGACATTCAACATAGGAATTCTATGCTCTAGAATCTAAACATAAGCAAACATCCAGATCCAGAAGAAGGATACATGCAATACTGGAGACAGAATTAACACAACACATGCTAAGGTAGCATTACTCATATAAGATCAACCATGAAACCAGTGGATTCATGCCAAGTCCTACAACAGGAGATACATAAACTCACAAGAAAAACTGTACAGAGCAACCAGATCAGCTGGTTTTGGATTACAGAGCCAAAAATCTACAACTTTCAACAACCTCAAAAGAATAACACCATCTGCATTATATAGCAGGAGGGTGTCTTCAGCATCAACTACCAGGTTGACCAAAATTCCCGCCAGATATACAGTACCATAGAAATGGCGCTCAAACTTGAATGCAGCAGGTAGGGGAGGAGACAGGAAGATTTTTCGAGCCTTGCGCCGCCGCCTAGGGATTCAGATCTTCAATCAGGTACAACATTCGTCCACGCCATCGCCCATACCTCTGCAACAATCGCCATTGATGGCGCACCAACCCGCGGCCTCGGGAAGAACATCAAACAGACAGTCGTAACCGCTTCCCGCCGAGATTCATCATCATGATGTTTCGAATATGCAGGATAACATTATCCCACATGCACCCCGCAGCAACCTCCTTTGCACTTTATATACTAGGTCATGAGCATATATCATGTCAGCGCTTTTGCTCCTGACGACACTAGTATAGACTTCATCATCATCATCTTCCAGCAGCATGATATCCTGTTGTTCGAAAAATCACCCTGACGTCATCATGATATTTGAAACATGACCTTCATGATAATCGGCACAACCTGATCCTTCGGAGGAACATCCTCCTGCTGAGCTTATAACAAAAGTCTGGCCGATGAACATCCTGATGACGTCATCATCATATCCTGCTGACGTCATCATCATATCTGCCTACTGCGCACCTCCTCATATCCGGATGACGTCATCATCATGTTTGCAAATATCAGGAAGTCTCTTCAAGATGATCAGTTGTTAGAAATATAACCCCCGCGGACCTTGATGACGTCATCATCATATTAACATCATCATGATATTCGGAAGACAACCGGATATTTGGAAATATCCTCCTGACGTTCAAATATCAGGTTGCACTGTAGCTCCTCTATAAGATCGGGGCGATAACTGAATATGATGATGCTGCTTGAAAAGATCACCCCCCGGAGATAATGCGCGAAGCCAACAGGCGGATATCTCCTTGACATTAGCATCGTCATGATGCTCGAGCAAACCTATATCCGGGTGATATGAAAATATCACCCCCTCCTTCGCGAATATCATGATGCAGATAGGCAGAAAGAAAAATATCACCCTGATATACGGATGACGTCAGCATCATCAGGATGAGAAACAAAGAACAAGAAGTGATACAACATCATCAGGATGATATTGACTAAGATCATCCTGACGTTCCAAAATATGATGACCCTAGTGAATATCGGGTCGCAATTAGAACTCTTCAACAACATCATCAGGATGATGTTAACCAAGATCACCCGATGATAGAAATATCACCCTGGCGAAATATCATGAAGGCAGAAAATATGATGACCTCCACAAGCAGCAGGATGACAACTGAAAAAATGATGATGATGACGACCCTTAGGATAAAACGAGTTAGGTCGAGCAACTCAAAGAATAAGCAACATCATCATCATGCCTGCGCAAGGTGATAAATGGAAGATCACCGGAGACTTTGAAGAATCACCCTCGTAAGCAGATCAGGGCGCACTGTAGCTCGTCAGCATCATCAGGATAAAACCCGAACATCACCCGACAGCGAAATATGATGATGACGATGAGAAACCGGTCGAAGGAGAACATGATGATGCTGACCTTCATGGAAACAAACATGATGATGATGACCTCCTCCTCAAGAAAATATGATGATGCAGCTGAAAAATACTGAGGAGGTCCGTTACTTAGAGCATTTTTTGGATACTTAGGGAGAGTGCCTGAATGAAAATTTTTCAAAAAACTACCAGTCAATTCAGGCGTCAACAAGGTCCTTTTGTTATCACTAGCAAGGGAGGTGATGATTCTTACTATGTACAGAATATGTCAGGAGAGGAGCAGGAATTGCCTGTACATGGCCAATACTTGAAGCAGTTCTTTTCATAAACATGTACAAAGAGAATTGAGTGCTGCCAGTGCATGGACAACATTCAAATAGTTCTCAAAATATCTTATTCCATGCACAGTAGTCTAGAAATCATTCCCGCTCCCCATCATTTGTTCTTTTCCTTTTCCCAGTTTCATAAAACCTCACCCCAAAATAATAAAATATGTGGTCTACTTCCCTAGGAGATCTGGATCCTTGTTATACTCACAGGGAGTATACATCCCAAATAGAGCCACTGTTAGCACAGTAAAAATTTGAAATTTTTACTATCTCATTACCCCATCATATTTGAATAAATCCTGAAGAATATCCCAAAAAGACCATAATAAAAAAAAATTTCTCACAAGGTGTCTATGGACGAGCAGTGCCAAATTTCATCAAAATCAATCCATCGGCAAGAGGTTGTGTTGCTTACACCGATACATAAGGAATTGTTTGAAAACAACCATCGGCGTGAGAATAGATATCGGAAGAAGAATTATGGAAGTCACCGATGGAGTGAGTACTGCCGATGACATTACATCGGCAAGAAAGGCAAGTGGTCATGCCAATCGGTATGACAAATACCTATCGGATAAATTTTTAAAAGTTGCCCCGATGGTATATATCATACCGATGAAGCATTTCGGCAAGAGTCTCACCGAACATCCTGTGGGGGTAATGAAGCAAATAGTCATCGGCGAGAAATAAACTATCGGGATAGCAAACAAGTAAGTTTCCGATGATTAGAGTCTTAGCGATAAGAAAGCTTTCGGCGAGACTCACAGCGATACACATCTATCGGGATGACTCAGCATATCGGGATAAGGGAATTAGGTCTCGCCGATTCACAAGTCACGGCAATCAAAAGGCATCGGTAACACTTCAACATACTCTGTCCGATGAAGGATATGAAAAGGGCCATCGGGGAGATGATTTGGATTGGGATATCTTGATTTAGCTATCCCGATAGTGTATGTCATTCCGATAAAGATAAAGTCCATATATGAAAATGAATATCGGCGAGACAATAAAGATCGGGAGAACATAATTTTATTACCCCGATAGTATTAATCATCCCGATAAGCAAATCATATCGGTGGGACTTGCTATATCGAAGAGAGATCTAAAACACTTGGTGATGAGAGAAGTCATGCTGATGGCCGTGCCCACTTAAAACATGACATTACATAGCGTCGGGAATACAATCAAGGGGTCACGCCGATTGACTATTCGCGCCATAAAAAACGTTGAGGTCGCCCAGACATTTCAAAAATCACGCCGATAACCAGAGTTATGGCGATGTGACACTTCACAGCGATGAACATTGAATTGATCAGGTGATTAATACAAACGACTACGAAATTCATATGATCACTATAATTGCAAAAAACCGTCTGAAAGGAGAATACAGAGGAATTCTTAGGGCAAAAGCAGAGGCTTCCAATTCCAGCCACCGAACAACAGGTACACCTACACAAACCATTATATTTGCCTGTATTTGAATTTCCTGCCAAAAGTTTTAAAATGGAAACTCCGGGAAAGGGAAAAGGAAGAAAGTCACAAGGGGAAACCAGTAAGCCTAAAAAACAGAAAACTGATGAAACCCTTGAAGAGAAAGTGAAAGATAGAAAATTAAATCAGGACCTAATTGATCAATTGCCTGGGTCAACTCCCAAGGCCAGGAGGTCTGCCCAACTCAGAGCAGAAGTAGAAAAATTGGAAGATAAACATAAACGCCTGGGAGATATCTGGACCCCAATTCGGGGGTATGAACTTTTCAAATTTCACCATAATAGACGGTTTAGAAATGCTCCTGTGTCAAACCCATGGCACATGAATTTAAGCAAACTGGTTGTACCTAATGTATTCTTGAACTGCTAGCCAGACATTACAATTTAGGCCTGAAAGCTATCTGCAACCCTCAAGGAGAACCAATTGTACACCTGTCAAAAAATGCTATTTGTGAGGTGTATGATTTAGATGATTTGTGCACTGTCCCTATTGTTTATGAAGATTTGGATAAAGAGTATTGGAGAATGGATACAACTTACAATGGATGGAGGTTACCCATTCATAGGCCCAGGATTGAAGGAGAAGTGATACCCTTGACTGAGAATGATGGCCCTCCCTTTCATGTAGCCATTTTTGAACCATATGTACAATATACTTACTATTCTGTAGGCCAAGTCCTTGGCTCAGAGGTCCCTGAGTTCATGACTATTCCTCTGATGGTCATAGCCTCTGATATTCAATGTCACAATGCCAGACAATTTGATTATGCCTCCTATGTTGCTACTAGAATAGACTCTGGTCTATCTGCAATAAAAAACAATGCTCCAGCATGCTCTTTTGAGCATTACTCGATGCTTATGCATATGGTGTTATACTATGGCCAGGAAGTAGGATTGTGGCCAAGTGAGTTTCAAGTTGTTGCTGCGGATAAGAAAGGGGAAAAAATACCTGTACAAATGTGGACCAGAATCTGGGATAGCAGGTATGCCAACTCCAGCTATGCTCAATTTGAAGAGCATTGTGTAAAAGTGCTATATAGGTATTTCAACCACCCCTGTGAATATTCAATTTCAAATGAAATAAAAAGGTTCCTCAGACCTAAAGATTTTGGTGGTCCCCCTACTGTCACTCATAATTGGGGAGACTGGTACTGCTTTGAGGATGCCACTATGATCAGAGTTTATGGATTTGAAGACACTCCATTCATATTGCCTAAAACTGTCCCTGACAGACTTGCATATTTAGAAATAATTAGGCAAATGCATTGTTCAAATGTGATGCATCTAAGTTCACATGATAAACAATCATTCATGCCCAGCACTTTGTGTTTTGGTGATTTTACTGTGGTTTCAAAAGAAGGATATAATCTCATTTTGGATAAACTAATGCATTATAACATGATGACTGCTGAGGTGAGGAAAGGGTTTGACCCTGAAGGTTTCATTGACTCTGCCAAAAGAAAACAAAATCTCAGTGGGTACATGCACATACATTATCCACATGATGATGTCATTAGAAATTTGGAAGAGGCTGAAGTCGACTTGGTGGTAGAAAAATATAACAGAGACTTAAATGAAAAGAAAAAGCAGTTGGCAGAAGTTGAAGTGGTATCCTCGGAAGATGAAGAATTGACTGAACAAGAGCAGCCACAAGATAAAACAATAGAAATGTCTAAAAGAAAAATGCAACAATATCAGCCTCCTGTTGTGCTACATGATGAGGAGGGGTCTGCTGATGAAGATCCACGACAAAAGGCTTATGATTCTTTCATTTCAGATGATACATTCATTCAGTCAAAGGAATTTAAATCATTCCTGTATAAATACAAAGGAAAAGAAATTAGAGAGTCAGTAGATGATGTTTCTGCTAATAATGAAAAACAGTTATTAGATATGTTGAAGCAAACAGTAGATAAAGAAATGTAGGACATGACACCTAGCAAGGGTAGACAGTTACTCAAAGATGCAGGGGTTATGATTTTTCCTGGTTTGGATTTAAATTCTGCTCTGGTTTTTGATAGCTTTTTGAATAATGCTAATGACAAGTATAAGCTTACTCCAGAAGGAGTTAATGAAGTATATATGGGAACTAGATACAATAATGATGAAAATTCTTTGATGATATGGGCGTTGTATCCTCCCCATAAGAAGACGGCCATCATAGACACTGAAAAAACTTTTGGCCATGTTATGACTTTCAGAGCAGGTGAGACTGACCCTATAATTACTGCAGACATTGGTATCAATGTTGCAAAGTTAAATAAAGCACAAGCTCAGATGCTGATCAAAGAAAGAGATTCTTATAAACTGAATTGTGAGAGATTAACAAAAGAAAATGATTATTTGAAGGATGCTGTTAAGAGTACCTTTGGCCAATCCACAAAAAGAATAACTCAGGGTGAGAGCTCACAAGGTAGTCAAGTAATATCCCCTGATCAGGCCGCACAAATTCAGATAGACGCATTTGTTACAGTACTGCAGAGCAGGTATGCAAATATGGTACGGTGGTTAAACCAGTTTTGGGATAACTACTCAGAAAATCATAAAGCAGTCAAAGAACATGAGAGGCTTGATAAGAGGATATAGGAAAAGATGATTGAGTTACAAAACAGAAGTGCCACTGATGGTACAGATATCTCTGATGCAAGAGCATTGTTCAAACAGCACCAGCATTATTATGACAAACTTAAAGCTGATGCTAAGGAAGGGACTGATGCCTTAGGCGCAGGAGTGCCCAGGATATTCAAAGATAACGGAGAGGTGAAGAGCAAAGAAGAATGGACTGTTGATTGTCAAGTTATATTGCATAAAGCCACAGGAGCTCTGAAAGATAAAGCCTCTGCATCTAAAGAAGCTTGCAAACAATTGGAGGAGATGGTTACTCTTGATGTAATTACCAGAAGCGCTATTGAGCTTACTGATTCTCATCGTGATCAAGAGTATCTAGATCATCTGGCTAAAGTTTATTTATGGTTGAATAGAGCCTAATTACGCTTATGTAATTGTTGTTAATACTTGTTAAGTTCCCAAGAGACTTATTGAAGAGTTGTATCTCTTCATAGAAATATCTATATAAGTTTAAACAATCGATGCTGAAAGGATCATCAGCTGTCTCAAAGTGACTATGTTGCATATTTTATTTGAAGAAGAAGTTTGAAGTTCTCTGATTCAGTGTTTCTATCTTGGTATCAGTTGTTTGTTGAAAATATTCAATTGTGTGGCTGTCTCCATTTCTGCATTTCCTTGTTATTCAGATTAAGATATCAAGTATATAGTTAATCTGTCATTACACACTTGCTGTATCTGTGTGATTAATTTGGTTGGTGTCCATCTGAGGAATTAAACCCTTCTAATTTAATCGCAGTAACCTGGAAGTAGTAAGTTGGGATTACTAAGTAGAGCCATATAATTAGGATTACCATTCTGTCTCCAGAAAATATTATCTGTTAATCTTGCCCATTCATTTCATTTGGTTCCTTCAAGTAAGGATTAAAATACCTTCTGGTGAATTATAAGATAATTGATTATATTGGTTGGATTGCTGAGAAGAGTTTGTCAATCTCTTTCTTGCACGTTTATACAAGCTATAAACCAAAGCTGTGCCAAGCAATTAGAATTATTACCATTAAGAAACTACTGGTCTAGGTCCTTCAAATTGACTCTGTTACCCAACAAGGCACTGGTCTCATTCAACTCATTATTTAAAACCTTTTACCTTGATATTGCTTATACAATTTTTGCCAAACATTTATTAAACATTATACATAGAATTAAGTAGTCAGCTTCTTTTTCATCTATCTTACATCCTATGCCATTGTAGATAGATCTAGTTAGTCCACTCATCCACACTCATACTGCTTTAATATTTCAAGGTTCACCCACCTAGGTGTAGCAGGACCTAAAGTGTAGGAAATCATCAAACCTTGAAGGTTGATTTCATCAAGTTAGTTCAAAAACGTTGCAAATCCAAACATAGAGCCTGGCATCCTCTTAGGATTAGCAACTTGCATTTTTGAGACCTAACAAGGTGCATTTGAGATGAAGGATCTTGGTGCTGCAAGGTATATTTTGGGAATGGAGATTAGGAGGGATAGAGTTAACAGAAATCTTTGGTTGTCACAAAGTAAGTATGTGAATACTATTTTGTAGAGGTTTAGTTTGCAGGACTGTAACCCAGTTAGAGTTCCTTTACCCATTGGTACTAAGCTTTCATTAGATATGTGTCCAAAGACTGAGGATGATCTTGAGGATATGTCTAATGTGCCATATGCTAGTGTTGTAGGGAGTTTGAAGTGTGCAATGGTTTGCACTAGACCAAATATTGCCTAAGCAGTGGGAGTTTTGAGCATATTTATGTCTAACCCTGGTAGACAGCATTGGAACTATGCAAAGATGGTGTTTAAATATCTTGCAGGTACTCCTAATTATTGTTTGATTTATTTTGGTACTGATAGTGCTGATAAATCTTTAGAGATACAGGGTTTTGTTGATGCAGATTGGGCAGGTGACTTGGATAGTCGAAGGTCCACTAGTGGCTATGTGTTTACTCTATTTGGAGGTGCAGTGAGTTGGATGAGTAAGAGGTAGCCCATAGTTGCTTTGTCCACCACAGAAGCAGAGTATATGGCTGCTACTCATGCCTCTAAGAAGGCAGTTTGGTTGAGGAGACTATGTACAGGTATTGGATTTTATTGTAGGATCATTTAGATTGGTTGTGATAGCCAGAGTGCTATCTATTTGGCCAAGAATCCCATGTATCATGCTCGGACTAAGCATGTTGATGTTCAGTATCACTTTGTTCAAGAGTTGGTTGTAAATGGAGAGATTGAGTTGAAGAAGATAGACAATCAAGAGAATGTTGCAGATTCATTGACCAAGCCTATGAGTACAGAGAAGTTTGTATGGTGCAGAGGCCATGGGCCTTGTTTCTAGTGCCTGATGATTTTTCATTTGATTTCCTATGGGTTGATTTACAATGTATAATGTCAAGTGGGAGAATGTTGGGACAAGGTGCCATTAACCTTGTAAATCCCAATATTGTATTAATTCCATTTTTTATATGTAATTTGCAATTATCCATGAGGAGATGTACTAGTTTCACTGGCAGGGGTAATTTTGGAGTAACCGGAGGTAATTACAGAGTGAATTTTACTGTTGGCAAATGTAAAAAATCAAAGTAAATGAGGGTAGGTGTGCTCCCTTGAGGAATATACTATTTTTGGCATGTATGATAACTGTCATAATGTTTGGTAAGTGAATCTATGACAGCTGCAAGTTGTCATAAGATTCTGAGATTCTATGATGCATATGACGGATATGTTAGTTATATATTTGCTATATTTAGCCCAAGGTTCCTATCTTGGAAAGATACTCTTTTTTGGAATCTATGACGGTTATGACATGTTATAAGATGTTGTAAGAGGCCAGATTTAGTCTTGGGAGCCCAACCTTTGCATGGCTATTTTTGGATAAGTGTAAGATGCTTGTAAGATGGTAATTAATGTTTATAGGCTGGAGAATCTTAGGAGAGAGAAGGTGAACGCCTAGGAGGAGTTGGAAAACATTTCTATAAGTATTTTCCATGTATTTGTTGCTGCAATATAGATTTTAGGTACTCAGGTGCTGCCAGAATGTTGTCAGATTGAAGACTTGTGGAGAGAGTTGTGTAGTTGATGTATTGTACAATCTTGTTGAGATTAATACAAACTTGTGGCTCTTTCCTGGTGGAGTTTTTTACCCGCAATGGTTATCTCCATGTAAACATTGTGCCATTGTGTTGAATTCTTCATGTTTGACATCTTTTCTATAGTGGGTTTTATGTTTTGTTACAATCTCCATTGTTAATGCACACTTAAAGATTGCTGAAATTTATCTTGAATCAGATTTCTATTGAAGTAGTGTTGCTTTCATTTCTAACAACACATTGCAGGCTCTATCACACATTTAGTGTCCTCGCACTCTCTGGACCATAGTATGGGAAATGTATGGAGATCCCAATGAATCTCTATTCCCAGATGATCATGTTATCGACATACGTCATTCCCTTGATTATGTTGATAATACCTTGTATGACAATGATACTGAAGAGGAAGTTTCTTATTGGGAAAATCTTGAATGTGTTGACATAGAGACATCTCATCTTGCTTCTCCTCTCTCTACACCTCTAGCATTGGCATATATTCTATCACCTCCACCATTACTTGTTGCTACTTCAAAGTTCTGTGTTTCGTCCTTAAGAAATTCCAGTAATTCTTTGCAGTAGGATATTGATATTAGTTTTCTAGATCATTGGGACACAATTCTACCTGACATCACTTGCTTGTTTGTAGAGTCCTACATTTTAGATCTTGATGACAATATTGAGGACATATGTCTTCTCTTTGATGATAGTTATTTTGTTACTACAAAGTTTAGAGAGTCTTCACTAACGGCTTCCAGAGATTCTTTGTTGTAGGACTTCACATGGGATTTGGATTGTAGCCACATGCCATGCATTGACATTCCACACATCACTTCTTTGAATCCTGTGCTTCATCAATTGTCACATGAATTTGAGAGGTCACTTATTTCAGTTAGTCTTGAGACACTTGATTTGGTTGTGACTCATTTCAACATCAGCACTGGGAAACATGAGTAGCTTCCAGAACCATACATCCAGATTCCTTCATGCATTCCACTTGAGTGGGAATTCAACAATTTGACATCTCAGGGTTTCTATCTTCTGAAAGGAAGAGGCATCATTTTTTGCAGAGGGACCTACTACAACATTCTCCAAACGACATTCTATGTTGAATTTCTTTCTCTTCTTTGTGGAGGCACACATGGGCCCTATCTTGCAAGGATTTCAGGACTATCATCTTTGGATGTTTTGTGTTGTGTCTAGTACACTTTTTTTTTCTCTCTTTTGGAGAGAAGTTTTTTCCCACTAGGTTTTCTTCCTTTCTCCACTTTATGAGAGATTGCATTGTACATGGGTACCTCATCAAACCTAGTTCTTTGGCCCCATCTTTCTTTGTGTCCACCTAAGCTATGCTTAAGGGGGTGTGTTAGTGTAGAAGATTATTGCTATTACTTATTAAGTAATTATTCATGTACTTCAATATTTGGCATTAAGCCATCTTAGGTGGCTATGTGGCAACTTGGAGAGTTGTTCAAACTCTTCCAAGGTATGTGGTGCAACCTCTTGTGATGTGGCAAAGCAAACTCGCCACCACTATTGGTGTGTATAAGTTGACTTCTTATTCAACTCAACCACTTCTCCTATATGTACAAACATTGTTCATAATATTCATAATTTAGTTCAGCTCATTCCAATTTCATGCTTATTATTTTCTTTACAATATTTTTTGTTTCTCATAACTTGCAGGGCATGTGATTTCTTGTCATTCATTCTCCACTTTGGTGCTAGTGTTCTATCCAAAATATCCTCAACTCCAACATTACCAAGCCAAAATCTGAGCCTAAAAAAGTGTTTCATGATTTTGGCTAAGAGTTTCATGAGATTTTTTCCTCCATCGCCACTGTTTAGCCCATGCTGATCTCAAAATCACAAAAAACTACTGGGAGGAGTGTAATTCATGCCTACATGGCCATGATTAGGACCTCTTTATCATTATTAGACAGCCATGTAAGCTAGACGTAATTTTAGTACTAATAGATTCACTCTTTGATTTTGAGAGAAGGGGGAAAATGCAAAGATTTCAACTCACCCATCTATACAAGCACATGTGGGAATCAAAATTTTATCACTGTAATCCCTTAGCAAATAAATATGGATGACTTCTCTTCATCACTTGTTCTTTGTGCAACAACTTCTTGCCAATATTTGATGAAGGGCTACTCCACCCAACACTCACACACAAAACAACAAAGATTCTCACCAAAAATGTGAGGAATGAAATCAAGAAACTTTTATTTCTTTAGTAAAATGGAGTACAAAATACAATATTACATGCTACAACAACATGGGTTGTTTCACAACAGAGAAAATCCTACTCTATCAGAGATTTCTACAAACTAGATCCACAACTGCACATATGGAACTATCTTTCATAACCCTTCCATTTTCCCTTTTTATTTGGCACCAATAATTTCCACACCACTTCTCCACTACCTTCCGAATGTTCTAGAAAGTGTAACTCCCCTTTTTGTGCGCCAAGTCTAGCTGTCCATTTTCCCGTCCAAGAAATTAGAAATTAGAAATTAGAAATTAGAAATTTTAAAAGTTTTTGAAATTTTCTAACACAACTTTTGGGGGCCATAACCTTTGAACCAGGTGTCGATTGACAAACAAAACCAGGCGTTGGAAAGCCGGTGAAGAGCTCTATGACTCCCAAAATGATCTAAAGATCATTTTGTCCACTTTTCAAACCCCAATGAGGCTTCTAAAGGCCTCAAATTCAAATCTAAAGTTCATTAGGAGAAATTTTCCAAGATGGAAACTTTAATATCACTCAAACTATAAATGATATTCAGATGATTTCTTCACTATTTGCTTATTTTTACAATTCCACTTCTTGGGGTAAATTTTCAGGTCCATACGTACCCAATTAGGCCAACTTACTAAAAATAGTAGGTCACTATTTTTAGCCTTTCTAAACTTCTGACAGTCCTGAACCACTAAATTGTCAACATGGACTCCAACACAACTAAAGAAACCTACAAAAACAAAGATTCAATACAAATTCAAATATTTTTGGGTGATGCAAGATTGCCCTTACACCATTGGATGCTTTTGCATCAGACACCCAGGGTAATTTGAGAAGTGACCTTGTTGTAAGGAAAGCAAAGTGTGGAAACGCCTTCCTAATGCCAATTTGTAGAAGAGAAATGTAGAAAATACTTTCAATTTCAATTATAGTTCATTCAAGGATGCACATTAATCAGAAATAACAGAGTAGACAGATTAAGAATCGTACACAGATCAACACCAGAGTTACATGGGAAAACCCTTATGGGAAAAAAACCCACACACCAAGAAAAATACTTTGTATTCTAGTAAAATAAAGTTTACATACAAAGTTACAGTCTTCCACTTTCAGATGTCAATTCACAGTGACTAGGGTGGCACAACATTTCTCTGATTAGCCTCTCACACTCTCTGTGTTTCAGAATGTTCCAATGTTCCTTATATTATCATTTACATTCACACAGTTGCAATATATATAAACTTCATTGCATTTAGTTACCATACAGAATAGTTCATTATGCATTCCTCGCCTTTCAGAAACTGGTCGATTCAACTTCTAAGGCAAATGGTCTACCTGACAAAATGTAATCGCCAATGTTTACTATCGAGAAGACTCAAAATAGAGTCCCACCAATATCTCCTAGTCACTTCGAAGGAGAGCCAACACTGCATATCGATTATCGAAGGGACGACTTAATGAGCCCCACTGAAGTTATGATGTCACACTGATATCGATATTAACTACCAAGTGGCATTCCACATATATTTCCATGTTGCCGAGACATATGTCCTTCAATCGACATCATCCAATCGTTCTTCATCTTAGCACCGATCGGGTCCCACCAAGGTACCATGCACACAGAACAGTCTATCGAAGAGACATCATAGTGCCTCCTTCCGATACAAAGTTGTCTCTCTGATGAAGATCTTTCATGTGGTCCCCACTACCAAGTCAACATCAAAGTATCAGAAAGACTCATGACAGAGTCCCACCGATACAAAAGGTCACTCCAATATGCTTCATATCGGTTGTCGAAGAGACTCCTTAGAGACTCTCACTGATATCCCACGTCTTGCTAATGCAACCAATTCTCATAATGGTATTGGTTGTAGAAGGGACTACACATAGACTTCCACTGAAATGGTCACCTCCTACTAACATGGGGACATAACACCAAGGCACGAAGGAAACAATCCATCGAGGAGACTATGAACAAGTCCTATCAAAAGAGAACAATCAGGCCAAAGAGGGAATATCAAGCTGGTAATTTGAGGCACATTTTCCAACATGCTCCTACTTGATGAAGAACTTACTGGCTTCTTCCAATGCTCGAAGTTATTGAATGTCATAGGCCCCAAGACCCATAGAACTGGCACACCATCTATACTTATCTGTACTCATAGGCTTTGTCAATACATCAGCAACATTCTCCAAAGTATCCAATTTTCCCAGGTTGACCTTTCCATCCTCCACCATATCACGAATGAAATGATACTAAACATCGATGTGCTTCATCTTGGCATGGAAAGTGGGATTTTTAACCAAACAAATAGCACTCTGGCTATCACAGCAGATAGTAATATGTCCTGCATCAAACCTAATATCAAAACACAATCATCTAAGCCAAATGGCTTCCTTATAGGCATGAATTTCTGCCATATACTCAGCCTCGGTAGTGGACAAAGCAACTATAGCCTGTTGCTTGCTTATCCAACTAACAACACCACCAAACAAAGTGAATACATATCCATTGGTGGATCTTCTACTGTCAATGTCCCCTGCCCAATCAGAATCCACATATCCATGAATGCTAACTAAACTTTTAGATCCAGTAGAGTTACCACGATAACACAAGGCATACTCAGCAGTACCCTTCAAATATCTGAAAACTCTTTTCACAGCATCCCAATGCAGCCTTTCTAGATTAGCAATAAACTAACTAAGCACTCCCACTGCTTGGGCAATGTCTGGCCTTGTACAGACCATTGCATGCATCAAACTACCAACTACACTTGCATAAGGCACTCTGGTCATGTCCTCCATCTCAGTAGGAGATTTTGGACAATCTTCAACAGATAGCTTCATTCCCTGCAACACTGGAACAACTAGCTGCTTGCAATCTGTCATATTAAATCTCTCTAGGACATAATTACCATACTTGCTCTGGCTGAGCCAAAGTTTTCTATTTTCCCTATCCCTTCTAATTTCCATCCCCAGAATATACCTTACTGCACGTAAATCTTTCATTTCAAACTGTGCTGATAACTAAGATTTTAAATCAGAAATCATACCCTTACCATTCCTAATGAATAACATATTATCCACATATAGGGCAATAATAAGTAAACGACCATTTTCAATTTTATAATACACACAATGATCTGATTTTGATCTCACAAATCCCAATGAAAACACAAATGTGTCAAACTTTTGGTACCACATTCTAGGTGATTGTTTTAAACCATACAGATATTTCTTTAACTTGCAAACTAGATGTTCTTTACCTTTTTCAATGAAGTGCTCTGACTGGGACATATAAATTTATTTTTCCAAATCACCATGAAGAAATGTTGTCTTCACATCCATCTGCTCAATCTCTAAGTCATACGCTGCTGCAAGTGACAAAAAAAAATTGATAGATGTCAGCTTAGCTATAGGAGAAAATATTTCTCCATAATCAATTCCCTCTACCTAGGAATAACCTTTCGCGACCAACCTAGCTTTATACTTTTCAACATTGTCATCCAGACCAATTTTCTTCTTAAACACCCATTTACAGCCAATAGGCTTTTGACCTTCAGACAAGGGTACCAAATCCCATGTTTCATTCTTTTTCAAAGATGCCATTTCTTCATTCATGGCTTCCAACCAGGAATCTAAATCAGACATATTAATTGCCTCTTTTACAATCCTAGGCTCATCAGTGTTAGTAATCAAAGCATAGGCACAACTAGAATCCAGCATTGAATATCCAAACCTTTCAGGTTGCCGCTTCTCACGTGTAGACCTCCTCACAAGCTGAGGCTGAGGTTGTGGTTCTTCTTCAGAACTTTTAGAACTGCTCAAGCTCTCCTCAGTTTCAGGTACACTAGGAATTCATTGTTCTTCCTTCTCTGGAGTAAGAGGGATTTCAACAACATCCTTCTTCTTGTCTTCTTTCATCTCTGACTATGGACCCACTATAGAAGGTTTTAGCTCATGAAAGATGACACTTGTGATGTACAATACCTTCTCAGTAACAGGATTCCAAAGCTTGTATCCCTTAATACCAATGCCATAGCCAATAAAGATACATTTTACAGCCTTGTTTTCTAATTTAGATGTTTTCTCATTCGGCACATATGCATATGCATCACAGCCAAAAAGACACGAATATGTCTCAAAGATGGCTTCTTACCAGACCATGCTTCCAAAGTTGTTTTGTCAACAAGTACTGAAGTGGGAGATCTATTTACTAAGTAACATGTTGTAGCCACAACCTCAGCCTAGAACTTCAACTCCAGGGTAGCGCTGCTCAACATACTTCTCGCCCTTTCCATCAGCGTCATGTTCAACCTTTCAGCAACTCCATTCTCTTTTGGAGTGTAAGGTGTAGTTTTATGCCTTTTAATCCCATGGTCTTTGCAATACCTTTCAAAATCTGTAGAACAAAATTCACCGCCATTAGCTGTCCTCAAGCATTTTATTTTCCTTCCAGTCTAATTTTCTACCAAGTTTTTAAATTCCTTAAACCGACTGAATACTTCTGATTTACTTTTTAGAAAAGACACAAATGCCCTTCTTGAATAATCATCAATAAAAGAAACATAATATCTAGACTTCGATAACGAAGGAACATTTATTGGACCAAAAACATCAAAGTGAACTTAATCCAATATACCAGAAGATTTATGAGGACTAGAGTAAAAAGAAACACAGTGCTGCTTTCCATAAATGCAATGTTCACAAAATTCAAACTCAAGGTTACAATCATCAAGCCCTTCAACTAGTTTTTTGTTTTTCAAGGCTTTTAATCCTTTTTCCCCTATGTGGCCGAGTTTGTGATGCCACAACATAGTTTTCTCTGCTAGGAGTTTCACCTCCAAAGAGTTTGCACCCAAAGGAACAACATTTTCCTTCCTAGCGTTGGTAGCTTTTTTTGATTTTGCAGAGACATTACAATGAACAGCATGTGTGTCTAGCCTAAATAGAGTGCCTATGAGTGCACCCTTAGCCATCACCATTGAGCCTCTTGTCATTTTATAGCCACCATTCACAAAAGAAACTTGCACGCCAACATCATTCAGCTTAGTAACAGAAAGCAAATTTTGAGCCAGACCTGGTATGTGCATTACATCATTGATTCCTTTTATTCTTCCATCAAGAAACTTGATTCTGACTCTTCCACGACCAACAATTTCAAGGGGAGAATCGTCACCTAGATACACCCTTCCACCTTTGTATTCTTCATACTTCGAAAACCATTCTCTATGAGATGTCGTGTGAAAGGACGCACCTGAATCAATCAGCCAGACATCATCCGATGCCTGTGTTGCCAAGGCTACAATGAAGGCATCTACTTCATTCTAAGAAGATTCATCATCAGAAGATTTATTTTTCTTCTTTTTCTCCTCTTTGCAATCTTTCCAGATATGACCTTTCTGCCCACAGTTCCAACATTTCACCTTGGAATTTTTACTAGTAGACTTTGATCTCCCCTCTAACTTGGATCTAGACTTCTTGTCTTTCTTCTTGCCTTTCTCATTTGTTTTGCCTTGAATAACAAGGGCTTCCTTGGCCATCTCAGAAGACTTCCTCCACATTTCCTCTAAAAGTAGAGAAGCAACCACCTCTTCCATCTAGAAAGTAGTTGTACTCCCAATAACCATTACCAAGTGATCCCATGTGTCATGCAACGAACACAATAGGAGCATACAACGATCCTCGTCTTCAATCTTCACAGCCATAGATGTCAACTGAGTAATAATCAAATTGAATGCATTCAAATGATCTGCAACAAATGCTCATTCCTCCATCTTCAAAGAGTACAACTTCTTCCTCAGGAACAACTTATTTACCAGATATTTCCCCTGATAAATGTCGCCAAGTTTCTTCCATAGAAGCTTTGTTGTCTTCTCCTCATGAACATTCAAGAGAACTGAATCGGCTAAGCATAGTCTAATCAGACCCTTGGCTTTCCTGTCCATTGCATCCCAGTCTTCTTGCGAGGTTGCTGCAGGTTTGGTTGAGGACACTATAGTCCATAACTCACGATCCATGAGCAAATCTTCCATTTTGAGTTTCTACAACTCAAAATTGCCACCGTTGAATTTCTCAATCTCTATTCTTCTGGATGTGCTTGCCATTTTAAATCTGCAATCAAGACAAATCGATTTCTCTGCAAAACTCCCACTCAATCAAATTAGCACAAAAAACCTGATTCACCCACAAGGATAACACAACTGGCCAAGCTCTGATGCCACTTGTAAGGAAAACAAAGTGTGGAAACGCCTTCCTAATGCCAATTTGTAGAAGAGAAATGTAGAAAATACTTTCAATTTCAATTATAGTTCATTCAAGGATGCACATTAATCAGAAATAACAGAGTAGATAGATTAAGAATCATACACAGATCAACACCAGAGTTACGTGGGAAAACCCTTACGGGAGAAAAACCCACACACCAAGAAAACTACTTTGTATTACATTAAAATAAAGTTTGCATACAAAGTTATAGTCTTATGCTTTCATATGTCAATTCATAGTGACTAGGACGGCACAACATTTCTCTGATCAGCCTCTCACACTCTCTATGTTTTAGAATGTTCCAATGTTTCTTATATTATCATTTACATTCACACAGTTGCAATATATATAAACTTCATTGCATTCGGTTACCATACAGGACAGTTCGTTTTGCATTCCTCGCCTTTCATAAATCAATCAATTTAACTTCTAAGGCAAACAGTCTAACTGACAAAATGTAACTGCCAATGTTCACTATCGAGAAGACTCAAAATAGAGTCCCACCGATATCTCCTAGTCACTCTGAAGGAAAGCCAACACTACGTATCGACCGTCAAAGAGATGGCTTAAAGAGCCCCACCGAAGTTATGTTGCCACATTGATATCGATATTAACTACCAGGTGGTATTCCACATATACTTCCATGTCGCCAAGACATACATCCTTCAATCGGCATCATCCAATCATTCTTCATCCTAGCACCAATCAGGTCCCACCAAGGTACCGTACACACAGATCAGTCTATCGAAGAGACATCATAGTGCCTCCTTCCAATACAGAGATGTCTCTCTGATGAAGATCTTTCATGTGGTCCCCACTACCAAGTCAACATCAGAGTATCAAAGAGACTCATGACAGAGTCCCACTGATACACAAGGTCACTCCGATATGCTTCATATCGGCTGTCGAAGAGACTCCTTAAAGACTCTCACCAATATCACCACGTCTTGTCAATGCAGCCAATGGTCACAATGGTATCGATTGTCAAAGGGACTACACATAGACTTCCACCAAAATGATCACCTCCTGCTAACATGGGGACATAACACCAAGGCACAAAGGAAACAATCCATCAAGGAGACTATGAACAAGTCCTATCAAAAGAGAACAATCAGGCCAAAGAGGGAATATCAAGCCAGTAATTTAAGGCACATTTTCCAACACTTGTCACATCTCAAGTGTTTGACAAAAACCAAGATGGTCAACCTCTCCCTTATAAAACCATGATGAATCTTCCATAGGCCTTCCATTCCACTTAACCAAGTATTCTTCAGATCGCCTATTTCTGGTACTTCTTCCCACACGGCTGTATAGGATTTCTTCTATCACCTCCTCTAAAGTAGGTGTCGGGATACTTCATTATTCTTTTGTTGGTCCATCCTCTGTGCCACCTTCATGATACTCTGTCAAATCACAAATGTTGAACATAGGGGAATGTTGATTCCACTCGGCAACTTTACTTCATATGCATTTCCTGAATCATGCTTCTTCAGGATCCTGCATGGTCCAAATTTCTTCATCTTCAACTTATTATATGTTCCCACAGGATACCTTTCCTTCCTCAGGTGAACCATAACTTCATCTCCAACCTTGAACTCCTTAAATTTTCTCTTTTGATCTACCTCAGCCTTGTACTATGAATTCATCTTATTGATATGCTTTCTTACTTCCTCATGCAAGTTCTTTAGGTGCTCTGCAAAGTCTTCATCCTTGACACTGCTTTTCTCTCCTCTATCCATCTTCCTTAACTCAAAAGTATTTCTTGGACTACTACCATATACAATCTGGAATGGATATTTACCAGTACTTTTGTTGACAAAAGTTTTGTATGCGAACTCCGCCTATGGTAACATGAAATCCCATCCTTTGGGCTCATCTCCTACCAAGCATCTTAGCAAGTTGCCCAACCTCCTATTCACCACCTCTGTCTGTCCATCAATCTCCAGATAATGTGCAGAACTAAATTTCAAATCAGTCTTCAACTTCTTCCATAAAATCCTCTAGAAATACCCAACAAACTTGGTATCTTGATGAAACTATGCTTTTTGGTAGACCATGTAGTCTTACCACCTCTCTGAAAAATAATTCAACATGAACAAAATCACTAGTCTTATGGCATGGAATGAAGTGCGCCATCTTTGAAAACCTATCAACCACCACAAATATGGAGTCATGTCCTCTCTGCGTTCTCAAAAAACCAAGAACAAAATCCATGCTGATGTCTTCCCATGGTCTCTCTAGTATAGGTAATGGTTGATAAACCCTGTATTCTAACTTACCCCTTTGGACATATTCTATAGCTTTACACAAATTTCCTCACATCCCGATGCAATTGTGGCTAGTAGTAATTCTCACTAAGAAGAGAAATAGTCTTATCTCGACCAAAATGTCTTGCCAATCCTCCACTATGCTTCTTCTTGATCAGATTCTCTCTCATGGAACTCCTCAGAATGCACAAATGGATTCCCCTAAACAACATACCATCTTGGATCATGAAATCCAACCACCTTGTCCTATCCAAAGTAATAGGTTCCAAACAAGCTTTCCAAGCCTCTGTAAAATCTAGATCTCTAGGATACAAAATTTTGAATTCATTAAACCCAACAACCTATATCTTCATCTCTGTCAACAAATTTTTCCTTCTGCATAAGGCATCTACAACTCTGTTTGATTTTCCACTCCTATGCTTCAAAACAAAAGTATAACTTTGCAAAAATTCAACCCATTTTAAGTGCCCTTGATTCAATTTTCCTTGGCTATTAATATATTGTAAAAACTGATGATCAGTATATATAACAAACTCTTTTGGCAATAAATAATGTCTCCATTTCTTCAAAGCTTGAACTATAGCATAAAACTCTTGATCATAGACAAGATACTTTTTCTTGGCATCATTAAGCTTCTCACTGAAATAGGAAATGGGCTTACCTTCTTGACTCAAAATAGCTCCTATGGCACTACCACTAGCATCAAAATCTACCTGAAATACCTTGTTGAAATCTGGAAGTGCCAAAATAGGTTTCTATATGACTTTCTTCTTCAACATATCAAAAATATTCACTGCTCTTGTGGTCCACTTGAACTCTCTTTTATCTCCTCTCATTGTTTCAGTTAGTTGGGCACAAATACTACTAAAATTCTTGACAAACTTCCTATAAAAACTTTCCAAACCATGAAAAGATCTTACCTTTGTAGCACTCCTTGGCATGGGCCACTCAATAATAGCCCTTACTTTTTTGGGGTCCATCTTAAGACCCTCAGTTGAGACAAAAAATCCTAGGTATACCAACTTCTTTGCAAAACTGCATTTCTTCAGATTAATCAACAACTTCTCCTCCCTCATCTTCTCTAAAACTCTTCTGATATGCATCAGATGCTCTTCCCAAGTCTTACTAAAAATCAAAATGTCATCTAAGTAAACAATAACAAACTTTCCCAAAAACTCTTTCAATACCTCGTTCATGAGTTGCATGAATGTGCTTAGTGCATTGGTTAGCCCAAATGGCATGACTAACCACTCATACAAACCTTCCTTTGTCTTGAAGGCTATCTTCCATTCATCTCCTTCTTAGATTCAGGTTTGGTGATATTCGCTCTTTAAATCTATCTTTGTGAAGTACTTGGCTCCACTCAAGCAATCCATTATGTCATCCATCCTTGGCAATGGAAACTAATACTTGATTGTGATCTTATTGATGGCTCTCAAGTTTGTACACATTCTCCATTGTCCATCCTTCTTTGGTGTTAGTACTGCAGGTATCGCACATGGACTTAGGCTCTCCCTTATCAGCCCTTTCTTCAACAACTCCTGAACTTGTCTATTCAACTTCTCATTTTATGCAGGAGTCATTCTATGGGCTGCCTTTTTCAGCAAACTAGCTCCTGGTATCAAATCCATTTGGTGACTTATCTTCCTCATTGGTGGAAAACCTTCTGATACATTATCAAATACAATATCTTGAAATTCTTCCAATAGATATGAGACTTATGTTGGTACATCTCCACATTCCTCCTTTTTTATCTTAGGGATCAATGCATAGCACATTTGTTCATGCCTCATACCATCCAAAAATTTTCTACCATCAACCAAACAAACCCTGTGACTACTACATACCTTCTTTTCTATTTCCTTCAAGAGCTTCAATTTGTGATGAACCCCATCTTTAGTCAGGGTATAGGTGTTTGCATGGCCATCATGTACCACATGCCTATCAAACTGCCACAACCTCCCAAATAATAGATGACAAGCATCCATAGGAATGATGTCACACAATACCTCATCATGGTAATTCCTAATATTGAACTTTACTAAGCATTTCTCATTGACCAAGGCTCTATGATCCTTTTACAACCATAAAATCCGTTACGGATGTGGATGTCTCCTTTCCAACTATAATTTGTTAACTATCTCTTCTAAAACAAGATTATCAGTATTACCACTATTAATGATAACATCATAAGATTTACCTCCAACTTTATATCTAGTGCAGAACAAACTTTTCCTCTGAACTAGCTCTTTCTCCTCATTCAGTAAGGCTCTCCTTATGACAAGAGCTCCTCCACTTTCTGCATCTTCAAAATGCTCAGATTCGACATCTCTCATCTACATGTGCAACTCGTGCATTACCCTCGGGTCTTCTATTTGTCCTTCCTTGATGTTGCAGACACTTGTATGCTCGATGTCCTTCTTCTCCACATTGGAAACAAGTTCCTCTTAAGCTTCTTCTTCCAAGTCCCTGTCCAGGTCTTCCTCTTCCTCTTCCTCTTTGTTCACCATTATTTTGGTCTTGAGGTCGGTAGGCATTATCTCCTCTTTGATTCTAGTTGGTGCTTGATTCTTCATTCTTCTTTTGATCTTCATTTCGACTTCCATAGGATCTTCTACCTGTCTTTCCACCACGACCTCTTCCTCTTTTTTTTTCTTTTGAATCTTTTATTCAGCTTGTCTTCCACCTTTATAGAAAACTAGTATGCATCTTCTATGGTGGTCATTCTGATCAAGCTCAGGTCCTCTTGAATAGTTGGCCTTAACCCATTCATGTAACAGGATACCTTCTCCTTGTTGACCTCTGCATGACCTGTTCTGATAATAATCTTATATAATTCTTCTGTGTACTCCTTAACAGACTTGTTACCTTGTTTTAATCCTTGCAACTTCTTCAACAACTCCAACTCATAGTCCATAGAAATTTGAACTACTTCTTTAGTTTATCCACCATCTGATCCCATCTGGTGATCTTTCCTTTTCCTCTTATATTTCTCTCTAACTGGACATCTTTCCACCAAATATTGGCATGACCCTTCAACTTTATTTTTGTAAACCTAACCCGTTCTAGATCCTCCACCTCTTCATACTCAAAATATTCCTCCATATCATTTATCCAATCAATGAGCTCTTTCAGAGTCAAATCTCTAGAATAGGTAGAAACGTCAACCCTAGGCCTCTTGCCAATCTTTGAAATGGACCTCAACCACCTACCTTGCTCAGGATCTCCTGCAGCACCTTGTTCTTCCTCAAAAATCTCTTCTTCTTCTTCAGTTTCATCTTTGCTTTCTTCTCTTCTCCTTGGCTCAAACCCTCTTCACATCTCCTCTTGCAATGCATCGATTTGCCTTTGCAGGGCTCTAAAACCCTCTTCTGTCAAAGCATTTCTGCCACTGCCATAGTTTCTTCGTGGAGGCATTTTGATCCCTATAGCAAACCCACAACCTCGGGTCCTAGTGCAAGTTGCCTCATAGTCAGTGATTTGTCTACACACTCAGGAACCCTCGCTTTGATACTACTTGATGAAGGGCTACTCCACCCAACACTCACACATGAAACAACAACAAAGATTCTCACAAAAAATGTGAGAAATGAAATCAAGAAACTTTTATTTCTTCAGTAAAATGGAGTACAAAATCTAGTATTACATGCTACAACAACATGGGTTGTTTCACAACAAAGAAAATCCTACTCTATTAGAGATTTCTATAATCTGGAGTCACAACTACACATATGAAATTTTCCTTCGTAACCCTTCTATTTCCCCTTTTTATTTGGAACCAATAACTTCCACACCACTTCTCCACTACCTTCCTACATGTTATGGAAAGTGTAACTCCCCTTTTTGGGCACCAAGTCCAGTTGTCCATTTTCCCACCCAAGAAATTGGAAATTTAAAATTTTTAAAGTTTTTAAAATTTTGTAACACAACTTCCGGGGGCCATAACCTTTGAACTAGGCGTCAAATAGAACCAGGTGTTGGAAAGCTTGTGAAGAGGTCTATGACGCCCAAAATGATCTAAAGATCATTTTGTCCACTTTTCAAATCCCAACAAGGCTTCTAAAGGCCTCAAATTCAAATCTGAAGTTCATCAGGAGTAATTTTCCAAGATGGAAACTTTAATATCTCTCAAACTATAAATGATATTCAGATAATTTCTTCACCATTTTCTTATTTTTAAAATTCCACTTCTTGGGGTAAATTTTCAGGTCCATACGTACCCAAATAGGCCAACTTACTAAAAATAGAAAGTTACTATTTTTAGCCTTTCTGAACTTTTGATAGTCCCGAACCACTGAAGTGTCAACATGGACTCCAACACAACTAAAGAAACCTACAAAAACAAAGAAATTCAAAACAACTTCAAATATTTTTGGGTTATGCAAGATTGCCCTTACACCACTGGATGCTTCTGCATCAATATTGGAGCAATAGATGAGCTAAGGCATGACAATTGCTTGATAGGGGTAGTCTCTTTATGATTCGATATAGACATTACACATGAATTATATAGGCAATTCATTAATGGAGTCACATGTGTATGTCCTCAAAATTGGTTGCCATGGTTAACTTGTTTGAAACCAGGAAAAATTGTAATTGTCAATGTTTTTTATTCCAAAAGATTAATGGTGATGTGCCAATGTGCTGAGTTTGTTTTTAACAAAAACTTGGACTTTGCACAATAAGCAAAGCCTAATGCAATGCAATAAGTGCTACCACGTGGACATATTTTTAGAAAGGAAATAAGCACATGTTAAAAAAGTAGCCTTGAGGAATGGTGGGGCCCAAAAACATTGTATCTTTGGCAAGATACTATTGGTCCAATGAGGGAACATGTTAACCGATTTGAAAATGCCAAATGGCAATAGGAAGGGCACAATTGTGCCAATGCACTAAGTGTTATTCACTAGGCTCTACTAGGCTTGGAACAATAAGGAAAATTTGTACATTTAATAGAATAGAGCCATGTGGAAAGGGTAGAATGGATATTGTGCATAAAGGCTTATGAGTCAGCTGCATGGGATTCAATTTTGAGTGAGTAGCCAATAAAATTTTTGCACATGCTATTAATAGTTCCAAGCATTTAGACACATGGCTTCATGTTGTTGGGTATGCATCAACTGAGTCAACCAGGGGACCCACCTTTGGACCATACATTATGATATTTTAAAACCTTTGGGCCAATGCATCGAGATGAGTTGTAGTGGGTAACTTGAACTCAACACAATGAAGGAGGCTAGCACAGTCTAATCACTACCAAATGCTTTACCACTTCATGAGATTCTATGACTGTTGCATATGTGTTGTCATTGATGTCAATTAAGTGGAAATGTGGTAAGCAAAGGCAAATGTGAATATGTTGAGCAGTCAGAGGAATGGTGATGATGTGAGACAAAGGATCAGTATCATCTGTAAACAATCATACCTTATCTTCTGAAGTTCATATGTAAGTTCATGATAAGTGTATGTTACCATTATCCTTGATGTGTTGTGTTAATAATGAATGTCATGGAGGTTATGGTGGTTGCATATGTTGTCACTTGGATGATATGAAGTCATATTCTCTGCTGTTGGATGAAGAAAGTTGCAGAAAGTTTGAAGAAAATTTGTCTAAGTGTTCCAGTTCAATTAGGAAACAAGCTCAAAAGAATGTATTGCATTCTACCACATTTGAAGATACGAGCCTGTGGATTGAACAGATGGCTAGATATTTCTCCAAGGCATGTATGATTCAAATTTGAGATCATGGAGTCTACTGCAAAGTGTTTTAGAGTTAGAAGAGTGAAGGCAATAATGAAATAGGGTAAGTGCAGTCACAGAGAGACAGAAGATTGCTATGCACTTCTCTGTAGATGAAGATTTGACATTGCGGTTTGGAGGACAGGTAGATATGAGTACAAGGTATGCATGTTTCAAGTTTCAAGTAATAATATGTACCACAGAAGTGTCTCTGGAGTCAGCTGTGTGAAGACATGTCTTGTTTCTAGTTAAGGTAAGTAGAGGGAGATAGTAGATGCCACCGTAGTTCACCGTACACTGGTATTTGGCCCTATTGATTGAATGATAAACTCATATGGCTGGTTAGTATGCGCAGTTCAAGTTTCAAATGGTTGTGTTTACCATAAGTATGATTTTTATTATTTTACTTCAAGGACACTAGTATCATAGTTCAAATGTTTGTGCCAGCATAAAATAGCCTAAAATGATAAAAGGAGTGTACAAGGATGGTTTGCAAGTCATAAAATGCCTTTTGAGTGGTCCACATGATGTAATGTTGTCTCCTCTAGCACTGCTTTAGGTCTAGAGCTAAATGCAAGGAAGGATAAGTGTTTGCTGGGCCGACTAGGTGTATGCTAATGATTATGCCATGTGTTTGGAAGTGTACGCCAACATGGAAGAGTGTGCTAAGGTAAATTAGGTCCTAATTAACTCTTATTTTTTAACCGCATTAGATTCCTACTTACCACAAATGTTTGGGAGCCAACTGTTGTGGTCGTTGCACATTTCATGTTACATGTTTCGTCTTGGCCAACAAAGGAGAAAGTTTTTGAAGTTTGTGAAGGATATAAATATAAGATAAAAGTTGTTGAATGATGTATGTGATGTGTGGTGAAATAGCATTGATTTTGTGTGAGTAAAGTAACTGCAAAAGCAATATTGGTGATGAAATGTGGAAAAGATCAATTTATGTAAAGTGATGTTGTTACAGAGGTAATTAAGAGAGTTGTGATGATGGAGAAGTGTATCTGAAGGTATTTTGATGTTGTGGAGCTTGATATTGTGATTATGCATAGGTGAAATAATTGTGCAGAGTTTGGAAAGGTCAATAGAAGGCTGAAGCAGACAATTTTGGTGAAAGAATCATCTAAGTCAAATAAGTATTTTGTTGCAGAGGTTGAAGCCTCTTTTGTAAAAGTTGCAAGTGTTGTAGCACTTTAGGGAGTTGTAGCTTCCTTTGGGTTGTAGCCCATAAATGTTAATGTAATCCTATTTTTTATTTGTGAGGCTGGATTTGGACAGTAGATCCAAGCAGCTTGCTCATCGTAGTTTTTCCTTTCTAGGGTTTTCTAGGTAAATCTGGTGTTATGGTTGTGTGTTTATGTGTTCTCTTTGTTTATCATGGTTTAAATGTTTACATTTGATTGAATGTTGTTGGAAGAAATAGAATTTGATTAAGTACTTATTCACCCTCCTCACTACTTCTCTATGTTCAACAATGGCCTCTAAGTTTTAGTTTCATAAAAATAAAATTTGACATGGACATTAGTCTTAATGATATGGTGTAAGCGACAAGGGCTTATTTTGATTGACTGCACTAGTGCATTGAGTTGTAAATTCAAAGATGAAAGGACTTAGTGCATTGCACAAAAATGGCCTAAAGGCCATAGAAACAAAGGATTTATACATGATAATCTAGGGGGAAAGCCTTAAAACCAGTCATTACATTAAAATAAAGTGGATAGAGATTCTTAAGGGTAAGACACAAGATCAACTCATATCGAAGAAAGGAAATCAGGGTGCTAGACAAGATAGAAACACAACAAATGAAAAAAAAGGAAACACAAAATTTGTAAAACTAGTAGAATGTTAACACACACCACTATGTAACAAGAGCTATATTAGTGGGAGGAGGAGCAGGGTCATTATCAGGGGGTTTATCCCAACCATCTAGGAGATCCTAGCCATTAAGAATGGGCTCTCAACCCTTGATGGTGTCATTTTTGTCCTTTTCTTCTTCTTGATCAATAAGAGATGTGTGAACTATGAGGAAAATATCTCTAGCTGGAAAGGCTTGAAGAAATCATGTATCTGGTTCCATACAACTTGGGCCCATTGGCAATACCAAAAGAGATGCTTGAGAATTTTCAAATGTTCGTAAAAAGGATAGAGGGGGTTAGAAACACCCAAATGGATAAGACAATATCCAAGAGGAAGGACCTGATACAGGAGACACCAAGCAAAATGAGTTAGTTTGAGCTCCAAAATGACAAACCAAATTATTTGAAACCTTTGGCACCATTGAGTGGTAGTGGACTAGAGGTTCCACCTGACATTGAGTTTTTGAACCATGGGAAAGTGAGGAGAAAGCCAATAATAACCTTTAAAGGGTTTGTAATTTTTGAAAGAAGTGTCTGGATACCATTTTCAATCCTTCCGCCAAGGTTTAGTACATCAAATCCTAGAACCTTATGTAGCATTTTTGGAGGCACAAACTCCATAATGGTTTGAAAGGATTCAAAATCCTGATTGCCAAGCCTATATTTAGATGTAAACTCCAACCAAGATAGTTAGTTGTTAATGGCACTAGAAAAGAGGTTAAAATAAAACAAACCCCTCACTTAAAATTTTAATGTAGACACAAGAAACTTTGACAAGAGTTCGATCGTGACAAGTAATCACAAGAACCATCAAACAAAATTGCTGATTGATAAAGATCCCAATCCTACAATCATTCCCATTCTAAACAAGTCATGGCTTGATGACTTCCCAAACCTTCCCTATACTAATCTTAAAAATTACATCTAATATATATTTTTTTAATCATTTTTCAAATATTTTGATAAGTATTAAACCCTACTTAACTAGTGGGTCATCTCCCGTAGTGTCATCATTATAGTCATAACCAAACCAAATTGTAAAAAATATAAGTTTGGCCATTTCTTCAATCGTTTATCTCAACAACCAATTAATCTCAGGTGGGTCATCTCCCGTAGTGTCATCATTATAGTCATAAACAAACCAAATTGTAAAAAATATAAGTTTGGCCATTTCTTCAATCGTTTATCTCAACAACCAATCTCAGGCATCTATTGCTTTGTAGAATCCAAAATCTGATTGAGATGTAGAAACTTTGATAATGTAATTTGTCCGAATGATGAAAAACTCGGTTTCCTGGCCGTGAATAGAGAGAAAGAAATCATTACGTTTGGAAGGCATGATTGCCACTGTCATAATGTGGGAAGAGACAACGATGGGTGTGTAAATTAGTTTGTGGTGATGAGAATGAGGATAGAGATAATAAGAGGATGGGAACAAGACTGAGAAGGGACAAAGAACTAAGAAAATTGGAAGTATATGTCTTATAAATGTCATGAGTGATGATGCCAACAAGTCGAACTCAATTTAGAATATGTACCGAAAGTTTAAGTGCCTTGCTAGATGTCATTACCCATATTTGAAAGGTAGGAAAGTAAAATTAGATGAACAGGGAAGTAAAATTAGATGAGCTTAAATAGTTTGTGTGTCATGGGCAATGTATAAACTCTTTAGCATAATTTACTTGCTAATGTAATATCCCTGCCTTCCTATAAGAACATTTTTATGATTTTAATTGACATACAATGGCTTAAAAACATTTTAAGCATTTACCTTAAAAATCCCAGAAACAAAACTTGTTTTAATTTGTATTGAATAAACTCATAACAATCTATCCACTACATCCTTCAAAATGATTTAGGCATCTAAAAATTTTCAAGAAAAGCCAAAATCATGCATGTCCATTTACCAATGCCAAAACTAGCAAATTTAGTGAACCATCAAAGCCATTGTCAATCAATGGGAGAGATGACAACCTTCCCTCTTGCTCTTCCACTTTCAAGATGCTTGAAGGCCTCCACAACATTTGAAAATGCATATGGGCCTGCAGGATCAATGACAGGCTTTAACTTCTCACACTCTATGTAGCCTCTCAGCCTCTCCAAGTTGTTCCCGCTAGGAGTGAGGAAAAAAAAGAGTGCTCTAGGATGAGGTGATGCTTTTGCAATATCAATAATTTGTCCTTCGTCTTTTGCAAGCACATAAGAATTGTAAGAGTCTCCTGCAATTCCAATCCAGTAACATTTTTAATCAGCAATGTGCCTGAAAACAATGTACATATATCATGAAGTTTTAGGCCTCTTATTAGTTAAATTTTGTGTGCATCCAATATATGTCATGTGATTTTTTTTGTTTCTGAACTATCCTGTGATTTGTATGAAATAAACTAATCTTCTATGAAAAAGTTTCATTGCTTCTCAAGGAATCATATCATAATACAAAACAGTTACAACTTTTTTTTAAAACTATGTTGATAAAAATGTTATGAAAATATGGCTAAGCAGGCCATGGTCCTGTAATTATTGTTATGATGAACCAGATTCACGTCCTGCAATGCATGTTTGGGGTGCAAGTCCTGAGAGTTACTCTGGGTAATTGTTACCGGTTATCTAGAATATTTTGATGTTCTAAAGATATGACTGTTTCAATTATGAAGTTAGTATTTAATGTATTTAGAAGGGAAGTTTATATCAAAGATTGACTGGATATAGTATAATTGACATCGGTGAGATTTTTTTTTAGACTGCAGGAATTGGCATAGCCCCTTATAACCTGCAGTGCGCAGTGAGATTTGTCAACTGACCTCAAATACTATTTTCTAAATCAATTTAATGGAACTCACAATTTTGTGCTTGTGGATATGAATTATGTTTTATTAACTAAAAGACAATATGAGGACTTGAGCAAAGCACCCACATTCCTTGTTGTTTATTGACACTTGCACCTTGGGATTGCAATAGACTTGTCATGGTATCAAAACACCGAGAATTGGTGTGTATCTGTTGTTTTTTTATTTGTCATATTTGTTGGCGAAGTGAATGTCAATTAGAAATGAAAGACTAAACTCATTTTCAATGAATTCAAGTTAATCTCCGGCTGAGAAAGGACCAATTGTTTCCACAAAATAATAAAAAAAAGGACAGGAGATTTTTCTAAAAAAAGACATAAGTTTTGACAAGAAGATATTAAACATCTTGTGTAATTCATCAAATCAATTCTTTCCGAAGTAAATGATGCTCTAAAGAATGGTTGTTTTGAATTACAGAAGTAATGTATTTAAATTCATATGGTAAGAGATTGACCTTATGAAGAGGCCATCGACAGTCAAAAAGCTTTGGCGAGAGATTTATAGACAAGATTTACACACAGGCAGCCAGATTTTCCTTAATTTACTAATTATAAGCAAGTCAATTAATTGTTGGATGACATCTGGGTAGTTTGGAGTTTTGTACAATTTACTCACTCTGATTTGAGACAATAACATAAGCAGTTTTTGTTGGTGTTGGAAATAAGCCACACCCGGACTGACAATGGACTGGTCCAAGAGGGGTCAGTAGCTCAGTGGTAGAGCACTCCAGCAGCGAATGGAAGGTCCTAGGTTTGAGTCCTAACTGGTCCATGTCTTAACATGGTATCAGAGCCAGGCCTAGGCTAGGAGCCCCAAGCACACGAGAGGTGTGGCTTAAGGGGGGGTGTTGGTGTTGGAAATAAGCCACACCCGGACTGACAATGGACTGGTCCAAGAGGGGCCAGTAGCTCAGTGGTAGAGCACTCCAGCAGTGAATGGAAGGTCCTAGGTTCGAGTCCTACCTGGTCCATGTCTCAACAGTTTTTACATGTCTTTTAGATCACTGCATCCATCAGTGCAGCCTGTTTCTATGACTGATTATGTATTTTAGATCTAAATACTTTTACTGTAATTGATAATGGATATAGCATGTCTAATAATCTTAAGAGCATAGGAAAATAGGGCTCTTGAAGTATACTTTCATGTGGCATAGTTTACTATTTTTTGAGCTGGTGAGGGTTAGGGTTCAAACACTAAGCTATGCTTAATGGAACCGAGTCTTCCAAAGTGATTTCGAGAATCTATGCAGGCAATGACATAATCTCTGCAACTTTACTTCGAAAATTACAAATCTAAACTTTGTGGACCTATTGTTTTGGAGTTGTGCAGATCTTTTTAGCACCATCATCGCTTTTTATAGGAGAGAAAATCCATAATATATGGATAGATGTGGATAGATGGATTGACTGATAGAAAAATAAAGAAGTCAGAAACCTACCAATGGTGTCAAAGACGAAGTCAAACTTCTCTGGTATTTTCTCATAGCTCTCCTTGGTATAATCAATCACCATATGAGCTCCTAACTTTTTAACAAAGTTGATATTAGGAGTACTTGTAGTTGTTGCTATATTGGAAGCTCCATATACATACTTGGCAAGCTGCACCTCCAACAGTACTACGAATTAATTGCCTGATTTATTTGTATAGAAACAATGTTTCCTTAAAAGGCTAAAACCCATTTTTCATTACCTGAATGGCCAGACTACCCACTCCACCAGCTCCACCTACAATTAGCACAGTCTGACCCTTTTGAAAATTTACTCTATCAAAAGCTTCTTGGGCAGTTTGGAGAGCTAAAGGGAAGCTAGCTGCTTCTTCAAAGGACATGTTCCCAGGCTTCAAAGCAATAAGACTATCTTCCACTGCTGTGTATTGCGTCAAAGTCCCACACTTTTTCGGAATGCCAGAGGTAAAGTTCTGGATGTTGCCATAAACTTCATCTCCCTTGCTAAACTTTGTGACGTCATCTCCTTGATCAACTATAACTCCTGCCATATCACAACCTGGGACAGCCTACAAAACATTACAAATAGGGTCATGAAGTTTATAAATCCTTTGATTGCGATTAGATAGGGCACAAGGACCTGGAAAAAATGACAAAAGAGAGCCCATATGAGGCACAAGATAGCAGTGGAGTGCCAATGGAGTTCATGCCTGGTGGACCTCAAAAAAAAAGAAAACTTGGGGTTAGAAAATCTGAAATGAAATTATCTGTTTCGATCAAATTCAGAAGGTAAAATACATTACAGGTTATGGGTGTTTGCAAACTCATCAGCAATGACACAATCTTCCCGGTGATATACTCATTTAAGTTCAAAAAGGGACAATGTTAGAAACATATACTAAATATGTCAGAGATGGTTGATCTTAACTACTTCAGTAAAGCTATGCAACGAACTTGAAAGTTCATGAGAAAGTGGTCCAACCTGTGATTAAAAAATGGATCTCATACCATGGCTATTATAAGTAATTAGAAAATATAGAATTCGAACTTAAAAGCATGGTCAGATGAAGGATAGGGGAAAAAAACAATGGACTATATGGATTTTGATTAAATCACATGAAAAAATACGATAGGATTCCTTACTTTTTGTAGAAATCATTAAAATTTATACAATAAGCCATTGAAAAATCAAGAGAAAAAAATTTCTGATTGGAATCAAGGATCAAGTGCAAGTCTTCCTGTTCTAAATATCCTTCTTGCATTGTAACGATGATTCCCTTTAAAGTACTTCAAAAACCAGTCAAAACAATTTATAAATTAATGTCTTACACATGCTACAAAGCTCATTAGAAATTATGTCAAAAGCCTTTTAAAAAAGGCAAAAAAAAACTGGTTCTTAAATCGAGGATTGTATGCACATCTTCCTATTCTAAACATGCCTCCTGCATTGTAATTTATCACCAGTCACATTTTTTCTAAGTCAGAAATAATCTAACAAGTTATAAGTAAAAGTCTTAGAGATACTGCATTTCTTCGATAAACAAATCTGGCTTATAGGGCCAATAGAGCCTTTCTGTAACACATAATATGACCTTTCCTTGAATTCATGATTTCAAAACTAAGACAAAATTCACAAGAATTAGAGTTGGGTCTTACAGGCAACTCTGAATCAATGTCTTTGAGCAATCCATTTCGCCTTTTGAAGTCCAAAGGATTCAGTGCAGCAGCTCTGACTCTAACAAGAACCTGATTAGCACCCAATTCAGGAACAGGGTATTCACCACACTGCAACACTTCTGCTGGTCCATATTCATTATAAAACCAAGCTTTCTGGATGTCCATATTGTAATTTTTACTCAACTAAGCCCACCTGAAACTTATGGCTTAGCTATGGCTTATTTCTGATCCTATAAAACAACACATAAAACAGGAAACACAACAAGTATTCTACAAACTTAGAAAAAAATGGTGTTCTTTGAGTACCATGAGCTCCCTTGAAGAAAATGAAGTCATGGACATATTTGGAAGGGTAGGAAGATCTAAAAAATTCCAACTGTAATTTATTAGTGAAGATTCTGATAATGTGAAAGGTGGTGGTGAGTGTGGAATATTCCTTGTGAGTGAGTGCAGGCTAGTCCTTTTCCAATAAATGTGGGGATGGCCCTAAATGCCATGATGATGTCCACCTTAACCATAGTAACATATTCAACACCTACCTGCTTGATTGCTATTGATACAGATGTTGACCCAAGAAGACTAATTGAAAAAAATTGAAAATATTAAAATTTTTAATGTCCGTCCCTCTTTTCCTATCAACATCAACACGGCCATGATTTTGACTTCTGCTACAATCACAACCGCCCATGTAGTAATCACTTCGCATAACTTTTCCACTACTGTCACCTTCATGGGGTCCTGTCCCCACAAAAAATGCAGCTTTTGTACACCATTTAGAGACACTGTATTACCACTCTCCAGACACGGACATGATTAGAGTAATTAGTAGAGATGGTAGGTGGATATTGCAACATTGTTTCCCCAATTAGTTAATTAGTTATATGTAACTCCATTTATATGGACAGTTATATTGTTTGTATAATTTTAGGTTAAGAGTTAAGAAATGAGGGTTATTCATTTCATCAAAAGCATTAATATCCATTCCATCGAAGTCATCTAAGATAATATTTCAATGAGAGATATTCATTGTGTCAAAGTCATTTAAGGTATGATTCTAATGAGAGGTATTCATTCCATCAAAATCATTTAAGGTATGATTCCATTGTATTACCACTCTCCAAAATGGTAGACACAGACATGATCAAAGTAATTAGTAGAGATGGTAAGTAGACATTGCAACATTGTTTTCCCAATTAGTTATATGTATCTGTATCTTCATTTACATGGACAGTCATATCATTTGTATAATTTTAGCTTAAGAGTTACGAAATGAGGGCTATTATTCCCTCAAAGGCATTTAAGGTAATATCCATTCCATTAAAGTCATCTAAGGTAAGGCATTTAAGGTAATATCCATTCCATCAAAATCATCTAAGGTATGATTCTAATGAGAGATATTCATTGCCTCAAAGTCATTTAAGGTATGATTCCAATGAGAGGTTTTATTTCCGTCAAAGTCATTTAAGGTATTATTCCAATGAGAGGTTTTCTTTCTCGTCAAAGTCATTTAAGGTATGATTCCACTATATTACCACTCTCTAGAATGGTAGACATGGACATGATCAGAGTAATTAGTAGAGATGATAGGTAGATAGTGCAACATCGTTTCCCCAATTAATTATATGTATCTCCATTTACATGGACAATCATATTATATGTATAATTTTTTAAGGTAATATCCATACGATCAAAGTCATCTAAGGTATGATTCCAATGAGAATTATTCATTCCGTCAAAGTCATTTAAGGTATGATTACAATGAGAGGTATGCATTTCGTCAAAGTCATTAAGGTATGATTCCATTGTATTACCACTCTCAGAATGGACATGATCAAAGTAATTAGTAGGGATGATTGCAACATTGTTTATGTATCTCCATTTACATGGACATTGATATTATGTGTATAATTTTAGGTTAGGAGTTACTAATTGAGGGGCATTCATGCCATCAAAGTCATTTAAGGTAATATCCATTCGATCAAAATCATCTAAGGTATGATTCCAATGAGAGGTATTCATTCCGTCAAGGACATTTAAGGTATGATTCCAATGAGAGGTATTTATTCCGTCAAAATTATTTAAGGTAATATCTATTCGATCAAAATCATCTAAGGTATGATTCCAACTTCATCTTGTAAGGAATGAAATTATTTAAAACCATTCAATTTAATTCAATTTAAGTAAGCACTTTAACCTTATATAAAAAATTTAAAAATATGTAAAAATATTATATTTTACATTATTAAATAAAATGTTTTATATTAAAATATTGTTTAATAAAGTTAAATAATAAAGATAATATAATTTAATATAGTTCCAAAAAAAAAAAAAAATATTTTTATATAAATATATTTCTTATTAATATCGTTTTCTATACTCATACATTAACAATTTTATTTTCTTAAATTTACTTTTCCCAATATATGATTATTGTATATTCTACTTTTCTTTGGATAAAAATATAATTTAAAAAAAATTGTCTTACTATACAAAATTATTTTTTTATTAAATAAAGTTTTAATGGATTGTGTCATATATAATAAATATTTATCACCTAACCATCCATATAATTAGAGTAACCCATCTCCCTCCCACTAACACTATATAATGCCTCTTAAAATAATTATATACATAGAAATGTTATATATTTTAATTTATTTGATATTTTATTTTTAAAAATTAAAAGATATTATTTTATTCCATTTATTTATTAAAAACTATATTTTAATTTAAAATTTAAAATGAGAGTGTGCTTTTTGATGTTAAAAATAATAACACATTAAATTTAAAAGTATTTTCTCACTTTCATAGATTCTGAAAATAACATATATCTTATTATTGTTTAAATTACAAATTATAACAATTTTTATGTGAGGGGACTGATAAATATAAGTTTTTTCTAAGTTATAAACTATAACAACCTTTATGTGAGGGGATCCATAAATATAAGTCTCACCTAAATAACAAACTATAACAATCTTTATGCAAGGGGACCAATAATATATGTCTCACCTAAATTATAAACTACAAAGATTCAATATTTATGCAAGAGGACCAATAAATATAAGTCTCACCTAAATTATAAACTATAACAGTCCTTATACCTGGAGACCAATAAATTTAAGTCTCACCTAAATTATATAATAATCCTTGTACAAAAAGACCAAAAAATATAAGTCTTACCTAATATTACAAATTAAAATATAACCTTATAATTTAAGGTTTTAACTGTATGAATTTTATATAAGTTTACTCCAACTCTCTCTAACAATTTGTTGGTAGTGTAGCAGCCAAAACTATGTAACATTATTACAAGAGCCAAAACTATTATGTCCAGTACATAATAACATTACATTGTCGTGGTGTACCCAAAAAAAGTATTGTCAAAGGACACTAGAATAAAATACTTGGACCGATCATAAGAGAGACAAGTGGCTACTACTTTTCCATAAGTAGAACATCAATAAAAGGGAAAAGTAAAATGACCCCCGCTTGTGATAAAATACACCCAAAAAAGGCATTGGTAAAATGACATTCAAAATCATGCACCCCAAGAGAGATGTGGCTTCTTGGTATCCACACCTTTCTATCTGTTATTTGGCCCTACGCATAGTGAAAGGATGCGGGCTACATGGTACATTGTTCCCTTCTTTTCAAAGTTCTAAAAAGAGGAGAGTACCATGTGATTGAGGAGGCTTTAGTAGAAGTTACTCTAGTACTCATTGGGCTTGGTAGCCTAAGGTAATTAAGCAAAGCACACTTTAAATAATGATTAAACTTGTAATAATGGTATAGTAGTTATAATAATGGGTTTATTATTTTTTTATGGTTAATTATAAGATTAATTTATATGGTTTTTAGTGGTAGAGTTGATTTTAATTAGATTATGGTGTTAAAAATATTGTGCAAAGGTTTTAGTGTTGTTGGGAAAGAGTAGAAAGGTTCAAAAAAAAATTCTTGAAGGTTTTATTTGGTTATATGTCTAAAGAATATGACCAATGATGGGTTCATTCTAGACTAAACCCGTCTTGACAAATTTGAAGTAAGATGTCTGTGGTTAAACACCATTTTCATAACTTGGAAACATAGAAATGAGTTCAAGCATAACTAAACTCATCATATATAGGTTTTTCTAGAAATTATTTTCAATCTATAGGTTTTGTTCAAGATAGAATTCACCACAAATAAAATAGATATTGAGATTGATCACACAATATGGAATATAGAATTGTTTGTGTATTGTCTTTTGGGTTGCTAAAATGATTGGAGCTTTCTATGTCAAACTTTGAGCATGCCTTGGTAAAAGAAACACCTTGGAAGAAGATGAACAATCAATAACAATTGAGTTTAATTTTGTAGAGGGTAAGAGAATGAGAAGATAATTAAAAAACATAGTTTGGAGATGTAAAAAAATAAGGAGATATGTACTTGTTTGTATGTCATTATGATCTTGTAATCTTGTAAAATTGTATTTCTTATATTGATACTAGATTGAAGGCACAATTCCATTTGTTGAAGTTTTCCAATAGTGCTCATTTTTCTAAGGTAAATATTGTGTTTACTCTTTTTATGTGTTGTTCATTGTTTCTTTTCCATGTGTACAAATTCAATTCTCTTTATTTCATACAATTCATGCAATATGGTCTCTCTAGGAAAAATGTGTTTATGTTTAGTAATAAATCTACACATGTAGTTTAATGAATAAGTGACAAGACAAAGAATGATTCATGATTGTGAATCAAACACTAGTGTACCTACACTAATTAAGGACAAAACACACACACTCTCTCTAGGAAAATCCATGTATGTTTAGTACTAAATCTACACATAATTGATTAAATGAGTGACAAGACAAAGAATGACTCATGATTATGAATCAAACACTAGTGTAGATTTAGTACTCTCTCTCTCTCTCATATGCATTCCTTAGAGTCTGATTTGTGGTGTTATATATTACAATTCCTTTGACCACATTGGAAAAGATAAGAGGTGAATATACTTTACTTCCACTATAGCTAGTGGATACTTCATCGAGGATCTAGAACCATGAAGTTACAACAAGCATGACAAAATAGATAGTAGACATACAGTTCCAAGATTTTGATGACAAAGAAGAGAGATTTATAAAGTTAGAGGAACATGATCAATGCAAGCATCTCCCAATTGATGGGGGGGCCTTAAAAGATGGAAAAAATTATTAAGTCACTCATTATCAATCTCAAATTGTTGGAAACAACCAATCCATAAATACCAAGGAAAGGAGTAACCCTAAGAAAATTCCTACAAGACCCTAACCCGACCAATATTCAAACATGAAGATAAGGTGGACAATATAGCTTATATAGAAAATTTTGATATAATAAAGAAATGATGTTGGATTTCACAACTTAAGGTATGTTTCAACTTGCATAATGTATGTGAAGCAAAAAAAAGGTTATTATTGTTATAGGGAAAATGGGATAATAAAATGAATTATAAAAATACCCAATAACTTCAATGGAATGTGCAAGCAACAAATAATAAAACTAAATAAATGACTTACAATGCTTTGTTACCTGGTGGCTTCCATTGTTCGCCTATTCTCGTTTGATCTTTGGTGATGGATGTAGCCCTCAGGAAGCTAGCTTCCTTGCTTTGATTCCTCAAGATGACAAAGGAGAAATGGCTTGGATACTTGTTGTGTTGAAGATGAGCTTCAACACAATATAGGATGAATAGTGAATGATGTGAGTGGGGGTGCCAATGGCGCGCTATGGATTCTACAGCATAAGTTTACTTGAAAGCTTCATGATATGAGAATGGAAGAATAGATGGAGTATTTATAGAATTGTGTGAGAGAAGATCAACGGTGTAGAAGAAATAAGAAGATCAATGGTAGAGGATAGTTGAGAGAACGTGCGTGAATAAAAAGAAGACATGTGCCATTCAAAAAGGAAGCTTTATTGAGTTAACTGCTTTCTTGCTAAGGATGAGCTTTTATTTCTTAAATTAGAATATATTTTTCTAATTTAAGAGTTTGTTGATAAAAATAAAGTTGCTTTAAATCAATTAACTCAGCTTTTGCTTTTGCATGACAAGGAAGATTTATTTTTAGAAGATTTGGAAGATAAGAAAGATAATTAAATAAATTAATTTATTTAATTGAAGAATTAGAAGATAAGAAAGAAAATTAAATAAATAAATTTATTTAATTGGGGAATTAGAAGATAAGAAAGTGAATTAAATAAATAAATTTATTTAATTGAGGAATTATAAGATAAGATAGCAAATTAAATAAATAAATTTATTTAATTGAGGAATTAGAAGATAAGAAAGCAAATTAAATAAATAAATTTATTTAATTGAGGAATTAGAAGATAAGAAAGTAAATTAAATAAATAAATTTATTTAATTGTTTGTGCATGATTTGGAAGAATAAATAAAATATTTGATTATATTTTATTTTTAAAGATTGAGAGGATTTAAATAAATTTAATTGATTTATTTAAATCTGGAGGAATAAATGACTTAATTAAATAATTTAGAATTATTTAATTGTTTGGAAGAATTAAATTAAATAAAATATTTTATTTAATTTTGACTTTAGAAGAGGCAATTAAATACTTTGATATTTAATTAACTTAGAGGAATATGAATCAAATAAATAAATTTGTTTATTTATTTATTGATAGAGGAAATAAACTTAAATAAATATTAAGAATATTTATTTAGACAAAGTCGTGTCATTTTTAGGTGTATACAATTACATACATACTTTAAAGATTTCTAGTCATGCTTTTACTTGGTGAGAAATCATCTATGCAGATTCTTTATCTTTGAATAAGATATCAATTTTCATAATTAGGGGAGTTGATTTCAAGAAAAGAATGTCTTATTTTTATCATTTTTGTTTTGAGAAAAATATCTAATCAAATGTTAATTTTACTATTAGAACAATAAATATATTACACCATTACATATATTAATAATACCACATTATTATGTTGATAAAGGTGCAATGTAGTGGTCAAATAAAAACATTGTTATGGTGGCCATCAACATTCAAACCCCTGTTAGGCCACTAAGCTCACAGGCCATGTGCCTTCACTAGGTTGTTGTGCTCGTAGGATGTGTGCCTTCGTTAAGTCGTTGTGCTCATAGGTTGTGTGCCTTAGTTGGGTCGTTGTGCTCACATGTTTGAACAAGGTGATAATGCTTTGGGGACTGAGGCTTGTTGGTGTAAAATTATGTTTGCACATTAGGATAAGTTAATTAAGGAGTTTATTAGGGATATATTTTCCTTTATTAATGTGTCAATCTTATCACATAGGATAAGATTGTCTTATCTATTTTTCTACTTTGTTTATTTTTTACAAATGTAGATGTTATCTATATATTATTCCTTTGTGAATGATTTAATGCACATGAAGTATTGATTGCAAATTACCCTCTAGTTTTTCTATTTGAAGTAGATCTCTTGTGTAGAAGAAATATTGTAGATGATCTTGGAATCTAACATGGTATCAGAGCTCTAGATTTGTAAGCTTTTTCTTGAATTTAGGAGGGTTTTAGCCATGAGGTCATGATTGGTGCTTCTTGGAGTGAAAGGAACCTCACGGATGAGTCTAGAAGGCGTCAAAACCCTACAATCACCTCTCCAAACACCAAAATCAGGCATCAAAAATTTTGGGGTGATTTTTTTCTCAAGGCTTAATTTTTATCTATGGAATTTTTTGTACATTGTATAGAATCTATATAGGATTGTATGGTCCATACCAATTCATATAGTTGTACATCAACTCTAAATATCTCTATTTATTGTCTAGTAGTTCATGAAAACATTAATTTTTGTCTGGTAGTTTATTATTTTACACAGTGGTTAATTCATTTTTCCATCAATAAAATTAACGATTTAAAAAAATTATCTGGTAATTTCTCTTGGGTCGTGCAATGGGAAATAACGACTAGTCAGAGTTTTTATGTAGCAGTCACTATGCATTCAAGTGGGAGTCTTAAAGCACCCTATTCTGCTAGCCCTTGGTTATATCAGATTCCTGCAGGTGGTTCCTACCAACCTCACAAGGGCTATAACCCACACCACCACTGAGTAGCACCTCAACCATAGCTTTGCCTATCTGGTCATCATTGTCACTACTTAGCTTGGATATGCCACCCAAACATCACTTGGGGACCACCATAGGGCCACTTTCCCCTATTTTATTGCCTAAAGGAGGGATATTTTTTGGAGGGCATATCTCAAGCATACAAAGTCTCTTTTTCACAAACAAATAGGTGTCAAAAAGCTACTTTTATGTTCTATCTAATGGTGTTGGTCTTTTTACTAGATTATGTTGTCGGTCCTTTTATTTCAAGTTGAAGTCCAATCATCCTTTCAAGCTTCTGATCTCATAACTTCCACCCAAAATCTCTATTTTTCAAGATCAAATGGGTGTTGGAAAGGTATTGATGAGCTCTACACAACCACCTATGTGATTTTCTATATTCAGCCCCAAGTTTATTTTATTCAATTTGTCAATTTTTTGCACTCTATTTGATAACTTGGATATACTGGCACCTAGAGAAGTTCTATTTTTTGGGTGGGCTTTGTATCTGCTTCTTATTTTCTGCATTTAATCTTGTTGGTGCAATCATGTCTCTAAATTTGTGGAAATTAAAATGTGATTATTTTGGAGAGAAAAGGCATATAATAGATGAATGCATGCTGAAAGAACTTGATGATTTAAAACTTCTTTATGAGATTCATCAATTAAAACAACTTTGCATTACCAATGGCATCAGTTTTCCATATTATTCTAACCTGGCATGTACAAACATTACCCCATCGCCTATTGCTACATTAGATTCTAGTGTTGCTTCTTCGAGAGCTTCAAGGGATTCCTTGTAGTAGGCCATTTACAACCTTCCAAATCCACCTCATTAGGATTCCTACTTATCATTCATTTCATTTTTGTTTGTGGAGTCTCAGATTTTTTATGTGGAGGATATATTGGAATATATTCATTTCATCTTTGATGATAGTGATGTCATCACATCATCTTCTGTGTTTCCAGATGCAATTCACATCTTGTCCTCTCCTAGTTCTACTTCTCTAATTGGACATTCAGTTCCTAGTTTGGAGGAGATATCTTTTTCGAGCATGAGCACACCAGAGTTGCATTTAGAGGCACAAGAGCACATTTGGATTTGGATTCCCTATGTCAGAAAAATCAAAGATCATCTACATTTGCATAGTAAAGAACACACAAAATAATAATTATATTATTGAGTTCATATGGGATAAGTTACATATACAATATGGATTTTATAAGGCATTTCAAATATAACTCCTCTGAACTTCCATCTTACCGGAATGAAACTAATTATTTAATAACATAATAAACTACAAGTCACTAAGGCTAATTTATTTCTAATGTAAACCTTAATATTCTAACACCCCCCCTGAAGGTTTAAATTTCACACAACAAAACATGATGATCAAAAGAAACAAATACATATTCTTTAGAAGCTTTTTATTTGAAAAAACAAATTTGAATTAGGTGGAACTCCATCAAGTTGCCTCGTAACCCTCAAAAAGGGTGTAGCTCCTGAGCTAAATTCTTGAGTTCCCGAATTACTACCTCTCTGAACTCTTGAATCATAGATCTCCCAAATTATTGGATAGCAATCCATTTCTCCATTAAATTATCTCATGACCCTCGGAAGGATATAATGCCCCAGATCCATAGACTCTCGAACTATCTGGGCAACAATCCATATTGAGTTCACTAAATCCCTTCTTGTCTTCAAAAAATAAACTTCACAATGTATGCACTCTTTAATCCTATCAACATAAAAAAGAAAACACAAAAACATATGCTTCTCATATAAAGCACCATTTCTGAGTGAGAAGTTGGCTCAACAATTGAACCTTTATATAATGTGATGTAAACACAAAGAAATTCTCATGACACTTTATTTTCCTTATTACTCCAATATATGTATAATTTGAAATGTCCCTTTCAAACCTTATAACTTCACATACAAAAAATAATTGTATACATTTTCCACCATTGTTGATTTCCTCCAATTCATTCACAATTTTGTAAATTATAGAGCTACTTGAAGGACAATATGTAGATAATGAAAACCCTTAACTTTACCTAGCAAATAAAAACAACCACTAATATCTTATAACTCATGATCCTAGTGAGGATAAAAAATTACCATAATCGATAGACCCAATCATGTTTCAACCACTCAAAAATATCTCCACTATGAATACTTATTGGGTTGGTGATTTGTATTACCAGCGGTGGTTGATATGAATATAAAGAGAAATGTATAATTCTTCACACCATATGTTCACTTATTTGTTGATATTCCCTAAGGAAAAAATGGTACAGGTCCATCTTGGGTGGTAGTGCTCCTCATGTTGTGTGCCTTCTGAATTCTTCTTCCTTATGCCACCACAAAATCACCACGTGGCCAACAAATTATTCTCTTTTCCTTCTCCATGTGGTATAGAAACCCAAAATAGAGATTCCTTCTTATGTCCTCATGTCCAATGCTATTTTTGACTATTGTAGACCTTTGTGGGATTTGAAATAATAGTCCCTTCTACATGCTCTAATTTATATGCCTCCTTCTAGCCTTTTAATTCTCCTATCTTTACATTTTTTTGTTCAACCTTTTCCTGTGCTCTGATACCATGTTGGAAAAATCAAAGATCATCTACATTTGCATAGTAAAGAATGCACAAAATAATAATTATATTATTGAATTCATATGGGATAAGTTACATATACAACATGGCTTCTATAAAGCCTTTCAAATATAACTTCCTAAACTGCCATCTTATGTGAATGCAACTAATTATTTAATAGCAATAATAAACTACAAGCCACTAAGGTGACTTTCTTTATAATGTAAACATTAATATTCTAATACCCTATTTATCCAAGATGTGGGAATGGCATTCACCAATGGATCTGTTTCTTCCAAAGGGAAAAAATGTTGTTTGCAGGTAGTGGACTAGATTTTATCTTCAGGAACTCAACATTGGTACTAGAGCTACTTCTTGGAGGGGATTCAGAATATCATTTCTTCACTCTCTTATTGGGGGTATTCATTATGTATTTTTTATGAACTTGGTTTTGAGTTCACATCACTTGTACATATTTCATCTTTTCTCTTTTTGGACAGGGGTTTTCTCCCACTAGGTTTTTCTCCTTTACTCCTTTTATGAGAGATTCTTGTTTGTAAATGGGTGCCTCATCAAGCCTTGTTGCTAGGACCCATCTTCATCTTCATCTTTATTTTTAACTTGTGTGTAACCTCCCTAAGTTGCACTTATGGGGGGTGCTAGTGTAAAATTATGTTTACACATTAGCATAAGTTTTTTTTGACAATATAACCTAGTTTTAAAGGACTAGGAACCTATACCAATAATGGAGATTTCACCCCACTGTCCAAAAAGAAACATGCAGTTTTAAACCCTATAATAACAGATTCTACACCATATAACATCTACCCATTGTTATATGTGAAAAGGGGGAAGGGTGAAATGATGTTAAAGGTGTATCAAATTAAACCTCCTTTCACATTAACACTCGAGGACAAAACTGAGCCAAGTCACTACAAGATGAATGAGGACTCAGCTGGTGATTTTGTGCTTAAGAATGATAAGGAAAGAATAGATTAGATTGAGAGATTTTTCAAACTCTAGGTCAAATAGGCCTCAAACCCTAATTGTAAAGAAATCAGATACAAACAGATAGAATGCCACTGATAACAAGACAAGAAAGTACTCATGAATGATCAGAAACATACCAAAAGTTGAATTCCCAAGATTGAAAATGCAGATGACACCAGGGTGGGTGCCCTAGTCCAGGAAGGTAGAATTTCTTGAAACTCAGAACAGAGAAAATGATGCAGACAATCTCCTGGTGCCAGATGCAGGGCCTAATTTGTCAGAAGGACTAGGGTACCCATGCCCTAGTCTGTCATAGAGGAATATTCTAAAGATTCTTCCATATCCCAAATCTCTATCCTTCAAACAGCTTCTCTACACTTGCACTCTTCCAAATCTCGCACTTGCAACCTGCACACATGAAGAAAAGGGGTTTAGGGGTTGTGGTGTTTAGGAGCTTGCCTCGGTCAAGCCCTGGAAGGACATTCAAGTCTTCCAACACCTTTGTTAGATAGAGAGTGCATGCCCAAGGAGGGAAGAGGCTAAATCTAATGATGTAATGAAATGATTGAAACACAAATTGATGTCACCTTAGAGGTGAAGCCCTCACGAAGATGAAGATCCTTCAAATCATGAGTAGATGGATTGATGAAGCCAAATATGCAACAAACAAACACAATAACAACACAATTCTACTCTAAAACATAATGAAGTCCTTTGAATTCTCTTTGCTCAATATCACAAGTTCACGTTATCCATCTAGGTTACAAATGAATGCATAAACCTATTTAAATATGCTTTCCTGCTAACATTTGTAAATTAAATCAAGAAGGCCGACAAAGGGAAACCTTTTGAGAGGGCCTAGGCCAACATGCATTAATTTCCATCCTGACAAATCAGGATGGACTTGGGCATGGACTCCCAAGTCCCAAGGCCCTAATTTGGTCATGCTTAAGGATTGGAATGGGCCCCTGAGTCCCATTTGACATGGGTTTCAGGGGAAATTGCTCCGGGATGAATATTTAACTTGCATAATGTTAACACGGGGACATAGGAGCTAAACTAGGAAGTAAAAAGGCATGAGGTCACTTTTTACTCCATAACACCCATTAAACCCTTTTGTCTTCCCTGCCATATCTACTCATTCTAACATACTGTCTTAACAAGATTTGAGAAAATTACACCGGCTCAAAAAACCTGAACAAAATATATACAGAAACATATACACTAACATACCCTACACCTGATCTTTGCCTTCGAGATCCACCACATTATTATTTGAGTCACACACGCATGAGAAGGATGAGTGTGGGCATTTTGGTAGGGTAACCTCTAGTTTGTCTATAATTTTCTCCATGATCGCCCTGGTATCAAGCTGTCATTCCTGAATATTGTGTATGCGACCCATCACCACCTCCGTATTCACCTCCACCTACTTAGTCACCTCTATCATGTCCTCATGAATCAACACAGAAGATGTCGCAATTGATAGCATTATGGCCACCATTAAAGATTGAGTTATAGCAAAAACATTCCAACGGCCCCGAGTGCTTCCAGGGTCAAGAAGTAGATTAGCCATTACCGAACATATGTGGACACCTTCTTCACCATTCACCTCTTTTGCCAATTTTAGTATCCTACCCATCCATTCCCTGAGCACTATATTTTAATCTCTTGCTCCAATTTGTTGATGAATCTTACCATTGCCTCCTCCCCAAAAACCTTTTTCTCCCTCTTCCTAACCCTAACCTTCCTTGCTAGTTTCTCCTTAACTATCATTCTCCGTCCAAATGATTAGCTACCACCCTTTCTTCTCAACTACTGCCTTAGGACTCCCAAGACCACTCTCTTCCCCTTAACATCTTCCTTAGTTTCCATCTCACCCTGTAATTTCCCTTCCCCACTACAAGATGCCATGGTTTATTGTTCTAGATTTCCAAACTGGTGGTGAAAGCATAAAGGTTGCAGGTAAATGATGATTGTACCATCGATTATTCATAACTCCAAATGCCAATCTCACCCTTCCATATTCATAATTACCTCAGTCACCTTACACGTGCTACCTGTCTATCAATCACTCAAGATTTTGAATGCATTTATTGATCTATCCCATTATTAGGTGTTAGCATAAGTTAATTAGGGATATATTTTCTTTTATTAATGTGGCAATCTTATCACATAGGATAAGATTACCTTATCTGCTTTTCTACTTTGTCTATTTTTGACAAATGTGAATGTATATCTACGTATTATTCCTTTGTGAATAATTTAATGCACATGAAGTTTGATTGCAAATTATCCTCTAGTTTTTATTTTTGAAGTAGCTTTCTTGTGTAGAAGAAATAGTATAGATGATCTTGGAATCTAATAAGGCCTCCCATTAGTGGTCTTGACGATAAATCCAATGGGAAAGATATCCCCCCAAAGTGATCTCTCTAGGCTCAGACCAGGACAAAAACTTGAGTTTACCATAAAAAAATAACACATTATTATTAGCATAAGGTGGTTGGCCAAGCAATTGGTCAGTTTGCTCTTCTAGCTAACTTTTCTCATTGTATATATTGCATGCACCCTTCAATAATAAAATTACTCATTACTTCTCAATTTTATTATGGTATCAAAGCAATTTGTTCCAATCCTATGATTGGAGACATGAAAAGAAGTTTTCAAAGGCAATTTCTAAATGTTGGCAAAGAAAAGTTCATGCTATAAAGAACAAAAAAGAAATCATTGACCATAAATGCCCAGTGTTGTCACCCACAAGAAAATTCTTTTACCAAAGATAAAAGATGAGGTTTTAACCAACATAAGAGAAAGTGAGGACAAAAAATGTCTAGTCAAAGCATCCATGTGACATTCTATTGCCATCTATTTTTTGTGCTCAAGACAAAGTACATGTGAAGACAAATAAAAAAGACACCAATTTTGTCTAGAAACTCTTTTCTTGGCATTGTTTTGTTAAAAGAAAGTGTCAAACAACACCATAGAAGAGGAGAATAGAAGGTCACTAGTATGGAAGAAAAAAATAAAAGCCACCCAATTTCTCTATGACCTATCTACCATGTTGTGCCATTCTGAAGTGATTCTTTCTACTTAAGTTCACATTATACAAATCATGGTTGTATAAACATTTGTTCATGAAGTATGGAAACAATACATGGAGGTTGCCCAGGCATGGAGACATTTTTGTGTTTTATTCATGGGAAAAATAAATACTCATGATTGAAGTCAAAGGTGCATAATAATGGTTTTAATAAATCCCACTTTCCAAAGTTTTGAAGGACATATTATTTTTCAAGAAGCAAAATAATTTAGGTTAGAAAATAATTTTTTTTAAATTATATTTTAAAATTCTTTTTCTATCCTAAAATTAAAATTAAAAATTAAAAAAAGTGCATCAATAATATAGTTACAAAAAGGCACAACTATATTAATATTTTTATAGCACTTAAAAATTATTTATTTTGGAGTCAAATATAACATAGGAAAATTAACATCCAATCCATTACTTTGATATTTTTTGTAACAAAATCACAACATTCAATATAAATGGTGCATCTCTAATTCACATGTACAAGTAATATTGCCATGCCGAATTACTACATCTCTCCTAAAATAGCTACAACAATGACATCTATGGAGTCAACCCTATAAATCGTAATGGATAAATAAGGGTGAAAATTTATTTTTGGAGAGATAAGGACCCTGACATCCTACAAAATGGCTTCCAATTCTATATAAAAATAATGCTTATTTCATCCTCACTCTCAATTGTTGACATGTGACAAATATGCATCCTAGAAAAATAAAGTCCAAACCCAAATCAAGTTTGAAGATCTCTAAGATGTTGTTATTGGTCATGAATCATGAGACCAAAACATGCTAGAGATGAACAAAGACATTATGATGTACTGTCAGAAATTGTATACCCTTTTCAATTTCACACTACATTTGATACCCATTTTGACTTGAATGTTCATCCATGTTTACAGTATGCAATTTCTAGTACTTCTATGGGAATCAAGGTTAAATCCTCTGACATTTGGCATTCAGATGGCTCAAATCACTAGGACTAGGGCACCCAACATTAGAGTCCTAGAAATTTGGCCCAGAAAACTTATACTTTATTGTCATCCTTATGACTTAAGTGATGCACCTTGTCGGCCTCGACTTTATTGGGCCCTCGAGAAGTAATCAAGAATCGTATATAAACAAGTCTTGAACACTCTTAACACAACTTGATGATAATGGTTCTTCTAAGATCTCTAAGGACTAATACTAAGGTTTCTCCATGATATTGCTCTATCTATCATATCTCTATTTATGCAGGTTATTGTTGTAGGCATTAACCCTTGTTATGGGTATTCAAGGAATCTTTCTTCCTTTATCAAAGCCTTATGGATGATCCATGTTGTGACATACATCCACCTAGGGTTTCATGCTCATGGTAACTCTTGTCATTTCATTTGATTACAACACTCTTGATTTCATGTTTTGCCTCTACCTACCTAGGGCACACACTGTCTATCACACTTATCTCTGCTATTGTGGAAGTGGGAACACTTACATGAGGTTTGACTGAGGCAATCCTCTATACAATACAAAAAAAAATCCCTCTTTTGTGTGTACAGGTTGCATTGGGAATTTTAGACACCTGACAGATGACTAGAAGACGGAAGCAACAGAAACCTTCGCACATAGATTTCATCTTCCCCGAAACCCTAGGACCAGGGTGCTGAGCACCCTAGTCCTCCAAATCTAGCCTATGTTTTTGGTAGGGATCTCTGACAGCTCTGCTCTACTCCCTACAAGTTCTATTTGTTGAGTTTTCTCTTCTGTTAGACCTATAACTTTTGTTTTAGTCTATTTCATTATCAAAACCCTAGATCTAGCCTACTAACCTCAACCTTTTCAATTACAACAAAAGGGCAGAGTCCCCACCAACCCAACAAGGCTCTTCTCAAGGGAAAACAACCTTGTCTTAGGTTGTTGGTGGATCGTGTCCTAATGTTAGATGTGAAAAGGGGTTTTGACCTAGTTAGTTCATAATTGATTAGGCTTCTCTTTTCCACCCTAACATTTTGGTGAACCCGACGTGTCCTACACTTGCACTTTCTGATTTCAATCCTCAAGTCTGTAGATGTGTTTAATTAGTTGATAAATCTGATTACACATCTATGTTGCATACCTTATCTTATCTCATATATTTAATTTAGAAAGCAAGAAACTTATAGATCTTTATTGTTGTGGTTACCAAAATCTTACATTTTGGGAAACCCTTATAGCTTACAATTTCCTATTGTTGTATTTGATTAACCTAGAAAATTAGACACTTCTCTTGCATATCTTAAACAAGTTATTTCATCATGGCATTTTCATGTTATTTGTCTTTGGAATCTTTACATGTGTACATTATAGATCTTGACAAATTTACTAAATTCATTAATCTCCATCCATATGTCTTAGATCACATAGCATCCATGTATGGTATTTATATTTCTATATGTTCTATATATGAGATCCTTTGTTGTATATCTGATTTTTCTAGCTTCATGACTCTTATGGGTTTGAACCCTTTAATATTAGAAGATTTTACCAAGTTCATCTCCATGAATAGTCATAGTTCTTCTTCTATCTCTAATATGATCCATGATGGTTTCCTCCTAATCCTCCTCCTTCACTTACATATCCAAGTACCTTGAACATCACCAAAGATGTGAATACCTCTTCTCTTCCCCCTTTGATTTCATGTCCAAGATCCTTAGGTATCATGAAGGATGTGAAGATCTCTTGCCCTACTCCTTTGGTGGCATATCCAAGCCCCTTAGGTATCACAAAGGAGGTGCGGCCTTCTTCTATTACTCCTTTGGTAGCATATCCAAGCCCCTTGGGTATCATAAAGGAGGTGTGGCCTTCTTCTATTACTCTTTTGGTGGCATATCCAAGTTCTTTGGGTATCACAAAGGATGTGAAGACCTCTACTTTTCCTCCTTTGGTCACATGTTCAAGTTCCTTGAGTATCACAAAGGATGTGAAGACCTCTTTTCTTTTTCTTTGGATAGCATATTTTCCCTTGGATGTCATTCAAAATTCAATTATAGATACTTTTCTCAACATCACATTACCTAATCTTCATTCTAATGTTCCTCATTGTAGCAATGAAACTTATGTGAAAGAAGAATCAAAGCTCACATTAGCTTCTACACAAATACATAATCTCAACAATCAAGTCAACACAATTTATGTTTATGGTTCCCAACAAGAACCCACGAAACCTAAAATTGGTGTGCATCTTCATCCTGATACCCACAACAACCATCTACTCCTATTCTAAACTTCCCTCAACCTCCTAGCTACATTCTTAATTATGAAAAATAACTAACTCAAAACAACAAGATTGATCAAAAAGTGTTGCAGCAACCTCATTATCATGTGATTGCTCACACGTGTAACAACAATAATCAAAGTAAACATTCACCAACTCTCACTTCTCTTCCTCCTACTTACAACAAATCTTCTAGAAATAAATCAAGAGGTACCTCTTCTAGGGGCTTGATGTTTCGAAACCTAGCCGACATTCGTCCTCTATTTAAAACACTCACTGAAAGAATCATCATATTCACAAAATGTTCTCTCAACTCCTCCCACCTAGGTGCACTTTTAAGGGACATTGAGATATACATTTATATTTCTCACCTAGATCTTCATGCATCTTTCACACTTCAATTAGTCACCTCAATTGTGATGCTACACTTCTCCCCTTTTGGTGCTAAGAAGATATTTTCATCCATTGATGTTGACCCTACTATAACTTTCATGTTCACTCATGCTTCATACTCTACACTTGGAGATCCCTCTTCCTCTTCTTATGATGTAGACCTCATCAATCACTTCACTATTGTCATGGCAATTGTAGCTTTTTCTTACTAGCTCATTTCTATGCATAGTGACGTAATCTCTCTTCTTTCCTTCTAATAACACAACTCTTCTTTTTCATGTTTGTCCTCACCCGTACTCTAGGGGATAGTAAGACAACCTGTTAAAGAGGTGGTCATTCTTTCTAAGGATCTTACCTCTTCTTATTCTTTCCCCTCTTCTTTACCTTAAAACATTTGCATATTATACATGCAAACATTTTAAGTGGGGGCATATATATTCCCTATTCACTTGTGCATCCCTACATGCACCCTTATTCATGTCTCTTGAGCATTAGCCTATTGATGTGCCCCTGTAGAGATGTTTTTCATAAGTGCCCCATGAGGTGTGGTTATCAATACGCTCCTTGAGGGGTTGTTTATTGTGGCATTCCTTGAGGCATTGTTTTACTTTTCGCTCCCTGAGGCGCTACGCTCCCTAAGGCATTGTTTATTCATGCTCCCTAAAGCATTGGTAGTATTTGGTCACCTAGCATAACACAACTTCCTAGCCTATGATCCGCATAGTCTATGAACCACTTAGCATAATGCAACTTTCTAGCATGTGTGCTTCATACGACCTTAACTCATGGTCACCTAGCATAATGCATCTTGCTAGCCCGTGACCCATGAGGGTATCTTGATTTACATGACCCTTAGCGACAGAGAAAGCTAGTTCCAGAGTTGTATACTCCTCTTCATTTGATTGCTCCCCATCTATTTGTTTGTCTTCTCTCCTTGTGGTAATCAATCGGCTCATCACATTCTCCTATCTCCTTTTTAGAATTCGTATATTCTTGGTTTTCTTTTGGGGATGATACAAAGTATTGAGACATCCTTTCAAACTAAGTCTCTTTACCTTGCTGACTCAAAGTTTCCTTTTTCATTTGCTTATGTGTATGCTTTCATATAGGTTCCATGTATGCTTTATGTTTGCTCCATATTTACTTCGTGTATTCCATGTCTACATCGTGTATTCCATGTTTGCTTAGTGCATTCCATGTTTCTTCATGTAATCCATGTTTGATTCATGTTTTCCATGTATTTGCCTTATGTTTTTCATGAGTATGTTTTATGTCTTCTATGAATTATTAGGAAAGGTGTCTCAACCTTGCAACTACAAAAGGTTTCTACTCTTCCCAATTTTGGTCTTTTTTAATACCCTTTATCTTGAAGAATGGTTTAGAACTTTCAAAGTTTTCAAAAGGGCTAAAAATGGTAGGACTTACTATTTTTAGTAGCTCTACAATTGAGCTCAAATGGACCTAAAATTTTCCCAAAAGGTGTGGAACTATTGATTAAACATCTCAGTTAAGTTTTGAATCAAATTCATACCTAGATTGCAAGGTATTAAAGTTTCTATTTTTTGAAACTCCTAAAAAAAGTTTTGAACTCAGATTTTAGGTACTTAGAGGTCCTTAAACACCCCAAAAGTTGTCATAATTGGTGAATCAAGTTATATCTTGATAGATCTCTTCATGATCTTTCTGACGCATCAAACAGTTTGTCAATCAGACACCAAGATCAAAAGTTATGACCTCCGGAAGTTGGACCTCCTATTTTGGGAAATGTGAAAACATGTTGGACACTTAAAAGAGTTATAAAGGGGAAAGTTACACATGTTGGTGTGTGATTTGGCACATCACAAGGCATCTTTGATTGAAGATAATTTGGGTGCCACTTTTGGGTGCTTTTTGGCCCATGGCTTTGTAATTACCATTGACGGTTTACTGTATTGTATCTCCTGTATATCAGGAGCTTGAAATGGAGGTTGTGTGTAAGAGTCTTATAGATGTTGAGTTGCCTCCAGATCTCTAGTTGGCTATACTCCTATGAAAGCTTGCTCTGTAATTATAATGTAATCTTCTTGATTCCTGAATAATATATTTTGGGCGGCTTTGGAGTGTGGGGTTTTTCTTCGAAAAGGGTTTCCCCATGTAATTACTGTGTCGTGGTATGATTGCTATTTGTGTTTATTTCTATAACTATTGTAAAGATCTAAAAAGTTCTACATATCCCTCCCCTCAAGATTAGTGTAGGAAGTTGTTCCGCTACCTTAGCTTCCTTACAAGTGGTATCAGAGCTTGATCACCTTTATTTTCAATTATGGTTTGTTGGGTTTTTTGAACTAATCCAATTTTGAGTGTAAGCTTGTGCAAAAGATACTTTGTGATCTTTTTGCAGGAGTTTTCATATGGTGAGCACATTAGGGAGAATAGAGGTAGAAAATTTTTTTGTTAACAATATTGAGATGTGGAAAATTAAGATGGAGGATTTGTTAATTGATTGAGATCTATGGGATGCTATTGATGAGAAAGTTTCAAGGCCCACAAATGCTACTTTGGTTGCTAAATATGATGTTATGGACCATAAAGCCAAGGGTCTAATTAGATTGTGCTTGGAAAACTTTATTTTAATCCATGTCCATGAAAGGCCCTCTACAAAGAAACTATGGAAGAAACTTGATGAAATTTATCAAGCCAAATCTTTAGTGAACAAGATTTTCTTGAGGAAGAAATTGTATTCCTTGAGAATGGAAGAGGATGGATGAATTTCAGACCACCTAGAAGCATTTAATATGTTGGTGGCTTAATTGGCATCAATTGGTGTAAAATGGATGAGGAGGAGAGATGTCATATCCTCCTTTATTCTTTGCCTGATTCATGGGATTCTCTTGTTATGGTGATTGGGAGTACTTCTATTATCTTGAAAGTTGAAGATATCATGTGTTCTTTTCTTTCTAAAGAAGTGAGGAGGAAGGTATCCATCAATGCCAAAGAAGCCCTAAGTGTTTGTGGAATACCTAAATAAAAAGGAAAGAAGAGCAAGAAGCATGACAAATCCAAGTCCAAGGGGAGATCCAAATCCCCTAGAAAGTCCAAAGTTATTTGTTGGAATTGCAGTAAGCTTGGACACTTCCGTAAGAAGTGTAAAGAAGAAAAGAAGAAGAAAAAGAAGAAATTTGATTCTAATTTTGAGTCTGAGAAGGAAGATGGTGATGTGTTCAATGTGACTCTGGCCACTCATGCAGGTAATGATGCATGGTTAATTGACTCAGGTGCATCTTTCCATATGACCCCTAATAGAGATTGGTTTTCTGAATATGAAGAATTTGATGGAGGTAAGGTGTACTTCGGTGATGATTCTCATTTAAATATTATTGGTCATGGTAAAGTTAAAATTAGATTTCTTGATAGTAGAACAAAAATGATTAATAGTGTGTTGCATATCCCTAGATTAGCATGAAATTTATTATCTGTGAGCAAACTAATGGATGTGAGTGTGCATGTAGTCTTTTCTGATACATGATGCAAAATGGTTAGAGGTGCTATGGTGATCACTAGAGGTGTTAGACTTGGCACACTATATAAGCTTGATGCATGCACTATTGAGTGCAATAGTACTTCTTTGAAAGCAAATATGTGACTACTTCATTGGAAAAGGAGAGGGTTTCATTTTTAGTGGATGGTTTTGACTTGTGTGTACCTAAGAGTGCTCTTTCTTCTGAATCAATATTGCATCAAAGATTAGGCCACATAGGAGAAAAGGGTCTAAGGACCTTGAAAAATAAAAACCTTGTTGAAGGGTTGACTGATTGTAATCTTGATTTTGATTTATGTGAGCATTGCATTTATGGTAAACAAAACCACGTTTAGTTTTACTCAAGCTCTCATAAATCTTGTGGTGTATTGGATCTTATTCATTATGGTGTGTTTGGTCTTGTAGATGTTCCTTCCATTAGAAATTCCACGTATTATGTTTTATTTATTGATGATTACAGTAGAAGGACATGGGTATATTTTCTAAAGAGTAAATCTAAAGTTTTTGGTCAATTTAAATAATTTAAAGCAATGGTTGAATTGCAAACTAGAAAGAAAATAAAATGTTTGAGGACTAACAATGGTGGTGAATTTTTCTCTAATGATTTTTATAGATTCTGTAAAGATTGTGGCATTCGAAGACAAAAGACAACTCTGTATTCTCCACATCTAAATGGAGTTGTAGAAAGAATGAATAGGAAACTGATGGAGAAGGCTAGGAGTATGGTTAGTGGTGCTAGTCTAGAACAAAAGTTTTGGGCTAAAGTTGTTGCCACTACTTGCTACTTGATTAACAAGTCTCCTACATCAGCTCTTGTTGATAAAATGCATATGGAGGCATGGTCAAGACACAAGTGTTCACTAAGACATCTTAGAGTTTTTGGTTGCAAAGCATATGCACATGTGCCAAAGGAGAAGTGAACAAAGTTGGAGAATAAGGCTGTGAAATGTATCTTTATCAGGTACAATTATGGTATGAAAGGATACAAGATTTGGGATCCTATTGCATAGAAGGTAATATATAGTAGAAGTTTTATATTTATAGTAACTAAATCTTCTTTTGTTACATTACAGCAAGAACAAAGTGAATAGAAATATGTGATTCAACTCCCATCTACACCTGGGAAAGTTGAGTTGAGGCCCCTAGATAGAGAAGAAGTTGAGGAGAGCTCATCTAGTTCTAAATCTTCAGAAGAGGAGGAAGTACCTCCAACTCAACTTGTTTGAAGGTCTACAAGGCATAGAAAACCACTTGAAAGGTATTCACCTGATGACTGGAGATGTATTTTTTCTTTGAATACTAACATAGATGAACCTAGATATGTAGAAGAGGCATTAGGTATGAATGATGCAGAGTCTTGGAAGATTGCTATGGATGAAGAAAGCGAAGCTTCTAAAAGGAATGATACATGGGACCTAGTACCATTTCCTGAGGGATGAAAACATGTTGGTTGCAAATGGTTGTTCAAGAAAAAGATTGGTTCAAATGGAGGTATTGAGAAATACAAAGCACAATTGGTTGCGAAAGGTTACTCTCAGGTTGAGGGTGTGGATTACAATGAGATATTTTCTCCTGTTGCAAAAATGACATCCATTAGATTCTTGCTTTCTATTATTGTTGCTTATGATCTAGAGGTTGAGAAAATGGATGTGAAAAGAACATTCCTTCATGGTGATTTGGAGGAGGATATTTATATGACACAGCTAGAGCACTACATGGTGAAAGGTAAAAGTAATCTGGTTTGTAAATTGAAGAAATCTTTGTATGGCCTCAAACAAAGTCCTAGGATGTGGTACCAGAAATTTGATACATATGTGTTGAGTTTGGGATTTGAGTGTTCTAAATCTGATCACTGTGTTTATTATAAATTTGATGGTGATCGTTTCCTATTTATTGAATTATATGTTGATGATATGTTATTTACTGGTAAAGGGAAATGAATTATTTTAGAACTAAAGTCTCAACTTGCAACTAAATTTGAAATGAAAGATCTTGGTATAGCTAAACACATTATTGGGATGGAAATAAGAAGAGATAGAGTGAACAAAACTATGGCTTGGCCAGAGTAAGTATGTTAATTCAATTTTACAGAGGTTTAACATGTAGGATTGTAGACCATTGTGTTCCTTTTACAGTTGGAACAAAGTTATCTGCTTCACAATGTCCAAAATAGCCATCAAAGATGGAAGACATGAGTAGAGTGCCTTACCAGAGTGCAATTGGAAGTTTGATGTATGCTATGGTCTGTACTAGACTAGACATTGCCCAAGCAGTGGGAGTTCTTTCTAGATATATGTCTAATCCTAGTAGAGTTCATTGGGATGTAGTTAAAAGAGTCTTCAAATATTTGTAGGGTACCTCAAGTATTCATTGTGTTATCATGGTAATTTGATAAGAGACATGCATTGCCTTGATATTCATGGATATGTGGATTCAGACTGGGTAGGTGATGTTGATAGTAGATGATCCACTAGTGCTTATGTATTTACTTTAGTTGGTGGTGCAATTAGTTGGATGAGTAAGTGCTAGGCTATGGTTTCTTTGTCTACTACTAAATTTGAGTATATGGTTGCTTTGACTTAAGAGACTATGTTTAAATATCATAATAAAACAAGGTGCAGTGAGAGTTTATTGTGATAGTCAAAGTGCGATCTGCCTAGTTAAGAACCCAATATTTCATGCCAGGACCAAGCACATTTACGTACAATATCATTTTGTTAGAGATATGGTCGAGGATGGTAGGGAGAAGCTAGTTAAGGTAGAGACTTTGATTAATGTTGCGGATTCATTAACTAAGCCTATGAGCACAGAGAAGTTTAGATGGTGTTTGAAGTCTATGGGCCTCTCGGCCCCTAGCAATTAAATCGTGGTGTTGATACTCCCTTTTCTCTTGAAAGGTGTTTGATAAGTGGGAGAATGTTAGGAAAGGTGTCTCAACCTTGCAACTACAAAAGGTTAGTATTCTTCCTAGTTTTAGTCTTTTCAAATACCCTTTATCTTGAAGAATGGTTTAGAACTTTCAAAGTTTCCAAAAGGGCTAAAAATGGCAGGACTTACTATTTTTAGTAACTCTATATTTGAGCTTCGATGGACTTGAAATTTTCCCAAAAGGTTCAAAACTGTCAATTAAACATCTCAGGTGAGTTTTGACTCAAGATCATACCTGGACTGCAAGATATTAAAGTTTCTATTTTTGAAACTCTCAAAAAAAAAAATTAAACTCAAATTTGAGGCACTTAGAGGTCCCTAAAAACCTCTAAAGTTGTCATAACTATAAAATCAAGTTATAGCTTGATATATCTCTTCATGAGCTTTCCAACATATCAAACAATTCGTCAATCGGACACCTAGATCAAAAATTATGATCTCCAGAAGTTGGACCTCCTGTTTTGAGAAATGTGAAAACATGTTGGATACTTAAAAGAGCTATAAAGGGGAGAGTTATCACAAGGAATCTTTGATTGGAGATAATTTGGATGCCACTTTTGGGTGGTTTTTGGCTCATAGTTTTGTAATTACCATTGATGGTTTACTGTATTGTATCTCCTATATATCAGGAGCTTGAGATGGAGGCTGTGTGTAAGAGTCTTATAGATGTTGAGTTGCCTCCAGATCTCTGGTTGGCTATAATCCTATGAAAGCTTTCTCTGCAAGTATATTGTAATCTTCTTGATTCCTGGTTAATATATTTTGGGTGGCTTTGGAGTGTGGGGTTTTTCTCCCGAAAGGGTTTCCCCACGTAATTACTGTGTCGTGGTATGATTACTATCTGTGTTTATTTTTGAAACTGTTGTAAAGATCTGAAAAGTGCTACATATCCCTCCCCTTAAGATTAGTGTAGGAATTTGTTCTGCTACCTTAGCTTCCTTACATGAATACCTTGTGTATGCTTTTGCGTTCTTTATGTATGATCTATTCTATGTGTTTTCATAACCTCTTTATCTAGATATTGTAGACTTGTAGGATCATAATATTGGGGGTTAGCACAACTCTGAACTTAGTGACATTCTATGGCTTTAACATATTGATAAAGAGATTTGTCTTCTCCATACTTTAGTGAGAGTATGAGCGTAAGATCATACCCTCACTAAAGTGTGGGCTAAATTTACTATCAAAAATTATATACCCTTTTCAATTCCACACTACATTTGGTATCTGTTTTCGCCTGAATGCTCATCCATGTTTACGTTATGCAATTTCCAGTACTTATATGGGAATCAAGGTTAAATCCTCTGACATCTGGCATTTGGATGGCTCAAATCACTAGGACTAGGGTGCCCAACACTAGAGTCCTAGCAATTTGGCCCCGACAACTTATATTTTATTGTTGGCCTTATGACTTAAGTGATGCACCTTATCAGTCTCGACTCTATTGAACCCTTGGGAAGTAATCAGGAATCATATATAAACAAGTCTTGAACTCTCTTAACACAACTAGATTCTCATGGTTCTTCTAAAATATCTAAGGAATAATGCTAAGGTTTCTCTATGATATTGCTCTATCTATCAAATTTCTATTTCTTCAGGTTACTGTAGCAAGCATTAACCCTTGTTGCAGGTATTCAAGGAATCTTTCTTCCTCTATCAACATCTTGTGGCTGATCCATGTTATGACATACATCCAACTAGGGTTTCATGCTTATGGTAACTCTTGTCATTTCATTTGATTACAACACTCTTGATTTCATGTTTTTCCTCTGCCTACCTAGGGCACACACTCTCTGTCGCACTTATCTCTATTGTTGTGGAAGTGGGAACACTTACACGAGGTTTGACTAAGGCAAGCCTCTATACAACATAAACGTTTTCCCTCTTTCATGTGTATAGGTCGCATCAAGAATTTTAGACACCTGATGGATGACTAGAAGACAGAAGCAGCAAAAACCTTCACACACAAATTTTGTCTACCCCTAAACCCTGGGACCAGGGTGCCCAATGCCCTAGTCCTCCAGATCTGGCCTCTGTTTCTAGTAGGGATCTCCAATATCTCTACTCTTGTCCCTGCATGTTTTGTTTTCTGGGTTTTCTATTTTGTTAGACCTATAACTTTTGCTTTAGTCTATTTCATCATCAAAACCCTAGATCTATCCTACTAACCTCAAACTTTTCAATTACAACAAAAGGGTAGAGTCCCCACCAACCCAACAAGGCTCTTCTTAAAAAACATCAACCTTGTCGTAGGCCATTGGTGGTTTGTGTCCTAATGTTAGATGTGAAAAGGGGTTTTGACCTAGTTAGTTGATAATTGATTAGGTCTCTCTTTTCCACCCTAACATATGATAAGGCCAATCAAGATGTCAAATTGATAATCTTGTTTGGTGTTCTGATGAGGTTCAACCTCATCTAAATAAAAACTACCAAAGAGTCTTTGGATTATCTTAAGATATTATATGAATCCAATGTTGCAAGTATGAGTAGTAAGTGTTATCATTGATGTCAACACCAAAGGTAAGCATCAAAGGAATTGGTTGAGAAGTAACTACTATTGCAGAACAGTTCTATCTGCCAAAACAGTCTCATGTTTTGCTCCGCATTTTCTATAGATTAAATATCTTTGTCTGCAGATTGGAAGTAATGTTAAGGGATGTCTAAAGATGCTATGTTTCAAGTTTTAGCTTCCGGTGTGAAGATTTGAGTGAGTTTTGTTCACCAAGGTATAAACTATTTTCTGTGTATTTAGTGGTGATAGGGAGAATGTATTTTGCTCCGCATTCCTTCGCATTGAAGTATTACAGTCTGTAGTTTTGGAATTAAGTTTGTGATGATGATATGTGCCTTCAGTTCAAATGGTTCTTGATTTGGTGCTCCGCAAGCGATCTTTCCTTTATGATAGTGGCGATAGTAATGTTCAAGTACTCTGATTTGAAGAATCTTATGGATAAAGTGTTTAGATGTTGTGCGAATGTTCTTGGTGATTGTAACATGCTTGTGGGAGTATCTAGATTGTGTTCCTACCTTTTGATTGGTTCGCAAAGTGTAATCCAGATCATGCATAAAGCATGTTCTCAAACATCTTAGTGTTAACACCAATTCTAGCCAACTCGGTTGTTCTCACTACTTGCAGTTATGCTTTGGAGATTGTGGAAGCGTGTTGTGGCATAGAAGATTACATTTGAGTCTCAGCTAAGGAGTTATGTGATCCGCATTCATTTTTTTCCTCTACAAATTTGTTTAGGTCCAGACCTATTCTAATGTATGTATGTTTGCCAACCTTGGAGATTGTTCCAATGGTTGATGATTGTAATGCCGACCTTGATGATCTTTCCAAGGTTGATGAATTGTATAAATACTTGTAATGAAGTCGTGAATTAGTATTAAGGTGCGAAAATGAAGAGATAAGTGTGAAGTAGAAAACAGAGCAAAGCAGAGGATACCTATTGTGCTTCAATGGAACTTAACCTTGACATACTGTAGATGCTACTATATCAATTCACCAATTTGGCAGTGAGCCACCCCATTGGTAGTGAGCCTCTTCATTTGTAGTGAGCATTTTGGACAGTGAGCCCTAAGGTAGTGAGCCTCTAATTTTTGGTATTGTTATAACATATTATATTGTGAGCTAACACTCACCGTGGTTTTTCCCTATGGGGTTTTCCACGTAAAAATTTGGTGTCTCCTTTGTTGAATGTGTGAATGTGTTTAAGTTTTTATTTTCACGCTTTCATGGTTAAGATACAAATTCAATGTTAATTGGTTGATGTGTTAATGGTTTTGAAATATTGGTTACAACTGATTCACCCCCCCCTCCTCACTTGTATTGCACTTTTCAACATCCAAGAATTAAAATCAAATCCTCCATTTGCACTATCAATTACTTTCTTTGCAAATGCAAAATGGTGGAAAATTGGTGAATTTTTAAGATGAGTTGAAAAAATTAAGGCATCACTGCAAGCATCAAGGGAAATGGTGTCAAATGAATCTCTTGTACCCTTCATCTTGAGAGCACTACCCCTACCTTTTTCATGTTTGTCACTAATCTCCATGTGGCTAAAAAAGCCATCATTTAAGGATTTGGTGAATTTTCTTCAACAAGAAGATGCAATTCATGATGAGATCTTAGATTCTTTAGATAATCAAGCTGTCATATCTTAGTATAAGGTAAAGAAACTTGAATGTCAAAGTGATCCATCAGATTCATCAAAATCCAAACAAGACAATTCCTCTACACAAAAATAAGTCTCTCATTTATGGGAAGAAGGGACACAATCTCCAAGAATGCTAGTACAATTCCTTTGCTAATGATGATTCAAGCCCCAAAAAATCACAATAAAATTCTCAAGGGAACAAGAAGAAAAATCATTGTTGGTAGAAAAAGCACAAAAAACATGGAAATGTTGCTTCAACCAGTGATTCTGATGAAGAAGAATTTTTGTATGTTGCAAAGACTCATGCCTTCACTTCTGATAGTTGTATATGGTATGTTGATTTTGGCACATATCTAAACACATTTTTGGTGTAATTATTTATTTAATTACACTTTATTAAGTTTACTTAGGGATTTTTTAATCTCACTTAGGGTTTCTTACCTTGCAATATAAAAGTGAGATCTCTCATGTAATTATTGAAGACCAATATCATTATTGCATCTATATTCAAGAAAATTTATCCTCTTGTCTCTCTCTTGTAGAAGGTAATCTTTTGTTTAACAAGAGATCTTGGGAGCTTGAGTCCATTAAGGCCTATTACATGCTATCAAAGCTCATAAGTTAGATCTTACATGCTATCAAAGCTCAACAATGAGTTCTTTCATGGTATTAGAGCTTTAGATCTGCAAGCCCCTTCTCAAATTTGGGAGAAAATCAAGCAAGAGCCTTTTGTTGTGTGTATTTATATGTAAATAGACCTCTTCATTAGATTCAAAGTAGATGAGAAAGTTAGATTAGCCTTTTATTTACCTCAATTTGAGGACCAAATGCCAAATTTGCAAGGGTTTGAAGCAGGTGTTTTTTTTTTCAAATATGGAGCGTAGCTACAATTTTGGAGCATTTTGGGTCAAATATGACCCTCCATCACACTTAAAAGGCCCAAAAACCTAATTATTGGTTGTCAAATCATCAAAATCAAGCTCAAGAGCATTTGGGGCAAATGTTTTTTTCTATTAGAGCCATATGACCCTCTCATACTATTTTTATCAAAAAAAAATATAGGCACTATGGCCTCAAATCGAGACACACAAGCCATTTTTTGGCTGAGCCAACCCAAAAACTAACCCAATGAGGCCCTTAAATAGGCCCTATTAGGCTCTAAATCTACCCACAGACTACTAAAAGTGGTCGCAATGGACAGAGTCCAATTGTTTCCCTCTTCTTGTGAATGTAGCCAATGCTTCACCTCTGTCACTAGGTCTACTAACATGCCACCATGCGCGCCACCTAAACTCTACTGATCTGTAGCCTGAGATATGCCACCTACGAGCCACCTAGTCACCACCTAGGTCATTTCCAACCACTAGAGCACTGTCCATGCACCACTAAGGGCCCTTTTTTGCCCTAAAGTTGTGCTTCAGGGGGGCTTTTTTCTGTTTGGCATAACTTGGGCATACAAAGTCAAAAATTTGCAAACAAATAGGCATTGGAAAGTTGATTCTAAGAACTTTCTAGTAGTGCTATTATTTTTTCTAGATTTTTTTTATAGTCCAATTTATTATTGTTTGAAGTGAAATCTTCCCTTTTGGCCTTCAAGCTTATAACATTTTACCACGATCTCTGATTTTCATGATTCTTGTGGCATTGGAAAGGTATTGAGGAGCTCCACATACCCTTCTGTGTAATTTTCTAGATTCAACCCTAGGTTTTTTTATTCAATTTATCACTTATTTACATTCTATTTGATATCTTGGACGTCCTAACACTTGGAAAGGTTCCATTTTCTTGGGTGGGCTTCATTTATCAGCATTAATCTATATTGGATGTTTTGATCTTGGATCTAATTTATTAGAGGATATATCATGGATTTTTCCATTTATCCTTCTATGGTAACCCTAGATAAGGAAAATTATGAGGCTTGGCAAAAAGGCATCCTGACACATCTAGTGGCTCAATATTTTTCCTTATCTTTATGGACTCATACCTAAACTAGATACACCTAGTAGGAAATTTACATGAGGAATAGGATTGATCATGTCCTGGGATTGATTGGTTATAATGATGATTTTGACACTGTGTTCTATCTCACATATTGAGTGCCCACGTACTCTTTGGACCAAAATTTGGGAGATCTATGGAGACCCACATCTCTCTCCATACCCGGATGAGCTTGATATGGATTTCCTCATACCCATTGATAATGTAGATCATATACCCTTTGATGATGATACAATAGAGGATCTTGCATATTTGGTAGGTCTTTCTAGTTCACATGACATAGAGATTTCTCATGTTGCTACTTCTAATCCTATTGAGATCACATCTTCATCACTTGTTTCTACTTTAGAGTTCAAAGTTGCTTCCTTGAGAGATTCCAGTGATTCTTGGTAGTAGGATCATTTTAGTCTTCATGATCCACCTCATTAGGATTCCTATTTATTATAATTTGTATCCTTGTTTGTGGAGTCTCACATTTTAGATTTAGAGGACACATTTGAGGGTTTATCTCTCCTCTTTTATGATAGTGAGGTCATCACATCTTTAATATTTTTAGATGTAGTTCAACATCTTTCCTCTCTTGGTTCTACTTATTTGATTGGGCATTTAGTTCCTGATTTGGAGGAGACATCTTTTTCTAGCATGAGGATACTATAGTTGTATTCCGAGACGCACATTTGGATTTGGGTTCCTATTTCGTCCAGATTGTGGGAGTTGCTTATACATACACCAATAGATCTATCTATTCCCATGGTGAGAAATGTTGTTTGTAGGTAGTGGATTGTTTTCTATCTTCAAGTACTCATCACTAGCATAAGAGATACTTCTTTGTTGGGAGGATCTATCATATCATTCATTTCATATCTCATATGGGAGGTATTCATTATGTATTTATGATGGACTTGGATGTTTGTGATCCATCACTTGTACATATTTTATCTTTTTTCAATTTTGGGGAGGAGTTTTTCCCCATGTGGTTTTCTCCTATTCTCTATTTGTGATAGATTTTTCGTACATGGGTACCTCATCAGGCCTTCTAGTTGGGACCCATCTTTGTATCATTTACATTTTCTCATTCTCCCTAAGTTGTACTTAAGGGAGGTGTTGGTGTAATTATTTATTTAATTACACTTAGTTAAATTTACATAGTGATTTTTTAAGATCACTTAGGGTTTCTTGCCTTGAAATATAAAAGTAAGGTCTCTCATGTAATTATTAAAATCTAATATCATTATCGCATCCATATTCAAGAAAATGTATCCTCTTGTCTCTCTCTTATAGAAGATAATCTCTAGTTTTGTAGGAGATCTTGGGACTTTGAATCCATTAGGGACTCTTACATGGTATCAGAGCTCATCAATCAGCTCTTACATGCTATCAAATCTCATCAATTAGCTCTTACACACATGACATGAAAGAAAGAGTGGTCTATATCCTCACCCCATCAACTTTATATGGAAAAGTTTCCCTTGGTGATGATACATCATATGAGGTTCAAGGTATCAGGGATATTCCTTTACCACTTGAGACTCAAAAGTGTCAAATTACAAAGGTTTTATATGTTCTAGGGGTCACAAAGAACCTCTTATTAGTAACTTAATTGCTAGAGAACAATTTGAAGGTTGAATTTGATAGATATAATGGTGAGAAATTATGTCTCATTTAGGAAAAGACTCATAATGGTGAAGTTGTTTCTCATGCCTTAGGGGTGAGTAAAATGTTTCAATTGGTTGATGTCATAGATGAAGACACAATCCTTATAGAAAAATACTTTTATCCATTACTCTTTGTCATAGAAGATTCGGTTATCTTAGTTTAGGGTATGTTCTTGCATTGAGTAAAAGAGACAAGGTGTGCCAATGAGGAAAAAATAGTTTTTTGCTCCAACTATCTTACAAGGAAACAACATCGGGCTCCTTTTCTTTTTACAAAAACATGAGTCTCTAGTCCCTTAGATTTTGTGTACACTGATCTATGTGAATCCATGACACCTAGTTACAATCATGCCTAGTATTTTTTATGGATGATTATTCTATACAAATGTGGATCTATTGCTTAACTCACAAAGGTCAAGCCTTAGAAAAATTTAAAGGATTTTGATCCCTTATAGAAAGGTCATTTTCTCACTCCCTCAAGGGCATCCAATTAGATCGAAGGGGGAATTCACCAGTAAGGAGTGAGGTTTCAAATTACCTTCAACAACATGGGATCAAAAGATAGTTGACCACTTCATACATGCCTCAAAAAAATGGTGTTGCAGAGAGGCATAATTATAACATTATGGAAATGGTATGATACATGTTAAAGTATGTAGATTTGGTTCCTATATTTTCGGCTAAAGTGGTTCATATAACTGTGTGTTTGTCAAATAGGAAACCCACTAAAGTGCTCAAAAAATATCACTCCTAAAGAAGAATAGTCCAACAAGAATCCCTCCATTTCACATTTGAGAATGTATCGTTGTAAAATTTTCATGCACATTCCTAATGTGTGGAGGAAATAGGTTGATGAAAAATCCTTGACATGCATTTTTCTTGGATATATTTTAGAGTCAAAGGGATATTAGCTTCTAGATCTATCTAAAAGGAAGTTGTACATCAAGAAGGATATAGTTTTTTATAAGGAAGAAAGATGCAGTACATCTTCCTCACCATCACCTATAAGTCACCAAACACCTATAATTATTGAAATTGAGGACAAGGACCTTGAGAACACTCACCATGTAGCAAAATTAGGTGAAAATGAATGAGAAAAGATTATTTTTCCAATGGAACAATTTCCACCTCTATCTCCATTCTAGTTCTCATCTCTTATACACAAAATACCTAAGTGGTATTATACCACCATGAAGGATGCAAAGGCAAATGAAGGTACAAATATGTTTACGTTTGGGCCAAAGATTCATAGTAAGTCTCATGAGGAAGTGAATTTAGATCGTATGTGCACACTCATTTAGCATTCAAAACCAAAATAGTAAAGTGGGATCTGGAAAGATGCCATGGATGTAGAGTATCAAGCATTGATGAGTAATAACACTTGGGAACTTGTTGATATTCCACCAAGGAAGAACGCTATTGGATGCAAATGGGTCTTCAAAAATAAATACAAAGATAACAATAGCATTGATAAATACAAAGTCTAGCTTGTGGCTAAGGGTTGTGCTGAGAAAAAAGGCATTGACTATGAAGAAACATTTGCCCCCACTACAAAGATCATGACTATCAAAATGGTTTTGGAAATGTCAACACAATTCAATTAAAAATTTCATCAAATGGATGTCAAGAGTTCATTTCTCAATGGAAATATCAAAGAAGAAGTCTATGTGACTCAACCTTAGGGATATATTGCACCTAGGAAGCAACAAAAAGTGTGTGGACTTGTGAAATCCCTCTATGGTATAAAATAGGCTCCCAAATCCTAGTACATAAAGATAGATGAGCATCTCCTCCAAAATGGACTCACCAAGAATCCCTATGATTCCAATCTCTACCTCAAAGAGCAAGGGGGTGGGGAGATTGTGATTTTTATAGTATCGATGATCTAGTCATCACTGGGAGTTCTCTATAGATGATTATACTAACAAAGAATGATCTCATGAAATAATTCAAAATCATAGATCTCAAGATTCTACATTATTGTCTTGGACTTAAATTGTAGCAAAATAAGAATTAGATTTGTGTACCTCAAATGAAATATGCCAAAAAATTGCTCAAGAAATTTAAGATGGAAGATTAAAAGCCCATTCCAACACCCAAGGAGATATGGTTGTAACTTTCTAGACATGATCCATCACCTTAGGTAAATGCTACTCTATATCACTAGTTGATTGGGAGTCTCATTTACCTATCTTACACCAAGCTAGCTATCAACTATGTTGCCAATTATCTTTTGAGGTTTATGGAAGATCCTAATGTTTCACACTAGAAAGAAACAAAGTGAGTTTTGAGATACATTATGGTATAATGGAATATGGCCTAGAATACAAATAGAATGAACTTTTTCTTTGCAAGGATACATGGATGTGGCCTGTGTGATATCTTTAGATGATAGGAAGTATACCTCCAACTGTATTTCCTCTTTAAGATCTAATTTGATATCATGGGGGAGTAAAAATAAAATCACTCTTGATCTCTCTTCCACATAAGTATAATATCATGCTACAAGTGGAGTTATCTATGAAATTATATGGTTTCATCACATCTTGATAGGAATGGGTGTACCTAAGCCACACCCTACAGTTCTATTCTATAATAATTAGGGAGTGTTGAATCTTGTCCTTAATCCCATTTTTCATGAGTGGATTAAACACATTAAGGTTTAGTGCCCCTAAATTCATGAGTATGTGCACAACTAGAATATCTAGCTACAGTATTATTCCACTCAAGATCAATGATTTCACATCTTTATCAAATCTCTTATAGTTATTTTCAATTTAATTTTTTTTGTAGCTTCTTTACTTGTACTCCTGATAAAATTATGTAATAATAGGGGATTGTTAGAAGAAATAAATATATTACAGCATTGCATATATATTAATAATAATAACACATTATTATTAAGATAAGGTGGTTGGTTGGGTGGTTGGTCAATTTCCTCATTCCAACCAACTTTTCTCATTATATATATATATATATATATATATATATATATATTGCATACTCCCTTCAACAATAAAATTGTTTATTACTTCTCCATTTTATTATTTACATGAGTCTTGTTGAGAAAGTGAAGATTAAAGTGTACAAAAGTATACCACAAAATTCAAGGGGAAAGCAATGTTCTAATGGGATTGGATACTCGAGAGTGAGTTATTATTATAAATTACATTAGATATCTTTTCAACAACATACAAAGACAAATATTAATGTCCAATCCGAAAGAAATTAATGAAGCATGCACCAGATCCAATAATATTAAAGATAGATAAAAAGGTTCCTAGATATTCCATGAATTAACAAAGTGGTAGTGATCCATAAGAAAGGGGAAGAGAAGTACAAAAGATAGGAAAATATCCACTACTATTTGTAAATATGGTAAGAAATATTGTAACCATTGCATGATGTAGACACTTATTATGAGGCATAATGTTTTAAGTTTCATTCTAGATTGTATCACAAGAACCTAAAGAAAGTTTAATCTAAAAATCCCATGACAACCATTGTAGAGGATAAACAAGTTGGAAGTAGTTCAAATGTAGATTAAAGAATAGATTGTACTAGGTCATTAAAGAATTAAGTACATTTAACTAGAATTGGTGAAAGTAATTCTAAATTAGTAAATCCATTTCATATCTCAAAATTTCAATTAACAATTGGTAAAATGTAACCTCAAAATTTTTTAACATTTAATAATAATAATAACACATGCATGCAAAAGAATGTACAAAGATCAACTCATAATAAATTCTTTAACTTCCATTATAATATATTCTTAATAATTACATCCGATGATACAACCAAACCATGAATACACAATCCAATAATACATCAAGTCAAAACTATAATCTATCAAATATCCATGATATACAAATACAAATATACAAAGGCTACACATGCCAATCCATCACATGTCCAATAGTGATCCAAATACAATATATGTAATCACCACATGGAACAACACCAAGAATCTCTAACTCTATCCAAACTTTAACTCTTCCTCCAAGCTCTTGTTGTGTATAGGGAAGGCATATTAAACCCAAACATCAAAGGAGTCCCTTTCCTCCCCAGCCATCTACTTGATTTGAAGTAGACAAATAGATAATACAAGAATCATGAAGTAATAATTACAAGTATAATGGTTATTATATTATTTATTATTTTTACACATAAACATGCATCCATAATCATATGCAAAACAAGCTAACCACCTCATTTCAAATTCACAACACATATCCAAATCATAAAAGACATCCAAATATGCATTATTCATAAACCCATGACATTACAACACCACAATGCATAGGTTATGTCAACAATATTTCTACATAATGTGTAAAACAATATCCAAAGTATTAGAAAAATACCATTAATTCTAACCATCCAAGACCATATGTAACATCTCTAAATGACTAATACTTGCATCTTATATGGTGACAACATTCACCCTTTGATTCCATATGTCTAAATTAAGCCAAACTATCTCAAGGTAGAAAATGTTCATCATATACTACATATATTCCTAGTACCTTATAAAAGTCCTTTATCTCCATCACATCGAACCAACTTTCAATAAACATGAAATACAAGAACCCACACACTAAGTAAACAAGAATATAGATTACAAGAATACACACAACATACAATCAAGAAGAACAAAAATAGAAATGATGTAGTGAAAATCCAACCATGGAGACAACAATCAAAGGGATCCATCACAACGATGGAAAGGTAGCATGAAGGGTGGCCAAGGAGCTATGGAAAGACAACAACATAATGCAATATCAAGTCATTTAATACAAGAACGGGGTAGTTATAATTTAAAGGGTAATGGCTATAATTAATGTCATGGGTTCAATTATGGTGCCCAATGAGAAATTTATATATGACCAGAAGATAGAGATATGATAGGAGGACTTTTGGAGAGGAAGAAAAAGCTAGACTAGAGGTGTTGTAAGAAAGTTAGAGCCATGACTCAAAAATTTATTTTAATTAATGTGTATTTTGTAAATGAATAGAAATATGGGTATTTGAGGCATCCATTGTCCTCCTTGTTTCTCTATCATTTTCCACTATCTATATAGGTTATCATAGTTTACAATTGCAAGGGCAAGCTTTTGCATAGAAAATATTAACCCCATCTACATAATTTGATATTAAGGATAATGGTTCAACCTATGAAGGTGACGAAGGATGATACCAATGGGTGTCGATTAGAAATCAAAATAAAGGGTTATTATCTTTCATGAAGGTGTGCATGGGTAGAAGGTAGTGCAAAAACTTTATAGAATGAAGAACCTATTGGGTGGAAGATGTAGGGAAAAATGTTATAAAGAAGAATAAGAGAGCAAAAATGGTGAACCAAGCCAAAGTAGTAGAGCTATAAAAATCGGTAAGAGTTCTCTAGATGAGAATGATAGAGATGGAAAACATACAACAAAGAGGAACAAATGTGGGGTCAAGTGATAATGAAGCACTAGGTGTTCCAATAAAGGAAGTTGATTAGAATCCAAAAGAGAGGAGATTGTTAAGGTCCATCTTCAAAGTGGGAGGTAACCCATGAGAAAATGTGTGAAGTTACATGAGAATTTTCTGCCAAGAAGAGATGACAGACTAGATTATAGAGTTGGAGAAGTACTTGGAGTATGAAGCAATCAAGGACCCAAGAAGAGTTATATTTTCTTACACCAAGGTAAAGGGGTACACATCCTTGTGGTGAGATCATGTACAGAAGGAGAGTCAAATAAAAGGGAAGGAAGAGATCCATGCTTGGAGGAGAATGGTTACCTTGCTAAAGGAAAAATTTCTACTAGCATATTATGAGATGAGCTTATTCAAAAAGCTATAGAACCTAAGATAAAAGGATATGAACATTAAAGGTTATACAGAGGAGTATTATCTCTTAACTATTAGTGAAAGACATGTAGAAGAAAGTGTAGAAAAATCTGTGATATATGTGAAAGGCTAAATATGAATATTCAAGATGAGTTTGGGATGGTAACACCTAAGACTATGGAGGAGGCTTACTAGTACATGTTGAAGGTTGAGAAATGGTTTTCAAGAAAAACCAGAGTGTGCAAACTAGAGGTAAGTTGGAAAAAGAAAGGAGTAGTTCATGAAGCTATAAAGACAAGCTAATACATATGTGAGAAAGTAAAGTGAGCACATCATGAGGGAGTGGTAATATGTCTATGAGAATAAGTATATCTAAGGAAGAGGGAAAGGATGAGGAAGGAGTTTCTCAGGAGAATTCTTTTAATGTGGAGAAATGGGACATCACATATTTGAATGTAAATAAGTGCAATAGAGTAGCATAGGAAGAAAGACTGAAGCAAACAATAATGTGGCTAAGGGAAGTTCAAAGCGTGGTGAATCAATCAATAATGTAGAAATCCCAAAGAGTGGAGAGGCACTAATCGACAACACATCTTATTAAAGCCACCAAAGGAGAAGAGGAGAATATTGACATAGAAAAAAAATTCTTCATAACCCTTTGCAAGTCAAGAGGTAAGTGATAAAAAATGATAATAGATAGTGGCAACATAGACAATCTTGTTTCAATGGTGGGAAAGTTGGGATTAAAAAGGGAAGTGTGCCCTAAACCCTACAAGGTGTCATGGTTATTGAAGTGGCACCAAATATTAGTTAGTGAACAATGCAAGGGTGAAGTCTAATATTGGTAGGTATGAAGATGAGGTCACTTGTGACATCATGCTGATAGATTATTTCCACATCATGCTGGGATGACTATGGCAATATGATAGGAGGGCATGAGTCATGACATAATGGATACGTAAATACTTACACTATGAAAAAGGATGATAGGAGATACAAACTACAAGAACTTAAGGATCTAAGCATATAAGTTTCAAAAGCAATCCAAGATTGTTACTAGTATTAGGAAAGTAATTTCTAAAGGAGGTAAAGAGGGAGCGTGAGTGTTTAACGCTAGTGCCAAGGCATGAAAAGGAAGGTGGCAATACAAGGGAAGAAAATACCGAATAGACAAAGGAAAACCAAGAAAATATAAGAGCTAATGGAATATTATAAAGACATTATGTCAAGCGAGATGTGTTAGAAAAGGTTTCTCAACCTTGCATCCTAATGTTAAAAACAAAAAATTGCAACTTTTAGGCTATAGAAAATAAAAACTCAATTTCTAGGCTATAGATGTCGCTTTTAGCCCTCAATTTTTTTCTTAATGGTTTGGAATTAGTTCTTGGATGCCAAATATGTGGACCTCTTTAAGATGTACAATTTTAAAAATGAGTTCAATTGGCTTCTCAGATCAAAATTTATGGCCTTCACAAGTTGGGCCTCCCACATTGGAAATGTAAGAACATCTATGAGTTGTAAGAGGAAGTTACACTTGTTAACCAAATTATGACACATGTTATGACATATCATAAGGCATATTTTAATGGAGATAATGGATCCAAAATGGAGTACCCAAGTTGGTGAGTGGATTATGATGAACTTATGATAGGTGGAAGGAATATCCTATTTTATCCTATGGACTCATCTTGGGGATTGGGTGTTGCATCTTTAATTATAGATTTGGGCACCACATTTTTCATGGTTTTAGCTCATGGTTTACTAATTCCTATTTGATGGTTTCATGTGTTCTCTTATTTATTGGGTACTTGAGATGGAGGTTTTCATAATGAGTTTTTTTAGGTATTGTTATGCTTCCAAAATTACTCCAAAGTTCTTGTTAGTGATACTCTTGTAAAGGCTTAGACTCTACAAGTGTATTGTGACCTTTGATTATTAGATAATACATTGATTTTATTTGGAATGTGGGTTATTCTCTTGAAAGGGTTTTCCCCATATAAATAACTATGTTTAATATGGTGTATTGATTTTGTGTTTATTTGCTTGTAACTATATGATTAGTTTTTTTTCACATAACTCCTCTCATAGATTAGTGTAGGAGGTTTATCTTGCACATCTACTTCCTTTCATTTAGTATTAGAACATGATAATCTCTAATTCTAGGTTTTAGGGACAAGGGTTTTTGTACTTATAGTCTTAGACTAAGTGGGATCTTGTGTAGAACATCTTGTTGTAGGAAATGGCAAGAACATCAAGGATATAAATGGAGAAGTTATTAAGCATAAACTTTGAGATTTGAAATCTCAAGATGGAGGATATTCTCATGGATAAAGATCTATGGGGCTATAGTAGCCAGATCCAAACCTGTTTATATGTCACAAGAAGAGTGGGACAAAATAGAGAGAAAAGTGAAGGGTCTCATTAGTCTTTATTTGGAAAAATATGTATTGTTCAATGTACATGAAGAAACCACTATTGTATCTCTATGGAAGAAGTTGGGTGAGATCTATCAAGATAAAACCCTGGTAAATAAAATTTTCCTAAGAAAATTGTATACCCTTAGGATGGAGGATGGTGGTTCTATGTCTAAGCAATTGAATTCTTTCAACATGATTGTTACCCAATTATACTCTATTGTAATCAAGACGAAGGAGGAAATTTGCATGAATCTATTATTTTCTTTTCCATATTCATGGGATCTCTTCATGATGGAAATTGGGAGTACTATCTCTACTCTCAAAATGGATGAAGTAGTTGCATCATTACTTTTGGAGGAGATGCAAAGAAAAAAATTTAATCTACCAAGGAGACCCTAGTTGTTCATGGAAGACTGAAAGAGAAAGGCAAGAAGAAAAAATAAGAGAGACAAGTTTAGATCAAAATCTCCTAGGAAGACCAAGGCTAAATGTTGGAATTGTGATAATCCTAGGCATTTCAGAAGAGATTCCAAGAAGGAGAAAAGAGAAATAAGAATGATTTAGGATGAGTTTGAAAATTATTCTAAGGTTGATGGTGATTCCTTTATCGCAGTCTTCGAAATGCATGCATCAAAAGATGCATGGTTGGTAGAATCTAGGGCTTCTTTACATGACCTCACATCAAGGTTGGTTTTTGAAGTATAAAGAATATGATGGTGAGAAGGTGTACTTTAGAGATGAATCTCACCTAAATATTTTGCCCATGGAAGAGTCTAGATTTGATTCCTTGATGTGTGAAGGGTATTAATGGTTACTACATGTCCCTAGTTTAGAATAAGCCTACTTTCAATTAGCATGCTTAATGATGTGGGTTTCTAATTTTTTTCTCTAATGGAGGATGTAAGATGGTGCAAGGATATATGGTGTTTATTAAGGGTGTTCATGTGGGCACTCTATTTTAGTTGAATGCATGTGTAATTTAGTGCAATGGTTCCTTTATCCCTATAGTGAAGATATCTCTACAAATATACACTCTCACCATTAAAACCAGTAGCAAAGAGGAGTGTTGCATCTACTTCTAATGGTCATGCTTTCTAGGTACCTAAGGGTTCTCTTACTTTCGAGACCAAGTTATCTATAGAGAGGACAATGTTATGGCACCATAGAATGGGCCATATAGGTAAGAATGGTATAATGACCCTAAAAAATAAAAATCTTGTAGAGGATTTGAATGATTGTGCTCTTCAATTTAATTTCTATGAACATTTCATGTATGGAAAACAAAACTATGTGTACATTCAGTTTTACTCAAGTTCTCACAAATCTTTTGGGGTGTTGGATCTAATTCATTATGATGTTTTGTTCCTATTAGTGTTCCTTCAATTTTAAAATATCTATATTATGTATTTTTCATAGATGACTACTCTAGAAGGACATGGTTGGATTTCCTTTTTTAAATTATTTTTAAAGATTTTAAGGATCTTGTAGAAAATTAGATTGATAGAAAGATTAAGGTTTTGAGAATTGACAATGACAGTAAGTTTGTTCAACAAATTTTAATAGATTATGTAAGGAGCATAGGATAGGGAGACATATGACAACTTCATATACCCCTTAACAAAATCAAGTTGTGGAGATAATGAATAAGATGTTGATGAAGAAGGCTAGGATTATGCTTAGTGGAGCTAGCTTAGAACAAATATTTTGGGAAAAAGTAGTTACTATCGCTTGTTATCTAATTAACAGGTCTCCTACAATAGCTCTTTTGGATAAGTCTCCTATTAATGCTTGGTCAAGAAAAAATCTCTCATTACAACATCTTTATGTTTTTGGTTGTGGGGCATATGCTTATATGCCTAGGGAGAAGTAGTCAAAGATAGATAATAAGACAATGAAATGTATCTTCATTAACTATGGTATTAGTGTGAAAGTGTACAAGCTTTGGTACCCTATGGCTAAACATTTATGCACAACAAAAGTGTTATTTTCAGAGAGATTAAGCCTTCTCCTATAGATTTATAGCAAGAAGAGGATAAGAAGACAAAGAAAGTTGAACTAGATGCTCGTGAAGGGCCTAAAAAGGAGGAGATCTCAAATAGTTTAGATAGTTTTGAATAGAAGGTAGTGTTCAACACCTAGAATACTGAGAGGGGGGTGAATCAGTATTCTCTGAAACCACTTAAGCATTTAAACATGCATTCCACATAACATATTTAATTTGCAGTAAGAAAGGAAAGCATGAAATCAACTATCAAAATTAACAACAGATTTTTACGTGGAAAACCCAAAAAGGGAAAAACCATGGTGAGGATTAGCTCACATATATATATGAATAACAATACCGATTACAATTAGGCTCACTGCCAAAAGGACTTACTATCCATAATAGAGAATTCTCATTGTAGGTGGCTCACTGCCAAAGGACTCACTATCCTAAATAGAAAGAGATAGAAGAAAGGGTGGCTCACTGCCAAATATGAACTGTTAGTAGTGCATCTAACTCATGTTGGAGATACAGTTCCACTGAAGCTCAAAATACTGAATTGACACACTTCATCTTCACCACAAACTTATCTAATTCATTTTCTCATCAAACATTGCTTCTTTCGCACACCACAAACATCAAAATCACTCCTTCACACAAGAAATCAATCTTGTATATATGTCATTTTCAATTAAACCATCAATTAGGTTAGCAGGGAGATGTATCATATGACTCCTTAACTTGTCAGCCAAAAACATAACTCAATACGCTAAAGAGAATCAATGCATGTAACACATTGAGATAGGTCAACGTGACCTATATTCGCTCCCATGACTCTACTCCAAACATGTCTTAACTCCGCACAATTTCAACACCTTTAGGTCGGCTTAACAGGTGAATCAGCAATAGCATGAACTAATTGTTAGTTCATAATTCAACACCAAAATTATTACCATTTGAATCATACACACCTCTAACATCCATAACCTCTTCCTCAAAACCACATGGCAAGATATTCATCTGTGGTGGAATGCGGTGCATTCCAATCTGTCTTTGGTACTGTCATTACAGAGTCTGATTCTCTATCAACTCTACCTTTCACTCCAGAGGATTTCAAGACCTGAATCTTTGGATTTAGACTCCTTTGGTATACACCATCATTACCTTACAACCATAGAGCAAAACTCTTCATAGCGGAGAAATACAGAATGAAGAACTATGGCCCTGTCATAGTTTTTGTTCAGCAAATGCCTTAGGAAAATCTTCAACAAGTTGCACCTGATTGCAGAGCACCAAAATGAAGGAATATCATGCTTAGGTGTATTCTCCATCATACTGTACTTAGTATCTTCTCTGAATCAATACTTAGGATATCATACTTAACCATACCAACACAATTGTACCTGTATACCTTACTGAACCTCTCCAGACCAACACAACTATGTCTTTACCCTTTGTTGCCATCAATGACAACACCGCTTACTGCCATGCTCATTAATCTCTTCATCATCATGATTATGTTGCCAACAATCTCCCCCTTTGTCATTGATGGCAACATAGCCAAAACTTCTCCCCCTTTGTCATCGATGACAAAGGAACTACTTGTATATCTACAAGTCAAAAACTTCTCCCACTATCTCAAATCTTATCTTGCTTTATTATATACATACTCCCCCTTACTATTTTATCAAAATATCAAGAATTGTTTTCTTCTACTCTTCCACATATGTATAGGAAATCAGAATATGAAACTTACTAGTTGATGGGGAAAATATCCTTATATATATTCTACAACTGTATTACTGCAAAATCCCAATGCATCTTGGCAGAGTTGAGTGTCTATATTTGCCCATAAATCTGTAGGAGCAAGTCTTCTGCATTTGCAACTGATGTTGGAGCAGCTGTCATTTTTCCAACCTTATTATCGGGTAAGTGCACAAAGATGAGGGACCAAAATGGGGTCTTAACTTGCCACTTTTTTTTCTGAAATTAGGAAACATTGATGTTGGATGAGAAATTGAAGATATCTTCACTCAAAATTTGAAGATGGAACGAAACAAGAGTTGTAGTGCTCCAAATCTAGTTTCTAAACTACTAATTTTTTTCCAAAAATGGTTGAGATTAAGGGGTTCAAAAAGGGGGAGCACACAAATTGGTCTTGTTTTCTGAAAAAAACATAACATAGCGTCTGGTGTGCTCCCCCTAAAATGTTAACTTTTTTTTAGTATTTCAATAATCGCTCTAGTAAGAAATTAGGTAACACCATGTAGTTTATCCCTAATTTTTCTGATAATTTTTTAATGAATAATTGATTTTTTAGTAATTTTTAAAGTGGACACATCCTGAAAAACAAAAATTTGAGCGTGCTCCCCCCTAAAATGTTTGAAAACTAATCAAAAATAAAAAAATAAAAAAATTGAATTCGTGTAGAATGGAGTCTAGTTTCTAAAAATATAACTTATTTCAATTTTTTATGAACGGTTAAAAAAAAGTTAAAAATACTAGAGACTATTTTTTGACAAAAACTGGACACACTAACAAAAGAAATTCAAGATGAAACACTAAACATACTCAAAATGTGAAAAAAATTATATGGTTAGATATCTAATAGAGAGCTTAAGATTATGGTGGTATTTGTTTTGAGTTTTCATTGAAAAAGGTGCCATCCTGATGGGGAGCACGCTCCATATTATCTCTAGATTTTGCTAAAAACTAATAAAAACATGTCAAACAAAGTTGAGCATAATTGGAAATACACATGCCAATTGCATTTGCTTGAAAGTTTCTAAATCCTTTTCAACAAATCCATTTTTTGCATATCTTGCAATCATTGCATTCCATCATAGAGCATCTCTTTGAGGTGTTATGTCTTACAATTGACATGCCTTGTCTATGCTTCCACACTTTACATACATGTCTACAAGGGCAGCTGCACTTCCTATTGTCTCTCTCTCTATTTCTCTCCCCTCTCTACATCCTACCCTTTCTCTGAGTCTCTGCTTCCCTCCCCTCTCTACCTCCCACCTCTCTCACTCTCTTCTTCTCTCCCCTATCTACCTTCTACTATCTCTCTCACTCTCTACTTCCCTCTCCTATGTACCTCCTACCCTCTTTCTAAGTCTTTGCTTCCTTGCCTCTCTACCTCCTACCTTCTCTCTCACTCTCTTCTCCCCCTCCCTCTGTACCTCTTACCCTCTCTCTCACTTTCTACTTCCCTCCCCTATCTACCTCCTACCCTCTCTCTCTTCCTCCTTGCCCTGTCTACCTCCTACGGTCCTCTCCCACTCTCTACTTCCATCCTGTCTCTACCTCCTATCCTCTCTCTCACTCTCTACTATCCTCCTTTCTCTACCTCTCCTCCTCATTCTTCCCATCCAATGAAATTTCATAAATTATCTTGTTTCCATTTCATTGAATCCCAATTTATATCCTCATCCATCTTTACATGTCCTATTTTTCTTACATTTCCATGTTCTTTGTCGACAAGGGAGAGAGAGAGAGAGAGAGAGTTCTGGGTTAGGGTTTAGGGGAATTATTTAGGGTTTAGGGGTTTACGGTTTCTTAGGTTTAGGGGTTAGGGTTTAGGTGTTAGGGATTTAGGGTTGCTCAAGTTTAGGGTTTAGGGGTTAGGGTTTAGAGAGAGAGTGTGTGAGGGGATTGATAGATATTGGGAGATATCTAGGGAGATAAAGGTTTAGAGTTGCTTCTAGGGTTTATGGTTTAGAGGTTTAGGGTTTAGGGTTTCTCAGTTTTAGGATTTAGGGGTTAGGGGTTAGGGTTTAGTGGCATTATTTAGGGTAACTTAAGGTTTATGTTTTAGGGGTTAGGGGTTAAGGTTTAGAGGTTTATGTTAGGGTTTAGAGAGAGGACCAATAGAGAGATATAGAGGAGACCAAGGGGAGACATAGGGAGATAGAGGGTGAGGGACATGGCTAGAGACATAGGCAGAGAGATTGAGAGGTAGAGGGATGATAGAGACAAGGAGATAGGGTTTAGGGTTGATCAGATTTAGGGTTGATCAAGTTTAGGGTTTAGGGGTTAGGAGTTTAGAGAGGGAGAGATATGGAGATAGAGGGTGAGGGACATGGCCAAAGACATAGCCTGAGAGATTGAGAGGTAGAGACAAGGAGATAGGGGTTTAGGGTTGATCGGGTTTAGAGTTTAGGGGTTAGGAGTTTAGGGAGGGAGAGATAGCGAGATAGAGGGTGATGGACATGGCCAAAGACAGGCAAAGAGATTGAAAGGTAGAGGGATGATAGAGACAAGGAGATAAGGGTTTAGGTTTGATCAGGTTTAGGGTTTATGGTTGGTATATATGATGTATAGAATGGTGTAAATGACTAACATATTGGCGCTTATGATGTTCTGATGGCTCTTGTGGTTGGCAGAGGGTAGAATAACACCTATGACTAGATAGGTGTAGAATGATGTTTGTGATTGATAGGTAAGTGCTACTAAGGAGCATATTACAACATATGATATACAAAATGGTGCAAATGACTAACAGATTGGCACTATGATCTTCTAATGGCTCCTGGTGAGGTATTTGTTTGATTTTGATTATTTTTGGGATCGTTTAAGATGGAGCTTAGATTGATTTGGGATGGAGTTGGGATGAAATGGATTGGTTTAGGGATGATGAGAGGTGAAAAGAACTAGATTAGGAATGATTTGGGAATGATTAGAATTGTTTTAGGGATGATCTAAAGTGGTTTAGTGTTGATTAGGGAATGATTAGAATGATTTAGGAATTTAGTTTAGGGATGGTATTTGAGATGAAATCCAGGTTGATTGGAAAATGATTAGGGATGAAGTTACATTGATTTGGATGTGATTTGGGATGGTGTGAAGTGGTTTAGGGCTGATTAGAAGTGGTTGAGGGATGATTAGAGATGAAATTGAATAGATTAGGGATGATTTGGGATTGATTAGGAATGAATTTGGTTGCAATGAAAGCTTAATGTTTTCATGTTTTCACGTTATAGAGATTGGGAGAGATAGGGAGATAGAGGTTTAGGGTTGCTTCCAGGTTTTATGGTTTAGGGGTTAGGGGTTTAGGGGTTTAGGGTTGCTCATTTTTAGGGTTTAGGGGTTAGGGGTTTAGGGGCATTATTTATGGTTTAGGGTTTATGGTTTAGGGGTTAGGGGTTAAGGTTTAGAGGTTTAGGTAGAGAGGCGAATAGGGAGATACAGAGGAGACTGAGCCTTAGAGAGATATCTATGTCTCCTCTATCCCTCTCTCTAACTATACGTACCTCTCTATCTCTCTCTCCCTATCTCTCTATCTTGCTACATCTCTTTCGATCCCCTCTCTCTAACTCTACCTTTCTATCTCTCTCCCTCACTATTTGAGGTTAACACGAGTTTAGGGTTTCTCAAGTAAATATGGTTTAGGTTTTAGGGTAAGGGTTTAGGGGAATTATTTATGATTTAGGGGTTTAGGGATGCTCGAGTTTAGGGTTTAGGGTCTAGGGGTTAGGGTTTAGGGTTTACGGGTTAGGCGTTTAGGGTTGCTTGAGTTTAGGGGTTAGGGTTTAGGGTTTAGAGAGAGATAGAGAGAGGGGACCAATAGAGATTGGGAGAGATAGGGAGATAGAGGTTTAGGGTTGCTCATTTTTAGGGTTTAGGGGTTAGGGGTTAGGGTTTAGGGACATTATTTAGGGTTTAGGGTTTATGGTTTAGGGGTTAGGGGTTAAGGTTTAGAGGTTTAGGTTTATGGTTTAGGTAGAGAGGCAAATAAGGAGATATGGAGGAGACCGAGCTTGGGAGAGATATCTCTGTCTCCTCTATCCCTCTCTCTAACTATAACCTTTGCTTCTAGGTTTTATGGTTTATGGATCTTAGGGGTTTAGGGGTTTAGGGTTGCTAGATTTTAGGGTTTAGGGTTCGGGGTTAGGGGCATTATTAAGGGTTTAGGGTTTAGGGTTTATAGTTTAGGTAGAGGGGAGAATAGGGATCCCTATCTCTATCTCTCTAGACATATGGATCCCTATCTCTTAATATATCCCTCACTACCTCTCTCTCCTCCTCTTTATCTCTCTCCCCATCCTTCTACCTCTTGAAATCTCTCTCCCTATGTCTCTAGACATCTCTTGATCTCTTTCTCTATCGATCTATTTATCCTCATAACCCCATCTCTTAATATACCCCTCTCTACCTCTCTCTTTGTATTTCCCTATCTATCTCTCCCTTGCTAGATGTATCTCCCTATATCTCCCCTCTCTATATATATGTATCTCTATCTTTCTCCCTCTATAGACCCCTTTCTCTATCTTGATCCCCATCTCTCCCTTTCCCCGTCTATATCTCCACCTATCCTCTCTATCTCCATGTCCCTCTCTATCTCTCCATGTCTCCCGATCATGCTTACCTTTATGTTATCATGCTTCCCATAACAAGGTTACCTTTATGTTATCATGCTTCCCATAATGCTTACCTTTACGTTATCATGCTTACCTTTATGTTATCATGCTTCCCATAACAAGGTTACCTTTATGTTATCATGTTCTCTATAGAGAGAGAGAGACTCTCTCAAGTAGATACAAGGTTACCTTTATGTTATCATGCTTCCCATAACGCGATCGCGTTATAATGCGAGCGTATTATTGGAAGCATGGAAAATGGTAAAAAAGCATGTGGGATCTGTGTTTCAAACCCCACATGCCTATTAGTCCTACTTTTCACGAGTATATCAGACAAAAAAATGCTTTTCATGTTGGTTGACTAATTGAGAATCATTTTTATATGAATCCACCACCTTTTTTTTTTCAACGTAGAAGAAGTGATTTTTCATGTTTTTGGAGAAAATTTGATTATTTAAACTAAAAGTTTCATGTTTCATGTGTGATTTTGTTTCAAAGCTAATTACCATTGATATATAGATTGAATTTGACGATATATGTTTGTTTTTTACATAAATTTTACTAATCCTATTCTAGAATTATATAGAATTCATAATCAAACTTGAGAAAAACAAGAATTTAAGGATTTTGAAGCCATCTTTTGAAGAATTGGTCAACTACAATATTAAATTCTAAGGTATGTTCAATTTTAATTCACAAACACACACACACACACACACACACACACACACACACACACACACACACACACACACACACACACACACACACACACACATATGTTCTTATGTTCTTTATGTCTTTAAATGTCTTTATGTCTTTATGTTTTTTATGTTTTTTATGTTCTTTATGTTCTTCTTGACATATATGTGTCTAGGTATATCAGTTAGTTCAGTCAAAGAGACTCCAAATTCTTTATGTTTCCACCTTGTTTTGGCCCTTCATGCCTTTATTTCACCTATTTTCAGCTATACAAGAGAAAAACATTATCAAATACTTCATAAAATAATTTTAGTGAACAATTGTTTGTCATACTCAAATTCGAGTGTATACATGGAGCCAAAATTAATTTTGGAAGACTCTTAATTTTTTCCCTAGGATGACATAAGATGATACAAAGGGAGTTACAAGGAGATAAAACACTAAAAAGGAGGTATTCATGAGTGTAGGACAGTCATGTAAGTCTATATAACAGTCCACTATCATGTAGTCTATATATAACCCTGCTACCATGTATGATCCTCCTTGCATTTGAAGGTCATTTTACAATGCTATGAAAGTTATAATTTATTACAAATTGGTCCTTCTTATTGCATCTATGTACAATCAAATTCATACATTTATACATTGTTTACAATGAATATGTAAAGAGTTCTCTTCCTACAACTATGTACATGCTACAACTAAGATAAGAGTTTGTGCACATTACAATAATGAAAACCATCACTGTTAAATGCTACAACATGCTACAAGTCATCTATGTTACATGCTACAACATTTATGTTACTATGGAAAACAAATGTGCATGCTTACAACACCCAAAACATGTCATTGTGCTAGCTGTTACATTCTCTATTTTCCTTGTCCTTTCTTGACCTCCAAGTGGCCATACTTCTCATCCTCACCCATAGTGAGTGAAATGTACTACTTGCTTGCTCTACAAGTGAAAAACTTGAACAAAACTCAATCCATAGGAAAAGTTTGGAGTGCTAATCAAATGCCCCTACAAATGAAAGCAACTCACACTTATCTCCTTTGAAAATCAAGTAAATACTCTATCCAAGTATCATTACATACTAACATCATTGAATGTTGATGTAGACTCATGTGAGAATTATTCACTCATTGAATTTTGATGCTTTTTTTTTCCTTTGTGGTTGCTTACTCTTGTGTTTGTCATTTGGGTGAATCCCTAGATGAAGCTTCCAACACTTGTCATAACAATATCCTCCAACCTTGAAATAAGACCAATAGTTGTTAGCTTTGTACATACTCAAATCAACTTGTTTGTTATCTTCTTTGAGTTTGTTTTGGCCTTTCTCTTCCCTTAGTTTTGGAGAGTTACTTATTTTTTCATCCTTGCTATGGAAAATATGCTCCTTAATGGTGTTTGCTTTGTGCATCATTCTACAATTTTTAGTGGTGTTTGCTTTGTGCTCTTTCAATGCATTAAGTCTCCAACGCATAACTAGGGTTTAGACCTTCATATGAACTAGATGAGGCATATAAAAATATTATGTTCACCAACTAGAACCAACTAAACCACTCTTCAAGTCACAAGGATCCCCTCTTAGCAACCAATCTGCCCAAACCCTCAAATCCTAGTAGCCCTACTTAAGGGATTTTTCTGACTTATTTTCACCATAAGGTTTCAAACCCAAACTTCAATGAATGTTTAGAATACCCATTACCAAGTTTCATAACATATCTTGAACTCAGTATAGACTCCTTTAGACAATATGCCTCAAAACTGACCTTATTCGTTGTCCTAAAAGGGTTAATTAGGCCTATATTACAAAGGAACTTGCCTTCAAACTTTCCACAGACCCCTAAACTCAGTAAATAGTCCTTATTCAAGTTGCCAAACTCCCAAATCCACACTCACATTCAAGTGGCATGATCATTTATGATGCAGACACAAGAAGGAATTCAAAGCATTGATACCATATTTCACAAATCAACTCAACCATAAACCAAAATCTTGCAATGGCCCAACTAGGTGCTTAAGGGCATCATAAGGCATAAGGGCTCCAAGCTATTCCCCAACCCTAACACAAGCATACACCATGTCAATGGAATGTATTCAAACCAATTTTGTCACTTTTAATGCCTAGAAACATCAACCAATGTTTGATCCACAAATCACTCCTTAAGGCCTAGTGGCCTTCCAAACTTGAAAAATGTGCATAACTTTGTGTAAACTCAGCCAACCCACAAACCAAAAAGTATTTAGACACCCATTATGGAGTAGAAAAACATATCAAAATATTTCATGCCCTTGTTTTAGGAAAAATGTGAGTTCTATGACTGGCCCTCTCTAGAAATAGGCCTAATTTGGTCCAATTAACAAAGCAAGTACCCTAGGATCATTCAATAACCACTCCAAACCCCAAAACAGTAGATCTATATGTCACAAAACTTTAAATTCCACCATTGGTTATATAGCCATGCTCATCTAGGGTGTAAACTAGAAAACCCTTCATTTCTTCACAAATAAGGGGGTTTTAATGAAAATCTCATATCCACTCCAACCCAGAACAAACTAACACTTTATTCACCTTTAAATAGGCCTACATATTCTATAGGAACACTTACTTGGCCAGGTTGCATTCAAATTCACAAAGAACCACTATTTAGCCACCCTTTCCACTTGGAAAATGCATGAAAATAAGGTATAACGAGTTACAGCAGAAAAATAGGGTATAACTTCTTATTTCTTCCTCCAATTTCATCCTCCTCTCTTCTATTCAAATTAGATTCAAGTGTATATGTGTGTTCAAATGCATACTCCATGACTTGTGTATGTTCAAGTTATCTTGATATGAGGTGTCTTATTCAAAAGTTTGTAAAACCTTGTTATTCATTCTGACTATGCTATTCATTGTCATTATAAAATTTCTAATGATCATTGTCTTATTCTTCATGCTTGTAGAAATCATCATCATGCCAAGGAAACAAAAAAAGAGTCTAACACCAGAAGAGCCTGAAGTTGAGAATGAGAGGAAAAGAGAAAGAATGAGGCGAATTCAGGAAAGTAGGAAATGGTCAACCATACAAGAAGATATTCCACCATTGCCAATTGAAGAGGAATGTGACACATCTAATGAAGCTAAGAAAGAGATGGAATTGGTGGCACAAATGGAACAAATGCAAAACCTCCGTGTAATGAGGAAAGTGAATCTCCAAGTTGGAGGCACTCCATCGTCCACAGGTCAAGTTGAAGGAACACTATCATTATCTTCTCGAATTAGAGACACTCCATCTTTCACAGGTGAAGTAGAAAGAACATCTACATTTTCTTCTCAAGTTGGTCACACGCCATCATTCATGCCTCAAGTTGAAGGTACGTCATTTTTAACTTTTTCACTTCCAATCGAAGGTACGCTATCTATCCCATCTCAAGTAAATATTGAAGAAATTCCTAATGTTCAGTCTACTTTACCAAATAAAATGCCTCCTAGAATTTTGCATAGGAGGCCTAAGTTTCTAATTGATATTGATGAGAATGTATTGGAGCCCATGCAGGATAAGATTCCCATGTGTACTTGCCAAAGATATGCAAATAAGATATAGAAATTATTCTTTGAGAATTTAAATGAAACCAGAAGATGTCAACTCTTTGTTGAACTGATGAGAAATCTAAAATTTAGGCCCACTATGAAGATTCTTGGCCTAAGAACATCGAATGCATCAAGTGAAAAATCAATTGTCAAGAATCTAATGAGTGCATATGAAAGTGTGGGTTCCACCTCACGCACCAAGGATAGTATGTCACACAACGTGTCATTACATCGACAATTGTAAGCCAACAAACAAAAAAAGCTTGCCTCATTTGAAAGACAAGTCAAGCATTGAAAATAAATAGAAAAATTCTAATGAGAGCTGTTGGAAGACATCAAAGAGTTGAGGATCCAAGCACTAATAAATTGTGGGCATTCTCTGGGAGACTCCCATGAAAAGACAAAGTTGTTGTCAAAGCTTTGAGATCACTAATTGAAGACTTTTGGAAGAATTACATAAGGGTATCTCCGAATCAAAGGGATGTGGTAAGAAGGAGAATCGGTAGTCGAAACCGTGAGCCACATCCAAAGCATTTTTTGGATATGAATCAAACAAAGTTTTTTGGTAAATTTTTAGAGAAGTATCCTCAAATTAAAATTTCTCAAAGATATTTTGAAATGCTAAAACCTTTCTTTGTCAAAATAAATCACACACGCACTACTTGTTGTTGTAGATTACATATTGAATTTTCTAACCATTTTGATGTTTATCGGTCTATATGTTTAGATTTGCATACTAACAAAGTTTTGCAGGATTTTGGCATATGTGCCCCACCAACTACCTCAAGAGACTTCATATCAATGATTTTATGTGATAGAGAGGAAGGTCAATTATTCTACAGGAAATTATACTTGGATGGCACATGTCAGCTTTGTGGTGGCTTGCAACGTATGCCAATATGTGAACATATGGAAATAACACATGCGGTTGGAAATGAACTAGTAGAGTTCGGCAAGTATAAAATAGTGGCATAGAATACAAAAGATGGTAAAGAAGCAAAGAGGTGTGAATATGTTATTCAGAAGATTCCAGTGTATCAATTTATGCCTATATTTTGTGACAACATAGTGTATGAGTATGTAAGACATGCCTATAGAGCTTGATGGTTGGACTTGCAATTCAAGTTATGCAAGGACACATTTCCAGTTGGCAGCATTGTTTTAGCCATCGACTTTGCAAAGAACTACAGTCTACAGCCACAGTGTGAGGTGCAATCCCAACATCATAACTCGACACAAGTTTCTATATTTGTGCACATCACATTCATTCATGCGAATGATAGTATAGAGGATGAGAGAAAGATCATAAGGGAGTATCATTTTTATATAAGAAATGATTGCACGCATTCTGTGGAGTTCGTACAAGGTTGTTTTTAGGTGTTCTACAATGATCTAGCTAGAAGGGGCATATCATTCAGTTAGCATATCATATGGTCGGATAATTGTGCATCACAATTCAAGAACTCACGAAATTTCTATTGGTTGAGCAGGAGGCATAATATTATAGGTGTTCAGCATATGTGGAACTTTTGTGAGGCCGGGCATGGAAAGGGGGAGCATGATGGTGCAGGGGCGTGTATCCAAAGAACCATAGCACGAGAACAATTAAAGTATAAAGACAATGCAAAACTGACATATGCAAAATCAATCGTCGAGTGGTGTAATACTTTGATGGGTCTAGGTAATCAAGGTAAGTCTTCAGTTCGTAGATTTTTTTGGTTGATAGATGATACTAACATTGCACCATATGAGGATTGTTGTACACTGACAGGATCAAGTGACCTACACTCTATCAGAAGCTCAATTGCAGGTTCATGGAGTATACATATGTGAAAGATGGTGTGCTTTTGTTCTGCATGTACAATTCAAGCTTGGAATGAGTGTGAGTCAAGGGAGTAGGTTGACGAATGGCAATTCAGTTATCTTTGCCCACTTGACACGTATTGACCCCCGATAGCACTAGGACTGATAGAGATGGAATCATCAATTGACTTTGATCACATATCAGATCTAGTTCAACTAGGTAATATATCTACTTGCATAGTTAAATTTGAAATTCCTAATGTTATCTTAAACTTTGTAGTATTTTTGTAATGTTGTGGAAATTTCATTTAATTTGTTGCACATATCATTGTAGGGCATGTTTATGCAGTTATTGCAGATGAAGATAACGAAGAGGGAATAGATTATTACTTGTGTTGTTGTGTTGAGGCCAATAATAAATTGGAGGCCCCAGTTACAGATGGAGAAAACATCAAATACCCTACAGGCTCAGTGGTTGTTACTAGAACATGGCTTAGAAGGTACCCACATAAGAGTCTTAATGTTTGGTTGTTTGAGGACTTTGACACGCATCAGAAGATTCTTCATTACTCCAACCTTGTCGTGGCAACCAATGTTCATTTGATACAATATCGACGTAGACCTTTGAACAAGACCTTGTGGAAGGTGTGTGACTCTAACCATGAGGCCATACTTGACACAATAAAGAGTAGAGAAGACCCAGATGGTTCATTGGATTAATTTGTAAGTATGCATAAAACTTTCCTAGATGGTTACATGTACTTTGTTTTGTATATAAATAGTAGTATGAATTGTGTCTCTCCAGTATATTTATGTTTAGTCAATTTTGCTTTTTGATGCTTCTCACAAGAGGTCACAACTCCAGTCCATCCAACTATGGACAAACGAGCTTGAGAAAAGATGAAGGAGAGTGATCATCAGATGGCAGTAAGTGATCGATTACATAAGTGATGTTATATATTTCATGTACATTTCATTTGATTTGTTTCATGAGGTTAGATCTAAGTAATGGATGAATTTGATCCTAATTGGTCTTAATCATATTCACTCATGTCATATCAAGATTCATGTCAAAGGGTTTGGATGTTAGTTCATAACATTCATGTTTATCATGTTACAATAGTAGGACATAGTTGTTTATGTCATTGGTTCATGCCATTGGATCATTGGATTTTGGTTGTACTTCTTCATCATAACATGCCATGCTTTCAAGAGTTAGATTAGGTTGTGGTTCTTCCTCATGATAGGATTTAGTTCATGTCTTCATGCTTCTTTATCCTCCATGTCTTTAGTGTTCTCAGTGTCTTCATGCTTTTAGGAGTTAGATTGGGTTGTGGTTCTTCCTCATGTTTGGAAAGGTGCTTGGAGTGACATTTTGCATTCCATAGCTCATGGGGCCAAACAAACTTTGCCAACGCATCAAGGTGGGTGGGTAAATTCCAAGGGAGGTCTTATTTTGTGTGTCAAGTGTCGCATTCGTTCGAGGCAGCAGGCTACCGGCAAAGTCCCTTAAGCGCTCCCCAAGATGAAAAAATTGCCAAACTTTGATGGGATAGTTCTCAGAATTCGTGGCAGATGGGAACATTCTATTTGGACCTATAGGTACACGTGGAGTCCGTCCATAATAACCTCTCTCAGTTTCATTCAACTCCAGTCCATTTGACCATGCCAAAATCAAACGTATTCTTGCAAAATGCTTTAGTTTCATGTAGTGGAAAGGTGCTAGGAGTGACATTTTGCATTACATAGCTCATGGGGCCAAATGGACTTCACCAACACATCAGGGTGGGAGGGTAAATGCCAGGAGAGGTCTTGTTTCGTGTGTCAAGCGTCACATTCGTTCGGGGCAACAGGTTACCGGTAAAGTCCCTTAAGATCCCTAAGACCAAAAAATTGCCAAACTTTGACAAGACAGTTCTCAGAATTTGTGGTAGCTGGGAATGTTCCATTTAGACCTATAGGTGCACATGGAGTCTGTCCATAATAACCTCTCTCGGTTTTGTTCAACTCCGGTCCGTTTGATCGTGCCGAAATCAAACGTATTCTTGCAAAATGCTTCAATTTCATGCTGTGGAAAGGTCCTAGGAGTGACATTTTGCATTCCATAGCTCATGGGTCTGAACATGTGTCAAGGTGGGTGGGTAAATTCTAGGGGAGGTCTTGTTTCATGTGTGAAGCGTCGCATTCATTCGGGGCAGCAGGCTACTGGCAAAGTCCCTTAAGCGCTCCCTAAGATGAAAAAATTGCCAAACTTTGACAGGACAGTTCTCAGAATTTGTGGTAGCTGGGAATGTTCCATTTGGACCTATAGGTGCATGTGGAGTCCATCCATAATAACCTCTCTCAGTTTTGTTCAACTCCAGTCCGTTTGATCGTGCCAAAATCAAACGCATTCTTGTAAAATGCTTCAATTTCATGTTGTGGAAAGGTGCTAGGAGTAACATTTTGCATTCCATAGCTCGTGGGTCCAAATGGACTTCACCAATATGTTGGGGTGGGTAGGTAAATGCCAGGGGAGGTCTCATTTCATGTGCCAAGTGTCACATTCATTCGGGGCAGCAGGCTACCGGCAAAGTCCCTTAAGCTCCCTAAGATGAAAAAACTGCCAAACTTTGACGGGACAATTCTTAGAATTTGTGGTAGCTGGGAACGTTCCATTTGGACCTACAGGTGCACGTGGAGTCTGTCCATAATAACCTTTCTCAGTTTCATTCAACTCTAGTCCGTTTGATCGTGCCGAAATCAAACGCATTCTTGCAAAATGCTTTAATTTCATGTAGTGGAAAGGTTGCCAGGTGCCAAATTTTTTGTTCTTCTCATCATGGGGCTGAATGGACTATGCCAACATGTCGAGGTGGGTGGGTAAATGCTAGGGGAGGTCTCATTTCATGTGCCAAGCGTCTCATTCGTTCTAGCCTGCAAGCTACCGAGACCTAACACTTTTTGAGTTTACCAGTAGCTTGCAGCCCGGAATGACTGAGACACTTGGCGCATGAAATGAGACCTCCCCTAGCATTTACCCACCCACCCTAATGTATTAGCGTAGTCCATTCAGCCCCATGATGAGTAGAACAAAAAATATGGCACCTGGCAACCTTTCCACTGCATGAAACTGAAGCATTTTGCAAGAATGTGTTTGATTTCGGCACACGATCAAACAGATTGGAGTTGAACAAAACTGAGAGAGATTATTATGGACAGACTCCACATGCACCTGTAGGTCCAAATGGAACATTCCCATCTGCCATGAATTCTGAGAATTGTCCCATCAAAGTTTGGTATTTTTTTCGTCTTAGGGAGCTTAAGGGACTTTGTCGATAGCCTATTGCCCCGAACGAATGCGACGCTTGGCACACGAAAAGAGACCTCCCTTGGCATTTACCCACCCACCCCGACACGTTGGAGAAATCCATTTGGACCCACAAGCTATGGAATACAAAATGTCACTCCTAGCACCTTTCCACAGCATGAAATTGAAGCATTTTGCAAGAATGTGTTTGATTTCAGTACGGTCAAACCGACTAGAGTTGAATGAAACTGAGAGAGGTTATTGTAGATAGAACCTATGTGCACCTGTAGGTCCAAATGAAATGTTCCCAGCTACCACGAATTCTGAGAACTATCATGTCAAAGTTTGGCAATTTTTTCATCTTAGGGAGCGCTTGAGGGACTTTGCCGGTACCCTAATGCCCTGAACAAATGTGACGCTTGGCACACAAAATGAGACCTCCCTTGGCATTTACCTGCCCACCCCGATGCGTTGGCGAAGTCCGTTCAGACCCATGAGCTATGGAATGCAAAATGTCACTCCTAGCACCTTTCCACAGCATGAAACTGAAGCATTTTGCAAGAATGCGTTTGATTTTGGCCCGATCAAACGGACTGGATTTGAATGAAATCGAGAGAGGTTATTGTGGAAGTACTCCATGTACACTTATAGGTCCAAACAGAACATTCCCATCTACCACGAATTCTAAGAACTATTCCGTCAAAGTTTGGCAATTTTTTCATCTTAGGGATCTTAAGGTACTTTGTCGGTAACCTGTTGCCCCGAACGAATGCGATGCTTGACACACAAAATGAGACCTCCCTTGGCATTTACCCACCCACCCCGACGCGTTGGTGAAGTCCGTTCGGCCCCACGAGCTATGGAATGCAAAGTGTCACTCCTAGCACATTTCCACTGCATGAAACTGAAGCATTTTGCAAGAATGTGTTTGATTTCGACACAGTCAAACAGACTGGAGTTGAATGAAACAGAGAGAGGTTATTGTGGACAGACTCTACATGCACCTATAGGTCCAAACAGAATGCTCCCAGTTGCCACGAATTATGAGAACCGTCCCGTCAAAATTTGGTAATTTTTTCATCTTAGGGATCTTAAGGGACTTTGCCGGTAGCCTGTTGCCCCGAATGAATGCGACGCTTGGCACACAAAACAAGACCTCCCCTTTCATTTACCCACCCACCCTGACGCGTTGGCAAAGTTCGTTCAGCCCCACGAGCTATGGATTGCAAAATGTCACTCCTAGCACCTTTGCACAACATGAAACTGAAGCATTTTGCAAGAATGCATTTGATTTCGGCACAATCAAACAAACTGGAGTTGAATGAAACCGAGAGAGGTTATTGTAGAAGGACTCCACATGCACCTGTAGGTCCAAACAAAATGTTCCCAACTACCATGAATTTCAAGAACTGTCCCATCAAAGTTTGGCAGTTTTTTCATCTTAGGGAGCTTAAGGGACTTTGTCAGTAGCCTACTGCCCCGAACGAATGCAACGCTTGGCACATGAAACGAGACCTTAGTGTGTGTGAAGGTTTTTATACATGTTTACAATAGTTCCAGTCGATCATAACTGACTTTCAACCTATTTGATCATTGGGTAACCTCCTTATTACATGATTTGTTAGGTTGATAAATTAACTTCTTACCACTACTTGCATTATTAGACCTTTTGTTTGACAACAACATAAAACATGACTCCACATACAAATGACATTGGTCATTTGACCTTATTACATGCAAAATGATGACACAAGACCATCAACTTGTCCTATGATGTCCTAGGACCTTGTTATGACATGCTCCTAGCCAAGTTTGGCTATGGCTAAGGTGCGCCTGCACCATGAAATATGTTTCCATGGTGTTGAGTCGTCCTCCTTACCTACTACATCACCCTTGTAGACATGTATGCAAAGTGTGGAAGCATATACAAGGCATGTGAATTGTTTTGCATGATGCCCCAAAGAAATGTCACCTCATTGAATGCAATGATTGTAAGATATGAACAAAATGGATTTTTTGATAAGGCATTAGCAACTTTCAAGCAAATGTGATTGGCGGGTGTAAAGCAAAATTCCACAACCTTAGCCAGTATCCTCCTTGCCTATGCCAAAATGGACATCCATCAAAAGGATAAAACATATGGGAATTTTGTTAGATGTTGTAGTTGCAACTGCCCTCAGAGACATGTATGCAAAGTGTGGAAGCATAGACAAGGCACATGAACTGTTTGGCATGACGCCCCAAAGAAATGTCACCTCATTGAATGCAATGATTGCAAGATATGAACAAAATGGATTTTTTGATAAGAAATGTGGTATGATGGAATGCCATGATTGCAAGATATGAACAAAATGGATTTGTTGAAAAAGGCTTTAGATATTTGAAAGATATGGGAATTTTGTTAGATGTTGTAGTTGCAATTGCCCTGTGAGACATGTATGCAAAATGTGGAAGCATAGATAAGGAATATGAATTGTTTGACATAACACCTTAAATAAATGTTGTCTCATGGAATTCCATGATTGTAGGATATGCATACCATGGATTTTTTGAAAAGGTTTTAGACACTTTCAAGAAAATGCAATTGGCAGGTGTAAATCCAAATTCCACAACCTTTGCCAGCATCCTCCTTGCATGTGCTAAAATCAAGTCATTGGAACAGGGTATGGACATCCATCAAAGCATGAAGGATATGGAAATTATATCAGATGTTGTAGTTGCAACTGCATTGAGAGACATGTATGCAAAATGTGGAATCATAGACAAGGCACATGAACTATTCGACAAAACACCTCACAGAGGTGCCATATAATGGAATGCCTTGATTGTAGGATATGCACAAAATGGATTTGTTAAAAAGGATTTAGATACTTTAAAGCAAATACAGTTGGTAGGTGTAAAGCCATATTCCACAACCTTTGCCAGCATCCTCCCTGCCTGTGCCAAAATGAGATCTTTGGAACATGGTATGGACATCCATCAAAGCATGAAGGATATGGGAATTCTATCAGATGTTGTAGTTGCAACTGCCCTCAGAGACATGTATGCAAAGTGTGGAAGCATAGACAAGGCACGTGAACTGTTTGGCATGATGCCCCAAAGAAATGTCACCTCATTGAATGCAATGATTGCAAGATATGAACAAAATGGATTTTTTGATAAGGCATTAGAAACTTTCAAGCAAATGTGTTTGGCGGGTGTAAAGCAAAATTCCACAACCTCAGCCAGTATCCTCCTTGCCTATGCCAAAATGGACATCCATCAAAAGGATAAAACATATGGGAATTTTGTTAGATGTTTTAGTTGCAACTGCCCTCAGAGACATGTATGCAAAGTGTGGAAGCATAGACAAGGCATGTGAACTGTTTGGCATGATGCCCCACAAAAATGTCACCTCATTGAATGCAATGATTGCAAGGTATGAATAAAATGGATTTTTTGATAAGGCATTAGAAACTTTCAAGCAAATGTGATTGGCGAGTGTAAAGCAAAATTCCACAACCTTAGCCAGTATCCTCCTTGCCTATGCCAAAATGGACATCCATCAAAAGGATAAAACATATGGGAATTTTGTTAGATGTTGTAGTTGCAACTGCCCTCAGAGACATGTATGCAAAGTGTGGAAGCATAGACAAGGCAGGTGAACTATTTGGCATGATGCCCCAAAGAAATGTCACCTCATTGAATGCAATGATTGCAAGATATTAACAAAATGGATTTTTTGATAAGGCATTAGAAACTTTCAAGTAAATGTGATTGGCGGGTGTAAAGCAAAATTCCACAACCTTAGAAATGGTATGTTTGGAGCACAGTATAGACATCCATCAAAGCATAAAGGATATAGGAATTTTGTCAAATGTCGTAGTTGTAAGTACCCTGCAAGACATGTATGCAAAGTGTGGAAGCATTTACAACAAATGTGAACTATTTGACATGATGTCTGAAAGAAATGTTGTCTCATGGAATATAATGATTGCAAGCTATGTATGAAATGGATTTTCATAAGGCTTTAAAAACTCTCAAGCAAATGCACAAAAATAAATTTCAACCATTTATGCAAATTTTGGCACATCTAAAACCAAATTGCACAACCTTAACCAACTTCCTCCTTACCTATGCTATAATGGGATCTAAAGAACATGGCGTGGACAACCATTAAAGCATAAATGATATAGGAATGTTGTCACATGTATTGTATTTGCAAAGTTGCCCTTGTAGACATGTATGGCAAGTATGGAAGCATAGACAAGGCACATGAACTATTTGAAATGATGCCTCAAAGAAATGCACAGTCCCACATAATTCAATGATTGCAAGATATGCACAAAATGGATTTGAAAATGATTTATAAACTTTCAAGCAAATGCAATTGGCACGTGTAAAACCAAATTCCTGTAACAATAATTGATTATCATATTAAATATTTAATATAAACTATCATATACATAATGTCATGAACATAACATCTAGTTTATATAAAAAGCCATATAGGCATGTCCAAACAAAGCCATACAAGTAAATATACAAAAATATAAATCGAATTAACATACAAAAGTATGTATACAAAGCCATCTAGGCATACAAAAAATGTCCCAAAAACTAGTTTCCTATGAACCTTTATGAAATAATCAGCGGCCCTTCTTTGGTTGTGAAGATGGAGAGCCAGTCCATGACTCATCCTCTCTATGTCGTCGAGTAGACCTCTTCGAATAAAGTTCATCCAGGTGCACCTGTTAATACAAACAAACAATATGCACATTAGTATAGAAAATGTATCAAATATATAACATTGAACATATGTAATTGATCACTTACCACCAACCGATGATCACTCTCCATCATCTTTTCTCTAGCTTCTTCATCCATAGTTGGACGGACTGGAGTTGTGACCTGCTGTAAGAAGCATCAAGAAGCAAAATTGACTAAACATAAATATCATTTATGTACATCAAATGACATGAGATAAAAGAAGAAATACAAAATTATGACATTTTCCTGTTATTGGCTCATACCTCGGTCAAAGCATTTGCAGACATTATGGATGCATCAATGCCTCTCAACGCTAAATCACAAACATCAGGAGGAGTCTCCAGATTTAGCATCTGAAAATCAAGTTCAAGATTAATCGACAAAAATAAATACATAACATTAGTTTAAAAATACATAATGATTAGAAATGGTTAAATTTACCTCCGTATAACTGGGGGGTTGGCGTCTAGGGGACCAAGGATACAGTGTAGTTGCTGGTGATTGTTGAAATCATCAAATTGTCACAAAATAATATTACCATTGACATATCTACAATAATTATGATCATGTGATAAATTACATACCTATTGTCTTGACCTCCTCTCATAACCTACCAGTGGACGACTAACAGAGGTAGGATGAAGACTCTGACCCTGGAAATTCATTGCGCAAACAATTACATACATTTGACTTATAATATAGATAATCATATAAAAATAATTACAAATTTTAAATAACAATATATTAAATCATAATGAAACTTGTAACAAATTATCTAAGAGTCAATGCCAAATGTATGTTGTAAGAGATCATCACTGAGAACAAGATCATCCAATACAGATGCCCCCATCAATGGATGTTGCCCCTACGTCGCATCATCCTATCCCTACATCGCATCATCCTACCCCTGCATCGCAGCATCCTGTGAAGAGTCCTGTCGTGCGTCCTACATCCCATAATCACATAGGTTCCCACATGAACTACACAAATGTGGGGACACATGACGCCTACTACTCACACCCTCATCGGCCCGGGTAAGATCATCGACATGCTGTGATAGAGTTTGGGTGAGAGTAGTCAGTGAATGTAACGTCTCCACCTCAACACCGTCCTTCAAAGCCAAAGAGAGTGACCTATGATCTGGCCTCGCTCAGGGTACAGGCACACGGTTTTGATATCACTGAGCCCCAGGTCTATCTTGGACAAATCCACCACCTCTACCCTGGAAATCATGAATGTCAAAATAATTCAGAATCTTGTTGAGGACGAACTTGCAATAGAGTTTCCTTAGGAAATATTGTGGTACCTCATCATTATTGCATGGGTGCTCATCGAAGACCATGTACCATCTATCCCAAAAGTGTTGGGATATTTCTTCATCACTACACCAATGTATAGGAAACTGTTTGCAACTTTCTTCTAATCTTTGACCGGTTTTGGGATTGGTAAAGTGTTCACATAATTTAGATTTTGTAATTTTTTCATTCTTGATTTGTTCATATGATAAGCCATCGGCATAAAATTTCTAACACCTCTCCCTATAGTCTTGGAATTCGGTGATTTGTTTTGTCACCGAATCCGTGTGAGCAACAATCTCCTCTAGTGATTTTGCAAGTGTCCTCCTACGATCAGTGGTTCCACTTGGATTGTTTAGGGTTTCAATAATAGCATGAAGATGTTTCTTGTTTTCTTCTATTATCCCTAGGTAATGTTCTTGATTATCCCTTACATTAAAAGGAGGTGAAGGTAGGTTTGGAGGGTTTGGAGGGTTTTGGGGGTTGTTTTCAACCTCCTCAGCTGGATTTAGGTTTTCTCTTTCTCTAATAACTGTAAATGCAATATACAAACAAATCAAACATTGTAAAACTCAAAAATTGCTCTCAAACTAACAAAATCAGTCAAACCCTACCTTCTTCCTATGCTGGAGCCTCCAAATTTGCACGACAATGTCTTTGGTTACGAGGTGGAATTGTGAATTTGTTGTTTTCTCTATCAAACTTGATTCAATAGGCTTTTCCTTAACACACTCACATTTATCCTTTTCTTCTTTACTGCTGTCAAAGGAATGCTCGCGGTCAAATGGGCAAAATAGGGTTTTTTTTGCTTTTATTGAAAGAAAAACGTGAGCGCGTTATAGCGCGCTCGTGTTTTTCTTTATTTTTGGAGATGGTGGTGACTTTTTGGTCCCCCATCTCCTTGCATTTACCCCATCTTCCCTTAATAACCCTATCAGCATGGCCATTTTGAAGTTGACTATCTCTCTTAACTGACTCATCCGATCTTTGATTGATTCTGTTTGACTATGTAATTTCTTGATGATAGAATGATTATTTTCCACTTTAGCCCTTAGATTTCCATTATTGTCCTTTAAGGGGTCATAAGTTCTGGAGATGTTTATTATCTACATTTTCAATCCATCAATCTTATCTTGCATTTCTTTTGTAGATATAGGCCATGATAAACAAAATTGATACATCACATTTGCATCACTCAGAGCATTTTGAATACTCTTTACACTGACTTCCAAAAAGCTATGTGCCTTGGAGCACTTTTGTTATAAGTCTATCAGTATTTTATTGCTTATTTCTTCCACGACTTTCTTTTCAACTGCCTTTTCTAAGGACTCAAAATGACTGTTAACAGACTTCATTAGATGCTTCATTTGTTGTACAAGAGTTACAGAGGCATCCCTCTTGGTTTCTAGTAGCACCTTTTAAAAAAAATTCATTGCTTCTAGCAGATCATTGCCTTCTACATGTGATTGTAGAATCTCCTCTTGAGTTGTGGCCTGAAAGATTGTTCCAAGTTGAAGTTTCTTTATTGTTCCAAGTTGAAGTTTCTTTAGCAGAGAGATATTGGACAAAATGGGTTTGTCCATCCAGAGATTGCAACTGAAGCAACTGTGGTGAGGTAGTATTTTGAATTTGTCTTTGTTGGGCCAAAAATTCTCTGATTGAGTCTATTGGAGAGACTCCAGAGCACTCACCTATTGTATTCTTTTTCTCCTCTTCTGAAATGGAAATCATGTGTGAACCAGAAGTTTTCGAAGGACAATTTTCCTCATGTATCTTTTCATCTTCTTTGTTCTCCGGAGGAACAAAGACATTTTCCATAGTGCTTTCTTTTTGTGCTAAAACTATCTCACTTTGTTCTCCTTTCTCTTCATCTTTCTTCTCTTCTAGTATCTCCTTCATTTCTTCAATATTCTCTATATTTTCTAGAGGAGGGTTGACAACATTGTAATCTTCTACATCTGTGTTTACTAGTGGAGATGGCACATTTTATTCTGTCAACACATCTTGATCAGTATTTGTTGCCACAATTTGGTCATAATTCTTTTCTTTTTCTTCAGAGTAAGACCAATCTTTAATTGTATTGATTTTTAATTCTTTGAGGACTTCTATAGTTATCTTGAAAGTGTCCTTTTCCAGCCTTTGTATTTTATCTTTATCATTGGACATTAAAGTATTCAATCTTCTTTTTGTCCTGAACTCTTTGGCTAACCTCTGAATAGCCTTATTTTTTTCTTGTATAGAAATTGTGGGACAAACTTTCTCAAGACCCTTATTTTTTATCTTAGTGTCCTTATTCATGGCTTAATCTCTTCTCTTGATTAGAACATTAGCCAGACTATCAAGTAGGTAATCAATAATTTCTATTAAGGCAACATTGAAGGCATCCATGTACCTGATTATTGCAATCTCAATGATTGATTTATCACTTGAGGATCTTTCATCATACATTTCTGCTACTTCCTTCAAATTTCCATATTCTATAATGGCACTGATAGTAGCTTCAAGTTGCAGAGGAGGAAGACTTGATTTCTCTGACTTCTTTGTCTTTTCTCTGCCCTTCTCCTTTAAGACCTTTGCAACTTCACTTTCTCTTTTCTTCTTTCCCTTTCCTTTTCCTTTAGAGGACTAGACTCCTTCACTAGATTTGTCTTCTCTTCTCTTGAATATGAAGCCTTCTTTTTCTTTTTCAATGTCTTCTTCACACTCTGTAACTATATCAATTTTTTCTCTTTTAACTTTTGTCTCTTCTTCGGAGACTTGAGGCTCTCTTTTCTCTTTCTGGACCAACTTGGGTCCTTCTTCTTCTTCCTCTTCTTCCTCAACATCATCATGACTTAATTATTTTTCTCTTGTTGCCTTTTCTTTTACCCTTCTTTTCTTGGAAGGTTGTGGTTGCATAGAGACACCGGATGCTTCATTCTTCTCTGTACTTGTTGTAGGCATGGCTCTAGAGGATTTTGGATCAGTAGAAAAGGAGGAAGACGTCCTAGTTGACCTTCTTATGCTTGGTGATTCTTCTGGAATATCAAATACACCTTTGGTTTTCTCTATAGGGTTCTTAGGTGAGATCATCTTTTTAATCTTAGACCTCATTTTCTCAACATTTTTCTTTATTTCTCTCATTGTGCTTTAGATGCACTTCAATGGATTTTTCTTCATAGGTCCCATATCTTTCTACCAAGGTATCTTTTGGTTTACTAAGAATTAGTTCTACAAGACCTACAATTATATCTTCTGCTACCTCATACCTCATTTCTAGAATCCAGACTGTTCTAGTTTCCACTGCTTCCATGTAGAATTCATCCTTCCTAACCATGAAGATGATAACATCCTTATATTTCTCCACAACCTTCTTAGGGATCCTTTCCCTTGCTTGCATCTTCTTCTAGAAATTTTTTAAGAAACCCCAGAGTGCAACATTTTGGGCCTCTAAATTTCCTATCCTTTTCAGCTGATCTCTGATTTGTAGTACCACTAGAATGTGTCCCAACCATACAATGTTCTGTGCACCAGGTATTTCTATGAGGAAATAAAATAGTAAGCAAATAACTAAAGTACCAAATTTGAAAGGGTACTTTGAATCTTTTGTCTTCTGCAGGTTCTCAAGCAGTTGTTGTCTCAATAGTTCACATAGGTCATAGTTTGCACCATTTTTTACCATCGCATATGCTGTGTAGATAGCAGTTGTAGAGACTAGGTTTTCTCTGTTGGTGAAATAAATCTTGTATCCAATCATCATAGATGCATACTTCACAGTAGGGTCTTCAATGTCATTCATAGTTAGGGCTCTCTTATCAAATTTTTCTCTAGTGAGCTTCATAACCACATCATTTTTGACTGATTTCAGTGCTAAAATAGCTCTGGTAGAGCACAACCGTGTAACAACCCTAATGGATTCCTTGCTTCTCATATGTGGTAGATCTACCCACATGAATTTATCATGGATTTAGCTCAATACATACTTAACCCAAGCATCTTCATAACATAGAATAGGGAAATCATTCCAAACATCCAACTTCTTCTCTGTTAGGGCAATGTACTCATGGTTTAGGTCAAAATTATCATCGATTAGCTCATTGACCCAGACTTCTCCTGGTTTTACATGATTGTATTCTTCCATCTTTGTATGGATATACATCCTCACATCCTCTGTATGCAAGACATCATATGGAATATCTGAAAAGGCACCATCTGAATCCATCTCCATAGACTTGAAAGGATGTTTCTTGAATTTAGGTCAACGATGGTCCACTACTTCTACCAATTGTGGAGTAAACATCTTTAAATTACTACTGAAAAACATTTAGGGCAAGATAAAGAGCTATAAAATATATTTCAATCACTTCCGATTAGGGTTTCATGTTTAGGAAATCTGAATTAGCTTATTCTTGCACTTTCACAGCTTTTCTCTCTTGGACTGATTCTTTGCAAATAATCCTTTTGTCAAGCAAAATTTATTTATAACCTTTTTACACTTAACCTAATTTGCATTCAATGCTCAACTTGATAAAACTGTCAAACTCTAAATTGTGGTGCACAGTCACCTTCAACTGCTCCACAAACTTCCGCAATATGACTTTTTCAACCGGTGTCTTCTTTAATAGGTCAAGAATATCAATCTACATCTCATATCCTTGTGCTGAAACATCAACACCGTTTCTCTGGTAGGGTGTTGGTACCCATTTATGTTTAGGGTTTTGAGCTTGAATGTTTGCAGGTTTTCTCATTCGAACCCTAAAATTTCTGAGTCATAGGGCCTTGCATTGTTTTTTCTATTTTAATGGTGACCTTCTGTAGTGGGTTCCTGGTTATTAAGTTTCATCTTCATGCCTTTGTGCTCATTGGTTGACCGGCCCCCATGCAATGTTTTACCGCTTGTTCCTGTCGCACATAAGAAAAATGCTAAGTTTTTATATGTACAAATGCAAATGTATGTTGGCGGGCTCAAAAAATGCACATCGGCTTTTCAAAGTGGTAAAAAATCAGTTATATGCATTTCAGGATGCATATCGAGTTTGTATATACAAGGGGGGAATCTATCACAGATTCCTGGGAATATTCTACAGTTGTATGTCGGGTTTGCTTGTATATTAGGTTTGTATGCAATGGTACAAGAAAATATACAAAGGAAACAGGTACAAAATTGAATGTATGTTCGACATACATTAGAAACATACAAGGCAGAATATGCATTGAAGATTCCCAGAATATTCTACGGTTGTATCGAGCAAAATTGTATGTATGTTTTGTTGTATGTTCAACATACAACGCGAAGATACATCGCGAATCTCAAAAGGGGTTCAAATCAGGGCTAAAGTGGTGGTCGGGTCCGCAGATATATGCAAGCAAGAGTGAATGTATATCCAATATACATTGGGTTTATACAATGAAATATATACAAAGGGATCTGACATGCATTTGCTACAGTGAAAGGGTTCATTGCCGGCACATACAATGAAAAGATGCAAGTGGTCTTGTATGTTCGGTAATATGCATGCAGTAGGAGATACATTTGGTGGGGCCGGCAGACATACAAGGATGATTGTATGTTGGTAAGATGCATCGGCGGTGATATACAAGTTGGCACATACAAGACAGGTTGCAAAGCTGGGGCCCACCGAATGTATATTTACATTTGTATGATCAAATATACATTCCAAATGTGCAAAGCCTGGACCCAAGAAATTATGTGTTCTGATTGATGCAGGTTTGAGATCCATATTGTATGATTTGTTTTGTATGTCTGTGTTGCATATTTACGATATACAAAACAAGTATTGTACAAGGAAGGAATATGTAATCCAGACGTGAGGAAAGGTATGTTTGTGGCAGATTCCAAGTTGAAGTCCACAGGTTGCATGTTGTGCGTTGTATATATGATATACAACGAAAATATACAAAGAGATGGATACAACGCAGATTCCAAAGGGTGTTCCAATCTAGCAGATAATGTGTTGAGATCCGCAGCCTGCTTGTATATGACTTTGTATATGCTGATATACAAGTCGATGTGCAATGAAAAAGATACAAGCTGGACCCAAATGAAGTTTCAATTTATTCTATATAATTTGGAGTCCGCCTTGTATATAAGATGATTGTATATGCATTTGCATAGACAAAAGCGGTAAAGGTAAAACAGAAGCAGGAAAAGTTAGCGATGACAAGGAAGCATCTGCGTGGCACATTCTCATTAGCCAACGACTTGCCTGTTTGTTTTGAACTGTAGATTTGGGAGGTGCAAAGAAGGATCGACGGCTGTGTTCAAATGTCTGATGGCAAGGGTTTTCCCATGCATATGCAGTGGCATTCTTGGTGGGAAAATCATTTATGCATCTGCTGCTGCGTTTCCACGGTAGCTGCAAGTTGGTATGCCATTAATGGCAGGATTGCAGACAGGTATGGGCCGAAGGGACATGTCAGCTACCACCTTCAAGTGGAAAATCTTCTAGCAGCGGCACAAGGCTCGAGTTCAACTACTCCTCACCCTTCTTCTGCTTCTTCTCATTTTGTCTTTTGCTACATTGATTGATTTGGGTGCCATTCTTGGTGCATTGTAATTGGCAGAATTTTGATTTGACTTTTGTACGGTTCTGTTGAGGGCACACTTTGAGTATATCTAAGGTGTGTGCCTCATTTTTTTTGGTTGTTGAAAACTGGACAAAATTTTGGTGTCGTAATCGGATACAATCTCATTGGTGGCTCTATTCTGGGTATTTTGTGAGTTTATGAGTTGTATGTTGTATGTCTTATACATAGAATTCATCAGTTTCATGTTGATTTAAATGAGTAATGCTTTATGGCATGTATTTTTTTATTTATCTCCAAACTGAATGTGTTCTTCTTCTAAATCTAAACAGTTAAGGGGTGTTTGGGATTCTAGAATATGGGTTTTCTATATTGAATGCTTAATCTTTTACTTCCGCTCAAGGAGTAGATTAAATGTTTTGGGTTAAGTATTAAGAAGAGTACACTGTAGTAAGGATGTTTGTAAGCAGAAGTAACTAAATACTTTGTCTTGGGTATTGTCTGTAAGGCAGCCATTGCAAAATCCCCTTGAAATCTGATTATTGTCTTAAGTCTGTGATAAACACTCACATATATATATATATATATATATATTGACTACGAGCCCTAGATAGGCACCAATCTGGTTTTCTGTTGAGGTTACAACTAAGGTCCGAGTTTTGCTTCCAAATACAAATCAAACTCAAACTTCAAATACAAACCTTTAGGACATTTAGAAGTGGTTTTGGGATCAAAATCCTCTACCTCCCAACTGAGTATAGGCCCAAAGCTAGCCCCTTTGCACTTATTTTACAGTTTTGGTCTACATAAAGGAGGATTCATCTGCTTTGTATCAGCATCCTAGTCAGTTCATAGTCACATTTCATGGATGTTGATTAGGGAATACCCCCCTTGGTTCTGCAGAGCCTAAAGAAGAAGAGGAGATATTTATAGAGTCTATCTCCTGTACTGTTGGCCCCTGGCCTGGGAATCCTATTGATCAATAATGGCTACTTTGTAGGGATAACTGGGAACAAGCATCCAATCTGGGAAAATGACCAACAGATTTTGGTGACTCTGCTGGGGAATGCTTTGTGAAAGAACCCTAATTTTAAAAGAAAACAATTCCTAGTTATAGGTGGCGACTCCAAACAAATCTTCCAACCGGTAAAGTAAAAATTTGTATGCAAGGGAGAAGATCCCTTCGTAATCCTCTGTTTGAAGAGTTATCCATAAAAATGATGTATAGGAGAAAAGGGACTGTTTAAGCCAATCGAGAGGGTTCTCCCAGAAGTAATGATAATATTCAGGACAATCCAGGATCTTCAGAGTGGACAATACCTTATTTTTCAAACACTGAGGCTGAAATCTAGAACGTATATGAAAGATAGCAGGGTGGTGGATTGAGAATGAGGTCAGAGGTGTTTCAAGAATGCCCTTTCCTTGATTCCCCTGATAGATTTCAAGAAGCTGAATCCCCAAGGGATGATAATGATGATTAGAATATAATGAAACCATCCTCTTCTATGCCTAGAGATGAGGAATTAGCCAAAGAAATTAAAAGTCTGAGGGAAGAATTAGAATATTTGCAAGCAGTAAAAATTAGAGATGACATGAGACAGAAAGTGCAGGCTCTGAGAACTTCTCGGAATGATTCAGTTCCCACCCTTGACAATATAAATGTGCTGAGAAACTAGCACAGAAATGAAGTTCAGGATCAGCATAATGATCAAAGACAGAATGCAAATAATGCTAGAGTACCGTGAAATAATGTAAGAAATCAGAATGCAAATAGAAATGTAAATGCAAATCAGTTTGATAGACAACCTATGCAGTTGGATAGATTTAGACAGCTAGTTTTTTATGGCATTCCTGGGTACCCCAATCCTATTGGCAAACATGTGAGGCCGCAAGTGCAAAAATTTTCAGGAAATAGTACTATGTCAGAAGAAGATCATTTAAAGGCTTTTCAGAATGTCATGGACAATTTTGAGGTTGAGCATGAAGATGTATTTATGAAATTGTTTATGCAATCCTTAGTTGATGAGGCTAGAGAATGGTACAAGGGTCTGCCTGACAGGAGTATTTCATCATGGGAGGACTTCAGGAGGATATTCAAAGAACAATATGGTGACAAAACTGTTCCTAGTTTTTTCATAAATGAGTTCACTAGTATTACCAAGGGATTAAATGAACAGGTTGTTGATTTCAATGCTAGATTCATTAAGGTATTGAACAAATTGCCACATCATCTGAGGCCTAATGAACCTATGTGTATAGTGTTATACATAAATGCTTTTGATGCCAAAATAGCTTATGGGTTAAGGGATAAAGGTCCTGCTAGCCTTAGAGACGCTTTCAAAATTGCAACAAATATTGAAAATAATAGAAAAGCATCTGGTAAGACAAACAGAAGAGATGATGTAAAATTTTTGTAAAATTCAAATACTAAATCTCAAAGTGTTCAAGGCAATGCATCTACTTCTGAGAATAAATTAGATAAATTGACAACTATTGTCAAGGACCTGAGCTATAGAATGGCTAAAAATGAAAAGGGGATAGGTCCTGACAGGCAAGTTTACCAAAGGCAAGAAAGAAGACCATCATTACATGATATGCCATATAACACTAATTGGCATAATGGTAAACCCATTTTCCCAAACAACAACACAAATCCAAGGAATCAAAGTGTTAAGGAAACACCTGACCCTTTGAAGAAGGCTGTTAATATTGTTAATGGCACCCCATGGTGCATAATATGTCAGATGCCTCACTCACAGTCACAATGTATGATTGCTCAATCTTTGTATAATAATGATGTTTCCTGTGACGAATGCAATGAACCACATTGCATGGAAGATGACAATGTCAATATGTTGTCTACAAACAGGGAGTATCCTTCTCATGATGTTGATGCAAGCACAAATAATGAGATTCAGGTCTGCCAGCAGTTTCCCTGTAATGAAGATGATGAGGATAATTATGCTTATGCTCAGGACCCACACATCTTCTTGAATAACTTGAGGAGACCTTCTGATGAAGAGATTAGAGCCCTCACAGCTGCAGCAGTGGCTCAAGTCAAAAGCAATTACAATCTCAGGAGTAAAGCTCAGGTAAGTAACTCACACCAACCAGAGAATACTTTTCTGAACCAACCAGTGCACAGTCATAAAGGGACTGAACCACAAAAGAAACAATGGAGCAGTAATAAGAAAAATTTTAAGCAAAAAATAGGTCATGATTCTCAAGGGTCAGAAAATAGAATTTCCCAGGTTGAAGATCAAAACAAAAATTTTCAGATCAAAGATGACAGTCAGGGAGCCACAAAAATTAAAGCTAGATCATACCAAGATAAAAATAAAACTATAGATCAGGCTACACCTGTTATACAAAATTATGCTCCATTTGACATAACTCAGGTCTTGTCCTAGGTAAAGATCTATGTTCCATTGATGGAGCTGATGAAAGTTGAAGATTTCAGGAGTACCCTGTCAAGCTAATTAGAATATTGAGACTCAGGGTAAGAAACAAGCCATGTGTATTGATGAGGATGAGACTCCTGAAGTATATTTGGGGGTGACCATGACAAAATTCCCTTCATAGGTTGAACCATTTTATGTCTCCCTTGTCATAAATGGAAAAGTGATTAAGAATTGTATGCTTGACTCAGGAGCATCAACGAATATCATGCCCTTGGCTATCATGCAGCAAGTTGGGTTAAAGATAGACAAGGCATGTGGGAAATGCTATGCCATGGATGCTAGAGAAGTAACAGTCATTGGAATCATGAAAGATGTGGATTTCAAACTGGTAGCATATCCTGAAAAGACCTACAAAATGAATATAACAGTTGTTGATATCAAGCCACAGTATGGCATGTTGTTGTCAAGAAGATGGGCAGCATTGATTGGTGGGAGTATGCAATTGGATCTGTCATATGCCATGATTCCAATGAATGGCAAGGATGTCAAACTGATTAGAGAAGAAAGGTCACTAGACACAATTGAGGATCAGGAGTCGGAGGAACAGGTATGTTTTGTGGACATTGACTGTGATAATTTCAGAGTTGTCTCAGATGATCAAGAGGGTAAAGGGAGAGATGTTTGCATTCAAGAGCTTGACCAACAGGGTCTATGGACCATGTATTTTGATGGAGCTTGTTCAAAGGAAGGCTCTGGTGCTAGAATTGTATTTCTGTCTCCAGCTAGTAAGCTTCTAAAATTCTCTTTCTTGCTGAAGTTTTCTTGTACAAATAATATTACAGAGTATGAAGCTCTGTTACTAGGATTGAATGTTGCTTTGAACTAGGGATCACGATGCTCAAAGCATTTGGGGATTCAGAGTTAGTTGTTTCCCAAGTCAGAGATAAGTATGCATCAAAGAATAAGAGATTAAAACAGTATAAGCATGTTGTTTGGGATACAATTGAATTGTTTGATGCTTTTTCAATAAACTGGATTGAGAGATCAAAAAATGTCAGGGCAGATTTTCTAGCTAATGTAGCCATAAGGCCAGACAACATCACTCTATCAGATGTTACAAATGTTGAAGTCAAACTTAGACCTGCAGTACCAGATAACGTATGTAGCTGGCAGGTATTTGATGATGACAAAGATTTGCTGAGATTTCTACACTGCATTGATGAATATGAGAACCAAGAAGTGGATTTTCATAACTTTGTAGAAATTGTGGATTGGAAAGAAACTCTCTTAGGGAAGGAGGTAATTCAACTCAAGACAAATAAAATCCCTAGAGGGTTGGTTGCATTAGAAAGAGCGTTTGACAATAGGGACCAATTTGTTACAAAGGCATCTCCAAAAAAAAAGAATGATTTGGAGGAGATAAACTTGGGGACATCTCATGCCCCCAAGAAGGTATACATAGGCAAACAACTCAAGCCACATATCAGAACTATGTTGATTGCACTACTGAAAAAGTATAAGCATGTCTTTGCCTGGTCATATGAGGACCTAAAAGCTTATAGAGAGGATTTATTCCAGCATGAAATCCCTTTGACGCCTCGTGCTAAACCATTTAGACAAAAGCAAAGACCTATCAACCCAACTTTAGCTCCAAAAATGCAAGAAGAGCTTATGAAGCTTAGGGAGGCTGGAATAATTATGCCCATCAGACACTCAACTTGGGTGTCCAACCTTGTCCTAGTTAGAAAGAAGAATGGTGACATAAGACTTTGTGTGGACTTTAGAAATCTGAATGTATCTTCTTTGAAGGACAATTATCCATTGCCAAACATGGAACCCATGTTGCAAAAGGTGACTGGCTGTGAACTTTTATCCATGTTGGATGGATTTTTAGGGTACAATCAGGTAAAGGTAAAAGAAGCTGAACAATATAAGACTACCTTTACCACTCCATGGGGAACCTATGTATGTGTGAGAATGCCATTTGGACTGACAAATGCAAGTGCTACATTTCAGAGGGCTATGGATGTTGCTTTCACAGGATTGATTGACTCAATCCTGGCTGTATATCAGGATGATTTAACTACCTATTCAAAAAAGGAGGAGCAACATTGCATGCACTTAGAGCATATCTTTATTAGAGCATTGGAATATGACATCTCACTCAACCCAAAGAAATGTGTTTTTGGGGTAATGGAAGGAAAATTGCTTGGACACATTGTTTCCAAGGATGGAGTTAGGATTGATCCTAAAAGGGTGGCTGCAATTGACAAAATTTAGATCCCTAGAATAGTGAAAGGTATTCAGTCCTTCTTTGGACAAATTAATTTTGTTAGAAGATTTGTTCCTAATTTTGCAGAGACCACAAAGGATATCTCTAAAATGTTGAAGAAAGGTGCAACTTTCAATTGGGAAGATGAAGCAACTAAATCATTTCAGAACATAAAAGAGGCTATAAAGATGGCTCTTGTGCTAAAGTCTCCTGATTTTTCTAAGCCATTTCAGTTGTTCTCATTTTCTTCCTTCCATACTATTGCTGCATGCTTACCACAGAAGAATGAAGAAGGGTTTGAACAACCTATTGCTTTCTTTAGCAGGTCATTACAGGCTGCTGAATTAAAGTATGACCTCATGGAGAAGCAGGCATATGCACTGGTTAGAGAAAGCAAAAGCTTCGGACCATATTTGGTAGTCTCAGATAATTTCATATGTACCTCATGCAGCAGTTAAAGATATCTTTACTCAGCAGGAGGTAACTGGAAGAAGATGCAGATGGATAAACAAATTGCAAGAGTTCAACATTGAAATGCAGATCACAAAATTCGTAAGAGGACAAGGTTTGGCAAAATTGATGACACAGTTAAATCTAGAGGCATGCCAAGTAAATGTAGTGCATAGTGAAGTTATAAATATGTCAGAATCTTAATGGTATAAGGACATAGTACATTATTTGTAGAATTTGAACTCTCCTTCCCATCTCAGTGATAATCAGAAGAGGACCTTGAAGTTACATGCTATTAAATACATCATTGTTCAAGGAGAGTTGTATTGGAAAAATCCTAATGGTGTATTACTCAGGTGTGTAGATGAAAATCAGGCCAGGGATATTCTAAGTGACATGCACAATGGAGTGTGTGGTGGACACTATACTGCCTAGACAACAGCCCACAAAGTTCTTAGAGCAGGCTACTAGTGGCCAACTCTTCTCAGATGCACAAAGAATGATAAGAAAATTTGATCCTTGTCAAAGGTTCTCAGGAAAGCTAAAGTATGAAGGTGCATTACCCCTTAGAACTGTAACTATGGAAGCTCCATTTTAGCAATGGGGAATTGATTTTATAGGAGAAATCTCAGAAAAATCAAGTGGAGGACACAGTTAGATTTTGGTTGCTACTGATTACTTCACTAAATGGATTGAAGCCATTCCAACTAAGAAAGCTACAAGCAAAGTGGTGATGGATTTTATTTTGGAGCATATTATTATCATATTTGGAGTACTGGTCAAAATGGTCATAGACAATGCTATGTGCTTCAGATCTGGTGAGTTTGTTGACTTTTGCAACAATTATGGAATTGATTTGTCTCATACATCACCATACCGTCCACAAGGAAATGGTCAAGTAGAGTCAAGCAACAAAAGTCTCATAAAAATCATCAAAAGAATGGTAGATAAAAACAAGAAGGCTTGGGATTCAAAGCTGAAGATGGCGTTATGGGTTGACAGGGTGACAGTGAAGAAAGCAATTGGAAAGTCACCTTTTGAACTAGTATATGGTGCATCAGCTAAATTGCCAGTAAATAACCTCCTACCAGTTTGCAGATTCATACAAGAAAATGAGAAGGAGATTGGGGACTCAATGACTAAAAGAATAAATCAGCTGGTTGCACTAGATGAAATCAGAAGGGAAGCACAGAAAACAAACATCAAGAAACAGCAAAAAGTGAAGTATCTATTTGATAAAAGGGCTACTGAGAGAAGGTTTCAGATAGGTGACTTGGTCCTTATGTGGAATGCAAGGAGCCAAGATAAGGGCAAGCATGGTAAATTTGAGCCCTTATGGATTGGCCCATATCAAATCGGCAATACCCATGAAGATGATTCCTATTTTCTCCAGGCCCTCAATGGTGAACTACTGGAATTGCTTGTGCATGGTAAATTCCTTAAAGCTTTTTTCTCATAAATGAATATCTTATGTGCACATTGTAAATTAGGTGTAAATATTATGTACATGTCTTGTATAGTCGGTCATGTTTTGAGTTTTACGTTTTGTCTGGTCTGCCCCGGAGTAGTCTGGTCCTCACTACAGTCTTGCACCTGCACGTCCCCAGTCAGACCCTGTGTTGGTACCCATTTATGTTTAGGGTTTTGATCTTGAACATTTGCAGGTTTTCTCATTCGAACCCTAAAATTTATGAGTCATAGGGCCTTGCATTATTTTTTCTATTTTAATGGTGACCTTTTGTAGTGGGTTCCCAGTTATTAAGTTTCATCTTCATGCCTTTGTGCTCATTGGTTGACCGGCCCCCATGCAATATTTTACCGCTTGTTCCTGTCGCACATAAGAAAAATGCTAAGTTTTTATATGTACAAGTGCAAATGTATGTTGGCGGGCTCAAAAAATGCACATCGGCTTTTCAAAGTGGTAAAAAATCAGTTATATGCATTTCAGGATGCATATCGATTTTACATATACAAGGGGAATCTATCGCAGATTCCTAGGAATATTCTGCAGTTGTATGTCAGGTTTGCTTATATATCGGGTTTGTATGCAATGTTGCAAGAAAATATACGAAGGAAACAGGTACAAAATTGAATGTATGTTCGACATACATTAGAAACATACAAGGGCAGAATATGCATTGAAGATTCCCAGAATATTCCGCAGTTGTATCGAGCAGAATTGTATGTATGTTTTGTTGTATGTTCAACATACAACGGAAAGATACATTGCGGATCTCAAAAGGGGTTCCAATCAGGGCTAAAGTGGTGGTCGGGTCCACAGATATATGCAAGCAAGAGTGAATTTATATCCAATAGACATTGGGTTTATACAATGAAATATATACAAAGGGATCCGACATGCATTTGCTACAGTGAAAGGGTTCATCTCCGGCACATACAATGAAAAGATGCAAGTGGTCTTGTATGTTCGGCAATATGCATGCAGTAGGAGATACATTTGGTGGGGCCCGCGGACATACAAGGATGATTGTATGTTGGTAAGATGCATCGGCAGTGATATACAAGTTGGCACATACGAGACAGGTTGCAAAGCTGGGGCCCACCGAATGTATATTTACGTTTATATGATCAAATATACATTCCTAATGTGCAAAGCCTGGACCCAAGAAATTATGCGTTCTGATTGATGCAGGTTTGAGATCCATATTGTATGATTTGTTTTGTATGTCCGTGTTGCATATTTGTGATATACAAAACAAGTATTGTACAAGGAAGGAATATGCAATCCGGACGCGAGGAAAGGTATGTTTGTGGCAGATTCCAAGTTGAAGTCTGCAGGTTGCATGTTGTACGTTGTATATATGATATACAATGAAAATATACAAAGAGATGGATACAACATGGATTCCAAAGGGTGTTCCAATCTAGCAGATAATGTGTTGAGATCCGCAGCCTACTTGTATATGATTTTGTATATGCCGATATACAAGTTGATGTGCAATGAAAAAGATACAAGATGGACCCGAATGACATTTCAATTTATTCTATACAATTTGGAGTCTGTCTTGTATATAAGATGATTGTATATGTGTTTGCATATACAAAAGTGGTAAAGGTAAAACAGAAGCGGGAAAAGTTAGCGATGACAAGGAAGCATCTGCGTGGCACATTCTCATTAGCCAACGACTTGCCTGTTTGTTTTGAACCATAGATTTGGGAGGTACAAAGAAGGATCGACGGTTGTGTTTAAATGTTCGATGGTGAGGGTTTTCCCATGCATATGCAGTGGCATTCTTGGCAGGAAAATCATTTATGCATCTGCTGCTGCGTTTCCACGGTAGCTGAGAGTTGGTATGCCATTAATGGTAGGATTGTAGACAGGTATGGGCTGAAGGGACATGTCAGCTACCACCTTCAAGTGGAAAATCTTCTAGCGGTGGCACAGGGCTCAAGTTCAACTACTCCTCGCCCTTCTTCTACTTCTTCCCGTTTTGTCTTCTGTTGCATTGATTGATTTGGATGCCATTCTTGGTGCATTGTAATTGGCAGAATTTTGATTTGACTTTTGTACGGTTCTGTTGAGGGCACACTTTGAGTATATTTGAGGTGTGTGCCTCATTTTTTTTTTGTTGTTGAAAACTGGACAAAATTTTGGTGCTGTAATCGGATACAATCTCATTGGTGGCTCTATTTTGGCTATTTTGTGAGTTTATGAGTTGTATGTTGTATGTCTTATACATAGAATTCATCAGTTTCATGTTGATTTAAATGAGTAATGCTTTATAGCATGTATTTTGTTATTTGTCTCCAAACTAAATGTGTTCTTCTTCTGAATCTAAACAACTAAGGGGTGTTTGGGATTCTAGAATATGGGTTTGCTATGTTGAATGCTTAATCTTTTACTTCCACTCAAGGAGTAGATTAAATGTTTTGGATTCAGTATTGAGAAGAGTACACTGCAGTAAGGATGTTTGTAAGCAGAAGTAACTAAATACTTTGTCTTGGGTATTGTCTGTAAGGCAGACATTGCAAAATCCCCTTGAAATCTGATTATTGTCTTAAGTCTGTGATAAACACTCACATATATATATATAGACTCCAAGCCCTGGATAGGCACCAATTTGGTTTTGTGTTGAGGTTACAACCAAGGTCCTAGTTTTGCTTCCAAATACAAATCAAACTCAAACTTCAAATACAAACCTTTAGGACATTTAGAAGTGGTTTTAGGATCAAAATCCTCTACCTCACAATTGAGTATAGGCCCAAAGCTAGTCCCTTTGCACTTATTTTACAGTTTTGGTCTGCATAAAGGAGGATTCATCTGCTTTGTATCAGCATCCCAGTCAGTTCATAGTCACATTTTATGGATGTTGAATAGGGAATACCCCCTTGGTTCTGCAGAGCCTAAAGAAGAAGAGGAGATATTTATAGTCTATCTCCTGTACTGTTGTCCCCTGGCCCAGAAATCCTGTTGATCAATGATGGATACTTTGTAGGGATAACTGGGAATAAGCATCTAGTCTGGGAAAATGACCAACATAGGGGATGAAAGATTTCTATTAAAGCTCCCCCTGAGCCAAAGCTCTCAACTTAGTTTCCAGAGGAAACATCTACACCAGCTATTGGCACAGCCTCATCAATCACCTTATTTTCTTCTTTCTTTTTCCAGACCTTGTCCATTTCTTTCTTTATCTCTACCAGATCCACATTCTTCACTAGATCACTCTTCTTTATTGGATTAGCCTTCACATTCTTACTTCTACAAAATTTAGCAATATGACCCAATTTGTTGCATTCATAACATTTGACATTTGAAACAGGCTTACTTCCATTCATCCTGGATCTGTATTGATTACCCTTATGCCCAAACCTACTGCATGTATAATAGTAAGCATGTCGATAAAAAGGAATACTGAGAGGGGGGTGAATCAGTATTCCACAAAACCACTTGTTAATAAGTTTATTAACCCAAATTCCAAAGTCAATAATATGAAAGCAGAATAAGCATAGGAATAGCAACCAAAAAGACATAACACATGAACACCAGGATTTTTATGTGGAAAACCCAAAAAGGGAAAAACCACGATGAGTGTTAGCTCACAATATATTATTATAGCACAATACCAAGTTACAAGAGGGTCACTGCCAAAGATGAGTTATTGTGATTGCATCTACATATGCATGGTTATAGTTCAAATTAAGCTTATAAACACAAACTCGGAACTCTTCATTTCAATATGCCCCTGTTTCTCTGCTTTGCTCCTACATATGTTCAAGATCTCCCTTTATTTGTTGTGGCCACTCTATCTTCGCATATTTTGCATCAGCATATATCACAATGCACAACCCACACTCAAACATGGAAATCCATCCTCTATTTATATCCACAACTAAATCTTTCCCATGATCAGGTTGGTAAGCAAACTGTGAAACGTGTATACCAAGTGTTATATCCTATCAGCTTGTTCTTGTGTTAAATCCTCAATGTGGATCCAAACCATCATGTACATGTCTTCATATGTGTCAGCTCTAATCATACAACCACTCATATTTCTTCTCCTCATAAGGATTTAATCAACCTATCAGCTTGTTCCTTAATAACATATATGATAGGTTCCTCTGTCACATCACAACTCATGTTACGGACTAGATGCGACTTCATGAATCATATTCAACAATCATTATTGATCTCTTGACATGTCTTCAACTCCGTAGAACAAGATAAATCTATATGCCAAAATGCAGATCTTAAAACTGTTGCCCTATCACACTGTAACATTGTCATACTGGATGCCAGTATTGGAGAGCCTGTAGAGTAAGATCTATTGCACTTTCAGAGCTACAAACTTGGATTATGACAGTCATGACCTATCTCTATCTTACTTCAGAGCCATAGGACAAAACATGCTAATGCGGAGGAATGCAGACCACTTCATTATGCACTGTTTGTTGTTTCTATCTTACTTATGCTAACCCGGACTTAGCCTTCTCATCAGATGACTTCCGGAGGAAGTTAGATCTTGATCACTAGAATATAACAGAAATAGGTAGCTATAAACATCACACCTGAACCACATCTGCAACTCTTCAATTGTGGAGGCATACTAATTCACTTTATGTCCCTTACTCAGATTACTTCCCATACTTAGCCATTTTGGGCTTCTGGACCAAAATACTCTATGCCTTGTTGCCAAATCAAGATTGTTTGCCGAAGTAGTGTCTCTTTGACAAGCTGATGGATTCTCTTTGCCTTATTGCCATCAATGACAACACATAAATTATCTCTAGAGAAGTGTCTCTTGCCAACAATCTCCCCCTTTGGCATTGATGGCAACACTCAGTGAAAAATGCTTGTGTTGCTCCCCCTTACTCTGTACACTTTGTTTTTCTATTCTCCTTCAGATGTATGCTTATTTTTCACTAGTTTTTCTCTCCCCCTTTGCCATCAATGGCAAAGGTGTGACTTCAAGCAAAATTAGTCAAAAATGTTCAAACTGATATATTTTGCCACATATAAACAGATACACATTTTCATCTCAATTTGTCATTGAAGGTAGAATATCATTATAGATAGTCATTATCAAAGCTATCTCTCTAGTCCATCTATTTCTTGCAATCTCCAAAATGTTGATGTGGCCATTTATCAGAAAAACTAACTTTTTTGCCTTTTGTATAGTTGAAGTTGTATCAATTAATGCTAGTGATTTCAAGGCTTCTTTTGACAGATTAGTCATGGAATCTATTTTTGGACTTATCATCCCTCTTAGTTGACACAACCTATCTTTAACTTCTTTTTCTTCATTAGCGTGCTCAAATCATTACGAATGTTTGCAACCTTTGCTTCTTTGGAATTTATTGATTCAACTGTCGGATCATAGATCTAAGAGATATTTAGCAGTTTGAGTTCCAAGCCCTTGATTTTATCTTCTAATTCCTTGGTAAATTCTAGCCAAGATAAGCAAAATTTGTATATTTCATAGGCTTCTTTGATGGCACTCTGTATGCTTTTTTTTCCATTTTCTAATAGAGTTTTGTCATTTGCTATCATAGTCTTCAACTCAACTAGTCTCTTCTCATCAAATTCTTTTCTAACTTTGTCTTCTGCAGATTTTTCAAAAGACTCAAAATGTGTACTTACTGAGTTTAGTAGACCCTTGAGTTGATCAGCTGAGGATAATGAGCTATCCTTTTGGAATGTCGACATCATCTTCTCCAGAATGTTGGATGCATCATTGATCAACTTACTGTCTTGGATATGAGATTTAAACATTTCTTCCTATGCTTTGGCTTGAACAATTGATGCTAATTTGAGCTTTTGTACCGGTGACATGGTGTCCAAGATTATCAGACCATGAAGTAGCTCTGGCTCATCTAGAATTTTTTTCTCTTTTTCCAAAAATTCTTTCACCACCTCTGTAGTGTCTCTTCCTGCACCAGAGACTTCATCTTTTTGTTCCTACTCTGAAGGATCTAAGTCCATGGCCATGTTGGTGTCATCCTTCTGCTCTTGTGGAGGATTATTTTTAACATGTTTTTCCTTGTCAGTTTTCTCCTCACTTTTGTGTTCTAGCGAGGATATAGTTTCAGTAGGTGGTTTTTCCTTTTCAGGTCTTTCTACTCTTTCCCTTAATTCTTTAACTTGTTCTTTTGTGAACCCATATCTTGCAGCAATTTCTTCTACTTCTTTTCTCACTTTCCTGGTGGATTCTGGTTTCTTGAGTTCAACATGAAGTTTTAAACTTAGTTCTTTATAAGTCCCAAACCTCTCTTCCTTAGTGTCTCTAGGTTTGCTGAGCAGGTGTTGGGCATAGTTTTCTAGTATTTGTCCATCTACCTCATATCCCATGGGCATTATCCATATTGTTCTGGGTTCCATAACTTCCATTAAGCATTGATCCTTAGTGACCATGAAATAGATTGTGTCCTTGTATTTCTCAACAATTCCCTTAGGGATTCATTCCCTAGAATGCATCATGCTTTGAATTTTTTTGAAATACCGCCACAATGCTACCTTTTACACATCATAACTTCCTAGACTATTCAAGTGATCCCTAATTTGCACAGCCACTGGTCTATCACTTGTCCATAATAGATTATTCATGTTGGGTATCTCATTCATGAAATAGAAGAATAAATAGATGACCAACTTACCATACTTGAAAGGGTAATTCTTGCTTTCCTTTATCTTCCTCAAGTTCTCCATTAATTAATTTAGCAACAACTTGCATAGGTCATAATCTGCATTCTCCTTTATCATCTAATAGGTAGTATAAATTGTTGTGCCAGAAACAGAGTTCTCCCAGTTGGAGAAGTAGACCTTGTAGCCTAAAACCATTGAGGCAAATCTCACACCATGATCTGTAATATCATTGATAGTTAATGCCCTTTTGTCAAATTTGGTTCTGGTGGCCTCTGAGACAATTTGATTCTTGATAGCCTTTAGCAAGGGCATGCTACTGGTGGAGTTCAATCCAGTTACTGCCTTGTTAAATTCTTCCTTAGTGATCTTGAAGGGTTGTCTTAGCCACATGAATTCATCGTGCATTCTGCTAAGCACGTACTGGACCCATTCATCTTCCACAAAACTAGGGAAGTGTGCATATTAGATTAATTTCTTTTCCTTTAGGGCTTTATACTTCGGCTTCAAGTCATATTGATCATCACATAGATGGTTCAGAAATAATTCTGCAAATCTCCCATCATTGTGCTTATCTAGAGCAACATGTATATATGCCCTAACACCCTCAACATACAAAACTCCATAAGGAATGTCTGAAAACACACCCATCGGATCCACTTTTGTTGCTTTAAATGGGTGTTTCTTAAATTTAGGCCAAGGTCGGTCAATGACATCAATGACTTGCAGAGTTGCCATTTTAGAATTTCAACTGACTCACAAATGGGGTTAGAATGAAAATACCTTGTTCCGCCGAGCTAGGGTTTCCTTTGTCTAAGTCACTCTGAATCCTTCAAATCTTAATTGTTGTCACTCAAGTTCTGCCTTAGTCTCTCCTAGATGTCTAATATCCTGAATGCAAAGTGATTTTGAAATCAAACAAGTCCCTTTTTATCCTCCGCATGACTTGACCTAAATCGTCATAAATGCTCATTCCCAAAAATCTGCATGACTTCTTTGATAGATACAGTCGATCAAGATTGCTCCGCAATGTGTCACATTGACTTTTTTTCTTTTGGTTTTTCTTTTAAGAGATTTGTCAATCAAATTCCATTATATACCTTCGTGCCAGATCTTGGCACTTACTTTTTGGCTGGGGGTTTTGGATTTTCAACACTGCTCCCCCTGAGCCAGAATACCCAATTTACCTCTCATAGGAAGTATCTGCATTAGATACTGGTGCGGATCTATCCTTTTCTTTAATTACTTCCTTTGTGACCCAAATCATGTCCATTTCCTTCTTGGTTTCAACTAGATCAACCTTTTCTTTTCCTTTATCATTCCTCTATTTTGTTTTTCTTTCTTCAGCATAGTAATTTCTCTTCACATTCTTGCTTCTGCAGAATTTTGAAACATGTTCAAATTTGTTGCAATTGAAGAATACAATGTTTCTTTGTCCTTAATTCCTACCTCTAAATGAATTCATCCTTGATCTACATTGATTAGCCATGTATCCAAATCTATTGCATATGAAACACTTTCCATTGAATGATTGATTATTCCTTACATTGTAAGATCCATTTATTACCAAATTTCTACATTCATTTGATTTGTGACCAATTTTCTTGCAATTGAAGCATTGACCAGAGAATGATGAAATATTTTGATTTACTCTACTCCTACATTGAGTACCTTTATGACCAAACTTATTGCAATTAAAACAATGGCCATTGAAAGATGGATACCTCTGAGCATTTGGTTGTCTGACCAGAGGTCTTCTAGGTCTTCTTCTTTGATTTCTGAATTGGTTTCCTCTATTTTGCTTTGACTCAGTGTTTGTTTGACCATATTTTGAACTTTCTCCTTTCTCAAATCCCAAACCTTGTTTATCATCAGCACTCTTCTGACTAGCAATCATTTCATCAAGCTTTGCAGTACTTATCTTGAACTTTTCTTCATAGCTCTTGGCCTTTTCCAAGCCTGTTTTTAGACTCACAATTTCTTTTTCAAGTTTGGCACAATCTTTTGATCTGCTTTTCACAATTAAATTCAAATCTTCTTCTGCTTTTGTTCTTTCTACAACTTCTGCTTCCAAATCATTCATGGCTTCAGTTGCTGATATCAATTGATCACTAACTTCTTTGTATTTGTCTTTGAATTTCTTGACTTGTTCTTTTAACTTTGAGATACATTCATCAGCTTGTTGCAAGTTTTCCTTCAGATCCCTGGTTTCTGCTTCAGATTTTTCAAGATCCATAAGGGTTGCTTCTAGTTCCTTGTTGCTTTCATAATTTCCAAATATTCTTGCTGCCATGATTAATCTACCCTAGATCTTCCTCAAGTTGTTAGACTTTTTCCAAGGTACTTGGCTCTAATACCAATTGTTGATAGCAAGGAATACTGAGAGGGGGGGTGAATCAGTATTCCACAAAACCACTTGTTAATAAGTTTATTAACCCAAATTCCAAAGTTAATAATTTAAAAGCAGAATAAGCATAGGAACAGAAACCACAAAGACATAACACATGAACACCAGTATTTTTACGTGGAAAACCCAAAAAGAGAAAAACCACGGTGAGTGTTAGCTCACAATATATTGTTATAGCACAATAGCGAGTTACAAGAGGCTCACTGCCTTAGGGCTCACTACCCGGAGCTCACTACTCAAGAGAAAAGGCTCACTACCAATTAGAAGAAGAAAGTAAAAGAAGGGTGGCTCACTACCAAAGATGAACTGTTGTGATTGCATCTACATATGCATGGTTACAGTTCCACTTAAGCTTATAAACACTGACTCAGAACTCTTCATTTCAGTCTGCCCCTATTTCTCTGCTCCTACATATGCTCAAGATCTCCCTTTATTTGTTGCAGCCACTTTATCTTCGCATATTTCACATCAACATATATCACAATGCGCAACCCACACTCAACCACATAAATCAATCCTCTATTTATATCCGCAACTAAATCTTTCTCATGATCAGGTCAGCAAGCAAACTATGAAATGCATATAACAAGTGTTATATCCTATCAGCTTGTTCTTGTGTTAAATCTTCAATGAGGATCCAAACCATCATGTACATGTCTTCATATATGTCAGCTCTAATCATACAACCACTCATATTTATTATCTAGCTCATATTTCTTCTCTACATACGGATTTAACCAACCTGTCAGCTTGTTCCTTAATAACATATATGATAGGTTCCTCTGTCACATCACAACTCATGTTGCAAACCAAATGCGACTTCATGAATCATATTCAGCAATCATTATTGATCTCTTGACATGTCTTCAACTCTACAGAATAAGATAAATCTGTATGCAAAAATGTGGACCTTAGAACTATTGCCTTGTCATATTGTAACACTGTCATACTAGATGTCGGTATTGGAGAGCCTGTAGAGTAAGATCTATTGTACTTCTGGAGCTACAAACTTGGATTATGACAGTCATGACCTATCTCTATCTTACTTTAGAGCCACAAGACAAAACATGCTAATGCAGAGGAATGCAGACTACTTCATTCTACATTGTTCACTATTTTTGTCATAAATTTGCTGACCTGGACTTAGCCTTCTCATCAGATGACTTCTGAAGGAAGTCAGATCTTGATCACTAGAATATAACAGCAATAGGTAGCTATAGACATCACACCTGAACTGCATCTGCAAGTCTTCAATTGCAGAGGCATACTGATTCACTTGTTGTCCCTTACTCAAAATACTTTCCATAGTTAGCCATTTTGGGCTTCCAGACCAAAATACTTTGTGCCTTGTTGCCAACTCAAGATTGTCTGTCAGAGTAGTGTCTCTTTGCCATGCTGATGGATTCTTTTTGCCTTGTTGTCATCAATGACAACACACAGATTATCTCTAGAGCAATGTCTCTTGCCAACAAAGCATTGAAAGATGAAACTATCATACCCTTATTGTAACCATTCATCACCTGATTTCTGCATCCACTAGCTCTATGACCAATTCTTTGACATATAAAACATTGACCAAAGAATGATTGAATATTTTGATTCATCCTGCTCCTACATTACATAGCCTTATGTCCAAATTTATTGCAAGAGTAACAATAGCCAAAGTACCTTTGTGTAGCTGGTTGTCTGATAGGTGGCCTCTTGAAGTTTTTCTTCTAGTTCCAGACCTGTCTGTTATTACCTTTCTTTACTGCATCCTTCTTTTGGTAGTTGTTCTTCTTTCTAGCATTTTTTGAAGTTTGATTTGTCTTTGAACTTTCACCCTTTTCAAATCCTAATCCTTCTTTGTCCTTAGGAGCCAAGTTTGATTTGCAATTATTTCATCAAGAAGTATGGAGCTCTTCTTGAATTTATCTTGAATTTTTACCTTTTCCAGTTCTATCTTTAAGACCACTATTTCTTGTTCAAGCCTTGAGCATTCTTCAAATTTACCTTTCAATTTTTCATTTAGGAATTCTTCAATTCTTTTTCCTACCTCAATTGTATTTTCAAGCTGGTGATTGTTTCATTTGATTGATTGATCTGTTCATTTACTGCCTTGTATCTTTCTCTGAATTTCTTGTTTTACTCCCTCAACGTTTTGATATATTCATTTGCCTCCTTAATATTTTCTTCCAAATCTTTGTTCTTACATTTAACTTTTTTTAGATCTTCAAGGGCTGATTCAATTACTCCATTCATGTTAACAATGCAGTCTTCTTTAGTAAATTCAACAACAGGAATTTCTTCTAAAGGAATAGGATATCTCCTAGGTGCCATGTGTTCACACTTCAAGATCTTCCTCAAGTAGTTAAGCTTCTTCCAAGGAACCAGGCTCTAATACCAATTGTTGAACACCTAAAATACTGAGAGGGGGGTGAATCAGTATTCTTTGAAACCACTTAAGCATTTAAACATGCATTCCACATAACATATTTAATTTGTAGTAAGAAAGGAAAGCATGAAATCAACTATCAAAATGAACAACAGATTTTTATGTGGAAAACCCAAAAAGGGAAAAACCACGGTGAGGATTAGCTCATATATATATATATATATATATGAATAACAATATTGATTACAATTAGGCTCACTACCAAAAGGATTCACTGTCTGTAATAGAGAATGCTCATTGTAGGTGGCTCATTGCCAAATATGAACTGTTAGTAGTGCATCTAACTCATGTTAGAGATACAGTTCCACTGAAGCTCAAAATACTGACTTGACACACTTCATCTTCACCACAAACTTATCTAATTCCTTTTCTCATCAAACTCTGCTCAATCACACACACTTACTTCTTTCACACACCACAAACATCAAAATCACTCCTTCAAACAAGAAATCAATCTTGTATATATACCGCTTTCAAGTAAACCATCAATTAGGTCGGCAAGGAGATGTATCATATGACTCCTTAACTTGTCGGCCAAAAACATAACTCAATACTCTTTGTGGAGAGAATCAAGGTGTGTAACACATTGAGATAGGTCAACATGACCTATATTTACTCCCATGACTATATTCCAAACATGTCTTGACTCCACACAATTTCAACACCTTTAGGTCATCGTGAAGCAGCAATAGCATGAAGTAACTATTAGTTCATAATTCAACACCAAAATTCTTACCATTTGAATCATACACACCTCTGACATCCATAACCTCTTCCTCAAAATTGCATGGCATGATATTCATATGCGATGTAATACAAAGCATTCCAATCTGTCTCTGGCACTATCATTACACTATCATTACAAAGTCTGATACTCTGACAACTCTATCTTTCAATCCAAAGGATTTCAAGACCTGAATCTTTGGATTTAGACTCCTTTAGTATGCACCATCATTACGTTACAACCGCAGAGCAAAACTCTTCATAGCGGGGAAATACGAACTAAAGAATTGTGGCCATGTCATAGTTTTTATTCAGCAAATGCCTTATGAAAATCTTCAGCAAGTTGTACCTAACTGTGAAGCACCAAAATGAAGGAATATCATGCTTAGGTGTATTCTCCATTATATTGTACTTAGTATCTTCTCTGAATCAATACTTAGGATATCATACTTAACCATACCAACACAGCTATACATGTATACCTTACTAAACCTCTCCAGACCAACATAACTATGTCTTTACCCTTTGTTTCCATCAATGACAACATTGCTTACTACCATGTTCATCAGTCTCTTCATCATCATGCTTATGTTGCCAATAGGTAGAACCTCCACCTCAAGTCTTAAGGAGGTCCACTCATCATAGACAATAACTAGATATGTATAATTATCCTAACTAGATGTGTATTTTTTCTTTTATTATTAACATATATGAGACTAGGACTATGAAGGAGGCATTGGTATGGATGATTCTAAATCCTAGAGAATGGTTATGGATGAGGAGATGGCTGCATTGAATAAAAATCACACATGAGACTTAGTACCTTTGCCTGATAGTCATAAACCCATTGGTTGTAAATGGATGTTTAAAAGGAAGATTGGTTCTAATGGTAATGTCGAGAAATATAAAGCTAGACAAGTTGTAAAGGGATATTCCCAAGTTGAGGGAATTAATTATGGTGTAATTTTTTCTCTAGTTTGTAAGATAACATCCATTCAGTCCTTATTATCTATTGTAATCACCTTTGATCTTGATATTAAGAAAATGGATGTGAAAATAGCTTTCCTTTATGGTGATTTGAAGGAAGAGATCTACATGACACAACCAAAGCACTATGTGAAAGGAGGTAAATAATCTTTGGTTTGTAAGTTTAAAAGTTTTTGTATGGTCTCAAATAGTCTTCTAGGATGTGGTAATAGAAGTTTGATTCCTTTGCGTTGGGTTTGGGATTTCTAAAATCCAAATTGGATCAATGCATCTATTAACATAGACAATGATCAATTCCTTGTTATTGCATTATAGGTTGATGATATATTATTTTTTATAATAGTAAGGATGTGATTTATGACTTGAAGTATCAACTTTTAGCATAATTTGAGATGGACTTAGGGGCTCCAGATATATTTTGGTATGGAGATTAAAAGAGATTGAGTGAACTAAAATATTTTGTTAGGCTAGAGAAAGTATGTGAACTCAGTATTCAAGAGATTCAGCATGATTATTTATAGACCATTATGTCTTCCTATCTCAGTGGGAACCTAATTATCTATAGAATAATGTCAAATTTAACCTAGTGAGATGGAGGATATCACTCGAGTACCTTATGCTAGTGCTATCAAGAGCTTGATGTATGCTATGGTCTATACTAGATCAGGCATTACCCAAGTAGTGGGAGTCCATAGCCATTTCATGGCTAATCATAGATGAGCTCATTCGGATGCAATTAAGAGGGTCTTAAATACTTACAAGGTACCTCCAAGTACTCTATTTGTTATCATGGTGATTCTATGGGGGAGTAACACTTAGTTAATATTCATGAATTTATGGATTCAAATTTGGTAGGTGATATTGATAGTAGGAGATCTACTAGTGGTTACATTTTTACTTACTTCAGTGGTGTTATCAATTGTATGAGCAAGTGATAGGCTATAATCAATTTAACCATTATAGAAGCTAAGTACCTAAAATTACTCATGCTTGTAAGGAAGCTATCTAGCTTACAAGATTATGTTTAGATGTAACGCTGAGTCAAGGAGCTATTATAATTTTATGTGACAATCAAAGTGCCATATGTTTGGAAAAGAACCTTACCTTTCATGAGAGGACTAAGAATATTGATGTCTCATACAATTTTTTTCTGACATGGTAGAGGATGGGAGGGTGATGTTGGAGAAATTTATCACTTTGTAGAATGTTGCAAATGCATTGGCAAAGCTAGTGAGTACAAAAAAATTAGGTGGTATTCTGATTCTATGGGCTTCTTGGACTCTAGCGATTAGTTGATAGTGTTGGTACTCTATTTGCTCTTGAAATATGTTTAACAAGTGGGAGAGTGTTAGGAAATGTGTTCCAACCTTGCATCCTAATCTTAAGAACATAAAATTATAAATTTTGGGTTATAAAATGAAAAAACAACTCAATTTTTGGGCCACAGAGGTTATTTTTTACCCTAAACTTTTTTTCTAGATTGTTCTACATCAATTTCCAAATGACCAAGACATGAACCTCTTCAAGATCTACAATTATAAAAAATGGGCTCAATTGGCTTCTCAAATAAAAAGTTATGGCCTCCAAAATTTGGGCCTCCCATATCAGAAATGTAAGATTTACGAGTTGTGTTATGTTAGAAAATGTCTCCCTAGACTTTTCCCTCATAGGTTTAGCTCCCAGGTCCCTTGTTTTGCATCTTACATGTTCATTTTGACTCCCAAAAGAAAATGGCATGAAACCCATGTCACATGGGGCATGAAGGACATTGTGGCACTTAACCCTGCCTTGAAAAAGGACCTGCACTTAACTCGGTCGATATGTCCTTGAATGTTTGTTGAGAAAGGAGGATTTAACCCTTTTGTCATTATCCCTCTTTTTCATATAAAACATTTTGGTGAACCCATGTTTATTTGAAATTTTCACCTTTGTGAGTGTTTTACTCTAGACTTGCATTCATTCATTTTATTGCATTTGAAAATTGACCAAAAAAAATTGAAAAAATTGGCATCTGAGGCTTGCATTTTGGCATAATTTGAATTAATTTGCATTTAATTTCATTTAATTTTTGTTATTTTCAGTAGATCTGATTTAAATTGCGTAAATTCATCTTATTTAATCATTTACATTACATTGTCATGCTTAATTTGTTAAAAATTTGCTTGAAATTGTGTATTTTTCATAAAAACCTAATTTTGCATTAGCTAGGGTTTGTAGTTAAATATTGTTTCAAATTTAACTACCCTTTTCAAACACTCATTTAGGACTTATTTCTAATTATAGTATTTCATCATAGTGTCCTTTTTGTAAAAATTCATGTCTAGGGTTTGAAAACCTTGCATTTTCACTAGAATTGGCCTTGTCGTCCCTCTAGAATTGCATTATAGGTGTGTTGTGAAGGATATTATTGCATTATTGGACTGATATTCAGCTTATTATTTTCTGCCCCTCTTAAAATTCTTCACAACACCTCTTCTTTTAGTCATTTGCATTGAAAATTTGTGAAAAAGGTGAAAACTCAAGCATTTTAGATCATAAACTTACATAGTTTTGCACTTGTTCCTTGCATAAGCATTGAAAATATTTTAAAATCTGATTTTTCATACATTTGAATACATATACACATGGCTTATAATCTTAACAATAATTCTAGGCTTCCCCCTAGGCCTTATTTAAAAAGAATGAACCCTGAACCTAAAATTACATTTACACCTCAAGACAAAACATTTGTAGACAAGGAAGGAACCCTTTACATTAATGTGAAAATAATGGAGATTCCAATGAATGGTACACTTATAGATCCTAATTGCATGACTAATGTGATAACGGAAGATTTTCTCCTTGCACATAATTTGACACAAGATTCCTATGAACCTTCAGATATAAGGATTAAGACACATAATGGAGCTTTAATGCCTACCTTTGGGAAGATAACTTTATTGGTTATGGATTTTGATAAAGTCGTGGATCAAGTATTTGAGGTTATCCCTATATCTGACATCTTATGTGTAAAACTAGAACACCCATGGTTAAAATCTATGAACGATGTCCCCTCAACTATTCACAATTGCATAAACTTTCCTTCACATGGACAAGTGTGTACTATTCGACGTAATACATATCAACCTTTGGCAATGGACAACAACTTTACCCTTGATCACTTTTGGCCGCAACCTGATAGAGACCCTGAGCCATGAAGAGATCACTCTTTCCTACAATATAGATGATACAAAATAAAACTTATATCAAGAGTGGTCGAGCCTCCTATGCAAACAACAAGAGACAAACAACCCGCATTAGAAGAACTTCCTAGAGGACAAAATGAAATGAGAGTAAACCAAGATTTTTATGACTATGATGAAATAATTGGTGTGATCGAAGTGGATAAGGAAAAGTTTCATAACTCACCTCATCCACGAAGAAATGGTATCTATGCTGAGGTTCCTCCCCCATCATCCTTACAAGGATAAGGAGGCATTCACAAGAACAAAACACTTCATCAAGACAAATGAGATTTGAACATGGTGCTTCCTCCTCTAACATGCAAAAACCTATGGAAAAACATGATAATACTTTTGAAAATATAAGCAACAAGACAAAAAGAAATAGACAAGCAAGAGAAAGAAGGAGAAGAAGACAAGCTTTTGCCTAACGAAATGCACCTCAACAAGAAAACATTCCACCTAACATTGAATCAAACCAAGACAAGATTAACACTGAACAACTTAAAGACAAGAACAAAAGTTGGGCTATGGTACCTTATGAGCCTCTTTCCTCTAGCATTCAAGATTGGGAAGATGATGACTTACTCGATGATTACTGCTAGTTTGGTTGTCCCTACAGGTAAGTATTTCTAACCTTTTACCTCTATGTTGTGTTTCTCTCGTGATGTGTTATGTGTTGTTTATGACTCCTTGGATGACCCTTGATACTCTTGTAAGGTAAAGGATATTGGGAGACTGGGCCTCTTTCGAGCCCTTCTTCTATTTGTATCATCATTCTTCTATATTGCCTCTTGTCTATTTTCATTGTTGTGTGTTGTTTCCTAGGGGCATAGTGTTGCAATTGGTGACCTGGGGGCACCTCCCTACGTGACAACCCTAAGGTACTTGTTTCTCCTCTCTTGATTTATTATTTACCTTCCTCTAGTGGTTTTATCTAGCTGGCAGATGATGAAAACCAAATATGACTAATATAGACCATGTGTCCCTACAATAAGTAAGCAAAAATGGACCTAGTCCATACATGAAGATGGGGTTGATATATATTATCCGACGATTGGCTAGTAGAATCACTTTGTGTGATATTTTGAAGATGTCTTATTGCACTAACAAACCATAACAATATTATTGCTCTGTTCACTTTGTTTATCTTGGGTCTCACCTTGGTTACACTCGGTTCTGAGAGCTCTGCGGTATAGCCCCACAGTTATACTCAGGTTCCAAATCTATAGTATAACCCCAGCTCTTTATGTGATTATGTTTATGCATTGCTTTTGGATCATGTGATGTGGTTATTATCTTAGAGAAAGATTTCTAACCCCTCTTCTTGTAGGAAATTGTGTGTTTGTGGGAACATTCAACAATTGTAAAGTACATGTAACCTTTGGGGGCATGGGCTTTGTGAAAGCTCTTGTTCCCTTGTGTGTTTTCTCTCTACCTTAACGTGATTGATATCGATACATGATATCAACCACCTTAAGGTGGGGGCATATATAAGGTAAGTTGTTTGATGATTTTGGTACTAACGAAGCGTGTTTGTAAGCCCTTTGCAGAGGCAGGATGTTGTATCTCCATGTGAGTGCAGATCTTTATTTTATATTGTAAGGAGAAAGCCCTCTGCAAAGGTAGGATATCATATCTCTTGAGCTAGTGCATATCCTTTTTATTTTAAGCCCTCTGTGGAAGCAGGGATGGTGTATCTCTTGAGCTAGTGCACATCCTTTTTATTCTAAAAGTCCTCTAAGTAGGTGGGGTTGGTGTATCCTCCCTTAAGCGTGTCTTTGGTGGTTGTTGTGGCATAAGCCTAACCATTAGGTGTGCCTATAATTTGCATGAGATAGTGGTGAACCTAGCAATAGGCTCCTTCCATTGCTTGTTTTCCATGTTTTAGACGTATAGTATGCCTTTGACATGTTATACGGTGCTCATGTTTTCCATGTGTTTTCCCTTTTGTATGGCATGTTTGTTCCCAAGCATAGTCTAAAGGTCCGTGTGGTGATAAGTCTCTCCTATACTTGGGATTTGTATGGTGTGTTTGTTCTCAAGTGTAGTCTAAAGACGTGTGGTGATGAGTCCCTCCTACACTCTGATATTGTATTGTGTGTATGTTGCCCCATATGCAGTCTAAAGATGTGTGGTGATGAGTCTCTCCTACATTTTGGGTTGTGTTTTTACTTTCCTTGTACTTACATTTGCATTTCATATATATGAAAATGAAAAAGAAATAATCACTACATTCACTATATTCATTGTGTTTTATGTGTCTTCAATATTATCTTCTCCATGTTTTGCATGACTGTAATTGTCTTCTCCATGTTTTGCATGCCTGTTATTGTCTTCATTGTGTTTGGCGTGTCTGCGGCATGTTTTCTCTAATGTCTACCTAAGACTGGGGGCTAGAAATAGTTCCTCAATCTTAGTGTATGCATTAGATTCAAGTGCTTGGTGTGTTCAATGTGTTTTGACCATACTTTAATGCATGTATGGACCTTGCATTTATACATACATTAAAGTGGGGGCTAAATGTTATGTTAGAAAATGTCTCCCTAGACTTTTCCCTCATAGGTTTAGCTCCTAGGTCTCTTGTTTTGCATCTTGCATGTTCATTTTGTCTCCCAGAAGAAAATGGCCTGAAACCCATGTCATATGGGGCATGAAGGAAATTGTGGAACTTAACCCTAACTTGAAAAAGGACCTATGGACATGGGCTCTAGCGCCTAGGCAGGTCCCAAATTTGAATGTCAGTTTTGTGATCGTTAATTAGGTCCCATGCCGACATCTTAAGTTTGAATTACGAAATTCTTAGTAGGAATGTGTTTAGTTGCATATATAAGCATGTTTAGGGTTTCATTTGTAAACTAGAAGATGATTGTGAAATTTGGCAAACTTGTGGTTTTAGAGCATTCAAGTTATTCATTGTTGTAGAGCAGAGCATTGTTGTTGTATTTGTGATTGCATATTTGGCTTCATCTTCTCGTGTGTTGAAGAGTCTTCATCTATGTGAGATCCACACCTCCGAGGTGATATCTATTTGTGTTTGAATCATTTATCAATTTGTTTTGCCTCTATCTAATAGGGATACACACTCTTTATCTGACAACGTTGTTTAGAAGACTTGAATGTCTCTTAGGGGCTTGACTGAGGCAAGCCTCTAAACACCACAACCCCCAACCACTCTCCTTGTGATTTTAGGTTACAGGTGTCGCATCTGAACGAAGTGGAGTTATAGGGAACAGTAACATAGTGTGTAGATTTTGGATCTCTAAAGAAAAGCATTTCTTGGACTCGAGTGCCAATACCAGTGTCCTCCAAGGTTGAAAACACAAAAATCATTGGGATAGTGACAATCAACATTTAAAGAGGCTCTGAAATCCTAAAGAACGCCTGCCTTGGACTTGGGCTCAAGTTCTAGTGTCCTCCACATCTCCCGAGATAGAAACAGAAAATACAGTGATTATCATTGTTGAGAGGAGATCCGGATTCCATGAAGAAAACACCACCTTGGATAGGGGCGCTAATGCCATTGTCCTCGAGTATTCCACATCTTGAACTTTGAAAAATGGTTAGTAACTAATCTCTGCCTTCTACCTTAGTCTGCAAGCATTTGTCGTAATTCATCATTTTACTTAATGTTTTGCATAATTAGGGTTTTAAGGGTATTTGAGCATTAAATTGATACATTAGTTAACAATCTCTAAATTTCCACATCGTTCCAAGTGACAGCCTAGCCTATAGGTGAATCCTCTTGCAAAAGTGTGATCGAACTCGGTTGATATGTCCTTGAATGTTTCTTGAGAAGGAGGATTTAACCCTTTTATCATCTTCCCCCTTTTTTATAGAAAACAATTTGTAAGAGGGAGTTACACTTGTTAACCAACTTATGACACATGTTATGACACATTATAAGGCATCTTTGAATGAATATATTGAAGCCAAAAAGGAGCACTTAGGAACTTAGGGAGGTGGAAGTAATATGTTATTTTTAGCCTATGGACTCATCTTGGGGATTGGGTGTTAGACATTTAATTAGAGATTATGGCAGCACATTTTAGGTGGTTTTAGCTCATGGTTTCCTAATTACCATTATATGGTTTCATGTATTTCTTCTTCTATTTATCGGGTTCTTGAGATGGATATTTTTATAGTAATTTTTGTAGGTACTATTATGCTACCTGAATTACTCTAGATCTCTTATTTGTGATACTCCTATAAAGGCTTAGACTCTACAAGTGTATTGTAACCTTTTATTATTGAATAATATCGTTTCCAAAGTGATTTTTGTATGTACTAGTATGCTAACAAAATTACTCTAGATCTCTTGTTGGAGATACTCGTGTAAAGCCTTAGACTTTGCAAGTGTATTGTAACCTTTGATTATTGAATAATATATTAAGTTACTTTAGAGTGAGGTTTTTCTCCCAAAATAGTTTTCTCCACATATCACTGTGTTATGATATATTTATTTTGTGTTTATTTCCTTGTAATTGTATGATTAGTTTAATTTTCGTACATACCTCCTCTCATAGATTAGTGTAGGAAGTGTATTCCAGACCCTTTCTTCCTTTCAAGATGAATAATTGTCTTGTGAGGCCCACCTTTTCCCTTGAAAGCTCACTCATACCTATGGATAAGTTTTAGACTTATTATTGATATTGACACTATTTAATTTGCATATTTATTATGGACTCATGATCATGATGATAGGTTACTATGGACATTAATATTTGGTTATATTAAATTAATTATTCATGAGAACATTGTGATGGTTTGATAGTGGATGATTATGTTATATTGCATGTTTTTGAGATGAATATATGTTGCACATTTTCATTATCGTTATGATTTAATTTTGGAGTATTGTTTTCAATTATGCCTTATAACTATCAAACTAACCTAGCCCTGAATTGAATTGGTAACCTATGCATGATTAATATGTGATGTGTTATGAAATGTAATTGTGATGAGTAATTAATTGTGATCTGATGATGCAAATTGTGGATTTCTTATAATATATAATGATTATGGAATTGTAATTTTAATTGATTCAGCTATTTTATTGGATGTATTAATATTTTTTGTCAGTGTGCAAGTAATTTTGATGGCTAATGGAAATATTTGAGGTCCTCTCAAAAATCTAATTGTGTTATCCTCAATGATGCCTTTAGGGGACTAAGGCCTTTATTTGTAAAAATATGTTGTAATGTGATAAAATTATGATGTTAATTTGATTTTAATTTTGTTCTAGAGTTGTTGAGTGAGTCATGGGGGTGATATGTCATCTTATGTGGAAAATTTTGGATTTTCATTTAGGGGGCCTTTTAAAGGGTCTTGAAATGTAATTTTCTTGAGTATTTTGATGAAATTAGGTCCCTAGGGTAAGTATCTAAGGGTTGGATACCTTTTGGGTTATGAATTTTAAGTTTTGGGGTTGAATTAACCACTCCAAAGTTCCTTCGAAATAAAATGGTGTGGATGGACTTTGGGAAGAGGGATGGTGGACCTGTCACCACCAATCTCCCTTTCCTAGGTTCATAGATGAGAGGTGATTCAAGTACATCCCCATCCCAATGCTTCACATGTATAGGAACATAAATTAGGAAGATTTTTGGAGAATAGTGTATAAGTACACCCCTCTTTTCTAGGTTTGACACATGTGTGAAACTTGAGGAATCAAATCACTCCTTGGGATTTGGGTGAAGGAATGAGAAGAGGTGAGGTGAAGGCCATGTGTGACCTACTCATTAAGAGAGGGGGGGTGACATGGAACCTATTACATATACCCCTCTTGTAAGGTTAGAAAGGAATTTTTGCTTCATTTTTATTCTTGTGTGTGTGAGAGATAGTATTCTTGAGAGATTAAGTTTGAGAGAAAGTCTTGGAGACTTCTTGGGGAGATTCATCAAGTTCAACTAAACTATCTTAGTTAAATTATTGAGGTAGGCTCCTCATTCTCCTTTTTTAGCTAGATTTAATGCTTGTATGGTGATTTTATGCTTGTGAAATAAATCCTCATAATTGTTTGTGTTTATTTTTCTTGGATTGTGTTTGTATTATTGTGGGAAGGGTGTTAGTCTTTGGTTAGGATGTCATGCACACATTTTAAACATTGACAAGAAAATCAAACTAACAAAAATTTTCTATAACCTGACTCTAAAACGCCCTCGCGTGCAACATGTATATTTGATGGTATGTACACTCAACGTTTTTGCATGTGAAACCAACGTTGAGCATGCTGCATTTAAGCAAGACAGGAAAACATGAGTTAAGGGAAGTGTGAAACTCCTTTCGCACCCCTTAGATATGGGGTTAACCTAGTAGGTTTACGTGTCACAACATGCATTACCACGAGGGGAAGTCTCCTTCAAGGGACAGTCCCTAGGGTTTCTAGATGAAGTGATAAGGTGGTCTTGCCCTAAGGTTGAGGCCATAGTCCTACCCATAAAATTCAAAAAAAAAGTAACTATATTGCTGAAACAAAATATTAAATTTATTCTAACATCATATAAGGTTTCATTAATACAAGTTATAACCAAAATAATCGTGCGACAAATTCCATGCAAAGGCAAAGCCTAAATAAATTAATTTACTAAATGACCTTCAAAATGGCCCTGGAACATTAATTAAAAGCACCAAAATTAAATACAATAAAGAATTAAATTCAACATTAAATAAACATTCACACTTTGCTATTAAATATAAAACTACAAATTTAATTAAATAATATCCATAAATTTGGCATTATAACCTTACAATTATCCCCTCTAGGATCAAATAGGTTAAATCACTCAATAAATTAAATTTCCTACCATAGAACCTTACAAAATAGCTTAATATTTCCCTAAGTGAGTTTAATAGTTGGAAACGGGTATAGGGTCCCTAAACATTAGGGCAACCCTCTCAACCCTAGTTTAAGTTTATAAAAGCAATTAATTTCTTTGTTTCACTCACAAATGTGTGTTTTGGTTTTGTAGGATGAAGGAGGAATTTTAGGGAAGCCTCTTCCCTATGGGAAGATTATTTCCCAACATCAAAAGTTCTAGTTTGCTAAAAGTTTTTCAATTATTTTAGTTTTCTCTAAAAGTTTGTTTTCCCATTTCCTTTTGTTTTTCTAAATGTTTGCAAATAATGGTAGGTTTAATTCTCTCAAGTTTTTTTTCCCTCCATTTTTTTTTCAAATATAGTATAGGTTTCCAAATAAAAATATATTTATATTTAAATATATATTTTAAATATAAATATAACAGAATATACAAACGGAATATATGAGCATACATAAATATATAACTATATATACTAGATGTATACATTTATTTGTAAAAACTATGGTCCAATAAAATATATGTTACTGTGTGTATACACAAAACTATGTATATACATAGAATGTATATACCTCAATATACATATATAAATATATATTTTACCCACAAAATATGAAAAATACGTATACTATGTAACCTCAATATATATATATAATGTGTATACCACAGTAGACACATAAATATATATACTTTTCCACAGTAAGAAAATCACAGAGGCCGAATGAAAAGTAAATATTGCAAGTTTTAATGTTTAAAAGAGGCTCAAATAAACATGGGTGGCAATGTTTTATTTTTATTTTTAATTTGGCAGGGATCGAAACCCTTAAGAGGGCACAGGCTCACGGACCACAAGTCGTGGCCTGTGGCGGGGCTACGGAGCCCCTGCCCTCCACAGAGCCCATGGGCTCTGTGGAGGATGGGGCCTCCAGCCCCTCCACCACATCTTGTGTGATATTTTTTAACTCCTTTTTTTATTTTCCAAAGCAAAACTTTAACCTAACTCTTAAAGACTAAAATACTTTTGTTCTATTAAATATTTAAACTTAAAATATATTTAATAATATATATATATATATGCTCAACTTTCTCTATGTACAAATAGAGACTTAAGATATAACTTATTTTTCATTCATATATATATCATTAACATTAATGATAGGAAAATAATTTAGTCTTACAACTAGGATTTTAGCAAAGAGTAGTCTTAATCACCTACACAAATTTTATTAAAGCAATAAGTATATTTTTTTAATACAATAATATCCCTTTTTTAAGCTAAAAGAAAGAAATATTCTTTGTAAGCACTTAAAGAAGCATATTTTCTTTTATTTTCTCACAATCACACACACACACACACACATATATATTTGTCAATGAAGGGTAATGAGAGAAAGGAAGGGAGAAGGGTAATGATAGAAAGGAAGGGAGAGGTAATATACAAGTATTTTTCTATTTTTCTTTTCTTGAATACTAGGAATAACACTTTTATTCTTGTTCTTTACATAATGTAACTCAATAATGACAATAGGATATAAAGAAGAATTTCATTCTTTCATATATTTATTTCTTTGAATAATACAACCTTTCAAGGGGTAAATACACATACAATGAAACATATGCAAGGGAGGTTTGAACCAACTCATTAACACTTCTCATACCATTTACAATGTTCAATATCTTAGGCTTTGTACAGAGCATTTACAAAACATTACAACTTATCTATCATGCCCACAATTTAACACGTGGACTTGAAACACAACCAATAATTTTTTTTGTAAAAAAACATGCTAAACATCACATAACTCACTTACGTACAACATGCACGTAAGTTGAACACATGCACTTAACGTTGTTGCAAATGCAACGCATGTTTGGCACGTCGCACCAAGGTGGGGAAGTATGATACTCAAGAAGGGTAGTACGAAACTGCTTTCACACCCCTTCAATTATGATAACAACCTAGCTAGGTTTAGGTTACACAATGTGTGTTGCCTTAAGAGGAGTCCCTACTACAAGTGATGTTTCCCTAGGGTCTTCTAAATGATGAAGCGAGAGATGGTCCACTTTATAAGTAGAACCTAAAACCTAGTTTAAATGATAAAATCTAATTAATTAAATTAAGGATTTATTCAATTATAATGTGGAAATGTTGTTCTTCAAAACCAAACATTCAGTTGAATTAAACACACACCAAAGATGACATTATAAAATTTACACTATAAAATTTGACTTAAAACAACTAACTAGACTATAGTAACCTTCATAATTTAAGGTCAAATTAAGGCTACTTAAGGTACCTCAATAGTCAACTTAACACAAGAGATAATAATCTCCATCAAAAGGTATTAAAAAGTCTAAAAATTCACTTAGGGAATCAATCCCTAAATGAGGAAAAAATAATTAAAATTATAGGGAAAATATGTTTCCCTAATGTTGAGGATATATTAATAATTAGTAAAAAATCAAACTCCTAACTATAGAAAATTAGGAAGATAGTTTAATTCTTTTCTAAATTTAGATTAACTAACCTTAAGTTTGACTAGTGGCCTAAATTAATTAGGGCAACACTCAAACCCTAATGTTTGCCTATGAATTTTCTAAGGTCTTCTAAATAGCTCATAATTTGCTTGCAGGTTTGAAGAAAGCCACAAAGAGGAAATCTCTTTCCTTAGGGGAAAGATTATTTCCTCAAGCTAATTTTTTCTATTTGATGCTAAAATATAATTTGTTTAAATTTTTTCTATAATGAGGTTTAACAAAGCATATTTCACCTATATCTAGTTTGCTTTAGATTCACTATTGTACAAGAATGAAATAATTCATTGGCAATCCTTTAGTTAAAATCATTTCTCCATGAGGCTATAAGAAGTATAGATATATTATATAACTTATATATTTTCAATATATATATATGTATTTATATGGTATCATAAATATATAAAAATAATGATGTGAATACTCTATTGTGTGTGTATACAACATTATGAATACACACAGAGTTATATATATTTTATATAAAAATAATAGGGAAATACTCTACTGTGTGTATACACAGTACTGGGTATACACACAGAGGTATATGTAAAAATGATGATGTAAATACTCTACTATGTGTATACACCTGTTATGTATACACACAGGAGTATATATGTATTATATATGAAAAGATAAATAACAATTTATAATTAAAGCCAAGAGGCAAGTTTAACAGACCGTCACAGGTTTGAAGGAAGAGGGCGCAGTAAACCCTAACCCCAACAGGGGTTGACTGGGCTAGCGGACTAATGTAGTTTGCAGGGCTTAACCTACAGCCTACATAGGCTGCAGGTCTATGGGTAGGGGGAAGCGGAGCCCACGCCCCCACACCACCCGCAGGCGCTGTGGGGTCGAGATTTTCGACCCCTGCCCCATAGGGCCTATCGAGGTGGGTTAGGGCTTCGGCCCTTCCTGCCCAGCTTCCCTAAAACAACTTTTTATTTTTAAAAACTTCCTTTTTAAAAATCTTTTTTTTTTCTTTATTTTTTTATATGGAACTCATATATATATATATATATAATTTTTTTCCTTTCCTTGTATAAAAAAAGATGAATAAAATTATTTTAGAACCCAAGCTATATATATAACGTATATTTAATCTTAAAACCTATCTCTTTTTTTGTAATAAAATAGAAATTATATAAGTCTAATATATATATTTTTCAAAAGCATATAAATATTTGTTTGATTTTTCTTTTGGAAATAGATGTAAAAGACTTGTTTCCAAAACAATACATCTATCAAATAAGTGCAAGCTATATATTTTTCTTTTACAACTAACATTATGTCGTAAGGAGAGTATTTTATTTTGTAACGTTAGATACATTAGAAGGAAAACTAATTCATTTATTTTCAAATGTCACTATAATGAACTAGGTAGTAAACTATTAAACTCAAAAGAAATATTTCATTCGCCAATGACTAATTTTCCTTTTTTTTTTGCATAGCCATTTTGAAGTGTAGGAGAGAGAATACAAGGAAACTTCTTTCCAAGAATAAGCAAAGGAGTAGGAGAGAGAGATATACATGATAAACTCTTTTTCTCTTTTTCTTTTCAAATCAACTCAATGTTAAATAAATCAAATACTTTATTTCCTTTCAATCTTTCATAAATACATTAACATCCCTCAATGCATGAATAACAAACTTAACATTACAATGAGATATCATGCATTTCTCGCCTCCCTTTTACAAGAGCACTCAGTGCTCAAGGCTTTACACATAGCCTTACAATAAGAGAACATTTCTCTTATACAACACCAAAATAAGCCAAGGAGACTCTTCTCCTCCATCTTCAACTAGCCCAAATCCTGCAAAAATCCATAATAACACAACAAAGCCAATGGAGGTGCTCACCACCCAACCATAGGCTTGCTCACAAGCCTCCCTTGAGCTAGGAGGTCTACAAGTAACCCCAAAATACACACATACACAAGGGAGGAAACCACACACTCAAGCAGAGAAGCACATTCCCAACCAAGGTTATTCACAAACAACATCCATATTCCATGGATTTGAATAAGGAGGAGAGAGTGGACTACTCTCCTTAATGGGAAAGACATCAAATACCAACTTGAGATAACAATCCTTTCTCATAACTCAACTTAACTATCCTCTCATCAATATCATGTCATATTTCAATCTTAACCGCCTTATAACACCAATAATCACAAGGAGGGCGCTCTTGCCTCTCAAATGTAACCACAACTCAAATAAGGCCTTAAGCCAAACAACTCCTCTCAAGGAGTGAGCTTCCCCCAAGGAGGTTCTCACCTCTCTCCAAACCCCAATTACAAGGCAAGCTCTTCCACACAAGTGGTGAGAATTTTCCTTAACAACCCATCCCAACACAATGGTACAACCAAATAAGAACATACAATGCATGCATTACATAAGAAAATAAATAAACTACTAAAATCTTGAAGACTCTTGAGAGCTTACCTCTCAAGCTCTCCAAGTATGAAGGAGTTGAAGAATATCTACTCAAGAGTTCTCTAACACTTAAAAAATCCTCTCCAAACCCCAATCTCTTCCCAAAATAAAAAAGACAAAAATCCCTTTCTCATCTCCAAAGGGAGAGATAAATATGGATGAAAAAATAATTCCCTTGAATGTGGAGGTGACACATGTCACCTTCCCATTCACTCTCACAAGCATTAGTTCCCACAAGTGCTCTAAAATATGTGTGAGACCTTGGGGAAAGGGAAGTACTTGGGGTTCTCTTCCCAAAGGCTTTTGCATTGTGTTCTCACACATGTGAGGCCTTTGGGATTCCCCCAAGTCCACTCAAGAACCTAGGGTAGTGTGATTGGGATAGTGCGATTGGGATGGAGACAAGTCTCCATTCCTCTTCTCAAAACCCTAGCTCGCCACTTTTCTTCTATGGCCTTTTTGAGGGGTCATAGCTTGCCCAAAGTCCAAGATTTGAGTCCCCAAAGGTACCTAGACCATAGCTATCTGACCTAGGGTCCCTAAACCCACACAAAAATCAATAAAAAGCTTTAAAAACACATTTTAAAATGCCCCAAAAGCCCATGAATGAAAATGGACATGTGGATGACAACTCATCATCCATCTCACTACTTGACAACCTTAGAAGACTCATAAATCAAAGTGTACAAATAAAACACATTAAAACCATTCCAATTTCAATAAAAACCTTAATCCACCTTAGGGATTAGGTTGGCATTACTGGTTAAATACATGAGTTACTTAGTAGACCTCTAAATTTTCATTGGCTATGGAAATGCCTGCATACTTCAACACACACATTAATATGTCCAACATATATATAGCCAAAGCAACAAGAGTTAAACACACACAAATTCACTCAATAGTCAAGTGTTTCAAACACAATTCAGTCACTTTCAAATATCAATGCATAATCTAATCTCGAACTTTTCACAATTCTTTTTCTAATCATCAAAATTAGGTGTTCTAATAACAAATAAAACAATTCAATCCTACTTACAATATTATAATTTAATTACAAATAATTTTGTAATAATCAAGAAGTATAATATTCATTCATTAACATAATCAACCACATTACAAACTTATCCCTATGTTCATAGATATAATCATTTCCAATTTACCTATATCATTGAAATCCATTCACATTCATAATTGAGACAATCAAAGGTAAAGCAAATCATCTTTTAGCTAAAATCAAGAATTAACATAATCACTTCTAACTAATTCATCATCATCATCATAGTCAAATAACATATGATTTATCAAGTCAAGACATGTATCTCACATACATAATTGAGTCATAACACAACTAACTCTTAATACAGTCCTCATCTGCATATGCAGTTGGATCAACTATTTTAATTCAACCTTAATACCAATATAGTCTAAAGAATATGATCTTAAGTCCATATACCACATACCACTTCTAAGTGTATCAATCACAATTAGGTCTAAAATTAAGTCTGTCACACAAGGGTGGGCCTCACATTATCCCACACTGGAACAACTTTCACAAGGAAACTATTCTCCTATTTTTCCTTCCTTATGCCATGAATCCTACAAAATACAATAAACTCTACCAAGGCCAAAGGAGCGTTCACCACCCAACCTTAGGCTTTCTTGCAAGCCACCCCCAAGCTTGGAGGCCTACAAGTAATCTGGGTTCATTCTCAACATAAAGGACAAAAATAGAACACACATTAAGCACACCAACTCCCATCCCATGGAGATTAAATAAAACTAAATCCATTCCTTAGATTCAAAAAGGGGGAGAAATTGAACATTACTCCTCAAGGAGAAAGAAATAATGATAAAATCATAATATCCAATCTCACAACTTGAGAAATGCATATCTTGCTATCTCAAATCACTTCCTAACAATTCTATTTTTTCTTTTGATCAGTTAGTAAATCAGTTCTCACAACATTTCCAGGCCAACATTGGGTTGCAGATCATGTTTACTGACTTCATTCATTATCAGTAGAGAGCTAATGAAAAAGTAACTAATTTTATCTATCGTTATCAATCCCTCTTCTCACAAATAACATGTGTCCTGCTAGACTCTAATGTGCAGCAAGTTTTTATCAAAAACCTGCAGCCACAGATTAGGGATAAGATCATGTTGATGAAGTATCCATCATTTACACACTTATGCATAGCACTTCATAAATATTAGAAATAAGTCAACCAATTTGAGGTATCTACCTCACTGACTACTGGTCATTCCAATGCTTCTTCTTCCTTTACAAATTATAAAAAGAATAAAAACTTCTTTAAAAATAATGCTTCTATAGTTGTTAACAATGTAGTGGCTACAACACCCTCACAAGTTTCTTTAGCCCCCTCTACTCCTAAAATTTTAAACAATCATAAGTTCACTCCTTTAACCAAGTCCCTCTATTCAATTTTGCAACAGCTCCTAAACAATAGTTTAGTGCAGTTGCCTCCTATGCGTCTTCTTGATACTCGTAAGCCTCTACCACCTACATATGACCCAAAGGCATTTTGTCAGTTCCATAGAGTCCTTGGACATGATACTGAATGATTTTTACATCTGAAGCACATTGTGCAAGACCTCATCACCCAAAATGTATCCAAGTATCTGGCACAAACAATAATGAAAATAAATCAGTTGCTCTTCCCAACCAACATTTGCATATCTACATCAATCCCATGTCGTATCATTCCTTTAATTTTGTTGATCTTACTTCTTCCTTTATGATGCTAGTGTTGGCAACTTGCGTATGATGTCTAAAGATGTTGTCATTAATGAAAACAAGCAAAGAAACAAGATTGGAATAGTGGTTTGGTCCGAAGAAGAAGACTTAGCTATTTTGGCTAAGTGTTAGTAGTATACAAGAGATAGCGATAGAGCAACAGTATAATGAATGACATTGGTCCACAGTAGAAGACAAGATCATGTGGTTCTAGTATGTTATTTGTATTCCTTTGATGATCCTATATCTAGGTTTTTAGCTCTTGAAAAGTACCAGAAGCATACACTCCAATAGACTAAGTCCAGAAAGACATAGTACATTGTGATTCAAAGAACACTCATTTGTTTTGGTCTACATTCCTCTGCTATTACATATATTGTTATGTAGTTTTGAGGTGTTGTAAATATATGTTTGAAGTACCCAAATCTAGAGTTGCAAGGTATGAGTTCTACCGGAGAGTTAGTTATGAATGCCTAAGTATCACTACTCGGTATGGTGTAGTTTGAATGTGACAGGGTATGTATTCCAGTGGTCTACATTCTACCACAAAACAATATTTTTCTCTACGGTTCTGAAGGCATGATCTATGACATGTGAGGAGTCTCTGATATGGATTTGAGCAAGTCTTGTGGTCCGTGGTGAAAGATGTTGTCTAACAGTTCAACTGATCCAGTGAACAATCTGTGGATAAGACCGACATGATAGTATGATGTGTGCGCGATAAGTTTTGGTGTTTGAAACTTAATTATAAGTGGTGAAATAGTTGAGGCCAACATATGTGAAAGTGTTTCAAATATTATTTGGGTCCGCCATGGATTTTGGAAAATAAATTTGGCCGACAAAGCACATAATGCATGACTACACAGTACACTTTATAAGGCTGACCTAATATGAAGATTTTGTTTGTTGCGGATATATATATATGGGATTGCATTCAGTGTTTGATAAGTGGGGAGAATGTGAATGTGTGTAGAATATGAATAGTAGAGTAGGCAACAAAAAGTAGAAGAAGAGAGATCTTGTCTAATGTAAAGGTAGAGTAGTGAAACAGAGCAGTCAAGATGAAAAGTTTTGAGATAATATTTTGAGCATACATTGAAGCTACATTCATGCATGTGTAGATGCAATCTAAGCAGTTCATTTTGCTAGTGAGCCATCTCCTTCTTTCTTTCTTTCTCTAGGCAGTGAGCCTTCTTGCAGTGAACACTTCTTTTGGGCAGTGATCCCTAAGGTAGTGAGCCTCTATTGTAATTCGGTATTGTTCTTACATAATATATTTTGAGCTAAAACTCACCGTGGTTTTTCCCAATTTTGGGTTTTCCATGTAAAAATACCTGTGTTCATGTGTTATGGATTGTGGTTGTCTCTTCTGTGCTTGATCTATTTAATTATTGCATGTAGTAAATGTATTGTTAGGTTAGCAAGTAAAAAATTTAATAAGATATTGATTCACCCCCCCTCTCAGTATCTCAGGTGTTCAACAATTGGTATCAAAGCTTGGTTCCTTGGAAGAAGTCTAACAGCTTGAGGAAGATCTTGGAAAGTGAAAACATGGCAATAAGAAGGTTTGCTACTCCTCCCAAAGAAATTAATTCATTTGAAACCACAAAAGAAGAATGCTTGCTTGTTAATGAAGATGAATTAAGGGTTGCCCTTGAAGACCTTGAAAAGGTTGAATTGGAAAACAAGGATCTGAACGATAATGTCAAGGAAGTAGATGAGTGTATCAAGAAATTAAGGGAGCAAATCAATAGATTCAAAGAAAAATACAAGGAGGCTAATGGGTAACTAATATCAGCAAATGAGACCTTGAATGATCTAAAAGTGGCGGTTGTGAAAAGAGTAAAAGTAGAAGAAGATCTAAATCAACTTGTGAAACATAAATCAGAAGAATATGCCAAGCTAGAAAAGGAAGTTGGGAACCTAAAGTATGATTTGGAAAAGGCAAAGAGTTATGAAGAAAAATTCAAAATAAGCTCTACAAAACTTGATGAAATGATTGACAGTCAGAAGAGTCCTGATGACAAAGAAGGTTTGGGATTTGAGAAAGGTGAAAGTTCCAAAACCGGTCAAGAAAAGCATGTTGAAATCAAGAAGGACAAAGGAAAACAAATCCAGAATCAAAGGAACAGACCTAGAAGAGCACCAATAAGGCAACCAAATGCTCAAAGGTACCCTTCTTTCAATGGTAATTATAGTGCATGCAATAAATTTTGTCATAAGGCTACTCAATGTAGGAGTAGAGTAAATCAAAATGTTTCATCATTCTCTGTTCTATGTTTCACTTGCAACAAAGTTGGTCACAAGGCTAATGATTGTAGAAGTCAAGTAAGGAATGGTTATAACAATAGAAGGAATGCTCATACCTTCAAAGGTAATTGCTTTATATGTAAGAGGTTTGGTCACAAAGCTAGTGAATGCAGAAGTTAGATAAGGAACAACTATAATGGAATGAATGCTCAATCTTTCAATGGGAATTGTTTTGCATGCAATAGATATGGTCACAAGGGTAACCAATACAGATCAAGGATGAATGAAAGGAACAATGGACATAGAAATGTTGTGTGCTTCAATTGAAACAGGCCTAGACATTTTACAAGATTCTGCAGAAGCGGGAATATAAAGAAGGATAATCAGAATGAAACGAAGAAACTGGTACAAAAGACAAAAATAGCAGAGATCAAGAAAGAGATGAATCAAATGTGGGTCAAGAAAGGTGTACAGGAAGTCAAGGATGTGTCCACACCAGACTCTGGTGTTGGCACTTCCTCTAGGAAGTAAATTGAGAGCTCTGGCTCAAGGGGACCTTAATGCAAAATCCTACTCCCCCAACCAGAATTGGGGTGTTGATATCTAACACAAAGAGATAAAGGTATAAGACTGAATGACAAAGCTTACAGAGAAGATTCTGGTAGAAAAGAAGCTAATGCAGTAAATTGCGGAGCAATCTTGATCAACTGGGAGCCACAAAGAAAGGGTTTGATAGCTTTTTGAATGAAGCATTTAATGTGATTAAATCCTGATGAAAAGAGAATATAAGGGATTCATTTGAAATAAAAATCATTCTACTTTCAAACCTTCAAGCGACTAAAGAGACCTGAGAAGCAAGCTAGGAAAATTCAAGCATCTGGCGAAGAAACTCTAACAAAGGCAAAAGAATACAAAGTTCTGAATGAGAAGAAATTAGATACCTAGTTGGATTTTCCTGTGATCTTGGATGATTCTTGGGTTAGGTACATCTTGAGCAAGTTTCATGATGAGTTTATGTGGCTTGATGAACCATACATGATAACAAAAGAAGCCATCAAGGTTGTAACTGGTATGTGCTCCACCAGAAAGGTTCTGGCTTTGAAGAAAATGAAGAACAATGTGGTAATGTAGCTGACAGGAGCTAAATTTGATAAGAGAACTCTCACCATAAATTTCATTAAGGATCCAGCAGTCAGGTTTGCATCAATGGTCATTGGATACAAAGTGTACTTCTCCAACATGGAGAATTTTGTTTCTACAACCGCTATATACACAGCATATGACATGGTCAAAAATAACAAAGATTATGACCTATGTGAATTGCTTCAGGGTGAACTAATGGAGAATTTGAAAAAAAATAAAGGAAACAAAATATCCTTTCAAATATGGAACTTTCATCATTTGTCTATTCTTCTACTTCTTGAGAGAGATACCTAGCATAGGGAATATTGGTTGGCTTGATCATGCACCTGTAGCTGCACAAATCAGAAATCACCGGAGTATTTTGGGAAATGCAAACAAACAGAATGCAGCCTTATGGGGTATTTCAAGAATTTTCAAAAGAAAATGTAGAATAGGGCCCGGATCCCTAAAATGTTGTAAAGAAGTATGAGAAGGAAATAGTGTTCATGGTAGATAAGGACAAATGCCTCATGGAGGTTGTTGAACCCAGAACCGTTTGGGTCCCACCTATGGGTTATGAGGTGATAGAAGAAGTTCTGATTGGTTTGGCAGATCTAATGTTGAGCAAACCTAGGGATCCCAAGGAAGAAAGGTTTGGGACTTATGAGGAACTTTCCCTCAAAGTGCATCTTGAGCACAAAGAACCAAAAATAAAGAAGGATGCAAGGAAAATAGCCAAAGAATTTGCCAAGAGCCATGGGTTTACAGATGAGGAAATAAGCAAAGTAAGAGCAAAAGGAGAGGCATCAAGGGATGCAAGTGGTCTAGAAGGGAAAACATCAAAAGCACCAGAGAAGAAGGAAGAGGAGAAAATTGAAAAAGAAAAACCTACATCTGGCCCTACAAGAAGAACAAGAGCATCCACCTCTGCAGTTGCTTCAAAGAGTTCTAGACTCTCTATTGCAGAAACAAAGGCAGCAAGTATTGAGAAGAAGGCTGAGAAAGAAAAGATTGAGCCTGGAAAATAAGCACCAGTAAAGAAAAATGAAGAAAAGAAAGAAAACTAAGGCAACACAAAGAGTGTATGTGAGTATAGGTGAAGAAGAAGAAGAGGAAACAAAGACAAATGAGGAGATTAAAGAAAAAATAGGCAAGAATAGAGGAAACCTCCTCCAGTAAGAAGAAGAAGCCCTCATAAAAGTCCAGAAAGAAGAAGGAAGATGAAAAGACTGAAAGTGAAGAAACGCTATCCTTGGAAGCAATGGTTAACACATTTGCTCAACATGGTACCATAAAACCTATGGTTGACATGTATGATGAAAGAACTGATGTTGACAAGAAAATCATTGTGATTGAGCTTCTGGATTTGACAGTGATCAAGATTTTTTTTTAAATCATAGTCAAATCCAGAAGCTCAATCACAACACTATGGACTATGGAAAATTAATGAACTCCAAGAAAATCATTGAAACAGCTGTTGTAAGATACTTAGACATGTTCTGCAAAACATTGATTGAAGTTATAGATGAATTACCAGATAGTTTGGGTAGCATAATGTAAACAAGAAAAGAAGAGGCCATGGTTAAAGATGTTGAAATAAAGGAATATGTCTTGATAAACTTGTGTCCAGACATCACAAAAGAAGAAAAGGCCAAGGTTACCAAATAGCTAAGTGAAGAATTTAGAGCCATGAAAAGAGTTAATGCCCTGATGTCTGGCAAAACTGAGAAAGTGGTCAAGGAGACAAAGGAGATAACACTAAAATTGCTACATGAGCTACAAATTTCAACCATTGTTGATACTGATGAAGAGGAATAGAATTTTGGTGGTAACAATACAATTTTGGAGACAAATATGGAACAGAACTTGGAGCAAAGTATAGTTAATCCTCCTGTGAGCACAAGGAGTAAAGAGGAGGTGAATATAGAACAAAGTGAAATAGTTCCTCCAGATGAACAAACAAAAGAGGTTGAAAAAGAGAAGAAGTCTGAAGAAGCAAGGATAGTCTCTTAACAAGATATCTCTAAGGAACAAGAAGAGCAGAGAAAAGAGGAAAATGAACAAATGATGGACATTCCTACTCTAGATCCTGAAGGAAATGAACAAGAAAACATTCAAGATCTCCCTCTGGAAAGACAAGAATCTGTTGTGTCTCGTGGTGAAGAGATAAAAAGAGACACTATTGATTCATTAAGGGAATTTTAGTTGAAGCAAAAAGAAGCTCAAAGTGTAGACACATCAGATTTACTACAAGGACAAATAGACTTGACCACTACATGTCTCCCTCATAGAAATTGAAATTGGGCACAATGTTCTAAGCAATTGCTCAAGAAGAAATAATAAAATCTCACATGAAAGAGAGTGAGCTACTTGGTGAAGCAATAAACATCTTTGAAAATATTATGCTTGGAGTTCAAAGAGATAGAACACTCTCTCCCATAGAGCAAATGGAAAAGCTTATAGAGTCTATGAATTCCCATTTTGAATCATTTGAGAAAGCTACTGATAAAAGGGTAAGAGTTGAAATAGACAACAAGAGATTAGTGGAGCTAAAAGATAAGGCTTCTCAAGACAAAATTATATTAGATAAAAGTATAGAATATGCATAGTTAACCCTCAAAGAAGCCAATGAATTATATCAATTTTTTCTTACATGGTAGGTTAAGACTAAGGATATAAAAGATAAAATAGATAAATGGGAAGCTCAAATAATGAAGATATCCAGGTCCTATGATCCGAAAAAAAAAGATGCTATTGGTAATTAGAGGGCTCAAGTTGAAACCATTCATTCTAATATACATAAGCTATAGACACAGAGGGATATCATAAAGCATAGAATGGGTCAGCTTCGGGAGGTAGCAAGTTTTAAAATTGCATCTCTAACTAAGTTAATAGCAGCAGCAAACAAAACAAGATAGATCACTGAAGCCCCTAACATAGTGAAGAAAGAAGAAGATTTGGTGTCCCAGATTAATGGGCACATACTAATTTTGAGTGATGCCAAGACTAGCTGAGATGAAGAAATGGTGCAGATGAAATAGATCTATAAAGATGTTTTCTCATAACAACAACAAAAGTAAGCATTTTTTCATATATCACTTACATGTGGCAAAGCAGAAGAATAGTTTTGAATTTTTGGCAACTTGTACATATCTCTGTATCATACACCTTTTCCATTGATGTCAAAGGGGGAGAAGAAATGAAGCATGTGAATTTTTTTTTGAAAAACAATAAAAGAAGCATGAAGATAGGGGGAGCAGTGTATAAAGAGATAGGGGGAGTTGTAACAAGTTTTTCACATAAATTTTTGCCATCAATGCCAAAGCGGGAGATTGTTGGCAACTTGTGGATGATGTTTGAAGATGTTTTCATTGATGGCAATAAGCAAAGAAACAAGATTGGAATAGTGGTTTGGTCTAGAGAAGAAGACTTAGCTATTTTGTCTAAGTGTTAGCAGTATAAAGTAGATAGCAATAGAGCAACAGTATAATGAATGACATTGGTCCACAGTAGAAGACAAGATTGTACGATTCTAGTATGTTATATGTATTCCTTTGATGATCCTATATCCAAGTTTTTAGCTTCTGAAAAGTACCGGAAGCACACACTCCAACAAACTAAGTTCGGAAAGACAGAGTACATTGTGATTCAGAGCAAAACACTCATTTGTTTTGGTCCGCATTCCTCTGCTATTACAGATATTGTTATGTAGCTTTGAGGTGTTGTAAACATATGTTTGAAGTACCCAAATCTAGAGTTGCAAGGTCTGAGTTCTACTGGAGAGTCAGTTATGAATGCCTAAGTATCACTACTCAGTATGGTGCAGTTTGAATGTGATAGGGTATGTATTCTAGTGGTCCGCATTCTACCACAAAATAATGTTTTGCTCTGTAGTTCTGAAGGTGTGATCTATGACATGTGAGGAGTCTCTGATATGGATTTGAGCAAGTCCTTTGGTCTACAGTGGAAGATATTGTCTAAAAGTTGAATTGGTCCAGTGAACAGTCTGTGGATAAGACTGACATGACAGTATGATGTGTGTGCGGTAAGTTTTGTTGTCTTAAACTTAATTCTAAGTGGTGAAATAGTTGAGACTGACATGTGTGAAAGTGTTTCAAATATTGTTTGGGTCCTCCATAGATTTGGGAAAATAAATTTGGCCGACATAGCACATAATGCATGACTACACGGTACATTTTATAAGGCCAACCTAATATGAAGATTTTGTTTGTTGCGGATATATATATATATATGGGATTGAATTTGGTGTTTGATAAGTGGGGCGAATGTGAATGTGTGTAGAATGTGAATAGTAGAGTAGGTGACAAAAAGTAGAAGAAGAGAGATCTTATCTAATGTAAAGGCAGAGTAGTCAAGATGAAAAGTTTTGAGACAGTATTTTGAGCATACATTGAAGTTGTATTCATGCATGTGTAGATGCAATCTAAGTAGTTCATTTTGGTAGTGAGCTATCTCCTTCTTTCTTTCTTTCTCTAGGTAGTGAGCCTTCTTGCAGTTAGCACTTCCTTTAGGCAGTGAGCCCTAAGGTAGTGAGCCTCTATTGTAATTTGGTATTGTTCTTACATAATATATTGTGAGCTAACACTCACCATGGTTTTCCCAGTTTTGGGTTTTCCATGTAAAAATCCTTGTGTTCATGTGTTATGGATTGTGGTTGTCTCTTTTGTACTTGATCTATTTAATTATTGCATGTAGTAAATGTATTTTTAGATTAACAAGTAAAAGATTTAATAAGATACTGATTCACCCCCCTCTCAATATCTTGGATGTTCAACAGCTAGCTTTGACCTCTAACATTCCCTCCTCTTCTTCTTATGACGAGATGGTGGGCATCATGGATGTTTACTCTCGTCCCACTTGAGAGTGTCTCATTCCCAAGCCCATAATTTATTTCTCTTCTTCCAATATCCCTACCAATATATATGAAGTTCCTCTCTACATTACCACCAAGCTTAATGGGAAACTTGTCAAGGGTGTCCTAATTAACCTCGATTACTTAGTAAATATTATAACAGAGGAGTGTCTATATATTCATGCATTATATAAGGATGTATATGAGAAATTAGATGTCTTTATATGATTTCATGATGGGATGTCACGCCCTATTCTAGTTTTGATTAACCTAGCGATCTATGTGGGACCCAAAACCTTAGATATTTATTTCTCCATCATTCCCACCTAAGATCATTTTCGTTTAAAGTTGGGCTATCCATGGCTCACTTCTATGATAGTGGTCCCCTTAATAGTTCACAGATTCCTAAAGTTTCCCCATGATAGTGTAGTGCATATCATCCACCATAGTGTATTTACACCTCTCACCATGCACGAAAACTTCTCCTTGGACTACTTCTAGCAGACCTAACTAAGTTGTTTTAACTGTGCCATGGCTTCTTGTTTCTATCATATTAGAAGTTTAAATCCTATCAAATCATTCAATTATCTAGTTGCCCTTCCTCTTCTTCTATTGTGGCTACTTCTCCTTCAATGTCTCTACCTTCAGAGGCTATTGTTGTTCCTTTTACTACCCCTCTAGCAATTCAAGGAAAGTAGCCCTGTTGGGTGAATATTTTGTCGTCAACTCGCTAAAAACAAAATGGTTATAACAACCTCAGTGTGATGAGATAAATCTCTCCTCTCAGCAAGGGGAGGCTCCCTTCTTACTGCTTATTGAAACAAAATTAAACTACTTTAAGCTAAAAGTATTTACACTAGCTCTGACCATGTAGGGGGTGTGTTACATTCATCCTTTTCTCTTCTTTTAAAAAAGATGTTTACAATGTTTCATGGTAATATTCAATAATGCTTCTACACTTCTAATATTAACCTAAACAGTAATCACCAATATTCTTGATTAAACATATGAATAATCAAAGAGTACCAGTATAATGTGCTAAGAGACCGGAAGAGACACAAAAGCACAAAATCTTTTCGCTACCTTCAATGAGAGTTTTATAGTAACCAATGACATAAGTTGAAGCACAAAGTCTTTCAACTCACTGTTATCAAAAAATGTGGTTAAAAGTATTAAACTATCAATAATCCAATAATCTCAATGAAATGGAAATAAACAAGATTGAACACAAAGGAACAATATCTTGCAAACCTCTTTTATTCTATGACTTCCATTGGTCGCCTATCTCAATTGATCTTGTTGTATGAATATAGCCCTCAGAAGGTGTACTTCCTTTCTTTTTCCAAGATGACAAAGGAGAACGGTTGTTGATAGGTTTGCAATGAAGAGGGTCTTCAAAATGCAATGATAATGGTGATCTCAAGCTATGGGGATTGGTGCCAAAGGCACACTATGATTCTTGCAGAGTAAGTTTATAAAAAGCTTGGATGAATGAAATGGAGGAATAAGGGTTGTATTTATAGATTTTGGAGAGAAAAGATCAACGATGTAGAATGAATAAGAAGATCAATAGTTGAGGAAACTTGAGAGGATGTGCGTGAATAGGAAGAGGACAAGTGTCTTGCTCCTTCATGCATCAGGGGAGTTTAATAGAATAGATTGAGGAGTTAATTGAGATGATGGACTAGTTAACAGAATTGATTGGAGAGATAAGTGGGTTGATTGGGGAATTGACTGAGATGATTGAACAGTGAACTCAGATGACTCATTAGTTAATAGATTTGATTGATGAGTTAACTAATCTGACTGGAGAAGAAATAGGACATGTGGGTGAGAGAAAATTAGTTAATTAAATATTGAAAATATTTAATTACATGTGCACGTGGATTAATTGAATTATTTTTGGTATTAATTCAATTTTGGAGGAAGTAGGTAATTTAAATAAATATTTGGATTTATTTAAATATAGGGGAATGAGAAGAATTAATTAAATAATTTGGTATTATTTAATTTAGAATGATTTTAGAAGAATTTGGATGATTTAATTAAATAAATGGTTTTTTTTCGGAGGGAATATGAATCACATAAATAAATTGATTTATTTATTTATTGATAGAGGAATTTAGAATGAAATAAATATTTAAAATGTTTATTTAGATAGAGTCGTGTCATTTTTAGGTGTATACATTTTGCCCCTCTTTGATGCAATGTGTTTTATCATGTTGCTTTAAAGAATGATACATGCCCTAGTTTGCCCCTGGTACAGGTTTAATGACGATAGGATGCCCCCTCGAGAGATTGGATGGGAAGAATGTTTCGAGGGCGTGAGACGGACAATCTCACAATGAAGAAGGTTGAACAATTTATTTTAGGGTGAAGAAAATAGGTAATGGCTTGAGAAAGCGGAGGAAAAAGGGGACAAAGAACAAGCAGGGTCGCCATACAGCCAATTAGGGTTATAAGTCTATATATAGAAGTTGGGTCCACAATCCTAGTCGTTTGCACACTTGTCATTTTGTGAGAGATAGTAGGAGCTTTGCAAAGCACGGGAGCTAGAGCAGTTAGCAGAGAGATAGATATTCCACACGAGGAACATCGTTTCGAGCAGGTCCGACAATTCAGAGGGCCAGCAGAGGTAGGACCCCCAATACGTACTTCAAAAAATTTAGGCTAGCCGCATTTATGAGTGTAATAAATGCATGTCAAAGGTACTTGAATGAATGCGCAGCTAGGCGGTTCAGCACATTTGTGCCCTAAAACCACGCATCTATCTCAATTCAACGCATTTAGGTATTCTTGTTGCACATATGTTATATTTGTGCATCTGTTATGTGCTTCTGCGCATATGTTATGAGTTTGCGCATGTAGGTAGTTCTATTGCGCATATGTTAGCTCAATGCATTTATGTCGCAGAGAGACACATTTCTTCTGAAACTGTGCATATGCTCAATTGTGTGGCACATTTATGTTGAAGCTGCACTTTTGTTCTAAATTGGCGCAAATGCCACCTGGAATGGTGCATTTGGTTAGGATAGTCAATTACTGAGCGAAATTGACTTGATAGGCATCTTGATCGATGTGACAACTGATAAGTAATCTCTGAGATTGATTGAATCTAGACAAGAGATGATATGCTTGGTTCGATCAATTTGATATGGTAAGTAAGTGAGACCGATATGTTTGATGGTTGAGCAGGTTTGCATTGATACAATTTTGGTTGACGCTTTGCTTTGTTGGTTGTAGGGGGATATTTTTGACACTCTCATGTCGCAGGAGCCATTCCTTGTTACGATGTTGTGATGATACATGTTGACTGAGATAGAACAGATAGTGCTCGATGTGCTCGGTTTGGACTATGTGTGCTTTATGCTTGAGGTTCGTGCGAACCTCGGTCTGCTAACTGCTTTAGTGGAGTGCTTCCACAGTGAGGATGGGACATTCCACCTCCCCACTGGTGAGATCACTGTTATATTGGAGGATGTCTACCAAATCTTGTACCTTCCTATAGTAGGGGAGCAGGTAGAGTATGATCCGCAACACCACGTCGGGCTAGATGAGTGCAAGTGGGTATTTAATGATCCTAGCATAGTAGGAGCAATGATCAGTTGGCAGGATATGTATGGTTATTATGACTATTTCCCTGGGATTGTAGCTAGTTTGATCAGCAGTGTTGTATGCCCCGATCAGAGGTCACATGGCTTCGCAGTTGGCTGGAGTCAGACCTTGGAGAGGATGCTGACTGAGGGCACCTGTTTTGCTTGGGGTGTATGTGTTTTGGCTCACTTGTATCATGATATGCATTAGGTTGTGTATCGCGGAGCAGCCAGTCTTTCTGCAGGTGCTTCTTTGCTACAGTTCTAGGTGTGGGAGCACATAGCAATGACACGACCCATTTATACATTTCATAGGCAAAGGGATGAGCCATACTCTTATGGATACTCTGGTGTACTTTCTCAGCATAGGATGGGGAAGTTCGAGTACTGGCGACATCAGTTGGATAATGTGGATGCAGTTGTGTGGTGACCTTACATAGAGTGTGAGGTTTGGGAGGATGAGGCTGACAAGCTATCGTATGTGTTTCAGATGCGGTGGTTAATTGGTCAGACTCCACACATACTGGAGAGACAGTTAGTCAGTCGTGTCCTCCAGCAGTTTAGGCACGTGTAGGGTATGCCCCAGGGGCAGGCTTTGTTTGCGAGGACCTTTACAGAGCAGCGGCGATGGGGATTATTGGCTTCCTATGAGGAGGCTAGGACAGACTTTCTTCAGATTCCTTATCAGGCATGGTCGATGAGGAGGGAGATAGTTGACACAGGGATGATGTGAGACTATGATGATTGCTTTGCAGCGCATCCATTCCCCAGGTATTCAGGACTGGGAGAGCTAGCTCCTCATCTAGAGGAGGTGGAGTCAGAGGAGGAGGGTGATGGAGGTAGGCGGAGGAGGAGGAGTGGAGATGGTAGAGGTCGAGGAGATGGAGGAGACGATGGAGGTGAGGGCTGGCTGAGATAGTGGCAGAGAGTGGGGCAGGCCCCACCCTAGTAGGAGGTATAGTAGGTGGCCCAGCAGGTAATGGTTCAGCTGGTAGTGCAACAGGCAGTTGCACCACAAGTACCACAAGCATCAGATCAGCTTGACCCGCAGCAGCAGGTGCAAGGTGATGCAGTAGGCCTGTTACGAGGCAATGTTAAACAGATGAGAGCACAATTGAGAGCTGCAGAGGCTCGAAGAGATGGAGACGCAAGGGTTATTGCCGGCATTACCATAGAGCAGGATGCTTCCCTAGCCAGGGTACAAGCTTTGATAGGTGAGAGAGATGCAGCACTAGCTAGGGTACAGGCACTGATAGTAGAGAGGGCGCAGCCATAGCTGCACTGGGTACTGACACGGCCATAACATTTTTTGTTACATAGGTGACACAAGCCCAGGCCTAGGTTACACAGGTGATGGGAGAGTTAGCCACAGCGCAGGCTCAGACACAGTATTACAGAGGGTTATATCATGGGGCGGTGCCAACAGATCAGAGGGAACTGAGCTACAGGAGCCAGTCAGTGGCTGTGTCCTCGCGGAGGGCAGGTGGTTCTCAGTCAGCGACTTCAGGTATGGGCCCATAGTAGTCTGGGACAGGCCGAGGTAGAGGAGAGGGAGAGGGCAGTGCTGGGAGCAGCATCCCGCAGTAGTAGGGTTAGCTATGGTTTTAGACAGATTTTGGGCTTTTGTACATACATTTTTTGATGGCTCATGGATAGCCAGATTATGTATATACATCTTGTATTTTGCATAGCTACTGAGACATGTATCATTATTATTTTGATGTATGTATACACTTATTGTGATTTGACTCATGGATGATAGACTGATATTGTACACTTAGACAATTTATGTGTTTATGATTATATATGATGATGCAGCTTATGATGACCTACATGTATGTTGTTATGCGATGATCATGGATGCACTTTATTTTGTGATGCTTATATGTTATGCACATGTTTTTGATAGTTTTTTGATGAGATATTATGTATGCATCTACGTTATACCAATACACATCTATATGGATAATCTAATGCACTTATATGTATGCAAATGAGTTGTAAATGTTCACATTCTATGATGATCTAATGCTGACATTATGATTATAGCTATGTTTTTGTGAGATTTTTGGTTAATGCAATGTTATGTTGACTTATGCATCTAAGCAACCACATTATTTGTTAACATGATCTAAATGTTCATTATGTAGTGTATGTGATGAGACTATATGATGACCGACCTATTCAGGATATGCAAAGTTATGACACAGGGATATTTTAATGGACCTATATGAATGCAAAATGACTATATGCTTTTGGTTTAATGCACCTAAATGTATGCGAATGATCTAATCAATGAAACGACTATCTCACTTAATATGAAATGCAAAATGATACTATGTTTTGAAAGGAAGCTAGGTGTGCGTAAATCACTTCCTACACTAATCTAATGAGGGGAGGAGAGTGCAAATTCAATTTATCCTTACTATTACAACAATGTTAAACCCACTAACAGAGATATTGCAGCAAACACATAAACAAGAAAGTGAGACAGAAGAAGAGAAACACAAGATATACGTGGGGAAAACCCTTATCGGGTGAAAAACCCCACACTCCAAAACCTGCACAATGATTAACAAAACTGAAATGGTTTACAATACACTTGCAATGCAAGATCTCAGGAGTCTTTGACACTCATATCTAGAGACAACCCAGTAGCATAACAGTACCTGTCAAACCTATAATACATCTCCTCTGAAAAGCACCTGTTTATATAGAATATACAAGGTAGAAATGGCTCCACATAGGGATGGGCATCCAAATGGCCTCATGGCCCAAAACCCATGCCTATGGACACTTGTTCAACTCTGTAGGATGCTCCTGACAATTGTCAAGTCACCCCATCCCAAGGAGATCGCCTATTTCCAAAATGGGCTATGACAGATGCTCTTACGAATCTTACAACCGTCATAGAATCTGTCATAGTTGTCATAACTTACAGTTGTAAGAGAATCTATCATACACAGGCTATAAATAGCATATTCTCTTATAACATGTCATAGTCCACCTTGGGGTGCCCAAAGATGCCTTTTTCAAAGATGCTCTTCAACACATGTCTTCACCTGTCATAGAATCTCCTATTTCTGACTCTTACATGTCATAACTTCGTCATAGGAATCTGTCATTACCGTTACGTTCAATATTCCCTTACACAACATCCAAGATGTCAACACATAGCAAAATATTCCTACCACTAAGTGGGACGCCTATCTCCTCATGTGAGGACAAAATTACATGTGGTCATATGCCATGTAGGATGACACTTCATCGTGCCAATTCCCACAATATGACAACATAGGATTTGCATCCAATTAATACAATAGGAAAATAATAAATAAATACAATGTAAAAATACAAGGAATTACCAAGGTTGAGACACCTTAATTCCCAACATTCTCCCACTTGTAGAACACCTTGTAAGAGCCAATAGAACAGACAGGATTTAACTGCTATAGGCCGAGAGGCCCATAGACTCCGAACACCATCTGAACTTCTCTGTGCTCACTGGTTTCATTAATGCATCTGCAACATTCTTCAAAGTATCTACCTTCTCCAAATTTACCTTCCAATCCTCTACCATGTCTCTCATGAAGTGAAATTGTACATCAATATGCTTTGTTCTGGCATGGAAAGTTAGATTCTTCACAAGGCAAATTGCACTATGACTGTCACAACTGATTGTAATCTGACCTACATCAACACCAATATATGAACACAATCTCTTAAGCCAAATTGCTTCCTTACAAGCATGATTTGCAGCCATGTACTCAGCTTCTGTAGTGGACAAAGAAACCACAGGTTGTCGCTTACTCATCCAACTAATTGCACCACCAAACATAGTGAACACATAGGCACTGGTGGATCTCTTGCTGTCAATGTCACTTGCCTGATCAGAATCCACAAATCCATGAATACAAAATGAATGCGGAGGTCCTATAGCATTGCCATGATAGAAAATGGAATACTCAGAAGTACCCCTCAAATATCTGAACACTTGCTTAACTGCATCCCAATGTACCCATCTAGGATTAGCCATAAATTGACTAAGGACTCCCAGTGCTTGGGCAATGTCTGGTCTTGTGCAGACCATAGCATACATCAAACTGCCAACAGCACTAGCATAAGGTACTCTGCTCATGTCCTCCACCTGACTAGGAGATTTTGGACAATCACTACCAGACAACTTTGTCCCCAATGAAACATGAACACACAACGGTCTACAATCTGCCATGCTAAACCTGTCCAACACGGTCTTCACATACTTACTTTGGCTTAACCAAAGTTTTATGTTAGCTCTGTCTCTTCTTATTTCCATTCCTAGAATGTACCTGGCTGCCCTGAGATTTTTCATCTCAAACTGTGCTAACAGCTGAGACTTCAAATCATAAATCATATTCTTACCATTCCCAATCAACAGCATATCATCAACATACAATGCAATAATGAGAATGCGATCATTGTCAAATTTGCACACAATGATCTGATTTCGATCTCAGATAACCAATTGACACCACAAAAGCATCAAACTTCAAGTACCACATCCTAGGAGACTGCTTCAAACCATACAAAAACTTCTTAAGCTTGCAAACCAAATTTTCTTTACCTTTCTCTATGTAATGCTCTAGCTGTGACATGTAAATCTCTTCCTCTAAATCACCGTGAAGGAAAGTTGTCTTCACATCCATCTATTCTACCTCTAAGTCATAAGCAGCTGCAAGAGATAACAAGAATCTAATGGATGTCAACTTTGCAAAGGGAGAGAAAATTTCACCATAATCAATTCCCTCCACTTGTGAGTACCCCTTTGCAACCAATCTAGCCTTGTACTTTTCAACACTGCCATCTGCACCGAATTTCTTCTTGAACACCCATTTGTATCCAACGGGTTTCCGTCCATCAGGCAAAGGCACCAAGTCCCATGTTTTCTTCTTTTCCAAAGAAGCCATCTCATCCTTCATGGCCTCCTTCCAGGAACATGCATCTTTCATGCCCATAGCCTCTTTCACAGTTCTAGGCTCATTAGTGTTAGTAAGTAAAGCAAAAGCACAACTAGAATCAAGTAATGAATAACCAAACCTATTAGGTTGCTTTCTTGTTTGTGTGGACCTCCTCAATGGCTGAAGTTGAGGTTCTGCTTCTTCTTCTGAGCTTTCAGAGCTGCTAGAGCTCTCCTCATCATCAGGTTTCACAGGGTCTGTTTGTTCATTCTTCTCAGGGGTAGAAGGAAACTGAACCGCATCCTCTTTCTTTTCTGTCTGTTCTGGCTGTAGAACAATAGAAGAAGGTATTAGCTCTTTGAAGATAACACTTCTGCTATACAACACTTTTTCAGCCATAGGATCCCAAAGCTTGTATCCTTTCACACCGACACCATAGACAATGAAAATACATTTAACAGCCTTGTTCTCCAATTTAGACCATTTTTGCCTAGGCATATGTGCATATGCCTCACAACCAAAAACACGAAAAATGTCTAACTAAAGGCTTCTTACCAGACTACACCTCCATAGGTGTCTTACCAACAAGAGTTGATGTAGGAGATCCATTTACCAGATAGCAAGCAGTGGCAACAGCTTTAGCCCAAAACTTTTGTTTTAGGCTTTCTCCACTAAGCATACTCCTAGCCTTCTCCATCAGTGTCTTGTTCATCCTCTCTGCAACTCCATTTTGCTACAGGGTATATGGAGTTTTCTTATGCCTTTCAATCCCTTGCTCTTTGAAAAACTTATCGAACTCTGCCGAACAAAACTCACCACCGTTGTCAGTTCTCAAACACTTAATCTTTTTACTAGTTTGATTTTCAACAAAGGCTTTAAACTCCTTAAACTGACTAAAGACTTCAGTCTTGCTTCTAATAAAATAAACCCATGTCCTTCTACTGTAATCATTTATGAAAGATACAAAATATATAGATTTTGAAATCGAAGGAACATTAACAGGACCAAACACATCAGAACGAATAAGATCTAATACACCAGAAGACTTGTGAGAACTAGAGTAAAACTAAACACGGTTTTGCTTTCTATAAATGCAATGTTCGCAAAAGTCAAACTCAAGATTATAATCATTTTACCCCTCAATAAGGTTTTTATTTTTTAGGGTACGTAGACCCTTCTCACCAATGTGGCCATATCTCAAATGCCATAACATAGTCTTTTCAGTAGGAAGCTTAGCTTCCATAGCATGTGCACTACCATCAGAACTAGTTACACCAGATTTCTTCACTACTCATTCAGATGGTGGGGATGAAGTGACTGCAGCTCATTTCTTTGAGTCAGAAGAACTATTGCACTATGAAGTGCATGCCTCCATCTGAAACAGAGTACCTCTCCGAGTACCCTTCGCAAGCACCATAGATCCTCTAGTCATCTTGCATCCATTCTTTGAAAAGACAACCTGTACACTTGCATCATTCAACATACTTACAGAAAGCATGTTCCGTGCAAGGCTTGGAATGTGCATAACTCTAGTGATCCCCTTTACTCGTCTATTAGGGAATCAGATTGAGACACTTCCATGACCAACAATCCTTAGATGAGAGTCATCACCTAGGTACACTCTTCCACCATCGAACTCTTCATATTTTGTGAACCAGTCTTGATGTGAGATCATGTGGAATGATTCACTAGAATCAATCAACCACACATCATCAGATGCATGGGTGGCCAAGGATGTAATGAAGGCATCACCATCATCTTGTGACTTGTCAGAATATGAATCATGAGCTTTCTTCTTCTTTTTCTTCTCCTCTTTATATTCCTTTCGGAAATGTCTGGTTTTTCCACAGTTCCAACAAAGAGCCTTGGATTTTCCAGGAGATTTAGATCTCCCATGAGATTTGGATCTGCCCTTATCACCTTTCTTGTCCTTCTTCTTCCCTTTCTCTTTGGGTCTTCCACAAACCACAAGAGCCTCTTTGGCTGCCTTAGAAGACTTCCTCTGCATTTCTTCAAATAACAGCGAGGACACCACATCTTCCATCTTGAAGGTGGTAGTGGTGCTTCCGATAGCCATGATAAGATGATCCCACGAATCTGACAAAGAACAAAGCAGGGTCATGCAACGATCCTCCTCCTCCATTTTCACACCCACAGATGTCAAATGTGCAACAATCATGTTAAAAGCATTCGTGTGATCTGCAACAGATCCTCCATCTTCCATCTTCAGAGCGAACTTCTTTTTCAAAAAAAGTTTGTTTACCAAGGACTTGGCCTGATAAACATCGCCCAACTTCTTCCAAAGATCTTTCATGCTCTTCTCCTAATGGACATTCAATAGGACAGAGTCTTATGAGACCCTTAGCCTTCCGATCTTTGAGGTCCCAATCAGCTTATGACATTGTTGTAGGTTTCACACCAGATACCATTTCCCATAGGTCACGATCAACAAGTAGGTCCTCCATCTTGAGTTTCCACAACTTGAAATTAGTGCCATTGAATTTCTCAACCTCTAACCTTTCGGATGTGGTTGCCATCTCCTTGCTACAACAAGATACAGAATACTCTGCACAACAATCCACTCAACCTAAGATCAGCTCAAAAAACCCCTACCCAGCAGCTAGAACCAAAACTGGTCAGGCTCTGATACCAACTGAAAAGAAGCTAGGTGTGCAGAAATCGCTTCCTACACTAATCTAACGAGGGGAGGAGAGTTCAAATTCAATTTATCCTTACTATTACAGCAATGTTAAACCCACTAACAGAGATATTGCAGCAAATACATAAACAAGAAAGTGAGACAGAAGAAGAGAAACACAAGATATACGTGGGGAAAACCCTTATCGGGTGAAAAACCCCACACTCCAAAACCTGCACAATGTATTAACAAAACTAAAATGGTTTATAGTACACTTGCAAGGCAAGCTCTCAAGAGTCTTCAATACTCATATCTGGAGACAAACCAGCAGCATAACAGTACCTGTCAAACCTGTAATACATCTCCTCTCAAAAGCACCTGTTTATATAGAATATACAAGGCAGAAATGGCTCCACATAGGGATGGGCGTCCAACATGGCCTCATGGCCCAAAACCTACACCTATGGACACTTGTTTAACTCTGTAGGATGCTCCTGACACTTGTCAAGTCACCCCATCCCAAGGAGGTTGCCTATTTCCAAAATGAGCTATGACAGATGCTCTTACGAATCTTACAACTGTCATAGAATCTGTCATAGCTGTCATAACTTACAGTTGTAAGAGAATCTGTCATACATAGGCTATAAATAGCATATTCTTTTACAACATGTCATAGTCCACCTTGGGACACCCAAAGATTTCTTTTTCAAAGATGCTCTTCGACACATGTCTTCACCTGTCATAGAATCTCCTATTTCTGCTCTTACATGTCATAACTTCGTCATAGGAATCTATCATGACCGTTATGGTCAATATTCCCTTACATAACATCCAAGATGCTGACACATGGCAAAATATTCCTACCACTAAGTGGGATGCCTATCTCCTCATATGAGGAAAAAATTACATGTGGTCATATGCCATGTAGGATGACACTTCATCGTGCCAACTCCCAGAATATGACAACATAGGATTTGCATCCAATTAATACAATAGGAAAATAATAAATAAATACAATGTAAAAATATAAGGAATTACCAAGGTTGAGACACCTTAATTCCCAACATGTTTTTGCTATGTCCAAGTGTACTCAATCAATGTACCAGAGACTTGATGAAAGATACAAATGTGATTGATAGAAGAAACATGAATGAAGGAATCACAAGCTTTTATTTGTAAACACTGACACTGTGAACACAAGCTTTATTTATGGATGGTATATGAAATGGAATTGGATACGCATTATGGATGTGGATGTTTTTCACCTTGATATTGCAAGTATTTTTGAAGTGCATCATTTCATCATTGGGCATTTTTTGTTTTTTTGTGTTTTAAAATGTTGTAAGAAAATACAAGCATCTAGGTATAATTGAACCATGATGACCTGAGTATTGCTTACATGGATTTTGATCTAGAAAGTTGATACAAGCATCTAGTCAAAATTGAATCTAGATGACCTGAGGATTTCTTGCGTGTAAGCAGACAAGGATTATACTTGTTTCATGTTTAAACCTTTGAAGTCCTCGATGATCATTTATGTTGATCATGTCCTTAGACAAGGCTTCGCATTACTAAAGATAAATCCACAAGCAGCAAACAAATAAAATAATCATGCCCCCATCATAGAATCTATAGTTTTTAGGTATCCTTGAGTAGCGTAGGAAATATGATAACAAAAAGTTAAGATTTTAGGCACAACCAATTAGAACAAAACTTTCTTGCATTAGATGTGTCTTCTTGCCAAAAGTTTAGATAAAATCATTTAGAGTGTTTAGGCCTCTGATTGTTTTGCTTTGGATAGGTTGATGTCTTGTGTCAAATTTTTTGTTTGGAAGCGTGCTTTGTTGCGCGTGTATGTCTAGTGAAAGATATCACAATCCTTATTGGTGCCCTCTTAGAACATGTGGCATTTTAGAATCCAACTCCGTAACCAGGTCAAGGACTTGCCCCCAGTCAGGTAAAAGTTTGATTTATTGTGGATGAATTGACAATGGATACAAAGAAACGAGCCCCAAGGGACTGACCTAGTGCCTCGGGGGCTCATTTCTAAATGGCCTTGCCTATGTGACGATGCAGAGGCAATGTAGTTCGGGGTGAACTGTGTGGACCTAGGACCTAGGTGATGGTAAATGGTGCGGATATGGATGGACTGGAGGGTGGTTGACACTGGATGGAATGGATGGGAAAGGAGCCTCAGGGGCGCATCGATACAAGATGGCCTTGCCTATGTGAAGACGCAGAGGTGACATAGTTTAGAATGACTAGATACTGACGATGGACTCTATGACAGGCTGATACTATGGATAGGATAATGGATAAACCTTGGGTAGTAAGGTGATAATGTTGACAGAGTATCAATCCATGATAGGTTATCGTTAGGTGGTTTGGCGAAACAGATACGATCGGATGATGGATGATGGTAGGAAGAATGGACGCAAGGCGATGGTTTCCCAAAGATGGAGGAAGCGATTCTCATCGCAAAGAGTGCATGTTTGCCAGGTTTCCACTGCTTTGCTTTTATTGCAACATTTATGAAATACACATGACACCTATTTACTAGGTTTTCATCATGGTATCTATCTAGGGTGCCTGTTTACCAGGTTTTCACTAGAGGATGATGTTTTTGTTGTTTTTCTCTCTTTTTTTTTTTTGCTTTTTTTTTATTTTTTTATGTTTTTGCCCCCCCGTACATTGGGGTTCTCTAGGTATAGAACCAGCGAAGATGCATACTATTGATTGGGTCATCGAACAACTCACCTTCTGACATAGCTAACTGGTATGCTTCTGATCCATAGGCCATAATGATTACATAAGGACCAAACCAATTGGGTTCAAACTTTCCTTTCTTCTCCCAATCCTACTGATTTTGGTGATTTTCTTTGAGCACTAGATCACCAACATTGAAGACCCTTGGACGGACCCTGTGGTTATAGCTTCGTGACATTCTTTGTTGGTAGGATTTGAGATGGTTGAAAGCATTATGTCATTTCTCCTCCAATAGTTCTAACTCTTGTAGTCTGGAAACTCTATAGTCCTCATCAGTTATAAGACCTTTTAACGACACCTGTAAAGATGGTAACTCGACCTCAATGGACAAAATGGCTTCGGAACCATAGACACTTGGGCATATGGAGTGGCACCTATGGGAGTGTGTATGCTGGTTTGATAGGCCCACAGAGTGGGATTTAGTTGCATGTGCCAATCATGACCGGCATCGTTGACAGTTTTCTTGAGGATTTTCAAGATGGTTTTGTTGGATGCCTCCGCCTGATCGTTGCCTTGTGGGTAGTACGAGGTTGAGAAGTGGTTTTGGATCTGGAATTTGTCACAGAGCTCTTGGACATCCTAGTTTTTGAAGGGTCTTCCATTATCTGTGACAATGGATGAGGGAATTCCGTATCAACAAATGAGGTAATTAAGGATGAAGGAGGAAATTTGCTTGCCTATGACATTGGTGAGTGGAACGGCTTCAATCCACTTGGTAAAATATTCAGTGGCGGTTATGATGAACTTGTGGTCGTTGGATGATGGAGGATGGATTTTTCCCACAAGGTCGAGTCCCCACTGACAAAAGGGCCAAGGTGTCGTTAAAGGTCACAGCTCCTGAGCTAGTGCATGGATGAGGTTACCATGGATCTAACACTACTTGCATTTCTTGACATAATGATATGAGTTTGTCTCCATATTCAGCCAATAGTATCCCAAACGCATGAGTTTCTTAGCCAAGGTAGGACCACTAGATTGTGATTCGCAAATTCCATCGTCCACTTCTCGTAAGGCAGTTTGAGATTCTTCACGTTCAAGACATCTGAGTAGAGTACCATCCAGACCTCAGCGGTATAGGGTGTCGGCAATAGTGGTATAACAGGATGTTTGGTGGATAAAGATTCAGCGTTGGTTGTTGGATAAGTCAGTTGGTAAGGTGTTATCCTTGAGGTAAGTGTAAATCTTACCATACAAGGGTGAATCTGATCCTACTAGGAGGCAAATGGATTGGGTTTGAGGGATATCATAAGCGGGTTGCATGACTGGCTCCACCAAGAACTCAAAATGTGGCTCATTCTCTAGTATATCGAGAAGCGAGGTGATGGTTGCCATGGTGTCTGCTTCTTTGTTCTCTATGCGAGGAATCTGCTCAAAGTAGATTATCACAAAGTATTCTTTAAAGTCATCTACCATACGCTTGTATGGTATTAGCTTATCATCTTTCATCTAATATTCATCATTGACCTAATTTATGACCAATTGTGAATCTCCATAGACATGTAGCTCTTTCACTTTCCACTCTGCTGCCTCATAGTCTGCTATGCTATTTGTGCAAGGAAAAAGCAGATGATAGGACTTAGGTATTGTGTTGCCTTGAGGAGTGACCAATAGGATGCTTACCCTCGATCCATGGTTTGTATAGGACCCATCAAAGTAGAGCTTCCATGAATGTGTTGTGACACTAAAAATTGATTCATCAAGAAACTTGAATGTCATTGGAGTAGTATCTTGCAATGGTGCCTCTGCCAACTGATTGGTGATGACCTAACCTTTAATAGATTTCCTTTCTACATATTCAATGTCATACTCACTTAGTAGCATTACCCATTTAGCTAGGCGACCTGTCAAAGCTGTTTTGCTTAACAAGTACTTGAGGGGATCAATTTTTGCAATTAGCTTGATGGAATGTGCAAGCATGTAATGGCGTAGTTTTTGGGAAGTAAAAACCATAGCAAGACAAGATCTTTCAATTTGAGAATATTGAAATTCATATCCCACAAATGTGCGACTGATGTAGTAGATGCCCAGTTCCTTACCTTCATAGTCTTGTTGTGCTAAAAGGGCTCCAAGAGTTGTTGGTGTTGTAGATATGTAAAGATATAGAGGCTTGCCTTGGATAGGAGGCATCAAGATAGGTGGATTCATGAGATAGTCCTTCAATTTGTGAAATCCTTCTTCACACTTCTCATCCCATCTAAATGGAATGTTCTTATGCAAGAGATGAGTGAAAGGTTGACACTTGTCCGCCAGTTGTGAGATAAACTGACGGATTGCCTGTAATTTTCCTTGTAAAGACCACAATTGGGTGAGGTTCCTTGGTGGTGGCATCTCCATGATAGCTTTTACTTTCACATGATCAACCTCAATCCCATTCACTAATACTATGAAACCCAAGAGTATGTCAGAGGTGACTCCAAACACACACTATTTCATATTCAATTGGACCTTGAATTGTTCTAGCCACTGAAAGATTTTCTCTAGGACATCTAAGTGAGATTCCCTTGTAAGTGATTTGGCAAGGATGTCATCCACATAGTCTTCCATAGTTACATGCATCATGTCATGGAAGATAGTAGTCATTGTACTTTGGTATGTGGCTCCTGCGTTCTTCAACCCAAATGGCATGACGTTCCAACAGAAGGTTCCCCATGGGCATGTGAATGTCATCTTATGCTGATCTTCTGGCACTATTCCAATTTGGTTGTACCCAAAAAAACCATCCATAAGAGAAAGCCTAGTGTGTCTAGCTGTCAAGTTGAAGATGATGTTGATGTTGGGTAATGGGAAATCATCTTTGTGATAGGCTTTGTTGAGATCTCAGAAACCATTACACAATCTAACTTTGCCATCAGGTTTTGATACTAGTATAATGTTGGATACCCACTCTGGGTAATCGATTGCTCTAATGAACCCTACATCCAGTAGTTTCTTAAGTTCCTCCTTGACTAGCAATGTGACATGTGGATGCATTTTCCTGAGTTTTTGTTTAACAGGTTTAACTCCAGGATCGAGTGGTAGATGATACAAGATCAAGTCTGTATCTAACCCGGGCATATCTGCATATGACCAAGCAAAGTTGACCTATTTCCTTTTGAGGAAGGGTACAAATTTTGTATTTTCCATTAGAGTTAGAGATTTGGCAAAGTGTATGATCTTTGGGTTACCTTCTATGCCGATGTCAATAGGTTCTGTAGGTTCTACAAAAATTTGTGACCTCTCCTGATACATGTTGTTGGGGAGAGTGTTAAGCCTTCCATCATCTAGCACCTTAGAGAGGTTTTCACTAACCGATGCGTCCTTTATTTTAACTTTTGTGGAATCTGACACTGCCGCAGAGCGGTTTTCACCATCAGATCCATGTTTGATTTTTATGCTTTTGCAACTGGAAGGCTTGGCACGCTCTCCAAAATAAGCCACAGTATTGAGTTATATGGTGAAGCCAGCTTTATGACCTCCCATAGGTAGGTGGTCTCTAAGTTACATATAATCAATGTAGGCATCGTCGTTTTGGAACATGTCTAGTTGGGGGGTTCCTTATAGATCCCAATCGATAAGCTCGAGATGTACCAAGGGGAGGGGATCGATAGCTTGATTTGATTCTATGGGGGTGATGGTAAGTATTGATATATGGTCAATATTGGGAGTGATAGGGATAAGATCTATGATGGTACTCTCTTCAAGATTGTTTATCATGGTAGAACTCTGACCTTCCTCATAAGTTGTACTCTCTAGAATGGGCAAATCACACTTTATTGGTCTAGGCCTCAGCGTTTGTCCCTCATGGTAGGGGTTATAGGTGTGAACAGTATCGATTCCTTTGTCCTCATAGGAATGTTCTAAAAGTTCATCCTATTCATATTCATTAGAATCTATATCACTATTCTCTTGGAGGTTGTGGATCTATTCCACAAAACAAGTAGTAGCCTTAGCTTTGCCTTTGCAGTTATCTTTGTATCCTAGCCCTCTTGTGTCGCAGGCCAATGAGGATGAAAAGGGTTGAATGGGTTCAATTATTCCTTCTTTTCTTAGGCCGATGGGACCTTGTCCTTCATAGGCCATTCTGTGTAAGATAGATTGACCACACCCATAGAGTTCTGTTGGGAGCTTTGGTTGTTTGTCTTGTGGTGTGTCATCTCCATCTATGTAGAGCCATTGCAGAACATCTCTTTCTTCGCTTTCATCTGATAGGGTGCCCCATTTGGCAAAGGGAGCTTTGGGAGGTTTAGGAGGAGCAGATGGTTTTGGGAAGGGTGTAGGTCGTCCAAAGGACTTCAGAGATAAAGGCATTTTGGCTAAAGAAAAGGAATGTTCGATGGAGTACTCTCCTTGTCCTTTTGCTCTTTGGCTTTTGATGTGGAGGCTTGGGAGCCAAGATCATGCTAGGAGGCAGAGGATGTGGAAGCTCTATTATGAGGGATGTTGAAATCTGGCTTTGATTGGATAGAGTTACAGTGTTGAAAAGGATCAGGGTCACCTTGGATGGCGATCTCTCAGCCATTGTGAGGGAACTTGATACACTGATGATATGTGGAAGGTATAGCTTTCATGGCATGTATCCAAGGTCTACCCAGGAGAATGTTATAGGTGAGCTCCCTATCAAGGACTTGGCAAACAACCTCTGTTACTACTGGTCCAATTCTTAGCGGTAACACCACAGTTCCTTTGGTTGTCCATTCTTCTTCATCATAGGCTTTTATTGTGATATTCTTTCTTGGATCCACTACATTTTCTGAGTACCCCAATGTAAGGATCAATTTAAGCATGCAAATGTTCAAACTCGCTCCTCCATCAATGAGAAGCCTTTTGATGCAATGTTTATTAATGAAGGCCTCAATATGTAATGATGCGTTATGGGGTTGGGATATGGATAGATAATCCTGTTTAGTGAATAATAGGATGTTAGGTGAGGTAAGATGACCTACCATGGCTTGAAATTTGTCTTGGGCCAAGTTGGTAGGCACAGTGGTTTCCACTAAGGCTTTATCAAGAATCTCTTTGTGGGCTGGCGATAGACGCAACAACTCTAATATGGATATATTAGTCAGAGTCTTTTCCAGTTGGTCTATGATGCTGTACTTGTGGGGGGTAGATGGTGAGGATGATGACCTTGGAGGGAGTGTCTGCAAGGTGACTTTCCCACTACGGGTGGTGATATTGCAATCAGATTTGTTGTTGGGATCTGTTTGTTTGTTAAACGTGATCACATTGATTTGTGGGATATGCTCTGATATGCAATTAACAGTGTAATCGAATGGCACGTTTGTGTAGTTAGCATCATTGTTCCTGTTATTGTGATTTTTTCAATTGTTGTTGTTGTTGTTATGAGGGTTCTACCTATCATGGTTAAGGAGCGGATCCTTGAATGCCACATGTGATTCATTAAAAGGATGATCTTTTGTACCCACACAGTTTTAGTCTAGTAAGTTTTGTATGACATTTTCAAGCGGGTACAGTCATTAGTTGTATGGCCTTTGCCTCTATGGTACTCATAGAAATCGGTATCCTTCCACCAAGGAGGTTTGACTATCGGTTCATAGTCACGTGTGGCGGGAAGGGTGATCTCATTGTTGGCTAACAACTTTCTCAAAGCGAACTCATATGACTCCCCTAGTGGTGTAAATTTTCATCTAGGAGGAAAGTTGTATCATTGTCTCAGTTCATTTGATGGAGGTTTACTTGGTGTTGTGTTGTTTGATGCTCCTTTGAGTTTGAAAATTGGTTGTTTAGGAGCCGCTACTTTAGCATCAACCACTCCATCATTGATGATGTTCTTATTTTTGGTCTAGAATTTTGATTTATCCATGGTATAGTTTGAGTTGGAAGTGTCTTTGAACAATTTTATTTGTCCTTTCGCGATCATAGCTTTTTCGATGAATAACCCCATCTCAATGACTGTCGTAAATGAGGTAGGGCATTGGATTTGAATTTGGTAGCTTAGATCAGAATTGAGGTTATGGACAAACATTTCAAGCATTTTTTTTTCTAGTATATGATGAGGACATTTGTTGGCAAGTTGCCTCCACCTTTGTAAGAAAGCAGCGAAGGATTCGCCACTCTTTTGTTTTGTGTTGCAAAGGTCAAGCATGGATACCTCATGTTTGATATTATACGAGAAATGCATTACAAATTTGTTCACTAACTCATCAAAGGTACGAATACCAGGGGGAAGTTGAGAGAACCATTCCATGGCTTGCCCACCTAGAGATCTAGTGAAGAGTCTCATGAGAAAAGTTTCATTGTGGGCCACCTCTAGACATGCGGTGCTAAATTCTCTGATGTGGTCTCTAGGGTCACCCTTTCCTCTATACTCGTTAAATTTCAAAACCTCAAATCTAAGGGGAAAGGGGATCATTTTCAAGCTCTTATTGAAGGGATATGGTGAGATATCCTTTGCGAATAGTGTTTAGTGGATGTCCCTGTTTGGAGGTCCACTAATTGTTGTTGTAGGGTTTGAACTTGTTTTGTCAATATGTCTAGAGGTGTGGTTGAGTTTATGGTTTTTTTGCTTTTGTCTATGTCAAGGGTTCTTTCCTCACGTGTGCTCTCTTCATGAGTTCTTTCTTCTTCGATTTCTTTCAACTTTGTGACGTCAAAGTTAGGGGGGCTTAACTCCTTGGGTTGCTAGGTGGAGAAAGAACTTTGTAGGGTCTTGGTGGAGTACTTTGTCCAACATGCATTGAAATTTTCTATCTTGGAGGGCTTCTTGTAAGTCCTCGTGAGATATTTCCTCATCACTGTCATGAGGGGATACATTTTTGTCATATGTTTCATCTATTTCAATTTGTTTTTGTTTCTTTAATCTAGTTAGTACAATGCAAGGTGATTTGGAATGGGGTGGGGTGAGATTGGGTGCTTTGGTAATTTGCGTTTGGAGATTGTAGTGAAGGGGATACTTGTGGTGATAAGGTTTGAACAAGGGTTTTCTTTGATCAATGGTGTCAAACAAGTCAGTCGATACAAAACGGTAGCCTAAAGTAAGGATGGTTGGAATCCGATTACTTGGTAGAGACTAGTTTTGCACCAAAACCAACTAGTGAAGTTCTGAGAGAGAAGGATGATAGATCTTGATAGTGGAGACTTACTAGGGATGCTTGAATCTGATATGTCAAAAATTGGCTCGTTGTAACCTAGTTTGGATAGTTTGATTTGCTTTTGGGAAATTTTGATGAAATTTTGACTAAGTGACTGGTGGAAAAGAGGGTACATTGCAGATATGAATGGGAGAAGTGACTACACAGTTAATTTGATCTTGGAAACTGAAACAAGGCTGAAATGGGTGTCCAAAAAGGTAAATGTTTTTCTGACAAACTATACGGAAGTGCTCACTATGACAGATGCGTAGGAATAGAACATGTATTCACAGTAACAACAAGTAAAAGTGCAAGACTGGTGAAAAGTAGATGCGCAAGAACAGAGAACAAATGCGTAGCTTCAGGTCACAAAAGTGCAAGACAAGTAAAAACAGATGCACAGTAGAATGGGGTAAAAGCGCAATAGAATAGTGTATATGCGCAACAAAAAGCAGATGCACCGCAGGATGGAGCAAATGCGCAACAGGATGAAGCAAATGTGCAACAGGATGAAGCAAATGCATAGGACTATCTATTTTGCCTGATTTTGACTATTTTAACTTGGTATGGGTACATTTTTTAATGTTTTGAATGTTTTTGGGTTCTTTGCCTGAATGTTGCTCTTTTTTTATTTATTTCTTTGATTATGGCAAGAAAGACACATCACACACAAAGAATATTTTCATGGTTGTTTGATTTTTTTGTATTTTTGATTTTTGATTACAAAGCATGCACAATCCTAAGGTTGGCCAGGATAGTATTCAATGAATTCCAACTTGGTTTTTACACCAGCCACTTGCATAAAGGCAAACAACTAATAGCTTGGTAGCACCAGCTCCCCTCCACGACACTCACTTCTCACGCATACCAAGCTATAGTTCCCCCGAAGGGTTGAACTTTCCTCTCTCTACACTAAATGAGTGTATGACGTTAGACAGCTTTGGAGAATGTTTTCCTCCTATGTCACCGAATAGGGGATTTTGGCTTCTACAAACAATGGATAAGTAGTAAGGGCAACCGTTCGAGTGGTTATACTTGTGGCAGCACTACTCTCAGTTACGGAGTCTTCCAGCTTACAAGGGTTGCGCCTTGTGAGGTTTATGGGGAGGTTGGTTGTCGGTATAACTAATTCGCACTCATTGCTTGAAGCTTTCGCCTCAAACACAGTTTATTTATAGTTGATCGAAAGAGCTTGGCGTTAGCCCGTTACCACTTAAGGTTGTCTCGCTTGGAAGGAAGGAATTCCAAGGGTAGACCTATCTAAAGGAAACACATGCGAAATGATGATTTTGGCATTTTATTCACCCAGTTAAGGGGAGAGCATAGTCCTATCATCATTCCAAAATAACGAAAAATGTTGATTCTTTCCTCCTAGTTAAAAAGAGAAAAACTAAATGAGTTACTCTACTTGGGCACACAAGATTTGTTGACTTTCAAAAAGCTTTTGAAAGAAATTGTTTAATTTTAATCCTCCTAGTTGGGACTATGTTCAAGTTGTGATGCAAAAAGTACAAATTACTTCCCTCCTATTTAGAATCTAAGTGAAATTTGCATGAACAAGTTCGATTACTTTCTTTGCTATTTAGATCTAGATGAGAGTTAACCATGCAACTATATGTCTAACCAGCTCTTAACCTGCAAGGTGGATCTGAGAATATTCCTGCAAATGATGTTAGTGTTACAATTTCTTGAGAAATAGCCTAAAAACCCTAACAGAATGAATGTGCAGATACAAATGCGCATTTACAAAGGATGTATACACAGATACATAGAACAAATGCGCAGATTTAACATATGCGCAGTTACAGAGAGTAAATGTGTTGTAATAGAGAACAGATGCGCACATCTGATATATGCATCGAAACATGGAGTAAATGTGCTGCAACAATGAGTGGATGCGTAACTTTAACAAATGCACCGGAACAGTGAATAAATGCGTCAGAATAATGAGTGGATGCGCAGAAACATCCTGTGTATGGATTCTAACACAAAAAACTCAATTTTGAAGTTAAATTGGGGTAAGGGCCCCATGGTGGGCACCAGAAATGTTATTAGAAAATGTGGTTAATAGTATTAAACTATCAATAATCCAATAATCTCAATGAAATGGAAATAAGCAAGATTAAACACAAAGGAACAATACCTTGCAAACCTTTTTTATTCTATGACTTCCATTGGTCGCCTATCTCAATTGATCTTGTTGTATGAATATAGCCCTCAGAAGGTGTACTTCCTTGCTTTTTCCAAGATGACAAAGGAGAACGGCTATTGATAGGTTTGCAATGAAGAGGATCTTCAAAATGCAATGATAATGGTGATCTCAAGCTATGGGGATTGGTGCCAAAGGCGCCCTGTGATTCCTGCAGAGTAAGTTTATAAAAAGCTTGGATGAATGAAATAGAGGAATAAGGGTTGTATTTATAGATTTTGGAGAGAGAAGATCAATGGTGTAGAATGAATAAGAAGATCAATGGTTGAGGAAACTTGAGAGGATGTGCGTGAATAGGAAGAGGACAAGTGTCTTGCTCCTTCATGCACAGGGGAGTTTAACATAATAGATTGAGGAGTTAACTGATATGATTGACTAGTTAACAGAATTGATTGGAGAGATAAGTGGGTTGATTGGGGAGTTGACTGAGTTGATTGAATAGTGAACTCAAATGACTCATTAGTTAACAGATTTGATTGATGAGTTAACTAATCTAATTGTCCAGAAGAAATAGGACATGTGGGTGAGAGAATATTAGCTAATTAAATATTGAAAATATTTAATTACATGTGCATGTGGATTAATTGAATTATTTTTGGTATTAATTCAATTTTGGAGGAAATAGGTAATTTAAATAAATATTTGGATTTGTTTAAATATGGGGGAATGAGAAGAATTAATTAAATAATTTGGTATTATTTAATTTAGAATGATTTTAGAAGAATTTGGATGATTTAATTAAATAAATGGTTTTATTTAATTTTTTGGAGGGAATATGAATCAAATAAATAAATTGATTTATTTATTTATTGATAGAGGAATTTAGAATGAAATAAATATTTAAAATATTTATTTAGATAGAGTCATGTCATTTTTAGGTGTATACACTCACTTCACAAAAAGATTCACGAACCAAGTGAACAATCTCAAGCACAAAGTCTTCAAATTATCCCCAGAAATATTTTAAAAGTAACTGTATCACCCGTTCGAGCACAAAGTTTGTCAACTAACAATATCACTGATCCACACGAATGTAGTTGAAAATTATAGCATAAAGTCTACAAGTTCTCAACATGATTCATATACAAAGTGAACAACTACAAGCTCAAATTCTTTATAATCCTCCACCGATAAATGCTTTCAACACACATAGATTCAAGGAAATAATATAACACAAAGTTTATATAACTTATCTTGAACATCCTCCAATCGTAATAACCAAACACCGTTTTATCTAATCAATCAACAAGAGAAATCAGCAAGAAATGCCACATGAACATCCTCACCCATACAAATTTGATTCAACACAAAGTTTGATATCAAAACTTGCCTTCTTTATCGATTGGAACTGATTGTGCAATTTGAACACAAAGTCTCAAAGTTGAGTCTCAATTTGGGCAGCACTTCGTTGCATAAGATTCAAAAGTAAAAAGATTAAAAAGAGGCCCCCTTTATTTATAGGGTGAGGCCGAGAGATAATCTAGGAAAAAGTCTAACTACTTTGACTTATTCAACAAAAGAGTCCTTCTTGACTTAGGACTTCCTTTGTTCACACATGTAATTACATATTTGAAAAGTACATGTGGACATGTGTCCAAAACTAAATACAAAATGCATGTGAAAATATATGAGAAATTGACTAAGGCATGATCAGCCTTCTTCACCATCTTTCTCCATGAACTCTTCAGTTAAAAAAGTACGTTGATGAGATGCTAATTTGACTGTTATAACCTTCTCATCTAGCTTAAATTTTGAACACAAGATGTTCTTCATTGCTTTTTCAGCACATGCTTTATTATAATAGTCAACAAAGGCAAAGCCCCAGTTAATCCTTGTTAAGTCCTTTGGATTCTTTATCAAATCTACATGTTGAAAACCAAGTCCTTTCTATTTCTTCTCACTGCAAACAAGAGTTTGGATATTTGAATCATAGAGGGCACAACTAGATTTTAAAGAAAGGAATGACCTCTTGAATGCTTCCTCATTAGATAAGGTGTATTGACAAACATTAAATATGTTCACAAGAGAGATTTTACAACCAATACATAAATTGTTACTAACAGATGTTGTGCTCCAACCTGCTCAAAGATAACCTTGCCATTTTCAACAACCAGTATAGAAGTGCTACAAGGTAATTTCCTCTAACAATACTTGGCTAGTAAAATTGGAGACCCTATAGCTTTGTACTTACTAGCACCTAGAATCACTTTTGTTGCCTCATGTAATTTTGCTTCTTCAAAAAGTTCCTTTCTTACAGAAGATCCGTGAGTTATCTTGAAATGAAGATCTACCTATTTTTAGACTGCAAAACTCCTCATAAGTTTCAACAGTCAAATTAAAGAAATCACCATCCTGGTAATTTGTGTTACTCTGTTCCTTGGAAAACAGTTCTGAGTGAGTGATAACATGAAGGGCAATGACATGATCTGCCGACTTGACACCCCTGGAGATTGCCCTTCAAAATATGGTGACTGTTCATATCAATTCTTAGTTAAGGAAATAACCAGAGAACATATCCCTGGCAAAGAAACTAATCTTAGGCCCAACAAGAAATGATTCCTTGAGATACAAGAATTGGGCCATTTTGTGCAACTCTCTAAAGGTCATCCTTCTTAAAGGCAGAGAAACTAAGGTATAAGAAACCACTCTGCCATTAGAATAGTGCTTTGAGGATAAAATTACAACTATAAACAAGAATGCACATGCTTGTCCCAAGATTACTTGTTTGACCAGTGGAATTCAATTTATAGACTTCGTGAACTAGACTTATTCTTATCTGGTAGAAGGGTATACTCTCCAGCAATTGCTCCTAACATGACAACGTGGTCAATCTGAATACTGACCTTCCCAAATGAGCCCTTTCCAAAGGAACTTTTGTTCTTCTAAGATATGTGAATCTTTTGACCTTTTGGTGGACTATCAAAGGCCCAAGCAAAACCTTCATCCCATTCATGAGATGAACTAGTTGAAACAACCTTAGTCTACCTTGAAGGACAATTTCCAAGTATTAGTTTGCAATATGTGCTTGGGTTCCCTACAGACTGTTTTAGGTTGATACCTCGCTTGATAGTAACCATTAGATTTCTTGGCAAGCATTGCAAGAAGACCTCTGCCTTTTCTTGAAAATGAGGTGGTCCTTGCTGAATTAAAAACTGAAGGATCAGAATAGCTTCTACTGTAGAAATAGCTTAAGCTTTCCCAACTTTAGCTAGACATGTCGACCAAGCTCGCCTTAGTAGAAAAAGTGAATCCAAAGATGCTTCTTGCGTTACTTCTTGCCTAGATTTTAGGACAGCAACTAATTGGGGGATACAAAGGATAGCTGCTTCTATTGCTCTGAGCCTTGGAAAGTTGCTAAACAAAGAATTTAATGAATTCAAGTAATCTTCACTTACAGTTGCAGTGGCCCACAAGTTCTTCTCTATGGTAACAGATAAATCTCGCACAGTTTCACTAGAGGCATATTCCTGAACTGTATGACTTGAGAATAGGAGTTTTACAAAAATAGTTGCATGGATTGCCGTATTAAAATCACTAGAACCAATAAGGTCTATGACAACCTGAATTCCACCAGCTTTTGCCACTGCTCTCTTGTTTGAAGGGTTGTACATATCTAGGTTATGCAAGGCACAAACAACCACAACCTTCATCTCTTATGTTGGTTGATTCTCAAGCAAATTCACCAATGCACGACAAAGTAGACATTGCATCTATTGTCCATGCCAGTGTCTCATTTTGAAAAAGATTCCCCAATGCAAGAGCAACTAACAATCTTGCTTGTTGAATCTATACCTTTAGAAAGGGCACAAAAACCTTTAAGGTTAACATCATTCCAGCCATAGCCAATCCCACCACCAGCTACACCTTCCATGGAAGGAGAGGCAACGTATTCGACATTATTTTGTGTACCAGCTGAATAAGTGTTATTTTCCATAGAGTGTGAGTTCCCCACTCCAATTTATGCTAAACTCCTCCAAATCTCACTCTAAATGTGCCACTGTGACATCTCTGAGAATAATATCATGCCCTCTAGGTGACAGAAGAAAAGCTTGGATGTTCGCCACCTCTCGAGCTAGCCTTGCAATCCTTTCATCAATACATCTGATCACACCTATAGAAGCCATCCTTTGAAATTCATACCCCAAAATTGGTAGAGAGTCGAGCTTCTTCAACTACACATTCTCCACTTCCAGCTCAGGATTAATTTTGTTCCACATTTCGTGACATCACTTGGTATTCTCATCGTTGAGGCTCTGTTCTGCCACATTTTGCAAAGATGCAATCTTTTTCAACAATTGCAATCGGCTTTCTTTGTCCAAAGGGAATTTGTCCAACTCTAGAGCTAATGTGAGTTGAAAGCCTTCTTCTAGAGGATCAATGATTTCTATTGAAGAACCATATGCTCGTTCGATGACTTCTATTGCACCAAAAGCAAGCCCGCCAGGGCAAATGATTTCTTGAGGCCAAGATGGAAGTGAAATTGAAAACTTGGCATATTGAGGATCTGCAATTGAAGACTTGATATGATACCTAACGTCTCCAAACTCCACCAAATGGAAATCGACTTCTACAACACTCTCTACATTTTGTACTCTTTCCCTTTGCAATTTGCTTCACAGGTACTGGATAGAACTGGTGCATATGGTACTGCATAAACTGCTAATCTTGGATCAGAATAATATTCTTCTACTTTTAGATGATCAGCATGCCATGGAAAAGTGTATGTCAGAACACGCATGTTGTCAACCCACCTACAAAAATAAGGATTTATCCTGTAATGCAATAGCCACTTGTAATACATGTCTAATGAACCATACCAGGCTTCACTTCCATGTTCCAATCCAAAACAATCTTTAATCACAGTCTCAAATATCTAGATTTATCTAGTCAAAGAACTCGTGCAATTGTGAATCCTTCAGTTACATTGATGACCAAGCCAACAGTTACTGTAGAAGGTGAAATTCCTCAGCCTGAAACTGAAAGTGATGGATATTGGAGTAATTTTGCAATCCTACAGTGACAGCTCTTAATCCTTCTAAAATTTCATACACTGGTTTTCCTTGTGAAGACTCGACTATAGCAAGAGTATTTTCTAGCTCTCTTCTAATTCCACATTTGTTAGATTCAATGACACCATCCTTTCTAGAACTCTATTTGTCAGATTCTATTTGTTTTCAAAAGGTTGGATTGAATGTGATTCAATCAAATTGACCCTGATGTCGATAAATAATCCATGCCTCAAGTTTACTTTGGGCCTTGGAAATTTGTTGGGGAAGATCATGTGCAAGTAACAAACTCTACCACTTTACACAATTAGCAAAGGGACTAACATTATGTAGGAGCAGTGAGAATCACCGATAATTCATATTGTATATGATGGTTTTCATGTATAGGCGGTGATTAATCCCACCTGTACGTATTTGGTAGAAACTTAGCATGGGCGGCAAAAAATTGCTGCCCTTGCTTTATCTGGCAAATCCTTAAGCTATGCACCAGCGGTGAAGATCACCACCTATACACTTGACTAAAATGTAAGGTTTTGTGTGGGGTCAGTATTTTCAACCGCTCACACAACTAGGGAAAAACAAACCTATAAGGTCAATGATTCTTGCCAACTTTATAGGTTAAAGCCTTAATGAACATAAAACTAAAAATCAGTGACAAAATCCGATCTGACAAGAATAAATAAATAAATAAAAATGTTGAGCTATAATTTGAAACTTCAAAATACTAACACAAACCTTAAAGCATGATGCTAGAAAGAAAACAAAAACGATCAAGGGAAATGAGAAACCCTTACCTGATGATGACAGTGGAGAAACTAACGAAAACTTAGTCGAAACCTTCAATCGAATCCGTCAAATGATGTGTGTAACAGGCTCAAAGAATTTATCAGAGGTGCAAGGCATTTATAGGGAGAAAGCAAAATGAAAATAATAAAAATAAACTTGTTAAAACTAATAATAAACACCAAAACATGAAAACTAAAAGTGCATTAATTGCACTTCGTGTGGAACTGAAAGTTGCTCGTGTGGTGAAAATTACCGCCCGAACATACCTAGAGACAACTACATGCATCAGCAGCAAAAAATGCTGCCAGTGCATGAAACAAGAAGACCAACATGTAGCGGTAGTAAAAAAATGTTGCCCTTGCATGTTAACAAAAATACTCTAACTCCGAAAAAGCATCAAACTTAAAATTTGACTTGTTTACCATTTGATCTGATTTCGCAAACCTTGAGAAATCAACGAGAGATGAAACTCAAATGAACTCTTCGTAGCTAGGGGACCATGCACGAGGGTGAATGAGAATCACCTCATTTTGTGTGCTTATAGTTGTAGGCTATGAAACAGAAAAGTTTCATAGGGGTCATCCTACAAAATCTAGTGTAGCTAATTTTGAGGATAACAAGCCCATACAGAGTACACCTCCGCATTCCCGCACTCTTGGTTTATACTCCACAGTACCACCTCCAACCTCCTATTCAAGGCTTAAAGGTCCACCTTTGGTACAAGCTCATGCATCATGTGCTTCTAGGACCTCTCAACCTTCAATGGTTACTTTTGTTCCTCCTACCTCTTTGGCAACACAAGAAAAATTATTAGTGCTGAATTCTCCTCCTCCCCCTCCTCCTATGGTTTCCCGACCTTTGATGCCTACTCCTTTTCCTGCTTCCTCTTTGGTGGCATGAGGAAAGCAGCCTATGTTTTGGGATCCTACCCCTTCCTCTATGGTTTCCCAATCTTTGGTGGTTTCATTTGTCCCTCCTCATGTCCCTGAGGCAGGGAATGAAATAGGACCCATGTTGAAAACCCCCCAACTCCATCAACAGAGGCATTAGCTTGCACCTGAAACTAGCTTGTGAGAGATCATAAGCATCTCTGTCATGCTACATCTTAAGAGAATGCCACTAATTTGCAGCCTCTTCTTGAGCATTCTCCTCCTATGCATCAACCACCTGATCTTTCCCCTCCTTCGATGCCTTAGCCTCCTATTTCTAAGCATGTGTCTCTTCCATCCCCCGACCCCATTCCTCCATAGTCAGGCATAGATGAATTCCACCCCCAAGGGTGTAGTAGTCTTCAATCCTTCCATGGAGGACCCTATCGTCCCTTCTATTCTCGATATGCCACCTTTCACTGAGCATTTGGACCTTCCCAATGTCAATGTTATCTCTAGTGCCACCCTTGCTACTCTTGTGCCTTTCTAGCGTACTTTCCATGTAGTCTTCCCTTATATCCTCCACCCCACTACCATTGATATAGACATTCCCCATCCACCACCTAAGCGTAAACCCAAGAATTAACCCACCCGCTATTTTTCAAGTCCAAGCACATGTCATCGTCTCCACCACCTCTAAGCCCTTTTGCATCACTTCTTCTAGTTCTGGAGGATGTTCCTCCACCCATGACTCTTAGTGCTCACATTTCTATTGATAGCACTAATGAGACATAATTAGTGCATAATTGAGACAGTGACTCTCCTGCTTCCTCCCCTATAGAGTAAATCAATGAGTCCATCCCAAATATCCCCTCATTGTCCATGATCTTCACAAGATCATTGGAAGTTATTTATACCAATGTTCTAGAGGATCCTTCTCTTATTGTTGATCCTCTACACTTGGTACCAAGGGATTCTACTTGTACCACTCTTGATGTGGTCCCATTTTTAGCTCTTCCTCTGTCCCCCTATGCTTGTCAAAATTGGGAGTAGGATGATTTGATTATGCCCAACCCATGTGTTGTTATATGGAGCCTAATCAGACTTGGAGGTTAAATTTACCCCACTTTTATCAACGCGGTTTACACCCAAATTATTTAATGGGGTCAAGGGGTAGCGCCCCTGGCGCGCTCCCTGTTGCAATACAGGGTGGGGTCAAGGGGCAGCGCCCCCAAAACCTCTAACGATTTTTTATTATTTATTAAGGCGTCAAGAGTTATTTTTTCTATTGGCTGACATAAAAAAAAAACCCTATTTTTGTAACTGATATAAGGCTTGATAAAAGCGGCTAAGGGTTAGGGTTTCCGTTGATGTATTGTAGCATTTTGCAGCGGTATTGAGTTGCAAGGATTGTTGGTTGTAATCGGTTTGATTTACTAGATAATAATATAGGACTCTTTGTTGGTGGATGTAGCCCGAGTTTGGGTGAACCATGTTAAAATTATCTCTTGATGTTATTATTTATGTGTATTTTCATTCCTCTATTTAATCTTTATTTGCATTTAATCGATATCTTCTGCATGTAATTCCTAACAAGTGGTATCAGAGTGAGTTGTGTTTGATTATCATTTGCAGGAAGGTTTCATGGTTGAGTGGGAGTCTCACGATTGAGTGGGAGTCTCACGGTTGAGTGGGAGCAATGGCGGACGAGGGTAAATTGAAGGTAGATAAATTTAATGGGCAGAACTATCAGTTATGGAAGATGCAGATGGAGGATTATCTCTATCAAAAGGATTTATGGAGGTCGTTAGAAGGAATAGCCAAGAAACTGGCAACAATGACTGATGACGATTGGAATCTTCTAGATAGAAAGGTACTGGGAACCATTCAGTTGTGTCTGGCACCATCTGTGGCGTTCAATATAACATAAGTGATGACAATAAGTGAACTAATGAAAGCTTTGGATAAATTGTATGAAAAACCCTCAGCCTCAAATAAGGTATCTCTCATGAAGTGTTTATTTAATCTAAAAATGATTGAAGGTGGATCTGTGATAGGTCATTTAAATGAGTTTAATACGATTACCAGTCAGTTAACTTCTGTAAAAGTAAAATTTGATGAAGAGGTGAAGGCTCTCTTGATATTATGTTCTTTGCCAGAAAGCTGGAATAACTCGGTAATGGCTATAAGTAACTCTGTCTCTAGTTTAAATACTTTGAAATTTGATGATGTTGCCGGTGTTATCCTTAGTGAGGAAATGTGACAGAAAAGCTCAAGAGGTTCCACATCAGGTAGTGTTTTGAATGCAGAAAGCAAGGGCAGATCAAAGGAGAGAGGAAAAGGTTCTGGAGGTCATGGGAAGTCACGAGGAAAATCAAATGACAAGAGGTCCCAATCCAGAGGACAGATGGATTGTTGGTACTGTGGGAAACCAGGTCATCTGAAGAAAGATTGTTGGTCTAAGAAGAATAAAGGAGACAAACAAGAAGGCAATAAGGAGGTAAATGTGGTAAGTAATAAATCTGAAGATGATGCTTTGATTCTTTCCTTAGATAATGCTGATGATTCATGGGTTTTAGATTCAAGGGCCTCATTTCATGCTACGCCCCATAGAAGTTATTTTCTTGATTATGTCTAAGGGGATTTTGGGCTAGTTTATTTGGGAGATAAAGAACCCTGTCAGATTGTTGGAAAGGGAAGAATCAAGATTAAGTTGTAGAATGGGAATCATTGGCTATTACAAGAGGTAAGGCACATTCCAAGGCTGAGTAGGAATTTAATTTCAGCAGGACAGCTAGCTGATGAAGGTTGCATTGTTACATTTACTGATAAAAATTTGAAGGTTTCAAAAGGTGCCTTAATAGTAGCAAAAGGTGTGAAAGTAGGCACCTTATATCCTTATACAAGTCATATTATTCCTTCTGCTTTAGTTGTTATAGAGAAAAATCAAATAGGTTCAGGAACAGTTGCTGCAGGTTTGCAGGCAGAGATTAAAATAATTGCTGCAGGTTCTGAGACAACACTGTGGGATAACAAGCTTGGGCATATGAGTGAAAAAGGTATGAAGGTACTTCATTCTAAGAAAGTTTTACCAGGTCTAAAATGTATTAATATAGATTTATGTGAAAGTTGTGTGTATGGCAAACAAAAGAGAGTTTTCATAAGGATGGGAAGCAAAAGAAAGATGAAAAGTTGGAACTTGTGCATACAGATGTATGGGGACCAACACATGTATCTTCTCTCAGTGGCTCTTGGTATTATGTTACATTTATAGACGATGCAACTAGAAAGGTTTGGATTTATTTCCTTAGGTAGAAATCTGATGTATTTGAAACATTTAAGAAATAGCGAAGATTGGTTGAGAATGAGACGGGTAAAATATTGAAATGTCTCATATCTAATAATGGTGGTCAGTATTGCAGTAAAGAATTTGAGGATTATTGTTCCTCTAATGGAATTCATAGGTAGAAAATAGTTTCAGGGACTCCACAAGAAAATGGAGTGGCTAAGTGCATGAATAGGACAATAATGGAGCGTGCAAGGAGCATGAGATTGCATGTTGGGCTACCTTTAAACATGTGGGTAGAGGCTATCAATACCGTTGTATATTTAATTAATAGAGGTCCTTCAGTTCCTTTGGGCTGTGGTATTCTGGAAGAAGCATGGACAGGTAAGAAGGTGAGTTATTCTTTTCTCAAAACCTTCGGATGTGAAGCATTTGCACATGTAGATTCTGAAAATAGAACCAAACTGGATGCAAAATAAAAAAAGTGTATCTTCGTTGGATATGGCATTGGTGAATTTGGTTGTAGGCTTTGGGATGTTGAAAATCTAAAAATTATGAGAAGCAGGGATGTTGTATTCAATGAGACGGTGTTGTACAAAGATTAGTTGCAGTAGTATGAGAAGAAAGAAAAGGATTGTGTGTGGCTGGATGATACTTTAGATAGCAATGTTCTAGTGGTTCCTCATGCACCGCAACAACAATAGGATATACCATAAACTCCAGTGAATGTTAGACGATCAACAAGGATAAGTAGACCTCCCAACAAGTTTTCTCCCTCTTTGTATTATATTTTGTTAACAGATACTGGTGAACCAGAAGGGTAGGATGAAGCTATATAGGTGGATACAAAGGTTCAATGGGAACATGCAATGGAAAAAGAAATGGACTCCTTGTTGAAAAATCATACTTGGGAATTATGCAAGTTGCCTGTAGGTAAAAAGGCTTTACCAAACAAATGGGTTTATAGGCTGAAAGAAGAATATGGAGGTAAGAATAGATTTAAAGCCAAGTTAACTGTAAAAGGATTTGCACAGAAAAAGGGCATTGATTTTGATGAGATTTTTTCTCTGATTGTTAAGATGACTTCTATTCATACTATTTTAAGTATTGTGGCTGCTGAAGATTTACATTTGAAACAGTTAGATGTGAAAACTGCCTTTCTCCATGGTGATTTGGAGGAGATATATATGGAAGAACCCCAAGGATTTGAGGTCAAAGGTAAGGAGAAACTAGTGTGCAGATTGAAGAAGAGTTTATATGGCTTGAAACAAGCACCTCGGTAATGGTACTTGAAATTTAATAGTTTTATGGCTGAGCATGGCTACATTCAGTGTAATTCTGATCATTGTGTTTATTTTAAGAGGTTGGATAATGATAGCTACATTATTTTATGTTTATATGTTGATGACATGCTTATAGTGGGGTCTAACATGGATCACATAAGTGGGTTAAAACAACAGTTAGCAAAATCATTTGCTATGAAGGATTTGGGAGAAACAAAACAAATCCTTGGTATGAGAATTGCAGAGATAGGAAGAACAAAAAATTGACTCTATCTCAAGTTGATTATGTTGAAAAGGTGTTGCAGAGATTCCATATGGAGAATGCAAAAGCTGTCAACACACCTTTGCCTAGTTATTTGAAATTGACTAAGGGGATGTGTCCAAAGACATAAGAGGAGGAAGAAAAAATATTCAAGGTACCATATGCTTCAGCTATAGGGAGTTCAATGTACGCCATGGTATGCATGAGACCAAATATTGCCCATGTTGTAGGAGTTGTAAGTAGGTATATGAGTAATCCTGGATTGGAGCATTGGAATGCAGTAAAATAGATTCTCTAATATTTGAGAGGTACATCCAATAAACATTTATGTTTTGGGGCTCTAATACTAATTTAGTAGGCTATGTGGACTTAGATTTGGCAGGGGATATTGATACCAGGTCGAGTACTATAGGTTATGTCTTTACTATAAGTGGGACAATGGTGAGTTGGATCTCAAGGTTGCAAAAGGTGGTTGCTTTATCCACCATGGAGGCAGAATATGTAGCTGCAACAGAGGCAAGCAAGGAGATGATATAGCTACAATTTTTTATGGAAGAATTGGGCAAACAATAGGCTAACAATTATGTTTTTACAGACATCCAGAGTGCCATACATCTTTCAAAGAATTCTACCTTGCATTTAAAGACCAAACACATGCAGCTAAGATATCGCTTCATCCAGTTGGTGTTGGAGCATGGACAATTAAGGCTGGAAAAGATGCATACAGATGAAAATCCAGTAGATATGTTTACAAAGGTAGTGATAAGGGAAAGCTGAGCTCCTCTTCAGCTTCGGTTGGCCTTCAAGATTGAAAATAATAGAATTAGAACAACAGAGTCTAGGATGCTTATTTCCAGTGGGAGATATAGGGGAAACGGTGTTTGATCAATCTCCAAGTGGGAGATTGTTATTATATGATCCTAATCAAACTTGAAGGTTAAATTTTCCCCACTTTTGTCAGCGCAATTTCCCCCCAAAGTATTTTTCTATTGGCTGCCATAAATAATTTAAAAAAAAAACTTATTTTTGTAACTGACATAAGTCTTCATAAAAAAGGCTAAGGGTTAGGGTTTCTATTGGTATTGTATCTGTAGTACATTGCAGTGGATTTGGGTTGCATGAGATTACTGGTTGTAATCAGTTCTATTTGATGGATAATAATATTGGACTCTCTGTTGGTGGATGTAGCCCGAGTTTGGGTGAACCACGTTAAAATTGTCTCTCGCTGTTTTATTTCTATGTATTTTTATTCCTCTGTTTAATCTTTATTTGCATTTAATTGATATCTTCTACATGTTATTCCTAACAAATCTCATTTCAAGGAATACAGTCAACTAAAGACAATCCAGTGATCAAATGATAAAAGATTGTCTTATCCATAAAGGCAGTGACATCCCTATTAAGGAGAAAGCTCCAAATATTGAATGATGTGTTACTTCACCTTATGAATATGATGCAATAGTCACTCCAAGAAGATCAAGGGATAGAAGCACGAAAGGTTGTGACCATCAGAAGGTAGCCACCCCACAAGTGGCATTTCAAACAGGGCAGTGTGAGGTCAATGCTTCATGAGTATGTTTCAATGTGAGATATTGTGATAGCCCTAGTACTTGTAGGCAGAGCATACCTTAAGTTTGCTTTGTTTGGAACCAACCCAGTTGCTAGAGTATGACAGTCATTTTTGAGATTGATGAGAGAGTGACATTAATGGCAGAAGGTAACCTTAATAGTTTGCAAGTCAAGGATTTATGGAAGATGAAGGGCATTGCAAAGATGTAATGACACTCCAAGTGCATAGAGGACAATTAAATGGAGAAGATAGTTATGGGACTGTCATAAGGAAAAGGATCATTTGTTCCATTTGGCAACAACTATCATTATATTAATGGTGGACAGACTTCCATAAATAATGGTGAAGCAATATTTCATGGATTAAATTCAAGAAACCCAAAAGATTTCCTTAGAAAAATTGTGATGCCTATGTATGAAGTGTCTATGTATGAAATCAAAAAAGGAATATGGACAAACATGACCTACAGTCACATAAGGCAGAGTATCATCATAGATAGCTATTTTTGCCTCACAAAACATTGGTGAATCTAAGAAGTATGTTGCTTAGGATAGTCTTACATCTAACAATTCCAAGGTAGCCAAGAGTTACACGGTTGTTTCATGTTGCTTTGCACTCTGCACATTATGGTGTAGCTACTTATCCAAATGGCCAGGCTTAGTGGGGTGTTTGTTGTGCTTAGAGGTTCCAAATTTGGTAATGCAAGAGAAGAAAAGAAGTTTAAGGATATAAGATATTCAGATTTAGTTTTAGATGTGGATACAAGAGCTAAAAGGGTCTTGCAAGTATGGTAGCCCCATCATAACAATGATAATAAATGCCAATGGTGACAGTCAGTCAATAAAGGTAGTTTACAATGAAGTTGGGATAGTCATTCCAAATAATGAAGGGGAATATTTGTGGTTTGGAAAGTGCATGACAATGATTTGGAATGTCTAATGGTAACAACAATATCAAGAGGGTAGCAACTACGATGTTAAACAGTCATAAAAGTAACAAATGGAGATAGTGGTGGAAAACTAAAGGTAAAAGGGGGTCATAAATGAATGAACTAAATGGCAGCTTCAACTCTAAAACTTCTCCTACGCCCTCTTGCAAGTTTTGACCATTTCAAACCTTCCTCACACACGCCCTATAAACATGTTTGTGGGAAATTACATCAGTTGGTGAGTTGGAAGTAGTTGAGAAGATGTAGTAGACAGTTTGGATGACCTATAACAACAGTTCCAAATATCTAGCAATAGTTTTTGTGCATCATTTTTAATCATAGGACAATCCAATTATAAAGTGACATTTCCAAAGATGAGATAATTTACACAAAAGGAAAATAAGGTATTGAGTTTGATCTTTGCAATCAATATTGCAAATTAGGGGCATAATGATGGTTTTTACTGGTAGGAGAAGAAGTTATTAAATTGAGATTTTGTATTCTAATACCAAGGAATGCTCCAAACTACAAGATGAATATGGTCACACATTGAAGGTTTTAGACTATGATTTGACACAACATTCTTCACCTAGGAGAAAGGGCAGAATATTTTTTAGTCAACTCACCAAGAGATGAAGTCTCTTCAAGAAAAAAGAAAAATCATTAAAGACAGTCACCTTTTTTCAAAATATGACAGTCCCAAAAGGAATTGAAAGTCCAAGATGCTTGATTGTATAGAAGGCACACTACCCAAACTTTTGAAGAAAGCTGCAGTCTAAGTGACACATGTTAATTAACTCAATTGGACAGTTTGTTGATAAGCACCAACCCTAGTTTCTTATGGAATGCACAATATAGTGCTTCTAGATCACATAATGGTGAAAGTACTAAGTCTAGTGGGATAGGAGATTGTTGCAAATGCCAAAGTTCAGTGCTCACTAAGATTCAAATTGCACATGTTGATGAAGCAATGTTAATGAGGGCAGCTAATAGAGTTAAGGTGTGCACTTAGTTAAACCAAGTGGTATCAAGGAAAACACTTAAGAAAGGACATTATACATATCATTTAAGCTATAAATAGGAAAGAGAAGTTTCAATTAGCTCATGAAGGATTCATAGAGGCATGAAAGATAACTTTTATGTGAAACTCAATGGTTAAATTGATTGACAGATGGAAGAAACTTGAAGTACAATGCTAAGAAACTCTTGGTATGTGGTGTTAATAGATACAAAGATACAGTGAATGAGGGCAGTCAACATAGTGATAATGCCATAATGAAGTTCACATGAATGAAGTGAGGATTACTATGTTACTAGCAACTTTCAAAGGGATTGTTGTGCATGAAAAGGTCATGAGGGTGTTAGAAATATAATGAGCACAATTCAAACAAATTGTATAGGTATGCAAGGACAATAGTCAACTTGATGTAGGGTAGTATTCATACATGTCACAGTCCTTTAACAAGCAAGATAATCATGAGTCTTGAGGGCAATCTTAAGAATGATGAAGAAACTAATCTTCCACACATTCATCTTTGATGTTGAGCCAATACAATGATGGGTTGCAACTCCCCAAGAATCGGGTCTGTGGTATGTTCACTATTGGTGTTGAAAACTTTTAGTGGTCAAGGTGTATTGGCCCATAAAATTGCATTTCCTCCATGGCGTGACTAGTATAGGGTGTATACTAGTAATATTCACACAAACTCCATTATTTTCAGTAAGTATTGAATCGAGAACTTAAATATTTCTGTATACATTATTGTAACATTATTTCATTATCAATTTAATACCTTTTAGAGTTGATGTGTGCTCTAGTTCCTCACCAATGCCCACCTCTTGGTATGCCTCTTTCACCTAAAGAAGGCTCCTACCCGAGTGAGCTACTAACTACATTTGTTTGAAAGTTTCTAAAGCCTTCTGAATAAATCCATTTTGTGCAAATTGTGCAATCATTATAGTCCATGAGAGATCATATTTATTTGAGGCATTCTATCAAACAATTCATGTGGCTTGTCTATGCCTTCACATTTTTCATCCATGTCTACCAATGCATTTCCAACTATTATGTCTGATGAAAAATCCCCCTTCCATTATGCTTTGATGGATCTCTATATCTTGTTCCAAAGCTCCCATTTTTTGTAGTCCATAATATCACATTTATTTGAGTCATTTTATCAAACAATTCATGAACCTTGTTTATACTTCCACATTGTGCATACATGTCTACCATAGCATTTTCAACTATTATATTTGACAAAAATCTCCCTTCTATTATGTTTTGATGGATCTCCATACCCTGTTCTAAAGCTGCCACCATTTTGGCACAGGCAGGGAGGATGCTATCAAAGGTTGTGGATTTTGGCTTTACAGCTTCCAATTGTGTTTACTTGAAAGTTTCTAAATCCTTTTAAACATATCCAAATTGTGCATATCCTGCAATCATTACAGGTGATTGATGAAATTGATGGGGCCCTTGGTGATAGGAAGGGTGCTGTTGAAGTTCTGCTAAAGATGGTACACACTTGTAGAGGTTCTTGACATTTTACGTTGACATTTGTTTAATCTGCATGCTTTTCCGTGGAGTCAGATCTTAAATATTTCTCACATCTATGATTGTTTTCTATGGAGTCAGATCTTAAATATTTCTCACATCTGTGATTGTTTGACTCAAATCAATGAATACTTAGTTGACCTTGCCTTGCTGAACTTGTCATTTTCTCTAATATTTGACAGCTGATTTTGCAAATTTTTTCATGAGTAAGAGTAATACTCATAGTAGTCATAAACCTAGGTTTTTGGAGAGTGTTGGTTAAGGTTTAGCCACACTCTCTCTAATCTAAGTTAACCCTATATCAAAATATTCTATAAACATGTTTTTTCCTTTTTTCTTTTGGTTGAATATATTTCTCAATTTTGAACATGGCTGCTTTTTACACATTGATCATTTCAAGTTGATGTTGAGTATGAGTCAGGCTACTATGCCAAAGTCCAGCTCCTTTAGACATCAGTACCTCCAAAATGCTAACTAAATACAAATTCTCTGTAGATATTTCTGTATTATTGAATTAAAATGTCTCTTTTATTGGTTGTTCCTTCCATAGGTATACCGATCGAAGAAAAATTATGATTGAGCATTTTATACAAGCTGTGTCGCTAGACCCATTTCTTTGGTCTACATATGAAGAGTTGTGCATCCTAGGTAATTGCCAACATTGCAATAAATCATAACATTCCTTATTTATTTCAAATTGCACTTGTTGTTCTCTATCGCAGAAGCTAACACTTTTTAAAAGACCTGGTTTTCTTTTGTTTTCATATCTAGTGTTTTTTCAAGAGAAATAGATTGAATGTTAGTGATTTGTATTATAGTAAAAAATCAATCTCTAGATTATTTGTCGAAGAGCATAGACCTGGTGATTTTATATCACTGTTCTAACTCTGCAGTCATCATATAACTTGAATTGCTTTCTATTGCTCCATCTACATTGAGGTTATATTTAGTGCATGGTTTTCACTTGAGATGTTAACTATTAATAGTCCGGAGTTCAATCATTCTTTAGGGAATGCATTCTGCAGTCTTAGAATTTAACATTAGCATTTTCCTTTCTATTTGTCTAAATACATTTGTTGTTTGCTTTGCTCAAGGCAAGGAGGTAAAATCCATATGTTTAGCTAAAGGGCACATTTCCCAAATTTCTAATGGCTTTTGTGTATGTGAACTATCCTGTAACTAATTTGCCATGTATTTAAGTTTATTAAGCTATGTCCATGACTATTTAATCATCCAATCTATAATTATCAATGAATTTGTGATAGAATTTATTGATCAAGCTCCGATATAAGTGTAGTTTTTAATGGTACACATTATTATTTGATACTGCATTTATTGTAATTATTATTAGTTATGTCATAATGTTATTAGATTATAGTTTATTGGTGAATATATAAATTCGTCAGCAATGTTTCTCAATAGGTTGTGATAGAATTTTGCAAAGGTATCCTAGGGTGTGTGAATGTCGTGTTATAACAATCTTCTTTGGTTGTGGGAACTTGATTGTAGATTGAGAAGGCATCCATAAGATTCAAGACCCTATGACTGGTTATGGAACTGTTAGTTTATTGATTTGCTAGTTAGAATGATCATGCTTGGAGCCTTTTGTATTCACAAGGCTGGAGTGATTCCTCCTGGGATCAATGGGATTGCTTGTCATCATTGACTAGTTTGTATGGCGTGTTGGAGAATTTCTCTTTTGTGAATCTTCAGCTTAGATGTCTTAGTAAGTTAATAAGTATGGGCAAATGTTTGTGCCTTGAACCTCACCAGTACAAGATCAAAAGATTCAGGCTACCATTTCTTAAAGTTAGATGTTTGTTGATATGTTGATGAAATCCCTCATTTTCCTTATGGTAAACAACTAATGTTATCATTTGAAGTCAGGTAGATAACGAAATAGTTTTTTATCATGCTTTAAAACTTACTTTACATCTGCTCTGGTGTTTGAGTTCCACAAGCAATAGTTCATTATGCATGGTTAACCTTTGATATTTGCATGTTTTTGCTTGTTGATGTCAGTGCTTCTAGCATTGAGACATTAACATTTTAGTCTACATCCATATGATTATTGATTTAGATAGCAATAAATGCTTTGGTATTGGTACTATGCTTGTGTAGATATCATATAATCATATTAGTTTGCTAAGGTAACATAATTGGAAAGTTAACATTTAGCTTATTGCTTGTGTTCCTTTGTGATTGGATGGATGCAAATATCTAAAGCTTTCTTCAGAAAAGAAGCACACTTTAGAGAAGAAGAATGATGGAAGTAATACACAATCATTAAATGCTACCAAGAATAAGGGCCCATCAAAGTCTAGCAGATTGTCAAGACCTATAAGCATGAACTTTATCTAGATTATAATTTCTAAGTGAAATAGGTTTATTCTCTTGGCTTTTTAGATAATAAGATCATCATTTGCATCAATATTGAAAATATAGTTTGTTCTGAAACTTAAATTTGGTAAATTATGTATCAAGGTAATTTGCATCTGCAACGATCTTTATGCACCTGCTTTGCATTCTTTACGTCAGGTAGCAAGGTATTTTAAAAAAAATTTACCAGTTTTAAGCTGTTAATTAACCTGGACATGGATGTACTACTTTTTTCTTGTGAAATAAAGGTATTCTTCTTGGACTTGAGTGCACTTACAGTATTGTTATTAGATTTTAATGAAATAAGGTTCATGTTTTCTAAAGTCACTGACCTCCTATTTGAATTTACATATGTGATGCATGCAATCATCAACTTTTCAGTTTTGAGTAGGGTTCATATCTTTGTACAACCAAGTACTAGTCAGGTGGTGAGTAGGTATGTCAAAATGAATTATGACCTAAAAATTAAATGGTATTATATGCTTCTCAAATAGCTTATATGGAAATTTGATGAAAATAATTATTAAATTGCATCCCTTTTAGGTGAAGTTATATTTGGCAATTACATTTGATTGCTTACTTTTCTGTAGCCATGAGGTATGTTCTCAAAGAAGCTATAATATTTTAGAGTCACCATTTTCAGTTGAAACTGTAATTTTTGTAGTGCTTACTGTGCTACAGGCTTAAGTATATTTGTACCAAGGAAGGATTTAAGGCAAGTGCAAAAGGCCTCACCACATTGGCAGTTTCAAGCGCCCAAGGTTCAAGGAAGTAGTCAACAATAGTAATAAAGGAAACATTTAATGAATTTTAAACTTGTCCTACTTTTCCTCCAGTGTAGGATAGTCAAAAGCAGAGTTTACTTTCATTTTTCCTCAGTTCTTTTCACTTTTGGAAAAGCATTGTAAGTTGAAACAAGCTTCTTTCTATTGTTTGGTGCATTGTAACTCAAAAAATTAGTTTCTTGCTCATTCTTTGAGCTATGTATTGTAACCATGAAGGTTTTTTTAGCAAAGAGAAAGCATTGTAACTTATTTTTAGATCTGTATGCTATTTGTAAGCATTTTTATCAATAAAACAAGTTGTTTTTACCTTCTCAAAGTTGTTTCATTGTGTAATCTTCAAAATGGTTGATGTGATCTTGTGGTGATGCTTCTTCCCCTTGATTAAAATGACTAAATATATTACTAATTGACGTCAATTAATAATTAAATTGACTAAATATACTACCAGTTGATAGAAATCAATGAATAAATATGACTAAATATATGACCAATTGACAACAAAATAATGATTAAAATGACTAAATATACGACCAATGGACAAAAATCAGTTAATATAAATGACTAAATATACTATCAATGGACAGAAATCAGTGAATAAAAATGACTAAATATATTGCCAATTGACGACAATTAATGATTACAATGACTAAATAAATGACTACCATGACTAAATAAATGACCAGTTAACAACAATCAATGACTAAATATACTACCAAATTGATCGATCAAAACAACCAATAAATGACTAAAAATGGTTTAGTCATTAATTTGGTCACGTTATAAATCACTGGAAATAATCTACTAATGGTCACGTGACCAAGCTTAGTCATTTATATGCAATTTTTAGTAGTTTTTTTAGTCATTTATTGTTATTTTTCTACTAGTGGGGCTTGACTTAGGAAAGCTCCTTAGCAACCCAAAACATTTTCATTGTTCTCTTGTAGGTGATAGATTTGGGTGGGGAGTTTCATTCTTCATCTCTATTTTTGCATCCTCATAGTCAAATCTTTTATTTCATTGTTATTCATTTTACTTATTTTAAAGTTGTTGTATACATCTTAGTTTAATTTATTTCTTGTTACTTGGAGATTGTTAGGTTGTTTGTTTGTCCATTGTTGTAATGTCCAAGTAATAGGGAATCAAACTATGGTGGAACTTTTTATTTTTCCAACTTTGAGGATACCAATGCTTAGCATAGACATACCCATGGCATGTTGTCATCTAGGGCAGTGATCTTCAATATTTGGTGATAGGTTCCATTGTTGTTTCTCTTTTCATTATTGTATTTACTTTTCTAAAATTTTGTCTATAGTAGTATATTTCTAGCATTATGTTATTTACTTTCCCTCTTTCAAGAATTTAGTCTAGTTTATTTTTATTTCCATTAGCACAAAGTGGTTTTTCCAACATTAGTATATAGAGAAGTAGATAGTAGAAAACTAAGAAGGACCCTAGTGTGGTTGTAGCGAAAAGTTCCCTTGATTGACATGTTTGATCAAGGAGTAATTTTTTCCTCCTCCACAACTTGATAACGGTTTTAAGTAAGCTAAAGTTTTCAAGTGCTCTCCCCTTCATGTCAATCATAGTTTAATCTCCCTGTCAACAATGGGGAATTGATTTTATATGAGAAATTCAAGAAAAATCTAGTAATAGATATAAGTGGATCCTTATAGCCACTGACTACTTCACCAAGTGGGTTGAGGCAATTCCAACTGAAAATGCCACATCCAAGATGGTAGTAGAATTCTTATTGAGCAACATAATAACCAGATTTAGTGTGCCTTCAAGAATTATTGGTTGATAATTCCATGTGTTTTAGATCCCATGATATCTCAAGAAAGTGTTCTAAATATGGGATTGATTTGCTCCATTCATCTCCTTCTCATCCACAAAGTAATGGACAAGCTAAATCCAACAACAAAAACTTCATGAAGATTGTGAGAACATTAGATGTAAATAAGAAGAGGTGGGATGAAAAATTGAAGTATGTAGTATGGGATAATAGAATAACATACAAGCAAGCTATTGGTAAGATACCATTTAAGCTAGTCTATGGACTAGAAACCAAAATACCAATTGGCTTGGAGTTACTAGTATATTAATTGGTACATGATATAGAAGAAGAAGAAGAAGGTGTAGTCTCTAAAAATAAACTTGGAGTTGATAGAACTAGATGAGGGTACGAGAGTTTCACATGATAAGATCTTGTCATAGAAACAAGTAATGAAACATCTATTTGATAAGAAGGAACTTCAAAGAAACTTCCAGGTTGGAGATATGGTCTCATGTGAAATGCTAGAGCAGAGGACAAATGAAAGCATGGGAATTTTGACCCTTCATGGCTTGGGCCATATGAAGTTTCAAAGGAGCATGGTCACAATGTGTACCATCTCAAGAGCTTAGCTACAAAATTCATGGAGCTACCCATTCATGGTAAACATCTCAAGCATTACTTTTCCTAAGTAATGAGGTATTTTAACTTGTATATATTTGTTCCTTTGTGTTTTTCTTAGTGCAATTGTGACCCCTATTTGTCATAATGAAGCGTTGATCGTCCTAGTCCCTTCTTTTATCAATTTGTTTCCCTTTTTTTGGTTTTCTCCTAAACAAATCTTCTAGCTTATTGATGTGCTTGCAAGAGACACACGTCCCCAACCAAAGCCAATGTCGGGACCTGATCTAAAAAATTGTAAAATTTACCTAAGTCCTTGCCCATTTTGTCAAATTTTTTCTAAGTGTTACATTTTGTTATCCCTTGTGTTCCCTTTGTATGTTAAAGGTTGAAAAAATCTAAAATATTCTAGTCTAAAGGGTTTCCTTGTCATTTTCCATTATTTTCAATATTTTGTAGGTTTTCACTCTATTGTAGGATGTGGGTTTCTAGCTGGCTATTGCATGTTATCTGCACCTTCCACATCCTGTATCCAATTCCACTTCCACAGCATTTTCTCATAACTCATCCTTCATGCCTTTATTTCTTCCATTGACCATTCCCTCCATTTGTGGGATTTTGACCAATTCCTTGTATTTCCCTAGATCTAGTTCACTTCTCCATCTATGCATCTAATTCCCTATCAAAACCCCACATTTTTCATGTCTTCCTTTTCCTTCTCTTCATGGGTTCTTAAGCTCCTACAAGACCAAATGTATTTCTTCTACGCCTTGTATCCCGTTTTGGCTCCCTCCTTAGTTTCTACATCTAGCCCCAATGGACTTGTTGTCACTGAATAATGCACCCTTGCTAAGTTGTATAACTCAGCTTACTATTGAAACATGTGGATTTTTCCAAGTTTGTGGGCCACCTATAATGGAAAAAAACCTCCAAAGAGGGTTGGTTCCCTTGGATTTTATCACCTAAACTAGACTACCTTGTGTTGTTTGCTGAGAAAAGAGTGAGGAAAAAGATATTAAATAAACCTAGTCTAGCTGGAAAGGTGATGCACCAAAATTAAAATGACATGTTTTTGTTGTTTTGACACACAACTCTTCAATAAAATCACTGGTTATTGCACAACCCTGAGTTTTATACCCTATGCATCAGTGCTTTGTGAGATGATAATTGCTATATGCATTTGTTTAGAAGGAAATGGGGTAATTTCACAACTCAACAACTACATCATGCACTACACAAACTAGACTACCTTGTGTTGTTTGTTGAGAAAAGAGTGAGGAAAAAGACATTAAATGAACCTAATCTAGTTGGAAAGGTGATGCACCAAAATTAAAATGACATGTTTTTGTTGTTTTGACACACAACTCTTCAATAAAATCACTGGTTATTGCACAACCCTGAGTTTTATACCCTATGCATCAATGCTTTGTGAGATGATAATTGCTATAACATTTGTTTAGAAGGAAATGGGGTAATTTCACAACTCAACAACTGCATCATGCACTACACAAACTTGCAACCTACATAAAATGTATGTTTTCTGCCTATAAGTGTTTGAATGGGACATAAATCAAAGGTTTTTGCATAAAACACAGTAAAATACATTCATCATCTATTTAACACACAATAGAACATCTCGTCAAGGCAAAAAGTAATGATTTATTGGAAAAATAGGTGTTCTTACATCGAAATTGGTTTGAAACTGTCTTGTATTGCTTCAAAAATATAATACAAAATAAGTTTATTTCAGTACTAAAACTGGAAAAACCTAAGTTACAATACTCAGTGCTCCTAAAAATCACACTCGAAAGAACTGAAAGAGCTAGCTTAGGTGTCTCATTCTCATACCCAACATGGGAGAGAAAATAGGAGGAAATCTAGGAAGGAGAATGAATGTCTTTGTCAGGTCAAACCTTTCTTTTTGGGTGCCCAAGAAGATTCCTGAATGCTGCTACTCCTTGAAATGTTGAAGGGATTGAAGTTGAGGGTAGTGGTTGACTTGCTCCAGCTCCTACAATCTTACTCTAGCTTTGTATGTTGCCTTTAGAGCTCCTAAATTCTCTCAAATTGTTGTCCTTGTCACTCCAACTGCTCCTAGATGCTTGGGAAAAGGTCAAAATTGCTCCAACTGTCCCTAGTGTTATCATAACTCTCCAAATCTACCTCATAACTCCCCCTAATCTACACTATTGATTAAAAGGACATGTGTTTCTACTGTTTGGATGAATCAAGACTCCTTATGGGCGTGTAAGGCAAGAAAACTACCTTTTTGGGCTCAAAACTGCTCCAAATTATGCATTCATGGCTTGAAAACACTCCACTCTGCATTGAAAACCAACATCTGACTCATCCACCTGCACAATAAATGTACAAAAACCTCTTCCAGCTAGGAGTTGACCTGATCCTGCAATAATGGCGACTAGAGAGAAGATGGATATTTTTCAAAATATGATCCTTGCCAAACGTTCCTGTGCAAGCTTTTACAACACTTTAAAATATTCTAAAGTACAACTTTATTTTATATGCTTTTATTCACATTGATTTTCATTTTATTTCCTCTACTTCTGACCTTATTTTGCCTTATCGACAAAATTTATCCATCACGAACCATCCTTTTTGTTCTACTTTCCTTTGTTCTTCCCTTTACTTTCTACCTTTAGTTGGCAAAAATCTCTTTTTGCGAACTATTTCTTTACCTTTACTTTTCCTTCTTCCCACTTTGGTTAGTGAAAAACTCCATTTCGTGAACCATCGCCTTAGCTAATGACTTGTCTTTCCTTTTCCTTTTCTTCCTTTAAAGAAAACCTTCCTTTGTGCTTTTAGAAAAATCTTCCATTTCCTATATCCCTCGTCCTCCTTTATCCTTTGTCGACAATTTCGTTGATCGACGAACTTGTCGATTAGCGAACTTAAAGTTCACTGAACCAACATTTCACTAATAAGGCAAAAACTTTTCTTTGTTGTTTTCTTTCTTGAACTCTTCTTGTCATGATTCGCCTATTAGTGAGCTTGTTAATCAGTGAACCATATGGTTTGCGAACTCCTAAATTTGTCGATAAGGCATAACTTCCTTAAGAGAAAAACTTAGAGTTTTTTCCCTTCAACTTGCAATGTTAGTTCCTTAGTCGACTATTTCACTGATCGGCAAACTTTGGGTTCACCAAACTAAAAAATTGCCAAGTAAGGCAGAAAAGACTAAGTCAAAACTTTAGAAATTTTGGGTTTTTGAAAGGGATTTTTTAGGATTTTGGGAATTTTTACAAGGAAAACATTCAAATTCGAAGAACATAATATAGGCACTTGACCAACTTTGACAAGATTTTCAACTATTTTTTTTAAATGGGCTATTTGACTCTAGGAAGGGGAAAATAGGCCAACATTTTGGTGACCTCTTAGGGATGTTTTCCTACTAAACAAAAAAGAATCCAGTGGCCTTGAACATCTATTGGGCTATAAAGTCAAGAAAGAACCTAGAACAAACTTAGAATAGACCTGACAATACTGCTGTTAACAACTAAAACAGGACCTAACACACACCAAACACACTCAAAACCTACTCAAAACATGACTGAAAAAAAATGTGCATTAGCACTTGGAGGAATGGAAAGACTCCTAAAACCTATGTGCCGTAGCACTTATTGATTCAAAACACTAGAATAATATGTACAATCATACCTTTGCTCCTCAAAAAATAAAGCTTGAGGTGTATCCCATTGATTGGGATAGGAAAAGCTTCACCTTCCATGTTGGACAACTAAAAGGCATTGTGTTGTTTGCAACCTGAGATTATGAATGGACCACCCCACATGGCATCAAACTTGGTATTTTCCTAGGTCTGCTCTTGAATTCATCCCACTTGAGGACAATGCCACCTTCCTTGAAGTGCCTAGGTGTTGCACCCTTGTCAAAAGTCCTCTTCATCTGCATTTGATGCATTTCCATCTATTGTATTGCTTGCATCCTAGTTTCTTCCAACTCTAACAACTTAGCAAGTCTTACCTCCATGGCTCCTACCTCCATCATTTTTAGCTCATTTATAAGACTCAAGACTAGTAACTTAACTAAAATGGAAAGCCTTTCTTCCTTCACATACACAAGCATGAAAGGAGAGTGTCTAGTGGACCTATTAAGAGTAATCCTATCAGCCCATAAGGCTGATTTCAATTTGTTATGCCAAGTCCTCTGATTGTCCTCAATGGTCCTTTTGATGATTCTGACTAAGTTCTTATTTGTGGACTCAACTAGTCCATTGCCTTGAGGATAGTAGTTAGAAGAGGTACTCAAATGGATACCATGTTTAAGAGCCCAATCAATTAATCTCATTCAAACAAAAGCTAAAGCATTATCTGAAACAATGGAATCCAAAATACCAAACCTTGCAATCAAGTCCTCATAAAATTTTAGGACTGCACTCTCATTTGCTTCTTTCAATGCCACAACTTCTATCCATTTGGTGAAATAGTCCGTAGCTGTTAGCACCCATTTATGATTAGAGCTGGATGGTGGGTTAATGACTCTAATGAAGTCAAGGCCCCACTTAATGAAGGGTTGATCCACTGATATTGGATGCAATGGTAAAGCTGCTAACTTTTGTTTATCTGCAAACATAGTACATTTGATGCATTTCCTTACCCATGTATGCACATCCTTGAAAAGAGAAGACCAATAATTCCCAACCCTCATGATTTTTAAAGCTGTTGTCCTTGGAGAAAAATGACCACTAGCTGGTCCATCATGAAACTCATGCAAGATCTTGTCAATCTGATCATATTATATGCATCTCAAAAGAATACCATTATAATCTTTTCTAAAGAAAACACCATTTAGAAGGACATAAGGAATGGATTGGAGTTTGAAATAACTTCTCTTGACATTGTTTAGCTCTCTTGGGCACTCACCAGTTTGTAAATAATGGACCATTTCTTGTGTCCAACTAGTTCCTATTGTTGGTGCAGTAGTTTGTGACTCACCATTAGTCACGAGGACAACTTCCTCATGAGTTTCCTTGCCTTCTTCTAGACCATCAGCTAGTTGTTCACAAATCCCCTTGCCTCTTACCAACTTTGTGACTTTGATCTCCAAGTCATATTCCATTACCTTAGTGATCCACCAAGTTATTTTATCACTTAAATCCTTTCTTAATAAGAATTCTTTAAAACTAGGGTGAGCAACTATTAGCTGAATCTTATTGTTAGAAACCAAATGCCTAAACTTCTTTAATACTTTGAATAATAGAAAGCACATGTCTTTCAACAAAAGAATACCTTTGTTCATAACCTTCTAGGACTTGGCTGAAGAAGGCTATTGGTTGCTCCAAACCATCATTGTTTTGTTGTATCAACATAGCTGAGAGAGTATCGGTGTTTTCATAAAAATATAGCATGAAATCTTTTGAAAAATTAGGATTAATAAGAGTGGGTGTTTCTGCTAAGGCTTCCTTAATAGCCTCAAAACTATCCCTTGCTTCTTTTGACCAGCTGAAAGTCACATTTTTCTTCAACATGGAAGTCAACGGCTTTAATAGATTTTCAACATTTGGTATAAACCTTCTAACAAAATTTGTCCTGCTAATAAAACTTTCCATTCCCTTTTTGTGACTAGGCAAAGGAAAAGCAAGAATTGCACTTACTCTTTCTGGATCAATGGTAACTCCATGTTTTGAAACCACATGTCTAAGGACTTTACCTTCATGAACAACAAAGATGATTTTTTTGGGATTAAGATACATACCATACTCCCTACACCTGTCAAACACTTGTCTTAAATGAGAAAAGTGTTCATTAGCATTCTTTGAAAAAATAGTGATGTCATCAAGATAAACAAGTACTATTTTATTAATTAAACCTTGGAAGGTCATGTACATTGCCCTTTGGAAAGTTGCACCAACATTGGACAACCCAAAAGGCATTTTCTTGTAATCCATTGTCCCCCACTTGGTGGTGAATGTTGTTTTAAACCGATCTTCTTCTTTTACCAACACTTGGTTATACCTAGAATAACTGTCAAGAAGTGAAAACCTCGTAGAACCTACAACAACTTGCAAAATCTGCTCCATAGAGGGCAGTGGGTAATGGTCCTTGAGTGAGGCCCTGTTTAAATCCCAAAAGTCAACATAAAGTCTGATTTCCCCACTCTTTTTCCTAATAGGAACAAGGTTGGAGACCCATGAGGTGTGTTTGATTGGAAAAATGATACTACCTTCAATCAACTTGTTTAGTTTTGCTTTCATGAGTGGCTCTAGCTTGGGGTTTAGAGGCCTCTACTTTTTCCTTGTATGTTTTGTATTTGGTTCAAGTTCAATGGTATGTTGGGTAATTTTGGGGTCAAAGCATTTTAAATCAGAATACTTCCAAGCCAAAATGTCATGAAACTCTTGGCAAAGTGAAACAAAAGCTTCTTTATCCTCTTTTGAACAAAACTTACCAATCTTAAGAAGCTTACCTTTGAAGACTTGCACTTCTTCATAGTGATCTTTCTTGACATGCATGTTGGTTTTCTCCCTTTTTAGCTGATCATTAGAACTGAAAATGGAAAGTGACCAAACCTTTTGGTAACTTCCTTGTTCTCAGCTTTATGATCTGATCACCATACTATTGTTGTAACTTTCCTTGGTTTCCAGCTGAAAACTTAGCTTCTTCAAGCAAAAAACTAAGCACATGTTCATCACTGTCAAAGACTTGCCAATGCACATTATTATCAAGTATAGATGGTCTAACTACTACCTTCGTGCATGGTGTTGTACTTTATCCTTTTTTATTTCACTTGGGATATCAAATTGAGCCCCTATAGCAGCCAACCTATCATCATGCTTATTTTAACTTCTTGGTATGCATATCAAGTTAAAAGCATCAAACTCCTCTAAACAATTCCATACCCTATGCTTATATGACTTCAAAAGATCATTTTTTGTTACATGCAAGCCTTTTACCTAGTTTACAATTAGTTCACTGTCACCAAACACTTGTAGACAACCTATTTTCCTTTTTCTTGCCCACTATGATGTAAGAGCATCAGGGGTGAAGTGCAATCCTGCACAACAAAAAATATGTTTATTTTATTTTTTCAATTTTTGGCTTTTTTTTGTTGCAGGCATGATTTTGATCTCCTTTCACCTTTCTTCAGCAACCTTTGAAGATAGTTTTATTCATATATTTCATTGGCCCAAAATTCAAGAGAATTAGCATTGCATTTGGTAAAGGAAATCTCACACCCCACCTGGGAAATGTATTTTTTATTATTTTTTAACTCCTAAGAAGAATTAAATGATAGGGAATAAAATATTTGCCATGATGTTGGGCGCTTGGGGAGTGGAGTTGCCGGATGAGGAATTGGATGGCAATTTTTGGCAAAAGTTTGAATTTGTTGGAAAAAGCATTAAAGAGGCCAATTGCATGAATTACCATGCCTAAAATGGAGGAGGTGGAGGTTTGACTGGCATTATTGGGGAGAGGGAGATTGTCTGGGTCGGATCTGTGAGACCTAGTTTCAGAAAAAAGAGGCATAACTTTCTCATTTCTTAACAAAATTGAGAAATTCAAAATGATCTGGAAAGCTGGGAAGAAGGAGCATAAAACCCGTAAAGCATTTTAAAATATTGATGATAATGAGGGAGCAATAATAGATGGAAAGTGACAAGATTGTGTAATTATAGTTGATTTTTGATCCATTTCCAGAACTTGCTTGTAGAGACTTTGCATATTTGTTCTTAATCTTGCCTGTAGATGATTGTTCTTGCAGATGGATCTTTCATGGAGGATTTAATTGTTGAATTATTTTTATACTTGTAGAGTTCCAATATTTCCTGAATGCAAATAAATATTCTTGTGCTGAAGATTTTGTTTAAAGATTGCTTGTGTTGATTTTTTTTGAAAGGAGGCTGCAATAATTGACAAACCTCTTTGGTTTCTCAATTGTTGAACTGCATCAATTGGTATCAGAGCAGGATTATAGAGATTTGGAGAAAGAATGGCACATAGAGGACGGGGCAGAGGAAGAGTCCCATGAGGAGAAGAAAATCTAGCACTTATGGAATTGATAAGGGGAATCTCAACAAGGTTAGAGGCCATAGAAACTTCTCGGAGAAGAGGGATTCCTGTTGAAGATATCAGTGAGGATGAAGAAGAAGTTCCAGAGGTTGCAACAGTGCAGGGAGAAGATGCACATGAAGAGAGATTCTTACAAGTGTTGGCTAAGCTTGGGAGTAAACCAAGGATGGGCCCATTGAGTTACAATGGGAGTATGAATCCAGAAGAGCTTATTAACTAGATTGCAGAAATGGATAAATATTTTGATTTGGAAGTTATTGAAGAGAAGAAGGTGAAATATGCTGGCACAAGTTTGAAAGGACATGCATCCCTATGGTGGGATCAAGTGTAGATTGAAAGACATAGGAAAGGCAAAGAGAAGATAAAATCATGGGAGAAGATGGTTGCAAAACTGAAAGCGAATTCTTGCCTGTGGATTATTACATTAATTTAATTAAAAAGTTGCAAAACCTTGAACAAAAGGATTTGAGTGTCATAGAATACATAGAGGAGTTCTACAGACTGAGTATACATCTGGACACGTAGAGGATAATGAGGAGCAGGTAGCAAGGTATGTAAATGGTCCGAGGATTAACATTCAGGATGAGATCAGCATGGTCTTGATAAGGATAGTGGAAGAAGCCTACCAGTATGCACTAAAAGTAGATGAGAAGTTAGCAAGAAGGCAACAAGGAAGCTTTAGAGGAAAAGGAAAACCTCCACGAGGTAGGGGACAAGCAAATAGTGGAAGAGGGCAACCAGTAAAGGAAGAGGAAACAAGTTGGTCACAAATAAGTCATGGGACAAATGCAAGAGGAAGATGAGATTTTTCAAGAGGAAGAGGTGAAAGTTCAAGAGGGAGAGAAGAATATGATAGAGGAAGGGGATTTTCAGGAGTATGCTTCAATTATGGGGAAATGGGTCATCGGGCCTTTGAGTGCCCTCAAATACAAGAGGTTGGAAAGACGAACACTAGAAAAACATACACTGCAGAAGTTAAAAATGAGACAGAGCCAGTAGACCTTGAAGATAGAGAAGTTCTCATGTTGAAAAGAGTTCTCTTAAAACCAGAGAAGGAGCTTCCAGAACTGGCACAGAGGAGGAGCTTGTTTAAAACAGTTTGTAAGTCTCAAGGAAAATGTTACATCATAATAATGGACAACAGAAGCACAAATAATTTAGTGTCCCAAGAGATGGCAGAGAAGCTGAAGTTAGAAAGGATGAAGCACCCAAACCCCTACTGGGTCTCTTGGTTACAAAAGGGACATCAACTTTTGGTGAGTGAGCAATGTCGGGTAAATTTTTAGATTGGTAACTATAAGGATGACATACTATGTGATGTGATGCCAATGGATGCATGCCACATCCTATTGGGTAGGCCATGGCAATATGATCGCAAGGCAATTCATGATGGTGAAGCTAACACATATACAATCACAAAGGACAAGAAAAAGTATGTCATGAACTCGCTGAAAGAGAAGCAAAATGAAGTGGACAGCAATGCCAAGGTATGCATGATCACTGGTAAACAATTTTTAAGAGAGTTAAAAGAAGAAGAAGTATGTTATGATTTAGTTTCCAAGCCACAAGAAGTTGGGACAACAAGTGAAGAACAAGAAATTCTTGAGGAAATCAAGAGGATATTGCAAGAATATGAAGATATTTTGATGATCTTCTAGATGGACCCCCACCAATTGGAAGTGTAAGTCATTGCATGGATTTGATACCAAGGGCAAGCTTACCAAACAAGGTAGCATATAGAATGAGCCCAAAAGAAAATGAAGAGATAAATAGACCAGTGCAAGGATTGTTGGACAAAAGCTTGATAAGAGAAAGTTTGAGCCCATGTGCAGTACTAACAGTTTTGGCACCCAAGAAGGATGGAGAATGGCGCACGTGCATGGATTCAAGGGCTATTAACAAGATAGCAATCAAGTATAGGTTTCCATTGCCTGGTATGGATGATTTGTTGGATTGCTTAAGTGGAGCAAAATATTTCACCAAAATTGATTTGAAAAGTGGATACCACCAAATAAGGATTAGAGGAGATGAATGGAAAACCACATTCAAAACAAAGGAGGGGTTATATGAGTGGTTGGTTATGCCATTTGGACTAACAAATTCCCCAAGAACATTCATTAGATTGATGAACGAGGCACTCAAACCATTCCTTGGTAAGTTTGTGATTGTTTATTTAGATGACATCTTGGTTTTTAGCAAAGAAAGAGATGAACATCTAGAGCATGTTAGGGCTGTTTTGCAAAAAATAAGAGAGGAAAAGTTGCTGGTCAACCTTAAAAAATGTGTTTTTATGAAGGAGGAGTTGGCATATTTGGGGTTTGTAATCTCAAAGGAAGGCTTAAGGATGGATCCGAAAAAGGTTAAGGCAATCCTAGAATGGCCATCACCTAAGAGCCTGTTTGAGGCAAGGAGTTTTCATGGTTTGGCAAGTTTTTATAGAAAATTAATCAGAAATTTCAGTGGCATTTGTGCACCAATCATAAACACAATGAAGGGAGAAAGAAAGGACTTTAAATAGACAGTTATAGCAAAGAGAAGTTTTAACATTTTGAAGGCAAAGGTGACCGAACAACCCATATTAGCATTACCAGATTTTAACAAAGTGTTTTAAGTTGATTGTGATGCAAGTGGGGCAGTGATAGGAGGAGTTCTCAGTCAAGAAGGAAGGCCCATAGCTTACTTTAGCGAAAAGTTAAATGAAGCCAAGAGAAAATATTCAGTGTATAATCAAGAGTTTTACTCGATTGTACATGCCCTCAAGAAGTGGAGACATTATTTGTTACCAAAGGAGTTTGTCCTCTACATAGACCATCAAGCCTTGCAATTCATTAACAACCAAGGTAAGCTAAATCAAAAGCATATGAAGTGGGTGGAGTTCTTACAAAGTTATTCTTTTGTTCTTAAACATAGAAGTGGTAAGTCAAATCGGGTAGCAGATGCTTTGAGTAGGAGGTGTTTGTTGCTAAATAAAATGCAAGTGAATGTTATGGGTTTTGATTTGATGAAAGAGTTGTATGAAAAGGATCTTGATTTTAGTGAGGCATGGGCAGCTTATAAGTCTCCAATAGAGAGTGATAGAACCAAGTGGCTAGAATATTTCATTCAAGAGGGGTTGTTGTTCAAGGGGCAGTGATTGTGCATACCAAGGGGATCAATGAGAGAAAACTTGATTCAAGAAAAACATGGTGGAGGACTTGGTGGACATTTTGGAGTGGATAAAACTTTGGGGCAGCTGAGTGAAACTTACTATTGGCCAAGTATGGGTAGGGATGTGAAGAATATGGTTCAAAGATGCTCAATATGTCAACATGCCAAAGGGACTAGCCAAAACACAGGGTTATATCAGCCTTTGCCAATTCCAGATAAGCCATGGGAGGAAGTGAGTATAGATTTTGTTCTTGGGCTGCCAAGAACCCAAAAAAGTAATGATTCTATTTTTGTTGTGGTTTATAGATTTTCAAAGATGGCTCATTTTATTCCTTGCAAGAAGTCAAGTGATGCTTCACATGTTGCCAATTTATTTTTCAAATCTTGAGGTTGTAAGGTTGCATGGTTTGCCAAGAAGCATTGTTTCGGATAGGGATACTAAATTTGTTAGTCATTTTTGGAGAACATTATGGAAGAAGTTGGGCACACATTTAACTTATAGCTCAGCCTCTCACCCCCAAATAGATGGCCAAACAAAGGTGGTGAATAGAAGTCTTGGAAATTGTTAAGATGCTTGATAGATGGGAGACCAAAACTATGGGATGTGATGCTTGCACAAGTTGAATTTGCCTACCATAATTCCATCAATAGAAGCATGGGTAAGAGTCCATTTCAGATTGTCTATGGTTAATGTAGATTATGTTTTGTCTTGGATGTTAAAGAGAATCATCACCTCTAAAAATAAGATATATCACATAATTTGCATTGTCATGCATACAAGATATTGTCATATGTCAAGGCTTCAATTTTAGATAATTATCTTGTATATGAAATAATTTGATAAAAACCTTGGATGAGTTTGCATGGCTAGGGGATTGATAATATTTGATATTAGTTATTTGTATATTATTATAATCAAGAAGTAATTTTATCATATACGTCATAGAGAAGGAGAGGTCCATTGAGGGGCCATACTACAAGCTAAAAAGGTATGTCCAAATGGGTAAAGACATCTAAGAAGATGACATTTTAATACTATACATAAGTATTTTTCACAATTATCTAAGGAGGTTAGTACTTCTCTAAAAACTCTAAATTTCTTGGGTATAAAAGCACCTACTTGTAATGGGTGGTTTTCACCCTAATAAACTGTCCAGGGAGCAAGCTTGGAAAGGATAGCTCACCCGTTGCTTTACTTTTTTATGGATCATTACTATATGTTTAATGACTATTTCTTTTCCTTGTGGAAACATGATAAATTATAAATGCTTATGCTTATGAAAATCCCATATGATCTCCCTGATAAGATCGTTAGATCTTTTTTAAGTATTATCATAACATATTATATGCTGACTTACTTCTTGTTAAATTAATTATGGGTTTTTATTATTTTTACATCAAAAATAAAATTTATTGATTATTGTGTTACTGACTATGTTAGTGGCCCTATTGATAGGACATATACCTCAAACTATGTCTTCAAAATATGATGCAACTGTTATCACATGAATGGAGTAATATTTAAATAGTTATCTGCTATAGCCCTTTAATCAAAAGTTGATTATAAAAGTAAATGACAAAAGAATCAATGTGGCTTAGAAGATTACTAAAAGAGTTTTTCATCTGGATACTATTACAAGTCCCACCTTATTATAGGATAACCAAAGCTATTTACTCTTACCAAAGACTCCTATTTCTAGAAATAAAACACATTTGAAGTTTATGGGCACTTCATTCAAGGGAAAATCATTCCATCCTAATATTATTCTCTAGTTCTACTAGACTAATTATCAAATGAGAGATATACTATGATCAAGATCTGGGCTAGAATCTCAGTAATCACAAATAAATTAAATGCAATATAACATCAAACCTTTGTGCAGTACCAAATTATCCAAATTCAAATCAATGCTTGGCCATAAGGAGTTGCCATTGAGGGGGAGAGAGTGTGCCTGACAATGGCAACTCTATGTAAGACCTAAAAGACAAAAAGTAAGTCCTTTAGGCATTATATGACTAACTCCTTAGATGTAAGACCTAACAGACATAACATAAGACCTACAAGAATTATATGTAAACCCTATGGGCATATTGAAAATTCTTCTCTATTAATCTTCCACTTGTAAAAGCATTGTATTATATGAGACCTATGGGCGCTATGTAATGAACCTGGGGGCTAGTTTGAGGAGTTTCAGGCTCCAATAAAAATATTATAAGGCCTCATTTAAGCATCATTTTTAAAACATTAATATTATAAATTGTGACAAGATGACTTTCATGTAGTTCGAAATATATGCTCTTTATTTTGACATATATTTGTGTCCCTGTTTATCACTATCAAAGAAGACCTACGTTAGTAGGGCACTTCATTTTTTCTTTTATAGAAATTAACAGATGATGCCCTCTATTAATATTAAGGGGGAGTGTTAGAACATAATGTTATTAGGGGTCATACTCTTATAACATTTATATATTGTTCTAATATAAGGTTATAAAATCTTATGTTTATTATATGCTTTATAAACCATATACCATTTAATAATTAATAATCTAATAACTATTAGATTATTAATTATTTACAAATGGTTGCTTTGAATATGTGTGATTGATATCCCTTCAGGTATTTTGCCACCCCTTCTCCTATATTTAAGGAGGTTCTCTCTCATTTGAGAGGTAAGTGAATTTGGAGATTTATAGTGAATTATATCATTATGTACATGAAATATTATTAGCTATGTGGAAGTATGTAGAGGAGTGTCCCCAAGTTATTTTTTGTAAGTGTTTTAATAAAATGATGCTTTATGGGGTTTTTTTATCCGAAAGGGTTTTCCCCATGTATATTTTATGTAATGTGTTATATCTATGCTTGTATAATTCTCATTTTATTTATTTTATATTTTATTCATAATGATTAGTATCCTAAGATCCTAATTTATAACACTAATTAAATGGTAAAATCATATACTACAATTAAATCATAGATCTATCAGAGTCGAGATTGATAATTGAATATAGTAATTGGGAGAGTTGGGTTCACTTGGATCTTTTGTTAAACTAGAATTGTCAATGCAGAAGATCTAGTTATGTAATGTGTTTGACGACTAGATCTAAGAATTTGGAATTGAATCTCTACTATAAACTATATCACACATTTGTCACTAACCTCACTTTGTGTTAAGATGCAACTGCATGCAATTTAGTTAAAGGATGGTGTGAATTTGTTTGTATGACTATTCTCTATTATTGTAATAACTTGTAGTCTATGCACGTAGGAAGTTATTTGCTTTTGGAACTAGTGTGGCACTAATAAGAGCCTTTTGGGTTTTTTTATGAGTGCGTTGAAGTATGAAACTTCCTTAACTCCAAGTCAAACCCTTAGTGCCAATTTCACAAGATTTAAAGACACACAATACATAATGTTTAGGTGTAGTATTTATTGATGATTGATGCAATTCCTGAATGTTGCTACTTGATAATGTTGTCAATGTGATCTAGTTCAATTTGGTGATCTTTCTATGTGATTCTTAGATGATTTCTAGTATCTTGGGGCTTGCGCTCAAATATGACATCCTAGATGCTTAATTCGAGAATTTTGATGTGCAAGCCAATGGGCAACAATCTAATTTGTTGCAAGGGTTGACTTTGGATATGTAAGAAACAAGTATGAATTAGGAAGATGTGATCAAGACATAATGTTGCCCAAAGGACATAATCACACCTACAATCCAATTCAAGATGAATAAATAGGTATGGTTCAAAATGAATCCTGACCACTGAAGCTAAGAAAATAAAAAAAATATTTAAATTTTATCTAACACATTTACAAAATAGATCCAATTGAATTTTATTAAAAAAAAAAAATCGTTTAAATTCTGCTAAAATTAGTGATATAAGGAGAAAAGTGCAACTAGCTATTGATCCTATCACAATGTTGGCATATCTCATTTATGGAGTACCTTGTCAAAATAAGTTTCATTAATATAGGATTTTGTATTCTCTTCGAACAATCTTGGATTTCCAACCGATAAAAGTCCTGTGTTGCCATGAAGCCTTACAGTCTTACAACGTACCTCCAATAAAAACCTGCTCGAGCTTCCGCTTTAAACATATTTTGGTAGCTTCCTTGTGAGTGAAGCAGATAACAGTAATAACTAGAATGGGTTGTAAGGGCAAGCGAAGAAGAGAAAAGAATTACATGAAGGCACATGGAGGACATGCCCCTCTAGCTCCGCCGCCAACTGCAAAGGACATGGATGCCATCCCCACCAAGCTTCGTCGCCTTCTTGAGTACAAGAATTCGAATCCAAGTCAGTTGTTTTTAACTTTTCTAATTCTGAAAACCCATATTTGTTTTCTTCGTTTTCAAATGCACACTTTTTTTTTAACTTCTGAATTACCATATTTATTTTTATTGCTTGGGATGTTTCAAATCATTTGGGCCATCTTTGTATTGAATGTTCAATGCATAGGCAATGCATTTTGTAGTTAGAAATGAGCCTCTATGTATGCATCTTGAAACATTATCATTTACAGAGGGCCGAAGCGCTTAATCCTAAAACCTCACCAAGAAGATAAAATTTTAAGTAGTCATGGACTAGGAGATAGAGTACCCATGCGCGGTACTTCAATAACAACCGTGAAGAAAACGTTCACCCACTTGATCATATTTTTTAGATTTTTCTAAACGGCCATTACTTGAAATCCTATAATCCCACCAAAAGATAATTAGTATTACAAATACTTATAAATTAGGAAATAGAATGTCCATGCGAGCTATTCAAATTATTTCAGTCAAAACCATGAAGAAATCCTGCACCCTCTCGATCATTAGTAGTTAAATTGATTAGAGAGGGCCAAAACCCAGACTCATAAAACCCCACTAATATAGGTTTATATAAAACTCTAAAATTAACAAATGGAGCACCTGCGTGAACTATTCGAACCATTTCAATAAAAAGTAAAACCACGGAGAAAACCTGTACTCACTTTATCATATTATTTAGGTTATTTATAGAAGGTAACAACTCTAAATCCTACACGCCATATCACAAAATGATAATAAAAAGAACTTTAGAAATAGGAAATATGGCACTAATGCGAGTTATTCAAACAATTTCAATAATTACCATGAAGAAAATCTTCATCCCCATGCGCATGTGAAGTGTTGTAATAAGAGGAGGAAGAAAAGATGACATGCATATGAGCTATTAGGACCATTACACACATACAACCATACTTATAACTCATCAGATTACTTACCGAGGGCCAAACTCTCAATCCTAAAGCCCCCACAAATAAAATAAAGAGAATCGATGAGCAAATAGAGCATCCATGTGAGCTATTCAAATTATTTCAATAAAATCATCTAGGAAACGTGCAGCCACATGTGTATTTGAATTGTTGTAATAGTAGATGTAACCTTTTTTTCTTGTATTTTTGAAAAGAGATGTAACCAAACAGCAAGCATCAAATTCTGTTCACAATTTCAAAACCCTTAATTTGTTGATATCAATCCACAATTGCAACATTCAATATCAAATCTTGCTGATTTATGTTATGATAAACCCTAGGATGCCAAATAAGCTCAGATCTGATCAAAACAACTGTTGGAAACAATTATAAATATTGTTAAATGATGCTGGAAACACAATTTCAGGTTTACCACTGCAAATCAGACTTCAAACCCTCGGAGGAGCAATAAATGATGCCAAAGAAGTGGTAAAAACTGCTGTACGGTGTCAAATCAGACCTGCAACAACTGAAATAACCTCCAAAATGATTGAAAATGGCAGCTGAGAGGTGTATGACCTGCTGTATGGTGGTTGGGAATGGCAGAAATCAGTGAATGAAGTGTGGATTGGCTGCCAAACAAGTGGTTTGGCTAGAAAAAATGCTGATAATGATGTTTGGCGGCTGCAAGAACAATATTTGATCAATATTAATCCTCCAAATGATGGCACTATGCTGGGCAGAGATGTACCAGGGTTGGAATGATGCCAATCAGCGGCTGGTATGACTGTCACAAGGCTGGAAATGATAGATTTTGCTCTTCCAAAGGTGGCACTCAAGTTGTATGACTGAAAATTAGACTTACGATGTTGGTACAACAACAAATTCTCCATGGCTAGGGCTAGAAACCTGCAAATAATGTCAAATCTGATCCAAACCCTCCAAAGATTGATGGAGCAGCAGTTAGGGTTTGCCAAAATGGTGTAAACTCCTCAGATCTAGCGAATGATGATGCAAATCTGCTTATAAAAATTCTGAAATAGTTGTAGAAACCTCCCAAAATGATGTGGCAACATTGTAGTAGCAACATATAACCCTCCGAAGGATGAAATATTCAACAAATCATTGTAGTGACACTGTAGCAAGTTAAAAAATGTCTTCAAACCCTCCACAAATCAGCACAATTGTGATCCCTAGATGAAATCACCCAAAATGAGAAACAAGGGTTTTCGTCCTTGATCCCAAATGTGGAATCCAAGAGGATTTTTGTCCTCTCAAACTTTGAACAAACCAAGGGTTTTCTTCTTTGGATGCCCTAGACTGAACAAATTGTTCAAATTTGAAAATTGGATGCAAAATGGATAACTTGAATGATCCTCAAATGAAGATAGGTGCTTCCTTGATATACCTTTCCGAATTGGGCCCTTGGGTCCTAAATTTTCCTCCAAGTATTTAAAAATATTTTTTAAAATTTAATTTAATTTAATTTTTATTTTAAGTATTTATAAATACTTTTTATTTTTATTTATTTTAATACTAGTTTTTAAGAATACCTTTTATTTTAATTATAATAGTATTATTAAGTTGCCCCTTAAAATTAGAAGTTATTGGGCCCAACTTAAGTAAAAAAATTAATAATTTTAATTCAAAAAAGGGGACATGACAAAGTGGGGGACTAATGTGGCCTGGGATAAGCTTGGTCCACATTCCTAAGATTTGTAAAATTCTGGATCATTCTTGAATCTACTGTTAAACCACAACCTTCCTACATATTAGATGGAGTTATAGATGCCCTTACTCAGGTGAGGAGGATTTCAACACGACCTGTGTTCTTATTATTGCCCTCATTACTATTATGCCACAATCCCATAGACCATGCCTAGGATAAAAATAACAGTTTTTATGATTCATTAGAATTTTCTGAGGGCCAAATCCTAAATCCTAAAATCTCAACATTAAAATCAAAGAGAATCTAGAAGGAAAGAGAGTACCAATATGAGCTACTCCATTGATTTCAATAAAACCGTGAAGAAAATCTGCAGATTTATTAGCATTTGAACTGTTCTCAGAAGAGGACACCCATATGAGCTGTTTGGACTGTCATATGTATAACCATTCTCATAATTCTGGAGATTATTTGCAGAGGGTCAAGACCTAAATCCTAAAATTCCAAACAAAAAAAAGACTTGAGAAAGAAATGGAGCACTTATGTAAGCTATTCAGTAAATCACATTTGAATTTTAAACCTTTCTAACAGTAGGAAAAAGAAAAGGGAACATGTATATAAGCTATTTGGACCATTTTAAAGCGTTCCACTCCAAAAAATAAAACGACTAAAAAGTTAAGATATAGAGCAACCATGTGATTTGTTTAAACTATTAGAATAATAATCACAAAGAAAACTTGCACCCACAGGAACCCTCAAATTGTTCTAACAGTAAAAGGAAGAAAAGATAACACCCCAATAAATTATTCAGACCATTCTAATATTGTTGCAAAGAAGAAACATTGTCCATAAGTTGTATTCAGCTATTCATTCACTTAGTTAAGAAAAAAGAAAGAAAGAAAACTAAATTAGTGTCTAGGAATGACCAAGGTAAGCAAATGGGATTCAAAAATACAGTAGTTACAAGTTATAAGCAGGAGTGCATGAGAGTACCAATTGTCAAAAATAAAATATCTACAATTTTTTTTGAGTTCATTGGAACAGTTTTGCAGGTCCATTATAAATATTTTGTGTCATTTAATAATATGTTTGTTGATTGTTAGGCTCTTAGATTTTAGAAAAGGATGTTTATGTGAAGTGTTCCTTTTTGTATAGCTCTATAGAGATTGTGTTGTGGCCAAAGTCATCAGTCATACTATACTTAGACTTCTTTGGCTTTAGTTGGGGTCCATAACTCCTTAGGAAAGTTCTCATCTTCTATGTATTGCTCAAACTGATGCTAGAATAATACTCACAGAAAAGAATAACAATTCTCATGGAAGGTCAAGACAACATTTGAAAGATGTTTTAAAAAAATGAAATATGCATATGCAAGGTAGCCAACAGAGGATGTAATGTCCCTTTTTTAGCCCATGCAAATAGATGGAGAGTTAGTCTATTATTGAGTTCCCGTAGACTAACCAGCTTGGGTAGGAACCACTATTGGCGTTGACTTGGTGGGTTTGTCAGTTTTTGAGTGGATGTTGACATGGTTTCGGTGTGATTTTCAGTTTGACACTTTTTGAGGTTGATTTGGTTGCTTAGGCCTGAACTTACTATTTTTGGCAAATTAGGGTTTTTGTCTGTTTTGGGATTTTCAGTGTTGGAGATGAAGCGTCTTGGTGAGACCTTTCCAACGGTCTATAGATCATTGGATTCCAAGATCATCTGGGCCTCCGTTTTAAAGTCCGGAAATTATTAATGTTTATTTAATATTGGACTTTGGGTTATATTGGTTAAGTGTCAAAAATGAAATATTAACAAGTCACTTAAGCCATATTGTTGGAGCGCTCACCTTGGGATTTTAAAAAGGTGAATAAAATATTCCCTCCAAAAGTGAATCGACCCTCTTGAGAAATTATAAAGAAGGGAAAAAAGCAATTCATTTGGTATTTATGGATTATTCTTTGCTTTGGCTTTTTGGCTCTGGAAAGAGTTTGAGGGTTTTGGAGAGATTCGAAACCAAGGCTGTTGGGAATGAAAACTTCCATCAGTAACAACATTCCGCAGGTGTGAAAGACCATTCTTGGGTGCTTGAAAAGGCAAATACACTCAGTGTTTGCATTGTGCTTCAATGGTTGAATGCAGGTTGTCGCAGAAGGTTTTGCATTGATATATCTTGATTTATTTAATATCATAATTACGGGTGATCATTTGAGAATGCATTGCAGATTTTAGCCATGAAAAGGAATGAGGTTTGATGTATTTTTGGGGCTGTTCAACAAACCCTTGCTGGCCGTACAGGATCGGACTTGGCCGTACTACTAGGGAGCTCTTATGGAATGTTTTCATTGCTTTTTCTACCTTGTTGGGGGCGTCAGCATTAGAGGTTATGGTTTAAGAGTTTATTGAGGAGTTTGGCACAGATTTGAGGTTGTAGATCACTGAAACAACACTTACAACAGGCCGTACCAGCATATTTGGGACGTGGGTCCTCCAGTGACACATTATATCTATCTCTATGTTCCATATCTGATGTATTTGGTTGCATTTGGTTTTATATCTCATTGATATCCATTGATAGTAGAGGAACAATTGCTGATTTATGGTTTTGGGTGATTGCCGGATGCTTATGTTGGTGGTCCATGTACATGAAACTTATCAAGTTGAAGTTTTTGAAATGGGTATGTGATGATAATTCATTTTGTATGATTTTACCAACTGGGTCTTCATTATTTTGTTCATATCCATCATAGTTTTTCTGGGTTATCATTGCATGTCTTATATTACATTGTTATCTAGCAAAACAAGTACATGCAAAAACCAAAACCTTTCTGCAACTTTTGTCTAGTTCTGAAAGACCACAAAAATAATAATCAAAATAACATAATAAGAATTATAAAAAAAAAGAACAAACAGGGGCAACTCATTATAGTGGTATCAGAGCGGAAAATCTTGCCATCCTGTGAGGTTATCTTGCTCAGCAGTGAGTTATCATTCAGAGGATTGTCAAAGGTTGATTCTTTTAGAGTATGAACTATGGCATCATTCAATGAAGAAGATGTGGGAAGGAAGCTTTATAGAGTAGGTAAGAAACTTGAACACTTGCCGCAGTCCAGGAATGATCTACTTTGTATTTTGGAAGAAGTGGGGATATGTTTATTCATAATAGATCAGAGAGATTCTAAGAGGCTGCAATATGCTTGGGCTCCTTCAATAAATTTTTTGGTTAAGCCAAAGCTCATGAGACATCCAAATGAGGAGGTAAGACTTGCGGTTACTTTTTGTGTTAACAAAATTATGAAACTAATATTTCCATGAGAACCTTATAACAACAGTATTATGAAGGAGGTTTTTCAATTGATTGTAGAAAGCTACAAAGGTTTGCATGATTTTAACAGCCCAACTTTGACCAAAAGGCTCTTAATCCTAGAAAATATTGCAAAAATCAGAGCTTGTGTTATTATGTTGGATTTGGGTTGTGAAGATCTTATTCTTGAAATGTTTCAACATTTCTTGGCTGCTGTTTGTGAGCATCAAATGGAAGATGTTATATCCTCTATCCAAACCATTATGACTTCGATTATTAATGAGAGTGATGAATCACTCATACCTTCTCTATTGGCTATTTTGAGGCAAGAACAAGATGTTTCTACAGTTGCTTATGAATTGGTCAACAAAGTGTTCAAACAATGTGTGGGGAAGCTGAAACCTTTCTTGGATATTGAGGAATACGATACAGAGCCTCAAGATGATTCTATGATTGTGCATGCATCTATTCATGTTGAGGATGTGTGCAATACAATAGAGCTCTCACACGAAGAATGTATATCAGGATCCCAAGATGATCTTTTAGACATGCATGTGGCTACAATTGATGAGACAGTGCATGAGGAAAAGGACATAACAACAGCCCTGAATGCACCTCTTGAGCTATCCAATGAAGTTGTTGACACTAGTAGCAATATTGACAGAGTTGAGATCAGCAATATACCTTCAGATGATGGGCTTGTGGTAGGCAAAAAGGATGAAGTTTTCAAAGCAGCTAAAATAGGTGAAGCTTTCGAAACAACAAACAATGAAGATTACAGTCATGAAAACATAGATGGTTTTGGTTTGGATTTCCAGACCCAGCTTGTGGAGAGAGATACTTATGTTGACATCAGTATTGGTGAGTTGGGAAGTGACTTATTCAGAGAGACAACACCCCAAGAGGAGTACATGAGAACAATTTTTTCTGAACAGAGCAATCAACCTTTTAGCACTTGGGATCCAGGTGTGATGGCACCTAGGTATGACAAGGATCCTGTTTGGGATGACTCTCCTTTTGACTATAATGCTGTTCTAACTTCATCTCCATAGTTATGCAAGGATGATGACATTGATGGCATTGTGTAATATCCCTTGCTAGATCTGACCTCAATTTGCTTATTAGAGGCTCAAGGAATATCATCAAACACTTTGCACACAACCTCTTAATTTGCTGTGACTGTATTTTTTTCAGTTTGCTTGCTTGCTTGGAATGGTTTCAATTGAAGTTTAATCGCTTGCAAATTAAAGCTACAATGTCTAAGCAATGTTCTAAGATGATAATGCAATTCTTTTGACCATTTTGAAACAAACGCTTGAACTCTATATGAAGAATGTGCACCTACAGCCAAGTAGCATTTTTACGAACACTTGGCATGCATACTCATATGATAATCTAGAGCTCAATTAATATAAGCATTACATCAACAATTGGCATGCAACTTGTCCCTCCTTTATTGAATGCAATTTCATATACAATGCTGATATGATAGCCAAGGCTCTTGGCTTTACAAATATGCATAATACAATGCCAAAGTCTGATATGAATGAACGCCTACAGCAGTAAGAGAAGATGACGGAAATAATAATGCAAAACTACTTCAAAATACAATAGGAACCTGGTATAAGATGTCTTGGATATCAATGTTGAGAATGCAGCTCTCTTGACTTGAATATTGAACTCCAAACAAGGTGCAATGACCCTTGCAGGTGCCACCCCTGTTTCAGACCTGTATGCTTCAGAAATAACCAATATAGCAGCAACTATGGCTATCAATGAGTATCTTCAGACCTGCTATAGAAACCCTTTAAATCTGCTTGAAAGCCCTTCAATATACTTGCAATTTCTTCTCAAATAAGCCCAGATTTCATTAAGTAGTAGCAGCATACGAACTGGTAAAGTGTAGCAATAAACCCCTTGCATATCTTTCACAGATCTGCTCAAACACTATAGCGTTTACTGTTCACGTGTTACTGTAGCAGCAATAAAAAACTTGAAATCTGATTGATAATGGCTGCCAATGATAATAACTTAGGTCTGCAATAGATATACCTTCAAACTGCTTCAAGCCCTATGTTGATTCTTCACCTGTAAGCTCTAAATGGACTCCTGAATGAAGCCCACACTATGGCAATAATTCGGTTGGTCTTTCACAACCTCAAAATTGCATAATCAATGAAGAGTTTTGATTCTTCACTGCAGAAAATGGACTGAAATCCTTGTATATTTCTACACTCAGCTCTCATATCAAAAAGCACAAGTCAAATAACATCAAGAATGAAAAAGCATTTGCTTTTTGAGTCCTTTTATAACCTCAATCTCCTTAATAGCATTTAAATCCACTTTCAAATCCACTTTTAGGTTTTTAATAAAAACTTTATATTATCTCCTTATACTTGGGCGCTCAACTCAATAAATATAAATGTACTTTAAGTTGTTTTTAATTGAGGGTCATGGCCCCATTGATTATAAAGCACACTTTACTTTATAATTTAAGTTTATAATATTAAATTATTATTAAAGTGCCCTTTAATGATAATTAATCATTAATCCTTTAATGTTTCGCCCATTTATTTGCATATGAGATCAACACTGCAACTGAGGCCCGCCCAGGTGCCTTGCTATAAATAGAAACCCTGACTTCCTGAAATAGTAACTTACTGTAAATAGTAAGTTAGCCAAACAGAATCCAACGAAGGCCAAACCTGAACATAAATTGAGCTCTGAGAGAAATAACACACTGATCTCTGCCAAAAGGGACCCTCTGAACACCCCCATTAGCCTACGAGGGTCAAATGATAGGCTAATCTTCCAAACTCTGATGCTCGCGAAAATGGGGACATTACACATTGACAATGTTGTTCTTGATCTTGAGAACAAACCTGATTTCACATTGCATGTAGCTGATCTTGAGCAAAGACTTAGCAACCTTGTTGATTTGGATTCACAATCCACTATTGAGGATGGTCAGGGAGAGGCACAAGTGACTTGGGATAGCCTTCGAGACTTTGATGATAGGTATGAAAGTTCTGATTGTAGCATGCAACATAACAATAGTGTACTATCCTTGCCAGAACAAGATTGGAAAAATCAGTTTTTGGTGTCTATGGAAAAAGAAGTGCACACTTTATTTGGGTTGGATGACATTAGGAGCCTTGTTGAAAAATCCATTTTCATGACACCAAGAAACCGACATGAGCAAAATGTTCCCATTGCTGATTTGCAAATGATTAAAAGTTCTATGGAGGAAATAAAAACAATTTTTTTACACATGACGCATGATAGAGATGTTGCTTCCAAGTTTGCAGATGAAACTTTGTCCATGACTAAGCAGTTAGGGGACGAGGTTAGTGAGCTCACCATTGATCTTAATTCCACAAAGCTTCCTTTGGAAAGAGTCCAAGAGGCACTTCTTGAAGCAAATGATCAGCTCTATGTGGCTCATTAGTTTAGGGAGAAGGAGAACAGAGAAAGGGCAAAGGAGATCAAACAGGTAATGGAGGAGCTTGATTGCATTCAGGACGAGTATGATCTTGCCCATTGCCCCAAGGAATCAAAAAAAGGGAGTCTGGATCAGCAAGAGGATAATCTTCAGTTCATTGATAATCCTTTGTCTGAGGTTGATGCTGATGTGACTTTTGATAAGCCATTCTTTGAGTTGGTTGATGGAGCTCTTTTTGATTCCAGTGTGGAGATTTGTGATAACCACAGGATTTGGGATCCAAGTGCGGTTGCCAAAGGTGAGATGTTGATTCAGAATTGGAGAGATGGACATAACTCCGGAGTTGGTACCGTTGTCCACTTTCCAATCAGCCAATATAGGTCAATCAATGATATCATACGGTTGGATTGGCCAACACCTCCAGCCTAGCAGTGGAGTAATTCTCAGATGATGTTGATTGGGGGAGGTAATGTGGTTTGTGGAGGAGTTCCTTTGGTCATTCCCACATTCACATTTCCTATGTTTTCAGGGCTAATGATTTATGACAGCTGCTGCCCTAGCATTTCCATGCTGATTATGGCAACATTAGTTGATGGGCAGACGGGCTTTGAGTACATACAGGCTTCTTGGCAGCAGGTAGTGGGAGGATTTATAGAGTTAGAGCAATTATTTTTAGCTTCCACCAGTATGAGTGATGGTTATTGCAATTAGTTCGAGATTTTGATGGATATCGCTACAAATGTTACTGTGATGATTGCAGTCGATTGGATGAGTTGGTGTGCTCGATATGGGCATGTTGACACTTGGAGATTAGGTGTCGGTGAGGGGTTATCAGTCTTTGATTGAGATGGCATTGTCAGGATGTATGATTCCAGGGATGACAGTATTGTTATCAGATTCCGGTTAGGAACTGGTTGGTATCACTTATGGGATAATGTGAGGAGATGTGCTGAGGTTTTCCCTTTTGGGTTGACTAGATTATACTTCGTGTTGCCCAGGATTGAGTCTGGCAGGGAGATTGCAGCTTTGGGATTCACTGAGATGCCTTGGCGGAATATGTCACTTGGTGAGGATTTCAGTCCTTTCGGGTATTTCAGTATGGGATTTAATGGTGAATACTTCTCAAGGGCCCAGGAGAGGAGAATGCAGCATGGGCATGATGGTCAGACAGTTATGATTAGAGTGGCGCAACGTTAGCGTGGTGATTTCTTTCAGAGATTAACTTGGAACCCTGGGATCACATTAGATTGTGGACCAGAAGCTGTTGGGAACGAGAGAGCCGATGTTGACTTTCTTGAGCTTGTTCCTATGGTGCCTTGGATTGGTTTCCTGGAAGAGCAATTTTCTGAGGGGTTGACTGAGTTCTTGCAGTATTTGATTGCTTTTCTTATCGGGGGTTTTCAGGAGGCCTCTTGTGTTGGTACCCTACAGGTCAATGCCTTGAGGGGATGGTACTACAGATCTCCTAGGTTGACTTGGGACCCTGGGATCATTCTTGATTCCAATTTGGATTAGTCTGTTGATTGGAGGCCGTATTGGCATTGCTTGAGGACAGGTAATTTTGGGAAGGGCAGACTGTAATGTCCCTTTTTTAGCCCATGTAGATAGTCCCTTTTTTAGCCCATGTAGATAGATGGAGAGTTAGTCTATTATTGAGTTCCTGTAGACTAACCAGCTTGGGTAGGGAACCACTGTTGGCATTGACTTGATGGGTTTGTCAGTTTTTGAGTGGATGTTGGCATGGTTTCGGTGTGATTTTCAGTTTGGCACTTTTTGAGGTGGATTTGGTTGCTTAGGCCCAGACTTACTAGTTTTGGCAAATTAGGGTTTCTATTTGTTTCGGGATATTCAGTGTTGGAGATGAAGCGTCTTGGTGAGACCTTTCCAACGGTCTATAGATCACTGGATTTTGAGATCATTTGGGCCTTTGTTTTAAAGTCCGTAAATTATTAATGTTTATTTAATATTGGACTTTGGGTTATAATGGTTAAGTGTCAAAAATGAAATATTAACAAGTCACTTAAGCCATATTGTTGGAGCGCTCACCTTGGGATTTTAAAAAGGTGACTTAATAAAATATTCCCTCCAAAAGTGAATCGACCCTCTTGAGAAATTATAAAAAAGGGAAAACAAGCAATTCATTTGGTATGTATGGATTCTTCTTTGCTTTGGCTTTTTGGCTGTGTAAAGAGTTTGAGGGTTTTGGAGAGATTCGAAACCAAGGCTATTGGGAACGAAAACTTCCATCAGTAACAACATTCCATAGGTGTGAAAGACCATTCCCGGGTGCTTGAAAAGGCAAATACACTCAGTGTTTGCATTGTGCTTCAATGGTTGAATGCAGGTTGTCGCAGAAGGTTTTGCATCGATATATCTTGATTTATTTGATATCATAATTACGGGTGATCATTTGAGAATGCATTGCAGATTTTAGCCATGAAAAGGAATGAGGTTTGATGTGATTTTTGGGGCTGTTCAACAAACCCTTGCTGGCCGTACAAGATCAGACTTGGCCATACTGTTAGGGAGCTCTCATGGAATGTTTTCATTGCTTTTTCTATCTTGTTGGAGGTGTCAGCATTAGAGGTTACTTTTTAAGGGTTTATTGAGGAGTTTGGCACAGATTTGAGGCTGCAGATCACTGAAACAACACTTACAGCAGGCCGTACCAGCATGTTTGGGATGTGGGTCCTCCAGTGACACATTATATCTATCTCTATGTTCCATATCTGATGTATTTGGTTGCATTTGGTTTTATATCTCATTGATATCCATTGATAGTAGAGGAACAATTGCTGATTTATGGTTTTGGGTGATTGCCGGATGTTCATGTTGCTGGTCCATGTACAACAAACTTATTAAGTTGAAGTTTTTGAAATGGGTATGTGATGATAATTCATTTTGTATGATTTTACCAACTGGGTCTTCATTATTTTGCTCATATCTATCATAGTTTTTCTGGGTTATCATTGCATGTCTTATATTACATTGTTATCTGGCAAAACAAGTACATGCAAAAACCAAAACCCTTTCTGCAACTTCTGTCTAGTTCTGAAAGACCACAAAAATAATAATCAAAATAACATAATAAGAATTAAAAAAAAAAAGAACAAACAGTGGCAGCTCATTACAGAGGATAGCAAGAAAGGCATGTAGACCAAAAAGAAAGGAAAGTAAATAAAGCTAAAAAAACACTTATCTACATTTAATAAAGAAAACTAAGAATAGTAGTGTTCCATGAGGACGCATCCCCCCCACTAGAAAAAAAAACAAAAAAAAAAAAACTGCATTTGCGAAATGGGGATGGGGACAAGATGCCCCTCAACCAAGAACAACACAAGGAAGCCATGATACCATCTTTACCAAGGAAACTCAAATAGGGAGAAAACCCCAGCAAGAAAATCCACTATATGTGCAGTTTTTCAAGCCTACAACCCCTCAGAGGCCAGTTGGGATGCCAAATCCTCATGCTTGCAAATGCCTTCGACAACTAAGTGGGAAAGTTGTCCAAAATGATCACCAATGCATCAGCCACCACTGTGCACTCTCAGCTAGCCAATACAACCTCCAATCCATGCTCATCTCAGCCCAATAACTTTGATAATGGCAAATGAAGGATTTAAAATGTTTCAAATGCTCCCTCACATGCTCTCAATGCCTACCTCATCTCTTTGATGCCTTTGGGAAGGTCACATATATGTATCAGGGAATTCTGGGTGAAAATAGAAGCCCAAATGCTAAGAATATGAAGACAAAATGCTTCCTCTTCTCACATGTTCAATTGCTACAAAATCGCCAGTTTTCATTAGGAGGCAATTACGAAACCACCACTTTTCATTAGGAGGCAATTACGAAACTGCCCCTTTCTTGGTGAAACCACTGCTTTTGTGACGAAACTGCCACTTTTCAACAGGGGGTGATTATGAAACTGCCACCTTACAACAGCTTTTGACCTCCAACTTCTGGAAGCCATAATTTTTGCATACCAAATTGAAATGAGTTGCTGTATTTTTTTGAAGTGCATAATTTCTTGAGGAGGATCTGAATATATAATAATATTCAAGTTTTGATGCCACCAAAGCACTGTTTTTGCCCCTGCTCTGCCAAAGCCTGTTCAGAGATTGTCTCATTCCATCCTGAACCCTCTCCAACATTGAACTCTCTAATTCTATATTTGGGATTTTTTTTCAGTCATTGTCCATTTGTCTATGAGTAAATGTTAGAAATATTTCAAATCACTTGGTCTCCATGTTTGACAGTTTAATCCCGTTTTTGGTATCATAGCTGTAAACTGCTCAACTTCCCAACTCTATTTAATCCCTTCTTGAAATATGTAATTGTTTTCAAGACCACTCAAATTCTTGGAAGAGGTAAATTTTATGCCAACTGGCTTCAACGATGTATGACTGTATCATACAAGTGAGTTAACACCTTGCTCATTATTATTAGTAAATTATCCTTTGCATCTTGTTTATCATTATGTGGGGAGCACTCATTAAAAAATGTTGACTGCTGTATTCTCAGCTAACAATAACTCTGGGGAGAGACTTCCACCTTTATTTCAAGAAGTTTATATTTTACCTTGTATGTTATCTTTATTTTGTTTCTTCAGCAATCTTCACTTTCCATTTGATTGCATAATAATTGTTACCTTTTCTCCTATAATTATTAATGTTTCCTTGATTTTTCATTTCTAAGATTGATTTTATGACTATTGATGAGAGATTGTATTCAAAGCCAAACTTATAATTTCATCAATATTCTCATTGCCATTATTGGATTATTTTTAGGTAATGTATTCTTGCATCTTTTAATATTACCTAAATGCATTGACGGCAATATGTTTTAAAAGATTGTGCTTGCTAATCCCGGTAATTTCTATTTTTCATTAGTGAGAATAAGATTCTGTAACTACCTCCTTTTAATATATAAATTGCATCTTTTCCAATTGTGAATTGATTCTTTAGATATTAATTTATATTCAGTTACATTCACATGGGTTCTATTAACACGTAGTTTTGTAATTGGCTCCTTTAATTGGAAAATAAAACTTGCTGTTTGAACACGATGATTCTTAAAATGTAGAGTTGGCTGTTTCGATGTCAAGCTAATAAACATTAGCTGAGATGGAAGTATGTGATTGCTAGTTCTTAAGAGGATTCTTAAAAAATAAAACAAAACAAGCTGATAATATTTTTTTGGTTCAAATAAACACGTGGAAGCCTAATATGTATCATGTAGTATGTTCTTTATAAGTTTGTTTTTGCTAGGTTAGTAATCTCACCCATAATTGAAAAACTCGGACTCGACAATTACTCGGCAGACCCAAAATTTTTAAAATCTCGGGACTTGGCAAAAACTCGGGGAAAAACTCGGCAATAACTCGACAAATTTATCGAACATTTAAAAATGCATAATTTTTTAAAAATATTCTTATAAAACACACATTTCTGAAATTGTAGAATGCATTACTAATTTCCTTAATATATAAATCAAAATTAAGAGTTTAATACATATCATAGACCAAAAAACGAGTTCAACCTTCGAAGACATATGAAATTCTAGTTTCATTATCACTAGAAAATATAAATCATAAATTTCTTCTACGACTAAAGCTCAAAAGAGTTTTCTTTCTCTGTGTGGGTGGTGTGGAAGTGGATGGTATAGCTGTGGTATCCTCAACAGGAGCCTCATCTATAGGATCATGCGGTACATGTGAGGAACCCGCCCCTAATGGCACATCATTATCTGATTCTGTCTCTGAATTCTCATATGCTGCCACATTTGCTTGCCATTCAGTTGTATCCCTCTCTAAAGCAGCTATATCATCATCAGTACACAATGGATCAACATCAACATCATCAACAATCCAATCTGAATATGGATCAATATTGTCAAGGTCCAACGCATGATGTGATTCATGCCCTTCTACCTTCTTGTCATGTAACCGAAGGTTGTGCCGCACATAGACAAGGTCATTCAAGTGCTTTTGAAGCAACTTGTTGTGCTTCTTTGTGTGAATGGCCTCAAAAACACTCCAGTTGCGCTCACAACCGGATGCACTACAAGGCTAGGATAAAATCTGGATAGCTAGCTTTTGAAGATTAGGAGTTGTGGCACCATAATCTTCCCACCATAAATCTACAAGGATAACATTTATAACTTTGTAAGGATTTTAGTAAACTAAAAAATTAAAATAAATAGTAAATTAAAAGTAAACATATGTTTTTTACCTGGTTGTAGAGTGGATCTCCTACGAATGCAATCTCTTGAAGAAAATAAAGGCCCCTCTGCCCTCTTATAGCTCTGTAACTCATCGAGTACAAGGTCTTGAAGGTTATCATCAACGACCAACCTCTCAATACACGTGTTCATGCCAGGCATAGCCTCTGCATCTACTCTGAATGAAGAGGAGAAGAAAAACTTGGGGTTCAAATAGTAACCAGCAACATGAATATGTTGGTGGAGTTGTCAGTTCCATCTTCGATCAATAATGCGCCATATGGGTTCATATTTTGTTTTATTTGACCCGTACAAATGCTGAACTGCCTCTATGGCCTTATCCATGGCCTCATATAGATACCCCATGGGCTTTTGATCCCCATTCACCAATCGTAGAACCCTAACCAACGGTTCTGACACCTAAATCAATAGTGGATGAAAATAAAATTAGAGAATTATACTAATTGAAATTCAACAAATAAAAATATAAAATTTTTTACAAAATCAACAAATTTTAACATTAGCAAATAAAAATAAAAATAAAAATTAGAGTTTGAAAACTTACCTTGATGATCTCCTCCATGGTTTTGGCAATGCCATTATAAAAAATTGTCTTCATTACCCTCTCTGCTTCCGGCTTCCTACAATAAGGACTCTCCAACCACCTTTCGCTCACAAACATGTGCTTAAGGTTGGGCAATGTTGCTACTATGCTCTGCAAGGCAAGGAAATTAGTGGCAAAGCGTGTGACTCTTGATTGCACGAGCTCCTTGCCATCAGTGTGTTCTCTCATAAGATTTAGGACCCATGTGTGGTTGTAGATGTATTTTGTGATATTTCTTGCCTCTTCAACCACATTCTTCTCCTAGCTTAGTTTTCCAATGTCCTCAAGAAGAAGGTTAATACAGTGGGCAGCACAAGGGCTCCAAAACATTGTTGGATGCCTCGTCTCTAGAAGTCTATCGGCTGCCACATATATAGCTGCATTGTCAGTCACTATTTGTATGACATTTTCCACTCCCACCTCCATCACCACCTCATCCAACATGTTGCACAAGGTTTCTGCATTTTTTATTTCATTGTAGGCATCAACTGACTTTAAATAGACTATCTGCCCCGTTGAAGCCACTAAAAACTTGATGAGAGTCCTGTTCCTGGCATTTGTCCATCTGTCAGATAAAATAGTGCAGCCTTTTTTTCCGAAATTTTCCTTTGATCCTCTACTACTAGATGTGTGTGTTGGCCCTGTAATGTCCCGTATCCAAGTTTTAATATATATAGAAGCTGACCTCCCTCTAGAAGAGACAACGGTTATAAGACAAATTGTCTTATTCCAAATAGATATTATTACCAGCTGTTAGTTATTAAGGAACAGCAATTAAAAGTTAAAGGCAGCACATAAGATAAAAGGTGATGTGATACGATTTCATTGGTAAGGAGCGGTGATAATAATAAGAAAAGAAATTAAGATATTTCAAATTCAAATATAAACGTGACTGTGGCCAACTTAATAAAGTGCTCCATATAATATGTGAAAAGGTGCAATTTAAGAAGTGTGATCTGTTAATTATAAATGGGCACGATTTGATTATGAGGAGGGGAGTTTAAAAGCAGCGATTTCATTGTGTTATGTCAAAGGCTGCGACTCCTTAAAGAGCAACGACTCATTGTTAAAGGTGTGTCCTTTCATATATTTCGCCCTCCTTGGAAGGTATATGTAGAGGTTGGTAAAATGCAAAAGGGGACCATCAAGCGATCAAGGATATATTTATATATATATCCTCCTTGAAAGGTATATGTAGAGGTTGGTAAAATGCAAAAGGGGACCATCAAGTGATCAAGGATATATATATATATATATAAGTTTGCAGAATAAATAACATTAAAACAAGGAATCTACTGTCTCACTGTTAAGCAGTGAATAAGCTGATCAATAATTGGTATAAAGCATAAGAAGAAAGAGACACTCAGAAATATATACAAGAGAATATAAAATGAAAGATAGATATCTAAAGTATAACAACAAGGAATAACTCTATACAACAGTCCTCATCTAAAGGCATGCGATTCATCATAACAACAAGCAATAAAAATCCTTCATATAGCCGATCATTCCAGCAGTGATAAGGGGAACGAAGGAAGATATTAGAAGAGACAATTACAGTGGATCGCTAAGTATCTCAGATTTTTGTCATCCAAATAAGGGTTCTACAGCATATCTATTGCATTATATCTTCGTAATTGTTGATGTTTTTGTGACACCAACAACATTAGAATAAAACACAGAGTATCCTATCCTCTCTTGAATAAAGCTTCTCAGACGCTGAACTATGTGATCGAATGAGACTGCTCCAAGGTTCCTTTTGTGTCAGGTCTTGACTGGTGTGGGATAGACTCAGTGGAATGATGTGATTTGCTGGTAATCATGAGGGGGACGTACGTGGGATTACTCCTTCATGGACATGGAATTCACTCCTGGGACTCGAATTGGTGGGTGAATGAAACTCCTTCGCAAATGGACAACTTGGAACCTACTGCTTCCTCCAACAGAGAGACTGGGATTTTACTGTTTCTTCCACAGAAAGGCCTGGATTTCACTATCTCTTCCGAGGAAAACAAGGCGTAGACTCTTAGTTCCACTTCCGGATAGGGAATGATTTCTTAGTGAGGTTCCTTATGGACTATTTCTAACGAAGATCTAAAAGAAAATGCAAAAGATGAGGTAAGGGTTCAAGAATCTAATCGATGGAAATGACTGCTGTTGAAGATGGAAACTGGAACCAGTCCTCTGCTTCGTCATGCGACAACAACTAGGCAGAGATGGTGCAATCTTCTGGGGTAGAGGCAGAGATTTTCACACTGTCTTGTCATGGAACATGGAACTGATCATACAGAAACAGTCGAAGTTAAGCATGGATTATGTTCAGACGAACCATACAAAGTGATTTGCAAGCCACATATCACAAATGGTATGAACAAATCAACTTCAATCATTCAACAAGAACATTTCCATCACATCTATCTAACAAAAGCATGAAAATACAAGAAAGAACTTCAATATCTTTCAGATTTGCTCCAAGAAATCAATAAGACCATGCCAAAAATCCAAAGAAATATATGAACACCATTCTTCAATGCATATATTATTGCTTCAGAAGTCTGTATTACAACAATCCAACTGATCCTTGGAGTTTCAGCTTAGAAAAATAGTGCAGAAATGAAAACTAGCTACTAGGGTGCTCTAGGAGCAGTAGAATGATGGAAAAAAGAGAGAGAGGGAGGGATCCCTAAATGAGGCGCCCTACCGTCTTTATAGGCTAGCTAGCAAACAAGGAGGTGAAAAAAGATCAGATTTCCTCTATCAACGTGCAAACCCTAAAAGGTAGGTGGAAATTATGTCATAAGACAAGTAGAAGGCTGCCACATGTCCTAGGCGTCAGGCTGACTAAGCTGCCTGGTAGGTAGGTGAGACCAGTCAACTGCCCAGCTTGACCTGCTCCTTGGTCTCAAATTTCACGGTGTCCTGGAATCCACTTGTCCTGGTCGCAAATTCCACCCGGAACAGGGTTTTGTGACCTAGAATGATTTTCTTCTTGGGCGCACAATCTAGGTGGTCAAGGAACTTTGCTGTAGAATTCCTTCCAGGCTGGAAATCAAGTCAATCTTGATGGAATTCTTGGAGTGATCCTTGGAATTTTGTCTCTGTGCTATATACTTTGGAATTGAAATTCCATCCCTGTTGTATTTCCCTTTGGATTCCCGCATCGGCATGGATCCTTGCTCTTGGCGTGGATTCTTGTTCTTCTCGATGGATGTGAACTTGAAGTGTATCCTCTTGGTTTTCCAAGGATTGATCCTCTTGTCCGGAACTGGAATCCCTGATATTAGACTTGGAGTGATTTCCTTCACAAATCCTCGGTATGCATGTGTGGTCTTCTTATTGTTGGAACTCCTGGATCCTTGAAATGGTCATCATTTCCGGCGCTTGAACTCTCTGCATCCATCCTGCTTGCCCCGAATCATCCTTGTTCATCCTCCTCATGGAACTTATCCTCGTCTTGGATTCCTGCAAAACAAGGGAAACCTCGAATAGTCATGATGCACAAAATCCATAAATGCAATGCAATATGAAATGAAACATGAATGATTTTGCAAGTTTTGATCAATTTCACATATAAATTCCTGAACAAACAAAGGATTTCCCTCATTCTCTGGCATTCTTCACATTTTTTCTTCATTCTAGGGTTACCAGGCATGGAGAGGAGGAATTTCCAGGTCAGGGAGCAATTGGAAGGAGGGAGTAGGATTCTTTGGACTGTAATTCCTCAGCTAGGAATTCCAGGTCTTGATGAAATTTGCCCTCCTAGGGGTGAAATCTGTTCTTTGAATGCTAAAATCTTCCTTGGAATACTTACTTTTGCCCTTGGTTTGAACATGAAATCTGCTTTTTCTATCTTGGATTTGAGTTTGAATGAATGAAATGACTTGGGCGACCTTATATAGGCGTTTGGACTCCCCCCTGCCACTTGGCCGACCTAGGTTGGTGGAATAAAAAAAAACTAGCCGCCATACTCCATCACCTAGCCGACTTAGTTCTTTTGTCTTTTTCTCCCAGGGTTGGTGGTCGGGGATTTCAGTCGGTCGGGGAATCCACCTGGTCAGGGAATCCACCTATCCTGGAGCGCATATTCCACTTGGTCGGGGATTCCTTGAGGTCGGGGATTCCTTAAGGTCGGGGATTCCATGAGTGACTGGATTACATATTCCACTTGGTCGGGGATTCCTTAAGGTTGGGGATTCCATGAGTGACTGGATTACATATTCCACTTGGTCGGGGATTCCTTCTGGTCAGGGATTCCTTAAGGTCGGGGATTCCTTGAGTGACTGGATTATGCGACCATGGATAACTTCTTCTTGAGTTTGGACTTCTCTCTCAGACTTTCTTTCAAGTCTTTTTGTCAAAATTTTGCTAAGTCTTGGAATTTTTCTCCTGTAGAATCTCACTCAGGCGGAAGGTTGCTTCTTTCATTTTGGACAGGAATTATCTTATTTTGCATTTTTCAAAGGGAATTGGAATCCTGTTGTCCAGGAGCACAAATTCCATTTGGGTCAGGAATGTGCGACCTGGACAAAAAACCTCCAGGAGTGCAAATTCCAAGGGGAAGTGGATTTTGCGATCTGGACAAAAAGCTCTTTTGGGCGCAGATTCCACCCTTAACTGGATAATGCGACTTGGACTTTTGAGCCTGATTTTGACTAAGGATTTGTTCTCCTGTTTCAATTTTTGGCAAAGGGTGAACTTTAGTTTGCTTCATCAGAGGTTCAATTATTAACATGGGATCCAAAGCGAGGTATTCACTCTATCCCCTCAGGGAATTTCAATCTCCATGGTGAAATTTTCCTAACAGACGATGAATTTTTCCTTCAGGCACTCACAGACTAGTCCAGGAACGATTTCTTGATGAGTTGCATAGTCCAGATTGGACAGGAATGTGGAATAGGACAGTCCTGATCTTGGGGCGCATAATCCAATAGGTACTAGATTATGCGACTAGGACAAAAATCATCCCTGGGTGCATAATCCAGTACCTACTGGATTATGCAACTAGGAAGGAATTTCTTCCCTGGGCCCATATTCTAGTTGGTACTGGAATATGCGACCAGGAATATTCCTGTGCATAGTTTCTAAGTCTTTCGGAGGGGGATTGAATATACAACGTTTTCGAAATTGCTCTAAGTCCCTGAAAACCTTATTGATTGAAATTCCTCCGAGGCAAAAAGTCACAGTTTTCAGGGTGGATCTTGGAATGGAATGATCCTTGAATTCCTTGTTTGCAAATTTCACTAAGTGAAAGAATTTTCCTGTCCAGAGGCGTATTTTGGAGTGGGTCAAGGAATGTCTAGTTCAGGAATGTTCCCATCAAGGAAAATCCAGTTCAGGAATTCCTTCCTGAGGATCTTCCAAGTCTCAAGTTGGACTGGGCCTTGGGTTTTGCCGCCTTAAACTATGGAATTTCTATTCACTCTTGATGAAGCTTTTTGACATTTGAACGAGGATTTATACCTTGGAATGAGTAACTGCCTCATTTATCATGGAATCCCTGAAGTCATCTTTGGAACTTTCCATTACTTCAAGTCAGGGATCGATGAGTTTTGCCAAGGAATGACAAGCCCTCAGTGCACCCCGGACTCTAGATTTAGAACTCTGGAACAGAAATCATGGTGGGTTTTGGAGCAGGACCCTAGACAGGAACTTAGGACAAAGACCATCGGGATGGAATCGTGAATGAGGACCTCCAGACTCTGAAGTTTGAAACAGGGATTGGAACTGTGGAATGAGTGAAGGACTTAGACCCTTTTTTATGGAATGATGGACTTATGCCATGGATTGGTTAGTTCTAATCGAGGAATGATAGTTAGGGTTTCACTTATCCTCAGGGAAATTCACTATTTCAAGCATTCCTAATGTTCCTTGTGAGCTGACTGCTCGGACATTCTTTCCTAGCTTCATGGATCAGGGCAAGAAACTGCAAGATCAAAGCAAAAACGACGGCGAAAGCGAGAAAAAAGGGGGTCCCCATTTGCAATGAGGCGATGTGTGAAAATGTCACAACAGTAATCATGATCATTATATACATAGATGTATACATATTGTTCATGCATAATAAAGAGTGCTTAAGTATATATTTATATGATAGATATCATATATACGTACTGGTCTGAAACCCATCTTGTAGGGAAGGGCCTGAGATGTAAGCAAAAGGGGTTTAATAGGGCTAAGTAAGTAAGCCGTCCTAGAGTCGACCATAATGGCTCCTAGGACCAGAGGGCACTTACATAAAAGAGCCAAGGAACCCACTTACGATCTCCGCCCAATTCCACAAGATGGCACTTGTCTTTAGGAAGATGAGACATCAATGGGAAAGCAGTTACAAGCCGCTAAGTAAACAAGAGGGCTCTAACAGACATCCACTCTTGAGCTTAGTGTAGAAATGGCTTCAGGCAGACCCCTCATGTCTCTCTTCCAAATCCCAAACACGCTTATATAGCACTAGTGATAATATGAGAATACAATGAAGTCTTGACTAACCATAATGATTGAATATATATATGCATAAATCTGTATATGTTGCTTATGTTTTGATTGCAGTATTCAAATCCAGAATCACATTATTTAAAGAGATATTTACATTAGTAAGCTGTAACCCTAACCCTAATTTGTTGCCGTTGTAAATCTAAGGTAAGGACATTACAGGACCTCACCTTGCAATGATGGGCCGCTCAACTCATGATGACTTGGGGCCTTGAACCCCTTACCTGCCACAGTCAATGCAGTGACCAAGTGCTCCCAATAAGGACTCGAAGCAACATTCAAGGGAATATTGTTGTAGTACCAAAATTGTGCACATGCCAACTTCGCCTCATGATGCACCTCTCTATTCCTTGCAGTACCTTCCAATGAAGGTTGCGCACCAGGAGTGTTCTGAGGAACAAAAAAGCTAGAAATCCCTTTGCCTGATCCTCGTATCCGTGGCCCAATGGAAGGCGAAGAAGAGCCCCCTATACCTCCATTTGACCCTGTAGAACTAATAACTGGGTTTGGGGCTGCCATTGTCTCTGCTATTCTCTTTTTAGTTGCTTTCGTTTGCTCATATGCCATAAGGAGGGCTTTTGCCTCCCTCTCAACCTCCCAAGTAGCTACTGTGCATCCTGTAACATCTCGGCAAGGGATCTGTGCAAGGTGGTATTTAAGTCGATTTATGCCTCCGGTCATAAGTTTAGTGCAATGGTTACAAATGACCTCTCCTCGATTTGGACTTGGTGTCCCATGTTTCCAGCAAGGGTCCCTAGGTTTGCTACCAGTTCTTTTACTTCCACTTGGAGAAGCCATATTCTATTTAGAAAAATGAAGGTGAAACCTGTCAAAAGACAGAACAAAAAAAAAAATTGATTAAAAATTTAAAATATAAAGGTGTTTTATTTAAAATATAAAATTTTAAATTTTAAATTACTCCTAAGTTTTAAGCAAAGAAATGAAAAATTTATAGTTAACAAATATAAATTTATCATAATCATATAGTAAATTTTTTTTGTCTGATCATGGCAGAAATATATATAAAACAGGGATAAATTATAAAATTTATATATATATAAATCAAGCACAAAACACAGATAAATCTTTACAAATATATAAAAAATGTTTTAAGCGTATAGGTGTATATTTTGCACAAATTTGGACCATTTTTTAGGGCACGAATTTATTGTTTAAAGACTACATTCGTGCCCTAAAAAATGGTCCAAATTTGTGCAAAAAATTTGCTAAAAATCGCAGCCCTATAATGGTTAAAATTCGCAGGATTTTTTTTTGTTAAATGGGCGCTTAAATACCTGCGTTTTCGTGCCCTAGGTCTCATGTCTGAACCTTCTCCTGCGGCTCTCCTCTGTCGTGTTGATGATTGTTTTTGGACAAGTCAACAATTAGAGTAAATACAAAGTATCTGACTCCCTCTTGAGCAAAGCCTCTCGAATGCTGAATGAAGTGATCAAACAAGATGACTCCAAGGTTCCTTTCTCATGATTTTGTAAGAGATAGCTCAGTGACTAAGTATGATTTTGCTGTTAAACACAAAGGGACTTACGCAGACTTCTCTTCATTCATGTTTTAGCTTGTTCCTCCTTTCAGTGTGGATGATGTATGTACAAAGTTTCAATGATAAAGAAATAGAAAAGGGTGAGGGTTTAGAAAACTAATCTAAGGTCAATGAGGCAATGATGAGGTATTAAACAGACAAACTCCTGATTTAACCTAACTTCACTTCGCCAAGGATGCCTACAACTACATGAAGTTGGTGCAATCTCCTAAGGTTACGCGAATGGTTTTCAAATCATGAAGGTTCATATGAGCACCCATTGAACGGCGCAGCTCAAACAAACATCCATAATCGAACTTAAGCAAATTATAGCTCAGACTAGCTTTACACAACACTTCATCAGCGATGAATGTTAAAAGCATGGGCTAGGAGTTGATCAAATATTCAATACAACATGCATTACAACAAAGAACTTCTAATCTATTTGAAACATCTCTTAATTCCATCAAGATTCATGAAACCATGTTACTCCACAAGATAATATTTAACACCAAACAAGTAGCTCCAATGTCTTTTGCATTAATCTTGAAAATATTTACAACAGCTTCAAATCCTCTCAGAAAATTTTCGAGAGTCTCTCCTATTCTACTCCTACTTGCCTACTACTAATGATTTACTGAATTACAAATGAGGCAACAAGGCCTTTATATAGAAGCCCAGGTTACAATGAATGGCTTAGATCAATTTGATAGCCAAGGGTCTAGATCGTGCCACCTCACAGGTAGTTACAACAAACTGCTATTTTTAGCATAAAAGAGAGGCAATGAAGGCACATTTTCCAATGTGATAAGGATAAGGTGAAATCATTTAAAATGTCTTCCACATAAGAATCCCTTTGACTTCTTTCATTAAATGATACATTGAATGCATTAAATAATGCAGCTAATCAAAATTGAATGATGTATACTCGCCACCTAGATGCCACTTCAGCATACTTTGAAAATTGTATCATCTTTATGTGATGTATTCAATGTGATTGTTTGAACTTGTATGTTTAGGAATACATCTTGTGGATCTTGCCTTGTTCATTCTTCTTGTTGACTGGATGTATGATACTTGTAGCTCATTTGATTGACTTTGTAATGTTTCTTCTTCTTGTAGGATGTAGATATGAATGATCTTTTTTGGATGCATCTTCATGTAGACTAGAGAGTAGATGATGACACTTGATTCCTTCATGAAGAGTAGGAGACTCTCTTGGACTTGAAATTGTAAAGTCTTGAAGTTTAGATGAATGAATGCCTTTGGAAGTTTCAATGAAGTGTTCCAACTCGATGATGTAGAAGATTTGAGGTATGATCCTTTGGAGTGGTGTTCCCTCTGCAAGGTGAAAGTGATTCAAACACTTGCTCTTGATGATCATGATGTAGTTGATGAAATGATTCCTTGAAGATGATCTTGAAGCTCGAAGGAACTTGAAGTAGATTGGATGTCTTAGAAAGTCTTGATGAAGATGATGTCCTTCGGATGGATGTCTTCTAGATGATCTTAACTTGATGCCACTTGATGAAGAATTCCAACACAAGGATGATGAAAGGTTCCTTTGAAGCAGCTACATGATGCTTGAAGTGATCACTTTGAGTAGCTTACGATGCCTTCTTCTTGAAGACTGCTTCCTGACTTTCCTTCCTACATGAAAGTGTTTCCAGCCTTTAGCTCCTGCAACACAAAGAAAGAAATAATATCAACCTTCTCGATAAACATGATAATATTTGATTTATAACATATAAGAATGCATTTCCAAGCCAAGCGCACTAGATGACAAGTTCTTGATCTTCATTGAAACTCTTAAAATTTGCATTCTAAACCACTATTTTTAATCCTTAAGGAGAGCACATTAGTTAGCAATTTCATCTTCCGGTTAGAATTTCATCTCAAACGATCAATAAAGACCTCCCTATCTAGGCGCATTGGTTTAAGATTTTGGATCCTCCTTGAAAAAGTCTTTGAAATTTTGTATTGAACCCTTTCCTTCCTCAAGCGCATTAGATAAGATTTTTGAAATCTCCTTCAAAGTGTATCAAAGCCTTCCCACATGTGGCGCAGTGGATGAGAGGTTTGATTTCTTCTTGATCTTTTCATACAAACCTGAATTCTTCTCCTTCTTCTAGGCACATTGGATGGAGTATTCAAAATCCTCTTCTAACTTGCTTTCAAAACTCAACTTTATTCTCACCTACAAGGTGGCGCAATGGATCAACGTTTTGATTTCCTCTAGAAATTTGCTCTGAGACTTGACTTTGTATTCCTCTTGAAGAGGTCGCATTGGTTTGAGATGTTAGGATTTTCTAAGATTTGTGCATTGGTTAAGGATTTGAAATCCTCTGGAAACATCAAAACTTACACCTTGACACCCAGCATTTTTCTTTCTCCTTAGCGCATTGGATGAGGATTTGAAAATCCTCTTGATTTTCGCATTGGTTGAAGATTTGAAATCCTCTGGCAATTGGCTTAGATCAACAACTTGAATCCTCTAGATTTTATCTCCATAATGGCGCATTTGTTGAAGGGTTAGAGATCCTCTGGGTTTAAGCACATTAGATGGATATATTAAAATCTTCTTAAAAAAAAAAACTTTATCCTCTCCCTCATGTTTGGCGCATCGGTTGAAGGGTTAGAGATCCTCTTGCTATTTGTGGATTAGATGAGGGTCTTTGAATCTTCTAGATTGGCGCACTAGTTCATACCTTTTGAATCCTCATAGCATTTGGTGTACTTGATTTGTTTTTTGAATCCCCCTACTTTCTTCCATCTTTAGCGCTTTGGATGAGAGCTTCCAAATCATCCTTGATGTTGGCGTTTGGGATAAGAACTTTGAAATCTTCTAAACTTGACTCTAAGACTTGACCTTGGATTTTGAAGTGCTCACCGTAGTTGGATGTCTAGGATTTCCCTATTGGTTGACACCTTCGTTTTCTTCCTTGTATGGCGCATTAGATAGGCATATTGATTTCCTCTAAGTTTCGCATTAATCTATGACTAAAATCCCTCCTCCTTAGGTCGCTTTGGATCAATGCTTTAAAGTCTTCCTCAAAACCTTATGCTTTTCCTCATATTTGGCGCTTTGGACGAATGTTCTTTCAAAACATAAACGTTTTTACTTTGGGCGCATCACTTCAAGGGGTTGATATCCTCTGAAATTTTCGCATTACTTCAAGGTTTCGAGTTCCTCTAGAATTTTCGCTTTGGTTAAGGGCGTGGAAATCGAGTCACTTTGAAGGCTCGAAAAATTTTCGTTTCCAAACTAGCGCTTTAGATGGGCGCATTGGTTGAAGGATTGGAAATCGTCATCTTGTTTTGTAATTGAAAGCGCTTTTTTCATCATGATTTTGTGCCACTTAGATGCCCCGTCGCACTAGATAAGCTTTTTGAATCCTCTGGAAACTTAGGCGTTTTTCAGGGTTCGCGAGGTAAAGGTATATTTCTTATACTTTAAATATTTTTCAATATACCTTTCAGGATGTTTGAGATAGGTCTCGAATCCACTGGATTTAACATGCAAAATATAGAATTTGGAGGATTCATCAGATTTCAGACTTAGCCATTTTTTCAGGATTTTCAGGCTTTCAGGCTCCAGACTCAGTCTTTTCAGGATCTCAAACATTCTTCAGGAAGGGTCTCAATATTCATTATTTGGATGGAAATTTGATCAAGAGTCTTCATTACTGCAAGTTCATCCTCCATATAAGACCTCCAGTTATAAAGCAAAATCTCCTAGAAGAGGAACTCATTATTGGATTGGCAGAGGAAATGAACCTAAGACATCATCTAAGACTAAATGCAAAGCATCAGAGCTAAAAAAAGGGGGTCCCCATTTGCAATGGGGCGATGTGTGATTTGGTCACAACATGTCGGTGTTTTTGAATGGTGAAATGAGCCAAAAAAAAAATGCCTTTTGCTTATAAACCTCCATTTGGCGCGTTTTACCTCTAACTCGCGATTTCCTATGAGTAATGGCGAGTTTTAATGTAAAAAAACGCCGTGCGTTTTTTGGTAATGCCCGACAGTGAGTTTTAGCGCGAGTAATTCGTAGCAGGATTAGACCTGCGAGTACTCGTAGGGTTTTACAGCTATGCTGTCAACTATGTTGTTGATGAGTTTATTCCAATGGTTGCTTTTATATATTGGGTATGAAACATAAGTTTCATGGAAGCATTTGATAAGCTATTTTGAAATGAATAAGTTGTGGTTTAATTTTAGCCTTCTTGCAACCTGTTTTCAGGGCTATGCCCTGCTTCTTGCATTTCTTTGCTCTGATTCTCTTCTCAAATCTTTTCCTCTTCTCAAGCTTTGCAATCTTGTTTATGACATATATCATCTCCTGTTTGTTTATTGCCTTCTTTAACGACCTAGCATTTCTTCTTCTCTCTCATTCCTTCTTGCACATTCAATTTTTTAAAATTTCTTCCTATCTTTCCCTTAAAATTTCTGCTGTTATGTGAATGCATGCTCATTGTTAGGAATATAATATGGAAATAGATTAAAATGTTGATTATTATGTTAAGACATGTGACCAATGTGGCATGTAATGTTGTGGTCATAGTTGTAAAACCCTGTGAGTACTTGCAGGACTCGCGAGTACTCGTGGGTCTAATCTTGCCGTGAGTTACTCGCGCTAAAACTCGCCACCGCGCAATACCAAAAACGCACGACATTTTTTTACATTAAAACTCGCCATTACTCACAGGAAATCGCGAGTCAGAGGTAAAAAGCGCCGAATGGAGGTTTATAAGCAAAAGCGTTGTTAATTTTTGGCTCATTTCGCCATTTGAAAACGCCAATAGAGGAGAGCCGTGGGAGAAGGTTCAGACGCGCAATCTAGGGCACGAAAACGCGGTATTTAAGCGCCCATTTCACAAAAAAATTCCTGCGAATTTTCACCATTATAGGGCCGCATTTTTTAACAATTTTTTTTTGCACAAATTTGGACCATTTTTTAGGGCACGAATTTACTCTTTAAACAGTGAATTCATACCCTAAAAAATGGTCCAAATTTGTGCAAAATATATGCCTATACGCTTAAAACATTTTTTATATATTTGCAAAGATTTATCCTTGTTATATATATATATATATATATATATTTTATGCTTGTTTTATATATATTTAAATTTTATAATTTATCCCTGTTTTATATATATTTCTGCCATGATCAACACAAAAAAATTTAATATATGATTATGATAAATTTATATTTGTTAACAAACTATAAATTTTTTCATTTGTTTGCTTAAAACTTAAGAGTAATTTAAAATTTAAAATTTTATATTTTAAATAAAACACCTTTATATTTTAAATTTTTAATTGAATTTTTTTTGTTCTCTCTTTTGACAGGTTTCACCTTCATTTTTCTAAATAGATTATGGCTTCTACAAGTGGAAGTAAAAGAACTAGTGGCAAACCTAGGGACCCTCGCTGGAAACATGGGACACCAGGTCCAAATCAAGGAGAGATTATTTGTAACCATTGCACTAAACTTATGACCGGAGGCAAAAATCGACTTAAATACCACCTTGCACGGATCCCTTGCTGAGATGTTACGGGACGCACAGTAGCTACTTAGGAGGTTGAGAGGGAGGCAAAAGCCCTCCTTATGACATATTAACAAATGAAAGCAACTAAAAAGAGAACAACAGAGGCAATGGCAGCTCCAAACCCAGTTATTAGTTCTACAGGGTCAGATGGAGGTATGGGGGCTCTTCTTCGCCTTCCATTGGGCCACGGATACGAGGATTAGGCAAAGGGATTTCTAGCTTTTTTGTTCCTCGAAACACTCCTGGTGCGCAACCATTGGAAGGTACTGCATGGAATAGAGAGGTGCATCATGAGGCGAAGTTGGCATGTGCACGATTTTGGTACTACAACAATATTCCCTTTAATGTCGCTTCGAGTCCTTATTAGGAGCACTTGGTCACTGCATTGACTGTGGCAGGTAAGGGGTTCAAGGCCCCAAGTCGTCATGAGTTGAGTGGCCCATTATTGTAGGATGAGGTCCAACACACATGTCTACTAGTAGAGGATCAAAGGAAAATTTGGGAAAAAAAGGCTGCACTATTTTATCTGACGGATGGACAGATGCCAGGAATAGGACTCATCAAATTTTTAGTGGCTTTAGCGGGGTAGCTAGTCATTTTAAAGTCAGTTGCTACCTCCAATGAAATAAAAAATGCAGAAACTTTGTGCAGCATGTTGGATGAGGTGGTGATGGAGGTGGGAGTGGAAAATGTCATCCAAATAGTGACTGACAATGCAACTGCATATGTGGCAGCTGATTGACTTATAGAGGCGAGGCATCCAACATTGTTTTGGAGCCCTTGTGCTGCCCACTGTATCGACCTTCTTCTTGAGGACATTAGAAAATTAAGCTGGGTGAAGAATGTGGTTGAAGAGGTAAGAAATATCACAAAATACATCTACAACCACACATGGGTCCTAAATCTTATGAGAGAACACACTAATGGCAAGGAGCTCGTGTGATCAGGAGTCACACGCTTTGCCACTAATTTCCTTGCCTTGCAAAACATAGTAGCAATGTTGCCCAACCTTAAGCGCATGTTTGTGAGTGAAAGGTGGTTGGAGAGTCCTTATTGTAGGAAGCTAGAAACAGAGAGGGTTGTGAAGACAATTTTTGATGATGGCATTGCCAAAGCCATGGAGGAGATCATCAAGGTAAGTTTTCAAACTCTAATTTTTATTTATTTTTTTATTTGCTAATGTTAAAATTTGTTGATTTTGTAAAATTTTTATATTTTTATTTGTTGAATTTCAATTAGTATAATTCTCTAATTTTATTTTCATCCACTATTGATTTAGGTGTCGGAACTGTTGGTTAGGGTTCTACAATTGGTGGATGGGGATCAAAAGCCCATGGGGTATCTATATGAGGCCATGGATAAAGCCAAAGAGACAGTTCAACATTTGTATGGGTCGAATAAAACAAAATATGAACCCATATCGTGCATTATTGATCGGAGGTGGAACGGACAATTCCACCAACATATTCATGCTGTTGGCTACTATTTGAACCCCGAGTCTTTCTTCTACTCTTCATTTAGAGTAGATGTAGAGGTTATGCTTGGCCTGAACACGTGTATTGAGAGGTTGGTCGTTGATGATAACCTTCGAGACCTCATACTCGATGAGTTACAGAGCTATAAGAGGGCAGAGGGGCCTTTATTTTCTTCAAGAGATTGCATTCGTAGGAGATCCACTCTGCAACCAGGTAAAAAACGTATGTTTACTTTTAATTTACTATTTATTTTAATTTTTAAGTTTACTAAAATCCTTACAAAGTTATAAATGTTATCCTTGCAGATTTATGGTGGGAAGATTATGGTGCCACAACGCCTAATCTTCAAAAGCTAGCCATCTGGATTTTATCCCAGCCTTGTAGTGCATCTGATTGTGAGCGCAACTGGAGTGTTTTTGAGGCCATTCACACAAAGAAGCGCAATAGGTGTACTCAAAAGCACTTGAATGACCTTGTCTATGTGCGGCACAACCTTCGGTTAACATGAGAAGAAGGTAGAAGGGCAGGAATCACATCATGCGTTGGACCTTGATGACATTGATCCATATTCAGATTGGATTGCTGATGATGTTGATGTTAATCCATTGTGTACCAATGATATAGTTGCTTTGGAGAGGGATACAGCTGAATGGCAAGCGAATGTGGCAGCATATGAGGATTCAAAGACAAAATCAGATGATGATGTGCCATCAGGGGCGAGTTCCTCGCATGTACTTATAGATGAGGCTCCTGTTGAGGATACCACAACTATAACATCCACTTCCACACCACCCACACAGAGAAAGAAAACTCTTTTGAGCTTTATTCGTAGAAGAAATTTATGATTTATATTTTCTAGTGATAATGAAACTAGAATTTCATATGTATTTGAAGGTTGAACTCGTTTTTTGGTCTATGATATGTATTAAACTCTTGATTTTGATGTATATATGAAGGAAATTAGTAATGCATTCTACAATTTGAGAAATGTGTGTGTGTTTTAATAATATTTAAAAAAAATTATGCATTTTTAAATGTTAGATGAATTTGTCGAGTTATTGCCGAGTTTTCCCCCGAGTTTTTGCCGAGTTCCGAGTTTTAAATTTTTTTGGGTTTGCTGAGTAATTTCCGAGTCTGAGTTTTTCAACTTTGGTTGTGGTTAAACTGCCATAATCCTGCGTGTTACTGTAAACATGAAACATAAGAATGATTTGAGGTAGGATTTGCATTGTGGCGTACAGGGCAAACTAGAGGATATCATTTTTTCTCCATTACTTGCTCATTAATCTACTAGCACCTTGAATCCCTAACATGGTATCAGAATGGAAGATTGCAAAACCTCTTGAGCAAACTTCTGAAGTGTTAGTGTAGACCTGACAGTTGGAGGCAATAATTTTTTTAATAAATGCAAGCTATAAACTTTTAGCACTTTAATATTCTTAAAGATTTGAAGTCAAAATGTTAACTAATTAGAGATTAAGAACTCTAAAAGTGCATCAAAGGCCCTTGATTTCCTCAATGAGAGAAAATTATTGATACTCCACACATTCCCATAATTTTGCAAATTGAATTAATGTGAATTTGTAATGAGCCATTGGCACCCATCGATGATGGGGCATCTGCAACTTCAGTGTAGCGTGCTATAGCATGTCACCAAATCATTAAGCAGCTCAAGCTTAGTTTAAAGAAGTCACAGCTTTTCTGGAATCTCATAGTTGTGCATGTTAGATATGAGAAGCAAAAGCTCAAATGCATCAGTATGAAAGACATAAACTCTGAAAGGAAGTGAAGATCATGAAAGTTGCCCTGGACTATTTTTGGAATCATTTGATGTCCAAATTTCTCATCATATTAGAATCTCAGATCTTGATAAGTAAATTTGTCTCAAGAAAGAGTAACACAAGGTTTATCAGTGTCCATACTCCACAAGAAGAGAAGAAAGAGAAGGCAGTTTCTAGAATAAAGGAAGAACAAATGGAAGAGTATAAAACTGCACTTTGGACATTTGGGGATATAGAGACAGGGTCTAAATCATGGTAAAGGGTTAAGTTACCTTGTCTCAAAGGAGAAGTTTTGGCTGAGGTAAGGAGGCAGTTAAGAGTGAGTCTAGAAGTGAAAAATTTAGTGAAGCCATTCTAACATTGTCTAGATAGTGAATTTACATTGTAGTTGCCAAATTTGATCCCATCTCCCTAGGGCAACACTCAGATTTCTAAAAGTCTCCATCTTCTATTTTTAGACTATGTATTTCCTACTAATAAAGGGATTGTCATTCGAATGTAAATATTAGAGAGAGAGTTAAACATTTCTTTGTAGAGATTGTTGCCTCTTTGTAATGTACAAAGCATAGAAGAGTATAGAAAATGGTAGCTTCACATCTTTTCTCAAAGATTGCTACTTTTCTTTTTTTAGAGAAATAGCTTATGTCTTATAGAGATAGCCATACACACCTCCTATAGTAATGAAGAATTAAATTTTTTTGATTCAGAAATTTAAATCATTGTATATATTCTTATTTTAATTCCTTCATGGTTTATTTAGCTAAAATCCTAGAACTGTTTTAATGCTAGAATTCGTATCATTAAACTGCTTCCGGCTATAACACATTAAGTTGTAGGAAAATATGATGTCAAACAACAGAATGTTGGCAAAGTTAAAAGAAGCTGATTAAGTTGAACTGTTGATGCTACGGAGTTGAATTGCTGCTGCTGAAATGGTCTTAGTTGCTGACGAAGATAACGAATAGTTGATGAAGTCCTATGCTACTGCAAACATTTTGAGAATAGCTAAAAATAACAAATTTTGTTTTAGTTTTAGGCGTCACTTCCCAGTAGTCAAAGACCATGTTTAGGAAACTATATTTAGGAGATTTTAATCTTAGATCTGGAGTGCAATTTTCAAGGCTATTTTTAGGAGTCTATGTTTAGGTTTTCATTTATTAATAAGTTGTTGTTTTAGATGAAAGCCAATCATCATTTTTTTAGGAAAAGTTTTTTTGGAAGCTATTTTTAAGTGGTGTGATCTGTTGTTTTGAGTATCGCCCAGTTTTTTAGTGTTTTTTTTCAAATATTTGAGAGGTGTCAAACTTTATATGAAACGTTATATTTCAGTTTGTAATGTGTAAGTCTGTAAGGGGAAATTCAGTTTGTAATATGTGACTGAAGGAAGTCGATTCAACAGAATAAATAAATTTGTCAGCTTGTGTTTTCAGTGCTGGCCCCTGTTTTGTTCCATATGTAAATAATTTTCAAACAATGGTATTAGAGCAAGGTTTATTAGCATAGGTGAGAATTGCATTGGACAATATCAGTTCTGAAGCTCCTTCACTAGAGTTAAGATCTTGATACTTTGAGAGAAAATGCCAGCTTTGTTTGGTTGGCTATAATGGCAGCAAACAATGGTATAGTGCTTGTTCCAAAGTTTATAGGAGAGAATTATGATTATTTGAGAGATCAGTTGAAAAGAGTATTAATATAGAAAGGAGTATGGGATATAGTAGCAAGTGGGTATGCTTAACATCAAGATTGGAATGTATTGAAGGCAAAAGATAAGTTAGGGAAAAAAGAAGAGAAAAATGATGCTCAAGCATTTTTCTATATTCAGAGTGCAATAGATCCAAGTATTTATCCAAGAATTGTGGATTGCAAGACATCAAAGGAAGCATAGACAGCTTCAAAAAGTTCATATCGAGGTACAGATCAGGTAAGGGCTGGAAAGCTTCAAACCCTAAGATTGAATTTTGAGAATTTACGAATGAAAGATAATAAAAAATTTGAAGATTATTAAGTTAAAAGTGACATACATAGTGAATAAGATGAGAACATATGGGAAGGTAGTGAAAGATGGGAAGGTAGTGAAAGATGATGTGGTTGTGAAGATCTTGAGATCTCTTACACCCAAGTGGATGCATATTGTTATTACTTTAGAAGAGTGCAAAGATTTAAATACTTTAAAGGTTGAAGAGTTGATTGGATCTTTACTTATCCATGAAGAGAGGTAAAGTGTATGGGTGGTCTAGATCAAGTGCTTATGTCAAAAGCAAAGATCAATAATAATCAAGGAGGGAGTACTAGTTTTCCTCAAGGCAGTAAGGGTGAGAACTCATATCAAGGGTTTGGTTCTAACTCTAGAGGAAGAGGACAGAGTAGAGGTCGTAGTTTATCAAGAGGCAAAGGCAGATTTAATGTAGGAAGGTAGCCAATGCAATGTTATTATTGCAAAAGATTTAGTCATATAGAGAGAGAGAACAAATTCAAGAATTCAAATGAAGGAAGAAAAACAAACTATGCACAAGAATACCCAAAGAATGCAAATGAAGGTCTAAAGAAAGAAAAGAAAGAAAAGAAAGAAAGAAATAAATAATATTAATGTCCATGGATGACCAAAAGTAGGTCAATAGGACTCAAGAGAACACCAATATACAATAGAGAGATTTAGGAAGAGAAACCTTGAAAGGTCCCACCAAGGGGAAGAAAAAAAGTAGAAAATACAAAACAACAGGGGATCACCAAAACAAGTGGTTAGGAAATAGGTACAAATAGTTGAGAAAAGGGAACAAAAACCCCGAAGAGTAGAGAATAGTTGTAGAGGAATATTGAAGATTATCAAGTATCACTATCTAGACTAGAAATGGTGGAGTTGTTGGTGTCATCATTGATCACTATGAAGGGATTGATACAAGATCTGATTATGCTCATCGGGTGGTGCTGAGGACTAGGAGAGGTACCCCATTAGGATCACACCTAACATCCAAGGCTGAAGTAGCATCGATAATAGTGAAAAATCTTGTAATATGCATTTGTCCCTGTGGTTGGAGAGGTGGCTAGAGAGGAGAAGATCTAAGGCGTGAGAGGAAGTTGGGTCGTGCCGTCAGGAAGAAACAAGACCGTGATGTTGAGGGGGAGCCTGTTGAGGTAGAAGTTGTGAGAGACATCGTCTCATAGGCCTATTTGCATCTATGTGAGAAGGAACAATATCCAAATGTTGTTTAGGACTCCTGGTCTCTTGGGTGTGTTGAAAGGAGGTGGTCAACCTGGGGGCTCTAGAATCTTGAGAAGCTGTATGTAAGGATCCATGTTGAAGGGTGATGGCCTCCCAGAGATAAAGAGCCAAACACCGCTGGTCTGAATATCTAAAGAAAGTAGAGAGATTATTGTCTGAGTCCCTATATAGTTAGTAATATATCCCACAAATCTCATAATAAATGGGGCGTCTAAAGATGAAATGCTCCTCGGTCTCAACCTCCTAGAGGGAGCAAAGACGATAGATGCAGTCAGGGCAAGAAATATGATGATTAGTCTCAACTTGTAGCTGATGGGAACAAACCCTCATTTGACCAAGGGGGAACCTCAAGCCATGTGACTAATGATGCTGGAGATAGTGAGGGCGGAAAAGTATACCATCTTCGACCTGTAGGAAATGCTCAACATAAAAAGCGAGCTTTGGGCTGAGTGACATAGGGGGGGAGGTCCAAGTGACTTAGATTTATTGTTTGAAAATGTCCCTTCTAGCAACTTTGGTGATGATCTCCTTTGAAGGAAGCAGTCAGGGAGGAGCGTCCAAGGAATACATGGAAGGAGGTAGTCTATCAATAGAGATGCCAATAGAAAAGAACAAGCTAGCCTTTGAGTGCCAACATTGACGGTGCCGAATTGGACCCAGTGAGGCAATCCTCTTAGAAGAGCGAATAGCCAAATATGGATATCTATTATGATTAGAAGTGGAGTTGCCCATGAATTTGAGTTTGTGTATGTAGAAAGTAAGCGAGGAGATAGTCTCAAGATGTAGAGGCAGGCAATAAAGTCTGCCTAGACAATGCTATGAGGAACAATACACTTGCACTTGATAAGACGCTTAAGCATGAGAGTATGGACCCTTCAACATAGGCCCAATCAACAGAACCCAAGCTAGGCCCCCAAACCTTTGAGTCGTACAAAATTGTAGGCTTGATGATGGCATCAAAGACGTATCTTGGAAGTGGATTTGGAAACATTGGCGTTCTAAGAGAGAGAGAGGCATATCCCTTACAAAGACGTGAATGTGAGGCAAGCTTCTTGCAGAAAATTGGACCCCCAAGTATGTGTAAGTGAGTGTGATCTCCAAGGTTGCTCCCTTATAAAAGAATTGGATTCTAGAAGGATGTTTGGAGATATTGAAAGTCATGACCATAGTTTTACTGAGGTTGACCACAAGTTGGTGGAGATCACAAAAGTGGGCAAGGGCATCAAGTTGTTGTTGTAAACCTTCAGCAGAGTGAGAGAGGAGAGCAACATCATTAGCAAAAAGAAGAATGACACTAATCACCTCATGTAAAGTGCAACCATCATCTAGGTGAGTGTGTTGCTAAAGAAATACCTCCAACTCTTCAATGTAGATGCTGAAGAGGGTCGGGGAGAGTGGACACCCTTGTTTGGCCTCAATGGTACTCCTCACAGAGTCAGAGAGATTGTGAGAGGGCTGAAATTGCCCAGTAATTGTCTCATAGAGTCTCCAAGCAACAATAATGAGAGAATAAAAAATGCCAATATCAAGTATCTGTTGGAAAAGCAGGTGTCTTGGGATTGAGTCAAAGGCCTTCTTGAAGTCAATGAAACAACAAAAGACTGAAGAAGATTGGTGGCGAGCTTCTTCAATAATAGCCGGAGTGTGAAGATGTGGTCAATGGTTTGATAGTCTCCCTTGAAACCAGTCTGCCCATGAGCATGGAGATTACCCTTCTCAAGGTACTTGGAAAATTGCATATCCAACACTGTGGCATAAAGTTTGGCAAATGTATGCCCAATCATGATAGTCCTGTAGTTGCCAAGATTAGAGATCCCTAGACTTATGAATAGGATGAACTATATGCTGGAACCAAGATCGAGGAATGCTAGAACAAAGAACCTCATTGAAAAGTTTAGCCAAAGGTGAGGCTAGGGAATCTACACCATGTTTGATAAATTCAGCTTGGAGGCCTTCGCAATCTGCCGCTCGACTGGTACATAACTTGCTAATAGCCATCCTAACATTACCTGTGGTGTAAACAATAGAAATAGGTGGTGAAGTGAGGACTACAACGACAAGTTTGTTGGGCACATCATAAAGAGAGCAAGCATAGGAAACCCACATAGTGGGGTTGATGTTAGAGGCTATACCTATAGGTTTCCTTGGGAGAAGATGAAGGTCCACCACATAACTCTATTTCATGCAACAAAGTTGAAAACACAAGTAATGAGGTATGATTTCTAGATTTAGGTTGTTCTAATCATATGGTGGGTTGTAGAAAAACATTTTTAAAGATTGATAAAAATTTTAAAAGTGAAGTAAGATTGAGTGATAGTAAAGTACCTGAAGTTTGTGGAAAAGGAAAATTGGATATAGTCATTAGACAAGGAAAATCAGAAATTACTGATTTATACCACTCATCATGACTAAAGCATAATCTGATGAGTGTTTGACAACTAGTTGAGAAAGGACTTAAACTTGTATTTGATGATAAAGTTTGCACTATCTATGATAAGAGACGAGGAAAGATGATTGCTACAACAGAGATGACAAATAATCGAATGTTCCCATTAAGAATCAAAGCAAGTGAATCAAATGTTTGTTATGCTACTATTGAGGATGCAAGCTGGTTTATGCTACATGTTGTATCAAAGAAATATGGTACATGGGTTGCCAAAGATTCAAGCAAGAGGAAAGGAAGTGTGCAAGGGTTGTGCACTTGGAAAATACCATAGGTGGTGCAGGAGCACCCCTTCGAAATACATATTAGGTCTAAATATAGTATGTTTCATGCAGTATGATGTAATAAGGTCCATGTGACCAATTCCTATGTTTTTAAGTCAATCTAGGTTTTTGTGCAGTTGGTTAGAAGTTTGTTATGCTAGCTGTCTTCTCCCAGCCGTTTGGAAGTCTCCCAGCCACTGGGAATCGAGTCTGTACTACTCTTGTTGAGTAGTTATTTATAAGCCTAGCTCAGATCCTTTAAGAGAGGAATGCATCGAACAATTAGTTGGAGAGTTTTTGGTATTGCTGAAGTTGCTTGTGAAACTGAACAGAGTAATTGCTTATATTTTCTGCAAGTAAGACTCAAGAAGATCCTGTTGATATCATTTTACTATGTACTTGATTTTCTTGATCTAGCAGTCAGGATGGATTCACTTATCCATTCCACCGGTTAATTCTCTGAATTGGTGGAATGGCCATGTATAGTAGTTTAGATTTCTTTTCTGTTTTCCGTTTGTGCATTTCATGTTTTTGGGATCAAGTTATAGCATACAATGATTTACCCTAGCATCCTCATGTGCTAGGTTTTGAAGGTAGAAATCTAGGTTAAGATTGTTAAGAAAACAAATCGGATTGATCCTAGGATTTTCTGTGCGAAATTTGTGAAATTTCGAGGGTTTTGCTTTGATATACATTTGATGTATATACAGTGTTTGTACGTCGCATACAATTCGTGAGTATATCGCTTTTGTATGTTGTGAGTATATCGCTTTGGGATAATCGCTGTTGTATGTTGAAACATACAAGCCTTTGCAGATACAAAGGAGAGAGAAACCCTTGATGCATACAAAAAGGTCAACGGCAGGGTCAAAGGTACAAACGCCAAGGAGAATATCCCGCAGAATGCATATCGGGTTTTGCATGTTTACAAAGTGTGTTGGGATATACAACTTTTGAGTATATGCCTTTTGTATACAGTTTGTGTGTATACTTCAGTTGTATGGTTGAGACAGTTTGTGTGTATCCCTCTATTGCATTTCGTGGTTTGCATGTGATGAATGCATATTTCAAATATACATTGGATTGATATAAGGGAAAGTCAGGGGTCAACTATTTTCGGAGGGAATATTCCAAGGAATGTTCGGCAGATGTATATTTTGGTTTGTATATTCTGAATGTATGTCCAAACATACATTCCGCAGATACAAAGACTTGGTACATGCAGGTCAACGCCAGTCAAAGAATAGTTGGTATGTTTGTTTTGCATCTCGCGCTTGTATATTGTAAACATACATTGCTTGTGGATACAACTGGTGATCGGCGATAGAGGTAGGCAGAACCGGCTTGGTCGGTAGAAGTTTGTATGTATCGGTATAACAGTGATTGTCGGAGCAACACAGTTCGGCGAGCCCGATAGACTATGTCTTGCCGATAGGCAATAGAACAAAATGCACTCATCGGCGTGAAGTGGATTTCGGTGTGAAGATTTTTAGAGAAGCCGATGGTTATGGCCAGGCCGATAGGGTATGTCGGAAAGGCATTAGGGCAGCTCTTGCCAAAGGAATGAAAATCATCAAGTCTCGCCAAGTTTGAATGCTTGTGCTGGCCACTCTGCATCATAGTGGTATCAGAGCCAAGGAGTATCCTTTGGGAAGGAGAAAAATGTCAGACGGAGAGGGATCAGAAGAGTTCCCAGCAAGGATGACTAACGCTGAGTTGGCCGTCCTGGTAAAGAAGCAGATTGCAGAGAGTAAAGCAATCAGTGCTCAGAATCAGGAATTAAAAGATGAGTTGGAGAAGTTGAGGGACAGAGTAGGAAAGGGAAAGGAAGATTCTGGTGAACGAGATAGGGATGAAGAGGAGATCCCTAGGCAGGAAGAGATAGAGGTTCCTGCAGACCAGAGGCCCTTACTAAATGCCCTCAAATCCATGGATCGGAGGACCATGGATATGAAAATAGAGCTGCTAGTGTTTGCAGGAAAAATAGAACCTAATTCAGTAATGAAGTGGATAGATTCCTTGAACAATTTCTTTGAAACAGAGGAAATACCAGACCACCAAAGAGTGAAGATAGCTCAATCCAAAATGAAAGGAGCTGCACTAACCTGGTGGAATTTCATCCAAGATGACAGGGTGAAAGAAGGAAAGAATTGAGTTGCTACATGGAAGAAGATGAAGGCTTTGGGGAAGGAAGCCTATGTTCCATTGGATTATAGCATCCAGTTACATAAGAGGAGACAAAATCTGAAGCAGGAGTTAGATGTCAGTGCATACACTGAAGAGTTCATGAAACTATGTCTCAAGACAAAGGTGAGGGAGAATGAGGAAGAGAAGGTAGCAAGGTATCTCAATGGGTTGAGATTCGCCATCCAAGAAGACCTAAATCTGCATAGTCCAGATACAGTTCAGAAGTGCTATCAGTTGGCATTCAAGGTGGAAGAGAAACTAAAGAGAAGACAAGAGCAGAACAATAGAGGAAGAGGAAGACAGCAAAGGGGAGGAAGAAGTCCTTTCAGAGGTAGAGGAAATGGATTTGGACAGCAAGGAGACTCAAATCAGGAGAACAACAAAGGAGACAACAATCAAACTCAGAAAGGAAGTTATGATCAAAGAGGAAATTTTAGGGACAAAACACCATTCAGAGGGAGATCTTAGGGAAGAGGATCTATCAGATGTTACAATTGTAACCAGGAAGGCCATATAGCCAGTAGGTGTCCAGAAAAAGCCACAAGTTCAGGGGGAGAAAGGAGGACAAATTTGATCCAAGAATCAGATTGTCAAAGTGCAACAAGTTCAAACACTTATTAAAGTGAGAATGCTCCTGATGCTTATGGGTATCCTGAAAAAGGAGAATTTCTGATGATTAGGAGAGCAATGACCACCATGAAGGTGCTTGATAGAGAACCCCCACAAAGAAAGTCTCTTTTCAAAACCACTTGCAAGGTAGGAGGAAAGGTATGTAGAGTTCTAGTTGACTCTGGATCTACTAAAAATTTTGTGTCTGTTGAAACGGTAGAAAAGCTTAAGCTTAGAAGGCTACCCCATCCTTGCCCATACAAAATTTCATGGCTTACTCAAGGTCAACAAACAGTTGTGGAAGAGTAGGCTTGGGTGGAGTTTCAAATTGGACCATACAGGGACAGGTTATTGTTTGATATAGCTCAGATGGATGTTTGCAATCTCCTATTTGGAAGACCATGGCAGTATGACTTGAAGGCATGCCATGATGGATTTAGAAACACCTATTCAATCACCAAGGATGGTAAGGTGATAGAGTTACTACCATGGAATGAGGAGGAGGCAGAATCAAAAGGAAAGGAAGTCAAGGTGATGATGGTCGAAGGCAAACAATTCATGAAGGAGATAGTAGATGAAGGTGCAGTCGCATATGCCCTCATTCCATGCCTCAAAGTGAACAAAGAGCGGCAAGAAGTCAAGGGAGAAAAGAAGCAAAGGTTCATAGACCCTGCTGTCCAAGAATTATTGGACAAGTACAAAGGCATCATCCCTGATGGAATGCCAAGGTCCCTACCACCTGTGAGAGATATTAGTCATTGCATAGATCTGATCCCAGGATCTACACTACCAAACAAGGCAGCATACAAGCTGACACCAGAACAGAATGCAGAGGTAGCAAGGCAGATTGAGGAATTGTTGGAGACAGGCCTAATTGGCAAAAGTTTAAGCCCATGTGCAGTACCGGCTGTACTTGCACCAAAGAAGGAAGGCACTTGGAGACTTTGCATTGATTCAAGGGCTATTAACAAGATCACGATCAGGTATAGGTTCCCCATACCTAGGATAGAGGATTTGCTTGATTGTTTAGGAGGTGCCAAATATTTCACAAAAATAGATTTGAAAAGTGGTTATCATCAGATCAGGATTAGGCCAGGGGATGAGTGGAAAACTGCATTTAAAACCAACGAAGGGTTGTATGAGTGGAAGGTCATGCCATTTGGTTTATCCAATGCACCTAGTACTTTTATGAGGTTGATGAATGAGGTTTTGAGAGAATTTATGGGCAAATTTGTCATAGTATATTTAGATGACACTCTGATTTTCAGTAATACAAGGGAAGAACACCTCAGACAAATAGATTTGGTTCTCAAAAGGTTACATGAAGAACAGTTGATGATCAACTTGGACAAGTGTTTGTTCATACAGGAGGAGATCATCTACTTGGGTTTTGTTATCTCACACGGCAAACTGAAAATGGATCAAGAAAAGGTAAGTGCCATACTGTCTTGGCCAACTCCTCGAACCATGAATGATGTCAGAAGTTTCCATGGGTTAGCAACCTTCTATAGGAAGTTTATAAGAGGGTTTAGTCATATCTGTGCGCCCATGCTTGACACCATAAAAGGAGGACAGAAGTGCAGATTTACTTGGACAAAAGAAGCAGATGATTCATTTGAGACATTGAAAAAGAAGGTGGCAGAGCAGCCAGTCCTTGCACTGTCTGATTTCAATAAAATCTTTCAGGTAGAATGTGATGCAAGTCACATGGCAATTGGAGCAGTACTCAGTCAAGAAGGTAGGCCTATTGCATTTTTCAGTGAGAAACTCAATGATGCTAAGAAGAGATACTCATCCTATGATTTGGAGATGTATGCTCTAGTCCAGTCACTTAAAAAGTGGAGGCATTACTTGATGCCAAAGGAATTCATAGTGTTTACAGATAATCAGGCTCTTAGTTTCATAAACAGTCAGGAGAAGCTGAACCATCGACACATGAAGTGGGTGGAGACCTTACAAGCTTTCACTTTCACACTCAAGCATAATAAAGGGGTCAAGAACAAGGTAGTAGATGCTTTGAGCAGGAGGGTTCTAACAGTAAAACAGATACAGTTGGAAAGTGTTGGTATTGATTCCTTAAAGACTATGTATGAGGATGATGAAGACTTTGGAGAGATCTACAAAGTGTGTACTTCTTTTGAAGACAAACATCATGTTGAATACTCTGAATTTCTGATACAGGATGGATTACTTTTCAAAGGTGGACAGTTGTGTATTCCACGGTATTCTATGAGGCTGAACATTATTAGAGAGAAGCATTGTGGGGCTATGGCAGGACATTTTGGTCTGGATAAGACTCTTGATCTTGTAAAGAGACATTACTATTGGCCTAAGTTACAGACAGATGTAAGGAGATTTGTGGAGACATGTGTGATATGTCAGAAAGCAAAAGGGAGATCAACTAATGCAGGTTTATACCAGCCACTGCCCATTCCTTCTAGACCATGGGAGAGCATCAACATGGATTTTGTGTTGGGATTACCAAGAACAAGGAAAGGATATGACAGTGTTTTTGTGGTGGTAGACAGATTCAGTAAAATGGCACATTTCTTACCATGTAAGACCACTGGTGATGCTTCATATGTTGCAGACCTGTTTTTCAAGGAAATAGTGAGGATTCATGGATTGCCATTGAGCATAGTGTTAGATAGAGATGTGAAATTCATTGGTCATTTTTGGAGGACTCTTTGGAAGAAGCTTGGTACCAATTTATCCTTCTCATCAGCATATCATCCTCAAACGGATGGACAGACTGAAGTGGTAAATCGTTCCTTAGGAAATTTGTTCAGATGTTTGACAAGATAGCATGGAGAGAAGTGGGATAACATCCTATCACAGGGAGAATTTTCCTATAATGATATTGTCAATAGGAGTACAAGGAAATGCCCTTTTCAGGTGGTATATGGAATTCATCCAAGAGGTATTTTGGAGCTAAGAGATCTGCCTGCAGGAGAACCTATCAGTGCAGATGGAGAAACTTTTGCATCAGCAATCAAAGAGGTACATGATCAAGTCAAGACCCAACTCCAACAGGCCACATTGAAGTATAAAACCTATGCTGATAAGAAGCGAGATGTACAGTTTGATGTTGGAGATTTGGTGTGGGTTAATTTGAAAAAAGAGAGGCTCCCAAAAGGTAAATATACAAAGCTAATGCAGAGGAAGATTGGACCATGTCAGATTTTGAAGAAATGTGGACAGAATGCTTATGAAATCCAACTTCCTTCTGATCTTGGATTGTCACCTATTTTCAATGTATGTGATTTAACTCCATACAAGCCTACTGTAGATGTAGAACAGGAAGCACTACAGGGAACAACAGATGATGATATTCCTAAGCATGATCCACCGAAATTGAAGCAGATTTTAGAATCAAGAGTGGCAAAGAAGACCAGGAATAAAGACTATATGAAATACTTGGTAGCTTGGCAAGGAAAACCTGATTCAGAGGCAGTTTGGATGACTGAAGAGCAGATCATCAAACAAGGTGCAGATCTTCAAACCCTCATCTCAAGTGGACTTGAGATTTCTTCTCTCGGGGAGTATGGTGCAGGAGCACCCCTTCGAAATACAGATTAGGTCTAAATATAGTATGTTTCATGCAGTATGATGTAATAAGGTCCATGTGACCAATTCCTATGTTTTTAAGTCAATCTAGGTTTTTGTGCAGTTGGTTAGAAGTTTGTTATGCTAGCTGTCTTCTCCCAGCTGCTGGGAATCGAGTCTGTACTACTCTTGTTGAGTAGTTATTTATAAGCCTAGCTCAGATCCTTTAAGAGAGGAATGCATCAAATAGTTAGTTGGAGAGTTTTTGGTATTGCTGAAATTGCTTGTGAAACTGAACAAAGTAATCGCTTATATTTTCTGCAAGTAAGACTCAAGAAGATCCTGTTGATATCATTTTACTGTGTACTTGATTTTCTTGATCTGGCAGTTAGGATGGATTCACTTATCCATTCCACCGGTTAATTCTCTGAATCGGTGGAATGGCCATGTATAGTAGCTTAGATTTCTTTTCTGTTTTCCGTTTGTGCATTTCATGTTTTTGGGATCAAGTTATAGCATACAATGATTTACCCTAGCATCCTCATGTGCTAGGTTTTGAAGGTAGAAATCTAGGTTAAGATTGTTAAGAAAACAAATCGGATCGATCCTAGGATTTTCTGTGCACAATTTGTGAAATTTCGAGGGTTTTTCTTTGATATACATTTGATGTATATACAGTGTTTGTACGTCGCATACAATCCGTGAGTATATCGCTTTTGTATGTTGAGTATATCGCTTTGGGATAATCGCTGTTGTATGTTGAAACATACAAGCCTTCGCAAATACAAAGGAGAGAGAAACCCTTGATGCATACAAAAAGGTCAACGGCAGGGTCAAAGGTACAAACGCCAAGGAGAATATCCCGCAGAATGCATATCGGGTTTTGCATGTTTACAAAGTGTCGGGATGTACAACTTTTGAGTATGTGCCTTTTGTATACAGTTTGTGTGTATACTTCAGTTGTATGGTTGAGACAGTTTGTGTGTATCCCTCTATTGCATTTCGTGGTTTGCATGTGATGAATGTATATTTCAAATATACATTGGATTGATATAAGGGAAAGTCAGGGGTCAACTGTTTTCGGAGGGAATATTCCAAGGAATGTTCGGCAGATGTATATTTTGGGTTGTATATTCTGAATGTATGTCCAAACATACATTCCGCAGATACAAGGACTTGGTACATGCAGGTCAACGCCAGTCAAAGAATAGTTGGTATGTTTGTTTTGCATCTCGCGCTTGTATTGTGTAAACATACATTGCTTGTGGATACAACTGGTGACCGGCGATAGAGGTAGGCAGAACAGGCTTGGTCGGTAGAAGTTTGTATGTATCGGTATAACAATGATCGTCGGAGCAACACAGTTTGGCGAGCTGATAGACTATGTCTTGCCGATAGGCAATAGAACGAAATGCACTCATCGGCGTGAAGTGGATTTCGGTGTGAAGAGTTTTAGAGAAGCCGATGGTTATGGTCAGGCCGATAGGGTATGTCGGAAAGGCATTAGGGCAGCTCTTGCCAAAGGAATGAAAATCATCAAGTCTCACCAAGTTTGAACGCTTGTGCTGGCCACTCTGCATCGATAGGGACAGGTTTCCCAGAAGTGCATGGAGAGTAAAGCAGTCATTGGAGCTTATTCATTCAGATTTGTGTGGTTCTATGTCCAAGGCAAGCATAGGTATGAAATACTACATGATTACATTTATTGATGATTTTACCAGATACATATGGGTTTATTGTTTGAAGAATAGGAGTGATGCTTTTGAAGGGTTGTAATGATTTTTGGGTTTTGTGTGAGTTTTCAGTTTGTAGTGAATGCCTCTTACTTTTCATTTGGCATCTGCAAATCAAATCATTGAGTTTGGATGTATGTGCAAATTAGAAGAGATCCATACATTGTATGCTGGCCGTACATCTTTTATTAAGAAGTTGTACTAGTCTAAAATTAATGGCAACTTTGTGAGGTTGAAATCAAAGTGTTGTACAACAAACAAAGTATGGAGTCCGTACAAATTAAAAAAAGAGGCTGTACAAGTTAAAAGGAGATCATGGCCCATTGAGGATGTGTCATTGGAAATACGATGTTTGAAAGTCAAAGATAGTCTATTTTGTATTCTTGTTGTTGTACCAAAGAAAAATTTGAATTGCAACCTTCGATGAATATAGTATCTGCTGTATCTTTTTGTATGGGATCGTAGCCTTGAGAGATGCCTTTGGAACAACAATTAGAAAGATATTTGGGCAGTTTGTGGGCCCTTTATACCAGCCGTACCATGTATTTAAGTTTTAATTTCTGATTTACGTGACAGACCAGCTGTGGGAAGAGATTAGACATCAGCAGTTGCATCTTATTCCCTTCTATCAGCCGTACAATTCAGAGTTTGGCTGTGCACTTTATACCTGGGTATTTATATTAGATTATTTGCATATCTTTGCTATTTTGAATCTATATTTTCTAAGGAATATTGCAGATAATAAGGTGGAGCTGGAAGTAGTTGAAATTCCAATTTTCAAGTGATCACAATATTATTTAATATTGCTGGTTTGATTAGAAACAACAGCTTGGGTTGGATTCATCAGCAGCTTATCAGAATTTTCTCCAGCTACAACACTTGATCATCACTCAATTACGTTAGCTCAGTCCTGGTACTTATTTTATGTGTTTTTAGTTTATAGTCCAACTGTTTGATGAAATGTCTACTATCAGAATGTTGGATAACTATTTTAAATAATTCTTGGATTTAGTTTAAGAAGAGTAATAATTGCTTAATCTTTCCTTGTAAGCATTGGACGGTTTACTGTCGGTTATTTGTTTTCAAGCATACCATTGTAATAGATCCTGGTCGATTTATCCGTTGGATTCTTCTTTCATTTTCATTACATTTTCTGCCTTGCATGGCGTGAATCGGAGTTGGGTGATTTAGTCTGCCATTTTTGATGTTGACGCATTTTTCGTTTGTTATTAGCCAATTTGGCTTGATCAGAATATGCAAATTGCTATCCACCATTTTGGCATTGATCGATTCTATGACTCTGCTTGAATGTAAATTGGTTGGTGGTGCAGGAGCACCCCTTCAACAAGCCAAATATACATCTGAGGGAGAAGACTAAGGTTTTAATATGTTGTTATGTTTTATGCATTTATATGTTTGTTCATGTTGTCATTTCATGTTTGTAATAAAGACCCCATCATGTGAACCAGTGTCGCAAATTTGGCATCATGATAAGCCAATTTGGACATATTGGACAATTGGGGTATGTGGACGATCAAATCAAGTTTGTGGTGTTGTTAGGAGTTTTTGTCTTGTCTTGTGCTAAACATGTGTCTTGGAATATGGAAGTTGTAACGACTCCAACCTTTGGTATTCCGGTTGGAACTGGATGTGAAGAGAATATAAACACATTTCTGGAAGAGGAGAGAAGGGGGACAAAGTTTGATTGAAGAAATAGAAATTCTGTCAGTTTGTGTTTACAAATTCTGGGTTCTGTGTAAAATCTCTGTGTATTGAATTGTTCTGTGTATAGTCTGTGTATCGAATTATTCTGTGTTTAATCTAGTTTTTTGTTGTCGAAGATGCAAGACTGAGACCATTCTACTGGTGGATTTCTTTGAAATCAGTGGAATGGACCCTGTACATAGTTTTCTATTTTGTTTTCTTTTTGTTCGTGTTTATGGCGGAATGGGACAGAGGATCCAATCTCTGGAAGAGTTGTTGCAGTAGAGAGCCTAGCATCTCTGTGTGCTAGGGCTCAACAGAATAGAGATTGCGAGTTTGGTTGCAGAGGATGTCCTCGGCTTAAGATTTTGGCGTTATTTCACTTGAGATACAATTCCTGTGTATATCGCAATTGTGTGCAAATATACACTTCGTGTGTATCCTGAAATTGTGTGTCGGGATTGCAAAAACATAGAGTGTATGTTGGAAGTTCACTTTCTACAGATACAAGGAAAGACCTGTAGGATCGGCAGAGGGAATCGGCAATTGAAAGTTAAGTAATGCATCGGGTTGAGAAGAACCATCGGAAGAATTTTTGAGATGACCGAAAAGCATTAGGTTGAATCGGCGATTGAACCAATTCAAAGGTTCAACAGGTTCAATTGGTTCATCGGAGTAAGTGGTGCATCTGTCGAAGGAATTTTGGGTTGGCTGCCGATAGTTGAACCGACGGTTGAACCGGTTCAACGGGTTCAGCGGGTTCAGTGAGTTACAAAGGTTCATTTGATTCGCCGGTTCAACAAAGTGTAAATGGGTTCAAGAGGTTCAAACGGTTCAACCGATAGTTGTCGACAGCATTTAGTCTGGACAATAGGAGTATGTTGAACCGATAGTTGAAGGTTCAATGGTTCAGTGACCGTAGGTTCAACGGTTCATTTAGTTCAAGTGGTTCAAAGGTTCAACCACAGTAATAGTTCAATATTTTTGATCCGTTTTCACCGCTTTGTTGCGCGCTCTGCATCAGTTGGCTTGCCACCAATATCTGTTGTTATTTTTCTGTCGTCCTCACTCTAGTCTCCATATGCTATCACCTTGCCCACACTGGGTTGGTGATCAAAAAGAGCTAGAATTCGAGTGATTGAAAATTTTTTTAGAGGATTTGTGCTAACGGTCCTGCAAGGGACATTATGGTGAAAGGAACAAACAATCACATAATCCATTATTATTTAGTTGAAGATTCAAAGTTATTTGCTTATTTAGATGCAGATCAAGCAAGATCAATAGATGATAGAAAAAACACATTAGGACATTGTTTTACGTTAGGAAGAGGATTGATAACATGGAGTTTAAAGAAGTAGAATATAGTTGTATTATCTAGTACAGAAGTAGAGTGTTGCATTAACAACATATACACAAACAATTTAGTTATTGGAAGATCTAGGAGAAGAACAAAGACATCCTACAGTAATATTTGTGACAATGGTGGAGCAATACAGTTGAGTAAAAATCTAGTATTGCATGTAAGGACCAAACACATAGAACCAAAGCATCATTATGTAAGAGAGTTGGTACAAGACAAAAAAGTTGAAATTCAGTTTTGCAGGTCAGAAGAATAGTTGGCAGATATCATGACTAAAGGACTAGGAAAGATATATGCTTATATTTGAAGACAAAGTTGCAGATACAGGGATTTGACATCAAGGGGGAGAATGTAAGAAAATTTGTTGTCAAACAACAGAGCGTTGATGAAGTTAAAAGAAGTTGACAAAGTCAAACTGTTGTTGTTGACAAAGTTGAAGTGCTGTTGCTGAAATTGTCTCAATTGCCAACAAAGATAAGAGATAGTTGCTGAGGAAGCCCTACGCTATTGAAGACGTTTTGATCATAGCTAAAAATAACTGGTTTTGTTTTAGTTTTAGGTGTCACTTTCCAGCAATCCAAGACTATGTTTAGGAAACTATATTTAGGAGATTTTAATCTCAGATCTGTAGTGCAATTTTCAAGGCGTTTTCTTTGGAGTCTATGCTTAGGTTTTTATTTATTAATAAGTAGTTGTTTTAGATAGAAGCCAGTCGCTGTTGTTTTAGAATAAGTTTACTGTTTTTTTTTTTTTGGAAGCTATTTTTAAGTGATCTTCTGTTTAGAGTATCACCCAGTTTTTTAGTGTTTTTGCTTTTAAGCTTTTTTAGGAATGTCAAACTCTATATTAAATGCCCTATTTCAGTTTGTAATGTGTAATTTTGTATGGGGATATTCAGTTTGTAATATGTGACTCAAGGAAGTCAATTCAGCAGAATAAATAAAATTTTGAGCATGTGTTTTCAGCACTGCTCCTATTCTGTTCTATACATAATTTTCTAACATAAGTTGCTAGACTTCAGTGTTTTGTCAACTGGATTCTCGATTTGGTTTCAGAGTCCTATGTGATGTCCTCTATTAAAGCCAAGCTATAAAGAACACAATTAGAGAAGAGTCAGGCTTCTGCTTGTTCTCCCTCTACAAATTCTATATTGACAGTTGCATGATTTGGTGAATATAATTGCCTTTATGGCATCCATTACTTTAATACTTGCTTATCTACACTGTGTTTGGAACTTTGGTCTATGTGTTTTCTTCTCCCTTGAGTACTGATGGTGACAGAACTGCTGGTGGAGACTTGCTCATAGAGAAGGCTGTCTAGATGAAGTTTGTGCCATGGCAGAATGCTGTTTGTACAGGCTTTGTGGCATCTTGATGAAGCACTTATGGTTCAAAATTTCTTGAATGCAGAAAGAAAAGTAGGCAAAGTTCTGTTAATAAATGAAATTATGAAGATATAAGCATGTATACATGTCATTTTCTTAGTTAAGTGGTGAGTACTCTCCATGTTATCAGCAGATCATGTTGATATCAACAAATTTTGAATATTTTCATTTTATGTGGGTGGTTATAGGATTATGAAAATACATTAAGAGGCCACTTTTAGGACTGACATGTGACCAAGGTAAGACTTAACGTTATGGTTTGTGAGTAGGTGGTTAAACTACTATAGCCATCTCCGGTGCTATAACAATGCAAGATAAGAAGGATGTGAGGGGTTGTGATGTGGTTTACAGGGTAGCCTGCCTTGGGCTAGCCAAATGTGCAAGTATTTGCTGCAGATAACATCTTCACTCCAATATTCTCATTCATTGATGCAGGCAAACTATGAATTCTTAACATGCATAAGTAGAACTCGTCTACTGTTTGCTGAAAATCTCAGAAGTGCTGCTTTCTTTATTTTTGCCTCTTCTTTCCTGCTGCTTATGAGTTGGCTGTCTTTGAATTGTGGAGGACATTTGTGCCTCTCTTTTCCCAGCACCCAAATCCATGGGAGCATAATGTTTTCGTTGCCTTGTTGGTTTCTAATATCTTGCAGTAACAAATTCTCATTGGAAATTATTACTCTGGTTCATAGTAATATCTTTAGTGTTCATATGCTCCATTGATCACATCTCTATCCTTGTCTCTTGTACTTAAAACTCAACTATTTTGTTACTACACTCGTTTTTTCTTATTGTACTTTCGGATTACCTGCTTTCTGATTGATTGAACATGTAGTATGCTATTTGCATTCAATTTTGACATATTTATACCTTATTTTTACATTTTGAACTAAATGGCTATCTTGTATACACATGCCAAAAGACTTTCCATTGCCTTTATGGTGTTGGATTGTTCACATTTCCTTGACTTTTGAGAAAATGGAGTTGAGATTAATCTAGCTGATTGCTATGCTCTTTCCCATTTATCTGAAATATCAATACTTGTAAAATTTAAGGTGGGAATGTATCTACGTAATGAATTTCATATAATTTGTTCTTTGGTACCACCTGACAGCAGTTGATCTCTGATAGTAATAATCAAAAGGGTCATCAAAGTTTTATTAATGCAACATGTTTGTTGGGGTCATATTTTAGTCTGTTAGCATGCATTTATTGGGAATTTCCCTTTGCATTTGAAGAAATATCATAAAAAATACATTTTTCAGCCAATCTCAGCAGTCGATTCTGCTTTTAATATTTGTATATATTCTTTTTCAGAACTATTACAAAGTCAGGGTGATGTGCAACGTAGTCAAAACAAAGACAGCAATTCTGGAGACAAAGTAAGCTTTTTGATGAGTTCTGTTCATACATCTTCGACATGTAAAAGGAAATAGAGTGATTGTACTTTTCAAATAATTTAGTAATGTGTTGGAGTTGGGCTCTTTAAAAGAATTTAGCCTTGTTGAAATCTCATAGCCTACAATAAGAAGTCCTGTAGAATGTTTAATGTTCTCAGTTGTTGAACTCGCTCTTACTGCTAAAAGAATCAGTTTAATTTAACAAATGTAGGTGTAAATGAAGCAATTATGTGCAAGATAGTGGTGCAGCTCCATTACAGAGGCAAGAAGATTATATGGTATATAATCCAAAATCTATGGGAGGACAGTATAGCTTCTGTAGATTGCATATTTTCTTGCAACTTTGATTCATCTAATAATTACAATTTATTTTCCTGCAAATTTGATTTATCTGTAGTTTGTTCTAATATATCAGGACAAGAACCTTAAAGAAATTGAACCTATTGGAATTGGCAAAATTGTTGCAGTCAATGATAACTTGGTTGATTTGTCAGACACATGACAAGCTTTAGTCTGGTGTTCTCCCCTGGATCCCGGCCTTATACTTTGATATTTTCGTACCTAAGCATGATTTATGCTCTGCTGAATCTAATGTAAGAATATATCCAGGTTGGAGAAATAAACGTCCATTAAGTGTGATAAGGTGAGACTAAACATTGGCTGAGGAAAACGGGTGGATACTCGTTTATCCAATGTTAACCTCAATCATGTCTTGGTGCTTACAGATTGCACTATTCTAACCTGCCTTGGAAAGGCCAGGTCTCCACAGTTGTTTTATCCAACTATGGTGTAATTAAGAGTGTAAATACCTTGAAATGAAGCAGTTAATAAACCTTAGAATATAGGGTCAAATAGGCTTCCAGAGTGTTTCCAAATTTTTTTAAAATTTTTTAATATTGCGTATCATTTACAAATATTCTGCTCATACAAGCATCAACAGAAGACCAATACAAGCTCTTGTGAGCACTTATTAGAGACAAATACAAGCTCCTTGTGAGCAAATACACTAGAATTCACCTATGGAAGACCAAGAGTCACTACTTAGAAATCCACTTATTTAGAAACCAGATTCACATTAGAAGCCGACTATGGAAGACCAAGAGTCACAACATAGAATTCCGCATTAGATGCCCCTATGGGGATTTGAACTTGGGTCTCTACAATGAGAACCCAACGCGTTAACCAATTAAGCTCAATCCCTTGGACAGAATGCTTCTATTGAAAATTTGACATGTATGGCCCTCAACAATTCCTGTAGTTGTATGACCACCTGCACATTTACTTCTTACTGTTAGCAAAATCCTAGGCATGTTAGATTAAAAGTTCGGTTTATTGAAAATTTTAATTATTTGTTTTAGAAGAGTGGAAAGAAAATTCCTTAGGGTCCAATCTGGCAGAGGAGTATACTCAGCACTTCCAGGGTTATGGGCAAAGTTCAAATATTAAGGACACAAAGTAAGTCATCAGAATATTGAACATGAGGGTTTCAACAAATATTTTGTGGTGGAAAATTTAGGTTTCAAAAGCATTGTTATTGGTAAAAAGATAAAAATCAGCAAAGTGCAGGTATTTATCTTCCACAGTATGGCCAAAGATATAGAGGATAGTGTTGATGTGTTTTTTATGACAGCAACAACATTAGAATAAAATACTGAGTATTCTATCCTCTCTTGAACAAAGTACCTCAAATGCTAAACTACATGATCAAATGAGATTACTCCAAGGTTCCTTGAATGTCAGTCTTGACGTGCACATGAATAGACTCAGTGAAATGATGTGATTTTGCTGGTAATCACAAAGGGACTCACGCTAAATTACTCCTTATTCATGAACATGGATGACATTCATTACTCCTCGAACGTGTGAATGAATGGAACTCCTTCAAACAAACTTAAAAGAAAAGGCAAAAGGGAAAGGGGTAGAGAAATCTAATCTGAGAACAATGAGATGATAGACGATGCTTAGATAGACAAATTCCTTTGAACCAAGTTTCGTTTCGCCATGAGAACAACAACTACACAAAACTAGTGCAATCTTCAAAGGTAATGAAGGATTTTCATATTGCAAATATGCATTCAAATACCCATAGCTGGCGCAACTTGAACAAATATCCACAATCAAACTATTGCAAAATGGGGTTCAGGCTAACTTTGCATTGTAGCTTACCATCAACAAACCACAAAAAGTATGAACCAATGAATTTATCAAATATCTTCACATTAATCCACCACATCGATAAACTTCAACTAAAACTTATCTAACTTGCTTTGAATCATCTTTGAGAAATCGGAAACCATGCTAACATCCCAAAATAACACAATATTCACCAAGCTTCAATGAGTATGTATTGATTTTGGTAGTATCTGTACAAAAATTTCACAATAGTCTCTCCAACTCTTCAAAAAGCTCCTACTCTAAAGAGAAGATCCTCTAATCTATGTCCAACCTTCTTTTCAAATGAAGAGAATGAGCCTTTATATAGAGCTCAAAATTACAACCAAGGGCCTAGATTGATTTTAGAATCAATGGCCAAGATTTAGACAACAAAATCCTAATGGATGGTAGTTACAACTACCACCACTTTTGACCAATGAAATATCCACAACACATGATCTTCTAGAAGGGTGCCTCCCTTATCTTTTTTTGGTGGCCAGGTTCAATGAATCTGGACATGTTGACGTGGCACACTTGGATTGGTTGATGATGACCGGATGCCACCTCAACATATTCCGAACAATTGTCTCTTGAGTGTACTTTGATCTTGGGAACTTTGTCTTCATGTTGCATTTCACTTGGATTCTTGTATTGGCGTGACCTTCTTGGTGCAATCCTTGACTTCATGATGTTAGGCTTGATCTTCTTCATGAATGATGTATTGGATTCTTACTCTTGGATTTCCGAGGATTGATCTTCTCTTCCGGTACTGGAATCCTTGATGCTGGACTTGAAGTGTATCTTCTCCTTCTGTTGATGACTTGATGCTAGCCTTCCTTGTGTCATTGAAGTATCTTGAAAGGTGAAGTTCTTCATCTTCCCTTGGTATGCATGTGTAGTCCTCTTTTTATTGGAAGTAGTCTCCTTCGGCATTGGAACTCCTTGATGCTTCTCGAACGACTTTGACCATCCTTGAGCATCATCTTCATGGAAGTTATCCTTGTCCTCAATTCCTGCAAAACAAAGAAAACCTCAACTAGTCATGGTGAATAAAATCCTTCAATGTAATGCAATACTAAGATAAAACATGAATAACCTTGCATGGTTCAAGAAAAATACGCAATTTTGATCAATTTCATTCACAAATTCTTAAATAAATAAAGGATTTTCTTCATTTTTCTTGCAATTAATCCAAACTGGGCCGACCTAGGCAAGGAATTTCACAATTTTCCATAGATTTTCCATTGAATTTTAACTTTTCTGTATTCAAGTCAGCTAAGAAGTCGCACTTTTATGCTCATCATGGATTCTCTCTTATCATTGGATTTATCTTGAGCGTAGCTTTCATAGGGTGGTAGATTAGTTTGAAATCGCACATTTGATGAAGTTTTGGATAAATTCTTGGTCGCACATTTCACTTGTGGATTAATTCCTTGATCGCATGTTTGAGTGGGTCATGGAAAATTCCATGTCACACTTTTTACTCACCCTTGGAGTGATTCCATGTTGCATGTTTGATGATGTTGTGGATTTATCTTTGATCGCACTTTGCCTTGTGTTGGATTTAATCCTTAGTCGCACCTTTTGCCATGTTAGGGATTTCGCACTTTGGAGGGTGTCAGGGAATTTCTTCTTGAGCGCAAGTTTCATCTCCTTGTGAAATCTATCCGAGGTCGCAAATTTCACTATGCCAAGGAATTTCACACTTTTTGCCTTGTCTTGGATAAATTCCATGTTCCAACTTCACCTTGTGAAATCTCTCCAAGTCGCACTTGTCACCTACTTGCGGATTTTTCCATGATCGCACCTTGGAGTCTTGGATTTTTCCGTGATCACACCTTGGAGTCTTGGATTTTTCTTGTTTGAAAGTTTCACTAGTTTGGATTTTTGCCTGGAGAAAAGGGCGCACGTTTCACTAAGTCAAGGAATTCCCCTTCTCCTTGATCACAATTTTCATGATGTCATGGATAAACGCCTTGAGCGCACTTTTCATTATGAGGATTTTCCTTATCTTACTTTCCAAGTCGTGGTTTTTTCCTTATTTCACATTGCAAGTCGTGGATTTTTCCTTATTTCACATTGCAAGTCGTGGATTTTTCCTTATTTCACATTCCAAGTTGTGGATTTTTCCTTGTTTCACATTCTAAGTCGTGGATTTTTCCTTGTTTCATATTCCAAGTCGTGGATTTTTCCTTGTTTCATATTCCAAGTCGTGGATTTTTCCTTGTTTCACATTCCAAGTCGTGGATTTTTCCTTGTTTCACATTCCAAGTCGTGGATTTTTCCGTGTTTCACATTCCAAGTCGTGGATTTTTCCGTGTTTCACATTCCAAGTCGTGGATTTTTCCTTGTTTCACATTCCAAGTCGTGGATTTTTCCTTGTTTCACATTCCAAGTCGTGGATTTGTCCTTATTTCATATTCCAAGTCCTGGATTTTTCCTTGTTTCACATTACAAGTCGTGGATTTTTCCTTGTCGCACTTTTTACAAGGTCAAGAAATTTTTTATCCTTGTCGCACTTTCCTTGGACAATCGGATTTTGCGACTTGGAAGGGCGCATTTTCCTTGGACAACCGGATTTTGCAACTTGGAAGGTGAAGGTCCCTGCTTGACAATATATTTAAAAATATATTTAAGTATGTGTTGATATTTTGAAATATATTGTCAGGATGTTTGAGATAGGTCCATGAGCCATGGGATTTAACATACAGATTCTAGATTTTTGAGGATCCACCAGATTTCAGACTTAGCCAGTTTTTCAGGGTTTCAGGACATCAGACTTAGTCAATTTCAGGGTTTCAGGGACATGCGTCAGGGTGAAGGCATATGGACCCCTTAGTTAAATATCCATCCCTTAGGCCAATTTTCCACTCCTTAGTCAATTTCTTCAATTTCCACAGGGACTTTGAGCAAGAACTCGGTGAGACTTGGGGAAATTTACTACCAAACCTACAAACTCAGAGAAAAACCTAAACCCTAAAACAAAACGACGACAAAAAGCGAGAAAAAAGGGGGGTCCCCATTTGCAATGGGGCGATGTGTGAAAACGTCACAACAGATAGCCTTAGATAAGGCTTTTGCAAAATATGGCACCGCTTAGGAAGGTCGACTAATTCTAGCACATACTATAACCCCATCTTTGAGGATGATTCAAACATCCTTGCCTACAGGTGGTGCCAAGAGCACTAAAAATCAAATGATGGGAAAGGCTGATAAAAATAATTTAAATAAAGTATATATAACTCAGATCATTGTTACTAACTTATTACTCTTCGTGTGTCATCTCCTAGCATCACTTAGCATGGCAATGCAGAAAAGGGGTTGGCAGCGGCCAGCTCTATTCTAGGATCATTTAGGTTCCATGCTCCATTCTATTCACACTCCATCATCCTCTCCTCCATTCCACATTGCATCCTCGCTAAGGCCAATAGTTTTACTTGTGACTGAAATTGTCACTTATGCCTTTGTATGCGATTTTACACTTTTGTCCATAGCCGACTTCATCATCCTATTAATTTGATTGATATAAATGGGAAACCTTTTAGTCTATCCTATTAAAGTATTAATGTAATATTTAGTTTATAATGGTCAATTAGTCTTTAGGAATATTTTTTTTTCTTTTAGTTGTCATTCTTATCCTTTTGTTTTATTACTTGTTGCTCTCATCCTTAACGGATAAAGCGTTTGTAATCTATTAAAGGAGGCTTTCACTCCTTTGTTAATATTGAATATCTTGGTAATCATTTTGTGTTTGTTTTATATTATTTTATGGTATCAGAGCCCAAGTAGACTTTTTGGGATCGGTGAACACATGGAGGTCTAGGGAATGCTGCTGGTAGTGACAGTTCGAGGAACGATTCGATACACATGAAGTACTGTTGTGACCTAATCACACATCGCCCCATTGCAAATGGGGACCCCCTTTTTTTGAGCTTCTATGCTTTGCATTAAGTCTTGGATGATGTCTTAGGTTCGTTTCCTCTGCCGACCCAACAATAAATCTCTCTCCTAGAAGGTTTTGCTTTATATCTGGAGGTCTCATCTGGAATATGAACTTGCAGTAATGAAGAGTCTCGATCAAATTCCATCCAAATAATGAGCACTGAGACCAATCCTGATGTATGTTTGAGATCCTGAAAATGACCAAGTCTGGTAGCCTGAAATCTTGAAATCCTGAAAAATTGACTAAGTTTGAAATCTGGTGGATCCTCCAAATTCTAGATTTTGCATGTTAAAATCCGGTGGATTCGAGACCTATCTCAAACATCCTGAAAGGTATATTGAAAAATATTTAAAGTATAATCTCTAAACTTATACTTAAATATATTTTTCAATATACCTTACCCTGAAGGACACTGAAAAATGGCTAAGTATTGAAGAGAGCACAAAAACTTGATCCAGTGTGCCAAAACATAAGAGTGGCGCAAAATCTTGATGAAATGTCTATCTAATGCATCACTTCCAACCGGAGATCAAAATCATGATCTAATGCGACAGATCTACTGCGCCTCATTCAATGCGCCATTCTAAGAAGAGGTGTAGATTGAAGTTCTAGGTGAGTTTTAAGATGAGCGCAAAATGATGATCTCTTGCGCCTAGACCAATGCGCCTTTGTGAAGAAGAGATAAGGATGGTTTTAGAACATATTTTAACCAAGCATCAAAACCTTAAAGTAATGCGACCACCTCAGGGTGAGGACGAATGTAAGTTTTAAGCATCTTTTAAGAAGCGCTCAAGAAGTAGATCTCTTGCGCCTCATCTATTGTGCCAATTGTGAGGAGGGAAGGCAAAGTCTTGAATGAAGAGGATTTAAAAACCCCAACCACTGCGCCAGCCTTTGAGGAGAGTTTATTTGAGTGTGACATCGTTTATCAAGGAGATATAAAATTCAGATCTGATGCGCCACTCGTAAGTGTGGAGTTTAATTCAAATTTTATGAGATTTTTAAGGGGAGAATGAAAATCTGATCTGCTGGGCCAAGCCTTGTCATTTCAAGACAGATTTTAAGAAGATCTAAAACCCTCATGAGATTCGCCAGTTCTAAGGAGAGGACAAATTCCCTATCTGCTGCGCCCAAATGAAGAGATCCATCTTGATTGATGAAGTGTATTTAATCAGAGTTCAAAAGTCTCATCTAATGCGCCACCTTTTGATCAAGTCAGATTTAAACTTGGTGAAGTGCTCTAAGAGAAGATTAAAATGTTGATGTGATGTGCCACCATTTGGAGATAAGATAACAAGAAGTATTCAAAATTCCTAGCTGCTGTGCTTTGACAAGAAAGCAAGATGATGATGAGTTTCAAGAGGCATTCCAACCCAAGTGCTTGAAGAGGAAATATAAGTTGTAAGTGTTTAACATGTTTCAAAAAGGATTCAAAACATCTATCCACCGCGCCATTGTGAAGAGCTAGATAGATGAATCCTTGAGGGGATGATAGAAGAGAGATCAAGAAGTAGATCTCATGCACTTGATCCAATGTGACAAGACCAAATCTGCCATCTAGTGCGCTACATCCATCACGCTAAAACAAGGAGGAATCCTAATACTCAACCAATGCGCCTCACTGATGAGTGGCTTAAATCATGTTTTTGAACATTACAACAAGATATAAAATTCAGATCTGATGCGACAGATCCAATCAAGAAGGCTGATGTAGTTTACATAAGATGAAACTTCAAGCAAAGATCAAGTTCCTCATCTATTGCGCCATAAGTGATGCACCATCACCTAGGGAGTAAGCTTTTAGTTTCAAGTATGATTTATCTGGAGCTCAAAATTGCAAACCAATGTGCCCAAAGATGAAGTGATTGGTTTCAAATTCTAAGTAGTCATGATAACCGAGGATCAAATTGGTTAACCAAGGCGCCAACTTCAAGTAACAAGTATGATCTCAACCAAACAACCAAATTGTCAACTGCTGCGCCTGATGTTAAAGAGGTTAAGTTCAAGTTTTGACACCTTTCAGAAGATCCTAAACTCCATCCAATGCGTTTGAAAGAGGTAGTTTTGATTGCTGATTTCATGACATTTTTCAACCAAAGTTCAAAACCTTGATCTGCTGCGCCAATTTCAAGCAAAGGTCAGATTTGTCATCTAGTGCGCCATCATAAGATAATGCCCAAATCAAGTTTTTAGAATATCTTTCAATTAAACAACCAAACCTTCAACTAAAGCGCCTCAATTGGAGTGTCACTTATGTAAGACTTGTGAAGTAAGAGAGATCAAAGCTCTAACTGCCGCGCCAATGATGATGAAGAAGTTAAGTTCATTAGATGAGGATCCAAAAACTCTTAACCAAAGCGCCCTTATTATGAGAAGTTCAACCAGAGTCTAAAAGCCTTAACCAATCCGCCAAAGTCAAGAGAAGACTAAATTTGCTAACTAATGCGCTCATGATGGAGGATGTTCCTTTAAGTGCAGATTTTATGTGATTTTAAGAGGAAACTGAGTTTGTCATCTAGTGCGCCACTCATAAGCATGGTTAATTTCAAGTTTTTTGACATCACTCAAACCAAACATCAAAATCCTTAACCAATGCGCCACTATTGATATGTGGTTTTGAAGAAATTTAAGTGAAGGCTGAATTGCTTATCTAATGCGCCATTCTTAATGTGATGATTAGTTTGAATTTTATGATTTCTTTAATGTGGAGAACCAATTTCCCATCTAATGCGCCTAGGTTAGAGATGCATGTAATAATTCTTATGTGTTATAAGTCAAGTGTTTATCAAGAGGATTGATGTTGTCTCTTTCCTTGTGTGTTGCAGGAGCGTGAATGGAGCAAAGGAATCATCAAAGGGGCTAACATGCAGAGTCACCAACATTCAAGGAAGTCAACAAGTTGCCATCTTGGAGAAGACATCATGTAGTTGCTCCAAGTGATCACTTCAAGTTCAACATGCCGACACCCTTCATCATCTTCATCAAGTGTTCCAAAGGCATCCATAAAGTTTCAAGTTCCTCTGGTGCTCTCAATTTTCAAGTCTCCTTGAGAAGTCAGCTACTCTATATCTACACTCCAAAGGACCCCTTTCAAGATCATCAAATTGGAGCATTTCATCATCTACATCAAGTTCAAGTATACATGGCAAGTACACAACTTCATCTTCAATGGCATCATGTCAAAGACATTTCATCCATTCAACTTTAAGTTCTTCCACAAGTCTTCAAGTCCAAGAGAGATCTCCTACTCCGATTCATGAATGAAGCATTGTCATCTATTCTACTTCATGTCATCATCATCATCTACTTCAAGTCATGAAGGAAGCATCATCACTATCTCCTACTTCACTCTTCAAGAAGATGCATCCAAAGACGATCAACATCAACCTACCTGCTAGAAGAAGAAAGAATCACAGTGTTAAGTCAAATGAAGCAACAAATATCATACATCCAGTTTACAAGACAATGAACAAGGCAAGATCTACAAGATACACCCCAAGCATTCAAGTATCAAAAGAATCACATCGAAGACATCACAAGATGATACAATTTGGGAATATGCCCCATAAAACAAATTGAATCAATAGTTGGAATCCATGAGAGTTGCTAAGATGGCACCTATGTGGCATGTGCATCATCATCAAGCCAATCACAGTCCGCCACATCATTCGACAAACAAGAAGACAAAGAGGACGTCCATGTGGAAGATGCTCTAAAAGATTCCATCTTATCTTCTTGGGAAGTGTGCCTTCATTGCCTCTCATATGTACTAAAAATAGCAATTTGTTGTAACTACCTACTAAGGTGGCATGATCTGAGCCCTTGGCTATCTAGATCAATCTGAGCCATTCATTGTACTCTGGAGCTCTATATAAAGGCCTTGTTGCCTCATTTGTCAAATATATAGGCTAGAAATTAGTTTTTTAGGAGTAGAATAGGAGAGACTCTCGAAACTCTCTGAGAGGACTTGAAGTTGTAAATATTTCTCAAGATTAATGCAAAGACATTGGAATCCATTTGGTGTTAAGTGTTGTCTTGTGAAATAACATGGTTTCTTGTATCTTGATGAAGTGGAGAGACGTTTCAAAGTAGATTAGAAGTAGAGTAGAAGCTCTTTGATGTAATGCATGTTTGTATTGAATATTTGATCAACTCTTAGCTCATGCTTTTAACATTCATCGCCGGTGAAGTGTTGTGTAAAGCTAGTCTGAGCCTTTTCATTTGCTTAAGTTCGATTGTGGATGCTTGTTTGAGCTGTGCCATCCGATGGGCGCTTGTATAAGCCTTCATGATTTGAAAACCATTCGCGTACCTTAGGAGATTGCACCAACTTCATGTAGTTGTAGGCATCCTTGGTGAAGTGGAGTTAGGTTTATCAAGGAGTTTGTCTATTCGTACATCATCATTGCTTCATTGAACTTAGATTAGTTTTCCTAAACCCTTACCTTTTTACTTTTCTTTATTATTGAAACCTTGTACATATGTCATCCTCACTAAAGGAGAAATAAGCTATAAGGAAGTATGAAGAAGTCTAACGTAAGTCCCTTTGTGATAATCAGCAAGATCACATGTAATCACTAAGTTATCCAACGTGAATCATAAGAAAAGGAACCTTGGAGTTGTCTCGATTGATCACTTTGTTTAGCATTCGAGAGGCTTTATTCAAGAGAGAGTGGGATACTCTAGTGTTTTACTCTATTGTTGCCTTGTCTAAAAACAATCATCAACAAGTACCAAAAGGATTCAAATGGAATTGTGGGATTTAAAAATCTCAAAGGTCATTTTGGCGGATTTTTTTGTCTACAAATCACGACTTCAGTTTTGGTGGATTTTTTTTCTTTTAAAAATTGTGGAATTTCTAAAGGAGAGGTCGAGGGTTTTTTGCTGAAAGAGGTCCTGTTTTCATTAGGCGGAATTCTCTGGGAAATCACACCTAGAAATCGTGACGTTGCTAAGATTTAGTGAGATTTATAATTGAGGGAGTTGTTGTCCACTCAAATTAATGATGTTTCTCTCCTTGAAGCAAAAGGGTTTGTACATGGCCCAACATGCCATCGATTTATTCTTTGATTCAGTATTTCGTAAGGTGACATTGGATGGAGACCTCAAAGTGGATACTAGTTATGACCTTGCTTGGTCATTTGTTTTTTGATGGAAGTCATTTGGTACTCAACTGGTGGATGCTAAGAAGTATGTTGCCACAAAGGATAGCCAAACTACCACTAAGAAGCACAAGGTGGTAATAGAGGAATTAGCTTCCAATGAGGACACAGTTAGTGAAGATGGGTATAGCAACTAGGATGAGGATCTAGAATAAATAGAGGGAAGCAAAGCTCTTGCCCTTTCATCAACATTGTCCACACTTGTTTTACCTACTTTATTTTATGATTAGGCATGCCACATTGAGGAGTGGTTAGACCAATTGGGTGTCCCTGTGACCTGTCAACACTATCTTGGATATTCCTCTTGTCAACCCTGTTGGTAAAAAATGAAGAAATGAGATTGAAAGGAATTGGCATGTCTTCCAAGGTTGAGAGCATCGCATTATATTATTGAACATATGCTAAAAATAGAAAGTAGTTACAATCTAAAAATAGAAGACAGTTACAAAGGATTGCTATTACAACAACTTTATTAAAGACTTCTAACTACCATTAATAAGCACAAGTAGATGGTAATAGAGGAAGTAGCTTCCAATGAGGACGCAGTTAGTGAAGATGAGTATAGCGACTCAGATGAGGACCTAGAATAAATAGAGCGAAGCAAAGCTCTCGTCCTTTCATCAACATTGTTCACACTTGTTTTACCTACTTTATAGCATGATTAGACATGCCACATTGAGGAGTGGCTAGACCAATTAGATGTCGCTATGACCTATCAACATTTATGTTGGACATTCCTCTTGTCAACCCTGTTGATAAAAATTGAAGAAATGAGATTGATAGAAATTGGTATGTCTTCCTAGGTTGAGAGCACCAAATTATATTATTGAACAAATGCTAAAAATAGAAAATAGTTAAATCTAAAATTAGACGGCAGTTACAAAGGATTGATGTTACAACTACTTTATTAAAAACTGCTAGCTACCACTAATAGCTAACTTATTACATATGAGTGTAAACGTACACTTTATTATATTAATATTCCAATACCCCCCCTTAATGACCAAACCGGAAGGATCTGGAGGTTTAGTCATTAAATTACAAGATGTGCATAATGGGGAGAAATATTTGCATGAGCAACCTTCATGACAGTAGGCATGTGAGAAATATATGCAAAAGAACATAATGAACATGCTCTGCTGCGGAGTTATGAATTGGTTTGCTTGTCTTCTGAGATGGCGCATCTGATTTGGTAAAGTCATTGTCAGTCTCATCTTCAAAGTACCATTGGGGCCTTCAAGGCATAACAGGTGAATGTTGCGGAGATAAAGTCTCGACTAGAGATAGACTCTTTATGGGTTGAATCTCAATTAGAATGGAGAAATCTTTAGTTTTGAATTGTTGATACATAGTTGGAGAAGAACCACCCAAAGGGTGTTGCATTGGAACACCCCATGAATTGGAAGGTACATCTGTTAATTGTGCCACAGTACTGGCTTTTGTCTCGACCTCCTCAGATTTATGACCGGACCATGGATCCTCTATTGTAGCATGTAAAATAGGATCAACAAGTTTTTACAAGCCTTTGTACACACCATCTAGCCTAATACCTTGAGCAATTACCTTATTTTGGTTTACATACAAACAATGCACTCTTCCCACAAAATTGAACTAGAATGTTAGGATTTTTTGTAATTTGGCTAGTAAGGAGTAAATTTTTGTTCAAACCTGACACATACCTAACATTTCATACTACAATTTTGATGCCATCATGGAGTGCAATTCTAACATCACCCATCCCTTCAATTGTATGTGACTTGCCATCATTGAGCGAAACATAATCCTTTTCACATGAAGTGTCTGGATGTGCCTGAATCAAAGAACCAACAATTTCTTTTAGCACTGTTTGAAAAAGCCATCAATGCAAACTTTTTATCACAATCTTCCTCAGTAGTATCCACTGCATTAGTTTCATTTTGACGCTTGTGGGATAGATCATCCTATATTTTCTTGCAATCATTCTTAACATGCCCAAATTTATGGCAATAGAAGCATTGCACCTTTCTTTGTGGTTGTGAAATGGGAGAAGAAGTGTGGTTTGTACCTTGAAACCATGCAGCAAGTGCACTTTTTGAACTCCCAGAAGAAACTTCACTCATCTGCTTTTGTTGTCATTCCTTATCCAACAAATACCGACTAACCTTATCAAAGGTTAGGGTTTGAGTTTCAGTTAGTAGATTCAAAGTCTACAAAATATCTCAAAGGAAGGTGGGAGACTGTTAATAACAAGTGCAACCATGTCCTCGTCGACTGGTTTGTTGATGGTAACAAGATGCTTAAGATCCTTGATTTTTAAGAGATGTTTGGACAAAGATTTTCCTCAGATAATTTGATAGAAAACAACAAATTTTTGAGACACCAAACCCAACATTTTCTAAAACTTGATATTTACTTTTTAAGCTATCCCACATGCTATGTGTAGAGGTAGTGCTTTGGACTTCAGGGATTAAATCATTTGAGACCGACAACTTGATAATCGACAGGGCTTCCTTATGACGTCTGTCAAAGTCACCTGGGTGATTAGTAGGCTCGACTTTGTCCCTAATAGGATTTTTAACATTCATGGTACTCTCGTGACTCCACATATTATAATTTTTTTCGGTGAGTTTCTATGCCTCTAGCAATACTAGGTTTTGAATATTTGCCATTTTCTTAATAACGCTAGAAATTAAGCTTTTCCCGAAACTTTTAAAAATATACTAATCCCCTCCTTGAAAAATAAGATTTGCCCAGTATATTTGAAAATCCCTTTTTAAAAATTGACCTAGAAAATTTCAACTTTGATCTCAGAAAAATGACCCAAAAAATAAAATTTACCCACCCTAATTGCAAATTCGAAAATTGAATTGCAGGTAGTTAAAATTGAAATCCTTGAAGAAAAAAATACTCCTGACTAGAAACCCCTCTTCTGCAATTTTCAAGAATGCACATGCCCAAAATCGCGGCTACATATACTTGTATTTCAGTGTGTTTGTGACTATAGAAAAACATGCAAAAAACATCGGTCGTGATTGCAAACAACTTGAAAAACCCGCATTGCTCAAACTCTGCAAATGTTGCGACTATTCGTGATGGGAATTTCATGCAACAATTGTGTTCTCCATGCAACCTCTATGCAAAACTTGTGATGACCTTGTTGTTGCCCGTGGCTCCTACAATGATTGAAACCCATGTGGTTTTGACTAAAACTCACTTTTTTTTAGATGCCCACAACCTCTGTAGGGTTTTCTTCTTGTGTGCCTTGACAATTTACTCCAAACTTGCAATCTTGTAGATTGGTAAGTGTTGCCCTTAGGAGTCTCACAATCCTTTAGATGCATGACCATTATTCTCACGCGATTTGCAACCTTTGCAACTCATGTTTTTCAGTGACTTCTTGCATGCTTGACCTTCTCTTTTCCCAACCTTTGTTGAATTCTGTACGATCGATGTTGTATATCGGACTGATTAGGCTTCCTCAACACAATATAGCTCTGATACCAATGTTGGTAAAATCCAAAGAAATGAGATCAAGAGAAATTGGCGTGTCTTCTTAGGTTGAGAGCACCCTGTTATATTATTAAACATATGCTAAAAATAGAAAGTACTTACGGTCTAAAAATAGATGGCAGTTACAAAGGACTGCCGTTACAACAATTTTATTGAAGACTACTAACTACCACTAACAATTAACTTATTACATACGAGTGCAAACACACACTTTATTATATTATTATTACTAATATTCTAATAAACCCTTGCCATTCTTTGGCTCCACTTCCTCCTGTAGGGTTTTCAATTGAATTTCTCCAATAGGTTGAGAGTGAGCCAGCATCAAAACCTCTAGAACTACACCACACATAGGTGGAAAAAAAGCTCACCACTTCTACTGTACCTTCATCATCTAGACCAAGTAGTTCTTCCAGTCCTTAAAAGGAGTTTATCTCGGCACAATTTCCTAGCCCAGACTGTTTAGATTTTCATGGTAGTTTCCATCACTTCTTATAGAGTCCAACACTATAAAAGACGTCGTTTTTCTCACGCTCCTTTAATCTTAGAGGAGGTAGTCCACATCTAGGAATCCGTAGAGTACTACCACTTAGAACTTGTGTTTTTGTTGACCATGGCTGGCATGAGCAGAACACCCTTGATATTTTTGAGTGGTGGTTGCCAATTTGGTCTAGGCTTCATCTTGCCTTGCTTCTTTAGTTGCTTGTATTTTGGAGGCCTTGCTCTTGATTGAGCATTACTTCTGCTATTAGTACTTGTTGCAAAACATCCTGTGTTAGCAACACTTCCTATCAGAGAAAGAGGTCAGTCACCCTTGCTAATGATGCCTTGGAAAGTGAGTTGGAGGAGAAAAGGAACCATTTTGAGGAGCATCTTGCTCAAAAAACTCAGTTCACATAAGATTCATGCCAGTAAGGCACTGGGTATAAGTAGGAGTTGGTTTAGTTGAAGACAAAGGTGGTTGAGCATGATCATTTCAAGACAAAGCTGCAGGAAGCTGTTCACATGGTCAAATTCTCAAGAGAGTGGGAATCATTGCTGAGAATTATCTAAGATTCTAAAGTAGAAAACAGAGGAAGTGTACATGCTCCAGGCTATTGGGAAGTAACTGAGATCTATTGGGGCCACCTCTTTAGATTAAGTTGGAGCTAACATGCCTCTAAGGATGTATCTTCCCTGACTCTTTGTTGATTTTTGCAGCTCTTCTGTCAATATGCTATCTCAGATGGAACTCTGACTTCTCTATTGTAGGGGATAAATTTAGGTTGTTAAATATTACTGTTAGAAAATATTTTGTGCCAACTTCATTATGTTGTTATTATTGTTAGCTTAGGCTGCATATGTTACATGGATGCTATAAATAGTAAGACGCGGTTGTCTTATGTCACGTCCCTTTTTCTGGACTAAAATAAAAATAATATTATTTTAAGTTGGGCCCAATAATTTCTAATTAAAGGGGCAACTTAATAATAATATTATATAAAAAGTGTTTTTCAACACTAAAAAATAAGAAGTGTTTTTTAACACTATAATAAAAAAATAAAATAAAAAGTATTTTATTAAATGCTTGGGGCCAAAATAAAAAGTATTTTTAAATGCTAGGGCCCAATTTTTGAAAAGAGGCAACTATAAATGGACTGCCTGGCTTCTCATTTCATCATCATTCAAGTTATCCTCTTTACATACAATTTTTAGATTTGAGCAGTTTGTTCAATCTAGGGCATCCAAGGACAAAAACCCTTGGTTTGTTCGGGGTTTGAGAGGATGAAAACCCTCTTGGATTCCACATTTTGGATCAAGGACGAAAACTTTTGTTTCCAATCTTAGGTGATTCCATCCGGGAATTACAATTGTGCTGAATTGTTAAGGATTTGAAGATATTTTCAATTTGCTACAATACCGCTATAGTGTTTTTCCTGATTTCTGGAGGTTTCAAGCAAGATTCTAGCGAGAAGCGATTTTGATTTGCAAGCAAATGTCATTATTTTGTAGTTAAAGCATGATTGAGGGTTTCTATGTTGATTTTCAAACTTTTGGTGAATTTTCCAATCATCATTTAGGGCAGATCTGATTTATTTCCATCATCATAGTTGGTCACCACAGTTGGAGGGAGAAAATCAATTATTTTGGCATTGAATCAGCCAATCATTGATCTATATCATTTCAGTCATCATCAAGTGGAAGTGGAGCGTCAACCTTGGAGGAAGGAAAATTGTGATTTTGAACATTTTGCATATGCTTCTAGGGCAAATTTGAGTGATCAACATTTTTGTGAATTACAACAGCCAGCCGTACCATCCCCAGCCAGCCGCTGTACATTTCCAAGGCCTAGAAAAATCAGAAAAAATCTTTATGATTGCATTTTCAGTCATCATTGCCATCTTTGGAGTGGTTGTATCAGGTCGTACAACAAGTTTTAAGTGCCCTAACAATTCAGTAAAAATTATTTGATGTTGTAATTAGTTTGTACATTCAGATCTGCATTGGCAATAAATAAAAAATATATTTTGAGGGTTTCATTTGGTTGAAATTAAGCATTTTATAACCCTAGGGTTTGTGATCAGTAAATAGGGTTTTGAAAATTGTAACCAGAACTGTGTATTGGCTGTTTGGTTTCAATTTATTCCATAAAAATCAGAAAGTTGCACAAAATATTGTATAATTTTAATTGGGGAAATTGCTTCTTAACCAACAACCATTGGTCCTTTGAATAGCATTACCTTATGTTACACCAAGTTTCGGGGATGGGGATGGGGGTGGGGGTTGACATGTTTTTGTGACAGATTTTTTGGGAGGCCACTCTTTAGTGGATGGTAGATAATGGCTATTAAAAATAGGGAAAATTTAAAAATATAGGAAATTTCAAATATTCATATGATAATATTTATAAGGCATTCATCATATACATTATAGAACCTTAATACATAACATTAGAGTTGAATTGAAATTTCACATGAGAGTTGACAAACAAATTAATAAAATTAATAAAAATTTAATTGCTTTCATTGTCAATGTGCATATATATCATATAAAAAGTTCAACAAAATGCCCAAAGGCTGCAAGAACTACAAAATGACAAACATAGAAAATATGCTGCTGCCCCTAATCAGCATCTGGTAACACTGCATCAAAATTGAAGTTTGAGTTTGAGCACTACCACTATGAGGGACCGTCTCATCCAATGGAACCCCAACCAATCCCTCCTATGTCTTCGCCTCGTCAACCTATGTGTCATCTTCGGGATCAACATCCCATCGTGCGATTGGAATCTAATGATACTTAGAAGTCTGTTGATCCTAAAGTCGCAAGGCAATATGCATCGCTACCAACTTCTTCGATTGTTGAGAGGTAAGCCTATTTCTCTTGATTGACTATATGAAGTTGTAAGCGGGGTTGAGGGGCAATGCGTCTGGCAGGGTCGAGGGGTAGTGCCTCTGGCAGGGTCAAGGGGTAGTGCTCCTCGCACAGGTCTGGGGATAGCGACCCTGGCAGGGTCGAGGGGTGGTGCCACTAGCACGCTTCTTGTCGCAATACAAGGCGGGGTTGAGGGGTAGAGTCCCCACCACCAAGCCCAAATTAAAACTTTTGAGACCACACAAACCTTGAAGGCGTATGCTAGTTTTCATAATTTTATCATGTTTAAGTTAATGATGTAATTTTTATGCTCTCTTGCCTTCTCACTCTTGTTCTCTTCTCTTCTCACAATTGTTCTCCTTCTTTGTCTTCTTCAAAATATTGAAAACGACAAAATGAGTTTGCTTTTGTTTTTAGTTGTTCGTATGGCTTTTTTAGGTTTAGGGTTGGTGTAAAGAGTGTGGGGGTCCTTGTGGGCCCCCCATACCCTTTTTTTTTTTTCAGTTTTGTGTTTTTTTAGAAATTGTATTTTATGTCGACTGGACTATAGGTGACAGCTAGTCATCCCTAGGATGGCTAGGGGATGTCTAGGCCATCCCTTGCATACCCGGAAAAGAAATAGGTGTTTCAGAAATGTTTCCAAATTTTTTTGACGATCAGGACAACAGGGGGGGTGTTTTTGACCTGTCTCCGCATCCCCAAAATGCCCTCTATAGGAAACAGGCTGAAAACATAGGGGACACGTCCCCGGGGTACATAGGGTCATTACCATATCAGGGTAAGGGTGCTGATCTTATGACACGTCCTTCTTGTATTGCTAAGCATTGTATTGAGCACTACCCATGAAATAAAAACATCACTCTATATTTTTGTGTAATTGTTCTTTGTTATGTATTGTGATTCCAATCATTTGTTTGTCCTACAACTTGTGGTTTGGTAGTGTAGAATCTGTAGTTAACACAGATACCCTACTTGGTCAAATGTAGTCATTTTAATTTGTCAGGTATAAATTCTCCACTCTGTATCGTTTCCTGCAGCTAAAGTTGCTGGAGACCTACAAACAGTCCCTCGTTTGACTCTTAAAGCTGTCCTTGTTGAGTAGGCAATGCATCCACCTCCACTTCTTGGGTAATCTGCTGCTCTAATTCCCACTTCTTGCTGGTGTTGAATTCCTTGCCTGAAACTTGAAGTCATTCAGATGTACTGACAAAAACTATTCTCACGCTTCTTTTCTGGGTTCATAAATGTTGACATAAACCATTCCTGAATGTGTTTTTTAACAGGAATGAGATATTCAGTACACATTTCACACAGAATTATGGCAACAATATACAAAAGTTATAAGCATAAAACACCAGATGCAATAAAATTATAAAAGTTCTCCTTGATACCAAGAGTTCATATTTATATAACACCAGAGTTACCATTCACAGCTTCCCATAACATGGTTTCATTTATCTCTTTAAAGCTAATAAGCACAACTTATAACTTCATATATTCAAATACTAGAAGTCTTCAGAATTCTATAGGGCATTCACTAAAGGAGTTCAAATAACCGGGCAATGTAAGGTGTATGTTCATTGCACAGAGCTTGGAGTGCATGCATACTGTCCTGTACAACAGTTATTTTAGCGTCTTTAGGGGATTCTATTCTACACCATACAACATGCGAAATATTCAAAGATCAATTTCTTTGACTACAAGGATGTTGCTACAAATTTACCATAAACAATTGCCTACAAGGACGTTGATTTTGAATGTTTTGTACATTGTTCACTTGCTAGTATGATATTGTGAATTCTGAAATCTGGCATTAGTTAAGAGAATGGTTAAGTTTGTTGAGTATCATGATGTGATGCAGGAGCATCTTGGGGTAAGTGTATTCCTGCATCACCCAAAAAGAATGTGTTTTTCAGGTATAGGTAGGCAGAATAAGCGAGTCTTCTTTAATCAAAGGTTGTGTTGAGGACTAATGAAGGCTTATGAAGGTACCACAATGAAGAAGGCAGGATAGCTTCAGGCAAAGGCGGACTGTGGGAAGGGCGAAGCTGTTTTGTAGTTAATGTGGAAAGTTGCCTGCAACAGTTCTACAATTGTTATGGAAAAATCTACAATTGTTATGGAAAAATTGTTTGCAGAAATGCACAACTGCTACAGAAAGTCTGTAGCAACAGTTATACAACTGTTGTGGAAGGATGTTTTGAATAGTTGCACAACTGTAATGGAAAGTCTGTTGTAGTAGTTACACAACTACTATGGAAAGTCTGTTGCAGTAGTTACACAACTGCCATGGAAGGATGTTTTGTAATAGTTGCACAACTATTACAGAAAGTTTGTTGCAACAGTTAAACAGTTGCTACTAAAAAATCTCTTGCAACAGCTATGGAAGATCACTTGCAACAATTAGATAGCCGCTGTGAAAGACCCCTTGCAGCAGTTACATAAGTGCTATGGAAGATCATTTGCTTGGACAAGATTCTGTTTAACAGGCATTGTAGCATGGTACTAGTTTGTTCAAGAGTGTTGCTGGTCGACACTTTTGCACTGATGGATTTTGCAGTCATCAACAACCATCTTGGTTATTTGAAACACTATCTGATGGAATGAGGACAAAAGGAATTTAGGGTCAATCTGATGACAACAATTGCAGACTTTCAAAACAGTTTATTTTAAATTTGCAGGTATAGCAGTCAGAGGATAAGAAGATGCACCTGGCATCGTTATTTGGGATAGAGTCTGACAACAGGTTCATCAGTTACTTTCATCTTCATTGAATTAGAGGGAAACCAATAGTTTCAACCCCTAAAATCTGAGGAATGTGAAGTCATCATTTGGAAGAAAAGAGTCATCAGTTGGAAACAAAGAGTCCTCGTATAGAGGAAGCAAAGAGTCAGCCAGAAGGTGAAGAGACAAGAACCAAAATGTTGGAAAATCAATCTTTAAAATTGGTTTTGCAATAATGAAAAAGAGAAGGGGGGTTCATAGAGAAAAAAGGGAAAAGAGCAGAAGTTTCTTGAAGAAGAAAGAAGTAGAAGGCTCTCGCAATAAAAAAGGAAAAGCTGGGTAAATCATGGGTGTAGTGAAATTTATCTATAGCCTACCTGTAGTAGTTTTCTTAGCTGCACATAGTGTGAACTGTAGCTGCTTGTAAGAGTTTCTGCAGTGAATTCTGTAGCTGCATATAGCATGATTTGTAGCTGCCTGTAGCAGTTTGCAGTATTCTGTCAATATCTACATGTAGCAAATTGTTAGCATGTAATGTTTATTCTATAGCAGCAATGTTTATCCATAGCATGTTCAATAAAGAAGTCTGAATTCATTCAATGAATTTTGTGTTGAATTTGGGTCCACTAAAGGAACCTAGGACATGGCTGCAAGGATGGATAGTGATTAACTTGACCCCCTATCCTTGTCTGCATCATATAGTGATCCATAAACTTGGGACAGCTCTGCTGCGCTCTAGTATGCAACCAATAGATTTAAAATGAGATGCCTTAAACTTCCCCTACGTGCATTCAACCACCTCCAATGGCTGTTTATAACGTATGCATTAAAGGATAAAATTTATTAAAATAGGAACATCTCCAATGCGGAAAAGAATTTGCATCACACACAAAGATATGTAACACAAATACACTCGGGAGAAACCCTCAATTTTGAGTAGAAAACTCCTAGAAAAGTGAGCAATGCTCCTCATGGCACTAATCCTCAGATTTACATGTGTTTACATGGCCCCATGGGCCTTACAAAAGATCTACATCTCGTAATGAGCTCCATCATTACTGTAGATTGACCTGAAGATGATCATGACCTATATCTCCTCTTACAACTATATGGAATGGAGGACAAACCTCTCACACAAGATCTGCTGCCCACATTGACAGCAGTCCAAAAAATCTTGTTGCATCAGCCCCAGCAGCCCAACATGCAACCCTCTGTTGAATCTGGGATGCTTGAAGGGAATGCTTGCCTCAGAGCTGTCTCCCACACAATGACATACTCTACCTCTGACCAACAACATTAACCCATGCCAATTGGTCTCAGCTCTTCGATCAGTTATGTCATCCATGGCTATATCAGCCACTTTGCATCTGCTAGCTCTGACAATTTTCTACCAACTAACATGCAACAACTCGGCTCCATTAGCCCACATGCAACTAACTCTCACACTGTCAGCGTGCACTAACTTGGCCAAGTCAATCAACTGATGCATTCATCTCCACAATCAGCCCTGCCCAGTTTGCAAGGTTCTCTTAGGTCAATACAAGAACCAACTCTGCACTCATAGCGTCATGGTTCCTCTTTGTTATCAGCCAGCTGAACCAACCAACCCATGAACTCCAGAATGGAACCCCTACACAAGGGTACTCAATCCCTCTTTATGCCTCTCTACCCTTGTAAAAAGGGTTGACAGTCTTGGAAATATGGATGATTACCTTCCTAGGCAATGGCTGTCCATGCAACTGCCCCTAATCTACCTCCTTGTAATGAAGGAAGATGACACGGCCTTGGAATAGCAACAGACAAGCTTGTGACTGTTCTGCCATCCAACTGTCCCTGTGGGATTTCCCCCAACTCTTTGCCTTCCAGCCCAATGGCTCCAACAAAGGAAAACAATCGTTATTTGTTTGCCATGCATGCATACATCCACAACCCATCTTGGAAACCAATGGAAATATCTATAACTGAACAACTACCTGCACTTCTGGCATTTTGCCACCTTGTCATTGACCTCTTGGAACTCTACTAATTGAATGGATATGCTGGAGAGAAAGGAAGGAAATAATCTGATGAGATAGTTCACACGTGGATAGACCAACAAAATGGCCTCTTCCATGTTAACAACTGCCAAACACCAAAACGTGCACTTTGCCAACAACCGCACACTTCAGTAGCTTCTTACTTTAGCAGCATCACGCTCCTTCAGTAGCCACATGCTGACTTCAACAGCTAGCTCCCACAACTTTGGCAGCACACTCATGACTTTGGAAGCAAGGTACTTCGACAGCAACAACCATCTTCAGTAGCCACTATCAGCTTTGGCAGCACCATGCCAACAAATTGTCATTTTCAGCAGCAATGGCCTTCTTCAGCAACTATTGTCATCTTCGGCAGCACCTGTGTACTTTGACATCAATTGCACACTTGGGACATGACCCCAATGGTCCAAGTGTCCCAACATAGACCCAAACCACTTGATCGATTTTGGATCATCCAGTATCAGGATTGGTTTGAATCTAGTTTGTGGGCGTGTACTCAGCTTGCATAGGATTGTAATCAGAGGGATTACAGCAGTGGGTTTTGATTGACAAAGGTGTCAACAGGCCTCCTAGATGAGTAACTAGAAGAGGTAGAGAAGGAGCTGCCAAGTGGCAGGAAGACTAGATGGAGTTGTGGGCTCACTACAAGTTGTGCAAGCAAGCTTGGATGCTGTTGAAGAAGATTGAAGAATGAGATTTGCACCAAGAATGTGAGTGATGTGGAATAAGAAGCAAGAGAAGAGGACGGGGAACAAGAGGAAACCAACAAATTGCAATTAGATGTAGGCGAAGATAGGCTCATTAGAGCTATTGTGAGGATTGGAAGAGGAGCTAAAATGGAAGTTCCTAGTGTTTTAGGCACTTTGAACTCAAAGGAGTTGATTGATTGGGTCACTAAGAGGAAGAGTATTTTGAGTTTAATGAGGTGACTTACCTAAGGAGAGTGAAAGTGGCATAGACCAAATTAAAAGGTCATGCATCCCTGTGGTGGAGAGATGTACAACTTGAGTGAAGTAGAAGGGGTAAAAAAAAGATTACCTGTTGAATAAAATGGCTGCAAAAATGAAAGGCAAATTTCTGCCTACAGATTATCAATTGGACTTGTTGAAGAAGCTTTACAACTTGAGACAAAGAGAGCTTCACGTGAAATATTATATGGAGGAGGTCTATAAGATAACTACACATTTTGGACATCTCGAGGTAGTCCAAGAAAAGGTTGCACGATACATAATTGAGCTGAGAATGAACACACAGGATGAGTTGAGTATGGTTATCAGTTTGCATTGAAGGCCGAAGAAAAAATATCAAGAAGGCAACAAAATTCATCAAGAGGAAGGAAGATTTAGCTGTAGTAGAAGACAACCACTCAATGAGAAAACTCAATAGTGGAATGAGGGAGAATTGAGTATTCCTCAAATGCTAAATCAGCAAGAAAGAAGTGGAACAAGCTATGGAAGAGGAAGAGGCTGGTCATTTAGTGGAATGTGTTCCAGATGCAGAGAAATTGTTCACCATGCATTAAAACATCCTCATTCTCACAATGATGGTGAAAGAAGATGATATGAAGGTAGTACACAATTTGTGCAAGCAGACATGAAGTCCATGGCATTGTTGGAGCATGTGGACGAACTTGGAGAAGGAGAGAACTTGCTGTCAAGGAGGGTCTTGAATATTGAGAAGAAAGGAGTATGGCAATGGAGATACATATTCAAGACAATGTGCAAAACCAAAGGTAAGTGCTGTAATGCTATGGTTGATAACAGAAGTACAAAAAACTTAGTGTCTAATGAAATGGTTAGTAAGCTGAATTTAACTTGTACACCCTACTTACCCACCCAAAGCCATATATGGTGTCTTGGTTGATAGAAGGTCATGATATCATTGTGTGGGATCATTGTGAAGTTGATATAAAAATTGGAAGATATAAGGATAGTGTCTTGTGTGATGCCTTGCCAATGGATGCATGGCATGTTTTGCTAGGATGGTCTAGTCAATTTGATAGTGAGATGATGTATAATGGAAAAACCAACATGGTGTATGTCAAGAAGGATGGACAAAGATATACTGTAAGTCCATTGAAGGAGAGAGAAGACAAGCATGAGCATAGGAGCCATCTAGTCATTTGCACTAACAAATATGTTTTGACAGCAAAGAGAAAAGAGTGGACATCAAGTCAATCCCCAAGAGCAATGCAAAAGGTGTAGCCCAAAAGGTGGAAAATGAGGAAGAAGACCTTGAATGTCCAAGTGTAACAACATTGGATGATTGAGCAAAAGAAGAAGACCATCTCTTATTTGAAGAAGAGATGATATTGATTGAGTTGACAAGAAGGAAAGATGTGCGCAACCCATGGAAGAAAAAATCCTCATGGAGAAAGATATGGAGGTATTAGTTGCTGACCTTGAATAACAAGAGGCAGCAGCTACATATCCTTCAGAGGGCATGGAATTGGAGGTGAAAGCAGTTGAAGAAAATGCACACAATGAGGACCTTGAAAAGGTACCGAGTGAAGAAGGGAGCGGTGTTGCAATAGGGGTGCAAGTGAAGTCAAGAAGAATGGAAAGCAATTAGAGTGATCAATGCAAGGCAGAAGAAGAGAGGTAAGGAAATCAGCATTGGGAGATGCAAGTAGAGAACAAGACCAATAAAAGAATTGGGTTGAGGTGGACAGATATTGGTGAGCAAAAACTCATAGAAGGATGGAGAGAGGAGGAGCAGAGCTAGGTGGATGGTCCAACAGGTGGTTGGAAAAGGATGGTGTCATGTCCCCGTTTCCGGCTTGATCATCAGCTTAAGATTGGATTAGCCTATTCCTCATTCCCGGAGGCTAATTCTAAATAATGAGGGAATGAAGTGGTTTTTGACTAACTCAACTTTTGTTTTGCAGGAACAAAGTCAGAAACTTGAAATTGGCTGAGTCTGGAAGCCAAAATTTACTAAGGCAGGACTCCTAGAGTCAAGGCGCACCTTCTAGCTTGCTCAATGTCAAATGTGCGCCTAAACAAGAATCATCAAGCTTTGAAGCACTTCAATCATATCATCTAGGGCGCTTTGGAAGAAATGAGTGTTTTGATCTGCAAAATGACTCATTCGTTTGGAAATCTTCAGAGAACATCACTAGGCGCACTTTTCCCTTCAAATCTACCTGGAACAACTATCAAATGGTGCCTAGACTAAAAGACATCCAAAATAAGCGCCTAAGAACTGCAGGGTGCCAATACATGTTTCCAGGAATCCTCCAGATAAGCGCCTAGCATAAATAAGTGGTAGATTGAAAGTTTTGAAGATAAGTGGAGTCATTTGAGTAAGATCCTAGCATGGGCGCATATGTTGATCAAAACTTCTCAACTCTAGCGCCTGGGATTGAAAGCTGTGATGAAGATACTTCCATCAAGGAACCTTAGTGTGCGCCTAAGGGTAGTTACTGAGATTTGCGCCTAACATGAGGAATAGCCTCTAAAACAAGGCGCCCACTTGGTTTGATGTTCTAAGATCAAGGATGATCATTCAAGTCTAAGGCGCCAATTCCCTCTTGTGCAAGCCAGAATGAGCGCCTAGTCTATCTAGGGCGCTAGGTTAAGACTCCAGTTGATGAATGATTCCCAAACTCCTCTAGAAGCCAGGGCGCTTGGTAAGACAAGTGTTTGGTTTTGTTTCAAGGACTTCCAGTAGGAGTGCTCTTCAGGGTGATTGGGCAATTCAAGATTAGGCGCCAAATCCATGATGCGCCTCATTGATAAGTGGATCTCCAAATTCTCTAGTGAGCCTAGGTACTAGTAGGGGTAATGTTCTGAGTTTACTTCAATACCCTTGGAAGAAGACACTTGCATGCAAAATGATCCATTCATGGTGAAAGGCGCTGGATTGAAGATAGTCATCTTGGTTCAGATATAACTTGAGTTAAAGGTTTTAGCAAGGCAAATCCATTTTCTTCTTAAGGCGCCCATCTAGACCCCTTTTTATCAATAGGTGCGCCTAAGTGGAGTTAAACTCCTCAAGATCAGTGTTGGTGCAAGGCGCTCAAGATGATAATCATTGGAAGTCATGTTTCACAGTTCTTTGAGAAGTTGATAAGCTACTACCAAGGCGCCAGAACTATTATAAACTCTCCAAAGTTGGCGCCCAGTTAGAAGAACACCAGAATTGCGCCAGAATTGAGGTGGTTGAGGTTGTAGGAAGTTTAGAACTCTAGGCGCACTCTAGAGTCTCTGTCAACCTTCAATTGGCGCCTAGTGATGGTGAGGCGCAGTTGCATGAAGGAACTATATCAAATAGGCGCCAAGACATGAAAATAACTTTAAACGCTGTCGGAGAACCCTCAACGAACATTCCTACAAGATATCATGCATGTTAAGTCACCAGAAAAGGTTGGGCGCATTTCCATGCCATTTCTACCTCAGTTGGGCGCCTAAGACTCATTGGGCACCATTCCATGTTTAAACTGTTTCCACTTGGCGCCTGATCAGAAGATGAGCTCTCATTGGTCGATGGTATGTTTTGGGGATCCGTGTCAAGGTCTCTAGATGAGCATTGCCAACTCAGAATGAGTCATCAGTTGGAATATTCCCTTGGATATACTTCTTGGGAAACGTGCCTTGGTTCCTCTTTGTGCCTATAAAAGGAGGAGCTCTCTCATTCATTTGGTATCTATGCATTTGACAAACTTCTCTCTGCAAAGCTGTTGAGCTTGTAATCTTGAGGCCTGCGAGTTTCAAGTGTTGGGGTGATGCTCCCTCAACTGACAAGGTGATGCTCCCTTGTGGTACTGTGAGGTGTTGACATTCAGTTGACATCGTTGAGTTCAATCGAGTCGATCAAGTATAGGCGCCCATTGTAATCATCAAGGCTCCAAGGCCTGCTTTGTAATTCCATTTGAAATAAAGTGTAACTTCATGCCATTGAAAGCATTACTCATGTAATAAGACATTGTGAGTTGATTGAATCAAGTAATAAAACAAGTACCCAGCTAAAGGTTGATTCATTCAATTAGTTATCTTTGATATATATCTTTGTGTTGTTGAAATAGTTGATGAGTTGATAGCAAGTAAAAATTGTCTAAGTAAGGAAAAATTTTGGTAGAATTAGTTGGGTATCTTACAGATGGTTTATGGTCCAATAGGTGGCTGGAAAAACAGGAAGAATGTAATGCCCCCTTTTGGGATTTTGAAAAACAATATACTTTTTTTTTGGATTTCCCTAATTATCGAAATGACTAAAATCATTTGCTAAAAATAAATACCAAATTATGCAATCAAACCCTAGTTCATATACGACCAAAATACAATTTGTGATTTTATTGGAACCTGAAATAAATAAGCTATTTGATATTTTCTAATTTTTTATTTCAACCATAAGTAAAAAGCAGAATAGAAAATTCTAAAATATTATCAAACTAAAATGGCTAACAAGATCTCCTAAATTAATAATTATTAGAATATTAATTAAGTCTCATATTAGATAATTTCTAAATTAATAAACAACATACCAAAAATCCTTAATAATCCAACTTACCATACAAAATGCACTAGGAGACAAGTTCTGACAGCAGCAAACAAATTGTTCCCCTAGAGATGCACAGCTTAATTCTTATATATGCTGAAGGGGAGGCAACAACAATTTATTCTAATCGTCTATCCTCAATCCAACAATATGGACTGAGTAAGATATTAATTGCTACACCCAGATTGCAGCCTTAAGAGTTGATGGGGTAAGCAATATTTAGATTTGATTTCCTTTTTATATCTTTTTTTTCGGGACACAAAGAAAACAGCGACTAAGTCTCAAGCGACTGTATAAGATGCAGAGAATATTTGATATAATTTTTAGAATAAATAAGGATGGCACAAAATGATAATTTTAAATTTTTGAACATTGATAATTTCAGAACCACTTCTATTCTCAGATCGCTAATACCCTAAATCGCCAATATATGAAGTGCAATCAAATGCTGAAAGAAAGGCGATGAATATTCAATTAATATTGATGAAAATATGCAACTAATAACTGACTGTACCGTGGCTATTGGGAATGATTACATAATGTTATAATTTTCTGGTTAACGGTACTTTAGATCCAATAATATTGTAATCAGCAAATATCATTCAATCCTTAATAAATAACTAAAATGAAAATTGATAATAATAATAATAAATCTCAATAGAAAACCAGCAATGAAATTCAAACTCTCAATAATGTCGATAAATATTTGCTTGCAAATCCAATCGGTCTCCAACGGAATCACAATCACAATCCTTGGATTGAATCGCCCAATTTGGACATGAGGGTTTTTGTCCTCAGATTCGAAAGATTTGCAAGAGGGTGTTCGTCCTCCAGAAATTTGCCTACCAAGGGTTTTTGTCCTTGAAAGCGATTTGAATTTTCAAATTCAAAAATGATGAAAGTGATAATGAATCTTGGATAATGAATAATGAGCCTCGACTTCTCTTTTATAGGCGCTTTGGCTCGGGCCCTCTTATTTATTTTTATTTTCTATTTATTTTGTTTTTTTTCCCTCCAAGTATTTAAAAATACTTTTAAATTGCATCCAAGGCCCCTTTTTGAATTATATTTTAAACAAAATGTTAAAAACACTTTTTAAATAATATTTAAGTGGCCTTTTCGAAAACGAAGTGATTGGGCCTAGTTAAAATATTATTATTATATATATTTGTTTTAATTTTGAAAAAGGGACATGACAAAGAAGTAGAGTGATAAGCTTTTGAGGTACCTCACAAGGTGGAAGGGCACACCGTGGTCTAATCAGTGGGTCAAAAGGACAGTTCTACCATTTAGCTCTAATTTGTGAGCACTATGCTCACAAACTCTTACCTAGGGTGTACAATGTAAGAGCATCCTAGGGGCAGTGTAATCCTGCATCTCCCAAAAAGAATTTGTATTTTGCAGGTACAGGTAGGCAAAAAAAAGCGAGTCTTCTTTGATCAAAGGTCGTGTTGAGCACCAGTGAAGGCTTTTGAGGATGCCACAATGAGGAAGTGAGATGGTTCCAGGCAAAGGTGGACCGTGGGATTGCTGCCAAAGAAAATCATTATGTAGCAACATTCTAGTTGCTGTAGAAAGTTGCCCGGAACAGTTCTACAACTGCTAGGGAAAAATTGTTTTCAGCAAGGTACAACTGCTATGGAAAGTCAGTTGCAACAGATACACAACTGTTGTGGAAGGATGTTTGTAGTAGTTGCACAACTATTATGGAAATTCTGTTGCAACAGTTACACAACTACTGCAGAGCGGCAGAAGGATGTTTGCAGTACTTGTCCAGTTGCTATGGAAAATCTATTACAACAGTTAAATAGTCGCTATGAAAAGATCTCTTGCAGCTGTTTCACAGATGCTCACAACAATTACACAGTAGCTACAAAAGACCCCTTGCAATGGTTACAAAGGTGCTATGAAAGATCATTCATCTGAACAAGATTTTGTTTAACAAGTGTTGTAGCATGGCACCAACTGGTTCAAGAGCATTTTTGGTTTAACTTTTTTGCACCCGATGGATTTCATTGTCATCAACAATAGTCATTATCATTTGTGACACCATGTAGACGAAATTAGGATGAAAATAATTTAGATTTAGTTTGATGACAGCAGTTGCAGACTTTCAAAGTAATTTAGTTTAATCTGCAGGTACAATGCTCAAAGGAAAAGAAGATGCACCTTTCAGGACAGAGTTTGACAACAGTTTCATGAGTTATATTCACCTTTGCTGAGTTAGAGGCAATACAACAGTTTCAACCCCAAAAAGAGAAGGAATGTGAAGAAGCATCATTTGGAAGCAAAGAGTCAGCCGGAAGGTGAAGAGAGAAGAAACAAAGTGTTGGATAACCAATCTTTAAAATTGGTTTTGCAATAATGAGAAAGAGCAAGGGAGTTCATAGAGGGAAAAAAAGTAAAAGAGTGGAAGGCTTTTGAAGAAGGAAAGAGTAGAAGGCTTGTGGAAGAGAAAAAGAAAAATGGGGTAAATCATGGCTGCAGCAAAATTTGTTTGTAGCTACCTATAGCAGTTTTCATTGCCGCACAAAGTGTAAACTGTGGCTGCCTGTAGGAGTTTCTGCAGCGAGTCCTGTTGCTGTGCATAGCATGATTTGTAGCTGTCTGTAATGTTCTGTCAAAATCTGCCTGTAGCAATTTGTTTGCAGCAATAAAATATTAGCCTCTAATGTTTGTCTTGTCGCATCAATGTTTATCTATAGCATGTTTAATAAAAAAAATTATGAATTTATTTGATTAATTTTGTGTTAAATTTAGGTCCACAGGGAACCTGGGACATGGCTGCAAGGATGGGCTGCCATTAATTTGACCCACTATCCTTGGCTGTATCATGATGGTTTGCAGCTAGTGCACATATATAAGTTTATAACTGATTATGTTGTGCATATGTGGTCCATTGTAGGGCATCGAGAAGGGTAGGCACATATGGTTTGGGAAATGCACTTTTAATTTTGTTAAATCATGGAGTACCAGTTTTGTGTATCTTTCCTAGAACCAATGATAAGTGCTGCCTTGCCAAAATTTTCTGTATTAGAAGTTGAAGGATTCCTTATTTCACAGGTTAATATTAAGAATGTTTTCAAGACACCTAGGCTTTTCTTAAGGTTTCTCTGAATGTGGTCCTTATAACCTTTGAATTATCTATTCATTTTAAAAAGTTGCTGTACTACACTGATAATTTTCTAGTGTGTTCAAGCATGGAGTATCATCTATATTGAAAATCCTGATTTTGACATCTCAAAGTCTATAATATTGTATTTTCTCAGGAATATTTTGTTTTTGTTTACGCATGAAAATATTCTTGGAGAACATTAATCACCAAGTATTCTTGAATGCAGAAATCAAAAGGAAAGGGGAATGTAAAACAGAATCCAGGCAGTGTACCTGATCCAAAAGACAAACTTGCTGGTGAAATTGAAAAATTACATGCAAAGCTTGAAAATCAAAAGAGTGCAGTGCAACAATCAGAAGTTCAAAGCAAGACATCAAAGAGAAAAAGGAAGCGAGAAGATGAACTTCGTCTTCTTTTGGAGTGTCAAAATTTGGCCGCTCCCGGGAAAAGAAAGCGTGATCGCAAGAAAAAGTGAGCCTTGATGATTTCAAAACTTTTTTATGTGTTCTAAATTTTTTATGTTCTATAGTTTTTCTCTTATCTTTTTGTTGTTGTTTTCCTGGTCAAAGCAAAGTTGCTTAGAATATGAGGGAAAGAGAATGTTAATGAATGCTTTCATTTCTCTTTTATGCGTTTCTCAAATACTTACGTTAATTGTCTTTCTCTCATCTCTTTCAAATTGTTATCCTCATTTAAGCAAAGGCTCTTAGAATATGAGGATAAGAGAATGCTAACATATGCTTTCAAAACTCTTTTATGTGTTTCTCAAATATTTATGTTTATTGTATTTCTCTTATCTTTTTCTAATTGTTATCCTTTTCGAAGCAAGGGTGCTTAGAATATGGGGAAAAGAGAATGCAAATTTTAATATGTTTTGTTTTTTTGACTTGTCCAAACAATTATTTTACTCAGAGCTGGAGAAAAGCACAGGACTCTTACTTCGCATTGACTTGGTGTGGCTGAAAAGTAAGGAAGTTGATCCCCATGCTTAGAAATCCATGATTTAGTTTTCCCTCTCAAATTTTGATGTTGAATATTTTCTACAATATAGTTTGATGTTTCCACGAATTGCAATAATATAGCTAAATATGTTCTAAATGAACATTCAGTAAGTTGTTACACATAAAGATTGAGACACAAAGACACATTATGCATTAAATTGGAAACTGGTATATTATTATTATATTGGACATCATTCAATTTCAAAATTTCATAATTATGGGCTCCACATTATGATGCAAGACTAGAATTTGCACTATAGAATTCTAACTCCATCAGACACAACTCTATGGTAGTTAAACTCCATGCTATTGCTAGAGCCTAGTGATTGTTGATGAGGTTTTTGTGACTACAACAACATTAGAATAAAATACTGGGTATCCTATCCTCTCTTGAATAAAGCTTCTCAGATGCTGAACTATGTGATCGAATGAGACTGCTCCAAGGTTCCTTTTATGTCAGGTCTTGACGTGCGCAGGGATAGACTCAGTAGAATGATGTGATTTGCTGGTAATCACGAGGGGGACTTACGTGGGCTTACTCCTTCGTACACATGGAATTCACTCCTGGGACTCGGACTTGGACTTGTGGGTGAATGAAACTCCTTCACAAATGGACAACTTGAAATTCCTAGGTTCCACTCTTTGACGAGGCGGATGATTTGGCAATGAAGTTTCTAGAAAACTAATCCTAACGAAAATCTAAAAGAAAATGCAAAAGATGAGGTAAGGGTTCAGGAATCTAATCAATGGAAATGACTGCTGTTGAAGATGGAAACTGGAACCAGTCCTCTGCTTCGCCATGAGACAACAACTAGGCAGGGATGGTGCAATCTTCTAGGGTAGAGGTAGAGGTTTTCATACTGTCCTGTCATGGAACATGGAATTGATCATACAGGAACAGCCAAAGTTAAGCATGGATTACGTTCAGACTAACCATACAAAGTGATTTGCAGGCCACAGATCACTAATGGTATGAACAAATCAACTTCAATCTTTCAACAAGAACATTTCCATCGCATCTATCTAATGAAAGTAAGAAAATACAAGAGAGAATTTCAATATCTTTCAGATTTGCTCCAAGAAATCAATAAGACCATGCCAAAAATCTAAAGAAATATATGAACACCATTCTTCAATGCATATATTATTGCTTCAGAAGTCTGTATTACAACAATCTGACTGATCTTTGGAGTTTCAGCTCAGGAAGAACAATGCAGAAATAAAAGCTAGCTACTAAGGTGCTCTAGGAGCTTCAGACTGATGGAAAAGAGAGAGAGATACAATGAGGCATCCCTCAGCCTTTATATAGGCTAGCTAGCAAACAAGGAGGTGAAAAAAGATCAGATTTCCTCAAAATCTGTGCAAACCCTAAAGAGATAGGGATGAATATCTCATATGCTCCATGGGATGCTGCCACCAATCTTGGACGCCAGGCTGACTAAGCTGCTTGGTTGGTAGGTGAGACCAGTCAACTGTCTGTTTGTCCTGCTGCTTGGTCGCAAATTCCATGGTATCCTGGAGTCCGCTTGACCTGGTCGCAAATTCCACTTGGAACAAGATTTTGCGACCAGGAATGATTTTCTTCCTGGGCGCAAATTCCAGGGGGTCAAGGAACTTTGTGTGAAGGAATCCTTCCTTGAGCAGAGGCGCACTTTCCTTAGGGTCCTGGAATGGAATTCCTTCCTGAGTTGGAATTCCCTGTCGTGGAATAGAATTCCCTGTCCTGGATTCTTGGGTTGGAATTCCTCATCCTTGGCATGGATTCCCATTCTACCTGATGGATGGTGAACTGTACTTTTGTTCTTGGCTCTCCAAGGATTGATCCTCTGGTCTGGAACTGGAATCCCTGATACTGTACTTGGAGTGATTTCTCTCATTCCGCCATCCTTGATGCAGGCATTCTCTGTGCCATTTGAAATCTTTGGAAGGACATCTTGATCTTCCTTATCCCTTTGTGCAAAGTCTCCCTGCCGCCGAACTGGAATTTTTGATGTTGCCTTCCCTTCCCTCGGTATGCATGTGTAGTCTTCTTATTGTCGAAACTCCTGGATCCTTGAAATGGTCATCATTTCCAGCGCTTGAACTCTCTGCATCCATCCTGCTTGCCCCGGATCATCTTTGTTCATCCTCATTGAACTTATCCTTGTCTTGGATTCTTGCAAAACAAGGGAAACCTCAAATAGTCATGATGCACAAAATCCATAAATGCAATGCAATATGAAATGAAACATGAATGATTTTGCAACTTTTGATCAATTTCACTTATAAATTCCTGAACAAACAAAGGATTTCCCTCATTCTCCGGCATTCTTCATACTCGACTGACTTTTCCTTCATTCCAGGGTTACCAGGCATGGACAGGAGGAATTTCAGTTGGTCGGGGATTCCTGGGAGTCGGGGATTCCTGCTCATCCTGGAATTCCACTTGTCCCGGAGGATGAATTTCTGCCCTTGGAGGATGAATTTCTGCCCTCCTTGCTCTGGAATTGAATTTGAATGATTGTAAATGACTTGGGCGCCCTCCTTTTATAGGTAAGTTGTCCTTCTTTGCCACTTGGCCGACCTAGGTTGGAGGAGGAGAAATTTAGCCTCCATACCTTATCACTGGCCGACTTAGCTTTTTGTCCTTTTCTCCCATGTCGGTCGGGGATTTATGAATGTCGGGGAATTTGGAATGTTGGGGATTTTGTGATGTCGGGGATTTTGGCATGTTGGGGATTTTGTAATGTTGGGGAATTCCTGAGGTCTGGAATTTTGCGACGTCGGGGATTTTTCAATGTCGGGGAATTCCTGAGGTCTGGAATTTTGCGACGTCGGGGATTTTTCAATTTCGAGGAATTCCTGAGGTCTAGGATTTTCTTCCTTAGAATGATCCTTGAACTCTTTGTCAAAAAACCAGCTAAGTCTTGGAATATTTTCTCCTATGGGATCTTACTCAGATGGAAGGTTGTAATTTTGCTTTCTGTGGACAGGAATTCATTCAAGCCGGGATGGAGGAATTTCTGAGTTTAAACATCCCATGACGGACTGAAGTCCTCTGTTTGAGAACTGGAGGGATTTGTCTTGGAGCGCAAATTCCTGAAGGTTAGGGATTTTGCGCTCAGGACAAAAATTTGTCCTGGAGCGCAAATTCCTGAAGGTCGGGGATTTTGCGCTCAGGACAAAATTTGTCCTGGAGCGCAAATTCCTGAAGGTCGGGGATTTTGCGCTCAGGACAAAATTTGTCCTGGAGCGCAAATTCCTGAAGGTCAGGGATTTTGGCCAAGGACTTATAGTTTTTTCAGTTTTGGATTGGGAGCATGGTTCATTTTCTTAGCTTTTCTACGGAGGTTCAGTTGTCACTATGAGATCAGAAATACGGAGTTTTTTTCTTCCATCCTCCGGGAATCTGCCTTCGATGGCGAGCCACGAAGTTCGTTTGTTCCATCCTTCGTTCCTTCCCTCCTCTGGGAATCTGCCTTCGATGGCGAGACACGAAGTTTGTTCCATCCTTCGTTTGTTCCATCCTCCGAGGATCTCACGTTTCCATGGCGAGATACGAAGTTTGTTTGTTCCATCCTCGTGAAATTTCTTATTTCTATGGCGCGATACGAAGTTCGCTTGAATGATTTTGCAACTTCCCTGTTTGGAATTGGCTAAGTCTGGTAGCCTGAAATCTTGAAAAATTGACTAAGTCTGAAATCTAGTGGATCCTCCAAATTCTAGATTTTGCATGTTAAATCCGGTGGATTCGAGACCTATCTCAAACATCCTGAAAGGTATATTGAAAAATATTTAAAGTATAAGAAATTTTTTAATATACCTTTACCCTGAGAGACACTGAAAAATGGCTAAGTTCCCCAGGAAAGCAAATTTCCACTAGTCAAGGATTTTGCGCCCAAGGACAAAATTGTCCTTGAGCGCAAATTTCAGTTGGTCAGGGATTTTGCGCACAAGGACAAAAATTGTCCTAGGGCGCACATTTCAGTTGGTAAGGGATTTTGCGCCTAAGGACAAAAATTGTCCTAGAGCGCACTTTTCATCATGTTAGGGATTTTGCGCTTTTGGACATGCCTATCCAGTTTCATGGATTTTGGCCTAAGGATTTATCTTCTCTTCAGTTTTGAGTGGAGTTTCAGTTTTGCAGCAGGTACACCTCGAGCTATTTTTACGGAGGTTCAGCTATCGATACGGGATCCGAAACACGGGGCTTTGTTTCTTCCATCTCCTTAAGGAATCTCATTTCCATGGCGAGATTCAGAGTTCGTTTCTTCCATCCTTCGTTTCTTCCATCCTTCGTTTCTTCCATCCTCTCGAGGAATATCTCATTTCCATGGTGAGATACGGAGTTCGTTCCTTCCATCCTGACTGTGAATTCCAAGATTCAGGCATCCACAGAAGAGTCAGAGTATGATTTTCAAGTCAACTGCACTGACTGGACAGGGCTGAAGGCAGAACTGGACACTTCTAGTCCTAAGGCGCAAAATCCAGTAGGTACTGGATTTTGCGACCAGGACAAAAAACTGTCCTGGGCGCATAATCCAATACCTGCTGGATTATGCGACCAGGGATAAATTTCCTCCCTGGGCGCATATTCCAGCAGGTACTGGAATATGCGACCAGGGAAGTTCCTGTTGCATTTCCAGCCTTCTGGGAAGGTACCTTGAACACTGTTTGTTGCTTTGAAATTTGCCCTAGGAATTTGAAAACCCTGTTGATTTGAGAATCTTCCAAGTTAAGAAATGAGGTTGATTGCCGAACTGGGATTAGAAGGATATCCCCTGGATTGAACTTCCTGATTGGGGCTATCAGGCCAGGAACTGAGTTCCATGACTGAAGGATGATCATTCCAAGGAGTGACAGTTCTTGTTGAATTTCGGGTCTAGTCGGGATAAGAATATGGATAAAACCTTAGAACAAGATTCCGGGCAGGAATTCCTTGATTCAAGACTCCGGGATATGTATTTCTGGACAGGACTCCGGACTGGACCTCCGGGCTGGATTACTGGACTGGAGTCAAGGAATGACTTTCTAAGTGGGACATGGAGTCTTGGAACAAGATTAGAATTGAGTTCCATGCCGGGAATGGAGAGGGTTCTAAGGTGGAAAGATGGATTTTGACATGGAAATGACAAGCCTTGTTGAATTCAGGACCCTGGATTGGAACTTCGGGACAAGAATCTAGACAGGAACTTTGGAATAGGATTCCTGGATAGGAACTTCGGGATAGGATTCCCAGACAGGAACTTTTGGATAGAGACCCTGGAACTGGGACTTGGACAGGGACTTCTGGACTGGAGTCTCGGAACAGAAACTTCTGGACTGGAGTTTTGGAACAGGATTCCTGGATTGGAGTCTGGGAACAGGAACTTTTGAACTAAAGTCTTGGAACAGGATTCTTAGACTGGAGTCTTGGAACAGGATTCCTGGACTGGAGTCTTGGAACAGGATTCCTTATTCATCACGGAGTCTTATGCTGAGGGTGAAGGACTTGGACATTTCCTATGGGATGATGGACTCCTTCCATGGACTATCCAGATTTAATCGAGGAATGATAGGTAGGGCATTATTCATCCTCAGGAGAAATTCACTATTTCAAGCATTCCTAATGTTCCCTATGAGCTGACTGCTCGGACATTCTTTCCTAGCTTCATGGATCAGGGCAAGAAACTGCAAGATCAAAGCAAAAAACGACGGCGAAAGCGAGAAAAAAGGGGGTCCCCATTTGCAATGGGGCGATGTGTGAAAACGTCACAACAGTGATCATCATTGATTTAGATTGGAGTGGGAAGTGGAAGTTCCTGCCTATAGATTCTATACCTTCTTTGTTACCTTACCTAACTAACTAAATGTCTCAGCCATAAATGTTGGATCCTCCATCTCATAAATCCAATCTAAATTTGGATTGACTGCCATGAGATCATTATATCAATATTGAACATGATTAACTGATGATAATTAAATTCTCTAATTGAATGACTTGTAGATAAAAATAATTCAAACTAATATGAAAATATTTCAAACTAATATGAAAATATTAGATGTGAACCTTCTAATTGTTTAATGTAGAGCCATAGGTTGTAAATAGTAAAATACTTCTCTTGTTGGTCAAGTCGTGAAGGGGTTCATTCCAAACGTATCATGAAGCATGCAGGAGAGGACTACGTGCTTGACCAACCCAACAGGAAAAAACTCCTTGGTGAAACAGACATGTCTGGGAAGATGCATACTGCAACAGCTTCAAATATGCTTTTAGGAAGCATGGACTGTGGAACCTCAAGGCAAGATTTTTTTTTTTTTTTTTGCTTCTGTGTTAATTGGTTGCATTTCTTGGAATGTATATGTTTGAGCATACTCTCACCATGCTCACAACTGGAAGCACTGCAGTTTAGGTTTGGAACATGAACAACCAACCTCTGAAGATCAGGGACATCAGTACCCAAATTCTTCCACCAAACACCTAGAATATCAATATGAAAATTTTAACAAATTAATTATTTCAAAGTTTGGAAATAATAGAAAATGATGTAATATTTGAAGATTCAAATTTCAGCAATCATCTTAAAGATGATGGAGTGGGAGGAGACATGACAAATTGTAAATGACATCTTCTTTTTCCTAATCTTATTATTCACCAGGACTGAGAATTATCATCTAACAAGATGGAAAGTTGACCTGTTTTCTGCATTCAGTTTTGTGTATTTTGCTTTACGCACTTGAAGGCCTCTAATGCCATATTGGCTTGGTTGGTTACATAGAGCAGGAATTTTTGACAAAGGCTAATGCCATGGCCAGGTATTAGGGCAATCTAGTCTTTAAATTGATTTATGCCACCACATGATTCATTCCCATAACAATTACATTTCACTTTTGTTTTCACCATACTTGTAGTGTACAGGTAGTTCCATGCAAAATCCCTTGCCATTGGCATTTCTGATTTATCTGTTCATGTGGTTTAAAATTTTTGTGTAAATCCTGCTTAAAAAGAAAATTTGCTTGGCCCCACCAACCTTGACCAAGAATGACAGTTCTGATTTGAACTTGCTTTCCAGTCTTAGATTGCCTCCAATGTTACCAGTCTCACTACTATGGCACTTGAAGAACTAAGAAGGCTTCATATTATACAATGCTTGACCATCAACAGTTTGATGCAAATGTAGTTTCTTTATCTTTAATAAATGAAGTTTATACTTTGGATGTTGCATATACATGGCTTGGGCATGATGGTAGATTGTTGTGAAGTGCTGAAATTGTTATTCAGTTTTACATTTTGTTAATCCTATCAATTTCATACACAGCTTCTTTGAAAGCAAGGTTTAACCTAGGAATCAGATGAGACCCCAAACATGTGATCAACTTTTTGCATGATTGCTTTGAAAGCAGGTTATGAGCTTATATTTCACAAAAGTTAATTGAATTTCAGCTGTAATCAGTTGATTTTCTGTTGAGATTTGCAGGTATTTGGATGCCAAAAAGAAAAAGCATAAGAAAGCAAAAAGTGATGATGATATGGACTTTCCACAGCACGAGAAGATAAAGTTTGGAGAGGTTGTAAGTGCTCCGCCAAAACTCGAGTTTCCAAAGAAGGCCACTGCAGTATGTATTAACCATCTTTATACCATGTTCTAGTTTTTTGCAAATTTAATGACCAGACTTGATCAGGTATATGCATTTCTAAATCACTGGTTGTATTCTCTATGTTCGCTCTATTCTTGGAAACACTATAGCTGGTGGGTCATTCATTCTTTCATGGCAACTATGGACCGCAATTATCTCATATTTCTTAGTTATTTGTATTCTTATTTATGGGAAACTCCTTCTATCATTGTTTTATCATTCATTCATTTGATGTGTCAGTATTTTCTTGTAGTGTTTATAAATATATTAAACCTATATTTATATGTGTGTGTATATAAAGAGAGAGAGAGAGAGAGAGAGAGAGAGAGAGAGAGAGAGAGAGAGAGATTTATTACATATATTAAACCATATCTATACATCTATATAGAGATATAGGTTTTACATACATACATATATGTGTGTGTGTGTGTGTATACACATGTACATATACATATATACATATATACATAGGTACATATACATATTTACAGTTCACATAGTAGCATTCTATTTACACAGCAGTGACACATCATTTCCAAAGTATAAGTGGAATTCAATCACTTGGGTTTAATATGGGAAAACTCTGCAAAAACTTGTTAACTAAAAAACAATGTACAATTTATTGGAACAAACACTCAATCTCATCACTTAGGAAATCTGGACCAAATAATATCAATTATGCTGGCTGGTACAAACCCTAGATCACATCAAATATTTAGATCTGAACCAAATATGCATGTGGAAAACTCTCAAAGTCTGATTTTATTAATTTTGTAACTGCTAGGAGTTATTACAAGACTGAAATATGCTATTAAAAATCTGAGAATGATAAATTGTACTCACTGAACCCCCGATCTGAATTTATTTTGTCAAACCTTGACTGGTACGGCTAGTAATTGACTGGTACAACGACTGTACAACTGCTGCGGACTCCTGAAAAGCAATTAAAATTATTTTTTCCCTTTCCTCCTACTGATGGTGTATGCAGATCTGACCCTAGGGCTGATCCTCTAACATGTATGGTCGCCCTTAAAGCTGTTACAGACCTGTACAGCTTCAATAAATGCTGGTACAACTGGTATGAAGGTGTTGTATGGACTGGATCTGGGATTAGGCGGTTGGAAATGATGCCAAAATTGTCCTTAATGCTAGTGTTTGACTGGAATCTCCTAAATCAACAATTAATACCTTCCAAACTGATTTGCCCACCTTGCCAATATTATTTCTGATTTTAAAAAAAATTTATTTATGACTTTGTGAAACTAGGCAACCTCCCAAAATGATGGAAAAATCCTTCAATGATTCCAAACAACAATTTGCCCTTGTAGAAAATCTCCAAAAATCTCAAATAATTATTTGCTTGCAAATTTTGATCTCTTTACCTTGAAAATCCACACAAATATTGAATTAGCACACTATGCAAACTCTAGGTGGATTTGCCAATGCCGGAAAATTGAGGGTTTCTGTTCTCACCTATGGAAAAAGAGACTCAAGGGGGTTTTCGTCCTCCTAGATCACAAATTGCAGCCAAGGGTTTTCGTCCTTGGATGCCCTAGATTGAACAAATTGCTCAAATCTGAAAATTGGATGCAAAAGGATAACTTAAATGATGATTCAAATGAAGATAGGCACCTCCTTGATATACCTTTTCAAATTGGGCCCTTGGGTCCTAAATTTCCCGCTAAGTATTTAAAAATAATTTTCTAAGTTGCCAGTTCTGGTACGGGAACAGGTTCGGGAGCGGGGTTCTGGTACGCCGGTACGGCGAAATTTTTTTTTTTTTCTGTGGGTACGGCTGGGTACGGCTGTACTATATATATATATTTTATATATATATATATATTTATTTATATAGTATAACTGTATATACCAAAAAAATTAAAAAATATACAGAATTGAACATACATAATACATTTGAATCTTGATTGATAATTTAGATGACCAATGAACAATGAAACATTGAAAATCATTACAAATACTCAGTAGTCAGTACTGTATTACAAAATTTGAAATTCCAAAATAGTAAAATACTATAAGTATAAGTCTATAATCAAGATTCAAAAGTCAATCTTTCTCTCTTCAATCTTCATCAAAAGGATCTAGATCTAAGTCATCATCATTGGTTGGTTGCAAATCGTTTGAAACATCAACATATGGAGTGCCACTCGCACTATGTACATCATGTAGAAAATTCTCCTCATCATCTACAGTGATTGTAGCAAGCTCTGTAATAGATGCATCCAAGTTGGCACACTCAGGGGCTATATCCCAATTCTTCGCTGCCCCGTCCTTGTACTCAACTTGCTTATGTGATAGAAGACGCAAGTTGGAGTGGACATAGACCAAGTCTTCTGGCTTTTTAGCAGCCAATCGATTACGCTTCACTGAGTGGATATAGGAGTATGTACTCCAATTCCGTTCAGTCGAAGAAGAACTTGCAACCTATTCAAATTTCAAATTAGAGCTCTAGTCAATACAACTTTAAAATGCAAAAAATGGTAAGTACTAAGAATGTTAAAATAAAACATGCTTACTTGTGATAGAACTTTGATTGCAAGAGGCTGGAGCAAAACATAATCTTGCCCATGGAGGTACCACCATGTATGTGCATCTTCCTTGTACATGTCTGCAATAGCACACATACTATGCTCTCGTCCTTGTATGAACTTGCCAAACTCTTTCCTAACACCATTCACCATTTCTGGATCGGAGTAGATTCTTCGAAATGCTTTCATGCAGCCGGAAGCAACTTCTCTATCTCTATATGGTGCGGTTCTCCCCGGCAAAGCAAGTATCTCAGTACTATAATATTTGGGAGACAAGGCATATGCAAGGAGGTGCAAGGGTGTGTTCATCTTGTCCCAACGGTCATCAATGATTTTTTTGACACTTAGGAAAAATGTTTCATTGGGGTCATTGTCCTTTTGTGTTATTATGCTCTTTATTTTTTCTACCATGGAGTCAATGCCATCATAGATTTCCCCCAAACATGGCTGATCTGTATCAGCAAACCTAAGCATACTCATGATAGGCTCCGTGAAACTCAAAACATATTGCACACGTTCCCAGAACTCATCAGCTAGGATCAATGACTTCACCTTTTGAGCCCTTTCTGAATTAGCTGTCTTCCATATACTCCATTGGTGGCTAGTGACCATGGAGCCTAATGCCTCTTTCACCTTCACAAGTCGTCTCAAAACGATTGTGTGTGATGCAAATCGGGTCTCAGCAACCTAATGTTATGTAAAAAAACAAGTTAATAACACATTAAAAATTAAAATCTAAATCAAGAATCTAAATCAATGAATCATGCAACTCAAGTAAATAAAAATATGGCATAAGTTAAAATTAAAATAAACTAAATTTACCTTCAACAACTCCAAATGCGAGAAAGACCTGAAGATGCCTTGTGACATATGATGGTTTGTCACAAACATTTGAATCTCCTCACCCTCATTGTATGTATTTTTCACCCAATCTATTTGAGTGCCAATTGCTTGCATCACCAAGTTAAGGGAGTGTACGGTACATGGTGTCCAAAATATGTGTGAGTATCTTTCCTCAACCAAAGCACCTGCTGCCCTACAATTTTTTGCATTGTCTGTAATGACTTGGACAACATTTTCAACACCCACCATCTCTATGGACTCAATGAGGATTTTGGAAATAAATTGTGCATCCTTGATTTCCCCCTCACAATCAACCGACTTCAAAAACATTGCCCCTTTGGGGGACACAGCAATAACATTTATTAAAGGTCGGTTTTTGCAATCTTTCCATCCATCAGAAACAATGGACACTCCTGTTTCAATCCATGAATCTCTAATTGGTTTTAGTGATTTCTCTACATAACTTTTTTCTTTTGCCAATAAAGTGGTTCGCACTTTTTCATAACCAGGACCTGTATAATCAGAAGGTGCATTACTAATTGCTACCACCATTTCCCGCCAATATGGTGATCTCACCAAGTTGAAAGGAAGACCATTGGCATAAATGCAACGTGCAATTTTTTCATCTACAATATCTCTCGTTTCATTTTGAAATGCCTTTGCCAATGGACCTCTTTTGCAAGAAGAAGAGGGTTCATCATCTTGGTTTACATCCAAGTCCAAGAAAGGATGTTGTGGCCTAGAACAAGGAGCTTCTGTAGGTGGATTCATTGATGTTTTCTTTGTTAAAGGATGAGCTCTTGGTTTTGCTCTTGCACTCTTTTCATCAGCTTCTTCTTGTTCTTTAATGTATGCCATAATTTGTGCTTTTGGCAACCCCCTCTTGTTTGGCCCTTCACATATTTTTATTCCTTTTCCACTTATGGCACATAAGTGAGCTTTCAATCGAGTATATGAGCTCTTAAATGTGACTTTGCACTCATTACAAACCCAAACAAAAGCCCCACCTCCTGCTAGTTGTTCAATCATGTCGACATGTCTCCAAAGAGGAGATCCTTGATCATATTTAAGTTGTTTACTCTTCTCAAGACCCACCGAACTTGAACTAGTAGGCGTAGCCATTTCACTTTCAAATAGATTGCTGTTTAAGAAATTACAAAATTTAAATTAAAATAATAAAAATTAAAATATAATAAAAATGTTCTAACCCTACACACTAATAAAACACCTAAACATTCAAGAGAAACAATAAAATATGTTTAAAAAATGTTCAAACTTGTTTTTTTTTTTCAAAAAAAAAGTTGAAATTTTTGAAAAAAATTTGAAAAAATTTAAAAATCCATAAAAAACTTGAACAAATTCAACAAAAACTAGAAAAAATAGGTTAAACTACTTACCTCAGATCAATAGATGACCTTTGTGCAAGCTACAATCCTTCCTTGGTGCTTTGCAATCGATTCCGGATGCCCTCCACAATGCAAAGCAGCAGCAAAAATGAACAAAATGTGAAAAACCCTTGTGAAATGGAGGAGGAGTTGCAAAAATAAGAAATGAATAGGGTCGTTTTTGTTATATTCACCTTTTTAGGGTTTTTGTTTTTGTTTTTTTTCATTAAAAATTGAGTTTTAAATTCGTTTTTTTTAATTTTTAACATTAAAAAAAAAATTTCCCGCCCGCGGGAGCATCTGGGAGCGGGTGGGAGCGGACGGGTGCGGGCAGGGAGCGCCCCGCCCGCCCCGGGTTCTCTGTGGGTTCGCCTATGGCGAACCCACAGAGAACCCGGGGCGGGCGGGGCGCTCCCTGCCCGCACCCGTCGCCGCTCCCGAGCCCGCTCCCGCTCCCGCTCCCGTCGGGTACCGTACCCGCACCCTGCACCGGCGTTTCCGGTAACTTAGATAATTTTTTAAATTTAATTTAATTTAATTTTTAGTTTAAGTATTTAGAAATACTTTTTATTTTTATTTATTTTAATATTAGTGTTTAAAAACAACACCTTTTATTTTAATTATAATAATATTATTAAGTTGCCCCTTAAAGTTAGAAATTATCGGGCCCAACTTAAATAATATTATTAATTATTTAAAATTTTAATCTAAAAAAGGGGACATGACAATACATTATAAAATGCTAATTTTAAAAAATTGCACAGGACTTTTAAAAATCTATTTTACTTTCATTTAAGAGGTTTATTTAAAAAACAAATATGTGTCCCTAAAATAGTAGGTTGTGCTATCATGAAACATGGCCTACTATTTTAGGGAAGCCCTATGTTTTTTACCTAAACCCTCATTAGAGTAAAACTTAAAAGAAAAACCCTCGTTGTGGTATAAAATTTAACTTCTAAAAGAAATCTATTCAAAGTAAAAGAAAATTTAAAATACCTTAACACTAACCTTAAACCAAAAATTTTCAATCTGTCTTTGCTCTGTATTTTTCTATCTGTAAGTGTAAACATGAACCAAAAAAAGATTAAAAAAATAAAATGAAAACCACTTGTTCAAAAACTTAGGTGAATCTTCTGATAAAATGAGTGATGGTAGTTGTCTGATTGACATGGCCTGCAGTGTGTGCCTCCCTTTTTCATATCATTGCACTAGCTTGATGTTGGCTTTTTGAGACATTATTGGCTATGGATGGGTGAAGAGAGTTCCTTAGTACTCGTCTTCAAGTAGATAAGTATTTTGAGGAAGACACAATTATAATTCTGCATCTTATTTTCTGTTATGAGTAAAAGCCCTGTTAATAGAAGAGCCATTGTTATACTGCTTTACTTTCTGTTAGAGGTTAGAAGATTGTTCTCTCTTGTGGAATCTTTTCATAAGAACACTTTTTTTTTTTTTTAAAGATAATGCGCTGGTAAACTTTTTTAACGTGACCGGCGACGCTGGTGCGACATGCCCTCCGGCTCCACACGAATGCTTTTGCCCGGAGCAATGAACCAGTGAGGCCACAACATTGGGGACCTCATCCCCTAGCAAGAACACTTCAAACCCACGAGCTCGTTGGCCCAGCGGAGGCATAATGCCTGCGAGCTCGTTGGCCCAGTGGGGGTTTGAACTCTGGTGGCGGCCACTACAACTGAGCGACTTAACCACCGAACCACGCCCTTATCGGCATAAGAACACCTTTTATAAATAGTTATTGCATTTATGATTTTTGTTATAGTGTTGTGCATTGAAGATATGGTTTAATGCTGCATAGTGCATATGCTGTCTTTCTTTCCTATCAAGCATAATCACAGATTGGATGGGCTGAGACAAATCAACAGAAACAGGGATACTTCCAAATTTGCAGCAGATAGGTGAAAATTTACCCAACGTGAATTGGGCCAAAGCAAAGCAATACAAGAGGTTGGAACTTGTAGCTGCATGTCTGTGTACAATTGGGTTTGGCATGGAACATATTTGTAGCAATAACAAGCACAACTACACTATTTAAGACTAAGGGGGTCACGTGCACACCCAAAGATAGATTACACCTATACACCCAAAAGATAGATTGCACTTGCAATCTAGAAAGATGGAGGAAATACTTCTCCAAAAGATGTGAAAATATCATTTTTACCTGCTTGATAATGAAAATATTATTGATTACACAGACAGCCCTTATTTACAATAGTGAATAAAGTGAATGCTACCTACATAATCATATTGACTAGATACAATGAATCTACCAATAGCTTCTTATATAAACCACCTATACAATCACAGTGAGAGTAGTAGCAAGTTATCTCTATCAAATATCTACCTACCGCCATTTATATAAATAATATTATGAGACAAAATATGAGCTTTTTAACAAAATAGCATATTTACATTGCATAACAAATCATGTGTTTAGTAATACAACATGCTCTCCTCCTTGGGAAGTTTTGTCCCAAAATTGAGAACCAAATTGAACCTCCCTCATACATCTTCTTTTGTTTCTTTTCCCTTTTCTTGAAGATGATCACTTGCAACTCCTTGAATGGGTAAAAGCCTTGACCACGGTCTATTTTGATGAACTAAATGAAATTATTCACTATACTTTGATGTAGATGCTCAAGGGCATTATATGGATCTATGTAGGGCTTAACCAATCCATCATAAACCATCTTTAATGTATGACTTGAATCATCATCCACATAAATACGTAATATGGAAGATTCAAGCTCAAATATCTCTTTAGTCACTTCCTGTTCTTCGTAAAGATCCTCATCCCAAATCCCTTGTGGTGGTTCTTGAGTTTCATAGGGATTGCCATCCAATACTACTTTTGTTTCATAGTCTTACATGTGGATCTTCACCCCAGCAATTTTACTTCGTCTTCATGGGGATATTCATTTTGTACAACTAATGGTGAATGCTCTTCTTCAAGTCAACCTAGTAAAGAATCCTCTTTTTGGTTCAACTCTTTTCCTATGGTTTACAACAGCTATTCTTTTGGCTTCATTAGTAATTCCACTGCCTCTACCCTAGTCACCTATCGAGATTGATTCTTTTAGATGCTTGATAAACTTGGGTTTTAAGGGTTTAAATAATGGAAGAGCTTAAACAGTTGGCATGTTGTGGCTGTTTAGTTGGGGAGAGGGCCTCAAATAAAGAACAATGTGCCGGTTTTTACTATCAACCATAAATAATAGTAAACTTTATGATATTTGTGCAATCGAGTTTTTGGATTTAACCGTGTAAGAATTTTGTTAGCATCTCCCTTTCCTTGACATCTTGCTTATCAAAAATCCTGATGGTTCCTTGGATCGTTGTGTTTTTCGTAAAGCTACCCACACTAACCTTTACCTCCATTCTTCTCATCACCACCCCACTCAAAAAATGGGTATCCTTAAAACTTTAGCCACTAGGGCCTTTCGTATTTGTGACAATGCAAACTTAGACCAAGAGCTTTCCCACCTTAGCAAAGTCTTCAAATTAAATGGGTACAAGAACAAGCATATTTCAAGAGCTTTCAACCAAGCCAAGTCTCGCTTCCTCTCCAAACCCAAGGTTACCCTCCCCTCGCCCCCCTCTCTGGACCTCCCTATTGCCTCCCTCCCCTACATTGAAGGCATTTCTAACAAAATTTCCAAAATCCTTCTTAAAAAGGGCCTCCGATGTGCCTTCAAACCCATTGCAACCTTAAGAACCCACATCCCCTCTCTCAAAGACCCCAAAGATGTCCGTCTTGACTTAGGGGTCTACAAGGTTGTCTGTTCCTGTGGTACACCCTATATAGGTGAGACGGGTCGCTCTTTTAGTACTAGAATCAAAGAGCATTGTGTTGACATTAGACATGATTGAGTTCTCAAATCTGCCTTGGCTGAACACTCCTTTTCCGCCAAGCACCATATTTGTTTAGAAGACACCCAAATCTTGGCCATAGAGGACAACTACTTAAAGAGGAAGCTCAAAGAAGCCATAGAAATTAACAATCACCCCTCTAACCTCAATCGTGATGATGGGTGGAGTCTAAGTTTCTCTTGGCAACCCTTGCTTTCTAGCCTAAGAAACCTCCCCCTCCACCCATCTTGACCCTCTTTCTAGTCGGGCCTAGGTGTTTTCCTCCCCCTTTTTCCTTCCCCTCTCGTCGTCTTTTGTGTCCACCTCCCCATATGGGGGATCACCCCTCCCTCCTTGCTCCCTCTTCTCTTCCTGCCTGCCTCTCCTAGGGAGCCCTCTCCATCACTTCATCCAGTATCCTCTCCCATAGATCTAGACCCCCCGAGTCTCTTGTTGCCCCCCCTTTATAGGTTTATATTCCTTTGAATGTTTGGTTATACCTTTCTTATGTATACGCTTTAGAACTTAGTTGTGTTCTCTTTTGGTCAAATTTCTTGATTTTTAGTTTTTGGATTAATTCCTTTGGTTTATTTTTAGGTTTCCTTCCATGGTGTTAGCTTGGACTTGTGGTCTTTTTTATCTTTGTTTTTTCATGCTGCTGTCATTAGTGTTCGCTTTCCTTTTGTTCTTTGTGGTCTATTTACTTATGCATATATAAACCTTATTTATATATATATTCATTGTATAGATACCTTCTTTTTTGTTTTCTTTGTTTTTTGATTGTTTAGATTGACGATATATATATATATATATATATCTCTCTGTGTGTATGTTTGTTTATAGATTTGTTTTTATTTTTTTTACTTCCTTTTGTTTAGACATATCTATCTAATTATTTCATACATTTTTATATATGCTAGATTATACACCTATATGTATGATTAGAGGCATTTAACTTTTTCATATTTTTTAATCTTTAAGTTTTCTTTCCATCTTTTCTATTTATATATTGGGTGTATGTGCGTGTGGACATTTGCTTTAAGTATGTTTGTCTATAGATTTGTTTTTATTTGATACTTTCTTTTGTTTAGACATATTTGTCTAATTTTTATACATTTCCATATATACTAGACTATACTCCTATATATGCTTAGAGGCATTTAACTTTCTCATATTACATCTATTTTTTATTTTTAAGTTTTCTTTCTTTCTTTTTAAACTCCTTTTTCTCCGTGCAACCTCCAACCCCTCTTCTATTTAGTCTGACCTGGTTTGCAATTCACCATTTTTCCTATAGATCTCTACATCCTGATGATGGATCACAGAGTGTGATTCAAAATGTTTTTTGATGCTAACAAAATTCTTACACAGTTAAATCCAGAAACTCGATTGCACAATATTATGGACTGTGGAAATCTGATGTCTTTAATTTATGATCTTTGTTATCTCTTAATACTTATATGAAATTATGAAAAAAATATTCATTTGAAAGCTTAATGGATCTTCTTTCATGCACAGAAAATACATCTAAATTGGATGCTTGAACTAAAAGTTATACCCCATCGAAATTAGGGTACCAGAAGTTGCAGTTTTCCAGGTGATCCCAGAATAAAAGCTTATGATAGCTATATCTCCCTCAATACAACTCTGAAATTGACGAGTTTGTACTTGTTGCAAGTGTCTCTAAGTTTGCCTTAAACAAAAAAATCTCATTTCAATCTGACACTTAAGCCAAAAGTTATGCTCTCCCTTTCTTCCCTAGAGATCACATACTAGCTTAAATACAACCTGTACCATACTTGGAAGTTGGAGCAATAACCAGTACAACTACACAAACTTAAACAATGGGAACACATGCACGCCCAGATGATGATTGCACCTACAATTCTAGAAACATGGAGGGAGTAATTTTCTAAAAGATGTGAAAATAGGATTTGATTATATAGACAGGGGGATAATAAACCCCCTCCTATAATAAGGTGGGTAGCTTCTCACACAAGCTCCCTACATAATCATATTGACTAGATGCAATGAACCTGTTGGTGCCCAAAAAAATCAGTCCTCAAAGTGCCCTTAAAAAACCCAAAAAATTCAAAAATCATGTGCAAAATTCCTTAGCAAATGTCACCATTGGATAGAGAATTCCATTCTGAGCAACTTTGCCTTTTAAACCATGTCGAAGTTCCTTAATATGAAAAAGTTATCCTTGGTCAAAATTTGGTCTTTGTATATTTTGCCTTGATCAAATGGTTATGTCTTGCTCCCTTTTGCCCCTTAGAAAATTTTCAATTTTTGCCTTATTATCGGCAAATCGGCGAAGATTCTAACTTTCGAACTTGTTCTCAAGTTCATTTTTTTTGCCGATTCGCCGATAATGATATTTGCCGACAAGGAAGTGTGAGGGGCAAAGGGAGGCATGTGGTTCATTGGCGGCAAAATGAAGATAGTGAAGCCTTTTATCGGCGAAATGCATAAGTTCCAAGGTTCGTGAGGTTCGTTGATGGTGGAAATCGCCGACAATGCAGAAGGAGGTTGTCGAGGCATGAAATTGACTAAGGCATAAAAGGAAGATAGGTGCTTTGTCGGGGAATCAGCTAAAGGACGAACCGTGGAACAATTCAAATTTTTGGTAGTTCACCGATAAGCGTTTTCGCCGACAATAAGGAAAAGATGGAGAGGTTTGGCAAAGGGCAACTTTGCCGATATAGGGCAAGAGGGGACTACAAGGGCTTGGTTCTGTAAAGGGTCATTTTGTTGATAATGGGCAAAACATAAAGCAAAAGATGGGTTCAACAAATTTCATATTTGCTGATAAGGTTGGCGGGGGAAGATGAAGTTCGTGATTTGGCATTTTTGCAGATAATGAGGAACTAGCAAACTAGTTCGGAATCTTCATAATTCGCCGATAAGGCGATAAGGGAGATGGTTCACAAATTTTAGATTTTGTTGATAAAGGCAAAATGGCTTAGGTCCGGCAAAATGATGTTTTGCCGAAGGCGATATAAAGAGAAAAGGCCCTTGGTTTTGAAATGAAGACTTTTGCCGATAAGGGCAAAGTTAGTTGGTTCGACAAAAGTCAGTTTTGCCGATAAAGGCGGGAAATGGTGCAAAGGGCGGCAGGTTCGGAAAAGTGAACTTTTGCTGACGAAGTGGAAGCAGGTGCAAATAAAGATGAGTTTGACAAAGTGGGTTTTTGCCAATAAGCATGAAAAGGCGCCAAGTAAGTAATGTTCAGCAAATTGAAGATTTACCGATAGAAGGTAGAGCCGACCAATTTTGAAAATGTAAAAAGTTGCCGACAGAAAAATGAGGGCGTTGAAGAAAAGTTCGTGAATGCAGAAAATTGTCGATAAGGCAAATGGTGAAAAGGAAGGCGACAAGCAGATGAAGAAATGTGTTGATGTGACACAGGTCGCTGGAACAGTATGCGTAGGTACAAAATTTAATATGGGGATGGTGTGTTCCAGTATCCCATATCTTTTGTAGGTACCTCAAGGGCTCAAATCTACTTGTAGGGCATGGGTGCGCAAGATTTCTGTTGATTCCCCTGACATGGCTATGCGCCACGTCTTGTGTTGCAGCACTTGCTTGTTGATTGGTATTTCAACGCCCAGAAGTTGCATAGAATAGAACTATATATGCATCGATTTCAGATGTTCTAGAGGTTGGTCTCTGAGCCAATTGTCTGGTCTGGGAGAGCCTAAGGAGTTTCTCTGTCATCAACACACGATTTGGTCTAGTTTGTTAGTGACGGGATATATTCAGTATTGTGTAGGAAGGTTTTATATTGCAGATTTGAATGTAGTGAATGTCTCCACGGGAGTTTGTAATGATTTTGGTAAATATGTAATCGTAGTTATGTATTTTCCCTTGCCACATTTGCTGGTATGATTGTAATAGAGGTTTGGAGGTGTGTGACAGTATCTAAGTTAATACAAGGCTTGCATTTGCCATTTCTTTGTTGCATGTGGATCATTGCAGTTCTCTTTTGGATCATTAAGTATGTCCATTGTATGAAGATCTATTTGAAAGTCATATATGTAAATGTATCCGTGATTCTGTTGATCTTTTGCTGTGTCTTTCCTTTCCTCTTTGCATTCCATGACTCTGTTGCCCAATAGAATAGGCACTAGTCCATATTGGATAGGGATCAAATTCTTTTTATAAATCAAACAAATCATTCACCTATGGTTCAGGGTAAAAACCATCTTCCTTTGCATGTATATTCGCACAGTTGAATCAGCTATATAGGGGTCATGTGATAGCCAGTTGTTCTTGACTTAGTGACAGCTTTTGGAGTCAAGATGATGAGTTGGGTTTGGTTGTCCAATATTTTTAGTTGTTCATCTGGTTTGAACTTAATACTTATTTAGGTATACCCCTTGGAATATCCCTCCCGAGTTTAAGCTGAGCTTGAAGTGCAGAGGAGTCTACCCACTCCTATTAGTTGGCCAAAATCACCCAAAACTTGTTGATAAACTTCTTCCTTTCATCTTGATGACAGTCCCTGGCCTAGGTGATTTAGGAAAGTTTTAGAGTTTTGTGCTACAATTATTTTGGGTCCTAACAGAACCTACCAGCGACTTCTTAGATAATCTACCTGTTGGTGATTGTTTTTCGACAAGTCAACAATAGAGTAAAACACCAGAGTATCCCACTCTCTCTTAAATAAAGCTCTTCAAAAGCTAAACTATGTGATCCAGTGAAGTAACTTCAAGGTTTCTTATTTATGATTCATGATAGGTTAACTCAGTGATTACATGTGATCTTGCTGATAATCACAAAGGGACTTACATTAGACTTCTTCATACTTTCATTTAGCTTATCTCTCCTTCAGTGTGGATGACATATGTACAAGGTTTCAATAATAAAGAAAAGTAAACGATAAAAGTTTAAGGAATCTAATCTAAGGTCAATGAGGTAATGACGATGCATGAATAGACAAACTCCTTAATTAATCTAACTCCACTTCGCCAAGGATGCCTACAACTACATGAAGTTGGTGCAATCTCCTAAGGTATGCGAATGGTTTTCAAATCATGAAGGCTTATATAAGCACCCATTGGATGGCGCAACTCAAACAAGCATCCATAATCGAAGCAAATGAGGCTCAGACTAACTTTACACAACACTTCACCAGCGATGAATGTTAAAAGCATGAGCTAGGAGTTGATCAAATATTCAATACAACATGCATTATATCAATGAGCTTCTAATCTACTTCTAATCTAATTTGAAACATCTCTTCATTCAATTCAAAATACAAGAAACCATGTGATTCCACAAGACAATACTTAACACCAAATAATGAACTCCAATGTTTTTGCATTAATCTTGGGAAATATGTACAACAACTTCAAGTCCTCTCAGAGAATTTCAAGAGTTTCTCCTATTCTACTCCTACAAAACTAGTAATTACAAATGAGGCAACAAGGCCTTTATATAATGGTTCAAAAATACAATGAATGGCTTAGATCATTTCATGTAGCCAAGGGCTTAGATCATGCCACCTCGGTAGGTAGTTACAACAAATTACTATCTTTAGTACAAAAGAGAGGCAATGAAGGCATGCTTTCCAAGAAGATGAGGATAAGATGGAATCTTTGGAGCATCTTCCACATGGACGTCCTCTTTGGCTTCTTGTTTGTCAAATGACGTGGCAACTTTGTGATTGGTTTGATGATGAGTGTCAGCTACGTAGGTGCCACCTTAGCATATTCCCAAATTGTATCATCTTGTGATGTCTTTGCTGTGATTGCTTGAACTTGTATGTTTGGGATGTATCTTGTAGATCTTGCCTCGTTCATCTTCTTGTAAATTAGATGTATGATAGATGTTGCTCATTTGATTTAACTTTTGTAATGCTTCCTCTTCTTTTGCAGGTGAGATATATGATGTTCTTCTTTGGATGCATCTTCTTGAAGAGTGTAGTAGTATAGAGTAGATGATGATGATGCTTCCCATCCTCTTCATATGTAGAGTAGACTCTCATAGACTTGAAGATTGTAGAGTTTTGAAGTTGAATGGATGAATGTCTTTGCTTGAAGTATAATTCCATGGATAGACGCCTTCAAAGATGATGATGTATATTTGAACTTGATGTAGAGTAGATAAAATGCTCCAACTTGATGATAACACCTTCCTTATGACTTCTCAAGGAGACTTGAAAGCATCGGAGGAACTTGAAACTTTGGAGATGTTTTTGGAATGCTTGATGATATGAAGATCCTTTGGAGTGTAGATATTGATGACATCTTCCTTATATATGAAGTAGCTGAATTCTCAAGGAGGCTCGAATGTACTGGAGGTTCTTGAAATGCTTAATGAGGATGAGAAGTCCCTTTGGAGCAGCTACATGCTAATCTTGAAGGTTGAAAGAACTTGAAGTAGAGTGTGGATGAAAGTCTTGTCTTGTGATCATGATGCAATTGAAGATGAAGCATGTTGATCTTGAAGGGATGCTCTCTTCTCCTAGCATAAAGGTGTTTCAAGCCTTTTCTTCTTCGATGACTTCTGCCCATCCTACAAGACATAAGCAAGAATAAATAACTTTGAAAATAAATCATTTCAGCCTCCTATAAGATGGAATCTCACAAGAAGATCATAATTTTACCATCACAATTCACTATCTTCTTGCAAATGTTCATTCATACTTACATAATTTGTTCTTAAAACAATCAAGTCTGCTGAAAAATGAAAGAAAATCAGAAATTTGTTTACAGATCAGACTTAGAAATGGATTGCTTTTTCATGGATATCTTCAAAATTTGGTCAAATTCGGAAAAATTACAAGGGTGCAGTGGTTGAAGATTTTAAATCCTCATCCCAAAACTTCTTAAACTTAACTTTCAAATCATCTTTTGGCGCATCAGTTAGAAATTTTAGATCTTCCTTTCATCACTTACAAACCTGAATTCTTCTCCTCCTTCTAGGCGCATTGGTTGACAATTTTGAATCCTCTAGCCTCTTGAATTTCGTGATTGAACACCCTCATCTCTTGGCGCACTAGATGGCTATTTTGATGTCTCTTCATCTCAATGGCGCATTAGATTAATATTTGACTTCTCCTTCAACATGATATTAAAACTTAAACTTAAATCAACTTCCCCAAGATGGCGCATTACTTCATAGTTTTGAACTCCCATTTCACTTGAAAAATTCCACACTACCCTTGGCGCAGCAGTTGAAGGTTTGGAATCCTCATCTCATTTAGGCGCATTGGATCAGGATATTAGGATCTTCTTGTGATGAGCGTATTGGTTGAAACTTTAGGCTCTCCTTGTAATCATACTTGGAAGGTGATGCATTAGATTGACTTCCCTTGAAATGATCCACATAACCCTTGGCACAGCACTTGAGACTTTTAGATCTTCATCTCATTTTAAACCTTAGGGCAGTGCATTAGATAAGGATCTTGAGGTCTTCATGTAAGCGCATTGGACTGAGTTCCTAGATCTCCCTAAGACTCCATATTGCCCTTGGCGCATCAGATGCTGATCTTGAATCCTCTAAAGTCAGCGCATTGGATGATGATCTTAACTTCTTCTTTAAAGTTAGTGGCATTTTGATCCTTATTCCATTTACTTATAAACTCAGCCTTGTCATCACCATTGGCGCATTGGTTGTGGATGTTAATCTCTGCTTTTATTCTCCTTGAAAGGTGGCGCAGCAGTTAAAGGTTTTCAATCTGCATTGAATTGCCTCATTTCATCCCTTACAAACTTTACCTTTTCAAAGTGCATTGGATCAGACTTTTGGGATCTCCTCCACATGAGATACAATTTCTTACCTCTTACTCCAATTAAAACTCCTAATATCTGCTTGAAGGATGTATTCTGATCTTTAGCGCAGCAGATTGAATCTTTGAATCTTCATTGAACCCTTAGAATACTTTCAACCTTCTTTCATTGAAGTGGCGCAACAGATGGCAATTTTAAATCCTCTTGCTTTGAGCGCATCACTTGAGAGTTTTGGGATCTTCTTGAAACTAGTGGTTTGGGCACATGGGATAAGAATAGTGAGTTCCCCTTAAAAGCGCATCAAAAACCAATTAACAACCTCTTTCTATATGTGGCGCAATGGTTGGAGGTTTCAATCTGTGATGCCCTGATATTAAGACATTGTTTGAATTAAAGATTTAAACATTACGATAAACGGTGAAGTTGGTGTTTATCATCATCAGTTTGAATGGTAATAATGTATATAATTGAATGATCTGTCATGTCCCCATAATTATGAAGTATTGAAATTCAATAAATATCAAAGAACAAATATAAAATTGCAATTCTATTATTAATGTTATAATTATAAATCAATAATAATAATGTTATTCAAGATAAGTAATTAATATAATAACAAAAAATAGACATAAGTATCTAATTAATATTATATATATATATATATATATATATATATATATATATTCAACTAATATTAATATTAATATTAATATATACCTTATTATTATAAATGTAAGTTAGTAACATTACTATTGTTATAAATATGATCGAATGAATATCATTATAAAGTGCAGATTATAACCAAATAAAAAGGGCACTGAAAAGTCAATAAATTCTTAGTGAGGCAGCGGACACCTCCAAAGAGGTGCGATCCCATGTACCACCGATTCCCAAGTCTCTATCATTAAGTATAAAAGGGCAGATCGGGTGGAAGAAGAAAGGGGGGATAAGAGGGGATATATTCAGATTAATAAATGAAATATACGCAGCAGAGCAACATTGGTAATAAGGCAGCAATAGAGAGTATGAAGATATTAATTAAGACAAGACAGTTTATAGGGGAAATACAGATTTAAGAAGAAGAATATATGCTTATTTAAGTATATATATATATACATATACACACACACACACCAGTGGACTTATAAATAGAAGTATGCAGATGTGAGGGAAGAAGAGAAACAGATCAGCAAACCATAGAATCTTTGTTTGCATAAGTTATCTTGTGATTATAGATTTGTAGTAACATATGATTGGTAGGATCTATGGGAGTTTAGATATGATCATGCATATTGTGATATCATCTCCATGATTCATTTGTATGGTTGATAGAATTGTTTGCAACTATGAGTTTGATTAGTTTATTAGGTATTAATGTGGATTCTTGTATGAATGTCATGATGAGGGAATTGAGGGCCTACGAGGAGGGGAAACGGCGTTGGGATCATCTTCTAAGTACCCCACCCCATGGTGGATGGCTGAGGCCTGCCACATGTGGGCCAAGAGGGCATAAGAGGCCGCTCTTGGGCTTAGAAGGAGTGATTTCCGGGACACCCTACTGTAGTTGCACTCCAACCTCCCATCATAGTGATTAATTGAATCATAAGAAGAAACAGAATGGTTCTGATAAGGGGAACGGTGATAGGACGCCTCATTAGGCACCCCACCCCATATGGATGGCAAGAGGCCACATGGGGCCAAGAGGGGTGGAACACCCGCTCTTGGGCCTAGGGTAGAGGGTTTCTTGGGCACCCTATCAAACCATTTTGTTCCAAGAATTAGAAACCCTAACCCTAAACTTGTAGGATTTGAATTTTTAGGGTAAAATTAGTATTGTTCCAATTGGGGACATTACAAGTGGTATCAGAGCATCTTTCCTGCCATCTTGTGTATGTTTTATGTGTATTCAAATGTATTCAAGTGTATACCTTGTGATTTATGTGTATTCAAATGTATACTTCATGACTATGTATTCGAGTGTACTTGTATTCAAGTGTATACTCTATGACTTTGTATTTGAGTGCATACTCTATGACTTATATTTGCATGACTTTGTAATTCTATTTGAGTGTATACTCTATGACTGTGTAATTGTATTTGAATATGTACTCTATGACTTGCCTATGTATTCAAGTGTATACTCTATGACTTTGTAATTGTATTTGAGTGTGTACTCTGACTTGACTATGTATCTGACTGTATACTCTATGACTTGTATTTATATTCAAGTGTATACTCTATGATTTTGTATTCAAGTGGCTTGTATTTGTATTCAAGTGTATACTCAATGACTTTGTATTGTATACTCTGTGACTTTGTATTCAAGTGTATACTTCATGATGATGTATTTGAGTGTATACTCTGTGACTTTGTATTCAAGTGTATACTTCATGATGATGTATTCGAGTGTATACTCTGTGACTTTGTGTAAACTCCATGACTTATATGTATTCAAGTGTATGCAGGTGTATACCTTGTGAATTATGTATTCAAGTGTATTCATGCATGTAACTTGTATTCGAGTGTGTTCAAGTGTATACCTTGTGGCTTATATGTATGCGTGTATTCATGTGACTTATGTATCTAAGTGTATACTTTATGACTTACATGTATGCTTTGTGACTTGATGTACTCATACGTATACCTCATGTATTATTTGCATATATGCTTCATGCTTCTTGTAAATACTCTATTTATACTTTATGTATCACATGTATTGATGTCTTACTTCAACAAGATGTGTTCTTATAATTACTTTATGCTTAAAACTATGAGAGATGTTGTCTTTCCAGTGGCTCAAGCTACTCGGTTGCATGCTTGAGCTACCTAGTTGCGTGCTTGAGCTACCTGCTTGTCTACTTGAGCTACTTGCCTACTAGCTTGAGCTGGTTGCCTACGTTCTTGAGCTACTTGCCTACTTGCTTGAGCTGGTTGCCTACTTGCTTGAGCTGGTTGCCTATGTGCTTGAGCTACTTGCCTACTTGCTTGAGTTGGTTGCTTGCGTGCTTGAGCTCCTTGAGCTACTTGCCTACTTGCTTGAGCTGGTTGCCTATGTGCTTGAGCTACTTGCCTACTTGCTTAAGCTGGTTGCTTGCGTGCTTGAGCTACTTGCTTGTCTACTTGAGCTACTTGCCTACTAGCTTGAGCTGGTTGCCTACGTTCTTGAGCTACTTGCCTACTTGCTTGAGCTGGTTGCCTATGTGCTTGAGCTACTTGCCTACTTGCTTGAGCTGGTTGCCTATGTGCTTGAGCTACTTACCTACTTGCTTGAGCTGGTTGCTTGCATGCTTGAACTACTTGCTTGTCTACTTAGCTACTTGCCTACTTGCTTGAGCTGGTTGCTTGCGTGCTTGAGCTACTTGGTTGTCTACAATTTTATTATGTGATTAGATGGCAATGCATGTAACCTATAAATTGGTGTAATCACTTCTATATTTAACATCCTGAGGAGATCTCTCACCACCATTCAACCTTGAGGTAAAAAAGGGAAGAACATTTCATCTAAGAAAGATATCCAAAACATCATTAAAGAATTCAATTGAGATTTAGGACCACTAAGGTATCATATCAACCTGGGAGGGTCAATCTCTTAAAATCCAAATTAACAAATTTGAGGGGACATAATAAAGACAACTAGGAACCCACAAATGGGGAGAAAGATCTTAAAAGAAAAGTGGAAATTTATAATAGGATATATTCATCAAACTTAAATGAGATCAAATGTACTCACTCATTGAAACAAAAATGAAACAATCCAACCCATTTCATATGATCTACCTTGTAACTTATAACATTGATATAGTCAACTTTGTCATATTTTTCTACGTGTAACATCTAGGGTAGATCATTTCATCTGAGGATCTTCTTCTTTTAAGAGTAACCCTTCATTCATGATTAAAGATCAAGGATATCAGTATAAAATTAATACACATTAAGCTTACACAAGGATCATTCTCATTTACCAAACCCTGAATCAATAAAACAAATACTTTCCCAAAATATGAGAAAATAAATTCAGTACCAAAATATAGAGATATGAAAAGGTAAGGATGAAACCCCAACGGGATTGAAAAGAATGACTAACTATTGTACATCCTTCATTTAGCAATATAGGTATAATCGATATTTGGCTAAGATAAGTGATTCAAAACCCTATAAACTTCTCAAAAGAAATTAGCTTATCGAAAACCTTGTTTGAATACTTAAACAAATTTTCTCTCTATGACATCACATAATCAATTATTCCTCAAAACATGGTTATATTTTCCTATCATCACTAACTTTGAACATGACTCTTCTTTGGGGTCAATAACTTATCATAGGGTAAAACTACAAAATGACAAGTACAAGATTGAATTTTAGGATCAAAGATCAAGATGTCTTTTGGGTCCTTCTCTCTAAGGACAAGAGAAAACTTACCAATGGTTGTTGTTGGAAAATATCGGAAAATACGAACACATGAACATTTGTCAATAAGGGCCGTGGAACTAAGATACAGATACTAACAACAATTCCTCAGGGAGATCGATAGTTCTAGAGGTATCATAGTTATAATTGCTTGAGGACAAGCAATTTTGGGCGGGGTGGACTGTGATGTCCCGATATTAAGACATTGTTTAAATTAAAGATTTAAACATTACGATAAACGATGAAGTTGGTGTTTATCATCATTAGTTTGAATGGTAATAATGTATATAATTGAATGATCTGTCATGTCCCCATAATTATGAAGTATTGAAATTCAATAAATATCAAAGAACAAATATAAAATTGCAATTCTATTATTAATGTTATAATTATAAATCAATAATAATAATGTTATTCAAGATAAGTAATTAATATAATAACAAAAAATAGACATAAGTATCTAATTAATATATATATATATTCAACTAATATTAATATTAATATTAATATATACCTTATTATTATAAATGTAAGTAAATAACATTACTATTGTTATAAATATGATCGAATGAATATCATTATAAAGTGCAGATTATAACCAAATAAAAAGGGCGCTGAAAAGTCAATAAATTCTTAGTGAGGCAGCGGACACCTCCAAAGAGGTGCGATCCCATGTACCATCGATTCCCAAGTCTCTATCATTAAGTATAAAAGGGCAGATCGGGTGGAAGAAGAAAGGGGGGATAAGAGGGGATATATTCAGATTAATAAATGAAATATACGCAGCAGAGCAACATTGGTAATAAGGCAGCAATAGAGAGTATGAAGATATTAATTAAGACAAGACAGTTTATAGGGGAAATACAGATTTAAGAAGAAGAATATATGCTTATTTAAGTACACACACACACACACACACACACACACACACTAGTGGACTTATAAATAGAAGTATGCAGATGTGAGGGAAGAAGAGAAACAGATCAGCAAACCATAGAATCTTTGTTTGCATAAGTTATCTTGTGATTATAGATTTGTAGTAACATATGATTGGTAGGATCTATGGGAGTTTAGATATGATCATGCATATTGTGATATCATCTTCATGATTCATTTGTATGGTTGATAGAATTGTTTGCAACTATGAGTTTGATTAGTTTATTAGGTATTAATGTGGATTCTTGTATGAATGTCATGATGAGGGAATTGAGGGCCTACGAGGAGAGGAAACGGCGTTGGGATCATCTTCTAAGTACCCCACCCCATGGTGGATGGCTGAGGCCTGCCACATGTGGGCCAAGAGGGCATAAGAGGCTGCTCTTGGGCTTAGGAGTGATTTTCGGGACACCCTACTGTAGTTGCACTCCAACCTCCCATCATAGTGATTAATTGAATCATAAGAAGAAACAGAATGGTTCTGATAAGGGGAACGGTGATAGGACACCTCATTAGGCACCCCACCCCATATGGATGGCAAGAGGCCACATGGGGCCAAGAGGGGTGGAACACCCGCTCTTGGGCCTAGGGTAGAGGGTTTCTTGGGCACCCTATCAAACCATTTTGTTCCAAGAATTAGAAACCCTAACCCTAAACTTGTAGGATTTGAATTTTTAGGGTAAAATTAGTATTGTTCCAATTGGGGACATTACACAATCTCTCTAAAAAAAACTTCACAAAATTTACATTTCATCACCAAAACAAGCTTCGTCAACTTGGGCGCATTGGTTTAGCATCTTGATTCCTAATCTTATAACTTACAATTCCTCCCTCAAACTAGCCTTTTGCCTTGGGCGCATTGGTCTAGGCGCACTGGATCAAGTTTTTGGATCCTCTGGGGAACTTAGCCATTTTTCAGGGTCTCTCAGGGTAAAGGTATATTAAAAAATATATTTAAGTATAAGTCTTATACTTTAAATATTTTTCAATATACCTTTCAGGATGTTTGAGATAGGTCTTGAATCCATCAGATTTAACATGCAAAATCTAGAATTTGGAGGATCCACCAGATTTCAGACTTAGTCAATTTTTCAGGATTTCAGGCTACCAGACTTAGTCATTTTCAGAATTTCAAACATACATCAGGATTGATTTCAGTGTTCGTTATTTGGATGGAATTTGATCAAGACTCTTCATTATTGCAAGTCATGTTCTTGACGAGATCTCCAGTTATAGAGCAAAACCTTCTAGGAGAGACTTATTATTAGATTGGTAGAGGAAACGAACCTAAGACATCATCCAAAACTAAATGCAAAGCATCAAAGCTCAAAAAAAGGGGGTCCCCATTTGCAATGGGGCGATGTGTGATTAGGTCACAACACTACCTATACAATCACTTTGAGAGTAGTGATCACCTGCCTCTATTGATTGTCTCCTAACACCACTACCCACCACCACATTCATAAATAACATCATGTGACAAAATATAAGCTTCATAATAACAAAATAGCTACATAACAAATATGTTATGTTTAAGAATGCAATAGACAATTACAAAATACCCAGCTTGCATTTTTGAAGCTGTTTATTCTAGGTTTTCAAGTTACTGTTGGGGTCATAATTGGGGTCTATAATTTCAATTACAACCTGGGAAATTACCTTTCGCCGATCTGATTGACAACCTTAACAGCATTTTCAGTTACGGTTAGCAGCTTATCATGCATGCTTACATATGCAAACTTCTAGTAAACTCTGGTGATTGCCTGATATGATCAAGACCCCATTTACAACCTAGGATTCTTACCACTAAAATATAGGAGGAACCATTTGTGGAGTTTCCTAGAATGAAAATGGAAGTGGTCCCTGCATTTTGCATATGATCTCTTGGGATGATGATGTGATTTCTTGGGTTCCAAATTTTAAATGATCTCAATCTGATTGGGTCAGTTGTACAATGAATACGAAAAGACACAATGGGAGGGATTAATTTTAATCAATTGTAGACTGTTTGGCATAATTCGAAATTCTGATGTACAAATAATGAAACTAGGAATCTTCTTAATCCAAGTCTAGCTCTTTGACGAGCACAACAGACAATGCAACACAGGCTCTTTGTTGGTTTGAAATGTAGCAAAGAAAGGCACCAAGACATACTTCAAGGTTAGTTCTCTTTATTGACTATGTAGCATAATCTGAAAGCTTGCTAATTCAAATAGGTTACACATTCTAGTTTCTACTATGATTTTGAGTTGCATTGTCACCAGTTATTTCAAATTTTTTGTATCTGGATGTATTTACAAGTACCATTGACATACATTGGTTTCTTGTGGCCATTAAAGTAGTTTATGTTTTCTTTCTTTTTAACATCAAAAGCATATATGACAAGGTCCGTTCTACTTGACGTAATACATGATGTTTGAAATCCATTTTTATTTCTGAACCACTGTTCATGCAAAGCCAGAGAATGCATATTCTCTGCTCTTTTTCCAGTTAGAATGTTTGAGCGAACAGTTGTGCTATGCATAAGAATAGGTTTTGTATTATTATCCTTTTTAACAACAAATCTTATTTAATTATTCTACAATTTGATCAGTTTGCTATCTTGTTTTATGTCTTATCTGTTTGCCAGGATGTTTGTTTTGGAGATTCTGTTAATAACTTAATTACATCTTTGGACAAGATTTAATTTTTACAGGATCAGTCTTATGATCATTCAGTTTTCATTTATGAGCTTGTTTTCTTCTGTTATGTTCTACCAATTTGACTACTTGCTTGTTTTCTTGTGGTGGTGGTTAATTTAAACAGGAAATCAAAATACGCCAAGATGTCTCACAAGAAAGGCTTCGATTACAGGCTATTGAAAACTATAGGCAGCGCAAAGGGTGGACTTCCAGGCCTGGAAGTCACGCTCCACCTCTAGAAATAACTGGGTTATTGTCAGAAACATAAAGAAAGACAAATTTATGTGCTCTTTGCAGAAATGTTTTGGGTAACACCTCATTTCTAGAGATAGAAAATCTAATCTATTTATTTATAGTTGTGTATTGCTCTGGTTGTTGTTATTAGATAAGTGTGCATTCTTCAATGTTTCAGTATAAAATAAAAACTTGAAATTGGTGTACTTTTTTCTAGTACATGAGGTCCTTTTTAAGCAACCGAAGTGATGCTTCTGTGTATTTTAATTGCTTCTGTATAAACAGTCCCAGGATGTACATTTGAGATCTCAAAGTCCATTAGAAATCCTTTTGCAGATATTTTATTGTTAGCATCTCCCATGGGCAGAGGAAATCTGTTTCATGTTAAATGTCTGTTGTCTTTGTTATTCATATTACTTACAAGCTGTTCCACCATTTCTCAGTATAACAATTGTGAAATTGCTGTCTTATTTTCTAACAGACAAGGAATCTCGATAGGAACATGTTTTTTAAATGGCTTAATTAATGGTTCTGTAGAATTATTTGTCTGTACAGACACGCTAAGGGTGTAGTACCATTTGAGATTTTGAAGTCTAGTTGTTACATTTGTTTGGTCATTTTATGTTTCAGCCTTGAAGTAATTAGTAATTTACTAATATGCGTCAGGAAATTAATAGCTGTATAACTGATTGCTCTTTTCACAGTCGATGATTCCTTCCTGTATGCCATATTGACGAGTAGATTGCCCCACATTGATATTCGTCCATGATGGCAAAACACACGCCAATAATTTTTAACTATGATATTACCTACATAAATGCCACAAAACATTAGTAAACAGAAGTAAATGGATACAGGACAGATGATGAACATCGCCGAGTTAGGCTTAAGCATAAGCATCCATTTACATTCTTTACCATTAATCATCACGTCATCCATCAAAGCCCAGGCAATACTGCGGTAATCTAAGACTCATACATTATTCTCTGTAGACAGCTTCTAATATATCATTTCCCAACAAGTTACAGTGATTGATATTCAACCAAATCTTATGCCCACTGCTTAGGATCGCTGTAAAGTTGAAAATCCATGTTGAAGTCTAGAAACACTAGTGCATTTTCTAATGAATTTTCTGTCCAAACTGACTAGACTCTGAATTATCCTTACATCCATAACTTTTCCTAAAGCTTGAAATTCCAAAATGGTCCTTCACTTTGCTAGGTCTACCTTCATTCCTTCTTGGAAAGCATCAATTCCAAATGAATCTCAACAAACATTAATATTTAAAAATTAATTACAAAAACTTTAAACGAAGCTGAAGTTTTTACATAGTTGTATTGTTGTACGACATTTTGGATCAAAGACAACAAATCTTAATATCTTTTCACCCCAATCTTCAATATCGTAAGTGGAAATTGTACCATTGACCAAGACCACTGTAAGACTTTCTATGATCATCTTTTGCATTGCCCAATATCTCAATGTCAACCATGTTGTAAATAAATTGAGCACTTCATAGCACTATTCTGCAATTGCCATTTTCAAAGATAAAACTTGTTCGACATTTATCATTTGGAAAAAAGTGTAGGCTGTAGCATTATTTATTAAATGAATAGGAATAGACACACCAATGCCAACCATTTTTTTAAAAATGGGCTGCTTTATAATTAATCAAGCTTTAGCATGTTCTAAACTAAGGAATTACTGGAGAGAACATAACAAATAGGGCCACAAAAAAGTTGTAGTGCCAATGTACCTGTCTAAAATCCAAGTATCTTCACTGTGATCGTTATATTTGCATTTTAAGTCATTTGATTGTAACCATAGTAGCATTACTTGAAATTGAAATTCACTCAGCAAACCAAAAGTATAAATGGAATTCAACAACTTGAGATTGAATCAGGAAACTAAAAATTTTGAAATATTCATAAAAATGGGGAAAAAAACATTTTTTTGTTATTTCAAGCCAAATAAAGAAAATGGCGCTTTTATATTTGTCACAATGCAAAACAATTTATATTTTTTTCTTTTAAAAACTAGAGCAGGGATCTAGGGGTGACAACCCTCAATGAGGTTGAGGGCCATAGTGACCATGGAGCATGCCATTTTTCATAATTTTATTCCTTTTAACAAAGCTTTCAATTTTATTTTTGGTCAGAATTTTAATGTTAAAAGGACATTTCTTTTTTATAGTTCACAAGGGACATCATGTCATCTCTAGGATGGTTGAAGGATGTTTGGACACTCTTCAACTATAATAGGGATGGTAGCATGTCCCTTGACATCTCCCTAAGAGGGAACGTCCCTAGAGACATCCTCATTTCTAGAGCACCTTAGGTATGGACCCTTGAGGGGGCTTCCATGTAGGGGATGGTAGGGGGGATGTTTTGTCCTCATCTTGCCACACTTGGGTTGCCATCATTTTGGGAAATAGGTTAAAAGCCCTAGGTATATGTTCGTGGGGTAAATTGCAAAATAGGTCATCTCTGTGACTAAGTACACAACATATCGCCCCCCCCTTAAAAGAGTTTTGCCTCTCAAAGTGAAGACCCCATTTTGGAAGTAAGCACTCTCATCCTAGAGGGAAGGTGGGATGGTTAAACTCTTGAGAATGCATTGCCTTTTCTAAAATTTTAAGCAAATGATTTTACATTGTGTGACTACTTGGGAATTGAGCCAATATCTATGGGGTTGAAAAATATAGTCCTAATTGTTGCAAGGTGTGTGCCCTTGGTCTCCTTGTGTTGTGTAGCGCAACGCTTGGGTTCGTAACAAGGCTTAATCGTCTCCCGTGGGTTCATTAACTTTGGTAGTTGTATCAGGCATTAACAGGTCGATTTTTTGGTGCAACGACAACTGTCTTTGCAACAATTGGTATCAGAGCCTGGGTCATGGGTTCAAACCCCTCGCTTGCGCTGGGGGGAATTGTTGCAAGGTTGCGCCCTTGGTCTCCTTGTGTTGTGCAGCGCAACGCTTGGGTTCGTGATAAGGCTTAACCGCCTCACGTGGATTCATTAACTCTGGTGGTTGTACTGAGCATTAACATGTCAATCTTTTGGTGCAACGACAACTGTCTTTGCAACACTAATGAATATACACTACAATAAAACTTAAAAAGCAACATAAAGAAGATATGCTTTTTTTGTTGCTTAATCACTTAAATGATTTTTATCTTATTTCCCAAGAAATGACAACCCTTAGTGCTTGCCTAGGAAATCCTTGTTTTCTAATTTTGTATCTTATGCAAGGAGACCCCTCCACTCCACCTTGTACATTTAAAAAAAAGCAAGATTTTGGAGCATTATTACCTCCTCTCGAATTATATGCTCTAGTTCTAGTGCAAGCTCACCTTTTTCATCTATGACAAGAATTTTTATTTGTGGGACAACATAGCTTATATTAATGGAGACAGACATGCTACATCCCATGATTCAAAGTTGTACTCTATCTTGTGCTAGTTAGTTTGTTGCTTCATTTTGTTCATGTTCCATCAAATTATCCTTGAACAATATAAGGATATTCTATATCTCCTCTAACTTGTCAATTGTTTTAGTTGTCTTTCCTCTAAGAACTACCTAGTCCAAAGGTGAAGGAGGCTCATAATTGTAGTGTTTTAAAATGGGTCATCTAAATTCTAGAATGGTAGATGGCGTTGTATCAATGGTATCAAATACAATTGATCTACATATTCTCCCCTTTTGTACCTTTGATACATTGTGAGCTATCCTTCCAAACATGTGTTGACTAACTTTCTTTGCTCATTAATTTGAGGATAGTATAATGTATTCTTGTTGAATGTCACTCTTATGAGCTTGAAGAGACCACAACAAAAATTACTCTTAACGATATGAGTCCAATCACAAATGATGTGATTTGGGATCCCATGCATCTTAAACACATTTTGCAAATATACCTTGGTGATGTTTGACCCATTTAAGCCAAACTTGGTCACAAGAATGAAGTGTGTGTGTGTGTGTGTGTGTGATCAAAAGATATACCGCAATAAAGATTTCATCCTTACCTTTAGAGCATAGTAGGCTTGAGATTAAATCCAATAAGATGGCTTCTCACATTCAACTTGTGATGACATTCAATTGAAGTAATTTAAGAGTGGATATGCTTTCTACTTTATTATGTTGGCACATAATATCATATTTAATTAGAAATTTAAGGATGTTCGCCTTAATTTTTTTGCTAGAAGAAGCTAGCAGTAATATTTTTATAGGGTTTTTTTTATAACCACAAGCTTTATAATGGGTGATGCATGCCTATGTTGGAGTGTTCTTTGAATGAGAGGTGGTCTAGTTTAGAGATATATATGACCCATGAAGAATATAATTTCATTCTTTAATAATTAAGCCTTTCCCTTCTTTCCTTCCACAATGTATTGTGTATCGAATTGTACTGTTATAGTTTTGAGGAAGTTTCACTAAGCTTTAGTGAGTTGGTTGACAAAGACAATACTACATATAGGGGCATCATCTTTGTTGGTGCAATTAATTATTGCACCTTTTTATATTAAGTTTACTTAGGTAATTAGTTTTATTTACTTAGGTAGATTTAGCAATAATGAGCACTTTACATCAAGTTGAGCTCACTTGATCTTCAAGTTGAGATCACTTGACTTAATTGCTTTTTATTGAGTCTACCATTTATTCACTTGTGGCTAACTCAAACTCTTTTGGGAAATATGCTTTTTCGACTTGTACTCCCAAAGTCTATATATTGTAGCTCTTTCCTTCCATCTTTTCATCTAACTGAATTCAAATATTAGAATGCCAAAATTTGTCTTTCTTATTTGCATTTAATTCTGTCATTGTAACTTTTTTTAATCTTAAATAGATTTATTACGCCTTTATAAAATCTAACATGGAATAAAAACATGGTAGTTTAGATGACAATTGATTTTAAAATCTAAGATAGTTTTTCTATTTTTTTTCTAGGTTTATAGTCTTGCAGTTTGTGTGATTTTTTGATCATCCATTGTAAGAGGCCTCCAAGGAAGAAACATGCTATTTCATTATGCCTAGAAGGCTCAAATCAATTAGGGTAGATTTTTGTTTCATCCAAATTGGACATCGTTAAGTCTTCTAATCATTTTTTCCTACAGGATTTGGTTAGAATTTTTTGCAAGTTACACACATTTTGAAGCACAAAATAGATATCACTGTTACGTTTGGAGTAGCCAAAAACCTATAAATTGACTGTCAAATCCTCAAAATTTGAGCAGGTCACCTCAGGTAGCAAAGAAAATTTTTGTTGGTTGATACGGTATCCATACTCTATTGCGCAAATATTGTGTACAGGCCATGCACAAGCACTATACGCATTGACACTAGCACTAACACAACATTAATGCAACATTGATAGCAATAGCATCGCTGTTGCTGCGCTCCTCTGGTGCTGCTGCATCACTTTGCCACCACTAGCACTTTGCTACCACTAGCACTTTGCTTGCCGTAGTGCTTTTGTTGCCGCATCGTAGTGCCATCACCCCCGCTTAGTTGGTTTGCCGCCCATATTGCGAACATCATTGGTTGCGCTGCCCATTGACCACCATGTGCTATTTTTTAAGTCTATAAGGCCCTTTTTCCCAAACAATCTTAACTTTTGCTTGGTAAGTCAATTGAAATTGTTCAAAATTTCGCAAGGAATCCAGATTTGTGGTTTATTTTTACTCTTGGAAAGTATTTTTCTCAAATATTGGAAAAGCTTTATGCATTATTAATGAGTGTTTTAGAGCTGTCCTTTGTAAAAACCCATTGAAATAAAGTGCCAAAACTATAATTTTATTTTGTTTGGGGGGGGTTTGATTGGGTGAGTATCAAGGTGTGTTGTGTCTTTAGTTCTTCTATGTGGGTTTCTTTCTGCATGATTCAACATGGCTGAATCTTCTCCTCTAATGCTCACACCATACAATTACTTTGCTTGGAAAAGTAAAATGCAAATAATCATACAAAGTAAAGGATATTGACACATAATTAAGGGAACATAAATTGAACTTACAATTGAACCAACTAAAACAAAAATTCTCAACAAATTAGATGAAGCATTCAACACACTCTATTTAACAATCTCTCTAAATATTTTGTTTCATATCGAGTCATTCACAACACCTAATGCAATTTGGACAACACTTGAAGGTATTTATGGTAAGACTAATGAAATTCATGGTCATCAACTAGAAAATGAATTAATTAGTCTTAGTCCTAGTGACTTTAAAAACATTGAGGACTTCATAACATATTTGAAGTCCCTTCAACTCAAATTCGAACAATGTCAAATCACTAAAACTGATGCACAAACTGTTGTATGCATTTTTCAAAATTAGGTCTAGAATATTATGTCTTTTAACCTTCTATTCCACTAGAGATGCCTTAGGAGTTGCTTTTACTATGCCAACCTTTGATGCGTTTGCTAAATGCCTCACTCATGAGCAAGATAAGTTGATTCAAATGGGGGAACTATCTAGTAAGTCTTCCAAGTCCATTTCTTTGATTGCTAACCAATCTCAGAAGAGTTAGAAATAACCAAAGGCTTCAGGAAAATAGGAGAAGAAACCAAAGATGTCTACAAAGAAACCATCCTCTACTACAAAAGCAAAAGGTCAGTCAAAGGGGGGTAAGTGCAGTTATTGTAAGAAGGGGGCATGATGCATCTAAGTGCATGAGAAAACAAATTGACTCACTCACAAAGCTTCTAAAGAAGAATAAGATCAATGTTCATGAGTCCTTTAGTGCATCTCCATCCTCCAAAACTAGGGTAGGGAAGGACAAAGCTCTCACAATAATTGTCTCTTCATTATCTTTAAAGACCTAGATATTTGATTCAGGTGCCATGCACCACATGGCTTCATTTAGGGATTAGTTCTCTACACTTGAGTCATGTGCTACTTCGACTATATATGGGTGATGATTCTACAATGGATGTTGAAGGGTTACAATTAGTTGACATGGATAATGGGCAATTTAACATTGTTCTTTGTGTACCTTGTCTTCAAACTTACTCTCCATCTACCAGATTACTCATATAGGTTTAGGCAAGCAAGTTGAGTTTACTATAGACATAAGTCACAATTTGGGATCCTGAAGATGATTCCCTAGTTGCCCTTGGAAAGGCCGATCATTAGGCATGCTTGTACACCTTTTCACACTTTGTGCCTGATTCACCTTCCAAGGCTCTTCTTACTCACTTGGATGATGTGGGTAAATTATGGCATGGGCGGTTTGGTCACTTGAATTATCGCTACCTTTAGTAGTTAAGCAGTTATGAAATGGTTACAAGATTTCCTTTGATATCCTTTTTTGGTGGCGACTATCATGGTTATACCTTAGGCAAGCATCCTGAAGAGAAATATGACAAACAAAAGGCTAAGAGAGCTCTAGAACCCCTTGAGTTGATTCATAGTGATCTTACGGGTCCCTTTCCTAGTTTATCATTTAGCAAATGTCAATATCTCACTTTCATTGATGATTTCTCATGCTTCACAATGGTTTATTTTCTTCACACAAGAAGGAAGTGTCTGGCAAGTTTCAACACTTCAAGGCCTTCATTGAGAAATAGATAGGCAAGGATATCAAAATCCTTCACATTGACATTGGAAAGGAGTATACCAACAATTAGTTTGAGGACTTCTATTCTATTGAAGGGATTGATCTTCATCACACTGTTCCATAAAGCCCATAGAAGAAAGAAAAAAATAGATTCTTGAAAGAAATGGCAAATTGCATGATATAGTCATGATCATTAGCAACATAGTATTGGTTTGTGACAATAAATTGTGCTATGTATAAAATTTCACTCCACATAAAGCGTCGAAAGACATCACTCCAATTGAGGCTTGGAGTGGTCACAAACCATTAGTTAAGCACCTAAGAGTTTTTGCATGTTAAGCTTGGGCCCACATACCTTTAGAGAAACGCAAGGCCATAGAACCTCAAAGCAAGCCTTGTATATTTGTGGGTTATCTTTATAGGTTCAAGGGGTATCAACTTTTAGATCCTAATATTCATGATGTGATTATTGCTTGAACTATCAAGTTTAAGGAAACTTCTTACCCTACTATTAACACTTCTCATTCATCCTCCACATAGGGCTATCATCTAGATAACGATTTTGCTTCTAATATAAAGGAATCACATCCTCCATCTGCACCCTCTAGTCGAGTTTCTCCAACACATAGGCTTGGTCCACTATAGCTACTCTTCCACTTTTGGCTCATCAGACTTTAAAAGTAGTGAATACATCAATTGGGGATCCATCAGATACTAGGAGAATATGGTCACAGTATCAGGATGTGCCTCATGCATACATTGCCCAAGCTTCTAATCCACAATCATTTTAGGAAGCAACAAGTATTGTTGAATGAGATTCAACAATGGAGGAAGAATACTCTTCCTTAATCAGAATCACATTTGGGATTTAGTCCCTCTTTCCAAGGGAAGGAAAATGGTTCAATGAGAGTGGTTGTTTTGAATTAAGTATGTAGTAGTTGGAACAATTGACAAATACAAAGCATGATTTGTCACAAAAGGATTTTCACAAGTACAAGACATAGACTATATTGAGACCTTTGCACCTATTGCCAAAATGAATAACATCCACCTCACTCTAGCCATTATAGTTGCTCATTGTTAGTTGGTCTATTAAATGGACATGAAGAGTGCCTTTCTTCATGGTGAACTACATGAGGAAATATACATGACACAACCATAGGGGTTCATTGAGGATTCTTCCTTGGTCTGTAGGCTTAGGAAATCCCTCTATGGCCTCAAACAAGCCCCTCTGGCTTGGTATGCCAAAATGGATTCATTAATTCTTTTTGTTGGCTTCACTCGATGTCACTCTAACCCAACTGTCTACATATTACGACATGATGATGATCTTCCCCTTTTGGTGTTGTATGTCGATGACTTGATCATCACAAGGAGTTCTTCATCCCTCATTGGCTCCATAGAGTCTGCTCTATAAGACACATTTTCTATGACAAACTTGGGATTCTTACATTACTTGGTTGAGATCACTTAAATTGATTTGAGGGTAAGTATTGCCCAACCCAAGTATGTTCTTGATCTACTCTCAAGGTTTCATATGGTTGTTTGTAAGCCCACATCAACTCCCTTTCTATCTAGAGTCAAGTTGGAGGCTTATTGTTCGACTCCTCTTGTTAATGCTACCTTGTATTGACAACTTGTGGGAACTCTCATATATCTCACACACATTCATCCTGGCATTTCCTACGCTATTGGTATAGTCTCTCGCTTAATGCAAGAACCTCATGAGCTTCACTAGAAAGTTGCCAAGTGTATATTGCACTATGTACAGGCAACACATTCATATGGGATACACGATGCAACAAATTGATATATAGACTTGATAAGATATACATATTCTAATTAGGATGGTTGAGGATCACAAATTCACATCGGCTACAACTTTCACCTTGGATCTGATCCTATTTGTTGGTCTAGTAAGAAGCGACATGCTATTTCTCTTTCATCTATAGAGGTAGAGTATAGAAGAGTTGTGAATGCTGCTACATAGGCCATTTTCCTTCACCACATCCTGATAGAGTTTGGCATCACTTAAAGTCCACCATCGATCATCTACTATGATAATCAAAGTGCTATTGCGATCTCCTAGAATCTGGTCAACCATAAATGAACTAAGGATATTGAGATCCATATGCACTACATCGAAGATCTTATCCAGGAGCATATCATAGATCTTTAGTACTATCCCACCTCAGAGCAGGTCGTTGATATCTTTTCTAGACCCTTCACAAAGAGCACATATGTTCATCTCCAAGTTCTTTTGGGGGTGCATTGACACTATCACTTATGGGGGGGGGGTTGACTATCTAGTCCTCTCTTTCTCCATTTCTTTGGGGGGATACACTCTTATATCTTGGGTTTCTTCTTCTTTTTCTTCTTTAGATTGTACATGGGTACCTAACATGTCTTGTCTTGCAAGGGCCCATTTCTTTTTTTACCTTAGTTGCACTTAAGGGGGGCGTTGGTGTAATTAATATTGCACCTTTTTATTATTAAGTTTACTTAGATAATTAGTTTTATTTACTTAGGAAGATTTAACAATAATGAGCACTTCACATAAAGTTGAGCTCAGATCTTCAATTTGAGTTTACCTAACTACTCTTCATGTTGAGTCCACCACTTTTTCACTTGTGGCTAATTCAACTCCTTCGGGAAACTTTGCCTTTTTGACTTGTTCTTCCAAAGCCTATATATTGTAGCTTTTTCCTTCCATCTTTTCATCTAATTGAATTCAAATATGAGAATGGTGAAATCTTTGTCTATCTTGTTTGCATTTAATTCTATGTCATTATACTATTGTTTTGATCCTAAATAGATTTATATTGCACGTCTTTGTAAAATCTGACACTCTTGATGTGACAAAGCATTTGTGACTACATTGACCTTCCCATTGTTGTACATGATCTCAAGACAATCGGCCAGTCATACATGTGTGTGAGAGAAGGTATTTTTGCATGTCCACACCTCCATAGGTGTCTTTCCAATAAGAGTTTATTTAGGAGACTTGTTAACTAGGTAACAAGCCATAGTAATTATTTCTTCCCATAACTTTTTTCTAAGCTAGCTCCACTAAGCAAACTCCTAGCCCTCTCCATTAGTGTCCTATTTAATCTTTTTGTAACTCAATTTTGTGGAGGGGTATATGGAGTTGTCTTATGTCTTTTGATTCCATGCTCCTTACATAATTTATCAAATTTTGTTGAACAAAATTCACCACCATTGTTAATTTTCAAAACCTTAATCTTTCTACCAATATGATTTTCTACAAGGGCTTTAAACTCTTTAAAATGACTACAGACTTTAGATTTACTTATGAGGAAATACACCCATGTCCTCCTAGAATAATCACTATAAAATATACATAGTACAAAGACTTGGAAATAGAAGGAACATTTACAAGACCGAATATATCAGGATGAATTAAATCCAACACCCCATAAGATTTGTGAGAACTTGAATAAAACTAAACATGGTTTTGTTCACCATCTAGCCAATGTTCATAGAAATCAAACTCAAGAGCATAATCACTTAACCCATATACAAGATTTTTTATTTTTCAGGGTCTTAAGACCCTTCTCACCTATGTAGCCCATTCTTTGGTGCCATATCAATATCTTCTCTATAGGTAGCTTGATCACTAAAGTAAGATCTTTCTTAGGTATCCAGAAATCACAGCCATCATAAGTGGATACAATACCTCTATTTATTTCTCGTTGCAATGATGAGAGTGTAGATTCTATAGATCTCTTGGCTACAGGAACAAAGGAACTATTGCACTGAATAATGCATGCATACAACTAAAGTAGAGTGCACACACAAACACTCTTAGTGATGACCATATCTCCTCACACCATTTTACACCCTCCACTAGAGAAAACAACCTACACACCCACATCATTTCTCACCAATAACAGGTTTCATGCCAAACTAGGGATATGTAGAACACCATTGATCCCCTTCACACATCCATTTGAGAATTTGATAAGTATTTTTCTATGGCCAATAATCTTCAGATATGAATCATCTCCAAGGTACACCTTCCCACCATCATACTCTTCATACTTAAAGAACCACTCCTAATGGGAGATCATATAGAAGGAAGCAGTTGAGTCAATCAACCATACACCTTTCAATGCATGTATTGCCAAGGCTATGTCAAAGGCATTTGCATCATCTTGAGAGGACTTCTCAAACTCATCATCTAAGTCATTTTTCTTTTTCTTCGTCTTCTCTTTGTAGTGTCTATAGTAGTGTCGAGGCTTGTTGTAGTTCTAACCCCTAGCCTTGGCCTTTCTATGAGATTTGAATCTCCCATGGGATTTGGATATTGACTTTCTCTCTCTTTTTTTCCTTCTTATTTTCTTTCTCTTTCAGTTTTCCATGAACTAATAGGGCATCCTTAGTTGATTTGGAGTCTTTTCTCCACATCTCCTTTCAAAGTAATGATGCAACTGCCTTATCCATCTTGCGCTTAGAGGTAGTTCTTGTTATGGAGTAAAATGTGTACACTACCATTTTACACCTAGTTTAGCACCTGGTTGGACCTAAAATGCGACCTTTGTTAATTAGGACCTATTTTAACACCTTTTTGAGCATAAAATGATAAAATCTCAATCCCGATGAATAAACCCGACAGAATAAACTTAAGACTAGCCTAAGCCTTTGCTCTCCTAGGGCACACACTCTTGGATCTAATCATCATTGTAGTGGAGGTGGAAACACCAACACAGGGTTTGACTAAGGAAATCCCTTATACACATCACAACCTTTTCCTCTTTTCTTGTGTGTAGGTTGGAGATACAGGTTTCTGAAGACAAGATCTGGGAAGAAGAGAGGGTTTGTAGGTACAAGTTTGGTAATGTTCAAAGATTCTGCTAAACCCTAATTAGGGTCTAGGGCACCCAAGTGCCTTAGTCTTTGGTGCCTTTGAATCTAGATCTAGGTACTGCTCTGCTTCCTGATCTCCACTGTGCTTTTAGATTTCTGATATCTATTTTTGACAATTAGTTATTAGCAGATCTTTGTCAAGTAGGGTTTGGTCATTTGTCCTAGTTTTCTTGCTAGATCTTGGTTGAATTTGGTTGATTCTTCTCCATACAACAAAAGGGCAGACCCTATAGTTTGACTCTCCTTCATGGGTAGAAGTCGAGATTGGTTTGTGTCCTAATGTTTGTGGAAGAGGGTTTGACCTAGTTTAGCTTCTTAGGATAGATCTCTCTTTTCCACTCAACAATTCTCTCTATCCATCTCAAGGTGATTGCACAAGTCTGGAAAAAAACAAATAAGTGTCATGCAATGATCCTTCTATATTTCCACTCTAATAGAGTGCACCTAGGTCATAATAATATTGAATGCATTCATGTGCTTGGCTACAGAACCACCATCCTCAATCCTGAGGGTATACAACTTCTTTCTTGGGAAACTCCTATTCACTAGGGATTTAGTCTGATAAAATTTTCTCAACTTCTTCTAAAGGGCTTTTGTGGTGGCTTCTTCATGTATATTTAAGAACATTGAATCAACCAAAGAGAGTCTAATTAGACCTTTTGCTTTTTTGTCCACTATGTCCCAATCTTCTTATTTCTTTGTAGCAATTTTAGATCTAGATACAATAGCTCATAGTTCTCTATTTAGGAGCATATCCCCCATCTTGAGCTTCCATAGCTCAAATTTAGTACCTATGAATCTCTCCATCTCCATCCTTAATGTGCTTACCATTTTAACTACAATAAGACTTCCTTATAACACATACTTCCACCTAATCGAATATTAGTACAAAAAATCCTATCCCTAACACCTAGAATCAAAAGTGATTAGGCTTTGATACCAAATGAAAGGAAGCAATGGTGCAAATTATGGTTCCTACACTAAACTTTGAGGGGAAGTATCTATAAAAGCAATTAATTTATAGTTATAGAAAAGAACACATAGAGATTATACCATAACAAGATGATTTATGTGGAGAAAACCCTTTTGGGAGAAAAATTCCACACTCTACAACAAAATCAATTATATTATTTAGCAACTATAAGGTTACAATACAAATATCAGGCTATGCTTTTATAGGAGTATCACCAATGATCCAATTTTGAAGCAATTTCTATAGCATAACTATACTTGCAAATCAATCATACAACCCATACTTGTCTCCGATCTGATGGAACGACTCTCACTATCACACTTGATTTGAAACCAAAATGATGGCACAACTCTCTGATTTTTAATTGAAGACGCTTTGACCTTCTCTTAATGCTACATGCAACTTTCTGGTAAGATACAGTCAGGAACTCGTACTGGCAGACTTCTGATTAAAATGCAGACATGAACCTACAATAACAACCATTCATAGTGACAGGAACTAGATGTGTTTTAACAGGAATGAAATGATCCTTATATAGAGGGTTCACTGATCAGAGACAAGGCTTCCACAAACCCAACAATGACAAGACATGAATATAACAACAATGCATATACTCGACTACCAATAATACCACGAGACAATAATCTCAAAACATAAGGTTTTTACAAGAATCAACACAGGAACATGAAACTAGGTTCCTTATTATTATTTGCTACAATACAGCCGTAATGCATACAGAATCAAACATGAACACAATGCTACGCAACCCATTACCCTCAATACTAGTTCTTTACCAAGCTTTGTTTTCCCCAAATTCTTGGCCATTCCTATGAATTCCACTTTCTCTGCAACTTTCTATTTTATCTTCCCGTCCATGCGGACCTTGCCCGCGCCCCTATTCTTGGACAACAATCTCCTTATATGTTTCACCCTGGTCCTTTGTTCTCCTTCGCTGGCTATTCATCTAACCACGACCTCTACGGAATCTTGATGTCGTCCCCTCTGTTCTCCATGCTCTTCGAGGGCATCAAACTATCACGCCTTCTCCCTTTGTCTTTCCATAACTACTTCATCTCCATAACTGACAACCCCCAACTGTTCAACTCCCAACTGTCCACAATCGCTCATTAATCTATGCTAAAAGCGACTTTTTTGATCAACATACTTCTTGTCGCTAGGGCGACAGGAATTTGGTTACACCACATCCTATCACGAAACTGAAATAATCAAGTAAATAGTGAAACTTATAAAATGTATGTGATGTCCCTGCATCAGACTCCCCAGGGGACAAAAATTCATGTGCTCTTGCACACGAGGCCATTAAGCATACTGCCTCTTGTCTTTCTTCTGCTTCCTCCACAAACGTTTTGGAACCATTAATATATTCCTTCGACATTGCTGTTCTCCATTCAATTCCCCATGCATAAGATACCTGGCTTACTCAGTCACGCATAAATCAGTCCATTCTACATTTGCTTCCCCAATTATTTCCACCTCATTTATCAGTTTGTCAACTCCAGTAAAAGCATGCTCATCCTTCAACAAATCTGCATTCATCATTCCATATACTTCCTTTTCCATGTCCCAATTAAACAACCCCAAATCATTTTTAATATCCTACTCTATTGCAGATTTATGCTCAACCCTTTCATTGATTAGAACACTAAAGAAATACAAATCCACATTCTTATAAAAGACATTTTTGTTTACCTTAGCCTACATTGTTTCTCCAAACTCTCTCTTACCATCTATAATCTCTTTTTCTTCATTCTTCTTTGCTGTCCCACATATATGCATTCCAATATCTTCCTAAAATTCTTGTTCAATCACAGAGGATTGTGCCCACAAATCACCATTCTTGTTTGCTGCCCTAACTTTAAATTCTGCCTCTTTTATGCTTCCCTTAAGAATGTATTTGTCTTCATCTTTTGTACTCTTTGCTGCCTCAGCTCCTGTTGCTGCTTCTTCAATTTCCATGCCTTTTCTAGGCCAGTCTTCTATTGTCCATTCTTGATTTTCACTCTTATTCTTCGTATCCTTTTTATACTCACTTTCAAATTTTTGAATCTGCCTTCTTTTGTTGTCCGTCTTCTTTTTGTATCTTTCTCTTCTAATTTCCTTTTCATCCACAGTTCCACCTCATATTTATAAATTTCATTAAGAGCCTCCTCATCAAAATAAGATTGCATAGGTTTCTCCTTGCATATATCATGCTTCTCCTGCTATACTTTCACCTTATGCTCATGACTATTATCTTCCTTGCTACCTTCTATCATTCCTCCTTGTTCATTGGGCTTGGTCATTTCCTCACACCTCATACTTTCAAACCTTTTCTTCTCATCAACATTTCCTGCAACAAGACTTCCCCTTGCTGCTGTCCTATTCCTAATCACCTACATTTTATTTTCTGTAACCTTGGGCTGATCTCTCTTTATTGCTGCACTTGGTCTTCTAAGTTCATATTTTGTCCTTTGCCTTGAAATGTCTTCTCTGAGCTTCCTTGCTTGCCAACTCACCCTCAAATCTGGGTTCCACTTGTTCTTCAACACATTCCTTTCTCTTTGCACTTGCTTATTAGTACAAACATGAGCGAAAGCATCTATCTCCGTATGCTTTAATTGCTGCCCCTCACCAATCTTTTTCTTTTTCCAACATGGGACTATGTACCCATGATCAATCACTTTCTCTTTCTTTATATTAACTTGCTCATTCACATTCTTTCTTCTATCAACATGATCTAAATCAACATTTTCCTTTCCATCTTCATAACTAAATACAACATTATGAATTTCTTTTACATGCTATCCCACATTGCATCCACCTTTGGCTTCTTGTCTTTCCAACTTTTCTTCTTCATAAGCATCTTGTGTTGCTACTGCAACATCTTCCCAGGGATCATGAAACTCTATGGTTTCTTCTTCATCTCCATCATCGTACTAGAAATCTTTAGTATCAACCTCCTCTCCATTCTCAGGCACTTTGCAATGGACCTTTGCTGCAAACTCTTCCAGACACACTACTGCAATCAACCTCCTCTCGTTCACATCTTCAACTCTTCTACGGGTGCTATTCTTGCCCCATCTCTCATCATCTTCAAGGTCTCATTCTTGACCTTCCCTATTGCATTCTTCATACCTGCATACACATCTGCAAACACAATATTAGCGAACAAAATAAGAGACCACATTGTCTCCATTAGTGTCTTCTTCATGGACACTCTCCTCTCTTCATTTCTATCTTTCACAAGTGTTGCTTGCTACACTTTCTTCTCTTCCTCTCTTTCTTTCTTATCTTCTCTCATGTTCTCTTCAATGAGAACTTCCTTCACCACTTCTGAGGTATGTTGCTCATCTGGCAACCTCTTGCTGTTCCAACCTCTGTGGGTACTCTTTTCTCTTCTCAAGACATTCACCTTTTGCCTTTTTCTACTCTCCATAATCATCTTCATAGGCCATTTTAGTTTCTTCTTCATTGGCCAAACCCAAAAATAACCTTGGCTTCTTTCTTCTAACCATTGCTTGTATACCTCTAAATCTCTATGTAATTTCGCCATTTCCCTCTCAAATTCTGCATCTTTCTTCTTTTTATTTTCTTTCTTCTTTTCTCTCTTCTCGAGACTTTCTGTTCTTGAATGCTTCTGCATCCTGACTTCAACAACTTGTCAATCTCTACATAGCACACAACTCTTCCAAGAATCTATGTTCATCAAACTACCAAATCTCACAACAACTTTTACTACCTAGATCTTTTGGGATCCAAGTTTTGCATGACCTATCAATCTGCAACACACACTTTCCAAACATTTATGAATACCCAAACAACAATACCCATAAAAAATTAAGAACATGCTTAGTGTCCTCTGCCCAGATCTTTTGGGTCTGAACTTTCTGCAACACTCACACTCTCCTTCCTCTGCTACCCATAGGCCCTGGCTAGGTTGCCTCACCTCAGCGATCTACCAGCGCTCAGAACCTTCTGCGCTTTGATACCACTTGATGGAACGACTCTCACTATCACACTTGATCTGAAACCAAAATGATGGCACAACTCTCTGATTTTTAACTAAAGGCGCTCTGACCTTCTCTTAATTCTATGGGCAACTTTCTGGTAAGCTACAGTCAGGAACTCGTACTAGCAAACTTCTGATTAAAATGCAGACATGAACCTACAATAACAACCATTCATAGCGATAGGAACTAGATGTGTTTTAACAACAATGAAATGATCCTTATATAGAGGGTTCACTGATCAGAGACAGGGCTTCCACAAACCCAACAATGACAAGACATGAATATAACAACAATGCATATACTCGGCTACCAATAATACCACGAGACAGTAATCTCAAAACAGAAGATTTTTACAAGAATCAACACAGGAACATGAAACTAGGTTCCTTATTATTATTTGCTACAATACAACCGCAATGCATACAGAATCAAACATGAACACAATGCTACGTAGCCCATTACCCTCAATACTAGTTCTTTACCAAGCTTTGTTTTCCCCAAATCCTGTGCCATTCCTATGGACTCCGCTTTCTCTGCAACTTTCTATTTTATCTACCCATCCATGCGGACCTTGCACACGCCCTTGTTCTTGGACAACAATCTCCTTATATGTTTCGACTCAGTCCTTTGTTCTCCTTCGCTGACTATTCATCTAACCATGACCTCTACAAAATCTTGATGTCGTCCCCTCTGTTCTCCATGTTGTTCGAGGGCATCAAATAGTCATGCCTTCTCCCTTCATCTTCCCATAACTACTTCATCTCCATAATTGACAACCCCCAACTGTTCAACTCCCAACTGTCCACAATCGCTTATTAATCTATGCAAAAGGGAACTTTTTCGATCAACATACTTCCTGTTGCGAAGGCAATAGGAACTTGGTTACACCACATCCTGTCACAAAACTGAAATAATCAAGTAAATAGTGAAACTTATAAAATGTATGCGATGCACCTGCATCACAATCCAAGCACCCAATATAAAGGAGATCAAAGACAAGAAACCATAAGTGGTAAACAACAAACCATGGGCCAATACCATGACCCAAATATGACACCCAAATCTAAGGCCCACATTTCAACTCCCCCTCCATGATGAGTTAATATGCTAATAATAGTGCTATTATGTTGTCATAATGCTTAATAAATCTATCACAATCCACTCACCAAATTGGGTGCTCCATTTTGGCTCCATAATCTCCCCCAAAAAGATGTTCTATGATGTGTCATAACATGCGCCATAAAATTGGTCAAGATTCCTAGTCAACAATGTAACTCCCCTACAATCATTCTCTTACATGTCTTAATATCTCTTACATCACTATATTTGTCATAGATGCTCTTACACATCCTTCATGACAATATATTCTCTTACACACCATTACTCATGTCATAATAAGGCATACATGTGGCATAATGCACAATTCCTAAGTGGGATGCCCTTTTCCATGTGGGTTCACAAATAATATGTCACGTCTCAAACTCTTTGGGATTGATTTCATTTACATTAATGCATGGAAACTATTGAACACTAATTGATGATATTTGATAAGGATATATTATTTGTCTTATGATTCAGTTGCTTTATGTCGCTTCGGCTATGATTTCTCGAAACTAACCTATTGGCTGTGGGAAATGAGTGGGATTGACTATAGGTTTGTCGAAGGCAAGAATATGTGTCAGGTAGAGGGGACCTAGCCGCTTGGTAACAATCGGATGGGTTCTGTCTGGTGCCCTATCACACACGTAGAATTACATTTTTGCTTTGATTGACTAGTTGACTAACGTTCTTCATGTTATTAACATTTATGACTGTCGCTTTCGTGCAATGGTCCTTATGCTTGGTTTCGATGGCTGAACCTTAAATTGAATAAGATTGTCTTTGTTGTTACATATAAATAAATAGTATTAAATTGCTTTGAAAAATTAAAAAATTTCTTATAATTATATACTTTCATATAAATATAGTAGATGTAAGATTATTCAAATATAAATGAATTTATATTGCTAAATTATAAAAATAAAATACTTGTTTTTAAAATAAAAATTGAGGTATATCTATATTTTTAGTTTGTTATATATATAGAGCTTATTTTATTAAAATGAGAAAAAAAGCATGCAATGCATGCAAAGAGTATTATTAAAAAAAATATAAAAGAAAACAATTGCATGAGAATAAACGCCCAATTGGAGACAAAAATAGGGTTTTTGATATAATAAAAAAGGAAGCAAAAGGAAAAAGGAGAGCACATAGATGGGTGAACCCACATAACTGGGTTACAATTGCATTGAGGAAGGAAAATTGCCCGACCTAAAAAAAAAATGAACAGGTTCGATTGAATGGGGGATGTTTGACTAAACCCAAAAATGGGTTTGTTCGAACCCCCCCATTCGAACGAACCTAATGTAAGCTCAAGTCATTGGGGGGTTCGATCGAACCCCCCTGGATTGATTTGTAACCAACAGGGTTCGATCGAACCCCCCTGAATTGATTTTTTAACATTTTTTTAATAGGGTTCAAATGAACCCCCATTCATTTGAATGGGTCATGGGGGGTTCGTTCGAAGCCCCATTCATTTGAACCCCCTTATTTTGCCCTTGCCCCTCTCTAGCTACAATTTTATGCAGATTTTTGGGTTTCAAAGCTCAGGTTGAGGATCAAAATGGAAGCAACTTGACAAACCCATCTGGAGGATTATAGTCCTCAAAATGAGCTTTCTATCGAGTATAAATTTAATATATTGTGGTTTTATTATAATTGTTTTTTTTAGTTTAATTAAACATAGGTTTTTCACCAAAAATCAAGCTCTCTGTTCTGCACATGTGGAAAAATAGTATATTACCAAAAAAAAATTATGAAAAATATCTATCCTCTTGGTATTCATGTTCTTGATCCAACAAAAAAAAAATTGAATTCCGATACATACAAAAAAAGTTATTCTTTACATAGTACACCTATGTCTAAATTGTAATTGGTTTGACTTCAAAAGTTAATTAAAAGAAAAATATTCAATAAAACATTATGAAACCAAATGCATCCTCTAGATGTTGTAGTTAAAAATCTAAATTCGAAAAAATTAGAATTTTATCTTTCATAGAAAAAAAGTTATGTTTTACACAAAAGGAGATGGAAAAAGAAATGCAATTTGATTCCAATTTTTTTTTTAAAATATACTTAGAATCTACAGACAAAATGTGACAAATCACTAGTTTACATCATCTTCAAATTCCTCATGGTTTAGCAACTATAGGTGTTTAAAAGTGAAGATTTTTTTCAAAATGTTCATTTCAATGTCAACTTTGGCCAAAAAGTGTAACCCACTATTGTGGGATCACCCAAATATATGGCGCAGGAAGAGAGATCCAGGGAGAAGGAAGGAGAATTTCACCTGCTTTTATTCACAGCAAGAGGAACTCTCAATGCTTCCTTTTAGCAGCTTTTACCTTGTTCTTAGAGCGACCTCCTCCTATAGATCAGTATGTAACTACATCACATATTCGTTCGACCTTAATACTTTTGTAAATTGTTGTAATGTCCATCTTTCTGTTGCCATTGACGGCTGGTTAGTTATCTTGAAAGATTTCTTGGCTGCATGTTTTACATTGACATGTGATGCCATAGTAGTCATTCGGCCTGTTCACTATTCTTAACAGCCTTTTTAAATTTATTTCTTGTAACTACTAATTGACTAGAATCGGCCCAATCTTGAATCTGAATGACCTTTGATATTTTATTTGATCTGAATTTTTTTCTAAGACGACCGATTTCCTTTGGATAAACTTGCATTTACACTCTTTTTGGTCGATCTGCTTGTTGATTTTGTGTTGATCTGCTATTTTCTCTTTTAAAACAATGACCGTCTTGTTTTCTAAAAAGGCTTGCGCATATGAAAACCTCTCTGTAGAGTTCTTTTACTCGATCACCCTTTTCCCAACAACCTGTCATAACCCTTTAAATTGACCTCCATAATATCAATTTGCTCAGCCTTTCTCTCAAAACGAACTCTGCATTGATGCTTTATTTTGAGCCACATTAAAATAAGGAGCACTTGTAGCTTTCCCTTTACAAGATGACTTCTACAATTCCTAATGGATATGCATTGTTTTATTGTCTACTTATTCCTCTAAATCGACCTCTTAAAGACTAAATCAGCCTCTCATAACATTAACTTCCTCCATAATTTTGTAGGATTTGCATATGATTTTGGTCAGAATCTTTCCTATTTCATACAACGATCTCTTCTTTTCTTCATGTCTGGAAAACCTTGTGTAAAACAACCTCATTCATTCAAAAATTGACCTTCTGTTGAAACATCATTATCTGCTGATGAAAACTCTTTTATTGCTTTAGAAACACCTTCTTTACTGTTGGAAAGACTACCTTGTTTAGATTTGCTCTCTTTTCTCTTTAAAAGTGACCCTTCACCCTTAGTTTGTTCTATATTTTAAACTGGGTCTGAAACTTCTAAAAAATGACCTCTCTTATTGATGTAAATCGACCTCTATAATGTTAGTATGTGCCTCATCAAATGCCTGAATGGCCTCAGGGAAAGCCTAGTGGCCTCATCAAATGTGTAATCGGCCTCTTTCGTTTTTAGTCTGTATAAATATTGAATTTAGTGACCTTTTTAGTTGTGTGATCTGGAGGTTCCCAGTTCATCTCTGAGCAGCACCCTAAAGAATCATTATTTTTAGTCTTGAAAATATTTTATTTCCCTTTCATGCGGGGTTGGCATTAGTCATGTAGTATTATTGGTTTTCTTAAATAGAATATATACTCATAGATTAAGCACGTATTATAATAAAAGGAGTCCCTATCTTGTAACTAGATACTTTTCCTTATTGATTATTTTGCATGTAAACTTAAAAATGAATTTATTAGTCTTTATATATATTAAAATATATTCATGGGTATATTAAATAATTGTAGTTAGATTCTTTTAAAAAAATATGTTTGCCTTATATGATAGCAAACATATTGATATATCTATCTTTTACCTTTGGACGAAAAACTGTGTATTCACCCCGTAACAACAAAAAATGAATCAAATTCATGAACTAAACAAGACACACTCAAAAAATCAAACTGTATTACATACTAAGAAAACTCTGCTTGTATGAAAACCAACAACTGCTGATTTCTTCATAAACAAATCCTCTACTCTTGTATGCTTGCATGTGTGAATGAGTTTTAATTTTCCGTAGAATGTGTTTTGAAAGTGAATGGCTTATTTTTTAATCTTCTATGTTTATATGCTTTTGGGAAAGTTGCCTTTTGAGACGGGTGCTAAATATGGAGAAACAGGGAAGTAGGTTTTCCTTTCAAAACTTACACACTGTTAATCAGTTTACACTTTGGCCAAAGTTAAAAATTTAACGTTGAAATAGACGTGTGTACCATTGAAACAGATGGTTGTTTGCCTAGTTTTATGCATTTATTTTCTTTACCATATCCTGTTAATGTGATGCTGCATTCAAGTTAGGGATGCATGTAGGTTAATAGGCGCACACCAAATTCCACCCTGCCGCTTGTTTATAGGTTGCTAGGCCCTTCGAGTAGGGTCAGGCATCCTTCAGTCTGAAGGATACCGGGGAAGCGCAAGCTTCGTGGTTCGGCAGAAAAGTGCTTGAACCATGTTCTTGTCCTTCAACGCAGCAGATGGCCAAATGGTCGATGGCAGTCGAGGACTGATTGTATTGGATTTTACTTGATCTTGTTGACAATTGTACTTCTTCATTGAACTCAAAATGATATGTAAGGCATAAAGCCATTATTGAAACTTGTATAAATATTGTTATTGCGTGATGCTCTGTATTTGTACTTTAGAAAGATGAATTGTATCATGATTGTATATCAAATTTATGAATGGAATCTTGCATTGACAGTAGATGTTAACTCTATCTCTTTTTACTTGATGATGTTGTTATAGTTACTTTACTTACTGTTACTTTAGCCTTTCTTCGGTTATGTATGTATGTGGAATTTCAGTATTTTACATAATAAATCAATATTAAATAATTGATTTTGAATATTAGAATTGCCTGGTGTATGGCACACCTATCCCAACATATTTGGCCTTCATGACATCCTTATCTCATGATTTGCCTATATTGGGGCAACAATATACCTTAATAATTACCACCAATTCATTGCCTTACATGCTTCAAATGCTTACTTATTTTTGTAAGGTAAACAATCACCTACTATATGATTTTCACTTTATGTTCTTATGTCCATTTTAGTGATCGCTCCCATAGTTTCAATCTAGGGCCATTTTTCCTAATTTCTATCATTCTATCATGTTTTAGATTGATTTTCAAGGACCCCTATCCCTCTTCTTACACCTATTTTCTATTTTGTGACTTTGGGGCCAAAATTAAAAAAATAGGACAAAAGTAATTAGGACACTAGAGCTCCTGGATAAAGTCATCTAGATGTTGGAGCCCCATTTAACTCAAATTGCTTCAAATTGTTAGGTCATAGATTCCCTAACCGTAATCGCACTTGAAATAGTCAATTTGGAAACCCATTTGACATAAAAGCCCATCATTTTGAATAAAACATATATTTAAAAAAGCTTTGCAACACCAAGAATTCCTTTCCAACTCTCTTCTATATCAATATATTGAAGGATAGAAGCCATATCTGAAGCAAATATTGTAGACCCTATACTCCATTATTATTGTTTCATCCTTCCCTAGTGATTTCCTATTATTCTTCCTTGTCCTTTCATCCCTTCATTTTGCATATCTCCAATTTCCCTTCCAAAGAACCCAAAAATATCCTATTTCCCCCTCACATATCCCTTATCCTTTCTATTTCTATATTCATTCCTCAAATCCCCTTTTAAATCAATCCAAAGAAATCCATACACCACTTGTCCTTCACACACATTTTAAAACTCCCTAGGGTTTTTCCTTTTGCCATAATTCTTTACACACACCCACATAACATTTCTCACAATAGGTTGTACACACTCCAATTCTCTCTTAGCAAAATTTATCAAAGGTTAAAACAAACCCTCAAGAGGCCTAACTAAGGCATGATCTTAAACAAACACCCACTTTTCCTTGTCCCCAATACGTAAACTTGATTTTAGATATTTTGCAATAGATATAAGAGATTTGGACTCAGTTTGGGAGCATACGGAGTTGGAGAAACATTTGTTGAAGATTCCAAAGTTGTAGGACATCAAGGTGCAAAACACCCTAGTGACTTTCTATCTTTTGTAGCACCCTAGTGATTTTCTTCACTCATAAGAATCATACCTAATAACTCCAAACTTACATCCATCATTTTTGAGGTCTCTTGCACCCTAAGTGGTCTCTCCTACCTCCTCCAATGCATAGGTTAGTGTATTTTGTCCTAGACACATCACAATGACTTGTAATTTTCTAGAGTGGTTTCTCCATTTATTTGCAACAAGTCTTCTTTAGCTGTCATCAATCAACTATACCTTTATGGATGCCTTTTTCCCCCTTTCCTCTCTTCACTTACAACTTTCCTATTCCTTTCTCAATATTTACTTGCTTTATTTTAATAATCTAAAAGTACATAGTCCATTTCTATTGTGTATCACATTAGATTAGGATAAAGTACATCAATACACAAAAGAACTTGAACCTAGGTTAATCAAACCTCCTAAAACAACACTCCAAACACTTAGGGTTAGTTTTGGGTTCTTTTAGTTTTATATGCTTACATGATTATTATTCAGTATTCATTATTTGCTTCTCACACAATGTTATTTATAATAATTATTAAATGATTTTACCCATTGCATAATATTTTATGTGCTTACATGCTTATATTATTCAATAACTTTACTTCTTTATCATGTACCATTTTCCCTCTTCTCTAATTCTTTGTATCTATTGGATGCAACCAATTGAATGAGGATATATATTGTCACTAACGCTCTACTAGTTGAGATTTTAGGTAGTGACTTGTGCTATATAAGAGACTCATCAGTGTCTCTAGATAGATCTTGATTGTATTACATGTTCATAATTGAGTAGATTTTTATCATATTTTTTGACATTGAGTAGAGTTACATGGTCATATCGAACATGCTATATCACATTATTGTATTCAAGCAAATCACATTATCCACAATCAGGTAGAGTCATACTACACCGCAATTGAGTGGATTATTTTTCATATTTCTATATATGTAGAACTTCTAATCCTTAATTCTCCTTCTTTGTAGATAGTGAAGCATCTTGTTATTTATGCATGTCTCACTTATGTGATAGAAGCTACTCATTGCATATCTTTTCTCTATTTTACAGGTTCCTATTGAACACTCATGCCAAGGAGAGGAAAATTGAGAAGAATCCACAAATGGTCCATTACTTTACATGGACCAAATATCATTTTTACATGTTTTAATATTTACTTTTTGAGTCAGCGGAGAATGTTCACATACTTTGAAATACATGCTCATTTCAAACTCACATGCACCTCAAGGTGGATGCAAAATGTGAGGTGAAATTTGCACACCCATGCCAATTTCCATTTAGTTTTGGTCCCATTTTGATGGAGAGTCTTAATAAAATTACATTTCAACAAGTGACACACACTTGTACTAAGTTTGGCTCATGAATCAATGCTTATTCATATCTATTTCACCTTCATTTACACCTATTTTCATGTGTTCAACCTTATCCCATCTCTATTTACATACATTCCCATATATTTTCCATTTACAGAGAATGTATTAGCCTACATTTCCACCAATGTCCACACATTCATTCATTGCCTCAAAATTTGAACTTTTATGTCCTATGTTAATCTTGGGTTGCTCAGGATTGACCTCTAAAATTTTAAATTTTAAATTCAAATTTCTAGATTCCTACCTCTTTTCACTAGTTATTGTGAGTTGACATGGTAGACATTTGCATGAATTGGTGTTTAAAGACATTCAATGTGCAATTAATTCATATGGTCAAATAAGGAGAAAATCATTCTAGGAACATTTGACTTTGGAGCTTAAAAAGAACTCATTTGCATCAGAATCATATAGGCCATCTACATGCTAACACATGTTAATTATGATCATTCTCTCACAAATGTAAATCCAATCTATATAGGGGATTGACCTAAGAGAACTTGAACCTAGTGATCCAACAATATCGCCTGAGGTGTTTGTAAACATTGCTTTGATAAATTTAGACACACAAATGGCGAAGGTGAGGAGATCTCTGCTGCAATTTTTTGAAATCATTCCCACAAGTCACAATTCATTACCACACACCAAATCATTGTTGTGGTGCTCGAGTTTTATCCCAAGGGACTTGGATTCAACCCATATAGATTTTTGAAACTACACGAAACCTAAGACATTTATCAAATTGTATGAAACCTAAGACATTGATCAAATTATGAGCATTAATTTTATGTACCTTAGTGATTTGATTCTACACAATGTCAGCATTAGTTCTTCATTGTTGTTCCCAACTCTAAGTACCCCCATCTATTGCATTTAATTTCTTAAAATAATATTTTAGTTTATCAACCTAGCTTCAATTTAATATAGGTTAATTGTACTTAATTATTTTACATTTATTTAATTACCCTGGGTTATTTATATAAAGTGAATTTATTTCTTTACACTTATGTACATGAATAATAAACACAATGATGATGCTAAGACATCCACCCAAAGAGTAGCACTCCAACATCATATTTTTAGATTGACAAAGCTTTTGGTGCATGTAATGTGTTATAAGTATACCTTAACTTACAACTATTATTAATGTGAGATATTCTATGAATTTCACTTATGTACTTTGATAGTAATTACAAGGCAAGGGAACCCATAGAATCTACACTCACCTCTTAACAATATTAGTAATAGAGAGGAGTCTAGGATGCTAACTATTGACCCAAAGACTTATGTCACAAACTCATGCTTTTTAAATGGCAAAGATTTTGTTGCATTTAATGTGAAAATATTGGAATAAGATCCATTATTGAACAAAAATAAATTTCATGAGTATAAAGGAGAAAATCAATACATAAAGGGGTTAAGAGACACAAAAAGAACCACTCTATAATATAAGAGAGTAGTCTAAATGAATTTGTTTAATTATTGAGAGACATATCCTCTATTTAAACCTCTTGTATACATAATATAAGAATAGGCCAACCCAATAAAAAGCTAAATCTCAAATGATAATAATGTAAATTATACATATATACCCATCAACACAAGTAAACTTACCAATATATAGCATAATAGTATACCACAAATATCAATGATTTGAAAAGACCCAAGAAAAATAGGTTTTCCCCACCTTGTAATTCTATCTTGAATAACATCCTTTATTTAAGACCCATTAACTATTAATTAATGTCTTCTTTCTTCATTAACAATATTCAAGCATTCAAATGCATGTTATTTAAACTGTCTACACCAAAAACACACTCCTCAATTACAACCTCTTTCATAGTCACAACCTCCTCTTCTCTTACAAGGTTATGTTTAGTTCTTTATCTCCATGGAGACAAATTGGCTTTGCCTCTTCCTCTTGTCTTCTAACTATCTTCAATTTGCTTTCTCACTCTCTACTTTCTCATTGTCTTCTACCTAACTACCTTGAAGGCCTCTCAAGGCCAATTGATAGACCTTTAAGACCCATTAACTAATAATTAATGTCTTCTCTCTTCATTAACAATATTCAAGCATTCAAATGCATGTTATTTAAATTGTCTACACCAAAAACACGCTCCTCAATTACAAACTCTTTCATAGTCACAATCTCCTCTTCTCTTACAAGGTTATGTTTAGTTCTTTATCTCCATGGAGACAAATTGGCTTTGCCTCTTCCTCTTGTCTTCTAACTATCTTCAATTTGCTTTCTCACTCTCTACTTTCTTATTGTCTTCTACCTAACTACCTTGAAGGCCTCTCAAGGCCAATTGATAGACCTTTACTAAGTGCACTTGGTGTACTCTCACAATGGTAATACCCATGCTATTCACAAAGTTCAACACTTTCTCCTCATAATCTTCAACATCATTTGTTTGAATGTTCAATTATCAATTCTTTAATTAAATTGTGTTTTTGTAACTACACGAATATTTTTTATTTTTGTATTAAATAATGTTGAAATCACAATTAAAAAAGCAGCCACAAAACTTACGAATAATCAAAGTACTAACTAAGTATAACACAAACATTAACATAGATAAAAATGTTGATAAATATTAACACATTGTTCACAATTATAAATCCTTATGCATGGAAAAAGATTATTCATAATTCATCATAACATTGGTAGTAGAGAACTCTCTTTTTTACATTGTTGATTAACTTAAAATTAATTGATTTACAATTTAATTATTCCAATTTAAAAGATCTTTTTATTTATCTTTAGCAATCCAAAAAATGATAATAAATTTTTTAAAAATCGAAATAAATCTGGCCCTAATTTCTAATATTATCGTTACCCCAAGCAAATATTCCCACCGACTTATGCAAGCAAACATAGGGCCCTCCATTCTTCCCTTTTGGATAGAGTCTTCCAAATACGTGGGAACATCCAAATTTCAAAAAAATTTCGAATCTTGAAATCACAACAATAATAATGTTTTCCTCGAGTGCCTACAATCAATCAAAATATTCCATATAAGGACAAGAAGACATTGTAGTACTTTTCTTACAAATAGTCAAAAAAACTCGGCTAAACATAGAAAATGTGAACAAACAAATGTCTCATCAAATGTTAAAGCTTCAAGTGCAACAAATGGAAGAAATATTAAATATTCTTGGTATAAAATCAAAGTTGATAATCTTTTCCTCACTATAGGCTAACTTCCTAGGGCCAAATTAAATTTTGATGTTGCCCTAAAGGCATCCTAGGGATGAGGGATACGAGGCATGGCTTAAATTTGATGGATGTAATGATCATATTTATTATAATTAATTTTTTTTGGGCAGATTGTATTATATGAATGGTGAAATTTGGGCAAAGAAATTATGTTTTTTCTTGTAATTATAAGCTATTTCAATATGTGAAAACTAATGTTAAATTGATTACTATTATAAATATTTTATTTGATGGGTGACGTTGACCATTAAATTTATCTCTTGATAGGAGGTATTTTAAGAGATGAAGAGGGAGGAGTGTTAGGATATTTTTCTCTAAATATCACAGGAACTAATAATGTTACACAAGTAAAAGACTTAGTTATGGGGTTAAGTATTCTCCTTTGTTTGAACTTCCATCTTTTATAGAAGGGTGCTCATTTAAAATTATTTGGAAGACTAAAATAACATTTGGTATCTAATTGGGTGTTCTGAATGCTATATGAGTTTTATGATTTTATTCCTTATTTTCTCTCTATCTTTTGAATACTCTATAGAAAAGAAAATGGATCAATAGACTTCCTAACTAATGTTGAAGCACTTTAAAACAAAAGTAATTTTTTTATTGAAGTATACGTAGCCAAGACATACTAGAAAAGCTAATGGTTAGGGAAGCTAACATAGGTAACATTCAAACACCTTACTCTGTACTATACAAATTTGGTAAAAGGAAAGATAAAATGATGTTTAAAAAAGAAGAAAAAAGATGAGGGAAGGAAAGTAATGTCCACACACTTGTTGCATCACTTAAGTTTATGAGGTGGTGACTTATAAAGCTTATATCCTTACCTTATTGCCTTTACATATAACACATTCCTCTTTGATGTTATGTTCCTATGACATGTCTATACATTTGTGTTTGGTCAGGGATTTTGTAGGGTACATGCAACCTTAGCAAGGACAATTCTATATGAGAATATGATAAGTGGGGACACATGGGTTTTCCATCCAAATCCTTAATATGGAAGGAATACTTCTCCAAGAGATGGAGGGAATTCTCAAAAAGATACAAAAAAAAAATGTTTGATCATATTGATATGAAAATGGATTGTTACATGAGGGGGTAAACCTTTAGTTATAAAGTGACTAGATCTTAGACAAGCTACCTAAATATCCATAATGACTAGGTATAATGAAAGTACCAATGGCTTCTTAGATAAGCTACCTACATAATGACATTGACAATAGTATTTACTTACCTCACTAATTACTACCTACCACCAAGTCTACATATATAACATGCACATGTGTAGAATGTGAGCTTCACAATAAAAGTGCTAGTTTACATGACAAAATTGTTGTGTTTAAGCACTTGACAAATCAAGCTACAACAATTGAAAGAGGATGGGGTTGTGGTTTCTATAATGGATAAAAGGGATAAATCTATAGTTGACTAGTAATAGAGAGGCATCATAAGAGACCCTCATGCAAGATCAACAATTGAATTGTCAAAATTATATTCAAGGCCTTGAAAATGAGATGATGTAGCTTGTAAATTTGAGGGGTTAAGAAAAGGTAAAGAGAGATCCTATCTCTTTGAGATTATATCTTATCAAAAGTTTAACATGGCTTGTGGTGAATGAACAATTTCATGGTTGGATCATGAAGCAACTATGTTGGGAGGATTGGGTGAATGTGAAAGAGAAAGAGAAAAATAAATGTTTGTGTTGTCAAACCCTTAGTTGTAGTGGAAATTCTTATTTTGAAGGGAATTGTGTAGGCCATGTCAATGAAGCTAGAAACATTGATATATAAGCATGATAGATAGATACAATTTATTTGTGGAATAAGATTTAGAGTAATGTGGTTTGAACATTTTTCCCTTAAGTCCATGGATTTTGGCAAAAAAGAGGAAATTAAGAGAGAACATTAATGATTTATAAGAGGCCTCTAGTTTTCCTTCGAAATAATAGTAAGGAAGAGAAGGTTACATAACTGAATACTCCTTTGGCTAGCACTTTTAGTCTGTAGGTCATCCCAAGAGGAACATTGATCACATATTTTAGGTTATTGGAGTGGGAAACAAACATCAAAATTAAGACTTTGGAGGAATTTTTAAGAAGTGGTTTTTTGTGAAGTGCATAACCTCAAGTAGGGCTATATGCATTCTCTAGATCTCCATTGTAATCAATTGTCTAGTCTTTTATGTTTTTGTTTTCAAACATGATGTAACTGCATGATCATAAAAGCTAGATAAAATGTTGTCATATAGTTATTAGAAGCACTAAATTAATAGCTTAAAATAAATTTTAGTAATTTAGTATTATTATGGACCATGTGTCTCTTTGATGATGTAATTAGTTCTTAGTTTTCCATGATTTAATTCCCCAATTTTGTGGTCAATTTTATTTTTTAATAATTTTTTAAAGGTTGTGTATTAATTACCTATCATTTATTGAAAAACGGTAATGAAATTAAAAAATAAAGAAATAATTTTAACAAATATGGTATAGGCTATTAAAACTCATTGATAATTTTTTTATTTAACTTCAAAAGCTACATAATTTGTCATGCCCACATTTCCCATGTGGTCACAACACACAACACACGTGTCATGTCCACATTGGTCATGACACGAAATATCAAAAAACTTTTCCATGCTTCCTTAAAAAACCCCCTCGCACGCATCAGCGTGCTCGGTGGTATACACACAAGGGTGCAACTAGGTCATTCGAGTGTTGGGGTAAGGCGAATACCTTTCTCCACCCTTGCGAGATGAAAGCCTACTAAGGGGGTTGTGCGACGCAGAAAGCGTCACGAAGAGGGTAGAGTTCTCCAACAGGAACTAACCCTAGTTTAAACCTAGATGAGGTGGAGGGATTTCGACATGTGTTGAAATCCAATCCATAATAACTATAGCATAAAGAATTGAATAAATTTGTCTAAACATAATTTCAATGCATAAACAATTAAAATACTAATTTAATGCGTAATTAAAACACTCAATTAATCATTCCTAAATTTTGAAAAAAATCTGATAGTATAACGCCTCATTAGCATTCATGGAAATTAATTTAAAAAGAGTTTCCCTAGCTAAGCCATCAAAGGAAAAATTAAATTAAAATTAAATACAATCCTAAGGTTAATTTAATGCAACGATCCAAATATAGTCGAATGGAATAATTTAAATTAATCACACTCTCTAGGGTCATGAAATAATTAAATCCCACCCTTAGGTTAACCACTAACCAATTAATTTAATTAGGTTTCAAATAATTAATTTTTCCTAACTTTATCTTCCTAAAAAATCCAATGTGAGAAGACCCACTAAACTTAACTAAAAGGCCCTAAGTTAAAATAAGCTCACTATAATAATTAAAAAAACAAATTAAGTAATCATGCACCAACTTAATTAAACCCAAGGCATAAAATAAACAAAATTCTAAATTACAAAACAAAGTCATAAACCCATGGGATATTCTCCCTACCAATAAATTAAAATAATGAGGAGAGGGAAAGATTACTTCTCGTGCACAAAAATAAATTTCCATATAAAATTTATTCCCACTTGTTTCATTTTATTCTCATCAATCCTAATGAGCTTTTCCACTATTATTTTATTCATTGCAAACCCTAATCTAAAAGCCCTTTTGTTTTCCTACATTTCCTTCCTAACCCTAATTTCTTTTCTCCTCATCTCTTCTCATTTTCTTCTCCTATCTTTTTTTTTTCATTCTCTCCTATCTGTTGTTTGTTGCAGGTTCAAGGTGGGCAGCCATGGAGGAAAACACAGAGGTTTAAAATCTTTACATATTCTACTTGATTAATTTCAGTCTAACCCCTAAGCTAGGAGATCACCCTCACACAGATTTCACACCACAAACATGAACAAACACTCATAAGCAAGAAGAACACCCACCCAAGGTTTTACACACAACGGAATCCATCTTCATGGATTCAAGGGGGTAGGAGAGTGGACAACTCTCTACTCAAGAGGTGCACTCCAAAAACCCAATATCATATAGATCTCAAATCCAAGGCCTCAAGCCTTAAAACATCTCCACAACAAAAAATCACATCTCAATGCACTCTTGCCTTCTCAAGAAAATCTCCATACACCTCCAAATACTCCCATGGCCATCAATATGTCACATACAATAAGAGGATGACCCCGAGGAGGTTCACTCCTCTCCGACTCCATGCATGATGAGCTCTCCAAAAATGGAGAGTCTCATACAAACACCCACAAAAACCCACATAACAAAAGGATTCAAACACTCAAAACAACAATCACACAACGAAATTTAAATACATGACAAAGGCTTCACACCTTGAATCTTACCTATCAAAGCCCAATGATGGAAGAGATTTGGTGTACAGCTTTCCCACTCCTCCAAGCTCTTGCCTCCAAAGTGTCTCCAAAACTAGCTAACTCTCCTCAAAAGCCATCAACAAAGAAAAAACAAGTAAAAACAAGAACCCTGTCCCTCTCTCAAAGAGGGAGCATTATAGGCTCTACTCATGAGACTTGAGGAATGAGAAGGTGACACATGCCACCTTCTCCTTCCTTCGACAATCCACTTGCAAGCTCCATGGGATGTGTGTGAGGCCGATTATTTTCTTTCCTTATTATGATCATTTTATATTACAGTTGGTGATATTATCAAACTTGAGAGACTATTATTTCCTTTATGCATATTAGATTATAGCTCCTGACTTTTGGTTTGACATTGATTAGACATGTGGTGATTTGATTTGATCATATTTTGATGTTATGATGATATTAGATATATGAGATATAGTTGATGATGATTATTGATGTGATTTCAAGTTCATTATGTGGATATATTATTTGATGATGATTATGAGACATTAGATAGAAAATGTAGTTTTAACATTAAATTATGTTGAAAATGATTAATGTTGTATAAAATGACATGAATTTAATTTCAGTTGCTTCAGCTATGATTATCCATGATGTGATTGACACTTGATCTAGTTGTGCAGGATGACATTCCCAGGCCACGGGAAATCGGAGGTAGTGTTCACACATATGTTATTCCCTATGAAACTGATCCATTCCCAAGAGGGATGAGGATCACGTGTGATCGGATGTTGCTTGTGTGCATGCTTAATTTATTTATTTTGGCCTAGTGACCCCTTTCTTAGTTGATTTATATCATGTGTTGTATATTTATAATTGTTTTACACCACTTGGTATTAATTTCATTTATGGGCCATTTAAAGTGAATTTATCCCTCCCTAGGTGTACCTTAGTGTCTCAAAACTTACCCTAGGTGGTAACCCTTGGGTCTAGGGTCAATTTTGACTAACTAAACCTTAGGGTAACTCACTTTTGATCACTCTAAATTGGGGTTTAGCCAAAGTGACGAATTTTGAAATGGCTAAGGGTGGGAGATGAGTCATGCTTTGGGAAAGACCCATCTCCCTTCCCAAAGTTTGGGGATCCCTTCACCAAGAAGACTTGGGAGGTCTTCAAGACTCCCAAGTGTGTGGGATCTCCCTCTAAGACTCTCACACATGTGTGAGAGCATCTTAGAGGGAGATGGCTCTCTTGGAGAATAAGAGGATGCCATATGGCATCCCTTATCCTCATGGAGGCTTGAAGGGAATTGCCACCTCACCACTTGGTCTCTTACACGTGTGAGAGCACAAGTGGATAAGGTGAGGGATAGAATAGAATTGGAGGGTGAAACTTGTCACCCTCACACTCCTTCTCCCTTGCAAGTGGCATGGGATAAGGAAGGAGAAGGTGACAAGTGTCACCTTCTCATTCCTCAAGGCCAAATTGGAAGGCCTATATTACCTCCTCTTGGAGAGGAGTGTGGGGTTCTTTTTTTCAAAAATTCTTTTATTCTTGGAGGTTTTGAGAGTGTTAGAGAAATTTTGGAGAGTTGGAGAAATTTTTGGGAAGCTTGGAGCTCTTCATCAAATGTGTTTCCATTTTAGGGCTTTTGAAGGTAAGCTCCATGGCTATGGCCATTAACCTTTTTGCTTATGTTTTATTTTGTGTATGTGGTTGCATATTATGTGGGTTGTCATTTTATTTTTGTGTGGGATGGGTGTGGTGAGAGCACCTCCATTTTGGAGGAAAGTCTCAACTAGTTTGGGGTAGGGGAGAGTGAACCTCCTCAAGGTCATCTCCTTTGTGTTGCACTATTTTAGCCTTGAGGGCATCATATGAGTTTTGGAAACAATATGTGATTTGGCATGAGTGCCATAGTGGTTTTTGAGTTTTGGTGGAAAATGTGGTTGGCTTGAGGCCTTGGGATTTTTGTGATCTTTGGAGTTCTTGGGGTGGCCTCTTGAGTTGAGGGGTCCACTTCCCTACCCCCCTCCAAACTCAATTTATTGAGTTTTGTATGTGCAAATCCATGGGAGTTGAATTTTTGTGTATTTTTGTGTGTTTGGAAAATTTCATTTGTTGTGGTATGTGTGTGCAACCGTGTGAATCCTACCTCCCTAGCTCGGGGGTGACCCACTAGCGAGTCTACGGTAGGGAGGAGGGCATTCCTTCATGGCTTGGTTCCCCATTGTTGTGTATTTAATGCAGGTGTTCTTGGAAGAAAATGAAGTTGGGGTAGATCATTTTTGCCTCATTTGCTTTATTGTAGTTGGCTGATTTGAGCCATGGCCTTAGGGGCCTTGTTGTAGACCTTTGTCAAGATCATTTTTATCCCATGTGTTGGTTGTTGTAAGGAAAATTATTGGGAGTATTCCTTAATGTTTATCCAAAAAATAGTTTTAAATCAGATTTTGGCCGAACCCTAAGGGTAGTGGGCCTGTGTTTTTTTTATGAGGAAATAATAAAAAAAAAGTTGCAGTGAGCGGCGGCGCCCACTGCAGTTTCCATTGCCTTGTCTAAAGGGGGTGTGGGGAGGAGGCCGTGCCTCCACCCACACCCCTCTCCCCTCTCTCCGTGGCAGTGGCCTCACCGTCCCCACGCCCTTTTCCCCTTCGCAAACCCTCAATGGCGGAAACAAAACTTGGGTCATCGGCCCCCCTCTCGCCTTTGCGACCTGCAAAATGCCTATACTTTCTTTTAGCAGTGGTAATGTGTGTGTATATATATATATATATATCCTCTATGAAACATAATGCTATGGTCCTCCAAATCTTAGTTCTTAGTTTTGTATATATATATATATAATCTTTGTCAAAAAAAAAAAAAGAAAAGCATGAAACCCTAGTTTTTTTTTCTCTTTATAAACCATATATTATACCTTTGTGAGTTGCTTCTAGGGCTGCAAGCCATTAATGATGAAACCCAAACCAGTAACCTACAACAAACAAAAATGGAGGCAAAACAAAAACAAAGAGAAGGAGAAAAACCAAAATAATGAGAAGCCAAAAGAGGAGATAGGGTTTCCATAAGGAAACTAATAAAATATTCTTAGGGCAACTCTAGTTGGATATAATAAAATAATAGATTAGGGTTAAGTTGGAGGATGAGGGAAAATGCATTTGAAATGCATTTTATTTATTTCCCTCATTTTGCCTTGGGCACAGGAATTTAAAATTCCCTCTCCCTTGCCCTTGCATTTTTAAATTATTTTTATTTTATTTAACCTTGAGATTATTTTAGTGGCTTGACTTATTTTGGGATTTGATTTTAATCTCCTTTGGAAATTTAATTGGTGGTGGTGAAATGTTTTATTTTCCTTGTGGGATGATTACCCCTTGTAAGTTATTTATTTTTTTGGGGCATTTAATTTAATTTCTAGTATGTTTTTAAATTATGTGGAGGGAATACCTCTTTATTGAATTTAATTTTAATTTTAGTTTTATCGATTTTATTCCAAGGGGTGTATTTTATTTTTTCCTCTCTTTAATTATTTTAACGTGAGTTAATTAATAAATATAATTGTCGAGATTATATTTATTAATGGACTTAAGTTTTTGAGTTTTAATTTGGTCGTTTAATTACTTCAAAATTTATAAATTCGTTGAGTGGTCAAAATTATTTGACCTTGGGAATTTAGTTAATTTTCCTTACGTTTAGTTATTTTAATTTTTGCATTAATTTTCTTCTTGGATGTTTTCTTTTAAAATTTTTATTTCAACTATTGAAAACACGTTATGTTGTCAAAATTTTCCCAGATTTTAGGGTTTTATTTTTATGACATTTTTTTAGGACTTTCTTTAATCACTCCATTTTATCATGCAACCATCTTACCATTTGATGTGTTATTATTAATTCATTTTTCTTTTATGCATTAGAGTTAGGGCTTGGTTTTGAATCAGTTGAAATCGTCTCTTTTGCCTAGGAAACCTAGGGTTCAAATTAAAACTGTTCTAACCCTGGAAGCGGCGTACATTGTGGCACCAACCCCCTAGTCAGCTTTCATCATGTAGGGGAGTGTGTAGGTAGACACACTTCCCTAAATATGATTGACATGTTTACGCCTTATGCGTATTGCCACTGAGCATGCAGACGCGTGCGAGGGGGTTTCTAGGGACACATAGAATTTTTTTTTGTTAGTTCGTGTCATGACCACATGGCAAATGTGGACATGACACATGTGTTGTGTGTCGTGACCGCATGGGAAATGTGGGCATGACAATGTGGAGGTGACACATGTCACTCTCCCATCCCACCAAGTCTCACTCCCTCCACATGTGTGAGAACAAGGTGGAGGAAAAGAATCCCATAAGGTGGACACCAAGAGGATAAGGATACAACACTTGTCAATATCCTATCCTTCAAAGAAATCTCTTACACTCCAATATTCTCTCACACATGTGTGAGAGCATTGGAGGTGGGTTTCTCACACTTGGGAGTCTTGAAGACTCCCCAAGTCTTCAAGGTATGGGAACCAATGCCTTGGAAAGAGGAGTGGGTCATGGTTGAATGCTTGACCCATCCCTCCACTCCTTCCAAATTTAAATTTTCGCCACTTTTCTTCAAGGTGAAGTTTAAGTGACCATATGGAGGTTACCTTAGGGTTAGGCATGCTCAAATGGGCCCTAGACCCTAGGGGTACAACCTAAGATCAAAATTAACCCAAAATAAACACCTTAGGTAGCATAAAATCACATGAAAAGGCCATAAAAATAAAAAGCACTAAATTGTGCTAAATCAAACATCACATTTTACAACACCTTAATTAAATCAAATAAAAAGAGGTAGACCTAGTCGAAAGGACATCAAAAGCAAACATCACAAAAATCACCATGCAATAACACATATGATCTTGGTCCCTTCTGGAACTAGATTGGTTTAACATGGAATTTACATAGGGTGTGGGATGATCTCTGATTTTTCGTGGCATGAAAAATCACCTGCACACTTGCGCAAACAAATTAATACAACATGTTCATCATAGCTGAAGCAAGGAAATGCATACACACACGATGTCGCATAATCATCTAAAACATTATTAGAATTACATAGCATCATAACCAGATTCATAGTTTACTGCATTTCAAAACATAAATTGAAGATCAAAATCACATAATAATTCCATTCAATAATTTCATAACTAATATCTCGAATGGCATCAAAATGAATGTCACATATCATATAATCATTAGTGAAACCTAACAATCAAGATATAGCCAATCACAACATACTAAATCTAACCAATCAAAACATAGGGATAGAGTCAAGAAAGTCTGCATCACGAGATTTACAGTACCAAATGTCTATAAGTCATCAAAATGAAATGAGATGAAGGCAAAACTATAAGAGTGAGATAAGTCAGCCTCACATCCTCCCCCACTAAGACTAAACTTCCTCCTGGAAGTCATCAAAGAGGTGAGGATAAAGTGTCCTCAATCTAGTTGTATCCTCCCATGTAGCCATGACCTCATCATATCTATCCCACTGAACCCTAACTTGGTCTAGCTCTCGACCTCGAAGGCCTAGCGTTTGACGAGCTAATATGCGAATTGGCTCCAAAGCCAACTGTCTATCTGCCTCTACCTGTAAATCACTCTAGTCCAAGACATGAGATACATCAGATATATATCGTCACAAAATAAACACATGGAACACATCGTGGATGCGTGACAGGCTAGGTGGCAAGGCTAGATAGTAGGCTACGGGTCCTATCCACTTTAGTATCTCAAAAGGCCCAATGAACCTTAGTGCAAGCTTAGAGCCTTTTCCATAATGGATTGGACTCTTATGCGGCCGCACTCTTAAGAAAACTCTGTCACCGACTGAGAAGCTCCGATCCAATCTCTTGGCATTAGCATACTACTTCTATCAATCCTATGCCTCCTATAGTCTCTGTCTGATCAAGGTCACCTGCTGCTCCATTCCCTACACCAGCTCTGGCCCAATAGCAACCCTATCCTCTATGCGGTCCCAACTCAACAGTGTCCTGCAAGGTCTGTCATACAAGGCATGATAGGGAGGCATACCCAACGAGTTGTGATGCCCATTATTGTAGGCAAACTCAACTAGATACATGTATTCTTCCCATCTCGACTGGTGGTCCATCATGTACATGCAGAGCATATCCTCTAACACCTAGTCCACCCTCTTTGTTTGGCCATCTGTCTTGGGATGATAAGCTGAATTGAAGTTGAGCTGTGTGTCCAACACCTGCTACAATGCCCACCAAAAGGCTGATGTGAACACTGAGTCCTTGTCAGATATAATGCAGCAAGGAACCCCGTGTAGTCTCACAATGTCATCCAAGAAGATCCTCACCACTGTAGGTGCATTGTACGTCATGCATACTGGTGAGAAGTACGCCACCTTGGTTAACTTGTCAATCATCACCATGATAACATCATGGTGATGAGATGACATAGGTAGACCAACTATAAAATCCATGGAAATGGTGTACCATTTCCACTCCAGTATCTCATGAGGGTACAAAAGCCCTGCTGGATACTGATGCTCGGCCTTGACCCTCTGGCACTCAAGGTAATGAGCAATGAATTCTGCAATATCACCTCTCATGCTTGCCTAATGATACAACTGTCGTAAATTGGTATTTATTTTCTTCACCCCAAGATGTGCTGCATAAGGTGCTCTGTGAGCCTCTGATAAAACTATTGTATGTAGATTGCTTGCATGGGGAACATAGATGCGTTGTCGATGTCTAAGGACCCCATCTGCCTCTAGAGAATAACCTGCAAATTTGCCCACAAGGGCCCTCTATGACTGGATCTCCTGCTATACCTTAAGAAACCACTCGTCCTCTGGCAGATGCTCTAATATGCGTCCTCTCAAATCTACACCCAATGTCAAGGTCATGATCTCGTGCAACCTCCAACTCAATGCATTGACAACCACGTTCTCCTTCCCTTTGATTTAGTGTACATCAAAGTTATACTCACAAAGGAACTCCATCCAACACTATTGGCAGGCGTTTATATTTGGCTACGTGAAGATATACTATAGACTGTGATGGTTCGAGTGTAGATTGAAACGACGTCCCAAATAAAAATGCCTCCATCGATCAAGAGCGTGAACTACCACTGTGAGCTTCAAGTCATGTGTGGGGTAGTTCAACTCATGGGTCTTGAGCTTTTGCGACTAATACACAATCGCTCGACCATCCTGCATAAGTACAACTCCTAATCCCTCTAATGAAGCATCTATGAAAACCATGAAGTTAGCTGCTGGATCAGGTACTGCTAAGATAGGAGCACTAGTGAGATGCTCCTTGAGGACTCCAAAGGCCCTCTCACACTACTCTGTCCATGTGAAACTCTTCCCTTTCCGTTGAAGGGAACTGATGGGGTGTGCTATCTTGGAAAAGCCCTCAACAAATCTGTGATAATAGCCAGCTAGCCCCATGAAACTCTTGACCTTTGTAACGCTAGTGGGTGATGGCCAATCCCTAATAGCCCTAATCTTTGATGGATCTACAGATATACCATCGCCAGATAGGATGTGTCCTAAGTGTTGGCAAGAGACACTATATGGACTCATGAATGTTGTCATTGATGGCAACAAAGGTTAACCCACACATCTGCAGGACATGATGAGTCTCTACCGAAAGGCAGATTGCAGAGTGTTGTGATCCGGTAAGCAAGAACAGAGCATGTGGCGAGGTCTGACAGTCAGGTCCGGATCTCTCAGAGGAAGTATCTTGGTGAAGTGTGGATTTGGGGAAGTCAAGAGGACTACCATGACTGATAGATTCCAAGGATTTAGCCTCCGGTGATAGATGAAGAAAAAGATATGAATACTTGAGTGTCGGGTTCCTGATTGGCAGTGTGGACAAAGGAAGAACTAATTGGTAGAACATCAGACATTATTCTGGATGTGTTACTGATGATGGTAAAGGTTATTAAGGCATAAGTTATGATTGGCTGACATGATTGATGACTTCTATAAGTATATCCTCGATCCGCATTACTTGGTAAGCAAGGATTCAGCCAACAAATCAGAGTTTGTGGAAAATATTGACTATTCCGGATGCTGACTAGAAAGGTGATGAAATCACTTGTGCGGATATATATACAAGATGGATTTAGTTGTGAGAGGTGTCGTGGTTTTTGTGATGTGCAAAGAAAAGTAGTAGAGCAAAGTGAAAGCAGTAAGGAAGGTCCGGTATGTGAAAGGAGAGCAACACAAAAGAAGAGGAAAGATGAAGTGCAGCAGATCAGTGTACTGAGTCTAACCGAAACTAAACTCCAGCTTATGTACATGCTCCTTATCAGTTCAAGTATTGTATTACACTCTTTATAAATTGTAGACAATGAGTCTCTTGTAGGCAGTGGGCCTCTTGTGAGCAGTGTGCTCGGGCAGTAAGCCCTAATTGGCAAGTGCCATTTTGTATTTCTATTCTTCTAACAGAGAATACATTCTTGGGTTAATCACCCTGTGGTTTTCTCCCTTATCAGGGTTTCCACGTCAAAAATATTGTGTCGTGTATTTCCATTTCATGGTTATGTTTGCTTATTTGAATTAATGCTGCATTGATTAAAAAGAAAGTTTAGAAAGCTGAAATAATTAGGATAACTGATTCACCCCCCCTTTCAGTTATCAACAATTGGTATCAGAGCCAAGTTCCTCCCAACAGAGCCTAATAGCTTGAGGAAGATTTGAGAATTCAAATGGATGTGTATGGTATGAGGGAGCAACTTAAGTCTGCCCTAGATGATCTTGAGTAGTCAAATTCTGAAGTCAATGAATTGAATGAAAGACTCAAACAGGCTGATGATTTCATAAATGAACTAAAAGGGAAACTGAGTCTCTCTGTGAAAAAGAGAAAAGAGCACCTTCAGCAACTGGCAAGTCAAGGTGAAGCCAATGATACAAATGGAGATCTGAAGGAGAAAACCAAGTTGTGTGAAAAGTTATCAAAAGAGATCATTATGGTAAGACATGAGATGGAATCAGGAGTTATGAAGTTTACCCAAGAAATTGAAGAGAAAAGAAAAACTGAAGATGATCTAAGACAATCTCTCAAGGAGAAATCAGAAGACTACCACAAGATGGATAGAATAATTAGACACCTTGAATCTGATCTTGAAGATGCTAAAGATAATGAAGAAAAACTTGAGGATCAAATTGTCTCTCTTAAAAGGGATCTTCAAACAACAAATGAATATAAAGAAAAATTCAAGATAAGTTCTGCTCAACTTGAAGTTCTTCTTAAAAGTTAAAAGAGAGTAGATGACAAGTGTGGTTTGGGATATGAGAAAGGAGAAAGCTCCAGATCCAGTTAGAAGAATTTTGGATCAGAAAATCCAAGGAACAGGCCTAGAAGACCTCCAATAAGACAGCCTAATGCTCAAAGATATCCATCCTTCAATGGATACTGCCACAACTGCAATAACTTTGGTCATAGAGCTAATCAGTGCAGAAAGAGAATGAATCAGACTAATACATCCTTCTTCGGACAGTGTTTCAACTGCAAGAGGTATGGTCACAAATCTCATGAATGCAGAAATATGCAAATGAACAATTCATTCAATGGTAGATGCTTTGCATGCAATAGAATGGGTCACATAGCTAATCAATGCAGATCAAGAGGATATCAATCAAATATGCAAAGAAATGTCATTTGCCAAATTTGCATCAGATCCGGTCATATTGCCAAATTCTGTAGAAGCAAGAATCAGGACAAAAGAGGTCCGGTACATCATAATTAGAATCAAGACAAGGGAAAACAAAAAGTGAATGCGGATGAAGTTCAAAGTGAGATGAACAAGATTTGGGTGAAGAAAAGTACAGAGAATGTAGTGGATGGATCTGCACCAGACTCTGGTGCTGATATTCCTTCCAGAAATTAAAAAGTGAGCTCTGGCTCAGGCGGAGACACAAAGAAAACCTTTTCCCCCAGTCAGTCAATTGGTGCCAGAATTGGCACAAGGAGATTTGTGGATGAAGGGGTTCTCAGGGAAAACATCTAAGTAAATTATGATTAAAAAATGGGAGATCCGCAAGAAGTTTAGAACAAGTTAACTCACCAAAATTGATCCGGTTCATCAAGTCATCCGGTAAGATCAGGTTGTTATTTTAATAGTCAGATCTGACATGGTTCAGATAAAGATATTGTGATCTGCAGTTAAATGGAATGATTGTGAAGGATAGATGGATTGCTGATGTTCATTAAAGATTCACTCCAAGCATGTCTCAGTAATCCAGAAAAGACTTCCTTTGGAATGAGGAAAACAAGGCAAACCAGAATAACTTAAGTTAAGCATTTATTCCAATTGTAGAGGACATAAGTGATGAGCCCTCTGCCATGGGGGACAAGGAAGAAACTACTGAGACAGTAGTAGAAGAGGTAAAGGAGATAGGTGAAGAGAAAGGTAAGGACTTAGAATCCTCTGCTCCAGAAGAGGTGGCCAGTGAACAAACAAACATCACTCCTCCGGTTTCCCCTGCTGACTCCGGATCCAAAGGAGAAGAAAGAATAGAGGATAAAGAAAAATGAGTGAAGGAAAAAGAAGATGACAGTACCAAGGTTGCAGAAGGAGAGAAGACTTCAATAGAGAAGACCACAACTGCTAGTGGTAAGAATGTAGGAGAGAAAGCTCCAAGAGACAGCTCTAAGAATGTAGAAGAGAAGAAAAATCTATCTTCGGTAAGAGACACTGCAAAAAATGTCCAAGAATTCTTGAACAAAGAGACAATGGAGATTGATGAACCGAAACTTCTACAAGGACCATTTAATTTTGATTCTCTTTCTCCGGTACAAACAATGAAGATAGCTTCATTTACTAATGCAAAGGCTAAAGAAAAACTCCTGAAGTCTCACATGGAAGACTGTGAGTTAATAGAAGTTGCATCTAGAGTATTAGAAAAGATCATGCCATCTTTTCAAAAGGATCCCTCAGTCTCTTCATCTGGTAATCTCAAAACTCTAGTCAATAGTGTTAGCACACATTTTGATTCCCTAGAGAAGTCAGCAGAAGATAAGGTCCGAAAGGAATTTTTGACAAAAAGATTATCGGAGGTACAAGGGTTAATAAATAATGATAGGAGGAATATGAATATTGGGATAAAGAGCTTAGAAAATGCTCTCAAAGATGGTGGGGAAATGTACAAATTTTGTTTATCATGGTCCAAAGTAACATTGGATATTGAGAAGAAAGTGAAAGAACAGGAGGACAAATTGACCAAACTCTCCAAGAACTTTGATCCTCTCTCATCTTCCATAATAAATCAAGAATGTCAGACTATTGCAGTCTTGAATGAAATCAAGAAGATTGAGAAGGAAAAGAAAAGCAGAATAAGCAGGTTAGGTGAACTCAGAGGGATAATTATCCCTAAGTTAGAGGCCATGCATGAGGCCATAAAAGAAGCTCAGATCACAGCTTGGACCAGTGATCTGACAGATCTAAAAAGGGTAGATGCATTTGTATTCCTGTTGAGCGGTCATATATCAATTTTGGATAGAATGAAGCAAAGTTGGGCAGCAGAATTTGCCCAATTGAAGACAACTTTTGTAGACATTATTCAGTATATGTATGTTATATGTGGCTAAGTATAGTTAAATTTTTGAAAATTTTGATGTGCGGTTCCCACCCTTTGCCATTGATGTCAAAGGGGGAGTTAGGAGCAGTGAAAAATGAGGAATCCAGCTAAGGGGGAGCTCTGAAAAATGTATATAAAAACAGAGCATCAGCCAAGGGGGAGCATAGTGTAAACACTTAGTCATTTTTCACTAAGTGTTGCCATCAATGCCAAAGGGGGAGATTGTTGGCAAGAGACACTATATGGACTCATGAATGTTTTCATTAATGGCAACAAAGGTTAACCCACACATCCGCAGGACATGATGAGTCTCTACCGGAAGGCAGATTGCAGAGTGTTGTGATCCGGTAAGCAAGAACAGAGCATGTGGCGAGGTCCGAAAGTCAGGTCTGGATCTCTCAGAGGAAGTATCTTGGTGAAGTGCAGATTTGGGGAAGTCAAGAGGACTACCATGACTGATAGATTCCAAGGATTTAGCCTCCAGTGATAGATGAAGAAAAAGATATGAATACTTGAGTGTCAGGTTCCTGATTGGCAGTGTGGACAAAGGAAGAACTGACTGGTAGAACATCAGACATTATTCCGGATGTGTTACTGATGATGGTAAAGGTTATTAAGGCATAAGTGATTGGCTGACATGATTGATGACTTCTATAAGTATATCCTTGATCCGCATTACTTGGTAAGCAAGGATTCAGCCGACAGATCAGAGTTTGTGGAAAATATTGACTATTCCAGATGCCGACTAGAAAGGTGATGAAATCACTTGTGCGGATATATATACAAGATATATTTAGTTGTGAGAGGTGTCATGGTTTTTGTGATGTGCAAAGAAAAGTAGTAGAGCAGAGTGAAAGCAGTAAGGAAGGTTCGGTATGTGAAAGGAGAGCAGCACAAAAGAAGAGGAAAGATGAAGTGCAGCAGATCAGTGTACTGAGTCTAACCGAAACTGAACTCCAGCTTATGTAGATGCTCCTTATCAGTTCAAGTATTGTATTACACTCTTTATAAATTGTAGACAATGAGTCTCTTGTAGGTAGTGGGCCTCTTGTGAGCAGTGTGCTCGGGCAGTTTGTATTTCTATTCTTATAACAGAGAATACATTCTTGGGTTAATCACCCCATGGTTTTCTCCCTTAATAGGGTTTCCACATCAAAAATATTGTGTCATGTGTATTTCCATTTCATGGTTATGTTTGCTTATTTGAATTAATGCTGCATTGATTAATAAGAAAGTTCAGAAAGCTGAAATAATTAGGATAACTGATTCACCCCCCCTCTCAGTTATCAACACCAAGTACTGTACCTAATCTGAAAAAGGCACACTTCACCAAGTTGCCATATAGATGCTGCTCTCTCAAACACTGCAAAACCTGGTGTAAGTGCTCCTCATGCTCTTCCTCAGTCTACGAATAAGTCAATATATCATCTAAGAATATAATCACAAACTGATCCAGATAAGTGCGGAACACCCCGTTCGTGAGACTCATGAACATTGCAGGAGTGTTCATCAATCCAAAGGGCACCACGGTGAACTCATAGTGACCGTAGCAAGTCCGTAAGGTAGTCTTATGGATATCCACCTCTGTAATGCGCAACTAATGATATTCAGACTTAAGGTCAATTTTAGAGAACACCCTGGCTCCTTGCATCTGATCAAAAAGACCGTCTATCCAAAGTAGAGGATAACGGTTCTTCATTGTCACCTTATTAAGCTACCTATAGTCCATGCTAAGATGAAGAGATCCATCCTTCTTCTTCACGAAGATGACCAATGTGCCCCTAGGTGAGACGCTAGGTTAGATGTGCCCCTTCTCGAGCAACTCCTCCAACTGTAGCTTGAGCTCTATGAGCTCATGGGTAGTCATCCCGTAAGGTGCACGAGGCACTGGCTCGGCACCTGGGACAAGGTCAATGTGAAAGTCAACCTCTCTGCGAGGTGGCATTCCTGGCAACTCAGGTGGAAATACATCGACAAACTCTCTCAAAATGAGATGATCATCTAATGATGCCTCTAGCTCATCCTCTGACATATCACTGATAGTAATGGCGAACATCTGGAAACCCTTCCACATACAATGCTTAAGTTGTTGAGCGGAGATCATGCAAACTAATGTGGGCTTCTGAATGGCCAAAATCTCTACTGCTGTGCCATGGTTGTCTAAGCAACCTATCGCCTTCCAGTGACAATCCAACTTGACTCTATGAGATGCATGCCAATCCATACCTAACACCACACCATAAGATCATAAGGGCATAACCCTAATGTCTACTACTATAGTGAAGGCTCCCAATGCTAAATCACAATCATGCACCACTAAATCTATTGCCATCTTGGCCCCTGTGGCCAACTCGACCTCCCACCTATCATCCTGCCTAGAGGCCATCAGCCTGCAATGCTCCACTAATGATGGAGAGATAAAAGAATTTGTAGCACCAAAATCAAATAAAATAGAAATGGGGGAATTCCCAATCATACCTATGGTCTCAATCATGGAGGCCTAAAAGTTGGCCTAGCAGTTATCAATCGCTGCAAACATGCGGTGGCAACTACCAACATCGCCAACTATCTACTTAGATCCTCTGGCACAAGGCTATCCCCCTGCTGTATATCCCTGTGGGCAGTCTCTGGCTAAGTGACCTACACCACCACATTAATAACATGGTCCCTGAGCCTGAACCTGTCTTGTCTGTGTCCTGTTAGACTGCTATTGCCTAGGTTGACCCGTTGAACTCTGTGATCCTTTGAAGGACTGCTGTGCCCTAGCTGGCCCCACAACTGGTGCCTGCTATTGTTGATCTCTACGTGGAATCTACTATTGCCATCCATGACTATGACCCCCCTGTGCCCTCTGCTATGGCTTGGACCTCTGCTGATGCTGCTGTGGAGGTCTAGGAGGTAGCAGTGCAGAACTAAAACTACCCCTATGAGGTGGCTGGGGCCTGCGGAATCACTGATCCTGATGATGGCTACGATCCTGGAACTACGGTCATGACTCGTGACTCCATCCATAAACCTCCTCTATGATGAGCACCTTCTCAGCGGCCTCGCTCATGGTCTATGAGTTCGACATGCAAACAGGTCTTGCGATACTAGGATTAAGCCCTCTGATAAAACAACTAACCAGGAACTTCTCATCCCATAAGTAATCAGCATAACGCGATAGCTCTATGAACTTGCACTCATACTATGCAACTATAGAACTCCTCTGTTGCAGATCATGAAACTCATCAATCTTGCGCTGTTTGAAAAGGTATCGAGTCCTGTATAGCTCTAGGAATGTGTCCCAAGTGAGCATGTCTAAAGAGAGGTAGTGCTTGCGCTCCTCAGTACACCACCATGTCACTGCTGCATCACGCAGTAAGTGTACTACGACTTGTGCCTTCATGTTTCTCCCACAGGGATGCACCCTGAAGCACCTATCGAGACTAATGAACTAGGCCTCAGCCTCAGCTCCCTCTGCTATCCCAGCAAAAGTGGGTTGATTCAGTCCTAGTAAATCCCTGATAGGGTCCCCATGGTCTCTGTACCCTTTGAATGGTGCATCCACCTTGTCTCGCCATCCATAATCAAATGGTCTGTGGTAGATCAGCTTTATCCTCACCCCCTCCTCGCTCATCACATGATGTGGAGGACTCCTACTGCGAGCTATGTGCACTAAAGCAATCTCCTCTACTGTAGTGGCTGGTATCTCTACACACGGCTCAACACATGTCTCAACACACGGCTCAACACATGGATCAACATGCGACTCAACATATGATCCATCACGTGGCTCAACATGCAGCTCAACACGTGGCTCAACTACGGTCGGTGGTAATCTCTCTAGAACTGCTTGTAGTGCTTGAAGAATATGCGGTCCTAGATTAGGTGCCTGATGTGCCTGCGATGCCGGTGGAGGTTGTCCCTTGGATGATGAATCACTATGTATCTCAATGGACTTACTAGAGCATGAGCATGCTCGTCTCGATCTAGGAGGCATCCTACACGAACAAGGTATTTACAAATTAATTAAAATTGCGGAATAAATAATGTGCCCAAACAAGCCTAGTGTTTAAACTTGGGCTCTGATACCAAATGTCATGCCCACATTTCCCATGTGGTTACAACACACAACACACATGTCATGTCCACATTTGTCATGTGGTCATGACACGAAATATCAAAAAACTTCCATGCTTCCCTAAAAAACCCCCTCGCATGCATCAGCGTGCTCGATGGCATACACATAAGGGCATAACTAGGTCATTCGAGTGTCGAGGGAAGGTGAATAACTTTTGACATCCTTGCGAGATGAAAGCCTACTAATGGGGTTGTGCGACGCGGAAAGCGTCGCGAAGAGGGTAGAGTTCTCCAATAGGAACTAACCCTAATTTAAACCTAGATGAGGTGGAGGGATTTCAACATGTGTTGAAATCCAATCCATAATAACTATAGCATAGAGAATTGAATAAATTCGTCTAAACATAATTTCAATGCATAAATAATTAAAATACTAATTGAATGTGTAATTAAAACACTTAATCAATCATTCCTAAATTTTGAAAAAAATCCAGCAGCATAACGCCTCATTAGCATTCATGGAAATTAATTTAAAAAGAGTTTCCCTAGCTAAGCCATCAAAGGAAAAATTAAATTAAAATTAAATACAATCCTAAGGTTAATTTAATGCAACGATCCAAATATAGTCAAATGGAATAATTTAAATTAATCACACTCTCTAGGGTCGTGAAATAATTAAATCCCACCCTCAGGTTAACCACTAACCAATTAATTTAATTAGGTTTCAAATAATTAATTTTCCCTAACTTTATCTTCCTACAAAAAAATCCAATGTGAGAAGACCCACTAAACTTAACTAAAAGGCCCTAAGTTAAAATAAGCTCACTATAATAATTAAAAAACAAATTAAGTAATCATGCACCAACAACTTAATTAAACCCAAGACATAAAATAAACAAAATTCTAAATTACAAAACAAAGTCATAAGCCCATGGGATATTCTCCCCACCATTAAATTAAAATGAGGAGAGGGAAAGATTACTTCCCGTGCACACATAACTCCCCAAAAATAAATTTCCATATAAAATTTATTCCCACTTGTTTCATTTCATTCTCATCAACCCTAATGAGCTTTTCCACTATTATTTTATTCATTGCAAACCCTAATCTAAAAGCCCTTTTGTTTTCCTACATTGCCTTCCTAACCCTAATTTCTTTTCTCCTCTTCTCTTCTCATTTTCTTCTCCTATCTTTTTTTTCATTCTCTCCTATCTGTTGTTTGTTGCAGGTTCAAGGTGGGCAACCATGGAGGAAAACATAGAGGTTTAAAATCTTTACATATTCTACTTGATTAATTTCATTCTAACCCCTGAGCTAGGAGATCACCCTCACACAGATTTCACACCACAAACATGAACAAACACTCACAAGCAAGAAGAACACCCACCCAAGGTTTCACACACAACGGAATCCATCTTCATGGATTCAAGGGGGTAGGAGAGTGGACATCTCTCTACTCAAGAGATGCACTTCAAAAACCCAATATCACATAGATCTCAAATTCAAGGCCTCAAGCCTTAAAACATCTCCACAACAAAAAATCACATCTCAAGGCACTCTTGCCTTCTCAAGAAAATCTCCATACACCTCCAAATACTCCCATGGCCATCAATATGTCACATACAATAAGAGGATGACCCCGAGGAGGTTCACTCCTTTCCCACCCCATACATGATGAGTTCTCCAAAAATGGAGAGTCTCATACAAACACCCACATAACAAAAAGATTCAAACAATCGAAACAACAATCACACAACAAAATTTAAATACATGAGAAAAGCTTCAAGCCTTGAATCTTACCTATCAAAGCCCAATGATGGAAGAGATTTGGTGTAGAGCTTTCCCACTCCTTCTCCAAGCTCTTGCCTCCAAAGTGTCTCCAAAACTAGCTAACTCTCCTCAAAAGCTATCAACAAAGAAAAAGTAAGTAAAAACAAGAACCCTCTCCCTCTCTCAAAGGAGTATTATAGGCTCTACTCATGAGCCTTAAGGATTGAGAAGGTGACACAAGTCACCTTCTCCTTCCTCCTCACAATCCACTTGCAAGCTCCATGGGATGTGGAGGTGGTGCAGGAGCACCTTGGCAAATCAATGTTGCCCTAAACAAATCTCTGATTTTGATTAAATTTGTAATGATTCAATATTTTATTGAGGTCCCTCAAGTCATTTTTTATGTGTCTAGGTCATTAGGACGACAATATTTAATGTTTTGTGTCAAATTTGGAAAGAATGTAATAGTTGTCATCTAAATTGTAAAATTCCTAAAGTTGTAAAATGAGGAAGGTGAAGGGCCACCTTGTTCCAATTCATTGGAAGGAAGTGGAAACTAAAGAGACAAATGTGGAATGCCTTTATTAAGGCCTTGTAACATCCAAATAACAGGGGAGGTGGTTGAATATGTGAATGGGATCAACAAAGAACACTGTTTTTATGCATTTTCTTCAGAAAATCACTGTCTTCTTGCTGTGTACGGCCCTGTACGGACATGCATGGATGTTTCATTGTTTGTAATTGTTATATCCTTCAATCACCTTCCTGTTCCTTTTTGTTTCATGAAGATTGGAGGAGTTTTGCATTAGATATTGCATTTTTTTTGTAGAAGGCTGTCAAACCCTATCTTAGGGTAAGCAGTGGCATGAAATCTTGTGTTTCTTCATTGTTTTATCCTTTGCATGTTGTAAATCCTTGATGGAAATGATGGTAGTAGTATTACCCTTCAAATTCTTAAGGTTTCTGACCAAATGTCTAAGGTGGATGTAAAGAAAATCATGGTTTTATGACTGTTTTCTGTATACTGTCAAGAAAAACAGAGTTTTGAGGACAGCTAAGAGGTATAGGTGTAAGGTTTGTTAAAAACATTGATGGGAATAGACTTTTGATGGATGTTTAAGCTTTAATAGACCTATTTTGATGTATTCCAAGTATTGTTTGGGAGAGTGTGAAGTCGGAGGTTGTAGAACCAATAATCCCTGTTTGCATGCAAGGCCTAATAGCCCTAATCTGCTCACTGACAGTCCAGTTTTGGACAATTCCTTCCAAAGAAACATACACTGAATTTAAGATATGTTTTAAACCACCTTAATGTGTATTCAAAAAACTCTTCACAGTCCGAGGAGGAGGTTTGCAACAAGAGTTAAATTCTGACAGTGATAATTAAAGGGCTACTAGGAATGGAGTAGTATATATATGAAAAGGGTATTAATGGAGTCTCCTGACTCTTGGAGTAAGTTGAATGTGTTTGGTTAGTGGATTTAACCTTGTTGGATGTCTCTTGTACCCTGGTGAAGGTCTGGATCATTACAATGCATTAGAAACTTGTTCATTGAAGATCCTTATGTGGTTTTGTGAGATCAATCTAGAAGACAAGTTTTGAAATTTGGTATAAGTAATGTGTTTATGTTCTTTTCCTCTGCATCATATTGGTATCAGAGCTAGAAAAAGCTCTAGGAGGAGATGTTATATTTGTTCTTGTCACTGAGAAGGCAGGTGAAGAACTGAAGAAGATGATTGTGTTGGTGACCGTTATTGTTTTATTGCTAAGTTGTTTGGTTGCAGGTGCTTATCCATCTAGCTGCAGAAGGATGTTTTTTGAGGTTGTGTGTGTGGGCAGACAAGATGAGGTCTGTCATGACCATTCTCCAATGGAGATTTGGCTAGATAAGGGTGCATAGAGAAACCGCCGAGGAGACAGTGGTAGGTGCATCACCAGGATCTGCTGTTGGGTGAGATGAATGGTTTGGTGAGTTGGTTTGTTGTGAAGCAGTGGGAGAGAGATGGATACCTAAAGATGCACTTGATGTTGCAGCTTGAAGAGTACTCCACTGATGGGAGTAGAAGGAGCCTGAGGATGCTCTGTGAAGATGGCAGTTTGTTTTGTTGGTTGGTTGGTCACCACTTCTATAGATTGGAAGATTGTAGCTGAGAAGATTGAAGAGAAAGACAGAGGAAATGCAGAAAAAGACTTTTGTTGCTATTACATTTCCAAGGGACTTGAAATTTTTGTTGGTTGGTTGTATGGTGCAGGAGCACCTTGGAAAATCAATGTTGCCCTAAACAAATCTCTGATTTTGATTAAATTTGTAATGATTCAATATTGTATTGAGGTCCCTCAAGTCATTTTTTATGTGTCTAGGTCACTAGGAGGACAATATTTAATGTTTTGTGTCAAATTTGGAAAGAATGTAATAGTTGTCATCTAAATTGTAAAATTCCTAAAGTTGTAAAATGAAGAAGGTGAAGGGTCACCTTGTTCCAATTCATTGGAAGGAAGTGGAAACTGAAGAGACAAATGTGGAATGCCTTTATTAATGCCTTGTAACATCCAAATAATGGGGGAGGTGGTTGAATATGTGAATGGGATCAATAAAGAACACTGTTTTTATGCATTTTCTTCAGAAAATCACTGTCTTCTTGCTGTGTACGGCCCTGTACGGACATGCATGGATGTTTCATTGTTTGTAATTGTTAGATCCTTCAATCACCTTCCTATTCCTTTTTGTTTCATGAAGATTGGAGGAGTTTTGCATTAGATATTGCATTTTTTTGTAGAAGGCTGTCAAACCCTGTCTTAGGGTAAGCAGTTGCATGAAATCTTGTGTTTCTTCATTGTTTTATCCTTTGCATGTTGTAAATCCTTGATGGAAATGATGGTAGTAGTATTACCCTTCAAATTCCTGAGGTCTCTGACCAAATGTCTAAGATGGATGTAAAGAAAATCATGGTTTTATGACTGTTTTCTGTATACTGTCAAGAAAAACAGAGTTTTGAGGACAGCTAAGAGGTATAGGTGTAAGGTTTGTTAAAAAAATTGATGGGAATGGACTTTTGATGGATGTTTAAGATTTAATAGACCTATTTTGATGTATTCCAAGTGTTGTTTGGGAGAGTGTGAAGTCGGAGGTTGTAGAACCAATAATCCCTGTTTGCATGCAAGGCCTAATAACCCTAATCTGCTCGCTGACAGTCCAGTTTTGGACAATTCCTTCCAAAGAAATATAAACTAAATTTAAGATATGTTTTAAACCACCTTAATGGGTATTCAAAACACTCTTCACAAACTGAGGAGGAGGTCTGCAACAAGAGTTAAATTCTGACAGTGATAATTAAAGGGCTACTAGGAATGGAGTAGTATATATATGAAAAGGGTATTAATGGAGTCTCCTAACTCTTGGAGTAAGTTGAATGTGTTTGGTTAGTGGATTTAACCTTGTTGGATGTCTCTTGTACCCTGGTGAAGGTTTGGATCATTACAATGCATTAGAAACTTGTTCATTGAAGTTCCTTATGTGGTTTTGTGAGATCAATCTAGAAGACAAGCTTTGAAATTTGGTATAAGTAATGTGTTTATGTTCTTTTCCTCTGCATCAGGAGGTGACATATGTCACTCTCCCATCCCACCAAGCCTCACTCCCTCCACATGTTCTCTCACACATGTGTGAGAGCAAGGTGGAGGGAAGGAATCCCACAAGGTGGACACCAAGAGGATAAGGATATGACACTTGTCAATATCCTATCCCTCAAAGAAATCCCTTACGCTCCAAGATGTTCTCACACATGTGTGAGAGCATTGGAGGTGGGTTTCTCACACTTGGGAGTCTTGAAGACTCCCCAAGTCTTCAAGGTATGGGAACCAATGCCTTGGAAAGAGGAGTGGGTCATGGTTGAATGCTTGCCCATTCCTCCACTCCTTCAAAATTCAAATTTTCGCCACTTTTACTTCAAGGTGAAGTTTAAGTGACCATATGGAGGTTACCCTAGGGTTAGGCATGCTCAAATGGGCCCTAGACCCTAGGGGTACAACCTAGGATCAAAACTAACCCAAAATAAACACCTTAGGTAGCATAAAATCACATGAAAAGGCCATAAAAATAAAAAGCACTAAATTGTGCTAAATCAAACATCACATTTTACAACACCTTAATTAAATCAAATAAAAAGAGGTAGACCTAGTTGAAAGGACATCAAAAGCATACATCACGAAAATCACCATTCAATAACACATATGGTCTTGGTCCCTCCTAGAACTAGATTGGTTTAACACGGAATTCGCATAGGGTGTGGGATGATCTCCGATTTTTTGTGGTATGGAAAATCACCTGCACACTTGCGCAAACAGATTAATACAACATGTTCATCATAGCCGAACCAAGGAAATGCATACACACACAATGTCACATAATCATCTAAAACATTATTAGAATCACATAGCATCATTAACTAGATTCATAGTTTATTACATTTCAAAACATAAATTGAAGATCAAAATCACATAATAATTCCATTCAATAATTTCATAACTAATATCTCCAATGACATCAAAATGAATGTCACATATCATATAATCATCAGTGAAACCTAACAATCAAGATATAGCCAATCACAACATACTAAATCTAACCAAACGAAACATAGGGATAGAGTCAAGAAAGTCTGCATCATGGGATCAACAGTCCCCAATGTCTATAAGTCATCAAAATGAAATGAGATGAAGGCAAAACTATAGGAGTGAGATAAGTAGGCCTCACATAATTCTTGTAGACACCTAAAATTGACCTATTCCCAGGTCAGGCTTTCATCTGTCAATTAAATCAACTTTATTCTTCTATGTTAATTAAACAATCCCTGATTGTTTAATTAATCCAATTTATTCCTCTATGTTACTTAAATAATCCCTGATTGTTTAATTAATCCAATTTATCCTCCTTAGCTGATTAAATAATTCCAATTATTTAATTAAATTATTTTATTCCTCTAAATTAATTAAATAATCCATGTTATTTAATTAAATCATCACTTGTCCAGTTTAAATAAATAAAATCAAAATTGTTTATTTAAATATTCAAATTTCCCTCCACTTTAAATAAATTCAAAAATATTTATTTAAATAATCTTTTTCCTCCAATTGAATTAAAATTAATATTTAATTCAATTATCCCATGTGCACATGAAATTAAATAATTATTTATTTAATTTCCCATTTATCCTCACCCACCATAAATTCCTCCAATCAAAATCAGTTAACAGTCAATCAAAAGAGCTGACTCATCAATCAAATTAGTTAACTCATCAATCAAATTAGTTAACTAATTAGTCAATTCAGTTCACTGAGCAATCAACTCAGTCAACTAATCAGTCAATTGAGTTCACTGATCAATCAACTCAGTTAACTAATCAATCAATTTAGTTCACTGATCAATCAATTCACTTAACTGATCAATCAACTTAGTCAACTCTCCAATCAATTCTGTCAACTCCCTTGATGCATGAGAGGGGCAGGACACTTGTCCTTCTCTCATTTGAGCACATTCTGTAACCTTTCTCAACCGTTGATCTTTCCAATCATCCTCAACCATAGATCTATTATCTCACATGTCTATAAATGAAGCTTCATTCTCCATTTTCAGCCATCTCTCATTCAAGTAAACTCATGCTGTCATAATCATTGTTGGGAGATCACATTTATGCTTGACAATTATAGAGCAATCCACATCAAAAGCAAAGAGTAATCAATTGGAATAGGGTGCATTTCAATTTGCTTGATCAGTGTAGGGACTTCATTTGTGCAAAAGAGGTAATTTGTATTTGTTTATGTTCCTCTTTGGTTTATGTTTGCATATCTAATTTTCACCTATACATTTTGGTTGATTGAAAAGTCAACTGAGTTGATTGATTAGTTAACTAGATTGACTGATTTGTTAACTGATCTGATTGATTTAGTTAACTAATTTGATTGATGAGTCAAATGAATTAATTGACGAGTCAACTTTCTTGATGCACGAGAGGGCCAGGATAGTTGTCCTTCTCTCATTTGTGCACATCCTCTCAAACGTTCTTAGCCATTGATCTCTCATATCATCCACAACCATTGATCTTCCTCCTTGAGAGTCTATAAATTCAACCTCATTCTCCATGTTAATCCTCTTCGATCTTGATACAACATTACGCTACAGAAATATTTCTAAATCCTATCATCCTCATCACAATGTTATGCTGATGAAAAGAGCAATCCACATCTCAAAGTAGCAAATAGCAATCGATTGAAGTGGGGCGCACTTCAATACTCTCGATCAGTCAAGTCAGATTTGTTTATGCATTGGGGAGGTAAATTATGTTTGATTTGATTATCTTTCATTTATTCTTTGCATGTAAAATTGTATTAGTTTCAACTGTCTTTGGTTGTAGAGGTAAGGGATACAGATGAGATCATGAAGATAGAGGATTCCTGAAATAAATCAGTGAGTTGAAGATGGGAATCATCAATGGTATCCTCCATAGAAGTCTCTTCTGTGGGCCAAGCCTTAGCCACTTCGTCGAGTATAAACTGGATATCTGGGGAGATGGATACCCCCTTTCCAAATCCCAAACCATATTTATTAAGTTTCTTCATGACAGATATTGGTTCTATAGTTCCTTGCTCATGAAGACCAAGTCCTCCTTGTCCTTTATAGCCCATATTCTTTACAATGCAATGGCCATTGTTGTATTTGTCCATAGGTAGGATAACTGGTTCCTTTTCATCTTGGAAAATCCAAGAGGATATATCATTGATGTGCTCATCTTCTAGATTGTGCTCATGGATAAAGATTGTTGGGGGTATAGGTTTGATGGCCTTCTTCTTGCTTACTTTTCCACAGGAGGTTTACCATAATATTTCAGCTATAAGGGTAAGTTCCCTACACAACAAGAGTTCTGTAAGTCATACTCTCCAAACCCTACATTCTTGTACTGAACCTTGACCTTGGGTATGTTTTTCCTAGGAGATTTGGTAGATAAGGTGGTTGGATAGACATATGAGGATGCAAGATGAGCGGCTTCATTTTTGGGTACTTGGTTTGAATATCGGTATCTACCTTGCATGGTGTGGCATAATTTGAAAGGATTCAGATCTTTGGGAATGGTAACTTTCATACCATGGTAGGGGAATTTCAAACATTGGTGATAGGTTGAGGGTACAACCTGCATGGTATGAATCCATGGGTGACCAAGGATGATGTTGTAGGGGAGTTCAAGGTCTAGTACCTGACACTGAGTTTCCACTAAGGCTGACCCCACTTTGATAGGTAAATGAATGACCCCTTCAGATTCCCTTTCAACGTCATCATAATCCTTGATTGTCATTGTTTTGGACGAATCGATAGAATTAGTAGAATATCGCAATTGTTTCAACAACTTTAAAGAAAAGATATTGAGACCAACACCACCATCTATAAGGACACGCTTGACTCTACGTTGGTGGATGTACACTTCGATGTGTAAAGCTTCATTGCGACATGAATTTTGGAAAAGTATATCTTGCTCTGTGAAGACCAAGTGATGTGGTGAGGTGATATGTCCTATCATGGCTTTGAATTGGATAATGCCAATGTTTTCAAGGACAATTGACTCTTTGAGGGCCTTTTCAAGGATGTCCCGATGCTCAGGAGAAGTGTGGAGAAGGTTGAGAATGGAGATGAGAGATGAAGTCTTACCCAAGTGATCAAGTAGATTGTACTCTGAAGCGGGTTGACTATTTGAGGTTGCCCCACGAAGGGTAACATGACCTCGATGGGTGGTTACAACACAGTCAGGAGTTTTCCCTTTGATGGTAAGTGTGGATATCATACTGTTACTAAAATGACCAACAACTGAATCATATATCCCTAACAAGTTATTTACACCTTTACCTTTATCGTACTATCGCTAAAATGACCAACAACCAAATCATATATCCCGTAAATGCTCTTGGGGATCACCTTTTCCTTTGTATTTGTTGAATTTAGGTACCTCAAAGTTTTTAGGAAAAGGGAGCATTGAGATAGTGCGATCAAACAGATAAGGACAAACTTCCTCAAATGAGAAAGTCTTTTTGACACTGCCAAGTGTAAGATCAGAAATTTGTTTTTGCATTGTTTGGATTTTGAGTTCCATCCCAGATGGTGGCAGTGGTGGTGTTTAATATTGATTGGTGGAAGAAGGTGGTTGTTGATGGTTAAATGGTGGTTGTTGAAATTTGGAAGGTGTTTTTTGGTAATTTTGGTTTGGATATTGGTGATAGTTGGGTGGGGGTTGTTGGTAGTTTTAATTTTGAGGTTCTTGGTAATTAGGTGGCGGTTGTTGGGTTGGGGGTTGTTGATAGTTGGATGGGGGTTGTTGATAGTTGGATGGTGGTTGGTTGTAGTGAGATGGTGGTTGTTGAAAGTTGGTTGGTGGTTGTTGGTAGTTTTGGAAAGGATTAATGGATACGTTGGCTGTGGAAGCGTGACCGTGAGACACTTGTGGAGGATTCGCACAAGTGTTGTTGGGAATATATGAAGATGTTTGTTGTGGATTAGTGGCGGTGTTGTGTGGGATAGAAGAAGATGGTTGTGGTGAGGAATAAGTAGAAGGATTGTTTGGGATGGGAGTTGTGATGTTTGAGGAAGGTGGCTTTTATGATTTAAAAATGGGATTGCTTGGACTAGAAGAAGGTTGTTTTAGTGATTTAGGAGAGGGGTTGGAAACAATTATAGATTTGCAGGGCTACTTGATGGGTTCTTATGATCTATGGTTACTCTTATGTGGATTTGTTTGGCAAATCAGGTCTACCATTGATCTTGGTGTTTGTGTCTTGGAAATCTACATGTTATTCCTAGTTATCTTTGTTTTGCATGTTACTGATGTGGTGCTGAATCTATTTTTTCAGTTATTTGAGATTGGACCACTGACCATGTTTTTCTCCTTTGAGATGTTGCATGATTGCAGATCATGTAAATTATCTAATGAGGATTCTATTTGGTTGGCCTCTTCTTCGTCACCTTGTTTATATTGGTATGTTTATTGTAGTGAGATAGAAGGATGGTTTAGAGTACCTAATATAGTTGTTCATTAGAATCTATAGCAGTAAGTTATGGTGCATCAAAATCTCTGTTCACTTTTAGTGGAGTTTTGGTAATGATGTAGGTCATGATAGCATGTATACAACTCAGTATCACTTTTAGTGGGAGTTTTGTGCAGTTACATAGTGTGTTCTATCTTCTTAGTTTGGAGATTATGGTTTACTTGACCTTTTGGGAGCTATTGTCATTATAGTGGTTTTCTTTGATTGTGTTGAGGCCATGGATGATCTTCATTTAGGAAATGGTTATCATGATGTCATGGATAGCTTTGTTACATGTTTCAGTGGGAGCTTTTGATAGTGATGGTTTGATGTTTATCTTGTTGCCATGTATAGCTTGGTATCATGGTTCAGTGGGAGCTTTGGCAATATATGATTATCTTCATGTGATTTGAAGAGGTTTTAACATCTTGTTTCATGGAGGACCCTTAGAGTCTTTGGTAAAGGTGTTATTGTTCTTCCTTTGGAGAGGATGCAGTTCTCTTTGGTTTTGAGTATTAATCATTTGCTTGGAGCTTCATGATTTTGTAGGTTGCATTTAAAGTTGGCATGGATTGATTGGTGAGTGCTCATGGATACTAGAGAGACTTGGGTTAGGCTAGAAATCTCTTGTACTTAAGAGATATGTGTTGAAATGGTTACTTGTTATGAAAGTTTTTTAACAGTAAAGACTGAGGAGCCTACACCTGGAAATGGATGTGAGTCCATCATAGACCTGATGAGAAGGTTGTCTTTATTGAAAGCTTATATTGCTTGGTGTTGTATGCACAGGACAATCTTGTATCCCACTCTTGGTCTACTCGGCAGGTAAATGATCTAAGAGGTGTTGCCCGCCTAATTATTAGATGCATTCTTTATATGCATCTTGTCTTCTCTTGTGCATTAGTCTTGAAAATTGAGTTCTGAGGGCTTGTTGAGAAGTAGATGCATGATTTTATGTATTTCTGTTGTTCTCCTTGTAATCTTGAATTTGAGTTAGTTCTGAGGATTTCGTAGGAGAGGTACAGGAGATGGTTAGTGGCATTGGGCATATTCCCTTATGTTGTGGGAATGTTTGGATAGTTTGATCTACTTTTTGTGAAAGGTTTACATCTATTTCTGCCATGTTTCATTATAATTTGAATCATTAGATGTTGATATTCTTTCAGTTGAAGGAGATCTTACTTTACACAGTTTGGCACATGTTAGTGTGGTATAAGGACATGGTTTGATTTGAAGGTTCTCTCTTTCTGGGTATATTGTCTTCTTCCTGAAGGTTCTTATGTTTATGGAGTTGAGGTTATGAATGGAGTCATGTGCTATTGTTTTGTACTTCATTATTTTTTGGTAACAATTTGGTAGCTCCTTGATCTCTTTCTTCATTGGTTTGGAGGACTTGGGAGAGTGGTTTGGAGGACTTGGGAGAGTGGTTTGGAGGATTAGTAATGAGAGATGTATTTTGCATATCATTGTATGTTTCTTTGACATTATGATAGAGGAATTAGACACATCCTTTATGTGAAGTGCTATAGGAGGACTTGTTAATGTTGTGATCTTGATTTCAGATTTGACATTACCTGTGTAGTGGGAGTTCCAGAAGGTATATGTGTTCTATATGAGAGGCGCACCTCTCTTGGTCTGTTTACACTTTACTGCAATGAGTTACTTCAGATGTTTTTTATCGCATGTCTATGTGTGTTGTTACCTTGGAGCCTTCTTTTGTAGGATGGTGGATATACAGGGACTTGTTTGTAGATTTTGGGTTGTTATGTTGATAGCATGAAGTTCTACCTATGAGAGTTTTCTTACCTTGGTTTGAGGTATGGATAGTTTGGATGAGCTAACAACTTACTGTGGTTGCTATTCCAATTTGGTATGAGTGTGATAGTCACTCAAAGTCATTTGTTATCTTTTGGATTTGATGCTTGTGTTCATGTATAGATTGGTGCAGGGTTTAGTGACAGTTGATATGTTTCACTTTGGCATGTTCCTTGTCCTATCATGGGTGACATGATGTGAGGGTTTCTTGCTTGAGATGGTGGTTATCATGGTTTCTTTTGCAAGTATCTTGTTGGAGCACAAAAGCATGTTAAAGAATCAATGATACATGGTTGGCTAAGGGATGTTTATTCCCTTGTTGATTTCCTATGGGTTGATTTATAATGTATAATGTCAAGTGGGAGAATGTTGGGATAAGGTGCCATTAACCTTGTAAATCCCAATATTGTATTTATTCCATTTATTATTTGTAATTTGTAATTATCCATAAGTGATGTACAAGTTTCACTAGTAGTTTGTTATTGAGTCACTTTTATTGCTCAAGGAATCTCGATAAATAGTAAATGAGGTGAGGTGGAGAATCTTGGTGCCTATCTTAGGGAAATGTATTTTTGGGCTGTTATGACATGTGTCATAAGTTTGTAAGAGCATCTATGACAACTTACAATTGTCATAAGGTGTATGACAACATATGACAACAATTATTGTCTTGCAAGTTCCTATTCTTGGTTCTAGGCACCTATATTGGGAAGATGCCTATGACAGGTGTAAGGGAATATGTAAGAAGATGATTTTGGAGTGTCCCAAGATAGAAAAGTTGGATTTTATCCATCTCCCATGAATTTCTTTGGTGGGTACTCATTTTTTATAAATATGAGACTTGAGAGTGAAATTTGGTAGAGTAATAGTGAGAGGATGCTTGCAGGTAACAGGTTGAGTGAGATTTTCTGTACACAGGTGCTGCTAGATTGAAGAATGAAGAGGAGATTGGAAGTGGATGTATTGTAATATTGTTTTGAAGATAATACAACTTGGGCCTCTCTTCTTGGTGGAGTTTTTTCCCGCAAGGGTTTCTCCACATAAACACTGTGTTATGTGTTTATTCTTTTGTTCCATTGCTACCTTGTGTTGTGAGATCTTGCATTCTTATGTTGTTGATTTGTGCCTCTTTGTTGCTGCTATCTTATGGTGATGTTATTTCTGTTATAAGTTCATCTAAGGTGGTTTTATCAAGCATGTTAGAGTGGCTGATTTTAGCATCATAAAGAAGTTGAATTATTTCATGGTATTTCAAGGATTAAGCAAACTTATTTTTAGATTTTCATAAAATTTTCAGATTTCTATATTGTAGTAGTCAAAGCCTTGTATCTCACCAATTGGTATCATATCTTGGTGATTTGATGATTAACAATTGAATTAGAGATTGTTCGTTTATTCCAACAGGAATGGATTGTCATAAATACCAAGGTCTTTATTTGTTTTTGGTGGAGGAGTGCCATCAATGACAACTTCTCCGTGATCAATGAGATTTTGGATGAGGGTTTTCAGTTTCATACATCTCAGTGTTTTGTGTACTTTCGTGTGATAGAATTCATAGTATTCATTGTCCTTGTACCACGTAGGTTTAAAAGCTAGTTCTTCATATTGTCTTGCTTCTAGTAACATGATTAAGCCATTTTGTATCAATTTCTTGAGGACATTTTTGATGGGTTCCCCTAAGGGAATGAATCTGCGTTTGGTTGCAAAGTCTGGTTTGGGATTGTCCCTAAAATGGGTGGAATTGTCCTTTTGTGGTGTTTGAAGGTTTAGAGGTGTTTGGACTATTTGAACATGTTTGGCATCCACAACACCATCCCTAACAACATTCTTATTTTTAGCCCAAAAGCGGGGCTTCTCATTAGATGCAGAAGTGTTGTCTTTTGTCTCTTTGAAAATTTTCACTAGTCCTTTAGCGATAAGGGCCTTTTCTATGTTAGCTCCTTTTGAAATGACTTCCTCAAAGGAGATAGTGCAGTGCATTTGTAGCTGAAAGCTAAGTTCTTGGTTCAAGTTTTGGATAAATATGTTGACCTTTTCTTTTTTAGGTATTTGCCAAGGGCATCTACTGGCCATGTTCCTTCACCGTTGCAAGAACGAGGTGAATGTTTCTCCATTTATTTGTTTGTTGTTACATAAGTCTATCATGGAGACTTCTTATTCAATGTTAAATGAGAAATGGTTAGCAAACATCTTAGCAAGATCACTAAAGGATTTAATACCTAGACGTAATTGTGAAAACCAATCCATGGCTTGCCCTTCAAGGCTGTGGGGAAAGAGGCATAAGAGATAGGTATCATTGCAAGCAACCTCTAAATAATCCATGTAGAATTCCCATAAATGCTCTTGAGGATCGCCTTTTCCTTTGCATTTGTCAAATTTAGGTACCTCAAAGTTTTTAGGAAAAGGGAGCATTGGGATAGTGTGATAAAAAGAATAGGACAAACTTCCTCGAATGAGAAAGTCTTTTTTACACTACCAAGAGTAGGATTAGAAATTTGTTTTTGCATTGTTTGGATTTTGAGTTCTATCCTGGATGGTGGCAATGGTGGTGTATAATATTGATTGGTGGAAGAAGAAGGTGGTTGTTGATAGTTAGTTTGGGGTTGTTGATGGTTGAATGGTGGTTGTTGAAAGTTGGAAGGTGGTTGTTGGTAATTTTGGTTTGGATATTGGTGATAGTTGGGTGGGGGTTGTTGGTAGTTTTAATTTTGAGGTTGTTGGTAATTAGGTGGCAGTTGTTGGGTTGGGGGTTGTTGATAGTTAGATGGGGGTTGTTGATAGTTGGATGGTGGTTGGTTGTAGTGAGATAGTGGTTGTTGAAAGTTGGATGGTGGTTGTTGGTAGTTTTGGAAAGGATTAATGGATACATTGGCTATGGAAGCATGAGTGTGAGACACTTGTGGAGGATTCGCACAAGTGTTGTTGGGAATATATGAAGATGTTTGTTGTGGATTAGTAGCGGTATTGTGTGGGATAGAAGAAGATGGTTGTGGTGAGGAATAAGTAGAAGGATTGTTTGGGATGGGAGTTGTGATGTTTGAGGAAGGTGGCTTTTATGATTTAAAAATGGGATTGCTTAGAAGGTTGTTTTAGTGATTTAGCAGAGGGGTTGGATGGTCTTGAAGAAGATGGTTGATTGGATGTATGAGATTGGTGTTGGACACCTATGTATGATGGCTTTAGGAGTGGTTCAATTGGTATTTTGTGGAACATGTTTGTGAATGGAAGATCATTAGTTGGAAACGAAGGTGGTTGTATAGATGTTGTGGGTAATGAAGATGAATGACCTCCACTCCCGACAGTCATGGAGATACTAAAGATATCCCTCTCTTGAATTTGATAAGTATCAAAATCGTAAGGCAATTTAGCTCCTTTTTGAGCAAGGAGATGGAAGTAATGATTGTGATTTGCCTCCAACATTTTACCAATTTTCTCCAAGAATGCAGGGTCTTGTAGGTCATCATCTAGTTCGGGGGATCATCAAAAATCTATTGATCTAGATTTTATACGTCTTAACCAAGTCAAGCATTCATCCACATCATATGCCTACCAATCGATCCCAACAAAACAAAACCATGGAAAACATTCCCAATATGCCACAAGGCAATCAAAATCTGCCGCAAGGCAATCCAAATCCGCCACAAGGCAATACTGAGCTATTTACCTATGAAACAACTATTGATGCATCAAAGTTTACCACGGGCATGGACACTAACGTCTTTGTTCCTACAGGGTATACCATAGGTGCCTCTTCATCCCAAAATCTCCATAAACAAACACATTAGGTACCCACACAAACTTAGGATTTTTATGATTTTTGTATTGGGATTTATGGGATGAATGAATTTGGGATTTTTGGGTGAAGTGGGATTTTTGGGATGAAGGAATTTGAGATTTTTGGATGAAATGGGATTTTTGGAATATTTGGGATGTGGATGCTTCACTTGACTTTATTGCTTTTTGCTTAGGGACCAAAACCATTTTATTTTTAGACTTTTCTTGTGAAAGTATGGGCTTGGGTAGCCTTTTGGATAGATTTTGCATGGACTCTTTGTATTGATGCCCTAAGGCATAAGTATTTTTTAGGAGTTTTTTCTTTATAGGTAGAGACATCCAACACTTTATTTGTGAATCCAATGGACTTGGTGGAAGCTTCATGTTTGGCTGATGTGTGCATTAGTTGATCATGGTTAGGAATGTGAGGGGATTTATGGATAGAGGGATTAAAAGTGGATTTGTGGATAAATGGATAAGGGGATTGGATGATAGGGATATTAGGCATTGGGATAAGTGGAGGTAGGGTGGAAGGAGGGATATTAGGAGTTGGAAGTAATGGAGGTAAAGTGGATGGAGGAAGGTGTATGGTCACATGCTTTTGGGATTTATAGGATAATGGGGGAGGAATGGCAACATATGTTTTAGGGATATGATGTGGTTTATGATTGAAAGGAGTGGATTTAGAAGGCATGGAGGTAGTACCAACATCTTGAGATTGCTGTTCTTGGGGAATATAACCAAGGCCATATGATTTTGGAGGGACTGTGACATGGATGGGGTCCAAAAGACCTTGCTCATGAAGGCCTAAGCCTTTACCTTGATAGTTCATTTTTTGAAGTATGCGGTGGATAATGGGATTATGTGTAATTTGGCTAGTAGATGCAAGCTCATTATTGGATGGAGAAGGTGAGGTGGTGGATAATGGTTGTTTCTCTCCTAAGGAGGAACATTCATGGATGAAGGTGGCAAGACCAAGGAGATATGTTGGTGGACTTACAATATGATCAATTTTGGAGGACAAAGTATCAATAAGATCTTGATCATCATTATGCTCATTAAGAACCATGATATTTGTTTGATCATTTATGTTTACTTAGGAGCTAAGTGTCTCATCAATGGAAGTGGATGGTGTTGGATCATGGATAGGACTAGGTGGAGGATGGATAGTAGTAGTGTTGAAAGCTTGTGCATGGATAGTTATGGGATTATGGATAGGATCAATTTTCTCATGGATAGGCTCATGATCATGGATAATATCTTGATGATAGAAAATATAAAGGTTATGGATGGATTGAACATCTCTTGCTTGCTCATGGTTAGGAACTTGATCATGAATATTATCTTGATCATAGAAAAGATATAGATTATGGATGGGTTGGATGGAGGTGCTTTGATCTTGATTTGGATGAGGGATTAATGTTTCCACATGCTCTAGATTATACTCTTGACATAGCTCTTGATTTTCTTGAATGGAAGTGGAAGTGGAAGACTCTTGGGTAGGCTTGATAGACTCTTGATGGTCAACAACATGAGGGTAGAATGAATCTTGACTTGGCCTCATGTGCATCATCCATCTTTAAATGAGACTATCACCTTTCTTGGAACTAGATGCTTGAGTCCTTCTTATCCATATCCACCTATTCCATCCAAGTATTCTGAGAAAAAAATTAAAAAAACAATAAAAAAGAAAAAAATCAAAATAGTAAAGAGAAATTCCTTCATCTAATGGTGAAAACCTAGTAAACAAGTGCCTTGGATAAGTACCATGATGAAAACCTGGCAAACAGGCATCATGTGTAGGTTGACTATCTATGTGTCTTACACTTGGGGGCACGTTGTCTCATCCAACCTATCATTTCTTTCCTATCTACCTCATCCTATCATATCATATCCTACCATCCTTAGCCATTATACCCACATACCTATCCCATCTATCCATCCATCCTCCCTTCCTCCTTTTGATCTTGATAAAGAAATAGGGGTAAAATGTTGAAAAATGCCTTAGAAAATCTCTTGATATACCTCATCCTTTTCAACCAATCCAATCATCCTCTCGTCCTAAGTTTTGTCATGAAAAATCCTAAGCATTATACCTAGAATATGACATGTTATTCCTATGAAACATAGTCTTTGATGATCACATCCTAAGAACCTCATACATTCCATCCACTTTTGCCTATTCTTTTATTCATCCTTCTATCATACCTCATCCATTCCATTCACCCGTTTGTTCACTTATCTAATCCCATCTTTCTCCTTGCATCTAGACTTGGTTTTCCCTTGTCATTGGTATCTAGTACTAAGGCTATCCAAATTGTTATCTAATGTCATCCTAAAACATTCAAAAATCCCAAAAATCCCAAAAACATTCAAATATCCAAAAAAAATCCCAAAAAAAATCCAAAAATCTAGAAAATCCCAAAAACATCAAAAAATAATCTCGAAAAACTCAAAAAACATCCAAAAACAATTAAAACTCACAAAAACATCCAAAAACAATAAAAAATCTCAAAAACATTCAAAAATAATAAAAAAACTCAAAAACATCCAAAAATAATAAAAAAACACAAAAAAATCCAAAAAAATAAAAAAATCTCAAACATACAAAAAAAACTCAAATATTCAAAAAATCCAAGCAATAAAACCAAATGCAAGTCATCCATAATCCACACCAATCTAGCCAAATCATCCAATCACATCCTTCGGTCTTGATCCTAATCTTGTCGTAAACTAAATCAAGTAATCATCATCAATCAATCATCAATAGGATATATCGCTCCCGCATCCTTGTGTTGCTCTATGGATATATCGTTCCCCACAATGACAACACTATCATCATCATCATCATCAATCAATCATCAATGGGATATATCGTTCCCACATCCTTGTGTTGATCTAGGGCTATATCATTCCCCACATTAACAACACTATCATCAAATCAATCAATCAATCAATCATCAGTTTACAACTTGACATGGGCAATACCTTGTTTGTTTTTTGTATCATTTGTGCATGCTTGGTTGCTTACTTGTGTGTGTCTTTTTTTTGGCATTTGTACCAAATCCATATCTTTCTAGCTAATATTCATATCTTGTGTATGTTGGAATAGCTTTTTGCATTATCCTTTGCATCTAAGGTCATATTATACCTTCTGTGCATCGGGACTTACATGCTCTAAGTATCCTTCATCATATGTCTAGACAAGGTTATGTTACGTTGGGTGCACACAACACATCATCATCTTGGTCCTTATACCTTGGTGCATAATGTCTAGTGCTATATCAAACTATAGGATTGCTCTACTCAAGTTGGCATAACTACTCATAAATCCATCATTCTATCATCCATCTTTTTATCTTCTTCATTTTTCTATGTTCTCCATCTTTTATCTCCTTTTCTTCATATCCATTCATTTCGAGAGCACACTCGTATTATTCCAATTCACCTATCCTCTTGAGGGGGCATCATTCATCCTATTAATTAATCCACTAAGTACTTCTTCTACCTGACTAGGGCATCATCATTTCTAAACCAATCATATTATTCTTCTAAACCAAAATCTTCTTCTATCCAACATTGCACTATGTTTTAAACTTGTTTGAAATGATGTTACTTTGCAACACCATCTCAAAGAGGGGCAAAATGTAGACACCTAAAATTGACCTGTTCCTAGGTCAGGCTTTCATGTGTCGATTAAATCAACTTTATTCTTCTATGTTAATTAAACAATCCCTGATTGTTTAATTAATCCAATTTATTCCTCTATGTTAATTAAATAATCCCTGATTGTTTAATTAATCCAATTTATTCCTCTAAGTTATTTAAATAATCCCTGATTGTTTAATTAATCCAATTTATCCTCCTTATTTGATTAAATAATTCTGATTATTTAATTAAATCATTTTATTCCTCTAAATTAATTAAATAATCCAAGTTATTTAATTAAATCATTACTTGTCCAATTTAAATAAATAAAATCAAAATTGTTTATTTAAATATTCAAATTTCCCTCCACTTTAAATAAATTCAAAAATATTTATTTAAATAATCTTTTTCCTCCAAACTGAATTAAAATTAATATTTAATTTAATTATCCCATGTGTACATGAAATTAAATAATTATTTATTTAATTTCCCATTTATCCTCACCCACCATAAATTCCTCCAATCAAAATCAGTTAACAGTCAATCAAAAGAGCTGACTCATCAATCAAATTAGTTAACTCATCAATCAAATTAGTTAACTAATTAGTCAATTTTGTTCATTGAGCAATCAACTCAGTCAACTAATCAATCAATTGAGTTCACTGATCAATCAACTCAGTCAACTAATCAATCAATTTAGTTCACTGATTAATCAATTCACTTAACTGATCAATCAGCTCAGTCAACTCTCCAATCAATTCTGTTAACTTCCTTGATGCATGAGAGGGGCAGGACACTTGTCCTTCTCTCATTCATGCACATTCTCTCAACCTTTCTCAACCATTGATCTTTCCAATCATCCTAAACCATAGATCTGTTATCTCACATGTATAAATGAAGCTTCATTCTCCATTTGTAAACTTATGCTATCGTAATCATTCTTGGGAGATCACATTTACGCTTGACAATTATAGAGCAATCCACATCAAAAGCAAAGAGTAATCAATTGGAATAGGGTGCATTTGAATTCGCTCGATTGGTGTAGGGACTTCGTTTGTGCAAAAGAGGTAATTTGTATTTGTTTATGTTCCTCTTTGGTTTATGTTTGCATATCTGATTTTCATCTATACAATTCTATTTAGCAAATATGACATAAGCTTTGTAAAAAATACATTTTGATGTATAAAGATTATGCGTTTCTTTTATGAATCTCATTTCATAACAATTTTTATATTTGGTGATGCAGGAGCATCAGTCCATCTCTCTGTTTTAAAGTTTCATTGTCTAGTACTTGTATATTTTCAAGGTCATTGTGCCCAATTTTGTTTTTGTGTTGTTGTGTGGTCTCATTTTGGAGTTCCTGTAGCCTTTGAGGCTTGTCAGATAGTTTTCTGCTCCAAAAAAAGTCACATTGGAAGATTTGAAATATTAGATTATAATTCCTCTTAGTTATCCCAACTTATGGAATGGCTAAAAAAGTTTATGAATGTTTCCAAGGTTCAAGGAGGGGTTTGTATGCTTGATGCCTTTTGGGCAACCAAATACCAAAAGGAGGTCTCCACGAAACATTAAAAAAAAAAGATTCTATTTTGGAGCCTGAGGTCATGTGCCAAGTGGGCAAAAAACAAGAATCTGTTATTGTTCTCTTGGTGTGAGTTCCACAGGTTTTTGAATTGTTGGGGGGATAGTTTTTGTTTGCGGAGAAGAAAGATTTATTCATCGGTAGAGACTGAGATTAAGGATTGACAAGTAGCAAAGAATAACATAGATAACAATGTGGGACAACAGAAAAAGGATGGTAAATTGTGGAGGATGTAGAGTAAGACTTCAAATGGTAGTGAAAGGGACACTAAGTATAGTCCTTGAAGGCTCGAGGTTGGAATTTGAACACTCTCCATGATGGTAGGAAGTGTGAACCCATATCGTTCTATTGTTTCCTGATAAAAAGTTTGAGAAAGAAGCCACGTTTGGCAGAAAACCATCGACATAACTATTTTTCAAGGGTAGAAAGGACTCAAGGTTGGAGTGAAATGGGTCGGAAGCCCCACGAGGGTATAAAAGATATTGACTATAATTTCATTTGCTTGATATAATAAACTCAATGCTGCTATGGTAAGAGTCTATTAAACCTATTTTTTCTGTTGTTTAGTATGAATTCTATATATTTGGAGTGTTGAAAAAATAAAGTTACTATAGTTCAAAGTCCTTACTAACCACAAAAACATGGTGTCCTCTGTTATGAAACAGTAGTTCCAAAGCCCTTACAAACAACAAAAACATGGTGTCCTCTATTATGGGATAGAGGCAATCTTATTTTATTAAGAAAAGGATTGTTTAGAAAGCTTTGTGTGTTGCGCTTGCACTAAGTAACATTACAGTTGGAAGACCATTTTGTCTTGGTGTACCACTGTCTAACCTTCATTAGGTATTGTTCTACTGTGTGTTTGATTCAATAGTGTTTGAGTCCTCTTTAAGCATTCAGTCACTGGGTAAAGAGACATTGTTATTAACTGTCTCAAAGCATTGGATTTATGCTTGTCTTTCTACCACCTAAAACCATAACTGCACCAGATGGCTATTGTTTTAGCCTTGTTAGGCCACTGTTACCATAAGACAATAAGGATATTGTTAGAATTTGGGAAACTGAATTAGAGGACATACTTGAATATGTAGTATTAATGATCTACATTAGAGACTGGGTATTGGGTAAGGACTGTTCCTATGAGGCGACTGCTACCATTTTGGTATCAAAGCAAGAAAGATCTGAAAGAGGAAGGTGTCAGTGTTGACAAGATTTTGGACAAGCACGTGTGTTGAAATTTTGATAGGTTAACTCCTGAGAAGAAGCCTAAGGTGAGATAGCAAGAAAACTAGAAAACAAAGTGACATAGATTTGTAGAGGGCAGAGTTAAGATGTTGGGAATAGATAAAGATAGAAAGGCACAACAATATGCTAAGGAAGAAAGATACAAGAAGAGAGGCAATGTGAGGAAAAATACAAGAAAGCAAGATTTAGAGTGGGATAGAGAGATGACTGAGTTGAGAAGGGATCTAGAGAGGTGTAAGCTCTTGGTGAAGCTATGGCTAAAGGAAAGAAGCCAAGAATGTGGTTGGCAATTGAAAAATAGATTGAAGTGGCCTATAGAGCTACTTGTCAAGAGAATAAGAAGGCAAAGGATGATTTCCTTGAGAAGAGAAGAGGAGAACATGAGAAAAGCCCATGATAGAGGTTTGAAAAGCAAAGAGTTGCCAAGTGAGCAACATGCACAAGAAGTAGTGAAGGGAGTTCTCATTGTGGAGAATATGAAAGAAAATGAGAAAGAATGGAGAGGGGAAGAAGTGCAAAAAGAAGCACTTGAAGAAGATATTAAAGAAGAGGGGAGAGTGTTTAGAAAGGAGGCACTTATAGAGACAGTTTGGTTTATTGTTTTATTATCTAATGTTGTGTTTGAGTGTGTGCATGCAGGTATGAGAAACCTTATAAAGAAGGTCAAAAATAAGACCTTGAAGTTGACAAGAGATGAGGCAAGTAGAGCACCCATGGACAAAGAAGAATGTGAAAGAAGGAAGAATCAATTTGCAATAGTTCACCAAGAGGTGATACATTGCAAAGTGCCTGAAGATGATGATGATGAAAGTGTTAAAGTCTTCCAGCATGACAATGAAAATGTTGCAGATGCACTAAAAGTTCATGATTCCATAGAGAATGTTGTAAAAGAAGGAAAGGAAGGTCACAAAAAGGAGGAGTTTGCAAGCAATAATGTCAAGAAAGAAAGAAAATCCATACAACAAGCCATTGAACAAGTTGATAGGAAGAACAAATTTGAGCGCTTAAGTCTTGCAAGCAATCATGGTTACAAGGTGCCAAGTTGGCTTAATAAATCAGTTGTTGAGGTAAGGCATACAAAGTTTGAACAAGAAGTTGCTTATGATGGAAATGCTAGTAGAAAATAGGTATAAAGCATGAAGGACATGATGGAGTTCAAGGGGAACCAAGACCGTAGGGCAAGTTGTCAAGAATGGAAACATAAAGAAGGTGTTCAAGAGAAGAAATTAGTCTATGGATTAAGGAGATCAAGTGCAACAATGAACAATTATCAGCCCAAAGCTATGAGAAACAAAGTGTGGTTGGTCAAGAGCAGGAAAGAGGGAGAAGAAAGTGGTGTTTCATGACTTAGTGAGGAGGAAAAACTTCAAGAGAGCAATAGATATGAAGGAAAGGTCAAGTCCAATGCACAAGAGATCGTGAATAAACCAGCCAAGGATGAAAATATGATATTGCAAAAGGGTAGTCCAAGACAACATGCTAGAAATTATGAAGAAGAGCCCAAGGAGATTGAATTATTTCCAAGAGAAACTTGGAAGAAGCTTTCAAGTAGAACACAAGCAAGGTGAAAGGTAAGCAAGTTGATTTGGATGTTTTAGATAATGATACTTTTGAGTCATTGAATGATAGCTTTGAAAGAGGAGCTAAGGCATGTAAGAAAGTGTTTGTAGTAACTAATAGGCAACAAAGAGAGGGGTCTAAGTTGACATATAAAGATGGGGATTTTCAAGAGATCTCAACACCCAATGAAGAAAGAATGAATGAAGATTTTTAGACCTATGATAATGACTAGTGAAGGAAAACATGGAGCAACTCAAGTAAGAGGCATGCTAGGTGCAAAAGAAGGGAAGAGTTTAGAAGAAGATCCTATTGATTACAAAGGTCTAAAGTTAGTTCATACACTTGAGGAAGTGTATCCCAACACCAAAGAAGAAAATGGAGAAGAACTAGAACAAATATCCTCTAAAATTGAGGAAGCAAGTGGGGAGATGTATGATCTTTCACTGAAAGAAGAATTGAAGAGGTTAGAAGAGGTATTTAATCCTCCAAGATAATTGTTTATATGTTCAAATCAGCAACAAGGGCTCCTTGATGAGCTTAAGGAAGGATCAAGGCATCCAAGAACAAAGCAAGGACAAAGCAATTTGGTGAAAGAAGATTTGAATGAGATATTATTTAAGGATATATTTGAAAATCAGCTACTTGAAGATGACAAGAAGCAAAGAGTGAATTCAATAGAAGTCTATAATGGTTTGAGGTCAATGAAAGCTGAGAATAAACAAGAAATATGTAACTATACTCCAGAAAGCAACTATGTATGGAAGTGGAGAAAGAAGAGTGAAGAATTGGTATTGACTAATATGTTTATAGCTTGTATAGGTCCAACAAAGAGAGAGAATCGGGATGAACACGAGGATGACTTCATAGAGCATGAGCCTTCATATCAAAGGCTAGAAGATGACAAAAATCAGAACAAGAAGTTAAGTGATGTTGGAATGCATGAAGTTCAAGAGAGTCTTTCAACTAAGCAAAGAATAAGAGCAAGTATAGAACTAATAAGAGGAACTAAGATGAAGGCAGGAACAAGAAATCAAGCACAAAGAGAAGAAGATGAGGAAATGGACAGTATTAATGACACATAAGAATGGGAGACAGAGTTTTGGAGTCTTACAACTGAGAAAGAGATAAGAAGAATATACAAGAAGAAAGAGGTAAACAAAAGAATGCAAACCAAGAAACTTAAAGCGAACAAATACAAGCATGGAGAGGATGAAGAGATGAGAATGCAAAACAATTGGAAGAAGAGAAATAAAAAGACAACTAGAGGACGGGAATATTTTAGGTACTTGGACCTCATGAGAAGGAGCTCATGATTTTGCTTGTCACCCGGGGAGCCTGATGCATGAGCATTGGTCCATCTCTCCGTTTTAAAGTTTCATTGCTTGGTACTTACATATTTTCAAGGTCATTATGCCCAATTTTGTTTTTGTGTTGTTGTGTGGTCTCATTTTGGAGGTCTTGTAGCCTTTGAGGCTTGTCAAATAGTTTTTCGGCCAAAAAAAAGTCACATTAGAAGATTTGAAATGTTATAGTATAATTCCTCTTAGTTATCCCATCTTATGGAATGACTAAAAATGTTTATGAATATTTCTTAAGTTTGAGGAGGGGTTTGTATGCATTGATGCCTCTTGGGCAACCAAACACCAAAAGGAGGTCTCCACCAAACATTAAAAAAAAAAACAAGATTCAGTTTTGGAGCCTGGGGTCATGCACCGAGTGTGAAAAACAAAAAGAAGAATTAGTTATTGTTCTCTTAGTGTGAGTTCTATGAGTTTTTAAATTGCTGGGGGGATAGTTTTGGTTTGGGGAGAAACAAGATCTATTCATCAGTAGCGACTGAGATTAAGGATTGACAAGCAACAAAGAATAACACAGATAACCGCGTGGGGCAACAAAAAAAAGATGGTAAATTGTGGAGAATGCAGAGTAAGACTGCAAACGGTAGTGAAAGGCTCAGGATTGGAATGAAAGCAATCCTTTTATGTTATTTGTAGAGAAACCAACTCTTTACATGGCTCAGTAGTTTGAACACTCTCCATGATGGTAGGAAGTGTGAACCCATATCGTTCTATTGTTTCCTGATAAAAAGTTTGAGAAGGAAGCCATGTTTGGCAGAAAACCATCGACATAACTATTTTTCAAGGGCAGAAAGTACTTGAGGTTGGAGTGAGTTGGGTCGGAACCCCCACAAGGGTATAAAAGATATTGACCGTAATTTCATTTGCTTGATATAATAAACTTGATGCTGCTATGATAAGAGTCTATGAAACCTATTTTTTCCGTTGTTTAGTATGAATGCTATATATTTGGAGTGTTGAAAAAATAAAGTTACCATAGTTCAAAATCCTTGCTAACCATAGAAACGTGGTGTCCTCTATTATAGAAAAATAGTTCCAAAGCCCTTACAAACAACATAAATGTGGTGTCCTCTGTTATGGGACAGAGGTAATCTTTTTTTTTTTTTTGAAGAAAAGGATTATTTAGAAAGCTTTGTGTGTTGTGTTTGCACTAAGTAACATTACAGTTTGAAGACCATTTTGTCTTGGTGTGCCACTGTCCAACCTTCGTCAGGTATTTTTCTACTGTGTGTTTGATTCAATAGTGTTTGATTCCTCTTTAAGCATTCAATCACTGGGTAAAGAGACAATGTTATAAATTGTCTCAAAGCATTGGATTTATGCTTGTCTTTCTACCACCCAAAACCATAACTGCACCAGATGGCTATTGTTTTAGCCTTGTTAGGCCACTGTTACAATAAGACAATAAGGATATTGTTAGAATTTGGGAAATTGAAACAGAGGATAGATTTGGATCTGTTGTATTAATTCTTTGCATTAGAGACCGGATATTGGGTCAGGATTGTTCCTATGAGGTGACTGCTACCATTTGGACTATGGATTGGGATTTAAATTTTCATTACATTTGTATTATATTTAACTCTATAGTATACCAATATCTTGAACATAAAATTATTTGTTTAGTAATAGAAATTATTTCAATTCATTGAAGGCATGTATGTTCTATAGAGGAGATTATATGGTTGAATCTCAAGCGGCTAAAGTTGTATACTATGTTGGATTGTAAATAAGATAATTTTTTAACTTTCAAAAATTTGATACAATAAATTACTGTTTTGCTTAGCTACATCCTAAAAAAATGACCTTTACTTAATTTATATAATAGATTCAATTGATGACAGAATTAATTTTAGGTTGCATAAACTAGAACATATGTCTTAAAAATCTTGCCTCCCATTTATATACTTGTAATGGTGACAAATTCATACCCTTCACTTTTCCCCTTCATTTTGGGCTTACTTTGACTTTTTTGTCCCTAAAGCAATGACTAGTGTGTAAAATGATGTATTTTTGCATGGAAGTTGATAAATAACTTGATCCTAAATTGATTTCATCTTCACAAGTTTCAAGGGACTAGTCATTGTTCCCTGCTTTATCTATTCCTTATCCCATGTCAATTTGTGGGTGCAAAACTAATAAAGGTTAGATTTGTGAACTCAAAAAAGACCCCTAAACTTTTAAATTTAAATTTTAAAATGGGCCCATGTTCACCCTATACAACTAGATGAGTCATCTAACGTGTGAAATATCTCAAATTGTATGTTACGAATTTGTATAAAAGGACAAACCATGATTCATTATTATCATCTTATATATAGGAATTATTGAGGAATTATGAAAAATCATATATGAGAACTAAATAATTATCATGTGACATTGACATTGCATCAACATCCTATGTGTATTGCGTTCTTGTCTGTTGTCTTCAATCATTTATTTGTATCATTAAATTAGTAATAGGAGTTTAACTAAAGGAGAAATATCCTAGCCTAAAAAAATTCTCAAGAATGTCTATCAACACTACTCATCTTAGAGATAGGTTGTAGACATCAAGGTAATAAATTATAGACATCCAATTCAGTGAAGATTAGATCTATAGTTAAGGTTTAGCTTTACGTGTAGGTTCATATTTTTATGCACTGAGATCAATTCCATAGCCATGGAAGTGTACTAGAATGAAGCATCATGAATTTTATAGTTTTGAGATAAGTTTTTGATAGAGTCCTAGTTATTGGTGCACTAACAAATCACTTAGCAATGTAGTTAGCATAGCCATATCTTCATTGAACCTAGAGATAAATTGATGCAGAAGCATCCCGATCCACAGGCAATCCTGCATCGCCCAAAAAAATTGCATTTTATTTTCTTAGTTTTAGTGTGTTGTAGTTGTTTTAGGCATCTCATCATGATTGAAGAACTTCTACTTGCTCAACATTTCAAAATTAGAGTTGTCGCATTTGCACAGTTTTCGCGCGTTGGAGGTTGTTTCATGAAAACAATTAATTGGAAAAATTGGTGAAGGTGGGAGAAAAATACTTTTAGGAGAAGATTTTTAAGTACATTTAAACAAATATGGTGAAGGTTTCATGGAAAAATTACTCATGGTTTTTTGAGAAATTAATTTTCTTTGACTTTGCCAATAGTTTTTTAGGAAATTTAAATTTGAGAGTTTTGTGAAAGATATGGATGAATGGATTTGCAAGGGTCCTCATGAGTCTATTCCTCACATCTTGACTAATTTTCATTAAAAAATACAGATTCTTGCAAGAGTTATGCCAAAGTTGACCCTCCACCATCTGTTTTGGCACATCCAAGTCATTTCTTTTACCAATTTTTGTCATTCTTCTTCTGGCTAAGCATTAAGGGGATTATGGTAATAAATTTGCAATATTTTAATTTCTTATTTTATTATAAATCCCATGCACTATAATTGGAGGGTGTTTGAAATGAAAAGAAGGCAAAAATCAGATTTTGGCTCTCATAATAGAAGCAAAACACGATCTATGACTTCCTACTTTTTTTCTGCTCTACAACTTCTCGAGCTCTTTTGCATTTTTGAATTCTTAGGTCATGGAAGTAGGCAATCTGGGGGGGATGCTCTCCCACCCCTCTCCCCTTTGGTATGGGTTGACCCTAGTGCAGCCTTGGGTTGTCCTTTCAAACTTGTGCCTCTTGTGGAGGTTTTAGTTGCCAAAGCCTGGAAGAATGTTCTCCTGGGGATTGAAGATCATGTGAACCCATCTGCTATCCTTGAGCTACTAGAGATGGGAGATGAGACAACTTTAAAACTCCCATACTTTATAGTGGAGAGGATAGTCTCCTCGATCGAACATACTTTGGTGGGCAAATTCTTCACCTTCATGCCAAATAGTGATCTGGTCAAAAGATGGGTTGCTGCCAAATGGAGACCGAAGGACAGCGTGTCTATTAGTGTGATGGATGGAGGACTATTTCTCTTCAAATTTACCTCTAGGGAAGATCTAATCTCTATTCTTGCATGTGGTCCTTAGATCTATGACAAGCACAATATTTCCCTATGTAGGTGGATACCAGGCTTCGACGCTGTAGTGTACCTAAACAAGATAGCCCCTGTTTGGGTCAGTTTACTAGGTCTCCCTTTGGAATATTGGGATGAAGAAGTGTTCACCTAGACCACCAACACCTTCAGGTACTTTATTACTTTGGACAACACTACTAAAGATAAATCCAAGTTAGTCTTTGCTCATTTTTGTGTTAGTGTTGATATTCATAAAACCCTTCCCAACTTTATAACACTAACATCCAAGTATGGTAATTGGACTCAACCCATACTATATGAAAATGCAACAATTTTTTGTCAAAACTGCTCTAAAAAGGGACATCTGATAAAATATTGCAAAGCCTCTCGAAGGCAACCCCCCAAGGGCACTGAAACAATGGATTATGAGAAGGATGCATTTGAGGGATACCCCTTTAAGGAGGATATCCTTAATATTATAATCTCTCCTCATAAATTTCATAAAGGGGAAGTGGAGAAGGAAACTAAAGACCTTAAGGATCACTCTGTAGAGGAATCTAGTACCCAAGATGTGATCAACAACTCTATAACAAAGGTTGATCAGTAGAGCTTTAAACAGTTGAAGCTAGAATAGGAGTAGAACCTTAACCTCATTCAGAAGGAAATGGAGGAAGGGGAAATCCTCTAAATTGAAGAGATTAAGACTGAGCAAAGGGAGAGGCTGGCAGGTGAGAAGGTGTCTACATAAGATTCAGGCACTATCCCCTAGTAGCTTAACAACCCAATGGTCAAGATAGGAATTGAAGGTAAACTAAAAGGGATTTATTCACCAAGGGATAGTCCCTTTAGCCTTATCGTAAGAGCAGGAACTAGTAGGTTAGGTACATACTAGATACTAGAGTTGGATGGTTGGTCAATTGCTAAAAGGAAAGGAAGGAACCAAGGGAAAAGACAATAGATGTGGGAGTTCAAACTAAATCAGTTAGGCCATCCTAGAGAGAGACAAGGAAAAGGGATGTGACTAAGGAAATAGCCAACAGAAGATAGAGGATGTTGGAGACTGCCTCCAGAAAGTTCTAAAAATGAAAATCCTTTCATGGAACATTAGAGGACTGAATAGTCCTCAAAAATAGTTCTTAGTCAAGAACCATATTCTTGATTACAAAGTGGACATTCTTCTTTTACAGGTGGTTAAGATGAGAGGTATCAGTTTTTGGGTGATTGCCAAAATCTTATGGCCAAATGCTAACTTTTGCATGAGTGATGCAGTCAGAGCTTCAGGGGGTATCATAACTATGTGGAATAAGAACAAGGTTAAAGGTGAATACCTCTCACATTCTAAAAGTGGCATGGGAGTTAAGTTCTTTTCCCACAAAAAATCTGGAACCTAATAAATATATGCTCCTAATCAAAGGAATGCTAGGAAAGAAGTGTGGGAGGAGCTGACCTCTTACATTGTGGATAAGAAAGATGATCAGTGGATGCTTGCTAGAGATTTTAATTCTCCCTTGTACCCCTCACAGAAAATTGGAGGTATTATGGACTATTTTGATAATATGGCTGACCTTATGGATTTTCTCAAAAATGTTGGTCTTATGGACATAAATCTTCAAGGACAACTTTTCACTTGGACTAATAGGAGGAGTGGGGATAATATGATTCAAGTTAAGCTTGATAGATTCCTTTTTCCACTAATTGGGATTGTCTTATCTCTTCTCACCTTGAAGCTCTCCCAAGAACAATTTTAGACCATAACCCTCTGTTGTTGTCTTGGAAAGACAATGATCATAAATGCCCTTACCCTTTTAGGTTCAAAATAATGTGGAATGACCAACTAAGCTTGAAGGACTACATTTCTAATTGGTGGAGCACTCCTATCCAAGGATCAACTATGTTCAGGCTGGCCCCAAAACTTGTTGGGAATTAAGGTGTCTCAACCTTGGTAATTCCTTACATTTGAAATGTTTGCATTTATTATTTAATTGCCTATGTTGTAAATATTTGTAAATTCCATATTGTCATATTGTGGGATGTGGCACAGTGATGTGTCGATCCTACATGGAATATGACAACTTGTAATTTTGTCCTCACATGAGGAGATAGGCATCCCACTTTGTGGTAGGAGCATTTTGCCATGTGTCGGCATCTTCCATGTTGTGTAAGGGAATTTTTGACCGAAACGGTTATGATGGATTCCTATGACAAATCTATGACATGTAAGAGTCAGAAATAGAAGGTTATAAGACAGGTGATGATATGTGTCATGAAGCATCTTTGAATAAGGCATATTTGGGCACCCCAAGTTGGAATATGACATGTTGTAAGAGAATATGCTATTTATAGCATGTGTATGACAGATTCTCTTATAGCTGTAAGTTGTAACCACTATGATAGATTCTATGATGGTCGTAAGTGTCGTAAGAGCATCTGTCATAGCCCATTTTGGAAATAGGTGACCTCCTTGGGATGGGAGCTATGGAAAAGTGTCAGGCACATTCTACAATGTTGACCAAGTATCCTTGGGCATGGGTTTTGGTCCATGAAGCCATGTTGGACGCCCATTCCAAGAAAGGTCCAATATTTCCTTGTATTTTCTATATAAATAGGTGCTTGGAGATGGAGTTTGTGTCACAGGCTTACATGTACTGTTATGCTGCCGGATTGACTCTAGACATGAGTGTCGAAGACCATTGAAGCTTGCATTGCAAGTGTATTGTAAACAACTTTTAGATTTGTTAATACATTGTGCAGGTTTCTGAGTGTGGGGTTTTTCACCCGATAAGGGTTTTCCCCATCGTAAATCTTTGTATCTCTTCTTCTGTCTACTTTCTGGTTCTTGTGTTTTGCTGCTATATCTCGTGTTAATGGTTTAACATTGTTGTAATAGTTAGGATAAATTTGAATTTGCATAGCCCTCTCCTCAATAGATTAGTGTAGGAAGCATTTTCCGCACACCTAGCTTCCTTTCAGTTGGTATCAGAGCTTGATCACCTTTGGTCCTAGTTGTTGGGTAGGGGTTTTTTGAGCTAATCTTAGGTTGAGTGGGAGTCTGTGTAGAGCATTCTATATCTTATTGTAGAAAGGAGATGGCAGGCACATCAGGAAGGTTTGAAGTGGAGAAGTTCAATGGTAGTAATTTCGAGCTGTTGAAGCTCAAGATGGAAGACATGCTTGTTGACCGAGACCTTTGGGATAGTGTGAATGGAACTAAACTAGCTGCAATGTCACAAGATGATTGGGATCTCAAGGATCAGAAGGCTAAGGGTCTCATAAGACTTAGTCTTGCCAATTCTATGTTGTTAAATGTCCATGAGGAGACTACTACAAAACTACTTTGGAAGAAGTTAGGAGATGTGTATCAAGCAAAATCTCTGGTTAATAAACTTTTTCTGAGAAAGAAGTTGTATTCTCTTTGAATGGAGGATGGAGGATCCGTTGCTGAACATATGAATGCTTTCAACATGTTGATTGCATAATTGACATCTATTGGTGTAAAGATGGAGGAGGAGGATGATCAGTGTATGACCCTACTTTGTTCTCTACAGACTCATGGGATCATCTTGTCATGGCAATCAAAAGCACCACATCCACATTCAAAATGGAAGAAGTGGTTTCTTCGCTGTTGTCTGAAGAGATGCAGAGAAAGTCTTCTGAGGCAGCCAAAGAGGCCCTTGCAGTTCGTGGAAGACCCAAGGAGAAAGGGAAGAAGAAGGACAAGAAAGCTGAGAAGGGTAGATCCAAATCCCATGGGAGATCCAAATCTCCTAGAAAGTCCAAGGCTCTTTGTTGGAACTGTGGAAAAACTGGGCATTTTTGAAAGGAATGCAAGGAGGAGAAGAAGGAAAAGAAGAAAGCTCCTAATTTAGATTTCAACAAGTCACAAGATGACGGTGATGCTTTCATTGCAGCCCTGGCAACCCATGCATCTGACAATGTGTGGTTAATTGACTCTGGTGCATCATTCCACATGACCTCGCATCGAAACTGGTTCACTAAGTATGAGGAGTTTGATGGTGGAAAGGTGTATCTAGGTGATGACTCTCATCTGAAGATCGTTGGTCGTGGAAGAGTCTCTATCTGATTCCCTGATGGCTGAGTGAAGGGGATCTCTAGGGTTATGCACATCCCAAGCTTAGCACCAAACCTGCTTTCTGTAAGTAGTTTGAATGATGCAAGTGTGCAGGTTGTCTTTTCGAAAGAAGGATGCAAGATGACTAGAGGAGCTATGGTGCTTGCTAAGGGTACTCAGAGAGGTACTCAGTTTTAGCTGGAGGCATGCATTTCACAATGCAATAGTTCTTCTAACTCAAGGAAGAGGCTAGCAGTCACTTCATCCCCACCATCTAAATGAGCAGTGAAGAAATCTGTTGTTTCTAGTCTTGATGGTTGTAATTGTGCATTGAAAGTTAAACTTCCTGCTGAAAAAACAATGTTATGGCATAAGAGATTTGGCCACATTGGTGAGAAGGGTCTGCATACCGTGAAAAATAAGAACATCATTGAGGGGTTAGATGATTGTAATCTTGAGTTCGACTTTTGCGAACATTGCATTTATGGAAAACAAAACCGTGTTCATTCTTACTCGAGTTCTCATAAGTCTTCTGGTGTGTTGGACCTTATTCATTCTGATGTGTTTGGTCTTGTTAATGTTCCTTCATTATCAAAATCTGTATACTTTGTATCTTTTATAGATGATTATAGTAGAAGGACATGGATTTATTTTCTTAGAAGCAAATCTGAAGTCTATAGCAAGTTTAAGGAGTTTAAGGCCTTGCTGAAAATTAGACTGGTAAAAAGATTAAATGTTTGAGAATTGACAACAGTGGTGAGTTCTGTTCTATAGAATTTGATAAGTATTGCAAGGAACTTGGGATTGAAAGACATAAGACAACTCCATATACCCCACAACAAAATGGAGTTGCAAAGAGCATGAACAGGACACTGATGGAGAAGGCTAGGAGTATGCTTAGTGGAGCTGGTCTAGAACAAAAGTTTTGGGCTAAAGCTGTTGCCACTGCTTACTATCTGGTAAACATATCTCCTACATCATCTCTTGTTGGAAAGACACCCATGGAGGTGTGGTCTAGTAGAAAGCCTTCAATAAGGCATCTTCGTGTTTTTGGTTGTGAGGCACATGCACATGTGCCTAGGGAGAAGCGGTCAAAGTTGGAGAACAAAGATGTTAAGTGTATCTTCATTGGCTATGGTGTTGGTGTGAAAGGATACAAGCTTTGGGACCCCGTGGTTGAAAACGTGTTGTATAGAAGAAGTGTCATCTTCAAAGAGCTTACACCTTCTTCCACTATTTTGCAACCAGAAGAAAAAGAAAAGAAAGAGGATGTTGTTCAGTTTCCTCTCACCCCTGAGAAGACTGAACATAAATACAATGTTGGACCTAATGATGAGGAGAGCTCTAGTAGCTCTGAAAGCTCAGATGAAGAAGCTGAACCTCAACCTTAGCTCTTGAGGAGGTCTACACGGATAAGAAAGCAACCTAAAAGGTTTGGTTTTACATTGCTTGATTCTAGTTGTGTTTTTGCTTTACTTACTAACAGTGATGAACCTAGAATTGTATTAGAGGCTATGGACATGAAAGATGCAAGTTCGTGGAAGGAGGCCATGGAGGATGAAATGGCTTCTTTGGAAAAGAATCAAACTTGGGACTTGGTGCCTTTGCCTCTTGGATGGAAACCCATTGGATGCAAATGGGTTTTCAAGAAGAAATTTGGTGCAGATGGCAGTGTTGAGAAGTATAAGGTTAGATTGGTTGCAAAGGGGTATTCACAAGTGGAGGGTATAGATTATGGTGAGATCTTCTCTCCCATTGCAAACCTGACATGCATTCAATTCCTATTGTCTCTTGTAGCAACTTATGACTTGGAGGTAGAATAGATGGATGTGAAGATAGCTTTCCTTCATGGTGACTTGGAGGAAGAAATCTACATGTCGCAGCCAGAGTATTACATGGTGAAAGGTAAAGAAAATTTGGTTTGCAAACTTAAGAAGTCTTTGTATGGTTTGAAGCAATCCCCTAGGAGATGGTACTTGAAGTTTGATGCCTTTGTGTTGTCAATTAGATTTGTGAGATCAAAATCAGATCATTGTGTGTATTATAAATTTGATGGTGATCATATTCTCATTATTGCACTGTATGTTGATGATATGTTGCTCATTGGGAAGGGTAAGAATATGATTTTTGATTTTAAATCTTAGTTGTCAGCTCAATTTGAAATGAAAGATTTAGGGGCACCCAGGTACATTCTAGGAATGGAAATAAGAAGAGATAGAACTAATTGAAAACTTTGGTTAGGCCAGAGTAAGTATGTGAAGACCGTGTTGGACATGTTCAACATGGCAGATTGTAGGCCATTTTGTGTTCCCTTTTTTTTGGGGACAAAGTTGTCTATTGAGGATTGTCCAAAATCTCCTAGTGAGGTGGAGGACATGAGCAGAGTACCTTATGCTAGTGATGTTGGTAGTTTGACGTATGCTATGGTCTGCACAAGACCAGACATTACCTAAGCAGTGGGAGTCCTTAGTCAATTTATGGCTAATCCTAGACAGGTTCATTGGGATGTAGTTAAGCGAGTGTTTAGATATTTGAGGGCTAATTCTGAGTATTCCATTTGCTATCATGGTAATGTTTCAGGACCTCCACATTCTGTTGATATTCATGGATTTGTGGATTCAGATTGGGCAGGTGACATTGACAGCAGGAGATCCACTAGTGCTTATGTGTTTACATTGTTTGGTGGTGCTATTATTTAGATGAGTAAACGACAACCTGTTGTTGCTTTGTCCATGACAGAAGCTGAGTATATGGCAGCAAATCATGCTTGTAAGGAAGCCATTTGGCTTAAGAGATTGTGTTCAGATATTGGTTTTGATGCAAGTCAGATCATGATCAGTTGTGACAGTCAGAGTGAAATTTGCCTTGTGAAGAATCCAACTTTCCATGCTAGAACAAAGCACATTGATGTTCAGTTTCACTTCGTGTGAGACATGGTTGAGGATGGAAAAGTAAATTTGGAGAAGGTAGATACTTTGAAGAATGTTACAAATGCATTGATGAAACCAGTGAGCACAGAGAAGTTCAGATGGTGTTCTGAGTCTATGGGCCTCTCAGCCTATAGTAGTTAAATCCTATTTTTCTATTGGCTCTTACAAGGTGTTTGACAAGTGGGAGAATGTTGGGAATTAAGGTGTCTCAACCTTGGTAATTCCTTACATTTTTAATGTTTACTTTTATTATTTAATTGCCTATGTTGTAAATATTTGTAAATTCCATATTATCATATTGTGGGATGCGGCACGGTGATGTGTCGATCCTACATGGAGTATGACAACTTGTAATTTTGTCCTCACATGAGGAGATAGGTGCCCCACTTTGTGGTAGGAGCATTTTTCCATGTGTCGGCATCTTCCATGTGTAAGGAATGTTTGACGAAACGGTTATGACAGATTCCTATGACGAATCTATGACATGTAAGAGTCAAAAATAGAAGGTTATAAGACAGGTGATGACATGTGTCATGAAGCATCTTTGAATAAGGCATATTTGGGCACCCCAAGGTGGAATATGACATATTGTAAGAGAATATGCTATTTATAGCATGTGTATGACAGATTCTCTTACAACTGTAAGTTGTAACCGCTATGACAGATTCTATGACGGTCGTAAGTGTCGTATGAGCATCTGTCATAGCCCATTTTGGAAATAGGTGACCTCCTTGGGATGAGAGCTATGGACAAGTGTCAAGCACATTCTACAATGTTGACCAAGTGTCCTTGGGCATGGGTTTTGGTCCATGAAGCCATGTTGGACGCCCATTCCAAGAAAGGTCCAATATTGCCTTGTATTTTCTATATAAACAGGTGCTTGGAGATGGAGTTTGTGTCACAGGTTTACAGGTACTGTTATGCTATTGGATTGACTCCAGACATGAGTGTTGAAGACCATTGAAGCTTGCATTGCAAGTGTATTGTAAACAACTTTTAGATTTGTTAATACATTGTGCAGGTTTCTGAGTGTGGGGTTTTTCACCTGATAAGGGTTTTCCCCACCATAAATCTTTGTCTCTCTTCTTTTGTCTACTTTCTGGTTCTTGTGTTTTGCTGCTATATCTCATGTTAATGGTTTAACATTGCTATAATAGTTAGGATAAATTTGAATTTGCATAGCCCTCTCCTCATTAGATTATTGTAGGAAGCATTTTTCGCACACCTAGCTTCCTTTCAAAACTCACCATAGTTAAGAACAAAGTGAATGGTTGGAACAAATTCACTTTTGAAAATATTTTTGAGCATAAGAAGAGGATTTCCTCCAAGCTCTCTGAAATCTAGTTGCAAATGGCCCAGATAGATACCTCAGAAGATATATCTCATCAAGAAGATACTCTAAGGAAATAATGGAATGAAGTGTTGAAGAGGGATGCAATTTATTGGAAGCATAAATCCAGAGTACAATGGCTACAAGAGGGAGACAAGAACACAACTTTCTTTCATCAATCTACTATGAGGCATAGGAAGATGAATAATATAACAAGGCTTATCAATGAATAGGGGTCTGAAGCCAACACTAATATCCAGGTGGGGCAAGTTGCTTCTAGGTACTTTCAAAATTTCCTAGCCTGTCAAGAGACTTCCGAGATGGGTGAGGTGGGTGAACAAATTTTGGAGAATATCCATTCTTAAATTTCTAGGGAGGATAATGAACTTCTCACTAAACCTATTTCTAAGAAATAGGTTAAGGCTAGCCTCTTCTCCATGGGATCCTATAAAGCCCCAGGACTTGATGGCTTCCACTTGCCTTCTTTCAGGTGTTTTGGGATATCGTTGGTCATGATGTCATGAAGGCAACCAAAGACTTCTTTAGAACTAGGAAGTTTTTGAAGTAGTTGAACAACACTTTTATATCTCTAGTTCCCAAAAAAGTGACCCTAATTGCATGGAGGATTTTAGACCCATAAGCTTGTGCAACACGAATAAAATCATTTCCAAAATTTTGGTTTTCAGACTTTAACCTATGTTGGAAAAACTAATTAGTGGTTGCCAAAAAGGGTTTGTTCCTGGTAGACAAATTCTGGACGTTGTTATCTCTACTCATGAAATCCTCCACTCAATGGACAGATGCAACCTTCCAGGTATGGTCTTCAAACTTGATATTTTGAAGGCCTATGATAGTGTTTTTTGGGACTTCCTCTTTAAAGTCCTTGAGAAATTTGGTTTCCAAGATAAGACCCTCAATCTGATCAAAACATGTGTAACTACTATCAAGTTCTCGGTCCTTGTGAATGGAATCCTCAGAGGGTTCTTCAATGTTAGAAGAGGGCTAAGACAAGGTGGCCCCTTATCCCTGTATCTCTTCATAATAATGGTTGAAGTGATTGGTAGAAATATTTTTGATGCTGTTGAAAACTAAAGAGCTCAAGGGCATTAAACCTACCACCTTGATTGATCGAACTACCATTTAGTAGTTTTTTGTCGACACCATACTTTTTGGTTCTACTTCTGTGGTGGAAGCTCAAAAATGGAAGAGGTTGCTAAATGAGTATGTTGTTATTTCTGGCCAATGTATAAATTACAAGAAAAGTCAAATATACCTATTCAACACCAAGGTCAACTTGCAGCAAAAAATCAAAACTATCTTGGGTTGTGTTGGAGTTGAGCTGCCAGGGTCTTATCTTGGTCTCCCTTTATTTATTAAGGAAGTTTGCCCCATGTTTTGGAATTCTATCCTTGAACAGGTCCAGAAGAAGCTCGCTGGTTGGAAGGGCAAACTTCTGAGTCAAGATGGTAAGTTTCAACTTCAAGGAAGGCCTCCTTACAGGGGATCCCCATCTATTTTCTATCTCTTTTGAAGATTCCTAAATACCTTGATAAAAAATTTGAATGAATCCAGAGGACCTTTCTCTAGTCTGGGTTGGAAGAGAAGAAGAGAACAGCCCTCATAAATTGGGACATAGTTTGTTTACCAAAATATCAAGGAGGGTTGGGGTTAAGAAAAAATCCTCTAATAAGCAAAGAACTTATGGCTAAGGTTGGTTGGAACCTTTTGAAAGATAGTAAATATTGGAGTGGTATCATGAGGGCTAAATACATTGTTAATGTGGACCCTAATAGGTTTCTTGCTGCTGTGGGAATTCCTAAAGGATTTTTTATTTGGAACAATGTCCTAAAGTCTAGAGCTCTACTACAAAAAGGAATCAAATAGAAACTTGGCAATGGGAGAATGATAAAATTTTGGGAAGATAACTGGTTAAAGGAGAAGCCTCTCTCTGTTGCAAGTATGTGCCTAACTGGTGTTGTCATTGATGTCAACATATCAGTGTTGTCATTAGTGTCAACTGTACTCTTGTCTTGATGCTTACTTGTAATGAGTTAGATGCTTTATATTTGCCAATGTAAGTGTTGGAAATCTTGATATTGAGGATATTGAGAAAATTTGCTCCTTCGGTAGAAATAATATGTTACAAAATATCTTTTTCTACAGAAGAATAGTCCAACAGATTGCTCTGCATTTCTTGTAGAATAAATATCTTTATTTGCAGATTGGAAGTTATTTAGAGGCCTGTCTGAAGATGCTATGTTCCAAGTTTGAGCCTTCGTGTATGGAGATTTGAGTGAATTATGTTCACCAGAATGGAAACAACTTTTTCTACATATTTGGTGGTGACAAGGAGAATGTATTATGCTCTGCATTCCTTCACATTGAAGTATTTTGATGTGTGGTTCTAGAGTTAAGTCTAAGATGATTTTATGTGCCTTCAATTTTGATGGTTCATGATTTGGTGGTCCAAAAGCGATCTTTTCCTTATGACAGTAGCTGACAATGTTGTTTATGAGATTTGGTTTGAAGAATATTTTTGATAGAGTGGTTAGAGGTTGTGCAATTGTTTCTGATGATTTCAATTTGCTTGTGGATGTCTCCTGATCGTGTTCGTACCTTTGGATTGGTCTGCAAAGAGAAATTTGGATCGTAGATAAAGACTGTTCTTGAAAGTCTTAATGTGAACACCAATCTTGGCCGGCTTGGTTGCTTTCACTATTTGCGAAGATGCATTGAAGATTGTAGTAGCCTGTTGTGGTGTGGAAGATTGTATTTGAGTCCCAGCTAAGGTGTTGTGTAATCTGCATACATCTTTACATCCTTCCCTTAGAAATTTTTTGTATTAGGTCTAGACCTATTTCTATGTATGTTTGTAAATGTCAACCTTGGAGTTTGTTCCAATGGTTAATGAATGTAATGCCAACCTTGATGTACATTCCAAGGTTGATGAGTTGTATAAAAACATGTAATGTAGTTGTGAAAAAGATGTCTTGGTGCAAAAATGAAAAGATAGGTGCGAAGGTGTAAATAGAGCAGAGAAGAGATGTTATACTGTGCTTCAAAGGAACTGAACTCATGCATGGAGTAGATGCTATCAAATCAGTTCATGAATCTTGGTAGTGAGCCACCCCTTGGCAGTGAGCCTAAACATTTGCAGTGAGCATATTGGGCAGTGAGCCCTAAGGCAGTGACCCCTAAGGCAATAAGCCCTAAGGCAGTGAGCCTCTAATTTTTGGTATTGCTATAGCTTATTTATTTTTGTGGGATAACACCCACCATGGTTTTTCCCTTATAGGGTTTTCCACATAAAAAATTCTGGTGTCTCATGTGTTATTGTGTTGAGCTTCTTGTTTTATGCTTTCATGGTTAATCTTAATAACAAAGATTAAGAATTGGATGTGTTGATGTTCATAAGTGGTTAAAGTTTTGTGACAACTGATTCACCCCCCCTCTCAGTTGTCTTGTGCATTTCAACACTCTCTAGTGGTCAGAACCTTAGAAGACTAGCTAATCTTGCCTCTAGATTTTTTAGTGAAAGGACTTCTAATTACATGCTGTAGTAGGGAGGAGTATTCTAGTGGAAACAACTGTTAGACTATTGTCAGAGTCACAGTGACCTCTCCTAGATTGTTAATGATTTGCAACAAGACATCCAACAGTGAAGAATACCTCTATTCCCTAGGACGAATGAGCTTCTATGGGCCAAGGATAAAATGGGCACCTTCTCCATTAAGTCAATTTACAATTAGCTGTAAGAATATGCTAATGATAATAGTATTGGAGGAAGGTGTGGAATCACAACTTAATCCCTAAGGTGAATTTCTTTTGGTGGCTTGCTTCCTGCAATAGGATCCTCACCTAGGACAATCTAAAAATTAGGGGATTCCAAATCCCTAACAGGTGTGTTCTTTATCTTAAAGAGGAGGAATATGTTCCCCACATTCTTCTCCACTGTGATTTCACTTGGGAGGTGTGGATCATGGCCTTTCAAAATCTGGTTATCAGTTGGAGTATGAATAAAGGCCTAATTTATTTTATTGAAAATTAGACTACCCATTTCTCCCATTCAATCTGTAAAGAAGTGTGGTACCAGATTCCTCCTATCCTCACTTGGGGCCTGTGGAAGGAGTGAAATAATAGAATCTTCAGAGATAGCCCTAGAACTTCCCAGGAAGTCTTTTGCATCTGTTCCAAGTTGTTTGCTGAAAATGTTTCTCATTGCACTCTAAAAGCTACTGAAGCCCCCTAATAACAAAGAAACCAACTTCCTTAGAAGGTGGAATGTCTCTTTGCACAATTGCAAGGTTGATAACACTAAAAAGTTAGCTCACACAAACACTAGATGGGCTCCCCCTAATGAAGGTTGGATTAAACTAAACTTTGATGGGGCTGCTAAGGGTAACCTTGGAGCTGCTAGTGATGGTAAGGTCTTGAGGTCTAAAAGGGGGAACATGTAGCTGCTTATGCTAGTGGGTTAGGAATAAATTCTAACAATGTGGCTGAAGCCATGGATTTCCTCTAGGAGGTTAATGTTTCCTTGTCCATTGGTATAAAAAATTTGCTAATATAGGGTGACTTCAAATTCATTGTTGATACTGTCCAAGGGAAAGCTAGAGTTGGATGGAAGGTGGCTGATATCATCTAGGATATTAAATACCTCCTCTTGGGGTTGCATAAGGTGTAATTAAGACATATATATAGAGAGGGTAATGGTGCTGCGGATGCAATGGCCAACTTTTGGATTAACCTTAGCTCTAAGAGATGTTGGAGAGATATAAACAGTCTTCCTAGTAATGTCAAAGCCTGCCTATGTCTTGAGGCACAATCTATCCATTCTAAATGAATGCAATATATTGGGCTAATACTAAAATGGAGTATATATTCCTATATACTCTCAATAATCATTGGAAGATTTTCTTTGATAACTAACATTCTCAAGGGGTAAGTTGGGGGTTGTTTCTAGACAAGGAGACATTGGATTAAATCATTACATGGAATCCATGTGGAATGAGATGACGTCGATATAGAGGAGATGGAGGAAATATAGCCACATCATCTCTTTCTAGTTCCTCAAGTTCACATGGCCTTGGATGACAGTGTAATAATGATTTGTTCAAATTATGGCAGCGCTTCCTTCCAATGATCATATCCAATACACTATTCGTAATTATGGCAATTGTGATATGGGATGTGAAGGGGATGGTGAGGTCAGCTCTGTTGGAATTAGTCTAGACAACTGAGGGGGGGTGAATCAGTTGTCATATAACTTTAAAACTTGCAGTAGTTAATTCCTTTTTACTACTTCATTAATAGATTAATAATGTTATCATGAAAAGCAAGAATCAACAACACATGAGCAGAAGTAGAAATAACACATTTGACACCATGATTTTTGACATGGAAACCCGATTAAGGGAAAAACCATGGTGGGGGTTAAACCACAAAGATTATACTCTGTTAAAAGTATTACAATGGAGAATGCACATGCATTCGAGCTCACTGCCTACAGTAGGCTCATTGCCTAATGAAGAAGATTACAATGTGTTTGAACTGATAGTTAGCATCTGCTAATGCAAAGATTCAGTTTTGGTTAAGCATAGAATACTAACTTGATACACTTCATCTTGTTCTGCCCTGTTTACTACTCTACCATAATCCAGATCTTAGATTTCTTCTTTTTCGCACCCTTTCACCGCTCTTTTCGTATTTACTTCATATTCATTCACACACCTTCAACACTCAAATCCATCGGCTATACATATGTCCACTTCAAGTAATTCAATCACTTTTCTGTCAGCGTTATGAAGAACTTAACTAATAATAAAAGTACTTTGTTGTGTTGGCTGAATCCATGTGCCAATGATGATGCATACCAGAAATAACACTTGAAGATCACCATTCATGTTGGCCACTAACATTATATCCCATACGCAACTCACCAAAATACTTCAATCAGATCCGCATAAGGATCTAACACAAGTCAGCCTATTCTTTACTGAACTGTTCTGTTATATTATGACCTGGTACTCAGATGCTCATAACTTTTACTCCCTTTGTCACCAGAGGATAAAATTCTAGATTTAGATTGCCCTGACCATCCTTATGACTCCTTTAGATTCACAACATACTCTAATTTTTCACTAGACAGATCCAAACCAAGATACTAGACCCTATCACATGCTCTGTTTCTGGCTACCCGGACTTAGATAAATTCTGATTCTAACTTTTGGTATGAACAAATTAAGTTATGTGAATGAGTGGAATAGTCTTAGTTTCCATCAATGACAACACCTGTCATGTGAAGCAGTGTCTCTTGCCAACAATCTCCCCCTTTGGCATTGATGGCAACACTTAGTGAAAAATGACTAAGTGTTACTCCCCCTTACTCTATACTCTTATGCTCTCCACTAATTCTAGAGCTCCCCCTTTGTTGGATTCCTCATTTTTCACTGATCTTCTCTCCCCCTTTGACATCAATGGCAAAGGATGGGGTCCATAAGCCAAACTTTCTAAAAAATGCCGCATAAGTATACCCAATCATTAAGTTATATTTACATGAACTTGAGAATATCTGCAAAACTACTTTTCAATTGGTCAAGTTTAGAGGCCCAACTTCTTTTCATGCCATCCAAAATTGAGACATGTCCACTTAGAAGAAATGCGTATGCTTTTGCCTTTGTTAGATCTAAAGGATCACTTGACTGAACTGTAGTTTGAGCTTCTGATAATGCATTAAACATTGTTTGTAACTTGGGGGTAATCAATCCCCGGAGCTCACACATTCTCTTCACAATATTACCTTTTTCTTTAACAAACTTCTTTAATTCATCGGTCAAGTTGATTACTTGACACTCCTAACTTATAGGAGAGACTGTTAGAGGATCAACATTTTGAGATAAATTTGACAATTTTTGTTCTTGCTCCTTTATCTTCTTCTCAATATTCTTACTGACTTTGGGCCAGGATAGACAAAATTTGTATATATCACCTCCATCACTTAGATCATTTTGAATACTCTTTATACTGATACCAAGTATGATCCTATCATTCCTTATTAGGCTCTTTATTTCATTAAATTTCTTATCCAAAAATTCACTTTTGACTTTAGTTTCTACAGATTTCGTAAAAGACTCAAAATGTGTACTTACAAAATTTACAAGATTCTTCAGATGTCTAAAGGGAGAGTCAGATGGGTTTTTTTGGAGGGTTGGTATTATCTTCTCCAATACTTTGGTTGCAAGGCCTAGCAACTCATTGTCCTCAATGTGAGATTTCAACATCTTTTCTCTTGCCTTGGCTTGTGTGAATGATGCTATTTTCATTACTTGAACAAGAGAGAGAGCATCTAGATTGATCAGTCCTTGAAACAACTCTGGTTCATCAAACTCAAGCATTTATTTACTCAGGAGACCTTTTACTGCATCTGCAGTGTCTCTTGCCACAATTCCTGAACCACCTTCCTTTCCTTGAGATTTGTCAGTGTTAGTATCAGGACTGATTTGTTCAGATGCATCAACATTTGCACCATCTTCTTCTTTTTTATCTTCCTTACTTTCTTCTTTCTCTTCCTTTATTTTACCTTTCATTGTGCCATATGTAGGGGAATTCTTTCCCATGTCCTTACCATCTGAAATCTGTTTAGAAGAATTTTGTGTAGCAGCAATAATCTCAACACTTTCTTTTCTGGATTGATTAGGAGAAGTTGGAGTATCTCTTGCATCATCAGTTTGGTCTACCATCTCTGTATCTTCTTTGTTTGTTTGTTCCTCTTCCGAAACATAGTAGTCATCAACCTTGGTTTGTTGCTCATCAGTTTTCATCTTTTCAACATCCGAGATTGATGAATCAATCTCATCATCAGTCTCCTCCTCAACAAATGGAAGATTATTTCTCTTCAATGCACTTAGAAGTATTTCTTGTGTTTCTTTAACTATTTGGTCCAATTCTCCAAGCATTAGTTTGTTCATTCTCTTCTTGCTCCTGAATTCATCCTTCACATCTTTGAATATCATACTCATTTGAACTTGAGTGATCTGAAGGCATAGTTTTATCAGTACATGCTCTCTAAGCTCCATATCCTTACTTTTTGTATTTTATTTCCTCAACTCCAAAGTGTTTACAAGACTTGGAGGGATCTCAGAAGTTATTTCAATCAAGGCTTTATTATAGATATTCAGATAGATAATAGTTTCTTCCTCCAACACCCTCTTATCTATGTCACTGTATTCATCATAAAATTCAGTCATGGGTTTCAAATTTCCATCCACAGTGACTGAATTTTATTACATCTTCCACGAAGATTGTGGGCTTCTCAACATATGTTATTGTCTTTTTCCTTTTATCTATCTTTTTTCTTTTGGAGGGCTTCTCCTTAGTCACTTTGGCAGCTTTTGTTCCAGAGGCTTTCAACTCCTTTACCTCAACGTCAAAATCCATTCTTTCTTCATCAACTTTTTTGCTCTTATAGGTTCTTGTGGCCTTTGTTTTCACTCTTTTTCCTTCTTTACCAGATGATTTGTCTTTCGATATCTCAGGATTGGCAGGTTTCAGAGGAACAGGGGTAGCAGTAGAGATTCTAGTAGTCCTTGATGTGGAGGAGGATCCTATCGGAGCACTTCCTTATTTTTTACCCTGCTTCTCCTTCTCAGCCTATTTAGTTCTCTCTCTGAATTGCCTCACAGCTTCCTTGGTGAGACCTAGATTCTCAGCCAACTGCTCAACTTCTTTTCTTACTTTTATGTTGGTTTTAGGTTCTCTGAGCTCAGTATGCAGTTTTAAACTTAGCTTTTCATATGTCCCAAATCTTTCAACTGTTGTGTCTTTTGGTTTGCTTAGAAGATGTTGAGCATACATATTCAAGATTTTTCCATCTACTTCATACCCCATGGGCATGATCCAGATAGTTCTGAGTTCCACTGCTTCCATTAGGCACTGATCAATGTCAACCATAAAACATATTTCATTCTTGTACTTCTCAATAATTGATTTAGGGATTTTTTCCCCTTGAATGCATCATACTCTGAAAACTTTTGAAGTATCCCCAGATTGCAATTTTTTGAGCTTTATAATCACCAATGCTGCGAAGATGATTTCTGATTTGAATGGCAATTGGCTCATCATTAGTCCAGTGAACACCTTTTACTCTAGGTACTTCATTCATATAGTAGAAAAACAAGCATAGAATCAATGTACCATATTTAAAAGTGTTTTTCTTATCTTTCTTGATTTTTTTCAGGTTTTCAATCAGCTGGTTCTGTAATAGCTCACATAGTTCATAATCTGCATTCTTCTTCAACATTTGATATGCTGTATATATGGCAGTTTTAGAGACTAAATTCTCTCTACTAGAGTGATAGATCTTATAGAGAATCACCATGGAAGCAAACTTCACATCTAGTTCTATAATGTCATTTATGGTCATTGCCCTCTTGTCAAACTTTGCATTGGTTGCATCGGTAACAATTTGGTTTTTCATAGATTTCAACATGGGTAATCCACCGGTTGAGTTTAACCTAGTCACAAGTCTGATAACATCCTTTGTAATCTTGAATGGTTTTAATAGCCATATGAATTCATCATGCATCTGACTCAAAACATATCAGACCCACTCATCTTCATCAAATGTTGGAAACCCCATAATCTGAATAAAATGTTTATCAAGTAGTGCCTTATACTCTGGTTTAAGGTCGTGATTTTCATCTCTAAGATGACTCTCAAACAAATCTACATACCTTGAGTCCCCAAATTCATCTATGTTCACATGAATATAAACCCTAATATCTTCAGTATGCAGCACACCATACAAAACACTTGAAAATGCACCTAATGGGTTGACTTCTATAGATTTGTGTGGATGTTTCTTAAATTTGGGTCGAGGCCTTTCAGTAATGTCAACAACCAAAGGTGTAACCATTGCAAAAATATTATAAGTTCAAAGCTTCGTAGATAAATACCTTTTTCATGAGATTAGGGTTGATGAATAAATTCACCAGTCGCACTTTAATTCCTTGTAATCTTAGCTTAGACACTATTCTTCTTGCTTTATTTGAGTGCAAAGTGCTTCAAATGAGGAGTGAACACCTTTTTATGCTCATGCAAAACCTAATTTGCCTTTGTAATAAATGCTCTACCCTAACTTTGTCCGGTTACTCAGTTTCTTGAATAGTTCTTCATGAATCACTCCGCAAATTTCCATATCAACATGTTTTCTTCCAGAAATCCTTCCAAAAGTTTTGAAATACTTCAAAATATATTTTCTCATTGTGCCAGATCTAGGCACCCACTTATTGGCTGGGGGAATTTGATTTTCAATGCAGCTCCCCTGAGCCAGAGCTCCAAATTCAATTCCCAGAGGAATTATCAGCACCAGATTCCAGTGTAGACTCATTACTATTATTCTTAATTATTTTCTTAACCCATGTCTTGCTCATTTCATTTTGGATCTCATTCACATCAATTTTTCTTTTGCCTTTGTCTTGTCTCTGCTCATCCAATTTTTTGAATGCCAGACCTCTTCTTTCATTATTCCTACTTCTGCAGAATTTTGCAATATGACCAGATCTATTGCAATTAAAGCAAACAACATTTCTTTGCTTATATGCTTGATTTTCTCTTGATCTGCACTGATTAGCCATTTGTCCATATCCATTGCAAGTAAAGTAGTAACCATTGAAAGAGTTTCCATTTTCTCTAGAGTTATTCATTATCAGACTTCTGCATTCATTTGATCTATGACCATACCTCTTACACTTGAAGCATTGACCAGAGAAGGATGGACCATTTTGATTTACTCTACTTCTACACTGAGTAGCTCTATGACCAAATTTATTGCAATTAGAACAATTTCCATTGAATGATGGATATCTTTGAGCATTAGCCTATCTTACCGAAGGTCTTCTAGGTCTGTTTCTCCCATTCCTTGGTTGAAAATTTCTTTGTTTGGATCTAGAGCTTTCACCTTTCTCATATCCAAGACCATGCTTGTCATTGGCCTTTTTCTATCCTTCAAGTAGTGCTTCAAGTTTAGCTGAGCTTATCTTGAACTTCTCCTTGTATTCATTTGCAACTTCTAGGTCATGTTTGAGAATGACAATTTGTCTTTCAAGTTCTCTCTCATTGTCTCTGCTTTCTTGTAGATTAGACTCTAAGAGGCCAACAATTCCGTCCAATCTGCAGCATTCTTCAATTCTTTCTTTTAGATTTTGATTCAGGTCTTCTTCAGTTTTCCTTTTATCTTCAATTTCTTTGGTTAGCCTCATCACCCGGGATTCCATCTCATGTTTTAGGACAACAAATTCTTTGGCTAACTTCTCACATTCCTTTGTCTTCTCTTTCAGAGCCTCATCCTTGTTGTTGTTCTCATAATGATTTCCTAGATGAAGAGGTTGTTCCTTCCTCTTCTCATTGGATTTTCTCAAATTTTCTTTTAAAATCTCAATGAAGTCTTCAGCATTTTTGAGGTTCTCTTGCAGCTCTTGGACTTCTGCTCTAGACTACTCAAGATCTTTTAGAGCGAGATTAAGTTGCCCTTGGAGGTTATATTAATCCATTTTACTGCCTTCCCAGATCTTCCTCAAGCTGTTAAACTTTTTCAAAGGAACCTTGCTCTGATACCAATTGTTGGAATTAGTCTGAACAACTGAGAGGGGGGGTGAATCAGTTGTCATATAAAATTAAAACTTGCAGTAGTTAATTCCTTTTTACTACTTCATTAATAGATTAATAATGTTATCATGAAAAACAAGAATCAACAACACATGAGTAGAAGTAGAAATAACACATTTGACACCAAGATTTTTGACGTGGAAACCCGGTTAAGGGAAAAACCATGGTGGGGGTTAACCCATAAAGATTATACTCTGTTAAAAGTATTACAATGGAGAATGGACATGCATTCGGGCTCACTGCCCAAAGCTCACTACTCAAAGAAAGGCTCACTGCCTACAGGAAGAAGATTACAATGTGTTTGAACTGATAGTTAGCATCTGATGCAAAGATTTATTTCCAGTTAAGCATAGAATACTGACTTGATACACTTCATCTTGTTCTTCCCTGTTTACTGCTCTACCATAATCCAGATCTTAGATTTCTTCTTTTTCACACCATTTCACTGCTCTTTTCGCATTTACTTCATATTCATTCACACACACCTTCAACACTCAAATCCATCGGCTATATATATATCCACTTCAAGTAATTCAATCACTTTTCTGTCGGCCTTATGAAGAACTTAACTAATAATAAAAGTACTCTGTTCTATCAGTTGAATCCATGCACCAATGATGATGCGTACCAGGAATAACACTTGAAGATCACCATTCATGTCAGCCACTAACATTATATCCCATACGCAACTCACCAAAACACTTCAATCAGATCCACATAAGGATCTAACACAAGTTGACCTATTCTTTACTGAACTGTTCTGTCATATTATGACCTGGTACTCAGATGCTCATAACTTTTACTCCTTTTGTCACCAGAGGATAAAATTCTAGATTTAAACTACCCTGACAATCCTTATGACTCCTTTAGATTTGCAGTATACTCTATTTTTCCACCAGAGAGATCCGGACCAAGATACCAGACCCTGTCACATGCTCTGTTTCTGGCCACCCAGACTTAGATAAATTCTAATTCTGACTTCTGGTATGAACAATTAAGTTATGTGGATGAGTGGAATAGTCTTAGTTGTCATCAATGTCAACACCTGTCATGTGAAGTAGTGTCTCTTGCCAATAAGCTCGAGCATCATTCCTTGGCATGGGAGTAAAATTTGTAATTACAGCTGCCATCAGTTGATTAGGATGTTGAGAAAAATAAAAAAATTCCATCCTCCACCTTTGGTTCTTTTTTTAATAGTTAAACCAGCTTCTTGATGGAGGTTTGAGAAGCTTAATTATGGGGGGAGATAGTGTTAGAATGGAACCCAACTTTTATGAAGATTTTAGCGCTGATGTAATGCTATGGAGTATTTTCTATGAGGGAGGTATCAACCCTCCTGTTGGTTATTTTTCTTGAATCGGCAGAGGGTTTGCCAGTTCCTATGCACAAGCTGATTCGGCCAACAGAGACAGGAGGTTGCGTGAGCTACCTCCCCTTCACTTCTGGTTCTGCCGCACCAAGGGGGGTATCCCTATAACTAAAGGTGTAACATTGACTAGCTCAATGACAGGAAGATTTAGCTTGACAGCAATAGGCAGAATACTCTCATGTGTGGACCAAGATGTGGATGATACATCACAAGGTTGGCAATATTCTTGGACATATGTGTCTGGTTGTGGATGAGAGTATGCAGGGGTCCTAATCCTACTCCTACAACTAATAGGTGGAAGTTATGGAAAGATGGATATGATGATTTGGATGCAAGACAAGGGGTTTTGGGTCATAATTACTAACCCAGGAGCAGATCGGTGCCTATCTCAGGGCAAGGAGTCAACTAGACGTATGCAACATATGGTTTACAACTAGCATTCAAGTTTCAAGGGGTTGGATTGATGCTTGCCTTACAAACATCACCCAAGAATGGGTATTTAGCTGCCTCTACTTACAGATATCCCTGCTGACAAACAACCTTCTCCATGCTTAACCTAAAACAATTTAATCCACTCCTTGAATGGAAGTTAGAGATGAAGCATGTAATACATAAACTTATACCCTAGAATCTGAGAAACCCTTAGCAGCCAGATTCAAAAGAAGGAAATGCATGCAGTGAAGGAGACAAACAGATAAACACATGCATAAGAGCATTTTTCATCTATATCAATGTGAAACTAAACATACATGCAAAATACATTCATGATGCAACTCATAAACTCTAGAATGAGATAAAACAACCCAGGATCATGCCCTGTTCTTCATTATTTACACAAAAATGCCTAGGTCTTCAACAACCAATATGAGTGACACAGTTTGCATTTTATAGCAAAACTATGTACTCAGCTAAAATTACAACGGTCAACTCAAAAATTGCTAGATACAATGCATCGTGAGAAATGGCGCTCAAAATTAAATGCAGCTGGGAAGCAGAGGAAGAGAGCAGGTGGGCTCAGGATTTGAGCCGCCGCTCAAAGACTTGCATCTTAAAAAAGGTGGTTGACCTGTCCATCATTGACCCATACCGCTGCATATCTGCCATCAATGCTTCAGCTACCCGCAGGATGCAACAACAGATGCATTTGGAGATTTTACCGCTCAAAAATGGGCCACAGACAAAGAAAACCATCGCTCCAGCAAAATTAAAACACAGCCGTCAATCACCTCCCCATCGCTGAGATCTGCAACTCAAAACACCTTTGAAAAGTCGCGAACCAATAATATCGTGCCATGTAGGCACCTTGATCCTCCATCGCTGACTTTCCGCCTTCACCATTTTGCCTTTTCGCCCTGTACATGCAAAAGCATATACAAGCACCTTATATACAAGTCGGACCCCAAACTTTATTAGAACAATTTGAGAACTGGTTCAGATCTGGCTTGTATCTTAACCCTTTGTATATCAGCATGTACAAACACCACATACATGCACACCGCGGACTTCAAACCATTATGCATCGGAATGTACCTCCCTTTGAAGTTCGGCTTGTATCTCTTTCACTGCATATTGGCTTGTATATCAACATATACAAGTGCTTTACACAACCTACGGACCTGAAATATTTATTCACTGCATTTTATTCCTCCATCGGGTCTGGAATGCATATTTCCTCCTTGTATATTCGATTGTATATTTTGAATGTATATCACATATACATTCTCCTCTGTATATGAGATACAAAGCCCTTTGCATGTGAGGCGGACCCCACCAAATGTATATCGGCCTTTGCATACAAACAAGGAATCTTCTATGTATATTCTACCATTGTATATTTTTTGCTTGTAACTCCAGCACTGTAGCAAATGCATCTATGCCCTTGTATATTTTTCAATGCACCATTACATACAACCCAATATACAAAGCGAGAATATTCTTGGGAATCTGCGAAAGATTCCCCCTTTGTATATGCACCTTTTAGAGCCCGATATGCACTCAGAAATGCATCTAACTCAATTTTTCAAAGGGCGATGGAGATTTTACACCCGCCAATGCATATTTCACCAGTATGTATATACAAACACCTTTGTATATACAAAGACACCTGCACTTAGCTGATTTTTCACAATTTTACCACTGCAGAGACTGAAAGTGTTAGAATTTTTGGATTTTTTGGGAAGGGGCCTGCATATTTAAATGCTCAAAACCTGATTGCTTATGTAGGCACCACCACCTCCCTTGAATGTCTTAATTGGTTTGGTGAAAGCCTATTATCCAGTTTGCTATGTCTTAGGACAAGAGGGTGGTACAAGTGGGCAGAGTACAGTTTGAGGTTAGTGAGGAGATTATAGCTTAGGCCACTAGTTTATCATGCAAAGGAAAGAATCTGAAGAATCAGCACAAAGTCTAGGATAATGAAAGTATGGTGCTATTCTTCAAGGAGGGAGAAACTCCTGTGAGGTAGTAGGGGGGTTTTGAAAGGGAAAATATGGTGCCACCATGGGACAAGGTATGTTATGTCCTAATGAAATATGTGACTTTGGAGGGTCACTATAAATGCTCTTACCATTAGCACTTTGCACTTTTGAACCACTTTAGGTACAAGGTTATTATCAACTTTCCTTTTTATCCATTGTCTTCTTTAGAGTCCTCCGTCAAGGTGGCTAAGGACACCCATGCTAGAGAACCCAACATCATCACCATCCCCCTTCACCAGGGTTTAATCCTTCACCTGTATCAGTTTCATGTAGCCCTCTGCCCTCCTAAGACAATTAAAGCCTTTCTGGTTGATGACACATATGCAAAGAATTCAGTTGAGAATGTCCCCACTCTCCTACTAGGGGAGGGTCTCCTAAATCTATGGCTACCATTGATGCTCCCTTGGGCAATTTGTCCCCTGCTGCTAGTAGGTCCCCATTAAGTAAGTACCCTATTGTTATTGGGTTCCCCTAGATTCTATGACCCTATTTGTCAGTTCTCCTATGGTTTGGCCTAAGAAGAATAATAAAAACCTTGTGAAGGCTTCTCCACCTGAGAATTCTTCTATGAGCATTTTTTAGGAACCTATTGTTAAATGCTCCCCCAATCCATTATTAGGTCCTCAGATGACACCCCTAGTAATTCCTCCCAGAAGGAAGCAATTATGGGTCTTTGTAACTTTAAGGATAGCCTAAATCTATCTACAGATAGGAAGAGGCCATTGAAGAAAAGTGTCTTGACTGATACATCGAGGAAGACCAAGGCTAAGAGTGTTTTGTCTTTGGATAGGTAGGTGGACTATAAGATTAGGCAGACTGTGGAGTCTAATCCTAAAGGGGATGACAACAATGATAGAGGTGCCGATAAGGAAGAAATGGAGGTAACTGGGTACAAGGAGAAAGACAAGGTTAACAATATTGGTGACAACTTGAAGAACCCTAGTGACTGTACTACTAGGAAGCGAGACATAAGATGCTCCAACAGATTTGCTGGTATTCAAATCCCCAAAGTTAAAATTGTGGAAGACTCTAGTGATTTGGACCTAAAGGATGAAGTGGAAATTCAATAGGTGAATCTTACCCTAGAGAAGACTGAATGCCAGGATGGTACTAGCTTGTTTGAGGAGCTTAATAACTCCTACTATGATTTTGAGGAGGAGGAGATTGAATTGGAACTAGATGAGGTTGATATGGTTAAAGAGAATGCCCCCATGCAGAGAGAATGTGTGAAATGTGATCAAGCCATTGGGAAGATGGTCGAGTTGAGATTGAGAGTGGATGCCATGGAAGGGAAGCTAAAAGTAATGGCATCTTTGAGTTTGAAGGTGATGCATCAGGCTACTACTACTCTGGCAGTTCTATAAGACTTTGAAGTCAAGAGACATGGGCTGGATCCTAAGGATTTTTTGAACTAAGAGGAGATTTATGGATTCCTTAAGGAGGACTGGAGTTAGTTGTTTCCCTAGATTTTATTTCTTCTTTGGTTTGTGTTTCTAGTTATGGATTTTTTTATGTATTTGGACTCTAATATGTTAGTTTATTGTTAGTGTGTTACTTTTCTATTGTTGGTGACCTTTTTAGCCTGTTCTACTACTTGTTGGGGGCTTTTGTTGTAGGGATATGCACCCTTGTTTGCAGCTTACCATAATAAAAAAAATAGAAGCAAAATTCCTCATTTAATGCTACACCAAGATGGAAATTTAGTAGGGAAGCATTGAATATGTTTATGGAAGATACAGGCACCATCATTCATCATAGAGATGATAAACTTCAAAGATAGAAAATACAAAAAAGAGAAAAGATTCCTGAGTGTAGGAAATGTGCCAAGCTGGAGGAAAAAGGAATTGAAAAACCTCTGTGGCACCTTATGAAAACTTGTCTGTAAATCTCTGAAGGAATGGGAAGATCAATATAGAGATATTAATGCCAATTTAAAGTAAGTAAATGGGATGCTTCATAGAGAGGAGGTTGGCTGGAGTCACCAATGAAGAAAACAAAGAGTGGAAGTTGTCCAAGAATGTGAGATGTGGAATGCCTAGACAAAGAGCTATGACCAGTAAAGGAATGTTTATAAGTAGAGATGTTTGATAATGTAATAACGTTGAGATGAATTCAATAAAATATATTTCCATTTGTCTGCAAGTTGCTTTTTGTTGTTTGTGTTAAATGAATTTTGTGTTGTGCTAAGGGTATGAAGACATGAGTTATGTGTTTTGAAGAGTTTGAGTGAGGAATTGTGTACTTAGTTGCTTGGTTTGGCAGTTTGACAAAACTATTTTTATTATTTAATTTTGAGCATTTATTTTAGTGGCTTTATTACTCCCAACTCTTTATCTTAGGTTATATTATTTATTCATTATGATTTAATTAATTTACTTGGGATATTTATGCGAGGCATGTTGTTTTCCTTTCATAAATTCATGAACCAAACATTCTTAAACACACTCATGTTTCATCCTTAGAGTTTATCCTTCTACATTAAGGTTATAAATCTAACATTTTAAAGTACATATGATTCATTTTATACTTTATTAGGGCTTGGATGCACCCCTTATCTATGTTTCATTGCTATTATCTTGATTATGGTTTGAGATTTTGTTGTGTAATCTCTTTGATTCGACTAACCCACCCTGATTTTATGCATTATTGATAGATCATTCATGTATTATCATATAGATTTTTCTATTGCCTTTACCCATACATATATTACATATTTTGACATGTTTTTACACTTTGTTAGATCTAATTCTTCCATCCTTGATGTTATCATGTCTTTGTATCCCATGGATGGTGATGTATATTCTATCAAGGTTTCATTTTATCACATGTGTGACTTCTCCTCTTCACAGAGCTAGTTATTTTTTCCCTCTCAATTAGACACACTCACTTCACTTGTCCATGAGATTCATTTTGATTATACCTTTCTTATGAGTACTAATAGTGATGTTCATGATCAAGATAATGTCTTACCTTTGAGAAATTTTCCTTCACATGATCATGATTATGATATAACTTGTGTGATGGATGATTGATTATGTAGCCCCATCTTATAGTTATACATCTAGGGATGATATAATATATGATGAGGTTCTATTTCCATTAGCTAGTCATGGTATTGTGGTGCCTAGTGATGACACTCTTTCTCCCTCTCATGGGTCTATTCCTCCACTCTTAATTTTATTTTCTCTTGATGTTACACCTCATGAAGAGTCTAGGGATAACAATTAATGTGAGTTACCTTCTTTCATACATCATGATTATTTACTTTGTGATGCTAGTCCTTTTCTATCTCATGTTGAATCTATGCATACTCATGGTGATCCTTTACCTCATAATACAATACATGATGTTAGGATACATTATAATGATAGTTCATTATATTCTAATGTTGATGATATTAACAATTCATCATCTCCTCTTACACTACATGATATTATTTATGATTCTTAGTGAGGATTTATTGCATGATGACTTTGATGGATTTACTTATGCATCTATATATGTTAAGTCATTCTTGCTTGTTAATTATAAGTACTTGGATGATGATACGTTATTAATGAGTCAATTTATAATATTTTTATTGGTAGAGAAAATAAAATAGTTTGATTCATCTTGTATTTTTTATCATTCATTTATGACATTACAACATGATTTAATTGCATGTTTTTCTTTCCCTAGAATGCCAAGCGATAGTTTGGACTTGTCTATGCCTTCTCATACTTTTCCATCTTCTGCACTTGATGTTCATATGGATGATATCTATTACACTCCTATGGACCTAGGGTTGTTGTTCGAGGTAAACATGATTCCTCTCCACTTTAGCCCACACATATATTTAATGAGGCCCTACTTCATAGAGTTATCATGTAGTTGGGCACTCTTATTAGAGGATGGCTAGAGGTCACAAAGTTATATCAAATCAGCCAATTTTTCCATCTAGTGATCTAATTTTCCTCCACCTAATATCATAAATAAGGCAAACAAAGAATATGATATTATTGGTCAACTTCAAAATACACATGCTAAGATATCTCTTTGGGATTTATTGTGCACATCACTTCTATATAAGGATATTGTATATAAAGATTTAGAAAAGATCCAAGTGCATTATAATATATTCCACCATAAATAATTTCTTAAATATGATGGAACCTATGGCATATAGACAAATGCATGATGTTTCATTTGTTAGAAGGGATCTTCCACTCAAGTCAATTATTAACGAGCATTTACTTTACATATTATGGTGAAATATTGAGATGCAAAGTAATGCATTCCTTGGTTGATAATTAATCTATTTTGAACAAATATAGTGATGACTAATTGAAAAAGTTAAATTTCAATATGTCAATGTTGTAAAAATCAAATATTACTATTAAGGGATTTAACAATACAATTAGACAGTTTTTCACAACTATCACCCTTCCTATAATAGTTGGACTACTTTATATTGATTTATTTTTTCATGTCATGCCTAGGAAATTAATGTATAATATGTTATTGGGTCATCCATAGATACATGATATGTTGGTCTTATAGTCTACACTTGAAAGGGATGTAAAATTTTGGTATAATTAATTTGAAATTTGGTTGAGAATGTTCAAAATAGGCAGGTCTCCATTTAAGCCTAGGCTACAAGTTCACTTACAACAAGGTGAATGTCACTCGTAGTGTCCATGCAAGCATTTTTAAATTACAAGTACACTTGCAACAATAGAAGTTCTTTAACATCAATTATGAAGTTGCTATAGCAAAAGAAAATGAAGAGATAATTTTATCTTTTGTTAAGCAACAATATGACTTTATTTTGGCTGCATATATCCTTTTTAATGGGTGGAGGTGGTTAGAGTAGAGATTGTGTGGATTCAAGGCTAGGTTATCCCTCCTCCTTAGAGATAAAACATATATTTAGTTTCCCTCATGGTAGTCATTATTCCTCTTACCATGCGAGATAACATTAAATCTCTTGTAATCACACTAAAAACTAGTAATGGGAGAATAGTAGCATACACTTCCTAAAATTTTTCACTCAATTATTTTTTCTCTAGATGAAAGTTGGTGTTAAGTGTTGTGCATCTATTTTCTTTACTACATTTCCTTTCTATTATGTGAATATTTTTTATTGTTACAAGTTGAAAGATCAATAAGGCTAAGTATTTTGAGAATAGAATGAGCAAAGATAGTTTGAGAATCCATTTCTAATGCATCACTATGGTTATCAACCCAGTACTTTATTGATAAAAAACAATGAGAAATATGTCATAAATAGTGACGGTCATCCATTTAGTCATTTTGAGATGGTTGATACATCTAAAATTGTTATTACATAAAACCAACCAAACAAAGAGATACATACACAAGATAAAAAGTAACAAAAAGAGGAAGGTCCCACAAAATGATGATGCCTTCTTTGGTGATGATTGGGGTGCATTAGATTTCACACTTGCTAGTGCGGGAGAGTATAAGTTTGATCCTAAAGCTTATCACATGACTTCACTTTATATGGATCCATTTATTTATGGTCAACTATGACCTCCAAAGATAACTGATGTTAATATGATGAAAAAAATGTGTGTTTGTGACAATGATTTAGAGAGTGATACTCCTACTACCAGTTCATCTACTTCATCTATAAAATTTGAAAGTTATATGGTCATGGATATAGGCTCTTGAAAAAAATAGATACAAAGGAAAAGGATTTGGACTAATTGAGAATGGTATTTTTGAGCCAATAGTAATGAAATAAATTAAATATCATAAAGGCATTGGTTATGTACCTGAAGATATTAAGAAATGGTTTAAAGAACATGAACATAAAGGAGAGGAACATACAAAATCTATGATTAATTAAGATTTGAGCCTTAGTGATACATATTTTTCATCCCTATCTATGGATACTACCACTATTCATGATTTAATTACAATTGATTTAGTTTATTTACTTAGAAATGATTGTGTGATTACTTTTAGATATGTGTTGAATTATTCTTATTATGATAGTGATTCCATTATGATTGAATGTGTTTTTTGATTCATTATTATATGTGTGTATTTATTGTTACTAGAGTTATATTCTGTGTAAGAGTCATGCAATGGACTCAAGAGATGCCCAGGATCACCTGCAATCAAAACAACCTTCCACAACAAGAGATAAGTAATAACAAAGCTATATTTACAAATAATGATAATGATGCATACAAGGTACAATTTATACACAATATATGATTATGTACAATGAGATCCCTTGCTTATATAGGCAAGGTTGAGACTTAGGACAACATGTGATCATAACAAGTGTCTTAATCCTATGACATGAAACACAAATATTAAATACACTAAGTAAACTTAACTAGACAAACTCTGTGAATAAGACCTAATGCAGAACTAGTTAGGTAATATACACCATTCACACCTACATTCTTTGCGCACACACATGAGCAAACAAAAAATAGAAAACATAACAAAATATGTCAACATACAACATCGCATGTCATGGACCAATATAAAAAATCATATTGCATATATATCATGTCCAAAAATGAATACAATCAACATAAATATGTAAAATACATAAAAAATGAGAGGTGGAAACCTTAAAGGACCCTCCCCCATAGCACTCCTAACCAACCTAGTCCTACAAGGGGAATGTTTCCTATGTCTAAATCATAACTAGATCACAATGATCATCATGCCTCATAGTTGTTCAATCTATTCTCGTAAAGAATTCATTGACCATGTTGCTTTGTACTCTTGCAAAGTGGATGAGCCCATAACATCTCCTTTAGGTGAGGGCATGACTACCCTATCCCATGCCTATACTAAATCTACTTGCAACCCATCTCTCTTTTCCTTAGTGTCTATCTCTTATATTTTAGTTTAGTATACTCATATGTAGCTATTAGGTATGCCACCTGTGCCTAACTCACTAGGTCAAAAGGGGATAAAATGGTCAACATGCTTATAATCTCACCTAATCTACTTAACTAGTATTGTTAATATGAGTTAAGTTAGTTTTTCCATTGTCACCTAAATAAGCCCTACATAGTTAGCTACTTTTCTTGCATATCATATATGTCATGATTGTTATAATTTTCATCACATGATATCCTATTAGAGATAATAAAATATTAAAGAACTTAAGTGCTATCTATCATATACCTAGGTCATTAGGATACTAGTCATCATCTCTAGCTACTTGTCATAATGGGGCCAAATCTAGTTGAGCCTCTCCCTCACCCTCTCTATCACCCTCTCCTATATCCATGGCCTCACCCCCTTCCACAAGTTGGGGTGGATCATTTATGACTACTCCTCCATCTCATTCATCATCAATTAGATTTAGTGGTGCATGGAATGTTCTCTACCAGTGTACCTAGATTGTCTACCTTAATCCTCTCTACCACATCATTCTCCTAATCATAATTTATATGGTTCTATGAATAAAAGGTTATAATGTTGACCTCTCGTAGACTGAAAAGTGACTATTGATGTCTCTTGTATAGGGGTGGCTTGGGGGTCACAACTTACTAGAGGTTAAAATTTTGAAGAACTCACTCATAGTAAAATATCTCAATAGATATGGTTTTCCTCCCATAATAAAACCATTATAACATAATCCTCCTCAAACATGTGTAATCATCTAATTCTTCTCATATCCGTATACAACCTCCATGTAATGTTAATTGGTACTAGTCTATCAAAAATTTTCTAGCATAAGGGGATCCTCCCCTTTCACCATCTCCCCATCCTAGTAGTATCTCATCACAAGGATCAAGGCTGATCATCTGCTATCTACTCTAGTAGTCTTGGGCATTATGGGATACTAATGTGATTGTATTCCCAAAATTGTACTACTATTGCAACTTGAAGAATAGATCCATTGACATATATAAGCCTATGTTCACCATACAAATGAGCCACACCATACAAATGAGCCAACATGCACGTCCCCATGAGTATATTGTTTGATGTTCATGTATGTATTTCACTAGGTGGATCATGGTATATGAGATAAATGAACCCTTGTCATCAAGAAAGACTACAATTATAAGGATTTATTGGTAAGCACAAAACTGGAAGAAAAATAGGACAAGACATAGTTCTTCACAAAACTCTAGAAGTATATTGTGGTAGCATTTGGCAATGTGTGGTACCTTTTGAGGGATGAAAAACACAAAGATAGATATAAGGACATGTCCCTACTTCTTTATAAGCTATATTAGCATCCAACTATATTGTAAGAAAGTGGGGAACATAAAGAGAGAATGTAGAAGAAGAAAAGAAGATGTAATACAAATGAATGAATGTAATATAGGATGAAAGATATGTCACCCAATAATATGTGAGGTATGTATCTATGCTTACATTATGAATGTAATTTATATATGATAAATGTATATAAATATATGAATGGAATAGTCATATGATATGTGTGAATGTGTATAATATTTCTTTTGCTTATATGTTTATTAGTCACAACTATTAGGGTTTCCTTCTTATTGAATCACCTTGGGGTTAACTTTCTAACATAATTAATCTAGTCCTTGGGCCTATATTTTATTATCAACACTTGTTTTTGATGCCAAGACCCTAATTTGTTGGTGCATTTGAAGAAACCTACAAAAATAAGGAGAGAAGTATTATTGGTATATATTATGATGATGGAAGAGTGTGGAAACACATACTAGGTGCTAACCCTTGGTAAGGAATTAGGCACCTAGGGGTGATAATGGAATGGGGGAGAAGATCCAAAAGGATGTGACTACTAAGACAAATACAGTATGATGCTTGGAATGGACAAAAGAGATTAAGGATGGAAAAAAATAATTAATTTTTTTAATGGAAAAGGGTGATAGTAAGAGAGAAAGAGAAATCATTGTTGAGATCAAGATGGGTTTAGAAGAGAGCTAGAAGATGATCATGATTGAGAAAAAAAAGGAAGAGGAAAGAAGGTCTAAATCGAGCAAGGAAAGAGAGGAAAGGTACCAAAAAAAGGATAGATAAGGTGCAAGAGGCATTTGGAGAGTGTGTCAGGATGCCTACAATTGAAGAAACCCCTATAATAGAGGTAGGTGGATGCTTAGTATACATGGAACTCACTAATATTGAAGAACCAAAATAGTCCATAACCCTAATTCAAACTACAAAATAAAATCTGATCAAAATGATGTAGTTCAATAAAATGAGGCATTGATAGGTATAAATGACTTACAACCTTGGATGAAAGACACTACAAATACAATGGAAGAGAGATGCTTAGAAGTAGTGGTGATAATCCTATAAATTGGAGAACACATGGGTCATTTTCCAATGAAGATTCTAACTAGTTCTAACCTAGGGTCACAATAAATGATGGGTTTGAGGATTTGGTAACCACAACATCTAGAAGGAGCACACTAAACATCTATAATGACCATTGGAATACCAAAACAAGTAGGTATGATGGGATATAGATAAAGGAAGAAATTAATAAGTTAATATATATAGTAAAGATGTGAAAGAGATAAGGAGATGAGAGATATTAGTAAAAAAAATAAATTTCCCATGGAAACTTTAGAATTGTTGAGAGAAAACCAACCCAATAATGAGGAAGAAGATAACTCAAGTACTATTAAAGATAATCAATTAGAAAATTTTCTTTTACCAAAAGATACATCCCCCAAGCTAAAGAGACACTGTGAGGATATGAACCCCTAGACAAAAATGTCACTCCCCATGTTGAATAAGACAAGAAAAGTTTCTAAAGAAGAGATAAATAGTGAATCCTTAGGGTAGATGAAGTGAGAGCAAGAAGTGAATGTATAAGGGATTTGAGGAGATATAAGGAAGTGAATTCTTTGATATTCAGCTACCAAGAGATAAAGGTATAAGAGAAAGATTGGTGAAACAACAAAAGAGTGGAATCAAGTAGAGGAAACCTAAAGAAAAGAAGAAAGTCCATGTAAAGACCTAACTCGAGTCACCAAAAAATCACACTAATAATTTTAAATTTGTTATTAACTTTAATCAAGTTGTTAGGTGTTTGATTCAATCATATACTCAAGTACTTCTATCTAAACATGATAGGCATTTTTCCAATTGGGACAAGCATCTATCCTTAGGTATCTTTCCATAAGGGACAGGGGTTCTCCATCCAAATAGGATGAGAATCTATCCTAATAGGATAGGCATCTATCCTTAAAGGAAATAGGAACGTGCTTTGGCTAGAGACTTAGGCTCATCGAGAATCAACCAGATCCTAATTCACTCGTTAAAGACTACACCCTCTAACTATAGGGAGTGCATCGGGGTCTTCATCTTTCAGAAGTAATATATATATATATATATATATATAATCTCTTAAAAATAACTTGAATCTCACTTCAGAATTTGGCCTAATGCCTCAAGGAATCAAGTGAATCCATTTGGGATCATTCTAAGTTATATGTTGAGTGATTTCTATCTTATCTTTATATTAAGGTTTTACCTTTGAAATTCTTGTTGAAAACTTGTGTCGAAAGGTTGAATCAATTGAATGATAGTTTACTCACACGTCCCAACCTTGTGCCTCAAAACCTGTGCACTGAAAACATTCTTCATTCCCTAGGCTACCTACATACCCACTTCCGAACGAGATCAAGGTGTAGTTTATATGTAGTTCTGTTTACTATTCTATGTTTTATGTGAACTATTTAATGTGGCTACACAACCCTTTCTAGGGCCTAGTTTCCCTAGACAATTCCTTTATGAATGCTACCCACGAAGAAAGCATTTAATAAGTAATTGGTCTTCTTGACCAATACTTGTTTACTTAGATTCACTATTCCTATTCCTATCAAAATAGAACTTTAGCACTACACATTTGATGTTCCACATTTCTCTTTTTCGAGGGTATGTACCCTTGTAAAATAGAACTTTAGCACTAATCTCTTAAAATCAACTTGAATCCCACTTCAGAATTTGGCCTAATGCCTCAAGGAGTCAAGTGAATCCATTTGGAATCATTCTAAGTTATATGTTGAGTGATTTCTATCTTATCTTTATATTAAGGTTTTACCTTTGAAATTCTTGTTGAAAACTTGTGTTGAAAGGTTGAATCAATTGAATGATAGTTTACTCACATGTCCCAACCTTGTGCCTAAAAACCTGTGCACTGAAAACATTCTTCATTCCCTAGGCTACCTACATACCCACTTCCAAACGAGATCAAGGTGTAGTTTATATGTAGTTCTGTTTACTATTCTATGTTTTATGTGAACTATTTAATGTGGCTACACAACCCTTTCTAGGGCCTAGTTTCCCTAGACAATTCCTTTACGAATGCTACCCATGAAGGGAGCATTTAATAAGTAATTAGTCTTCTTGACCAATACTTGTTTACTTAGATTCACTATTCCTATTCCTATTCCTATCAAAATAGAACTTTAGCACTACACGTTTGATGTTCCACATTTCTCTTTTTCGAGGGTATACCCTTGTATGAAATAATATTCAAGTTTTGATAAATCTACAAGGTGATTCTACATTCTCTTGAGGAACTAGGTAATGGAAGGTATTCTCAGAGTTAGATCAATTCACTTGTTTAGGCAATTAATCTTATTAGTTTGGCGTTCGAGGGAGATTACCTATCCCTCTAACTTAATCTTTGAAATGTTTCCTTATTACTCCCTGGTGGTTTATAGGGATGATGCCCAGAAGCCATTGTTGCAGTTATGTTAGGCAATATGTGCAGTAGATCAACGCGATGGCTTTACCCATAAACGTGACCCAAAGGCATCATTGATACTGAACATTGCGAGATGGTTTTTGTTTCAATTCTTGTTTAACAAGTTTACCTAACTAGAAAAAAGGAAAAATTCTAAATTGTTTGATATATGCTAATAGTATCAAAATTCAAGATCTGAAAGCAAGCTAAAACTATCAAATTTTATCTTTCCATAAAATATCATTTAACTAGTATCAACCCAAAATCATGACAATACAAGAATAAAGAGTGTTATCACACAATCATTTTCTATTATATTTCAACATGTCAAGGATCATAGATTCACTTGTTCAATAGTAAGTTTTGTAATAAGATAATACATGTAATAAATAGCAATTGTAATTATTGGGTTCTATTATTAATCATCAAAGGTGAATTACAAATTGTAAAAGTATGGAATAAGGTCATGGATCAAATATTAGGTATCTAAAGGTGAAGTCTCTACTATGATTTATGAGTTTAGTTTTCTTTAAGTAATATAATTATTAGTTAAACTATTTAAGCAAATCTACAAACCTTTCTTGAATGAATAACATTATCATATTTTCTATATTTTATCCTAAGGTTGCTACATTTAGAAACTAACTCCTTATCCATTAATAAATAGAATATATGAGACCCTAAAATCACCAATGAATAACAGTTGTGCCAAGGAGTGCTTATCCCCAACCTTTAGAGAAAAGTGAAATAATTGATGATATTTATACTAATTAGATAGGTATCAACATTGTATAGATAACCAAGGAAATACTCTAGCGGGGACCTCTATTATGAAGTCTAAGTCTAAAACCCCCAACAAAGCCAGCATGAAAATTGACTCTCCTAGCCTAGAGATTGGGAAGGGAACTATGGCGTCCGCTAAAAGGGATCGGGTGGCCAAAGAGGACGAGAGCAATCTGCAACCCAATAAGGCTAAGACTAGGAAAGTGGAGATTATAAGGGATGACGAGGGGCCTTCGAAAGTCATAGACCTTGACTCAAGGCCTAAACAGGTGGAGAGTGGGGACTTGGGTGATGCTGGTAAAAATGTTACTCATGGAGTATGTAGGTCTAGCTATATTGTTGGTATCCCATCCATCAATCCACAGTGAATGGATATTTCCAAGGATTCTGAGTTCATGGAGGACACCCTTAGGGAGGGAGAAGATGAAACACTGACTAAATCAGTCCATGAGGATGAAGGAGTCAGCCACTTTCTTGAACTAAACCAGACAGGCTCGGAGGATATTGAGGAGGAAATTGAAGAATCTTAGGGGCAGAGAAAGAAGGGTGGCTGTTTGTTGTGTAGCAAGATTGTGAAGGAGTTGGCTGAGCTTAAAACCAGGATGGACAAACTACAGAAGAAATGGTAGGTGATGGCTGAATTTGCGGCTAAGGCTCTCCATCTTGTGGCTTCAGTGTTCTTTGTTGTTAAAGAGTTCAATGATAAGGTCAAAGGTGTTGGAGTGGACAACCTAGGTGACTACAAGGATATGGCTAATTTCTTGTCTAAATATGAGATGTCTGATAATCACTAGTTGGTCTGCTAGTTCCTTTTTGTGTTTTTTATTAGTGCTCATTTTTTGTTGCTATTTATGTGTTGTTAATGTACTATTTCTAGCTCATTTAAGGCCTAGTTTTGCCCTAGGGGTGGCTTTGTAAAGGGTTATAGACCCTCTTTTCCAGCTGAACTAATAAAAAACAATGTATAGATAATTAACAGACTCGCATTTAATTAGTTCATAACTTTACTATGAATTAAGAGACTTAAGGACTTCTACATTTTTTAATATGTACTAGTGTTAATTAAGGCCATCAATCTTAATAGATTCTTAACATAGTGAGTTGGTTCTACTTAACCCCTTTATGTGTATGCTATAGAATTAAAACCTAGTACAATTCCTCCTTTAGGTATTATAACTCAAATTTCATGCCTATATCATCCTATAAGGTTTGGAGTGTCCATACTTTCTTTTCTTATCTCTGTATATGACTATCTATGTTACTATGTTTGTAATCACTAATGGTTGTCCTTAAACTACCCACATCTATTATTTCATATCAAGACCTATGGGGTTGATGATTACCCATCAAGGGAAAATCATGAAGGTTTAGATGGGAGGTGTAGTTTGTCTAAATATTTTTAGGCCAGAAGATTTTGTTGTTAGTTGGATAAAGTACACGACCTTTCAAAAATTCTTTGGTTAACATAGCCACTTGTAGAAAATCCCTTTCTATCCATCTTGAGCAAGGTATAATTTCTAAAATTTTATTAATGAGTATTGTACCTATTCCTCCAAGAAACAATTCAATGATCTAAAATGACTATTAGCTATCAATTAGAGAAATTACAGTCGTGATTCAAATTTTGAAGTATTTCTCTTAAAAATAGACTTAATTAAGTTTCATTAACTCTTGAAGTTCCGGGGAGATGGTGACGACATGCATGGGAGAGTAGGCTAGGGCACCCGACCCCTAGCTTGCAGGATCAAGCTTTCTCTGTGTGCAGTGGATTTGCATGTCAGTGGGGGGTCAAGGGGACCAGGTCTACTTCTTTGTTTCTCTTTTTTTTCTATTTTTTGCTAGTTGTGAGGCATCTTTTGCTGTGGGCAGTGGTGTGAAGGGTTCAAGGGCTTCCAATGTTGTGTTTTCTTTTATTGTGTGCCCTCTGGTTCGTGTTTGCTGCATGTTGGGGGGTTTTTTTCTTCCTTTGAGGGTTGTCTCTTGTGGCGGTGAGCCCATTTTGAGCCCTTGCTTTGGATTCGGTGTGGTGTGGGGGGGGGCTTTTTTGGGCCCTCACTCATTTGGTATAAATGGCTTTGAATGTGCCTTTGGATATGGCGGGTCATGCTTCTTCTATGGCTGGGGAGGATGCCAAAATACCCATTCAGTCTTCTTCTAGATCGGATGTGGTCTGAAATGGTTCCCTTAAATTGCAAAAGGTGAATGGATGCTTGGAGAGGGCACAGAAGTGGCCGGTTTTAGTAATACAATTGGAGTCGGTAGCTGATGATATTAATTACTACTGCAATCATGTTTTGATTTGTAAGTTCATGGGGATGATGGTTTCTCCCCCATTTTTTGATACATGGATTTGCAAGACATGGAACTTAGAAGGAGATTTTGATATTTTGATGGCTGCAAATAACTTCTTTATGGTGGATTTCAAGTGTGTCTCTAATCAGTATAGGGCCTTTGAAGGGGTCCATATTTTTATAATTAGGTGGGTCTCTTCATCAAACCATGGCATGTTGGCTTTAACTAGATGGAGGAGTTACCTTCTAGAATCCTAGTATGGGTTCATCTTCCTTGGTTGCCGCTTGAATGCTAGAGAAGTGACATATTGCAGTCGATTGCGCTGTTGCTGGGAAAACCTATTAGTCCTTCTCAGCAAACTCTGAGTAAGAGAATTTTTTCTTACGCTAGGGTTTGTGTTGAAATTGATTTGAGCCAGTTGCTTCTAGATTCTATTGATATGACTATTGGGTCTTGCTCCTAGACTCGGCCGTTAGATTACAAGATGTTACCTTTTAGGTGTCGGCTATGTCATGAATATGGTCATCTTCAGCGGAGGTGTCCCCGAGATTCTGGGGCAGTCAGTTCAAGTACTGCTCCTACTCAGCCTAATTTGAAAGTAGACAAGGGTAAAGCCCCCATGCAGGGAGGGGGGTTTGATAAAGAAGGTTTTATTCTGGTTAAGTCTCGTAATCATGGTCGAGGCCAGAAGAGATCCCTCAAGGATAGGCAGGAGGAGAAAACCTTAAATTGATTTGATATGTTGGAGGATTTGGTCCAAGAGGAAGGGTTTCAGGTGGACTTTCAGGCAACAATTGGATCTTTTGCTAAAGTTGTTCCTGGAGATTAGCCTATTGTGACTCCTAGTTCAATTTAGCTTGGTGAACAGAGTACTTAGATAGACACTGATTTGGCTCCTCCAGTTCCAGTTTAGGGTGAGTTTGAATTGGTACTAAAGACTTTTGGTGGCTCTCCTAGTGCTGGTGGTGTTCTATCTGAAGTGCAGGGTGCTTAAGACTTAGGAAAAAGTAAGGCTCCTTTCCCAGCCTTAGGTTTGCAACAAAAAACCCTCAAAAAAGGGGCTCCTCATAAAACTCTTAAGGTTGGTAGAAAATAGGACTAGGAAAAGGTAAATCTAGCTGGTGATACATTGGTTGAGTTGGGTTCGGTGAGGACTATTGATGCTCACTTCTCCCAACCCCAATGATGATTGTACTCTTATGGAATTTGAGGGGTATGAATAACATCCCTAGACAAAAGGCTATTCAGGATTTGGTTCATATTCATTCTCCTGATGTGGTTGTCCTTTAGGAAACTAAGTTATCTGTTGATAGTATGATGAATGTGGCTTCAAAGATTTGGAGTCGTAGTCAGTGTCAATGTGTTGGTGCACTTGGTAGCTTTGGTGGGGTTGCTTGCTTATGGGACCCACATAGAGTCAAGCCAATTTGGTGGTACTCTTGCAGAGGTTTGATTTCTTGTGTCGCTTCTCATCTTGAGTCTGGAGAGAGAGTACTCTTTTCTAACATCTATGCTCTAACTGACTTTCATGGCAAGGTAATGTTGTGGGGTTTTGTTAGATATGTGAAGACTTTGGATCCTTATCTCCCGTGGATTTTAGCCAGGGATTTTAATGCCGTTGCTTCTCTTGAAGAGAAGAGGGGGACATTGCTCGCTTGGAGCCTTCTTCTAAACTCTTGCAGGATAATGTGGCTCTCTTGAATTTGGTTGACATCAAGCCTGTTAATGGAGTCTTTACTTGGAATAATAGGAGATGTGGGGAAGCTACTATCTCTGAATGCCTAGATAGATTCTTGGTGTCCAACTTCTAGTTGGGGGACAAGTGGCTGACTAGCTCTGAGATTTTAGATGGGCAAGGTTCTGATCATTGACTGATCAAACTTATTGCTGAGTTACCCCGGCATTGTGCAAAGTAGTCTTTTAAGTTTCAGCTCATGTGGCTCAGAGATGACTCTCTCCATGATCTTCTTCCTGGTTGGTGGAATCTGGGGTAGCCGTCACATGGGATCACTATGTATTCCTTCACCAAGAGGCTTCAATATGTAAAATATAGGTTGAAACGGTGGAATAGGCAACACTTTGGTAATGTTTTTGAAGAAAAGTAGTCTTCTCAAGCTCATTTGGACTCGATCACCAGGTAGATTCATGATTGGGGCCTCACTGAGGATCTGGGCTTGCTGGAAGCCACTGCTCTGAAGGAAGTTGAGGAATGAGAAATACGTGAGGAAATCTTTTGGAAACAAAAGTCCCAAATAGAGTGGCTTCAGGTGGGAGATAGGAATACTTCTTTCTTCCACAATTTAGTTAAAGATAGGAGACAAGGTAATGTCATTTCTTCTCTCAGGTCTTCAAATGGGGAGATTCTTTCCTCCTCTACTTCTATTCCTGCTGAGGCTATTCACTTCTTTTCTATTCTACTATCTGAGGATTCCCTTCCTGTAGAGGAGGATGAAGCTATTATTTTGGATAGTATTCCACCCTTAGTCACCAGTGAAATGAATGCTTCTTTGCTTAATCCTATTTCTTTATCAGAGCTTGAAACTGCTGTGTTCTAGATGAAAAAGGGAAAAGCTCCAAGGCCTAATGGTTTCTCAGTTGAGTTCTACCAGGAGTTCTAGGAAGTGATTAAGTTGGATATGTTGGAGGTCACTCAAGAATCTTTTATGAATAAACAAATGCTGAAATCCATGAATGCTACCTTCCTTTCTCTCATTCCAAAGAAGGATGGGGCTAATTCTTTGGATCTTTTTAGGCCCATTGCCTTATGTAATGTGGTTTACAAGGTTATTACTAAGTTGATTGCTGAGCGGCTGAAACCCTAGCTAAGTAGGTTAATTTCTGAAGAGCAAGGGGGTTTTGTGGCTAGTAGGCAGATTATGGATGGTGTCATCATTGCAGTTGAGATGATTCATTCTATGAATCTTTCTAAGGAGAAAGCTATGTTTATTAAGTTGGACATGGCTAAAGCTTATGATCGGGTTAAATGGGCCTTCTTATTTAAGATTCTAGGAGCATTTGGTTTTGCTGGTGAAAGGATTGAGTGGGTCAAGTGTTGTGTTACTTCTCCTTCCTTTTCGGTGTTGATTAATGGTGAGCCAACAGTGTTGTTTGGTGCTTCTAGGGGACTCAGACAAGGGGACCCTTTATCCCCCTAGCTATTCATCTTATTAGCAGAGGGCTTGGGGAGGTTTATTAGATCCCAGGTGGAGACTAGTTTGATTCATGGTTGTAGTTTTGGAAATGATATTCCCCCTCAGTCACATCTGTAATTTGTTGATGACACTGCTCTGATGGACAAAGCTAGGGTTGAGGAGGCTTCCAGCTGGTGCAAGATTCTAGATTATTATTTGGTTGTGTCAGGTCAGAAAATTAATGAGGGGAAGTCTTGTATCTAATTCTTTCATACTCCACGGGCTATTCATAGAAGAATTGCTGGTATCCTTCGTTTCCAAATTGGCACTCTCCCTTTTGTGTATCTTGGTATTCTGTTGGCTATTTGTTCGCTTCCTATATTGTTCTAGAAGGAGATTATTGATAAGTTCAGAAATTTGGTTAGTCATTGGACTTATAGGTGGCTCTCTTCTATGGGCAGGGTAACTCTTCTAATGTCGGTTGTGCAAGCTCTTCCTTTGTATAGATGTTTTTTTCTCTTTGCACCTTCCAACTTTATCAAAGACTTTGAGAGTTTGTTTCGACAGTTCCTTTGGTCTGGCAATCTCCTTCACAGGAAGTGGAGCTTGGTTAAGTGGGAAGTTATTTGTAGGCTAAAGCAAGTTGGTGGTCTGGCTCTATGAAGGACTAATTTGAATGGACAAGCTTTAGCAGCTAAGATGTATTGGCGGTGGTGTTCGCAGTAGCATCAGTTGTGGGCAAAAATTCTTACTTCAAAGTATCTAGGTGTGGTTGAGAGTGCAGATGTTGCTCGCTTCAGTTTGGAGGGGAAGGGTTTTATGATTTGGAGTACCCTCAAAAGGGGTGCCAAGTTGATCAAACAGGGGCTATTTCAGATTTGCAATGGGGGGAAAGATGCTCTCTTCTAGCATGATTCTTGGAATGTCTATCCTCCCATTTTGTCTACTCACCCCCACCTACAAAAATTAAGAAGGCATTTTTTTGATGCTGGGTGGTTCTGTGTTACTGACTTTAAAACTCTTCAGAATTTGGGACAAGTTAGTGTGTATAGATGGAAGGATCCACAGGAGTGGCCTCCTGGTGGGGTGGTTGGGGATTATCAGGAGTTTGTTGGGATTGTGTCACGGCATGTTTGTACTTCTCTTCCTGGGAGAGATGTGTTGGCTTGGGGTCCTGATCTGAAAGGTAAATTTTCTATTGCCTTAGGTTATCAAGTTCTTGATAATCAGATGTTTGGGAACTCAGAGGTCTCATGGTGGAAACAAGTTTGGAATAAGTTTGCTTGGTCTAAGTGTAATTTCTTCTCCTGGTTAGTTGTGCAAGGAAGGTGCCTTACCTGGGAGAACCTCTAGAAACATGGGTTTCAGGGGCCCTCTATGTGTGTTCTGTGTGGTGGGCATGAGGAGTGCATCTCCCATCTCTTCTTTCAGTGTTCCTTTGTGAAAGTTATTTGTCATTTCTAGTGGAATCTCTGGCGTATACCATGTAGATATGCTTCCTCTTTCGAGGACTTTTGGAGGAGCCTGGGGTCTCCCCCTATAAAGACCTCTTTTCTTCTCATAGCTTGGATCATTGGCCCCAGTTTGATAATTTGGCAAATTTGGTTGGAACGCAACTATAGAATTTTTTTAGACAAGAAGTTGCTTGTTGGTCAACTCTGGTTGAGGATTTTGGGGGGTCTGCAGAAAATTTTGTTTGCTGAGTGTGATTTGTCTATCCCCATTGTTCCTGGTGACTGTGATGTTGTTGAAGCCATGGGTCTCTTTGGAGGAGGACAAAAAAATTTGAGGATGGTTCAACATGGGCGTGGGAGAGCGAGGGTTTGTCATATTGGTCGCTGGTGTCCTCCTACTATGGGGGAGCTGAAAATTAATATTGATGGATCATCTAAAGGTAATCCTAGACATGCTGGAGTTGGTGGCATTGGCAGGGTAGTTTGGGGGTAGTAATTTTTTTCTTCTCTATATACAGAGGTCAGCATACAAATAATCTCATGGAGGCTATAGCTATTCTTCTAGCTTTAGAGCATGCATGCACCCTTGGATGGAGGTGAATTCTTTGTGAATCTAATTCTCAGGTGGTCATTGATATGCTAAATAAGAGACTTTTTGAGGAGGTGAACTGGAAACTTGCGATGGTGGCCAAACAAATTGTTTCTCTGAGCAATGCTTTAGATTCTATTTTTTTTTGTCATGTGCCATGGGAGTGGAATAAGGTGGCAGATGGTTTGGTGAGGTGGGCATTTGAGCAGATGTGGACTTGGAGTGTGGATTATTGGGGCAACCTTCCTGGTGATTTGGCCCTTGTTCTTGAAGATTAGGTTATGGAGGATATGAGGAGCTTTTTGGGTGTTACTTAATTCTTGGTTTTGGTTGTGCCCTTGAGGGGTGTGCTTCTTTCTGCTTTGTAATGCTTTTCTGATTCAATAAAGTTTTTACCCCTTTTATTAAAAAAAAAGTTTCGCTAACTCTTATATTGTACATAGGTTGAGTTTATGGATACAGGTCATGCTCATGGTTTTAGATTCATCCATGACAATTGGAATCATACCTATATAGTCATGACCAAGTATTCCAATTCCTAAGAGAATTTGTAGATTATTAGCTTCTATTCTAAATTCTAAGATACATTAGATTTGGATCCATACCAACTTTATATCCATCTTTTGTTATCAAGCTTAGCACAATTATTTTCTATTTATATTCTCATGTTCAGTTATTAAAAATTATCAATATCTAGCTAACATTTATTTACCTAGGTTGATTTGTTCTTATTTGTTTGCATCTGGTTAGATTATGCTAGTGTATAGTAAGGGAAAATTTTATTATCCTACATAATTGTGTTAGTTGGTTCCTTTAGACTAAAATAGTCCTTACCAAATTTTTACCAAAAGACACAATACTAGAATAATAATCACCGAGATCTTCTCGTCATAATAATCACTTTTACTATTATTTGGTCCTAAATATAACTCACATTTATGGGTCATTTGTTTCACTATCATCCTAATATGTAATGAAATTAATGAAAAAAAGTAATTGAGATTCCAAACTTGTCAAGAAGATTCAATTTTCTATCACTACACCTAACCTTAAAATGCTTATTTAGCATGGTTAATTTTTCTTCAAATGCCTCTTGACAAATTATTAGCCATAATTCAAAACCACAACGAGTTCAATTCCATTTATTAATGATTCATATTCATAGTAATTCAAACAACATTAAGAGTAATTTTAAAAGGAAATAAGATACAATTCAATATAGATATGATAAAAAATAAAAGTCCAAAATGGAGGAAGAGGAAATAAAGAAAAAATGGTTCGGCATCAAAAATTTGTTGGTTGGGGTGATAATGGCAAGAAGAGTTTCATAGTTTTAGACACTCTAGAGTTTGCCACTGGGGCAAATGCTATCCTTATTGGAGGAGGCTTCTAAGTGAGATTCGAGGATTGTAAGAAGAATGTCAAGCAATTCCAGGGGAGAATGAAGGGTTATTGGAGGGTAAGACAAGACAGGTTGAACCCCAAATCAAAGAGAAGCAATGTTGGATCCCCCAAGATGGGTAGGAGAAAAGAAATTGTTGTTCCTTCACAAGTTCTAAGGAAATAAACCACTTGCTGGAAGGATAGAACATTCTTTGACAAGTGGAATGGGCATAGGCTTTTGTGGAGAAGTAAAAGCTGGTGGGAACAAACATTTGGAGCGAAGGTAACTCTTTATCCCCTCACCAATAGTTTTTTTCGGTAGATTGTAGTAGTAAAGATGTTAGAATGAAATTTTGCTAGGGGACCCACTCTTTCTGGAAGGATTTAGTTTCTACTACACAGAGTGCGAACCCAACTTTGATCCCATAAAATAGCGCATCATGAAAGTCTTGGTGTGGATTTGTTTATCCAATCTCCCCTCAGAATACTAGAATCTAGAAGCCCTGAGTCTATTGAGGGAAGGGTTGGGCAATTTTATTAAAATGGAAGATTCCATTAGAGAGGGCGAGCTTGGGTCGGGTGTTAGGATTTGTGTGGATTTGGATCTGGAATCGAGGGTTTGGGAGGAGTTGGAAATCATATCAGAGAATGGTACTTGGATCCAAAGGATTGAGGTTGACCTAGATCCTAGGGGAGCAGTTCTTCTTCAGGGCAAAGAAAATGTCATGGTGGGTTTGCTGGAAGAGATTAAGACTGGGGCAGCTAGAGTGGTGAAGAAGGAGTTTGGCAAGGGTTCTAACTCACATTCTCTATGCATGAAGACTTTGATCAAAGTTGAGGAGCTGATTAATATCCATGAGGGGGATCTTAAGAATGAAGTCTCAGTTGGGGCGGGGGATATTCATATGCAGAATGAGATAGGGCTGAGCTCCTCAAGGAACCCTCAGGGCAGAGCCACCAGTACCTTGGATTTGATGGGTGAGCCAAAGGATGATTCTAATGTAGAAGTGCAGGCAGAAGAAGACATTACTTTCTTTGAGGAGGATTTCCAGGAACCTGAGACAAAGGAGGTCCTAAAAATGTAAGGCTTTTCCAACAAACATGGGATGTCTCCAAAGGAGCAATAGATCCCTGCAGGAGAGAATGTTTCCTTGGAAATGCCACCATTGGAGGATGTCTTTGAGGATGGTGAAATTCAAGATGAGGAAAGGGAGCTAGTTTTGGGCAATGCAGCTAAACTGGAAGTAGAAGAGGAGACTCCAAGTCAAAAAACAAAGCTAGGCATTAGCCAAGTCCCTTCGATCAAGGCGACCCTAGATTGTGGCAAGTCCAAAGGTAGGGGTAGAAAGAGTCACCAAGAGAAAAGATGCCAGGATGGGGGGGCAGATGGTCAGGTGAAGATTACTAGGTTGCTGAGGTCAAGAAAGGGCCCCATCCTTCCCTTAGGGCCATGAAGGTCCTATCTTGGAATGTTAGGGGCTTGAATGCCCCTAACAAGCAGTGCTTGATCAAGTGCATATTAGAACTTCCAAGGGTAAACATTGTGTTAATTCAGGAATCTAAATTGACCAACTCATAGGTAGAGGTGTTTAGGACAAAGATCAAGATATGGCAAGTGGAAGCTATCCAAGTGGTTGGGGTGCTGGGGGGGTTACCCTACTTTTGGAAACCCCAATCAGTTGCTCTTGAGAAAATTGCAAAAGGATCTAATTGGATGGGATGTCAAGTGAGGAGTGTTACCTCAAACCTTATCTTTATCCTAGTAAATGTGTATGGACCAATGGCTTGTCTGAAGAAGATGGAACTATGGGATGAACTAGATTTATTCATCTCAAGACATCTTAATGAAGCAATTATCTTTAGGAGAGATTTCAATGCTATTCTCCACATCTAGGATAAGAGAGGAGGGCTGCAGAGGGTTAATCAAGCATAGAAGGATTTTGGTGATTGGGTGCAAAAAAACCATTTGATTGAAGTGAGTTTGGGGAAAGGGGACTATACTTGGACAAATAGAAGACTGGGAGGTGGCCACATTTTAGAAAAGATAGATAGGTTCCTCTACTGCAGAAACTTGGCCTCTTTCCCTTTCCTCTTGATAGGTACCATCTTACCTTGCTCAGGCTCTGACCATTGGCCAATTTAGTTGGAAATAGTTGGGGACTACAGACCAACCGGAATTCCTTTTAAGTTTGAGAATATGTGGATGAAGGATCCAACCTTTTTTGACTTGATTAAGGAATGGTGGAGGGAAGAACAATCGAGTGGCTCAAGTTCTTCTTCTTTGTCATGAAAATGAAGATGATCAAAGTCAAACTCAAAGAATGGAACAACAAACATTTCAAAAATATTTTTGAGACCAAAAGGATGTTGGAAGAGGACTTGTAGACTTTGAATGAGGAAGTGATGACTGTGGGTATGGATCAGGACATGTTTTTCTAGGACAAGAGGTTGCTCAAAGAGTTTGAAGAAATTCTCTGAAAAGAGGAAATTTTTTGGAGACAAAAATCCAAGGAATTATGGATTAATGAGGGGGATAAGAACTCAAAGTATTTCATAATGTGACCAAGCATTACAGAGGCATCAACAAAATAACCAAACTCAAAAAGGCTAATGGATCCTTCATAGAAGAACTAGATGATATTGTTAAGGAAATGGTGGACTACTTCCATGGACTTCTAAACAATTTTGAGGGTTCAGATTTGATAGCTCAAAATGCTCTTCTTCAAAACATTCCAAAGATGGTCAAGGAGGAGCAGAATAAGAGATTAACCAAAAGTTGTTTGGAGGAAGAAATAGTAGAGGTGTTGAAGGAACTCCGCCCAGATAAGATTCCTGGGCCAGATGGCTTTGCTACTAGCTTTTATCAAAAGTGTTGGGACATAGTGGGGAAAGAGATGGTGGAGGCCATAGAGTCAGCTCACAATGCTGGGAGGTTCTTGAGGGAGATCAACAATACATTTATTGTGATGATTCCAAAAAAAGAAGGTGCAACAGCTTTGGAGGATTTTAGGCCAATCTCCCTATGCAACACCATGTATAAGATAATGGAAAAAGCAACAACCAATAGATTGAAGTCTATTTTTCTAGAGATAATCTTAGATGAACAGACATGGTTCATTTAGGGGAGATCCATCCTAGATGGAGTAATCATTACCCAAGAGGTGATTCACTCTATCCACATCAAGAGGAAACCTAGCATGTTTATCAAACTAGATATAAAAAAGGCCTATGACAAAGTAGATTGGAGATTTTTGATTAAATTACTCAAGGCTTTTGGGTTTTTTAGACGGTGGTCAAATTGGATCTTCGTGTGCATTTCTTGCCCAAGGTTCTCAATACTTGTAAATGGCAATCCTAAAGGCTTCTTTGAGGCTTTGAGAGGCCTTTGGCAAGGGGATCTTCTTTCCCCCTTCTTATTCATTATGATGGATGAAACATTGGGTAGAGCCATTTCTAAGGCCCAGTCCAGAAGAGAAGTGGAGGGCATTGAGGTAACAAGTTAGGTCCCAACCATAACACACTAGTAGTTTGCTGACAATACCATGCTCTTCGAGGTGGCCAAAAGGAAGGAGGCTATTCAACTTTAATGAATCCTCAATCTCTAATCCAACGCTTTAGGGTAGGAGGTAAGTAAGGAGAAGTCTAAGGTCTTCTTTTTCTACACCCCCTCTTGTAAAGAAGGGGAGATTTTAAGAATTTTGAGTTTCAAAATAGAGCATCTTCCATGCACATACCTAGGTTTGCCTTTGGCAAAAGGCCTCAGGCCAGGAAAGGTTTGGGATCCCTTGGGGGATAGAGTCCCAAAGAGGCTATCTTCATGGAAAGGGAAATGGTTGTCCTAGGCTGGTAGAATTACTATGCTCAAGGTAGTTGTATGAGCAATTCCCATTTACTTGCTATCCTGTCTCTCTTTGTTAGTAACAACCAACCAAGATCTAGTGCAGAAAATGAGGAAGTTCTTTTGGCAAAGGAACACGGAGGAGAAGAAATTAGCACCTATCTCGTGGGATAAGGTTTGTAGACTAAGGAAGGATGGGGGGAAGGGTTAAGAAACAAATTATGGTAGAATAAGGCCCTAGGGGCAAAGCTAATTTGGAGGATGTTTAGGAACCCTCACTTGAAATGGGCTAGGATCCTTTAGAGCAAATATTTAGAGGGATCAGACCAGTTAAGTATTCTGAAGACCCTCGACCCTCCAGGCAGCTCTAGGATATGGAATTTCATGCTAAAATGCAGGCCTCTTATCAACAACTCTCTAACCTGGGACATCTACAGTGGGAATGAAGCACTTTTTTGGGAGGATTCCTGGGACAGATATTCCTATCTAGACAAGGTGGTAAGAGTTGATGTTGTCAATCTCATCCTCAAGAAAATATGGGGATGGTTTGTTAAGGATTATGTAGAGTTTGAAGATGAAGGGTTTTTTGGATGGAAATGGAAGAATCTAGACTCATTTGATCTCCCTGCCACCGAGGTGGCTGATCGAAGGGCTTCTTTGAACAACAAGAGAATTTTCTTTAGAAGAGGGAGGGATGAGCTGATTTGGAATGGTTCAAGTAATGGGAAATACAATGTAAAAGATGGGTATAGGATGTTGGTAACGGATATGCAACAAGAGTGCTTGGAAATCCCAACTCATCTTTGTTGGAACAAACTTGGCCTACCAAAAGTTGGGGTTTTCTCCTGGGTAGCTTGTCAAGGAAAGATACTAACTACGGGAAGGTTCAAAAGATGGGCTTCTAGGGACCCTCAATATGTGCCCTATGCAAGGCAATAGAGAAGTCAGTGGACCATATTCTACTTGACTTCCCCTTTTCTCAAGCTTGTTAGAGGTGGCTTTGTGCCAAACTTGGGTGGGTCACCACTCTACCTAATAATATAGTAAGCCTCTTTAAATCTTGGCCTATTTTGAATGGATGTGCATTATATGGTTGTTTCTAGTTTGTGAGCCCCTCTTTGCTCATTTGGGAGATTTGGAAAGAACAGAATTGGAGGATTGTTCAAGACAAGTGTTTGTCTCTTCCATCCTTTCTAAACAAAGTGGAAGCAATTTTAGTGGAAGTGATTAATATTAGATTAGCTCTCCATTGTAGTAAGAGGACCAAGTTCATAGATTGGGATGGTCAGATGAGATTCAAATCGTAGGGGTTGAAAATTCCAAGTTTTGTAGGGTGTGGGGGAAAAGACTCAGAGACGTTGAGGGTACAATTTGTTTGGTCCCCTCCATAACATGAGTGGTAGAAGTTAAACTTTGATGGAGCCTCCAAGGGAAACCTAGGATCCTTAGGGATAGGATGTATTGTGAGAGGGTGGGATGGTTTGGTGATTGGTCTCTTGGCAAAGCACTTGGACAAAGGAACAAATAATAAGGCTGAGTTTAGTGCTCTAATTCTCGGGTTATCCCTATGCAAAGACCTTGGAGTTCCTAAACTTGAAATAGAGGAAGACTTTGATTTTGTCATTAATGTAGACATAACGGGCTTGACTCCTAATTGGAGTCACAAAGCTATGGTAGGCAAGGCATTGGAGTTAATTAGCACATTAGAGGCTTACACAATTAACCATGTCTATAGGGAGGGCAATGGGGAAGCAAACAGGCTTGCAAACCTAGAAGTGGAAGGGAAAAATTCTACAAAAATAGGGCTCCAAGGGGATTTAGGAGAAGACTTGGAGGTAGAGGGCCTTGGCTCTTAGGAGAGTAAGTTTTGGTCTTCCTTGGTGAGGGCATTGGTGTGAAGGTGGCAGAGGATGTTATTGGATTTCTTCTTCAAGTTGGATTTGCTAGTTAGTGTCTCTTTTAGGGCTGGTTTCTTTCCTTGTTTGCAATTTTAGATGGTTCAGTTCAGGTTGGTTTGGCGGACATGAACACCTCTTCAATTTTTGGGTGCTTAAGTGGTCAACAGGTGGTGAATGATTTTTAATGCAATTGGTGACTTCAATTGCTCGATTGATCTCACATGAGTTGAATTGATAATCACTTTTAACAAGGACGACATTTGGAGCATGAGAGTTAATTGCTCCTTAATTGAGCTCATGTGATCAATATATTTATGCCAAGGATGGGGTGGAAAATGCAAATCACCTTGGCTCATCATTGCAATGATAAAAGCCCCAGTCAGGATTCTAAGCTCCAAGTAGTAGATGGATTTCATTGGAGTGATATCTGATTAGAGGTTAATGGTTTTTCTTGAAAGGACCTCTTTTCTAGTGATGGAGGCTGTCTAAATGATCTTGGGGAAGAAATTTCTAAGCTCAGCTGATAGGTATAGGGTGAACTTGGAAATTTCCTCTAGATTCCTCACTTTGCTCCTAGACCTAGGTGAGGACAAGGCAGTTGTGCTAGCTCTATGTTATATTTGGTTTAATAGGGAGTCCCTGGTGAATGACTTGGACACGGTGGTTTGCACTAAGGTTAGGGTAGGCATTCCATGGCTGTGAGACCTGCATTTACTTACTACTCCCAGAATGGTGGTGGCTCTCCAACCTTTCCTTCTAGAACTGAATCTATAAGAGTTGGCAAGGCACAAAATTTGGGCTACGAGGGGTTGTGATTTTTTGAAAAGAGTGGCTGGATTGTTGCACTCGAATAATTTGAATTTGTTCCACTCCTTTGTTTAGTGGGTGAATGATGGTGCATTTTATCAGGACTAGTGGTGATTCAGGTAGGGTGGGGAGTTCAGGATGGTAACCTTTTGGAGGCCAGTTCGGATTGCATTTTAGCCTAAAATTTTAGACATAGTAAAGTTTAAGCTGATGATTTGGGGTGCGGGGAGTAGGCTTTTTTTGGTCCTCAGTCACTTTTTGATGGATTTTTTTGGTCCTTAGTCAAATTTTGATGGATTTTTTTGTTACTATGTTAGCCATGGTTGTAGCCCCTATGTAATTAGTTTTTTTCTCAAGTAGTTTCCTTAGGTACAGTCTTAGACCTCCAAGGAACCCTAAATGTAATTAGCTTTTATTTCGATTAATATAATAAGTAAGATATAAGTAAGACAACACTAAGGAGATTAAAAACACATCTCTCATTCAATCCCAATGTAAAATAAATCACACTCATGGTTTTCTTAATGAGGTCTACTCATGCATTCATTGCATATGTATGACATTATAAAAGAGAGGGAATGACCATTTAACCATGTAGGTTCTATATCCTATTAATCATTGAAACCAATCATAAGAAAATATATGATATCTTCCATTTAACATAAAATAAGTTTAAATCTAAGTTCAATAAAGTACTAGTACAACTAGGAGGGTAAGAAAATCATAAAACATTAATATAATTATTTTCTTAGTTACAATAGAGTAGGGTAGAGATTTCACATTAAATTTTAATGTCCTCTTGAATTAATTCAAGGTAAGATAAGAACATGAAAATATGTAACATTTAAATACTACTATTTGGGGCATAAGCATCATCAATAATGAGAATTAAATTAAATATCTTTACCCCATTACTTACTATCTAAATAGAGTCTCATTTTATAAACAAGAAAATATGTAGGAACAATATGTTTAAGCAATTCTTATACGAGAATAAATTATCAAATAGAGATTTGTATCAAACACTATGAGAATATCTCTAAAAAATTATGAAAACTCAAAATAGTTTTAGAGAATCCCAAAAGATTTCTAATGATGTAAATACATTGGTCTTATCATGCAAAAGGAGGTAGTAATCACACAATTACATCCTGGGATAAAATAGCCATAACTTACTCAAAACACAATTATTTTATAACTTATAATATGAAAAATAAATAAGAATAAATTTCCTACAAAACCCACCAAGGGTTTTACAAAATTCATTACAGAATAGGAACAATAAAGATTTGAGGGACTGCATAATGGACTTTTATGAAACCGTAGTGAAACAGTTCGCTATTTTTAGTCATAGACAATGGTAAACAAAAGATGGAAAGATAAAATTTTAAGGTAATAACTAATCCTTATTTAGTAACAATATATCCAAAAATTGGGCCAATCCAAATGATTTTTTAAGAGTTAGGGCCAAAACACTGGTGTCCCTTTACTCAAAACAACAAATTACATATATATATATGAGAGAGAGAGAGAGCACCACTTGTCCAATTCACTCCAACCTCACCCAAAAAAGTATGTATGTATATATACATATGTATGTATGTATATATGCATATGTATGTATGTATATATGTATGTATGTGTATATATATATATATATATATATATATATATATATATATATATATATATATAACTATAGGGGAGCAAGAAAAGAAAAAGGGAGATGTCCTCATTAAGATAGGGAACAAAGAGGTCCTTTAAGGGCAACATGAGCAACTTATTGATAAACATGTTGAAAGAGAAGTCAAGGAGACAATTAAAGAAGTGGGAACACAAGAGGATTAGGCTGAGAAAGATCCAGATGTAGGTAAATAGGGTAAGGTCCCCTAAATACATCAAGGGCAAGATTCTCAAAGCTTAATTATATTAGAGCCTCCTCTTTGTACTATTGCTACTTAGCTAAAGACTAACTTGAATAAGAGACAAATGAATGTTGTGCAATGTATGGATTTGGCCACATCATCTATATAAATTGACAAGGAAAGAGCTCCTAAGAAGCCATAGATACTTTCAACCATCTCCTTGAATGAATATGGATCTAGGGTAGCTAAGATAGCTACTTCTATGGTGAATAAGGATGACAAGGAATTGGGGCCACAATATTATCAAAATTTTAGGGCCACTCTTGGCTAACAAACAAAAGAAGAGAATATTGATTTAATGGATTCTAAAATAAAGACTATAATCAAAATAATGGATAAGGACATGTAGACTAAGCAGGAACTTAAAGACTAGCTAGAGTAAATGAGTTCCTTTATCAAGCAACTAGTTTCTCCTCTCTCCCAAAAGGAGGGTACTTTCACTAGTACTCCTGTGCTAATGCCTAGGAAAGAGGTGGACTCCATAAAAAAATGAATACTATGGAATAAACTATAGAAAAATAGTTCAAAGGATTCCTAGAGTATACCAATAATGTGTCAGATCAGGCTTGTGCCTTCTATGCTAAGGAAATGCATATAAAGAGGTCTAGTGAATCCTTTGTACATGAGATAAATGATGAGGAAATCACACATTCCCAAAACCTCCTCAGGATAGAAACTATGAATAACATGAGTTTTGAGGAGTTGAAGAAGGAAGGGATACTTGAATATGAAGGCTGAAACTTCCTGAGGTGTATAAAGATAATTGTTTTCAAGGATAAAATCATGATAGAGTACTGTTGATTGGCTTGTGATGTCAGTCACAACCAAGCACACAAAACAAAATTCACACAACAACCCTTGTTTATCCTGAAAGATACGATGAATTACAAGAATTCATGATCCCAAGTCCCTGTTGATTAGTTCATAATCTGCTAATGTTACTATGTGGTTGATGTGTATTGCAGTTTTCCATTTTGGGGCCTTACGTAGATTAGTAGATTTTGTTTCTGCGACTATGCTACACAGGGAAGTTACTCTACACAGCATATATCTCCAAATGATGTGTCTAAGTTGATATTTGCATGAGTTCTACCCTTATTTGTGATTCTCTGCATGACATTTTCAATACTACATGCATTTAGCTCAAAATATGCTAATGATATTCAGTTGTCTTCAGGATGTCAGCATATTTTCTGTTCTGCTTATGATTTATCATGATGTGCAATTATGAAAGTGATTTCAATGAAATTAACATGAGAAAAAGGGTTAGAGAGTGAGATTCCTAAAATTACTTGACTGAGATCATTGATCCACATACATGTTCCCATACAGCAATGGAGAGAAGAAAACTAAAATCATACTTCACTAGGACAGTCCACAAATCTGCATGATTCAGTGCAAATCTTCAAGGTAAAAGTTGACAACAACATGCAATGAAATGAAAGCGCTTCTATAGAACACAGCATTCACCAGTACATATCTAAAAATCAACTTGAAGACTACTTAAGGTTTACAATCAGGGAATAGTCTGAAGCTTCATCTCCATATAGTATGTTCATAAAATAGGTACATTTACAATGATCTAAGGAAAGGACCTTGATTATTTCAACAATCCAGCCCTCACTAGTCTCAGTAACCCGATCTCTTCCTAAAAACTATTACAGGTCTGATTTTTTTGTATTATTGACCTCCTCTCTCTTTTTTTGTATAGTATAGGGGCTCAATATATATATCTCTGGTTTTTCCCCCAATTTGGCACCCTAAAACCCTAGGAGATCAACGGTCAGCATCTTGAAATGCAGCATCCAATGGTGAGAAATGAATCCTGCCAAGAATTTGACTAGCATACCCAGACAAGGCGCCGCTCCTTTAATAATGTTTCCATCTGCAAACTTCCCCACATTGAAAGCTTCGTCTCCTTCTGGTGTGTTTGGCTTCTCAGGATCTGGCCCACCACCTGGGATGTCATCATCATTTAAAACCCTGTCTTTGCGTTCACCTGCATGCCGTTACTATGTCGGCAACTCTGCTTCTTCCCAGCTACTCCAACAATCTGCAATAAACAAGTAGGAATTAGCACCATCGTTTAATAAATCAGCAGGAAAAATGAACATCTGCATTAAAACAGGCTCCAAATGCACAAACACAGCCATCGGGCTCAAAACCATGGAAAACGGGCACAAAAATGCATATACAATGTTAAAACCAGTCGGGTCAACCATTGTTGACCGAAAACGTGCATTCGGGCCCTAAAAATGCCCTTAAAATTTCATCGCTTTGCCCTTTTACCGCCCATCGGCATGATATCCCTCATCGGTGAGTCCAAAAATTACTCAGCCGATTGCTTTGTTATACCGATGAGCTTCCTTCTATGTTAGCGGCGTGAGATTACTCATCGCCACGACAAAAGCAAATATTGCCGATATTGAAAGTTATACCAATGATAAATCATCAGTGAGACCATACCCTTCGGGGAGACAAAACCAAACTCCATTGATAGACCTTGTTATGCCGATGAAGGGGTGGGACCCCCACATTGTTCACCTTGTATCCAACCCATATACAAGGATCTTTCTTTATTTAATAATCCTTTGGGTCCGCACTTGTATATTTTAATTGCATCATTTGCTTGTATATCAAAAATATACAAGTCCGAAATATACAAGGGCTTTACTCCTTTTAATAAGTCTATCGGGTTCATGCATGTATATTTCAATTGTCTCTTCTGATATACATTGAATTTTCCATTTTGGACCTTTGTTTCAAATCTGGCTTTGTATGTGAACAGTGCCTTGTATATAACCCCTTGCATGTATCGTTTGTATGTATGAAATATACAACCATTTAACTCTATTTAATAACCTTTTCGGGTCCGCGTTGTATATGGATGTTGTATATCGGCTTGTATGCATTGTTAGTATCTTTAGATATACAAGTCTAAAAACATACAAGGACTTTTCCCTATTTGATAAACTTTTGGTTTCGGCACTTGTATATTTCGAATGTACGTATCCTCCGATATACAACCCAGATGCGATACAACGAACTAATCGGATTCTAACCTCTCTTTGATTCCGGGTTGTATGTATGTGTTGTATGTTTCGTAACATACAAGCCACAAAATATTCAATAAATTGACCACCATTCATAACCCTTTTGGATTCCAGCAGATGTATATAACACTTGTATCCTCGAATATACAAAGGGCAGAAGCATTCAACCGCTAAACCATATTCCATAAACACTTCGGGTCCGCCATGTATAAAGTGTCTTGTATATTTGACCTGCCAAAATATACAAATGTGAGATACAAAGCGGAACTTAAACATTTATCCATTTTAACCCTAAATTACTTCGGGTCCACCTTGTATGTATATTTCAAAACTTTAACCAAAAGCATACAAGGAAAAGATTATACAATCACCCTTGTATATGAAAGCGATGTACAAAGGACATTCTATGTGCAATATGCAAGCGACCCATTATGCATTCAACCTTGTATATGGACCCGAATGCAAGTGCGACTAAGTATAAAATGACCCTTTACATATACAAACGACCTTGTATATGCAAAGCGATATACGAACCTGACTGTACATTTTACCAAAATGATCATAACTTGCAAAATATGGCAAATTTTAAGATGGTTCAAAAAGCAATCCTAGCTCATTTTTCACAAGGAATCCAACCATATCATGCACTGGTACTGAAAATGCATTTTTTCTTCATTTCTATCAAAGTTTGCAGTTTTAACCCCCTTTTCCCTTTACCACCAAGCAAAACGACACACACAAGCAAAAAGCAAAAAAAAGCCACAGCAGGGGTCCTCATTTTGCTAAGGAGTAAAATGGGGCGTGTTGTGAACATCACAACAACTAGCAACCAAACAAAACAATTAAATTCAAAGCATTTAAGAAAACTAAATGAAATGAATCCATAACTTCCAACTATCCTTCCTGCAAATTATTATTCAACTTGAGACCTAAGGTATTCAATAAGGGTGCATGAATTTTCATTTTCAGTTTAAGTATGTGCACGTGATTAATAAGCCTCATCTTGAAGATCAGTTGAACAAACCAGTGACTGATATTAGACTACGTAGGTGAGGACATTCCCTCATAGCCAACCGGATAGAGCCTTGCTGCCAGCGAGTATCCATAGCCCCGGCAAGGTTATTGTTACAATTCTCCTGAGTAGAGCCCCACTGCCAGCGAGCGTCTATAGCCCCGGTAGAGTTACTTAGATGGCTTAATCTGGATTTTTAGTATAATCTATTTTATTTATTTATATTTTATTTATATTTTCTTATTTTTGAAAGAGATTTCACAAGATATTGCAGTTGTAACTTCATGATGCAAGGAGTGCACTTGCTAAAATTAAGCTGAGAATTGTAATGGTAGCAAGGGTGACCTCAGATTTTTCACCTAATATCTACACTGGTAGGTTCAACAAACCCAAGGATTTTAGGTGTGTCATCGTGAGAAACCTTCCTTGAATTCTCAATCACTATTATTGAATACTAAATTTCAGAAACTAAACAACTCTCTACATTCATGACAGTCACAACAAGTTATGTATAAATTGCAAATAATTAACCTGAATATTTTGAATTTTATACTATTTTCAATGGTTGTTAGCTTGCTCCTTAATACTCTAAGGTAAAACAAAGATCCCTGCTGAGGAAATGAAGCAACCAAAACAAAACAAGCAAAACAAAGCCACTATACAAACAACTATACAAAGAAAGTACACTATGATATAGATGACTATCATGATGCAATCCTTAGGCCTGAAAATAGTGTTTGAGGAACTGTCCATTAACTGGTAATGGAACATCCTCACCTGTTAAAGACTTGAGCTTGTAGGTGCTATCTCCTAGAATTTTAGAAATTTGAAAGGGGCCTATCCAGAGTTTGTTAAATTTACCATGATCACCCTTCCTTTCATGTGCTTTGTCCCACATCAGGACCAGATCTGAGATCCTGAAAACCTTGATTCTAGCCCTTTTGTCAAACCAGTGCTTGACAACAGCCTGATGTTTAGCAAATTGGTTAATTGCTACACTTCTTTTTTCCTCTAGGTGCATTAGTTGTAGCAATCTAACTTCCTATTTATTATCTATGCCTAGGTACTCTTGTGCAAAATGCAGCGTAGGAATCTTTAAGTTGACAAGGAGAATGGGATCCACCCCATTTACTAAGTGAAAAGGTGAATTTCCTAATGCAGCTTTATTCCTGGTTCTATCTACCCACAAGGCATACTGCAATAGAGTGTTCCATTCCCTTGGGTTCTTATCTATCAACTTTTTTATGATGTTCAATAGGTTCTTGTTTGTGGATTTTGCTAATCCATTCCCTTGGGGGTAGTAATTTGAGGAGAATTTTAAAATGACCCCATGATCGAAAGCCCAACTTGACAATTTAATTGAAGCAAAAGCAGGTCCATTATCACATACTAAAGCATATGGAACTCCATACCTGGTCACTATATTAGTTTCCAAAAACCTAATAACATCCTCAGCATTGCATGTCCTACTGCTGACAGCCTCAGTCCAACTGGTACAGTAATTAGTAATAGTTAAAACATACCTGTGGCCTAAGGATGAGGGAGGATTGATGGGTCCTATGAAGCCCATTCCCCATTGAGTAAAGGGGTGCGTCTCCATCACTGGCTGCAAAGGTTGAGCAACATATTTCTCTCTATTGGCAGCAACCTGACACATATGACAGCATTTGATGTGTTCAGCTGTATCTTTAAAAATTGTGGGCCAATAATACCTTGCCCTGAGGATAGCATGAGTGGTGGCTAAGGACGACCCATGTGCAGTCCCAAATTTATCATGTAATTCTGTTAGCACCCTATTTGCTTCTGATCTTTCTAGGCATCTTAGGTATATCCCCTCATAGTTTTTCTTGAAAAGGACCCCTCCTTTTAACATAAATTTTAGCGACCTTATCTTCAAGGCTCTCCTCTATGAGGCCTGCAGTCTTGAGGGACATCTCCCAGTGGTCAGGATGTGCCTAATGTCTGAGTACCATTCTCGTCATCCTTTGCATTTACGACGTACTGCTGGCTCAAGATATTGGGATCAACTTCTGATATCATCTGGCTTAATGCCTGCCCTCTTACCAACTTCATAGGGGTAATGTCCATATCATACTCCTGGAGGGCAGTGATCCATTTAGCCCTTTTCTCACCTGGTTCACTTTGCATTAGCAACATTTTCACTGCTACATCGGGTACAACAACAATCACCTTACTTCTTAGGATGTAGTGCCTGAACTTCTTGATTGCTCAGACCAAAGCAAGCATCTATCTTTCAATGTCCATATACCTGAGCTCTGCGTCTCTGAAAGGGTGGCTCATGAAGGCTATACGCTTTTCTTCCTTTTCTTCATTTTTCTATGTCAGTACTGCTGCAGAGGTATGTTCTGAAGCAAATGAGTAGATGTAGAAGTCCTTGGTGTAATCTGGACTAATCAGGACTGGAGCATTTGATATGGCCTTTTTAATGTCTTCAAAAGCTGCTCTAGCTTCCAGGGTCCATCCAATTTTAGCGTCCTTCTTGAGCATGGCGTTCAAGGGCCTGACTATCTCTACAAAGCTAGTGATAAATTTTCTAATGAAATTAATCTTACCAAAGTAAGATTTGAGCTCCATCTTGCTTCCAGGTAGTTGTATCTTCATGATGGATTTTATTCTGTCAGGATCAATGATGATCCCGTCTTCAGTTATCAAGTGGCCTAGCAATTTCCCCGTGGTCATCCCAAATATGCACTTCTTGGGATTCAAGGATATCCCGCACTACTTGCACTTCTTCAACACCCTTCTCAGGTCCTCCACATGGTCCACTCTATCTTTAGAGAACACCATAAAGTCATCCATGTATATTACTATGCACTTACCAATCAAGCCTCTGAAGGCTATGTCCATTGCTCGCTGAAATGTGGCTCCAGCGTTTATCAATCCAAATGGCATGCGCCTGTAGGCGAAGATCCCCCATTTCGTGGTAAATGTGATTTTCAATCTATCAATTCTGTCCACCATCACCTGGTTATATCCAGAGAAACCATCCAAGAAGGACATCATCTTGGTGCCATTCACCATCTACAGGACTTCATCTAGAGAAGGCAAAGGATAATTATCCTTTTCAGAAGCTCGATTCAAATTTCTGAAGTCCACGCATAGTCTGATGTCACCATTCTTCTTTCTCACTGGGACCAGGTTTGCCACCCACGTGGAGTGTCTCATAGGAAATATGATCCTGGCATCGAGCATTCTTTTAACTTCTTCAAAAATGATTGGCTCCAGTAAAGCATTGACGGGTCTTTGCTTTTGCTGAAAAGGCTTGGCATCTGACTTCACAGGTATCGTATGAGTGATGAATGATGTATCAAAAGTTTTCAATTCATCATACATCTAGGAAATGACATGGATGTAATCTTTGAGGGCCTGAGTTATCCCTTTCAACTCTTCTTCTGTACAGACCTTCCCAATCAGAACATTTCTTCTTCTATCACCTTGCCCAAGGTCAACCTGCGAATACTGTCCCTCATCAGCCTTTTGAAGATCCCTTTGTTTCAGCATGCTATCCAAATCAAATGCTCTCTCCAGCTCTATCATTCCCCTAGGGATCTTGTTACTTGGCAGCTCCAGGATTTCTTCTTCCTCCTAGACATGATCTTCTAGATTCTTTTCATCAATGATCTGTGCCTCAAAAACATCTTTATTGGAAATAAAATCCAATATATGCTGATCATCTTCAAATACTTGGAGATTAGTTACATTATCAGGTACTGATGGCACTGATACTAATTCAACCGAGAATCCTTTTAAACCTGATACGGACAGTGGCTCTAGAGTACTGGCAGCCTAGGCCAAAGCATCTACTCTGTGGTTTTGCTCTCTGGGTACATGGGTGATATTGAATGCATCAAACTCTTCTATTAAGTCCCACACCTTGTGTCTGTAATTGGATAGCCTCCTATAATTGCAAGAGTATATATCTCTTACCTGTTTGACAACCAATTCTGAGTCCCCATAGACATGCAGAATTTTCACCTTCTTCCTAAGAGCGAACAGTATCCCATGAATTAGAGCTTCATATTTTGTCACATTATTTGTACATGGGAACTGCAATCTGTATGTTGCCAAATAGGATTTTCTAGATGGGTCAATGAGGTCTATTCCTACTCCAGCTCCTTGTTTTGACTTGGATCCATCAAATCTAAGGATCCATGGCTCATCCTTAGCTAAAAGCTTGTCTGGTGCTTCCTTCTTTCTTTTGGCTCTGGCAGCCACACCACTAGATATCCATTTTAGCTTTGGTTTCCCAGTTTTCTCAGACACCACCTCATCAGTTTTATGGGGAGCTGATACTTCTTCTTTTCTCTTATCACCAAGAGGAACATTCTCTGGACTAGGTAGCATATGTCTTCTCAAGATATGCAGGCAGAACGAGCAAGATGTCTCTGAGTGAGGTACCTCATGCAACTTGCACCACTTCTCAATCAAGGGATCTTGGGGAGGTCTATGCTTCTGCATCATCTTTTGGATTTCTTTTGACAGAAACTCCTCGAACTTGGACAGATTGCTGCCACTATCCTCATCAGATAACTCATAATCTGATTCCACTAACCAATCACTCCCAGGGGTGATTTTCTTCTTGTTCTTATCATTACCCTCGTTGCATACCAGTATCTCTTCTGTCATCTGGACAGAACCCTCATCCTTTTGTGTGCATCCTCCTATTCCTGTAGGAGACAAACATAAATCAGTATCACTATTGTTATCTGTGGAACTCACCGTAGGTGAAGATGCTTTGCCATATGCTTGTTACAACTCCAACATGTCTAAACAGGCATCACAAGTTTTTTCAGAATGAGCCTCGTCATGCAACTTGCACCATCCATCAATCAGAATATCATGAACAGGCACACTTAATAATTGACATCGTTTCACCTGTCTAAACAAGTGCATCTCAAATTTCTTGAAATGATCCAGTTCTATTTTATTTCCAAGATTACAATCAGGCTCTAAATTTATTTCATCACTCCAAAGGTCACCATTATGATCATGTATGTCAAGCATCAGGATTTCTTCTATGCTGGTGGTTTGAGGTCTAATGGAGTAAACTCTAGGTTCCACATCCACATACATGATTTCATTGGTTCTGTTATATTCGGTGATCATGTGTCTCATGCGAGGTTCAACTTCGATCCTTATCTGATTTGGTATACCCTTCCAAGGTAGCCACATATGGTTAAAATCAGTTGACATGTATCTGTTGAGGGTTTTTGACTAGTCTCTGCTAAGTAACATTCCATATGTATTAGGTATATCTACTACCTGAATATCAATATAGTGCTGGACTCTGGGATCTGATGCTAGCTGCATGTGAATGTGGGTCAGTTCTCCTACCACACTTACTTCTGTTTTGTCCAATTGTGTTACCTTCTTCAATGATTTAGCAGGATGTAACCCTAAAGCGTTGCATATGGATAGGGGCATTACATTGGTAGATGCTCTTGAGTCTACTAAGCAGTTGTGCAAATTTTTACCAAACATCCTTGTGGTAAGGAGGAAGGGAGGTGACTCACTCTTGTATTTGTATAGGGTCATGTGGGAGGTATCTACAGCTTGAACAATAGCTGGGGTTTTAGGTTTGACGTTAACATCCTTGGCAGCATGATCTTTATTTCTAAATTGGCTCAGGGTATGGCTATCTTCCTTTTGAGCAGAACCATCCAATGATTTCATGAAAGCATTCTTGATAGCAGGGGTTTTAAGCAACTCTGACATTAGCAAGCTGATCTTTACTTTTTTCATTTCATCTGCTAGATATGTAACCAATTTGTTAGATTCAGGAAGTGGATTTACAGCTTTTGATGCTGTGTTAGGCGGTGTCAGATATTGAGCATCAACCTTGGGGAGTCCAGGGTTATTACTTGCCTTGGGATCAGGTGGAGTATTGAAATTGTTTGGAGGCAATGAGGTAGTCAAAGGATCGGCAGATCTTTTTGAGTTATTCCTTAAGTTGTAGTTATGCCTACTCTTAGGTTGCTGTTGATAAGCATTGACTTCCTCATGCTTAAGTGATGGCTCATTCTCATCCTCAAAGGGGAAAACATAGTTAGACTTAAAAGCCATGGCTAATTCCTCACATGTTGAAGTGTAATCCTGATGTGATGATATTGTCTGTTGATAAGGACAATGCATGAAGCTTTCTAGTACTAGGGCAGAATCATACTCACAGGGGACAATTTCATTTCCCTCTGCATAAGGTGGGTTACCTGAGGTACTAGCCACTTTAGCTTGGAATATGCTAGCAGCAATCCTGAATTGAGCACAGTCCAACTCTGCATGAGCGTTGGTGTTATGTATTCTGCACTAGTTCGTAAGTACTGCCTTTGCAAGGTTTACTCTGGTGGTTTGCCTAGGTTCACCAGAAGGCTGATTGTCTAGGGGTGATGGCAAGGAACCATTGTTAGGCCTAGTGTTCCACACTCTAGGCTATCTAGGAGGATTATTGTTGCCATTGTTGTTATTGCAATTGTTGTTGTACCCCCTGTCAGGATAATTAGGTTTGTCATTGGCATAACCTCTGTTTTGATTAGGCTGAGAGTATAAATTCTAATTTCTTAGATGAGTGACCTCAGTAGTAAGTTTTCTTAACTGAGCTAATATTTCTTTGATTTCTTCCTTCTCTTCCTGAACCTTGGCCATCACATTCTCTGTCTGGGGCTTGAAAAAGGAAGACCCATTGTTATTGTTGGATTATTCTACACCCTAAGGCACTTGTGTTTGATATGGTAACATTTGGTTACTCCCACTTGGTGGGGGCATGACACTGAGTGGTGGTATTTGCAAAGGGGCTGGCATCACAGCTGAAGGCATCATGGCTCCATTGATCTGTTGGTGGACAGGATATGTAGGATAACCAGGAAGTGTAGGGAAAGCAATATCTGGTGTGGGAACAAGAGCCAATTGCTGACTAACTTTGATAGCTTCCTCAAAAGCCTGCACTAAAGTTGTTACACCAGGGTGTGTCCTTCTGATAAACATGGAGGTCAGGGGATCTAAAGCTGAATAATAAATACTCTTAGCAGTCTCATCTGCTACAACGTAGGGAGCAACCAGTTTAGACATCATCTTTTGGAATCTAGCGTTAAAGTTTGCAATGGGTTCTCCTTCACACCTCTTGATGGTGGGAAATAGATGATAGTTCATTGAAGGATCTATAGGCACCTTGAACCTATCCTTGAAAGCTTTCTCTAAGGCATCCCATGAATGGACTGAACCCTAACCTAGACTGGTATACCAGTTATAGGCCTCTTCCCCTAAGGAGAATGGAAACAATCTGCATACCACTTCCTCATACTCAATTCTAGCCCTACAACAAGCTTCCTTGAAGGTCTTGACATGATCATCAACATCTTGATAAGGATGGTACCTAGGACAAATTTTATCTGGGTTTTTAGGCAAAGCATGATATGCATTGAAGGCCAGCGGTGACTCTGTTGTGAAAAAAGACATCGCAACTGGTGGAGGTTGGATCTGGGGTACGACAGGCTGAGGTTGTGCCTGAGGTGTGATAGGTGGTCCTGTGGGTATTTGAAAGCCAATAGGGGTTATAGGAGCACGCTCTGGTGAGGCTTCTATCACACTAGAATCAGGAGTGTGATGAATGTCCACAGTCCTAGGTCTAAATCCCCTGATAGGCAGTTCTTCGAAGAGTCCATCAGATCTGGACCTGGTATTTGGCCTGAAAGCTAGGATTTCTCAAGTTTTTAAGGCAAAATGGCGAGTTTATGGCTAGAATTCAAACCGCTAGGATGTTTAAGCAATGTATGTAGGAATCTACGGTTTCCTTTGTCAAGGCCCTCCTTCTAGCGCCAGTTTCATGTTCATTGGCTTCTGATGTCAATCACAACCAAGCACACAAAACAAAAGTCACACAACAACCCCTATTTATCCTGAAAGATACGATGAATTACAAGAAGTCATGATCCCAAGTCCCTGTTGATTAGTTCATAATCTGCTAATGTTACTATGTGGTTGATGTGTATTGCTATTTTCCATTTTGGGGCCTTACGTAGATTAGTAGATTTTGTTTCTGCGACTATGCTACACAGGGAAGTTACTCTACACAGCATATATCTCCCAATGATGTGCCTAAGTTGATATTTGCATGAGTTCTACCCTTATTTGTGATTCTCTGCATGACATTTTCAATACTACATGCATTTAGCTCAAAATATGCTAATGATATTCAGTTGTCTTTGGGATGTCAGCATATTTTCTATTCTGCTTATGATTTATCATGATGTGCAGTTATGAAAGTGATTTCAATGAAATTAAAATGAGAAAAAGGGTTAGAGAGTGAGATTCCTAAAATTACTTGACTGAGATCATTGATCCACATACATGTTCTCATACAACAATGGAGAGAAGAAAACTAAAATCATACTTTACCAGGACAGTCCACAAATCCGCATGATTCAGTGCAAATCTTCAAGGGAAAAGTTGACAACAACATGCAATGAAATGAAAGCGCTTCTATAGAACACAGCATTCACTAGTACATATCCAGAAATCAACTTGAAGACTACTTAAGGTTTACAATCAGGGAATAGTCTGAAGCTTCATCTCCATACAGTATGTTCATAAAATAGGTACATTTACAATGATCTGAGGAAAGGACCTTGATTATTTCAACAATCCAGCCCTCATTAGTCTCAGTAACCCGATCTCTTCCTAAAAACTATTACAGGTCTGATTTTTTTTGTATTATTGACCTCCTCTCTCCTTTTTTGTATAGTACAAGGGCTCAATTTATATATCTCTGGTTTTTCCCCCAATCCGGTGCCCAAAAACCCTAGGAGATCAACGATCAGCATCTTGAAATGCAGCATCCAATGGTGAGAAATGAATCCCGCCAAGAATTCGAGCAGCATACCCAGACAAGGCACTGCTCCTTCAATAATGTTTCCATCTGCAAACTTCCCCACATTGAAAGCTTCGTCTCCTTCTGGTGTGTTTGGCTTCTCAAGATCTGGCCCACCGCCTGGGATGTCATCATCATTTAAAACCTCGCCTTTGCGTTCACCTGCACGCCGTTACTGTGTCGGCAACTTTGCTTCTTCCTAGCTACTCCAACAATCTGCAATAAACAAGTAAGAATTAGCACCATTGTTTAATAAATCAGCAGGAAAAATGAACATCTGCATTAAAATAGGCTCCAAATACACAAAAATAGCCATTGGGCTCAAGACCATGGAAAATGGGCACAAAAATGCATATACAGCGTTAAAACCAGTCGGGTCAACCATCGTTGATTGAAAACATGCATTCGGGCCCTAAAAATGCCCTTAAAATTTCATCGCTTTGCCCTTTTACCGCCCATCGGCGTGATATCCCTCATCGGCGAGTCCAAAAATTACTTGGCCGATTGTTTTGTTATACCGATGAGCTTCCTTCTATGTTATCAGCGTGAGATTACTCATCGCCAAGACAAAACCAAACATTGATGATATTGAAAGTTATACCAATGATAAATCATCGGTGAGACCATACCCTTCGGGGAGACAAAACCAAACTCCACCGATAGACCTTGTTATGCCGATGAAGGGGTGGGACCCCCGCATTGTTCACCTTGTATTGAACCCATATACAAGGATCTTTCTTTATTTAATAATCCTTCGGGTCCGCACTTGTATATTTTAATTGCATCATTTGCTTGTATATCAGAAATATACAAGTCTGAAATATATAAGGGCTTTACTCCTTTTAATAAGTCTGTCGGGTCCACGCATGTATATTTCAATTGTCTCTTCTGATATACATTAAATTTTCCATTTTGGACCTTTGTTTCAAATCCGGCTTTGTATGTGAACAGTGCCTTGTATATAACCCCTTGCATGTATCGTTTGTATGTATGAAATATACAACCATTTAACTCTATTTAATAACCTTTTCGGGTCCGTGTTGTATATGGACATTGTATATCGGCTTGTATGCATTGTTTGTATCTTTAGATATACAAGTTCAAAAACATACAAGGACTTTTCCTTGTTTGATAAACTTTCGGTTCTGGCACGTGTATATTTCGAATGTACGTATCCTTCGATATACAACCCAGATGCGATACAATGAACTAATCAGATTCTAACCTCTCTTTGATTCTGCGTTGTATGTATGTGTTGTATGTTTTGTAACATACAAGCCACGGAATATTCAATAAATTAACCACAATTCATAACCCTTTTGGATTCCGGTGGATGTATATAACACTTGTATCCTCGAATATACAAAGTGCAGAAGCATTCAACCGCTAAACCATATTCCATAAACACTTCGGGTCCGCCATGTATAAAGTGTCTTGTATATTTGACCTGCCAAAATATACAAATGTGAGATACAAAGAGGAACTTAAACATTTATTTATTTTAACCCTAAATTACTTCGGGTCCACCATGTATGTATATTTCAAAACTTTAACCAAAAGCATACAAGGAAAAGAATATACAATCACCCTTGTATATGAAAGCGATGTACAAAGGACATTCTATGTGCAATATGCAAGCGACCCATTATGCATTCAACCTTGTATATGGACCCAAATGCAAATGCGACTAAGTATAAAACGACCCTTTGCATATACAAATGACCCTGTATATGCAAAGCGATATACAAACCTGATTGTACATTTTACCAAAATGATCATAACTTGCAAAATATGGCAAATTTTAAGATGGTTCAAAAAGCAACCCAAGCTCATTTTTCACAAGGAATCCAACCATATCATGCACTAGTATTGAAAATGCATTTTTTCTTCATTTCTATCAAAGTTTGTAGTTTTAACCCCCTTTTCTCTTTACCACCAAGCAAAACGACACACACAAGCAAAAAGCAAAAAAGAGCCACAGCAGGGGTCCTCATTTTGCTAAGGAGTAAAATGGGGTGTGTTGTGAACATCACAATAAGTACAAAGTCAAATTATTGAAATAATAAAAGGAGGCCCTCACTCTACAATATGATATTGAGTATTTAATAGTCAAAGTGGTTGGTGGAAATAATTTGAATGAAGATATAGGTATTGACACTATGGAGAATGTCAAAGAAAAATTGAAGATGGAAGTTGATGATGCTCTAGACCAAGTGACACCAGATACTTTGGACCATTTCATGAAATTAAAGATGAAACTTACATCATTGGAGAAAAGTCCCCAATAAAAAGTGGATTTTCTGCATGATGAATATGGAGAATGCAAGTTTAGGCTAGATTGGTTGGATGGTCCTGATGAGGAAAGAATGAATAGGTTCCATTTGGCATTTATGGAATATGGACAGAGGCAGAAAGATAAGGAGCATAAAGACAAGGGCATAACTGAAGACTTGGATTAGTGTTGTTTCCTCCTTCCTCAAGTTTTCTCATATCAATTCAATTAATTATTTTGACGAATAATATGTTGTAAGTTTTAAGGCTCAAAATTGTGTCATTCCATGGGCCCGATTTGGGTAATGTTTAACTTGTAATTTAAAAAATTGTAATTGGGTCCACTTATTTTATAACTTAGGTGGTCCAAAATCAAAAGTGCCACTAAGGATGTAGCATCTTAGAATGTTTATTAATTAAGAGCCCTTTGATATTTAGATCTAGGCTGACTTGTTAATTATTTGTAATGTAAGTTCACCTGTATACGAGTGTCATGCATAGTTTAGGGGGGTTTTGTAGAAAAAAAAGACTGAAAGACAAGGAACATTTCTATGTAGCCAATTTTTTAAAAGTTGTAATGAACATGCCAATTTTTAAATTAATACAAGTTCCTCAATCTTGAAGACCTCCAACTTGAACAATGATATGGTTTTCTTTATTTTATAAATTTTGGAATGTATGGTGGGATTCTTCTAAGTGTTTAATGATATATCTTTTACAATAAAGTTGGGAGTTGATGTGTAATTTCTACATGTGTAATATTGTGTCTTTATACAATTACTTCAGATTCTCACATTCCTTAGAATTTTTCATCTATAATGTTAACTATAGGGTTTATAAATTGATCATTACTTTGTGGGTTAATTCAATTCCATTAGGATTTCTAATGTGAAGTTTTGAAACTAATCATAGAGATGGCTCCTAATTTTCACATTTAAAAGTAGTTTGGTAGATATTGATTAGTTTTTGATGTGTTTCATGTCACTGGTTGTTTGCTAACAATAAGAAACTCTATGTGGCCAACCTAAACATAATTTATCTTGTAGACTTGTCTATCGATTGTTGGTTTTTATTTTCTCTTAAACCCTATTTTTTGCTTTTTCTTGAAATTTGGGTAGAGTAGGATTAGATTAGAAACAATATTGCTTAAGGGTTTAAAGAATATTATATGTATAAATTATATCTAACAAAATTGGTTTAGATTTAGTATATTTTGGTCAACTAATTTTAAAATACTAACACATGCCCCTTGAATAAACAATCACATAAACCACTTAGCGGCTCCAACATTACCATGACTTGGCCACCAGGACCTTGTAGGTGATGGATTCACTAATTAGTTATCCTTTTTAGGTGACTTAGAGTGTTTTTCATTATACTTGAGTTGTATGTATCAAATTCACCATCAACAAAACCTTTAATAGAAAATAAATGAATTGAGTGGTTTATATTAGGGTTGACCCCCTACATAAGGATGATAATGGATGGAAAAGTGTTTCCTACATACAAAGAAGTGGTAGAATTGAATACTAGAGTGGAATCTAGATCTTAGAGATGAGAGAATGATTACTCAAGAAAGGATGAAATTAAAAAATTGAAATTAGAGTTAGAAAAGTTAAGAGTAAAATAGGAAATCCTAGCGAAAGGTGACAAGAGTGATACTTCTCCCCTAGATAGAAGGAATAATATTTAATGTGTTGGTGCCTGAATTGACTATCAGTTTTTGAGCAATTTTTCATGCAGGCACCTTCCTAAAAAATCCAAAAAATTTCTATGGCCATCGGTGTGAGTTCACTTTTGTCTTGGCGACCGCGTTCCTCACTTGATATATTTGTACCATCGCCATGACTTTGTCCATTGGCAGCAGTGTTTTGTGTCATCGATGATGATGGTCAGGCCGATGAGGGTCGTTCAGAGTGGTCATCAGTGGGAGTATTGTGATCAGAGAGGGAAATTTTGGCTCCACTGATGTGTTTGGTTTGGCCGATGGTGTCATTGGCGTGTGTGTGGTCATCGGTAGAAGCATTTTTGGTTTCGCCGATGTAGGTGGTCTCGCTGATAGTGTGTAATTTGTAAGTGCCATCGGGATGACCGAAGGTGTCGGCAAGGAAGTTTTTTATTGGGCTGATGGTTTTGGTCACGCTGATGTGTTGTTTGGTTGGGATGTTTTCAAGGCTGTTGTTCATCAGCGTGATTTGGTGCATTAGGCAAATCTTGGAGAGTTGGGCCGACAGGGTTACTCTGGCTGATGAGGGTTGTGCAGTGTGGTCAGTGAGAGATTGGTCTATCGACGAAGTTATTTTTGGCTCCGCCGATGGGGGGTCACCCCGATGGAGGATGCTATCAGAGTGACATTTCTATCGGCCAAGCAGGTGAAGGGTCCGCCAATGGTTGGTATCTGGCTGACAGGGGGTGTGGAGGCTTCATCGGGGTGATTTTACCTATCGGTGGAGGAATTTTGTGATCCGTTGATGTGTTGGGGTTTGGCCGATGGAAGTGTCCATCAGCATGATGAAGGCTATCGGGTGGATCAGTGAGGGTTTCTCTGATGGTCTATGTCTGGCCAACGAAGGAATGTGATGTGTTCATCAGTGTGATCGATGCTATTGGCAAAGGAGCTTTTTGTTGCTTTGATGGTCTTAGTCACACCGACGGGATATGCATAGGAGAGAGTTGGTGCGTCGGCGAGGGAGGAAAACATTAGCCTGATGGTTTTGGTCATGCCGACATCTAGTTTGGTTTGAAGCTTCTAGCAGTATGACGATCGGCATGACTTGGTGTATTGGTGAAGGAGTTTTCAGTCGCTCCGATGGTCTATGTTTGGCCGATGGGGGGATGTGAGGCTGTATTAGCATAACATTTGATGTCAGAAGGAGGGTTTTCATTGGTTTCGATGGTGTATGTTACACCGATGAAGGCGAGAGTTGGAATGGTGACCGCTAGCGGATGGTTCGTGGGTCAAGAGGAGCAAAACGCTCGACACTTAGTGTACATGCGGCTGTGCTTATAAAGTGATCAAAGGGTCCCTACATGGCGAATGTGGGATAAATGGATCTCACAAATGGAAAAGTCAGCAATGGAATGAAGGACTTCCCACGTGGCACGTTTTCACTGGCGACGGGACTTTTTAAAATGCCAGCATGATTTGCGACTTATGTGAGCCGCTTTGGACCATCAATTTTGTGTGTCTGGAGCCCGATCCTATGGCTGAGTTCGAATGATGAAATAACTGAGTGTTAGTGCCATTTTTGCGCGCTCATTCTGCAGTCAGCCGGCCATACTACATAGTGATGGAAGGAATGTCACATCTGCCAGTTTATCTGAGGTCCGGGTTGCTTGCACCGCTGACTTTTATGGTGAATTTGACTGCTTCAGCGACTGGAATTGATTGAGGATCTGATTGTTTTGTTGAAAATCTAAAAGAGATAATCCTTGCATTTATGAAGTAGGTTAGTGTGTAGGTGGCCGGAAGCTTGTATGCTCCTTGAAAAAGGAATCCAGGGCCATTCTACAGGGGTTGGATGTTTTTGGGCTTTCTGCTCTGACTCTGAACACAAGGTGTTCACATTTTGAAAGGCATTTTTTGTTATAGATTCGGTCCTTGGTCTGGTGTATCAATCTATCCTATCTTGTAAATGATAATTTCCTGTATGATGATTTTCTATGCAGATTAAATTTAAATGAAAAACACCTGTTGTGTGTATTGTTTATGATTGTCTCTTGTATGTCATTTGTTTTCTTTTCAAACAAGGTTGTCAAGGGCTTCCAAGTTTTTCAGTATATGCATACTGTGTGTCTAATTTATTGCATCTGCTCAAGGAGTGGTTAAATAGGATTTTGATCAGATACAAAGGAAAATAGATTGCACCATAGGATCTGTCAAGTATGATCATAGGCAATACTCTTTCTTGGACATGTTGCTATTAGGTAGTAACATTCTTCCTGAGTCCTCTAGATATGAATTCATGTTGTCATAGGGAGACATTTACATTCTTAGATTTGACTCTGCTGTCCAGATAAGGCATTGGTTTGGGAATCTGTCTATTTAAAGGGTCTAGGAAAGTCCCGTAACTCCAAACATCAATTCAAATCATTTCATACTTCCACCTGTTAGTTGTAGGAGTAGGAGTAGGAAACCCCTGCATGCTCTCATCCCTAACCAGACATATGTGTCCAAGAATGTTGCCAACCTTGTGATTTGTTATACAAATCTTGGTCCATACATGAGAGTATTCTGCTTGTTGCTGTCAAGCTAAATTCTTATGTCATTGAGCTAGTCAAGGTCATATCTTTATCAATATAGGGACACCCCGCTTGGTGTGGCAGAACCAGAAGTGAAGGGGAGGAGCTCACGCAACCTCTTGTATTTTGTTGGCTAAATCTACCTATGCATTAGAACTGGCAAACCCTAATGCTGATTCAGAAGAAAAACCAACACATTTGGTGACTCTGTTGGGGAGAAAAGAAATAAAATAGAATATATTTGTGGCCCATCCGAGTCGCAACACAATTGGCGACTCTACTGGGGAGTGAATAGAAAAAGTGATATCTTACAGCCTCTGGTGAAGTTTTGTTTGGCTCTGCTGGTGGAATGAACCTAGAAAAATAGCTTTCAACTATTGAAAATTTTGTCCTCTCTGGAGAGGTGGCGACTCTGCAAAAAGATTCAAGTGCACATGAAAGATAGATGTGTGTTATGTGGCAAAAGATGTTCATATTTCTGTATCTAGATGAGAAAAGGTACCTAGCTTCTTCCCCTTATATTTGTTGTTTTATTGCATAAGTTAGATGCCAGGGGAAGTTATAGGTCTTAGGCAAACAAAGGATGTCTAAGATTGAAAATTTTATGAATCCAAACATGTATTCACCCATACTCAGTCAAAAGGGGGATGAAATGTTATGTGACAGAATAGAAGAGATAAGAAATAGGTTGATACTCTTAGAGGCTAGGCAGGCTCAGGTGAATAGTGATAACCCTGTTGTGTCTGCCAGTCAGAAAGCTAAACCTCTTGTCAGCCCTTTTGATCCTTTGTATGACCAACTGGATTTGTCATGGGTTGACTATAAAGTTGAAAGTATGCTTGCTAGGATATACTGTCAGATGCCTAGATTTAGTGGTCACAGTGTATGTGATGGGGGTGCACATATCCAAAATTTTTGCAGTTTTATGGAAAAACATTCATTCAAAGATGAGGATATGTGGATGAGGTTTTTTGTTAGATCCTTTGATGCAAAAGCAAAAGATTGGCATTTGAGCTTTCCAAAGAGATCCTTTACCTGTTGGGATGAGCTTGCTGACTGTTTCAGAAAAGAATTTGCAAAAGAACCAGCTGATCTTGTTGTAGAATTGATGAAAATCAGAAAACAAGATGAGAGCCATGTATTGATTTTAGTCATAGATTTGCAGTAGCCCTTTCATAGATCCCAGAAGTCTCCAGACCTGATATTTCAGCCTATGTTGGCATATATTTTGAGGCTTTTGAGGAGGGCTCTAGTGCAATACTAAGGGAATCCAAGGTGACAAGCATGCAAATGGCATACATTTTTTTAGAAAATGTAGAAGAAATGAAAAATGAGCACCTACAGAAATCCCTGTCTCCAAGCCTTTGTGTGAGAAATGGTTGTGAAGCTGCAAATGACCAAGAGATTATGTAATATCCCTTGCCCAAACTGATTACAATTTTCTGATTTTTGGCCTTGAAGACTTTCGTCAAACAATTACTCTGCAAAGAGATATTATGCTGATACAAATTTCTGTTTGCTTTTCCTAACACTTAGCTCCAATTGGTAACATTATATATGCTGGTAAATGACTCATATGATGTCTATATGATGCTTCAAGATGAAATGCAACTATCTTTTGGTGTTTTCAAATGCGTATTAATGACTACATATGAGAAAAAGACACCTACAGCCAACTGACATAATGACAAACACTTGGCATGCATTCTTATATGAGAAACCAGTGCTCCATTGATATAGGCATTACATCAAACAATTATCATGCAATCTAAATGCTGGAGATAAACAATGAGTCTGCAGCTTATAACTCCATTCATTAAATGTAAAACCAAATACATAACATGCCAAGACTCATGGCTTTCAAATGCCAAAATCTGATTACACAGTCATCAACAACAGCAATATCTATATGCTAATAATAGATGCAAATAACAGAGAGAACCTGGTAATAATGGTGCTCAAAGTGCTGATGAAGAATCAAGCAATATCCAAGGAAAGGAGTCCCTTCCAAACCCAAATTATAACCTCCTCCTAGCTGCCCTGTACTGTAGTGTTACTGTTCATGGCACTGTAGCAATCACTGTAGTGTACTGTAGCAAAACACTGTAGCGCGACTGTAGCAAACACTGTAGCGATCACTGTAGCAAAAATACTGTAGCGTACTGTAGCAAAACACTGTAACAAGCACTGTAGCAAAAACACTGTAGCGACCACTGTAGCAAACACTGTAGCGACTACTGTAGCGTTACTGTAGCAGCACTATTCACAGCACTGTAGCAGCCAATAGAAAAACTTCTGATATGCAAATTAATACCTCCAAACCCTTAGTTAATACTGCAGATTTAAGCATAAATGAAAGGACTGAAGTATCCCTTCCAATTTGCAACCCTTCGGAGGATATTTCACCACCTCAGTTATGCTAATCTATGGGAGTTTTCGTTCCCAAAGACCAAATATGTAGAAACCCTTGGCTCCACAAAACTCATCAAATGCAAATGTCAATAATCGGATGCCTGGAAGCTTGCCTTGCCCCTTCCTTTATACTTTTTCAATCCCACTTCAAGAAGCTTCTAGAAAAATAATATTATTTTATTTTAGTGACTTTCTGTAATAATATTTATTTAAGTCACTTTATTAAATTAATTAAATATATGGTCACTTTATAATATTTATTTATTTAATAACCTTACAAATAATTAATTTAATTATTATCTCCTTATTTTTCCCATCCAATTGAATCCAGGAAACCAACCATCGACCAGGTGACTACCTCAAGAAGACCCCCTAACCATGTGCATTAGCCTACGAGGGTCAGGAATAGGCTAAACCATCTGCAAACAACATCAGCTAAAAAGGGGACATTACAGTCCGCCCTCCTTGAAATTGCTTGTCCCCAAGCAATCTTTGCTACAAAGACAATTCTCCCCACTTGGATCCCAAGGGAGGATCCATGTAATGTCCCTGCTGTCACCAAAGAGCTCCTGTAACACCAGCACTAGCACAACTAACTAAACCTGCTGAATTAAATCAACACCAATGCTAGATGTCGCAAGAGCATAAGCATTAAGTGGAAGCAACTCTAAATACTGACAATGCTTGCTTCCCATAACTGCGCAAGCTAAGCTGTCATACACACTATCTAGCATATACGCAACTGAGCTATGCGTCTAAAACAGATCATGTACATAAAGATCAAAAGTGCAATTGCAAGTAATCACCCTCATATACATGCTGCAAAACTCAACAGTGAACCTTGATGCACACAAAGGATTCCTCAACATACTGGAGAGTATCCCACAACTAATGCCTGGATCCCAAATGAATCTGTAAGGAACTACATCAGAATCTTGCTGAAAATAGCTGTAGCCATAGAACCTGCCAAAACTCAGCAAACTGTGCAATTCTATAGCTGAAATAAACATATCACTTATGATGTCAATCCTTGGGTCCCAATGCCAAACTAGAAGTCCGTCACAAAGCGCACTTATTGACTTCCACTATACCATTCTACCTAAACCACTGACATAGCACCAAGAGTGGTAGAACACCTCATCAGGACCAAAATAGAGTGATGAATCAAACACGTCACCACCAGGATCCCAAAACAGAATCAACAATCCACTACCAATGACAACTAGTGGCACCTGCTGCACCATATTGTAAGCAACTGAATCACTAATCTTCCAAGAGGCTGCTCCCTGATACTGAGACCTGTGGGTTATGGACCCAAACAACTGTCGGAAAAGATGAGTATCTCCTAACTCATCTGCAAATGTTGGCGTCCCCACAATGCTCCAACTGCCAAAGCTGGAAGAAGAGTGCTCCTGACACCAACTCATAAAGCCAGTTGCACTAATCAATGCAAATGTGGAGGGTTGATCCCTCTCAGCATCAACAGAAGTGGATATTTGTGCCTCTTCCCTCATGAGTGCACCATACAACTGCCTAGCAAGCATGAAAGCACAACCTCTATCCTTTGCCCAATTCCTATGGACGTGCTGACTAACCAAGCCATCATACGTACTGCCCCCATAATCATCCTGTAACCATGTATCTGTGTGAAATCTCTGTGACATAGAAGTAGCAAACCTTGTCGGATACATAATAGCATGATGGATAACTGACTACTGTCCCTGCAAGTAATTCCTCATACACAACTGAGTCGGGTACTTGTAGGCTCTAGTTCCATCTTTTGTAGATGGCAACTCTTCATCCCACAATGGATGGTATAAGCCCCCCATCAATCCACATCGATGCATCAACCAATCATCTACATGTGAACTAAAAGAAAGGTGATGAACTCTCCTCACTATGTAGTCATGGTAAAAAGCACCAACCTTCGTCAATAGTTGACCATCATAGTCCTGCTTTCTATCACCTGACATGGAACTAACCTTAGGGGAATCAAGTGTATTTTCAGATTCATCCCGTAGTTGAATAAACAGTCTTCCAATGTTATCTATCCTTTTTTGTCTTGCTATGTTGATGAGATTGATCTTTTCTTTCACTTTTTGAAGATGTTGTCTTGCATTGGCAGCCACTAATCTAGCCTCTTTGGCTTTTTGCAACCATTCTTCATTAATCTTTTTAGACTTCTTTACCTCTTCGATGCCAAAATATACAAAATCAGTCCTCTCATCCTTGATATCTTCATGTCTACCAAATGGGGTAGGGCTGCCATCAAGGTGTGATATCATATCATTGGCTTTCTCATGATCACAAGCTCCTATCTCACGAGAATGATGGGACATAGTGCTGCTGTCCTCAAACAAATCAGTGATGACATCATGCCATTGTAAAATGTCTCCTTCATCACGTGTATTCAAAACACTAGTGGCTGCTCTATTAAGCAAAGGATCAACTTTCACATCCACCTTAATATCTTGGACCTTCAATGGACTTTCATATGTATGAATAACATTCATGGAAGCACCATCTGATTCTTTACCACGATATGATGAAGCAATGCTAGCCTCACCGGATGAAGCATCACAATAAACCATATCTTCATGTAGCTGCTCTAATGTAACTGGTTTGTCTTCACCCATCACTTGCTCTTCTTTTCCCTCATTTCCTTGTCCCTCAATCATATGCACAACACAAGATTCTTGCCCATCCAAAGAGGCTGCAATAGAAGATTGATTTTCTGATTTCTTTGGTGAAGCATGAGCCAAACTCAACTCTACATTCAACTCCTCAATCTGATTTTCTGCCATAAGGAGAGCCATTTGAGAGTCTTCCAAAGATTTTCTAGTCTTTACTAGCTCCGTGGTGAGTTGATCAACCTCTTCCTCTTTCCTCTTCAATGCATCTGAATATATGACACCCAATTCAAGTAGGTGATCTCTATCGGAAAGAAGAGTTAAATAGTTATTTTTCATAATCTCCATGGCTGTCTTAAACGCTTGCAAATCAGAAATGGATGAAGCCTCTTCAACACTTCTGTGTCTCCCCTCAAGCTGGACCTTCCATAGATGAATTTCCACCATCTTGTGGGAATGATCAAAATGGGACAACGCTGTAACAATCTTATCTTCACCAACCTTTAGTTGGTTCTCCAAATCAGACTTAGGGACCAAGGAAAATTCATTAGTTGAAGTTGTGGGCTGCCAATGGAGAGCTTGACTCTCATCAAAATATTCTTCTAAAGTGTCCTCATGCTGGTTTGGAACTAGAGCAGCAGTAGTTTCCAACCCAAATGCCTCATCATCCCTCCAAAAAATAGGCTCAATGGATGATGAATCGCTAACCTCATGCAAAGAGGTAAGATCACTCTTAGGACTATCGAAAGAGTCCCCAATCATAACCTCCATGTCACCAACTAGGAGACTCATGCAACCCTGTCCTGTAGGATCCACTATTTCTTCCTCTCTACCTTCTATAACATCAACCGGGTGAAGATCAACTGAAATAGACCCAAGCTCAATACTACTGGTCCACACTTCACCTGTTACTTTTCCCGCTGAATTTTTATGAGTGCATTTATCATCAGCCCCAAAGGAATTATTAAAAGAATCCATACCATTGCTGTCCTCCTGAAGAGAAGATGAAACCTGTAACCTAAAAGAAGGCATCTCCTGCTCATCACCTTTGTCCATTCTGTTCTCCATAGGATCAGCTGTATGCTGGTCACTATCTACTGAAAATTCATGGTAGAGGTTTCTAGATACTTCACCTATAGAGACCTTTTGTTCCTCCCTTTTGTTTTGTGATGTAGACGCCTTAAAAATGGATGCCATAAACTGAGCTGCTTTGTCTATATTTGCAGGGTGTGAAAACAATTCATTCATCCTCTTCTGGTTTTCATCCAACTTATTCAAACTTTGTTTAAGCTTCTCCATATTCCTGTCCCACTGCTTCTGAGTAATTGAAGTAACCATGATTAACTAGTTGATTCAATGTCCAATCTACCCAACAGGATGGCAGGACAAAAGCTCTGATACCACTGTAATATCCCTTGCCCAAACTGATTACAATTTTCTGATTTTTGGCCTTGAAGACTTTCGTCAAACAATTACTCTGCAAAGAGATATTATGCTGATACAAATTTCTGTTTGCTTTTCCTAACACTTAGCTCCAATTGGTAACATTATATATGCTGGTAAATGACTCATATGATGTCTATATGATGCTTCAAGATGAAATGCAACTATCTTTTGGTGTTTTCAAATGCGTATTAATGACTACATATGAGAAAAAGACACCTACAGCCAACTGACATAATGACAAACACTTGGCATGCATTCTTATATGAGAAACCAGTGCTCCATTGATATAGGCATTACATCAAACAATTATCATGCAATCTAAATGCTGGAGATAAACAATGAGTCTGCAGCTTATAACTCCATTCATTAAATGTAAAACCAAATACATAACATGCCAAGACTCATGGCTTTCAAATGCCAAAATCTGATTACACAGTCATCAACAACAGCAATATCTATATGCTAATAATAGATGCAAATAACAGAGAGAACCTGGTAATAATGGTGCTCAAAGTGCTGATGAAGAATCAAGCAATATCCAAGGAAAGGAGTCCCTTCCAAACCCAAATTATAACCTCCTCCTAGCTGCCCTGTACTGTAGTGTTACTGTTCATGGCACTGTAGCAATCACTGTAGCGTACTGTAGCAAAACACTGTAGCGCGACTGTAGCAAACACTGTAGCGATCACTGTAGCAAAAATACTGTAGCGTACTGTAGCAAAACACTGTAACAAGCACTGTAGCAAAAACACTGTAGCGACCACTGTAGCAAACACTGTAGCGACTACTGTAGCGTTACTGTAGCAGCACTATTCACAGCACTGTAGCAGCCAATAGAAAAACTTCTGATATGCAAATTAATACCTCCAAACCCTTAGTTAATACTGCAGATTTAAGCATAAATGAAAGGACTGAAGTATCCCTTCCAATTTGCAACCCTTCGGAGGATATTTCACCACCTCAGTTATGCTAATCTATGGGAGTTTTCGTTCCCAAAGACCAAATATGTAGAAACCCTTGGCTCCACAAAACTCATCAAATGCAAATGTCAATAATCGGATGCCTGGAAGCTTGCCTTGCCCCTTCCTTTATACTTTTTCAATCCCACTTCAAGAAGCTTCTAGAAAAATAATATTATTTTATTTTAGTGACTTTCTGTAATAATATTTATTTAAGTCACTTTATTAAATTAATTAAATATATGGTCACTTTATAATATTTATTTATTTAATAACCTTACAAATAATTAATTTAATTATTATCTCCTTATTTTTCCCATCCAATTGAATCCAGGAAACCAACCATCGACCAGGTGACTACCTCAAGAAGACCCCCTAACCATGTGCATTAGCCTACGAGGGTCAGGAATAGGCTAAACCATCTGCAAACAACATCAGCTAAAAAGGGGACATTACAGATTAAGGCATCATGTGAAGATGCCAATGAAAGGACTAATGAAGACTCCCATTGCAATGATGAGGCATCTGGCCATGAAAGCAATAATGAAGTTGTGGACAGCAATGAGCAACTTTTTGAATGGATTTGTGGAGACGATTGTGAGTATTGTACTCAAGACAGAGAAGATATAAGCAAACAAAGAAATAGTTCCATGTGTGAACCATTGCATTCTTTTCAAACACATGGAGATCATGAAGAGCAGTCAGAGATTGAAACATGTGCTAGTGCAGAGCATGATTGTTCTTTATTTGATGATTGTTTTGCTTATGACACACAGGCTGATGCTCTTCCACAAAGGGAACCTATTGGTGATGAAGATGCATGCTCTACTGCCCATGAACAAATGGCATATTATGATCAAGCTGATGTACTTGGATCACCCATTTTTGACACATATGGTGATGAAGATCTATTTGAGTATGGTGAAGGTTTGAGCCTTGTTTTTGACTTGGATTCTATTTCTCATACTGATGAAAGAGGAACCAACATACATCAGGTAAGTGACTATAAAAATGTGCCTGATTTGAAAGAGGTGCCAAAGCCTAATCTTTTCCAGATTAGTGCTATTGTTGGTTGTGTATGTGATGTGCACAATTATGAATTTGAAAGATTCTTCTTTGATATGCCAGCTCATGAGGAGAGCCCTGATTTTCCTAGCTGCGTGATGGACTTTCAGTGCTTTCAGTTTTTAGTCCAGCTAGGAGATCACTTTGCAATGCATATTACTGATGCAGATGATGACAAGTGTTATGTACCATTTCAATATGCATTGCTTGATAAATGTCGTATCCACTTGTTGCCTGATGCTGAGGGTTGTTTGCATAGGGTTGACAGTGACAAGCTAGATCAAAGGGTTGAATATGCAAATGACCAAAGTTGCTTATGGTCAGATCGTGGCAGCATTCTTAGGCTTGACCCAGTGTATGCAGATGAAAACAAGGTATTTGACAAGGGGAAATATAGGTTTTCCCTTTCTTGGTGGCCTTAGGCCATCAAGTTTGATTGGTGATACAGATCATTGTAACTTCATGACTCTATGCCCAATGGATAGGGGACTGGTCTGTATCCCAGAGATCTGAGGTTCTTGCCATGCCTGCAAGAGGCATGCATCCCCAGACAGAGCCATTGTTGGTGCCTGAATTGACTATTAGTTTTCGAGCAATTTTTCATGCAGGCACCTTCCCAAAAAATCCAAAAAATTTCTATGGCCATCGATGTGAGTTCACTTTTGTCTTGGCGACTGCCTTCTTCACTTGATATATTTGTACCATCGCCATGACTTTGTCCATCGGTAGCAGTGTTTTGTGTCTCATCGATGATGATGGTCAGGCCGATGAGGGTCGTTCAGAGTGGTCATCGGCGAGAGTATTGTGATCGGAGAGGGAAATTTTGGCTCCACTGATGCATTTGGTCTAGCCGATGGTGTCATTGGCGTGTGTGTGGTCATTGGTAGAAGCATTTTTGGTTCCGCCGATGTAGGTGGTCTCGCTGATAGTTTGTAATTTGGAAGTGCCATTGGGATGACCGAAGGTGTCAGCGAGGAAGTTTTTTGTTGGGCCGATGGTTTTGGTCACACTGATGTGTTGTTTGGTTGGGATGTTTTCAAGGCTGTTGTTCATCAGCGTGATTTGGTGCATCAGGCAAATCTTGGAGAGTTGGGCTGACAGGTTTACTCTGGCCGATGAGGGTTGTGCAGTGTGGTCGGCGAGAGATTGGTCTATCGGCGAAGTTATTTTTGGCTCCGTCGATGGGGGGGTCACCCCAATGGAGGATGCTATCAGAGTGACATGGCTATTATCCAAGTAGGTGAAGGGTCCACTGATGGTTGGTATTTGGCCAATAGGGGGTGCGGAGGCTTCATCGGGGTGATTTTGCCTATTGGTGGAGGATTTTTGTGATCCGCCGATGTGTTGGGGTTTGGATGATGGAAGTGTCCATCGGCGTGATGAAGGCTATTGGGCAAGCTGGTGAGGGTTTCTCCGATGGTCTATGTCTGGCCGACGAAGGAGTGTGATGTGTTCATCAGTGTGATCGATGCTATTGGTGAAGGAGCTTTTTGTTGCTCCGATGGTCTTAGTCACACCAATGGGATATGCATCAAAGAGAGTTGGTGTGTCGGCGAGGGAGGAAAGCGTTGGCCCGATGGTTTTGGTCATGCCGACATCTAGTTTGGTTTGAAGCTTCCAGCGGTATGACGATCGGCGTGACTTGGTGTATCAGTGAAGGAGTTTTTAGTCGCTCCAATGGTCTATGTTTGGCCAATGGGGGTATGTGAGGCTGTATCAGTGTAACATTTGATGTCGGCAGGAGGGTTTTCATTGGTTTCGATGGTGTATGTTACACAGATGAAGGTAGGAGTTGGAATGGTGACCGCTAGTGGATGGTTTGTGGGTCGAGCAGGACAAAACGCTCGACACTTAGTGTACATGCGACTGTGCTTATAAAGTGATCAAAGGGTCCCTACATGGCGAATGTGGGATAAATGGATCTCACAAATGGAAAAGTCAGCAATGGAATGAAGGACTTCCCACGTGGCACATTTTCATTGGCGATGAGACTTTTCAAAATGCCAGCATGATTTGCGACTTATGTGAGCGGCTTTGGACCGTCGATTTTGCATGTTTGGAGCCCGATCCTGTGGCTGATTTCGAACAATGAAATAACTGAGTGTTAGTGCCATTTTTGCATGCTCATTCTGCAGTTAGCCGGCCATACTGCACGGTGATGGAAGGAATGTCACATCTGCTAGTTTATCTGAGGTCTGGGTTGCTTGCACCGCTAGCTTTTATGGTGAATTTGACTACTTCAGCGACTGGAATTGATTGAGGATTTGATTGTTTCATTAAAAATCTAAAAGAGATAATCCTTGCATTTATGAAGTAGGTTAGTGTGTAGGTGGCCGGAAGTTTGTATGCTCCTTGAAAAAGGAATCCAGGGCCATTCTACAGGGGTTGGATGTTTTTGGGCTTTCTACTCTGACTCTGAACACAAGGTGTTCACATTTTGAAAGGCATTTTTTGTTACAGATTCGGTCCTTGGTCTGGTGTATCAGTCTATCCTGTCTTGTAAATGATAATTTCCTGTATGATGATTTTCTATACAGATTGAATTTAAATGAAAAACACCTATTGTGTGTATTGTTTATGATTGTCTCCTGTATGTCATTTGTTTTCTTTTCAAACAAGGTTGTCAAGGGCTTCCAAGTTTTTCAGTATATGCATATTGTGTGTCTGATTTATTGCGTCTGCTCAAGGAGTGGTTAAATAGGTTTTTGATCAGATACAAAGGAAAATAGATTGCACCATAGGATCTATCAAGTATGATCATAGACAATACTCTTTCTTGGACATGTTGCTGTTAGGCAGTAACATTCTTCCTGAGTCCTCTAGATATGAATTCATGTTGTCATAGGGAGACATTTACATTCTTAGATTTGACTTTGCTGCCTAGATAAGGCACTGGTTTGGGAATCTATCTATTCAAAGGGTCTAGGAAAGTCCTGTAACTCCAAACATCAATTCAAATCATTTCATACTTCCACCTGTTAGTTGTAGGAGTAGGAGTAGGAAACCCCTGCATGCTCTCATCCCTAACTAGACATATGTGTCCAAGAATGTTGCCAACCTTGTGATTTGTTACACAAATCTTGGTCCATACATGAGAGTATTCTGCCTCTTGCTGTCAAGCTAAATTCTTATGTCATTGAGCTAGTCAAGGTCATATCTTTATCAATATAGGGACACCCCCCTTGGTGCAGCAGAACCAGAAGTGAAGGGGAGGAGCTCACTTAACCTCCTATATTTTGTTGGCTGAATCTACCTGTGCATTAGAACTGGCAAACCCTAATGCTGATTCAAAAGAAAAACTAACATAATGTACCCATTATTGTAGAGAGGGACATTTAAGTAATTAGTGCCCAATGATAGAAGGTACCAAGAGAGATGTCACAATAAGAGTAGAATTTGAGAATGCACCAAGGAAGATAATTGGCACATATTGTGGAATATGTAGATAATGGGATAAGCATAAAACTAATAACTATCCTATGATATTAGAAGAAGAAGCTGATGAGTATGAACCATAATATTAGAGAAGAACTAGAGATGATAGAGGAATTGCAAGAGGATAGGGATTAGTAGAAGGAACTTTTTATAGAGTTTAGATAATGGATATGAGGCACCAAAATGGAGAGAAAATCAAAGGAAAATTAAGAATAGTCACCATGTGGTACCTCAAATCCAAGATATGGGCCCTTCCATAAGTTATACTAATGATTATTCACAAAGAGGTGGTAGGGGAGGCTTCCATAGCACTAATAGAGGTGATCAAGGATGAGGAAGAAGACAAAGGTTTACATGCTACTATAGACACCCAAAATTGACCCTTCATTCCATTTATCGATTTGTCACATTATTCACCATTACATATGTCAATTTTATCTAGCACACTTGTATCAATGATCTATTTTCTACTTCCATCGTTATTTTTTTTATTTTCCTGGTAAACTTTTTTCACGTGACCAGTGACACTGGCACGACATGCCCTCCGGTACCATGGGGATGGGGGGAGACTGGACCTCGTGACCATCTTTACCACAACAGAATTACTTAGCCAATCGAGCTAGGGTCCTAGCCCTACTTATCATTAATTAAATAAATTATATTTATTTAATTAATTTATCTATTTCCATTATCTTTATTCTTCTATTTTCTCTCTATAATTAAATAATCTTTAATTATTTAATTATCCCTGTAGACACCTAAAAGTGTCCTCAGATTGCAAAACACAAATATTTTCCATATTCTACTATTTTCCCCTAATTTTGCTCTATGGTTAAATAATTAATTTTAATTGATTAATTATATAATTATTCACTATCCCCTTTCCCCCTTTAATTTAAATAAATAAACATTTATTTAAATTATAAGCCTTGTTCTAATTAAATAGGTCTCACCTATTTAATTTAATCCCATCACATTGTTCCCCTTCTCAAATAAATTAAATAAATGTACACCATTTATTTAATTTAAAAATCATATTACACCTCACCATTTCCTCAAATAAAAAATTATCCGTTGTCCTCTTGTGGCTAGAAACCCTAATCAATTATAGCCCTTCATTTCATCCAAAAGTCAACATTGAATCTGAGCCCTCCATTCAAATAGGCTCTTCTATAAAACACCTCCTCCAGCTCATTTTCACCTCTCTTAGGTCTTCTCTCTTAATCTCTTAGCTCTCTAAGTTCTGGAATCTCTGTATTTTGCTTACAATCTCCAATATCTTGCTATTCGTCAATTTGAGCTTCTCAAGGTCTTTGCAAACTTGTAAATCTGAGAACAATAATGCAAGGTTAAGGAGGACAATGGCGATAGGTCAATACTAGCTTAGATTCTTAGTTTATTTCTATTTGTTTGATTGATTTTCTAGGCTAGATTGCACTCCATTGGGATCTAGGGTTAGCTGTAGTTTAATTTCTGCATGTTAGCTAGCTTTTTCCCTATCTCATCTGGTGAACCCAACGTGAAACGAAGAAAGTCTAACATTTTTTTGTTGATTTTAGCAAATCAAATTTCACAAGTGGCTTCCTGGGCTCAAACGAACCTCACCATTGAGTCCAAGAGGCCCTTTCCGAGAAAAATGACATAAAATTTGATATGTTTCGGTCACTGTAAAATTTTTGCCAATTTTTTGAATTTTTTTTAGGTACCAGCCCATACCATATGGATATGTATGGATCCATACTGTACAGATTGACCGTAGCATCCATACTGTGTTGCCTGATGTATGGTCATAGGTTTAATGTTTGTCTTTCGTTACAGGGCCGTAGGTTTTAGATTTCGGTTTAATATTATTTACTACAGGTGAAATTTTGTTTGCCCTAGTCGTCAAAGATCCCTTCACCCATGGTCACTACTGCCACTAGGTCGGGCCTCATCTTTGCCTAAGCTGTGGTTAGCTTTGCATTCCCCACGCCACTTTCCACCGCTGCTGCTGGTGTTTTACCCATTTGCCATTGGTGGTTTGAACCCTACACCATTTGTCTGTAACTTTAAACTTCCACCTGTGTTTCCATTCCCCTACGGTCCCCTTTTTCTCACCCGTCGGCTGCTCCACTCGGCCAACTCAACAGTCGAAACCCTCACTGGGCACCACTTCCTCTACCACCACTTCCACCGGTCACTGCTAAACCCTAACTCTTCTTGCCACCATCAATTGTTGTTTACAGACCCTAGATTTAGTATTGTCGCCACCTCCTCATGCTAGTCACCACCCCTCTAGTCACTGGTGCTACTCCTCCAAAAACCTACCTCTCGTTCCTCCTTTGGTTGACTCCTGAAAACCTACCCCTTTGGTGACTACATATGATTCACCCAAAGAGCATTTGAGAAGGTTTGAAGGTTTTTTAAGTTCCAAATCACTGAATTATATATTTGGTTAGCCATTTTGTTCATTTGAAGGATGTCTAAGTGCCAAATGATATAGTTTTGACCGTGTCATTTCAGTTTTAAAATACTGGTGCTGCTCCTCTGAAACCACCACCGCCTCTGCTATCATTCCACCTCCACTTAACATTCAGGATTGACCCCTTCAAACCTTGTGCCCTTATCACATTTTATTGCGATGGTTTGGGGAACTTGGTGATTTCACTCAAGTGGTTGGCCTTTTGATATAAGTGTAGGCCTTTTACATTTAGGGTTTTAACTATATTTTGGGCTTAAAACAAATCACTGTCTGCTTTTCTTGGTGATTGTGTTTAGGTTGTGAAGTGTGTATGCTCTTCCCTCATGCTTTAAGTGATCTTAGGAATCAAAAACACTTCCCAACATTTGCATAATCACACCACACATTCAAATTTCTAAGGGTTAACGAACATGTGCTAGTGTGACCAAGTAAATATGTATGCTCTCTCCTTGCATTCTAATATGAACTTGGAGATCAAAAACATTTACTTGTGTTTCTTTTGTAAACCTTTAGAGGGCCTGCCTCCTGATTTGTGAGAGGGAATCATCCAAGCGGTACTTTCATTTTAGTCCACTATAAATATAATCATGGTTGTGATGAAAGTCATCAATCACCTGGTGCCACTATTCTATACCGACGAATGTCTCCCTCAGTATCCATGTGATGCATGAAAACCCTTTCTAAGGGTTGGAAGGCCTCTTAAATGAGAGAACTACAACATGTATAGACACAAGTATATCCTGAAACATTGATTAAGAACCTTTTGTGCTAGTGGCCAAAAACCCTTTTTACTTGTTGCTGCAGGAGGTCGGACCTCCCAAGCCACCCCACGTGTACTATTCATTGTTGAGACAAGAATTCCCTTAGTCCCTAGGATCGAAGGGTAAGATAAGTTGGTGTGCCCATTCTGTGTAAGGGGGAGCTAGTGTCACCAAATTCTCTAGTTGTCCGCTTTGTCTTAGTATTTGGAGAAATCTGAGTGGGGACTCAACAAGTAGTATCCTTGACTAGCCTAGGATTGTACATGTTTACAAGTGTTTTCAAACTTGTCAAAAGTCACCAAAAATAGCCAATCTGATTGCCAAGTGTCTTCTATGATTGATGTGTGTGCTTTCTTAATCATCACCCTAAACATTCTTTCCAACACATCCATTCCAAGTCATCATATCATCATCACATTCTTATTGTATCCTCATCATTCAACCTTCATATCGTAATAACCCTTTCTAATCACATTGTTCTCTCAAATTCATCCTAATCACCTCACCCCTAATCATACCTTAATCATATCCTAATCATATCCTAATCATTTCCAAGTCAACCCTAACCATAACCTAATCATCCCTAATCACCTATCTAATCATCCAATCAATCTCATACTCTATCACATTCCTAGTCATTCCATCTTATCATTACCCTAATCCTAATCAAGCACTTGTCAACATGGTTCTAATCCTTGGTGGTCCTATGTCCAAATGAAAGCCCATAATCATACTTAGAGGTAGCCCTCTTAATCCTGATGATGAGATAAAACCAAGACCTAAGATTGTACTCTAAGGAGCCCCTCCTCCTAAGCCCAAGTTCATACTTTGAGGAGGCTATCTCTTTAATTAAGAGGATGAGACAAGTCCAAAACCTAGTCCATCCACATGTCAAGTCAACGCCACATCAACATATCCATTCACACCCCAACAAGAACATGTGAGCTTAAGTCACCCCTTGAAACAAAATAAAGTGCCTTTGAATCCTAATGCCATATTTGACAAGGGAGACATCAACTAGTCCATGCAAGCCATTCACTATTATTACCATCCTCTAATCCCCCATTAACTCCATGTCCTAAGTTTAAACATTACAAAAGTAGTCATCCAAATCCACCACTCCATCCAATCCTTTTGACCCTCCATCCAACCAAAGTCCTAATCATAAGCCAACACCTTCAGTCTCTTTCATCCCTCCATCATGGGACTTAGCCACTCCACCTAATCGCAATCCTAAGCCTTCAACTTCCATCACCCATCTACCTATAAAGGATGTGATCCAAGGGTTACTAGCAAGGAACAACTCATCCCCATGTCAAACACTAATTCATGAGCCTATCAAAGAACCTTTTAATGCCATGTCCAATTCTTCCACCCTATCATGTGGTCCACAAACCATCAAGCCTCTACAAGAGTTATCCAATTCCATTTCCACCTCCATTCGAGGAAGTCAAGAGAATTATCCTAAGCATGAGGAAACATTAGCCCTTAATTCTAATCAAGATCAAAGCCCTTCTAATCATCCCATTCATAGCACACCTAATCCTATCTATGATCAAGCTCCCATATATGATCAAGATCTCCTCTATGATCAAGAAGACCATGATGATCCTCTTAGCCAACTTTATGTGTTCCATGGTCAAGAAATTGCTACTCCACCTATCCATGATCCACAAACATCCACTTTTCATGATGAGACATTTGCCTCCAAAGCAAAAATAGAAGATCAAACAAATAACTTGGATCTTAACGTGCATAAGGATACTCAAAATCCTAATTATCCTTCTTCATCCACCATCGATCACATTTCAAATCCACCATCATATCCACTTGGTCTTACCACCTTCGTCCATGAGTGTTCTTCCTTAGGACAACAACAACCATTGTCTTCCACTTCACCTTCTCCATCAAATAAAGAGCTCAAGTCTAATGTTCAAACTACACCTAGTCCCATCGTCCATCGCATCCTCCAAAATATGAACTATCATGGTAAAGGATTAAACCTTCATAAACAAGGAATTTTGGAGGCAATTCATGTCAAAATCCCTCCACACTCATATGGCCTTGGATACATGCCCCAAGGTAAGCAATCTAAAGATGTTGGTACCACCTACATGCATCCTAAGTCCCCCACTTCCCACCACAAACCCTATCATATTCCAAAAACATATGTCACCATTCCACCTCCATCATCCTACAAGTGTCAAAAGCATGTGACCATACACCTTCCACCATCCACTTTAGCTCCATTACTTCCAACTCTTAATATCCCTCCATCCACTTTACCATCATTACTTCCAATGCCTAATATCCCTATCATTCATAATACCCCTCGCATTCCTAATCATGACCAACAAATGTACACATTGTCTAAACAAGGAGCTTCCACTCATTCCACCCACCACATGGGATTCAAAATAAGCATTTGGATGCCTCTACATATAAAGACAAAAATCCTAAGGGTCCTAATGCCTTAGGGTACAAATACAAAGAATCAAAACAAAATACATTCAAAAATTCATCCAAGCCCATACCTCCAAAAGCAAAGTCAAAAAGTAAAATGGTTTGGGTTCCTAAGCAAAAAACAATCAAATCAAATGAGTCATCCACATCTCAAAAATCCCAACCATCCCCTTCCATCCAAAATTCCCATTCCATCCAAAAGTTTCAAAAATCCCACATGCACAACAAAAAGTATAAAAATACTAAGTCTATGTGGGTAGCTAAAACCCTAAATTGACCATCCCCTAAGCAAACATCACCATTACTTCCTACACCACCTTCCAATCATAAGCTTCAATGTTTATCACAGTGTGTGCAACTGTTGGTCATGATTCCATTCTCACATACATCCATCACCCCATCATTCAAGTATTATACTACATATCTCCCTCATCCTATCCCTATGGTCCATGCTTTTGCATAAACCTTTCATCCATCATTGCATAAATCCTACATAATCCACTATCATTCCCTACATAATCCACATCATAATCCACTATCTACCTTATCCATCCCACTTTCATGCAATTCCCTTACCAACATCTATGAGCATAATGACACTTGACATGGTCCATACGACGACATCCATCTCTAATGGGACTATCACCTTTCATGGCACTAGACACTTGAGTCCCTCCTATCCATATTCCCCTTCTCCCATCTTCAAAAGTCAAAAAAATAGAAAAAAAAGTAAAGAGAAATCCCTTCATCCAATGGTGAAAACCACCCTTGGTGGTGCCTTGGATAAATACCATGATGAAAACTTGGCAAGCAGGTATCATGTGTAGGTTGATCTTCTATGTCACCTACACTTGGGGGTACCTTGTCTCATCCAACCTATCATTTTCCATCCTATCATATCTTACCATTCTCACCCACATACACATACCTATCCTATTGAGTCCATTCATCCTCCCTTCTTCCTTTTGATCTTGATAAAGATTGGGGTCAAAATGTTGACAAATGTTTTGGTTATCTCTTGATATACCTCATCCTTCCAAACAATCCTATCATCATCCCATCATCCCACGCTTTGTCATGTAAAATCCTAAGTGTTGCACCTAGAATGGGGCATGTTGTTCCTATGTGACATAGTCCTTGGAGATCACATCCTTTCTCTCTTACACATACATCCATTCCATATATTGTTGCCTATCCTTTATCATCCTACACTCATCCTCGCACCTAGACTTGGTTTCCCCCCTTGTCATTGGTATCTAGCACAAAGGCTATTCAAATTGCACTCCAATGCCACCTCAAAACATATCAAAACCAAAAAAATCAAATATATTCAAAATCCAAAAAAATCAAAACTTTCTGAAAATACAAAAAAACCAAAATATTTCTCAAAAACATATCATCAAAAATCCTAAAAACATCACATATCATCAAAAATCACAAAAAAAAAAAAAATCCTACAAAATCCAAGTAATAAAATTAATCAACTCATCATATCAATCCACCAAATCATTCAATCCATTCATTCAAACTAATTCAATTCATCACCAAATCAATTCTTCAAATCATTCAATTCCCCAACTAAATCACTCAATCAAATATCTCGATCGATCCATTCAAACATCCTAATCATTAACATCATCATATCATTCAAATCAGTTCTTAAAATCATCCACCATCTGGATGGTCAAACTACGTCGCCTCTAAGCTTTCACATAGGCAAGGCCATCTTTGATGCGCCCCTGAGGAATTAGGCCAGTCCCTTAGGGCCCATCAAGTCAACTATCATAATAAGTCATCCCTTAATGAGATGGACACTTTGATCAGACCAAGACAGTCAATCTTTCAAACAAATACACACTCAAAACAATCCCAAACATCAAACAAGACAAGCTATCCAATCAGTCAAACCAATCGATCGCCTCATGATAATCATATGTCACTATCAACTACCCCTATCAGCTATCACATTCCTACACGGAATGGGGCATTGTCAAAACCAAGACTCTATGCCTTATACGACATGCATCATTTCTAAGATCAAACATCAACAATCATTTCAAAGTTTGCGACATTCTTGAAACCAGACCACATGTCTTATACAGGATGTCTCAATCTTATCACTTTCCTTAGGCAAGTAGGGGCATTGTCGAAACTAAACCAGGCATCTTATATGACATGCTTCTATCCTGAAACTAGGCCTCCTTCATCGAATCATCGTAATCAATCAAACACATATCACTTGGAAAAAGGTCCAAATGGTTGTTGGTCTAGTATATCTTATTTTACTATATTATTTTGCAGTCTCATTCTTATGCTTCTCAAGGCAGTCCCTAAGTGATGAAGAGAAGCAAGGATAGACCGAGACCTTTTTCTTTGATTGTTGTTTGTTGTTTATCTTGGCAAAATGACTAGGGCAACTTGGTGCCTTGCATGTGATCAAGATTCCATTGGGTGTGAATCAAAGACATCCTATGCATTGGAAAGAATACATGCTTCCTTGCATCAAGATTTGCACACCTCACAGTTATCTCATCACATATTCTGACAAGATACCATAGTTACTAGTCTGATTTAGGCATTCCTTGTCTATCATGTGCCTGTTTCACAAGGGATCACATTTTTGCACTTTGGCCTCTGTCACGCCATTGTGTTTGTCATCCCTTGACATAATAAGTTCTATGATGATAAACAAAAATTACAAGTGAGAAGCTAAAAAATCTATCAAAGCAAGATCTCATTCCCATTCTTCTAGTCAATCTTTCATTCCTCCACCATATCTCTCTCGCATCTTCATTCTCCACCTTCATTACATCTTAACGTATCATTCATTTCTTCTATCCATTCCCCCATCTTTCTTCCTTGACCAATCCCTTTCATTTCGAGAGCCTACCCGTGTTTGTCCAACCCACCTATCCTCTCAAGGGGGCATCATCATCCTATCTTTCCATCATCATCCTTTTCCTCTATCCATTTCCTTATCTTCTTTGAAATGATGTTGCTCGACATAAATCTCATCATCTCGAACATCATCTCAAAGAGGGGCAAAATGTAGACACCTAAAAGTGTCCTCATATTGCAAAACACAAATCTCTTCCATATTCTACTATTTTTCCCTAATTTTCCTCTATGGTTAAATAATTAATTTTAATTGATTAATTATTTAATTATTCACTATCCCCTTTCCTCCTTTAATTTAAAGAAATAAACATTTAATTAAATTATAAGCCTTGTTCTAATTAAATAGGTCTCACCTATTTAATTTAATCCCATCACATTATTCCCCTTCTCAAATAAATTAAATAAATGTACACCATTTATTTAATTTAAAAATCATATTACACTTCACCATTTCCTTAAATAAAAAATTATCCTTTGTCCTTTTGTGGCTAGAAACCCTAATCAATCATAGCCCTTCATTTCATCCAAAAGTCAACATTGAATCTGAGCCCTCCATTCAAACAAGCTCTTCTATAAAACACCTCCTCCAACTCATTTTCATCTCTCTTAGGTCTTCTCTCTTAATCTCTTAGCTCTCTAAGTTCTAGAATCTCCCTATTTTTCTTACAATCTCCAATATCTTGCTATTAATCAATTTGAGCTTCTCAAGGTCTTTGCAGTCTTGCAAATCTGAAAACAATAATGCAAGGTTAAGGAGGACAATGGAGATAGGTCAATACTAGCTCAGATTCTTAGTTTATTTTTGTTTGTTTGATTGATTTTCTAGGCTAGATTGCACTCCATTGGGAGCTAGGGTTAGCTGTAGTTTAATTTCTGCATGTTAGCTAGCTTTTTCCCTATCTCAATCCCATTATTCTTCTAAAATTAAATAAATTTTCAAAATTTATTTAATTTGCCCCTTTTAAATAAATAAAATTAATATTTTATTTATTTATATTTTCATTATGCATATAAATTAAATAAATTTATTTATTTAATTTATATTTATTCTTCCAATTTTCTAAATTTAGCTTTTTCCTCTATCATATCTTATCATTTTTCTCTTTTATCACTTTCTTCTATGTGTACAAGTTGGCCTTGTCCATAGTTTGTCAAAAATTAAATACAAAATATAATTTAATTGGTTTAAAAATCAATCATCCTTGTCATCCGTAGAAAAGCATCCTATTTTAAGAAAATCAATCTTATCTCCACCAACAAAGCCAACTAAATCATTTAATAAAAGCTATTCCTATGGACAAATGTCTTGTACACATTCATCCATGCCTATTGAATTATCTCAACCATTGATGTAGCCACTTTTTCTCCAATGTTGATCAATCTTAGTTGAGAGATATATATATATATACACCCTCTCATTTCATTTCAACACACAATCTCTATAGCGTCCAAATTATCATCTTATGCATATCACCTCCATTGAGCATCCATTAAGCATTTTGAGCATATCATCTATTATCATGGCAGCTTTGGCAATTATGGTTGTTCACTTAAATGAGAAGTAATCCACATTCAACCAAGGAATCCATACAATCTAGGTGACATTGTTCTTTGATTTACTTTCATTTTGTATCATTTAGATAGATTTCTTGAAGGTGGTAGGATTGGGTTTTGATTGTAATGCTTGATCTTATTAACTTGATTTTTCCTATTCACACATTCTGGCATGCCCGGTGGGACTCACGTCCTTGATTGATTTTTTATTGAAAAGTCATTTTTTGAAGTCTAGGTATAGAATAGTGAAATTGATCGGCATAAAATCTCATTTGGTCTGTGGAAAATCACCTTTGAATGGCTCCGCATCACCTATAGTTTGCATCTGATCGCCTTTGGTTGGCCGGAAGTCACCTCTGGTTATATTAGGGTTTTATTGATAATCTTTCTTTGCAAGGTTTCTTTGATCTTAGTGTATCTAATTTGGGTTGCAAGCTAGTTTATTTGCTAACCCTAACTATTTGTTTCATCCTCAAGCTAGTTTATTTGGGGTTTGGTTTATCTTTTGACCTAATCATATCACATCATTGGATCTTTTGTGTTTTGGCTGCAGGGTACATATTTGGTTCAATAAATCCATCTTTCTAGGTTATCAGGGCTTTATATATCTATTTTATGATCATTTATTTGGCTCTGTTATTTGCATTTTTTAGGTTTTAGACATCCAAACGCCTCTGGACAATAAAAATTTGCCTCTACGCAATGTCAGATCACCTTTACACAACCCAAGATCACTTATGAGCAACAAAAAATTACCTTTGGTAAAATATAGTCACTTTTGATTCGCTGTTAATCACTTTTGCATTATGTTTCGTCACTTTTGGTCTGAACTATTGTAATCTGGGTTTCTTTGAAGCTAACATCTATTGGTGTAGCTTTTTATCGATTGTTAAAGAAAGGTGGATCTGAAACTACTCAAGAGACTTGAGTTTTGTTTGACAGTGGGTGTATGGTGCAGGGCACCTAAATCATTTTGATTGCATTTTTGATAAGTTGTGGTTTTTGCTCAATGTGTTTTGTAATAAGGCTTTAGCCATGGATGTAAGGTCTTTTTGTGTGGTCAAGATGATTGGGGTAATCATATAAACCTCAATCATTCTTAGTCCATTTGGACCCTAGTTGAGTCATTTAGGCCTAGTAGGTCTAATGTTGATTTTTTGAGTCTAGTTGGTAGTCTTAATGTTTTGTCATGTTTTTGGGAGTATGGTGGATGTTTAGGTTCCATTGGCCAAGAAAAACTAATCGACATCCTTGTGTCAAGGCAAAAGTGCCATAGTTGTCCAAATGTGTCATGTACTTGAGCGGTTCCAACCCACTTTTGATGGTTGCAACTGCTTTGGGAAGCTGCATACCGACTTGGATCGGTTGATATGGTGGACATCTTGCTCCAGGATGGGAGAGAAGATTTTCTACAGAGTTTTGGGCACAAAATCAATAGAAACTGATTGTTTTTCCTTGCATTTCTGTGGTTGTACGGTCTGTACGGATTGGTAGAGTAGATTGATGTGATTTTTCTAAAAATAGGTTGAGTCAGGGTTCGAATGCAACAATTTTGAGGTCTTGAAGTGGTTTCAGGAGGGAGATATTGCATTCTGATTCCAAACTGGTCTAAAAACCCTGTCTTCTAGGGTTTGTCATACAAATCCGGCCCTAGAATGCATTCCAATTGGTGAAATCTCATACAAATCAGTGAAATGCAAGCTAGGGATGTAATTTACATGATTCCAAAAGCATTTGGTTGGGAAAGACTATTTTTGATTTCTGGAGTGATGCCCTAGGTCAAGTATTCATAGGTATTTGACCAAAAATGTGCAATTTAGTGTTGTATATGACCAAATCTGAAAGGTGGATGAATGCTTGATGGTTTTATGAGATGTTTGCATGTGGTGGAAGAGATCCAAGTTCTTGTCCCTGATCTATGGCCCCAATTTGAACCCTTTGCTTTGTAACCTAGACCTTAAGTGATCAATTAGGCCTAGAGACCTAGTGGGTGTTTTGAGTTGCTGGAGTAGAGTGTGAATAGGAGACTTGGAGGTTTGTTAGGGTTCCCTGAAGGGTATTCAAATCCACCATTTATTTGCATGGTCATTTAGGGTTTTGTCAAGTTGTGTGGTGGAAATAGGTTTAGAAGGGCTAGTAGCCTTACTAGGAAGGTTGGAGAATTGTGAGAAGTTGGGAATCAAACCAACTATATAAAAGGTGTTTATGGACCTGTATTAAGGTGTGGAAGTAGCCTTGAGGGTTGAATAATAGCCTAGATACCAAATCCCTAATTTGCCTTTGGTGTGACTTTGGTTGGATTGAGGTAGTGAAGTGGGTGAGTGGGCAAAGAAGACTAAACCATTGTTGCTTCCCTTGTGCCACTCTGCATCAGGTGGTATCAGAGCCATCAAAGAGATGGGAGATAGAGAAGAAGAGGAGGAAATTTCTCAAAAGGTGACAAATGCCGAATTGGCAAAGATAGTGAGAGAGCAAGCAGCCAAGAACAAAAGGATGGAGGCCGAGATAGAGAAGTTGAAGAAGGATAAGGATAAGAAGAAGAAGCCAGAGGTCATATTGGATTCAGATGAAGAGGATCAAGATGAAGAAAAAGGTGAGCCCATGGAAGAGCCACAAGGAGGCATGTCAGAAAGACAATTCTTAGATGCACTTGGAAAGTTGAGTAGGAAGGACACTAAGGTGGACTTACCTATGTTTCCTGGTAAGATGAACCTAGAGGAGTGCCTAGATTGGATAGAGGCAATGGAGAACTATTTTGAATGTGAAGAAGTGGCAGAAAATTAGAAAGTGAGGATTGCCAAATCTAGAATGAAAGGGCCAGCCTTGAGTTGGTGGAACTTCATTCAAAATGAGAGGATAGAAGATGATAGGAACCCTATCACTGCATGGAAGAAGATGGTGCTTGAAATCAAGAAGCAATTTGTTCCTGAAGACTATGAAGTCAACTTGCACAAAAAGTTGCAAAACTTGAGACAGAAGGACATGGATGTGAGCACATACACCGAGAAGTTTCACAAGATGTCTTTGAAAGCCAAGATGCCTGAGAATGAAAAACAAAAGCTTGCAAGGTATCTTAATGGTCTTAAGTTCTCCATTCAAGATGAATTAAGTCTCTTTATCCCTGAGACAGTCCATAAGTGTTTTCAAATGGCATTGAGGATTGAAGACAAACAAAGAAGGAGAGGTGATTCAAACAACAGAGGCAGGGGCAATCTGAATTTCAGAGGCAGAGGCAGATTTCAGAACAAAGATAACTCTTCTAGACCCCAAGACGGTAGAGCACAAGAAGGCAGTCAAGGGCAGGCTGACAAAAATAGTGCTAATCAGGGTCAGTTTAGAGGGAGAGGTAATAGTAGAGGAAGAAGTGGAGGTAGGGGTTCCAATGTGTTCACTGGAAGGTGTTTCTCCTGCAATCAGATAGGACATCAGTCCTTTAGGTGCCCAGAGAAGATGGGAAACAACTCTGCAAATCAGAAAGATAGAAGGGTGTAGCTCCTTCAAGAGGATGACTGTCAAAGCACCACATCTTACCAAACTACCTCTTCTAATCCTGCAGCACCAGAGAGTGGAGAATGCATCATGTTTAACCGGTCTCTCATCATGCCAGACACCAAGGAGCAGCCCCAAAGAAATAATTTGTTTAGAACCACTTGCAAGGTGAAAGGGAAAGTCTACAAGGTAATAGTTGATTCAGGTTCTTCTAAGAATTTAGCTTCTAATGAAATGGTGAATAAGTTAGGATTGCAAAGGATACCTCATCCTAACCCCTATAGAGTCTTTTGGCTAACTAAGGACCAACAAATTGTGGTGAAAGAACAATGTTGGGTTGAATTCAAGATAGGTGAATATCATGATAGGATTCTTTGTGAGATAGTGGATATGGATGCATGCCACCTTCTTCTTGGCAAACCTTGGCAACATGATACAAGTACCCAACATGAGGGTAAGCAAAATGTAATTCATTTGTCTAAAAATGGTGAAAATTTCACAATGACTCCTTTGATGGATGATAGCAAGGAAAAGATCATTCCTAGTTCAGTTATGTTGGTAGGTGAAAAGGAGTTTTTGGCTAACCTCAAGGAGGAGAAAGTGCCATGTTTTGCAGTAGTTATCAAGCCCAAGGATGCAAATCCTAAGAAGACCAAAGTGCAGTAGCCTCTTAGGAGGATTGGACCAAAAGAGGTGGAGGAACTATTGGAGAAGTTTCATGATGTGATAGCCGATGAAGGTAAGGATGCCCTTCCACCAAAGAGGGAGATTAGTCATTGCATTGGTCTCATCCCTGGATCCACCCTACCAAACCAAGCAGCCTACAAGCTGACCCCGAAGCAAAATGCAGAAGTGGCAAGACAAATTCAAGACTTGTTGGATAGAGGACTTATAAGGAGTATTAGTCCATGTGTAGTACCTGCAGTACTTGCACCCAAGAAGGAAGGAACATGGAGACTATGCACTGATTCCAGGGCCATCAACAAGATTACTATCAGGTATAGATTTCCAATTCCTAGAATAGAAGATTTAATGGATTGTTTGGGTGGGGCTAATATTTTACCAAGATGGATCTAAAAAGTGGTTATCACCGAATTAGGATAAGGGAAGGGGATGAGTGGAAAATTGCCTTCAAAACCAATGAAGGGCTATTTGAATGGGTTGTGATTCCTTTTGGCTTATCAAATGCACCAAGCACCTTCATGAGGTTGATGAATGAGGTGCTAAAACCATTCCTTAACAAGTTCATTGTTGTATATTTGGATGATATATTGGTTTTCAGTGAGAGCAAGGAAGATCACATAAGGCATATCCATCAAGTGCTTAGGAGGCTTCAAGAGGAGAAGTTGAGAATTAACCTTGATAAATGTGTCTTCCTACAAGAAGAATTGACATTCTTGGGGTTTTTCATCTCTAAGGGTAGCCTCAAAATGGATCCAAGCAAGGTGGAAGCCATTCTTAATTGGCCAACACCTACTACAGCCTCTGAGGTAAGGAGTTTCCATGGTTTGTGCAGTTTTTATAGAAAGTTCATTAGAGGGTTTAGTGCCATTTGTGCTCCACTTGTTGACACTATAAAAGGGGGCAAGAAGTGTGTGTTTGTGTGGACAAATGAGGCCAATCAAGTCTTTGAACTGTTAAAGAAGAAAATATCAGAAAAACTGGTCCTTGTGCTACCTGATTTTGATAAAACCTTTGTGGTTGAGTGTGATGCAAGTAAGAGGGCTATTGGGGGAGTCCTAAGCCAAGATGGGAGGCCTGTAGCCTTCTTTAGTGAGAAGTTAAACGAGGCAAAATAGAACTATTCTACCTATGATCTAGAACTATATGCAATGGTCTAATCATTGAGGAAGTGGAGACACTATTTATTATGCAAGGAGTTTGTTGTTTTTACTGATAACCATGCTTTGAGCTTCTTGAACAGGTAGGAGAAATTAAACCACAGGCATATCAAGTGGATGGAGTACATCCAAGCATATACATTCTCCATTAAGCATAAGAAAGGACTGGCCAATAAGGTAGCCGATGCCTTAAGTAGGAGGAATCTTGTTGTGCAAACCATTCAGTTGGAAAATATAGGTATACATGCCTTTAAAGATCAGTATGCAAAAGATGAAGACTTCAAGGAACCTTACCATATTTCTAAAGCCATGACAGGCAGGTATAATACTGATTTTTCTAATTTTCTGATACAAGATGGCTTTCTTTTCAAAGGCAGCCTATTGTGTATCCCAAGAGGGTCTGTTAGAGAGAATATTATTCAGGAGAAGCATTGTGGCAGCATGGCAGGCCACTTTGGCATTGATAAGACCCTAGACTTGGTTAGAAGATACTACTATTGGCCAAAATTGCCAACTGATGTAAGAAAGTTTGTAGAAACTTGTCAAATTTGCCAAAGAGCCAAGGAACATACATCAAATGCGGGTCTATACACTCCACTACCTATTCCTTCAAAGCCTTGGGATTCCATAAGCATGGACTTTGTACTTGGTTTGCCTAGGACCAAGAATGGACATGATAGCATCTTTGTGGTTGTTGATAGGTTCTCAAAAATGGCTCACTTCATCCCATGTAAAACCACACATGATGCCTCACATATTGCAGGACTTTTCTTCAAGGAAATAGTTAGATTACATGGTTTATCTTTGTCCATAATCTTTGATAGAGACCCCAAGTTCATAGGACACTTTGGAAAAGACTAGGTGCCAACTTGTCATTATCATCAGCCTATCATCCTCAGTCTGATGGTCAGACTGAGGTGATTAACAGGTCACTTGGCAACCTCCTAAGGTGCCTCACAAAGGAGTAGGGTGCTAGTTGGGATTCAGTTTTGGCTCAGGCAGAATACTCTTACAATGACATTGTGAATAGGAGTACCAGCCTGTCACCTTTTCAAATTGTTTATGGCACTCACCCAAGGGGTATTTTGGAACTTAGAGAAGTTAGAGGACCGGAGAAGAGTAGTGCATTGGTTGAAGACTTTGTCCAAGTGATGAGAGATATCCATGAGAAAGTAAAATAGAGGTTATAGTCCACCTCTGTAAAGTACAAACAGTCTGCTGACAGAAAGAGAAGGGATCTGTAGTTCAAAGAAGGGGATTTGGTCATGGTGCATCTAAAAAAGGAGAGGCTACCTATAGGTAAATACACCAAGCTACTTATGAAGAAGATTGGGCCTTATGAAGTGCTAAAGAAATGTGGAGAAAATGCCTACAAAATTAGGCTTCCGGATGGCATTGCTTTGTCACCAATCTTTAATGTATCAAATCTTTATCCCTATAAGGGATCTGATCCTTAGACATTTGTTGTAGAAGAACAAACTGATCAGACACTTCAAGACTTGATTCCTTCATCTCCTGATCAGATTGAATGCATTTTGGACAACCGGATTGCAAAACAAACAAGGAGGCATACTTATTATGAATATTTGGTGAAGTGGCTCAATAAGCCTCAAGAAGATGCAACTTGGATGAGTAGAGAAGCCATTGATAAGGCAAGATTCACATTTGACAGCATTCCCAACTCAAGAGACTTGAGTTTTGTTTGACAGTGGGTGTATGGTGCAGGGCACCTAAATCATTTTGATTGCATTTTTGATAAGTTGTGGTTTTTGCTCAATGTGTTTTGTAATAAGGCTTTAGCCATGGATGTAAGGTCCTTTTGTGTGGTCAAGATGATTGGGGTAATCATATAAACCTCAATCATTCTTAGTCCATTTGGACCCTAGTTGAGTCATTTAGGCCTAGTAGGTCTAATGTTGATTTTTTGAGTCTAGTTGGTAGTCTTAATGTTTTGTCATGTTTTTGGGAGTATGGTGGATGTTTAGGTTCCATTGGCCAAGCAAAACCAATCGACATCCTTGTGTCAAGGTAAAAGTGCCATAGTTGTCCAAATGTGTCATGTACTTGAGTGGTTCCAACCCACTTTTGATGGTTACAACTACTTTGGGAAGCTGTATACTGACTTGGATCGGTTGATATGGTGGACATCTTGCTCCAGTATAGGAGAGAAGATTTTCTACAGAGTTTTGGGCACAAAATCAATAGAAACTGATTGTTTTTCCCTACATTTCTGTGGTTGTACAGTCTGTACGGATTAGCAGAGTAGATCGATGTGATTTTTCTAAAAATAGGTTGAGTCAGGGTTCAAATGCAACAAGTTTGAGGTCTTGAAGTGGTTTCAGGAGGGAGATATTGCATTTTGATTCCAAACTGGTCTAAAAACCCTGTCTTCTAGGGTTTGTCATACAAATCCGGTCCTAGAATGCATTCCAACTGGTGAAATCTCATGCAAATAGGTGAAATGCAGGCTAAGGATGTAATTTACATGATTCCAAAAGCATTTGGCTCTGGGAAAGACTGTTTTCAATTTCTGGAGTGATGCCCTAGGTCAAGTATTCATAGGTATTTGACCAAAAATGTGTAATTTAGTGTTGCATATGACCAAATCTGAAAGGTGGATGAATGCCTGATGGTTTTCTGAGATGTTTGCATGTGGTGGAAGAGATCCAAGTTCCTGTCCCTGATCTATGGCCCCAATTTGAACCCTTTGCTTTGTAACCTAGACCTAAAGTGATCAATTAGGCCTAGAGACCTAGTGGGTGTTTTGAGTTGCTGGAGTAGAGTGTGAATAGGAGACTTGGAGGTTTGTTAGGGTTCCCTGAAGGGTATTCAAATCCACTATTTATTTGCCTAGTCATTTAGGGTTTTGTCAAGTTGTGTGGTGGAAATAGGTTTAGAAGGGCTAGTAGCCTTACTAGGCCAAGTGAAGGTTGGAGAATTGTGAGAAGTTGGGAATCAAACCAACTATATAAAAGGTGTTTAAGGACTTGTATTAAGGTGTGGAAGTAGCCTTGAGGGTTGAACAACAGCCTAGATACCAAATCCCTAATTTGCCTTTGGTGTGACTTTGGTTGGATTGAGGTAGTGAAGTGGGTGAGTGGGCGAAGAAGACTAAACCATTGTTGCTTCCCTTGTACCACTCTGCATCACAATTGACTTCTATAAATGTAAAATTTGATGAAGAAGTTAGAGCTCTCTTGATATTATGTTCTTTTCCTAGAAGCTGGAATAGTTTGGTAATGGCGGTTAGTAACTCTGTTTCTGGTTCAAATACCCTAAAATTTGATGATGTTGTTGGTGTTATTCTGAGTGAGGAAATTCATAGGAAAAGCTTAGGTGGGTCCACATCAAGTAGTGTTTTGAATGCAGAAAGCAGGAGCGGATCAAAGGAGAGAGGAAAAGGTTCTAGAGGTCATGGGAAGTCACGAGGAAAATCAAAGGATAAGAGATCCCAATCCAGAGGACAGAAGGATTGCTGGTATTGTGGGAAACCAGGTCATTTGAAGAAAGATTGTTGGTCTCAGAAAAATAAAGGAGACAAACAAGAAGGCAATAAGGAGGCAAATGGGGTAAGTAATAAATCTGAAGATGATGCTTTGATTCTTTCCCTAGATAATGCTGATGATTCATGGGTTTTAGATTCAAGGGCCTCATTTCATGCTACACCCCATAGAAGTTATTTTCTTGATTATGTCCAAGGGGATTTTGCGCTGGTTTATTTGGGAGATAACTAACCCTGTCAGATTGTTGGAAAGGGAAGAATCAAGATTAAGTTACAGAATGGGAATCATTGGCTACTACAAGAGGTAAGGTACATTCCAAGGCTCAGTAGGAATTTAATTTCAGCAGGGAAGCTAGCTGAAGAAGGTTACATTGTTACATTTACTAATAAAAATTGGAAGGTTTCAAAAGGTGCCTTAATAGTAGCAAAATGTGTGAAAGTAGGCACCTTATATCTTTGTATAGGTCATACTGTTCCTTCTACTTTAGCTGTTGCAGAGAAAAAATAAACAGGTTCAGGAACAGTTGCTGCAGGTTCGCAGGAAGAGGCTGAAATAGATGCTGCAAGTTCTGAGACAACACTGTGGCATAACAGACTTGGGCATATGAGTGAAAAAAGTATGAAGTTAATTCATTCTAAGAAAGTTTTACCAGGTCTAAAATGTATTAATATGGATTATTGTGAAAGTTGTGTGTATGGAAAACAAAAGAGATTTAGTTTTCTAAAGGATGGGAAGCAAAAGAAAGATGAAAAGTTGGAGCTTGTGCATACAGATGTATGGGGACCGGCTCAGGTATCTTCTCTTGGTGGCTCTCGGTATTATGTTACATTCATAGATGATGCAACTAGGAAGGTTTGGATTTATTTCCTTAGGCATAAATCTGATGTATTTGAAACATTTAAGAAATGGAGAAGCTTGGTTGAGAATGAGACAGGTAAAAGATTAAAATGTCTCAGATCTGATAATGGTGGTGAGTATTATAGCAAAGAATTTGAGGATTATTGTTCCTTTAATGGAATTCATATGCAGAAAATAGTTCCAGGGAGTCCATAGGAAAATGGAGTGGCTGAACGCATGAATAGGACAATAATGGAGCATGCAAGGACCATGAGATTGCATGCTGGGATGCCTTTAAATATGTGGGCAGAGGCTATCAACACCGCTATATATTTAATTAACAAAGGTCCTTCAGTTCCTTTGGGCTATGGTATTCCAGAGGATGCATGGAAAGGTAAGAAGGTGAGTTATTCTTTTCTCAAAACCTTCGGATGTGGAGCATTTGCACATGTAGATTCTAAAAATTGAACCAAGCTGGATGCAAAATAAAAAAAATGTACCTTCGTTGGATATGGCATTGATGAATTTGACTATAGGCTTTGGGATTTTAAAAATCAAAAAATTCTGAGAAGTAGGGATGTTATATTCAATGAGAAGGTGTTGTACAAAGATCAGTTGTATCAGCATGAGAAGAAAGAAAAGGATTATGTGGTGATGGATGATACTCCAAATAGTGATGTTCTAGTGGTTCCACATGCTCCGCAACAACAACAAGAAATACCACAAAATCCAATGAATGTTAGACGGTCAACAAGGCTAAGTAGATCTCTTGAAAGATTTTCTCCCTCTTTGTATTCTATTTTATTAACAAATGCTGGTGAACCAGAAGGGTATGATGAAGCTATGCAGGTGAATACAAGGGTTCAGTGGGAGCTTGCAATGAAAGAAGAAATATACTCCTTGTTGAAAAATCAGACTTAGGAATTATGTAAGTTGCCTGCAGGTAAAAAGGCTTTACCAAACAAATGGGTTTATCAGCTGAAAGAGGAAGATAGAGGTAAGAAAAGATTTAAAGCCAGGTTAGTTGTAAAAGGATTTGCACAGAAAAAGGGCATTGATTTTGATGAGATATTTTCTCCGGTTGTCAAGATGACTTCTATTTGTATTGTTTTAAGTATTGTGGCTGCTAAAGATTTGCATTTGGAACAACTAGATGTGAAAACTGCCTTTGTCCATGGTGATTTGGAGGAGGAGATATACATGGAACAACCCCAAGGATTTGAGGTCAAAGGTAAGGAGAAACTGGTGTGCAGATTGAAGAAGAGTTTATATGGTCTGAAACAAGCACCTCGGCAATGGTATTTGAAATTTGATAGTTTTATGGACAAGCAAGGCTACAGTCGGTGTAATTCTGACCATTGTGTTTATTTTAAGAGATTGGATAATGATAGCTACATTATTTTATGTTTATATGTTGATGACATGCTTGTAGCTGGGTCTAACATGGATCACATAAGAGAGTTAAAACAACAGTTAGCACAGTCATTTGCTATGAAGGATTTGGGGGCAAAAAAACAAAGCCTTGGTATGAAAATTTGCAGAGATAGGCAGCACAGAAAATTGACTCTATCTCAGGCTACTTATGTTGAAAAGGTGTTGCAGAGATTCCATATGGAGAATGCAAAAGCTATCAGCACACCTTTTCCCAGTCATTTAAAATTGACTAAGGAGATGTGTCCAAAGACGCAAGAAGGAAGAAAAAATGTCCAAGGTACCATATGCTTCAGTTGTAGGAAGTTTAATGTATGCCATGGTATGCACGAGACTAGATATTGCACATGATTTAGGAGTCGTAAGTAGGTATATGAGTCATCCCAGATTGGAGCATTGGAATGCGGTAAAATGGATTCTCAGATATTTGAGAGGTACATCCAATAAACACTTATGTTTTAGGGGCTCTAATACTGATTTAGTAGGTTATGTAGACTTAGATTTGGTAGGTGATATTGATACTAGGTGGAGTACTACAGGTTATGTCTTTACTATAGGTGGGATAGCGGTGAGTTGGATTTCTAGGTTGCAAAAGGTGGTTGCTTTATCCACCATAGAGGCAGAGTATGTAGTTGCAACAGAGACAAGCAAGGAGATGATATGGCTGCAATCTTTCATGGAAGAATTGGGCAAACAACAGGCTAATAGTTCTTTGTATACAAACAGTCAGAGTACCATACATCTTGCAAAGAATTCTGCCTTGCATTCAAATACCAAACACATACAGTTAAGGTATCACTTTATTCAGTCGGTGTTGGATGATGGACAGTTAAGGCTAGAAAAGATACATTCAGATGAAAATCTAGCGGATATGTTTACAAAGATAGTGACAAGGGAGAAGTTGAGCTCCTCTTCAGCTTCAGTTGGTCTTCAAGACTGAAACAATAAAATCAGAACAACATAGTCCAAGGTGCTTATTTCTAGTGGGAGCTGCACACGCAGCGGTGTCATCCAAGATTAGTCTCCAAGTGGGAGATTGTTGGTAGGTGGCGACTGATCAGGAAAGTACTGTACACTAGCCATGTATCCTCACCGAGGTACATCCAATTTTTTTTTCTTAAGCCAACATAAAAAAACCTTATTTTTGTAACCGACATAAGGCTTGATAAAAGTAGCTAAGGGTTAGGGTTTTGGTTGATATTTATTGTATTGTAGCATTTGCAATGGTATTGAGTTGTAGGGATTGCTGGTTGTAATCACTTTGATTTACTGGATAATAATATTGGACTCTCTGTTGGTGGATGCAACCTAAGTTTAGGTGAACCATGTTAAAACTTGTCTCTCGCTATTATTATTTCTATGTATTTCCATTCCTTTGTTTAATCTTTATTTGCTTTTAATTGATATCTTCTGCTGGCTAACCCTAACAGTTCCACCAAATTTCAACCAACATATGTCTTATATCAAGCCATCCTTTGGTTCACATGCCGTACAAACTCGAGACATTACTCCATCACCAAACTCATACACATTCCCATCATTTGATAACCAAGGTCAAAACACATATACCTCGCCATATAATACATCACAACAATATCCTCCAAATCAAACTCTGATGTACCAAATACCTCATCCAAGCCATCAAAATCCCTCAAAGCAACAACAACCATCTACATCAGATTTTGAGCAATGATTTAATTAGTTACAACAAGTCACAAATATGAGTATGAGCCAAACAAAGAAGACATTTTCCTTTGAGGAAGTATGCCCATAGCCTTTTGATAAGTCACTTCAAATGATACCTTTTCCTCCACATTTTGAGATACCACAATTTGAGAAATACAAAGGAAAAGATGATCCAAATGACCATCTTAGAGCATTTTATGTAGCTTGTCTTAACGTTGCTTATAATGACACATATCTTCTATGCCTATTTCCTTATAGTCTTGGGGGACAAGCTATGGAATAGTTTTCTCACCTACCTCTAGGCATCAAGTCATTTAAAGAGTTGGCAAGAAAATTTGCATCCCACTTTGCTTTCAATTAGAAAATGAGATATCCATGAATAATCTTGTCAACAACAAACAGTGAAATTGGGAAACCTTCTCATCCTTCATCCAACGATGGTGAAATATGGCGAGTAAGCTCTCATGGCAGATGCCTGAGAAACAACAAGTCAATATCTTTGTCCAAAATCTCCATCCTGAACTATCATTTCAATTACAGCTGCAAAGTGCCATTACTTTTGATGAACTCATATCCAAGGGAACAAACATTGAAAAAGATTTAATTTCCAAAGGTCTAATCAAGATTTTCAAGGAAACAAAAGACAATGGACAATCTTCAAGTGATAAATCCTGCTTTTGGAACAAGAACAAAAATGTTGTCAATGATGGCATTGTTGATGCAAAGAATGTTCAAACCATGAAGGCTCCCATCCATATCCAAGCGGCATCCAAGAGCACACCCTTTGTTCTAAGAAACCAAGCTATGACAAATCCATCACCTAAAGTTCAATTCACTCCTTTAGGAGAATCTATTGAATCTGTCCTCAAAAAGCTATTACAAGCCAACAAGATCACATTGCCTGAAGCTCGACCACATGAAGAACCATAATTTAAACCAAATTGGTATAAAGACAACGAATACTGTGATTATCATAGAGTGAAAGGACATAATGCAGCTGGTTGTATGAAATTGAAATATTTGATTCAGAATCTTATTGATCAAGGAGAAATCAATATTAATATTGATCCACCAAAACAAACGACAAATTATGACCTTGATGCTTTCAAGAATCCACTTCCACCACACGATAAAGCAAGTGTCTCTAATACAGGGAAGAATGTCCATTATACTTATGAGTCATCTACCATTGGTTGTATCAAACAAAATAACATATCTACCTTTACCATAAGGGGAAAAGCACCTAATTATGCTGTTACCACCCATCGAGGCCATGTTACTATTCAAGGAGCACCACCTACCATACACCTAAACTCTAGATATAATATCCTTGACCATCTAAGTAAGACTCCTGCTCATATTTCCATTTTGGAATTACTGCGTATATCACCTGCCCATAAAGCTATCTTAGATAAAGCTTTACAAGCATCGTCGGTACCCAATGACATTGATACTACACAATTCCAAGCCATGGTAGCAACTATTGCATCACCCTATCATCTGACCTTCTCTGAAAAAGACCTTTCATCGTCCAATCCATCCCATAATGATGCTCTCCATATCGAAGTCTACATAAACCAATGCCGAGTCAAATGAATACTAATAGATGGTGGAGATGGGTTAAATATATGTTCTCTAAAGCTTGTAAAACAATTGGTATATTTTGAGGATCACATTGACACTACCAAGAGAATAACTATTAAGGCATATGATGATGTAGAGAGACAATCTGAAGGAATTAGATTTCTCCCTATCCAGGTTGGTTCTGTTACTACTGATACCCATTGTCAAGTCCTGGACATTGAATTGCCTTACAACATTATCCTTGGCCATCCTTGGATACATGCTATGAAAGTGGTTCCATCTACATATCATCAATGTTTGAAATTTCCTTACAATGGTGTTGAAATCATGATCCCTGCCGATCCTAATCCATTTGAGTTTTCTTGAGCCTTCCAAGCCAAATACCAAAATCCTAACTGTATACCCATCAACACCGAAGCCCATCCATCTACATCCTATGTTGATCCATCTGATTTAAATAAGCCTTCATCTAGTAAATCCATTCCCAATATTGATGTTCAATACAAAGAGAAAGGACTTGGTGAATATAGTCTACAAGAATCTTGTTGTTTAGGAGTCTTACCCTTATCACCTAAATCCTATGGTCAACCATCAATATCCAAAGCTACCTCATCCAAAGCTACTATCACCATTCCTCCAACCGTGTTCATTAAATCAGGAATGCTAGAAGATGAAGCTATTGATGACATATCCTCTTGGATCTTTTTTGATGAAAATGATCAAGTCACCTTAGAAGTGGAACGTTATGACAATGGATTTCGGATCATCAAGAACATGGGTTACAAAGGGAAAGGAGGTCTAGGACCGCATGGACAAGGACCTATTGAACCTATCATTATCACCAAGAAGTTTAATAAGCAAGGTTTAGGGTACGGTAAGGAGGTTCTGCCTTCCTCATAAATTGAGTATATTCTCGATGAGGTAGCCAAAGCTTTTCCTGCAAAAGAGACCTCTAATCTTTCCACATAACCAAACTATTCCAAGACCTATCCATATTTATGATATCATCTGCCTCATTTACCTCTCAACCTAAATCTACTGACCTTCAACTCGTATATCCCGACCTCATCGATTGGGACCAACAGGGGGCACCTATTCTAGACACATTTCAGAATGATGAAGCCTTAGCAAAGTTCATGGGCTTAAGAAAAGGCATACCATTGGGAGATCACAAAGTGGGATTCATGATGGACCTACCTCAGTTAGCATACTTTTGTGGAAGTGTCAAATCCTTCAATCACAAAAGTGAAATAAATAAAATAAAAAAAGAAAGGTCACTAGGTGAAAACTGAAAGACGCATCTTGACCGTGAAAAAGTAAAAATAAATGATGTATCTGAGGGTGAAAACCTCTTTGAGGCACCCAAGGATGGAGGATTTGACCTTCCCTTGACCATTGAATATCAAGAACGGTCACCTTTGTTGGTAGAGAAATCTCAAGAGATAAATCTAGGTACAACACAGAATCCCAAGATCACATTTCTAACAACATCACTATCAGATCAGGAATGGACAGATTTCACTACCTTCTTCATGAAAAGATCAATCAACTTCATGTGGACTTATGTAGATATGTCAGGGTTGGATCCCTCACTTGTGGTACATCATCTAGCAGTATTTTGAAATGCAAAACCTGTCAAAAAAAAACTACAATAAATGCATCCTCAAATAACACTCTTGGTCAAAGTAGAAATTTAGAAACTGTTGGATGCTAAGTTCATAAGGCCTATTGATTATCCTAAATGGGTTTCAAATCTAGTACCAGTTTCTCAACCGAATGGGGGCATCCATTGCAGCACTGATTTTAGAGATCTCAACAAAGCTTGCCCTAAAGATGATTTTCCACTTCCAAGCATAGATATCATTGTTGATCTTATGACAAGACATGAGATGTTATCACTAATGGATGGATTTTCTGGCTATAATCAAATTTTAATCACTCCCAAAGATCAACATAAAACAACTTTCATATGCCCATGGGGTACTTACTGTTGGCAAGTAATGCCTTTTGGTCTTAAGAATGCAGGGGCTACATATCAACGAGCTATGACTATTATCTTCCACAATCTTTTTCACACCATAATGGAAGATTATGTTGATGATATGTTGGGTAAATAAAAAACCAGAGAAGGTCAGCTAAAAGTACTAGAGCAGATCTTTGACAGAATGGAAAAGTATCAAGTGAGATTAAATCCTAAGAAATGCATATTTGGAGTGACTTCTGGAAAGCTATTGGGTGACATCGTATCTCAAAGAGGCATAGAAGTTGATCCAGATAAGGTAAAAGCTATAGTTAACATGCCTCCACCATCAAATTTGAAATAGCTTCACAGTCTTTGAGGCATATTACAATCTATTCGCAGGTTCATTTCACAACTAGTAGATAAATGTCATCCTTTTCAACACCTTCTCCAGAAGGGAGAACATTTTAAATGGGATGATAAGTGCCAACAAGCTTTTGATCAAATAAAGAAATGTCTAGATACACCTCCCATACTAGTACTTCCTGTGCCTGATCGACCATTGCTACTATACATTTCTTCAACAGCAACAGCTCTAGGTGCCCTTTTAGCTCAACATGATGACTCAAGAAAATAATATACTATCTATTATATCAGTAGAACTCTTGTCGGCTTATGATCTTAATTATTCATCAATGGAAAAAGCAAGTTTAGCTATAGTGTTTGCTTCCCAAAAGTTCTGGCACTATATGTTGAACCAAAGAATGAAGCTCATATCTAAATTTGATCCACTCAAATATCTTCTGTCCAAAGCAGTACTCATAGGTAGATTAGCAATATGGATAATGATTCTCAGTGAATTTGGCATAGAATATGTTGATCTAAAAGCTATAAAAGGACAAGTGCTCACTGATCAACTAACAGAGGCACCAGTGATAGATACTCATCCTATCCATCCTGAGTTTCCTGATGAAGAGTTATTCAATCCATATCCTTCAGTAGTTTGGCAGCTATACTTTGATAGTTCATATACACAACATGGATCTGGAGCTAGAATATTGTTCATCACCCCTCAAGCTGATTGTATACCTAAAACATACATGATTTCTTTCCCTTGTACCAACAACATTGCTGAATATGAAGCCTTGATCACAAGATTATGCATGGATGTACAATGGGATATCAAATAGCTACAAGTTTTTGGAGATTCTCAGCTGGCCATCAAACAAGTTTTGGATGAATATCAAACAAAAGATGAAAAACTCCTCCCATACAAGTTGATGGTAGATGACTTCAAGAAATACTTTTTCAAAATCACATTTTTGCAAATCCCTAGGATAAACAAAAAAGAAGCAGATGCTATGGCTACAATCGATTCTCTTCTAGAAATGCCTACTAATGCACAGAGATGTGAATTTCTAGTCAAACAACTCTTGATTCTTGCTTTTGAAGTCCCACAATCTAAGCTTAAATGTGAAATTGTTGGTCCCAATTCTCCTTGGTATGAGGATATATACAAGTATCTCTGCAATGGTACCCTTCCATTTCAATTATCCAACACACAACGGAAAACCTTTATCCGCCGAGCCTCTCATTACACCATCATTGGAGAAACCCTTTACTATAGGAGTCTCGATGGTATCCTTCTTAGGTGTCTTGGCTTGGAAGAAGCTAAAGTTGCCTTACGCGAGGTACACGAAGGTGTTTGTTGTTCGCATTCCATTGGCCCTAGTCTTACTAAGACACTCTTGAGAGCTAGATATTACTGGCCAACCATAGGGCAAGATGCACAATAATTTGCTAAGATATGTCTACAATGTTAGCAAGATGGGGATTTGATACATGCTCCATCACATGAGCTACAACTTGTCACTACTCCTTGGCCTTTCTCGCAATGGGGACTCAACCTCATAGGAAAGATTCATCCATCCTCATCCAATGGCCATAAATTCATCATTACCACCATTGAGTAATTTACAAAGTGGGTTGAAGCTATCCAATGACCTATATCACCAAAAAACAAAGATCCAAATTCATCCTCTATTACATCATTTGTCGATATGGAGTTCCACAAGCTATCGTTACTGATAATGGACGCCCATTTAAAAATTAATAAGTCTATGATTTATGCAATAAATTCCATATCCAGCATAGGTTTTCCACACTTTATGATCCCCAAAGTAACGGCCAATCCAAGGCTTCTAACAAAACCATTATCAAAATTCTTAAAAAGACAGTCAATGAAGTTGGTTGTGATTGGCATCTACAACTTAATCCAGCTTTGTGGGCTTATCAAACAAGTGTCAAAACTCCTACTGGTGCTACACCCTATGCTCTTACGTATGTCACTGAAGCTATCTTACCTATTGAGGTCGAGATCCCATCGTTGAGAGTTTCCTTACATATATCATTTCTGAGGAGGAGTATAGAATATCCAAATTGAATGATCTCGAGCTACTGGACAAAAGATGCCTCACTGCACTCAATCACCTTCAAGTCTACCAAAATCATCTTCACCATAGTTATAACAAAAAGATTAAGGAAAGAAGGTTCCAGGTGGGTGACCTTGTCCTCAAAGAGAATCAAAGAAACCAACAGGATCATGAAAATAAGGGTAAATTCAAACCAAATTGGATAGGACCTTTTGTGATCACAATAGTCTATGGATCAGGAGCTTATACTCTCTCAACACCTGAAGGCATTCCTTTGGATGAACCTGTCAATAGTGTTCATCTTAAGAAATTTTATGCTTGATCCTTGGAACATCCCCAACAAAAACTCAAAAAAAAAAAATCCGTCCTCTAGTGAAAACCTAGTAAATAGGTGCCTTGGATAAGTACCATAGTGAAAACCTAGCAAACAGGCGCTATGTGCAGAATCAACTCCTACCATCTATTCAGTTTTTGTTTAACATACCATCTATTTCATAATAAACTCCATCCATCCCATAATAAATTCCACCACCTCGGGGTAAGTGCAAGAAGATGGGGGGCCAAAAAGGGGTCTTAAGTGGCCACTTTTTTTTCTGAAATCAGGAAATGCTGGCCTTGGATGAGAAATTGAGCATAGTTACACTCAAAATTTGGAGATGCAACCAAAATAATGTTCGTAGTGCTCTGAGTCTACTTTCTAAACTACTAACGTTTTTTGAAAATGGTATAGATTAAGGGGTTCAAAAGAGGGAGCCACAGAAATTGGTGTTGTTTCTGTCAAAAAAACATAACATAGCATGTTTTGTGGTTCCCTCAAAAGGTTAACTTTTTTTTGGTATTTTTAAAATTGCTTTAGTGAGAAATTAGCTAATAGCATGTAGTTTACGCCTGATTTTTTTGATAATTTTTTGATGAATATTTGATTTTTTACTAATTTTCAAAGTGGACACATCCTAAAAATAGAATTTTGGCCATGCTACCCCTATAAATTTTGAAAACTAATTGAAAATCATTTTTTCTTTTTTTTTTAATATGTGTAGAATGGAGTCTAGTTTCTAAATATGTAATTTTTTTGAAATTTCAATGAATGGTTAATTTACAATGAAAAAAAGACCAAAGAGTGGTTTTTGCCCAAAACCAGACACACAAACAAAAGAAATTAAAGATGAAAGGCTTAACATTGTCAAAATGTGAAAAAAATTGTATCGTTAAATAGCTAAGAGAAAGCCTAACATTACCCAGGTGTTTAATTTGTTTGACCTTGAAAGATGTGCAAATATGAGGGTTAGCACGAACAAAATTATGTGAAATCTTGAAGAATCTGCAAAAACACGTCTGTGGATGTTGAAAAGGCACTCCAAGCCTTTGGGTTGGAAATCCAAAGAAAATCCCAAGCCTTTGGGTTGGAAATCCAAAGCAAATCCCAAGCCCAAGGTTTGGGATTCCCAAAGCACAACATAACGTGAGCACGTTATATTGTGCTTTTTTATTTTTTTGCATGTTTGCCGGTGTTTTCCCAGTTCGACATAATGCGAGCGCGTTATAACACGCTCGCGTTATGTCTTCCTTTGAATGAGATATGTTCAAATTTCATAAGTATGTTTCATGGATGTTTATATCTATTCTTGTAGCTATGTATGCATGTACATGTATGCATGCTTTTATGTATGCATCTTTGTATGTATGTATGTTTGTATGTATGCATGTATGTATGTAAGTGTTTTGGGTTTAGTGTATGTAAGGACCTGAGCCTGTATAGTTTTGAGGGTTGAGGGTTACAGTTGAGGGTTAATATTCAGGTTGTTGAGTGTATAAGATTAAGTGTTTAAGGTGCGGGGATTAGGGTTTAGGGTTTACGATATGGATTGATGGTATATAAGGCATATGGTGACTTGGGTTGAGAGAACGTATGGTTTAGGTTTAATTTAAGTATAGGGTTGAGGCACAATATTCAAGGTTTAGGATATAAGGGTGAGGTTATATGGTCTAGGGATGAGGGTTTGAGGGTGTAGGCTTCAGGTTTAAGGTATAGGGTTGATGATTGAGGTATTAGGGCTTAAGTATATTGTTGAGGGTATAGGGTTGAGGGTTTAGGGATAGGTTTTAGGGTTTAAAGTTTAAGGGTTAAGGGTTGGGGGATAGGGTTTAAGGTTTAGGGGTAAGGGATTAGGGTTTAAGGTATAGTGTCTTGGGTTGAGGGTTTAGGAATAGGGATAGCATTTAGGGTTTAGGGACGAGGGATTAGGGTTGAGGGTTGAGGGTTGAGGGATTAAGGTTTAAGCTATAACTTGCCAAGGGTTGAGTGTTTAAGGATAGGGTTTAGGGTTTAGGGTTGAGGGATTAGGGTTTAGAGTTGAGGGATGAGGGTTTAAGGAATAGTGTTGAGGGTTTAGGGTTGAGGGATTATGGTTTAGGGTTGATGGATTAGTGTTTAAGGAATATTATTGAGGGTTGAGGGTTTAGGATTGGGGTTTAGGGTTGACAGGTTAGGGTTTAATGTTGAGAGTTGAGGGTTGAGGGTTGAGGGTTCAGGGATAGGGTTGATTGTCAAGGGATTAGGGTTAAAGTAGAGTGTTGAGGGTAGAGAGATTAGGCATAGGGTTTAGGGTTGAAGGTTTAATTATTAAGGGTTGAGGCTTTAGGGCTGAGGGTTAAGGGATTGGGGTTTAAAATATAGTGTTGAGCGTCGAGGGTTTATGGATAGGTTTTAGGGTTTAATTTTTAAAGGTTAAGGGTTTAGGGATAGGGTTTAGGGTTTAGGGATAAGGGATTAGGGTTTAAGGTATAGTGTCAAGGGTTGAGGGTTTAGGAATAGGGATAGCGTATAGGGTTGAGGGTTGAGGGATTAGGGTTTAAGGTATAATGTCGAGGGTTGAGGGTTTATTGATAGTGTTTAGGGTTGAGGGTTGAGGGATTAGGTTTTAGGGTTGATGGATTAGGGTTTAAGGTATAGTGTTGAGGGTTTAGGGATAGGGTTTAGGGTTGACGGATTAGGGTTTAGGGTTAATAGATTAGCATTTAATGTCAAGGTTATGGTTAGAGTGTCGAGGGTAGAGGGATTAGGGATAGGGTTTAGGGTTGAAGGTTTAAGGATTGAGGGTTGAGGCTTTAGGGATGAGGGTTTAAGGCTTAATATATAGTGTCGAGTGTTGAGGGTGTAGGGATAGGGTTTAAGTTTTAAGGGTTAAGGGTTGAGGGATAGGGACTAGGGTTTAAGATATAGTGTTGAGGGTTGATGGTTTAGGGATAGGGTTTAGGTTTGAGGGATTAGGGTTTAGGGTTGATGAATTAGGGTTTAATGTTGAGGGATAGGATTGATGGTCAAGGGATTAGGGTTAAAGAAGAGTGTTGAGGGTAGAGGGATTAGGGATAGGGTTTAGGGTTGAAGGTTTAAGGATTTAGGGTTGAGGCTTTAGGGATGAGGGTTAAGGGATTAGGGTTTAAGATATAGTGTCGAGTGTCGAGCATGTAGGGATAGGTTTTAGGGTTCAAGTTTTAAGGGTTAAGGGTTGAGGGATAGTATCAAGCCCATTGAGGGTTTAGGAATAGGGATAGTGTTTAGAGTTTAGGGATGAGGGATTAGGGTTGAGGGTTGATGGATTAGGGTTGAGGGTTGATGGATTAGGGCTTAGGGATAGGATTTAGGGTTGAGGGATTAGGGTTTAAGGTATAGTGTTGAGGGTTTAGGGATAGTGTTTAGGGTTGAGGGATTAGAGTTAAGGGTTGAGGGATTAGGGTTTGATGTTGAGTGTTGAGGGTTGAGGTTTTAGGGTTGAGGGTTTAGGGATAGGGTTGAGGGTTGAGGGATCAGAGTTAAGGGTTGAGGGATTAGGGTTTGACGTTGAGGGTTAAGTACATTAAGGTTTGAAGGTTGAGGGTTTCAGGATAGGGTTGAGGGTTGAGGGATTAGGGTTAAAGTTGAGTGTCAAGTGTATAAGGATTAGGGATAGGGTTGGAGGGTTTAGGGATAAGGGATTAGGGTTTAAGGTATAATATCAAGCCCGTTGAGGGTTTAGGAATAGGGATAGTGTTTAGGGTTTAGGGATAGGGTTTAGGGTTGAGGGATTAGAGTTAAGGGATGAGGGATTAGGATTTGACATTGAGGGTTGAGGGTTGAGTCTTTAGGGTTTAGGGATAGGGTCAAGGGTCAAGGGATTATAGTTAAGGGTTGAGGGATTAGGGTTTGATGTTGAGGGTTGAGGGTTGAGGTTCGAGGGTCAAGGGTTTAGGGATAGGGTTGAGGGTCAAGGGATTAGGGTTAAAGTAGAGTGTCAAGAGTATAAGGATTAGGGATAGGGTTGGAGGGTTTAGGGATAAGGGATTAGGGTTTAAGGTATAGTATCAAGCCCGTTGAGGGTTTAGGAATAGGGATAGTGTTTAGGGTTTAGGGTTGAGGGATTAGAATTAAGGGTTGAGGGATTAGGATTTAACGTTGAGGGTTTAGGCTTTAGGCTTTAGGGTTTAGGGATAGGGTTGAGGGTTGAGGGATTAGAGTTAAGGGTTGAGGGATTAGGGTTTGACATTGAGGGTTGAGGATTAAGGGTTAAGTTTGAGGGTCGAGGGTTTAGGGATAGGGTTGAGGGTCGAGGGATTAGGGTTAAAGTAGAGTGTCGAGGGTATAAGGATTAGGGATAGGGTTGGAGGGTTTAGGGATAAGGGATTAGGGTTTAAGGTATAGTATCGAGCCCATTGAAGGTTTATGAATAGGGATATAGTGTTTAGGGTTTAAGGTTGAGGGATTAGAGTTAAAGGTTGAGGGATTAGGATTTGATGTTGAGGGTTGTGGGTTAAGGCTTTAGGGTTTAGGGTTTAGGGATAGGGTTGAGGGTCGAGGGATTATAGTTAAGGGTTGAGGGATTAGGGTTTGACGTTGAGGGTTGAGGGTTGAGGTTCGAGGGTTGAGGGTTTAGGGATAGGGTTGAGGGTCAAGGGATTAGGGATTAGGGTTAAAGTAGAGTGTCGAGGGCATAAGAATTAGGGATAGTGTTGGAGGGTTTAGGGATAAGGGATTTGGGTTTAAGGTATAGTATCGAGCCCATTGAGGGTTTAGGAATAGGGATAGTTTTTATGGTTTAGGGATAGGGTTTAGGGTTGAGGGATTAGAGTTAAGGGTTGAGGGATTAGGATTTGACGTTGAGGGTTGAGGGTTGAGGCTTTAGGGTTTAGGGTTTAGGGATAGGGTTGAGGGTCAAGGGATTAGAGTTAAGGGTTAAGGGACTAGCGTTTGACGTTGAGGGTTGAGGGTTGAGGTTTGAGGGTCAAGGGTTTAGGGATAGGGTTGAGGGTCGAGGGATTAGGGTTAAAGTAGAGTGTTGAGGGTATAAGGATTAGGGATAGGGTTGGAGGGTTTAGGGATAAGGGATTAGGGTTTAAGGTATAGTATTGAGCCTGTCGAGGGTTTAGGAATAGGGATAGTGTTTAGGGTTTAGGGATGAGGGATTAGAGTTGAGGGTTGAGGGATTAGGGTTGAGGGTTGAGGGATTAGGGTTTAGGGATAAGGTTTAGGGTTGAGGTAGACAAGGAGCGACTAAGAGACATAGAAAGGGGAGAGGTAGAGAGGTGAGGGGGAGAGATAAGTGAGATATAGAACATGAGCTAATGGAACTAGAGGTGAGATATTGTAAAGGTGCTATTGAAGGTGAGATAGGCACAAATATTTATGGATCAATCTATAGTGGGACAAAATGCGAGCACATTATAATGCGAGCACATTATAACACGAGCGCATTATAACGCGAGTGCATTATAATGCAAGCACATTATAATGCACTCACTTTTTGTCCTGCTATAGAAATGGTAAAAAAGTGTTGACCCCCGTGATGTAGGCCCACAAGCTCTATTTTCATTTTGATTATGCGTGTGCTTCAATAAAAAAAAGTGCTTTCATGTTGTTGGGAAGTTCACATGCACATTTTACACATTCTACCAGCTTTGCATGATCTTTCCACCACCTTTTCTGCTTTGCCAACTTGAGGAGGAAATAACATAGTTTTCACACGAACTTTGATAAATATCTATTCAAGTTTCAATTTTTGTAGTGTTGCAATGTTAATTATGATTCAATTTTAGGAATTGAACATTATAGATTGGTTAATAGTATTGTTGTTACTAATTATATTTGAGTGTTATTCAATTTAACATTGAAAAGGAAGCAAGTGGTGAAAAACTCAAATTGTTGAGGAGTCTGATGCAAGAAGAAAAAAACACTACATAATTGGGCACTCTCTCCATTTGAATCTTCATTTTTTAGGTATGTCAAGTCTTTACATGCATGTTCTTTACATTTTCCTTAATTCTATTTGAATTACTTTATCATGCTTTATCATACATGTTTAAAATAGACACATTCCTAATCAAGAAAGCAGCCTACAATCTCACATGATGCCATGTATATTTTCTACACTTGGGCTCTTTAATAATTATGTGTAATAAACAGACCTTAACATACCATGATGTCAAACTATATAAGAATAAATCCTTACAACATAATAAAAATACAATCCCACTATTATCTTGTCATATTAACAAGTTAAAATACAAATGAATAAGTGCCAAGATCATACAAGTATGCACATGACATGATGATTTGTATGCACATATCTTGGGCTAGGACATTCCTTATACACCTATTCATGATGATTTGTACATGCACATGACACAACAATTGTTGTCTATTCCTTCACAAGCCACCCAAATCCTAGTATCCCTAGTACCAACAAAACACCTTCTCAATTCCAAATCCTAGTAGCCCTAGTAACAAAAAACATGTCAAATTGGGTCTGCCTCAACCTTTTCAAGCATGAAGTCCCATGTACTCTTTTCATGGCTGCAATAATTTGCTTTGTATGCTTTGTACCTATTTTGGTTGAGTGACATTTACTCTTTTACATGATGATTGTATGTACATTTACTATGAAGGGTTGAATGACATATTTTAGTTATTTGTATGGATTCATTTATTAGGAACTAATATTGGTCTCTTTATCATGCTATAGACAAATTCTCCATAATGCCGAGGAAACGATCAAGAATTAAACTAACACAGGAAGAGATAGAAGCTAAGAATGCAAAGAAAGCAGTGGCTATGAGGGAACTTCGTGAGAAGATGAAATTGGATACGATAAATGAAGACATGCCAATTGAAGAGGAACCACAACCATCACAAAGAGATATGGTATTAGCGGCACAAAGAGAACAAATGCAAAAACTTCATGCTACGAGAGATTTGAATACCATAGTTGGAGACACGTCTTCTACTGCAAGTCAATATGTAGGGACACCATTTACCACATCTCAAGTTGAGAGTACATCATCACTCACATGTGATGAAGGAGGTATGCCATTGTTCCCACCTCAACCTCAAGGTATGTCATCTAGATTCCATCTTCGATCAAAGGTATGCCATCTAGCCCATCTCATTTAAATATTGATGAAATTCCTAATGTTGAGATGAATTGACGTAACTTAACACCACCTAGAATTTTGCATAGAAAGCTAAAGTATTTGATTGATATTGATGAGAATATTTTGCAGCCAATGGAAGGTAAGTTTCCAAAACACACTTGTAGAAGATGTGCTCATAAGATTTGGAGATTGTTCTTTGAAAAGTTAAATGAGTCTGCAAGATGTCAACTATTCGTTGAAATGATGCAAAGTATAAAGTATAGGTCCATCATGAAGATTCTTGGGTTGAGAACATCAGAGGCTTCAAGTGAAAAATCTATTGTCAAGAATCTAATGAGTGCGTATGAGAGTGTGGGTAACACCTCATGCACAAAAGATAGTAATGCAACATGACATGTGATTACATCGACTATAGTAAGTAGTCAAATGAGGAAAGCTCATCTCATTAGAAAGACGAGTCAAGAATTGAGAATTAAAAGGAAAAATTTATCAAGAGCCGTTGGAAGACACCAAAGAATTAAGGACACTAATGCCAATGAATTATGGGCGTTCTTGGGGAGACTACCACCAAAAGATAAACCAATTGTTGAAATATTGAGATCACTAATTGAAGACTTTTGGAAGAATTACAAAAGGGTATCTCTGAATCAAAGGGATGTGGTAAGAAGGAGAATCGGTAGTCAGAACCGTGAGCCACATCCAAAGCATTTTTTGGATTAGACTCAAACATAGTTTTATGGTAAATTTCTAGAGAAGTATCCTCAAATTAAAATTTGTCAATGATATTTTGAAATGCTAAAACCTTTCTATGTCAAGATAAATCACACACGTACTACTTGTTGTTGTAGATTACATATTGAATTTTCTAACCATTTGGATGTTTATAGGTCTATATGTTTAGATATACATACTAACAATGTTTTGCACGGTTGTGCCATACGTGCCCCACCAACATCTTCAAGAGACTTCATAACAAGAATTTTATGTGAAAGAGAGGAAGGTCAAATATTCTACAAGAAATTATGCTTGGATGGCACATGTCATCATTGTGGTGGCTTGCAACATTTACCAATATGTGAACATATGGAAAGAACACATGCGGTTGGAAACGCACTAGTAGAGTTTGGCAATAATAAAATAGTGGAATATAATAAAAAAGATGGTAAAGAAGCAAAGAGGTGTGAATTGGTTATTGAAAAGATTCCAGTGTATCAGTTTATGCCTATATTTCGTGATAGCATAGTGTATGAGTATGCAAGACATGCCCATAGAGCTCGATGGTTGGACTTGCAATTCAAGTTATGCAAGGACACATTTTCGATTGGTAGCATTGTTTCAGTCATCAACTTTGCAGAGAACTATAGTCTACAGCGACAACGTGAGGTGAAATCACAATAGTACAACTCCACACAAGTTTCTATATTTGTGCACATCGCATTCATTCATGCGAATGATAGTACAGAGGATGATAGAAAGATCATAAGGGAGTATAATTTATATATTAGTGATGATCGCACGCATTCTACAGAGTTCATGCAAGGTTGCTTTCAGGTGTTCTACAATGATTTGGCTAGAAGGGGCATATCATTTAGTCAACATATCATATGGTCGGATAACTGTGCGTCACAATTCAAGAACTCACAAAATTTCTATTGGCTGAGTAGGAGGCATAATTTTATAGGTATTCAGCATATGTGGAACTTTTGTGAGGCTGGGCATGGAAAGGAGGAGCATGATGGCGCAGGAGCATGTATTAAAAGAGCCATATCATGAAAAGAGTTAAAGTATAAAGACAATGCAAAGTTGATAGATGCAAAATCGATTGTTGAGTGGTGTAATGCTTCCATGGGTCCAGGTAATGAAGGTAAGTCTTCAATTCATAGATTTTTTTGGTTGATAGATGATATTAACATTGCACCATATGAGGACTATTCTACATTGACAGGATCAAGTGAGATGCACTCTTTCAAAAGCTCAATTGCAGGTTCATGGAGTATCCATACGCAAAAGATGTCATGCTTTTGTTCTTCCTATACAATTCAAGCCTGGGATGAGTGCGAATCAAAGGAGTGGGTTGACGAATGGTAGTTATCTTAGCCCACCTGACAAGTATCGACCCTCGACGGCACTGGAACTAACACAGATGGAATCATCAGTTGACTTTGACCACATATTAGATCTATTTCAACTAGGTAATATATCTATTTGCATAGTTTTTGAAATTCCTAATGTCATCTTACTTTGTAGTGTTTTTGTAATGTTGACTAATTTCATCTAATTTTCTACACATATCAATGTAGGGCACGTATATATAGTTATTGCAGATGAAGATAATGAAGAGGGAACAAATTATTACTTATGTCATTATGTTGAGGCCAAAAAGAAATTGGAGGCCCCAGTTACAGATGGAGAAAACATCAAATACCCTATAGGCTCAGTGGCTATTACTGGAACATGGCTTAGAAGGTACCCACATAAGAGTGTTAATGTTTGGTTGTTTCAGGACTTTGACATGCATCAAAAGATTCTTCATTACTTGAACCTTGTCGTGGCATCCAATGTTCATTTGATACAGTATCGGGGTAGACCTTTGAACAAAATCTTGTGGAAGGTGCGTGAGTCTGACCATGAAGCAATACTTGACACAATAGAGAGTAGAATAGACCCAGATGGTTCATTGGATTAATTTGTAAGTATTCACATTGATTTTGTAAAGTCATGTTACATTGAGTTGTAAGTATGCACATTAATTTGTAAGGTTTGTCTTTTTTTATTTCCTGCTGCATTTTGTAAAAAAGTGTCAATGTTGTCAAGTTGCACAAAGCAACTTTTGCATTTTTGGTGTCCTGCCCCTGATGTGACCAAACTGATAGTTTCAACATGTCCGGATGGGTACGTTTAGGCTAGGCATGGTTCTATTTTTCACCCAAACATGTCGAAACAGTCTGAGCTACATTGTACTGACAATATCACTAAAGAGTCCAAAGTGCAAAAAGGTAGCAATCTTTGACGAGATGTTACTCAAAACTGTGTCACTTAGAAACATTCTATCTAAGGCAAAGTAATCACATAGAGTGCCTCTACAATAACCTCTCTCAGTTTTTTATATCTCTAAGGCATTTGCCCATGGTGAAAGGTTTTCTGTTGCCCCAAAAATTGTCAGAAGGAGGCAGTGTAAAGTTGCAAAGGGGTGTAACTTTCGTCCTGCTCCTGATGCGACCAAACTGACTATTCCAACATGTCTAAATGGGAACATTTACACTAGGCATGGTCCTATTTTTCACCCAAACATGTCAAAACAGTCCGAGCTACATTGTACCGACGATATCCCTGAAGAGTCCAAAGTGTAAAAAGGCAACAATCTTTGACGAGATGTTACTCAAAGATTGTGTCACTTAGAAACATTCCATCTAAGGCAACATGATCATGTAGAGTGCCTCTACAATAACCTCTCTCATTTTTTTATATCTCTGAGGCATTTGCCCATGGTGAAAGGTTTTCTGCTACCCCAAAAATCGTCAGAAGGAGGCAGTGTAAAGTTGCAAAGGGGTGTAACTTTCGTCTTGCTCCTGATGTGACCAAACTAACTATTCCAATGCATCTAGATGGGTACATTTACACTAGTCATGGTCCTTTTTTTCACCCAAACATGTCGAAACAGTCTGAGCTACATTGTACCGACGATATCCCTGAAGAGTCCAAAGTGCAAAAAGGCAACAATCTTTGACGAGATGTTACTTGAAAACCATGTCACTTAGAAACATTCCGTCTAAGGTAACACGATTATGTAGAGTGTCTCTACAATAACCTCTCTCAATTTTTTTATATCTCTGAGGTATTTACCCGTGGTGAAAGGTTTTCTTTTGCCCCAAAAATTGCCAGAAGGAGGCAGTGTAAAGTTGCAAAGGGGTGTAACTTTCGCCTTGCTCCTGATATGACCAAACTGACTATTCTAACACATCTGGATGGGTACATTTATGCTAGGCATGGTCCTATTTTTCACCCAAACATTTCGAAATAGTCCAAGCTACATTGTACCGATGATATCCCTGAAGAGTCCAAAGTGTAAAAAGGCAACAATCTTTGATGAGATGTTACTCAAAAACCATGTCACTTAGAAACATTTTGTCTAAGGCAACACGATCATGTAGAGTACCTCTACAATAACCTCTCTTAGTTTTTTATATCTCTGAGGCATTTGCCTGTGGTGAAAGGTTTTTTGCTGACCCAAAAATTGTCAGGAGGTAATGTAAAGATGCAAAGGGGTGTAACTTTTGTTCTTCTCCTTGTGTGGCCAAACTAACAGTTCTGACACATCTAGATGGGTATGTTTAGACTAGGCATGGTCTTGTTGTGAACCCAAACATGCCGAAATAGTCTGAGCTACATTGTATCGACATATTAAATTATTGACAAATATTGAATCATATAAACACATAGAAATTATTTTAAAGCATAAACTAACTCCTCTAAGTCAAGGTGCAGATTAAGGTATGTGAAAGTTGAAATATACATCTAGCAAAAGATAGCCTCATATTTGTCATTTTAATGACCTCAATCAATTGTAGATGTCTTAGAATGGTTTTCTTCTTCAAGGGACACAATCATAGGTGTCATTCTTATGTAATTTCTTCCTAGGCACTCATTTAGGTGTGCAGGGAGTCAAAGTGTGCCTAGATGAACTTAGCCCATTCCTTAGCCTTTCAACACTTTCAAACAAGGTGAGGTCTTTCATCCCTGATTCTTGCCTCCTTCACAAGACTAGGCGCTAGTTGAAGGTTGCTCAAGTGACAATATGCGCCTAGATTCTTTGGCTTATTTTCTTCATTTTTGAATCAAAGTAACATCAAATTTCATAGTTTAAGCTTCCTCATGTTTAGGCTCTAATATGTGATGTTCTGAGCATGAAATATCGCCTTGATGCTAATAGGTGTTCTCTCCAAGTTAAGCACTAATCAAAGGTAAAACGAGTTGAAAATTATGCCTAAGGTTTTCCTATTTGTTAATCAATGCATAAATATTTAAGAAAGTCCCCTTCATCTTAGGCACAAATGTAAGGTTGTTCATAGTTGAATGGGCGCCTAAGCTAGATGAAGAATTTTTACCCACCTCATCCTTCAATCATTATAATTGTTCTCAAAAGACATCATCAAAACATGAAAAAACTCCAAGACTTGTAGTTTTAAGTTGATTTCCTCCAAGGCGCCAATGTGAGGTTGTTTTGATGGCAAAGGGCACCTTGATTCATGATGTTGAATCTCCTTCCTCCTAGGCGCAAAAATGGATAGTTTAGACAAGAAAAGGCACCTTCGTATACTTAGCTCATTTCTTGGCAATTTGATGGCTTCAATCACTTGTTCAAACCTATAGGAGACCATTTTACACTTAGGCGCTAGATCTTAGGATTTAGAACATATTCCTTCAAGGTGCCAAAATGAGGTTATTTAGACACAAAAGTGCGCTTCCATACAAGATGCTTATTCTCCTTCCACTTAGGTGCTCATTCATGATGATCCAAGTGACAATAGGTGCCTAGACTTCCTTTGGTAAGATTTAGTTATTTTGAAGGTTCTAACAGTAGGCGCTACAGTTGGAAGTGATTTGAAGTTCATTTTCCTCTAGGCATCCAAAATGGATGGTGGAGACAAGAAAAGGCACCTAGGCTTCTTTTAACAATTTTCAAAGTCTTCCTAAGTTATATTATGTTATATTGACCCTTAGGCGCAAATGGATGATCTAGGATGACTCTAGGTGCATATCTAAGGTGATATCTTTCTAGGTGCAATCTTCACTAAGTTTAGACTTCACTTTACATCAAGGTGCCAAAATGGATAGTTTAGAGAGAGGCAAAAATGTGCCTAGAGGTATGATGCTCAGTTTGATGTGTTTGATCCAATCCTTTTTCCTGCCCTCATATCAATTAAATATGACCTTCGATTATGATATGGCACTCGAGCTTATGAGAGTTTACCAGAGATGCCAGTTGAGCTAGGTTGAAGGGCCAGTGAACTAATGACTTAAAGACCCTTTAGTAGTTGATTTAAGTGATAGTAACTTCTGATTATAAGTCAATATTAAATTAAAATAAAAGTGCACTTTACACACGACAAGAAATTAAGGGTTTTAAAGTCTTAAGAAAAGTAGATTCTTTTTAGAGTTTAATGCCCAATATGCAAACCCTAACTATCAATAAGATTATGATTATGAAAGCTTGTGTCTTCTCTAACTTCTTATTGAAAGAACAAAACCACATCCACCATGAATATGAACCTTGCATCATATCAAACTTTCAAGATAGACCTTATCACGAAAACCATATTCACAACAAAACCTTGCATGAACAAAACCACATCCACCATGAACATGAACCATGTTTGTCTTGTACGACATCAACATGATGTGAGAGAGCTTATCATGAAAACCATATTCACAACATCATGCACCTCATGACCATCACCTACCTTGAATCACTGTATCACCTTATCAACATCATGGCATCAACCTTGACATCAATGACAAACAATCTTGACCCTTTGACTTCAATGACAACCTTGAACCTTGATTGTTGATGACTTATGGAAGCCTATAGCCTCAATGTTATGTTGCATACTAAAATTAGGTAAGACTCAATGTAATCTCATAACCTCGCCTTATATGCAAGAGGAATTACATTTAATAACCACAATGGTCATCAAGTGCTCATAAGCATATGATTTTGATTATCTTATTCAAAACAACAAACATACTCTTTGCATCTCAATATGGTACAATAACAAGAAATTAAGAAATATTTTCAATTGACCAACTCATAAAGAATATGGATCACCATACTCATTTGAATATTTTCAATTGAGCAACTCATAAAGAATATGAATATTTTATGTTCAACATGATGATTCATTTTTTTTAAATACAACTTTTATCTTTTAGTTCCAAAATGAGGTTTAGGTGATACTTGAATAACAATAGCTAGCTTATTGGATCAACAAACATCATCTGCAATACAATTGGACTTTAAATATTTGAAGTAGCCATCTACAAATATCCATTCAAACACGGATTTATAATGCAAGTATGGATTCCATCAATAAAAAAGATTTGTATTAACCAAATATCCATATAGGCATACATCAATATCTGTCGATATACGTATAATATATATACAAAATAGCCATATAGGCTTATAAGAATGCCATATAGGCATACAATGTCAACTATATGCAATAAAAAATATATGTCCACAAATGCCATATAAGCATACAACAAAGGAACACAATAAAAAGTCATTCCCCTTTGGCTGGTGAAGAGAATAGATAGCAGGCAACCTTTGATCTTCTAGGGGATGGAGATGCATCTGTGGGTGGTCTACTACGAACCCGAGGGTTGCTCCTCCTATTTAGTTCTTCCTGCATCTTTGACTGTTACAATAAAAAGTATAGACATTAATATATAGAAATTACATGTTATAAAAAAGAAACATTTAACAAAATAATCACTTATCGCTACCATATAATCTGTCTCCTCACTTGCCTCAATAGCAAGAATAGGCTTGTTGCAAGTATGAGGTGAACCAGTGTTGTCATTGATGTCAACATACTCATATTGCATTGACAAGAAGGATTGGATGAGCAGTGTGCTGAGGATATTGAGAAAATTAGCCTCAGTCAGGAACAGTGAAGAACAGTGATAAGAATAAGGCAAATGTATTGTATAGGATGCGAACCAGAGGATGCGGATTAAAGGGTTTGTAGATATGAGTCTTGAGATGCTTCAGTTAATATTTTAGAGGTCCGCATGAAGATCTGAAGGCATTGTGGCTGTCGGTATAGAACCGGTTTCGGCAAGTGTTCAGAGGTGACAGAAGATCACAGAAAGGTCCGGTGAGGTCCGGAATTGTATAATCCTAATCTACAGATTGGAAGGATTGTTTGGGATGTCCTTGTAATGTGTCATCTCGAGTTGTGTATGATTTTGAGGTCCGGAAGTGCCTTTTGCATTGTGACAGTGGCGACAGACTGTGTTCTTGAAGTTCCGGATGAGGAAGAGAAGAGATTCCAATATGTAGAGAAAGTGTGGATGTACCTGGTCATTCAGGCAGGCTTGTGAAGGTTCTTGGATCATGATGAAGTTGTGTTGTTGGTCCGCATTGATGGTAGAGCGCGGAATTGAAGTTATTCTTCCGGATAAAGTTCTTGTTCCGACTAGCCGACCGGATGAGTTGTTCATCCTACGAATGTTCTTATGATGGCCGACCAGATGTGTTATTCATCTTGCGGATATTCTTATGGTTGATTGCCGACTTAGATGATTGTTCCTAAGTCAATGTCTTGTATAAATAAAGGTTTGTGAGTTCATTTAGTAGTGTGAATTGTGGGAATGAGTGTGGAGTAGCAAAGAGAAGTGCGAAAGGCAGAGCATGGATTTTGGGCTTAAATGGAACTAATCCAGACATAGTAGAGATGTCATTCTCCAGTTCAAGATTGTGATTCTTATCACTCTGTAGACAGTGTGTCTCCTTGTAGGCAGTGGGCCTCTTTGTGAGCAGTGTGCTCGGGCAGTGAGCCCTAATTGGCAAGTGCCATTCTTTTTCTTATTCTTCTAACAGAGAATAATCCTTGGGTTAATCACCCCATGATTTTTCCCTTAACTGGGTTTTCCATGTCAAAATCTTGGTGTTCAATGTGTTGATGTTTATCTGCTCTTGTGTTTATGAATTATGCTTTCATGGATGATTAATATACTGTTAACTAACAAAGAAGAATCAAGTATTTAAAAGAGCAGGTTTTTATACAACTAATTCACCCCCCCTCTCAGTTGTATGCCCTAGATCTAACAATTGGTATCAGAGCCAAGTTCCTCTAAAAGGAGCTTAACCGCTTGAGGAGATCCAGGATGTCGTTATACAAGAAGGATAGTCCAAAGTTCGATGGAACCAACTTTACCCTCTGGAAAGGTCGCATGAAATGTCACTTGGAATGTATGGGAAAAGCATACTTGGCCATGGTCTCAAAACCATATGTACCACCACAAGGTGGTTTGACAACTCTGAATGAAATCATAGATGCTAAAAACAATCTGTGGACCAAGGAAGCTCTGCTAAGCGCATTAAACGACTCAGATCTCTCAAATGTTATCGACCTACCAACTGCATATGAGATCCTGATTAAATTGGAACTTTTGTATGAAGGAGATGAGTTTGTCAAGAGTGTAAGGTTGCAAAGTTTGAAAGGGAAATTTGAAAAATTGAAGATGAGAGATGATGAAAACATCACTACCTTTATGCCAAGAGTGAATGAGCTGGTATGTGGAATTAGAAATGCTGGTGGAACTCTGGATGAAAATGAGATTGTTTGCAAAATCCTCAGATCCCTTCCTGCTGCCTACAAAATCAAGGTTGCTGCCATTGATGAATTCAGAGCCCACACAACTGTCACAAGAGAGCAATTGGCTAGCAAACTAGCTGCATTTGAAATGACCGAGTTTGGAGATGATCCTCCCAAGACTGAATCTGCTTTCAAAGCCAGTGCCTATGTGAAAGGAAAACAGAGACTTGATCCGGGTGAAAACTCTTCAAGGAAGATGTCATGGTATGATCAAGCAAGAAGAGACATGGAAGAAGAAGAAGCGAAAACAGCTCAACTTGAAGCCCTCATTGCAAAGAGACTGCCAAGAGGATCCGGTAAGTATAAAGGAAAACTACCCTTTAAATGCTTCAACTACAATAAGATTGGTCATTTTGCTTCAAGATGTCTGGAAAGATCTGCAAGGACTAATTCTAACAGACAGGTTTCAAAAGAACTGCTATTATGTTCATGAAGAAGATGACAATAAAGGAGTAACAGATGATGAATCAAAACTAGGAAGCAAATCCGGAAATGAATGGGTGTTTATTGCCATCAAGGAAGTAGATTCAATACTCTCTGAATCTGTCAATCAGAAGGTTATGGAAAAAGCTTTGGCTGCTCAAGTAGAAGAAAAGGATGATTGGGTTATTGACAGTGGATGTTCTCACCATATGACTGGTGACAAGGATAAGTTCTTGGATTTGGAAAGGTATGAAGGAGGAATGGTAAAATTTGGTGACAATTCTGCTGGAAGAATCAGAGGTAGGGGAACTATTTCCTTTGATGGAAAGAGAAAAACAGGTAATGTACTATATGTTGAAGGATTGAAGCACAATCTTCTCAGTGTTGGTCAGTTAGTAGACAAAGGCTATGATCTCCGGTTCAAGAATGGAAAATGCAGAATCTTTACAAGTTCTGGAACTGAAATTGCATCCGGTACTCAGACAAAAGGTAATATCTTTCATCTAGTTGGTTCAAATAAAAGTTGTCTGTTTGTTCAAATTGATCAGAGTTGGTTATGGCATAGAAGAAAGTGTCATGTAAATTTTGATAACATCATCAAGATAAGCAATACTCAGGCTGTAAGAGATCTTCCAAAATTGATGAAACCTACAAATAGTTTGTGCAAAGAATGTCAGCTAGGTAAACAGAGCAGAATCTCTTTCAAAAGCAAAGATCAGTCCTGTATCAGATTGTTGGAACTAGTACATACTGATCTCTGTGGTCCGACAAGAATCAAGAGTCTACAAGGTGATAGATATTTCATGTTGCTAATTGATGACCATTCCCAGATGATGTGGGTTACCTTCCTAAAGGAGAAATCAGAAGCCCTTGAGAAGTTCAAAATCTTCAAAGCTATGGTAGAGAATTAAACCGGATTGAAATTGAAGTGTCTAAGGTTTGATAGAGGTGGTGAATTTACATCTGGTGAGTTCATTGACTTTTGTGAGAAGCAGGGTATAAGAAGACAATTGTCTGCTCCCAGGACTCCACAGCAAAATGGAGTAGTTGAGAGAAAGAACCGGACCATCCAGGAAGCTGCCAGGACAATGATGTTGGAAGCAAATGTTCCTCAAATGTTTTGGAAAGAAGCTATCAGCACTGCAGTCTACACTCTCAATCGAGTTCAAATTAGAAACAACACTGGTAAGACCCCTTATGAACTCTAGTTTGGCATCACTCCTACTATGAAATATTTCAGAGTATTTGGTAGCAAGTGTTATATTAAAAGAGATGAAGATCTAGGAAAGTTTGATGCTAGAAGTGATGAAGGAATTTTCTTGGGTTACTCCACTCAAAGCAAAGCATACCGGTGTTACAATAAGAGATTGAGGAAGATGATAGAAAGCACTAATGTGAAAGTTGATGAAGGAATTGAGAAGCCCTCAAGGCTTTATGAGTTTGATGAGGATGACCAAGATGGTGTTCAAATTCAAGGAGCTCAATCCTCTCCGGTAAGTCAGAATCAGCTTGATCTGGTAAATCAGGAAGAAGAAATAGGTCTGAATGAGCCTGATCAAGAAGCAGCAGTACAGAATGCTCCCAAAATTTCAAGGTATGTAATACAGAACCACTCTGAAGATCAGATCATAGGTGACAGAAACAAAGGTGTGCAAACTAGAAGGAATGTTGCTCAAAATCAGGATGAATGTTGTCTGATTTCAAAGATTGAACCCAAAACAATAAATGAAGCTTGCAATGATGAAAACTGGACCAAAGCAATGGAAGATGAATTGATGCAAATTGAGAGAAATCATACCTGGGATCTTGTTCCCAGACCTAGAGACAGGAATGTGATTGAAACCAAATGGGTTTTCCGGAACAAACTGAATGAAGCTGGTGAAGTAATCAGAAACAAAGCAAGATTGGTCTGCAAAGGCTACTCTCAAATAGAAGGAATTGATTTTGAAGAAACCTTTGCTCCGGTGGCAAGAATTGAAGTAGTCAGATTACTCCTAGCATTTGCTGCCTTCAAAGACTTCAAGGTATATCAGATGGATGTCAAGTCTGCCTTCCTAAATGGTGATCTGGAAGAAGAAGTTTACATTGAACAATCGGATGGATTTCAATTGTCTGATAATGATGATATGGTCTGCAAGTTGAAGAAAGCCTTGTATGGATTAAAGCAAGCCCCAAGAGCATGGTATGAAAGGTTGGATAAGCATCTTGTGGAGATTGGATTCAACAAAGGTACTACTGACAGCAACTTATATTTCAAAATTGATCATGAAAATATTTTGATTGTTGAAGTGTTTGTGGATGATATCATTTTTGGAGGAAGAGATAGTATGTGCAAAACTTTTGCAAATCAGATGAAAAGTGAGTTTGAAATGTCTATGCTTGGTGAAATGAATTTCTTCTTGGGTCTGCAAATTACTCAAACAAAGAAAGGGATCTTTATTTCTCAGACCAAATATGTGAAAGAATTGTTGAGGAAATTTGGTATGGAAGATTCAAAGCCAATGAACACTCCCATGGCAACCGGATGTAAGTTGAGCAAAGATGATGACTCCCCAAAGGCAGATCAGACAAAGTATAGATCAATGATTGGTGGATTGTTGTATCTCACTTAGACTAGACCAGATATAATGCAGGCTGTTGGTCTTGTGGCAAGATTCCAGGCTGATCCTAGAGAATCTCATGTTATGGCAATCAAAACAATTTTTAGGTACTTGAAAGGAACAGTCGAGTATGGTCTATGGTACCTTAGAGATCCAGATTTCTCTCTTCATGCTTACACAGATGCAGATTGGGCAGGAGATGTGGATGACCGGAAGAGCACCAGTGGTGGAGCATTCTTTCTGGGGAAGAGATTGGTCTCTTGGCTAAGCAAGAAACAAGATGCAATATCTCTGTCTACAACTGAAGCAGAATAAATTGCAGCAGCAGGCAGTTGCACTCAAATCTTATGGATGAAGCAGATGCTAAGAGACATTAAAGTTGAATATAAGGAGCCTATTACAATTTTTTGTGATAATTCAAGTGCAATTAATATTTCTAAGAATCCGGTATTGCACTCTAAGACTAAGCACATATCTATCAAGTTTCACTTTTTGAGAGAACAAGTGAACAAGGAAGAAGTCAGGTTCGAATATGTTCCTTCCAAGGATCAGATTGCAGATATCTTTACTAAACCTCTTCCCAAGGACTCTTTTGAATATCTCCGGGAGAAGTTAGGGGTCATGGCCCCTCCGGTAATGAACTAAGATGCACTGATGTGCATCAGTCCGGTGGATATCACAGTCATATCTTATGATCTGGATTGATGATGAGGAGCTGCTACTAAGGGGGAGCAGCTGGTATGATTCTGATGTGTTAGAATTGCAAGTATGAGCCCTTTGCCATTGATGTCAAAGGGGGAGAGAAGACATGTGAAAAACAAGTGGTTGATAATCAAAGGGGGAGTAGTAAATGAGGAGGAGACATGTTGCTGATAGGGGGAGCTGTGACAGAAAGGAGAAGTTCTTGTCTTGATGGTTTTTCACATCATATGTTGCCATCAATGACAAAGGGGGAGATTGTTGCAAGTATGAGGTGAACCAGTGTTGTCATTGATGTCAACATACTCATATTGCATTGACAAGAAGGATTGGATGAGCAGTGTGCTGAGGATATTGAGAAAATTAGCCTCAGTCAGGAACAGTGAAGAACAGTGATAAGAAGGCAAATGTATTGTATAGGATGCAAACCGGAGGATGCGGATTAAAGGGTTTGTAGATATGAGTCTTGAGATGCTTCAGTTAAGATTTCAGAGGTCCGCATGAAGATTTGAAGGTATTGTGGCTGTCGGTATAGAACCGGTTTCAGCAAGTGTTCAGAGGTGACAGAGGATCACAGAAAGGTCCGGTGAGGTCTGGAATTGTATAATCCCAATCTACGGATTGGAAGGAGTGTTTGGGATGTCCTTGTAATGTGTCATCTCGAGTTGTGTATGATTTTGAGGTCCGGAAGTGCCTTTTGCATTGTGACAGTGGTGACAGACTGTGTTCTTGAAGTTCCAGATGAGGAAGAGAAGAGATTCCAGTATGTAGAGAAAGTGCGGATGTACTTGGTCATTCAGGTAGGCTTGTGAAGGTTCTTGGATCATGATGAAGTTGTGTTGTTGGTCCGCATTGATGGTAGAGCCTGGAATTGAAGTTATTCTTCCGGATAAAGTTCTTGTTCTGACTAGCCGACCGGATGAGTTGTTCATCCTGCGAATGTTCTTATGATGGCTGACTGGATGTGTTATTCATCTTACGGATATTCTTATGGTTGATTTCTGACTTAGATGATTGTTCCTAAGTCGATGTCTTGTATAAATAAAGGTTTGTGAGTTCATTTAGTAGTGTGAATTGTGGGAATGAGTGTGGAGTATCAAAGAGAAGTGCGAAAGGCAGAGCATGGATTTTGGACTTAAATGGAACTGATCCGGACATAGTAGAGATGTCATTTTCCAGTTTAAGATTGTGATTCTTATCACTCTGTAGACAGTGTGTCTCCTTGTAGGCAGTGGGCCTCTTTGTGAGCAGTGTGCTTGGGCAGTGAGCCCTAATTGGCAAGTGCCATTCTTTTTCTTATTCTTCTAACAGAGAATAATCCTTGGGTTAATCACCCCATGGTTTTTCCCTTAACCAAGTTTTCCACGTCAAAATCTTGGTGTTCAATGTGTTGATGTTTATCTGCTCTTGTGTTTATGCATTATGCTTTCATGGATGATTAATATACTGTTAACTAACAAAGAAGAATCAAGTATTTAAAAGAGCAGGTTTTTATACAACTGATTCACCCCCCCTCTCAGTTGTATGCCCTAGATCTAACAAGGCCGTGGTGATGTCATTTCCTATAGAAACCATCTAGATAGAAATTAAACTTCAAATCAATAATCTTTTGATTTTTAAAAAATAACCAACTATAACAATGAATGTAAATTAAAATTTACTAATCTACCTCATACCCATGTCAATGGCATGGAGCTATGAATCGCAAAGGTCACACCATGCTCCATTGCTCTATGAACATCAAGAGGTGTCTCCACAGCCTGCATCATCTGAAAATAAAACACCATTATTCAATTACGAAAACTATAATAGTGATGCAAATCATGGCTCCTAACATACACACATGTTCATCTAAACATGGAAGTACACACAATAAAGAACACAAGTCACATACAAAAATCTAGTAAGTATAATTCATTCATTAAACTATTTATTTTATTATCTCCGTGAAGCTTTGAAGTCCACCACTGCTGGCAGGTGTTGCCGTGAAATCTCCAATATTAACCTATTCAACATCCAAAATTAGATATTAGAATACCATTCATATAATGATGCTATTCACATGTAATAATCGTAATTGTTTACTAGTTACATACCCCGACAGTAGATGATGTAGTGTAATATGCAGGTGGAGAACCACTGAAAATTGCATCAACATTATGACCTTAAAATTTCATTAAAATCATCAAACTAAATTAGTTAATCTTGCAATTTAAAAATGAAATTTAATAAATTAAATTCAATAAACTTGCTAATATTTACCTAAGTATCAAGGCCGAAAGTCTCACTCAGGAGGGTATCTGTCATCACCATCTGCTCAGCTGTAGATGTAGCCTGTGCACCTGCGTCCTAACTATCCATAGGATCATAACCATAGGCTGACCCACAAGTCTGACAAGCATGGGGTGGTACCCTACTCCTCACACTATCTCCCAACCCACGTTGTGCTGCAGGACTAGCATGCTCTATGATGCTCTGGGTCAAGGCACTAATGGACTCAAGTGTATCGACCTCAACACTCTCCTTCACAATGGAAGGGATAGAAACATGCTCATGGGTTGGTCTGCTGATTACTCATCTCACTGTCCACTATGGGTCAACACGTGCCCCTGGTCTATTTTGTACTGACCCCCCACCTCTACCTTGGAAGTCCTGCATATCAAAATAGTTTGGCACTTTATTGAGGATAAACTCGCAGTAGAGTTTCCTCAAAAAGTAATGTGGGACCTCATTATTATTGCATGGAGGATGGTCAAAAACCATCCACCACCTTTGCGCAAAATTGTCCCTTATTGCTTGGTTGTTGAACCAATGGATAGGGAACATCTTGCATGTAATGGGTGGAGGTTGATTTTTTTGTGGGTTTGTGAAAGTAGAACATGTTGGGACAGGAAAATTTGAAATTTTTGTTGTATCCTTACTCACCCATTTCTAACCAAACCAAAAAATATTTTGCCTAAAATCAGAATAAACAACTGATATATCCCATGACTCTTATCACAAATAATGTAAAGGGCCTCAATTTCTTAACATCGGCAAGACCTTCCTTTTGTTAGACCGATCCATGCTCTATGAGAAACTAGTTGAAGTGGCCATCGGCATGATAATAAGGATCAGGGAGAATGTTTTGGAGGATACTGATGGAGAGTGTGGCATCGATGACCTTTCATCGGGGAGAAAATGCATGGTCAAGCCGATCGGCATAGGGAAACACTATCGGCGAATACTCTACAAGCCCTCCCGATAGTATAAGTCATGCCAATGGTGGAGTTCGGAGGACTCTCACCGAAGCATCCAGTGGAATGAAGGGAGCTAGCAATCATCGGCAGGAGATTATCATCGGAAAGAAAAATCAAGGAGTTTCTGATACTCTAAAGTCTCACTGATTGAAGAAAAGTTCTTCGGCGTGGCTTACACCAATATGCATGAAGATCTAGACCTGATAGCTTTTCATAAGCATGCTTCATAATGGTAGAAAATCTGCATTTGTATCTTCCAACGCATGTATATCATATACAAATCTAGTATACATGGGCAGACCCGAAGCCGATATTCAATTGAAGTTAGAGGGTGAAAACAAATAGTTATATATGTATCGTCACATGTATTTGGTATACATATACAAAGCCAAACTGAAATAGAAAGTTAAATATCATGAAATTTATGTAGGGTCCATGTCTGTATTTAAGAAATGTATGTATCCAATATACAAAAAAGTGATATGCACTTACGGATTTGAACCCAGAATCAAATATGAAGTAAAGTACATTTGATAAGGAAGCAACATCGTGGATATTTGTATACATAGAGATATACAAAAGAATAACATACAAAACTCGGCTAAAGACTTGAACATTGTATACATCTAGTGGGGACCACGTATGTATGTTGGAGACGTATGTATATGGTATGCAAAGAAGTAATACAACAAGATACATACAATGGAGGACCCAAAGATAATTCCAATTCGTTTCACAAATCCAATGAAGTCCGCGATTGTATAAAAAGTGTATGCATATGATATAAAAAGGTGATAGAAACAAATACATACAAGTCTAGACCCAATTAGAAAGTTTAAATTCTAAGAACTTTATTTGAAGTCCGTGATTGTATATTACGATGTATGTATACAAGATACAAAAACAAATGCATATGAGAAACAAAGGAAATATATATACAAATGCACGAAACACCAAAGATACATATGTGGGCCCCATCTCCAATGGATATACAAGTCTATACAAACCCGGATTTGAATGACAGATTAAATATTATGAATTTTAGCTGGGGTCTGCTATTGTATATAAAACACATGCATTCGATATACAAGAAGGTGATACAAATGCAGATTCGAAGGTGATTTCAATTCATTTCATAAACCTAGTCGGGCCCGCTTTTATATACAAAAGAAAATGTATCTGATATACAAAAGATATGTATGCAAAAGGAGGATGCAGGAAAATATACAAGGACGGATCTGAAATCCGATTTATTTTATAGACCTGATGGAGTCCGTACTTGTGTGTGTGTCCCAAATGCATATACAAAAGTTGATACATAGGAATTTCTGATGCATATATGTTTATTACAACTCTAAGATGGATTTGTTTGTTGCCAGAGCAATATGAAGAGGGCCGTATAAAATAATAATGAGATTTTGTTGATGTAAAAATCGATGTATTGCTTTCAGCAATGAGAACAGGCGCAACTTATTCGATAGAAACTATAATATGGAATACCTTGCTAGATGAAGATTAATGGATCTAGCTCTTAATCAAATTTGTCTATTTCTTAATCCATTTATGTGAAAAGGTGTGAGCCATGAATAGTCATACTATTTCATCCTGAAGTTTGTTTCCCACACATATATATCAGGGAAAACAAGGCAGAAGTCAGATGAAGGATGAGTAGATTGGAGAAAAAACATCATGATCAGAAGTAGGAGTTAGATAATTGGAAGGATTGATCAGTTGCCAAAACAAAAACATTATGCTGTATATTGTAAAATCTTTTGAAATTATATAATGGAGAAAAATGCATAAATTGGTGATTCAATATTGGTGTCTATTGTTTGTTAAGTTGAACAATTATTTGGCTATCTCCACATTGTTATTTCTCTATTATTTGAACCTGAGTTTCTAAGTTAATATTTCAATTTCATCAAGACACATTTGCTATTTTTGCGTAATCGACTTAATTGGTTTCTATTAAAGAATTAAAATCCTTTTGATTGATTACAGTAACTTGGAAGTAACATTTGGATCAATAAGAAGAGCGCTATAATTGACAAGATTTCCATATTGTCTCCAACTCGATATTGTCTTGTTATTCAAATTGAGGATCTACTCCATTTGTCAATGCACATTTGCTGTCATTGTGTGATTCTGTTGATTGGTTCCTTCAAGCAAGGATTAAAATCCTTTCAATAAGTCATAGTAACCTAGTAGGATCAAGTGGATCAATAAGTAGAGTCTATTAATCACATTCTTGTACGTTTATACAAGGTATAAACAAGCACAAGTGCCAAATAATTAGAATTATAACTAGTAAGTAAATCATATATCATATACACATTGACTCCATTAGCCCAATAGAAATAGGCACTGGTCATACCAATTCCACTCTAGGATTCCATAAAATCTTATTCAAACAATTACATCTTAGATCTTAGTATTAGGAGTAGAAGTAGTTTGCAAGCTTTTATCTATTCCACACTTTATGTCACTATGAGTAGATACCTAAATTCATTTGAGTCATACATTCCTTTTATCTTTTTCAGCTTTCAAGGTTCGCCCACCTAGGTTTAGTAGATCCTGAAGTGCAGGGAGTCATCAACCATCTAGGTTAACTCCATTAGTTGGTTCAAAAATGTTGCAAGTCTGATCATAGAGCTTGACATCCTCTTAGGGCTTGAAACCTGCATTTTTGAGACCTAACATAATGGCGACTCTGCTAGGGAATCATTCCAGAAAATTAGTTTCAGCCTAACCATTCATAGATTCAAGTGAAAGTATTAACCAGAGATTCTGAATTTTTGCCCATTCGAGTCTACCCCAACAAAATGGCAACTCTACTGGGGACTAATCTAGAATCTAGTTAAAGATCATCTCATTACAGAGTCTGTAAACTTTTGAATTCTGGCACGAATTGGTAACTCTGATGGCAAGAAGGATCTGGAAAAGAAAAAATCATTCCTCTTTTGATAAGAGGTGGCAACTCTGAAAAGGAATTCAATGAAGAATATAAAATACAACTTGTAAACAACACCATCTGTAGTCAAAATAAATATGTCAGAAGAAGATGAACTGTTGGAGTTGTTAAGGAGAAAAAATGGTTGATTCAAGAAATACAACAATTAGAAGCCAAACAAGCTTCAAGTTCATTACAACATATACCAACGTCTAATGAGAATGGGTATAATGATCCTTTGAACTCACAAGAGTTCCATGATTCAGGCAATGGATGTAGTGCATACCATGCACAACAAAACAATTATTTACCGCAAGCCTCATACCAAATAAATGCTTATCCCATATTCCCTGACCAAAGATCAATCATCTATCAAAACCCATATGGCCCTCCAAACTTTATCTCAGCCATCGATAAACCATTTAATTGCAATAGTATCCAGGGCTACCCAAATCCTTATCCCTGCGAGCTGACAAAATTACTAAAGCATGTCCCTAAATTTCATGGAGAATGGGGTGAATCAGCTCTTAAGCATGTACAACGATTCTGGAATTTCATTTTGGACTTTCATTTTTTTTTAGAAGATGCCATTATGAGGTGTTTTTCAAGATCTTTGAGGGATGACGCAAGGGATTGGTTTATAGACTTACCTATGCAAAGTATCTCTTCATGGGAAGATCTCAAAAGAATATTCCTTAACCGCTACAATGACTATTATGAAGATGAATATGAAGAATCTGATCAAGCAATGCACCCAGTAAATGAGACATATGCAAATGAAGTTTTTTCAAACTTAAATGAAGGATAAGTTATTGAAGACAAATTTTCCACCTTGGAGGATGACTGTAGTATTGAATATGTTGCTGAAAATACATTGCCTAAGGATTTTATCAGCTGTGATTCAGATGGTATGGAGATGTAACTAGGTTTTCATTACCATAGCATTGACAATGATGCATTAAAGACTAGAACAAAAATATATTGTTCTCCTTACAACAATAAAGAAGGCTATGATTTTGATCAGTTTGTAAAGGATGAGTGTGCAAATGAAAATGATTGTTATGGCAGCCTTCATGATAAGGATGAAGATATAGAAGGTTTCTCTTGCATAACAGATTATAACTATGAATGTTATGAAGAATCCATTGAAAATCTAGATTTTGATGACAATCATGAGCATCTTGAACAAGACTGGGAGCCCCATCATATTCCAAAAAATGAGAGTAGTCTTCAAAATGCGGATGTTCCTTTTATCCCAGCCCACCCACCGTAGTGTATCAATCAACAATTTGAGGAGGAAGAGGATGATTGTTCTTAGCAAACAGGGCAAACTCATGATGAGGAGGAAATGCACATATCTGAAACTGATTTTTAGATTTCTTCAAACCCATTGTATGATGAAGAAGTAAAAGAAGATTAGATGACATTTTGCTAAGGTGTGTTGGAATACGAATTTCATGTGTATTCAAACCCATTTTATGAAGAGGATGAAATGCTTTCAGACAGTCAAGAAAATGAATATGCTGATAATGCTAATGATGAATCCATAAATGAAGGAAAGTCACATGATGAAATGAGCATAGTTGATTATTGTGATGATGATGAAGAGAACAATGAGCACTCCCAGTTTCTAGATCAGCCAGGAGGTCAATTCACAATGCATGATAGTAAGCACAATAATGAAAAATGTTGCATTGAAGAGGGATGCTCTTCATGTAGTAAAAATATATCACATAGGAATGAGATTGCTCAGATTATACTTGAATTTTGGCTGCACAATGAGAAAAAATATACCAGCAACATTGAGCACAGAAAGTTGATCAATGATATGAATGCATTCAATCAGATGAGCTTTAAAAATATTGACGGATCGGCTTCACCACAGTGTGATGAAAATCAGATCTTTGACAGAGGGAAACATGGCTTTTTCTTTTATGGTGGCATCGAAACATCTACTATGGTGTGATTCTTCAGACCATGTCATTTTAGGGCAAAAGTGACATGTGGCTTCTATGCCCAATGGAGTAAATACTGGTCTGCTCCCCAGAGATCTGGGATCTTGTTATACTCACAAGGAGTATACATCCCAGACAGAGCCATTGTTGGGACAGGAAAATTTGAAATTTTTCTTGTATCCTTACTCACCCATTTCCAACCAAACCAAAAAATATTTCACCCAAAATTAGAATAAACAACTGATTATCCCATGACTCTTATCACAAATAATGTAAAAGGCCTCAATTTCTTAACATCGGCAAGACCTTCCTTTTGTTATACCGATCAATGCTCTATGAGAAACTAGTTGAAGTGGCTATCGACATGATAATAAGGATCAGGGAGAATGTTTTGGAGGATACCGATGGAGAAAGTGGCACTGATGACCTTTCATTGGGGAGAAATGCATGGTCAAGCTGATCGGCATAGGGAAACACTATCGACAAATACTCTACAAGCCCTCCCGACAGTATAAGTCATGCCGATGGTGGAGTTTGGTAGGACTCTCACCGAAGCATCTAGTGGAACGAAGGGAACTAGCAGGCATCGACATGAGATTATCATCAGAAAGAAAAATCAAGGAGTTTCTGATACTCTAAAGTCTCACCGATTGAAGAAAAGTGCTTCGACATGGCTTACACCGATATGCATGAAGATCCAGACCTGATAGCTTTTCATAAGCATGCTTCATAACGGTATAAATTCCACATTTGTATCTTCCAACACATGTATACCATATACAAATCCAGTATACATGGGCGGACCCGAAGCTGATATTTAATTGAAGTTAGAGGGTGAAAACAAATAGTTATATATGTATTGTCGCATGTATTCGGTATACATATACAAAGCCGAACTCAAATGGAAAGTTAAATATCATGAAATTTATGTAGGGTCCACATCTGTATTTAAGAAATGTATGTATCCAATATACAAAAATGTGATATGCACTTATGGATTTGAACCCAGAATCAAATATGAAGTAAAGTACATTTGATAAGGAAGCAACATTGTGGATATTTGTATACATAGAGATATACAAAAGAATAACATACAAAACTTGACTAAAGACTTGAACATTGTATACATCTAGTGGGGACCACGTATGTATGTTGGAGACGTATGTATATGATATGAAAAAAAGTAATACAACAAGATACATACAATGGAGGATCCAAAGATAATTCCAATTTGTTTCACAAATCCAATGAAGTCCGTGATTGTATAAAAAGTGTATGCATATGATATAAAAAGGTGATACAAACGAATACATACAAGTCCAAACCTAGTTAGAAAGTTTAAATTCTGAGAACTTTATTTGAAGTCTGTGATTGTATATTGCGATGTATGTATACAAGATACAAAAACAAATGCATATGAGAAACAAAGGAAATGTATATACAAATGCATGAAACACCAAAGATACATATGTGTGCCCCATCTCCAATGGATATACAAGTTTATACAAACCGGGATTTGAATGATAGATTAAATATTGTGAATTTTAGCTGGGGTTTGCTATTGTATATAAAACACATGCATTCGATATACAAGAAGGTGATACAACTGAGGATTCGAAGGTGATTTCAATTCATTTCATAAACCTAGTCAGGCCCGCTCTTGTATACAGAAGAAAATGTATCTGATATACAAAAGATATGTATGCAAAAGGAGGATGCAGGAAAATATACAAGGATGGATCTGAAATCCAATTTATTTTATAGACTTGATGGAGTCTGCACTTGTATGTGTGTCCCAAATGCATATACAAAAGTTGATACATAGGAATTTCTGATGCATATATGTTTACTACAACTCTGAGATGGATTTGTTTGTTGCTAGAGCAATATGAAGAGGGTCGTATAAAACAAAAATGAGATTTTGTCAATGTAAAAATCGATGTATTGCTTTTAGCAATGAGAACAGGTGCAACTTATTTGATAGAAACTATAATATGGAATACCTTGCCAGATGAAGATTAATGGATCCAGCTCTTAATCAAATTCATCTATTTCTTAATCCATTTATGTGAAAAGGTGTGAGCCACGAATAGTCATACTATTTCATCCTGAAGTTTCTTTCCCACACACATATATATTAGGGAAAACAAGGTAGAAGTCAGATGAAGGATGAGTGGATTAGAGAAAAAACATCATGATCAAAAGTAGGAGTTAGATAATTGGAAGGATTGATCAGTTGCCAAAACAAAAACATTATGTTGTATATTGTAAAATCTTTTGAAATTATATAATGAAGAAAAATGCATAAATTGGTGATTTAATATTAGTGTCTATTGTTTGTTAAGTTGAACAATTATTTGGCTGTCTCCACATTGTTATTTCTCTATTATTTGAACCTGAGTTTCCAAGTTGATATTTTAGTTTCATCGAGACACATGTGTTGTTTTTGTGTGATCGACTTAATTGGTTTCTATTAAAGAATTAAAATCCTTTTGATTGATTATAGTAACTTGGAAGTAACATTTGTATCAATAAGAAGAGCCCTATAATTGACAAGATTGCCATACTGTCTCCAACTCGATATTGTCTTTTTATTCAAATTAAGGATCTACTCCATTTGTCAATACACATTTACTGTCATTGTGTGATACTGTTGATTGGTTCCTTCAAGCAAGGATTAAAATCCTTTCAATAAGTCACAGTAACCTAGTAGGATCGAGTGGATCAATAAGTAGTGTCTGTCAATCACATTCTTGCATATTTATACAAGGTATAAACAAACACAAGTGCCAAACAATTAGAATTGTAACTAGTAAGTAAATCATATATCATATACACCTTGACTCCATTAGCCCAATAGAAATAGGCACTGGTCATACCAATTCCACTCTAGGATTCCATAAAATCTTATTCAAACAATTACATCTCAGATCTTAGTATTAGGAGTAGAAGTAGTTTGCAAGCTTTTATGTATTCCACACTTTATGCCACTATGAGTAGATACCTAAATTCATTTGAGTCATACATTCCTTTTATCTGCTTCAGCTTTCAAGGTTCACCCGCCTAGGTTTAGCAGAGCTTAAAGTGTAGGGAGTCATCAACCATCTAGGTTAACTTTGTTAGTTGGTTCAAAAATGTTGCAAGTCTGATCATAGAGCTTGGCATCCTCTTAGGGCTTGAAACCTACATTTTTGAGACCTAACAAAACACAAGTTTAATTTTGTAATTTGTAACTTTTTCACATCTTCATATGATAGCTTGTCTACATAATAGTCTTTAAACTCTCTCTTCTTATCCGACCAACTAGATATTTGCTTGCTATATGAATCTACATTTGATAACATAGGTTCAAGAGATTGAGCAAGTGTGGACCTATGCAAGGTTGAAGTGGAAGGATCTTTCAACCTTGCAATTATGTCTTCAATTTCTTTTTTATTGTTTTCAATTTGCCCCATTAGATTTTCTTGTGTTCCATGGGCATGTCAAGGAATGGATGGAGGAGTTTGTTGTTCAGGTTGTTCTTTGGCAAGTATTTCCTCTTCAGGATTTTGTGGATTTTGAGGTGGAGGAGGAGGTGCATTAACATTTCCTGACAATTAACGAATTTTACATCAAAAATCAACTCAAACCTACCTATTTAGAAACAAATTCAAACAAAAAAAACTCACTCCTTTGGCCTGCTCGACGTCGTGGCAGCATTTTGGCGACGAATCGGTAAGATTTTGGTATCGAATCGAGTCTTCCAAAATGTGAGCACGCTTCTTAGGGTTTGTAGGCCGCGAGTGTAGAGGAAAATAAAGAAATGAAATGAGCAAAAATGTTCTTTTTTTTTAATATATAATTAGTCATAACGTGCTCACGTTATAATGCGAGTGCGTTATGGTTTGATTTTGCCGAGCCTTAGGCTCATCATTACCAAACCATAATGCGAGCGCATTATAATGTGCTCGTGTTATGTATTAATTTTTTTAAAAAAAATTTGGCCACTTTTTGGCCCCCCAACTTTTTGCACTTACCCCTCGCAATAAACCTATTTATCCATGATAAGACCACTCCCTTTTTCACTCCTCTTATCATGGTTTGGAAATTGTTGGAGTTGAAGTATCATTTCCTTTCCACTATCTGTTTAGAGCTAGGTCACCTAATCCATCACTTTCCATAATAAATCCTTCCCATACTGGGGGCACTTGCTTGCGCTTAGTTTTTAGAGTGGATATTTAAAGCATCATCACCTAACATCCCATCAACATCTCATATCATCAAACAATCAACCAATCTCATCAATCTATAATCTCGTCAATCCATCAACCTTCATCATTACCACCAAAACATCATAAAAACTACATATCACCTCTATCATTAAGTGCCTTGATCCTATGGATACAGGGTATGTAGGCAGTCTAGAATATGAAGGAAGCATCTAGACTCAAGCACAAGTGATACGCCCCTTCCATACTTCATCCTTCATCCAACCTTCACCAATCATCATTTCCATCTCATATTATTCAATCATCCCACATCATCAATAAACAACTAGAACTACATATCATCACTTTCATCATCATCGTATTGTGCTTTGATTCCGTGGATACAGGGTATGTAGGCAGTCTATAATACGAAGGAAGTATCCAGTACGCAAGCACAGACGATTCATTCTTCCATCTTTCATTTGACTAACTCAAGTAGAAAATAAACTATGCATGTCTCGATAGCTCAAGCACTCATCAAATCAGAGGCAAAACAAAGACATTTGTCCACATGCCTTTAGCCAACATTTGCTAAATCAAACTAACATCTCAGCCTTCAATAGGATATATCTTGCCTCACAACAAGGCGCTATCCAATCTATCTATGAGCACCCTCTTTTGGCAAGAGAACATGATGGTTGTGTCATTATTTTCTTTTGATTTGTCTTCTATCTCTTTCTAATACCTAGTCTAGACTACCTTGATCTCTTATATCTTGGTATGTCGTGATGAAGTATGGAATGTGGCAATTGTCATTTGCTTTCATATGTTGTGTTTGTGGGATGATCTTATTCTCCTACTACGCCTAATGGTATCTTGTACGTGTTGAGATTAGCATCTTGCATACTAATATCTTTTGCATCTGAGGACCTAAAAAGCCTTTTATGTACTAAGACTATTCTATGCTAAGACTATTTTCTATACATATAACCAACAAGGTTTCATTATGTTTAGTGGAAATAAGTTCAAACCGTTTGCTTGCAGAGTCAAAGTCCACATCAGAACAACTAATATTCATATCTTGTGTATGTTGGATCTGTTACCGCTTAGGTGTGCGACCCTCAATTCCTCCCCCTTCGGACCCTCACGGTCTCTGGGTATCACTGTCGGGGCACCATTCACTAACAGTTCAAGCTTTTGGTGTAGTGGCAGCCGGGTTGAGTGGTAACAAATGGCGACTCTGCTGGGGAGGAGTTCGATTCCCACTAATGAGTACTGCCTTCATGTGTACAAGATGCGCCTAGCAGTCTGTGCCTGCCTATGTCGTTATCACTAGGCAGGTACGGACTGGTGGGGGTATGTTACCGCTTAGGTGTGCGACCCTCAATTCCTCTCCCTTCCGACCCTCGCAGTCTGTGGGTATCACTGCTGGGGCACCATTCACTAACAGTTCGAGCTTTTGGTGTAGTGGCAGCTAGGTTGAGTGGTAACAAATTTTGGGGGAAAAATAATGAAATACAGAGTATTTCCTGTCTATTTTATCTCTGTGGAGTTTATGTGTTGCATCTGAGTTGTATCTTGTACACATGTTCAGTTTCAGTGTTAACGTTATATGAAAAATGTTTTTTGCATGTGTTTTGTTGTCTGTCTCCACTTGTATGCATTTCTTCTTCTAAATTTGGTTGCTAAGGGTTTCTCAAATTCTAGAATATAGATTTATGTATTGCATGCTTGATCTTTAGACTTCCATTCAAGGAGTGGATTAAATCGTTTTAGGTTAAGGTATGGAGAAGATTGTATGTCAACTGGGATATTTGTAAGTAGAGACAGTCAAATACTTATCCTTGGGTGATGTTTGTAAGGTGCATCAGTTCTAACCCCTTAAAACTTGAATGATAGTTGCAATCCATTCTTATGTATACGTCTAGTTGACTCCTTGCCCTAGGATAAGGCACCGGTCTGTTCTTGTGAAGTATTTATGATTCAAAAACCCCTGTCTTGCATCCAAACCATCAAATTCAAACCATTCCATAATTTCAACTTGTTAGTTGTAGGAGTAGGATTAGGAACCCCTGCATACTCTCATACCTGACCAGACAAATGTGTCCAAGAACATTGCCAACCTTGTGATTTATCACACAAATCTTGGTCCACACATGAGAGTATTCTGCCCGTTATTACAAAGTTAAATCTTTCTGTCATTTGGAGAGTAAATGTTACATCTTTATCAAATAGGGACACCCACCTTGGTGCGGCAGAACTAGAAGTGAAGGGGAGGCATCTCACGCAACCTCTTGTGTCTATTGGTTGAATCTATCTGTGCATAGGAACTGGCAAACCCTCTATCGATTCGGGAGGTAATCTCCATACCTTAACCTAAAATGATTTGATCCACTCCTTGAATGGAAGTCTAAAGATTAAGCATGCAATACATAAATCTGTATTCTAGAATTTGAGAAACCCTTAGCAACCAAATTCAGAAGAAGAAATGCATACAACAAGTGGAGATAGATAGAAAAACACATGCAAAAAGCATTTTTCATATAACGTTAACACTAAAACTAAACATGTGTACAAGATACAACTCAGATGCAACACATAAACTCCACAGAGATAAAACAGATAGGAAATGCTCTGTATTTCATTATTTTTCCCCCAAAATTGCATATACAAAGGATTTTCAAAAGGTGAACAGTAGCGATTGTATATGCATATGCTCATGCATATACAGGATGAAAAAGGCAAAATAAGGAATGGAAAAGCCAATGATAGAAATGTGAGATGCCTACGTGGTACAATTTCACTAGCTGACGACTTTTCAACATTTTTGAGTGCCGTGGATCTCAGCGATGGGAAGTAGATCGACGGCCATGCTTTGAGACTGCAGCGAAGGTTTTTTCCTAAGTGTTTGAAGTCATTTTTTAAGCGAGAAAACTTTAAATGTGTCCGCTGCAGCATTCCAGAAGAGGCTACGGGTAGCTGAAGCATTAATGGAAGAAATGCAGCGGTATGGGTCGATGATGGACAGGTCAACCACCTTTTTTAAGATACAAGTCTTTGAGAGGCGGCTCATATCCTGAGCCCACCTACTCTCTTCCTCTGCTTCCTGGCTGCATTCAATTTTGAGTGCCATTTCTCACGATGCACTGTATCTGGCGATTTTTGAGTTGACTATTGTAATTTTGTTGAGTTCACAGTTTTGCTATAAAAAGCAAACTGTGTTACTCTTTTGTGGTTGTTGAAGACTTGGGCAATTTTGGGGCAAAGATAATGAAACACAGAGCATTTCCTTGCTGTTTTATCTCATTTTGGAGTTTATGTATTGCATCTGTGATGTATCTTGCACATATGTTCGGTTTCAGTGTCAATTTTATATGAAAAATGCTTCTTGCATGTGTTTTGCTATCTGTCTCCACTTGTTGTATGCATCTCTTCTTCTGAATTTGGTTGCTAAGGGTTTCTCAAATTCTAGAATACAGATTTATGTATTGCATACTTGATCTTTAACTTCCATTCAAGGAGTGGATTAAATTGTTTAAGGTTAAGGTATGGAGAAGATTGTATGTCAGCTAGGATATCTGTAAGTATGGACAGTCAAATACTTATCCTTGGGTGATGTTTGTAAGGAAAGCATCAGTCCTAACCCCTTGAAACTCGAATGCTAGTTGCAAGCCATTCTTATGTATATGTCTATTTGACTCCTTGCCCTGAGATATGCACTGGTCTGTTCTTGTGAAGTAGTTATGATCCAAAAACCCCTGTCTTGCATCCAAACCATCAAATTCAAACCATTCCATAACTTCCACTTGTTAGTTGTAGGAGTAGGATTAGGAACCCCTTCATACTCTCATACCTGACTAGACAAATATGTCCAAGAATGTTGCCAACCTTGCGATTTATCACACAAATCTTGGTCCACACATGAGAGTATTCTGCCTATTGCTGTCAAGCTAAATCTTCCTCATTGAGCTAGTCAAGTGTGAAATCTTTAGCAAATAGGGATACCGCCCTTGGTGCGGTAGAACGAGAAGTGAAGGGGAGGCAGCTCACACAACCTCCTATATCTGTTGACTGAATCTGCCTGTGCATTGGAGCTGGCAAACTCTCTGCCAATTCGGGAGGTAATAGGATCAACATCTTGACCTCACACGATAGACAAGATTGTATTATGCTGAATGTATTGGATACCTCATCACCCTGGTCTTTATACCTTAGTGCATAATATCCATATGCTATATCAAACATAAGGATTGCAATCTCTAAATTTGTGTGCAACTGTTGCCAAGAAGCTACATCTATTATCCATTATCCATCTATTTATTCCACAATAAACTTCATAGCTCTCACAACGATTGATCAATCAAATCCACCTACTTTCTTCTGTTCATCATCATCTTTCTCTTCATTATCTTCATCCTGCAAAAACAAGTGTGTTAGACATACATCACCCTAAATCATTATCACATATCATCATATCAATATACTTGCATAACATAGATCATTGTACACTTCATTTGCATAAAGCCATCATCTATCCATTAACATAAGCATATATTTTTCCATAAGCATACATTCATCATAATCATTGCTTCATCTAATCATAATTATGTCGAGAGCCATTCCTACATTCATAGCACGGATGGGAGCTGAAAGATTCTAGAATTTCTAGGTAAACTTATAAGATTCCTAGAATCTTTATTAAAAAAACCAAATGTAATTTTTTATTTTTTATTTTGTCCAATTTCTTTTTTGGTTCCATAGTTTTTGTGATTTTCTTACTTTCACTTTCTTTTTTGGTTTTTATTTTTTACTTTTTTCCAATTTCTTTTTTAGTTTTTATTTTTTATTTTTTCCAATTTCCTTTTTAGTTTTTAGTATTTTTTTTTTCCATAGTTTTTTTTAATTTCTTATTTTCAATTTCTTTTTTTGTTTTTATTTTTTATTTTTTCCAATTTCTTTTTTAGTTTCATAGTTTTTATGGTTTTCTTATTATCAATTTCTTTTTAAATCACCAAAAATATCAAACAAAAAAAATCAAAAATAGTGGAAGAAATAAACTATGGGAAAGAGATATCCCTCGGCGTACTTTAGATATATTTTTAAAATATAAATATACTAGTTATATCCATTTATCATTTACATATCTACCATATACATGCCATAATCATGAAAACATAAAAAAATCATAAATATCAACATCATACATGTGCATCCATAATCATCATATCATATATATCAGCGTCAAAATCCATCATATATATATGTGCATCTGGTTCAATACATAAGTGTCTCATCATGTACAAAATGAATCGATATATACAAAGAGGCTATCACAGAGCCATCAAAACACATACATCGGCTCGCAGGCCTCAAAAGATATACATGATACAAAATGATGAAAATGAATAGAAATGGACCCTTGGACCAATATTTATAGAGCCAAACCCTATTTTCTTCTAAACCAAACCCTAATTCTTCTTTTCCATCCCTTGTTTATCTCACCCAATTCCCACATTCTTCGTATCAATCTAGTCTTGTTTTGTCATCTAACCGCAAGTCAACTCAGTCTTTTCTTGGTAGCCTAGTTTCCTCTTGAGAGGGCATCACTCACTAGTTTCACTGGGGCATAGCTTGTTTACCTCACGTATCAGCCATATCTTCTTTGAAACAATGTCCTAAAGTACATTATCTCAAAGAGGGGCAAAATGTAGACACCCAAAATTGACCCTTCGTTCTATTTATCAATTTGTCACATTATTCACCATTGCATATGTCAATTTTGTCTAGCACATTTGTATCAATTATCTATTTTCTACTTCTATCATTAATTAAATAAATTATATTTATTTAATTAATTTCATCTATTTCCATTATCTTTATTCTTCTATTTTCTATCTATAATTAAATAATCTTTAATTATTTAATTATCCCATTATTCTTCTAAAATTAAATAAATTTTCTAAATTTATTTAATTTTCCCCTTTTAAATAAATAAAATTAATATTTTATTTATTTATATTTTCATTATGCATATAAATTAAATAAATTTATTTATTTAATTTATATTTATTCTTCCAATTTTCTAAATTTAACTTTTTCCTCTATCATATCTTATCATTTTCCTCTTTTATCACTTTCTTCTATGTGTACAAGTTGGCCTTGTCCATTGTCTTAAATTCAATACAAAAAATGATTTAATTGGTTTAAAAATCAATCATCCTTGTCATCCAACTCTTAAAATAGAAAAGCATCCTGTTTTAAGAAAATCAATCTTATCTACACCAACAAAGCCAACTAAATCATTTAATAAAATCTATCCTTATGGACAAATGTCTTGTACACATTCATCCATGCCTCTTGAATTATCTCAACCATTCATGTAGCCACTTTTTCTCCACCATTGATCAATCTTAGTTGAGTGCTATATATATACACCCTCTCATTTCATTTCAACACACAATCTCTATAGCATCCAGATTATCATCTTATGCATATCACCTCCATTGAGCATCCATTAAGCATTTTGAGCATATCATCTATTATCATGGCAGCTTTGGTAACTATGGTTGTTCACTTTTGAGAAGCAATCCACATTCAACCAAGGAATCCATACAATCTAGGTGACATTGTTTTTTTATTTTCTTTTATTTTGTGTCATTTAGATAGATTTCTTGAAGGTGGTAGGATTGGGTTTTGATTGTAATGCTTGATCTTATAAACCTTATTTTTCCTTCTCACACAACTACTATTATGGGAAGAGATAACATTACACTAATCAGTGTAGGAGGAAAAAAGAAGAAAAAAAAGTTTTTGGTTTTTGTGGTGACATCTTACATGGTGCTTTTAATTTACCTAAATCCATATAGTTCTATAAAAATATAATGGAACCTTGAAGAATTGTCGAGCCTAAATGCATCACACAATGCCAAAGTACTCATAAAAATACCAAAAGAAGAGGGACAAAATGTTAGATAGTGCAAGAAAATAGATCCAAAAATAAGGAAATCTTCATTAAGAAAGAGAAGAAATTGGAAAAGTAATATAAAGAAAAAATGAAACACTCAAAAGAAAGTCCATTAGGGAGTTCAAGAAAAAGAAACACAAAGTTGTAGTAATCAACTAAATAGAGATAGATACAAGAAAAAAAAAACATATTCTACAAGAGTCGAATGGATTTCATGAAGAATAAAATATCCAAATAAATGAGAGCATGATCTAATAGCCATGAAATCTAGAGAGTTGATTAGAAAAATTCAAAAACAAGAAGCACACAAGGAGTGATTTTTCTTAGAAAAAGAAGCACAAAACTTAAAGGAATTGAATAATATGATAGAAGAAGGGAATTTATTCAAAAAATTCAAACAATTATCATAACACTAGAATAAAAAAAAATGCTAGAGCAAAGAAGAAGAGCTCAAGTCAAGAATCTAGAAAAAAACACAAAAAAATAGAAGAAACAACTAGTATTGCTAGATGTGAAATTAAATGAAAGAATTTAGTAAATAAACCTTTACTAGACTTAGGAGTTGACATAAACACTATTCCAAAGAAAGTATGGGAAGAATTCAAGGAACTAGAACTTCATGAAACACCCTATGACATTGCTCTAGCCAATGGAAGTCCCATATGCTCTATAGGAACATGGAGAGATGTACAAGTGGATTTCATGGGGATAAAAATAAAAGTAAATTTTGAGGTCATAGACATGTATTAAGATATTCAACATATATTTAATGTTATATTGGATATAGAATGGTTTGTAGACAATAATGGGATATTTGATATATATAGAGAGAGAAGAGCTCATACTGCAAGGAAATGCAAAGGTGGTATATATGCCTTTTAATGAAGGTATACAAGGAGTGTCTATAGAGGAAGTAAATACTACATACAAAGAAGAAGATGAGGATGAAATGAATGAGACATTATATACAATTGGAAGATTACCTAGAAAAGAGTTTGATGGAGAACCTAATTTAGAAGGAGAAATATTTATAGAAAGTGGTGATTCGTCAACTAACATAGAAGATGCAATAGAAGCTTTGGAATGAGATGAACCAAAAAAATGTAAAAGGAAGATACTTGGAGCAAGGAAATATTTTATGGTTTGAAAAAATGTCTAAGTATGTACAAAAAACACCATAAAAGAAACATCCCCACCATAGATTAGAAGAGCATATTGCATATAGAAGGGGATTTACCATATAAAGTTACCACATTATTAGGAGTGGAAGATTTTTTGTCACCTCCAAGCTATGGAGAAAATTTTTGTGAAGGATAATTTTAGAATGAAATCATTAGATACCACATTAGTGCTAGAATTGTAGATGGTGGAATACCCACATACTAAACATGCCAACTTGGAAAGCCCTAAAAATGTTAATTAAAAATAGACATTTAGAAGAAGAAGGAGATAACAATGTATGATGGACTTGAAAACCCATTAAATCACATCAATAGTTGTGAACAAGTTTGGGATGGACTAGAAGAAATATATGAAAGACTAAGAATACAAATATTTATTGGACCTTGGCCTCTATTACAAGAGCATGGTACATATGTCAAGAGCAAAGGGTAGAAACTAGATATTGGGACATGATCAAAACCAATTTTTGCAAGACTTTCAAATTTTGGAAGCCAAATCAAAATATAAACAACATATTGAGAAAATAGAGAAATAATAACCTTATTGGAAGAACATGTAAGAAGAAAATTTGAGAAGAAAGAGACATTAATTGTACCTCACAAGGACGAAAGTAAACAAAAAATGGTTGAATGGAGGCCAAAAATGACTATGGTACCACATAAAACATGTTACTTAATCAAGGAGGAAAAGATCCTTTAGAAGGACAATAAGGTCTTATGAATTTAGATGTAAAAATAGGTGAAGATGAGAGAGAGAGGTAGTGGATAAAAATGAAGATAAAAGTCACTACTTTTACCAATGCCTAAAAATAAAAGAAGAAGACTTAGCCTAGGAAGGAGAACCAAAAATAGCTAATATTATAGACTATTGGGTTGAAGAAGTATTGAAGGTAGTAGAGATACTTAAGGAGTACAAATATCTATTTCCTAGAACTTTTATAGAGTTAAAAGGCATAAAATAATAAGTTGGAGTGATGAGGATCCAACTAAAAGGTGATACTAAACTAAAAAAATAGAGACCTTACTAGTTAAATCCAAATGTAAAAGTAAAACTGAAAAATGAAATAGATAGAATGCTTGCCAAAAGAATTATCAAACTAGTAGAAAATGTAGAATGAATTAGTCCCATAGTAGTAAAGAATAAAAAGATCAAAGAGATAAGAACATGCATGCACTTTTAGGAACTCAATAAAGCATGCATTCATGATCCATTTACAACCCCTTTTACATAATAAATAATGGAAATTATTATCAATAGACAGGTATACTCATTTACTGATGGATTCTTATGGTATCACAAGTGAAGATAAAAGAAGAAGAATAGCCTAAAACTATGTTTTCCATTGAATGGGGATCCTTCATGTATATAGTGATGCCCTTTGGATTAAAATTGTTGCAAATATGTGCCTAAGCGGTGTTGTCATTGATGTCAACATATTCTTGTTGTCATTAGTGTCAACTGTGCCTTATTTTGTTGCATGTTCAGGAGACTAGAATGTTGAGGATACTGAGAAAATTAATGAAGACTCAAGGTTTGCAAATCTTATGGCTATGTAGAGGATTGTCAGAGGTTGTTCCAGACAAGAATTGAGAAGTTCGCATGAAGATTTGAAGAAGTTATGGCCATCTGAATAGAACTGGATCTTGCAGTAATTAGAAGAGACAGAGTGACACTAAGCTGGTCTAGATTGCTCCACAATGAAATATTATGATCTGTAGATCTGAAGGAATGTTTGGGAAGTCAGTGTGTATCATCAACTCTAGTGGTTCATGGTTTGGAGGTTCGCAAGCCATCCTTCTAGTTTGACAGTCATGGCAGACAGTGTTCTTGAGGTTCCAGAGGAAGATACAAATGATTCTAGTAATTTGGTTTAGAGTAGATGTTATTGATGAGTTCAATGTGCTTGTGGAAGTCTTTGGATCATGTGGCTACTATGTTGGAGGTCCGCATTAGAGTTTGAGCTTGTTATTGAAGATTTCCTCTTTGAAGTTGTTGTTCTTCCCAGTCTTGGCCGATCGGATGTTCCCAATGTGTTGCGGATGATCTAAAGATCATTTTATGAAGTGTGGCGTGTTAGTAGAGGAAGATTCAAGTCTTAGCTATGTTTGGTCGATAGTGTAAAGATCCGCGTTAAGTTTGGCCGACCTTGTTGATCATTCCAAGGTTGATGAAGTGTATAAATACTTGTTGAAGAGTTGTTAAAAATTATCCTTGAGCAAAATAGATTAAATCTGAATAAAGGATTAGAAGCAGAGTAGAGAAGAAAAGGAATGAGAGCAATGTAGAATGAGAAGTTAGTCAAGAAGAATTTGGGGCAAAGTAGAAGTTTTGTGAGCATTCATTGAAACTAAACCAAGCATGAAGTAGATGCTATTTCTTAGTTAATTTTTTCTGTTCTAAATAAATTATGTAGGCAGTGAGCCTCTCTTCTGAGTAGTGAGCTCTGGGCAGTGTGCTCAAAGGCATGTGCCTTCTATTTTTCTAAAAGTACTTTTAACAGGGTACAAATCTTTGTGGGTTAACCCCCACCGTGGTTTTTCCTTTAACCGGGTTTCCACATCAAAATCTTGGTCTCAAGTGTGTTGATTATGTTTTTGCTCATATGTTGTTGATCTATGCTCTAATGTTTATATCATTAATCTTATAAGTAAGTTAATACAGAAGGATAAAAGCAAAAAAGTTAATTTTGTGTGACAACTGATTCACCCCCCTCTCAGTTGTCCAGTCTAATTCCAACAATTGGTATTAGAGCCAAATCCTCTTATAAAAGCCTGACCGCATGAGGAGATCCAGGATGTCGACCTACAAGAAGGATAGTCTGAGATTTGATGGAACAAATTATTCTGTTTGGAAGAATCACATGGAGTGCCACTTGCAATGCATGGGCGATGCCTATTAGGCAATAACTAATGTCGAGTATAAACCTCCAGAGAAAGGTCCTTTTGTATACACCTAAAAATGACACAACTCGATCTAAATAAATATTCTTAATATTTATTTCATTCTAATTCTTCTATCAATAAATAAATAAACAAGTTTATTTATTCGATTCATATTCCTCTAAATTAATTAAATATCAAAATATTTAATGGTGCAGGAGCACCTAGAAAATCATGTTTTTTGTTGTAATAAGGTCTATTTGACCAATGCATGTCATTTCAGTTTGTATCTAGGTTCTTCAAGACCTAGAACCAATTTTGTAAGTCCCAAGTGACTTAGCACACTTTTGTCATATTGTAATCACATAGTGCCAAAACAGGGCAGTAGGACAGTTTGAAGCAGTTTTGGATCAGTTGGTCTCCCAACTATTTGCATCGGTTGGTTTTCCAACTGCTGGTAGGTTGAGTTGATAACAACCTAAGGAAGGAACTATTTGAGAGGAAGGAGAAGTGTGTGAAAGTGATTGTGTATTGTGCTAAGGAGAAATAAAACTATTCTATTTCGTTAATTTGGTTTCTGGCTTTCCATTGTTGCAGTATGTTGACGTGAAGCATTCCACTGGTACTATTTCTATTGAAATCAGTGGAATGGCTTCATTGTACAAGTATGTGTTTTTATTTCCTATTTTGTTTTCCTGTTTGATGACACAGAGAATCCAGACAGAATGTTTTGCACAGTAGGTTGACCTAGCATCTCCATGTGCTAGGGTTTAGTTGAAGAGGGAGAAAGTAAACTATGCATCGGCGTATCGTTGGGACTCAAAACAAGTCCGTCGAAGTTAAGTAGTCTTGCTAAAGACGAGCGTGGGAAGTCTATCGTTGTATCGGCAACTCCAGAGTAATTCCCACTGATAGGACAAGTCTCGCCGAGGGAGTTGGTCTATCGATGCATCGGCCAGAGTTTGTAAGTGCTTGCCAATGAGAAGAGTCTCACCAAAGACAAATGCCATCAGCATATCGGAAGCACATCAAAGGAGTTTACCGAAAAGTCATGCCCAACCGGCGTTGAAGCCGTCATGGTTAAGACAAGGGGAACTTAAGCGTCATTGGGGCATCAGTTGAAGGATAGAAGACTTCGCCGATAGAAGTAAGTCTCACTAATGATGAAGAGTTGAGCTATCGGTGTAAGGTAGAACACCGGTAAGACTTGAGAAAGTCATTCTGACTGAGGGTTATCTGACTGATCAAGGTGTATCGGTGGCCTTTAGGTGGAGTCTTGTCGACAAAAAACAAATTTGATTTTGTCTACATTACCCACTGCGTGCTCCCCATCATTTAATTACCTCTTCTAAAGTCAAAATTAAATAAAATCCTTTATTTAACTAAATTCTTCCAAACAATTAAATAATTCTTAATTATTTAATTAAGTCAATTCTTCCTCCAAATTTAAATAAATCAATCAAATTTATTTAAATTCTCTCAATCTCTAAAAATAAAATACAATCAAATATTTTATTTATTCTTCCAAATTATGCACAATCAATTAAATAAATTTATTTATTTAATTTTCTTTCTTATCTTCTAAAAATCTTCCAAATCTTCTAAAAATAGGTCTTCTTCTTCATGCACACAAAATTAAATAATTTATTATTTAATTTCTCTCAAATCATGCAAAAGAAAAATCACAAGTTGAGTTAACTGACTCAATCAACCTTGTTTTTATCAATAACTCTTAAATTAGAAAAAATCATTCTAATTTATGAAATCAAATCTTATCTTTATAAAAGAAAGCAGTTAACTCAAACAAAACAACTTTTGTGTGACACTTGTCTTCTTTCTATTTGTGCACATCCTCTCAAGGTTTCTATACTATTGATCTTCTCATTCTTTCTATACCGTTGATCTTCTCTCTCGTGAGTCTATAAATTGAACCCTTATTCCTCCATTTTATTCATCCAAGCTTTTAGTATTGTTACTCTGCAGGAATTACAGCATGCCTTTGGCACCCAAGTCATTCCTTCATTACTTGCGATCAACTTGTTACCATACCATTACCATTGTTGTGAAGCTCATCTTCATTGCAATAAACTATCATAGCCATTCCCACTTGACATCTTGGAATAGCAAGGAAGTGCACCTTCTGAGGGCCATATTCATAGACAAGATCATTTGAGATAGGCAATCAATGGAAGCCATGAAGTGAAGAGGTTTGCAAAGGTTTGAAGTTCTTTGTTTGATTGAATTCTTTGTTTCTTATTTCATTGAGTTATTGGGTATTGTTGATATATCATCGATTATTCATTTACACCAATTTTCCCATAACACCTTCAACTCTAGATCAAGTCAAAGATGCTGAAAATAACCTTCGAGCTAAAGAAGCCTTGCTAAGCACCGTGACTGATTTAGAAATGACAAATGTCTTTGGTCTAAAAACTACTTATGAAATCTAGAAAAAGTTGGAAAATCTGTATGAAGGCAATAAATTTGTCAAATGCGCCAAGCTGCAAAGTCTGAGAAGAAATTTTGAAACTCTGAGGATGAGTGAAGATGAAAACATTACAATCTACATGCAAAAGATAAATGAACTTGTGTGTGGTATCAGGTGTACTAGTGGAACTTTGGAAGAATTAGAGATTGTATCAAAAGTGCTCATATCTTTACCTGATTCATACAAACATAAGGTTGCTACTATAGAGGAGATCAGGACTATCTCAGAAGTTACAAGAGATCAACTAGTTGGCAAAATTTCAGCTTTTGAATTAAGTGAGTTTGGTGATTCTCTTCCCAAGTCTGAATCTGTATTTAAGGCCAGTGTATATGGAAAACAAAGATATGATCTGGGTCAAAGCTCTTCTGCAAGATCAAACAGATTTGTGAAGACAAGGAAGGATCTTGAAGATGTTGAAATTGAAACTGCAGATCTTGAAGCTCTTCTTGCCAAAAGATTGCCAAGAGGATCCGATAAGAATGAAGGAAAATTGCCACTCAAATGTTTTTCTTGTAATAAGATTGGTCATTTTACCTCAAGATGTCTGGAGAGGTTTTCAAAACCAAACCCTAACAGATACAAAAATTAGAACAAATGTTACTATGTCCAAGAAGCTAGAGAAGGAGTCACAGATGATGAATCTAATCATGGAGGTTCCTCTGAAAATGATTGGGTGTTCATTGCCATTAAAGAAGAAGATTCAGTGTTTACTGAATATGCTAGCTATGCAAATATGGAAAGTGCTTGGCTACTCATGTTATTGAGAAAGATGAATGGGTGATTGATAGTGGATGTTCTCATCATATGACTGGAGACAAGAGTAAGTTTGTGAATTTTAAAAATTATGGAGGGCTTGTGAAATTTAGAGATAACTCAGCTGGTAGAATCCATGGCAGATGATCCATCTCTTTTGATGGTAAGAATAGCACCAATGATGTTATGTATGTGGAAGGACTAAAACCTAATCTTCTCAATGTTGGATAGTTGGTTGATAAAGGTTATGATCTTCAATTCAAGGATGGAAAATATAGAATCTTGGAGAGTTCCAGAATTGAAATGGCATCTGGTACTCAAACTGGAGGTAACATTTTTCATTTAAGTAGTTCTGGCAAAAGTTATTTGATTGCTCAAATAGATCAAAGTTGGTTATGGCATAGGAGGATGTGTCATGTGAATTTTGATAACATTGTCAAAATAAGTACCACTCAGGCTGTAAGAGATCTTCCAAAACTTGTGAAACCTAATAGCATGTGTAAAGAATGTCAATTGGGAAAACAAAGCAAAATTTCATTTAAAAGTAAGGAACAAGCTTCAAGTGGATGGTTGGAACTGGTACATACTGATCTCTGTGGTCCTGCTAGAATTAGGGGTGTGCAAGGAGATAGATATTTCATGTTGTTGATTGATGATTACTCTAGGATGATGTGGGTAACTTTCCTAAAAGAAAAATCAGAAGCTCTTCACAAATTTAAGGTGTTCAAAGTGATGGTGGAAAATGAGATTGGTGAAAAATTCAAATGTCTGAGATTCGACAGAGGTGGAGAATTTACTTCCCGTGAGTTTGATGCTTTCTGTGAAAAGTATGGCATAAAAAGACAGTTATCTTCTCTTAGGACTCCCTAACAAAATGGATTTGTGGAAAGAAAGAACCGGACCATTCAAGAAGCTACCAGGACCATCATGATGGAAACAAATGTTCCTCAAGTTTATTGGAGAGAAGCTGTAAGTATTGCTATCTACAGTCTTAACCGGGTGTAGATCAAAGGCAATTTTGGTAAGACCCCTTATGAACTATGGTTTGGCCATGCTCCTACTGTGAGATATTTTAGAGTTTTTGGTAGTAAATGCTATATCAAAAGAGATGAGAATTTAGGCAAGTTTGATACAAGAAGTGATGAGGGAATACTTTTGGGGTACTCTACTCAAAGTCAGGCTTACCGATGTTTTAACAAGAGGTTGAAAAAGATTGTTGAAAGTGTTAATGTTAAATGTAATGCCCCGCCATGCAACCCTAGAGACAAGTTCAACTAAAGCAATAAAAGGGCAGAATTTTTTTTTAATTTTTATTTTTAACTAAAATAGAAGTAACTAAAACATAACATAATCTATCAACAACTAGTTAAACTAACATCTCTAGGGATTACACAGCTGCATTATTGAAATTAAACAATAATCAACAACATACATAGTTTATTCAAATAACTCAAACTAACAACTTGATTACCTCATCAGATACATACATCAACATCTTTGCAATAATGTTTACAAATGTAGAATAGTATATCTTACAAGAGGAATTACATAATTTCTATGATACAAAAGCACTTCCTTTCTGATTACATCAAATTATTTAATGAGTTCCATTGATACACAAATCTAGATGTGAATAGTATAAATATCTATCTTCAAATATAGGTACAAATCTAAAAACATGAGATACAACTTCTTTACACACGAGCCATGGTGCCAGAAAACTAATGGAAGAATGCACAACCACCTGACCATGTGGAACCCTGAGGTCCACCCCCGATGCTAGGAGATAACAATGAGGTCCCACTAAGCAAACACACAAGAAGTCAATAGGCTAACATGTACAAGGACTACACATGACTCCAATACAACACTGGTTGAAATGAACACCACAAGTAACTCAAACAACACTTCCAGAGGCAAATACACAATAAAAGAGGAAAACACAATTAGGGAGTGCTAGGCTGCAGTAGGGAGGAGTGTCATTGCATGGCCCTAACATGGGTTACCCTAACAGTCTCTCACTAGACATCGGCCCCCATCTATGGTTACCCTAATAGTCTCTTACTAGACGCCCACCCCATAGGGTGACACATGCAGAACCAACATTCCTTTCATGAGGCCAAGGAAGTTGATCTTGCCAACCACGGCCTTCTCCTCTCATCCTTAGTCTGAACTAACACTATAGGCATGAGTGAGGAAACCAATTATCTTGATTAGTGTGAAAGCTCTCCAACCCTCCAAATTTATTATTAAGTTATCACTAGATTAATAACTTCCAATGGGTTACCCAAGCAGCCACTTTGGGCACCGGCCCCACAAGCAAGACATAACAACAAGTATCCATATACCATGCAAGGCATTTACCTTCTTGCATACAAATCTGAACAAAATGTATCCAGAGCAAGGCATGGGTCATCTTGCTCCAAAACTCAATCTTTTACATAAACCAACATAGTATTTTAAAACAGGCTCAACACAATAATGAACCACAACCTTCAAGAAGGACTCTACAACATGGATTCAAGACATATCTACAAGAATAGGTATACTAAGCAAGGCATTATCCCTCTTGCACAGTCATCATAATCACATGAACCATAAACAGAGAGAAGTCAACATCACATAAAACCAATACATATTCAACCATTAACAAGACTACAAAATCACTAGAGTCATACACATGAATATCCCTCTTGACCTCTAGAATCAACTTTCCCAAAGATACAGACACTAGACACCACTGTAACACAAAAGTCCCACATCGACATTCACTCTCAAATGCACAACATCGTCTAATAGACCAAACCAAGATCCTTCAACAATAATTCAATTACAATACCACAAATGCAACATATAATATGATGCACTAAATTATGGTTCTTAAAGAATGCAACATTAATCCAACCATGATCAATCATCTACCAAACACAAAGTGAATCTATCTCTATAATGCAGGACAATAATATTCTAACTACTATGATCATATGATATATAGTGCCCATAAGAACAATATTTTAACCAATAGATCCCAAGACTTATTTTAGTTTTGTTTAACTAAAAATAATTGTGATCAACATGCAATTAACCCTAAGGCATACATATTAAAACACAACAATTACTTAAATACAACTCTTATCACAGTGAGAGACTATCACCACTATTAAAATCATACAATGAAATATTAATAACCATAACACATGAATGCTATACCAATAGCTACAAAATTCACTAAACCACTATTTACACAAATGTAGATTTCATTAATAAGCTAGGCAATTTTGTAAATACTATTACATATCACTATATAAGCAAGACTAAATGCCCATAATATTAGAATGCTATAAATCTCTTACACTAGTTAGAATCACAAGATACAAAAACCCGTAGCTACAATAAAATAACCTTGTTCTAAGGTTAGCTTGAGAGGAAAGGAACACATAACAACAAAACATTCCTATAGATCTAACATCTTCATCAAATCTACCCCATTTTAACTACATGCAAATGATAGGATCAACACAAAATGAATTTGTTGAGAGGGCTTTAGAAGCTACCAACAATGCAAAATGTGAAAGCATAGACAGGGCACGCAAACTAATTGGTACAATGCCTCAAAGAGAGTCATAAGATGGAAATCAATGATCGTAGGATATGCACAAAACAAATTTGTTGAAAAAATCTCAGAGAAACCCTGTTCGAAAATATAGAGTTATTGGTGATGCAGCTAATTGTTTTAACATAGACGAAACAAGTGAGAGGTAGACAGTCACAAAATATTCATATCTCCAAAATGACAAACTAGGTATGGACAATTTTTTGATACAATTTAAGAAACTAAGTCGGCACCATATATCAAAAACTTAGAGGAACCCAGTTCATAAAACTAAAATTATGGCTAACGTAACAGACTGCTAAAATAGAGATGAAATGGCTAAGAGGTAGACGGTCACAAAACATTCATATCTCTAAACTGACAAACAGAGTATGGACAATTTTTGTATATGATTTAGATAACTAGGTCATACACCATATATCAAAAAATTGGAGGAACCCAGTTCGTAAAACAAAAGTTATGGCTAACGCAATAGACTGTAAAATAGAGATGAAATGGGCGAGAGATAGATAGTCACATCAATCCCATAAATGCAATGATAACAAGGCTTCTAACCTCTCAAGCAAATTACCATCAATAGAAAAAATTGTAAATCAAACATTTGCTTCAACAGAAAAATGAGACAGAAATTAGAACCAAAGGAACTTGATTTCACTTGCTTAACTAGGCTAAAGATTCGATGTCAGGTTCAACTACTACAGCCACAAACCAATCTCCCCCCAAAAGTTCCATCTCCTGAAGATTCTTATGAGAGAGAAATCTCCCCCCTAAATATAGCCCAAAAACTCCCTATTTTTAGCAAAAGAAATCCCCTAAAATCTTCCAGAAGGTTCCTCCCATAAAAGGCAATAGATTCTCCTTTATTACTTTCTTACAATTTGCTATTTTAACCCAACAATAATTTCTCTCTGATTCTATTTATTTTAGAATTTGCTATTTATTTCATTTACAACTAGACAAGATTCATTTATGATTTTATCTACTTTAGTATTTTCTATATTTATATATATGAAAACTTGCAAAAATTATCTATTTTATTGCCATTAACACAACATTAAATTATAATAATATATTTATTCATATTTAGCTAGCATTTACATTTATTATTTTTTTATTATTATTTATTTTCATAAACTCAATTTCTCATAAGGGCATTTATATTTATTTAACAAAAAATGCTCTCATAACTAATAATATTATTTTAATGCAACAATTAACCAAAGCAACAATCAAACAATGCCAACAAAATAACCCCAATGCCGAACAATACCTGACACAATGCACGATCGAAAAGCAAGACCACCACACAATGACTGACTATCATGACCAAACTGACAACACTGACAGGGTGCACAACCGGATACTCATCCTCTTCAAGGATGATGACTAAGCTAGGGGACCATATGCTATCTCCATTCAACCATTCCATTAATTAAGGCACGCTCAAACCTGTTAATTCAAGTGGAGTTGATGCCTGGTACTTGCAACCTACAACAAACAACATGGTTAAACATGTATATATATATATATATATATATATATATGCAATCATGTAGTCATACACACAGTGAAAGGAAGTCACAGTGTAGCAGGGTACTCATGCATGAGTAATACGACACTGTTCCTTTCACCCACACATCAAACATGTCATCACAACACACATATCAATCAGTTACTAAACAACTAAGTAAGAACCATCATCAGATAGTCGCATGATACTCATAATACGATTGATCCACACAAAACATCATAACCTCCTATGATACATAATCAGTCGCATAAAACTCAATTCTAACTTATGACAATTGTAGTAAAATCAACATCATAATCACTGGAATGCAAGGCAATGCCAGAGCATGCGAATTATTAGTATTGCAACAAGGTTCATTGATAAGATATACTAACCTAAGTATTTTGATTATTTACATTCATCTTCATGCTCCTTAGTCTGACCACCTGTACATCCAAGGTGAAACTGGAGGGGCACTACATTAAAGTTGATGAGAGCAAGGAAGGACATTCCAAGTTCTGTGGATATGATTCAGATGCTCAAGATGAAAATCAAAGTCAAGGAAGGTTAGTTCAAACTCTAACTCAGATTCAGATTGATCTGGAAGCTCCAAGAACTCAAGAAAATAGTACAGATGTTGAGGAACAAGCTCAAGAAATAAAAGTTCAAGAAATTCCCAAAACCCCTAGGTATGTAAGAATGAATCATCCTGAAGATCAAATCATAGGAGAGAGAAATAAAGGTGTTCAAACTAGGAGAAGAGTTGTTGAAGATCAATAAGAGATTTGTTTGATTTCAAGGATTGAACCTAAATCAATAAGTGAAGCCTGCAATGATGAAAATTGGGTAAAAGCAATGGAAGAAGAATTACTGCAAATTGAAAAGAACCACACTTGGGATCTTGTTCCTAGACTTAAGGACAAAAATGTGATTGGAACCGAATGGGTCTTCTGGAATAAACTAAATGAAGATGGTGAAGTTGTAAGAAACAAAGCAAGGTTGGTATGCAAAGGCTATTCTCAAGTAGAAGGAATTGATTTTGAAGAAACTTTTTCTCTGGTGGCAAGAATAGAGGTAGTTAGATTGTTTCTTGCATTTGCTACTTTCAGAGATTTTAAAGTGTATCAAATGGATGTCAAATTAGCATTCCTGAATGGAGATTTGGAGGAAGAAGTCTACATTGAGAAACCAGAAGCATTTCAGTTGTCTGATCAGGGAGATATGGTTTGTAGATTGAGAAAAGCCTTGTATGGACTCAAGCAAGCTCCAAGAGCCTGGTATGCAAGATTGGATAAATATTTTCTTAAGATAGGTTTTAGCAAAGGTACTACTGATAGTAATCTTTACTTCAAGATTAATCATGAGGACATCCTGATTGTTGAGGTCTTTGTTGATGATATCATTTTTGGTGGAAAATAATGTATGTGCAAAGCATTTGCTGATCAGATGAAAAGTGAATTTGAGATGTCAATGTTTGGATAGATGAATTTCTTCCTAGGTCTGTAAATTGTTCAGACAAATAAAGGTATCTTTATATCTCAGTCCAAGTATGTGAAAGAATTGTTGAAGAAGTTTGGAATGGAAGATTCAAAGACAGTAGGTACACCTGTGGTAACTGGATGCAAGTTAAGTAAAGATGATGATTCCCCCAAGGCAAATCAGAAAAGGTATAGATCAATGATTGGAGGATTGCTCTATCTGACTCAGACCAGACTTGACATCATGAATGCCATAGGACTTGTTGCTAGATTTCAAGCTGATCCAAAAGAATCCCACGTTGTGGCAGTCAAAAGAATTTTCAGATATCTCAAGGGGACAATTGATTATGGTTTGTGGTATCCAAAAGACAATGATTTCACTCTTCATGTATATACAGATGCTGATTGGGCAGGAGATGTGGATGATAGAAAAAGTACTAGTGGTGGTGCATTTTTCTTGGGAAGAAGATTGGTCTCTTGGATGAGAAAAAAGAAAGAGGTAATATCTCTGTCTACTACAGAAGCAGAATATATAGTAGCAGTAAATAATTATACTTAGGTTCTATGGATTAATCAAATGTTGAAGGACATCAGAGTTGTGTTTATGGAGCCAGTCACAATCTTTTGTGATAATTCTAGTGCAATAAGCATCTCAAAGAATCCAGTGTTGCATTCAAAGACAAAGCATATATCTATCAAGTTTCATTTCTTGAGAGAGAAGGTAAATGAGAATGAAGTCAAGTTGGAGTTTGTGTCTTCCAAAGATCAAATTGCAGATATCTTCCCTAAGCCTCTTCCCAAAGATACCTTCAAATATCTTAGAGAGAATTTAGGGGTTATTATCCCTCCGAATCAGAACTAAGATGCACTGAGGTGCATCAGTCCAGTGGAATTCTCAGTCATATCTTAAGATCTAGATTGATGTTGAGAAAATACTACTCTAAGGAGTAGTCAGTATGCAAACATTGGAGATCAGTCTGAAATAAAAAAAAGGGGAGTAAAGATTGCAAATATGTGCCCTTTACCATTAATGTCAAAGGGGGAGAGAAGATGTGAAAAACTAATTGCTGATGATAGGGGGAGTAGTGAAGGAAGTGGTTGCAGAAGTCAGGGTGATAAGTTTTTGTCATGATGGTTGAATCAATTTTTCACAACGTATGTTGCCATCAACGACAAAGGGGGAGATTATTGCAAATATGTGCCTAAGAGGTGTTTTCATTAATGTCAACATATTATTGTTGTCATTAGTGTCAACTGCGCCTTATTTTGTTGCCTGTTTAGGAGACTAGAATGTTGAGGATATTGATAAAATTAATGAAGATTCAAGGTTCACAGACCTTATGGCTGTGTAGAGGATTGTTAGAGGTTATTCCAAACAAGAATTGAGAAGTTCGCATGAAGATTTGAAGAAGTTATGGCCATCTGAATAGAACTTGATCTTGCAGTATTCAGAAGAGACAGAGTGATAGTAAGTTGGTCTGGATTGCTCCACAGTGAAATATTATGATCTGCGGATCTGAAGGAATGTTTGGGAAGTCAGTGTGTATCATCAACTCCAGTGGTTCATGGTTTGGAGGTCCACAAGCCATCCTTCTAGTTTGACAGTCATGGCAGATAGTGTTCTTGAGGTTCCAGAGGAAGATACAAATGATTCTGGTAATTTGGTTTAGAGTGGATGTTATTGATGAGTTCAATGTGCTTGTGGAAGTCTCTGGATCATGTGGCTACTATATTGGAGGTTCGCATTGGATTTTGAGCTTGTTATTGAAGATTTCCTCTTTGAAGTTGTTGTTCTTCCCAGTCTTGGCCGACCGGATGTTCCTAGCGTGTTGCAAATGATCTAAAGATCATTTTATGAAGTGTGGCGTGTTAGTAGAGGAAGATTCAAGTCTTAGCTATGTTTGGCCGACAATGTAAAGATCCATGTTAAGTTTGGCCGACCTTGTTGATCATTCCAAGGTTGATGAAGTGTATAAATACTTTTTGAAGAGTTGTTAAAAATTATCCTTGAGAAAAATAGATTAAATATGAATAAAGGATCAGAAGTAGAGTAGAGAAGAAAAAAAATGAGAGCAGCGTAGAGTGAGAAGTTAGTGAAGTAGAACTTGGGGCAAAGCAGAAGTTTTGTGAGCATTCATTGAAACTGAACCAGGCATGAAGTAGATGCTATTTCTCAGTTAATTCTTTCTATTCTAAATAAATTTTGTAGGTAGTGAGCCTCTCTTTTGAGCAGTGAGCTCTGGGTAGTGCGCCCGAAGGCATGTGCCTTCTATTTTTCTAAAAATACTTTTAATAGGGTACAAATCTTTGTGGGTTAATCCCAACCATGGTTTTTCCCTTAATCGGGTTTCCACATCAAAATCTTGGTGTCAATTGTGTTGATTATGTTTTTGCTCATATGTTGTTGATCTATGCTCTAATGTTTATATCATTAATCTGATAAGTAAGTTAATACAGAAGGATAAAAGTAGAAAAGTTCATTTTGTGTGATAATAGATTCACCCCCCTCTTAGTTGTCTAGTCTAACTCCAACAAAAATTACACGTGTAGTTTTTAGTAGAATTATGGTAAATTCTTTCAGAGACATAATTCAATGCATGAGAATCCTTGGGGGATAAAAGCAATCTTGCATCACCCAAACTATTTTCTTTCAATTGTTTCTCTGTTTACAGGTTTTCATTTACCAAATAGTTGTAGAAGAAGCCACTACACTTTACCATAGTTTGATTTTTGTTCTTACAATTTTGAGATAATGTTATAAAGAGGTATTTATATGTCATACCCATTTTTGAAGAAAATTGGATGCATAGAGTGACATGATTTGATTTGAATACTTACACCAAACTGGTAGACTATCATAGTTATGAATTACAATTGGCACCAAAGAATTTGAATTTTATGACAATCAAGGAGCAAGTGTGAAGATCCATTAGATGCAAGGAAGCAAACATTGAGCACCACATAGATTCCTTTTTTGTTACCATTGTTGTGTTTGAGGAATTAGTTTTTACTAGCTAACCACACATTTCTTGAAGTATTGAAGTTTGCACCTCCTTGTGGTTGATGCTAATTATTTTAGAGGTTTGAGATTGGTATATATTTGTTACTCACAATCAATTGATATTATCAAGAAGAGTTAGAGAGAATTCAACAAGGAGTTGGAGGTCTGAATGCAAACATCAGGATGAAGGTTTAGGATGGAGTTTGATGATAAGCATGCAGATGTCACTAAAAGAATTAAACTTCTTTTGAATGTAGTAATTTATATATTAGTAAATAAATGGTTGTGACCTAAGATGTAAGAATACCATTATGGTAGATTGTAATTAGTTATAGTTTGAATTCAATAAATATCACATTACTATTTTGTTGAAATCTACTGTGAGTGTTGTATGTTTTAGGTCTTTGCTACATGGTTGGATTGTCCTTTATTAGATCTTATTTATATGACTACTTTAAGTGGTATCTAAGTGTAATTTTTGAATCTTTAGGAGAGTAAGAAGTGATCTAAAAAGTTTTTCTTTTGAACATACTACTTAATTGAGGTAGCCTACAAGAATGTTGTCAATAAATCATTGATTGAGAGGTAGTTGCAAGGATTTATTGTAGGTAGACTACTAACCTAAAACAATTTACACCATATCGTAAGAAAGGTGTTGTTACGAAGACCTCAAGGTGTTGTTAAAATTGTTGGAAAGTTGGATGAGGTATTGAAAGAGGTAAGGGAGAATATAATCTAATTGGAGTCTTTGGAAGAAGATAGAAAAAGGGTTTGAAGCCCAAGGGATGATGATGAGAGTGATGTGAAGGAAGATGCAAGAGAATATGTACAAGATTTGGGAGACCAAGAAGAAGAATTAGAATAGGTGAAGGTGTTAAAGGATATTTCAAAAATAGGTAAGAGACCTAGGATGGAGATTTCTAACTACTATAATGACTTGAACCTTGAAGAATTGATTGATTGGATAAATGAGTTTGATGAGTATTTTGTGTACGAGGAAATTAAAAACCTCAAGAGGGTTAGGCTTGTGAAGACCAAGTTGAAGGGACATGTTGTTTTATGGAAGGAAGTACAATTAGAAAAAATAGGAGGGGAAAGGAAAGAATAAAAAATTGGGATAGGATGATTGTAAAATTGAAATGGAAATTCATACCAATGGAATATGAACTTAAACTACTAAGAAGTTGTAAATCCTAAGGCAAATGAATAGGACTATGAATGAATGCATTGAAGAATTTCACAAGATTATTAGTGGGGCATGGTGAGATAGGAAAAGAAAAATTTGAAAGATACATCAATGGATTGAGAGAAAGTATTCAAGAAGAGATAAGTTAGTTCAAGTTAAACATCATAGAGGAGGCATCAATTTGCAATCAAGGTAGAAGACACATTTAACAAGAGGTTTAAGAACTAGTAGAATTCAAAAGAGGAAGAGAAGAGAAACCCAAAAGTGAGAGATCATGTTGCATCAATGAAATACCATATTAGGAAGACAATAGAACTCACAATTTCTACTATAGGGATGGTAGAACTTACCACAATGAGGAAGGGAGTATCAACACTTATCACAAGGGCTAGGAATATAACAACTAATATTTAAAAGACAAAAGAGAAGGAGATACCTACCATAGAGATGGATATGAGAAGGGAAGATGAAGATATGGAAGGAATGATAAAAGACCTTTTGGGGGAATATGTTACAAGTATGGAGAAGAAGGGCACAAAGCATTTGAGTGTTCTCAAGACCAAGGAAAGTAGGTAGAAAGGTGCACTAGAGTTTCATTTGGGGAAGAGGAACCCTAGAGATTATATGAGTCAAATGATGACCTCAAACATGGGGAATCGCTAATGATGAGAATGGCTTTGCTGAAGCACCCTAAGGAAGAAGGGCTAGTGCAAAGAACCTATTCAAAACTATATACAAAGTTGGTGGAAATTGTTGTAAAGTTATTATTGATAATAGAATCATAGATAACCTAGTATATGAGGAAATGGTTAAAAAGTTGAACTTGAAGAGGCAAAAAATATAAACCCTTATGCAATCACTTGGTTGTAGAAGGAATATAAGGTAATGGTCAATGAGCAATTTTGAGTAAGATTCAAGATAAGGATTATCATGATGAAGTCTTATGTGATATAATGTTGATGTATGTGTGTCATCTACTATTGGGGAGGCCATGGTAATTTGACTAGTATACTATACGTGATGGAAGGGAAAATGCATATACTATAAATAGGGATGGACTAAGACACATGTTGATGCCACTAAAAGACAAAGAAGATTAAGTTTGCAACAATGTTAGGATATTCTTGGTGGATGAAAGGAAGTTCTTGAATGGATTGAGACATGAAAATGTTTATTTTGCATTGATTACCAAAGTATGTAGCACCACAAATATAGAGAACACCACCATAAGTGATGAGGAAATGTCATAAGAGATTTTAGAGTTATTAATATAATATAAGAACATCATATCTGATAACATACTAGAAGGATTTCTTTTAGTAAGGAGTATCAATCATCACATGGACCTAATTCTAGGAGCTAGTTTACTAAATGAATCACTACATAGGATGACACTGCCAAAAGATAAGGAACTAAATAGATAGGTGCAATAATTATTAAGGAAGGGCTTGATTTGAGAGAGTTTGAGCCCTTGTGTGGTACCAACAATACTAGAACCCAAGAAGCACGATGAGTGGAGAATGTGTACTAATTCCATATAAATCAATAAGATTATTGTAAGATATAGATTCCCATTGCTAAGGATGGATGATATAATGGATTGTCTAAGAAAAGAAAAGTACTTTACTAAGATTGACTTGAAGAGAAGCTATTATTAGATCAAAATAAGGGAGGGAGATGAATGGAAGCTAGCATTAAAGACTAATTAAGGATCATATGAGTGATTGGTTATGCCGTTTGGGTTGAACAATGTGCCAAGTACATTTATGTGGTTGATGAATGAAGTATTGATGAAATTTTTGGGTAATTTTGTAATATTTTACTTGGATAACATTCAATTTTTTAATAATACTAAAGAGGAACACTTGGAGCATATCAATTTAGTATTACAAAGGTTGAGACAATAAAATTTGGTTAATTTAAAAAATATAACTTCATGAAGGAAGAATTAGTGTATTTGGGATTTGTGATCTTAGCTGAAGGTTTGAAGATGGATCTAGAGAAATTCAAAGCTATTTTGGAGTGTCCTACACCAAAAAATGTAGAGGAAATAAGATCTTTCCATGGGTTGGAAATTTTATATAGGAAGTTCATTAGGAATCTTAGTAGCATTTGTGCACAACTAACTGATACAATGAGAGGAGACAAAAGGGAATTCAAGGGGACTACTAGAGTAGATAAGAGCTTTGAGTTACTAAAGAAGAAGGTAACAGAAAAAACTAGTGTTGTCCTTGCTAGATTTCCATAAGATATTCCAAGTGGATTGTGATGTAGGTGGAAATATAGTTGGGATAGTACTAATCCAAGAAAGAAAACCTATAGCCTACTTTAGTAAAAAATTGAATGATTCTAGGAGGTATTTAGTCTATGACCAAGAATTTTATACCATAGTACAAGCATTGAAGGAATGGAGGAATTACCTATTACCCAAGGAGTTTGTGTTGTACATTAACCACTAGGCACTATAGTACCTGAATAACCAAAGTAAGTTGAACCAGAGACGTGTAATGGGTAGAATTTGTGCAGATTTACACTTTGTGCTAAAACATAGGAGAAGAAAGTCAAACAAGGTTGTTGATGCATTGAGTAGACGATAGAATCTGTTAACAAAAATGAGGATACAAGTAGTTGTATTTGAGGAGCTAAAACATTTGTATGAAGTTGATCCTAATTTTTTGGAGGCATGGAAGGTATACAAGGAGTTGGTAAGAATGGATAGGAGTAAATGGTTAGACTGTTTGATCCAAAATAAGATGCTATTTAAGGGAAGCTAATTATGTATAACAAGAAGATCAATGAGGGATAACCTAATCAAAGAGAAGCATTGCAAAGGTTTGGATAGACATTTTGAGATAGACAAGGCATTTGCCTTAGTTATTGAAAACTATTTTTGGCCATAAATATACAAAGATGTGAGATAATTTGTTTAAATTTGTAGAACTACCAAGTCACCAAAGGAAGTAGCTAGAATGTTGGGTTGTATCAGTCACTATCGGTACCACAAAAACCTTGGAAGGACATAAGTATGGATTTTTGTTGGGACTATTGAGGACATAAAGGGGAAATGATTCAATCTTAGTAGTGGTGGATAGTTTCTCTAAGATGGTGCATTTTATCCCTATAAAAAGAACAATGATGCAATGCACATAGTAGAAATATTTTGTAGAGAGGTTGTAAATTTTCATGGTTTACTAAGGAGCATAGTTTCAAATAGGGATACCAAGTTAATGGGATATTTCTAAAGAACATTATGGAAAAATATGTAGAAATATTTGAAGTTTAGTTCAACATACCACCCCCAATAAAATGGGTAAACAAAAGTAGTGAACAAAATTTTAGGGAACTTACTGAGATGCTTGGTTGGGGGAAAAGTAGGAAACTGAGACATAGTCCTATCATAGGTAGAGTTTGCATACAGTAACTCAGTAAATAGGAGTATCAGAAAGAAACCATTTTAGATTGTTAGTAGTAGTAGCCCAAGTAATGTATTGAAACCAAGGGACATTAGTAAGGAAGATAAGAGGAGTGCTGAGGTAGAGGAGTTTGTAGAACACATTAAGAAGGTGCATGTGGAGGTAAGGAGCCACTTAGAGAAGATGAATGATAAGTACAAGCAAAAAGCTGGCAAAACAAGAAGACACAATGATTTTGTGGTAGGAGATGAAGTAATGGTGTACCTCAGAAAGGATATTTCTAGTTGGAACATATAATAAAATGAAGATAAAGAAGTTTGATCCCTACAAAATTGTAAGAAGGTTTGATTCAAAAAATGCATATGAGGTGGAGCTACCAAAAGAGTTAGGTATATCTCTAATATTCAACATTATAGACTTGTATCACTATCATGAGAGGGACTCATAAGGAAGAAACACATAGGATCAAGGACAAAACCCCATACCACCACAACCAAAAGAATAGATTGAGGAGATATTGGATATCCAAATTGGAAAGAGCACTAGGAATAGACAATATGAAGACTATTTGGTGAAATGGAGAGGAAGGCCAGAAGAAGACTCAAGTTGGATTTTCAAGGCTACGATAGACCATCTTTATTTCCCTCTAGTCACTAGAAAGTGAGGTAATAACTTTTTAAATAACCCTAGGTGTTTGATGCAAGAGCATCCTTGGGGGACAAGAGCAATCTTGCATCACCCAAAATATTTTCTCACTTTGTTTGTCTATTTGTAGATTTTTATTTACCATATAGTTGTGAAATAGATCACCATGCCTTACTATAGATTGCTTTTTATTTTTGATATTTTGAGATAATTGTCTACATATGTATTTGGATGTCATATCCATGTTTGAAGATAATTATATGCATAGAGTGACATAATTTGATTTGAAGAATTGCACCATATTGGTAGAATGTCATAGCTATGAATTTACCATTGGTGCCAAAGAATTTGAAGTTTGTGATAATCAAGGAACACATGTGAAGATTAATTAGACCCAAGGAAGCAAACACTAAGAACTGTACAGAGTCCTTTTCTGTTACCATTGTTGTGTTTGAGGAATTAGTTTTCACTAGCCAACCACATGTTTCTTGAAGTATTCAAATTTGCACCTCCTTGTAGTTGACGCTAATTATTTTAGAGGTTTGAGATTGCTATATATCTGTTACTCACAATCAATTGAGATTATCAAGAAGAGTCAAAGAGAATTCAACAAGGAGTTGGAGGTCTAAATGCAAACATTAGGATGGAGTTTGATGATGAGGATGTAGATGTCACTAAACATATTAAGCTTCTTTTGAATGTAGTAATTTCCATATTAGTATTTGTAAATGACTGTGACCTAGCATCTAAGAAGCCCATTGCACTAGATTGTAATCATTTATAGTTTGAATTCAATAAAGATCATGTTAATATTCCACTGAGATCTACTATGAGTGTTGTGCGTTTTGGCTATTTGTTGCATGGTTGGATTGTCCTTAATTGGATCCTTCATCCATGACTACATTATTATCCTTGGTATCCTAGAAGTAGAATTATATGATTGGACAATCTATGGAATTTTGAAGGATCATATCTAGGCATTGAGGTTGATGTTTGAAAGATGTCGCAACCTCATAATTGCACTTAATCTAATGAAATGTATGTTTGTTACTCCATTTAGCACTATGTTGGGGCATATTATTTGTAAAGAAGAGATGATGGTGAATCCCCTTAAAATTTCCATAATTTTAAAATTACCCCCTCCAAATAATGTATCAGAGACAAAAACATTTGTGGGTGTATACACCTAAAATTGGCATGACTCTACTTAAATAAATATTTTAAATATTTATTTCATCAGTCACATTCTACTATCAATAAATAAATACATTTATTTATTTATTCGATTCACTTCCTCTCATTTAATTAAATAAATTACATTTTATTTAATTAATTAAATTCTCCTACATCACCTTCATTCTGCTAAATAATTAAATAATTTTAATTATTTAATTAAAACCTTTTCTTCTTCCAAATTTAAATAAAATACAAATTTTATTTAAATAAAATCTAAATCCTCCACTAAATAAAATATATTTTTATATTTTATTTTATTCTTCTAATATCTTCACAAAAATAAAATATATTCTTATATTTTATTCCTCTCATTTATCTACAAGATAATTAAATAAATCTTTTATTTAATTATGCATCTTTATCTTCAAAATCATTTCTATCTTCCAAAAATAACTTTCCTCTTGTCATACAAAAGCAAAACACTGAGTTACAAAAGCAAAAGCATCTTTAAAGTAAAATGACTCTTAAATTAGAAAAATAAATTCTAATTTAAGAAAATCAAATCTCATCCTCATCAAGAGAGGAGTTAACTCAACTAAGCTGCTTTTAGAATGACATGTGTCCTTCTTCTATTGGATGCACGTTCCTCAACCATTGTCCTCCATTGATTCCTTCTTTTCTTCTCAACCATTGATCTTCCCTCACTCTCTTCTATAAATACAACCTTCTTCTCTTCATTTCAGAATTAGGAGTTTGTGTAAACTTATGCTACAGGAATCTAAGCGCGCCTTTGGCACCCCTATTCCATTTAGCACTTCATAGCTTTCTCCATTTCTGTATTTGAAGCTCATCTTCAAATACCAAAGTATCCTATCCATTCTTCATTTGTCATCTTCAAACAAGCAATGCAAGCAATGGCTTCTGAGGGCTTCACAATCAAGATCAAACGAAGATAGGCGAACTACAGAAGGCAAAAAGGTAAAAGGTGAAGGTATTGTTTGTTCTTTGTTTTTAGCTCTTTTATCTTTATTATTCTGTAGATGTTTGGGTTTTTGTTTTCATTGATTTGAATGACCTGATTTCCCCTCACAGTGGGAAATATCGATTACCATCACAAATTAATTAGAAATTATGCATCCATTTCAGAGCCAATTGAAGAACTATTGAAGAAGAAAAATAATAAGAAAATTGAGTTGATAAATAAATGCCAAAATCATTTGAATTATTGAAAAATAAGATAAGAGAAGCTCCCATATTGATATTTCTAAACTGGAGAGTCATTTCACATGCATGTAGATGCATTCAATACAATAATAGTTGTGGTATTGACACAACCAAGAGGAAGGAAATATTATCTAGTTGCATTTGCAAGTAAAAAGCTTGCAGTAGTTGAGAGAAATTATACTACAACTAAGATGGAATAACTAACAATAGTTTTTCCTTATAAAAATTTTGACATTACCTTTTGGCAACACCATTTATTTTTTACAGTGATCGTGAATCAATCAAGTATCTAATGAATATACCTATTATACATGGCCATATATGTTGATGGCTTATGTTATTCCAAGAATTTAATTTTAAAATCATGGTCAAGTAGGATAAAGAAAATCATTACATGGTTTGGATGCCCCATGAACATCACAAGTGGTCAAGGAAAACACTTTGTCAACAAAACAATTAGGGAACTTTTTGACACCTTCATGATTAATCATAGCAAAAGTACACCTTACCATCCACAAGTGAATGGAGCAAGTGAAGCATTTAACAAAATCCTAGGTAAAACACTTACAAAGGTGTGTAATGGTGATACATTAGATTGGGATCGGAAGATACCTACAATACTATAGGCCTACCACACAATGTATAGAAGGCTAACAAATATATCATCCATTTAGTTAGTCTACGTGTTGGATGCAACATTGATAATGCAATACATAATTTCTAATATGACTACAATATCCACAAGATCGAATGAAGAAGAATATATTAAAGAAAGGCTGATAGAATTGGAGAAGTTAAGTGAGAACTAATTAATCATGGAATTCAATCAAACACAAGAAAAGAGGAAACAAAAAGCATGGCATGACCATAATATTAAGACTAAGTAATTAAAACTAGGAGATATAGTGTTGTTATATGGCAATAAGTTCAAGAACCTGGGAAAGTTGAAAATGCAATGGTTGTGTCCTTACTCATAGACCACATACAAGAAACTAGAGTAGTAAAATTAAGAACAATGGAAAATGAATTACTAAATGGGTATGTGAATGCCACCTGATTGAAACACTACTACGAAGGAGATTAAACCATAAAACCAAAAATATTAAGGATACTTTGTATTTTATGTACCATATTTGTATTATAACTAGTACTTAGAGTATAAAGTAAATAGCTGTAAAAAAGAAAGTAAAAATTGTCAAAAGAGTCAAAGTGATGATGACTTAAGTAATGATGTCAGCTAGATAGCCAAAAAAGCTATAAAATAAGTCGAAGCAAAATGCAAAACTCACCAAAGTGACAAAGTGTGTAAGTGATTTGTGGACACAAATTAGAGGAACAAAGTTGAATTGATCAAGACATGGTAAGTGTCATGCCCGTATCAAGCCCACCTATATGTCAACCATACAAGTGGGCAAAAATGGTGGAAATAACTTTTTTTTTCTAAAAGAATAGAATTAAACATGAAATGAACTAGCTAGTTTACCTATCCACCACTTAAGTATCACGGTCAAGGTCAGGTTAAGTGATGTTAATTTCTCTAGTTTGCAATTATCCTAATAGTCCATTGTGACAAGTTAAGGCCATGAATATATTTAAGTAGATTATACAACTTAGTCTATAAGGTTTCCATAATAAAATCCTTGACTCAGCTAACTAACTTAAAGAACTCAATATTGCATTATTACATAAATTACCCATACTTAAATATTTTTATTTAGAACACACAAAAATAATAATACTTCAACACATGATAATATTCCCTTCCTTTAAATTAATTAAATGTACTTAATTTACTATTTAATAATAAGTTATAACTATCAAATTAGATAATGCCAAAATATTTAATATAATCTAACTCCTCTAACCTCAATTCAACTAAAAATCATATTTGAAAACTAATTTCCTTTTAATAATAAAATAGCTAATTTTCCTCGAAGTGGTCAAAATTGTACATTAAATTAAAATAAAATAAAAATAAATAACTAAATCTTTCAAATAAAGCAATAAAATATTAGAGTTTATATTATCTCCTTAAAACAATAAAACATTCTTTTTTTTTTTAATAACGAAAGAACAATTGCCTTTTTGTAATAATAGAATAAAATTTGTTTTTACTAAATTACATTTATTGCTATCTTTTAATATTGAAAGAATAAAACTAATTTTAATTTCTAAATTAACAACTTACTAAAATATTTCATTTAAATAAAAGAATAAATAAAATCCTTCCATTAAATAGTCTAATTAAATAAATAATTTAAATTTGGCTAATTCTATCTTCAATATAACATCTAGTAATTAAAAATTTTATCTTATTCTAAAAAGCCATAAATATCCTTAAAACTAATTACTAAAACAATTTCTTTCTTTTTTTAAACTAAAACTTAAATGCTTTCTTTCTAAATTCATAGAATAATGCTAATTATTTCTTTACCCTAAACCATTCTTTTTGAAAATAGAAACTTGTCTCCTTTATTAAAATATATCTAGCTTTCTTTATATAAAGAATAGAATACAACTAATATAATTAATTTTTTTTAAATAATAAAATAAATCTAATCCTCTTATGATAAAAATAATAAAACAAATCTACTAAATTACATTTTATTTTCTAAAACCTTAATTCTTTTCTTCCTTTTTATTTCCATAAAAAAAAATGTTTTTTTAATATTTAAAAGAATAAAACTAATAAAACAACTCTATATTGCCTTTTTGTTTCTTTTTCTAAAATTCTTTTTTTTTTCTATTTTAACAATAAAATAAATCTAATTTATTTCCAATATATTAAATCCATTAACTTTGAAATTACTCTACTTAATTATAATATTCTTCTATAATCCAAATAAAATGATATTAATAAAATTTTCCAAAGCTTTCTAATTAAAATTAAACATTTATCATAAACGTTCTTTCCATTTTAAACTCAATAAAGCAAAATACTTTTCCTTTATATTTTTAAAATAAAGGATATTCAATTTCTTTTCTAAATAAATTAATAAAACATCTATAATTGCTTTTCAAAATAAACTGCACATTAAACTTATTTTTTTAAAACAAAATAACTAATAATATCTATATCCTTTCCTATAATTTGAATGCTTCTATTTTTCCAACCAAGGAATAAAACAATTAATAAAATATTCCTTCTTTTTTTAAAACATTAAAGCAATAAAATAAATTTAATTTTCTTTTTCATTTTAAAATAATGAAATAAATATAACATTCTTTAAATATAACTGATTTTTCTATAATTGAAATCAATAAAACAAAATTATTAAAAATTATATTTTATCCTATTATCCTTATTATAATTTCTGTATAGCTACCAAGGACTTATGAATCCTTCGATTTGTTTTTCTATATGTGGTTATTGTGCAGGGGCGGACTGCTATGGTATAAGCATACACATAAAATATATAAATATACCCATATTTTTCAGTCAACCCAGTAAACTTATAAAATATAAAGAGAATGAGATTAGATTTATAGATATAATTTAAAACATAATAATTATTTTCAGATTTGTTAACACATATACATCAATCAAACTATTTTCTTTTCTTTACATGTATCAAATTTTCAGCATTACAAAATATATCTTCTACTTCATAGTCATGATTATTACAGATTGATTTTAAATATCAGAAAACAAATTTATGACATAAACCCAATATCACAATATGAGTAAAATAGAAAAAATGTTTCTTTTCTTTTTTCAATTTTAAATGAAATCATGCTCATAATTCAAATTTTCTCAATGTACCCACAAACACAAAATTAACACATCTTCACAAAAGACTCAACATATACATTGAACGGAAGGAATTTCTTCCACTAACATAAAAATTTCCCAAAAATTTTGACACACAACAAAGAGATTCCAATGGGAATCATAACCAAGGCACTTTTGCCAATATTTGCAAAAATAACTTCTTCCAGAAAAAACAAGATATTCTTTCCAACTTTCAAGCCTTGACTAAAAACTTTCTTGAAAACCTACACACATACAAGGGCCAAAATAGGTGGCCAAGTCCTGCTCTCCACCCTACCATAGGGATTGCATAAGCACATCCCACCCCTGAGTAGGAGAGCTCCATAAACCGGATTTACACAAACATGCATCAACTTGTAAAAACACACAATCAAAATAGCAATAAATATAAGTTTCCCATGGGTAGACTCACAAACAAAGGATCTTTCTTGGATCCAAAATAGGGGGAGAGAGGGGATAATCCTCCCTCTTGGGGAAAAACCAAATTAGAATCAAAATCATCACATATCACCATATGAAACTCCATACATCATAAATCACCACTGCTTCATAAAATACACAACACCCATATCTCCACACATCTCCATACTCCCATACACAATAATAACAAGTTTCCATCTCATCGCATACCCCATACCTCCATAATACCATCAAATCACATACTCCATACTCTCATATACAGCAACAATAAGTTTCCATCTCATCACATACCCCATACCTCCAAAATACCATCAAATCACATACTCATCATAAACATCATTTTCACTATCTGAATCATTAAACCAAGTTCCCCAAGAGAGGCTCCACAACTCCCTCTACCCCAACACTAGGAAGGCTCTCATAAAAAATGGAGAGCCACTCCCTTACAACCCAAACCAACAAAAATTTACAAAACAACAAGAAATGCAAAAAAAACACATTCAAACCCAATTCACAATCAATCACATAATTTTTACCAAAATTGCAAAAAGTATCAGAATAATACCTCAGCTCCCCAAGTTAGGGTGAGCCCAAATTTGAAACCAAAATAAAATTTTCCAACCCTTTTGATTCTCAAATCCAAAATCTTCAATCCAAAACTTCTTCCAATTCAAGCCAAAAAAAAATCATTTTCTCTTCATAATTTCCCCATTCTCAAAAATCCATGCATAGCAAAAAGTGAAAAGACTCTTCCCAAAGATTCCCATAAATAAAACTCAAAGCTTCCAAAAAGGAAAGAAAACAAAAAAAGAAAGAAAAACACAAAAGAAAGCAACTTTCTTTATTTTTCTCAATAAAACTCTTCTTTCTCCAAAATTAAAACAAAGGGATAAAATCCTCTCATAAAAAAAATAAAATATCAAAATATTAATTTTAAAACATTTATCCACATCCCATAAAAGAAATAAATTAAAATGAAATGATTAATTAAAAAGACTTTCTCCCAAAATGCAATTAAATAAAATTAATAAAAATAAATAAAATACCACAACCACACACAAAAATTAAAATAAAAATCAAATAACAATATTACATCACATATTAGCCTTAACCCTTTCCACAGGTCAGGCTAGGCTTAACTGGTCTGACATAGGGTCTATGGAGTCTCCGAGTCCACTTAAGGAGCTTGACCACCCACCTGCACACTTAATTTTTGAACATCAGTTTGTCAAGAAAATATAGCCGAAGCAAGTTGAAATGCATAGAAAAATTAATTAAATAATCTAGCTTCATTCATGATTACATAATTCAAATAATATAATTTATTTTATTTAAAGACTATCACAAAATCATTTAATTCATTCAATACTTTCTTTTCTCACATAATTAATTATCCAGCAGCAACTCATCAGAATAAAAAGCATACAATCCAAACATAATTCCCAAAGAGTTTAATTATATCATAATGTCCAATCACACACATCAAAATAGACAATTATAAATGGTATCATATCATGGTCTCAAGTGCAGTACTAGCTAGGCCTTATAGTAAGCATGTCCACACACCAACTAGTCGACACCAAATCTATCAAGAGACTAGTTTACAAGACATTTCCATGGAAGGCCATGGAGAATGACCTAGAAGCAACATCCTCAAATGTTAGGTCGATGTCATATATGGTAAAGATATTCAAGGAAATACTTCATGTTAAATTAACAGAAGTAGATCAATTACAATTTATGATGGAAAGACAAGAGCTTAAAAACTTCAATAGGTGAATGTTTAGTGCTAAACAAAAACATTGAAAGGTTAAAGTTAGATATTTGGGAAAATTTACCAAACTTTAAGAATGACCATAAATGATTTTGGATAATTCTAAGCCAAATCCACCAAGATTTTTGTTACGTCGTGAAATGTGTACACTAGTATTTTACACTTAGTTTAGCACATGGTTGGACCTAAAATGTTACCTTTGTTAATCAAGACCTATTTTAACACCTTTTTGAGCATAAAATGATAAAATCTCAATTTTGATGAATAAACCCGATAGAGTAAACTTAGGACTAGACTAAGCCCACAACATTTGACACTCCCCAGAGTTTGTAGGGCTAATGGCCCAAGGCGCCCGAGTGCCCTAGTCCCGGATGGGATCTTTAGCCCCTCTCTTGTGGTGTCAGCTTAGAACACCTCCCTAGTTTGTATATGCCAACTCCATTTGGTTTTATTCGTCATCTGTGAGAGGGAATGCATATATAAAGGAATTTTAAAATTCATTTTATACACTAGATGATAACTAGAGGATTATTGCAAGTTGGATCTCATGTTTTGATCTTCTATGCTAAAGTGTTCTTCATACTTCAAATTGCTATCTACTTGTGGATGTTATGAAGTTTGTGTGTAGATTTTTAAGGAAGTTTTAATCCTTCTCCATCACTCTCCTTGTTGGTGCATGATCTTGAGCATCTACTCCAACTAGGGCTTCACATCTTGTGGTAATCATTTTCATTCATATTTATATCATATATTGCAGATCTAGCCTCTACCCTCCTAGGGCATGCACTCTTGGATCTAATCATTGTTTTAGTGGAGGTGGGAACACCAACATAGGGTTTGACTAAGGCAATTCCTTATACATAACACAACCTTTTCCTCTTTTCTTGTGTACAAGTCAGAGATACAGGTTTCTAAAGATAATTTTTGGGAAGAAGACATAGCTTGTAGGTACAGGTCTGGTGACACCCTAAGATTTTGCTAAACCCTAATTAGGGTGCCCTAGACTTTTGTGTTTACTCTTCCAGATCTAAGTTTTTCTCTACTTCCTAATCTATGTTGTGCTTTTGGTTTTCTGAAATCTATTTCCAACAGTTAGTTATTAGCAGATCTTTGTCATTTAGGGTTTGGTCATTTACCCTAGCTTGCTTGTTTGATCTTGGTTGAATTTGGTTGATTCATCTCTATACAACAAAAGAGCATAACCCCTATAGTTTGGCTCTCCTTATTGGGTAGAATCCAAGCTTGGTTTGTGTCCTAATATTTGTAGAAGAGGGTTTGACCAAGTTTAACTCCTTAGGCTAGATGACTCTTTTCCACCAAACATTTTGGTGAACCCAACTTGTCTTGCACTTTTGCATCCTTCTTTCAGATCTGAGTTGTTTACTACCCTATATCTAATTGGGAATGAGTTCATTAATCATTTTTCATACATACATAGTTAAATTTTTTGCATAGTTTCAAAACTAGAGTTTGTAAAAACCTTGCATTTCTAGAAAATCTAGCTAGTTTTGAACCTAGGGTTTATAGATTTGTGAGATGTTTTAGATCTTGTTACATTGTTAGCTTGTTTAAAATAGTTTCATTTTCTATACCTTGTCATTATTGGTGGTTAAAACATTCTTGCATCCTTGCATTTGAAATTTGGAAAAGAAATTTAACTTCATTCTAGATTTGGGAAAAAAGCATATTTGTCACTTTGTTTGCATCTCATAAGGATAGATCATCATAGCATGAATTAAATTTCTAACTTTTGCATCAGATCTAATTGGTGTTACAATAATTAATCATTTCATAGTGTTACATTGTGCATTTGAATTTTTGTCATTGCTAGAAATTTTCAAAAAAGTTGCATTTTGTGAAAACCTAGTTAATATTGCAATCTAGGGTTTGTGATTGATATTTAGTTTTCAGATTTTACTATTGTCATTTGCATTCCAAACTTGATTTTACATTATTCTACAACATTACAAATGTAATCTTGCATTGAGGTTTGAAATTAGGAACAATTTTTGAGTTGTTGCATTTTTTAAAAAATCATTGAAATTTGGGTTTGATTTAAGCATTGGCATTGTTCATATCTATTGGTGCATCATTCTTTTGATTCATCATTCATTTCTTCTATTGGTGCATCTTCTATGTTACTAAGCTTGTAGACACTTTGTGATCTTTGTGACATGGTGCCTCGATTCTAACATTCTTGTGCGAAGAAGTATTTGAATTATGGGTTCTAATGCTTTGCATAACGATGATACCAATACATCAGAACCCCAAATTCCTAGTCTTATCACACAAGAAGGTCAAACACTTCTTCCGGGTATCCCTACTTCACATCTTCTTGAAGCATCAACTTTCCATGAACCTTGCAACATTGATGACCTTTTGGCTCATGTTCTTGAAGCTCAAATCCAGAGATTAGATACAGAGTTGGCTAATTTCTAGCAATTTGTAAGCTTAGAACACATAGCTGAAGATGTCCCTATTTTTGAGAGTCTAAGAAGTCTTTTGCTCAAAGTTCAATAAGTATTGTAAGTCTTTCATGGCCTTGCTCATATAGTGCATAGTAACATTCTATCTGCATCTAGTTGCACTAAAATCATCAATAATGTCACTTCTTCTAACCAAATAGGGACTCAAGTATCAGCACCCATACCAACACTCCCTATTCCTACTTATAATTCTACTATTTTCACCACTACTACATAGCCAAGTAATAGCGGTACCACATGTGTTGGGTTGTCTACTGGGAATCATGTTTGCCATTATAGTACCATTCCATATAATTACATAAATTCCACACCCAATGTTAATCTACCTACATTTAAACCTCCTATCACTTTCCAAAAGATCATACATTGACACCTTCTCTTTCCAATTCATTCCAATCTCTACCTGATTCACCTTCTGATCCTATCATTAACCAATTGTTGATTAATATAACCTCCATCCAACAACAATTAGCTAGCATGAGCAATAGTCCACCTAAACCTAATATGACAAGACATTATATCCATAGCCCTTTGTCCTATTCAATAATAATAACTCAAATTCTTGAGAAGTTTGAGACCCCTCATTTTGAGAAATATAATGTGAAATGAGACCCTAACAACCATGTGGCAGCCTTTACCGCTATGTGTAGTGATTTCTTCTTTGAGGATGCGATCTTGCAAAGCTCTTTCCTAGGTCACTCAAGGATACAACCTTGGATTGGTTTTGCTCTCTACCTCCTAATTCTATAACTTCTTTCTCACAATTAGTCAATAATCTCCTCAAGCATTTTCAAGCGAACATTAGGCCTCAAATCTCTTTGACAAACTTGGTTCATTGCAAACAAGGAACAAAAGAAAAAATAATAGATTTGATGGGCCGTTATCAAGCCCTCTTCTCACAAGTTCAATGTACTATTCTAGATGCTTATGTGTAAAGAATCTTTATAGGAAACTTACAACCTTACATCCGTGATAAGATATTGTTGATGGGATATGATTCTTTCACTCATCTTTGCACAGCTCTTTATGATTACCTTCAATTAGTCAATATGAGCATATCCCTCATTGGCTCCAGTCGGTCAATCTGAAGCCTCTCACAATTATTATTTCAAAAGAAAAAACAAAATCTTCATCAAGATAAATGAAATTTCAGCTAGTAACATAAGAAAACATGTGGTGGCAGCATCATCTCTTGGTCCTGCCACGTATAAATTAAAATGAAAAACAAGAGACTTCACACCATTATTGGAGTCTATTTACTCTATAATGAAACAACCTTTGCAAAGAAACCTCATCAAGATTCCACCCATTAGACCTCTCGATCCATGCAAGATGCAATCATCTTCCTTTGATTTGAAGGCCTTTTGTCAATTTCACCGCTCCGTTGGCCATGACACTGAAAGATGTATGCATCTTAAACATGAAGTTTAAGACCTCATTGACTCCAATGTCATCCAAGTTATTAGTGTGAATGACAAAGAGAATAAATTGGTGGCTTATCCTAATCAAAATCTTCAAATATATATTGATCCTTTACCTCATCACAAATCTAACGTTGTTGATATTTGCATGGTGGATGCTTGCCCTCACAAAGAGCGAGTGGAATCAGAACCTGCTATATCTTTTACTCCACATGATGCTACTATTGAAGCTCCTGATGGACCTCTTTACATTACTATTTGAATCAGTGATAAACATATTCAAGGTGCTATGATTGATCCTATATGCATGGTAAATGTAGTAACTGAAGGGTTTCTCTAAATGTATTTTTTACATCAAGATACCTATGGTGTATCAGAGATGGCGATTAGAGCACATGATTCATCTATCCTTCCAACTCTTGGTGCCTTGACCCTTGATGTCAAGGTTGGGCCAAGAACATTGAATGTTAATTTTCTCATCATTCCTACATCAGACTTATTTCATGTGAAGTTGGGTCACCCATGGCTCTGCTCCATGCAGCCGGTCCCCTCTATGGTTTATAAGTTTTTAAAGTTTCCATTTGAGAGACATGTGCACACTGTACATCGAAGTTGGTACCTTCTCATTGCTTGCAATGGACACTTTACACTTGACTACTTATGGCTACAACTAGTTGGAATCACTCGAGCTAGAGAAGATTTATTCTTCTTATCATATCATAAGTTTAAAGCAAAGAAAATAGTAGAGTTATCACTTAGTAATATTCCTCCTTGTGATGTCCCTAAACCTCCTTGATCTTCTAAGGCCACAACAATAGTTCCCTCTATCCCACAGGTGGTGAATGAAGCTAAGCCTGAATCAAAGGTTCTTCCACATCCTTGAGCTCTGGTAGATATGTTGAGGTTCCCCCTCCACCATCCCTTCAAGGACAACAAGGCAACCTTTGAGCATAAAATACACCTCCCCACAATCACAATGTTATTTTTATACCACCTACCTCAGTGGAGACTAGTGGAAATCAATTGGTTGCATGTGTGTTATTTCCTGAGGTTTCTCAATCGCTTGAGGATTCTCATGTATTTCCACATGTTTCACAAGTTGAGAAGGAAGAGCATCCCACAATGAGGAACCCTTCCCCTGTAGTCTCCCATCCTTTGGTGGTTCCCCCTGTTTCTTCTAATGTTCTTGAAGCAAAGGAAGAAATGGAACCCATGTTGGAAGACACTACGATTCCCTTAACAAACATCATGAATAAGGTAAAGTGAAATAAGATTGTGAGAAAAAGAAAGAAGCATTATCATTCTATGGCTTGCCTTGCCGTAGGAGAGGAGAATCTCCCTCCTTACAAGCATTTGTCACCAACGGATGCGAAAGAGTTATCTACTACTATCGTGTCTCCTATAGAGAAGGATAAAGCTTCATAAACTACTATGGAACCTATTGTACTATATTCTGATAGTGAATCTAAAGATAATACATGTATGGCTCTTGTTCCTTATACTTCACATGCTATAATTTATCTTACATCTTGGCCACCTTTCCAAATGGATGATGAGCAAGATTGGGAGGAGGATGATTTGCTTTAGGTTGACTCGCAAGTGAGGTCTCATATTCTTATTATGTTATGAGTGCATGTGATTGATTTATCCCATGATGTGTTTCTTGATACTTTATTTATGTTATTATTGTTGTTGTTAAGCTCTCTTTGGATGACCCTTGACACCCTCATTGGTGCAAGGATACAAAGAGACTGAAATCCGTTGTGACATTCTCTCTATTTGTATCATCATTCTTCTATTTGTCGTAATTTGTACTGTTGTTGTGTCCTTTTGGGATGATGCAAGACGTAGGATGCTTAGACATTCTCTCTTGTTGACCGAAAGGATTTTTATTTTGATTTCATGTGATTCTTCTTCCTTTGTCTTTGTAGTTCTACTAGCTAGCAGATGATGACAGTTCCACATATATATATAGGCATGAGACATCTCCTATTATACAACCATTCATATACTGACACTAGTTAAGTAGATCCCTATGTGTTATTACTTAGTATAATTTATTGCTTCTTTTTTGTTTTGATTTATGTGGCACCTTGTTGCTATGCTCGGAATCAAACCATGACTACACAAGCCATTGCGTATCATGCCTGTAACATCGCCTCAATTTACATTTTGTGGGGGCAACTCCTTTGTGTGATGTAGTTTTTAAGAACACATATATTATGGGCATGTGCTTCCAAAAAGCTATCGTGCCTATCTTATGATTTATTCTACCTTAAAGTAATTGCTCCCTAATAGGAGTTAGCTAACACTTTAAGGTGGGGAATACATTGTGCTATGCTCTCTTCTTGATTACATACTTGTTTATTGATGTAGAACTCACCTAGTGATTCAGCAGTCCTCACTAGCCTGTGATGTTTCCTTTTGGTCAATGAGCCACCTAGTGCAATGAAGTTGGCTAGCCCATGTGCTTCATGTGACTTTTTACAGTCAGCTAGTAATTCGATGATCCTTACTAGTGTGTGATCCACAATGGCAATTATTTTCACATGACCCCTAGCAATAGAGCAAGCTAGCGTTAGAGTCATGTGCCTTGTGTGTTTGTTTCTATGTTTGTTTGTTTAATGTATTGCTTTAACTTGTTTTTCCTTAAATAATTCCATGTGTTCTTTATGTTTTTCCTAGTGAAACGTCTTATGTGTCTTCATCATGTTTTCCATGTGTTTTCTATGTATTCTTTGTGCTTTATGTTTATGCTTTATGTTCTATGTGTGTGCTTTGTGTCAAAAATGTATGCATTGTGTGTGGCATGTATTACCTTTGTGTATTACGTGTCTCTTGCATGTAATCTTATGAATTATGTTGCAATGTCTTGTGTGTTTGAAGATCTTTTTGCTTATGTGTTTGCAACCTTAGAATCCTAAGCTTGGGGGCTACCTATAGTCCACAACTTGGCAAAATTCTTTGGGCTTCTATGTTTGTGTGTTTGAAATTTGTCTTCTCCATCCTTTAGTGTGAGTTTGAACATGAGTTCATATCCATGCTAAAGTAGAGGCTAAATGATACATCATAAAATGTGTACACTAGTATTTTACACTTAGTTTAGCACCTAGTTGGACCTAAAATGTTACCTTTGTTAATCAGGACCTATTTTAACACCTTTTTAAGCATAAAATGATAAAATATCAATCTCGATGAATAAACCTAATAGAATAAACTTAGGACTAGACTAAACCCATGATATTTTACACTCCTCAGAGTTTGTGCTCGGCTAAAGGCCCAGGGCACCTAAGCACCCTGGTCCTTGATGGGATCTTTAGCCCCTCTCTTGTGGTGTCAGGTTAGAACACCTCCCTAGTTTGTATATGTTAGCTCCATTTAGTTTTATTCATTGTCTGTGAGAGGGAATGCATATATAAAAGAGTTTTGCAATTCATTTTATATACTAGATGATAACTAGAGAAATATTGCAAGTTGGCTCTCATGTTTTGATCTTCTATGCTAAAGTGTTCTTCATACTTGGAATTGCTATCTACTTGTGGATGTTATGAAGTTTGTGTGTAGGTATTGAAGAAATTTTCAAGCCTTCTCCATCACTCTCCTTGTTGGTGCATGATCTTGAGCATCTACTCTAATTAGGGCTTCACATCTTGTGGTGATCATCATCATTTTCATTCATATTTATATCATATATTGCAGATCTAGTCCCTACCCTCCTAGGGCACACACTCTTGGATCTAATCATCATTGTAGTGGGGGTGGAAATACCAACACAGGGTTTGATTGAGGCAAGCCCTTATACACATCACAACCTTTTCCTCTTTTCTTGTGTGTAGGTCAGAGATACAGGTTTCTAAAAATAATTTATAGAAAGAAGATAGAGCTTGTAGGTATAGGTCTGGTTATACTTGAAGATTATGATAAACCCTAATTAGGGTATAGGGTGCCCAAGTGCCCTAGTCTTTGGTATTTCTGCTTCCAGATCTAGGTTCTTCTATGCTTCCTAATCTCTGTTGTGCTTTTGGTTTTCCAAAATCTATTTTCGATGGTTAGTTATTAGTAGATATTTGTCATTTAGGGTTTGGTAATTTTCCCTATCTTGCTTGTTTGATCTTGGTTGAATTTGTTTGATTCATCACTATACAAAAGAAGGGTAGAACCCATGTAGTTTAGCTCTCCTTCTTAGGTAGAATCGAAGCTCAGTTTGTGGCCTAATGTTTGTAGAAGAGGGTTTGACCTAGTTTAACTTCTTAGGCTAGATCACTCTTTTCCACCAAACAATTTTATGTACCTGGATAGACCATTCCTCATCACCAAGGATGCAATTAAAATGGTGAAAAGACTCTGGGATAAAGGAGAGAAACCAAAGAAGGTAGAATATAGATCCATTATGGTGCTAATAGGGGAAACATTTGATGGTTGATTCCTAGTAGTGAGAAAAAATTGTGACCCTAGTGTAAGTTGTGCCACAAAATCATCGCCTACAAAATATTTCACATTGACAAAGAAGGTTTTGCACTAACCACATGTATTCACACTACCTATGTGATGGTAACAAACAAAAATGTGTATGATATATGTAAAATCCTAAGAGAGCAATTGATGGATAATTTGGAGAAAATAAAGAAGAATTGCCATGATTTAGGTATGATTCACACATTATTTTCTTAGCTCTTTACTTTTTTAATGAACTACTAGGAATCTGGTAATGCATGTGGAGGAAAGACACATTGGTAGCCAACCAGATTAAAGAGAACATGTATAACTTCCCCATTGAAACTATTTGTAAGTATGGATATAATTCATTCTTTTCCAAATTCCAAACTAGAATGCAATAGAGAGAAAGAATAATCTATAAAGTCATGAAGAAATTGGATAATGTTGTTGTGTTCATGGTAGATAAAGACAATATCTACCTAGAAGTAGTGAAATTATGAACCTTTTTGGTCCCAACATTACCATACAAGGAAAGCAACCAATTATTGGAAGGTACAACACAAACTCTACTAGCACATCCTTGGGATCCTACTATAGAGAGAGATTTGGCACATGGTAAGAGTACATTGACAAGAAGGTGAAGAAGGAATCACAGGAGAAGTTTGATAAGAATAATTTTTTTACAAACAAACTAAAGCAAAACAAGAACCTCCTCCACCACATATGAGTGAGGTAACAAAACAATAGGGCATAGAGAAAGGGAAAAAGATAGGGAAGTGAGGATTAGAGACATCAAGGTCAACTAGTGGAACTACTCAACTATAGAAGGAAAAGATAGAAGTAAAGGAATAAAAAATAAATAAACAAGTGGTTGAAGAAGAACCACAGAAAGAAACTAAAAAATATGGAAAAGGGGGAAGAAAAAAGAGCAACAAGAACAAGAACCCATTCAAATAGACTATGATCCCTCACTAAAAAGAACATCTATTGAAGAAACTATTGAAACCGTTGTCCTATTTTAGCTCCAGGCCAAAATAACCCACCTCCAGACTTGTAAAATGTTGTCAAATTTTCTAGGATAAGTCTTAGTGTTTTAGCCTTCATTCCCTTGAAAACATCTAATTTGAGACATAATAAATAGGATCCATTCTCAAAAATCCTAAAAATCCTAAGTATCATGTGTGTTTGGTCTTGTAAAAATCCAAAAATCCTAAGTTAGTATCTTTTGGCGAAGGTTCAGGCTTCATCAGGATGGTGAAAGTTTTCCCCTTGTTAGGATATTCTGAAGGTTTCACCTCCATCCCGATGCCCCTCTTCTCCCCACATCCCTCATAATATCTCTTCATCCTATAAAGTTTCCCTAAGTCCCTCTGGTGGGACTTTGAACTTGATCAGGATGCATCTTGATACCCCTTTTCTCCCCACATCCTGATCACCTTCATTTTCTCGCAGGTCTAACATCTCTCCCTGCTCCTAACTTCATCAAATGTGGAGGTGTAATGTGGATGTGGATAAATCTGCATCCACCCTTGGGTCCCACATATATAGATATCGCCTCATCTTCCACATATCTGGATACCCCTCATATTCTTGCAATCTAACTCCCCTCCATTCAGTGGAATTTTAACCCTCATTCTTTCATATCCACCTACCTCTCCTTCTCCTACATCCAGATACCTTCCAATTCCCTGCATTCATAGACAAGTTACAAAGAAAAATATGCAAGGTAGAAGTTTGACCTAAATATGGATATATTGGGTCAACACCCAAAATCCTACAGATTCGGTACACCCTCAAATCCTCGCAAAGGTAGAAAAAGTGAAGATTTGTGAATGCAGAAGGACTTGGAAAATCTAGACCCCTTTAGGATTTTGCAAAAGGGAAAAAAGTGACCAATGAAGATGATTTATAGGTGGTTTAAATAGTGTTTTAGGTCCTAACACCATGGTACTTAAAATGAGTAAATAATTCCATCACCCATGTCTTCGTAGGTCATTGCTTGTATGATTTGGAAGTCTATAGTATGGTCGACCCTCCAGACCCATGAATTCTTCCTACATTCACCATTTTGGGAGAATTTATTACAACATGGACATCCAGATGGTGTGTTGACCAAGTTTTCTCGTGTTTTAGACTGCAACAATGATTTTCAAAAGCTATATAAGCATGTAAACAATGTATTTCAAGGGTTAGCTACTCTCTGGGTTATTATACAAGCAAATGATTCATTTACAAGTCAAAACCTTGTGGTATTTTCTAGAATTGGATAGATTTGATGAGTTGTGTTGTTTTCCAAGCCTTCTATGTCCCCATTCTAGTTTGAATTTGAAGGAAAGTTACCATTTTATGTCTATTCTTACTTGTAAAGAATCATTTCTCTCTTTGTAATGACTTTTTAGCCTCCATGATCAATAACAACTGATATTTTGCCTCTCTTTACATGTCTACCTTGTGTTTATTTGATTTATGTAAATTTATGTTGTGGATGAATGATCCATCCTACATGTACATTCCTCTATTCAAACCTTTGTTGGATTGTATAAGTCTGTGTGAGTGTATTTTCAACATTTAAGATTATTGTTGTACTAGTTTAGGGTTAGTTGAACAACTAAACTTGGTGTATCACCCCATTTTCAATTTTCTCTCCTCTCCCCTTTTCCTTGGTGGAAATTAGCATTAGGTTTAGTCACACAATTCTATGAATCTTCAGTTCAAAATGAAGAACCAGCCTTCTCTAGAGGTTTGATCTCAATTGCAAGGTCCCACACCTTGAGATTAGTCCAATTGTTTCACTGGATTTGTTGCAGCAACAAGCTACAACAAAAGGATACAAATCTAGGTGACAGTAATTTCTATCACACCCAGTGGGACCCTCTACTCAGAGTTATGAGTTGGACTAAGAAGATTTGGTGTTGTTCTTAGTTTATTTGCAGCTTTGGAAGCATTCATCAAGCACCTAGTGACTCTGATGCTCTAGGATTCAAACCAATTCTAAATTTCATGCCAAGAGTGCAGACAAGAGCTTCTTCAAGAGTTAATTTCTAGTTTAATGAATTATCTTCAACTAATTCACGAAGAAGAATAAATAGATTATCTTTCTCTCCAATAAGAAAAATAAATATTTTTGTATCATCTCCTCCAATAGGCCAATCTGCACCTCATCCTGTTAGATTTCAGCATTCTAGAAGAAGTTTGCATGTGCCTAAACTAAATTTGAATATACTAAACATGGCTCTTGCGATAAATGGGGATTTTTTTGCCTTTAATGGAGGAATTCCACTTGACTTAGCACAATATGATGATATCCCTACTGTAGCCTTGAAGCCAATTCCTTTCTTCACCGGTGAAAGTTCCACAACACCCATTGAACATATCCAAGACATTGTTAGTGTGTGTTTTGTCTATAATGTCACCTAGGACAATGTTGTTGTGAGACTCTTTGCTTCTTCTTTCAAAAGAAAAGCACTCCATTGGTATAGGGGTTTACCAAAAAATTCTATTAATGATTGGGATGAGTTGGGTGATAGACTTTTCCAATATTTTGAAGACAAAAGTGACCATCTATCTCTTATGGAACAACTGACAACAATTAAAAGAGCACCCCATGAATTCATGTTTGATTTCAATCACAGATTTTAGAAGACTTGGGATAGAATCCCATTGTTGGTGAAACCCTCCTCGAACACTACTTTTTTATATTGCCAAAGATCCCTAAACAATGATATTGTTGTCATGATCTAATCCATGGGAGGAAATGTGATGTCAGATGCATATGAGATAGCAATAAAGGCAAAATATGGTTTGATATAGGCTTGAAAGATTGCTCCAAACCTTTCATGTCATTATTCCTAGAGGCTCCTGTCATTTAGCCAAATGTGGCTCCAATTCCCACAATAGTCAACCCTACACATCTGCTGATCACACCTTCAAATGAATTGCATGAGGTCAAGGCCCTACTACAGAACTTTGGAAATGAACTAGTGGCCCTGAAAAGGTAGAAAGAACAATCTAGTAGGCCATATTAGCCTTTTAATCAAGCTTATCAACCCAACAGGGAACTCTACCAGGGTAATATGAAAAGACAAAATCAACCTAGCTATTCCAGGCCTCTAAATGTCATCAACCCTACTATTGTAAGCACATCAGGATATCTTATTCCTATTCAGAACAATATGGCTCAAGACCATGAATGGTGTTATATGTGCAATCAACCCCACAATCAAAATTGTGCCAAAATGGGCAGTTTAGTCAAGCTTTTGTGGTCCAAAATCCATCATTAGTTTTAGAACAGTAAGCTAGTTCTAGTCAAGAGATCATGGAAGGACAAGAACAAATTCAAAATAACTCTACCTTGATGAATTGGCAAGAGGATGATTTTTGTGGTGTTAATTAATGTGCAAATCCAATAGAATGCAACACACGATCAAAAAGAAGAGCAACATAAGATGCATCAATTCCTATGGTTGGTCAAGCATCAACCTCTCATGCATCCCTAGTAACTACAAGATAAAGTGCAATAGTCAAGACCACTCCAATACAAGTAAATTAGGTTGTTGGTAGGGTGAATCCAATGTAGAGACACCAGCATATCAATCAACAAATAAGGACAAACCCTGCTGCTATAAAATTTCCCCAAAATATTAGGCATGTCCCTTTCAGTGTGGTGGACCAAATGAAGAAGACCAATTTGAATGTGACCATGTGGGAAGCCTTATCAATTTCAGCTCAAAGAAATTTACTATAAGAAGCTTTGAAAAACTTCAATCAATCTGTCCGTGAGACATAAAAAGAAAAAATAGCCGCTCTAGTCAATCTATGCCAACTAAAAGAAGAGACAAAAACAAGAAAAATTAGTAAGCCTCCTCATATCTATGTTTCTCTAATAGTTGGTGATAATTTATTGCATAATTGCATGATTAAATCTTGGGTGAGTAGCTTTGTCATGCCTAAAGAAGTTGTTGACCAATTAGGTATTAATTATGAAACTGTGAGTAAAGGAGTAGAGCATTTAGATGGCACTACAGTTAAAACAATAGGAATGGTTAAGGTTTTAAATCTTACCTTGCATGCATGCCCTAGATGCACTATTCTGCAAGACATTTCAGTTATTGACCTTCTTGTATACTTTGGCATATGTCTATCCCAGGACTTCACTGCTAAAATAGGTGGATATCTATCTTCTGATTGGTCCCACATGTTGTTTAGGACAAGGTATAGCATGAAGGTGACCATTAGGCCAAATTCATATCCAAAGATCATATAGAGCCTTATTCCCCTACTCCTATCAATATGAATTTCACAATCCATGACTTAGAGGAAGACATCATCATACATGAGACTACCACACATGTGGAAGAAATTCTAGAAATACTACTTGATGAATGGGCAAATAGTTTTCAATTTGATACCCTTGATCAAGTAGAAGAAATATGGTTGGGTATATATTGTATCCATGAAGATGATGCCATCATCCCTAACCTAGTAAAATCACAAGATGATTCAAGTGGGATATGGTAGATATATTTTGATGGTTCCAAAAGAAAAAATGGAGTAGGTGTAGGTGTAGTATTGGCCTCACCTCAAAAGAAAAAATATTTATCTACTTTTTATTTTTAGTTTAGTTGCACTAATAATGTAGTTGAGTATGAGGCCTTAATTCAAGGTATGCAATTGGCATGTAAGAGAGGAATTAAAAATTTAAAGGTATTTAGTGACAGCAAACTGGTTGTCCACCAAATCAGAGATCAAAGTGCCTCAACAAATGACTTATTGAATTCATACAAACATAGAGCATGAAATATTATTGAAGACTTTGATGTATTAAATATCCAGGTCATCCCTAGAGAAAGAAATAAAGATACATACAAACTAGCAATAGTAAATACTCAATTTGACATCCCCAAAAATGTCTCACAAAGTTTAGATCAACACGTAAAGATTTCCATGAGGCTTGTTGTCCTAGATAATGCCATTATCTGGTAGGTATTTGAAAATGATCAACAAATTGTAAACTTCTCACAAGGGGAGGTAGATTTTGCTGTTAGAAATTAATCAAAGTTGCAAGAGCAATACAGTGACCAAGTGATCCAACTAAAGACCAAAAAGATGCCCAAGGGATTGATTACCTTGGAAAATATCTTTGACATTGATGATCAACCCAAAAAATAAAAAAAATGAGCATGGATGACAAAAAAGATGACCATGAAGAGGTGGAGATTGCACAAGGAAGATTTCTAAAACATGGCAAGGTATGTGATCAAGCTGAAAGGAAAGGTTTCATTGAGATTTGTAATGAATTTGATGATCTTATTGCTTAGGATTATAGAGACCTAAAATATTTTGACCCTGATTTAATCTAACATACCATTGATTTAGACCCCAATGCAAAACTTGTCCACCAAAAGTTAAGACAAGTTAATCCCAAAATAGAGCCACTGATGAGGAAGACATTTTCTAAACTCATAGAGGCCATAATTTCTATCCAATCAAACACATTTCTTGGGTGGCCAACCTAGTTCCAGTTAGAAAGAAAAATGGAGAAATTAGATTGTGTGTGGACTTTAGAGAATTAAATATAGCCTCCCTTAAGGACCACTAGATTCTGCTTCCCCCAATGTAGAAAACCCTAGAAATGGTGGTTGGAGATGAGAGGTTGTCCCTTCTTGATGGCTACTCAGGATACAACTAGATTCTTGTAAAAGAATCAGATCATTATAAAACAACCTTTACCACAAAATGGGATACCTTGGCTTATAAACAAATTCCATTCAAGTTGACCAATGCTGGTGCAACATTCCAAAGAGAAATGGATTTGACCTTCAAAGGCCTAATTAATGATATCATTCTAATATACCTTGATGATTTAACTGTCTACTTCAAGCATGTAGCTAAGCATTTGGATCATTTAAGAAAAGTTTTTAAAAAGTGCAGGGAGTATGGCATATCATTAAATCTGAAGAAATGTGTATTTTTTGTCCCAGAAGGTAAATTGTTGGGACACATAATTTCAAAATAGGGGTTGGCCATTGATCTAGAAAGAGTAAGTGCAGTCTTATCCCTTCCTCTTTCTAGTCACAAAAAGGGCTTGCAAAGCTTCTTGGGAAAAATTCACTTTGTGAAAAGGTTCATACCAAAATTTACTTCTATGGAAAAACCTCTCACATCCATGCTAAAGAAAAATGTGACATTCAGATGGTCAAGTGAGGGCAAGAACAATTTTGAAGCTATCAAGAAGGCCATTGCACAGGCTCTCATGTTGATTAACCCCAATTATGAGAAGGATTTTATCCTTTATACCTTTGGAGGTAACAGAGGTATATCGACAATCCTAACCCAACAAAATAGTAAGAAAATGGACTAGCCAATTGCTTTTTTTAGTCAACCTTTGAAAGATTGCGAGCTCAAGTATAATTTTGTTGAAAAATAGGTATTTGTAGCTATGAAAGTACTAAAGAAGTTCAGACATATGCTCTCAAACAGTAAGACACAGTTGATGGTGAACCATCTAGATGTGAAATATTTCCTTCTGAGTAGGGATATCAGTGAGAAGAGAGCTGGTTGTATCACAAAAGTCATGGAATATGATGTGAACATCAACATCACCAAGTTGGTAAAAGGTAAGGGACTATGTGAGAAAATGGTAATAGATATAGGGGCCAAAAATGATGTTGTATACACCCTTGGACATGCCTAGCTAACCAGATTTCACGCTCCAAATTATTGGCATCACGAAATGACTACCTTTCTACAATCAGGTAAATATCTGGATGGATTAATTCAATCAAAGAGAAGATGTTTTAGACTTCAGTCTATCCCATATGTTCTTTCCAATGGTGTCTTGTTTAGGAAAGATATCAATGGAGTTCTTTTAAGATGTATTGAATAAAATCAAGCTAATACGATGTTAGAAGAATTCCACAATGACCTTTTAGGTGGTCATTTTCACCAAGAACAACTGCTATAAAAATCATGAGGGCTGGTTGTTATTGGCCCAATTTATTTAAAGATGCTCATAGATAGGTGAAAAGTTGCAGAGAATGTGCCTTATTCACAAGTAAGAAAAAGTTGGTAGCTCTTCCTCTTCACCCCATCCAGACTAATCCACCCTTTACCCAATGGGGCTTGGATTTTATTGGCATGATAAATCCACCATCAATTGTACGTCATAAGTGGATTTTTACTACCAAAAATTACTTCACCAGGTGGACTGAAGCAACTCCCTTAAAAGATGCCACTAAAGCCTCAGTTCTAGATTTTATTAAAGGTATAGTTACAAGGTTTGGTGTCCCATCCACTATCATTTCTGATAATTCCAAGGCCTTTGTAGGCACCAAAATCAATGGATGGGTAGTTAAATATGGAATCTATTTGAAAAAAAATCCAACTACTATCCCCAAGGAAATGGTTTAGCTGAGTCCTCCAACAAAAACTTGATTAGAATAATCATGAGGACAGTGAAACACAACCAAAGAACATGGCATTCCAAATTGATAACAACCCTTTGGGTTGATAGAGTCACTCCCAAGAGAGTCATTAGAAACTCGCCCTTTATGTTGGTTTGTGGAAAAGAAGCAAGGCTTCCATTTTCATTGGAGCTAACCTCACTTGAACATGCACAACAGTTGGAAGTATTGTAAAAAGATGCTATGATAGTAAGGTTTGTTAAACTGATGGAGTTGGAAGAGATGAGAGGTGCTTCTATGAAGACTCTTGAGGCCCACCAAGGTCAGGTCAAGAAAACATTTGACAAAAATTTAGTTGGAAAGACATTCAGTAAGGGAGATTTAGCATTAAAATGGGATGAAGATAGAGATAAAGCTAGAAGGCATACCAAATTTGATGCACTATGGAGCGGTCCATACATTATCACCTACTATAAGCAGGCCAATGCATTTCAACTCTCCAGGATGAAAGGTGAATCTCTCCCAATCCCAATCAATGGGATTCATCTCAAACCTTTCTTATAATTTTGGTTTTGAGATTTTGTATATATGTTAGGTGTGTTTCCCTTGAATAAGTTTTGTTGCACTCTGTTGCACCCTCATTAGGAGGATGTTTGCCTCACTATTTTGTGTGTTTCATGTTGTGGTTTTCTTTTGGAGGCAAGTTTAGTTGTTTGATCTATTGTTATAGTCTCCTTTATGACTCTGTGCCCAACAAATTGTATAAGGCCACTGAATTCTTGTGTTTAGCTGGAAAACACCCATGCAAAGTCACCAAAATATTGTCCTATTTTAGCTCTAGGCAAAAATAACCCACCTCCAGACTTGCAAAATGTTGTCAAAATTTACAAGATAAGTCTTAGTGTTTTAGCCTTCATTCCCTTGAAAATATCCAATCTGAGACATCATAAATAGAGGCCATTCTCAAAAATCCTATAAATCCTAAGTGTCATGTGTGTTTGGTCTTGTAAAAATCCTAAGTATCTTTTGGTGAAGGTTCATGCTTCATGAGCATGGTGGAAGTTTTCCCCTTGTCAGAATATTGCAAAGGTTTCACCTCCATCTGAATACCCCTCTTCTCCCTGCATCCCTCAGACTCTCACTTTCTCCTACAAAGTTTCCCTAAGTCCCTTGGGTGGGACTTTGACCCTGATCAGAATGCATCTTGATGCCTCTCTTCTCCCTGTATCCTAATGACCTTCACTTTGAACCCACATGTCTAACATCTCTCCTTGATCCTACTTTCATCAAATGTGAAGGTTTGATGTGGATTGGAATATATCTGCATCCACCCTCTAGTCCTGCATATTTGGATGCCCCCTCATCTTCCACATATCCAGATACCCCTCAGTTTCCCATAATACAACTCCCCTCCATTCAGCAGAATGCTATCCCAAATATGGATATATTCATTTGTCCCTCATTCCTCCACATCCACCTACCTCTCCTTCTCCCTCATCTAGATACCTTCCAATTCCCTACATTTGTAGACACGTTACAAAGAAAAATTTGCAAGGTGGAAATTCGGCCCAAATATGGATATATCTAGTCAACGCCCAAAATTCCACAGATCTGGTACACGCTCAAATCCTCACAAAGGTAGAAAAAGTGAAGATTTGTGAATGTGGAAGGACATGGCACATCCGAACCCCCCTTGGGATTCTGTAAAAGGGGAAAAAGTGACCAATGAAGATGCAAACCTTTTCGAACATGCCTCAGATCCTGCCAAAATGCCATTAATGCTAGATGAATATGATTTATATTTGGTTGGAATAGTGCTTTAGGTCTTGGCACCATGGTACTTGAAATGAGTAAAGAATTCCATTGTGCATGCCTTCATAGGTCATTCCTTTTCAGATATGGCATGTCTATAGTATGGTCAACCCTCCAAACCCACGAATACTTCCTACATTCACCATTTTGGGAGAATTTATTATAGAATAGGCATCTGGATGGCGTGTTGACCAATTTTTCTTATGTTTGAGATTGCAGCAATGATTTTCAAAAGCTATATAAGCATGTAAATTATGTATTTCATGAGTTAGCTTCTCTCTGGGTCATTGTATAGACAGAGGATTCATTTGCAAGTTAAAACCTTGTGGTATTTTCTAGAATTAGATGGATTTGATGAGTTGTGTTATTTTATAGGCCTTCTATGTCTCCATTTTAGTTTTAATATGAAAGAAATTTATCATTTTGCGTCTATTCTTACTTGTAAAGAATCATTTCTCTCTGTAATGCATTCTTAGCCTCCATGATCAATAACAACTAATATTTTATCTCTCTTTTCATTTCTACCTTGTTTTTATTTGATTTATGTAAATTTATGATGTGGATGAATGATCCCTCCTACATTTACAATCCTCTATTCAAATCTCTATTGGATTGCATAAGTCTATGTGAGTGTATTTTCAACATTTGAGATCATTGTTGTGCTAGTTCAAGGTCATTTGAACAACTAAACTTCAAATTCTCTTAATCTTAATCTTCAATTCAGAATGAGGAACTATCCTTCTCTGGAGGTCTAATCTTAGTTGCAAGGTCCTACACCTTGAGATCAGTCGACAAAAGGGTGAAAATCTAGATGACAATAGAAACCCTCCTACAAATAAGTTTAGAAAATAAAATAGAGGAAAATAAATAATAGGGGAAGCCAAGTGAAAAAAAATAACAATAGGTGAAACCAAAGTGAAAAAGGGAAAAAGAACACAAGGGATTAGTGTAATACATTAGCACATCAAAAGAGGAGGAAGAAACTAACAAAACCCAAACAACAAATCTACCATAGAAAAGAGTAACAAGGAGCCAAATGGAAGAAAGAAAAGAGAAACACTAAGAGATCTTTCCAGATGCACATAAATTACTCAAGTCTCTTTCCATAGTAGGGAAACCACTATAAGTTATAAAATCATACCCTTCTGCCACCACAATAAATAAACAAATTATAGTTCAAGAAATGATAGGTTTTATTTCTACCATTCCATACTCACTAGAGAAAATTAATGAAGGATTTCTTGTAGAATTAAGGACTATCCTCTAGAACTATATAGCCACACAAAGAGAATAAGCTTGCAAGATTGACATTTCACTCAAAAGTTGAGAAATAGAGGAAGTAGCCATAGAATTGAGCCTCTCACTAAAAAAAAGAAGTTAGGTTCAATCTCTTTTGGATGAGGAATTGGGAACCAAACATCAAGTAGATACATTCACTATAAATCTACAAAATGAAAATATAAAAAGAATAAATGGATAAGAGGTAATAGCATTTAAACATGCCCATGATATAGTCCTTTAGACCAAATTGGTGCAAGATCAACCAAATACACTATTCCACTACCATCTCCATCGCATTCAACATATACGCCTCAACAAATAGAGGTAGAAGAGGAAGTACAATTAGAGAGTCAATGGGAACATGGGAGAGATCACTAGGTAGTACATCCCAGAGCACGAGTAGGAAAGGGAGTTCTTTACACTAAGATTGAGGATGCTCTCCAAAAAGAAATAGGGGAGAATAGGCAAAACAAGAGAACACATATATTTCTAAATAGTTACTCACCTAGAGAGACAACCGGTCAGTGATCCCATAAGCAAGATAGGGGAGTATATGGAAAGATAGAAATGAATACCTCCAATAGTGACTATGAGTCCAAATATATTTCTCAACACCCCTATAGTAACACAAGTGGACTTCACTCAAATATCTCCATTATAAAAGTTAGAACTCATTGAGGCATTTGGAAGCACTACCAAATAAGACCTAATAAATAAATATATCACCTTAGTTCTAGAAAGCATGGATAAGGTGGTTAAGCTCATACAACAAAAACAATTACAACTCCAGATTGATTCCTCTGTAGTCATAATAGCACAGTTATAAGGAGTGGTACAACAATTATTAGAACAAATTAACAATTGATAATAGGAGAAGAAATAACTAAAAGATCAAGCAGTCAAGGAATATAAGGTAGAGAAGCTAGGATGAATGTAGAAAAAATGGAACAATGGTTAGAAGGAATTAGATAAACAAGTTTATAAGTTAGAGAATGCATATAATTATGTAGCTATACTTTACTAGTACTGTATAAATTGGCCATATACTGCCATGCAACAAAAGGTGCAAATTTATTGTTCTTGTCCCTAAAAAGCCAAAGCCTATTCATCTCTCTAATTTCAAACCCATTAGCTTGTGTAATACCATCTATAAGCTATGCACTAAAGTGATTGTGCTAAGATTTCAACCTTTTTTGGATAAAATTATTTCCCCTTCTCATAAAGGCTTTGTCCCTGGTTGTCAAATTCTTGATGCTGTGATCTCCACTCATGAAACTATCCACTCTATGGACAAGAGTAAAATCCCTTGCATGGTTCTAAAGTTAGATATCTCCAAGGCCTATGATAGAGTTTCATGGAAATTCCTATTTGGAGTCATTAAAAAGTTTGGTTTTAATGATAAAATTTCCCTTCTCATTCGTGAGGTTGTTTCTACTGCTAAATTCTCAGTTCTGGTCAATGGTGTCCCTAGGGGTTTTTTCTCTTCCTCAAGGGGGATTAGACAGGGGGATCCTCTCTCACCTTACTTGTTTATCATGACGGCAGAGGCCCTTGGGAGATATGTTCACTCTAAGATTTCCTCTAAATAAATTGTGGGTATTAAACCCGCTTCCTCCCTTCCTCCTATGTCTATGCAGCAGTTTGTGGATGATACCATCCTCTTTGGTATCTCTTCTGTGGTTGAAGCTCGTAGTTGGAAGAATATTTTAAATGACTATGCCAAAGCTTCTGGTCAAAACATAAACTTTTAGAAGAGCAATGTGTATTTTTTTAATACTCTAGCTATTCTCTAGTGAAAAATCATTAATATTATTGACTGTGCTGAAGCTGATCTTCCTACTATTTATCTTGGCCTCCCTCTTATGGTCAAAGAGGTGTCTCCAGGGTTTTGGAATGGAATTCTGAAAAGAACTCAGAAGAAGCTGGTTGGTTGGAAGGGGAAATTACTCAGTAGTGCAGGCAAATTACAGCTTTGATGTGCTTCTTTACAAGGTATTCCTACTTACTTCTTGTCCCTTTTTAAAATGCCTAGGTTTTTTGCTGACAAATTGGAGCAGATTCAAATAAAATTCTTATGGACTGGGGTAGAAGACAAACAGAGAATGTCTTTGGTTAGTTGGGACAAAGTTTGTCTTCCCAAATCACATGGAGGTCTTAACATTTGATCTATCAGGAATATGAATAAAACCCTCCTTTCCAAATAAACTAGAATTTGATCCACAACCAGAAAGAGTGGGGGGACATTATGCAAGCCAAGTATCTTCATGGAACTAAGCACTTCAGTTTTCTCCACTAGGAAGGGCTCCCCCAAGGATCTGTTATTTAGAACAAAATGCTGAAGTCTAGAAGTCTACTCAAACATGGGCTTAGATGGAAATTGGGAAATGGAAATTCTATTAACTTCTGGGAAGATATTTGGATGAATGATAAGGCCCTTGTTACTCAAGGAGATTATGGAGTTATTGCTGGCATTGCTACATAATTTTTTGGGGATAAAGTTTGCCATTATATTCACAATAACAATGGTATTCGGAGTTGGAAAAACCTCTTGGATTGTTGTATTCATCGCCCTAAACTCACTTCTAGGATGCGGTCTGTTCAACATTTGATGCAGGGGGCCAGAATTCCTCTTTTCCCTAGGGAAGATGAGTTGTATTGGTGGCTGGATAAGAAAGGTCATTTTTCTGTTAAGTCTGCTTACCATATGTTGATCCCTGATGTGCATAAAAATGAGATTTGGAGGAAAGTTTGGAATCATAAACTTATCCCTAAAATCAACATGTTTTGGTGGGCTGTTGTTCATAACAAAATCCTAATGCAAGATAACTTACAGAGGAGGGGATTCACTTTGGTCAATAGGTGCTTTCTATGCTTGGAGAAGGAGGAAACTGTCTCTCATTTAATTATCCACTGTGATTTTGCCAGGGAAATCTAGAATATTATTTTAAGGAATTTTGGCATTCAATGGGTTTGTAATTCTGATATTAGGGATGTCATTGCCAACTGGTGTCCTACCTTCTCTCATCCTTGGCTTGTTGAGCTTTGGAACCAAACTCTGCCCTATCTTGGTTGGACTTTATGGAAAGAACGCAATAATAGAATATTTAGGGATGCTGCTAGGGATACTTCTCAAGTTCTTCGTTCCTTTTCTAAGATCCTCATGGAAAGTGTGACCAATTCTCACATCAAAATTGTGGAAAAACCTCTTTCTCAAGAAGAGGAGCAAATTGTGACTAATTGGAGAATTTTGAACCAAATTTTGGCTCATAATAATTCAAAATAGGTGCAAAGAATAAATACAAGATGGATTCCCCCGAAGCCCTATTGGCTCAAACTAAACTTTGATGGGGAATCTAAGGCAGATGGTAAGGCTAGTGGTGGTGGGATTATAAGGGATGACAAAGTGTGGATGGTTGCTACGTATGCTGGTGGGATAGGCTTTCAAAGAAATAATTATGCTAAAGCCTCTGCTCTTTTATGGGGGGTGAAATTGGCTATTTCTCTGGATATTAGGCAATTGTATATTCAGGGAGATTCCAAACTAGTTATTGATGTTGTTAACAATGTGTCAACTTGTGGCTGGAAACTGAAAGATATTATAGTGGATATCCAGATCCTTCTGCAGCGGATTCCAAGAGTTGATATCTCTCATGTATATAGAGAGGGCAATGGCATTGCGGATGCTCTTGCTGACCTTGGCCAACAATTTTCAAATTTGCGTTGTTGGTGCCAAGTTAATAACATCCCTTTAAACATAAGGGACTTAATTCAAACGGAGATGACATGTTAATGATGAGTCAGTTTACTAGGAAAGATAGTTTATTCTATCGGCTTTGTTGGACGATGTTGAGGTGTATCTTGAAGTACATGCTTTTTTGTACTTCATTGTTTAACGTCATTTTTGCATTATTACTCCCTTGTGTTAAGGCGAGTTGCTTATCTACTAATTATAGTGAATGCCTTAAAATTATGTTCGAGCATGGGAAGAGTAGGCATCAATTAGTTCGTAAGGCAACTCTCATCAATGACACTGCGTGTAGATTTACTATTATCATTATCCCCTATCAAGTGGTTAATTTTACCTTCCACAATAACTATGTGAATTTCTAGTTTTGGGGATTCTGTGTTTTTGACTGGAAGACTAAAATGGGTGGAGATAGGATCCGAACAGAGCCAATTTCCTATTGTGAATTTAAGGACAATGCTGTGGTCTAGCACTACTGTAAGGAAGGTAGTATCGGCCCTTATTTGGAATGACTTAATGGCTATGATGAAAATCTATCTAAGCAATTTGCTAGGTCCTGGCAAAACCATAGAGTCACTATGGGGAGAATTGGGTTTGAGATTTCTAAGAAAGTTATTGCTATGGCATCTGGCCTATCGACTAAGGGGACTAAGATGCAAAGGAAAGAAAAAGTGGTGGACCATTCTAACTAGAAGTTATTCCTTGGGGAAGGTGAAGAACTTGTTCCTTACTAGGGAGGGTTCGAACGGGCCAAATTGCCAGAGCCATGGGATGAAATGTGTTTCCTCCTAATGAAATACTTCACTCTGGAGGGGCGTTTTACCAAGTTTTACAATTATCATCTTCCTCTTCTGAATCATTTTAGACATAATGCTCATACTAGTTTCCCATTTTATTTACTGTCTTCCCTTGAGCATTCAATTTTTAGGGTTAAAGCTAAGTTGACTAAGAAACCTTCCAAGAAACCCATTCCCCTACACCAAGGTCTCATCTTCTACTTATATAATTTCCACCTTGCTTTGGAGCCGCCTAAGCCTATCTAGACTCATAGCGGTGAAATGTCTGCCAACCTTGATGATACTGCCATATCTGAAGAGCCTTGCCCTTCCCCTGTTTCTACTAAGTTGAAAGGGGTTTCTTTTTCTCTGTCTAATGAGGAGATTCCCATGGTGACCGCTACCCACACTCCGGTCTCCAAAGGTAGTGTAAAGAACAAGAAGAGGAAAATAAGGGGGTGGAAGAGGAAACTGTGGGGTTTGCTGTGGTGACCCCTAAAAATCTTTGCAGTACCCCTGTGGGACCAGGCAGTAAATCTAATCTATCTGCTAAGGATACGAAGGAGGGCTTTTCCTCTATGGTTAGGAGGTCGGGGAGGATTGTTGGAAAACTTGTGCCCAAAGCTAAACTTATAGATTATTCAAAGAGTGTGTCTAAAGAGTCCACTCAGGGTGATGAGGCCAAGGTTCTAGAAGTTCAGGAGATTTCTGAAGATGCTGAGGGTAAGAATGGGAATAAACCGATGGAGGTTTCTGGTGGTGCTATTGGTGATTCTGAGGATAATGCTGATGAAGGGGGAAAGATGTTTGTGGATGAAGCTACTGATGAAACAGAGGAAGATGTTGGTTACAGGAATGATAGTGCTATCCTAAGGGGCCGTGTTGAGAAGCTGGAGCAGTCTTTTTCCACTATGCTCAGGCGCATTGTTTTACTTAATCTTTCTATGATGTAGGATCTTGGGGCTACTGCTGCTATTGACAAAGAAGAGAATTTCAAAAAATTGGATGAATTTATTGAATCCATGGCTAAAAGATGGGAGAATCTTTCCCCTTAGTTCTAGTTTCTTTTATGATGTTGATTCTCTGCTATTTCATATATATTGTCTTTAGACTGGTTATATTGTCTTTGTTGTTTATGCTGGTTAAGCGGGTTATGTTGTGACTGTTTCGAGGCTCTTTTGTGCTGATGCCTCTGGGGTTTCTTTTTGCTATTTTGTAAGGGTTTGGCCCCTTGTTTTAGCCGCCTTATATAATCAAAAACAAAAGGTGCAAACTGATAATATCGAGAATCAAATTTTATAAATTATAAGAAATTATGATATTATGCATCACCTAGATGGACCACAAAGAAAAAAATTAAGAAGCCTCGAATCTCAACATAGTCATATGAATGAATAAACATGGTTAATTGCATAGATGAAGGAATAGGGTCTATAAGTAAATGTCTATTTATCCCTATTATCAAGGCTTCTCTTAGACATTAAGCAAATAGTTCCTACTTTAGCAGAGCATACTACTTTAATGTTTACAAAAAGATATTACATTGAAATCTTAGTATGGGCACAATGTATTCAAAAAAATATCTTGGACTGGGGAAATTCTTATGAACATATTAAGAATACATACAAGCATTTGCTACCATAATTAGGGATCTTAATATTTTTCCCAATTTTAATATAGAATTTGAAATTCCAGAGGACATATACTAGTAAATGATTTGGAGATAATCAAATCTCTTTTGAACAACTTTGATGTAGTTTGTCTTGAGGACAAGACAATGATTTAGGTCATGGGAGCATGTTGGTAGGCATAAAATTGGAAGTAGAATAGAACAAGCCACAACTTACCATAGAACTCTAGAAATACATTGTGATAGCATATGGTAATGTGTTGTACCTTTTGATGGATGATAAGACACAAAATATATAGGACATGTCCCTACATTTTTATAAGATACATTAGCATTCATATATATTGCCAAAAAGCAGGGAACATAAGGAGATAATGTAGAAAAAGAATAAAAGGAGAAGGAAGTATAGATGGATGAATGTAATATAGGATGAGAGATATGTCATGCAAGAATATGTGATATATGTATCTATGCTTGCTATATAAATGTATATTATATAATATGATAAATATATAAATATACAAATGGAGTAGTCTTATGATATGTGTGAATGTGTATAATCCTTCTTTTGCTTATATGTTTATCTGCAACAACTATTTTGTTTTCCTTCTTATTACATAACCATGGTCCATTAAATTTCTAACATAATTAATCTAGACCTTGGGCCTATATTTTATTTTCAACAAGATCAAAAGAAGCCACTTGTACCCCCTTGATGCATCTCCCACCATAATTTATCATAGGTGCACCCTACCATGTGGATGTCCTCCCGCCCAGTGCAATACTAATATATCTCTATGTATGACTATTGAGTGGTATGGTAATAGGCCACAACCTTCCTACCTTGAATTGGAAATCTAAAAACCTACACCACATACTCTAGTGTAATGGTAATATCACTAGTGGGTAGGTGGAATAGATCTATAAATCATATCCAAATGCAAGGACCCCTCTCATTTACCCAAACCCCACTCTATCCAACATTTGTATCTATATATTTGGGAGGTCCAATAGACATAATCTCTCTAATTGGTGGTTGTGGGACCACTCTTTGATCTTAAGATAACTTTGCATCAATGACAAGGATGACCATATCATTAACACCTCATTGCATAATAAAACATCAATAACTATGCGGAAATGGAAAAAATTACACTTTACCTAGCCTATATCACTTTTGTAAATCTTGATCATTTTTACACCGAGAGGCGTTATACAGTCACAGCAGGGTGGGGATGAGAGCACTCATTTTTTCTGCCTAAATTTATTAATTGAAAAAGATAAAAAATAAAGACAAAAACAATAGAAACTGTTGAAGGAGAAAAAGAGAAAATCAGAAAAACTATGGAACAAAAAATAAATTAGAAAAAATAAAAAATAAAAACCAAAAAAGAAATTGGAAAAAATAAAAAATAAAAACCAAAAAAGAAAGTGGAAATTGTTGGAAGGAGAAAAAGCTTGGAAAAATAACAAAAAATATGGAACCAAAAATTAAATTGGAAAAAATAAATAATAAAAACAAAAAAAATTGAAATAAGAAAATCACAAAAACTATGGAAAAAAAGATATCCCTCGGCGTACTTTAGATATATATTTTTAAATATAAATATACTGGTAATAGATCATTTTCATTGCAAATAGTTTAGTTCTACATGTACAATGTTGAATATGTAGAAATGCATTCATTTATGTAGATTCCCAAGAAATAACAAAAAATGATCCTCCATAATATTGTAACATTTTAAGCATTTTCAAAATTAACAAAATTTTGAAACTACTAACTCTAGGAATTTCCTAGTGATGACTTATACTCAAATTTTGTCTTCTTAGTGTGAGTTGTGTCCTCGACAGTGGACCATGATGTCTCATCTAAACATTATCTCAAGGGTGATGGAAAAAATAAAATACCCTTTTACTTCTTACCCCTTATATATAGTAGGGAAAATTCTCTTTTTACATATTTTTTCTTTAAACCTTTTTTACCTAATTGATTGTCTACAAAAAGAGATATTACTTTTCATAATAATCTACCTTATTGACCATGACATGTGACATCAAAACACATTTTAGAGACATCTCTCCATGTTGGATTTATTGCAATGGTTATTTTTCCACTTGATAGTGTATAGGTGTTGTGTTATTACACATGAAATGTTTTGGATGGTACATTCAAAATTAAGCTTCATTGGGGATTTCATAATCACACATTAAATTATGAACACATTTTTCACAAATTTTCTACTTCCCATGATTACAAAGATTTTGAGATCATTTCACAAGCATAGATGACAATGGATTATTGATTCTATCAATGATTATAAGGTACCAATCTTATGATGATATTATTTATAGATTTCCATGGGGTATAGTCTTCTATTTTCATAGACATGGTTATAGATGATAGATTTCAAGATTATTACATTCAAAACATTCATATGTTACTCCTAGTCATAATTTCATAGGAATTACACAATTTATAGGGGAAATTTTCAATGATGTTCAAAACATCTTAGCCCATTTATCCTTCTCTTATTTGATCTTCACCTACATGCTGTCATTTTTACATTTTTGTTTGTAGGTGATCATGTTACCATATTTTTTAGGTTCTTTCATGATTATATCTTATTTATTATGCTTACATGTTTAGGCTTACCCACTCACATATTCTATGGAATTTATTCCTTGTGCTAATAAGATCTATTTATACACCCATTCCTCTCCCACTAGTCGAGTGACTTCATTACTTGTCCTATATGATCCAACAAATGGGAAGGGAGAGAATCCTAGCCTCAGATCTAGGGGATGGAAGGGGAGCAAGGGTTCTTTCTTCAAGGAGTAGGTGGGGGTTGGGGGGGTAAGTATCCTATTGGGGAGGGGAAATAATCCATATCGAACCCAAGTTTTGGTAGGCCTAAGTCCTCACAACGCAAATAAACCCATGTTGTTTTTGTGTTCTCAACACTAGGGCACCTTACTCTCCTTTCTATATATGCTTACATGATGGCATATTGATCTATTCATTACTTATTAGACAATGTTATTAATGATACCTATTACATGATTATTAGTTTCCACATGATCACATCTTTTATCCTATCCTGCAACTCCTTGTATCCTATGTATGTAGCCAATTAAAAGGGGGCATATATTATCACTAATGTTCTATAATCACTATGATTGTAGTGATTAGATAATGGTTATGATGATTATTTCTAAAAAAATTAGGAAGAGTTCCATTTTTATCTTAGATGGAGTCATTAATTCTTTTATAAACAAAGTCCTATTTTTGTTTTAGATGGATTCATTATTTCCCCACCAAGCCTACAGATTGTATTATTTTCATTCCAAGCATAATCACTTTATCCCTTTTGCTTTTACTTTTTGTTCATAGATAGTTTATCAATTTTTTTAATTCCTAGTTTTAAATTCTTGAAATATGCTACTCGTTGGAACTTTTTCTATTGTGCTTGCATGCTTCAAGATTGAGCATTCATTGTGACGAAAATATGTACAAAATTGGCATCCATGTCCCTATCATTTTTTAGTGTGAATATTAACTTTTATGTTGGTTTCTTTTTTACTTTGACATGCATCTTCATAGCAGTTCACATGAAAGTTAAAGTGAGAGAAAAATGTAATGGTGAAAAATGAACACCCTACACTTTTCCCTTCATTTTGGACTTACTTGACCCATTTGTCCCTAATGCAATGACTAGTGTGAAAAATAATTTATTCTTGTGTACAAGTTGGTAAATAAACCAATCCTAATTTGATTTCATATTCACACATTCCAAGAGATTTGTCCTAATTCTCTATTTTATCAATTCCTTATCCTGGTCATTTCTGCAAATGCAAAATTGACATAGTTTAGATTTGCATGTGCAAAAATGACCCCTAAACTCTTTAAATTTAAATTTAAAAATGGGCCCATGTTCCCCCTTTCTAGCTATCCATTATGAGCTAACTAAAGTGTAAAATATTTCAAATTACATTCAAGGGTGTTGTATAAAAGGACAACCCCTAGTTCATTATTTTCATCCAGGATCTAAGACTTATTGAGGAATTGTAAAAAGAATCTGAGCACTAAAGCATTGTCATGTGACATTAACATTGTATTAATATCCTAGGCATATTGCATGATTTCTATTATTTTCAATCATTGTTCCATACTATTAAAATTGACAACATGGGTATGACCAAAGGAGGACCATCCTAGCCTAGAAATTTCCTTAAATATGTCCATTGACACCACTCCTCTTAAGCATGGGTTATAGAGATTGAGATAGATAACTTCTAGATATATGGTTTAGTAAAGTTCATAAACATGTGTTATGTCGTAAAATGTTCCCCTAGGACTTTTACCTACTAAGTTTAGCTCTCAAGTCCCTTGTTTTTCATCATGCATGTTCATTTTAACTCCCGATGCAAAATCCATGAAAACCCATGTCAAATGAGGCTAAGGGAACATTGTTGGACTTGATCATGCCTTGAAAATGGGGCCTAGGGCTTGGGTTCTTATGCCCTAGTCTTGCCCTATTTGGTCGGGACCTAAATTTTAAATGTTGGTTATGTGACTGTTAAAAGGTTTTGTTGCCGACATCTTAAGTTTGAATTATGAAATTTGTAGCGAGAATGCATATATGAGCATGTTTAGGGTTTCATTTGAAAACTAGAAGATGATTAGAAGATGATTATGATATTTTGGTGAACTTATGATTGTAGAGCATTCACAGCATTCATTGTTACAGAGTAGAATATTTTCATTGTGTTTGTTATGCAGATTTGGTTTCATCTTCTCATGTGTTGAATGATTTTCATCTACATGAGAGCTACACCTCCGAGGTGATATCTATTTGTGTTTGAATCATTTATCATTTTTTTTTCCTCTATCCCATAGGGATACGCACTCTTTATCAAACAACGGTGTTGGAAGGCTTGAATTCCATTATGGGGCTTGACTGAGGCAAGCTCCTAAACACCACAACCCCCAACCCCATTCCTTGTGATTGCAGGTGACAGGTGTCATATCTTACAGAGTGGAGTTGCAGAAGGCTATGATAGAGTGTGTAGGTTCCAGATCTAAGAAGAAAAGCACTGCAAGGGCTTGGGTGCCCTCCCTAAAGCCCTCTAGATTTGTAGGGCTGAAAACCTCCATGACAGTGGTGAATAGTAGCAAACAAGTTCTGAAAATCCCTGAAGAAGTTCCTACCTTGGGCTTGGGTGCCTACTCTATACCCCTCAAATTTTCCACACCTCAAATCTCAAAACTTGGTATGTATCTAATTGTCATTTTATGTCTCTGTGTGCAAGCATTTTGTTAGGATTCATCCGTTTATTTATGATTTTGCATAATTAGGGTTTTTAGCATAATTGGGAAACTAATTAATACAATAATTAGTAAATTCCAAATTTCCCTATCATTACAAGTGACAACCAACCTATAGGTGAATCCTCTTGCAAAATTTGTGATTCAACTCAGTTAAATGTCCTTGAATGTGTGTAGTGAAAGGAGGATCTAGGCACATCATCAAATCAATCCTATTCCCACTTTTCCTACATAACATTTTGATGAACCCATGTTTTTATTGAATTTTGCACCTTGTTGAGTGTTTTAATTCAGATTTACATTCATTCATTCCATTTTCATCTTACTGCATTTGAAAATTTACAAAAAAAATTAAAAATTTTGAAAAAAATTAGCATCTTAGGCTTGCATTTTGACATAGTTTGCATCAATTTCATTAAATTTCATCTAATGTCTAATTTTTACATTAGATCTGATATAAATTACAACATTACATCATTTGCATTGCATTTTCATGCTTAAATTGTTAGATTTTGCTTGAAATTGTACATTTTTCATATAACCTAATTTTTCCAAAAGCTAGGGTTTGTAGTTAAAATCTTGTTTTAGATTTTACTACTATTTTTAACACTATTTTAGGACTTATTTATGATTTTAGTGTTTCATTATTGTGTGTCTTTGCGTTTGCATCTTAAATTTTGCATTTACACAGTCAATTTCAACAAAAACTAGCATATTTCACTCATTTTCCTTGAAATTACACTTGTACTAAGCATTTTAGAACTTGTGACATCATTTTCAGATCTAAGATGAGCTATTTCATATCTTAAATTTGAGTATAATTCATTCATACATCATTTTGCATAGTTTCATGCTTTAATTTCACAATTAGGGTTTAAAATCCTAGCATTTTCACTAGATTTTGATTCATTCTTCATCTAGATTTGCATGATAGGTGTGTTGTGAAGGATATTTCTGCATTATTGGACTGATAATAAGGTTTTTATTCACTTTCCCTTTGCAATTTTGTCACAACACTACTTCTTTTAGGCATTTGCATTGAAAAAGGTGAAAAAAATCAAGCATTTTTAGGTCATAAACATACATAGTTTTGCATTTATTTTCTTGCATATATCATGGAGTCTTCTCATCATTCATCTTTGGAAGATTTATTCGAATACATTGTAAATGTTGATAATTTCTACAAATTCACTAATAAATATCCTCAAGTCTTACATCAAATAGCATACATCTATGGTATTGACATGGCTGTAAGCACTACTTGTGATATCCTTTGTTCAATATCCTATTTTGAAAGCTTTGTCACTATCATGGGTATTTTCCCTTCAATCTTAGAAAATATCACTAATTTCATTTCCACAAATAATCATGAGGAAGCTAGTGGTGAAAATGTCCTTCCTTCCCTCCATTTCATGATGACATAATGGGCATTCTTTCTGACACATATGAGGCTAACATAGTGCTGGGTGATTCATCTAATAAAAAGACTTTTACCAACATAACCTCACTTGGTGAGGATATTTTGGCACAAGAAGAAGACATCATTGACACATTCTTTAACACCACTCTGCCATCTCTTTCTTCTCTCCCTGGCTAGGATGAAGCATTGGATGAGGCAAATTCTCTATGTGAACAACTTCTTCAACCTAATATGATACTAAAACTTTACCAACTAATCTTCCAAAACTTCTCAACTACATATTAAACAAAGAAACAAATCACATACCCCTACCTGACAACTCACATACCTTGGATAATACTACAAGTTCAGAAAACATCTACAAACATATTATTCCTAATAACCAAGGTATCCCAACACCCCACAAACTGGTTGAAATGGGCATTTTTGGGTTCCTTCATTACCTCACTTGACTGAAATGAGTATCTTTCCAACTCCTACATCACCATGTTTGATTGACATAGAAAACTATGACATTCCTTCTACACCATCATTAATAGACACCTTTCCGTTGACAACTACAATTCTCCCTTCACAAACTCACAAAAATGTGGAAGAAAGAAGAAGAGATAAAGCTTTAACCATCAAGGTAAAGATTAAGATCAAGGACAATAGGTAAGTATTTCTAACTCTGGTGGTCACCTATGTCGTAGCATTATTTACTCGTTTATGTGACCTCCCCTCTTGTGTTGTGTTCCCCCTGTGATGTGTTGTGTTGTTTAAGCCTCCTAGGATGACCCTTGATACTCTTGTAAGGTCAAGGATACTGGGAGACCACCTCTATTGTGACCATTCTTTTATTTGTATCATCATTCTTCTATCTTGCTTATCCTCTACTTTCATTGTTATGTGTTGTGTCTTAGCCGCATAGCATTGCGATTGATGACCTGGGGGCATCCTCCTACATGATTGTTCCTAAAACACTTGTTCTCCTCTCTCTTTTTATTGTTTACCTTCTTCTAGTGGTACTATCTAGTCGGTAGATGACAAAAACAAATATATACTGATATGGACCGCGTGTCCCTTCAGCAAGCAAAGCAAAAATGGACCTAGTCTATATATGAAGATGGGGTTGATTTATATATCCGATGCTTGGCTAGTAGAATCACTCTGTGATATTTGATGTTATCTTATCATGCTAACAAATCATCACAATACATCTGCTCCATGCACTTTTTTTATTTTGGGTGTCTTGCATTGTTGTTATATTCGATTTTGAGATCCCTATAGTATAAGCCCCATGGCTATACTCAGACTCAAACCCATTTGTGTAACCTTGGCTTCTTTGTTTTCATGCATTGCTTAGATTAAGAAGTGTGTGTTTGTGGGAAATTTCGGTGATCATGAGCACATGTCACCTTTGGGGGCATGAGCTTTGCGAAAGCTCTTGTTCCCTTGTGTGTTTTCTCTCTACCTTAACGTGCTTGACGATACACGATATCAACCACCTTAAGATGGGGGCATATAAGGTAAGTTGTCTAATGATTTTTGTACTAAAGAAGCATGTTTGTAAGCCCTCTATGGAGGTAGGATGTATCTCCAGCACGAGTGCACATATTTATCAATATTACAATCAAAAAGCCCTCTGCGGAGGCAAGATATCGTGCATATCCTTTTATTCAAAGTCCTCTGTGGAGGTGGGGATGGTGTATCTCTTGAGCTAGTGCACATCCTTTTTATTTCAAAAGTTCTTTGAGTAGGAGGGGTTGGTGTATCCTCCCTTAAGCATGTCTTTGGCAGTTGTTTTGACATAAGCCCAACTATCAGGTGTGTTTGTAGCATGCTTGAAATAGTGGGGGCTTAGCAATAAGTTCCTCCTGTTGCCTTGTTTGTCGTGTTTTAGATGTATAATATGTCTTTGGCATGCTATACAATGCTCATGTTTTCCATGTGTCTTCCATGTGTTTTCCCCCCTGTGTAGTTTCAAGGGTGTGGTGAAATGACCCTCCTACACTTGAGCTTTGTATGGCGTGTTTTGTCCCAAGCATAATGTTGATGGTGTTTTTAGCACACAACAACGCAGGTGAAACACAAAGTATTTCACCTCTCTTGAAAAAGGTAGTCTATCCAAGATAGGACTGCCCCAAGGATAATACAGCTAAGTCTTAGCTTGCAGGAATGACTCAGTGGGTATGTTCTAGCTATGCCAACAAGGGGTCTTACATAAAGTGATAGGGTTTGTGAAGGTAATGTCAATGGAAATGCAGAAAACCCTACAATACTTTCAACTGATTTTAGAATATGGGTGCTACTTGAAAACCTAAATCTAACAATTTTTTATAAAGAAAATGCAAAAGAGTAAGGGTTTAGAAAGAAGTCCTAAGTGACATTCACAATGCAAAGATTATGGATGGTAAACAAATGCTTTGAAACTAAACCACTTTCTGTGTTACCAAACTAACGGATTGCTACAGTACCGCAGAAAATGATGCTATCTTTTATGGAGTCTTAAGATTTTTAGATTACACACATCTAGCAAATACCCAATTGATGGCATGATTCAACTAATGTAATACAATTGAACTCAGCACAAAATAATAGCCCAAACTAACTATGCATAGTCACCTACAATCAGCAAGTAACTAATAGAATGGACTTAGAACATTCATCAAATACCTTCAATAAATTACTAACATTGCAAAGCACATTAAATTAATTAGCAGATCAAGATGTGAACCATGAAACCAAATCGATAACACAAAGAGACAAATTCTCAGAAGAAACTGTAGCAACTTGCTTTTGTATTAATCAGAAAATTTGGCAGTGTCAACAATTCACTATCAAGACTGTTACAATGAAAGAGACAATGGCCCTTTATATAAAAGATGCGCCCACTGCATTTTTGAATGAATGGTGGAGATTAACTCAACACCAAAGATCTAGATTACATAGCATTTAATGCATTATAATAGCTAGTTTGCATTTTCGGATTACCATTTGTCCTGTGGGAAAAAGATGAAATACAACTCCCAAATACATTGAATCTAGACATTTTGAATACCCATTAAGTTGTACTTTGGGAAAAGCCAATTTCCAAGGCATAATAAAGACAAAATAAGGTCACATGACCCTCCCAATATAGCATTAATTATCTATGACAGGATTCACATGTGATTTTACTGTTCATCTTCCTCCAAGTCAATTTGTCTTCTTCTACCTTTTTGTTGCAATATGCAAGTAGTGATGTTAGAGCTGGGTTGATGTCCGATGGGTCTGGATCTTTGATGTAATCTGCCTCAAACCTTAAGCTCTCAATTTTTGCAGAAAATTTACAATATACATCCTCCCTTTATTTTCTTCCCTTCTTAAATGCCAAAAATGTAGCTCAGAGATCATTGACATTTTCAAGTTTTCCAACCATGTTTAGTGGCAAATCTCCATGAATGACCTGATACAATCTATCTTTGCACTGCTTCTCATCAATTGGAGTCAAATCATCTAGACCAGAATCTATATAATCCCTCAATGTATCATTTATCTCATATATTACCTCCATTATTTTAGTTCTCGTTGTACTAAAGGAATCTTTTACTTTATCAAAAACACCTTTTTCTCAATTTTATCTATTGATACCATTCTTCAGGCTTTTTCAATCTATCCTTTGTCAAAATATTCTCTGTCAACACTTCTTTCGATAACCTCCTCAAATTTTGCACTGTTGGAAACATAAGGGAATAATATTCATTGTAGGGTTCACATTTGTCATGCAAATCTTCCCATTCTTCCCTCAAAAGCTAAAATTTTTTATACAGTGAGGATGCAAATGCTATTACCTCACACCCTTCTTCATACACCTTTGTAAACCATTCATGGGTGCCTGTAGTAGTGGTCTTAATATCATCGAACTTAGATAGTTCTTCCTTTGACAGCAGGGTAGGAGGTGCTTTGGATTCTCCATCAAAGTTTAATGGCTTTATTAGGAATTGTATGCATGCTCGGAGTTCTTCATTCTGCTGCTTCAATTCTTGTTTTATCATTTCATCTTTATTCAATTGGTCTAGAATTGTAGACACTATCCCTCTGAATTCATCTATTTTCTATCCCCTTGAAGCCGGTCCTAGATTCACAATTGTAACAATATAATCTTCTACCCTGGCTTCATTTCTATCCACATCTACGGGTGGGATAGCCACCTCTACAATCCTTGACCCTATGGCATCCTTGCATATTCTGGATTGGATTTTTACTTTCTTCTACCTCCTTGGTTTTTCCACTTTGGCTAAGAGTGTATCCAAATCTAGTTTCATTATTTCTACCTGTGGTTCTTTATTCTGCAACCTTTGTTGTAACCAATCTGGTGTAGTTGAGGAGGAACCTTTAGGAGAGTCAATGTGATTATCTCCTTTATTAGGTGAGCCATCAAGAATTTTCAATTCAGCCCTATCTCCATCATTCTCTTCATCATCTAACCGGTCAACATTCTTCAGATTTTCCAGCACGGCCTGTTGAGTAGCTCCCAACATTGTATCTCTTGTGCCTGTGTCTACTAGAGTGTCGGTCACCTCAACTAACTCAATGGTTGTGGTTGTTCCAGTGGTAGCCTCTTCCTCCTTGGACTCTAATTCTGCACAAACCTTCTCAATTCTACGTAGTTACGGAACAACTAATGGGGCAGACTCTGAGGAAGAATTGATTGGATGTGTCAAAGAATAGCCTATGGCTGACAAAGAATGAGAAACTAAAGAATGTAGGTGTGTCTGGGATAAATTAGCAAAAGAAGAAAAACCTAGTGAAGGTGGAATGGGAAGGAAAGAGGACATGGAAGAGATAGAAATAGGTGCAGAAAGGCTAAGTGATGGGAGAGGGAAGGAAGGTACCAGGATTGTGGAAATGGGTGGTAGTGACACCTGAGTGAAGGCAGTAGTGGATGAGATGGATGGCAAGGACATGGTGGAGATGGCAGGTGATGAGGAGCTCGAAGAGGTGATGGATGAGGAAGTAAGTGAAGAGGGGGAGCTAGGCATGCTCACATTTGTTATTATTGAAGATGGTGTTGATGTGATATCTGGAGCAGAGGAAGCAGACGAGGGGTCTTGTGGAGGAGATGAGGCAATGGTGACCCTAGTTGGAGATGAAGAAACCAGAGGGATAGCTGAGATGTTGGCAGGGATCGCAGTTGAGACTTTTGTTGCTAGAACCTTTGTCTTTTTAGCCTTTGAGCTCTCCTCTTTACCACTGGGTATATCCTTTCTTTTGCTATTCTAGTCCTTGTGGAAGGAGGTGGGTCTTTCTTCTGTGCCTTAGGAATAACCTTCTTTCCTTTCCCTTTTTCTGCCAAAGAAACGTGCTCTTCACTATCGATGTCTTTAACCACCTCATGTTCTACATTTATTTCTTCTAGTGGTTGATCATCCTCATCTCCTGATTCTTTTTTTGAATCCTCTTCTATATATGTTAATGCAGTCCCAACTTGTGTTAACACTGCTATTTGATTCCTAACCCAAATCTTACTGAGTTTGATTGGGTTTCTCATGGCTTCATCCAATGAGCTTTCTTCTACATTGGCCCAATTGGGAGGCAGGATAGGCTAACCAAGCAATGCTTCCCATGGGCCCCTCTGAACCACATTTTCATCTTCTACCACCTGGTCTGGCACTTGAATGATATGGATGTTGGAAAGAGACACTGCTAGGATTCATAAGTGTTGTCATTGATGGCAACAAAGTATATCCCACACATCTGTAGTACATAAATTACTCATACCGGAAGTTAGATTGAAGATAGGTTGGTCCGGTAGTCAAGAACAGAGCATATGCTAGGGTCTGACAGTTGGGTCTGAAACTCTCTGATGTGCCACCCAACATGTTCTGGGTTTGGATAAGTAATAAGGAGTATTTGAACTATTGTATTCCAGAGATTTAGCCTCTAGTGACAAAGCATGTGAAAGATATGAGCATCTAAGTATCAGGCTCCAGTTAGACAGTGCAGACAGATGAATAATTGGCCAATAGGGTATCAGACCTCAATCCGGATGTGCAAAAGGTGTTGATCAAGTAACTTGAAGTGTTATATGATTTTGGCTAACATAGGTAATGATTTCTATGCCTAAGTTTTTGGTGCACATCATCAATCAAGTATGGATTCAGCTGACAGAATAGTAACTTGCAAATATCCTAAGTGTTCTTGTTGCTGACTAGAAAGTTGTTGGAAATCCTTGATGCGGATATATATACCTGATGGATTCAAGCTTGTGAGCATGTGGAAGTGATATAATGATTGATTAAGTGCGAAGAAAAGCAAACAAGGGCGGAGGCAGCAATCCAAGCTCAGAATGTGACAGAAGAGTAATACTGAGTAGAGGAAGGATGAAATGTGCTAGATCGGTATACTATGCCTAACCGGAACTGAATTCTTGCATATGCAGATGTTGTTCATCAGTTCAAACACTTTGTTATCATCTGTAAGCTTTTGTAGACAGTGAGTCTCTTGTAGGCAGTGAGCCTTTTGTGAGCAGTGTGCTCAGGTAGTGAGCCCTAATTGGCAAGTGCCATTTTGTACTTCTTTATTCTTTTAACAGAGAATACAATCTTGGGTTAATCACCCTATGGTTTCTCCCTTAACAGGGTTTCCGCGTGAAAATCCTTGTGTTATGTGTGTTGATTTCATTTTAGCTCTTATGGTTGCTTATGCTTTCATGTATTGATATATCACTGAATGATAAGATAAGAAAAGAAAGTAAAAGTAAGAAAGTTTTGAGATAACTGATTCAACCCCCCTCTCAGTTATCTGCCTTGTTTCCAACAATTGGTATCAGAGCCAAGTTCCTTAGGAAAAGCCTAACAGCTTGAGGAGGATCTGGGAATCTCAATGGATGCATATGGTATGAAAGAACAACTACAGTCTACCTTAGAAGATCTTGATCAATCCCAGTCTGAAGTCAATAATTTGAGATAGCGACTTAAGGAGGTTGATGATTTTATCAATAAATTGAAAGAAAAACTCAGTAATTCCATGAAAAAGAGAAAGGAACTACTTCAAAAGTTAGCAAATTAGAATGAATCCAATAATACTGATGAGGACTTGAATGAGAAAACAAAGCTATGTGAAAAGCTGTCAAAAGAAGTTGTTATGCTAAGACATGAAATGGAATCAGGGGTTATGAAATTTACCCAAGAAATTGAAGAGAAGAGAAAGACTGAAGACAACTTAAAACAATCCCTCAAAGAAAACAGAAGATTGCTACAAAATGGACAGAATAATTAGACATCTTGAGTCTAATCTTGGAGAAGCCATATACAATGGAAAACAACTTGAGAGATAGATTGACACTCTTACAAGATCTTGAAATTGCAAATGAATACAAAGAAAAATTCAAGATAATCTCAGTGAAACTTGAAGTACTACTTGAAAGTCAAAAGAGGGTATATGATAAGCATGGCTTGGGATATGAGAAAGGTGAAATCTCTGGATCTAGTCAAAAGAATTTTGGGTCAGGAAGACAAAGAAATAGGCCTAGAAGACCTTCAGTAAGACAACCTAATGCTCAAAGATAACCATCCTTCAATGGAAGCTGCTTCAACTGCAACAAATTTGGTCATAAAGCAACTCAATGCAGGAGTAGAATGAATCAGAATAATCCATCCTTCTCCGGTCAATGTTTTAATTGCAAAAGGTATGGTCACAAATCTCATGAATGCAGAAATATGCAAATGAACAATTGTTTCAATGGTAGATGCTTTACATGTAATAGAATATGGCTAATCAGTGCAGATCAAGAGGATATCAATCAAATAAGAAAGGAAATGTTGTGTGTTACAATTGCAATAAATCTGGTCATATAGCTAGATTCTGCAGGAGCAGAAATCATGTTGGAAAAGGTCCAGTGAAACATGATCAGAAAGAAGACAAAGCCAAAGGTAAAGTGAATTCGGATGAGATTCAGAAGGAGATGAGCAAGACTTGGGTAAAGAAGAGTGTGATGAATATTGGTGATGGGTCCACACTAGAATCCTGTGCTGATACTTCTAAAAATTAAAAAGTGAGCTCTGGCTTAGGGGGAGCTACAAAGAAGATCAAATTCCCCTAGCCAGTTAGTAAGTGCCTGAATTCGACACATTGAGTAAGAATCAAAGGTTGCGAAATAAATATATTTTGGAGGTTCATCTAAAAATCATTCAGTTAAAAGTTGAGAAATCCGCATATAGATTTGAAGAAGTTATGAGTAGATCTAGTTCCGGCAGCTATCCAGTAAAGACAAAATTACACAAATAGATCTGGTATGATCTAAAAATGCAATTTTATGGTCTACAGATTTAAAGGCATGTTTTGAAAGGCTAAAGTTATGTTGTCAACTCACTTGGATAATTATTTGAAGATCCGCACAGTGATTCATAAAAAATTCACTAAAAACAGGGTAACTGGATGACTTAAAGTGTGCATTTATTACAATAGGGAATTAGGTTTTTGTGCAAGGATAAAAGGTTCTTGATTTGTCATTTACAACACTTTGCATTCATGAAGAAGAGAAAAGAGCTCTGAGAAGAGATCCTGCAGAATATTCAATTTAAAGTTGAAGATCAAAAATCAAGCAGAAATTTGCTCCGGCAGTTGCATCAAACCCTAAGGCATAAAAAGGTATTTCCTTTCTACAAAATCTCTCTGAATTTCATTGCTAGAATGGCTACTCCCATGGTTGTGAATGTCACTAAGAGGCCCAGACCGAAATTCAAGAAACATCCTCATAAATCTATAGAAGTTGATCCCTTGGGTGCGTTTTCTCATATCCCGTACAATGTTCTGCATGTAGAAGATATTAGGTTTTACATTCATGCAAACATTAAAGACTTTGGAGACTTAAAATTGATGGAAATATATCATAAATAGTTAAGAAGTGAGAATTTTGATCTCAAACCAGAATTCAAGGCCCTAAAAGACAAGCACTTTACACATTGCATACATTTCCTGTCTTTTGCAGAAGACGAATGGGTTCGGTATGTCTTGAGTAGGATGCATGATAACTTTATGTGGTTAATGAGTCCATTTAAGATAACCAAAGATGCCATCAGGGCTATAACCAGATTGCACTCAACTGGTGGGTTGCCTACACTCAAATCTGTGAAAAATCAAACGGTAACAAAAGCCACCGGATCAAAATATGATAAGAGAGCAATGACTATAGATGATATTACTGACCCAGATGTCAAGTTTGCATCAATTGTAATTGGTTACAAGATATATCACTCAAGTAGGGAAAATTTTGTATCCAATACAACAATCTATACTGCATATTAGATGTTGAAAGAAAATGCAGATTATGATTTGTGTGAGCTTCTATTGAATCAACTGATGGAAAATCTGCAGAAGATTAAGAAAGATAAGAACAATTCCTTCAAGTATTGCAATCTAGTGTTGTGTCTATTCTTCTATTACATGAATGAGTTAATGGGATCAAAAGGTCTAATCTGGGCAAATGATAGACCTGTTGCAATTCAAATCAGAGATTATTTGTTTGGACTTGGTGATGCACAAGCCCAAAAGATAGCTCTCTGGGGTTACTTCAAGAATTTCTAGAGCATGATGCATGCAAGAGAAAGAATACCAAAATCAATAGTTGAGAAATATAAAGACACAGTTTGCTTCATGGTTGACATAGATCAATGCCTAATGGAGGTAGTTGAGCCAATAACTGTATGGGTAATGCCCATGGGTTATGAAGTTGATGAAAACATATTGGAGGTACATGTTCAACACTTGCTAAGCCAACCCAAGGACACTCAAGCAGAGAGGTTTGGCACCTTTGATGAGCTAAACATAAAAATACATGTTAAATTAAGGAAGCCTGAGTCAAAAAGAAAAGTGAGGAGGGAGGTTTAAGAAATTGCTAAGAAGTTTGACATAACAAAGGAGGTAGTAGATGCAAATAGAGAAAGAATAGAGAAATTTGAAAAGGAAAGGGAAGGAGTAAAGAAATAAAGATTTCCGGTGGAAGCCTCTACCCAGACAAGATCTACCAGGAGTTCTGCCCCTATCACTCCTGAAAGCTCAAAAACTACTAAATCGGAAGTCAAACCATCTATTAAAGGAGAAAAGAGAAAGAAGTCTAAGGCCACAAGAACATATGTGAGCCTTAAGGATAATGAAGAGACAGAATCAGATGTGGAGGTCAGGAAATTGAAGAAAGCCAAGAACAAACCTTCCAAGAATGAAAGGAATGATGAGGACCAGAAGATAGAAGAGTTTGTTGATAGACCCACTCTCTCCATTGAAGACATCATTAAAGCAGTCACTGTGGATGGAAACCTGCAGCTGGTAACAGAATTCTATGATAAGAACAATGATGCAGACAAGAGAATTCTTGAGGAAGCAACAGTAAGGTACCTGAACATCTATAACAAATCTTTCATTGAATAATTTCCTTTGATTCTTAAAAGCTTAGAATAAGTTTTGGAGTTAAGAAAAGAAAGTGCAAAAGGAAAAGACTTGGAGATCCGGGAACAGATAGTGATACAGTTATGTCCAACTATCACTCAAAAACAAATGGACATGGTTTTCAAGGATACCAAGGAAGAATTCAGGAGCAAGTCTAGAATAAATAAGCTCATGCTTGGAGAAACTGACAAAATAGTTGATGAGACAAAAGAAATTCTCTGGAGTGCCTTGAAAAGCTTCAATCTTCCCATTGTAGAGGAAGCAAATGAAGAGCCTTCTGACATGGATGTCGAAGGATTAAAGAAAATTGATGAAGAGCAATCTAAGGCCTTAGACTCCTCTGTTCCGGAAGAGGAAGTGCAGAAAGAAGAGACAAATACTGTTGATGGCAATAAGCAAATCGATCCAGATGCCCCCAAAGGAAAGGAAGGTGAGACTTCAAGAGACACTGCAAAAGTAGTGCAAAGTTTCTTGGACAAGGAAGCTGTGGTATTAGATGAACCAAAATAGATTCAAGGGCCACTGAATCTGGACTCTCTCTCTCCAGTTCAGATAATGAAGATAGCATCTTTCACTCAGGCCAAAGCCAAAGAAAAACTCCTGAAATCTCATATGGAGAACAGTGAGCTGTTGAGTATTGCATCTGGAGTGCTAGAGAAGATCATGCCCACATATCAAAAGGATCCATCTGCCTCTCCATCTAGTAATTTGAAGAACTTAGTTAATTTTGTCAATACACATTTTGAGTCTTTAGAAAAATCAGCAAAAACTAAGGTCTGGAAAGAGTTCTTGGGAAAAAGATTCATTGAGGTACAAGGGCTAATTGATAATGATATAAAAACCCTAGACATTGGCATAAAAAGCATTGAAAATGATCTTAAGGATGGTGGAGACATATATAAATTTTGTTTATCCTAGCCTAAAGTTGCAGAGGACATTTAGAAGAAAATGAAAGAACAAGAAGGAAAATTGACAAATCTATCTCAGAATTTTGATCCTCTTACTATCTCTCTGGTAAGACAAGAATGCCAAGTAGTTGTTATAACAAATGAAATAAAGAAATTGGTTAAGGAGAAGAAGAATTTAATGGATAGAATGGGTGAACTCAGAGGGATAATCATCCCTAAGTTAGAGTTAATGCATGATGACTTAGAAGATGCTCTAAGTACAACCTAGACCAGTGATCCAACAGATTTGAAGAGGGCAGAAGCATATGCATTTTTGTTGAGTGGACACATCTCCATTTTGGATAGGATGAAGAGAAGTTGGGTCACAGAGCTTGTACAGTTGAAGACTACATTTGCAGATATACTTAAGTATATGTAAGTTTATCTTATGAATTGTATGTACCTATGCGGCCTTATATAATAATTTTTGCATGCACATTTTTGGTTTGCGGATCCCACCCTTTGCCATTGATGTCAAAGGGGGAGTGAAGAACAATTAAAAATGAGGAATCCAACATTCAGAGAGCACCAATAAGCAGTGTGGAGAGATGGAGCACAAGAAAAAGGGGAGTATTAGCGACATTCATTTTTCACTAACTGTTGCCATCAATGCCAAAGGGGGAGATTGTTGGCAAGAGACACTGCTAGGATTCATAAGTGTTGTCATTGATGGCAACAAAGTATATCCCACACATCCGCAATACATAAATTACTCATACTGGAAGTCAGATTGAAGATAGGTTGGTCCGGTAGTCAAGAACAGAGCATATGATAGGGTCTAACAGTTGGGTCCGGAACTCTCTGATGGTACCACCCAGCATGTTGCAAATTTGGATGAGCAATAAGGAGTATTTGAACTATTGTATTCTAGAGATTTAGCCTCTAGTGACAAAGCATGTGAAAGATATGAGCATCTAAGTATCAAACTCCAGTTAGACAGTGCAGACAGAGGAAGAATTGGCCAACAAGGTATCAGACCTCAATCTGGATGTGCAGAAGGTGTTGATCAAGTAACTTGAAGTGTTATATGATTTTGGCCAACATAGGTAATGATTTCTATGCCTAAGTTTTGGTGCACATCATCAATCAAGTATGGATTCAGCCAATAGAACAGTAACTTGCAAATATCCTAAGTGTTCTTGTTGTTGACTAGAAAGTTGTTGGAAATCCTTGATGCGGATATATATACCTGATGGATTCAAGCTTGTGAGCATGTGGAATTGATAGAGTGATTGATTAAGTGCAAAGAAAAGTAGAGACAAGTGCGGAGGTAGTAATCCAAGTACAGAATGTGACAGAAGAGTAATATTGAGCAGAGGAAGGATGAAATGTGCTAGATCGGTATACTGTGCCTAACCAGAACTGAATTCTTGCATATACAGATGATGTTCATTAGTTCAAACATTTTGTTTTCATCTGTAAGCTTTTGTAGATAATGAGTCTTTTTTAGGCAGTAAGCCTTTTGTGAGCAGTGTGCTCGAGTAGTGAGCCCCAACTGGCAAGTGCCATTTTGTACTTCTTTATTCTTTTAACAGAGAATACAATCTTGGGTTAATCACCCCATGGCTTTTCCCTTAACAGGGTTTCCATGTAAAAATCCTTGTGTTATGTGTGTTGATTTCATTTCAGCTCTTATGGTTGCTTATGCTTTCATGTTTTGATATATCACTGAATGATAAGATAAGAAAATGAAGTAAAAGTAAGAAAGTTTTGAGATAACTGATTCACCCGCCCTCTCAGTTATCTACCTTGTTTCCAACAATGGAATCTCCTGATCTATTCTAGAGACAACCGGGAGTAATTTCTTCCTATTACATCATAATCATCTACACAATCTGCACAGAAGTCTTCTAGGTGATCTTGATCTGAGTGCTCTACTGCCCCTAATGTTATGAAGGTATAAAGTTCCTTACCCAATAAAATTGGAAATTTAATATTGACCCTGTGCAGATGTTTTAGCCTCTCTGCATAGGGGAGGAGTTGCCTAGTTAATTCAAGGAGCACTACCTTGTCAGTTGGATATCGGGGCAGCCTATATGGTGTACCTATAAAGCCTTGGATTCTGAAATATGTAAAATTCTAAAACTATAGGTACCATCTCCCATATTGTCATATAACATTCATAGCTTTGGGAGATTTCCTTAGTGCAGTGGTACCTTGGAGTATCCTAGTGATGTGAATGGTGAAGGAATCATTCACTCTTTTGTAATGTATCAATGATTGTGATAGTGTTAATTGTGTATAATACTCAGAGACTTCAATTGTTGGTCCCCATTTCCAATTCCCAACTTGGACAATCTTGGAGATTCATTTCTTCTTGCTAGTGCATAAACAACATAGGAGGTCCATCTAAATGTCCCCTTTTTCTTGAAACTCTCAAAGGCTTCATGCATGTTATCACTTATGATTTGAGCCCAGTGAAGTTTGTTGTCTCCATGTATTATCTCCTCAATGAGGGAAAACATCCATTCTTCAAAGGTGGAAGCAGATGGGAGCCCATAGATTCTTCTTAGTAAAGTCACCAAGTCCCCTATCTCATCATGGAAATCACTTCTATACAATGTATGGGGGAGCTTGATTATGATTGACCTCTTATGTTTCATCCAGTGATCATTGATCTACTTTTTGTATTTATCCACATCTTTCTTGTATGGATTCTCAACATCTTTTTTGTCTAGTATGGACAACACAGGGTAAACTGGTATACAAAAGATTTCTACCAAGGACTGTGTGCTTAAGTCTGCTAGAACCTCCCCATTGTAGTTTTAATGGTTTTGGTCAGAGGATCATATCTTTATGTACATATTACTATGAGCTCTGCACATTGTATAGAGGTGGGAAAGGCAGCTACCTCTACAATGCCATTATCCCTTATCTTCCTAGCCAATGGTGTAGGATTTGGTCCAAACACCCTAAGTCTAAAATCCTCTAAGTCCACATGACCTAGATCTGTGTCTCCTATATTCTATCATCCAGAAGTTATCTTGGTCTTAGGAGGAATGCCCTTGAATTCGTACTTCATGTTTTGAGCTCGAGCAGACATTTAATTTGCATGACTAGACCTAATGAGTTAAAGGTGTCTTGAAGGTCTCTGGTTCCTAAGTCTTAATGATTTAGCTATAAGTTACTCATCTCATATTCCTAAGTTGAGTTCTACCTTATGAAACTTATACCACATCCATTTCTCTAAATTGCAACTGCCTAAGTCTGAAATGCATAAATCTGATGATTTGCATATTTTATCACTTTACCACATTCATTATGTCACTTAAATAGTGAAAACAACATCAAAATTATATTGAACCATGCAATAAATACTAAACTCTTTTAAAAAAAATCTAAATGGAATCAGGCAAAACATCATTATTTTACCTTTGCAACATTCATTTTGATCAAACAGACCCATTTGCCTTAGGAAATTTCATGAAAACTAGCTCTGAGATCAATTTGCACAGATTTTAGGGGTCTCAGACTTCATCAGTAGAAAAGTGCTAAATTTGGCTAAGTCGGATCTAGCATTGAATTTGGGTGGGTCTAACTTTTGTAGAATTGTGAGGTCAGTCTATGTTGATTTCAACGTAGGTCGATCAAGTTGGAATTCAACATTGAAAGTTGAGACAGACTAATACAGGACTTGGCATGGATTCTGGTTGTGTCAGACTTAGTGCAACTTCGAGAGGTGACCAACCAAAGTTGGTAGTGAGTGTTTTGAGTGCAAGTTGGATGGTGCTTATTTTAGTGCTGAGTTCAATGCATTAGGTTTGGTGGGATTTGTCAAGGTGACTAACCAACTTTGCTTCTTCAGGATTATTTTAGGTCGGTTGAGAGCACTTTTAGCACAAAGTCCACGAAGGACAATTTTAGTGCAAAAGGGTTTAAACCTTTGGATGGCAGAAGATTTTTCAAGTACCAACTAACCTGAAGCTGTACAACATTTCAAAGGGTCAGTCAATGTCATTTTTAGCACAGATGGAACTAATCGAAAAGTCCACTGGAACTTCAAGGGTTTTGATAAATTTTGTGAACAATTTCTCGGGTGTGGGTAAATACATTTTAGTGCAACATGATTCATAGTTTTCTACCAACACTTATCATGTCTTAGCGTTTAAACGGAGGATTTTTGTCAAATAATTCAATCATCTACATTGTAAAAACCCCTTACTAAAACTTGACTGTTGTTTCAACGAATAAACTTACAGACCCAAAGTTTTAATTTTCATGCAAAACCCTAGCCAAGATCTATTGATAACTAAGAGGGGGGGTGAATCAGTTATCTTAATTAACTTAACTTTCTATTTTTCTTTAATAACTAGTGCAACATCAAAACAAATAAGCATTCATAACCATGAAAGCAGAAACAAAATCAATACACATAACACGATTTTGAGGTGGAAAACCCTGTTAAGGGAAAAACCACGGGGTGACTAACCCAAGATTGTATTCTCTGTTAGAAGAATAGAAGTACAAAATGGCACTTGCCAATTAGGGCTCACTGCCCAAGCACACTGCTCACAAGAGGCTCACTACCTATAAGAGACTCACTATCTACGAGGTACAAAGAAAGTAACAAGATACTTGAACTGATGAGAAGCATCCACATATGTTGAGGTTCAGTTCTGGTTAGGCTTAATACACTAATCTACTGCACCTCATTCTTCCTCTTCTTTGGTGCTGCTATCCTATCACATACCGGACCTGTATTACTACTTCCACTCTGCTTTCTTCTTTTCTTCACACTTCACATCACACCACGCACACTTCATACTGAAATCAATCTAGTATATATATCCGCATTAATGATTTCAATCATCTTTCTAGTCGGCATCTGGAATACTCAATATTTTCCCAAACTCTGGTCTGTCAGCTGAATCCTTGCTTACCAAGTGATGCATATCAAAGAGATGCTTATAGAAGTCATCAATCATGTTGGCCAATCATGAATGATCCCTTAAGAAACTTGATTACCATCAATATCTCATCCGGATTAAGATCTGATGCTCTGCCAGTCAGTTCTTCCTCAATCTACTCTGCCAAATAGGAACCCAACACTTAGGTGCTCATATCTCTTCACTCTTTCATCACCAGAGGCTCAATCTCTAGAATGTATTAGTCAAGGTACACCTCTTGACTTCCCTAAGTCCACACTTTGCTGAGATACTTCCTCTAAGAGATTCGGACCTAATTGTCGTACCTTGTTGCATGCTCTGTTCTTACTTACCGGACCACAACACTCTTCAATCTGACTTCCAGTATGGACACACCATGTCCTACGGATGTGTGGGAAGGACTTTGTTGCCATCAATGACAACATTCATGAAGCCACATGGTGTCTCTTGCCAACAATCTCCCCCTTTGGCATTGATGGCAACACTTAGTGAAAAATGACTAAGTGTCATACTACACTCCCCCTTGGCTGATGCTCTGTTCTAAAGTACACTTTTCTGGAGCTCCCCCTTAGCTGGATTCCTCATTTTTCACTATTCCTCACTCCACCTTTGACATCAATGGCAAAGGGTAGAATCCATATACCAAAATTCCCAAAATTCCAACTATACTTAGCCGCATAATTATATATACATATTATACTTACATATACTAAAGTATATCTACAAAAGTTGTCTTCAACTGGACAAATTCTATTGCCCAACTCTGCTTCATCCTATCCAAAATTGAGATGTAACCACTCAACAGGAATGCAAAAGCTTCTGCCCTCTTTAGATCTGTTGGATCACTGGTTCGGGCTGTGGTCTGAGCATCTGTTAGTGCCTCATGCATGGCCTCTAATTTAGGGATAATTATCTCTCTAAGTTCACTTAACCTGTTTATTCTATTTTTCTTCTCCTTCTAAAGCTTCTTTATTTCATTTGTGACTGCAATAGTCTAACACTCTTGATTTACTATGGAAGAGGTGAGAGGATCAAAACTTTGAGATAAACTTGATAGTTTACCCTCTTGTTCTTTCACTTTCTTCTCAATATCCTTTGTCACTTTAGACCAGGATAAACAAAATTTATATATTTCTCCGTCATCTTTGAGAGCATTTTCCAAGCTCTTTATCCCAATATCCATAGTTCTCCTATCATTTGTTATTAGCCCTTGTACTTCGAAGAATCTCTTACCTAAAAATTCTTTCTGGAATTTCTCTTCTGCTGCTTTCTCTAAAGAGTCAAAATGTGTATTAATAGAATTTACAAGAGACTTTAGATTACCAGATGTGGAGGCCAAAGGATCCTTTTGGAAGGATGGCATGATTTTCTCTAGCACACCAGATGCAATCTCTATTAGCTCACAGTCTTTCATGTGAGACTTCAAAATTTTTTCTTTTGCCTTTGCTTGGGCAAAGGATGCTGTCTTCATAGTCTGAACCAGGGATAGAGAATCAAAATTGAATGGTCCTTGAAGTAGCTCCAGTTCATCAATCTCCATCATTTCTTTAGTCAAGAAATCTTTGACAGTTTCTGTAGTGTCTCTTGCTGAAGACAAAGTCTTCTTTACTTCTATAGCCTCAGCACCATCACTTGTGGTCTTCTCTGTTTGACCTTCTTCTCTTCCCTTCACTTCTTCTCCTTGATTGATGCTCTCTTGTTTTCTTTCTTTTCTTACAATTTCAGAGTCTGCAGGGGGATCTGGAAGAGAGGTGTCTGCTTCTCCATGAACTTCCTCTTCCAGAACAGAGGAATCTAAGTCCTTAGCTTTCTTTTTACTTGTCTCCTTTGTCTCTTCTGCAACTATCTTAGTGGATTCTCCTTTGTCATCCATGGCAGAGAGTTCATCACCTAAGTCCTCTATAACAAGAATATTGAATCTTTTATAGGCATTCCAGAGGATCTCTTCAGTCTCTTTAGCCACCTGATCAGTCTCTCCGAGCATAAGCTTATTCATTCTGGCTTTGCTCTAGAACTCATCCTTGCAATCTTTGAAGATCATGTTTATTTGCTTTGGAGTGATGGAGGGATAGAGTTGGATAGCAATCTGCTCCCAAATTTCTAGGTCTTTTTCCATGGCATTGTTCTTTCTTATTTCAAGTTCCTTTTCTAGACTTTTAGGAATCAGAGATATAATTTCAATGAATTCTTTGTTGTAGATGTTTAAATACCTGATTGTAGCTTCTTGTAGGATCTTCTGATCAGCTTCACTATAATCATCATAAAATTCAGTCATTGGTTTCAAGTTCCCATCCACAGTGACTAATTTGATAATATCATCAATGCAGAGAGTAGGCCTTTCAATGAATTCTTCTGCCTCTTCTTCCTTGTTATGGCTGGTAGAGGGTTCACCGGATGCTTTCTTCTTCTTCTTCATTTTCTTAACCTCCTCATTTGACTCAGTCTTTTCATCATCCTTTTGACTGGTGTAAGACCTTGTGGCCTTTGTCTTAGTTCTCTTCTCTCCCTTTCTGGATGTTCTGACTTCCGGTTTTGATGCTTTTTAGCTCTTAGAGGTGGCAAGTGCAAAGCTCTTGGAGGATTTGGTCTGGGAGGGGGCTTGCACTGGAGCACTTTCTTTCTTATTTTCTTGCCTTTCTTTTTTTATCTTTTCCATCTTCTCTCTGTTGGCATCAACTACCTCCTTTGATATTCCATGTCTCTTGGCAAATTCTTCCACTTCTCTTCTGACTTTTCTCTTGATTTCAGGCTGTCTTAGTTCAACATGAACTTTTACTCTCAGCTCTTGGAATGTTCCAAACTTTTCTTCCTTAGGGTCCTTGGGCTGACTCAGCAAGTGTTGGATGTGCAGCTCTAGGATTTTCTCATCAGCCTCATACCCCATTGGCATGATCCATACTATTCTTGGTTCCACTGCCTCTATTAGGCATTGATCAATGTCTACCATGAAGCACACTGTATCTTTGTATTTTTCAACTAGAAATTGGGGGATTCTCTTTGGCCTGCATTATGCTTTGGAAGTTTTTGAAGTAACCCCACAGTGTTGTATTTTGTGCCTTGGCATCACCAAGCCCATATAAATAATCCCTGATTTGTATGGCAACAGGTCTGTCATTTTGCCATATCCAGCCACTAGTTCTGGGTAGCTCATTCATATAGTAGAAGAATAGGAAAAGTATCAAGCCACCATACTTGAAATAATTCTTTTTATCTTTCTTTAGTTTCTGCAAATTCTCCAACAGTTGGTTTAGGAGAAGCTCACAAAGATCATAGTCAGCATTTTCTCTTAGCATTTAATAACCAGTGTAAATTGTAGTTTCGGGTACTGAATTTTCCCTACTAGAGTAATATATCTTGTAACCAATTATCATGGAGGCAAACTCGATATCTGGATTAGTGATATCTTCTATTGTCATTACTCTCTTGTAAAATTTTAATCCGGTAGCCTCACTCACAGTTTGGTTTTTGACTGATTTGAGAACAGGTAACCCTCCGGATGAGTTCAAACTAGTTACCACTTTAATAGCATCTTTAGTGATCTTAAATGGTCTATTCAACCACATGAAGTTGTCATGCACTCTGCTCAAAACATACCAGACCCACTCATCTTCTGCAAAATAGGGGAAATGGATGCACTGCCTGAAATGCTTATCCCGGATGGCCTTGTATTAGGGTTTAAGTTCAAGTGATTCATCTATCAGTTCCTTGTGGTAGATATCCATCAGATTGGATTCCCCAAATTCTTCAATGTTTGCATGTATGTAAACCCTAATATCTTCCACATGCAAAACCCCATGCAGAATGCTAGAAAATGTGCCTAGGGGATCAACTTCTAGGGATTTGTAGGGATGTTTCTTGAATTGAGGGCGTGGCCTATTAGTAATCTTCACAACATTCGGAGTAGCCATCTTCCAAAAATTTAGAGAGAGATATTCAAGAGCAGAAAATACCTTTTATGCTTCTAAGGTTCACAATATGAGCCGGAACGAATTGCTAGATGAATCAACTTCTGCGGTTGATCTTCGAGAGGTTTGAGACAATTTTGTTGCAGAGCTCCTTCTCTCTTCTTCTCGAATGCAAATGTGCAAATGATGAACAAAAGAACCCTTTTATTTCTACGCAAACCCTAATTCTATTTTGTAATAAATGCTCAACTTAAGTTATTTCGGTTGCCTTGTTTTCCTTGTTCTGAAAGAGATCTTTGTAGATCACTTAGATGCACCTAGAATGATACCTTACAAAGTGTCTCCCTCTCTCCAATCATTCCATCTAACCACAAATCCAAATATTTCAATTATACCAGATCTATCTGTGAAAATTCTATTCTTACCAGATGACTGTTGAACCAGATCAATCTTGGAAGATTAACCTTTTCTAAACTTCTTGCAGATCTTCTATATCTTTACCACAGCTTATTTAGATGTTTCTTTGAGAACCCTTTAATCTGCAAATTTCCATGTGCCAATTTTAGGCACCAATTGACTGGCTGGGGGAATTTGTTTTCCTTTTTTACTCCCCTTGAGCTAGAGCTCATCTTATTTAGTTTTCAGAAGGAATATTAGCACCAGATTCTGGTGCAGATCCATCCTCAACATTTTCTGTACTTCTCTTCACCCAAATCTTGTTCATCTCCCTTTGAATTTCATCTGCATTCACTTTTCCTTTTCCTTTGTCTTGGTTTTGATTATGATGCACCGAACCCTTTTTGTCCTGATTCTTACTTCTATAGAATTTGGCAATATGACCGGATCTATTGCAATTGTAGCAAACAACATGTCTTTGCATATTTGACTGGTATCCTCTTGATCTACATTGATTAGCCATATGTCCCATTCTATTGCATGCAAAGCATCTACCATTGAATGAATTGTTCATTTGTAGATTTCTACACTCATGAGATTTGTGACCATACCTTTTGTAGTTAAAACATTGTCCGAAGAAGGATGAATTAGTCTGATTCATTCTTCTTTTGCACTGATTTGCTTTATGACCAAAGTTATTGCAATTATGGTAGTATCCATTGAAGGATGGATATCTTTGAGCATTTGGTTGTCTTACTGGAGGTCTTCTAGGCCTGTTCCTTGGATTCCCTGATCCAGAGTTCTTCTGACCGGATCTGGAGCTTTCACCTTTCTCATACCCCAAGCCTTGCTTGTCATCTACCCTCTTTTGGCTTTCAAGAACTTCAAGCTGAGTAAAGCTTATCTTGAATTTCTCTTTGTATTCATTTGTTGTTTGAAGATCCCTTTTTAGGGTGTCAATCTGATTCTCAAGTTGTTCTTCATTATCTCTAGCTTCTTCAAGACCAGATTCCAAATGCCTGATTATTCTATCCATTTTGTGGCAGTCTTCTAATTTCTCCTTGAGAGATTGTTTTAGATTATCTTCAGTCTTTCTTTTCTCTTCAATTTCTTGGGTGAATTTCATAACCCTTGATTCCATTTCATGTCTTACCATAATGACCTCTTTTGATAGCTTCTCACATAATTTGTTCTTCTCATCTAGATCTTCATTAGTATCATTGGCTTCACTTTGACTTGCTAATTGCTGAAGAAGTTCCTTTCTCTTTTTCATAGAGATACTCAGTTTCTCCTTTAGTTCATTTATGAAATCATCAGTTTGTTTGAGTCTTTCCCTCAAGTTATTGACTTCAGAGTGAGATTGCTCAAGATCATCAAGGGCAAACTAAAGTTGTTCCCTCATACCATACATATCCATTGGAATTCCTAGATCTTCCTCAAGCCGTTAGGCTCTATTTGGACGAACTTGGCTCTGATACCAATTGTTGATAACTGAGAGGGGGGATGAATCAGTTATCTTAATTAACTTAACTTTCTATTTGTCTTTAATAACTAGTGCAACATCAAAACAAATAAGAATTCATAACCATGAAAGCAGAAACAAAATCAATACACATAACACAATGATTTTGATGTGGAAAACACTGTTAAGGGAAAAACCATGGGGTGACTAACCCAAGATTGTATTCTCTATTAGAAGAATAGAAGTACAAAATGGCACTTGCCAATTAGGGCTCATTGCCCAAGCACACTACTCACAAGAGGCTCACTGCTTACAAGAGACTCACTGTCTACAAGGTACAAAGAAAGTAACAAGATACTTGAACTGATGAGAAGCATCTACATATGCTGAGGTTCAATTCCAGTTAGGCTCAATACACTGATCTACTGCACTTCATTCTTCCTCTTCTTTGATGCTACTGTCCTGTCACATACCAAACCTGTATTACTACTTCCACTCTGCTTTCTGCTTTTTTTCGCACTTCACAATACACCATGAACACCTTCATACCAAAATCAATCTGGTATATATATCCGCATTAATGATTTCAAACATCTTTCTAGTCGGCATCTGGAATACTCAATATTTTCCCAAACTTTGGTCTATCGGCTGAATCCTTGCTTACCAAGTGATGCGTATCAAAGAGATGCTTATAGAAGTCATCAATCATGTCAGTCAATCATGAATGATCCCTTAAGAAACTTGATTACCATCAATATCTCATCCGGATTAAGATCTGATGCTCTGCCAGCTAGTTCTTCCTCAGTCTACTCTGCCAAACAGGAACCCAACACTGAGGTGCTCATATCTCTTCACTCTTTCATACTGGAGGCTCAATCTCTGCAATGTATCAGTCAAGATACACCTCTTGACTTCCCTAAGTCCGCACTTTGCTGAGATAGTTCCTCTAAGAGATCCGGACCTGATTGTTGGACCTTGTTGCATGCTCTGTTCTTGCTTACTAGACCACAACACTCTTCAATCTGACTTTCGGTATGGACACACCATGTCCTACAGATGTGTGGGAAGGACTTTGTTGCCATCAATCACAACATTCATGAAGCCACATGGTGTCTCTTGCTAACAAGATCGATACTTGAATTAGAAACAAAACCCTAAACCTAGAATAGTAAAAGAGAAACGCCCTACCTGGTTCTAAATGCAATTGCAGAGGTGAAAAATTGCTCAAACACACCCTAGATCAAATTCGTCCTTGTTCCAAATCTGCTCTCCACCACTGATGGATTTGCAGAGCTCTCAAAAGATTTGTTTCTGCGTAAAATATGCTCAAAAGTCTATAAAAACCTTTATATTATGTATTAGTAATTGCCATTAATTCCATAGGTATGGTCGCAGACTTAGCGTGCAGTATGCAGAGAAATGCCTTTTAGGTTTTGTGTGAAATTTAAGAAGCACTGACTTTACACCATTTTTGAAATCATCTAACATTAGCACGAGTTTGGGGGGTCTCAGACTTGGCATGACTTTTGCACCTCACAGACCAAATTCAGTGATAGGGTTTTCTAGCGTGAGGTTGGTGGAAGGGGATTTTAGCGCTATGGTCAGTCAAGTGTATTTTTATCTCTAAGGTCAGTGGGCAAGGTTTTTAGAGCAAAGGCTATTAGACTTGGTTTTGATGAAAGCTGACGCTTGACCTAACCATTTTGGAGAACCTAAGCAACTTATATATCTATGAGAAATGTGACTTTAACTGCAAATGGATTATTTGATTACACATCCTTGAACACCTTAGCAACCAACTAGGACAGGGCTGACACTCTAAGCCAAAATTAAAAAAGGGGGGTCCCCATTTAGGGAAATGGGGCGTGTGTGCAAGGCACAACCAATGGTGACCCTACTAGGAAATGCTCTAGAGAATTTCAAAGATAAACTTAAGTTTTGAACCCAGAACCTCTGTGTTTCCCACATATTAAACAAGAAGACATGATACCTTATCAAAGAAGCATAAATCAATAGCAGGGTGCAACCATCCATATCTTGAGAACCTGAGTGTGTGTAGTTGCATTAATTTCCATCCCTTAGCAACTAAGCTCATCTAAGATCCTTTACATTAAGCTATGTGATTAGTACACACCTCATGAACTACCTAGACATTGTCCCGCTGCCAGCGAGCATCTATAGCCCTGACAGGTTTGTCTCAAAATTCTAATCAAGTAGAGCCCTACTACCAGTCAGGCGTCCATATCCCCGGTAGAGGTTACTTGATTGTCCATCTAACTGAGTTATAGTGTGTGATTGTGATTTACTAATTTATTTTCTTTTCATACTTTCTTGATATTCCATTAAACTCAGATTTGGTAGAGTACAATGCAGCACCGCTACCCTTGGAACACATGCTTTTTGATGGCATGGGTTACGTTGATAACTCAGCTAGCTGGGTGTGGAATCTAGATGACGGCAAAAGTAAACCCTAGATTTTTCACTTAATGTAAGATCACCAAGACTTACTTAGATACTTTAGGATTATTTAAAAGTGTAAGAGATATATGGCTAGAATATACTTCAAGTGCACTGACTAATGACTAATTTCCCATGAACAGACATCATACCATCTAAGTACAACCGTGGAACCCACAGGAGGACCTAAGTAGAAACTTCAGCATCTCAAAGAAATATACCAGATTACTTACCCAACAAAGGACCACTTGCAGGTCTGCACAACTGCCACCACATTGAAGAAATGAAGATCCCTCAACAAAGCAAGCACAACAAGAAAAATCGAAGTGAGAAAGTAGCTAGCCTAAGCAAAAACAAACACCTAACAACTACCAAAAGAAAAAATAGAAAGCAGGAACTATCCTAAACAACACCTCAACCTAACCAAAACAGACAAGCAACCTAACTATGTACACTAAAAGAAGGCAAAGATGCCTTCTAGGCCTAGAAGTAGTGCTTCAAAAACTACCCATTCATAGGCAATGGGAGCTCCTCACCAGTAAGGTCTTTAGTCAGTACGTGTTGTCTCCAAGGATCTCATAAATTTGATATGGGCCTAGCCAAAGTTTGTCAAACTTACCATGTTCATCTTTCTTCTCATGGGCTTTGTCCCAATATAAAACTAAGTCAGAAATGCAGAAGGCTTTGACTTTAGCCCTTTTATCAAACCATCGTTTTACTACACCCTGATGTTTGGCAAAGTTTTCTATGGTGGCATCACATTTTTCTTCTAGGTGCAGCAATTGGGCCATGCAGGATGACATTTGATCATTTGGTACGAGATAGTCTTGCATGAATTGTAGCATGAGAATTCTCAGATAGATGGGAAAGATAGGCTCAGTACCATAAACTAAGTGATAAGGTGACATTCCTAATGCAGCCTTGTGTCTGACCCTATCGGCCCATAAAGCGAACTGAAAATGAGTATGCCAATCTCTGGGATTTTTATCAAACAGTTTTTTGATGACCTCAAACAGGTTTTTGTTTGTTGACTCAACCACTCCATTTCCCTAGAGATAGTAGTTAGATGAAAATTTTAAAACAATCCCATAGTCAAATGCCCAATTGGAAAAGTGTAATGAAGAGAATGCAGGGCCATTATCACATACTAGAGAGAAAGGACATCCAAACCTTGTGATGATGTGTTTTTCAATAAATTCAATCACTACCTCAGTGGTGCACTGCTTACATGCGAGAGCTTCTGACCACCTTGTACAATAATCAGTAGCAGTTAGGATGTACCTATGGCTTGTAGAAGAAGGTGGGTTGCTCATACCAATAAAGTCTAGCCCCCACTGTGCGAATGGTTGTACCTCCAGTACTGATTGTAGTGGCATAGCAGCATTTCATTCTCTTGTTGCAGTTGTCTGACATGTGTGACAAATCCCTACATGTGAATGTGTGTCTTTGAAGAGTGTAGGCCAATAGTACCCCACTCTTAGGATCTGGTTGGAAGTTGAAAGGGCCGACCCATGGCCTGTCCCAAATTTTTCATGGAAACTGGTCAACACCTAAGTCACTTCTGTTTTATCCAAACATCTTAGATAGATACCCTCATGGTTCTTTTTATATAGCACTGATCCCTTGATCATAAAACTGCTACTCTTTAATCTGAGTGCTCTTCTCTGGACTGAATTCACAAAAGGTGGACAACATTGGTTGAGAAGATAGAATACAATGTCCCCGTACCACTCATCTTTGGAGATATCTTCTAACATATACTGCTGGGAAACTAAGCCTGGACCATTTTCAGCCATAATTTTTGTTAGTGCCTGACCTATTACCAGTTTCATGGGTTGTATTTCTATATCAAACTCCTGCAAGATTGTGACCCATTTTCCTCTTCATTCACCCAACTCACTTTGCATTAGTAATTCTTTGACTGTTGCATCTGGTACAATTGCAATCTCTCAGCTTCTTAAGATGTAATGGTGAAACTTCTTCACTCCTTTGACTAAGGTGTATGCTTGTTTTTCCACATTTGGATATCTCAGTTCTGCATCTTTCAAAGGGGTGCTCATAAAAGAAATAGGTCTTTCATCATTAATGGCTCTCTTTTGTGTCAACATTTTTGCACGGGCATGTTCAGAAGTGAAGGAGTAAATGTAGAATGGCAGTGTATAGTCAAGACTCACCAGTACTAGAGCATTGGCTATTACCTATTTGATTTTTGCAAAGGTGACCTTAGCCTCTGGAGTCTATTCCACCTTAGCATCTTGTTTTAACATAGCATTCAATGGGTGAACTATCTCAGCAAACCCGGTGATGAACTTGTGAACAAAATTGATCTTACCAAAATATGACTTCAGTTCTTTCTTACTAGCTGGGGGTTGGATCTTGAGAATCGGTTGGACTCAGTCAGGGTCAATTGATGCAGAAATTACATGTCCAAGCAACTTTCCTTCAGTTACTCCAAAGATACATTTCTTATGATTAAGTGAAATCCCATAGTTTCTGCATCGATGCAAGATTTTTCTTAGGTTTGCCACATGATCTTCTCTTTTCTTCAAAAATATAGTGAGATTGCCCATATATATAATGATGCATTTTCCAACCAATCCTTTGAAAGCTATGTCCATTGAGCGTTGGAATGTAGCTCTTGCGTTGATTAATCCAAAGGGCATCCTGTGATACACATAAATTCCCCATTTACATGTGAAGGACGTCTTCAATCTATCCTCGTATTCTACCATTACTTGGTTATAACTTGAATAACCATCTAGAAAGGACATCATTTGTGAACCGTTGACTATTTGCAGCACTTCATCCAAGGATAGCAACGAGTAGTTATCTTTTTCTGAGGCCCTATTCAAATTTCTAAAGTCAACACAAAACATGATCTCTTCATTTTTCTTGCATACTGGTACTAGGTTTGCCACCCAGGTAGAATGCCTTACAGGAAATATGATTCTAGCAGATAGCAATTTCTGTACTTCCTTGAAGATTAATGGCTCCAGCAGAGCGTTAACTAGTCGTTGCCTTTGCATGAAAGGTTTTGTCCCTAGCTTGAGAGATATCATATGAGTTATAATTGAAGTGTCATACATCTTAAGATCTTCATAACTTCAAGCTATGACTTTGTGATAATCCCTTAACATGCGAATAATCCCTGTCCTTTCTTCAGTAGTAATAGCTTTTCCAATGAAAAAATTCTTAATGTCCTCAGGAGTTCCCAAATTGTAAGGTTCACATTGCGCACCAGGGGATTCTCCCTGTTTCTTCTAGATTCCAAACTTATTTGAGTCAAACAATCATTCTAACTCCACCATCCCTCGAGGGATAGTGTTCATCTTCAAGTTGAGAACTCCTTCTAAGTCCATTTCAGCGGGCTCTAGCTCCTCCTCATCTATTATCTGAGCAGAAAAAACATCTGATGAAGTGAGAAATTCAATTATGTGCTTGTCGTCCTCAAAAACGTAAAAAATTGTGATGTTATCCGATACAGAGGGAGTTGAGACCAATTCTACAGTGAATTTCTTCAATCCTGCCATAGATAGTGGCTCCAGAGAACTAGTTGCCTGAGCTAAAGCATCAACGTGATTCTGTCTTTGTGGGATCAGTTAGATATTAAAACCATCGAAGCATTCAATCAAATCCCACAACCTATTCTGATATCTATTCATTCTCTTGTCATTGCATGAGTACTTCGTTCTTACTTGCTTGATAACCAACTCAAAGTCACCAAATACTTGAAGAATTTTAACTTTTTTCTGAAGTGCCATCAGCAATCCGTGCTCCAAAGCTTTGTACTCTGTCACGTTATTTGTATAGGGGAATTGCAATTGATATACTTCCAAATATGAACTTCCTGTGGGACTGATCAATTCAAAACCAACACTAGATCCTTGTTTGCACCTAGATCCATCAAATCTTAATGTCCAAATGTGGGAATCATTGCCCCTATCACTTTGTGCAATTTGTTATTTTTTATCTAATTGAGATTCCTAACCAATCGCACCAGTAGCAGTCTGATTTTCCTTTGGGATTACCTATTTAACTACATCTTAATAGAGTGAGCATGTAATTTTAGAATGGGAGGCATCATGAAGGTGACACCAATTTGGTAGCAGCAATTCATCCATTTGTATTTTCTTTCCGACAGCTAATTGATCACTCATGAATTTAGCCACAAAATTTATGAATCCTTCAAATATTCTTGGTTCTTCATCATCAAAGGAGGACTCTTGGTCTGACTGCACATATGCCTCTATCCTTTCTTGATATCCTGTGAGTGGCAGATTAGAGAAGTTACTGCAATTTAGCATGAGTATTTCTTCTACTTGATTAACTTGGGGAAGATAAACCCCTAGGTCTACTTCTAGAAACAAAATCTCATTGGTCTGATTGTATTCTGTGATCATATGCTTCATTTTTGGCTCTCTTTCAATGTGGATCTAATTTTCTAGTCCTTTCCAGGGCAGCCACATGTGGGAAAAGTTTGTTGCCAAGTAACCATTTAAAGTTCTAGACCGATCCCTACTCAAAAGCATGCCATACTGATCTGGGATATCAACTACTTCAATGTCTATATATTATTGTACCCTAGGATTTGATGCCAATTGCATATGGATCCTATTCAATTCACCCATCACATTAACCTTAGTTTTGTCTAATTATGTAACTTACCTAGAAGATTTAGCTGGAGTCAGCCCCAATGCTTTGCATACTAACAAAGGCATCACAATGGTAGAGGCCCCTGAGTCTACCAGGTAGTTATGGAGGTTCTTCCCAAATATCCTAAGAGTCAAGAAGAAATGTGTACTCTCTCTTTTATCATTATATAAAGTGACCTTTTGCTCAGCATCTATCACATGGACTTTATCTTTCCCTTTGTCCATATTGTCCTTTGGTGGAACTTCTTTTTAGGAAGGATCTATTCCAACGCTTGCTCCCATGTCTTGGAAGAAGGTTATCCTAACTTCTAGAACTTTTAACAGTTCAAAGACTGACAGACTAACTTTCATTTTCTTGAGTTCATTAGCAACATACTATCCTAACTTGGCTATCTCAATCCTCTAAGAATTTCCAGTTGTGGCTCCTTGATGCGTTGGCTGGGGTGTGTTGCAAGTATGTGCCTAATCAGTGTTGTCATTTATGTCGACATATCTTTGTTGTCACTGGTGTCAACTATGTCCTATTCTATTACTTGTTTAGAAGCTTTGTATGTTGAGGATACTAAGAAAATTGGCCTCTCTAAAAGAAACAAGTGAGTTACAGTGAAGTACATTATAGACAGTGAGTTGTATGTTGAAGAACAGTCCAGTAGATTACTCTACATTTCTTGCTGCTTGAAGATCTTGGTTTGTGGATTGGAATTTATTTAAAGGGTTGTCTGAAGATGTTAAATCATGAGTTTGAGCCTCTGTGTGAAGAATTGAGAGAGTTGCATTCACCAGAGTAAAACTTGATTTCTCTGATTATTCTTTGGTGACAACGAGAAAGTATTTTGTTCCGCATTCCTCCACATTAAAGTGTTTTCCTCTGCAGTTCTAAAGGGAAGTCTAGGATGATTATAAATGCCTACAATTGTAATGGTTCATGTTTTGGTGGTCCGCAAGATATCTTTCTTTTATGACAGTTGAAGACAGTGAAGTTCATGTGCTCCGGTGTGAAGAATCTCATGAATAAAGTGGTTTGTGTTTGTGCAGTTTCTCTTGATGATTTCAATGTGCTTGTGGATTCCTCTTGATCATGTTCCTACCTTTACATTGGTCTATATTAAAAAAATGAGATCATGTTTGAAGATTATTCCCAGATAACGTAGCGTGCAACCAGTCTTAGCCGACTTGGTTAATTCCAGTAATTGCGGAGATCCCTTGAAGATTATGGAAGCGTGTTATGGCATGGAAGATCATGTTTGAGTCCCAGCTAAGGTGTGGCATGATCCGCATACATCTATACTACAAACCATTAGCATAATTTTGTATTAGGTCAAGACCTATTTTATAAAATGTTTGTAATACCGACCTTGGAGATTGTTCCAATGATTGATGATTGTAATGCCAACCTTGATGATCATTCCAAGGTTGATGAAGTGTATAAATACTTGTAATTGAGTCATGGAAAAGATGTCCTTGATTGAAAATGTGAAGATAAGGAAAAGGGTGAGTAGATAAGGTAAACCAGAGAAGAACTATTGTACTTCAATGTATTAATCTCAGACATGGAGAAGATGGTGATTTTGGCAGTGAGCTTCCAGTAGGGTTTAACAGCCCTTATTGTAATATTTATGGGTTTAGGGTTGAAGCAGTGAGCCTGGCAGTGAGCTGCCAGTAGGGTTTAACAACCCTTATTGTAATCTTTCTAGGTTTAGGGTTGAGGCAGTGAGCCTGCTAGACTTAGCTATACTTCATGGTAGTGAGCCAGTATGTTCTAGGCCTGTGGAGTGACCAAGCATGAACATCATTTTTCAAAGATTGCAATATATTTTGAGAGCTAATCCTCTCCATGGTTTTTCCCCACCTTGGGGTTTTCTGCATAAAAATCTGGTGTCTCTTGTGTTCAATGTTGCATCTATGTTTAAGTTTCTAATTTCATGCATTCTTTGTTTAATCATAATAAGTGTGGATAGGTGATTAATGTTTAAGTGCAGAAGTGTTTGAGTTTTTGGGACAACTGATTTACCCCCCCATATCAATTATTCAACGCATTTCAACAATTGGTATCAAAGCAAGGTTCCTCTGAAGAAAGTCTAACAGCTTGAGGAAGAACCAAAATGTCTTATAAGAAGGAAGCGCCACATTTTGATGGGATGAATTATGCTCTTTGGAAGGCATGAATGAAAAGTTATCTTCTTTGTCTTGGTTACAAAGTATGGAAAGCTACAGAAACAAAATACACCTTACCTCAAAATGGTTTGATGACTGAAGACGAAATCAAGGAATATGAAGTGGATGCCAAAGAAAAAGATGCTCTGTTAAGTTCATTGAATGACTCAGTACTGACAAAAGTTGTGGATCTTGAAACTACAAATGAGGTATGGGAAAAGCTGAAAAATATGTATGAGGGAGATGATTCTGTGAAGGAGGCCAAGCTACAAAGTCTGAAAGTGAAATATGAAAGTTTGAAGATGAATGAAGATGAAGAAATAACAGCCTTTATGTAAAGGGTTGATGAACTTGTTACCGAAATAAAAGGTATGGGGGGAACTCTTGGTGATAAGGAAGTTGTGATGAAAATTCTCAGATCACTACCAATAGTCAAAAGGTAGTTGCAATTGAAGAATTTATGCAAGTAAAAGTTATTGACAGAGATCAGTTGCTTGGTAAGCTTACTGCCTTTGAAATGAGAGAGTTTGGTGATGCCCTTCCAAAAGTAGAGACTGCCTTCAAATCCAGTACTTCTGGGAAAACCTCCAGTTCAGAAAAGTACAAGGTAGAATCTGATGATGAGTTTGATGAAATTGAAGCCAACTTTGTGGATAGACTGCAAACAGGATCCGATAAGTTCAAAGGTAAATTACCTTTTAAATGTTTTTCCTACGATAAGGTAGGCCACTTTGCTTCCAGATGTCCTAAAAGAATTGAAAGAAATAGGAAAAGATATGAGAACAGGCCTAGGATCCAAAAGAAATGTTATTATGTTGAAGATTTTGATGATGATGAAAGAGTATCAAATAATGGTGAACCAAATAATGTTAGTACTTTTGGTAATGAATACTTGTTTATTTCTATTAAAGAAGAACCTGTGTCTACTAATCCTGCTAGTTGTGTGAAGAAAGAAAAACCAGTGGAAAGTGCTTTGGCTGCTCAAGTTGCTGAGGACAAAGATGAATGGGTTATTGATAGTGACTACTCTAACCACATTACTGGTGACAAAAGTAAGTTTGTGAGTTGGGCAAGATATGATGGTGGACTAGTTAGGTTTGGAGATGATACAGCTGGTAAGATTTGTGGAAAAGGTTCTATTTCTTTTGATGGCAAGCATAATATTGAAGATGTCTTGTATGTGAAAGGATTAAAGCACAATCTTTTGAGTGTGGGTCAGATGTGTGACAAAGGTTATGACTTAGGCTTCAAGGACAATGGATGCAATATCAGGGAAAGCTCTAGAACAGTCATTGCAACTGGTAAGAAGACCAAAGGTAATATCTATCACTTGAAAGGAACTAATAATTATTATTTGTTGGCTCAGACTGATGAAAGTTGGCTATGGCATAGAAGGTTGTGTCACATCAATTTTGATAACATTATGAAGATAAGTACTACATAGGCTGTTAGAGATTTGCTCAAGCTTGTGAAGCCTGCTAGTCCTATTTGCAAGGAGTGTCAATTTGGGAAACAGACAAGAACAAGTTTTAAAAGCAAGGACCAATCAGTTAATGGACTACTGGAACTAGTGCATACAGACTTGTGTGGACCTACCAAAGTAAGAAGTTTGTAAGGAGACAGGTATTTCATGTTGCTTATTGATGATTATTCTAGAATGACTTGGGTTACCTTTTTGAAAGAAAAATCAGAAGCTCTAGATAAGTTCAAGGCATTTAAGGCAATGGTTGAAAATGAGATGGATTTGAAGATCAAATGTTTAAGGTCTGATAGAGGAGGAGAATTCACATCAAATTAATTTAATTTCTTTTGTGAAGAACATGCGATAAAGAGAGTTATTTGCACCTAGAACTCCACAACAAAATGGAGTCATTGAAAGGAAGAACATAACAGTTCAAGAAGCTGCTAGAACCATGATGAAGGAAGTTGATCTTCTAGAAGTATATTGGAGAGAGGCAATTCACACTGCTGTATATATCCTAAACAGAGTCCAAGTCAAAGGTAATAGTTCTAAGACTCCTTATGAATTGTGGTATGGTAAAGTTCCTACTGTGAAATATCTTAAAGTTTTTGGTAGCAAATGCTATATCAAAAGAGAAGAAGATCTAGGCAAGTTTGATGCTAGGTGTGAAGAAGGAATCTTCCTTGGTTACTCAACCAAGAACAAGGCCTACCAGTGTTATAATAAGAGGCTGAATAAGATCATTAAGAGTGCAAATGTCAAAGTCGATGAAAGCAAGGAAAGGTCTCCAAAATCAAGTGGATATGAATCAGATAAACTAGATGTTTCAGAAGTGGTGTAGCATGAAGATAGCTTAGATGAAGAGAATAAATCTTCAAAAAGTGTTACCAAGACACCAAGGTATGTAAAACTTAATCATTCTAAAGATCAAATCATAGGAGATAAGAGTAAAGCAATCCTGACCAGAAGAAGAGCTGCAGAAGAACAAGTAATTTCTGTCTGATTTCCAAGATTGAACCTAAGACTGTGAATGAAGCTTGCAATGATGAGAATTGGGTAAATGCTACGAAAGAAGAGTTGATGCAAATAGAGAAGAATCAGACCTGGGATCTTGTTCCCAGACTGGAAGATAAAAATGAAATTGGTGCCAAGTGGGTTTTTAGAAACAAGATGAATGAGAATGGTGAAGTAGTAAGAAACAAAGCAAGGTTCGTATGCAAAGGATACTCTCAAGTTGAAGGAATAGATTTTGAGGAAACATTTGCACCAGTGGCAAGGATTGAAGCTATAAGAATGTTCTTGGCATTTACAGCCTAAAAATATTTTAAGGTATATCAGATGGATGTAAAGTCTGCATTCTTGAATGGAGAATTGGAAGAAGAAGTCTATATTGAACAACTGGAAGGATTCCAGTCATCACATCAGGGTAACATCGTATGCAGATTGAAGAAGGCATTGTATGGGTTAAAACAAGCCCCCAGAGCCTGGTATACTAGGTTGGATAAGTATCTGATATATAGTTACTATTCACCAAGGGTACCACCAGCAGCAATCTCTATTTCAAGATCAATAATGAACAAATCCTAATTGTTGCAGTCTTTGTTGATGACATTATCTTTGGAGGAAATGAAGGTATGTGTACAGTTTTTGCTGAAGTAATGCAAAGTGAATTTGAAATGTCCATGTTTGGTGAGATGAATTTCTTTTTAGGTCTACAAATAAATCAATCAGATAAAGGTATCTTTATTTCTTAGTCTAAGTATGTGAAAGAGTTGTTAAAGAAGTTTGGGATGGAAGACTCTAAATTGGTAAATACTCCCATGATAACTGGTTGTAAGTTGGGAAAAAATGATGACTCACCTATGGCAGATCAGAAAAGGTACAGATCTATGATTGGAGGATTACTTTATCTGACTCAAACTAGACCTGACATAATGTATGTAGTTTGTCTTGTGGCAAGATTTCAAGCAGAGCCTAAGGAGTCACATGTGATGGCAGTCAATAGAATTTTGAGATATTTGAAAGGCACAATGGATTATGGTTTGTGGTATCCAAGGGACAATGATTTCACTCTCAGTGCATACACTGATGCACATTGGGCTGGAGATGTAGATGAAAGAAAAAGTATAAGTGGAGGTGCATTCTTTTTGGGAAAAAGGTTGGTATCTTGGATAAGAAAAAGACAAGACTCAATATCTCTATTCACTACAAAAGCATAATATATTGCAACAGCATGTAGTTATACTCAAGTGTTGTGGATGAAGTAGACATTGTAGGATATCAGAGTTGTGTATGAAGATCCAATTGCCATCTTTTGTGACAATACAAGTGCCATAAACATATCAAAGAATCCAATAATGTATTCAAGGACAAAGAACATATCCATAAGATATCACTTTCTAAGGGAAAAAGTGACAGAGAATGAAGTCAAGTTGGAATATGTATCTACAAAAGCCCAGATTGTAGATATTTTCACCAAACCTCTATCTAAGAATACTTTTGAGTATCTCAAAGAAAAGTTAGGGATTATTACCCCTCCTGCTCTAAACTAAGATGCACAAGAGTGCATCAATCTAATGGTGCTTAGAGTTACTTCTTTAAATCTAGATTGATGCTTTTTGGGCTACTTCTCAGGGGGAGTAGTCAGAGAGTTCAGAAGAGAAATTGAATAAGAGAAAAAGAGTGCAAGTATATGCCCTTTGCCATTGATGTCAAAAGGGGAGAGAAGTCATGTGAAAAACTGAGAAGGAAAGAGTACAGATGTGTAAAGAGATAGGGGAAGAATCTTGTCTTGATGATTATTGCAATTTTTCACATCATATGTTGCCATCAATGACAAAGGGGGAGATTGTTGCAAGTATGTGCCTAATCAGTGTTGTCATTGATGTCAACATATTTTTGTTGTCATTGGTGTCAACTATGTCCTATTCTATTACTTGTTTAGAAGCTTTGTATGTTGAGGATATTGAGAAAATTGGCCTCTCCAGAAGAAACAAGTGAGTTATAGTGAAGTGTAGTATAGACAGTGAGTTGTATGCTGAAGAATAGTCTGGTAGATTACTTCACATTTCTTGCTGCTTGAAGATCTCAGTTTGTAGATTGGAATTTATTTAAAGGGATGTCTAATGATGTTAAATCCTAAGTTTGAGCCTCTGGTGTGAATATTTGAGAGAGCTGTATTCACCAAAGTAAAACCTAATTTCTCTAATTATTCTCTAGTGATGGGAGAAAGTATTTTTCTCTGCATTCCTCCGCATTAAAGTGTTTTGCTATGTGGTTCTAAAGGGAAGTCTAAGATGATGATAAGTGCCTACAATTGCAATGGTTCATGTTTTGGTGGTTAGCAAGCCATCTTTCTTTTATGACAGTTGAAGACAGTGAAGTTCATGTGCTCTGGTGTGAAGAATCTCATGAATAAAGTGGTTTGTGTTTGTGCAGTTGCTCCTGATGATTTCAATGTGCTTATGGATTCCTCCTGATCATGTTCCTACCTTTACATTGGTCTACGTTAAGGAAATGAGATCGTGTTTGAATATTATTCCTAGATAACATAGCGTGTAACCAGTCTTAGCCAACTTGGTTAATTCCAGTAATTATAGAGATCCCTTGAAGATTATGGAAGCATGTTATGGTGCGGAAGATCGTGTTTGAGTCCTAGCTAAGGCGTGGCATGATCTGCATACATCTATACTACAAACCCTTAGCATAATTTTGTATTAGGTCAAGATCTATTTTATAAGATGTTTGTAATACTGACCTTGGAGATTGTTCCAGTGATTGATGATTGTAATGCCAACCTTGATGATCATTCCAAGGTTGATGAAGTGTATAAATACTTATAATTGAGTCATGGAAAAGATGTCCTTGAGTGAAAATGTGAAGATAAGGAAAAGGGCGAGCAGATAAGGCAGAGAAAAGTAGAGGAACTATTATACTTTAATGTATTAATCTCAGACATGAAGAAGATGGTGATTTTGGAAGTGAGTTGCTAGTAGGGTTTAACAACCCTTATTGTAATCTTTCTAGGTTTAGGGTTGAGGCAGTGAGCCTGCTAGACCTAGCTGTACTTCATGGCAGTGAGCCAGTATGTTCTAGGCCCGTGGAATGACCAAGCCTAAACATCATTTTTCAAATATTGCAATATATTTTGAGAGCTAATCCTCTCCGTGGTTTTTCCCCACCTTGGGGTTTTCCACGTAAAAATCTGGTGTCTCTTGTGTTCAATGTTGCATCTGTGTTTAAGTTTCTAATTTCATGCATTCTTTGTTTAATCATAATAAGTGTGGATAAGTGATTAATGTTTAAGTGTAGAAGTGTTTGAGTTTTTGGGACAACTGATTCACCCCCCCTCTTAGTTATCTGGTGCATTTCAATAGGGTGTTGCCTTAGGAGGCTTCAGAATATTTGAGGCCTTGAGGTCAGGTGGAATTTGATAGTTATTTGGAGGGATTGAAGTAGTGAAGGGACCTTTTGGTTTATTGCTTCGAAGGTTGTATAGAGTTTTGTTATACTGTTGATAAGCATGTACCTCCTCACGTTCCTCCTCCTCAGGCTGATTATCATCTTGGAAAGGAAATGTATAACTATCAAGTACAAGGGCAGTGTCATACCTCTGAGTTGGAATGAGTTCATACCATGTCGGAGGATTCTCTTGTGCCTCTGCATTCTGGATCTCCATTTGAAAAATACTGGAAGCTATTTGGAACTCTGGGCAATCCAATTCAGAATGAGCATTTGTATTATGAAGTCTGCACCATGAAGATAACGATGCTTCTACCAATATCACCTGACCAAGTGGATGACTTTCAGCATTTTGATTCTCCAATGGTGAAGGGACTCCACCATTGTTTGGTCTAGTATTCCAAGTTTGATTCTGTCGCTGAAAATTTTGATTTTGATATTGATTTTGGGTCTGACTTCTTTGCTACAAGTAAGCATTCTAATTTCTTAGATGTGTGACTTCAGTGGTAAGCTTTTTCATTTATTTTTCCAGCTCCCTAATGTCATCTCTGTCATCCTTGGCTTTGGTAGCTTCAGCTGACTGGAGGAACAACATTTGAGTAGGAGATAATTCTACCATTGGGGCTCTAGGATGGACCACTAAGGCTTGTGTTGTGGTAGGGATGGGGATAGGATTCATCACGGGGGTATGATTAGCTAGAGCCTGATTGATCATTGGTATCTGATTTGGCATGGCTACTAGACCCATGTGGTTTAGTGGACCTATTGCTGTCTGCCCCAACTGAGTGTTCACAGTAACAGCCTCAGCATATGCTTGAGCTAGGGTGGTCGAAGCTGGGTTAGCTCTTCTCACAAACATAGAAGTAAGCATGTTCAGGGCTGCATAATAAATGGGCAAGGCTGCAGCTTGAGCTAGGGCATAAGGAGCTTGTAAATGGTTGTATGCTTTCTGAAATTAGTTGTTAAAAGAACTTATCAGTTCCCCTCAACTATGCAAATTTTCACAAAGGACCTATATAGGTCTGCTAGAGTGGTGGGCATCCTGAAACAGTCAAGAAATGCATTTTTCAAATTCAACCATGAATTTATAGAAGTTGCGGGGAGATTGGCAAACCAGTAGTAGGCATCATCCTACAATGAGTAGGGAAACAACCTATAGACCACATCCTCATGCTGTACCTGAAGCATAAACATATTACCTTCGAAGATTTTAATGTGCTCATCAGTAGTTCTGTCGGGATCATTGGTGCAGAACTTGGAGCAAAACTTGTTAGGGTTTTTGGGCATGTCATGATAAGCATTGAATTGGAATGGGGATTGGTTATTAGTAGCAAAAAAGGCCATGGCTAGGAGATTGACTGGGGCTGCAGGTAGATTTCTCATAACAAATTGAGCCCTTGGAGTCCTGGGTATTCCTTGATCCCTTCTAGTTCTTCTAAATTCTGTTAGAGATAGTAGCTCTTCACCACTTGAGCTGGACCTGGTATGTCTTTGTCTAGTCCCCAGACTTGCTGATTCTGCAGAGGAAATTTTGACTTGTAGGCCCTCCTAGCACCAATTTTGTTGATGGTGTTTTTAGCACACATGTAAAGTCCAAAAATATTACTTACTAAAAATAACATTTGAAAAGCAACTCAATCCAAAAATGGAAAGGAAATCAATTCATTAATGGAATATCCATAAATGTTTAACATTTAGTGAGTTTCCATAATAAGCAAAGATCATCTTTTATAATTGTTCCCAATACATTGGTAATACATAATGATAAGTGCAATTTACAGAATAATTAACAATTACCTTCAGATTGTCCAGTTACCTACACCATTCATATAAGGCTCGTCTTTGTAATAGTAACTGCACAAATCTTTTGGCATGAATCTGCACAACTAGATATAAACATTAGTCCCACAAAATCAGTGAACAACATATTAGATATCAATGCACAAGATGACGAACCTATAGGCCCTAAGGGGCCGACCTAATGTCTTGGGGGCTCAAGATGGCCTTGCCTACATACGCACAGCACAGAGACTTCATAGTTTGGGGTAACTAGTCTTGCAACCATAAGGTTGACTTAGATACTTTAACTCACAAGGGATCTAGTTCATCACATAATATTTTCTAGAATCAATAAATCGATTAATATACACATCCATATTGTTCTTAAGATCTAATACACCATATGCTGATTAAATCATTCAAGTTCTAAAAAGTGCATGCAACAATTAAATTTATAAATATTCCCTATAGGTAAAATAGGGAAGTTATAACAACAAAAATATTCCAACCATTCTTAGATATTGATATGAAACACACTTTTTTTTATATTTCTCTCATCTTCATCTATACTATAATTTAAATTTTTAGCCTCATTCCTAAATTATAATCTACATTTATATTATCCAAACAAAAGTAAAATATAGCTTAAGGTATTTCATGAAGAGCCTACTAAATTTTCCATTCAATAAGAAAGCCTCCAATTCCTAAGTCATTAGAGCAATGCACAAGTATCTCAAGAGTTTTATTCTCTCATACATGGCTAGTTACACATTAAAGATTCTAAGAAAATAATTCACTCTACTTACTTAATGAGATTCTTATTTTCAATTATTGACCTATATAAAATCAATTTCAACTGTTGACAAAATAGTCTAGATGATTGGAAAAATGAATTAATTGAATAGAAATAGCCTTCACATGACAAATCACCCAGTAGTAAATATATCATAACTTTCTTATTTCTTAGTGTAATTCTAAAATTCAAGATGCTTTGGAAAGGTAAGAATAAGGGGAATAAAACCCAGTAAACAATTAGGAAATTTTTGTAAGATGAGGAGGTAGGGTTTACTGCAATCATCCCTTTCCCTCAAATCTTGATTTACCCCAAACTTGATTATAAATCGAGAATGAATTGATTACTCAAAAGTATTCCCTATATTATAATAAATGATAGAAATACTAAATATTAAAGATTTTTTATTTTCTTTAATTTTGATATTTCAAATAACTATGCAATATATATATATATATATATATATATATGTCTGATCTAACAATTGTTTTTATAAACTAATCAACATAAGGATTTAATTTGACCTTCTTGCACTACAAGAATATTCTTGATTCAATCTAATTTTTGGATACAACTAAATATATGAAAGATTATCTAATCATACCCATTCCAAGAAAGAAAATATGAGAATTCGTCTAACACACTTTTGTCAATCTTTTCTACAGCAGTGGTAAAAATGTGATAACTTTCAAAATTAACAAAATTTAGAAATGTAAAATGTTTTAGAAAGTTGAAACATGATTTTCAAAACCCAGAAACCTTTTTATAAACTAATTTGTATGATAAGATTAATTTCATGAGACAACAAGAAGTTTTCTTAAAAGAATTTTCAGAATAACTCTAACATAAATAATGGTGAGTTTTCAAGGAAATACCTCAAGGATTTAATTAATGAAGAATACCTCCAAATGCATTTGAAGAAAGACTCCAAGATTCCTTAATGTGAGAGCTTCCATATTATTCAGTTGAGCGCTTCTTTTCTTCTACCTAGGATTCTATCGCCCTCCTCATGAAATTCAAAAATTTTTCATCTAACAAGTCACCGTGGATGTATGTTCCTTTGCCCCATCAAAATGGTTGTAATTTCCTTCAAGAATTCTTCAACATCAGCTATGAATGTCCTCTTGATGACCTACAAAAATCAGAAATATGTTAGTGTTAGTTTTCTCTCTGTGAATAACGAGAGATCTATTCATGCATAAGCTAACTAATGCAACTCAGCGAACTACAGTTAGTTATGGTGATCTCCTGTGATTCATGCATACAGTAGTTCTCTCTCTATTTTCACTACCTCTTCCACCACGATTCCTCCTAGATTCCTCTCCTATGGAAGCTATATGTATAGATTTACATTTGATAGATTTTATGTATAATGAACTCAGTTAATGCAATCTCCGTTTATCTGTGATTGATTAAAAATCTCTGTAGATCTACAAAAATCCACATGGTATCAAAGAGAGAGGAGATGAAATCAAGTCTATAAGTTTGATTTATTATTGAAATCATCTGTGTCTTTTTTCTTCGTACACTCCATTTGTTTCGTGGCTCCGGAAGGTGTAGTTTGTAGCAAATGGAGGCGAATCAATGAAGACAAGTGGAAATTTGAAAGGCCACCTCTATTTAAGAGAAGTGCATGCTTGAATGGCATGGACTATTAGAGGTGATGACTTCATCCCAAGTTAGTCTGCTAGGTGTTTGATGTTAATCGCCCTCTTTGAAGGCTGTGTTAAGGGTGGAAGGACTCTTGGACAGGTCGATTCACTCCTAAGTGGCATCACACAGTTTGGAAGGCTAGCGATCAGCATTACAGGAACTACTATATCATTTTGTGATCATTTGAAGACTCTACAATAGCGGCTGAGATCCGGCAATCATCCCTAGCATCATCTTGGGGTATCATTCTGTTCGGTGGAGAAGACCACAAATTGCTTTTTCTTGGCACTATATATTTGCATCTGCTCCTTCCTTTTTTTGCTAAGGAGAGGGCCGATCAAATGAGTCTCCCCTACCCCTATGCTTATTTTTGTTATTACTTCTATCCTAATTTTCCCTAAATCAAGAGAGCATGACCTAAGTGGTCAATGTAAAATTTTGTTTTACTTAGCATTGACAATTTTTTAATTGTCTTTATGAACTAAGTTATAAACAAAATAGGGATATAAACAAAATAGGCATATAACATTTAAAATCATGTCTTTTAAATATCATTTTCATCATTCTGTTGTTAGGCTAGATTCAGAGAACTTTTTGTCTTGGAAACAAGGGATAAAGAATCACTACCTTGAGGAGGATCTACTACCCTATCTCCTTGGACTCGTTCCTGAGCCAAGTAATTATGATGAAAAGAATGTATGGTTTAATAATAATGACAGTCTATGGACTAATATGTCTTACTATTTCTTAGGATACACTACATCACATAGAGCACACAGAGTACCCTTTTACTGCTTGGATCATCATCCAACAGTTGTATGGAGACATTGAATCTTCATCTAAAAGTGATGTTTTCTTGGAAAACTAGGCTATTCATGATATTGAGACTTATGCTACCTCATCTAATGTGGACACATCTTGTATGGATGATCAGTTCATTGATTCCCCATCAACAACACCTATTGTACATCTAGATTCCTGAGATGCTTCTTCAAGAGCCTTCAGTGATTCATTGTCGTACGATCATTTGTCTTTTGGATTCAGTCTATTGGGACCAATTTCTACCAGACATTTCTTTTTTTTTTGTAGAATCCCTCATTTTAGATCTAGATGACATGATTGAGGACATATGTCTTCTCTTTGAGGACCACTCTTTTGTCCTTGCATCTGTTGCTACTTCTGAGCTTTGTGTTGCTTCTTCGAAAGCTTCCAATGGCTTCTTGCAGCAGGGCATCCATAATCTTCTTGATTTAACTTTCTGGGATGATCTCTTGATAGGAGTTTTAAACTTGTTTATGGAGACTCACATTTCAGATTTGGAGGACACATTTGAGGAGTTATCTCTCCTTTTTGTTGACAGCCACATCAACATTGTTGGCCCACCATCTTCATCACCTTTGTAGCTTGCTCTATATCAGTCTTCACAGGATCTTGGATTGCCATCATTGCTTTCTAACATGTGGACATGTGAGAAGTTTTTAGAGGCACACATAATCTAGATTTGGATTATAGTATCACCCATCTTTTTGGATTGGCTTCTCTAATCACAAGTGGATCATTTTCTTCCTAACGGGAGAAATGTTGTTTGTATGCAATAGATCATATTCTATCTTTAGGCATTCATCATTGGCATGGGAGCTCTTTCATTATGGGGGGGTTCATATCTTCTTTTCTTATATTCTCTCTATATTTGTAGGGGAATTTTATATGTACATGAGTACCTAAAATGGCCTTGATGCCAGGACCCATCTTTGTTGGCTATATTGGCTTTTGTCTCCTTAGTTAGAATTAAGGGGGGGTGTTAGTGTTAGTTTTCTCTTTGTTAATAATGAGAGATCTATGCATGCATAAGCTAACTAATGCAACTCAGTGAACTACAGTTAGTTATAGTGATCTCCTATGATTCATGCATACAACAGTTCTCTCTCTGTTTTCACTGCCTCTTCCACTGCAATTCCTCCTAGATTCCTCTCCTACAAAAGCTATATGTATAGATTTGCATTTGATAGATTTTATGTATAATGAACTTAGTTAATGCAATCTCTATTTATCTGTGCTTGATTAAAAATCTTTGTAGATTTGCAAAAATCCACAAAATAAACCTGGGCCCTTCTCTTGATTTCCCTTTCTTGAAGCCAAACTTCCATCTCCTTATAATATCTCCTTTTGCCAAGTTTCATATTCTTCTTTTGGGCTCCAATGACTCCTTGTATTCCTCTTCTTGCTTGTGGCATTCATTTATTTTTAAGAAATGTGATTCTTGGATTTCCTTTTATTTCTTTTCTTCATGACTTGAATGCTCTAAGACTCTTCGAGAGAAGAAGACTCTACAACTTCCAATTTCATCACCTATTTTCTTATGCACTCAAAATACATTAAAACAACTCTAAAACATAATTTTTATGAATCAACAAGTACCCTACCCATAGGTGATTGACCTATGGTCTTAATTTTACCAAAAATAATGATAAAAGAGCTCTTATTCCCCACAACACACAAGAATAATTAATTTAAATCAATTAACTAAACCATATCAATACCTTACTGCTAAATTCTATTCTCTTTATAACTTATATCATAATTTCATTAAAAAAATCTAAAATTAGCTCCACTAACTTGAAACTATAAATAAATATTAATTATTCTCAATAAAATATCATAATTAATAAATAAGTTTCAAGTATGTTATGATACCTCTCAATTGAGAGTGTATTCCTGTCACGCACATGAGTCAAAATTAGTCAACAATCATTAAAATAGTAATATTAAATTGAAAATTAATTTTTGAAAAATAGGGGTTGTGACAACACAACGCAGGTGAAACACAAAGTATTTCACCTCTCTTGAAAAAGGTATCCTATCCAAGATGGGACTACCCCAAGGATAATACAACTAGGTCTTAGCTTGTAGGAATGACTCAGTGGGTATGTTCTAACCATGCCAACAAGGGGTCTTACATAAAGTGATAGGGTTTGTGAAGGTAATGTCAATGGAAATTCAGAAAACCCTATGATACTTTCAACTAATTTTAGAATATGGGTGCTGCTTGAAAACCTAAATCTAACAATTTGTTATAAAGAAAATGCAAAAGAGTAAGGGTTTAGAAAGAAGTCCTAAGTGACATTCACAATGCAAAGATTATGGATGGTAGACAAATGCTCTGAAATTAAACCACTTTCTGTGTTACCAAACTAACGGATTGTTACAGTACCACAGAAAATGATGCTATCTTCTATAGATTCTTAAGATTTTCATATTACATACATCTAGCAAATACCCAATTGATGGCATGATTCAACTAATGTAATGCAATTGAATTCAGCACAAAATAATAGCCCAAGCTAACTATGCACAGTCACCTACAATTAGCAAGTAACTAATAGTATGGACTTAGAACATTCATCAAATACCTTCAATAAATTACTAACATTGCAAAGCACATTAAACTAATTAGTAGATCAAGATGTGAACCATGAAACCAAATCGATAACACAAAGAGAAAAATTCTCAAAAGAAACTGCAACAACTTGCTTTTGTATTAATCAAAAATTCGGTAGATTGTCAACAATTCACTATCAAGATTGTTACAATGAGAGAGACAATGGCTCTTTATATAGAAGAGGTGCCCACTGAGTTTTTGAATGGATGGGTCCAGATTACATAGCATTTAATGCATTATAACAGCTAGTTTGCATTTTTGGATTACCATTTGTCCTATGGGAAAAAGATGAAATACAACTCCCAAATACATTGAATCTAGACATTTTGAATACCCATTAAGTTGTACTTTAGGAAAAGTCAATTTCCAAGACATAATAAAGACAAAATAAGGTCACATGACCCTCCAAATATAGCATTAATTATCTATGATGGGATTCACATGTGATTTTACTGTTCATCTTCCTCCAAGTCAATTTTGTCTTCTTCTACCTTTTTGTTACAGTGTGCAACTAGTGTTGTCAGAGCTAGGTTGATGTCCGGTGGGTCTAGATCTTTGATGTAATCTACCCCAAACCTTAAGCTCTCAATTTCTGTAGAAAATTTACAATGTACATCCTCCCTTGATTTTCTTCCCTTCTTAAATGCCAAAAATGCAGCTCAGAGATCACTAACCTTTTCAAGTTTGCCAACCATGTTCAGTGGTGAATCTCCATGAATGACCTGATACAATCTGTCTTTGCACTGTTTCTCATCAATCGGAGTCAAATCATCTAGAACATAATCTATACAATCCCTCAATGTATCTGTTACCTAAATTTCACTACGGCTCATTCAGGTAGAGTTTTGATTCAAAACTTGTAAGGTACATCTCATCTGGTCCTTCATACATTACATTCAGGTGCAAAAATGAAATAATTCAGGAGATTATGTTAATTAGTTTACTGCATTTATCCAAGTGCATGTAACATAAGAAGGGTTTATCCAAAATCCTTTCCAAAAAATAAATAATCTTTATTGAATGTAAAATGTTCATCATCTCACACAAGTCGTGAGGTTAACTGCCTTATTTAATGAAATAGAAGAACAATCTATACATGAATAATTAAATAAAGTAATGTGCATGTAGGGTCAGAGGCCAATCATTGCCTGAGAATGACTAGTTCTAGTTCTGATGTGTTGTCCTGTCACCCCGAGTTGTCTTTGTCCTTCCTAGCTTCATGTCGTCCCTGGTTCCTGCATCTAGCAACAACAACGGTGTTAGAGCAATGCTCTAAGAAATTAATGGTACCAAATCATACATGAACAAGATACCATACATGTATAAATTGTTCCTCAATTGCATTAAACAAGAAATGTATACCCTGGATGTCCTAGAGAACAATCAGTCATCAAACACATCCAAAACATGCATTTATTTTCTAAAAGTTTGCTTCGTGTGCAGATACAGGGGTCATTTAACACTCATTTTATTTTAGCATGTGGAGAAAATGTGGCTCCCATGAGGGTTGAGCCCAGCATGTCTATTTGAGAACCATTAATGCTTTTAAAATAGTATAAAAGAAAGAAATACAGTTGCAGAAATAAAGTGCAAAAAGTTGTCCTATGGCTGCTCATGACAAACATAATCTACAATTACAAGATCTGATAAGAGCAACATGATTTATTTGCCAGAAATAGTCACATGGAGAGTTTGAAGTGCCATGCATTTGTGAACTGTCACTAAGAGTCGCAACCTCTAAATTGTTAATGACTGTGGTAGTTAAGAGACAAATGATGCCTGCAGAAGTATGAGGACAACATTGAAATGATAGTGATGTATGTGACTGAGGGAGACTGTCATGGTCAACCAAGGAGCGGTTTAACTAGAAGATGCAACATTTGTCATAGCAGCCATGATGCAATAGAACAAGATCTTGGCAACAATTAAGTTGTGGCTGCTAGTAGGGTGGACCACCTTGTAGTCACTTAAGAGTCTTGTTGAAGTTTTGACAACCCCATCAGCCTTAGGGTATGTAAAAGAAATAATAGCTTTCAAGAGGTTTTCTTCAAGGGTCATGACATTGTGTGACTGAGCAAGGGCTGCTGATACAAAGGATCAGTCATGCTTAAAAGGAAAGAAGGACAGTCATCAACAGTGATGTGCTGCTACAGAATTAATAGTGAAGCCAAATATCTTGAGGATGCCATGCTAGGCTTTCTATGCATGGTACAAGTCACATCTTATCAATATAAAAGTCACACAGAAAATATTTGCTACAACATTGACATGATCCATATTCAAGTGCAAACCATGATCAAAGACAACTATATGCCTGAGGAATGAATTATAGAACAGCAATGGAACAACAATGAAATATGCCGCATCATATGTGAATTTTTGGAACAGCAAAAATAGTCCAATAAGTGTAGCAAACAATAGTTATAAAGAAGCAGCCCATAAGTTAGAGAGAAACAACAACAATCATTTCTGATTTTTGAGTAGCAGACTTTACAAAGATGAAGAGGATGAGACATCAATCATGCCAAGAAAGAATAGCATGTCAAGCTAAGGCAGTCCAGTTTAAAGGCAGATCAGTCTATCAGCAAATAGTCAAGCATAATCCAAAAGAACAATATTTTTTTTGCCAAGCATGGGACAACATTGAAGAAGAAGATGCTCAAATAGCTTATGGGATTGATAATTTAAGGATATCTGAAAAGAACTTAGACTTTGTACAATTTATTCATTGTGAGTTGGACCCATCTTTTTTATTAAGCCTCAATGCTAGCATTATACCCTTTGCAAACCATAATCTTGCAACAAGAACACTTCTTCAATCAGAGAAACACTCAAGGCAAGCAATAGGATACTATACAACAAATTCCCATACAAGATGTGATACCTCTTCACACCAATTATTTTATCCTCAGAAAACTTTGTTTAAGAATATGTCTTCTGATTGTCTCAAGAAGGTGGAGCTCTGTGATGGTCAAAATGCTATTGTGGTTGTCAATGTTCATTATGGATATAACCAAGAAGACTCTCTAGTTTTAAACCATGCCTCAATAGATCGAGGGTTGTTTCGAACCATGCATTTTCATACATTCACATCAGAGACAGACCATGATGACAGTGAGTCTAAAATTCATCAAAGATCAAAGTAGATTTTGGAAAGCCAAACACAGAATACTGTGAAAGGTAGGATAAAGTCCATTATATCATATAAACGAATCACAGAACTATGAAAATCAATTTTTCATTAAGCAGAGAGTATAGGAATAGCCACCACAGGGGTAACTCTGTTAGTAGGTCTGAGAATAGTTTCAAAAGAACCAAAGGGACAACAGTATTCAGTGACAGAGAGAAGATTTTGAAATCTGTGAATGAAATCATGGAGACAAAAGTGCTTACCAATGAGTTTAAAAGTCTTGATGGTATGAAGAATAGTAAGTTGAACAATTGCAAAAGGAAAGTTTTCTTTGAGGCAAGGCATAATCCAATTGATTCCGACACAAGTTCTACTTCTGAAGAGGACCCCTTGTTATGTTCTTTAATTCCAGCAAGGCTTTGTAATTCTTCTAAGATCAAGAATTTTGAAAATCAAAATTCAAAGAATTTGAAGTCTACCAAGGGAACTAGAAATGTGGGTATGCATCAAACCAAGCAAAGTGTTGTGCTGGGAAAGAGAAAAGTTAGTTCATTGATGGAAGACTTGGTCTACAATGAACAAGAGATTTGCAAGTATTGCGAGGATTCTAAGAAGAAATCTGTAAAGGCAAACCCACCTTTTATGCTATCAAGCATGAAAGTAGAGTGCTAGAGTCATTGTGTTCAGAATATTTGCAAGCACAAGGTGGTTTAAAGGGGCTCGAGTTAGCAATAGAGGAAATTAAAAAAGACACTTGATATCCCTTAAGAGGAGCATAATAAAATTGTGCAAGAGCTTGAAAATGACTTCAGACAGATAGAGACAAAAGCTTATATAAGGGCAGAAGTTTATGGAGAGGATTATGGAATGAATATGGAAGAGGATGAAGGTGAAAATTCAAAATGTTACAATCAGAGTATTGTAGGCAAATATGCATGGATAAAGTGGGCAGCAAATGGTAAATTTAAGAAGGTTCTCATCATTGACTATGATTTGGAAAATGGGGCACACGAACTCTTGCATGTGGAAGAAAAGTTGTATGAGTGGTTGAATTTGAATGAGCTTTTGCCTAAAGATGTTCTATGGGAAATCCCTAAAGAAGATAACGGCAAGCATGCGGTTTCACAAGAGGCTATATATCTCTATGATACTAGTCAGTTGATGGGAATGCAAGGCAATCAATTGCACACCAAGGGCGATCACTTGTACAACAAAGATACTTACATAGCAAAGATGATCACTTGCGAATAAAGGCACTCAATTGTGCAACAAAATCTCACAGCCAACAAAGAAAATGCGGATTTTCTACAACTAATAAAAGAAACAAAATGCACAAGAATGTCATTTTATAAGTTTCTGTCACGAATAGCAGAGAACAGATGCAGATTTATATAGAGGAAAATGAAGGTTTTCAACTCACATAACAGCAAATACTTAGATTTTCTCAAAATCGCGACCCTAGAAAGGTGATATGCAGCAAAAAAACCTTAGAGAAATGAAGAAAAATTGATGGTAAGAACAAATTACCTCTCTTTTTCTACCATTTACTTTGTTAAATCACAGTTTCTTCCTCAAACGACCATCCTCAAGAAGCCTCAAATGCAGTAAAAGCATAATGGTCGGCCACAGAATCAAAAGAGCAAAAAATGCATCAAAACCAATCATAAATCATGGCCAGAGAAGCAAAAAATAGACCCAAAATTGACAAAGGAGTCAAAACCTCAAAGGAACAAAATACCTTGCATTTTTCCTCAAGAAAATTGGCTGAAATCCTCCTTGAATCGATAGAAAATCATGCAAATCTGGAGTTTTTCCTCTACAAACCCTAGTCATGGTGGTGCAGAAGCGAGAGGAGGAAGGTGAAGTGAAATGCAAGTGAGATCTTTTAGGTTTTTCTTCCTTTTTGGACCGATTCCCTAATTTGCACTTTGAGTCTTTTTTTACTTTTGATTTGCAAAAAATCATTTCTATCCATTTGTGGCTCGTGGTGAAGACTTATGGAAGTCTTAAAACCTAGTCATTGTGCATGGGGCCGTGGTATGTCTTTTTTCTACCTTTTGTTTCTTTTTCATAGGCAAGTCAAATCATTATGAAACATTGCAATAGAATATGGGTTGATAGCCTTATATTTTGCTAAGGCATGTTGGTGAGGGAGTTACAAGGTGGATGAAGTAGAAGCCATAAGGCATGGTGGTGTTTGATGGGAAGTATAAGGTTTTTTGTGTACATTATGAATGATGTCTAAGGCATGATGGTGCATGTTAGAAAACGTGTGAGTGGCTAGGGGGTTATAAGGTGTTTTGACATAGTCATATAATGCGAGTAATTATGTAGGTGTGTGGAGTCATGTTATTTTTGCCTAGGAGTTATGAAGGTAGTGTTTTGTCGATTTTACATAATCTAGGATAGATTAAACGTTGTAAACAAACAATAAAGTAATTAATTATGAATTACTTTATCATTTGTAATAAAATGCAAAGAGGCAATATTGGGTAGATTATCACAAATGACAAAGTAAGTCTTGTCAATTGCTTTGTTGTCTTTTCACGACATTTAATTGGTCCCCAAACTATGCAAAAATTGGGAAATTAAATGTTGTGTCCTAAAAGCCATTTTTCTTCATAAGTTTGTATAAAATTTGGAATGTAAAAAACATTAACTAAGGTGGTGTAATTATAAATCACTTAGTCAATATTAAATGAATGCAGCAAAATGTGTATTTATGTCATTTATTGTGAAATATCAGACATTTATGATGTTGCGGGGTGAAGTTGACAAACAGGTTGAGGAGTTATTGCACAAATTTGACTTATTTTCAGTAGCCTTAAAGATCATTTAAAGGAATTCAAAGACATTTTCAGGTGATTTTATGATTAGTGATGACATGCCTTGACTTTTTCTGCATTGTGAGCCCACTTTGGAGGACTTTGGGTAGATATTTTGGGCACATTTATGAGATACACAAAAATGGAGGTGGCTCATGCTTATCTTGTTACAAGCTTTTTGGGAAGTATATAGTCTTCTTCCTTGTTCATTATTCAGATGTTCTTGCTATTCACTACTCTGTATATTGTAATTTTTTGAGTTCTTTTGCAGAAGTGAACAGTCTTGTAACCCATTTTTAGAGATATGCAGCATTGTAACACCCTTTTTAGCAGTAATAAGCAGTTTATACCTTCCCATTTTCTCTGATATTGTGTGTCCTTAGTGATAGTACAGATCTTTGTGATGTTCTTTGTCCTTGGAGCTATATTTCATGTTGGTGCCTTTATGCAGGGATAGATATTTTTTTGTAGATTGTGAGATGTGCAAGGAATAACAATCATTTTTGAGTGGTGAGAAAACATCTTTCTCCTTTACAGAACTGTTGTTATTTAGCGTCCTTACAAATTAATTATACAAGGATTATGATTTTCTGGGTTGTGTAAGAGAGCCTTATTATTACTGGTTCTGTAGTGTGTCAATTTTGTGTAGTCTCAGATGATATTTTGGTGCATCACCTTAGACAGTAGGTTTCATTTTTATGCAATCCTTCTTACCCTTTTCTCTGCAAAGACTTTAGTACAAGCAGTATAGGTGGAGTATCAATAGGAAGCTGGCCTTCTCTAGAGGTTCTTTCCATCACAGGTGACCCACAGACCTAGAAAGATCCCATGTTTCTCCAGATTGCCAAGTTTTACAACTCAACAGGGGTGCAAATTTAAGAGACAACAGTATCATTTATCTCATATATTACCTCCATTATTTTAGTTCTCTCTATACCTGTATGCTCAAAATCGTGACTCTAATTGCCTGGGGCTATCAGGTCAAATTTTGACACGCACACGGACCCTTCCCTCCTTGCCATGGGCCGATCTGCCACGTCACTCTCACTCATGTGGAAGTAACCAGTCGAGAGGAGGCGAGACATGTCAGGGGTCTAGCTCGTTGGAAAGATGGACTTCGCAAAGAGGGGTCGGCAAGTACTGCGGCCTTTCTTGTTGTGTGTTGAGTTGTATGTTTCATTCGATTGTGGTTGTAGTTGAGATAACCCTATGACCCAAAGGGTCACTATTTTCTCTTCTCCTATTGGGGTTTCTAAGCTTCCATCTCTGTGTGGGTAAATGATTGTTTTCATTGATGTCCTCTTGTCTTTGTATGCGTTGAACAAGTTCTTGTTGTACTTGGTGCTATCTAGTTTCTTCCAACAATAAGAGGACAAATGGGTCTCCTTATGGTAGAATGAATGTTTCTTGTTGTGGTCGTGGATGGATCTCCTCAATCTCATCATGGATAGCCCTCACCCACTCTCCCCTTCCTCCTAAGCGCATTCATGAATCAAGATAGAGGTAAATGTGTGATTACTAACCTTAACTAGATCTAGGGTTTTGACCTAGGGTTTTGTTGACCTAGGGTTTGACTTTTGAGTTTTGACTTATTTTTACCTCTTGATGGTATCAAGGGTTTGTTTAGATCATTTTAACTCTGGTTACCTCACGATGGAATCGAGGGTTTGCAATTTTGTCTATTCTATGGTTTCTATATGCATGCAAACTATATGATATGCAAAACATTTTTTTTGGGTATCTTTAGTATTTTGGAAATGAAAGTGCTTTTAATCTATGAAAGGGAAATATGTATGCAATCTAATATGATTTTTCTAATGCAAAGTTAATCTATGTTTTTTTTTTTTCTATTTTCGATGATTTAGAAGCAATCTAATATAAATAAAAGGGAACATGCTTCTAAGAATCTAGACCTAGAAATATGAAAGCAACTAATCTAACATGCAAGATCTAATTATCAAGGAAAAAGCAATGTTTTACTATTCTGAAGAGCAAATTTAATTCTCCAATTACTATGAATTTGAACAAAATCAATGAAGGAACCTAGAAGAAATTAAGATTTGTTGACTCCACTACCCTTAGCAATCCTTGTAATTGGTAACCTTCAGTCCTTTTGTGGCAGCGGGTGATCCTCTTGATGACAAAATGACACAGAGAAGCAAAAAGAAGCTTTGATGAAGCTTGTATGAGCTCAATGAGAGCTTGTATTAAGCAAAATGGCATAGAATGAAGCAGCATAGTGTTGCTTGGTTGAACAATTAAAGAAAAAGTCACCTTTGTCATGTAAGAGCATTTGAATGCTAAGTTAGTGAGCAAAAACTGGCAAGAGCTGTGTGCACAATGATTTTGCCTCCCTTTGTGCTTGAGGGATGGGGTATTTATAGGTTTAGAAGAAGGGATTGATTGAGGAGTTAACTCATTTGATTGATGAGTTAACAAGGATTGATTGGGGAGTTCACTAGATTGATTACCTAGTGAACTCAATTGATTAGAGAGTGATGAAGCAAACATAGCTTATCACTAGAGAGGAAATGAAGGTGAGGGAATGCATGAGATTGATTAAAGAGTTAATTTGAGATCAAATAGAGCTAATTATGCATGTGTGGGTGCATGAAATAGTTAACTCTATATTAGGCATCAAAAACCATGCAAACTGGAAGAAAAACAGGTGAAAATGAAGCAAAAACGAGTGAGAAACTTGAGTTTTTCCACGGCTGCAAAAATGACAGGGTCACCCCTTTTGCTAGTAGGGTCTGTTGCAAGTATGAGGATAACCAGTGTTGTCATTGATGTCAACATACTCATATTGCATTAATGAGAAGGATTGGATGAGCTGTGTATTGAGGAAATTAGTCTCAATCAGGAATAGTGAAGAACAGTGGTAACAGTAAGGTAAAAGTCCAAGATAAGATGAAGATCAGAAGATGCGGTTTAAAGGGTTTGTAGATGAGTCTAAGATGATCCAGTCAAGTTTTTAGAGGTCTGCATGACGATATGAAGAAGTTATGATTGCTCTAGTAGAACTGGTTTCGACAGATGTTCAGTGATGACAGAGTGTCACAGATTGGTCCGGTGAGCTCTGAAATTGCATTATCTCATTTGACGGATTGGAGGTAGTGTTGAAGAAGTCCATGTGCAGTGACAACTAGATTTGTTCGTGGTTTGGAGGTCTGGATGCACCTTTCTCATTATGACAGTGATGACAGACTATGTTCTTGAAGTTCCAGATGAAGAAGAGAAGAATTCCAGTAAGCTGATAAAGTGCAGATGTTCTTGGTGACTCAGGAAAGGTTTTGGTGATCCTTGGATCGTGTACAATTCTTATTGGTGGTCCGCATTGAAGTTAGAATTTAGATTTGATGTAAAGACCACCGGTTGTTGGTGTTCTTCCTAAGACAGGCCGACCGGATGTATTACACATCTTCCAGATGATATAAAAGTGTTTGCTGACTTAGATGATTATTCCTAAGTCGATGCCTTGTATAAATAAAGGATTGTGAAGCTTGAATTGTGTGGATGAGTGTGGTATAGTAAAGAAGAAGAGCGAAAGGCAGAGCAGGAGTTTTTGGGCTTAAATGGAACTAATCCAGGCATGGTAAAGATGTCAATCTCCAGTTCAAGTTTGTGATACTTGATTACTTTGTAGACAGTGTGTCTCTTGTAGGCAGTGTGCCTCTTGTGAGTAGTGTGCTTGGGCAGTGAGCCCTAATTGGCATGTGCCATCTATTTTTCTTATTCTTCTAACAGAGAATAATCCTTGGGTTAATCACCCCATGGTTTTTCCCTTAACCAGGTTTTCCACGTCAAAATCTTGGTGTCTCATGTGTTGATGTGTATCTGCTCTGGTGTTTATGCTTTATGCTTTCATGAATGATAAATTGCTATGCTATTGAATAACAAAGTGGATTTAAGTGTTTGAGTTGAAGCAAATTTAGGATAATTGATTCACCCCCCTCTTAGTTATCAACAATTGGTATCAGAGACAAGTTCCTCTAAAAAGAGCTTAATCGCTTGAGGAGATCCAGGATGTCGTCATACAAGAAGGATAGTCTAAAGTTTGATGGAACCAACTTCTCTCTTTGGAAAGGTCGCATGAAATGTCACTTGGAGTGTATGGGAAAGGCGTACTTGTCCATGGTCACAAAAGCATATGTACCTCCACAGGGTGGTCCGACAACTCTAAATGAAATCACATATGCTGAAAACAATCTGCAGACCGAAGAGGCTCTTCTAAGTGCTTTAACTGACTCAGAACTCTCAAATGTTATTGACCTTCCAACTGCCTATGAGATTTGGGTTTAACTAGAACTTCTACATGAAGGAGATGAGTATGTTAAGTGTGCAAGGTTGCAGAGTCTAAAAGGGAAATTTGAAAGACTGAAGATGAGAGATGATGAAAATATTACTACCTTTATGCCTAGAGTCAATGAGCTGGTGTGTGGAATTAAGAATACTGGTGGAGTCTTGGATGAAAATGAGATTGTTGGCAAAGTTCTCAGATCCCTTCCTGCTGCCTACAAAATCAAGGTTGTTGTCATTAATGAATTCAGAGCCCATACAACTGTCACAAGAGACCAATTGGCTGGCAAACTGGCTGCATTTGAAATGACCAAGTTTGGAGATGATCCCCCAAGACTAAATCTAATTCAAAGCCAGTGCCTCTGTGAAAGGTAAACAAAGATTTGATCCGGGAGAAAACTCTTCAAGGAAGCTGTCATGGTATGATCAAGCAAGAAGAGACATGGAAGTGGAAGAAGCAGAAATAGCTCAACTTGAAGCCCTCATTGTAAAGAGACTGCCAAGAGGATCTGGTAAGTATGAAGGAAAATTACCCTTTAAGTGCTTCAATTGCAATAAGATTGGTCATTTTTCCTCAAGATGTCCAAAAAGATCTACAAGGTCAAATTCTAACAAAAAAAGGTTCCAAAAGAATTGTTATTATGTTCATGAAGAAGATGATAATGAAGGAGTAACAGATGATGAATCAGAGATAGGAAACAAATCCAGAAATGAATGGGTGTTTATTGCCATCAAGGAAGAAGATCCAATGTCATCTGAATCTGTCAATCATAAGGTTGTAGAAAGAGCTTTGGCTGCCCAAGTTGAAGAAAAGGATGATCGAGTTATTGACAGTGGATGCTCTCACTATATGACAGGTGACAAGAACAAGTTCTTAGATTTGGAAAAGTATGAAGGAGGAATGGTAAAGTTTGGTGATAATTCTGCTGGTAGAATCAGAGGTAGGGGAACTATTTCTTTTGATGGAAAGAACAAAACCGGTAATGTACTATATGTTGAAGGATTGGAGCACAATCTTCTCAGTGTTGGACAGTTGGTGGACAAAGGTTATGATCTCCAGTTCAAGAATGGAAGATGCAGGATCTTTAAAAGTTCTGGAACTGAGATTGCATCCGGTACTCAAACAAAAGGTAATATCTTTCATCTAGTTGGTACTAATAAAAGTTGTATGTTTGTTCAAGTTGATTAGAGTTGGCTATGGCATAGAAGGATGTGTCATGTAAATTTTGATAACATCATCAAGATAAGCAATACTCAAGCTGTAAGAGATCTTCCAATATTGGTAAAACCTACAAATAGTTTGTGCAAAGAATGTCAGCTAGGTAAATAGAGCAGAGTCTCATTCAAAAGCAAGGATCAGTCCTCTACCGGATTATTGGAATTAGTTCATACTGATCTATGTGGTCCGACAAGAATCAAGAGTATGCAAGGTGATAGATACTTCATGTTACTGATTGATGATCATTCCCGGATGATGTGGGTTACCTTTCTGAAAGAGAAATAAGAAGCTTTTGAGAAGTTCAAAATCTTCAAGGCTATGGTAGAGAATCAAACTAGATTAAAACTAAAATGTCTGAGGTTTGATAGAGGTGGTGAATTCACATCCGATGAATTCATAGATTTTTGTGAGAAGCATGGTATAAAGAGACAGTTATCCATTCCTAGGACTCCACAGTAGAATGGAGTAGTAGAAAGAAAGAATCGGACCATTTAGGAAGCATCCAGGACAATGATGATGGAAGCAAATGTTCCCCAAATGTTTTGGAGAGAAGCTGTCAGCACTGCAATCTACACTCTCAATTGAGTTCAAATCAGAAGCAATACTGGTAAGACTCCTTCTGAACTTTGGTTTGGCATCACTCCTACTGTGAGATATTTTAGAGTATTTGGTAGCAAATGTTACATTAAAAGAGATGAAGATCTAGGAAAGTTTGATGCTAGAAGTGATGAAGGAATTTTCTTGGGTTACTCCACTCAAAGCAAAGCATACCGGTGTTACAATAAGAGACTGAGAAAGATGATAGAAAGTACAAATGTGAAGGTTGATGAAGGAATTGAGAAGCCCTCAAGGTTTTATGAATATGATGAAGATGATCAGAATGGTACTCTAGTTTAAGGAGCTCAATCCTCTTCTGAAAATTAGATTCAGACTGATCCAGTAAATCAGGAAGAAGAAATAGGTCTGAATGAGCTTGATCAAGAAACAGAAGTGCAAGAAACTTCCAAAGTTCCAAGGTATGTAAGACTGAACCACTCTGAAGATCAGATCATAGGTGACAAAAGCAAAGGTGTGCAAACTAGAAGGACAATTGCTCAAAATTCAAATGAATATTGTCTGATTTCAAAGATTGAGCCTAAGACAATAAATGAAGCCTGCAATGATGAAATTGGACCAAAGCAATGGAGGAAGAGCTGATGCAAATTGAGAAAAATCACACTTGGGATCTTGTTCCCAGACCTAGAAACAAGAATGTGATTGGAACCAAATGGGTCTTCCAGAACAAACTAAATGAAGTTGGTGAGGTAATCAGAAACAAAGCCAGATTGGTCTGCAAAGGCTACTCTCAAATAGAAGGAATTGATTTTGAAGAAACCTTTGCTCCGGTGGCTAGAATTGAAGTAGTCAGATTATTTCTTGCATTTGCTGCCTTCAAAGACTTCAAGGTATATCAAATGGATGTCAAGTCTGCCTTCCTAAATGGTGATTTGGAAGAAGAAGTATACATTGAGCAACCGGATGGATTTCAATTGTCTGATCATGGTGATATGGTATGCAAGTTGAAGAAAGCACTGTATGGATTGAAGCAAGCCACAAGAGCTTGGTATGAAAGATTGGATAAACATCTTATGTAGATTGGTTTCAACAAAGGTATTGCTGATAGTAACTTATATTTTAAAATTGATCATGAAAACATCTTGATTGTCGAAGTATTTGTTGATGATATCATCTTTGGAGGAAAAGATAGCATGTGTAAAACTTTTGCAAATCAAATGAAAAGTGAGTTTGAGATGTCTATGCTTGGTGAAATGAATTTCTTCTTGGGTCTGCAAATTACTCAAACAAAGAAAGGGATCTTCATCTCTCAGACCAAATATGTGAAAGAATTGTTGAGGAAATTTGGGATGGAAGATTCAAAGCCAATGAATACTCCCATGGCAACCGGATGCAAGTCAAGCAAAGATGATGACTCTCCTAAGGCAGACCAGACAAAGTACAGATCAATGATTGGTGGATTGTTGTATCTCACTCAAACTAGACTGGATATTATGCAAGTTGTTGGTCTTGTTGTTAGATTCCAGGCTGATCCCAGAGAATCTCATGTCATGGCAATCAAGAGAATTTTTAGATATCTAAAAGGGACAATGGAGTATGGTTTGTGGTATCCTAAAGATCATGATTTCTCTCTTCATGCATACACAGATGCAGATTGGGCAGGAGATGTGGATGACCAGAAGAGTACCAGTGGTGGAGCATTCTTTTTGGGAAAAAGATTGGTTTCTTGGCTAGGCAAGAAACAAGATGCAATAGCTCTGTCTAAAGCTAAAGTAGAATACATTGCAGCAGCAGGTTGTTGCACTCAAGTTTTATGGATGAAGTATATGCTAAGAGATATTAAAGTTGAGTATGAGGAGCCTATCACAATTTTCTGTGATAATTCAAGTGCAATAAATATTTCTAAGAATCTAGTGTTGCACTCTAAGACTAAGCATATATCTATCAAGTTTCACTTTCTGAGAGAGCAAGTGAACAAGGATGAAGTTAGACTGGAGTTTGTGCCTTCTAAGGATCAAATTGCAAATATCTTTACTAAACCTCTTCCCAAGGACTCTTTTGAGTTTCTCACGGAGAAGTTAGGGGTTATTGCCCCTCCAGTGATGAACTAGGATGTACTAATGTGCATCAGTCTGGTGGATATCACAGTCATATCTTGTGATCCAGATTGGTGATGGGGAGCTGCTACTCAAGGAGAGCAGCTGGTATGATTCTGATGTGTTCAAGTTGCAAGTATGAGCCCTTTGCCATTGATGTCAAAGGGGGAGAGAAGACATGTGAAAAACAAGTGGTTGATGATCAAAGGGGGAGCAGTAAAGAAAGAGAAGTCATATAAAGAGTTGCTGCTAATAGGGGGAGTTGTGATAGAAAGGAGTTCTTGTCTTGATGGTTTTTCACATCATATGTTGCCATCAATGACAAAGGGGGAGATTGTTGTAAGTATGAGGATAACTAGTGTTGTCATTGATGTCAACATACTCATATTGCATTAATGAGAAGGATTGGATGAGCTGTGTATTGAGAAAATTAGTCTCAATCAAGAATAGTGAAGAATAGTGATGATAGTAAGGTAAAAGTCTAAGATAAGATGAAGATCAGAAGATGCGGTTTAAAGGGTTTGCAGATATGAGTCTTGAGATGATCTAGTCAAGTTTTCAGAGGTCCACATAACGATATGAAGAAGTTATGATTGCTCTATTAGAACTGGTTCCAGTAGATGTTCAGTGATGACAGAGTGTCACAAATTGGTCCGGTGAACTCCGGAATTGCATTATCTCATTCTGTGGATTGGAGGTAGTGTTGAAGAAGTCCATGTGAAGTGACAACTAGATTTGTTCATGGTTTGGAGGTCCAGACGCACCTTTCTCATTATGACAGTGATGACAGACTGTGTTCTTGAAGTTCCAGATGAAGAAGAGAAGAATTCCAGTAAGCTGATAAAGTGCAAATGTTCTTGGTGACTCAGGAAATGTTTTGGTGATCCTTGGATCGTGTACAATTCTTATTGGTGGTCTGCATTGAAGTTAGAATTTAGATTTGATGTAAAGACCACCGGTTGTTGGTGTTCTTCCTGAGACAAGCTGATCGGATGTATTACACGTCTTCCGGATGATATAAAAGTGTTTGCCAACTTAGATGATTATTCCTAAGTCGATGCCTCATATAAATAAAGGATTGTGAAGTCATTCCAAAGTGTGAATTGTGTGGATGAGTGTGGTATAGCGAAGAAGAAGAGCGAAAGGCAAAGCTTGGGCTTAAATGGAACTGATCCAGGCATGGTAAAGATGTCAATCTCCAGTTCAAGTTTGTGATACTTGATTACTTTGTAGACAGTGTGTCTCTTGTAGGCAGTGTGCCTCTTGTGAGCAGTGTGCTTGGGTAGTGAGCCCTAATTAGCATGTGCCATCTATTTTTCTTATTCTTCTAACAGAGAATAATCCTTGGTTTAATCACCCCGTGGTTTTTCCCTTAACTGGGTTCTCCACGTCAAAATCTTGGTGTCTCATGTGTTGATGTGTATCTACTCTGGTGTTTATGCTTTATGCTTTCATGAATGATAAATTGCTATGCTATTGAATAACAAAGTGGATTTAAGTGTTTGAGTTGAAGCAAATTTAGGATAACTGGTTCACCCCCCCTCTCAGTTATCAACAGGGTCGCCCCTAGGTGACCCTAGGTCACCCGAGGGAGATCCGGACTGGACAGGGTCTGATGCAGAAAAATAGGTTAGGAGATGCAAGAAGAGAAGAAAAGGAGGGGTTTTGCTTCAAGAAATAGGTCAGTCATGTGGAAGAATCCAAATCTCCACTTGCATCTGCAGGATCTACTAGGGGAGATTTGGAAATAATAGGGGGAGATTTGGATTGGTTGGGCGAAACTAAAAATTGAAAGTGGGAGATGGATAGGGAGACCTCTAGAAGGCTTCTAGGAGGTGCACAAGATGAAAAATATAGGGGAGAGATGACAACTCACCTACAAGACACTCACAAGGCTTAGGAGCAAGGTCGAAAGCTTAGAAAATGCAAGTCGACAAGTGTCGCAACAAGTGTCAAAAAGCGTCGTAAATGGGGAGAGAGAGAAATTGACAAAGAAGAAAACAACACAAGACAAGCAAGAGGAGACGTTATCAAGAGGTTTGCTCCTTAAAGGACATTATTTCATGCTTACATGTACGTGACAAGGATTTGAATCATCATAGGGGTCCTCGTGGAGGCTGTGTGTGATTTTTGTGCTTACATATTTGCCCCCTCGAGGACAGTAGTCTACATGAAAGGTAGGTACCGTACCCAAACTAGGCCTTACCTATTGTCAATTTTTCTACAATTTGTACCGGCAATAACTAGTATTAGTCTGACATTTAAATATATTAAAATGAATGATGGAAATGGAAATGATGAACTTACCATGGATCGTTTGAGTTCGACTAGTTGCTTGCCTTTGTCAGTTTGGACCTATAGAGATGAGAGCACGCAAAACAATACACAAAATGGATGCATATTAAAAGCAAAGAATTGTTAGGGTAAAATGTGGTTTAATCAAATGAATAATATAAAACCCAAACATCAACAGAATAATGAAAACAAGAAAGATTCAATGAAATGAAGCAATGAAGAACACAATGCAAACCTTCCCTATTTCAAAGCTTCTGTTGTTCGCCTATTACAATCGTCCTTTGCTGATGAAGTAGGCCCTCAGAGGGTGCACTCTTTTAGCTGCGTTGTAGGATGTCGATAGTAAATGGCTATGTTGATGAATATGCCAAGAAGATGAGCTTCAAAGCAACAATGGTGATCTCAAGCAAATAGTATTGGGGTGCCAAAGGCGCGTGGGTAGAATTCTGCAGAGTAACAATACGAATAGCCTGGATGAATAGAATGGAGGGATGAAGCTTCTTTTATAGACTCAGAAGAATGAGAATCAACGGTTGAGAGGAGCTATGATGATCAACGGCTGAGGATGGTTGAGGAATGTGCAACCAATAGAAATATGACAAGTGTCTCATCTCCATCATGAAAGAGGGGATTTGACAACATTGATTGGAGAGTTAACTCTTTTAACTGAACAGTTAACAAACTTGATTAGTCAGTTGGAAGAATGAATTATGGAATTGACTGAATTGATTGAGGGATTAACTCAATTGACTGGTTAGTTAACATTTTTGATTGATTAGTTAACTAACTTTTGATTTGAGAAGAAATAGGACATGTGGGTGAGGGGGAAAATAGGTAATTAAATATTTAATACATTTAATTACATGTGCAACCCAATGAGGTGGACAAAGTGAGGTGTAAGTGTGAGGTAAATTTTTGGAATTAGAACTTAGGATAGAGAAATTTGGATTAATTAAATAATTTATGATTATTTAATTGTGTGAGACATTTAGAAGAATTTAGGGATTTTAATTAAATAAATTAAATTTATTTAATTATGGAATAGTGAACTGCTTAAATAAATTTAGAATATTTATTTAATTGGTAGAAGAATGGGAATAAATATTTAGAATATTTATTTAGTTGAATTGTGTCATTTTTAGGCGTATACAAGAACTAATCTAAAAATGCATAAATGAATTGAGCTAAGGGCAAACAAAGCAAGCCAAATTGTGAGATTGAAGAAAAATGGCGACGGAATCGTTTGTGTGAGCAGTCATTAGAAAGATAACGTCAAGGAGATCGCAAAGATGCCCGCCTCTTATTCAATCGCGAAGAATTGGGTATACAATTAGTGAAAAACCCCTCTCTAAACCTTAGTTTGAATTTTGTGAAAAATCTCTTGAAATTGTCTATTTTTGATGATTTTTCCTATTGCATTGCGTTTGTCTCATCATTTAGAGCAAGATTGGTTTTTCATTTTCTAAAATCGGTCAAAAAATGAGGTTTTTAGAGCAGTTTTTGGTTGAGGGATCCACCTTTAGGGTCGCCCCTTTTGTCAGGAAGGGTCAACTAGGGGAGATCCTAAAAAGTAGTTGGGTCGCCCAGGGGAGACCCTGAAAAACACCTGGGTTGCCCAGGGGTGACCCTGTTGGACTAATTTTTGACTGCATTTGATGTTGTTTAACACTTGTTTCACTCTGATCTGACATGAATTGGTCACTGTATTTACCTATTTATTGTAATTTTGAAGGTTTATATGCTTTTTTTGTGTAAGGTTTTCTACAGTTTTATGATTTTTAGGGATTTTTACAAGTTTACGAGATATAATCTAAAGTTCTTTTTTGATTTTGTAGGACATGCATATCTGATGGAATGTCTGCCGAGAGTAGAGATGGCTCTCAGGGATGTTTGCTTCATTGAGTACTGAGGATCATGCTATTCTAAAGAGGGCAGGCCTAGCTAGAGTTTGTCATGTGCCTGTGATTCATCCTGTATCTTGTATATGCTATGACATTTTGACTTACTGGGATGCTGACAGAAACACGTTTAGGTTCTCACAGATTTTTGGAGAGTGGACTATCACTCTATATGATGTGTATTGTATACTCGGGGATCCTATGAGAGGACAACCTTTGTCTCTTCCAGTTAGTGAGTACCTTTCTCTCTTCCACTTAGCGAGTCCTATGAGGACAAGGCTTCTTGGGCTGCATTCATGGGGTTAATCACCCCGGGGATCAGATAAGAGTCTAGCTTACCTCCGTGCCATGGCTCTGTATCACACTTTTGATGAGGTTCCTGATTGGATTGATTGCATTGAGGCTATTGGGAGACAAGGCCTTGGCTCATCTGAGATGGTGCTGGGCACCCATCATTCGTGAGATTAAGGAGGGAACTATTTATGCTTAGGGCCCTGACATATTGGCTATGGTTTACAGAGATTTCTATCAAATTTCACGGTGAGGGGCTCTAGCTTTTAGCCACTCTTCTTTGATTATGGCATAGATATTTGAGCACATGAGACCCTACCAAAAGCTCATTCTGCTTCTAGATAGATGATTACCGAGAGCGGCGAGGTGGATGCATGTTGGTCACTTTGATGCTACTTTACCCATTGTTGCAACTCTTACAGATGAGGACATGATCTTTGATCCTTATCGCGATATGGAGGGAGCTTGGGCCTGAGATAGTGAGATCAAAGAGTATTGTCACGGAGTATCCGAGATCATAGACTGTAATGGTCTAGTTGAGGCTCATCAGCTTGATCATGTCTTACACTAGTTTGGCGAGGATATCCCTGAGGACTTGCCCCTAGTGTCTACTTGTTATAGGACCATTCAGGAAATGGGTGAGATTGGATAGAGAAATGTCATTTGGACTCCTTTGACTCCAGGCATCTTCATTACTAGGGTCTCTAAAGGAGGATGGAAGGGAGGGAGAGGGACTCCTTCCTGATCTTTGATTATGACTATTGACTTAGAGTCCAATGATGAGGACTACGTTCCAAATAGTAATGATTGATCAGATGAGGCCCTTCCTGAGGATGAGGATTTTGATGACATTGATGATTCAGATGATGTTCCTAATATCCCTGAAGGTCCTCCTATTGTTCCTATACCTCCTCATTCAGATGAGGTGATGCATCAGTTTGACCTTGATTGGCATCCTGGTGACCATGTAAGTTTTGCCTATTCGCTTTTTACGTAGCTTTGTCCTTTCTCTTTTTATGGAGAGTTGACTTGGTCCTCTTTTGATTCGCTATTTTAGGCAATGTTAGAGAGTGGAGGGACTTTGTTCGTGAAGTCAATGTTGGATTAGCTTCTCCCTTCACTAGGATGACTCATGATTAGCTTTTACTAGATGATCCTGGTGTGCCCCCTGCTGCTAGACGACACACTGACATTTTTGCTCCTATCTACCATGGGTGCCAAATAACTACAGAGTTGAAGACCCGGGTTGACATGCTTAAGGGTGAGAACTAGGTACTCTAAGAGATGACTCGCCTTAATTTTGGATGATGTGATGCTAGCATGGAGGGGCCTTCACAGTCACATGCTCATAGTAGAGCACCTCACTCTCATAGGTCTCATGGAGTGACAAGTGGTATTCATAGACAGAGGAGCCGGAGTCCTAAGGGTTCCATTGGGGGGAACTGCCTTTGATTTTCTTTCTTAAAATTGTGCTCTCTTGCATGGGGAGCCTCTATTTTTCTCGAGAGCATCTTGTCTTAGCTCTTTGATACCCTTGTATATGTAAACTTTGGATGTATCTTATGAAAGTTTATCCTCTTATGGTTTTCTCCCATCGAATTAGTACTCATCTCTTGTGCATGTTTGGAGGTTTTTGGGAACTTTTTTATTATGTTTGACCTAACTCTTTTAACGATGCAAGTATGATAACAATGACATGTTTTTGTAATTTTTTGTGACATATATATGAGATGCAGTTCACAATATGATAATGCAAGAACACAAGAAATGTTGTAAATGAAACTTCTACTCTTATGGAATGTCACGAGTTATGACATTGACTTTATTGCTTTGAGACTCTTTTTCTGATTTTGGTATGAATGCATTATGGAACAAACAACATGAATGCTCTTCAGTATGATTTTCAATCCAAGGGATTGCGATTTGGCCTGATATAAGAGATCTATTCAAGGATGTGAGATAGGATATAGAAAAACTCTAGTGGGGGGAAATGAAAATGGAGCGTTTCTGATTTCTAAACTTTGCTAAAGGCTAAACACTAATCCTTATCTAGATAAGACAAATTGACAAGCTTTTAACTTAGATGAGTAGCAAATTTTATTGGTGTTCACTAGACTTAGATCATAGATGGCAAGAAAAGTAGACCTGGGGTAAAGGATAAATGGGAAAAATAAGGGTCCCCAGATAGAAGACGATCCAAGAGACTACTAGACTCTTCAGTTTTGCTCAACTAGTGCGTGTGTGTGCTTTGTACCTCTCTTTCTCTGTTAGAATGTCACCCTAGAGCCTTCGAGCTTAGACTGATCTCCACACAAGAGTACAAACATTTAGCAATCTTCTCTCTTTCACTCTTTTTTTTTGTATCTCTCTTTTTTTTCTTTTCACTTTTTTTGTATTTTCCTCACTTGATTTTTCTCATTTTTTTGGATTTTTTGGACTTTTGAAGAAATGAATACTTTTTGGAACTTTTGATATGCAATGCTTCAATCTCTCAATTCTCACTTTTGACACTCTTATTTTGATCACTCATTTTTATTCACTCGAATCTTAGATTGCTTCCTTCAGAGTTTTGATCTTCTTGACATTTTTGGCCAGGAAAGATAAGGGGCTGAGCACCACCTAAAGTTTTTGTAATCTAGTTGGACTTCTCTAATACTAGGGAAGAATTGGGAAGGTCTACTTGCAAGCTTCCTTTGAACACTGTAGGTTTGAATACTGACTTTGTTTAGACCTAACATCTTGACTTATTAAGACTGGGATTAGTGTAAAGCTAAGAGCTAGGCTTTGATTAGAATCACTGGGAATGAAGGGGGATAATGGCGATTGTGAAAGTAGGGAATCTCTAGGTCCTGAAAGGATGACGTATATCTAGACAACATTAGACTCCATACTGAAAAGAAAATAGTACAAGAGCAAGTCACTAACAGTAATGCAAGATGAACAGAATGATACTGAAATGCAAGAAACAAATTGTTTTTGACATTTTGATGATTTTATAATTTTTTTTTGTATTTTTATGTTTTCCTGATTTTTTTGGTTTTTTAGACATAATATTTCTTGAGGTGAAAGGCATTGACTGTTTTGCCAAATTCCTCTGCCTCCATTGTGCACAAGAGATAGGCACCATTTCTGACATCTTCTTTGACCATCTAAGGACCTTTCCAATCTTCCAAAAAAGTTCTTTTTCGTCTTCTTTTCTTATTCTTTGTACTACCTCTTCTTAGGACAAGTTCTCCTATTCTGTAAGGTTTGTCATTTGAGTCTACTGCTACCAACTCGATGGTTTCTCTTGGAATCGTGAGACGAAGTAAGTCTCGGAAGGCTGTTGATGAGGAGTCCAATACAGGACTCCATCACAATTTAATAGCTCTGCTAATAGGTCGAACTGTTCTTGCATATAGATCTTCACATCTGATCTTTCTTAGATTCTTTGTAAAAATTAGAACAGATCTAGGGGAGTTTGTGGCTTCCTTTGCTCATTAGGAGGGACAAAGCTTATACTTGTCCTCCCCTTTGGCTCTAGTCTTAAGTCCATGGTGTATCCGATGTAACTTTTTGGTAACTCAAAAATGACAGGGTCGTCAACACCAACTGCCACTCTCGTCTTCCATTCTCTATGAAAGATACCTTCGCTTTCTTCATCTTCATCAAGAAGCCTTTCAACCATCTTGATTTGTACCAGAGGTGCTTCCCATTCACTAAGTTCGTTTGATTGAACCGAGGCAGAGGTGGTTGGTTTTTCTTACGGTTGTGATACCACAAACATCCTAGGTAGCATTCCTATAATATTGGTTGATTCATTATCAATAGAATGCGCTTCTTCCATGAGTGCTTCTAGTTGATGTGAACCCTCTGTTGGTGTGAGAGGTTCATATGATTCTATCTCTTATGGTTTCTCGGGGACATGTGATTCGTTTAGTGGTGATAGTGGAGTATAACTTTCTATCATGTCTTCCTCAGCATCTGAGAAAGCGTGTGAGTCTACATTTCTCAGATCTAGTGTAATGGTTTGAAAGACTGGTCCTTCAGTTCTATGAGGCTTCTCCCCTATGCAAGGGAAGAGTTTGTAGGCCTCTTGAAAGTCAATCATGACTACCTTTAAAGGGAATTGGAGTGGTTCATCCCGTTCAATTAATTCCATGATCTCAATCATCTTTTCTTTAGGAACCATTTCCTTTTGTCTTGGTAATGGCTCATTCTTTAAAGTTTTGATTTTTGTAGCGTTTATGGTCTTTTCTGGGACCTCCATTCATTTGATGCATATGGACTGAGGTGTAGGGTCAGGGACGGTTAGCTTATTGGTAGGGAGTTTGAAGTCTATGGGGATACATGTGTGTTTGTTTGGTGTGTTCCTCTTTAACATACTAAAAGGTTCTGGATCTCCCTTTTCGACATACACTTTCCCTAAGTGAAAAAATTGAGCTTCTTGAAACAATGTGGATGGCACAGCCTTCATTCTGTGTATCCATGGCCTTCAAGGATCAAGTTATATCCCGTGTCCTTATCTATGACATAGAAAGTGGTTGGAATGGTTTTGGGTCCCAAAGTCACTGGAAGGGTAATTTTACCTATGGTGGCAACCTTTAGATTATCATATCTGCTTAGAGTGTCTCGTGAGGTGGTGATATTGGTGTGTCCATAGCCCATCCTCTCCAATAGGGAGAAGGGAACTATATTCACTACGGCCCCATCATCGATTAATGTTTGTTTGATGCACATGTCGTAGATCCACACTTAGAGATATAGTGTAGGGTCTCCTTTTTTGTTAACTCTGCCTTGGAAGGCATCTGTTGTAAGTCAAAGAAGAACCCTGGATCTTTGAGTTCTAAGTTTGGTGGACTAAGGTCATAGTCCACGTGATTGATTTGCTCACTAGGTGGTGGCGTAATTTGGTCGAGGTATTTTAAACCTATTGCCTTTAGCAATGTTGAGTGATGTGAAGGGGAGTTCCTGAGTAAGTCGATGAATAAAATTTGCACATATGTTTTCTTTAAGTCTTCCATGAGCTCATAAGGTCTGATTGGAGCTGGTACTAGCTCTACTACTGAAACGATACTTTCATATGTTTTTATTCTCTCATTTTCATCCTCATGGTCTTCCTCTTCTTCTTCGTTGTGCATAATCTTGACTAATCCCATTATCATAGCTTCTCCTTTTTGTCCCAATTACGATGGGATTTTGGGGTTAATACTCTAAGTTGTCTTGTTTTGGTTTTTGATTTCTGTATCTTTATGTGCGAGGAACGGGTCCTAATAAATTTTCATGTTTGCATTTTGTGGTGCTATTGGAGCTTGATTTTGTCTTGTATCTTTATTATCTAGGCCAACCTCCTGTGGATTTTAGAACATTTCTATGAATAAATGATGTTGGTCTTCCGGAAACCTTGCTATGAATCTATTATATTCTCTAAAGGATTCTATGTTGTGCCCCCTTGTTCTATGAAAAGAACAAAATTGATTGAACTCGTATGGGGGTCTTTTGTATCTTCCATCGTTTTTTGTTCCCATTTCCATTGCGGTTCTAACTTTGGTAATTGTCTCGAGGGTAGTACCCATTGTTTCTAGGTCAGATGGTGTTTATGTGAGGAGGATAGTAATCTCTCCCATTGTAATCATCTTTTATCTTCTTGATTGGGGGTTGATCCATCACCCCATCTGTGGTTGCGCTCCTATTATTTTTGAGAATTTTAATGACAGAGGTATTGTTTCCTGTGTCTTCCTTTATTACCTTTCCGTTTGACCCGTAGACCTTTCTACCACTGTCGATGGTGGCTTGGTCAATCCTTAAAGCACTTTCTAATGCTTCTTTGTAGGATTTATACGGTAATTTTTGAACATCTTCTCTCATGTCCTTGTTAAGGGCATGCAAGAAGAGATCGCATAGTTCTCGATGGGAGATATAGTGTAGGGTCTCCTTTTTTGTTAACTCTACCTCAGAAGGCATCTATTGTAAGTCGAAAAAGAACCCTGGATCTTTGAGTTCTAAGTTTGGTGGATTGAGGTTGTAGTCCACATGATTGATTTACTCACTAGGTGGTGGCGTAATTTGGTCGAGGTATTTTAAACCTATTGCCTTTAGCAATGTTGAGCGATGTGAAGGGGAGTTCCTAAGTAAGGCAATAAATGAAATGTGCGCATATGTTTTCTTTAAGTCTTCTATGAGCTCCTAAGGTTCGATTGGAGATGGTATTGGCTCTACTACTAAAACAATACTTTCATATGTTTTTATTTTCTCATTTCCATCCTCATGGTCTTCCTCTTCTTCTTTGTTGTGCATAATCTCAACTAATCCCATCATCCTAGCTTCTCCTTTTTGTCCCAATTGTGATGGGATTTCAGGGTTACTACTCTGAGTCGTCTTGTTTTAGTTTTTTGTTTTTGTATCTTTATGCACGGGGAATGGATCCTGATAAATTTTCATGTTTGCATTTTGTGGTGCTATTGGAGCTTGATTTTGTCTTGTATATTTGTTATCCGGGCCAACCTTTTGTGGATTTAAGAACATTTCTATGAATAAATGTTGTTGGTCTTTCGAAAACCTTGCTATGAATCTATTATATTCTCTACAGGATTCTGTATTGTGCCCCCTTGTTCTATGAAAAGAACAAAATTGATTGAACTCGTATGGGGGTCTTTCGTATCTATCATTGTTTTCGTTCCCGTTTCCGTTGCGTTTCCAACTTTGGTAATTGTCTCGAGGGTATCACCCGTTGTTTCTAGGTCAATCTATGGTGTTTATGTTAGGAGGATAGTAATCTCTCCCATTGTAATCATCTTTTATCTTCTTGATTGGGGGTTGATCCGTCACCCCATCTGTGGTTGTGCTCCTATTATTTTTGAGAATTTTAACAACAGAGGTATTGTTTCCTATGTCTTCCTTTATTAGCTTTCCGTTTGACCTGTAGACCTTTCTACCACTGTCGATGGTGGCTTGGTCAATCCTCAAAGCACTTTTCAATGCTTCTTCGTAGGATTAATATGGCAATTTTTGAACATCTTCCCTCATGTCCTTGTTAAGGGCATGCAAGAAGAGATCACATAGTTCTCGATGGTCCATGTTTGGAGCACTAGTTGAAGAGTAGAGGACTTGCCTTCATCAGGTGATAAAGTGTGCTACAGATTCGTTTGGTTCTTGTTTCATTGTGAGGAATTCTATGATCTCTATTTTAACGAGTTTGTTCACGTCGAATTCCATGACAAACTCTCTAATTAATTGTTTGAATGAATGGATTGAAGCTTCTGGGAGACGATAATACCAATCCAAAGCGATGCCTTCAAGAGTTTTCAGGAAGATCTTTGCTACGACCCCATCCTAAGGTAGGAGTTCTCTTATGGCCGTGGTGTAGGCTTTAATGTGGGAATTTGGATCTCCCTCTCCTTTGAACTTGGGGAGATCTGGCAATGATCGAGGTAATTGCACACTTCTTATGTTTTGGTCCAAAGGTTCTTTCAAATATTCAAGATACATTCCTAGAATGGCACTTTGAGATTACGGGGTTGATAGTAATAACCCTATAGGTGGGTTTTGATAACCCATTGTTGGATTTGTTGGATTGTTTTGAATAGGAGGATTCCCATTCAGACATGTATCATTGGTAGCATTCTGTGAATAATAATTGAGGTAGGGAGGATTTTGTTATGCCCCCTAGTCCTATTCATGGGACTTTTGTCTTCTTTCAGGAACAGCTTGCTCCACTTCCAGGATTCTAATTCTCTGTACTAGAGTTGCAATAAGATCTGCAAGAGTATTAGCTCTAGGTGTTTCTTCATTTCTAGGATGTTCTTGTTGAGCATTTTCATGGTGATACGCTTCCTCACGTGCAGCATTTTATTTTTGTTCTTCTTGTAAGGCAATTCTCAATGCCTCTTGAGCGTCTTTGGTTTCTTGCAGATGTTTTTCTAACCATTTAACCTCCTCATCAAGATGAGTATTTGATGTACTTGTAGAAGGTTGTTTAGGTCAATGTATCTCTGACCTTATCCTTCTTGCTTTATGTGGTGCATTTGGTATGGCTGGGTTGTTTTCTCAAGCTGGATTGTTGAAAGATAGAGAATGCTTGGATTCTCTTTGATCTTGTTCATAATCAGAATCTTTGTAGTTGTAACAGTTGGTGATTGGTGCATCAAGTTGTGGCGGCACATACCTATCAAATGAGGGAGTTTTCAGTTCTCTTGAGGGAATGTTCCCTTGGTTAAAGTTAGGTTCTGTCATATTTGGGGGTGCCATGGACACCACAGAATAAATGGAATGGATGATGGTGTAAGCGATAGAAGATGAAGCGGCTATGCAGAGAAGTGAAAGAATGTTTTGAAGTTTCTATTAACTATTTGAAATGTTTAAAATGGGAACACAAAATTACCCATCCTCGAAGGATTTGCAATTTCACGTCAGGTTCAACAAAATATGTATGCTCAAAATCATGACTTCGGTTGCTTGGGGCTGTCAAGTCAGATTTTGGCATGCACACAGACCCTGCCCTCCTTATCATGGGGTGATCCACCACATCACTCTCGCTCATGTGGAAGTAGCCAGTCGAGAGGAGGCAAGACACGATGGGGGTCTGGCTCAATGGAGAGCTGGACTTCGCAGAGAGGGGTTGGCAAGTACTGCAGCCCGTGTTGTTGTGTGCTGAGTTGTATGTTTCGTTTGATTGTGGTTGTAGTTGAGATAACCCTATGACCCAAAGGGTTACTAGTTTCTCTTCTCCTGTTGGGATTTCTAAGATTCCATCTATGTGTGGGTAAACGATTATTTTCATTGATGTCCTCTTGTCTTTGTATACATTGAACAAGTTCTTGTTGTACTTGGTGTAGTCTAGTTTCTTCCAACAATAAGAGGACGAATGGGTCTCCTTGTGGTAGGATGAATGTTTCTTGTTGTGGTCATGAACAGATCTCCTTGATATCATCACGAATAGCCCTCACCCACTCTCCCCTTACTCCTAAGCACATTCATGAATCAGGATAGAAGTAAATGTGTGATTACTAACCTTAACTAGATATAGGGTTGTTGACCTAGGGTTTGACTTTTGAGTTTTGACTTGTTTTTACATCGTGATGGTATCAAGGGTTTGTTTGGATCGTTTTGACTGTGGTTACCTCATGATGGAATCAAGGGTTTGTAATTTTGTCTAGTCTATGGTTTCTATATGCATGCAAACTATATGATATGCAAAACATTTTTTTTGGGTATCTTTAGTATTTTGGAAATGAAAGTGCTTTTAATCTATGAAAGGGAAATATGTATGCAATCTAATATGATTTTTCTAATGAAAAGTTAATCTATGTTTTTTTGTGTGTTTTTGATGATTTAGAAGTAATCTAATCTAAAGTAAAGGGAAAATGCTTCTTCTAATAATCTAGATCTAGAAATATGAAAGAAACTAATCTAACATGCAAGATCTAATTATCAAGGAAAAAGCAATGCTTTACTATTCCCAAGAGAAAATTTGATTCTCTAATTACTATGAATTTGAACAAAATTAATGAAGGAGCCTAGAAGAAATGAAGATTTGTTGACTCCACTACCCACAGCAATCCTTGTAATTGGCAACCTTGAGTCCTTTTGTGGCAGCGGGTGATCCTCTTGACGACAAAATGATACAGAGAAGCAAAAAGAAGCTTTGATGAAGCTTGTATGAGCTCAATGAGAGCTTGTATTGAGCACAATGGAATATAATGAAGTAGCGTAGCATTGCTTGGTTGAACAATTAAAGAAAAAGGCATCTTCATCCTGTAAGAGCATTTGAATGCTAAGTTGGAGAGCAAAAATTGGTAAGAGCTATGTGCACAATGAATTTGCCTCCCTTTATGCTTGAGGGAGGGGGGTATTTATAGGTTTAGAAGAAGGGATTGATTAAGGAGTTAACTCATTTGATTGATGAGTTAACAAGGATTGGTTGGGGAGTTCACTAGATTTATTACCCAGTAAACTCAATTGATTAGAGAGTGATGAAGCAAAGATAGCTTATCACTAGAGAGGAAATGGAGGTGAGGGAATGCATGAGATTGATTAAAGAGTTAATTTGAGATCAAATAGAGCTTATTATGCATGTGTGGGTGCATGAAATAGTTAACTCTATATTAGGCATCAAAAACCATGCAAACTGGAAGAAAAACAGGTGAAAAAGGAGCAAAAATGAGTGAGAAATGCGAGATTTTCCAAAATGGCAGGGTTGCCCCTTTTGCCAGTAGGGTCGCCCGGGGGAGATTCGGACTGGATAGGGTCTAATGTAGAAAAATAGATTGGGAGATGCAAGAAGAGAAGAAAAGGAGGGGTTCTGCTTCAAGAAATAGGTTAGTCATGTGGAAGAATTCAAATCTCCACTTGCATCTATAGGATCTCCCGAGGGAGATCTGGAAATAATAGGGGGAGATTTGGATTGGTTAGGCAAAACTGAAAACCAAATGTGGGAGATGGATAGGGAGACCTCTAGAAGGCTTCTAGGAGGTGCACAAGATGAAAAACATAGTGGAGAGGTGAAAACTCACCTACAAGACACTCACAAGGCTTAGGAGCAAGGTCAAAAGCTCAAAAAATGCAAGTTGACAAGTGTCACAACAAGTGTCGAAAAGTGTCGCAAATGGGGAGAGAGAGAAATTGACAAAGAAGAAAACAACACAAGACAAGCAAGAGGACATGTCATCAAGAGGTTTGTTTCTTAAAGGACATTATTTCACGTATACATGTACATGACAAGGATTTGAATCATCATAGGGGTCCTTGTGGAGGATTGCATGATTTTTGTGCTTACAGTACCAAAGATATCTTTTACTTTATCAAAAACACCTTTTTTTAATTTTATTAGTTGCTACCATTCTTCAATCTTTTTCAATCTATCCTTTGTCAAAATGTTCTCTGTCAACACGACTTCTTTGGATAACCTCCTCAAAGTTTTCACTCTTGGAAACATATGGGAATAATATTCATCATGGGGTTCACATTCGTCATGCAGATCTTCCCTTCTTCCCTCAAAAGCTGAAAGTCTTTATGCAGTGAGGATGCAAATGCTATTACCTCACACCCTTCTTCATACACCTTTGTAAACCAATCATGGATGCCTATAGCAGTGGTCTTAATATCATTAAACTTAGATAGTTCTTCCTTGGATAGCAGGGCAGGAGGTGCTCTGGATTCTCCATCAGAGTTTAATGGCTTTATTAGGAATTGTATGCATGCTCGAAGTTCTTCATTTTGCTGCTTCAATTCGTCTTTCATCATTTCATCTTTATTCAATTGGTCTAGAATTGTAGACACTGTCCCTTTGAATTCATATATTTTCTGTCCCCTTGTAGCTAGTCTCAAATTCACAGTTGTAACAATATAATATTCTATCCTGGCTTCATTTCTATCCACATCTGCTAGCGGGACAGACACCTCTACAATCCTTGACCCTATGGCATCCTTATATATTCTGGATTGGATTTTTACTTTCTTTTGCCTCCTTGGTTTTTCCACTCTGGGTAAGAGTGTATCCAAATCCAGTTTCATTATTTCTACTTGTGGCTCTTTATTTTGCAACCTTTGCTATAACCAGTCTGGTGCAATTGAGGAGGAATCTTTAGGAGAGTTAATGTGACTGTCTCCTTTATTAGGTGACCCATCAAGAATTTTCAATTCAGCCCTATCTCCATCATTCTCTTCATCATCTGACTGTTCAACATTCTTTAGATTTTCCAACATGGCCTGTTGAGTAGCTCCCAACATTTTATATGTTGTGCCTATGTCTACTGGACTATCAGTCACCTCAACTACCTCAATGGCTATGGTTGTTCTAGTGGTAGCCTCTTCCTCTTGGGACTCTAATTCTACACAAGCCTTCTTGATCCCAGGTAGTTGTGGAACAACTAATGGGGCAGACTCTCAGGAAGGATTGATTGGATGTGTTAAAGAATCGCCTATGGCTGACAAAGAATGAGAAACTAAAGAATGTAGGTGTGTCTAGGATAAATTAGCAAAAGAAGCTAAACCTAGTGAAGGTGGAATGGGAAGGAAAGAGGACATGGAAGAGATAGAAATAGGTGTAGAAAGGGTAAGTGATGGGAGAGGGAAGGAAGGTGCCAGGATTGTGGAAATGGGTTGTAGTGACACCTAAGTGGAGGCAGTAGTGAATGTGATGGATGACAAGGACATGGTGGAGATGGGAGGTGATGATGAGCTCAAGGAGGTGATGGATGAGGAAGCAAGTGAAGAGGGGGAGATAGGCATGCTCGCATTTGTTATTATTGAAGATAGTGTTGATGTGATATATGGAGCAGAGGAAGCAGAGGAGGGGTCTTGTGGAGGAGATGAGCCAGTGGTGACCCTAGTTAGAGATGAAGAAACTAGAGGGACAGCTGAGGTGTTGGTGTTGATATGCATCAGACAACTAAGAGGGGGGGTGAATCAGTTGTCCCAAAAACTTAAACACTTTCTACAATTTAAGCATTCATCACTTATCCACAAGTATTATGATTTAATAATGAGTGCATGAAATCAGAAACTTAACCACAAATACAAAATCAAACACAAGAGACACTAGATTTATGTGGAAAACCCCAAGGTGGGGAAAAACCATGGAGAGGATTAACTCTCAATATATATTGCAATCTTGAAATAATGATGTTCAGGCTTTGTCACTCCACGGGCCTAAACATACTAGCTTACTGCCATGAAGAACAACTAGGTCTAGTAAGCTCACTGTCTCAACCCTAAACCTAGCAAGATTATAATAAGGGTTGTTAAACCATGATGGTTGTTAAACCCTACTAGTGGCTTACTTCCAGACTCACTACCATGATCAACACCTTTCTATCTTGTGAATGAAGTATAACAATTCCTCTTCTCTGCTCTTCCTCTACTCTGCTCTTCCTCTGCTCTATTCTTCCTCTTCTTTCTTCTACCTCTATCTCTGCTCTGCCTTTTGGACCTTTCTTAATATATTTTCATTTCTCGCTTAAGGACACCTTTTCCACGACTCAACTACAAGTAGTTATACACTACATCAACCTTGGAATGATCATCAAAGTTGGCATCACAATCATTAACCATTGGAACAATCTCCAAGGTCGGTATTACAAACATTTACAAAATAGGTCCTGACCTATTACAACATTATGCAAAGGGAATGAAATGTAGATCATGCCATGCCTTATTTGGGACTCAAAGATGATCTTCCACACCGCAACACGCTGCCACAATCTTTCAGAGATCTCCGCAATCACTAGGATCAACCAAGTTGGCCAAGACTGGTTACACGCTACATTAACTGGGAACAATCTTCACACGCCATCTCAATTTCTTAACGCGAACCAAAGTCCAGATAGAAACATGATTAGGAGACATCCATAAGCATGCTATAATCATCAAAAGCAACCACACAAACATTAACCACTTTATCCATAGGAATCTCTTCACCGGAACACATGAACTTCACCATCTTCAACTGTCATAAAAGAAAGATAGCTTACGGACCACAAAACCATGAACCATTGCAATTGTAGGCACTTATCAGCATCCCAGACTTCCCTTTAGAACCGCAGAGCCAAATACTTTATTGCGGAGGAATGCAGAGCAGAATACTTTTTTCTGTCCCAACTAAACTTACAAAAAAAGTAGGTTTCACTCTGGTGAACACAACTCACTCAGATCTTCATGCGGAGGCTTCAAACCTAGAATGTAGCATCTTCAGACATACCTCTAACTTACTTCCAATCTGCTAACCATGATCTTCAAGAAGAAATAAATGTAGAGCAGTTTACCGAACTGTTCTTTAGCATACAACTCAATGTATGTACTGCACTTCTCTGTAACTCACTTGTTTCTTCCGGAGAGGCTAATTTTCTCAATATCCTCAACATAAAAGTCTCCTAAACAAGTAATAGAATAAGATATAGTTTACACTAATGACAACAAGGATATGTTGAGATCAATGACAACACTGATTAGGCACATACTTGCAATAGTTGGCAGAGGTTGCAGTTAAGACTTTTGTTGTTGGTACCTTTGTCTTCTTAGCCTTTGAGCTCTCCCCTTTACCACTGGGTATATCCTTTCTTTTTGTTGTTCAAGTCCTTGTGGAAGGAGGTGGGTCTTTCTTCTGTGCCTTAGGAATAACCTTCTTTGCTTTCCCTTTTATTCGCCAAAGGCACGTGCTCTTCATTGTCGGTGTCTTTAACCACCTCATGTTCTTCTACATTTATTTCTTCCAGTGGTTGATCATCCTCATCTCCTGATTCTTTTTTTGAATCCCCTTTTGTATATGTTAATGTAGTCTCAGCTTGTGTTAACACTACTATTTGACTCCTAGCCCAAATATTAATGAGTTTGATTGGGTTTCTCATGGCTTCATCCAATGAGATTTCTTCTACATTAGCCCAATTGGGAGGAGGGATAGGTTGACCAAGCAATGCTTCCCATGGGCCCCTCTAAACCACATTTCCATCTTCTACCACTTGGTCTTGCACTTGAATGATATGGAATCTCCTGATTTGTTCTAGAGATAACCGAGAGTAATTTCTTCCTATTACATCATAATCATCTACACAATCCACCCAGAAGTCTTCTAGGTGATCTCGATGAAATAACTTCTTGCTAACATATCTTTCCATTGTACCATGCAGATCAAAATGCTTCCTTCTTATATATGGATGGAGGTTTAGCAGTTGTAATTCCTCATCTGAGTGCTTTGCCGCCCCTAAGGTTATGCAGGTATAAAGGCCCTTACCCAATAAAATTGGAAATTTAATATTGACCTTGTGCATATGTTTTAGCCTCTCTACACATGGGAGGAGTTGCCTAGTCAGTTCAAGGAGCACTACCTTGTCGGTTGGATACCGGGGCAGCCTATATGGTGTACCTATAAATCCTTAGATTCTTAAATATGTAAACTTCTGAAACTATAGGTACGATCTCCCATAGTGTCGTATAACATTCATAGCTTCGAGAGATATCCTTAGTGCAGTGGTACCTTGGAGTATCATGGTGATGTGCATGGTGAAGGCATCATTCACTCTTTTGTAATGTATCAATGATTGTGATAGTATTAATTGTGTATAACACTCATAGACTTTCAATTGTTGGTCCTCATTTTAGACTTCTCCCAACTTGGATAGTCCTGGATATTCATTTCTTCTTGCTAGTGCATAAACAACATAGGAGGTCCATCTAAATGTCCCCTTTTCCTTTAAACTCTCAAAGGCTTCATGCATGTTATCACTTATGATCTAAGCCCAGTGAAGTTTCTTGTCTCCATGTATTCTCTCCTTGATGAGGGCAAACATCCATTCTTCAAAGGTGGAAGAAGATGGGAGCCCATAGATTCTGCTCAGTAAAGTCACCAAGTCCCCGATCTCATCATGGAAATCACTTCTATACAACATACGAGGGAACTTGATTATGGTTGACCTCTTATGTTTCATCCAGTGATCATTGATCTAGTTTTTGCATTTATCCACATCTTTCTTGTATGTATTCTCAGCATCTTTCTTGTCTGGTATGAATAGCACAAGGTAAACTGGTATACCAAATATTTATGCCAAGGACTATGTGCTTAAGTCTGCCAGAACCTCCCCATTTGTAGTTTTAATGGTTCTGGTTAGAGGATCATATCTTTCTGCACATATTACTATGATCTCTGCACATTGTATAGAGGTGGGAAAGGCAGTTGCCTCTGTAATGTCATTATCCCTTATCTTCCTGGCTAATGGTGTAGGATTTGGTCCAACACCCTAAGTCTGAAATCCTCTAAGTCCACATGACCTAGATCTGTGTCTCCTATATTCTGCCATCCAGAAGCTATCTTGGTCTCAAGAGGAATGCCCTTGAATTTGTACTTCATGTTTTGAGCTCGGGCAGACATTTAACCTACATGACTAGACCTAATGAGTTAAAGGTGTCTTGAAGGTCTCTAGTTCCTAAGTCTTAATGATTTAGCTATAAGTTACTCATCTCATATTCCTAAGTTGAGTTCTACCTTATGAAACTGATACCACATCCATTTCTCTAAATTGCAACTACCTAAGTCTGAAATGCATAAGTCTGATGATTTGTAGATTTTATCACTTTACCACATTCGTTATGTGACTTAAACTGTGAAAACAAGATCAAAATCATATTGACCCATGCAATAAATACTAAACTCTTAAAAAAATCTAAATGGAATTAGGAAAAACATCATTATTTTACCTTTGCAACATTCATTTTGATCAAACAGACCCATTTGCCTTAGGAAATTTCATGAAAAATAGCTCTGAGATCAAATTGTGCAGATTTCAAGGGTCTCGGACTTCGTCAGTAGAAAAGTGCTAAATTTGGCTATGTCAGACCTAGCGTTGAATTTGGGCAGGACTAACTTTTGTAAAATCATGAGGTCAGTCGGTGTTGATTTCAACACAGGTCAGTCAGGTTAGAATTCAGCGCTGAAAGTTGAGACAGACTAATATAGGACATAGCGCAGATTCTGATTGCATCAAACTTAGTGCGACTTCGAGAGGTGACCAACCAAAGTCGGTAGTGAGTGTTTTGAGTGCAAGTCAGATGGTTCTTATTTTAGCGTTGATTTTAATGCATTGGGTTCGGCAGGAATTTTTGAGGCGATCGATCAACTTTGCTTCTCCAAGATTATTTTAGGTTGGTCAAGAGCGCTTTTAGCGCAAAGTCTGCGAAGAACAATTTTAGTGCAAAAGGGTTTAAACCTTTGGATGGTAGAAGATTTTTCAAGTACCGACTAACTCGAAGTTGTACATCATTTCAAAGGGTCAGTCAGTGTCATTTTTAGCGCAGATGGAACTAATCAAAAAGTCCATTGGAACTTCAATGGGTTTTGATAACTTTTGTGAATGATTTCTCAGGTGTGGGTAAATACATTTTAGTGCAACAAGATTCACAGTTTTCTACCAACACCTATCGTGCCTTAGGGTTTTAACAGAGGATTTTTGTCAAATAATTCAATCATCTACACAGTAAAAACCCCTTACTAAAACTTGATTGTTGTTTCAACGAATAAACTTACAGACCCAAAGTTTTAATTTTCATGTAAAACCCTAGCCAATATCGATACTTGAATTAGAAACAAAACCTTAAACCCTAAATAGTAAAAGAGAAACTCCCTACCTAGTTCTAAATGTGGTCGCAAAGGTGAAAAATCACTCAAACACACCCTAGATCAAATTCTTCCTTGCTCTAAATCCGCTCTCTGCCACTGATGGATTCGCAGAGCTCTCAAAAGATTTGTTTGTGCGTAAAATGAGCTCAAAAGTCTGTAGAAACCTTTATATTATGCATTAATAATCACCATTAATGCCATAGGTACAGTCGCAGACTTGGCACGCAGTATGCAGAGAAATGCCTTTTACGTTTTGCGTGAAATTTAAGAAGCACTGACTTTACGCCATTTTTTAAATCATCCGACATTAGCTCGAGTTTGGGGGGTCTCGGACTTGGCATGACTTTTGCACCTAACCGACCAAACTCAGTGACAGGGTTTTCTAGCACGAGGTTGGTGGAAGGGGATTTTAGCGCTACGGTCAGTGAATTGTATTTTTAGTGCTAAGGTCAGTGGGCAAGGTTTTTAGCGCAAAGGCAATTGGACTTGGTTTTGATGTAACTTGACGCTTGACCTGATCATTTTGGAGAACCTAAGCAACTTATACATCTACAAGAAATGTGACTTTGACTTCAAATGGATTATTTGATTACACATCCTCAAACACCTTAGCAACCAACTAGGACAGGGCTAACACTCTAAGCCAAAATTAAAAAAAAAAGTGGGGTTCCCATTTAGTGAAATGGGGTGTGTGTGCAAGGCACAACACATAGTCTCAAGGGTGTGGCGAAATGCTCCTCCTATGCTTTGGGTTTTGTATGGTGTGCTTATTCTCAAGTGTAGTCTCAAAGGTATGACGAAATGCCCCTCCTACACTTTGGGATTTGTTTGATGTGTCTTCTCCCCCATATGTAGTCTCAAGGGTGTGGCGAAATGCCCCTCCTACATTTTGGGGTTGTGTGTTGCATTTTTACTTTCCATGTATCTACATTCATTTATATATATGAAAATGAAAAAGAAATAATCAATGCATTCACTATCTTCTATGTGTTTGGCATGCTTGTTACTTTCTTATCCGTGTTTTGCGTGCTTCTTACTGTCTTCATTGTGTTTGGTGTGTCTGCAGCGTGTTTTCTCTAATGTCTACCTAAGACTGGGGGCTAGAAATAGTTCCTCAATCTTTGTGTATGCATTAGCTTCAAGTTCCTGGCATGTTTGTTGTGTTTTGACCGTACTTTAATGCATGTATGGGTCATAAGATCATACATACATTAAAGTGGGGGCTAAATGTTATGTCATAAAATGTCCCCCTAGGACTTTTACCTCCTAAGTTTAGCTCACGAGTCTCTTGTTTTTCATCATGCATGTTCATTTTAACTCCTGATGCAAAATCCCTGAAAACCCATGTCAAATGGGGCTAAGGGGACATTGTTGGTCTTGATCTTGCCTTGAAAATGGGGCCTAGGGCTTGGGTGCTCACGCCCTAGTCCTGACCTATTTGGTTGGGACCTAAATTTTAAATGTCAGTTATGTGACTGTTAAAAGGTTTCGTTGCTGACATCTTAAGTTTGAATTACAAAATTTGTAGCGGGAATGCATATATAAGCATGTTTAGGGTTTCATTTGAAAATTAGAAGATGATTATGATATTTTGGTGAACTTATGATTGTAGAGCATTCACAACATTCATTATTGCAGAGCAGAATATTGTCGTTGTGTTTGTTATGCAGATTTGGCTGCATCTTCTCATGTGTTGAAGGATTTTCATCTACATGTGAGCTACACCTCTGAGGTGATATCTATTTGTGTTTGAATCATTTATCTTTTTGTTTTGCCTCTATCCCGCAGGGATACACTCTTTATCAAACAACGGTGTTGGAAGGCTTGAATGCCATTTTGGGGCTTGACTTAGGCAAGCTCCTAAACACCACAACCCCCAACCCCATTCCTTGTGATTGCAAGTAACAGGTGTCATATCTTGCATAGTGGAGTTGCAGGAGGCTATGATAGAGTGTGCAGGTTCCATATCTAAGAAGAAGAGCACTGCAAGGGCTTGGGCGCCCACCCCGAAGCCCTCCAGATTTGCAAGGCTAAAAACCTACATGATAGTGGTGAACAATAGCAGACAAGTTCTGGAAATCCCTGAAGAAGTTCCTACCTTGGGCTTAGGCACATGCTCTTTAGCCCTCAACTTTTTTGCATCTCGAATCTTAAATCTGATATGTATCTAATTGTCATTTGATGTCTCTGTGTGCGAGCATTTGTTGGGATTCGTCTGTTTATTTATGATTTTGGATAATTAGGGTTTTTAGCATATCGGGCAACTAATTAATACAATAATCAGTAAATTCCAAATTTCCCTATCATTACAAGTGACAACCGACCTGTAGGTGAATCCTCTTGCAAAAGATGTGATTCAACTCAGTTAAATGTCCTTGAATGTGTGTAGTGAAAGAAGGATCTAGGCACATCATCAAATCAACCCTATTCCCGCTTTTCCTACATAACAACATGGTTAAGGTTTAGTTCGACATGCACATTCAAATCTATGTGTGTAGAGATTAATTACATGAGTGCAAAAGTGAACCCAAATAAAGTATAATGAATTTGATAGTTATGAGACAATTGTTTGACAAAGTCCAAAGTCTTGACACACTAAAGAATCACTTGGCAATGTTAGGCACAATCAAATTTTCATCGAACCTAAAGCTAAATACTATTATTTTTTATTATTTAATTTCAAACATTTAATTCAATAACATTGTTTTTTATTGGTGATGTCGAGATTATTTAGAGTAGCCTTGTATTGATAGAGGTGACAAGGTGGATCTCCTCCCTTGCATTAATGCAAGCAATCCAAACTTATAAGCTTCATGGCCTAACAAGGGCATAAAATCGGCGAGCTCAATGAGAGTTTGAACCTTCATGACAATAACAACAATACTAATATTTAACCAACACACCATACCATTAATGACTATTTCAATAAGAATATTAAACCCAACTCTTTATCTTAAATAAAATTATTTATTCATTATAATTTATATAAAATATTTATATGAAATGTATTATTCTCCCTTTGAAAATAATATAATAAACCACACAAATTTTAAAATAATAATATTAATGATGATACTTATATAAATTAATTTTAAAATAATATTTATACTAAGCATCTTAGTGTATTCATTATATTCAAATAAAATAACATTAAAAACTTACATAGTGTTCTATATTGAATACATTAATTTAAATTATTTATTACATTTGCATTCAAAATTATGATTCATCATTTATTATCATAATTATGTTTAATTTGTATAAACAATTTTGCATCATCATTATCATCATATGAATTCAAAAATATTTTAATAAATTAATAATTGTATACAATAAAACATAGTTGTCAAGCATAAATGTGTTTAATCTTAAACCCATATGAAATAATAATAATACAAGTCTCTTAAAAAATGATTAGCATGTAATTCCTAAATTTACCATGTTATAATATAAAATTTAAATTATACCGAACTTTTAAAAGCTTGGGATACTTATAATATTTTGTTTTTGCTTTATATCACTAGATTTGAATTCCATGTGGATTACATTCCATATGCTTTTGTGCTGGATTTTGATTTTTTTTAAAATGTCATATCAATCAATAAATATATTAATGACCACCTTACCACGCACTTTGTTTTTTCTATACCATATTCTTGTGGGGCTTTACTTTATCTTTACACTAAATGTGACATATGTCCTATTCTTCTTTTTTGGGTTTTCTTTTTATATTTTCAATAAACACACTTTGGAAGCCCCTTGATAGGACACGCCAGTTTTAATTACTCACTCACACTTCAAAGGCATAATTAATAAGAATGTTGACATTGTATGGTTTAATTGTCCTTGAATGTAACTACTTTTGCAATTCCCCATTTGTCATTCAAATGTTACTTAGTATCCAACATGACTAGATCCCTAATAGTTAAACCGAAAATATTAAACTAAATTCTAGTTTTACATTTTTATTGGAAAATTTTGAAATATTTCACATTAACTATAATACATTTAAAAAAAATATAATATGCATAACTTAAAAATAAATGAGTTCACAAAAAATAGATCAAAACAACTTAAAATACAGGTGATCATTTTAGAAGGAGGTGGTAGAGGTTAATTGTACATTAGAACTATTTATTGAGTGTGTCTATCAAGTATTTTAGGTGTCTATCATCCATCTTATTACTCTTACATAGTTAAGTGGACAAGAACACCTCATCTTAATAGTAGAGTTATAATCGTATTAATATGCCTCGACCTAGAAGTTTTCTCACATGGAGAAGTAGACCATCTCTACTATCTAGTGGTGCAGGAGCACCTACCTAACAGCTGGCCTTCATGAGGCAGTTAGTAGTTTAGGTCTTGTTTATGATTCCAAGAAGGTCTGTTAAGACCAGTTGCATGTAATAAGGTCATGTTGATCAGGATAAGATCATGCTGACCAGGCTTTTGCTATTTTTAGCTAGTTAGTTATAACAGCTGTCATGATGTATGTTCGGTGGGGTCTCCCAGCCGCCTGGAGAGTTCCCAGCCGCTTGGAGTCGGGTCAGTAGTACTCGTAGGGAAATCTTTATAAGCATGAGATCGGTTGATATTGAAGAGACAGATATCATCGATCAGACTTTGCGAGAGTGAGACAGAGCGAGAGGAACATCATATTGTAGTTGCATCTTTTGAAATCGAATAAAGTTTTCCTGTTTGTGTTCATCCTCTGTGCATTCCATTGCTTGATCAATTTGCTGGTTTGAGTGGTTGCATGGATTTCCTGATCCATTCCACCGGTTGACTCATCTGATCGGTGGAATGGTAATGTACAGTAGGTTAGATTGTAGGTTGTTTTCTGTTTGCATGCAGGTGTGCAGGATCGCGGTCAAGAGATGTTGAAGACCCTAGCATCCTCACGTGCTAGGTTAAGTTGAGAAGTTTGAGTTGGAAGATCACCCTGAGTTGGATCGGGTCATCCCTGGTGGATCGGCGAAGAGAGATTTCGCTAAGTGCAGAAGTACGTGAAGACGGCATCATCAGGATATTTCTGCAAATATCCTGCAGTCGGGTTAGACATCGTCATCCGGATAAGTGGAGAAGATCGGCATGATGTCGTCGATTGCATAAAGTGTGAGTTCGTCGGGGTGATCATCAGCAGGAGGAGCCGAGGAGTGTATCGGCATCAGGATCATCATATTGGGAGTGCCAAACATCCGCATATCGCGAGTAGATGCGGGAGAGAAAGTTCAGATTTTTGACTAAGTGTTGAAGAGGTCATCAGGATATCGGGTGACGTCATCATCATCAGGATATGATGTCATCGTCATCAGGATATTGAGATATCCCCCCTGTGCGAGTTTATCCTGCCGTCGTTAAGGTGCTAAGGTATCGGCAGAAGTCCGTGGCAGGAAGTTGTGTTAACATCATCATCAGGAGGTTTCGAGAGAACCGGATGAATTATATCATGATGCTGTTGCTTGTGTCGTCGGGTAGCGGAGCGTCGAAGGTAAGCTGCTGAAGGTGAACGTCATCAGGATATTTGGGACAACCGGATGTTGAATATCCTGTTGACGAAGGAAGTGTTGCATATGATGATGACGATGGAGTCCGGCGCCCGATGAACAGTGCAACCGGGGGATGTGTGCGCCGCTGAACATCATGATGATGATGTTAGGAGGAAAGCGGAGGAGGTGAATAGTAGTCGGCAGGAGGATGATTGCGAGTGTCCGCAATATGATGATGCTGTTGGTTTTTGGAAACATGATGCTGATAGAGTAAAGCCGAAATATGATGATGTTGGTAGTTGGAGGGAATATGATGATGATGGCGAAGATGATGATGATGAGGTTGGTCTGCAGACATTCATGCTATATGCGAATGTTATAGTGTGGATGCCTCTGCATCATAGTGGTATCAGAGCTCAGCAAAAGGTCTGGGCTGGTGTGTGTTGATTCTGTCACCGAAAGGGCAGAAGTAGAGTTGATTGTGTTGTGTGTTGTGATTGAGAGGTTGACAAAATGCCTCCTAAAGGTAGTGGTACTGCAAGGGAGTTGCAGGAGATGAAGGAGAAACATGCTAGAGAGATGAGGAAGATGAAGGAGCTTGCTGAAGCACTTCAAGCCAGGCTGACAGCCCTGGAAAAGAACAAAAAGAGGGAAGTGGAAGACAGTGAGTCTGAAGAAGAGGCAGATACTGTTGAAGAGTATGAAGAGGTAGCTGAAGATCTGGATGCTGAAGACCAGAGATTGGCAAAACTGTTAAAGGCAGTGCAGAGTGAAAAACCTAAGGTAAAGGTTGATGTTTCCAAGTATACTGGAAGCTTGAATGAAGATGAGTTGTTAGATTGGATTGCTGCACTTGATAATCACTTTGAATGTGAAGATGTTGCTGAGGATCAGAAAGTCAAGATTGCAAAGACCAAGTTAGGAGGTCATGCTTTGGTATGGTGGGATTATGTACAATCTGAGAGAAGGAAGCAAGGGAAGTCTAAGATCACTTCTTGGGATAAGATGGTAGCAAGGATAAAGGGTAAATTCTTGCCAAGGGATTATGAAATCCAGATGTTTAAGAAGCTGCAATTTTTAAAGCAGAAAGACAGGGATGTGAAAGCATATACTGAGGAATTTTATCTGTTAAGTATGAGATCTGGTCATCATGAGAATGAGGTAGAAAAGGTGGCTAGGTACTTGGCAGGTTTAAGGTTTAACATACAGGATGAGTTAGTGTTAGCTAACCCTAAGAATGTGGAGGATTGTTATCAGATGGCAATCAGGATTGAAGAAAAGCTGAATAGAGGGCATGATAAGTCCATGAGAGGAAGAGGAAACAATAGGGGAAGAGGAACAGCCCCTGCACAAAAGCAAATCAATGAGGGCCAAGAAGACACTGGGAAAGGACAGGGACAGTCTGATTTCAGAGGTGGATGGAAAAGTAATAGAGGAAGATTTGGAGGTGGTAGAGGTTCCACTACATTTTCAGGAAAGTGTTACACCTGTGGAGAGTTTGGTCATCCATCTTTCAAATGTCCAGAAAACAAAGGTTCATCATCCAGAAATGATAGAACAAGTGACAAGAGAGTACAATTGGTACAAGAAGAGAAAGAAGAAGAAAGTGCACTGAGTTCAAACAAAGGTCCTGAGAATTTTGGCTATCCAGAGAGTGGAGAATCATTGATGTTAAGGAAAACAAGTTTGCAGGCATCAAAGGATCTGATGCAAAGAAGAGCTCTTTTCAAAACCACATGCAAGACCAAAGGTAAGGTATGTAAAGTTGTCATTGATACTGGTTCAACAGACAACATGGTATCTCAGGAGATGGTTGATAAACTGAAGCTGGAAAGGATTCCACATCCACACCCTTACAAGGCCTCTTGGGTGAGTGATAGGCAATCACTTTTTGTCTCTGAGCAGGCATATGTGGATTTCCAGATTGGACCATATCATGATAGGATTTTGTGTGATATATTGCCTATGGAATGTTGTCACCTACTGTTGGGTAGACCATGGCAATTTGACCGAAGGGTACTGTATGATGGGTATGCTAATACCTACACCATCAAGAAGGATGGGAAGATTATTAAGTTGATGCCATTGCAGGCAAAAGCTGCAGTACAGCAGGCAGCTCAAATCATTTTGATGGGAAAGAAGGAATTTGTGCAGATGCCTAGAGGAGCAGGCACAAAGGCAGTTCAGGATACTGCAGGAGAGGGAGTTGTTACAGACAACAAGCTGAAGACAGTTTCAGTTGTGACTGACAGAGGTCAGCAGCAGGTTCAGAAACAGGGGTGCAAACAGCAACCAGTTGAGAAGAATGACAAGGATGTTGTCATCATTGGGACTATTGCTTGTCCTATGAAGATTGACAGGAAGATACAGTTGAACACCACAGAGACAGTTCAGAAAGAGGTTCTGGTCAGACAACCTGACAAACACAGGGTATGTGAGAAGAAGGCCTACATCAACAGGCATGATGATTTACTTGCCAGAAAGCAAGTTACAGTTCCGAAGTCTTGGAGCAGCCAAGAGACAGCAGCAGATAAAGCTGGAGCAGGTCAGCAGATTGACAAAGCAAAGTGTAGAGGTGGAGGACTTCCACATACTAAACTCATGGGACATGAGTTCTTTTCTGTTGGGGAGTATGGTGCAGGAGCACCTACCTAACAGCTGGCCTTCATGAGGCAGTTAGTAGTTTAGGTCTTGTTTATGATTCCAAGAAGGTCTGTTAAGACCAGTTGCATGTAATAAGGTCATGCTGATCAGGATAAGATCATGCTGACCAGGCTTTTGCTATTTTTAGCTAGTTAGTTATAACAGCTGTCATGATGTATGTTCGGTGGGGTCTCCCAGCCGCCTGGAGAGTTCCCAGCCGCTTGGAGTCGGGTCAATAGTACTCGTAGGGAAATCTTTATAAGCATGAGATCGGTTGATATTGAAGAGACAGATATCATCGATCAGACTTTGCGAGAGTGAGACAAAGCGAGAGGAACATCATATTGTAGTTGCATCTTTTGAAATCGAATAAAGTTTTCCTGTTTGTGTTCATCCTCTGTTGCATTCCATTGCTTGATCAATTTGCTAGTTTGAGTGGTTGCATGGATTTCCTGATCCATTCCACCGGTTGACTCATCTGATCGGTGGAATGGTAATGTACAGTAGGTTAGATTGTAGGTTGTTTTCTGTTTGCATGCAGGTGTGCAGGATCGCGGTCAAGAGATGTTGAAGACCCTAGCATCCTCACGTGCTAGGTTAAGTTGAGAAGTTTGAGTTGGAAGATCACCCTGAGTTGGATCGGGTCATCCCTGGTGGATCGGCGAAGAGAGATTTCGCTAAGTGCAGAAGTACGTGAAGACGGCATCATCAGGATATTTCTGCAAATATCCTGCAGTCGGGTTAGACATCGTCATCCGGATAAGTGGAGAAGATCGGCATGATGTCGTCGATTGCATAAAGTGTGAGTTCGTCGGGGTGATCATCAGCAGGAGGAGCCGAGGAGTGTATCGGCATCAGGATCATCATATTGGGAGTGCCAAACATCCGCATATCGCGAGTAGATGCGGGAGAGAAAGTTTGGATTTTTGACTAAGTGTTGAAGAGGTCATCAGGATATCGGGTGACGTCATCGTCATCAGGATATGACGTCATCGTCATCAGGATATTGAGATATCCCCCCTGTGCGAGTTTATCCTGCCGTCGTTAAGGTGCTAAGGTATCGGCAGAAGTCCGTGGCAGGAAGTTGTGTTAACATCATCATCAGGAGGTTTCGAGAGAACCGGATGAATTATATCATGATGCTGTTGCTTGTGTCGTCGGGTAGCGGAGCGTCGAAGGTAAGCTGCTGAAGGTGAACGTCATCAGGATATTTGGGACAACCGGATGTTGAATATCCTGCTGACGAAGGAAGTGTTGCATATGATGATGACGATGGAGTCCGGCGCCCGATGAACAGTGCAACCGGGGGATGTGTGCGCCGCTGAACATCATGATGATGATGTTAGGAGGAAAGCGGAGGAGGTGAATAGTAGTCGGCAGGAGGATGATTGTGAGTGTCCGCAATATGATGATGCTGTTGGTTTTTGGAAACATGATGCTGATAGAGTAAAGCCAAAATATGATGATGTTGGTAGTTGGAGGGAATATGATGATGATGGCGAAGATGATGATGATGAGGTTGGTCTGCAGACATTCATGCTATATTTTAATTTTACATTCACTTTTACCTTGTCTCAAAATATATTAGTGTGATGCATAAGTTGACAAAACCTAGCAAATCCGTCAACCTTAGCTATTTTAGACCTAGTAGTATGAACCCATCATAATTCATATTAGTCTTCCCATCTTGAATTGGATTTTAGGTAAAATTATGTCCCTTGAACAAAACCATGTCCTCCTAATCAAACTTACTTTTTAGTCATCTCGAACTAATCCTTTTATCAAACTAGAATGTTGACCTTATTAGGTTACACACCAGAATATTTGAATTTAGTGCCTAGGATATCATATTTAAAGACAAGCCCTAAAACATAGAACTCATCTTAGATCATAGAATCATATCTAGAAATTATCTTGAGATGTATTAGATCATATCTAGAGCAATGTGTATTGTGTCATCATTTCATCAACATATACTACACTTTAGGTATACTCCATTTGCATGTCTTTTGTGTCTTCAAATCTTGTGAACACAACAAAGGGGTCTGACACAAGGTCAAGGAAGTTTCACACTTCAATACTCACATATGAGACTCCCAAAGATGCTTCTTAGTACCACAAGTTCATAAAGTAGGTATTATCATAGGTGCACAGGATTAGCAGATGTATGATAAAAGAAGATAAAATCATGTTAGAGTGCACAATGCCATTCTCAAGCAAGATGAAATCACAACAATCACATCTTTAGGCAAAATAAATATTGTATATAGATAAAAGAAGAATACACAATCTAGATCTAATACTAAATTTTAGATCTGATCGTTGAACACTTCTACACAACTAAACCAAAGACATCAACACACAATATTGTTAAAAAGTTAAATACATTCTAATTTTTCATTTACATTTATCATTTTCAACTCAATACTTATTGGAATATGATTAATTACAATATCATTTATTAAATCTAAATATCTATTCATATAGGTTCTTCTAACATATATTTTATGATGTTTAAAAACACATTATAGAGCTATGATGAGATATTATTAAGATTGTATAAAGTTTAGTTTCACAACTTTCATAGTAAAACTACTTGTTCACTAATCTAAAAACTTTTGGAATGAATTAATTAGTAAAATATGTGATAACGGTGAAATTAAGATGAACATCATTTTTAAAAAACTTTTCATTCGCTTTATATGTAAGAAGTAAATTCACCGAACTATAGAACTTTAATTTTTGTGCATGAGCTCTTATACTCTAAACAAGGAGGGAAACTTGGGGGCTTTATTTATAAAGCATATCCACTCTAAATCTCTTGTTTGTGTTTGTAACTCTTTTGTTTTTATAGATTCTAATTTCTTTAATTAATTTTTTTTAAATTAAAAATAAATATTATTAAAATATAATTTAATTTTCACGACCTTCTCAGTAAAATTTGTAGTTTATTAATCTAAAAATATCTTAAAATAAATTTAAATTATTAATATATATGATATTAATAAATAGAATTTTATTTTAATTTAATCCTTTCTTTAATAATGTAATAATTAAATTCATTTTATTGTGTAATTCCAACTACTTTTTATGAATTTTTAACCTTTAAAAACTAAAATAAAATGGAAGATTTATTTTCAAATTAAATTTAATCTCACTCTTCTCTTTGTATTTTAATTTTACCTTATTTCTATATGTAGAGAGATAAAACACACCTTGCACTTAAGTTAATTGTTCTAATTTTAATGATCTAAGCCTAAATTAAATTAATTGAGGTTGATTAATGCAACCTAATAACTTGAATTATTTAAAATAAAAATATGTTGAAATAATTGAGATGGATTAAGAATTACCTATAAATATTATGACTTTGACTATTGAGGCACTACAACAAAGAGCTTATATTTAAATTAAGAATTGAATTTGTGACTAGAGAGCTAAAATGAATGAACATTGAGATTTTTAGATACTAGGATGCAATCATGCAGTTACCTAGTTTAGGTGGTGTGATCCTATCCAAATGACACAATTTTGTTCTATGCAAGGTTTAACTTCTGGGACCTATAAAAAAGATTTGCCGAGGTATATAAGTCTATATTTTAAAAATAGGGTGGTGCTAAGAAGCACCTTTGGGAGCTTACTATGTATAAAGAGAATTATGAAACTTCCTTGATGATACCCTATTATTGGTTCAACAAGATTGAAACAAAGAAATAAAGAATTTTGGGCATTGATGTCCTAAACTATATTATGCATGATGCAATTGAGATTGAGATGTGTGATTAAATCTGCGAATGTGAGATGTTATTGATTGATATTTAATCCTAAAAGTTCCTAGAATGATATCCTTAAATACATGACCCTACACATACAATTTGAACTTTGTGGTACACACACCAACGAGTAACATTCATACCCTAGGATTGTTAACTTTAAATCTAATAAATTTAAAATTTGAATTTGAGGGATTGGATTGTGTCAATGATCCATATTTGTGGATGAGATCACACCTATGATCTAGCACAAGGGATGATATTGTGGCACCCATGGTCTAGCCAAGGGAATGCAATTTCACTCATGATCTATCCTAGGGGATGAGATCATGCCCGCAATCCAATCCAAGGAGAAAATTATGGGAGATTGGATCAATGTTGGTATTTGACAAATAATTTGGTATCACAGAGTATTGGGTTTAGGGTTAGGGTGTGAGATCATGCTCACAATCCAATCCAAGAAGGAGAAAACTATGGGAAGTTGGATCAGTGTTGGTATGTGAAAAATAATTTGATATAAAAGAGTATTGGGTTAGAGAGTGCACCAAAAAGATTCAAATTATGAGTTAAAATCATGCATTAAAGACATCAACACAAAATGGTGTAAAACTTTGAAGTGAAAGAGTTAAGTATTCAATTTTCTCTTGTACACCATATTTATCTTTTTTATCTATATATTTAATGTGTTTGAGAAGGTTTGTATGATGGGTGGATAATGATAATTATTAGCTATAATATCAAGGATTATATTATTATAAAGGAGAAAAGTACATATTGTTATACTTTTCCCCTCTTGTTTTAAACCAATTTGTGTTGATGAATTTAGTACATGTTGATAAAAGATTTTTGGTCTCTATTGGTACACACACTAACCCAAGATCCACTCTACCACTTTGGTATGCCTCAATACCCTACTCAAAGAAACTTTGATTCACTTATCAAAACTTTCCCTATCTTGGATAGGTTCGTAATTACTATTTTGTCCCTTGGATAGAATCATGGAAGCGATCTCATCTACATTTTATAAATTTCAAATTATCCACATTTCATGCTCAACATTTTTGGAAATGATCATTACTTGTTGGTTACATGATAAAGACCTTTAAGTTTGGTGTCTAGGAGTGCATTTAAAGGAATTATCTCTAGCTCATTTATCATCATGCAATCAATGAATAAAAGCATGATAACACATTCATATATTCTAATAATTTTATAGGTCTAGCACAAATACTTCTTTGTCCACATCAACATCCAGTCACATTATATCTCTTACTTTCATCGTTAGCTTAGTCTCAAGGCTTGATTAAGGTGCTTAGAAGTCTTGAACTTCAACCCTTGCATATCAAGCCCCATGATGCTCCTTAGAACCACCATATTTTTTCCTACTTTAGATGCCATTAGGTAAACAAGTTTTGTAATTATCGATGGCCTAATTATGATCTAGATAAAATTATAGAAATTAGGATAGGACAATGTCATTTGACAAGATCATTGTTAGGATTCTGCCCCTAATTCTTAGTTTCTAAAGATTAAGTTATCTATACTCTCTAACACAATTTCTAGTCTGGATTTTTTGTCTACATAGTCCTCAATTATTACACCATAAAACTCAATGTTCACATTTTATTGATTTCAAGGTAAGTATCCCTAATCTCCCTCATTTACATTTAAACACATGTTTAATTACAATCTCATTTGAATTATTTCAATCTTGTTACTAGACTCAACTCCTATAATTAATTGTCTTATCCACTCATTTAAAATCTTTTCTAGATATTTGAAGCGTCAATTTATTTACTATCATTTTGGTGAATACGTAACTTATACATATAGCCTTTAGGGTTAGCTATTGTTTTGAGTAATAGATTTGTGTGATTTGATTTTCCCATTACATTTTTATATTGGATTGATCCTTTTACTCTTGGAACTTTACCTAGGGTTTTTCCCTTGGTTGATTATCACCTTTCAAATCTTCCACCCACTATTAGTTGTGCTTCATTGTTAAACATTTAATCATGGATTCCAATTAGATATCATCCTTGGATTCCATTCCTACACACCTTAAGGACCATAAGGCATTTTCACAAGTTGTTACATCATAACCTTATTCTTTAAAGACGTCATATATTTTTATCAAAAGAAGAGTATTCCATGTTCTAGGGATACATTGGTCCAACATGCTACTAACTTTTCATATTTCCTAGAACTTATTTACACCTCTCCTAAATTATGTGGGAAGACGTTTCTTCATCTTTTCACAATATTTATAATTTTCATACTCCTTTCATGATATGTGATAGTGATGCATCTAGTGATAGTGATACTCCACTTTGTTTGACTACACATGAAGTTAATTTTCTTAGTGATGATGATAGTCATCATGTAGCTCATGATAGTCCGTCCTCTCTGTCCCTTGGCTCATAGTCTAATGGTGATTTATTTAGGGAGACACTTAGTGACACTTTCTTGAGTGATGAACATTCTTTGTCCTCTCTTTCACATGGTATTCATGATGGATCCATATTCCTTGGTAGATTGGCTCATTCTATGGCTATTATTAGCAAAGAATTAATGCTTGAAGACTTTATTGGTAAGAAATATGGATCTTTATATGTCAATTAATTTTTACTTTTAAATTATGAGTGTATGATGTGATGATATGTTCCTTATTGAGGTAATTAGAGAAACTAAATAATGGATAAATCCTTATGATGGTTTGATAGGTATCATACTTATTATACTTCATTCATTATGTTTGGACATGCTTTCATAGATTATGCCACTCTTGGACCTAGAACATGTTTAATTATTATATTTCACCTTCTAATTTGGCCATTCGTTCTAAGTAAATCCCATGGCTCAATCTACGCATCATGTTGATACACCATTATTTGATTCCCTTGGTGGCTCTCCTACGGCCCCTTTCATGATCTATATTTTTGAAAAATATGAAGTACACGATAACCATAATGCCTTGTCTGCATATAGACATGAACAAATACATGGATTATACATAAATAAGGAAAATACCAAATGAATATGATGTCCAAGAAACTCATGATATGTATACTACACATGACATTGATACACATAAGGCCATTGGGCCATTGTTAATGATGATATTTCTAGCCCCATTGTTTTTTCTACACAACAAAACTTTGCACACCAATTGGCCACCATCGTGAGAATGTTATAAAATGTTGATAATTGTGTTAATAATTTACAAAAACATTGGAAGAAGGATTACACTAGTGAGATACTACATAATCCATTAGCATATGACATATTGCTTTATCATTCATCAATTAGATTTGTGGTACCTAAGTCTTCAATGTATGATGGTAGAGATGATCTAGTAATTCATGTAAGCTCATTCAAAACTACATGTTTAGATTATTTTCATGAGGAAATATTACTTGATATGTTATTTCCATAGAGTTTGAGTGACTACTCACTTGGTTTTATTCTTTACCTTGATCTTCTATTTCTTATTTTGGAGATTTAGAAAATACTTTCCTTGAACATTTCCACTTCAAAATCTATCATAAGATAACAATAAATCAAGTATCACAATTTAAACAAGGAGAACATGAGACAACCAATGAAATTATATGCTTCAATTTCAAACTATAGTTGCTAAACTACCTTTCAAATTACTAGATAATGAGTTTCAAAATTTATTCATCAAAGATCTACTTTAGATACTCAAAGAAAAAGTTCTTTAAAATAATGATCATTCATTTTCTAAGTTATGTGCTTGTGTACACAAATGTGAATTAATTGATTTATTAGAGAATTATCTTTTACATCATAGTGCCTCTAGCATCCATCATTGGACCATGAGTTGCAATTAATGTCAAATTTATAAAATGGGGACAATGAGGGTGGATCTATTATCAGCCATAGGGTCCATCATCATGTGAAATATTAAATCAAAAGGATTTAGATCATAGTTAACTAGATTGGAGGATACTCCACATCTCATATTAAAATAACTCTTGAATCAAAAACTCATCACTCTACCTCCGATTGAGCCAATTGATAGATTTAGAGGTGACCTCCCACATTTTAGAGCTAGATATTTTTTTGATTATCATAGAATACATGTACACACTATGAGTAGGTGAATCATAATAAAACATAAAATTTAAGATCTTATTGATGAGAATGTAATACAAGTTGATTGTATTCATGAATAATAATCCAAACACATTTTTAGCATCTCCACACGAAGAGTCTAATCAAATGCAAATTGATGAAGACCTTTCCAATGTTAGCATGATGATGAAATTTCATAGTTTTGATGACACTCCTAAGGATACTCCTAACACACCATGCATTTATGAAATACAAACAAAACTACCACACAAGATTAAAACAAAAAACAAAGATATAGGAGAAAACAACTCAAGTCGAAACATATTTGTTAGTTTTTCCAAAGAATACATCACACTTGGAACCATTATATACCAATTTGTTCATAGATAAATAATCCATGAGCATACATCATCATTTATGCAACATTGCATTCTAATGGATGGTTCTATAGGGGTCATGGATTTATTTATGTGACACATCGCTTGACCCCATTGAGATAGACCTACACTTACCCAATCTTGATTGATTGATTGGTTAATATCTTTACACATCTCTTTTCCTACATGTGATACATGTTCTATTTTATTCTATGTTAATCTTATTTTTATGCTTTTAATTGAGCTTTCCACTTGGGAGCAAGGTAGTTTTTATTCTTGTAGGACTTATGTCTTCATGATTACTCATCAGAGAAAATGCATGGGGGCATAATTTTATCTAATATTTCATTTACATGGATCCTACATATAGGAAAGTATACAACATGTGCATGTTCTTCACTTAGTTTTACATTTACATATCATACTCTATTACGTACTTAGTTTTTAGTTACAATTTTATTTTATTTTTCTCCCAATTTTTATGCACTCATCCACACTCCACATAATTTGAGGGGGGTATATTATTATTGATTCTATGTTTCAGTCTATGTAATTTTTCTAGATGAGAGCACACATTTGTTAGAACAAATTAGACTCTAGAATATTCATATCCTTTATATATCATTGTTAGTTTACTTATTTATACTTTGGTATTCATGTAAACTTAATTTTTAAAACATAACAAAGTTGGGGGAAATGTAGAGAATTTAAAAGTTCATACCCTTACACTTTTCCTCTCTTGTTTTACACCACTTTGTTTAAATGATTTGGGTACATGGTTCTAGCACATTTTGGGCTCTTTTGGTGCACACACTAACTTAAGACCCATTCCAACACTCTATTATGCCTCATTACTTTTATCATAACACCCTTGATTTACTTATCATAACTTTCCTTGCTTTGAATAGGTTCAAAAATATTATTTTGTCCCCTAGACAGAATCATAGTCATGATTTCATCCACCTTTTCTAAATTTTAAATTATTTTCATTTCATGGTCAACAATTTTAGACATGACCATCACCCATCAAATTGCACCCAAAAAAGTTGAAATTGGTGTTTAGTCATGTATTAAAGGAATCATCCATATATGTCATTTATTATATCATGCAACCAAAAAATCAAAGTAGGACAACACATTCCCAATACATATAGCCTTAAGGGTTAGCTATTTTTTTGAGTAATAGATTTGTGTGATTTGATTTTCCCATTACATTTTTATATTGGATTGATCCTTTTACTCTTGGAGCTTTACCTAGGGTTTTTCCCTTAGTTGATTATCACCTTTCAGATCTTCCACCCACTATTATTTGTGCTTTATTATTAAACATTTAATCATGGATTCCAATTAGATATCATCCTTGGATTCCATTCCTACACACCTCAAGGACCATTAGGCATTTTCACAAGTTGTTACATCATAACCTTATTCTTTAAAAACGTCATATATTTTTATCAAAAGAAGAGTATTCCATGTTCTAGGGATACATTGGTCCAACATGCTACTAACTTTTCATATTTCCTAGAACTTATTTACACCTCTCCTAAATTATGTTGGAAGACTTTTCTTCATTTTTTCACAATATTTATAATTTTCATACTCCTTGAATGATATGTGATAGTGATGCATCTAGTAATAGTGATACTCCACTTTGTTTGACTACACATGAAGTTAATTTTCTTAGTGATGATGATAGTCACCATTTAGCTCATGATAGTCCTTTCTCTCTATCCCTTGGCTTATAGTCTAATGGTGATTTATTTAGGGAGACACTTAGTGACACTTTCTTGAGTGATGAACATTCTTTGTCCTCTCTTTCACATGATATTCATTATGGATCCATATTCCTTGGTAGATTGGCTCATTCTATGGCTATTATTAGCAAAAAATTAATGCTTGAAGACTTTATTGGTAATAAAGATGCATCTTTATAAGTTAATTAATTTCTAATTTTAAATTATGAGTGTATGATGTGATGATATGTTCCTTATTGAGGTAATTAGAGAAACTAAATAATGGATGAATCCTTATGATGGTTTGATATGTATCATACTTATTATTCTTCATTCATTATGTTTGGACATGCTTGCATAGATTATGCCACTCTTGGAACTAGAACATGTTTAATTATTATATTTCACATTCTAATTTGGCCATTCGTTCTAAGTAAATCCCATGGCTCAATCTATGCATCATGTTGATACACCATTATTTGATTCCCTTGGTGGCTCTCCTATGGACCCTTTCAGGATCTATATTTTTGAAAAATATGAAGTACACGATAACCATAATGCCTCATCTGCATATAGGCATGAACAAATACATGGATTATACACAAATAAGGAAAATACCAAATGAATATGATGTCCAATAAACTCATGATATGTATACTACACATGACATTGATACACATAAGGCCATTGCGCCAATTGTTAATGATGATATTTCTAGCCCCATTGTTTCTTCTACACAACCTAACTTTGCACACCAATTGGCTACCATCATGAGAATGTTATAAAATGTTAATAATTGTTTTAATAATTTACAAAAACATTAGAAGGATTACACTAGTGAGATACTACATAATCCATTAGCATATGACATATTGCTTTATCATTCATCAATTAGATTTGTGGCACCTAAGTCTACAATGTATGATGGTAGAGGTGATCTAGTAATTCATGTAAGGTCATTCAAAACTACATTCTTATATTATTTTCATGAGGATATATTACTTGATATGTTATTTCCATAGAGTTTGAGTGACTACTCACTTACTTGGTTTTATTCTTTACCTTGATCTTCTATTTCTTATTTTGGAGATTTGGAAAATGCTTTCCTTGAACATTTCCAATTCAAAATTTATCATAAGATAACAATAAATCAAGTATCACAATTTAAACAAGGAGAACATGAGACAACCAATGAAATTATATGCTTCAATTTCAAACTATAGTTGCTAAACTACCTTTCAAATTACTAGATAATGAGTTTCAAAATTTATTCATCAAAGATCTACTTTAGATACTCAAAGAAAAAGTTCTTTAAAATAATGATCATTCATTTTCTAAGTTATGTGCTTGTGTACACAAATGTGAAATAATTGATTTATTAGAGAATTATCTTTTACTTCATAGTGCCTCTAGCATCCATCATTGGACCATTAGTTGCAATTAATGTCAAATTTATAAAATGGGGGCAATGAGGGTGGATCTATTATCAACCATAGTGTCCATCATCGTGTGAAATATTAAATCAAAAGGATTTAGATCAGAGTTAACTAGATTGGAGGATACTCCATATCTCATATTAAAATAACTCTTGAAACAAAAACTCATCACTCTACCTCTGATTGAGCCAATTGATAGATTTAGAGGTGACCTCCCACATTTTAGAGCTAGATATTTTTGTGATTAGCATAGGATACATGTACACACTATGAGTAGGTGAATCATAATAAAACATAAAATTTAAGATCTTATTGATGAGAATGCAATACAAGTTGATTGTATTCATGAATAATAATCCAAACACATTTTTAGCATCTCCACACAAAGAGTCTAATCAAATGCAAATTGATGAAGATCTTTCCAATGTTAGCATGATGATGAAATATCGTAGTTTTGATGACACTCCTAAGGATACTCCTAACATGCCATGCATTTATAAAATACAAACAAAACTACCACACAAGATTAAAACAAAAAACAAAGATATAGGAGAAAACAACTCAAGTCGAAACATATTTGTTAGTTTTTCCAAAGAATACATCACACTTGGAACCATTATATACCAATTTGTTCATAGATAAATAATCCATGAGCATATATCATCATTTATGCAACATTGCATTCTAATGGATGGTTCTATGGGGGTCATGGATTTATTTATGTGACACATCTCTTGACCCCATTGAGATAGACCTACACCCACCCAATCTTGATTGATTGATTGGTTAATATCTTTACACATCTCTTTTCCTACATGTGATACATGTTCTATTTTATTCTATGTTAATCTTATTTTTATGCTTTTAATTGAGCTTTCCACTTGGGAGCAAGGTAGTTTTTATTCTTGTAGGACTTATGTCTTCATGATTAATCATCAGAGAAAATGCATGGGGGCATAATTTTATCTAATATTTCATTTACATAGATCCTACATATAGGAAAGTATACAACATGTGCATGTTCTTCACTTAGTTTTACATTTACATATTATACTCTATTACGTACTTAGTTTTTAGTTACAATTTTATTTTATTTTTCTCCCAATTTTTACACTCATCCACACTCCACATAATTTGAGGGGGGCATATTATTATTGATTCTATGTTTTAGTCTATGTAATTTTTCTAGATGAGAGCACACATTTGTTAGAACAAATTAGACTCTAGAATATTCATATCCTTTATATATCATTGTTAGTTTACTTATTTATACTTTGGTATTCATGTACACTTAATTTTTAAAACATAACAAAGTGGGGGGAAATGTAGAGAATTTAAAAGTTCATACGCTTACACTTTTCCCCTCTTGTTTTACACCACTTTGTTTCAATGACTTTGGTACATGTTTCTAGCACATTTTGGGCTCTTTTGGTGCACACACTAACTTAAGACCCATTCCAACACTCTATTATGCCTCATTACTTTTATCATAACACCCTTGATTTACTTATCATAACTTTCCTTGCTTTGAACAGGTTCAAAAATATGATTTTGTCCCCTAGACAGAATCATAGTCATGATTTCATCCACCTTTTCCAAATTTTAAATTATTTTCATTTCATGGTCAACAATTTTAGACATGACCATCACCCATCAAATTGCACCCAAAAAAGTTGAAATTGGTGTTTTGTCATGTATTAAAGGAATCATCCATATATGTCATTTATTATATCATGCAACCAAAAAATCAAAGTAGGATAACACATTCACAACACATATAGCCTTTAGGGTTAGCTATTTTTTTGAGTAATAGATTTGTGTGATTTGATTTTTCCATTACATTTTTATATTGGATTGATCCTTTTACTCTAGGAGCTTTACCTAGGGTTTTTCCCTTAGTTGATTATCACCTTTCAGATCTTTCATCCACTATTATTTGTGCTTCATTATTAAACATTTAATCATGGATTCCAATTAGATATCATCCTTGGATTCCATTCCTACACACCTCAAGGACCATAAGGTATTTTCACAAGTTGTTACATCATAACCTTATTCTTTAAAGACGTCATATATTTTTATCAAAAGAAGAGTATTCCATGTTCTAGGGATACATTGGTCCAACATGCTACTAACTTTTCATATTTCCTAGAACTTATTTACACCTCTCCTAAATTATGTGGGAAGACTTTTCTTCATTTTTTCACAATATTTATAATTTTCATAGTCCTTGCATGATATGTGATAGTGATGCATCTAGTGATAGTGATACTCCACTTTGTTTGACTACACATGAAGTTAATTTTCTTAGTGATGATGATAGTCATCGTGTATCTCATGATAGTCCTTTCTCTTTGTCCCTTGGCTTATAGTCTAATGGTGATTTATTTAGGGAGACACTTAGTGACACTTTCTTGAGTGATGAACATTCTTTGTCCTCTCTTTCACATGGTATTCATGATGGATCCATATTCCTTGGTAGATTGGCTCATTCTATGGCTATTATTAGCAAAGAATTAATGCTTGAAGACTTTATTGGTAATAAAGATGCATCTTTATATGTCAATTAATTTCTACTTTTAAATTTTGAGTGTATGATGTGATGATATGTTCCTTATTGAGGTAATTAGAGAAACTAAATAATGGATGAATCCTTATGATGGTTCAATATGTATCATACTTATTATACTTCATTCATTATGTTTGGACATGCTTTCATAGATTATGCCATGGACCTAGAATATGTTTAATTATTATATTTCACCTTCTAATTTGGCCATTCATTCTAAGTAAATCCCATGGCTCCATCTATGAATCTTGTTGATACACCATTATTTGATTCCCTTCGTGGCTCTCCTATGGACCCTTTCATGATCTATGTTTTTGAAAAATATGAAGTACACGATAACCATAATGCCTCATCTGCATATAGACATGAACAAATACATGGATTATACACAAATAAAGAAAATACCAAATGAATATGATGTCTAAGAAACTCATGATATGTATACTACACATGACATTGATACACATAAGGCCATTGGGCTAATTGTTAATGATGATATTTCTAGCCCCATTATTTATTTTACACAACATAACTTTGCACACCAATTGGCCACCATCATGAGAATGTTATAAAATGTTGATAATTGTTTTAATAATTTACAAAAACATTGGAAGAAGGATTACACTAGTGAGATACTACATAATCCATTAGCATATGACATATTGCTCTATCATTCATCAATTAGATTTGTGGCACCTAAGTCTACAATGTATGATGGTAGAGGTGATCTAGTAATTCATGTAAGCTCATTCAAAACTAGATGTTAAGATTATTTTCATGAGGAAATATTACTTGATATGTTATTTCCATAGAGTTTGAGTGACTACTCACATACTTGGTTTTATTCTTTACCTTGATCTTCAATTTCTTATTTTGGAGATTTAGAAAATACTTTCCTTGAACATTTCCACTTCAAAATTTATCATAAGATAACAATAAATCAAGTATCACAATTTAAACAAGGAGAACATGAGACAACCAATGAAATTATATGCTTCAATTTTAAACTATAGTTGCTAAACTACCTTTCAAATTACTAGATAATGAGTTTCAAAATTTATTCATCAAAGATCTACTTTAGATACTTAGAGAAAAAGTTCTTTAAAATAATGATCATTCATTTTTTAAGTTATGTGCTTGTGTACACAAATGTCAAATAATTGTACACAAATGTGAAATAATTGATTTATTAGAGAATTATCTTTTACATCACAATGCCTCTAGCATCCCTCATTGGACCATGTGTGGCAATTAATGTCAAATTTATAAAATGGGGGCAATGAGGGTGGATCTATTATCAACCATAGGGTCCATCATCGTGTGAAATATTAAATCAAAAGGATTTAGATCATAGTTAACTAGATTAGAGGATACTCCACATCTCATATTAAAATAACTCTTGAAACAAAAACTCATCACTCTACCTCCGATTGAGCCAATTGATAGATTTAGAGGTGACCTCCCACATTTTAGAGCTAGATATTTTTGTGATTATCATAGGATACATGTACACACTATGAGTAGGTGAATCATAATAAAAACATAAAATTTAAGATCTTATTGATGAGAATGCAATACAAGTTGATTGTATTCATGAATAATAATCCAAACACATTTTTAGCATCTCCACACGAAGAGTCTAATCAAATGCAAATTGATGAAGATCTTTCCAATGTTAGCATGATGATGAAATATCGTAGTTTTGATGACACTCCTAAGGATACTTCTAACACGCCATGCATTTATGAAATACAAACAAAACTACCACACAAGATTAAAACAAAAAACAAAGATGTAGGAGAAAACAACTCAAGTCGAAACATATTTGTTAGTTTTTCCAAAGAATACATCACACTTGGAACCATTATATACTAATTTGTTCATAGATAAATGTATACACCTAAAAATGACATGACTCTACTTAAATAAATATTTTAAATATTTATTTCATCTTCATAGTCCTCTATCAATAAATAAATAAATTTATTTATTTATTTGATTCACTTCCTCCCATTTAATTAAATAAATTTCCTTTATTTAATTAATTTCATCTACATTAACTTTATTCTTCTAAATAATTAAATAATTTCAATTATTTAATTAAAACACCCATTCTTCTAAGTAATTAAATAATTTTAATTATGTAATTAAATCTTTCATTCTTCCTAATTTAAATAAAATGCAAATTTATTTAAATTAAAATCCTCCAAAATAAAATATAATTAAATATTTTATTTATTCTTCCAAAATCATGTGCAAGTAAATTAAATAAATTTATTTATTTAATTTGCTTTCTTATCTTCCAAATCTTCTAAAAATAAATTAAATAAATTTATTTATTTAATTTGCTTTCTTATCTTCCAAATCTTCTAAAAATAAATTAAATAAATTTATTTATTTAATTTGCTTTCTTATCTTCCAAATCTTCTAAAAATAAATTAAATAAATTTATTTATTTAATTTGTTTTCTTATCTTCTAAATTAAATAAATTTATTTATTTAATTTGCTTTCTTATCTTCCAAATCTTCTAAAAATGAATTAAATAAATTTATTTATTTAATTTGTTTTCTTATCTTCTAAATTAAATAAATTTATTTATTTAATTCTTTTTCTTATCTTCAATATCTTTTAAAAATAAATTCCTCTTGTCATACAAAAGTAAAAGCTGAGTTAAAGCAACTTTGTTCTTAAATTAGAAAAATAAATTCTAATTTAAAGAAAATGAGAACTCATTAAGAAAGCTTTTAACTCAACAAAGCTTCTTTTTGAATGACACATGTCTTTCTTCCATTTGTTGCACGTTCCTCAACAATCCTCCTCCGTTGATCTCTTCTTTTCTTCTCAACCATTGATCTTTCCTCACTCTCTTCTATAAATATAACCTTCTTCTCTTCATTTCATAAATCCATCGTTTGAGTAAACTTATGCTGTAGGAAATCTAGCGCGTCGTTGGCACTTCATAGCACTTCTTAACACTTCATAGCACTTCATAGCCTCCATTGTTAGTGTTTTTGAAGTTCATCTTCAAATACACAAGTATCTTAGCCATTCCATCTTTGCCATCTTTAACAAGCAAGGGAGCAAAAGCTTTTGAGGGCTTCATCATCAAGATCAAAGAGAGATAGGCGAACTACGGAAGACGCAAGGTAAAGGTGAAGGTATTATTGTTTTATTTGTTTTAATCTCCTTTTATCTTCAGATTCTGTAGGTGTTTGGGTTCATTTTTCATTAATTTGAATAACCTAATTTCCCCCTCACAATAAATAATCCATGAGCATATATCATCATTTATGCAACATTGCATTCTAATGGATGGTTCTATGGGGGTCATGTATTTATTTATGTGACACATTGCTTGACCCCATTGAGATAGACCTACACCCACCCAATCTTGATTGATTGATTGGTTAATATCTTTACACAACTCTTTTACTACATGTGATACACGTTCTATTTTATTCTATGTTAATCTTATTTTTATGCTTTTAATTGAGCTTTCCACTTGTGAGCAAGGTAGTTTTTATTCTTGTAGGACTTATGTCTTCATGATTACTCATCAGAGAAAATGCATGGGGGCATAATTTTATCTAATATTTCATTTACATGGATCCTACATATAGGAAATTATACAACATGTGCATGTTCTTCACTTAGTTTTACATTTACATATCATACTCTATTACGTACTTAGTTTTTAGTTACAATTTTATTTTATTTTATTTTTCTCCCAATTTTTACACACTCATCCACACTCCACATAATTTGAGGGGCATATTATTATTGATTCTATGTTTCAGTCTATGTAATTTTTCTAGATGAGAGCACACATTTGTTAGAACAAATTAGACTCTAGAATATTCATATCCTTTATATATCATTGTTAGTTTACTTATTTATACTTTGGTATTCATGTACACTTAATTTTAAAAAAATAACAAGGTGGGGGGAAATGTAGAGAATTTAAAAGTTCATACCCTTACAATTTTTCCCTCTTTTTTTACACCACTTTGTTTCAATGACTTTGGTACGTGTTTCTAGCACATTTTGGGCTCTTTTGATGCACACACTAACTTAAGACCCATTCCAACACTCTATTATGCCTCATTACTTTTATCATAACACCCTTGATTTACTTATCATAACTTTCCTTGCTTTGAATAGGTTCAAAAATATGATTTTGTCCCCTAGACAGAATCATAGTCATGATTTCATCCACCTTTTCCAAATTTTAAATTATTTTTATTTCATCGTCAACAATTTTAGACATGACCATCACCCATCAAATTGCACCCAAAAAAGTTGAAATTGGTGTTTAGTCATGTATTAAAGGAATCATCCCTATATGTCATTTATTATATCATGCAACCAAAAAATCAAAGTAGGACAACACATTCACCACCTATCTCAATATATTTTCTATGTCCAATATAATAACCCCTTTGTCTAAATCAACATCCAACCACATTAAATATTTTACTTTCATTGTTAACTCAGTCTCAAGGCTTGAGTAAGGTGTAAAGAAGTCCTAAACTTCAACCCTTGCATCGCAAGTCCCAGAGTGTTCCTTAGCACCACCATCTTTTTCCTACTTCAGACACCATCAAACAAGTAGGTGTTTCAGGTACCAAATTTCTAAATCAAATCTGTGCATAATCGTAGAAATCAAGACATGAACATTGCCATGATTTTATCTTAGACTTTAAGTAGTTTCTTAGGAATTAGTTGTCTATTGTTTGAGACCTAAATGCTAGTATCAATTTTCTACAATAGTCCTTTGTCACAATGCCATAGTATTCAAACTTCATATTTTATTGATTTCAAGGTACACAACCCTAATCTATTTTATTTACATTCCACCACATGTTCAATTACATTCTCATTTAACTTGTTCTACTCATATTATCCAACTCAACCCTTATATCTAAAAGTATCACTTAATTATAATTAATTGATTTATCCACTCATTTAACATCTTTTTAGATATTTGAAGCATCATTTTATTTCCCTTATAAATAGGCATTCTTAATAAACTAATAAACATTAACAAGAAGGAAATAACGACAAAAATAACAATTTCAATAATTAATTATAAAAGTTAAAATACAAAGCACTGTATATGTAAGGCCCAACTATGTTTAGCTCATCTTACCATAATTATTGTTTGCTTGATATACTTATATGTTTTGGACCTAAAATTTAGATGGTTATCCTATGCCAGTATATGTATTGATTTATGTTTATGTTATCATATTTATCCTAAATTTGTTTGAATGTGACTTTCAAAATCATATTTTCCTTCTTGAATAGGTGCTATGACTTGTTAAGTCAATGTTTAGGCTAATGCATCACCTTGTTAAATGTTATGAAATTGATTAGAAACCACTCATGTTCTAATTAGATGATTAATTAAGATTGATAATATTTAAAATGTCATAATGAGGTCTCATAGAACATGATGATGGATTAACACCACCTATTGCTTCGGCTATGATTTTGTTATTAGATTTGATGTGTACAATTAAGTGTGTAGGTCCTACAAGTATAATGGCTAATGGGGTGGCATGCGAAGAAGTAGCTCATGGATTTATCTAGTAACCATCTCAAATCATCTAAGGAAGCAATGAGACCATCCATATGTGTTGACCCATTCACCTTGTCATCATGGGTATGGAAGATCTAGTGGCATTTGTAAGTACTTAAGTATGTTGTCACATTGTGCTTTTTAATGTTCTTAATTGTGTTGTCATACTTCTAGGTGTGTCAAAGTTTAGGTTCATTTGGTAGATTTTATCCCATTTTGGGATTTTTATTTAGCTTGATATTTTAGCATTTTAATTAATTAATTTTTTTGTGAAAATTATTTATTTATTTATTTTAATCATCTAGTCAATTTCTACCTAATGTGAAATTATGGAAGTTGTAAACCCATAAAGTTGATTTTTTTCCAAAAGGGGGGATGTTGAAACCCTTATTAATAATTGATTCATTGGCCATCATTTTCTTGATTCATTGTTGCTTCAAAAGCTCTAATTATTTCTTATTTGGAAGTGGATTGGAGTGTTGTTAAAAAAATTATTACTTTAAATTGGGGTTTAATTGTTGCACTTCTTTAGACCTCAATTCTTGTAATCCTTGCAAGTTATGTGGAATTTAAACTCACTGATTTTTGTATGCAATTATTACAAATTTTATGTCTTGTGTATTGATTTGTGTGTATGTTTATGAAACCCTTGTGCATTCTAAGGTGAGATCCTTATGAGAGGAGCTTGTTGATTTGTAAACCATGTCTTCTTGTAAAATATGTGTGGTCTTGTGTTGGCTTGTTATTGAAGTTGGAAGGTTGTCTAAACCCTTCTTAGACCTTTGTGAGCTTGTGAAATAAATGTGACCATTCTTGTATGGAGATTATGTATCATAGGCTTGTGATTAATTCCTATGTGTAGCCAAGAATGGCTTTAGTGTTAAATCTGAGTTGGAATTTGTATGTGAGCCTTGTGTAAAACTAGAGGTGGATCCTAGAACCTTGGAATTAAATCTATGCGTAGGTTGTTGGTGTATAATGTTTGGTATGTGAATCTATGGCTCTTCTCCATGCTAGGGGGATGTCTAGAGTAGTGTGGTACTCCCACATGCGCTCGACGATGGTATTATGGTTGGGTGGTAGCTAACTTGCCCCCTCTTTGGTATTTGATGATTTCAGTAATCCTTGGTGTTGGTAAAAAATTTGGTGATAAATATGGAGCTTTGGAGATTCATCGTGGAGTTTGGATACAACTCTTATGGATTCTTAGTTTGTTGTAGCATAATAAAAAGTTGTACATGGTGATCTTTGTGATCCATGATTATTTATTGTGATTAAATATTGATTTAACATTGTTGATATTCTTAATCTATCTATGTATTTGGATGATACTCTTAACTTTAATTTGTAAACAGGTGTTATTGAATCAATTATATGATGTGCCTTGTGTTGGTGTTTATCATGTAAAGTAGTGTAATACATATACATATTTAGGCCTTCATTTTGCTTAATTTTTATAAATTATATGTTGATTTTGGGATGTCATAGATGCTTGAATTCATTGTCATTAAGATTTATTTCCTATCTCTTAAGTGGATGGAGTTATGCTCTTAATTATATTCTCCTTTATTGCATGATAGGAAGTAACTGTCATGTGTGAATAGTGATTTTGGCCAAAAATGAAAAAATGTGTTTTTAGAATATTTAATTGATTGGTTGTATTTCTTATAATTACATTATTTGAATAGTGTATATTGTATTCACCTAGCCCTATGGGTGTAAATTTAGTGGTTTGGTTTATGGTGCAACCCTTTTAACTTGCATTGACTTGCCAATGTATGGGAAACTGTCTTTTTTATCTTAAGAATGCTTTTAAGGTTTAAAAACATAAGGTTTGTGTTATATAGGGTTTTAGGACTATATAATTTCTATTTACCTTGTTTGGGTGAGGTTGGAGTGAATTGGACAAGTGGTGCTCTCTCTGTCTCTCTCTCATATATATATATATATATGCAATTTGTTGTTTTGAGTAAGGGGACACCAGTGTTTTGGCCTTAACTCTTAAAAAATCATTTGGATTGGCCAGCCCAATTTTTGGATATATTGTTATTATATAAGGATTAGTTAGTACATTAAAATTTTATCTTTCTATCTTTGTTTATCATTCTCTATGACTAAAAATCGCGAACTGTTTCACTACGGTTTCATAAAAGTCCATTATGCAGTCCCTCAAACCTTTATTGTTCCTATTCTGTAATGAATTTTGTAAAACCCTTGGTGGGTTTTGTAGGAAATTTATTCTTATTTATTTTTCATATTATAAGTTATAAAAATAATTGTATTTTGAGTAAGTTATAGCTATTTTATTGCAAGATGTAATTGTGTGATTACTACCTCCTTTTGCATGATAAGACCAATGTATTTACATCATTAGAAATCTTTTGGGATTCTCTAAAACTATTTTGAGTTTTCAAATAAACTTAGAGATATTCTCATAGTGTTTGATACAAATCTCTATTTGATTATTTATTCCCATATAAGAATTGCTTAAACATATTGTTCCTACGTATTTTCTTGTTTATAAAATGAGACTCTATTTAGATAGTAAGTAATGGGGTAAATATATTTAATTTAATTCTCATTATTGATGATGCTTATGCCCCAAATAGTAGTATTTAAATGTTACAAATTTTCATGTTCTTATCTTACCTTGAATTAATTCAAGAGGACATTGAAATTTAATGTGAAATCTCTACCCCACTCTATTGTAACTAAGAAAATAATTACATTAATGTTTTATGATTTTCTTACCCTCCTAGTTGTACTAGTACTTTATTGAACTTAGATTTAAACTTATTTTATGTTAAATGGAAGATACCATATATTTTCTTATGATTGGTTTCAATGATTAATAGGATATAGAACCTACATGGTTAAATTGTCATTCCCTCTCTTTAATAATGTCATACATATGCAATGAATGCATGACTAGACCTCATTAAGAAAACCATAAGTGTGATTTATTTTACATTGGGATTGAATGAGAGATGTGTTTTTAATCTCCTTAGTCTTGTCTTACTTATGCATTTAGTTGTAGTAACTGTAGAATTTATAATATTAAGTTTAAGTTCTTTAATGATAAGAGTGCTCAAGGTGGGAAGATCTTACCTTGTTAGAAGGAACTACCATGTACCATTGTTTATATATGTCAATGAATTATTGAATTAGAAATTGATCACATCAACAATATTTATGTTATCTATCTCTTGATCTAATGGTTAAGAATAGACTTGTGTTATGACTGTCTCTTAATGGAACCTAACCCATGTCTTGACCCTAATATGATGAATTAAAAGAAGTCATTTGGTGCATTGTTCTTTGATTTATCCTTTCATAGTTTTGTGGTTTTTCTCACATTATGATGCATGTGGTTGGTGGATAGAGATGCAACATCTCTCTTTTAGGGAATACATTGAACTACGCTTCCACTTTAGAGAGTATGTCATTTTAGATGATCACCACTCTTGCCTTGTGAGAGAATGCAGTGGTCCCCCTTTGTGTGTGTCACCTACATGTCTAGTCCACATATGTAGTGGATCTTGTACTGCTAATGTTGAGGTATCAACTTATGCATGTTTGTGTGCAAGGTAACTCTATAGATGTTGTAATTGTTAAATAAAAAAATTGTGTTTCATGTTTTCAACCAGTAATGTCTAACATTAAGAGTAGGCAATACAGTATACACATGATTAATTATTCATAGTTGAATGACCTTTAGTTACACACAAAGTTATAAATTTACTAAAGAGACCAAATCATTTACAAAAGGATCCCTTTTCGTATCATAGCTGAAAAAACCTATTGATATTAGTTAATATCTAATTGTTTAGAAATTCAAATATTCAACACAAGGCATATTATATAGAAATGATAAAATATTTTTTCAAACTTTCTTGTAAAGATGTTTTGTTCACATGGGTTTTACTAGGATTTTATTCTTGCAGAATAATATGACAAATAAATAGATGGCAGATATTAGTGTATAGGAAATTAAACTTTCCCTAACATTAACCTAGGCTAGTTAAGTAAAAGCAATCAATTAAGCACAAAACAACCTAGATTAATTAATGAAGGTTTGGAGTGATAAAATCAAATAATGGTACAAGTTTTATTTTGGAAAGGTAAGTGTAAAGAAGGATAATGTTACTTAGCTCTATGATTTAAGAATGAATGTTGTTTGATGAAAATTCTACTCTTTATTGTTGATGGCCTATTAAAAGATACCTCATTGTCAATGAATGTCTCAGATCCTACACTAAACCTCTACCCTATCTCAAGTCAATTTTATAAGTTATGGTCTATTTTGTGGTCATGGATTCATTCCTTGTGCATAGATTTGACCTTGCTTAGTGTACTTCTACTTTACGGCTCACCTTAATGACTCTATCTACTTTCCTCTTTTTTAATATTTAGATATTGTCAGTATTTAGATTTATTCCTTGGAAGGGTTGTTATGTTGCAAGGGGACATGTTCACCTGGTTCAACCCCATAATATGTGTAAGAGATCAAAGACAATAGGAAAGCACCCTAGAATGATGTATGTAAATTTGCTAGTCATTTTAATGCAATAACCTGAAGGGTTTCACTTTTGATTACTCCTTGAATACTTCTAGGATGATATAGGATGTAAGAGAGATGATGGATCTTTGTAAATGAATGTTGTAAAATACTAGCACAACATCAAATTTGGCAAAATTTGTACTTAGTTGGCTTAGGGCAAGAAAATAAAGGGTAACAGTCAACCAGAAATTGAATTTAAAATTTGAAATGGAAGGGGTAAAGTTTGTGACCACATAAATGACCTAGGGTGGGTAAAAAATCAAATTTGGGTGGAGAATTCCTATGTTGGGGTAGATGTATGGATAAGTGTAATAAGTGCAAGGCTTTGGTGAATGTACTAGAGTATGCATGTATAAGGATAAAGTGGGGATAAATATGTTGGGATGCATGTGTATAGGGATAGGTAAAGGCTAGAGGAATGAGCATGACATTGCAAAAGATTGTGCTATTTAATGGTATGTGCATGTATTGGAAGAAAAACTAAATGGGAAATGACATGGGCATGCAAATTTCACCATTATACTTTACCCCAGTTTTGAGGTGCATGTGAATCCTAAAGTGGCATGCATCTTAAAGTATGTTGCACTCACAAACATGCATGTAAAGTATATATTTAGACATAAAAGGATATCAAAGGGGATCCATATAAAGTAATGGACCCTATAGGATGTCATTGTGTCAATGTGTCCTTGGGCATGTGGTCTCCATAGAAACCTATAAATAGAGAAAAAATATGCAATGAATAACTTCTATCTTGCAAATGAAAATTAGGTACAAAATAGGAGCTTGCTTAACTATTTAGAAAAAATAGGATATAGGTAAAGTTAGGGAATCACTCATGTTTGGAAATTAATAATAGTGTGTTTGGCTTGATGGACATAGGATGAAAAGGTGTGTGGGGCACAAGGTGTGTCATGTGGTAATGCTTCATCTAATCACAATGATAATCCTCTATACAGAGCAATGTATGTCACTACCTTAAAGCTCAACATAGGAATGTAGTGGCAATATATGCTCCCTTCAATTGGTTGCATCTATAGGATGTAAAGAATTGAAGGACAAGGAAAACCATGCAAGTGAATCTAATCTAGATAGATAAGAATGTACACATATGAATCATGTACAGGAATACCAATAATGACTACATTATGTGATAAGCATGTGTAACATCTAGAATAATAAATTCTTATGAACATATATGAGTTGGAGATAGGATCTCTAGGTATATAGGGTGCCCCCGACATTGGGGAAATAGTAAATGGTGGGGTGGTCCTCAATTGCTAGAAAAACCCATGCAAGCATAGAGGTCACTAGGATAGGCATATGACCCTAATTGGGCATCTAAGAGAATGATCACACTGGTGAAGGTAAAGTGATAGGTCCCTAGTGGTAACTAGAATCCTAGTAGGGACAATGTGATACAAGAGAGGGAATGATGCCCTTGATAAGGATAGTGTAGGTATGGAATGTGAAGGAGGATAATACATGATGTCCTCAATATAGAGGTATGTCAATACAAATATAGTATGTAAGGGGGAAGGCATGATGCCCTAAATTTGGGTATGATTGCTAAAGATATTTCAAGAGTGCAAAAGTTGGGGACATGATGCCCCCAATGTAAGGATATGGAAATGAAAACATAATGATATGAATGAGGGGAGGCATGATGCCCCACAATATGGTGTGATAACTCTAAAAGTATGGTATGACAATATGGAATTGATATATGTAACTCTAGGAATGTGATATATGAATGTAGGCTCAATGTTTAAGCTCTAAAAGCATGGTATTACTATACAAGATCATAGCAAGTAGTAAATAGTGAATGGGTAAGCATAAGCATCATAGCATGGTAAATATAATAAGCATGATAATAAAAATGAGATTCATGGGAATAACATATAATAAACATAGGATAATTTAACAAATATAAATTGAAGTTAAAAAGGAAATGCAAGCATGTGTAGTGACAAAGGTAATGACCATAAAATCAAGGCAAGAGGTAAAGGTAAGAAAAGTAAGAAATCAACCCAAGTGGGGAATAAAAGGTAAGGCAAAAAAATGAGGCATGTGGATAAACATAGTAGGTATAGACAAATGAAAGGCTCATTTATAAAGCAAGGAAAAATAAGACCAAAATGGCCCCAAGTGGGTGAGAATAATCATGTTTAATCTAATATAGGAGGTGAAATGGGTACGAAAAGCATGCCACAAACAAATCATAAGAAAAAATGACAAGAAAAGAAAAAGGTAAGGATGGAATCCAAGCTATGGGAATATATGCTATAATTATGCTCATGTATCATGGAACAAGCTTAGGAGTTTCAACTCTTGTCTCCAAAGGGGTATTCTCATTCTCACTAAATAACTTGAATCATCATTCCAATGAAAGTAATCAAATTTATCTTCTTTTTCTTGTGCTTCTTACCCTTCTAAGTTGCTTACCTTTTCAATAACATGTGTTTCTACTTTGCGTTCCTTCATGCTAGGTGCAAACACATGATCAACATGTGTAACAACTTAGGTATCTTCTTTCTTACCCATTTTCTTGTTTCTAAACTTGCAGTTGTGGTGGTTTAATAGGTATTTAGTGCACCACAACTTCTTTCTTTGGTTTGGAAATTGCATTATGATCATAATGAATATCATTAGGTACATCCTCATTTCCATCATTTTTTGAATGGTATAATGATGTTAACTCATGGAAAAAGGCGAAAGTCTATAAATATGTTGATACAAAAGGGAATCTTTTGATAATGCATGCTCACATTTACATACAATAGCACATAAATCTAAAAATGAGTGATGAGGCATGTGATACCCTTGGCTCTAGAAGATTGGAAGTATATCATTAATAAATATATGTTGAATCTCATCATTCCAATGAGAGACAACATATTAGTAGCCAAAACTTGAAATATAAAAATATAATCCCTAATTGGATCTTGGTCCTTTTGTTTGCATTAGATGAGTTGAATGACAAATGTCTTGGGATCAATGTTGTAATGAAAATGTTTCATGAAAACATTATTCAAATCTTTGAAGGAATTGATGAAAGCATGAGGAAATGAATAAAACCATGTAAATACATGGTCACTTAAGATTGATGGAAACACCCTAGCAAATAATTTATCCTAATGGAAATAATGGAGGCACATTACTTGGAAGTATTGTAAATATCATTATGGGTCAACTCTCCCGTCATTATTTTAAAAAAAGGTCCCACAAATCCATTTAGTGATAGATAAGTCAAAATGTCACATGCCAACAAATTCTAGAATATTTTGGTAGTATCATCTTGTGATTGGAATTTTTTTTGTGCAACATACCATTTTAAATGATTAATCCTAGTGATAAGGTAGTTCACATAAGGTTAAATATCATGCTCAACATGTTCCATATGTGTATTTGTATACATCATATCATCTATAATAGTGATGGAGGATGTAAAAGATATATCATCAACTAATGGCACATTATCCTCACATACACCAAGTAAAAATTGTTAAGGATTCTCATGTTGTTCTTCATCCTTGGGTATGTCTAAATCATGTGTTTGTTTAATAGGTGTATAAGAATGTGTTCCACAATAAATTAAAGACACACTGTAAGAAAACATGAGAGGATCCACATGTGAGTTTTAATAAAAAAAATTGTATCATCATGATGCATAGAGAAGTCCATGGGATCCACTAAGGAAGGGTCATTACCTTGACATGTGTGAGGTACATAATCATCATGAAGGAAAGAATTATCATCTTCATCATGAGAAGATAGAGAACTATCATTTTGCTCATCAATAAACATATCAACAATAGACCATGAGGCATAAGATAGAGTAGAAGCACTAGCAACCTCATGTGAAGGTGAAAAAGGTGTCTCATGTATAGGCATATCACTAGTGATATAATAAGTAAAATTATCATAAAACTCATCACTAGGGTAATCATCATAGGTAGGCATCCCAAATGAACAAGTGTATCTCTAGGCATGGGAGAAGGTGCATTATCATCATATGTAAGTGAAGGTGAAACATGTGTATATACAACACTAGGATCCTCAAGGAAGAATGGATTCAGAGAGATACATGGAGGAAAGATATCATAATATGTATGTGATATGCTTGCTAGGTACATAACATCACATATGCCAATATCCCTAGTTGTATTAAGTGTATATAGGGATGAATTAGTAACTAAGTCACTATCATATGCCACAAAATATGTATCATCATAAAGCGTAGTGACATAAGTAGTAAGCTTGGTAAGGGAGGGGGTGAAGATACATATAATGTAAATAATAATATGGTGAAGGTTAATGAATCTCATATTAGAAAAAATAAAAAAATTAATAGTAAATAATATTTGAAAACAAGTGTAAATTGTAAGCCCTAATGCCAAAATAAGGGTGGGTAAAAGAAAAAAATGTGTAAATAAGCACCAAATCTTAAAATGAGGATGTATCAATGAAATACAAGGATGCAAAAGGAAGATTAGATTTAAAAGTAAAATGTGAAATAAAAAAATGTAGATTTGAAAATCCTAGGGGAAATTAGGTCATGTAAGATCAATTGAGTTCACTAAATGTAAAGGAAAATAAACTTTCCCTAAGCTTAACCTAGGCTAATTAGGTAAAAGCAATCAATTAAGCACAAATCAACTTAGCTTAATTAATGGTAGCTAGGAATGATAAATCAAATAATTATACTTTCTATCTTGGAAAAGTAAATGGGAAGAAACATAAGGTTACTTAGCTCTGGCCAAAGAATGAATGTTTTTTGACATGAATATTTTGAACTTGATTGTTATTGGCTAGTAAAAACTACACTTTTGTCAATGAAGTGCCTTAGATCTTGTACTAAACCTCTTCTTTATCCCGATTCACATCTATGAGTTTAGGTCTATTCTATAGTTGCAGATTCATCTTTTATGCATAAATTTGACCTTGCTTAGTGTGTACTTTTTCTCTACTACTTGCCTAAGTGATCTCTATTTTTTTTGTCCTTTTTTGATATCTAGAGACTAGCAGTATTTAGAAGTACCTTGGAAGGGTTGTCATTATGTCGTAAGGGTACATGTTCACCTAGGTCAACCCCATAAATGTGTGTAAAAGATTGACGACAATAGACAATCACCCTAGAATGATGCATGTAGATTTGTTACTCCTTTTAATGCACCCAATTGAAGTGTTTCACTATTAATTACTCTTTGAATGCTTTTAGGATGTGAGAGTAATGTGTGATGTCTATAAATGAATGCTAATGAATATGTCTTTAAATACTAGCACATTGCTTCAAATTTCACAAAATGTGTACTTAGTCATCTTAGACTAAGAAAATAAAGGGTGACAGTCAGCTAGAATTTGAATTTGAATTTTGTAAAGGTAGGGGTCAATCCCATAATTGTGAGGTCAACCTTGTGCTCACAAAAATTACCAAGGGTGTGTAAACAATTAAATTTGGGTGGATAATGACTATATTGGGGCAAGGGCACAGATAAGTGTAATAAATGCAAGGCTTAGGTGAATGTATCAAGGTATGTGTGCATAACCTAGCAAGGTGGGGGCTAAATATGCAAGGGTGTGTGTATAATTGTCATGCCCACATTTTGACATGTGGTTTCCCTGTCATGACCACATGGCAAATGTGGGCATGACAATAATGTTAGGTAAAGGCTAGGGGAATGCGCCCATCTTCATATAAGATTAAACCATTTACCGATATGTACATGTATCAAGACATTTCTTCAAAATAAATATTTATTATATGAAAATGATAGAAAGAAATGTTTGCTTCACATTTGAAGAATAAGAAGATAAATAAAGAGATAGTTAGGTTTAGGTAACCCAAACAACTCATTTATTTAATTGATTTCTGTAATCTAAATCATTTAGGATTTTTTTTTAATTAAAAATGATTTTTGATGCTTTCCCAAAAGTTACATATATTAACAAAGAAAATAATCTGGCAAAACTCATGGATTTTCTTTAAGTACAATGGTCACTATCATTACTTGCAAATTCGCGGCATTTAACAATTGGATTTCTTCTAGAGACTTTGAAAGGTCATAAAAAGAATCTAAATCATTCAAACTGACTCAATTACTGGCTAGAATAAACTTGAAAATATTTGAATTAAAAGAATATTTTCTTTTTTTGAAAAAGCATGCTATGATGATAGCAGCGTAGTGCCTCCATAGCCTTTATTGAAAACAATGTAAATAGTACGTTAAGAAGTCCAGAAAGAATTCAAAGCTAATTACAAATAAAACATTGTTATGGAGGAGTGATCATTACGACAAGAGAAAGTGGATACACACGAGGGTATGATTATTATAATACAAGTCCTAAGGTGCTAAGGTCTATGGTCCCCAATCAGCTTACTTTGGCACTATAAGATCAACTAGTGTGTACACAACCAATTCATATTCACAATGGATTTGAGTATATACACATTGTCTGTCTCAGTTTTTCTGTTAGCATTTTCTCTATGGATTGTTGGGTTTCTAAGAAAATTCAGGAACAATGGTGCATATCCACCTTTGGTAGGCACAATGCTAAATCATGTCATGAATTTTGAACGTTTGCATGACTATCATACAGAGCAAGCTGAGAGACACAAGACTTTTAGGGTGATGTATCCCACTTTTAGCTATGTTTTCACCACAGATCCTATCAATGTGGAGCACATCCTCAAGACCAACTTCACAAATTATGTCAAGGTTGGCTAATTCTAGTCATGATCTATTTTTTATATTGGTGTTGATAATGCAGTTAGATTGCAAGGTGTTGTGTGTTGAATCTGATCATATTTGAGCTCATGACATTGTTGAGTTGGTGTGAAACTCTGAATAGGATTTTTTATGGTGAGTCTTTTGAGATTTTGAGCTTATGGAGTTTTGGGTTGGTTTGACTATTGTAGGGAATTTCTAACCATGAGATTATGAGAGATCTTCTTGGGGATGGTATTTTCAATGTTGATGGAGATAAATGGAGGCAGCAGAGAAAGTTGGCTAATTTGGAGTTTTCTACTAAGGTTTTTATGGACTTTAGTAGTGTGGTTTTCGGTAGTATTGCAGTGAAGCTTGCAAGCATTTTCACAGAAGCTGCTGAAGGAAAGAAGAGTGTGGAGATGCAGGTAACATACCCTCTATCTGTAATACTCTGCATTTGTGAAATGACATGTTTTTTTCAAATTGCTATAGTGTGGGTTTGGCTTTAGAGTTTTGGAAATTCTACAGTTTCAGTTATGGTGGGAGAAAAGCATGTTTAAAGATTTTTAGGCTTCCACGGGTCAACATTAGTAATACAGATTTTGGGGATCCCTGTTTTAAAAAGGGATTCCAAGTTGCAACTAATCAACCCAAAATCAATTCTAATAATATGATTTTTTTCAAACTACTATAGACTCTAGGAGTCTTCGAATTCATGTAGCTTCAGGCCATAATGCTCTGGCAAACTATCGTATACTTGTGTATATACAAGCAAGGACAGTTGTGTAAGTCCCTATGTTGTCATGTTAGCAATCCCATCTAGTATTAAAGAGTAATTAGTGGAGTCCTTGTGCTTCCAGGGTCCCTTATCTTGTGGTTGTTATTGTGGCATACTTTCTGAATTACAAGCTATTGATGTATAGCTCTCCTCATTCTGCTATTAGCATTGCTTAACACTGTTGCTTTACAGATCAAGTTGACTCGTGGTTGTAATCATTATGATGTTTTCTTAGCTACAAGCTATAGATTGGTATCCCTCCTCCCTACTCATGTTATGTAGCTAGTTGAACTATAGTCTATCAGATTGTTGGATGACTTTTGGGGATTGGATGTTCTGTAAATACTGCAAAACTCGTTTTCTCTGTCAATGCAAGAGTGTATTTACTTGTCTTTGCTCAACTGTTACTGAAAATGTGGTACCGTATAACTCTTAGGATCTTTTCATGAGGTCATCCTTTGATGCCATCTGCAAAGTGGTGTTTGGTGTGGACATCAACAGCCTGTCAAGTACAAAATCAAGGGCAGGGCCTGAAACTTCTTTTGCAGAGGCTTTTGATGTTGCAAATGCTATGATGTTCCAGCGTTATGTTGGCAGCTTTTGGAAAGTCAAAAAGGTTTTCAACATTGGATCAGAGGCCAACTTGAGGAAAAACATTAAAATAGTGGATGATTTTCTTTACAAAGTCATTGAGGTCAGAAGGCAGGAAGTGATTTCTGCAGAAAAGGAAAATGTAAGATCTTAATTTATTTATCTCTGACATATTGAACTATGTGTGGTAGTTTCATCATATAACTCTTTTTCTCTTCTTTTGGGTCACAGTTCAAATTATTTTTTTTTATGTCGATCATAACTTTTCTTTTTTTGGGTCACAGGTGAAACCAGATATATTGTCTAGGTATATCACGTTGAGTGACAAAGAGACTTCAGAAACTCTTTCTGATAAATATCTAAGAGATGTTATTCTTAACTTCATGATGGCTGCTAGGGATACCACAGCACTTACACTGTCATGGTTCCTCTACATGCTCTGCAAGCACCCACAAGTACAAGACAAAATTGTGAAGGAAATAAACAGTGTGGTTGAGGATACAGAATGTAATGAGATCAGCACCTTTGCACATTGCCTAACTCATGAAGTCCTGGATAAAATGCATTACCTTCATGCATCTTTGTCCGAGACTCTGAGGCTATATCCAGCTGTTCCTGTTGTAAGTTCCCTCTAACTGGGTGTTCCATAATTGTATTGATTTTTCTGTATTTGGAGGTGGCTTCTGATATAATTAGATATTTATTTTATTTTCAGTCAAAATTGGGTATTCTATAATTTCATTGATTCTGCTGTTTTTCACCTTTATGATTCTTGTATTGAGCAATGCAGGATGGAAAATATGTAGTTAAGGATGACATTCTTCCTGATGGGTTCAAAGTTAATAAAGGAGATTTTGTGAGCTATGTCCCTTATGCTATGGGAAGAATGGCATTCCTATGGGGCAATGATGCAAAGGAATTTAAGCCTGAAAGATGGATTGAGAATGGCATTTTCCATCCACAATCACCCTTCAAGTTTACTGCATTTCAGGTAGATGAAGCCTATGCCCTTGTATAGCTGACCTAAAAACATGTGTGATCATACTGTGTAGTACTGACTCATGGAGTATTCTTATTTCAAAATTTTGGAGTTATACACTATCTGAGTAGTGGTATGAAAGGTTTAATGGATGACAAGAGATGGTAGTAAATTTCATATTGAATATTTACAATATTATGATTGCATCGTTGAATATGTTCCTTAGTGAAGCCCTGTGATCAACATTAAATTCTAGAGACAGCTACTTGAATAGCCAGATAGATTGAATATTATGGTTATATACGGATACAATGTCTCACTTTTATAGTTGTCTTGTTTTAGGCTGGACCTAGGATCTGTATTGGCAGGGATTTTGCCTACCTACAAATGAAGATCATTGCTGCAGTTCTTCTTCGTTTCTACAAATTTGAAGCTGTTAAGCCAAAGGAAATCAGATACAGGACCATGCTCACCCTCCACATGGATGAAGATGGATTAAATCTCTCTGTCAGCCCAAGATTGTAATTGTGTTGCAAGGGAAAAAAACAGATGGGTTTGAATTCTTTTATTTTCCAGCATTAGTGTGAGTCTTGTTGTAGAGCATTGATTGATTAGTGGGCATTGCCTCTAAATTGTAGGTTGTGAAGATTTTAGAAGCAATACTGCTATTAGAATTAAGAACATTCAGACTATTGTATTTTTTTAAGGGTGTATATTGAATGGAATGTATGATTATGCAAGCTGTAAGGAGATGAAGCTGCACATGAATTTGTGGTTGCAGAGCTCATGTTTGTAATCAATTCTTATGCAGTTCAAATTGCACTATTACTGTCAAAGTTTTTCTATGTGGGATTCCATGAAGAGCATAATTTTTTCAAATGGTAATCATCAAATGGCATAATATTTTCAATGGCATGTTCGAAAGGGTTTAAGATATTATGGTGGGACATCATTGCCAAATGATCTAGTGCTCTGTAAGCCTTTTTGTGTGAAGTGCTTGTGGTGCCTCGTAAACATCTTACTATTATTGTTAATGTGGTATATAGTTGGCAACCTTATTTATTTAAAAGAGAAAATGACATTAATTTTAGAGAGAGCAAAGATCTACAAAACTTACTCATTTGCTTTATATTTAATGTTCTTTCTATACTTTCCATAAATTACTGCTTAGTACAACTTGTTGCAGCTTCTGTAACTCTAGATATTCTCTCAGAGAAAATATACCAATTACACAAATTTAACTTGTTAATACGTCTTACAACTTTTATATAATGTTCAAGGCTTTGAAATGAATAGTCAACATTCATGAAATTAAAGTACTTTACTTTGTTTTGTGATAGTTATGCTTCTCTTTTGGTAGGGCAAACTTGTAACATGTCATTGATCATCAGATTCACTTATTCTTTCCCATCACTCAAAATTGGTTTATGTGCCTTGGAATCAATTTACAACATGTACCTCCTTGTCGATTCTTGACAACTAGTGTCAATCTTTTATGCTGTGTATTAATATTTGTGCCCTAAAATAAATTTTCAATTCAATAACTTATAATTCTAGTAACACCTCATAAAATACCTTTTGTCATTTAAACTTTTCATAATCCATTTAAACTTTTCATAATCCAAACCCAATTATAAGTAGATTATTAATGTAGAGTAAATTTTAGCATAGAAGTACAAAAAGTTAGACAATTTTGTGTACCAACAAATCACTATGATTCTTAACTATTGCAAGAGGTATTAAGAGGAATATTATTGTACCATTTGTTAGTATCATACTTAATCAAGAAAGAGAGAACATTCTTGCACTCCAAGAGTTAGTAGATTGGAAGATTTTTTTTTAATAAAGTAAAAAAAATTAATTATAAAAAAAGGGAACAATTCCCAACATTACATCAAGAGACATATGACAACGGTTAAACATGTGGAGAAGAAGGTAACTACTTTCTAAAAAAACCACCTCAAACAAAAGACCTACAAACTAAAAAATAAAGCTACTTACATAAAAGCAAGCATGCATGCACAAAGTAACACATGCATGAAAAAAACATGTATACATGAAAAGACAATGCACGACAAAAGCATTGCACACATATAGGAGTCATGCATGCATGAAAAGGTAACGCATGCATTGCATGCATAAAAAAGCAATGCATGCATACATGAAAAGAAATGCTTTCATTAGAAACTAATGCATGCATGCGAAAGCAATGCTTGCATGCAAAAACATGCTTTAGATTCATCATCATTGAAGATAACCTAGAAACTTTCTTAAACTTCAAGCTTTATCCATAAAAATAAGCAAGAAGATCCATGACTGGATATATTTTCCTTATTGTCATTATTGATGATTTCCATTAAGGGGTAGAGGTCTCTATGTTCTAGAAAATCATAACCCATCTCAACGTATGAATAGAAACTTTCTTGAAGACTCTGGTTGGCCAGCCAATCTACCACTTTGTTGCCTTCTTGGCGAATATGCTTTATGCAAAGACCTTTGAATTATTTGATGAGTCCTTTAGCTTCCTCTATATAGCTACAAATCTACCAATGACAAATTTTTCCATTTTACAACCCATTGGTAGTCAAGTTAGAATCCCCCTCAATAATTATTTTTTATAAATTTCAAGTTGAATTCCAAGCCTGAGACCAAAGATGAGACCCTAAATTTTAGCAATATTGTTTGTTTTAATAGTCATAAAATGAGTGCCTAGAGCAACCACTGTGCATTCATGACTCTTGATAATATCTCTAGCCCCAAAAAGTATGAGAATATTCTTGGTAGCCCCATCAAAATTTATCTTAACCCACTCTACTAGTAGACGACACTAGTGTTCCATTTGTTTAATAGAAAAAGGGGCAAAGACAATGGCCAAATGGTGTTTGTGTTGATCCTCCTTTCACCATTAAACATTCAAGGACATTCAACCGAGTAGAGAACTCTACTACAGATTTCCAGTCACTTGGAACATAGGGGAAGATTGGAATTGTGTGATTTTGTTGTTCAATTAAGCCCAATCATGCTCAAAACCCTAATTTCGTAAATTCGTAAACAAACAGACAAATTACGGAAAATGATCACACATGGAGATATCAAATGACAATCAAATGCATACTAGATTTTGAAGTTCGGTGTGCGAAAAAGTCAGGGACTAATGAGTGGGTGCCCTTGTCCAGTGCCTCAGTTTTTGTCAGGATCTGGGAATGTTGTCTACAACACAGTTCTGTTATTCTGAAGATTTCACTGTTGCAGGATCTGGAGGACTAATGAGCGGGCACCCAAGTCCAAGCCCTAGTTTTCTTCTCAGATCTGCAATTCTAATAGTCTGTACTGCTCTCCTGCAACTCCATTTCTTTCGCTTCTGAAACCTCTAACCTGCAAGCACAAAGAAGTGGGTTGGAGGTTGTGGTGTTTAGAGGATTGTCTCGATCAAGCCCCAGAGAGACTTCAAGTCTTCCAAACACCATTGTCAGATAAGAGTGTGTATCCCTACAGGATAGAGGCAAAATCTAAATGATAAATGATAGAAAACACAATTGATATCACCTTGTAGTGTAGATCTCATTGAAGGAAGATATTCTTCATGCCATGAGGAGATGGAGTCAAATATGTAAATAAAAACACAATAACAACACAAAATACTGCTCTGCAACACAATGAATGCCTTGAATCACTTTCACATAAAGCCACAAGTTCACAATGCCCATCTAGTTTACAAATGAATCACTAATCATGCTTATATATGCAACTACAAACATTCCCGCTAAGAATTTCGTAATTCAAACTTAGAATGTTGGCATAGGACCTAAGTAACGGTCATAAACTGACACCCAAAAATAGGTCCTAACCTAAAATAGGGTAGGACTAGGGCGCGGGCGCCCAAGTCCTCCCCCCTATTTCAAGCAGGAATCATGTCAAGTACATCCCCTAAGTCCCATTTGCCATGAAACTTTAGGGTTTTCTCATTGGGAGTCATCATAATCATGCAGGATGCTCTAAATGTATTCTAAAGGACCCAGGAGCTAAACCTTAAAAGGGAAAAGCCCCCAAGGGGACATTTTCTGATATAACATTTAGCCCCCACTTTAATGTATGTATAAATGCAAGGCCAATACATGCATTAAAGTACGGTCAACAAACATAGTAAACATGCCAAGTACGAAGAAGACACACCAATCATAGTGAAGACAATAACAGGCACACAAAACACAGAGAAGATAGTTACAGTTACGCAAAACATGGGAAGATAGTATTGAAAACACGCCAAACACAGTGAATGCAGTGAATGTAGTGATTATTTTCTTTTTTTTTCTTTTTCTCATATATAAAATGCAAATGCAAGTACAAGGAAAGTAAACACACCACCCATAATGCAGGAGGGACTCATCGCCACTGGTCTTTAAACTACATATGGGGCAACAGACACACAAACCAAATCAAGCACGCCATACAAATCCCAAAGCATAGGAGGGACTCATTGCCACCAGTCTTTAAGACTATGCTTGGGAACAAACACGCAACACACACACACATAGAAGACACAGAGAAAACACGGTAGACAAGCAATGGAGTGTACCTATTTCTAGGTTCATCACCATCTCAGGCACATTACAGGGACACACCAACAATTGGGCTTCGCCACAACAATCTCTGAAGACACGCTTAAGGGTTAAGATAGTCTCAAATATGTTCCTCACCTACTCGGAGGACTTTTGAAAATGCAACCCCACCTACATCACGGAGACGCCTTACAGTGAAAAGGAAGCATGGCATACAACCCCACCTACATCACGGAGATGCCTTACAATGAAAAGGAGGTATGAGTATACAACCCCAACAATGCAAAGGAGGTATACAAAGTAGATTTCAAGATTGTTCAAACACACTTTACTAGCATCTAGAATAGACAGCTTACCTTATATATACATTAAGGTAGGTAGAAAACACACAAGGGAACACGGGCTCTCGCAAAGACCATGCCCCCCGGAGGTGACATGTACTTTACGATCGCCAAATGTTCCCACAAACACATTCCTGCAAGAAAAGAGGTTAGAAATCGTTCGATAAGATAATAACCACATCACATGATAAAAGAAATGCATGACAATTCATCACATCAAGAAGCCAAGGTTACACTACGGATTCAGAAACTGAGTATAACCGTGGGGCTATACTGCAAGATCTCAGAATTGAATGTAAACGAGGCGAGATTCAAAGATAAACAAAGTGCACAGAGCAGCTGTATTGTTATGGTTTGTTAGTGCGATAAGACAACATCAAGATATCACATGGAGTGATTCTACTAGCCAAGCGTCAGATAATATATGTATATACCAACCCCGTCGTCATGATGGACTAGGTCCATTTTTTGATTTCTCACTGAAGGGACACTTGGTCCATATCAATATAATAATTTTTTCGTCATCCACCCACTAGATAGAACAACTAGAGGAAGGGAAACAATAAATCGAGAGAGGAGAAACAAGTGTCGTAGGGACTATCACATAGGAGGGTGCCCCCAAGTCACCAAACGCAATGTTATGTCCTTAAGACACAACACTTGACAATGAAAATAGAGGAGAAGCAATGTAGAAGAATGATGATACAAATAGAAGGTCACAACAGAGGCGGTCTCCTAGTATCCTTGACCTTGCGGGAGAATCAAGGGTCATCCCAGGAGGCCTAAACAACACATAACACATCACAACACAATGTTAACAACATATATATCTAGGAGGAGGCCACCCTTGAGAGCAGCTATAATAGGTGCTACAACGGTGTGGCTTAGGGAGGGAGAAATACACTTATTCACTATCCTCCTAGGAGGTGGAAGGAGTGATTTGTTTTGAATGAGCTCGACATCCATCCAAAAGGGATTTAATGTGAGAGACCTTTCCTCATCCACTAGAGTTGCATCTTTTGAAGAGAGCATAAGAATGAAAGGAAGGTAAGGTGTTGTGAGGATAATTGTTAGTGATTGTATCTCTAGTGGTGTTCGAAGAATATGCAATCAAGTTTTTCACATCCTTAGTGATATCTAAGGGACCTAAACATTCAACCAAAGGAAGGGGATCAAGGGTCTTTACTTCCTTAGTGATGTCCAAAGTACTTGAATATTCAACTAAAGGAGGAAGATTGATAGTATGATCCATAGAGGTTTCATGCGCTATGATAGGGAGATAGTTTTTATTGTTGTTATATGAAAGCGCATTGTCTACCCATGGAATGTTCTTGGTTGGAGAGGATTCTTTATTCACCAATGCTTCATCTTGGCCAGAGAGAACACTGTAATAAAGAGGTGGTGGGAGCTCTCCATTCACTAATGCTTCATCTTGGCCAAAGAGAGCATTGGAAGGAAGAGATGGTGGTATAATGTTAAGAGATGTGTTAATGAAATTATCCTCTTGCGTCGAAGTGTCCTCATAAGGAACAACTTTGGGAGAGGGATCATAAGGTAAATCTAAGTTATCATCACATGTATTAGCAATAGGAGGCATAGTGGAATGTCCAATAGAGATAAAGTCATCTAGGGCTTCGTCTAACATATTGAAGTCATCACTACTAAACGATGTGACATACTTATTGTTATCTATGAATTTAGTGAGCTAATCTAATATCGGAGGATATGTTCCCATGAGATTTGTGAAACTATAAAAATCATATATATATAAAAGGATTTCATATGTGGAACACATAGAAATATCAACATCATAGATATATGCAATTTGCTTTAAGACTTGAGGATATTTATGAGTAAATTTGGAAGAATTATCAATGTCTATGATGTATGCAAACAATGCTTCCAAAGATGAATAAGAAGAAGTATCCTTGATGGATACTTGAAACATCTCAAAGGTACCTTATACGTGAGATTAGTTCAGCCTTTAAAAACTTGTTTTAGGGATAAAGAGGTTCTAAAGGACACACACAAGGTCCACAACAAACAAAGGTGGAAAAAGTGAAGTAATGCAATGACAACAAGGCAAAATTTGCAAGATATTCAATGCAAAGGTCCAATAAAAAGGGTTTTGAAAAGAATTTTAGGAGGGGAAGAAGATTATAACCCTGATAACAGCCAATTAGTCCAAAAAATCCTTCAGAACACGCTTGCAATGCAATTCTAGAGAGACGATAAGGCCAAATCTAGTGAAAATGCAAGGTTTTCAAACCCTAGACATAAAATTTTGCAAGAAAGCCACTATGATGAAACACTACAGTTATAAATCAGTCCTGATTAGTGTTTTAAAATAGTAGTAAAATCTGAAACAAGATTTTGACTACAAACCCTAGCTAATACAAAACTAGGCTATATTGAAAAATGCACAATTTCAAGCAATTTTTATCAATTTAAGCATGAAAATGCAATGTAAATGAATGGTGAATGAAGAATTTATATATTTTAAATCAGATTTGATGATAATGACAGAAATTTATTGAAATTAAATGCCAACTAATGCAAATTATTTGAAAATGCAAGCTAAAAATGAAAAAAAATTCAAAATTTTCAAAATTTTTAATTTTTTTGTAATTTTTCAAATGCAATAAGATGAAAATGAAATGAATGAATGAAAATCTAAAGCACAACACTCAGCAAGGTTCAAAATTCATTAAAAACATGGGTTCACCAAAATGTTTAATAGAAAAAGGGGGAAAAACAATGGCCAAATGGTGTTTGTGTTGATCCTCCTTTCACCACTAAACATTCAAGGACATTCAACTGAGTAGAGAACTCTACTACAGATCTCTTGTCACTTGGAACATAAGGGAAGATTGGAATTGTGTGATTTTGTTGTTTAATTAAGCCCAATTATGCTCAAAACCCTAATTTCGTAAATTCGTAAACAAACAGACAAATTACAAAAAATGATCACACACAAAGATATCAAATGACAATCAAATGCATACCAGATTTTGAAGTTCAATGTACGGAAAAGTCAGGGATGAATGAGCAGGCATCCTTGTCCAGTGCCTCAGTTTTTTTCAGGATCTTAGAATGTTGTCTGCAACACAGTTCTGTTGTTCTAGAGATTTCACTGTTGTAGGATCTGGAGGACTAATGAGTGAGCACCCAAGTCCAAGCCCTAGTTTTCTTCTCAGATCTACAATTCTAATAGTCTACACTGCTCTCCTACAACTTCACTTCTTTTTCTTCTAAAACCTATAACATGCAATCACAGAGAAGTGGGTTGGGGGTTGTGGTATTTAGAGGCTTGCCTCGGTCAAGCCCCGGAGAGACATTCAAGTCTTCTAAACACTATTGTTAGATAAGAGTGCGTATCCCTACAAGATAGAGGTAAAATCCAAATGATAAATGATAGAAAACACAATTAATATCACCTTGTAGTGTAGATCTCATGGAAGGAAGATGTTCTTCATGTCATGAGGAGATGGAGTCAAATCTGCAAATACAAACACAATAACAACACAAAATACTGCTCTGCAACACAATGAATGCCTTGAATCACTTTCACATAAAGCCACAAGTTCACAATGCCCATCTAGTTTACAAATGAAACACTAATCATGCTTATATATGCAACTACAAACATTCCTGCTAAGAATTTCGTAATTCAAACTTAAGATGTCGACATAGGACCTAAGTAACGGTCATAAACTGACACCCAAAAATAGGTCCTGACCTAAAATAGTGCAGGACTAGGGCGCGGGCGCCCAAGTCCTCCCCCCTATTTTAGGCAGGAATCATGTCAAGTACATCCCCTAAGTCCCATTTGCCATGAAACTTTAGGGTTTTCTCATCAGGAGTCATCATAATCATGCAAGATTCTCTAAATACATTCTAAAGGACCCGAGAACTAAACCTTAAGAGGGAAAATCACCCGAGGGGACATTTTCTAACATAACACCATTATTCTCTTTTTTCAAGCTTTGGGAACAGATAAATTAAAAAAAAATCCAATTTAGGCCAATTCCTCAATATAGCAATCTTTGAAGGATTAACTTCTTTAGATTTGGAAAGGTTAACAAAAAATTTGTTATTCCTTTCCAACCACACTTTCTAGACAATGAAACTTGGAACTGTATTGCATAATTCCTACAAGATATTAAGAACTATTGGATATCTCCAAGCTTCAAAGCAATCCTTGAAAGAAAACAAGAACACTCACTTTAGATCTAGAAATCTATTTTAAATGCCTTTAGTCATAGTGGAGAACAAGGTGAGAGATGAATTCCTAAATTCCTCACAACTTAAACAAAGAGAACAAAAAAAACCTTTTCTTTGAAGCTAATCCCAAGTAAACATCCAAGAGTGATAAGTAAGCTAGAGGAAAAAGTTTTCTTTGGGCCAAGCCTTGAACTACCAAATCCTATTCCAATTAAAGATAGAAGAATTATTAGTAAGGTGAAGCTTATTATACCCTTAATAGAATAGAGCCATATCCCTTTCAGATCCCTGTTATGTGGAAAAGGGGGATCTAGCCTAAGAGGTTAAACTAGGTCAAACCCTCTTCCATAAACATTGGGCACAAACTGAGCTTGGCTTCTACCCAAGAAGGAGAGCCAAACTATAGAGGTTCTGCCCTTTTGATGTATAGACAAGAGTCAACCAAATCCAACCAAGATCAAGCAAGCAGGCTAGGGCAAATGGCCAAACCCCAGATGACAAAGATCATCTTAACTAATTGTCAAAAATAGATATCAGAAAACCACAAGCACAACAGAGATCAGGGAGCAGATCAGAACCTAGATCTGGGAGTAGAAACACCAAATACCAAGGCGCTCGAGTGCCCTAGACCCTAATTAGGGTTTAGTAGAGTCTTAGGATATCACTAGACCTGTACTTGCAAGATACATCTTCTTCCCAAAAATTATCTTCAAAAATGTGTTTCTCTGATGTGCACACAAGGAAAGAGGAAAAGGTTGTGTTGTATATAAGGGCTCACCTTAGTCAAACCCTATGTTGGTGTTTCCACCTCCACTACAATGATGATTAGATCCAAGAGTGCATGCCCTAGGAGGGCAGAGGCCATATCTGTAATAATATGATAGAAATATGAATGAAAATGATGTTGATTACTACAAGAGGTAAAACCCTAGTTGATGAAGATAACTCAAGATCATACACCAACAAAGAGAGTGATGGAGAAGGCTTGAAACTTCCTTCAAGACCTGCAAACAAACTTCAATAGCATCCACAAGTAGATAACACTTCCAAGCATGAAGAACACTTTACCATAGAATGCAAAAGCATAATATAATTCCTTCTCATAATAAGCTCTACGTGTAAAATAAATTACAAAACTCCTTTATATATGCATTCCCGCTCACAAACGATGAATAAAACAAAATGGAGCTGACATGTACAAACTAGGGAGGTGTTATAAGCCGACACCACAAGAGAGGGGCTAAAGATCCCAACTAGGACCAGGGCGCTCGGGTGCCCTAGACCTTTATCCCCACAAACTTCGGGGAGTGTCAAATGTCGTGGCCTTAGTCCAGTCCTAAGTTGACTCCATCAAGATTATTCATTGAGATCTAGATTTTATCATTTTATGCTCAAAAAGGTGTTAAAATAGGTCTTGATTAACAAAGGTAACATTTTAGGTCCAACCAATTGCTAAACTAAGTATAAAATGCTAGTGTACACATTTTATGATGTAACATTTAGCCCCCACTTTAGTGTGGGTGCGAACTTACATTCGCACTCACACTAAAGGATGGAGAAGACAAATTTAAAAAACACAAACATAAAAGCCAAAAAAATCTGCCAAGTTGTCGACTATAGTAGCCCCCAAGCTTAGGATTCTAAGGTTTCAAACACATAACCAAAGAGATTTTAAACACACAAGATATTGCAACATAACTCACACATACATGGAGTACTTAAAAGCATATATAAGAATACACATGGAAGACATGCAATACACAAAGGTAATGCATGCCATACATAATGCATACACGCTTGACATGAAGCATACATATAAAGCATACACATAAGACACAGAATACATAGAGAACACATGGAAAGCAAGAAATCATTTAAAGAAAAACAAGTTCAAACACAATGCATCAAACAATATAACAAACATAAGAACACACATAGGAACAAACACACAAGGCACAAGACTCTAACACTAGCTTGCTCTGTTGCTAGGGGTCATGTGAAAAGGAGTGTCATCGTGGAACACACCTAGTAAGGACTATCGAATTACTAGGTGACCACGACAAGTCACATGAAGCACACGGGCTAGCTAACTATGTTACACTAGGTGGTTCATGGACCAAAAAGGAAACATCACAGGCTAGTGAGGACTGTTGAATCACTAAGTGAGTTCCATGCCAAGAAGTATGTAACCAAAAATAGAGCATAGCATGATGTATGCCCCCACCTTAAAGTGATTGATAACTCCTATCAGGGAGCAATTCCTTTAAGATAGAACAAATCACAAGACAGACATGAGAGCTTTTTAGAAGCACATGCCCATAAGATGTGTGTTTCCAAAAACTACATCGCACAAAGGGGTTGCCCCCACAAAAAGAAAACCAAGGTGATGCTACAGACATGATACACAATGGATTGTGTAGTCATGGTATGACACCGAGCATAGAAACAAGGTGCCACATAACATAAAAGAAACAATAAATTATACTAAGTAATAATACAGAGGGATCTACCTAACTAGAGTCAGTATATAAATAGTTGTATGATAGGAGACGTCTCAAGACTACCAATATATATATTTGGAACTGTCATCATCTGCTAACTAGTAGAACTATGGAGACAAAGGAAGAAGTATCACATAAAATCAAATAAAAACCCTTTGGGTTAATACTTGGGAGAATGCCAAAGCATCCTATGCCTTGCATCATCTCCAAAGGACACAACAACAATACAAATTATGGCATATAGAAGAATGATGATACAAATAGAGAGAATGTCACAATGGATTTCGGTCCCTTTGTATCATTACACCTACAAGGGTGTCAAGGGTCATCCAAAGAGAGCTTAACAACAACAACAATATAAATAAAGTACCAAGCAACACATCACGAGAGAAAACAATCACATGCACTCATAACATAATAAAAATAAGAGACCTCACTTGCGAGTCAACCTAAAGTAAATCATCCTCCTCCCAATCTTGCTCATCATCTATTTGGAAAGGTTGTCATGTCCCTATATTGAATCAGTTATATATTTCAAATATCCAGACATTAAATAATATAGATTGAATATATTAAAATAATATATATACGGATTCAATATTATGAATTAAATGGTATATTATAAACCAAATATTATTTAAAATATTATCATTATATAATTATATAAGTATCAATATAAATTATAATCATTATTATATAATAATATTTATATTATAATATAAATTACAAGCTTGTCTTATTAAGCAAGCAAAGGCAGCGATTATGTTTAAAAGAATAACAAATAGAAGGCAGCGATATTGTGTCCTAATGAAAGGCCTTAACATCGATTTCCTAAGACTTAGAACTAATCAAGGATGATCTTCAACTATATGATAATCGAATGCATATAAGACAAAGCTGGGAGTTTCCTTAAATAACTAAGCTATGGTCACACTTAGAGGAATACAATTATAATATAAATAGCTGCGATTAATGCATTTAACAAGGCAACGCCAATGTGAAGGAAGACGTCCCTTTTTTGGGAAAGACAAATGGTCAAAGTATAAAGAAAGATCGATGGCATTCTCATCAGGGGAATATCTCTCAGGTCATCTTCAAAAAAATACAGTCTAAAAACTGAACGAACAATCATCTAAGGAAAAGCATCGAAGGAGCAATGGGGAATTCAACCAATGAATGCACAATAGAAATGTCTATCAAGAAAGCACTAATCAATCAATCATCACTCCTCTCTCATCATTAGAAGAACACAACAAAAAGCAGTTGAACCATCAAACAAAGTATAATCCAGTCATATCGTGGGTAGAAAAATACAAAGAGATCATTGTCAAAGACATATCTTCATTGTATGCTCAGTTTAATGCTAACTTCAAATAAGAACAGCCAGGTAAGAATCAAATCCTAGTCTCTTACATTATTATATCATTTATTATTCAATCGAGAGAATAGAAAGCTGATAGTCTATAATAGAAATTATATCTGCTATAATATATATGAGATTTGACAGTGGAAAACTACAGCAGTAGGAAAAGCATAGTCTTTAAATTACATAATGTTGCATATGACTAGATATCATGATGAAATAAATCATAGAATAGATTGAATAAGAGTATATGATCATCATAAAAGGAATAAGTTGACAATTAGAGATAATAGAATGAAAATATATGTGACACAATAGAAATGGTAATCTTCAAACATAAGGTTATTACATACTTGAATATAATGAAATGAATAAAATAGTGTAAAATTATTAGTAATGAAATCTAATGTCATCATAGAACAAAAATGTCATGGTAAGGTAAGAAGGAATAGCCTAAGAAACACTAAGGCTTATATACTTACATTATCAATGGCTAGAATAAGTTCTTAAGGAAATCATAAAAGATGTGGATGAGATATGGTGGCTCATGGTCAATCAACCAATACCCAAATATCGGGACAAAGGGAAAGGGGTAACCAATATGGTAAATCTTGTTTGATGCCCGAGTTGGTCAAGAGCACCTTCCAAGCTAAAGACAAATGAATCCTTATCTCAAGTTGGTCTAGAGTACCCCTATGAGATAAGTGCGCATTGTCTCATGTTGGTCAAATGGACCCCTCCGGGATAATGGATAGGCCCTTGTCTCGTGTTGGTCTAGAAGACCCTGCTGGGACAAGGGATGGGCCTTTGACTAGCATTGGTCTCTGGGTCAAAGGAATGGAATATGGACCCCATAATTGCTCCCTTATAAGCCCTCTCTCGTGGGAAAGTGGTTTGATGAACATGTAGACCCAAGTATGCCTCTCCCAAAGAATTCATGAGATATGCATAGTAGATATAGTGAAAGTATAATGCATATGGATTATGATTATAAGGTTTGATTTAAGATATTTTATGGTTGGAATAGAAGAATTGAATTCTAATGTACTCTTTTACAAGTTGAAATTGTTTGCAAGGTTACGAAAATTTTGGCTTGCGAGAAGGGGACATTACAAAGGTGGACAAGATGCAAGAGGAACTATAGCACGTGAGGTATAAGGAACAACAGCCATACCTATATTATCTTCATATTCGCTATCGAAATGTAGTACAATAGGTTCCGTAGCAGCTTGTGAAGCTTCATTTTTCTCTATAGGAGACACAATAGTAGTAGATGTCTCTTTTGTGTCCGTTAGTGATAAATGTTTGCAAGGAGGGAGGTTCTCCTCTCCTACGGCAAGGCGAGACATAGCATGACGACATTTCTTTCCTTCTCTTGCAATATTATTTCACTTAGATTTACTCGTGATGTTTGTGAGGGGAACCGTAATGTCTTCCAACGTGGATTCATTTTCTTCTTTTTCTTTAGGAACATTAGAAGAAACAAGAGGAACCACTGAAGGCTGGGAGACTACTGGGGAAGGGTTCCTCAACGCAGGCTGCTCTTCCTTCTCATCTTGTGAAATAGGTGGAAGTACATGAGCATCCTCAAGCGGTTGAGAAACCTCAAGAAATAACACACGTGCAACTGATTGATTTCCACTAGTCTCCATGGAGGTAGGTGGTACAAAAGTAACATTGCGATTACGGGGAGGTCTATTTTGTGCTCGAAGGTTGCCTCATTGTCCATGAAGGGATGGCGGAGGGGGAACCTCAACATATCTACCAAATGATCAAGGACAAGGAAGAACCTTTGATTCAGGCTTAGCTTCATTCACCACCTGAGGGACAGGAGGAACTATTGTCGTGGCATCAAAAGATCAAGGAGGTTCAGGAATATCACAAGGAGGAATATTACAAAGTGATAACTTTGCTATTTTATTTGCTTTAAACTTTTAGTATGATAAGAAGAATAAATCATCTCTAGCTCGAGCAACTCCAACTGGTTGTGGCCAGAAGCAGTCGTGTGTAAAATGTCCATTGCGAGCAACGGGCCAATACTAACTGTGATGTACAGCATGTACCCATCCCTCAAATCAAAACTTTAAGTACTTGTGAACCATAGAGGGGACTGCCTTCATGGAGCAAATCCATCATGGGTGACCCAACTTCACATGGAATAAATCTGATGTAGGAATGATGAAAAAATTAACATCTAAGGTTCTTGGCCCAACCTTGACATCAAGGGTCAAGACACCAAGAGTTGGGAGGATAGACCCATCATGTGTTTTAATCACCATCTCCGATACGTCGTAGGTATCTCGATGTAAACCATGCATGTAGAGAAACTCTTCAGTTACTACATATACCATGCATATAGGATCGATCATAGCACCTCGAATAGGTTTATCATTGATTCGAATAGTAATGTAAAGAAGTCCATCAGGAGCTTCAATAGTAGCATCATGTGGAGTAAAAGATATAGCACGTTCCAATTCCACTCGCTCTTTGTGAGGTTGAGCATCCATCATGCAAATATCAATGACATTAGACTCATGATGAGGTAAAGGATCAGTATATATTTGAATATTTTGATTAGGAGCAGTCACCGATTTATTCCCTTTGTCATTCACACCAGCAATCTGGATGACATTGGAATCAATGAGGTCTTGAACTTCATGTTTAAGACACATACATCTTTCAGTGTCATGGCCAACGGAGTGGTGAAATTGACAAAAGGGCTTCAAATCAAAGAAAGATTATTGCATCTTACTTGGATCGAGAGGTCTAACAGGTGGAAGCTTGATGAGATTGCTTTACAAAAGTTGTGTCATGATAGCGTATAGAGATTTTGATAATGGTGTGAAGTTTCTTGTTTTTGGTTTCAACTTATACATGGTGGGAGCAGGAGATGACATTGCCACCACATGTTTTCTTATGTTACTCGCCGAAATTTCATTTATCTTGATGAATTTTTTGTTTTGTCTTTTGAAAGAATGGTTGTTAGAGGCTTCGGATTGACCAACTGGACCCAATGAGGGATTATGCTCATACTAACTAACTGAAAGTTGGTAATCATGGAGAGTCATGCAAAGATGAGTTAAAGAATATATCACATCAATAATATCTTATCACGGATGTGAGGTTGTAAGTTTCCTATAAAGATTCTTTGTACATCAACATCCAGAATAGAATATTGAACTTGTGAGAAGAGGGCTTGATAGCGGCCCATAAAATCTATTATTTTTTCTTTTGTTCCTTGTTTGCAATAAACCAAGTTCATCAAAGAGACTTGACACCCAATGTTCACTTGAAAATGCTTGAGGAACTTATTTACTAATTGTGAGAAAGAAGTTATAGAATTAGGAGGTAGCAAGCAAAACCAATCCAAGGCTGTGTCTTTGAGTGATCTAGGAAATAGTTTTGCTAAGATCGCATCCTCAAAGAAGAAATCACTACACATAGCGGTAAAGGCTACCACATGGTTGTTAGGGTCTCCCTTCCCATTATATTTCTCAATGCGAGGGGTCTCAAACTTCTCGGGAATTTGAGTTCTCAGGATGGAATAGGACAAAGGGCTATGGATATAATATGTTGTCATATTAGGTTTAGGTGGACTATTGCTTATCTTGGCCAATTTTTGTTGGATGGAGGTCATATTTTGCAACAATTGGTTTATGACAGGTTCAAAAGCTGGATTAGGTAGAGACTGGAATGAATTGGAAGGACTAAGTGATGGTGTATGAGTAGCCTTTTGGAATGTGATAGGAGGTTTAGATGTAGGTGGAGTAACATTAGTTGTGAAATTTATGTAACTATATGGAACGGTACTATAATGGCGAACAAGATTCTGAGTAGACAACCCAACACACGTGGTAGCACTATTACTTGGTTGTGTAGTAGTGGTGAGAATAGTAGAAGTATATGTAGGAATAGGGAGTGTTGGTATTAGTGCCGACACTTGAGTCCCTATTTGATTAGAAGAGGTGACATTAGTGATGATTTCAATGCAACTAGATGCAGATAGAATATTGTTATGCACTATATGAGCTAGGTCGTGCAAGACTTCCAATCCTTCTTGACCTTTAAGCAAAAGACTTCTTAGACTCTCAACAACAGGGATGACCTCTTCAGCTATGTGTTTTGAACTTACAAATTGCTAGAAATTAGACAACTTAGTGTCTAATCTCTAAATTTGAGCTTCATAAACATGAGCCACAAGGTCATCAATGTTGATGGATTCATGGAAGTTTGATACTTCAGGAAGATGAGAAGTAGGGATATCAGGAAGAAGTGTTTGACCTTCTTGTGTGATAAGACTAGGAATTTGTGGTTCCAATGTATGTATCATTGTTATGCAAAGCATTAGAACCCATAATTCGAAGACTTCTTTACACAAGAATGTTAGAATTAGGGCATTGGATCACAAAGCGTCTACAAGCTTTAGTAACACACAAGATGCACCAATAGAAGAAATGAATGATGAAGCAAAATAAGGATTTGATTTTTTTTTAAGTGAATCAATGTTTTTTTCAAATGCAAATGAACATAATGCACATAATATCTCCTTGATCAAATTCAGTTCTACTCAAATCCACTTAGATTTCAATAATGTCAATGCTTAAATCAAACTCAAATTTCAATACTTTTTTCAAAATGCAACAATTCAAAATTGTTCCTATCTTCAATCTTCAATGTAAGATGACATTTGTAATTTTGTAGAACAATTTAAAATCAGATTTGGAATGCAAATGACAGCAGCAAAATCTGAAACTAAATATCAATCACAAACCCTAGATTTCAACATTAACTAGGTTTTCACAAAATGCACCTTTTTTTGACAAATTCTAAAATGTAAAAGACTCCAATGCACAATATAAAACTATGAAATGATTAACTACTGTAATACCAATTAGATCTAATACAAAAATCAAAAAATTAATTCATGCTATGATGATCTATCCTTATAAGATGCAAACAAAGTGACAAATATGTTTTTTTTCCAAGTCTAGGATGAAGTATTTCTTTTCCAAATTTCAAATGCAAGGATGCAAGAATTGTTGGGAAAATGTGTCTCAACCTTGCAATTATATAAGGTTTATTGTTGATAGGATATATATATATATATTTATATATATTTCCTAGTTACATCAATAGGTGTAATATACAATGGGAGCATGGGGTGGAGTGGGATGCGTGTTAACATTTTTTTGTTAACAAAAACTATTAAATGGATGACATACATTAAATTAATGATATATTGTAAATCTAAACCATTCATTATTAGGTTTTAGATCTGATGGTAGATATTTTGTTGGCTTGTCTTTCCCTAGAAGGTAACCCTATTTTATGAGGGCATTGTATTATGGTTGCGGTATCGTGATGTATTCAGAGAGTCTGATAGCGGTCATGTTGTCTCTAGATCTCTGGTGGTGATACTCTTGTGAAAAGATTTCTCTACAAGAATATTGTAATCTTTGTGATTTCTGAATAATATATTGGGTGTCTGTTGGAGTGTGGGGTTTTTCTCCTGAAAGGGTTTTCCCCACGTAAATCACTATGTTGTGGTATGCATGATATCTATGTTTATTTTTGTTTAAGTTTCTGTAATTGTTAAAGATTTGTAAAGTTTTGCATTATCCTCCTCTCAAGATTAGTGTGGGAATTTGTTCTGCTACCTTAGCTTCCTTACAAGTAGTATCAAATCCTGATAACCTTTTGTTTTAGTTGTGGGTTTTTGGGTTTTTTTGAACTAATCCAGATTTGAGTGGGAGCTTGTGCAGAAGACACTTTGTGATCTTGTTGCAGGAATTTTCATATGGCAAGTTCATTTTGGAGAATATAGGTGGATAAATTTTCTAGAAATAATTTTGAAAGGTGGAAGCTAAAGATGGAGGATCTGTTGATAGATCGAGATCTGTGGGATGTTGTTGATGAGAAGGTTTCAAGGCCTGCAGATCCTACTTTGGTTGTTCAATATGATGTTATGGATCGTAAAGCCAAGGGTATAATCACATTATGTTTGGCAGATTCAGTTTTAATCAATGTCGATGAAGAGACCTCTGCACATAAACTATAGAAGGAGCTTGGTGAGATGTATCAAGCCAAATCTTTAGTGAACAAGATTTTCTTGAGGAAGAAATTGTATTCCTTGAGAATGGAAGAGGGTGGATGAATTACAGACCACTTGGAATCATTCAATATGCTGGTGGCTCAATTGGCATCAGTTGGTGTCAAAATGGATGAGGAGGAGAAATGTCAGATATTCCTTTGTTCTTTTCCTAATTCGTGGGATTCTCTTATTATGGCTATTGGGAGTACTAGTTTTGTTATATTGAAGAGTGAAGATGTGGTGGGTTATTTGATTTCTTAAGAGATGAGGAGGAAGGTATCCATCAGTGCCAAGGAGGCCCTAAATGTTCATGGAAGACCTAAGGAAAAAGGCAAGAAGAATGAGAAGTGTGATAAATCCAAGTCCAAGGGGAGATCCAAATCTCTTGGAAAGTCCAAAGTTGTTTGTTGGAACTATGGTAAGCCTGGACATATTCATAAGGAATGTAAAGAAGAAAAGAAGAAAAACAAGAGATTTGATTATAAGTCTGAGTCTAAGAAGGAAGATGGTGATGCATTCATTGCAGCTTTGGCAACTCGTGTAGGTAATGATGCATAGTTAATTGACTTAGGTGCATCTTTCCATATGACCTTTAATAGAGATTGGTTTTCTGAATATGAAGAAATTGATGGAAGTAAGGTGTACTTGGGTGATGATTCTTATCTAAATATTGTTGGTTGTGGTAAATTTACAATCAAATTTCCTGATGGCAGAATAAAAAAGATTAATGGTGTGTTGCATATCCCTGGATTAGCACGAAATTTGTTATATGTGATAAAACTAATAGATGCAGGTGTGCAGGTAGTATTTTTGGATGCAAGATGAAAGATGGTTAGAGGTGCTATGGTGATTGCTAGAGGTGTTAGATATGGTACGTTATATAAGCTTGATGTATGCACTATTGAGTGCAATAGTACTTCTGTGAAAAGCAAGTCTGTGGAAGAGGTGAGGGTTTCATCTTCAGCAGATGGTCATGGTTTTTAGGTACCCAAGGGTGCTCTTTCTTTTGAATCAAAGTTACCTGTAGAGAAAACTATGTTATGGTACTAAAGACTTGGCCACATTGGAGAAAAGGGTCTAAGGACCTTGAAAAATAAAAACCTTATTGAAGGGTTGTCTAATTGTAATCTTGAGTTTGATTTCTATGAGCATTGCATTTATGGAAAACAAAACTATGTTTAGTTTTACTCAAGTTCTCATAAATCTTGTGGTGTATTAGATCTTATTCATTCTGATGTGTTTGGTCCTGTAGATGTTCCTTTAATTGGAAGATCCACATATTATGTTTCATTTATTGATGACTGTAGTAGAAGGACATGGTTATACTTTCTAAAGAGTAAATCTAAAGTTTTTAGTTGATTTAAATAATTTAAAGCAATGGTTGAGTTGCAAACTAGAAAGAAAATAAAATGTCTGAGGAATGATAATGGCTGTGAATTTTGCTCTCATGATTTTGATAGATTTTGTAAAGATTGTGGTATTCATAAACAAAAGACAACTCTGTATTCTCCACAACAGAATGGAGTTACAAAAAGAATGAATAGTACACTGATGGAGAAGGCTCGGAGTATGTTGAGTGATGTTGATCTAGAACAAAGGTTTTAGGTTGAAGTTGTTGCCATTGCCTACCTGATTAACAGGTCTCCTACATCAACTCTTGTTGATAAAACGCCTATAGAGGCATGGTCAGGTCACAAGCCTTCATTAAGACATCTTAGAGTTTTTGGTTGCGAGGCATATGGACATGTGCCAAAGGAGAAGCAAACAAAGTTGGAAAGTAAGGTTGTGAAATGTATCTTCATCAGATACAGTTATGGTATGAAAGGATACAAGATTTGGGACCCTGTTGCATAGAAGATAATATATAGTAGAAGTGTTATTTTTAGAGAAACTAAGCCTTCTATTACATTACAACCAGAACAAAGTAAAAAGGAAGATGTGATTCAATTTCCTTCTACACCTAAGAAATTTGAATTGAGGCCCATGGTTAGACAAGAAGTTGAGGAGAGCTCATCTATCTCTGAATCTTCAAAAGAGGAGGAAGAACCTCCAACTTAGCTTGTTCATAGGTCTACAAGGCATAGACAACCACCTGAAAGGTATTCACCTAATGATTGGAGATGTATATTTTCTTTGAATACTAACATGGATGAACCCAAATCTGGAGAAGAGGCATTAGGTATGAATGATGTAGAATCCTAGAAGATTGCTATGGATGAAGAAATGACATCTTTGAAAAAGAATTATACATGGGATCTTGTACCATTGCTTGAAGCACGAAAACCTGTTGGTTGCAAATGGGTGTTCAAGAAAAAGATTGGTTTAGATGGAGGTATTGAGAAGTACAAATCAAGGTTGGTTGTGAAAGGTTACTCTCAAGTTAAGGGTGTTGATTATGGTGAGATATTTTCTCCTGCTGTAAAAAAAAATAGATCCATTAGATTTTTTCTTTCTATTGTTGTTGCTTATGATTTAGAAGTTGAGCAAATGGATGTGAAAACTACTTTCCTCATGGTGACTTGGAGGAGGATATTTATATGACACATCCAGACCACTATGTGGTGAAAGGTAAAGGTAATTTGGTTTGCAAATTGAAGAACTCTTTATATGGCCTAAAATAGAGTCCTAGGATGTGGTACCAAAAATTTGATACATATATGTTGAGTTTGGGATTTGAACATTCTAAATCAGATCATTGTGTTTATTATAAAACTGATGCTGATCATTTCCTATTTATTGCATTATATGTTGATGATATGTTATTTATTAGTAAAGGGAAAGGTATGATTTCAGAACTAAAATCTCAATTTACTGCTAAATTTGAAAAGAAAGACTTTGGTGTAGCTAGACACATTCTTGGGATGGAAATTAGAAGAGATAGAGTGAACAAAAAGCTATGGCTTGGCCAAAGTAAGTATGTCATTTCAATTTTACAGAGGTTTAACATGTAGGACTATAGACCATTGTGTGTTCCCTTTTCAGTTGGAACAAAGTTATCTATTTCAGATTGTCCAACATCTCCATCAGAAATGGAAGAGATAAGCAGAGTGTCTTACCATAGAGCAGTTAGAAGTTTGATGTATGCTATGGTTTGTACTAGATGAGACATTGCCCAAGTAGTGGGAGTTCTTTCCAGATATATGTCTAATCCTGGTAGAGTTCATTGGGATGCAGTTAAAAGAGTCTTTAGATATTTGCACGGTACCTCAGAGTATTCCATGTGTTATCATAGTAATTTGACTAAAGATGATATTTCCCTTGATATTCATGGTTATGTGGATTCAAACTGGGTAGGTGATATTGATAGTAGATAATCCACCAGTGCTTATGTGTTTACTTTATTTGGTGGTGCAATTAGTTGGATGAGTAACCAATAGGTTGTGGTTGCTTTGTCCACTACTGAAGTTGAGTATATGGTAGCTATGCATGCTTGCAAAGAAGCCATTTGGCTTAAGATACTGTGTTCAGATATTGGAATAAAACAAGGTGTAGTGACAATTTATTGCAACAGTTAGAGTGTGATCTGTCTAGCTAAGAACCCAACATTTCATGCCATGACCAAGCACATTGATGTATAGTATCATTTTGTTAGAGATATGGTCAAAGATGGTAGGGTGAAGCTGGTTAAGGTAGAGACTTTGATGAATGTTGTTGATTCTTTAACTAAGCTTGTGAGCACAGAAAAGTTTAGATGGTGTTCAAAGACTATGGGCCTTTTGGCCCCTAGAAATTAAGAGATGATGTTTACTCCCTCCCATTACTCTTGCAAGGTGTTCGACAATTGGGAGATTTGTTAGGAAAATGTGTCTCAACCTTGCAACTATAAAAGGTTTATTGTTGATAAGATATATATATTTCCTAGTTACACCGATAGGTGTAATATACAATGGGAGCATAGGGTGGAGTGGGATGCATGTTAACATTTTTTTGTTAACAAAAACTATTAAATGGTTGACATACATTAAATTAATGATATATTGTAAATCTAGACCGTTCATTATTAGGTTTTATATCTAATGGTAGATATTCTTTTGGCTTGTCTTTTCCTAGAAGGTAACCCTATTTTATGAGGGTGTTGTATTATGGCTGCGGTATCATGATGTTTCTAAGAGTCTGATAGCGGTCGTGTTGTCTCTGGATCTCTGATGGTGATACTCTTATGAAAAGCTTTCTCTACAAGTATATTGCAATCTTTGTGATTTCTGAATAATATATTCAGGGGCTTTTGGAGACTCGAAAGGGTTTTCCCCACATAAATCACTGTGTTGTGGTATGCATGATATCTATGTTTATTTTTGTTTAAGTTTCTGTAACTGTTAAATATCTATAAAGTTTTGCATTATCCTCCTCTCAAGATTAGTGTAGGAAGTTGTTTTGCTACCTTAGCTTCCTTACAAGAATGTTTTAACCAACAAGAATGACAAGGTATAGCAAATGCAAATGCTTTTAAACAATCTATAAATGCAACAAGATCTGAAACAATTCAAATCTATAAATCCTAGGTTCAAAACTAGCTAGATTTTCTATAAATGCAAGGTTTTTACAAACCCTAGTTTTGAAACTATGCAAAATGATTAATGAACTCAATCCCAATTAGATCTAGGGTAGAAAATAACTTAGATCTGAAAGAAGAAGGATGTAAAAGTGCAAGACAAGTTGGGTTCACCAAAATGTTATGTGGAAAAGGGGGATCTAGCCTAAGAGGTTAAACTAGGTCAAACCCTCTTTCATAAACACTGGGGTACAAACCGAGCCTGGCTTCTACCCAAGAAAGAGACCCAAACTATAGAGGTTCCACCCTTTTGTTGTATAGACAGGATCAACCAAATCCAACCAAGATCAAGCAAGCAACCTAGGGCAAATGGCCAAACCCTAGATGACAAAGATCAGCTTATAACTAACTGTCGAAAATATATATCAGAAAACCACAAGCACAACAAAGATCAGGAGCAGATCAAAACCTGGATCTATGAGCAAAAACACCAAAGACCAAAGTGCTCAAGCACCCTAGACCCTAATTAGGGTTTAGAAAAATCTTAGGATATCACCAGACCTATACCTACAAACTCTATCTTCTTCCCATATATTATCTTCAGAAACCTGTTTATCTAACCTACACACAAGGAAAGAGGAAAAGGTTGTGTTGTGTATAAGGTCTTGCCTTAGTCAAACCTTGTGTTAGTGTTTCCACCTCCACTACAGTGATGATTAGATCCAAGAGTGTGTGCCCTAGGAGGTTAGAGGCCAAATCTATAATAATATGATAGAAATATAAATGAAATAATGATGATTACCACAAGAGGTAAAACCCTAGTTGATGAAGATAACTCAAGATCATACACCAACAAGGAGAGTGATGGAGAAGTCTTGAAACTTCTTTAAAGACTTGTAAAAAAACTTCAATAGCATCTACAAGTAGATAACACTTCCAAGCATGAAGGACACTTTATCATAGAACACAAAAGCATATAATAATTTCATCTCATAATAAGCTCTAGGTGTAAAATGAATTACAAAACTCCTTTATATATGCGCTCCCGCTACAAATAAAACAAAATGGAGCTAACATGTACAAACTAGGGAGGTGTTCTAAGCCGACACCACAAGAGAGAGGCTAAAGATCCCAACTGGGACCAGGGCACTCAGGTACCCTATGCATTTAGCCTCATAAACTCTGAGTGTCAAATGTCATGGGCTTAGTCCAGTCCTAAGTTTATTCTATCGAGTTTATTCATCGAGATCGATATTTTATCATTTTATGCTCAAAAAGGTGTTAAAATAGGTCTCGATTAACAAAGGTAACATTTTAGGTCCAACCAGGTGCTAAACTAAGTGCAAAATGCTAGGGTACACATTTTACGACGTAACAATCCCATCCCAAGATACCTACTTCCCTACTCTAGGAAGGCTTGAAGCTTTGGAGAAAAGTGCTAAGTTGCCTATTTGAGTCCTTAGGAACATCCTAAAATTGAGGAATAAATTTTCATTATCTGATAGGACCAGTTGCTTCCAATCCCTCCTCCACTTTGAGCCCCTAAAATCCTTGAGAATATGCATTAGAAGGGTTGAAGATCCAGATCTTCTTTTAGGGGTTTTCTAGAGATCCATATATCATCCCAAAAGGAGGTATTTCTTCCATTCTAAATGATAGAGAAGACAAATGAACTAATAAGATTCTTGAAATCCTTCATCCCCTCCTAGATAGCCAATCCTTTAGGAATATTTTCCCTCCTAAGAAAGGATGATGAGTAGTCACTAGACATATACTTGTCTTTGAGAACATTGATCTAATAAGCATCTTTATTTGAGATGAACCTCCAAACCAACTTAGCCAAAAGAGCCTAGTTGAAGAGATAATTGTCCTTGAGGACAAGGTCATCTTTTTCCTTATTCTTACAAATATGTTTCCATTCTCCCATACCCTCCCATACAAAATTTTGCATAGAATTAGTAATGTTAGAAATGATACTTTTAGGGGCCAACACAAGGGAGAACTTGTAGATGGGAATAAGTTGGAAAATAAAATTTAGAAGTACCACTCTACTAATAGAGGAGATCCATTTCTGTTTCCATCCTACTAGAATCCAGTTGAGTCTCTCCAAGATGGGTAACCAATGTTGTTTCTTATTCCTCTCCTAGAATAATAGAAAACCAAGGTAGGTGTTTGGGAGGCTTCCTTTCTTGAAGGATACGTATCTATAGAGAAAATCATGTTCTCTACTATGAATATTGAGGCAAAAGACCTTAGATTTCTCCCTATTTACCTTATGTTCTTAGGCTTGTTCATAGTCCATAAGAAGATCTCTAATAACTCTACATTCTTTAAGAGAAGGTGCAATAAATAACATAGTATCATCAACAAATTATTCATGAGTAAAGTCTTTTTCTATGGATGAAGATTGAAGCCCCTTTAGGGATCCTCTAGCCTTGAGCGCCCTAATGTACTCGCTCAGAGATTCCACCATGATAATGAAAAGATAGGGGATAAAGGATCTCCTTGCTTTAGACCCCGAGAGTCTTGAAATAAATCTTCCATTGAGCCATTAACCATCACAAAAAAACTAGTAGAAGAGTGACAACTCTTGAACCAATCTCTCCAATCCAAGAAAAACCTAAAAATTTCTCCAAAACATGATCCAGGAAGTTCTAGTTAACTCTATCATAGGCTCTAGAAATATCTAATTTGAGGAGCATACCTTTCCTCTTGTTGGCTTGTAAGGAATGAACTAACTCATGCACCATGACTATGCCATCTATGATTTTCCTTCTATCCACAAAACCTCCTATTCCATGGAGCTGATAGTAGGAAGGAGACCATTTAGTCTATTAGCTATCACTTTAGATATGCTTTTGTAGATGGTATTGCACAAGGCAATAGGTCTAAAATATTGAATCTTGATCACTTTTTTTCTTGGGAATAAGAGTGAGGAAGGTGGAATTGAGGGATTTTAAAATATATCTAGACTCTTGGGAGTCCTACATGATTTCCCAAAGCTCATCCCAAATCCCAAAAACTTTAGAAGAGTTCTTGAGAGATGGGAAACCATAGGGGATATGTCTCCTACCATATCAAAGAGAGAAGCTCTAACTTTATCTTTAGATATAGCTCACTTGAGAAAATCATTCTCAACTTGACTAACCAAGGTAGGGATTTGACTAGTAAAGAGGTCCTACAAGTTTTAGAACATTCATCATTATCTACTAAGATCATATTCTCATAGAATGAAACTAGGGAGGCCTTGAGGGAATGGGGGCCCTAAATTAGATTTCCATCTTCCATCTAGATCTTGGAGATATGATTCCTTTATCACCTTATTTTATAGGCCAAGTGAAAAAACTTGATATTTCTCTCTCTCTCTTTCAACCATTTTATTTTGGATTTCTATTTCTAGTGGATCTCTTCATGAAAATTTTCTTTAAGATTAGAAGAGATAACTTGTTCTTCTTCTATAAGGGACTCTATGTAACATCACTATCCATAATGCTCAAGATTTAACTTAAACATGTATATTAATCAAGCTATTCATTAACAAAATGATTGAGATAATTAAATTTGAACCAAAGAAACATAATATTTTCATCAATTAAGCATGTCAATCTAATCATGATATAACAAAGCTTACATTTTAGTAATCAATTACAAGTCTTTAATGAGTAACCATCACTAATCAAGTACATGATATGCTCAAGGCATCATAATTCAAATAATAAATTACAATAGACCAACTGGTCATAAAATGAAAACACTGTATCTGGAACCAATGACATCTGTCTTCATAAGCCTCGGCTTGTCTCATGCTTGGAAAGGAGAGAATCATCCTGGTGCTTTTCCTCCAACCACAGACTTGCAGTCCCCCACTCATCTTCCTAACTAGAAGTGGACCTACCCTTCTCAGAAAGGTTAGACAATAGAACTGATTAGGTTAGCCATCTGAGTATCTAGTGTTGTGTCCTTCATAATGTCTCACGGTCACACACTATAGATCCACTCTAACTTGTATGACGCTACTGGAGACACTAGGCCATCTAGAAAACTGTGGGCTGAAAATGCATGCAGACAGAGATGGATGCATTACTTTGGCCAAAGTTTTACATACATACACATTACACAATGAATGTCATCGTATGTCCACCACCCTAACTTGACTTAGAAGTTGTCATGTCCTATAGTAAGTTCTTAACGACCTTGTTCATTAGGTCTAGAATGAGTGGGATCCATTCAATTCATTGTCCATACTTGGACATTTGACTCCCATCATAAGTTGGTTACAATTAAATAGGTTATCCTCGTAACGAGGAACTAGTGACTCCTTGTCACTTTATTTGTTTTCAATCCATATCAAATTCGACCATTTTGCCCACCTTGGTCTCCCATGGTTTACATTTTCGATAGTAAATCATCACATATGATGATGTTGATTTCATGGTACTCAAGGCATACCATGCCTTGATAGAGTAGATTAGATTCATTAGGATTAATAGCTCTTATTATTCATATGAGCTTTAGGTGTCAAATACCATTCCTATTCGATTACACTTAAGCAAGTAATGGAATTTATAACTCATAACATTAACCAATGAGTCTTAATTCAGACACATAGAACAAGTCTATACTCTTCTATAAGCACATTCTAATTGTTTCATGATAAGACCATGATCTTGAATGGTCTCACCACCTCCATAACTGAGGGTTTAAGTAAATAATCTTTGAAAGTTTATATAACCCTATATATGATTCATAGTCAGCTTTCCATACAAGCCCAACTTGGTATTAGTTTAGGTGTTGTAAACACACTGTCATTTATTGCCTTCTCAGCTGTCTCCACAGTTGAGTGACTGTATTATTGGTATTATTGCCTTCTCGGCTACATTACCACAGTCAAGTGACTGTATTATTCATTTATAACTATCATCGTTCTGGAGTTACTTTTTACTTCATTCGAGAGCTCTTAAGCTCTAACTACATCATTATACGATGTGTGTTTAACATGCTTTGATACCAAGCTCAGCCATAACGGCTTCGAGCACTAGTTTTTCATAAAGGGAAAAATGTAGAATGTATTATAGCTGGGTTGTAAAACCTTTAGCTTAGACATAGAAAAGAATTGTTCTCTAAAAGGCTCGGCCTTGTGGCCTTGAGCAAGTTCCACAATTACAACATATGCAGTTGCTACTCGGTGTCTAAGCCTCGAGCTTAGCCATCGGAAAGAATATAATACTTCACTGCCTTGGCCACATGGCCTAGAGCGCAGTCTCAAGAAAAGGTTTCAATGTTTCAATATCGGCCATATGGCCTAAAGTGTAGTCTCAAAAAGATTATTGTGAGTTTCAATGCTCCTCTATAGCCATGAGTTCATTCATAAGAAAGTTTTCTTGTGTTGTTAGCTCAGCCATTTTGGCTTCGAGCCCATTCTCATCATAATGATAACATGGTAAGGCTCAGCTTTAAGGCCTTGAGCCACAACAAGAAATAAAAACTTTGAAACAATGAAAGCTCAGTTGTAACAGCCTCGAGCCACGACTAAGAAAGTATTTACATATACCATGGCATGGCCTCACAGGCCTCGTGCCTCTGAGTTAAATATATGTTATGACAAATAACATCATATTATCTCTGGTAGAGATTTAACACAGTCGAAGCTCAATATATCGAAGGTAAATAAAATTTTGTCCACCATATTACCTGGACAATGCTTTCAACGGGAATGTCGTTCCAATCCTAGTTTCTTTCAAGCTACACACAGCTTCAAATCTGCTAGTGCTATCTTAGTGTAGCTTTCACCACCTTGCTCACAAAACCCCAACAACGTACTCTCTCCAAGCAATAGTTTACCAACAAAAATGAATAACCAAAGCTTGATAACCAACCGACTCTTGGCATGCCATTTTGGAAGGTAACTACCTTTCCACTCGGTTGGTTCCTACAAAAAGTGGCTCGATCCAGGCATCCTACAAGAAAGGATGAGCTCAAAACTCTCCATCATTTCTCAAGGCCGACTAAAAACAAATAATAGCATTTGATAGTAATCGAATATTATGATAAGAAAAATAATAACAATATTATTGCAATTCAACCTATAAAAAGGTTTTCATCCTTACTTAAGGATTATCACTATATAATAGAAAACACAAATTGAGTCACAACAAGATCGTCGATTGTTAGAGTCAAGTAATACTCCCCCGAAATCAACTATCATCCTTAGTCGAAAGACTAGGGAACAATATCCCCAAGAACAAAAGATTACGAGAGACTTCCTTGTCTCTTTACACAATTGTCCCTCGACTTGAGATGATGCCCCAAGAACATTGTCTAGTCATCTCAACTAGTCATGATGTCATCAACGACATAACAACTTATAGAGAACATGAAAACTAAGAAAAGAAGACATGACACGTGACAACTTACGAAGGGGTTTTAAAAGGACATAAAAGTTGATACTCAAATGGATAATCAACCTTTTGCTTTCCAAATGTCTAACCTTTCCTCCAGGATGATACTCTCCTTCCTTCTTTGAGGGGCGTTCATTTTCCTGTTCACATTCAGGACCACAAGATTATGATCAGTGCATCATTATCGTATCTCGTAATATAAATCATTTAATTTACAAAACTATTTAACATCAGTATCTACTTCATAATCAAAAGTTAAATCAAATATTTCTACAATATCAAATCAATTAACTGTGACTAATCCTCCTGATTATCATGCCAAGTTAATGATTAAGTCTAATTATAAGTTGGGGATGTAACATATCTCCCCCCATAAGAATCATCATCCCCGATGATTAATTGTCTTTAAGATAAACCAACATAATATGAAAATGTTTTCAAAAGCATAATATCAAATGTCTCAGAAATGATGAGGAAATCTAGCATAGAAGTCATCATAATTTTCCCAGGTGGCGTTTTCCACCGAATATTGGTCCCACTGGACCTTGCACTATGTTATTTCCTTGTTACGTAAGCATAGCTTACGCATTTCAAGCACCTTGATGGGCTCAATCACCACCACTCCTGGGTATTTCACCTACAAAATCTTCCAATCAAGCATAGGAATTTGATTATCAATAGATTTAAACTTTTTCAAATATGAAACATGAAACACATTATGCATCATGGCAAGTGCTGGTGTTAGAGCAATTCTGTATGCCACTGGGTTGACTTCTTCTAGAACTTCAAATGGGCCCACGTAACCTAGTTCCAGTTTGGACATTTTTCCAAATTTGATGGAGCTTCTCTGAGGTTTTACCCTTAGGAGAACTTTATCTCCCACAATGAAATGCCTTTCAATATGCTTTGCATCTGCATTACTCTTTTGCCTATCATTGGCTTCCACTAGCCTCCTTTTAATCAGATGGACTTGTTCTTCCATCTCAGACAGCATTTCTGGACCAAGGCTATCCCTATCTTCTAGCTTATCCCAGCTTATAGGGGTTCGACACTTCCGTCCATATAATGCCTCGAATGGTGCCATCTTAATAGCTGAGTGATAAGAGTTATTGTAGGCAAATTCCACTAGAGGAAGGTAATCCTCCCACTTGTATTGTCGATCCATGAAATACATCCTTAATAAGTCCTCCAACACTTGGTTCACCCTTTCAATTTGTCCATCTGTTTTAGGATGATAAGCAGAGCTTATGTTTAACTATGTACCAAGTGAAGAGAACAAGGTTTGCCAAAACCTTGATGTCATCCATGCATCCCTATCTGAGATAATCTTCTTGAGAATGCCATGCAGTCTGAAAATCTCTTGAACAAATTTTTGAGCAATGATGGGTGCCCCATCCATCAAGTTTCCAAGTATAAAATGGGCTGCTTTGGTGAGTCTGTCCACCACAACCAAGATAGCATTGTGCCTATTCCTTGACATAGGAAGCCCTTGCACAAATTACATGCTTATAATCTGCCATTTCCACTCAGGAATTTCATGAGGGTATAATAATCCTGCTGGGTGTTGTTCTGCTTTCACCCTTTGGCATTCAATACAAGTAGCTACAAAATTTGTAGCATCCCTCTTCATTCCTTTCCAAAAATATAAAGGTTTCACATCATCAAGTAACTTGGTTACTCCAAGATGCCCAGAATATGGTGCAGAATGAACCTCTTTCCAAACCATATTCCTTAACTCTACGGAGTTAGGTACATACATCCTTCCTTTAAACCTTAATAACCCATCTGGTTCAAGGTTGAATCCCCCATATTTCAGATTCTATGGATCCTTCTCAAGGGTCTGTTTTACCCGCTCGTAAAACTCATCTCCCTTAGATTTTTGTAACACTTGATTTCTAAAATCAGAATGTATAGAGATCATAGAAGAGATATGCCTTCTCCTACTTAAAGCATCTGCCACTCAATTTTCTTTTCCCTGAATCTACTTAATCTCGAAGTCATAATCTGAGATAAATTCTAACCATCTTCTTTGACGAGCATTAAGATGGGGTTGAGTGAACAACTATTTAAGTCCCTGGTGATCTATTTTCAACTCAAATGGTTTTCCGAGCAAGTAGTGTCTCCACATTTGAAGTGCATGAATGACTGCTGCCAGTTCTAAATCATGTGGGGCATAGTTTTGTTCATAATTTTTTAGTTTGTGTGATTCATATGCAATGACATGTCCATCCTAGACTAGTACACCACCTAAGCCTTCCCCTGAGGCATCGGTAATGACTACAAATTGACTTTATGGCTCAGGTACTTTAAATATCGAGGCTGAAGTCAATTTTTCCTTCAGTAGGTCAAAGGCCTCCTGGCACTTTTCTGACCATTCAAACTTCTTACCCTTTCTTTGCAAGGAAGTTATAGGATATGCAATTTTAGAGAATTTTTTCACAAACTTCCTATAATAACCAGCAAGGCCCATGAAACTTCAAACCTCATGAACATTTCTTGGTTCTGGCCATTCAGAAATAGCCTTAATCTTAGCTGGGTCCATAGCTATTCCCTTAGCTGAAATTATATGACCCAAATAATATACTTCTTTTTGAAAGAAAGTACACTTAGAGAGCTTGTCATATAACTTATGCTCTCTTAATCTCTAAAGAACAATTCTCAAATGTTGCATATGTCCTTCTTCGTTCTTAGAATAATTCAAAATGTCATCAAGAAATACTAAGACAAACTTGTCTAGACAGTCTCTGAACACACTGTTCATAAGATTCATAAATGCCACTGGTGCATTTGTCAACCCAAATGGTAGGATAGTGAAATCATAATGTCCATATCTGGTTCTAAAGGTTGTCTTATGGATGTCTTCGTCCTTAACCTCAATTGGTGATATCCAGATCAAAGATCGATCTTGGAAAATATTGTTGCACCCCTCATCTAGTCAAAAAGATCATCGATGCAAGGTAAAAGGATACTTGTTCTTAATGGTTTCTTTGTTTAACATGCGGTAATCTATGCACAACTGCAAAGTGCTATCTTTCTTTTTCTTAAAATGACAGGCACTCCCCATGGAGACACACTAGGTCTAATCAACCCTTTATCTAACAGCTCTTGCAGTTGAACCTTTAACTCCATTAGTTCTATTGTGGTCATTCTGTAGGGGACTTTAGAAATAGGTTCTAACCCATGAATAATTTCAATGGCAAAATCAAAGGCTCTTTTAGGGGGTAACACTTGTAGTTCATCCAGAAATACATCCTCAAAATCTCTGAGGAAGGGATACTTGTCCATATCTGATCTTTCCTGACCTGTGGATTCCTTCATCCCTACTTCATTAAGTTTTGGGATTCATAAAGCATCAAGTCATCTTGGAAGTAGGTTTCCTTTATTTCATCAATTTTGTCCATCTTGATAGCAAAAAGTTGGCATCCTTTTCTCTATGCCCTTTTCATTTGTAAGATAGAAATTTGCCTTAGTTTGATTTTCGTAGGTTTCCCATGGAGAAAGACTTCGTTTCCTAAATCATCCAAACATTCTACTGTCTTGGCATAACAATCAACTTTGGCTTGATATCTCCATAGTCAATTTATCCCTAGGATAACATCATATGATCCAAGTGGGGCTACATAAAGATTTACTTATGTGGAAAATCTTGGATGTTCAACTCAAGCTTCAAACAAGCATTGCTCTACCTGAGCCTTGGTGTGATTTGCATACTCTACAAACCAAGTGTTTGCCATGAATCATGCTTTTCTAAGTATCTTATTTACAATTTTGGGAGAAATAAAACATTCCATAGCACCTGTATCAATTAAAACTAAAATTGGAACTCCAAATAAAATACATGTTGTCTCTATAGGAGTTATTTGGTATTCAGCTTGTCAGTTGTCCAAGGCCACATGGATACACTGCTAGAATGCCACTTGCTGGGAGAGTAGTGGATTCCCACTTGGTTGCACTCCCTGTGATTTGTTAGGACACTGATTGGCGTAGTGATCTCCGCCACAAGTGTAGAATCCACCAACTGGTCCTCGTCTCTCTTGAGGTTTGCCAGAATTGTTTCCATTCTTCCTGGAGTGGTTGTTCCCCTTTTTCTCTCCCTTGGACTTAGTTTGTTTATTTTTGGCTCCTTTATCATTCTTCTCAATATATTCCTATTTCTTCCCCTTTTTCCTTAAGGGTTGAGAAGATTGAGACCAGTTATATCTCTTGCATTTTTTTTCCCTATAGGCCGACATAGCCTTCAGGTTCTGTTCTTGTCTGACGGCCTTCTCATAGACCTATTCCATGGTAGTAGGACCATGAACATTAACCTCACCTCCAATTTAGGCGTTCAACCCCATTATAAACTTTCAGACACAGAATTTCTCATCTTGCTAATACTGTGGCACATACTTTAATAGTCAGGTGAATTTTTCCCAATACTCATTTACAATCATATCATCTTGTTTCAAGTTTTGAAAGTCTATAAGTTATTGATCATAAAATAGTTGAGGCAACCATCTTTGCCTAAATAGTTCTATGAACCTATCCCAAGTAAGGCTTGTAGACCTCAAGCCTAATTCCATCTTTTTGTTCATCCACTGTGTGGATGCTTCACCCACTAGCTGAAATGCTCCCCAGACAGCTTTGGTAATCTCATTATAATTTCTAATTTCAAAATACTTCTCCATCTTCGTAAGCCATACCTCTGTGGCATCTTTGCTTATGGATCCATCAAATTTAGGTGGCATGACCTTTTTCATGTCATGAGACAATTCCATAGCCATAAGGCTCCTCTTATACCCTTCCTGTCTAGCCACAGATTTATTTTCTCTGTGCTAGCTTTGGGTGGGTGGTTTCATTATGGCGTTCCTTGCCATCACCCCCATCATAATCAACTCACCTATCTTTTGACTGGCCTCCCACTTTGTGTTTGAGATTTTCCACTCTCGTCCTTGTTTCTTTCAACAAAGTCAAGATTTAGTCTAATTTGGACTCAAATTTCCCTGAAGGTGCTCCTTCATCTTGGCTATCCTCCATTCTGGTTCTATCTCGAACCTTTACTGCAATCCACTTCTTCCTAAAGTTTGCAGATTAATCACGGATTAGTTTTCCATGCTATGCAATTCATTCATTTTAAAAATCTATTCACATTCATGTAATCTTTAACAAGAAAGGAAAGATTGTCAAAATTTTCCATTGGATTACATATAATCCACAAAATTAAAAAATTGTGTCTACACCTTGCTTCTGCAAGTCACTTACAATTTGGAATAACTTCCCATAATCATGTTTTCTTTTTAGTCTTGGTAGGTGAGGATACACACTGGTATTCCTTCACATCCTCCTTAGATACATTACAATCCTTAGGGTTATTTCCCTCAGCTGGTGCTTGAGGGGTAGAGCATGTCACTGATGCTTTAGTAGAGTTAGGGGCAGCTAACCTTTCAACTTTCCTTAACTCCTACTTGATGTGTTTCACAACATCAGCAAAAATTTCTTCATCAGATAACCATGCACCCACCAAGCATCCAGTCTGTTCAAGTTTCTCCTTCATGGAGGCTCATGCCTTCAAGATCTTTTGTTGGTGTAGGTAATGTCCATGTTCTGTTACCTTCTTTTGAGGTGTGTTCTAATGTTTACCATTCTGGCATAAAACATCCAATCATTAGCATTCTTAATGTTGGATACAATAATCATCAAGTAGTGAGCTCATTAGGTCCATGTATTGAACCTAGTAGCTTTGATACCATATGTAACATCACTATCCATAATGCTCAAGATTCAACTTAAACATGTATATTAATCAAGCTATTCATTAACAAAATGATTGAGATAATCAAATTTGAACTAAAGAAACATAATCTTTTCATCAATTAAGCATGTCAATCTAATCATGATATAACAAATCTTACATTTTAGTAGTCAATTACAAGTCTTTAGTGAGTAACCATCACTAATCAAGTACATGATATGCTCAAGGCATCATAGTTCAAATAATAAATTATAATAGATCAATTGGTCATAAAATGCAAAAATTGTATCTGGAACCAAAGACATCTGTCTTCATAAGCCTCAGCTTGTCTCATGCTTGGGAAGGAGAGCATCATCCTGGTGCTTTTCCTCCAACCACGGACCTGCAATCCCCTGATCATCTTCCTAACTGGAAGTGGTCCTACCCTTCTCGGAAAGGTTAGACAATAGAACCCATTAGGTTAGCCATCTGAGTATCTGGTGTTGTATGTCCTTCCTAATGTCTCATGGTCACACACTATAGATCCACTCTAACTTGTATGATGCTACTAGAGACACTAGGCCATCTGGAACATTGTGGACCGACAATGCATGCAGAGATACTTTGGCCAAAGTTTTACATACATACACATTGTACAATGAACTTCGTCGTATGTCCACCACCCTAACTCAACTTATAAGCTGTCATGTCCTATAGTAATGTCTTAACGACCTTGTTTATTAGGTCTAGAATGAGTGGAATCCATTCGATTCATGGTCCATACTTGGACATTTGACTCCCATCATAGGTTGGTTACGATTAAATAGGTTATCCTCATAACGAGGAACTAGTGACTCCTCGTCACTTTATTTGTTTTCAATCTATATCAAATTCGACCATTTTGACCACCTTGGTCTCCCATGGTTTACATTTTCAATAGTAAATCATCACATATGATGATGTTGATTTCATGGTACTCAAGGCATACCATGCCTTGATAGAGTAGATTAGCTTCATTAGGATTAATAGCTCTTATTATCCATATGAGCTTTAGGTGTCAAACACCATTCCTATTAGATTACACTTAAGCAAGTAAGGGAGTTTATAACTCATAACATGAACCAATGAGTCTTAATTCAGACACATATAGAACAAGTCTATACTCTTCTATAAGCACATTCTAACTGTTTCGTGATGAGTACATGATCTTGAATGGTCTCACCACCTCCATAACCAAGGGTTTAAGTAAATAATCTTTGAAATTTTATGTAACCCTATATATGATTCATAGTCAACTTTCCATACAAGCCCAACTTGGTATTAGTTTAGGTGTTGTAAACACATTGTCATTTAATTGCCTTCTCGGTTGTCACTACAGTCGAGTGACTATATTATTGGTATTATTGCCTTCTCAGCTACATTACCACAATCAAGTAACTGTATTATTCATTTATAACTATCATCATTCTAGAGTTACTCTTTACTCCATTCGAGAGCTCTTAAGCTCTAACTACGTCATTATACGACGTGTGTTTAACATGCTTTGATAACAAGCTCATCCATAACATCTTTGAGCACTAGTTTTTCGTAAAGAGAAAAATGTAGAATGTATTATAGCTGGGTTGTGAAACCTTTAGCTCAGACATAGAAAATAATTCTTCTCTAAAAGGTTTGGCCTTGTGGCCTCGATCAAGTTCCACAATTACAACATATGTAGTTGCTACTCAGCTTCTAAGCCTCAATCTTAGCCATCGGAAAGAATACAATACTTCACTACCTTGGCCACATGGCTTGGAGCGCAGTCTCAAGAAAAGGTTTCAATGTTTCAATATTCAGCCATACGGCCTAAAGTGTAGTCTCAAAAAGATTACTGTGGGTTTCAATGCTCGGCTCTATAGCTGTGAGTTCATTCATAAGAAAGTTTTCTTGTGTTGTATCTCAGCCATTTTGGCTTCGAGCCCGTTCTCATCATAATGATAACATGGTAAGGCTTGGCTTTAAGTCCTTGAGCCACAGCAAGAAATAAAAACTTTGAAACAATGAAAGCTCAGTTGTAACAACCTTGAGCCACGACTAAGAAAGTATTTACATATACCATGGCACGACCTCATAGGCCTCGTGCCTCTAAGTTAAATATGTGTTATGACAAATAACATCATATTATCTCTGGTAGAGATTTAACATAGTCGAGGCTCAATATATCGAAGGTAAATGGAATTTTGTCCACCATATTACCTGGACAATGCTTTCAATGGGAATGTCATTCCAATCCTAGTTTCTTTCGTGCTGCACATAGCTTCAATTCTACCAGTGCTATCTCAGTGTAGCTTTCACCACCTTGCTAACAAAACCCCAACAAAGTACTCTCTCCAAGCAATACTCTACCAACAAAAATAAATAACCAAAGATTGATAACCGGCCGACTCTTGGCATGCCATTTTGGAAGGTAACTACCTTTCCACTCAGTTGGTTCCCACAAAAGGTGGCTTGATCTAGGCATCCTGCAAGAAAGGATGATCTCAAAGCTCTCCATCATTTCTCAAGGCCGACTAAAAACAAAAAATAGCATTCGATAGTAATTGAATATTATGATAAGAAAAATAATAACAATATTATTGCAATTCAACCTATAAAAAGGTTTTCATCCTTACTTAAGGATTATCACTATATAATAGAAAACACAAATTGAGTCACAACAAGATCGTCGATTGTCAAGGTCGAGTAATACTCTCCCGAAATCAACTATCATCCTTAGTCGAAAGACTAGGGAACAATATCCCTGAGAACAAAAGATTATGAGAGACTTCCTTGTCTCTTTACATGATTGTCCCTCGACTTGAGATAATGCTCCAAGAACATCGGCTGGTCATCTCAACTAGTCATGAAGGCATCAACGACATAATGACTTATAGAGAACATGAAAACTAAGAAAAGAAGGCATGACACGTGACAACTTACGAAGGGGTTTTAGAAGGACGTAAAAGTCGATACTCAATTAGCTAATCAACCTTTTTCTTTCCAAATGTCTAACCTTTCCTCTAGTATGATACTCTCCTTCCTTCTTCGAAGGGCATTCATTTTCCTGTTCACACTCGAGACCACAAGATTATGATCAGTGCATCATTATCATATCTCGTAATATAAATCATTTAATTTACAAAACTATTTAACATCAGTATCTACTTCATAATCAAAAGTTAAATCAGATATTTCCACAATATCAAATCAATTAACTATGACTAATTCTCATGATTATCATGCCAAGTTAATGATTGAGTCTAATTATAAGTTGGGGATGTAACACTCTAGTTGTGATTATCCAAGAGCATAGATTGAATCTCTATCCTTCTATTTTCTATCCCAACCTTCTCCTTAAATATACTTTTTAAAACCTGGTGATTCCAATCTTTTAGTTGAAACTTGAGGGATTTCAACCTTTTACTAAAAACATACATTTTTGTTCTGTAGTAGTCATTACAATTCTTCTAGAAGGAAGAATCATGCTATTCAAAATCTAGGTGAGCCAACCACATTTTTCTAATTTGAAAGGAGCACATTTAGGGAAGTTGTCAAGATTAATAGTCAAAGAAATTGGCTAATGATCAGAGCCTCCTTCCATAAAAAATTTAGAGTTGCGTATCAAATTATTGTCTAGCTAGGAGGTAGAAACCATAAATTTGTCAAGCCTAGCTAGGATTTGATCTCTCTTTTCTTCTATCAGTCCAAGTGAACCAACCATTTTTTAGGATAAATATCCTAGAGGGCAAAGTCTTTGAGGAGGGTAGAGAGGCCTTCTTTTTAGTAATTAAGGGAGACCCGCCTCTATTTTCTGAGGAATCAAATTTGTCATCAAAATCCTTGGCTAGTATCCACTTATCTTCTTCATTTACTTTCAACAGGTCCTTGGATTGGCCCCAATAGTGAATCTTTTCCTAGATTAACTAAGGACCATAGGCATTAATAAGAGAAAAACACATATTAGAGATAAGAACCCTAACCATACTAGCTAGCCACCAATCTATGGAAATCATTTCCTACATGTTGATTTCCTACCTATTCTAGATGATGGAAAAATCCCTAGCCATACCTCTAGCTTCTCTATGAATAATCCCCCATTTGCCCTCAAAAAGAAGCATATTTTAGACTTCTTGATCGAAGTTGAATTTAGTTTCATGTATCATGAAGATATTTATATTGAATTTCTCCAAGAATTTTTGGAGAAACCTTTTTTTGGAGAGGGAGTTCAATTCCCTAAAGTTCCATGAGAAAATATTCATTGGGAAACCTTCAATTTCTTTGTGCTCACCAAGCCATTCTCTAGTTGAAACCAAATACCAATAGCTATATCAGCTAAAGCTATAGATTTTAAAGTGATATATTTATTTGGTCTTTCTACCTTTGTATGTCCAAAATACCTTCTTTTTCAACCCTTATATGAGTTGTAACCTTTCTTGAACCCTCTAGTTCCAAATTGGAACCTTATTAGTGATCCGAGGGGACACCAGGTCTCTATTGTTCCTTACCAATGAAATTAAATTTAGGAGGATTGATACTATTTTCCTTGATCTTCTTCTCTAAAGGATCCATATCCTTTTCTAGTTCATCTACTAGCTTTTCCAGACCCCCTTTGAAGTTGTAGGCTTTTAGCAAATCTTCCTAGCCCTCATATTCATTCTCTTGGAATTGAGTCTATCTAACAATATCCATTCCATCTTGTGAAGAATTATCCTAATCTACACCTTTTTTCTTGTTTGTTTGGAAACTTGTTTCTAATCATATACTTATTTTTGGGTTTAATAAAACCTTCCTGATATTTCTTAGAATCTTCTTGGATCTTTTGTGTTTTCTCTTTCCCATGAAGAGTAGGTGTAATGACCTCAACAAATTTTTATAAAAAATATTTACCACTTTCTGATCACCAAGATCCTTTAAGGGCAAGGTGAGAGCATATGGTGAGTAAATATTATTATTCAACACTTTCTAATCACCAATATCCTATGAGGGTGAGGTGAGAGCATACAATGGATGAATAATGATTTGTATATATTAATCAAATGAACAACAATCCCAAAAGATGTAGCAATAGATTGAATGAACAATACAAATATGCTAGAGTTGAATAATTATATTCAAAGATTCTAGAATATCATCAATAAAAACAACATATAAATATGATTCAAATCTACTATTACAATATGTTACTGCTCGAAATACAAATTCTTGATAGAAAAAAAAAATAAAATCTTTTAGCACAAATACAACCTCTGAATGAGATTGCCCTTAGGAAACCAAAGGGGTTTTGTCCTCCAATCTTTGAATCCAAGGGTTTTCATCCTCAAATCCTATAGATGAACACAAGGCTCAAACTATGACATAAAAGACTGAATGAATTGGTAAATGTCTCAAAGGAAACCAAGCACCTCAATATATAGCATCAACAAGGCACAAATTTCTAACACCTTTGTTATCCACACCCACATATTATTTATTATTATTTTATTTGTTGCTACTAAACCATGGCCCCTTTATTAAAATATATTTATATCACTAATGGAAAAATAAAGATAGTGCCCACATAAGTTAATTAATTAAAAAGGAACATTACACGTTTTCCCTTCCCAAAATTGCTTGCCCACAAGCAATGCAAAGTTGCGTGCTCAAGAATCTTTGGTCCCTCCCGTGTAGCATCTTTTGCAGGTAAGTTCCTCTAAAAAAATAAGTATTTTATGACTATTATATTCCTCACCTTCTTCTCTTGTGTATCAATGATGGCTTATGGCACCAAAGTGAGCTTCCCTTCATCATCCAATGGTGGCAGCTCTACTAATGATGTAATACATTGTCCAAGTGCCCTTTTGAGGAAAAACACATTGAAAACATTGTGAATCCATGTCCAATTTGAAGAGGGTGCTAATATTTTTTTTATCAGTAAGGAGGGATTATTTAGGATGGCCCCACACCAGCGGAGGTGACAAATGGGACCTTCTCCCCATCCACATATTCAACTTATATCACTTATTCAACATAGAAGCCATAGTGGAAGTCCAAGAGCCACTTCTTGGAATTCCAACTATAGATGTTGCATGGGAATTCAAACTTGGATCTCCATCTTGAGAACCTTATGGCCTTGCCATTTAAGTACAACCCCTTTGAAAAGAGGGTGCTAATATTAAATAATAATATTACAAAGATTATTTTGTCTAGGTTCCATAACATCAAATGTTATAACCATTAACAATAAAATGTTATAAATTAATTTCCTAAGACTTTGCAATGTGAATAGCACACCTCAGTCCTAAAATTTATTTGGATGTGTGTGCATTACATGTAATAATTATTGTGTGGAATTGAGAATCCATAACTATGAGGTGTTTTGTTGGGTAAATGTTATTGAGATAATCTTTATGCATACTAAGATATTGATGAGACCATAACCTGTCTCATCTTTAGTCAAATAAAAGCATCTCTTTTGCACAATCAATGTTATTGCATGTCTTAATAGTATTGCATGTTTTACTTTATAATCAACAATTAGTAGATTGGAGAATAAGTCCTTCATTTTCTATCAAGTTGGAGCGCCATAAATTTCTTAGAAAGAAGGACGAAATAAAAAACAAAGTTTCAGTAAAATAGTTATATCTCCCTCGTTTCTTAATGCAATTCATAATTTCAAAATGATCTAAAAAGATGGGAATAAGAGGAAGAAAACCTAGAAACTGTTTGAGGAAATTCATTAAAATAAATGAGCAGTTCATGATAGAAAATGACTGACGTAAATGTGATGAGATGAAAGGCAGGCAAGATTGGAGGAAATAATTGGTTTGTCTCCCCAAGAAGAAGATTTCAGATCCACATTCTTGGTGATTGACTTATTAGATTAGGAATAATTATTCTATAAATACATTGTAAAGAATCAATCAAAGGGGGAAGAGTTTGAGGAAATAATATAGTTTAGTATTTCAGTAGCAATAGTGTAGTTTGTTTGTAGTTTCATTGCTTAGTTTATTTTCCAACAGTTTTTCCATTTCCCTGTTTTTATTTTCATTTTCATAATTTCTATTTGCAAGCTATTCTTAGGATAGATTTGATTTCAGCATAGTTAAACCTTAATTTGTTTCATGCATTTGCTTTCAATTCTATTTGTAGAAAGAATTGTCAGGTAAATTATTTCTCCTCCCTCTTGCATATCACCATGGACACCATCCTGGATTGACATTCATTAAATTAAATGATGAGGACTACAATGACCCTTGTTAGATATTAAAGATATGATGTATGGTATGGATGTATGTATTATCCATTGGTTTATGTTTCTTTGGCTATTATTACTCAATGTGTTTGATGTGTGGAATGAGTGTGTAGGAAATAGGAATAAGCCAATGGGAGTTAATTCAAAAATGTTACTATGGATGTGTTCCCACCATCTTAATCCACTCATGGGATGATTAAGATGAGTCTTTGTGAAAACCATTGTAACCACACACCCAAGTCAATTATGACTTTGGGGCACCACTATTATTGCTTATTAAATATTTTGTATCATATTACAATGTCTTATGATTTCCCGGGTATTTAAAATGCCTTATATTGAATTGTGCATTTGTTTCTATGTGCAAAAATATTCTAAAATATGCTTGGGTGTTGTTAATAATAATTTATGTATGGGGTTTTGAGTCAGGTCTCTTCCCTAAAAATCCAAAAAGTTTTAATATTTTTGCCCCTGCAATTATCAAAAATGCAAAAAATCAATTGTGTACAGAGTCGAAATGGCAGTGGCGGGTCGAGAGATCCTATCGGCCCTTGAAAATGTTAAAAATTGAGTTATATGCATTTGGAAATGCATTTCGGGCTACTGTTTCTGTGTCTGAATGTTTCTAAGTGTGGCTAGAAAGGGTTAAATTGTGCCAGTGCAGCGGAATGCTCCACGTGGAGGCACCCGAGGGACACAAGCAAAGCAACTCAAAAACCCTGCGCACGGTGCTATGTGTCTGCCTCTGCCGGTAGCTCCAAAGGACCCTAAGTGTTTCTCAACAGATGCGCAGAAAGCGCCATGTGTCGCTCTCCGCGAAGCTCCTAAAAAGTTTCTAAGCAGGAGCGGAAGATGCCACATGTCCCTTGTTGTGACTGCGGAGGCCGACAAGTGTCGGCGTCCGCGTTATGTTTCATTTGTTTCGGGGCTAAGTGAAGATCATGGTGGGTTCCAGTAAAGAGTCCCTACTACTGCGGATGTTGCCAAGTGGCAGCCTCTGCTTGAAGTTTCAAGAGCCCCTTTTATAAAATTTTAATGTGGCGGAAGGCGCCAAGTGTCACGAGCGGGGGCAGTTTCTTTTTGTTTCAGCAGGTGCGTGGAAAGCGCAGTGTGTCCCTTGTGGTTGCTGCAGGGGCTGACACGTGTCGACCTCCGCGTTGTTTCTTTTTGCTTCAAGGTTTGGCGCGGGAGGTGGTGGGCCCCGTTTCTTAATATGCCTCAAGTTTCAAAGCCACGGAAGCTGACAAGTGTCAGCTTCCGCTAAGTTTCTATTTTGTTTCCCGCAATGCAAGTAATGACGATGGTGGGTCTTAATGAGTGTCTCAAGTGTCGCGGGTGATGACAAATGTCACCATCCACATAAGTTTCAAGGCAACCCCTTAAAGTTTCTGAGCAGCACGGAAGGTGCCAAGTGTCGCAGTCCGCAATGTTTCAAAGGAGACTCTTTTGTGTTTCAAGAGAGCGCGGAGCCCGCCATGTGTTTGTCTCCGCCAAGCTTCTGAGGGGTCTCTAATGTTTCAGGGGTGCTGCGGAGCTCGCCACGAGGCGGCTTCCGCGCGTGTTTCCGGCAGCAGACTCTCGACGGGAAAAAGATAAAGGAAAAAGTAAGCGATGGCTCAGCGTTAGAAACTGCAAGTGTCTACGCGGCACAGTATCATTGGCTGGTGACTTTTCAATGTTTTTGGGGTCGTTGATCTCTGCGGCTGGGTTTTTGATCGACGGCCATATTTTGAACCTGCAGTGAGCATTTTTTCTCAAGTTTCTGCGACTGTTTTTGGGCGGGAAAACTTCTACGGCTTGTTGTGGCTGCATTTCCAAGGACTGTGGGTAGCTGAAACATTAGTGGCGATTATTGCAGAGGTATGGGTCGATGATGGACAGCTCAACCACCTGAATTGATGAGGAAAGTCCCTGAGCGGCGGCCCAGATCCCAATCTTACCTACTCCTTCCTCTTTGTCCCTCTGCAACATTTTTTGATTTTGAGCACCATTTTTCTGATGCATTGTATCTGGCAGATTTTTGTCTTGCCATGTAATTAATTTGCGGGGTACATTTTCTTGCTATTTAAGCAGACTGTGTGACCCATTTCAAGGTTGTTGAAGACCTGGGGCATTTTTGTGTAAATAATGAAGAACAGGGCATGAACTTGGTTGTTCCATCCCATTTTGGAGTTTATGAGTTGCAGCATGAGTGTATTTTGCACATATTTCAGTTTCAGTGTTGATTTTATATGAGAAATGCTTCATTGCATGTGTTTATCTGCTTGTCTCCATTTGCTGCATGTTATTCTCCTTCTTCTAAATCTGGTTGCTAAGGGTTTCTCAGGTTCTAGGATATGGTTTTCTGTATCGCATGTTTGATCTCTAACTTCCATTCAAGGAGTGGATTAAATTGTTTTAGGTTGAGCATGGGGAAGGTTGCATGTCAGCAGGGATATCTGTAAGTAGAGGCAGCTAAATACCCATTCTTGGGTGATGTTTGTAAGGCAAGCATCAAGTCCAACCCCCTGAAACTTGAGTGAAAGTTGCAAACCATCTATTGTATACGTCTAGTTGACTCCTTGCCCAATGGATAGGCACCAGTCTGTTTCTGGGTCAGTAGTTATGAGCCAAAACCCCTTGTCTTGCATCCAGGACATTATGTCCACCCATCTCATCACTTCCATCTGTTAGCTGTAGGAGTAGGATTAAGACCCCTGCATACTCTCATACCCACCAGACAAATATGTCCAAGAATGTTGCCAACCTTGTGATCTATCATACAAATCTTGGTCCACACATGAGAGTATTCTGCCTGTTGTTGTCAAGCTAAATCTTTCTGTCATTGAGCTAGTCAATGTTACATCTTGTGTCATAGGGATCCCCCCCTTGGTGCAGTAGAACCAGAAGTGAAGGGGAGGCAGCTCACGCAACCTCCCGTAATCTGTTGGCCAAATCTACCTGTGCATTGGAGCTGGCAAACCCTCTGTTGATTTGGTAACCAACAGGTGTATTTGCATGAAAATGGGTCTTTGGGGGTTCATAAAAAGACAATTTCATATTATTTGGTGTTAATTTGGCTCTTGAATGGATAAGTATGGAAAGGGAATCTTCTAGAAGCCTCTAGAGAGCCTAAGGTGGCATATAAGACAAGTCATCAATTTTTGAAATGGAGTCGATTTCATTTGAGTTTGAGTTTAATTTGGAAGAAGATATTTTGGAGTCACATGTGAGTTGAATTTGGATTTAAATTTTATTTAGATTTCACTTGGGAGGATATTTTGAAGTGCAAAATATCTTATAAATATTCCAATTTTAGAAATTTAAGTTGCAATCTTTTTTTTTAGCAAAAGGTGACTAGCACCTATATAATATATATTAATATAAAAAAGTTTTACAAAAAAGGCAGGATTAAAGACAACTTGCCCCAGAAAAACAACATTACAGACCTCCATAACTAGTCAAAAAAGCCACATAGTCCAGGACTAAAGACCGAAAGGGCCTTAGAACATAATTTAAGTTGCAATCTTATTCATATAGTGCAGTGTGGATTTAGCTTCCCTTTGAGGAAAGGGAAACATATCGTTATATTAATGGATGAAGCTATACTAACTTGAGTAAGGTTTATTTAACTAAGAGGAAGAGTTTAGTAGAGGGGTTGCGTCTTCGACTCATTATTGTATTTTTTGAGAAAATTTGAGATCTTGAGAAAAGGAATGTGAAGAAGAACAAGGGTTTAGAGATTTTGAAGGATTGAAAGATTGAAGGAGAACTTGAATTATTTGGGAAATCTTGGCAAGTGTGGAGTTCATTCTACTACAACCTCTTGAGGATTTGAACATTGGATTGAGGTTGGGTCAAAATTTTGTATGTATTCTCTCTTACTTGAACCTTATTCTTGTATCTGGATGCTTCTATGTTTGCAAAGAAAGGATAAAATGGTTGTATGACATTTATGTTCATTATTTTGTTGAAAAGAAAGTCATGGCCTCCACTAATGGAGTTATATGTTGTGCAAATAGATATGTTGTGTGAATATATTTCTCTATTGTGGGTATTATCTATGGAATAGCATTTTCCTAAGTGTTGAAACCCTATATGTTTTCCCTCTTTTCATTTATTGTTTCCAAGGATGGATATGTCTCCTTGAGGATTGTTAAAAAAATTTAACCTTGTTAAGGATCTTGCTATTGGATGTAGATTGTCTTTACATGTAAGATCGCCATTTGAATGGGAGACAAAGAGTGTATGATTCATTTTCCTTATTGGATATGAACTTGTCCAAGAGGGCTATATGGTGAATTGGAGAAAAAAGAGTAGTATGTTGTGATGTATGTTTAATAAATTTTAATCCTCGTGGAGGATGTGCTTTTGAGTATAGAGTTTCCAAGAAGGAACTCAATATGACATACCATGTGAGTTAGAGTCCCCTTAGTGCAAGACACTCTTTGCCTTGACTTCCAATGGCTATCCCTTCTTATAGTTCTTTGTTTTTCCACATTATGAATGAGAGAAAACCCAATTGTTTGGTATGATTTTTGTTGTAGCCAAATCTATGCTTGAATATTATGTTTGTGTACTCATACTTCCTCCCTCTTAAGCAAGGTAGGGTAATAGCATTACATTGGTCAGGTGGTATCCTTTCCCTTGTTGGCTTTGGAGCATTGGAGCTTTCGAGCATATGTGGCTTGGAGGTCCTTTCCCATGTCACCTAAAGGAGAATGTATTTAATGTTGTTATGAACATTTCATCATTGTGTATGTAACTTGTATCAAGAAATGGTTTATGAATTTCCATATTAGCAAATGAATATTACATAAGCTTATTGTGGTCATCTTTAAACTCATGGAAATGTGGATATGGACATTTTGAGTTATTTTTCATAATGCTTGTATTTGATTTTTTATCACATATTATTGTGGTTGGGTAAATTCTAGAATCAATGAGTCTATGGGCAAATTCTAAGCATTTGTTAATCAAAATTTATGCAATAAATTGAGTATTTGGCCTAAATTGGCATTGAATCCTAAATGTAGTTGTAGAAAATTTAGTAGGAAGTTTCCATATGTTTATTATGCTAGAAATGTGCATGGTTGAATTTCTTGTTCTATTAGTTCAACAAGAAAAACATATGTTATCATTTTAGTTTGAATTTTATAAAATTGTCACTTAAGCATGTTTGTTGTCTATGACAGGAACCATTTGTTTTTTATTAAGGGGTAAAACGGGTTTTGAAAGGAGTCAAAACCTTAATACAACTAAAAAGGCACCATCAACACAACATCCAACCAACTACGAGATTGTAGCATAGATGCCACAAAAGACACAAACAAACAATAGGAAAATAACAGTTTAAATAGCCAACAAGTGAGTAATCAACACAATCCAAATCATGGTGGCTTGAAGCCAAAATGCTCCAATGAGCTTTGAAAACATTCACCAGGCCTAATCATAGAATCAATGCTTGATTTCTCCTTAACCACCTTCCCATTTTTGGTCACTCCTAAATCAAGAGATCTCTCATCCAATGATGACATCCTTTTTTCCTTGCATTTGGGGAATGAAACTGATGGAGTACTAACCAAGTCTACATTCACCAAATTTTGCACTTGATTAGCCAACTCAAAACTCCTCCCAACAGAGTCATTTGAAAAAAATCCTTATGTGACACCACTCACCATAGTTACCACTTTCGTAGGTTGAGCTAGAGCCATATCTCCTAAAGTTGGGACAACCAACAATAGAATGGCCAACCTTCTTGCATTTTTGGCACATTATAGATGAATCTTCATCGATAATTTTTTGCTTCCATTCCCCAAATTTTGAAGACAAAGTTATAGCAGATGGGAGAACAAGATCCACCTTAGCATTTACATAGAACTTGGCATACAGCAATTGTTTCTGAGTTTTGGTCACAGCATCAATGGCAATGAGCTAACCAAAAGTGCTAGCAATATCTGTCAATACCTCCTCCTCCTCCCAGTACTCCATTAGTCAGAATGAGAGCCTAACCCAAATAGGGTCCCATTCGATGCACTCCTTAAGATTGAAGTCTAGTTCCCATTTTTTCATAAGAGACTCAGTCTACCCAAAAACCACACACCTTGTAAGAAGATCCAAGCGCATGTTAAAACAATAAATGGAAGATAAAAACTAAATGCAAATAAATAAATCAATCTCACATACACACAGATGCAAGATAGAACATGATTTTAACGTGGTTCACCATGAAGGCTACATCCACAAACAGTGGGGGATTTCTCAGTTTTTATTCAACTCAGAAGAAGAATTATGTTACAGTATATAAATTACATCTTCTCATACAGCAACATGTGCTCTATATCCTCTTAACCTCTAAAAGACTCAACATTATTTTTAACCTCAACGAATAGGGAATATCAGAAGGAAAAGAGAGTGGTGGACGTTACACCAAGAGGGAATAAAGAGGATAGTGAATCTGAACAGAGGATGTTACAAACAGAACATGTCAGGAATTGGCAGATAGTGGATTCATCATAGACGTTACACCAAGAAATGTTAGGGAATATCTGATGGACTGATTGGGCTTCACCTCTCAACAATCTCCCACTTGAAGTCCAATCACTGCTACCAAGAGAGTTGCCTAGAGAAATCCCCCACTCTAGGCTTATTGACAAAGCCGAGAGAAGTCCTACAGAACTCAAACTTCTCCCTTGTTACAATCTTCATCAAAGCATCTGTTGGACCCAATCCAATGACATTCAAAGAATGTGAAAGGACACCTCTTGCCACCCACATGCCAAACCTTAAAATACCTGAAAGAAGGCCAAATTCACCACTAACAACAGAAAATAGTAGAGTCACAAGCTTCCACACAAGTCCAAATGGCGCAGGGTTAGGCACTATCTAATTGTTCTGTGCATTGGAAACATCCACACCCTCCCAATAGTTCAAAGTAGAATTAAAATTCTTAACCATGTTTGTAGAATCCAAATTCGGAGCCAAATTTGTGGAGTCAGGATTCCCGATAAAATCTGATGACGAAGCATTCACCCCCTCTGAAATAGCCTATTCCAGGTCCCACCCATGAGCTTCCAGGATCTGGGTACATAAGTTTTGATCCTCCTTACACACAGCCCACTTGGAGTCAAATATTTTATCTTCTAGTCCAATATATTGATCACAACCTACACTTTGCCCTAACTAAGAATCGCCATCAATTTCATCTCCCCCAAGTTCTTTGGCATCAACCTACTCACCATCATCTAACTGATCCCCAAAACTTTCACTGTCAAGCATACTAAGAAAATCATTAATAATAGAATCAATTTCAGCATCTAATTGATCCCCAAAAAAATTCTGGGCGATCCATATTTCACACAATGATGAATCTAAAGTAGGATGAACATTTCCCACTTCAGCATGTCTCTCTATTACATAGAGGGTGCCTAATTTGTTGCCCCTTGCAATTACTAAGGCCACCTTTTTAACTTTGCATCTATTTGATTCAAAACTAATTTCACAACCTTGAGAACCCAATTGTCCAGCCGAGATTACATTTTGTTTGAGCTAAGGAACATATCTAACATCACGTAACAACCAACTTTATCCATTTTTTAGTTTTAATGAAATATCCCCTTTGCCAACAATATCACAAGAATCATTTTTTCCAAGAAAAACCTTACCGAAGTCATCAATTTGTACATTTTTGAAATACTCCTTGCACGGAGTGACATGAAACGATGAACCTGAATCAAGCACCCAAACATTAGTTGGAATTTCTTCTTCGATTAAAATAAGAACACTTGCATTTTGTTGGTATGCTACATTGGCTTCAACTTCCTTTGGTTGTTCTATAAATTTCTTGAAAGACCAGCAATTCCTTTTTATGTGAACTTGCTTGCCACAAAACCAGCAAACACCATCTCTACCTATAGATTTTGATCTTCCTTGCGACTTTCCATGCTCTGTTGGATTCTTCTCTCTTTCTTTTGATCTTCCTCTGTCTTCTACATTCAAAGCGCTACCCGATGTTGATTTCACACCCATGCTCTTCCTATGCATTTCTTCACTCAAAATTATACCAACAACATCATCAAATTTTAACGTATTTGAACCAGAAATAGAATTACTAACAACCATAACCAAGCTATCCCAACTTTCTGGCAAAGAGGACAAAAGTAAAAGAGCCTAAACTTCTTCATCAAAACTTATTTTTATAGAAGCTAACTGATTGGTAATTGTATTGAAATTATTAAATGCTCAGCTACAGAACTACCTTCAGCCATTTTCATATTAAACAACCGCCTTATTAAAAATACCTTATTTGATGTTGAGGGCTTCTCATACAACTTGTCCAAAATACCCATTAACTCCATAGATGACGTTGCTTTATATATGTTAGATGCTACATATGGAGACAAGCACAATCGAATCGCTCCCAATGCTTTTCTATCCAAAATATCCCAATCTTCATCTAGCATATTAGTTAGTTTCTTTGCCTTACCAGGTAATGGTCTCCACAGATCTTTTTGGTATAGAAAATCCTCCATCTGCATCTTCCACAATGGATAATTATGGCCATTGAACCTTTCGATCCTTCTTCAATCGACATTGCTCCCACTCAAACTCAAACCTCTCCTACCAAACAATCAAGCACAACCAGCTCTGATACAAATTGTTGAAACAATAAATGGTAGATAAAAACTAAATGCAAATAAATCAATCAATCTCGCATACACACAGATGCAAGATAGAACACGATTTTAACGTGGTTCACCATAAAGGCTACATCCACAAACAGTAGGAGATTTCTCAGTTTTTATTCAACTCAGAAGAAGAATTATGTTACAATATATAAACTACATCTTCTCATACAGCAGCATGCGCTCTATATCCTCTTAACCTCCAAAAGACTCAACACTATTTTTAACCCCAACGAATAGGGAATATCAGAAGGAAAAGAGAGTGGTGGACGTTTCACCAAGAGGGAATAAAGAGGACAGCAAATCTGAACAGAGGATGTTACAAACAGAACGTGTCAGGGAATAACTGAGGGACTGATTGGGCTTCACCTCTTAATAGTGCAATCATCATGGGTCAAGAAAGAGATCAAGAAAAAACCATTTCTTGGGGTTGCTATCTCAAAATGGCCACAGAAATTCCACTTTCTTTTGGCCCAATCCCTAAAGACATCAATATTTGGCTTGGCTCCAAGAAAGTTCCTGATGAGGGAAAACTTTAGCCTAGAGGAAGCCCTATCCACCACAGAATCAGGTATCTACACCACATCCCCCTCATTCAGAGAGGGAAGAGCAAAGGAACCCTACCCCTCACTAGCTAAATCTAGGCTCAACCAGTAGAATCTTCAAACCTTTCACACCATCAGAAGCAACTGGAACACCCGCTCCAAAACCAACCCCCACCAGCAGAATGGCAGGCCCATCCTTCTCCCCAAGTCCCATCAAGCAAGGACATTAGAAGTAGACTCCATAGGATTTTTGAGGCGAACATCCACCTCAATGCCTCTAGCAAGGCCCACATAACAAATGACTCAATAGCAGGGGATATCCTTCTTTAGGCCTTGCACACAGGGGTCGGGAGAAGAAACACCCGTTTCAACCCTTTTTGCTCCATAGGCGAGCCATGATCCTTAGTATACTGTCCATTCTTTGTGACATGGGATATGCCTTTCCCCATAGATCTAGCTACCAAAGCATGCAAACAGGAACAGTGTTGATTTACCGATAAATAGTTCGACTAAGCAAATATCTATTTGACCACCTGGGTGAACGTTAAATCTCTGCAACCATTAGGACTTCACCAAGGCAGATTCCAGATCGCCACAAGGCGAATGTGTAAAGGGTGAACAATAACAAGGAGTTGGAAATTTACATTTTCATGAATGCTTAAAAAATGGAATTTGTTCCTATAGCTAACATGATATTTTTCCAATATTTTTTTGTTTTAAACATAGAGTTTTGCATGTAATGAATGCTTTAAGATTTAATTCATTTTAGTCTACTTTCACTTTCTTGTAAGTAGGAATGATATATTGGATTAATAAGATGGATGTAATGTGTGCCTATCAAATTTAATATCATCTTCCATAATTGAGAATGAATATATAAATGTGAGAACTAGTTATTGAATTTATTATCCTTCTTGTACCCCTGCTCAAATGAAATAAAAGAACATTCATTAGTGCATAAATAGTCTAGTGATTTTAGTGGATGTTCATTTTGTTACCATGATTAGGTGTTATATAAGCTTGCACTTTGAAATTAAGTAATAGGCAAATGAATCTAGAATGGATGATAGATTAATATATAAATGTGAGAAATAGTTATTGAATTTATTATCCTTCTTGTACCATGCTTAAATGAAATAAAAGAACATTCATTAGTACATAAATATTCTAGTGATTTTAGTGGATGTTCATTTTGTTACCATGATTAGGTGTTATATAAGCTTGCACTTTGAAATTAAGTAATAGGCAAATGAATCTAGAATGGATGATAGATTAATATATAAATGTGAGAACTAGTTATTGAATTTATTATCCTTCTTGTACCCTGCTTAAATGAAATAAAAGAACATTCATTAGTACATAAATATTCTAGTGATTTTAGTGGATGTTCATTTTGTTACCATGATTAGGTGTTATATAAGCTTGTACTTTGAAATTAAGTAATAGGCAAATGAATCTAGAATGGATGATAGATTAATACAATTCTTCATCTAGAATCTATTTCATTTTATATGCTTAAAGAAGTCAACGGAATTGTTTACACTTATTTTTAGTTAGTTAATTAGGTATTTTGATGGATCGTATTATCATGTGAGTCACCCTTGGTAGATTGAGATGGCATCATCTCTCTACTTGTTATTTATCTACATGCATCTTTCGCAATGTATGGTGTTTTGTATGTGAGTTGTCATGTGGGACAACACAATGTTGTTATAGCATGCATTGTGTATTGCAAAAAAATTGTTGGTCTTGTTTTTGCACATTTTACCCTTAGTTATTTTTGGGCATTAAAGTTTTGAAACCTAGATGAACATTGTAAATACATCTTTATCTTTGCTGGTAAAAGGTTTTGCCTTAGTCTAATTTCATATTGTTAAGGATAGAACATGTGTGTGGAATAATGGACCATGGTTTTTTGCTAGGATGGGAATTTCCGTAAGTCCCTAACCCCCTTTTTATCTTGTCATTATTGTTATCACCAAGGTTCCTATGTAGGTTTGTTTGTATAACTTTCATTTGGTGATAAGAGATTCATTTCTAATTAAATGACTAGTCAAAAAGGTGGGAGATTTTGTCAAAATAAATACAAACCAGATAGATTCTCAAAGAAGATTTGTGAATGTATATGTCTTGTCAACATTTTAAAGCCCTTTTTTCATACCATTAGGATTTCTTAACCACGAGGTTCTTGGATTAAATTTTTAAACTATGAAGTGTTGTCCTTTAGGGGCTTCCACTGTAATAATTTGGGCATAAGATGGTTGAATGTCCCTTTAAACCCTACCTAGGTGAAAAAGCCTAGGTACCTGATGATGGTTTTATTCAAAGAAATCAAGGAACTCTTCAAAAAGAGGGTAGGATAAAAGTTCAAAGTTATGTCACACTTTAGGACAACAAAGGCATTTTTGGCTAGAAAATGTTTTAGTCGAAACAAGTTTGATTGAAAAATGTGCAATGGCATGGCCTAGACATGGATGCCGAAGTTCTAGCCGAAAAAAAATTAGCTAAAAACAAATGCAATAACATGGCACATTTGCTAATGCTAAAGTTCCACACAAAATTGTTTCAATTGAAAAAAGTTGAGAAAAACCTATTCTTACCCTCATTTTTCATTTGCAAGTTGTCTATAATTCTAACTAAAATTATTTCAACCCAAATGATTTTGGTTGGATTGTCCTCTTAGCAACAGATGTGGCATCTTTTTCCCTATGTTTTTTTTTTTTAACTATTTAGAATTGTATCATTCACGCACATTTTCTCACATTATAAACTTTTTTGAAAAATCTAAAAATACCCTTTAGTAGATCCAATCCAATAGCATAAATTTCAAAACTATATTTTTATACATTTTAATTATTGTTGATAATCTTTTTTAAGTTCACTACAACTAAGTCATTACCCTAAAACATAGGGTTGACTGAAAATTTTAAAGAATATATTAAAATCTATTTTTTTTAAATTAAGAAAATATGATGCAATAGAGAAGGGAATTCTTGTCAAGGCAATATAATTTTTTTTCTTATTGATAAACAATCAAGACATAAAATGGAGGCCCCTCGAATGTGTTACATTTTCCATACACCTGACTTTACATATTTATTAAAAAATATTTATCAAAATTAAAAAAAAATACTCTGTGCACTAAAACTTCTAATTAACAAAATGAAAAAAATTAAGGAAGAAAAATGACATTTACTATTAAAAAAGGTGAAGGCCCCTTAACATCATTTTTTAAACTTTTTTCAACAATTAAATTATAGTGTCAATTTTGTTTTTAAAAAACTATATCTAATTTTTTTCAAAATAAATACAAATGTAAATTACCCTAAAAAATTTACATTTCATTCATTTACATCATTTTAAAATTCAAAATATGTCACTTTTCATATACTTCAAATTAAAATGTTAAGACTTGTGTTGTTTATTTTCTTTATAAAAGTGTGACACAATATTGAACTTTCATCTAGCACTTAATCTTTGTTATCTCTCAAGATGGACAAGGATTGTCAACATGATTTAGTTTCACTAAAGAGTAGAGATTTGGTTCAAGATAAGATTTCAAGTTCACTCAAGGCAAAAGATCATCTAAATAAGAATGTAGTCAAAGATATTTTAGGCCTCATTGAGTGGCAAGATGCAAATGATGATGTAATTCGAGCAGATAAAGACAAAGAGGAAGACAAGTTGGCAACCTCAAACATTTTTACCATTTCCTAGATACAAAGTGCAAAGACTAAATCCAAATGTGGTCATCCAGTTAAATATGAAGGGAGAAAAATAGAAGCAAAGAGACTACAATTTAAAACAATGGATGTTGTTGGAGAAAGTTCTTAGTGGACAATAGAGGCTCTTCTTTCCTAAAAGAAAAGAAAGTTGTTAGCAAACCATACCTAAATTTATTAAATTTTCTAAAGAGATTTTTTGCTTGTCAAGGAGAAGTCGTGAATAGATTGATTTTTAGTATTGTAGCTTTTTAGAAAATATGTACTTCTTTGTATCCTTCCATTATTTGAAGTCTTTAGCTTTCTATTTAATTGAATGTGTATTATTTTTTTAGTTATTGTTGAGGGCCAATAAATTCCCTCTTATGAATTTAAAAAATGGGAAACATATTAAAAAACTATATTGTGAATAGGGAGAGAGTTTGTAAGATCTGTAAATATTAAATTAAACATAAGTTTTTTTATTGATGTGAACATTGATTGAAAGGCTATGTACACATGGAGTTTAATACATATTTTAATGTAGATAGGTGTTCTATTAGTGAGGTGTACATGAGTAAATACATAGATCAATGGTTGAGATTTAAAGGACTACCATCAAAAAAATCTTGACCTTCCATTTTTCAAAACAATATTATATAACTAGTCATAAATGATAGGAAATAAAAATGTTTTTAAACTTACATTTATTACATTTTTAAACAATGTTATTTAAATAGTCATAAATGATAGATAAAAAGATATTTGACCTTAAATTTATTATTTTCCAAAACAATATTATTTAAATATTCATAAATGATGGGGAAAAAATAAGATCTTGAGCTTACATTTATTTCAATATTCACTTTTTTTATAGAAATAAGAATTCTATCTAGCCTTGGTCAATCCACTAGTATATACACAAAAATAAACATATTTCATTTAGTTAATTTGTTGCATTTTGTCATCATTGAGAAAATATATGAATTGAGTGTAATTGTTACTTCTGATTTAGTAGATGTTGAAACTATTATGTGGAAAAGAGTGATCTAGCCTAAGGGGTTAAACTAGGTTGAACACTCTCTTCTACAAACATTAGGACACAAACTGATCTTGGCTTCTACCCAAGAAGGAGAACCAAACTATAGGGGTTCTGCCATTTTGTTGTATAGAGAATAATCAACCAAATCTAACCAAGGTCAAGCAAGCAAGCTAGGGTAAATGGCCAAACCCTAGATGAAAAAGATTGGCTTATAACTAACTATTGGAAATAGATATCAGAAAACCACAAGCATAGCAAAGATCAAGGAGCAAATCAAAACTTGGATCTGGGAGCAGAAACACCAAAGACCAAGGTACTTGGGCACTCTAGACCCTAATTAGGGTTTTGCAAAATCTTGGGATATCACCAGACCTATACCTGTAAGCTCTGTCTTCTTCCCAGAAATTATCTTCAAAAACCTATTTCTCTAACCTGCATACAAGGAAAGACGAAAAGTTTATGCTACATGTATAAGTGCTTGCCTTAATCAAAACCTGTGTTGGTGTTTCCACCTCCACTACAGTGATGATTAGACCCAAAAGTGTGTACCCTAGGAGGGTAGAGGCTAGATCTATAATAATATGATAGAAATATGAATGAAAATGATGATGATTAGCACAAGAGGTAAAACCCTAGTTGATGAAGATAACTCAAGATCGTACACCAACAAGGAGAGTGATGAAGAAGGCTTGAAACTTCCTTCAAGACCTGCAAACAAACTTCAATAGCATCCACAAGTAGACAACACTTCCAAGTATGAAGAGCACTTTATCATAGAAGATCACAATATGAGAGCAAACTCTAATTTTGTATTAGGCCACTTAGTGTAAAATGAAATAGAAAACTCCTTTATATATGCATTCCCACTCACTTACGACAAATAAAACATAATAGAGATGACATGTACAAATTAGAGAGGTGTTCTAAGCTGACACCACAAGAGAGGGGTTAAAGATCCCAACTAGAACCAGGGTGCTCAGGCGCCCTGGCCCTTTAGCCCCACAAACTCTTGGGAGTGTCAAATGTCGTGGGCTTAGTCCAGTCCTAAGTTTATTATGTTAGGTTTATTCATCGAGATTGAGATTTTATCATTTAATGATCAAAAAGGTGTTAAAATAGGTCATGATTAACAAAGGAAACATTTTAGGACCAACCAGGTGCTAAAATAGGTGTAAAATGCTAGTGTACACATTTTACGATGTAACATTTAGCCCACTTTAGTGTGGGTATGAACTTACATTTGAACTCACACTAAAGGAAGATTTCAAACACACAAACATAGAAGCCAAAGAATTCTACCAAGTTGTGGACTATAGGTAGCCCCAAGATTATGATTCTAAGGTTGCAAACATATAAACAAAGAGATTGTACAAGACATTGCAACATAACTCACACATACATGGAGTACTAAAAGCATAAATAAGAATACAAGCAAAAGACACGTAATACACCAAGGTAATACACACCATACATGATGCATGTACATGCTTGACATGAAGCATACATATTAAGCATAAAGCATACACATAAGACACAAATAATACATAGAAAACACATGGAAAACATGATGAAGACACATAAAACACAAGTTAAAACATAATGCATCAAACAAACAAACATAAGAATACACAAAGGAACAAACACACAAGGCACATGACTCTGACACTAGCTTGCTCTGTTGCTAGGGGTCGTATGGAAAGAAGTGCCACCGTGGATCACACACTATTAAGGACCACCAAATTACTAGGTGACCACGACAAGTCACATGAAGTGCATGGGCTAGCCAACTACGTTGCACTAGGTGGTTCATGGACCAAAAAGGAAACATCACAGGCTAGTGAGGATTGTTGAACCACTAGGTGAGTTCCAAGCCAACCAATATGTAACCAAAAAGAGAGTATAGAGTGATGTATGCCCCCACCTTAAAGTTGTTGCTAACTCCTATTAGGAAACAATTGCTTTAAGGTAGAACAAACCATAAGACAAGCACGAGAGCTTTCCAGAAGCACAAACCCATAAGATATGTGTTCCCAAAAACTACATCGCACAAAGGCGTTGCCCCCACAAAAGGCAAACCAAGGTGATGCTATAGGCATGATACACAATGGGTTGTGTATTCATGGTACTATGTTGAGCATAGCAACAATGTGCCACATAAATCAAAAACATGTAAGTAAAGAGAAATAACACAAAGGGATCTACCTAACTGGCATCAGTATAGGAATGGTTGTATCATAGCAGAATTCTCAAGACTATATATATATATATATATTTAGAGTTGTCATCATCCACCAGCTGGTAGAACTATAGAGAGAAAGGAAGAAATATCACATGAAATCAAAATAAACATCCCTTAGGTCACCAAGGGAGAATGTCAAAACATCCTAATCCTTCCTGTTGGTACCCATTTTGGCCTAGAGGTTGAGCTTGCATGTTGGAGGTTTTCTTCATTTAAAACCTTATGTTTTCTTGCCCATCGGCATGACCCCTCAGGCTTCTGGGCGATCAGGTTGGTGGTAGTGATGTGCCATCGGTGTGATTTATGCTATTGGCAAAGGGTTTCTGAGTTTGGCCGATATGGATGGTCTGGCCGACGGGAGCATTGTGGCTTTGTGCATCGGCTGGACTGTATGTTTGGTTTCGCCGATGAAGTATTCATCGCCAAGACTTTGGCTATCGGATGAACGGGCAAGTGTTGGGCTGACAGTTGGGGGTTTGGCCGATGGTGGTTTTTGTGGTATGTTATCGGCGTGACTTGGCGCATCGGACGAAGTGTGGAGAGTTGGGCCGACAGGGGTACTCTGGCCGATGGTATGATTATCGGCGTAACAAGTGATGTCGGCGAGGGAGTTTTTGATTGAGCTGATGGCGTGGGTCTGGCCGATAGGTGGTAGTTAGCCTATGGGCATCGGCGTGACTTTTGGGGTCGGCGTAGGTTTGAGGTGTTGCTCCGACGGTGTAAGTCACACCAACGGAGGTGGGAGGCCTGGGTGTTATCGGTAAGACTCTTGAGGTCGGCAAAGGAGTGTTCAGTTGCTCCGATAGTGTTGATCTCGCCAATGGGAGCGAGGTGTCTGGCCGACAAGGGTGTCATCGGCGTAAGTCACACCGACAAGGGGGCAGTGTAGTGTGTGATCAGAGAGACTAGTGAGGTCGGGGTAAGTTTTGTGGAGCTGGCCGATGGTTCTCCTCTGGCCGATGGGGATGTTGGTGACTTGTGGAGATGTTGCGATCGGCGAGACCACTGTGGTCGGTAGGAGATCTGTTGAGTAGGCCGATAGTGTATGTCATGGCGATGGGGCTTTGGGCAAAGGAGCATGTGTCGAGCGTGGCAAAAGCGCTCGACACCTATTATGCATGCGGCCCCGTTTTTAAAGTAGTGGAAGGCTCTCCACACCATGCATGTGGGATTTTCCCCTTGCATTATTTTTGAACCTGCGAAGGAGGTGTTTTGGCGGCAAGCCTCATTTTGACTGCAGCGACAGTCTCCAAGCGACCGCGGGTGGTTGAGGCCCTTAATGGCGACATCATTGAGTTATGGGCGATGGTACAGGCGATCGGGTTGCCCAATTTTTGAGCAGAGGCTCCAGATAATGGCGCATGGCTCGAGGCTCCTCTTTGTCTGCTGCATTTACATTTTCTAAGCGCCATTCCTTCTGAGGACTGTATCTGGCAAATTTTTTGTAAAAGCCATGTAATTAATTGCTGTGGTACACTTTCTGGCTATTATAAGCAGACTGTGTTACCATTTTAGAGGTTGTTGAAAGTTGAACATTTTGGCTCTGTAACACAAGACAGTTCGTTTTGGTTGCTCTGTACAGTTTAATTTGTGAGTTTATGTATCTCCTGTTGTACGATTTGGCATGAATCCACTGATTTCATGGTTAATCTTATATGAATAATGCTATGTTTGCATGTGTCTTTCTTACTGCAATAGGGATGCCATAAGTATAGACAGCTTAACACTCTGTATTGGGAGATATCTGTAAGGCAGGTATCACATATATCCCACTGAAATCCAGTTTTAGCTGTTCATGCTGATCATTCACAGGTGTATGTCTACTGACTCCAGGCCCTGGATAGGCACCAATCTTGCTTTGTGTTTGTGTTACAACCATGTCCAGCTTTGCATCCAAACTTAAAATCAAAGTCAAACTCTAAAACAACCATTAGGACATTAGAATTAGTTTTAGGATCCTCAATCCTCTGTCTACAACTGCAAATAGGCCCAAAGCTAGCCCCTTTGCTCTTATCTTTCAGTTTTGGTCTACTTATAGGACTTATCTGCTTTCTGTCAGCATCCCAGCCTTTGTGTGCATATCCCCATGGATGTTGAGTAGGGAACACCCCCCTAGGTTTTGCAGAGCCTGAAGAAGAAGAGGAGATAAAATATAGAATCTATCTCCTACACTGTTGGCCCCTGGCCCAGAGATCCTGTTGATCATTGATGGCTACCTTGTAGGGAAATCTGGGAATAAGCATCCAGTCTGGGAAAAAACCAACACAAAGTGGCGACTCTACTGGGGAGATCAATGTCATATCCATGAAAGTTTGAGTCTACAAGATTGAAAAATCAGACCTGGAAACTGTTTGTTGCAGCAGAGAAAAGGGTTATATATGTGACTCTGCTGGTGGATGACCCAGAACGAAAGAAATCAATTTGCAGCTTCAGCTTGTTTGAAGCTCATTCCTCTTCAAGGAGGTGGCGACTCTGCATCAAAGAACATGATAAAAGAACAAAATCAGTCAAAAAAGAATTTGCAGCTCCTGCAACATATCCAGGTATTTCATATTGTTTGACAGACTCCCTATTTGGTGAGATAGCACTGGTTAAAAGGGAAACATTGGTGAAAGCAGAGCTTGCATGCTTTTATTAGAAATTATTCTGTATTTCAAAGGGCATGCAATTTTGTTCAAAAGACTCATTTAAAGGACTTTAGGAAAGTTTGAAAAAATAGTCTGAATTTTGAGTGCCTAAAGTCATTGTTTGTAGAAAATCTGAGTAGAGAGGAGGGTTGCAAAAACATAAAGGATGTATTATCAGCCTATGCACCCTTGTGAAGTGCCAAGTGCAAAAATGTATGGTAGTCAGTCCCAACAATGTAATAAAAGAAGTTTCAACATAGACAGATATAAGCCCATAAATTTCAGTGGCATTTGTGGCTATCCAAATGCTCTTCCACCTAAAATCAGATTTTTTTTGCCTAAATTTAATGGTATAAAGGATGAATCAGCTGAGAGACACTTGCAGCAGTTTATGAATGTGATAGATGACTTTGAGATTGACCATGAGGATGTGGTTATGAGATTATTTGTTCAATCTCTAGATGAGGATGCAAGGGACTGGTTTTCCTACCTTCCAGCTCACTCTGTCTGCTCTTGGCATGGTTTTAAATCTGCATTTCTAGTACATTATGGTGAAAGAATCTCTGAATATACAGTTATTAGTAATTTTATGTACATCCATATTGAAGAAGGTGAGTTGATCCCAGCCTTTAACCTCAGATTTATGAGGGCATTGAATAGAATTCCAGAATGCATGAGACCTAATGATGCACTGTGCTTAGTTGTCTATTTGGGAGCTTTTGATAAGAAAATGAGTTACAGATTAAGAGACAAGGAGCCCACCACATTGCATCAGGCACATCAGTTTGCAATTGATATTGAAAACAATTGGAGGTATGGAATACAAAAGGGTTATTTCTCTAAAAAAATTTGTTGTCCTGCAGCCCCCAGTGTTAATGAAAGATTTAATTCAGGAGTTGACAATGAATGTCAAAGTATTCACACCCCTGTCGTCCCAGTTTTTGCATCATTCCAAGTTGATGATGTTTCTGTTATAAAGGAGGATGTCTTGTTTTGCCCAGTAAATGAAGTTGAAAACAATGGTTTTTCAAGTAATATTTACATACCAGCCCTTATCAAAGAGCCATCATGTTTAAATGATCCAGTTGTGCAAGGTTGTGATCATGTGGATCAACAGTCAGTATCAGTTTCATCAGGAAGTATTAGAGGGATGGAGAATGATGCAGATAGCTCAACTTCAGAATGCATTGAAGTAGCAGAAATCTTGTATGTGGGGCAATCAGATGATAAAAATGATATCCATGATCAATTCATGGATCAGGTTTGTTCTTCTTATCACTCTGGATCTGATAATAATGAAGAAGAATTGGAGTGTCATGAAGAAGAAGCAGAGGCCTTTGCGGTGAGTGTTAATCCCCTTTATGATGAGTCTATAGGTGCCTTTGATGCTGTGAATCTTGACTTTCAGTGGTGCAGGATTAATCCTCTTTTTGAGGATGATGATGAATATAAAGAGACTGTTGACCTTGGTGTTACATCAGTTTGTGAGGAGGGGACATATGAATCAGATATCTTCAGTTCTTGTGAAGATACTATGGATTTGCAAACTGTGAATGATGGATGTTCATCATCACCTGGTTTAGATATGTGCAACATTGGGTGTGTGGATCAGGATTTGTTTTCAATATCAATAGATATTGGGGGTCTCATTTTTTCTGAGTATTTTGAGTTTTTGGATCAGCTGGATGAGTGCCTGATGGTGTGTAGTAGCCAGATAAATGATGATGACTACCAAGAGCAGTATGATGTACCATCTGAAGAGTATAACATGCATATGTTGCTTAATGCTGAAGGATTTTTTAGCATGTATGGTTGCATGTCTGATTTTGAAATGCAGAGTGACAGAGGCAGTACTACAAATGGCAAGCTGTCAAAGGTGGTGGAATATCTAATTGAGCAAATGACCTTATGGACAAACTATGCCAAATTTTTCAGTTGGGATTGGGATCTTTCAGTTTGGAATCAGGCATTTGGCAGGAAAAAATTTTGGTTCTTCCTTTTTGGCTACCCGGGGCCACCCAAGTGATGACTAAAATATAGTTTTTGTGCAGGTTGGTGCAATGATTGACTCTGTTGCCCAATAGATATGGCCCAATCTGCGAAACCAGAGATTCTGGGGTCCTCGCTACAGTTTTGCACCTGCACGTCCCCAGACAGAGCCAGTGTTGGTACCCATTTTGGCCTAGAGTTTGAGCTTGCATGTTGGAGGTTTTCTTCATTTAAAACCTTATGTTTTCTTGCCCATCGGCATGACCCCTCAGGCTTCTGGGCGATCAGGTTGGTGGTAGTGATGTGCCATTGGTGTGATTTATGCTATCGGCAAAGGGTTTCTGAGTTTGGCCGATATGGATGGTCTGGCCGACGAGAGCATTGTGGCTTTGTGCATCGGCTGGACTGTATGTTTGGTTTCACCGATGAAGTATTCATCGCCAAGACTTTGGCTATCGGATGAACGGGCAAGTGTTGGGCCGACAGTTGGGGGTTTGGCTGATGGTGGTTTTTGTGGTATGTTATCGGCGTGACTTGGTGCATCGGACGAAGTGTGGAGAGTTGGGCCGACAGGGGTACTCTGGCCGATGGTATGGTTATCGGCGTAACAAGTGATGTCGGCGAGGGAGTTTTTGATTGAGCCGATGGCGTGGGTCTGGCCGATAGGTGGTAGTTAGCCTATGGGCGTCGGCGTGACTTTTGGGGTCGACGTAGGTTTGAGGTGTTGCTCCGACGGTGTAAGTCACACCGACGGAGGTGGGAGGCCTGGGTGTTATCGGTAAGACTCTTGAGGTCGGCAAAGGAGTGTTCAGTTGCTCCGATAGTGTTGATCTCACTGATGGGAGCGAGGTGTCTGGCCGACAAGGGTGTCATCGGCGTAAGTCACACCGACAGGGGGGCAGTGTAGTGTGTGATCGGAGAGACTAGTGAGGTCGGGGTAAGTTTTGTGGAGCTGGCCGATGGTTCTCCTCTGGCCGATGGGGATGTTGGTGACTTGTGGAGATGTTGCGATCGGCGAGACCACTGTGGTCGGCAGGAGATCTGTCGAGTAGGCCGATAGTGTATGTCATGGCGATGGGGCTTTGGGCAAAGGAGCGTGTGTCGAGCGTGGCAAAAGCGCTCGACACCTATTATGCATGCGGCCCCGTTTTTAAAGTAGTGGAAGGCTCTCCACACCATGCATGTGGGATTTTCCCCTTGCATTATTTTTGAACCTGCGAAGGAGGTGTTTTGGCGGCAAGCCTCATTTTGACTGCAGCGACAGTCTCCAAGTGACCGCAGGTGGTTGAGGCCCTTAATGGCGACATCATTGAGTTATGGGTGATGGTACAGGTGATCGGGTTGCCCAATTTTTGAGCAGAGGCTCCAGATAATGGCGCATGGCTCGAGGCTCCTCTTTGTCTGCTGCATTTACATTTTCTGAGCGCCATTCCTTCTGAGGACTGTATCTGGCAGATTTTTTGTAATAGCCATGTAATTAATTGCTATGGTACACTTTCTGGCTGTTATAAGTAGACTGTGTTACCATTTTAGAGGTTGTTGAAAGTTGAACATTTTGGCTCTGTAACACAAGACAGTTCGTTTTGGTTGCTCTGTACAATTTAACTTGTGAGTTTATGTATCTCCTGTTGTACGATTTGGCATGAATCCACTGATTTCATGGTTAATCTTATATGAATAATGCTATGTTTGCATGTGTTATGCTGATTCTGTCTCCAGTTTTGCATGTGTCTTTCTTACTGCAATAGGGATGCCATCAGTATAGACAGCTTAACACTCTGTATTGGGAGATATCTGTAAGGCAGGTATCACATATATCCCCCTGAAATCCAGTTTTAGCTGATCATGCTGATCATTCACAGGTGTATGTCTACTGACTCCAGGCCCTGAATAGGCACCAATCTTGCTTTGTGTTTGTGTTACAACCATGTCCAGCTTTGCATCCAAACTTAAAATCAAAGTCAAACTCTAAAACAACCATTAGGACATTAGAATTAGTTTTAGGATCCTCAGTCCTCTGTCTACAACTGCAAATAGGCCCAAAGCTAGCCCCTTTGCTCTTATCTTTCAGTTTTGGTCTACTTACAGGAGGACTTATCTGCTTTCTGTCAGCATCCCAGCCTTTGTGTGCATATCCCCATGGATGTTGAGTAGGGAACACCCCCCTAGGTTTTGTAGAGCCTGAAGAAGAAGAGGAGATAAAATATAGAATCTATCTCCTACACTGTTGGCCCCTGGCCCAGAGATCCTGTTGATCATTGATGGCTACCTTGTAGGGAAATCTGGGAATAAGCATCCAGTCTGGGAAAAAACCAACACTTCCATTGTCCCCATATGACACAACAACAATACAAATTAATGTTACCTAATTGTGCATTTTTGCCCAAACAGGTCAGGCTGGAACAACACTAGTATTTGTTGCTCTGAAGGATATAGGTTCAAGAGGAAAAATAAATAAAATTGAAGGCTCACAACCAGCCCTAGAAGGCCTACTACCTTAGTGGAGGGTCATTTCGGTTATCACCATTACCAGAATCATGTAGCACCTCACTAAGAGTTGCTACATGAGCTAGATAAGGATGGGAAGGATGCCCCAATAGAGCAAGAGTTATCCTAAGACCAGCAGGAGGAGAGAAGTTAACCTATGAAATGCATATTGTTTTTATGGTCCATGCATTCCAGTTCATCCAATTATCAAATGAGAAAGGTACACAAATGTTTGCTAACATCTACTCATGATCATAAACAATTGTACCATGCAATCATTTTCATTTTATCTTTATGCAATTGATTTATGAAAGGAGAAGTAATACATAAATCATTGCATGAAATAACTATTTATATTCATAAAGAGAATGTGCTCATAGATTCCCACATAAGATGTGGGATTGATTGTATAATGATGAAATGAAAGAAAACATCTACATCTGAGATAAAGGAGTAAACATATAAAAGGGAAAAAGGGATCTATCATTGGTTGAATGATGAACCCCATTGGTGTCTGCACCATCTTCAAACCCACAATCAATGTCTTCATAGGTACCTGCAGGAGAGAATGAGGAAGAACGTTAGAGCTCAGGATTCATTTTCACTCCTATATGTGACAATATCAAAATGTACATGTTACCTTTCATTAAGCATCTAATCAGGAAGATAAAAGAGTTAAACAGTCCTCATAATCAGTTATACAACTATGAGAGGATGCAAGAAGGGTTATATCATCATCATGAGAGGCTATTAGCCTCTATATTTTCTCTAACTAGTTTGTTGAGTGTGTAGGTACAGGAACATGAAGATCACTAAAATGAAACAGCCATAGCAGTCTTCAAAGGTTAAAGGACAGTCATAAAGGAGCATCAAAAAGATGGCAGCAAGTCAAAGGAAGCAATCTCAATGTAAGCAAAGCAATCAATTCAAACCAGAGAGCAGACTCCTCTTATTCTAATATAATTATTTTTTGTGAAGATAATACATACATAAAAATAGTCCAATTACCATCAGGAGGATGTCTCATCTTGATTGTCATGGGAGTTGCAGTCCACATCAAGGTCATCTAACAGTTAGCCCTGTAGTAGCAAAACCCATAGACTTGATAGAGATAACAAATGCAAGATAAGAGAGCATGGGATGGTGACTAGAATTTGAACATCTAAATCTTGGTTTTAGTTAGCCTTGTCAAGACAATCATGATGGAAGTCTATCATCAGAGGATCAGATAACAAGGAGGAGATGGAAATAATGGAGTATTGAAGATGCAAGGCATGAAAACAAAAAAGGCTCAGCAAAAAGGGTTTTCAAACGCAACAGAACAACAGACACATCTCCGAGAAGTCTCAAAGGTTTTTCACCCTATAAAATGCAATCAAGGAGTATGGACAACAAACTAAAGTGCAGAGTATGCAGAGGGGTATGGACACTATGGTAAATCAAAGAGCTAGAAATAGTAGCATAGACTAGGATAAGCTTTCATCAAGTCTACAATGTCATTCAAGATCATTCTTAGGGTTTAGAAGGTTGTCAGATACTAATACTTCCACCAAATTATGTTTGTTTTAAATGAATGATACACAAAGGACTGTTAAAAGATTGGATGGTCTACTTTCTTCATAGTCATCTTTGTTGTCCCCAGAATCCCTGTCAAGATCGTAAAAGGCATCTTATTAATACATTAAGTCTATAATGATTCTGTTGAAATACATTCACCATCAAGTTGAGGAGCAGTCACCATAAGTTTTCATAGTGCATCAAAGGTATGAGCAGGTTGACATTTCAAACAATGGAATCAAACATCAAAGAAAGGAATCTTTCACTAAGAGCAACCAAATGCAGTCAATAATGAGCAAGGAAAGCAATAGCTACACAGTTGGAAGATCAAGAGAGATACTAATTACAATTCATTCAGCATCTACAGTTTGAGCTAACTGAGCATGAAAAAACATCTGCCATTTCTAGGCCTTCTGTTGGAAAATTATACATTGTCAACAATTTAGAATGAAGAAAGCAAACAAAATACTCTGTCATCTAGTTCTACAACACAACCCACAACTTCTGAAGATTCAAGATCAGAGTATTCAAGGCAAGTAGGGGTTTTCATAGTTATCTCTTGAAATGCTTCACAGTTTCCATAGGATTGAAGAGCAAGACAAATAAAACTTCACAATAGTAAAGAAAGAGGGGAACCTGATCATTATCACAAAAATAGAAATGATAGAATGTCTCAGATATATCAAGATGAAAAGGGGAATATAAGTCATGAAAAAGATAGGTAACATCTTCCATAACACATAGAAGCAAACCCTAACAAGGGTTTCTACAAAAGTTTTATTTCCTCTATTTCCCTCACCACAAAAGTAGAGAAAACAGAAGCTATACAGTTATCTCACAGTTTCTTCATCAAAGAAGTGAAACCCTAACAATTTCACAAAAGAGATTACAAAAACCCTCACATTCTTCTTCATGAAATGATAAGAGGAAAATAAATCTTTCCTTTGTTTCATATATAGAAACCACAGGGAAAGTAAAGCAGCATGATATTCACAGTTTTTTACAGAAGGAGCAAGGAAACAAGGGAAAAATGTAGGTTTTACTATTTTCCTTTAAGATAGAAGATAGCCATAGCAAGTTTTGAAGTTACTTACCAGTAAAAAATGAATGACAGAGTTTCATGAAGATCTAAATGAGCATATACAACAAAAGGCAGCAGTATGTCTGAGAAGAGGTGCTTACCAACAGAAAGGGGCTTCAAAAACAGACAGAAAAGCCTCCCAACGAGCACCATTCAGGAGCAAATGAGCCAAGTTCAAAACCCTCCATGGAGGCACAAAGGAGAAGCAAAATTTGATGAGATGAATGGAATGATACCTTTAGGGTTTGGAAAGGTTGTTTTGTTATTAGTTGCATTAGCCTGATGCAAGATGGATTTTCTTAATTCTTTTGACTTTTCTAAAAGAAAATCAATAAAAGAAATCAAATGGAGCCCAAAGGTCAAGACTTGAAATTGTTAATGCCTTGTGATGCATGATAAGCCTGTGGGAGCCATAAGGAGATTATGAAGATTGGTGACCTTTTAAAAGTTCTTTTTTCAAAACCTTAAATCAATCAAGGATAAGAATAGGATTAAGGTTTGAAATTATATTACCTATGATGGCTTGTAAGGTCTTCTTTGACTTTAGGTCAAGTTTTTGCATCATAGAGCATGTTTTGGAGCTTTTCTATAAGCCAAGGGCAGTAAGTATGATCAAATGTTTGAAAACCGGGGATGAAGTGGCTTTTTGAAAGGTTTGGAGGTCTAAATCAAATGGACAAATCATGACACCCTTTCCTTTTTTTGCATGTTTAGTAGTTGAACATATTGTATTTTAACACTTATTAAAGGTAATATTCTACAAATTACCTTAATATTTGTTACATAAAGCCCAGAATGAGACAATTACATAACACCTATAAAGGTAAATAACATTGATTGCCTTTAATACTTGTTAAGATAGCTATATTTGCCTCTTAAACATGCAAAAAGAGAAGAGGAGTTAAACTGAGGTTGCAAACTCATGCAGGAGGTCCTTTTGTTTCTATTTTTGACTTTTGGTCAAATAGGCTATTTTTGGGAGTCTTTTTGGTCAAACATCTTGAGAGGAGTTCTAAGCTAAAATAGCTCAATTTGGAGCAATTATGAGCCCTCTAATTTAGGCATTTTCCTCATGCTCACCCAGCAATTGAGAGTTGACTATTTCTGAGGTTGAGGATCACTTTCCAACCTATTCATGCATCAGTTGGAGTCCAGTTAGATAGGAGATGACTTCCCATTGGCTTTTTGGGAGATATTTTTGCATTATAGGAGAAAAAGCTTATGTTTTTTTCTCAGTTCTTGCTTTTTCTCTTGCCTTGGAACATTCCAAGATAGATTTTCAGTATTGTAACTCAGCATTTTATAGATTTTATATAATAGCAGCTTCATTTTTTAGCATATTTATAATTATTGCAAAGGTGTTCCTACCATTTTTCAATAAAATCATATGTTTTCCTACTCAAATTCAGGTGTCTTGTTCTCTTTTGAGTGATTTTGATGAAATTTTATTGTGTTTTAAACATCAAACCTTTAAATTTATGTCTCATTCATTAAGGCATGTATACAGAAAAAGCAATTCATTATCACAGGTTATAGGTTCTGCAAGTGATTTTTCTTATCTTTCTAAGTTGTGAAAATACTAGTTTTCCTTCAAAGAAGATAGAATTTTTCAAGCCTTTCGATGAAATATTTGTGTTAAAGTTAACCAAATTGAGCTGTGTGAACAAATCTATTAAGAAACAGTTGTGAATCAGGTTGCAAGTTAGAATACAATCATTGGTGCATCACCTCTTAGGATCATTTTAGTTTCATTAGTTACCTTTCTATCTCTTTTCCTTGAAAAATACTAGATCCAGAAGGCTTTTAAAGGGAGGCGGCTATTCCGAAGGTTCACTTTCACTATAGACAACCCACAGTTTGAAAGTGACGATTAGACCCAAGAGTGTGTACCCTAGGAGGGCAAAGACTAGATCTATAATAATATGATAGAAATATGAATGAAAATGATGATGATTAGCACACGAGGTAAAACCCTAGTTGATGAAGATAACTCAAGATCATACACCAACAAGGAGAGTGATGAAGAAGACTTGAAACTTCCTTCAAGACTTGCAAGCAAACTCCAATAGAATCCACAAGTAGACAACACTTCCAAGTATGAAGAGCACTTTATCATAGAAGATCACAATATGAGAGCAAACTCTAATTTTGTATTAGGCCACTTAGTGTAAAATGAAATACAAAACTCCTTTATATATGCATTCCCACTCACTTACAAAAAATAAAACATAATAGAGCTGACATGTACAAACTAGAGAGGTGTTCTAAGCCAACACCACAAGAGAGGGGCTAAAGATCCCAATTGGGACCAGGGCACTCAGGTGCCCTGGGCCTTTATCCCCACAAACTCTAGGGAGTGTCAAATGTTGTGGGCTTAGTCCAGTCCTAAGTTTATTCTATCAGGTTTATTCATCGAGATTGAGATTTTATCGTTTAATGCTCAAAAAGGTGTTAAAATAGGTCCTGATTAACAAAGGAAACATTTTAACACCTTTTTGAGCATTAAATGATAAAATCTTAATTCTGATGAATAAACCTTATAGAATAAATTTAGGACTATACTAAGCCCATGACATTAGACACTCCCCGGAGTTTGTGGGGATAAAGGCCCAGGGCGCCTGAGCACCCTGGTCCTAGTTAGGATCTTTAGCCCCTCTCTTGTGGTGTCATCTTAGAACACCTCTCTAGTTTGTACATGTCAGCTCTATAATGTTTTATTTGTCATAAGTGAGTGGGAATGCATGCAACAATTTTCTCCACTAGGTCATCTGGTACCATGAGGGTTGTCCCTTCAAAAGTTTTCTTTTGCACTGGGACAACGGAATGACCATTAAGTATAAGGTCCTCCTATCCCACCAAAACATTTTTCCAGTTCATGGGACTGTTAGCACCTGACACAGGTAGGGGCCCAGAGGTACTGACCAAGGTAGTACCCTCCATGTGAGACAAAGATGCCTAGTCAAATCAAAAACCCTAGGAAAACATGCAGATGCAGAGCCAATATACTCTATGTTAGGTACTAGAGTTTTCCTAGGGTTTTTTATTTGACTAGGCATCTCTATGTCACGTGGAGGGTACTGCCTCGGGTAGTACCTCTAGGCCCCTTCTCGTGTTGGGTGCTGACAATCCCATGAACTAGAAAAATGTTTTGGCAGGACAGGAGGACCTTATGCTTACTGGTCATTCTGTTGTCCTAGTGCAAAAGGAAACTTCTGAAGGGACAACCCTCATGGTACCAGACGACCTGGTGGAGAAAATTATTTCCTCCATGGATCTCACTCTTGTGGGTAAGTTCTTTTCTCTTTGACCTACTATTGAAATGGTCCGAAAATGGGTTTCCAACCATTGGCATATTAAGGGCAGTGTAAATGTAAGTGCCATGGCGCAAGGGCTTTTTTATTTTGTTTCACCAAAAAAGAGGACATGATAGCTATTTTAGCAGGTGGGTCGTGGCTCTATGGCACACACTCATCCTCACTATGTAGTTGGCGGCCAGGGTTTGATCCCAATTCTGATTTGAACCGATTTGCCCTGGTCTAGGTTAGACTTCTAGGCTTTCCATTAGAATACTAGGATGAAACTATTTTTTCTTATATTGCTAATTCCTTTGGCCATTTTGTTACCTTGGATAATACCACTCGGGCCAGATCCTGATTTGTCTATGCTAGATTTTGTGTTAATGTGGAATTCCACAAAGCTCTACCTACGTCCATTGAGCTGAACTCTAAGTATGGGGTCTGGACACAGCCAATACTTTATGAAAATGCTACCACCTTTTGTCAACTTTGCAATAAGAAGGGTCATCTAATTTCCCACTACAAGCACAAGAAAGTCAAGGAACCCACAAAGAAAATTGATTCCAGTTCCTCCGAACAATCTATGGATAAGAAGTTGGAAGATCATGTTGAACTCCAGGTGACAGAGGGCAATGGGGAACATGATCTCTGGCACTTTTCAAAAGAGAGTCTCCTGCCAATCTTGGAAGATGGGGAGATTCACAATAGATCTGATGAGACCCATTAGGAGGAGTAGTTGCAAGCTTCCCATGAAACCCTTGAGGCACAAGGTAATGTTCCAGACGCTCTACCCTCTCAGGACATCTTTCAAGTTTGGGAGTCTGATCTTGTTCAAGGAGGGATGAACTCTCAACCAAGACAGAGTTCATCCCCTCCCCCCTGGAGCAAGGTCTAATGGTACTCACAATGAAGAATCTATTAAGCAAGGGATAAACTCTCAATTATCTTCGAGTTTGAAATTAGGTCCAACTCCACTTTCTCCTAGAGCAGGACCCAGTGAAACTCATAGTGACCAAGAAGGGTGGATTACTCCAAAGAAGAGGGGTTGTAAGAAGAAGTCTGTTGATGTGGGAGTAGACCCCAAATCAGGAAGGCCATCATTAAGGGAAACAATGCAAAGGGAGGTAGATAGGGAGATAACCAGTGGCAAACAGAAGACACTGGAGATTCACTCCCAAAAACTATTTAAATGAGGATTTTGTCATGGAATATGAGGGGCCTTAACAGCCCTTCAAAATAGTATGAAGTTAAGAATTGTATTCTTGATCACAAAATTGATATTCTCTTACTCTAGGAAGTTAAAATATCAGAGGAAAGCTTCAAAATGATTGCTGATAGGATCTGGCCTAATGACGCCTACTATATCGGTCCTACTATAGGTGCATCAGGGGAGATTGTCACGATGTGGAATAAAGCCAAGGTTGGAGGTATGCTAACTTTCCTTAATAAACATTGTCTTATAATTAATTTTTCTTTGCCTTCCTTAAATTGGACCTGTTGTGTGGTTACACAACACGCCCCATTTTGCATTATCAAAACAGGGACCCAACTTTGCTGGCTTGTTCCCTTGCTTTTGTGCTCTGGGCGGTAATGGTAAAACAGTGTCAGTCAGTATGCATATGCCTAATCTCAAGCATATTTGTGATCTTGAAGTCTGAGCTCAAATTTGAAAGTCTGAATCTATCCTCAGAAAGCTTACCATGTGAAAGAGCGTGAAATTCTAGGCAGGTTTGCCTTTTACATCACCCTAAAATTCGTCCATATGAGAAAGTTGTGACAGGTCAAAGGTCTGGTCAAACATGTTTTAGGAGGGTGATATTCCATTCCTCAGCATGATCATATTTTAAATATCACCCTGCTTAGAAAATCCACCATCTGCATATTTGCATGCGCATGTCAAAGTCCTATCGGAGGGTCATCATCCTGATCTTTCAAGGGAGGGTCATATTTGCTAATATTCGCTAATATGATGATGACGTCATCATATCCTCCTGATCTCCTTTTGCATGATCATGATGATCACCCCATCTTTTAAGGGGGGGGTGATACTCTCAGCAGCAGGATCATATTTCAAATCCTCCTATTTTTCTTCGACATGATGATGATGATGATGTCATTCTTTCCCCAATATACAGAAACGAAATATGACGATGACGTCATATATAATATGGAGGATGATCGGCCTAAGGTATGTCATCGGTGGAGCTTGTTATTGTCTGCCCGATCTTATATATCTCCCCGATGGAAGTTGATCATCGGCCTAACTTTTGATATCGGCCACGCTTTGTATTGTCTCCCCGATGGGAGTAGTCTCGCCGATATGGCAGTTCTTCGGCATAGTGTCCAACATCGGTCAAGTCTTGTAATCTTTCCCCGATGGGTGTTGTCTCACCGATGGTTGAGTCCATCGGCATACGTTTAGCTATCGGCCGCGCTTTATTTTGTCTCTCCGATGGAGATAGTCTCTCCGATATGGTTCCCCATCGCCATAGCTTTCGCTATCGGCCAAGTTCATTTTTCTCCCGCCGATATGAGTTGTCTCCCCGATGGAAAAGTCCATCGGCCTAACCTTTGCTATCGGCTGAGTCCCGAATTCTCTTGCCAACTGTATTTGTCTCCCCAATGGGTGGGCATCGGTGTATGTTTTACCATCGGCCGAGTCTAATTTTGTCACCCCGATCATATGTGGTCACACCGATGCGAATATGATGTTGACCCGATATACAAGCCGGTAATGTACAAGGAGCGGATTCGAAGGAAAGTTAAAAGCAATTAATTCCTTGTATATTTTACGATGTATCAGCAGATTTGAAGCCCGATATACAAGGAAATGGGTGGGAATGCAAAGTGATAGAAATTTAGATCACCAGAATGCATTTTTCGGTCAACGATGGTTGACCAGTGTATTTTTTAGCCCTGTTTATGCATTTTTTGCATGGTTTTCACAGAATTTGAAACCCATTGCATATGTTTGAACATGGGGCTTGTTTTAATGTGAATTTTAACTTCATGCTGTGTTCCACATGATGATGAACTTAATGTTTGTCTGTTTATTTGCAGGAAGTCATGATGCTGTTAGAGCTGTTGCTGAGCATTGTATGGTTGCACAAGGAGGCAACATGAACCAGAAGTGAGGAGGATATTGTCAAATATGCTGTTTGCCAGCTGGAGACCGAATCAAATCAAAGATGCTGGAATATTCTGTGCCAGCTATACATTTGCCAACTGGCAAAGCACGTGCTATTCATCTGGACCATTGATTGTTCTGGGAGGATCCTGATCCTTGGATCATTGTAACTGTTTTCTGGCATTTGTTCTATATAAGAGCCAGAGCTTGTCGAAAAGAAATATAGATAAAAAAAGAGATACATTGGAACATCTGGCACATTAAGGCCAATTACTGTAGAATCAAATACGAGATCAGATTACTGAGACTAATGAGGATTGAATTGTTGAAATGTCAAGGTTCTTTCTTCAGATCACTGTAAATGTACCTGTTCTTGAGCATACTGAATGGATATGAAGTTTCAGATTACATCCTGATTGTAAATTTTACGTAATCTTCATGTTGATTTCTGGATATGTACTGGTGAATGCTGTATTCAACTAGAAGCGCTTTCATTTCATTACATGTTGTTGTCAACTTTTCCTTTGAAGATTTGCACTGGATCATGCGGATTTGTGGAATGTCCTGGTGAAGTATGATTCTAGTTTCCTTCTTTTCATTGCATGTATGGGAGCTTGTATGTGGATCAGTGATCTCAGTCAAGTAGTTTTGGGAATCTCATTCTTTAACCCTTTTCCTTATTTTAATTTCATAAATTCATCACCATAACTGCAAATCATGATAAATAACAAGCAGAGACAGAGAAATATGCTGACATCTCGTAGATAACTGAAAATCATTAGCATATTTGAGTTAAATGCATGTAGTATTGAAAATATCATGCAAAGAATCATAAATACTGGTAGAAATCATGCAAATATCAGCCTGTAGGCACATTATTTGACTAAATTCACAGTGCAGAGGTAGAATTATTGGAGATTTATGCAGGGCAGGCATAAAGAACAGGATATTTGGAGAAATAATGATGAACTTTGCAGAAATACGTAAGGCCCCTAAATGGAAAACAGCAACACACATCAACCACTGAGTAACGTCAGTAGATTAAGACCTAATCAACGGAGACTTGGGATCATGAATTCTCTGAATTCATCGTATCTTTCAAGATGAGTAAAGGTTGTTGTGTAACTTTTATTCTATGTTTGTGTATGACTAACAATCACCATCAACATAAATTGGCGCTAGAAGGAGGGCCGAACTGGAAAAGACACCATTGCTTCAGTCATCGTTCATTTTATGCAGGCTCCTCGCTTCTAACGCAACATAAATTGGTGCTAGAAGGAGGGCATGAGCTGTTTCTCAGCAAATAAATTCTTTTCAATTGAAGTGATATCCCCTGCCTTAGTATAGCAGCTTGCCCTAAGTCTTGCAATTAATCTGCAGGCTCCTCGCTTCTAACGCAACATAAATTAGCGCTAGAAGGAGGGCCTGAGCTGTGAATTTCTAGATTTCTACAAATATTGCATAAATATTTCATCATGTGAGTTAAATGGCTGCAAATATCTCTTATCTGAGAGGTTGTGGTTGCACCTTTACAAAGATCTAGCTCAAAGCCTCAAAGATTTGACCAACATTTTCTGGACTTTCAAGTTTTATTTTGAGATATGATAGATCTCATTAAAATTTCAAAAAAAAAATTTGAAAAATAGAGTCTCATTTTGATGGATGTATATGAAAATAATTGTCAAATTAACATTCCTTTATTTCAGGAAACTTTGAATAGGCAGCTTTACCCTCACAGTTTGTCTAACTTTGGTTTATCTACCTATTGCAGGATACACCAGACTGCAGAACACAGTGAAATTAATTGTTTAACTTTCCTTACAAGGTTGGATTTATATTTGAAAGGATTGATATTCTTCCTAGATGTGTTCAGGGCTGAAATTTGCCAGGAAAAATGAAGAAGTCTGGCAGGAAAATAAAGAAATTCTGGAACAACAAGCAAACGCAGCACCAGAAGTTATTAGTTATCCAGGCACTGAAGTGGATCGTTCTGAAGATTTTGAATTATATTTGTCTAGAAACATACAGTGTAGTCAAATATTAGGTTTACCCATTGATGATGTCTTGATTGAAAGCTGGTGCAGATTACATGATGAAGAGCATTCATAGAGAGATTGTTACGCCTGCTTGATCATGTTGAAAAAGATTCTAAAAAATATAGTGGCTGAATCAGTTCCAAAAGGTAATGAAGAGGAAACATCTTTCTTGGATTCATTCTATGGTGAGATGGATAGGAGTTCTCTACTTCCTAATACAAGTAAGGATCAGTCAGTATGCAGGTATGAATCTTGTGAAAATTTTAGAGAAGAAACCACTCATCAGGATAATATTTTTGATTCTGATCCTAATACTTTTGATAAAGAAGATGAAACATCTTTCCTGGAGTCATTCTATGGTAAAGAGAAGTGTAAACAGATAGTAGAGCAATTTAAATTCACTACTGCTGATGAAGTTCCTATGATAGTAACTCAGGGAGTCATAGAAAAGAAAATAAATGCTGACTTACTGCCTAACTGGGTTGAATTGAATGATCAAATACAAGAATGTTGCAGGTTAATGGAACCAGGCACTTTACTAGATAGAAGATGTGAATTATTTAATGAACAATTCCTGAAAGATGAAGATGTAGAAGACTTTGGAGTTGTTGTGAATGATCAGATGTCACTCCAGAAATATTTTGAAAATGAAATAGGGAAGTCTTCTTATCAGTTGAATGCCAATTCTCCTTTACAGTCAAATGATTTAGAAATGATAAATTTCTGCATCTCAGGTTGTGATGATAAAGATACTTATTTAGCTGCTGATGTGCAGGAAATTGAAGAAAATATTGAGAAGTTTCCTGAACTAGAGGATAAATTGAACATCCAGAATGAAGGGATAAAGCTGGATAAAGATGAAGAATTAATACATCAAGAGTCATACATCCTTCAATTTGAAGAGAGACCAGACACTGAGCCAAGCAATGAAAATATAGAATTAAATGGAGGACCAACTACCAATGAAGAAGCATGTCCAACAGAATCCGAAATACACCAGGTTGTATTTCTCCTTTCCACAGTAAATGATGTTGATTACTATTTTGATTATGGAAATTCAGGAGATAAGACATGCATATGGATTAATCATGAACATGGTGAGCTTCCTCAGTTGCTGATCATCAAGAGTTGTTCTGTTAAATACAGTGAATTCAGAATATCAGAATATTCTTCAGAATATAAAGATAAATTCGCTAGGTTGAGAACCATAACTAATACCTTAATGCTCCTGCACAATCAAAAGAAGTATGCAAATACAGGTGTATTTGGGTCGTCTTCTGGTTTTTGTTTGCCTAGTAGTGGTTTGTATATAATTTTGTAGGTTAGTTGTTTGTACAGTTTGCTTGTTTTGCTTTCTATTGTTTCCTTTTCGTAGGTTAGTTGTTTGTACAGTTTGCTTGTTTTGCTTTCTTGTTTTGCTTTCTGTTGTTTCCTTTTCGTAGGTTAGTTGTTTGTACAGGTTGCTTTGTGTTTTTGCGTTGTTGAGCTTTTGTTTTGGTTGGGCAAAACTGGTGCACCTTATTACTTAAGAACACTGCATAAATTGTTAGAATTCAAAAGTTGAATATAAGTTTTTACATAGGTTGTAACTCATATCAGTGTAGGTATTCTTGATCAGGTCTGTGGTATCATATTCATCAGTACTACTTTTCTTGAGTCAAGGTGATCCTCACAATGACACACCTAACAGCCTTGGGTTTATTGAACATATCAGTGTAGGTGTTAAGTGAAAAATCTAAAGGTTGCCCTTGCTACCATTGCAATTCTCAACTTAATTTCAACAAGTGACCATTCCTTGTATCATGAAGCTACAATTGTTATATCTTAAGAATTAAATTCAAAATAAAAAATTTAAAGTAAAATAATAAAATAGATTTTCTGAAAATCCAGATTAAGTCATCTAAGTAACTCTACCGGAGCTATAGACACCTGCTGGCAGTGGGGCTCTACTTAGGGGAATTGCAACGATAACCTTGCCGGGGCTATGGACGCCTGCTGGCAGCAAGGCTCTATCCGGTTGGCTATGAGGGATGAACCAAACTATGTAGCTTAACACCAGTCACTGACTTATTCAACTCACTTTCAAGATGAGTATATGAATCACATGCACACAATTGATCCCTTATCAATTCATTGTTACATTGATGAACATGATACCAGTTAGAAAGGATTAGGATGCTCATGCTTGATAGGAGTTGGAAATGTATGTTTTAATTTATCCTCACCTTTTGAATTATTTGAATTTTATTGTTTTCTTTGGTGGCAAGTTGTTGTGTGGTTACACAACACGCCCCATTTTGCATTATCAAAACAGGGACCCAACTTTGCTGGCTTGTTCCCTTGCTTTTGTGCTCTGGGCGGTAATGGTAAAACAGTGTCAGTCAGTATGCATATGCCTAATCTCAAGCATATTTGTGATCTTGAAGTCTGAGCTCAAATTTGAAAGTCTGAATCTATCCTCAGAAAGCTTACCATGTGAAAGAGCGTGAAATTCTAGGCAGGTTTGCCTTTTACATCACCCTAAAATTCGTCCATATGAGAAAGTTGTGACAGGTCAAAGGTCTGGTCAAACATGTTTTAGGAGGGTGATATTCCATTCCTCAGCATGATCATATTTTAAATATCACCCTGCTTAGAAAATCCACCATCTGCATATTTGCATGCGCATGTCAAAGTCCTATCGGAGGGTCATCATCCTGATCTTTCAAGGGAGGGTCATATTTGATGATATTCGCTAATATGATGATGACGTCATCATATCCTCCTGATCTCCTTTTGCATGATCATGATGATCACCCCATCTTTTAAGGGGGGGGGTGATACTCTCAGCAGCAGGATCATATTTCAAATCCTCCTATTTTTCTTCGACATGATGATGATGATGTCATTCTTTCCCCAATATACAGAAACAAAATATGACGGTGACGTCATATATAATATGGAGGATGATCGGCCTAAGGTATGTCATCGGTGGAGCTTGTTATTGTCTGCCCGATCTTATATATCTCCCCGATGGAAGTTGATCATCGGCCTAACTTTTGATATCGGCCACGCTTTGTATTGTCTCCCCGATGGGAGTAGTCTCGCCGATATGGCAGTTCTTCGGCATAGTGTCCAACATCGGTCAAGTCTTGTAATCTTTCCCCGATGCGTGTTGTCTCACCGATGGTTGAGTCCATCAGCATACATTTAGCTATCGGCCGCGCTTTATTTTGTCTCTCCGATGGAGATAGTCTCTCCGATATGGTTCCCCATCGCCATAGCTTTCGCTATCGGCCAAGTTCGTTTTTCTCCCGCCGATATGAGTTGTCTCCCCGATGGAAAAGTCCATCGGCCTAACCTTTGCTATCGGCTGAGTCCCGAATTCTCTTGCCAACTGTGTTTGTCTCCCCGATGGGTGGGCATCGGTGTATGTTTTACCATCGGCCGAGTCTAATTTTGTCACCCCGATCATATGTGGTCACACCGATGCGAATATGATGTTGACCCGATATACAAGCCGGTAATGTACAAGGAGCGGATTCGAAGGAAAGTTAAAAGTAATTAATTCCTTGTATATTTTACGATGTATCAGCAGATTTGAAGCCCGATATACAAGGAAATGGGCGGGAATGCAAAGTGATAGAAATTTAGATCACCAGAATGCATTTTTCGGTCAACGATGGTTGACCAGTGTATTTTTTAGCCCTGTTTATGCATTTTTTGCATGGTTTTCACAGAATTTGAAACCCATTGCATATGTTTGAACATGGGGCTTGTTTTAATGTGAATTTTAACTTCATGCTGTGTTCCACATGATGATGAACTTAATGTTTGTCTGTTTATTTGCAGGAAGTCATGATGCTGTTAGAGCTGTTGCTGAGCATTGTATGGTTGCACAAGGAGGCAACATGAACCAGAAGTGAGGAGGATATTGTCAAATATGCTATTTGCCAGCTGGAGACCGAATCAAATCAAAGATGCTGGAATATTCTGTGCCAGCTATACATTTGCCAACTGGCAAAGCACGTGCTATTCATCTGGACCATTGATTGTTCTGGGAGGATCCTGATCCTTGGATCATTGTAACTATTTTCTGGCATTTGTTCTATATAAGAGCCAGAGCTTGTCGAAAAGAAATATAGATAAAAAAATAGATACATTGGAACATCTGGCACATTAAGGCCAATTACTGTAGAATCAAATACGAGATCGGATTACTGAGACTAATGAGGATTGAATTGTTGAAATGTCAAGGTTCTTTCTTCAGATCACTGTAAATGTACTTGTTCTTGAGCATACTGAATGGATATGAAGTTTCAGATTACATCCTGATTGTAAATTTTACGTAATCTTCATGTTGATTTCTGGATATGTACTGGTGAATGTTGTGTTCAACTAGAAGCGCTTTCATTTCATTACATGTTGTTGTCAACTTTTCCTTTGAAGATTTGCACTGGATCATGCGGATTTGTGGAATGTCCTAGTGAAGTATGATTCTAGTTTCCTTCTTTTCATTGCATGTATGGGAGCTTGTATGTGGATCAGTGATCTCAGTCAAGTAGTTTTGGGAATCTCATTCTTTAACCCTTTTCCTTATTTTAATTTCATAAATTCATCACCATAACTGCAAATCATGATAAATAACAAGCAGAGACATAGAAATATGCTGACATCTCGTAGATAACTGAAAATCATTAGCATATTTGAGTTAAATGCATGTAGTATTGAAAATATCATGCAAAGAATCATAAATACTGGTAGAAATCATGCAAATATCAGCCTGTAGGCACATTATTTGACTAAATTCACAGTGCAGAGGTAGAATTATTGGAGATTTATGCAGGGCAGGCATAAAGAACAGGATATTTGGAGAAATAATGATGAACTTTGCAGAAATACATAAGGCCCCTAAATGGAAAACAGCAACACACATCAACCACTGAGTAACGTCAGTAGATTAAGACCTAATCAACGGAGACTTGGGATCATGAATTCTCTGAATTCATCGTATCTTTCAAGATGAGTAAAGGTTGTTGTGTAACTTTTATTCTATGTTTGTGTATGACTAACAATCACCATCAACAGGACCTTGGTCAATATATATGCCCTAAACACTAGGGTGTTGAGGAAAACTTTGTGGATGGATCTATCTGTTCACCTCTCCTCTACTCTTGATTCCCATTGGATGCTGGTGGAGATTTCATCACCCCTTTATACCCCTCTAAGAAGACTGGGGGCATCCTTGACTACTCTGATAGTATGCCTGATTTAGCTAAATTTATCAATACTTTTGTGCTCTTGGATATAGAGTTGTTGAATCAGGACTATACCTGGACCAACAGAAAAAGAGTAGATCAAATGATCCAAGTTAAGCTGGATAGGTTCCTTATCTCCAACAACTGGGATAACACTCTCACCCTTAAACTTTATGCCCTCCCGAGGTCCATCTCTGATCATAATCCTATTCTTCTAAATTAGATTGAACAGCAAAATAAGGGACCCTTCCCTTTCAGATTTGAAGTGATGTGGATCAAACACCAGGATTTTAGAAGTCTTCTCTCTAGGTGGTGGCATCTCCAGGTCCAGGGCACTCCTATGTTTAGACTGGATAAGAAACTCTTACACATTAATGTTAGGGTTAGCCGGCAGAAGATATCAATTAAATGCAAATAAAGAGTAAACAGAGAAATGGAAATACACAGAAAATAATAATAGCGAGAGACAATTTTTAACGTGGTTCACCCAAACTCGGGCTACATCCACCAAACAGAGAGTCCAATATTATTATCCAGTAAATCAAACTGATTACAATCAGCAATCCCTGCAACTCAATACCGCTGCAAAATGCTACAATACAATATCAAAACCCTAACCCTTAGCCGCTTTTTATCAAGCTTTTTGTCGGTTACAAAATAGGGTTTTCTTATGTCGGTCAATGAAAAATTAACTCCCGGTGCATTATAAAATAATAAAAAACCGTGTGAGGTTTCGGGGGCGTTGCCCCCGAGCCCCCACGGGAGCGCTGCCCCTCGACCCCGCCCTGTATAGCGATAGGGAACGCACCAGGGGCGCTGCCCCTGGACCCCGCAAGGGGCGCTGCCCCCAAACCCCTGTAAGGGGCGCTGCCCCTTGACCTCGTAGGAATTTGGGGGGAAACCGCGCTGATAAAAGTGGGGTAAATATAACCTCCGAGTCTGATTAGGCTCCATATAACAACAATCTCCCACTTGGAGACTGATCAGACTCCACACCATATCATCTCCCACTTGGAGACTGATCATAACACCACTGACCCTATAGCTCCCACTGGAAATAAGCACCCTGGACTCTGCTGTTCTATTTTTGTTGTGTTTAGTCTAGAAGACCAACCGAAGCTGAAGAGGAGCTCAGCTTCTCCCTTGTCACTGCCTTTGTAAACATATCTGCTGGATTGTCATCTGTATGTATCTTTGCCAGCTGTAACTGTCCATCATCCAACACCGACTGAATGAAGTGATACCTCAACTGTATATGTTTGGTCTTTGAATGCAAGGCAGAATTCTTTGCAAGATGTATGGCACTCTGGCTGTCTGTAAACAAATAACTGTTAACCTGTTGTGTGCCCAATTCATTCATGAAAGATTACAGCCATATCATCTCCTTGCTTGCCTCTGTTGCAGCTACATATTCTGCCTCTGTGGTGGATAAAGCAACCACCTTTTGCAACCTGGAAATCCAACTTACCGTTGTTCCACCTACAGTAAAGACATAACCTGTAGTACTCCGCCTGGTATCAATATCTCCTGCCAAATCTAAGTCTACATAACCTGCTAAATCAGTATTAGAGCCCCCAAAACATAAGTGTTTATTGGATGTACCTCTCAAATACCTGAGAATCCATTTTACAGCATTCCAATGCTCTAATCCGGGATGACTCATATACCTGCTAACGACTCCTACAGCATGTGCAATATCCAGTCTCGTGCATACCATGGCATACATTAAACTGCCTACAGCTGAAGCATATGGTACCTTAGACATTTTCTCTTCCTCCTCTTGTGTCTTAGGACACATGTCCTTAGTCAATTTCAAATGACTAGGCAAAGGTGTGCTGATAGCTTTTGCATTCTCCATGTGGAATCTCTGCAACACCTTTTCAACATAAGCAGCCTGAGATAGAGTCAATTTTCTGTTCAGCCTATCTCTGCAAATTTTCATACCAAGGATTTGTTTTGCTGCCCCTAAATCCTTCATATCAAATGATTGTGCCAACTGCTGTTTTAACTCTCTTATGTGATCCATGTTAGACCCAGCTACAAGCATGTCATCAACATATAAACATAAAATAATGTAGCTGTCATTATCTAACCTCTTAAAATAAACACAATGGTCAGAATTACACCTACTGTAGCCTTGCTCAGCCATAAAACTGTCAAATTTCAAATGCCATTGCCGAGGTGCTTGTTTCAGGCCATACAAACTCTTCTTCAATCTGCACACTAGTTTCTCCTTACCTTTGACCTCAAATCCTTGGGGCTGTTCCATATAGATCTCCTCCTCCAAATCACCATGGAGAAAGGCAGTTTTAACATCTAGCTGTTCCAAATGTAAATCTTCAGCAGCCACAATACTTAAAACAGTACGAATAGAAGTCATCTTGACAACCAGAGAAAATATCTCATCAAAATCAATGCCCTTTTTCTTTGCAAATCCTTTTACAACTAACCTAGCCTTAAATCTTTTCTTACCTCCATGTTCCTCTTTCAGCCTGTAAACCCATTTATTTGGTAAAGCTTTTTTACCTATAGGTAACGTACATAATTCCCAAGTTTGATTTTTCAGCAAGGAGTCCATTTCTCCTTTCATTGCAAGCTCCCACTGAACCTGTGTATCCACCTGCATAGCTTCATCATACCCTTCGGGTTCACCAGCATCTGTTAACAAAATAGAATACAAAGAGGGAGAAAACCTTTCAGGAGGTCTGCTGATCCTTGTTGAACGTCTAACATTCACTGGAGTTTGTGGTATTTCTGGTTGCTGTTGCGGAGCATGAGGAACCACTGGAACATCACTATTTGGAGTATCATCCAGCACCACATAATCCTTTTCTTTCTTCTCATGCTGCTGCAACTGATCTTTGTACAACACCTTCTCATTGAATATAACATCCCTGCTTCTCACAATTTTCCGATTTTCAAAATCCCAAAGCCTATAACCAAATTCATCAATGCCATATCCAACGAAGGTATATTTTTTTGATTTCGCATCCAGCTTGGTTCTATTTTCAGAATCTATATGTGCAAATGCTTCACAGCCGAAGGTTTTCAGAAAAGAATAACTCACCTTCTTGCCTGTCCATGCTTCCTCTGGAATACCACAGCCTAAAGGAACTGAAGGACCTCTGTTAATTAAATATACAGCAGTGTTGACAGCCTCTGCCCACATGTTTAAAGGTAGCCCAGCATGCAATCTCATGGTCCTTGCACGCTCCATTATTGTCCTATTCATGCGTTTAGCCACTCCATTTTCCTGTGGAGTCCCTGGAACCGTTTTCTGCTTGCGAATTCCATTAAGGGAATAATAATCTTCAAATTCTTTGCTGCAATACTCACCGCCATTATCAGATCTGAGACATTTTAATCTTTTACCCGTCTCATTCTCAACCAAGCTTCTCCATTTCTTAAATGTTTCAAATACATCAGATTTCTGTCTAAGGAAATAAATTCAGACCTTCCTAGTTGCATCATCTATGAATGTAACATAATACCGAGAGCCACCGAGAGAAGATACCTGAGCTGGTCCCCATACATCTGTATGCACAAGCTCCAATTTTTCATTTTTCTTTTGCTTCCCATCCTTGAGAAAACTGACTCTCTTTTGTTTTCCATACACACAACTTTCACAGAAATCCATATTAATACATTTCAGACCTGGTAAAACTTTCTTAGAATGAAGTACCTTCATACCTTTTTCACTCATATGCCCAAGTCTGTTATGCCACAGTGTTGTCTCAGAACCTGCAGCAACTTTTCCAGTCTCTTCCTGCAAACCTGCAGCAACTGTTCCTGAACCTGTTTGTTTTTTCTCTGTAACAGCTAAAGTAGAAGGAACAGTATGACCTGTACAAAGATATAAGGTGCCTACTTTCACACCTTTTGCTACTACTAAGGCACCTTTTGAAACCTTCCAATTTTTATCAGTAAATGTAATAGTGCAACCTTGTTCAGTGAGCTGCCCCGCTGAAATTAAATTCCTACTGAGCCTTGGAACATGCCTTACCTCTTGTAGTAGCCAATGATTCCCATTCTGCAACTTAATCTTGATTCTTCCCTTTCCAACAATCTGACAGGGTTCGTTATCTCCCAAATAAACTAGCCCAAAATCCCCTTGGACATAATCAAGGAAATAACTTCTATGGGGCGTAGCATGAAATGAGGCCCCTGAATCTAAAACCCATGAATCATCAGCATTATCTAGGGAAAGAATCAAAGCATCATCTTCAGACTTATTGCTTACCACATTTGCTTCCTTATTACCTTCTTGTTTGTCTCCTTCTTTATTCTTCCGAGACCAGCAATCTTTCTTCAGATGACCTGGTTTTCCACAGTACCAGCAATCCTTCTATCCTCTGGTTTGGGATCTTTTGTCCTTTGATTTTCCTCGTGACTTCCCATGACCTCCAGAACCTTTTCCTCTCTCCTTTGATCTGCCCCTACTTTCTGCACTCAAAACACTGCCTGATTTGGATCCACCTGAGCTTTTCTTACGAATTTCCTCACTCAGAATAACACCAACAACATCATCAAATTTTAGGGTATTTGAACCAGAAACAGAGTTACTAACCGCCATTACCAAACTATCCCAGTTTTCAGGCAATGAACATAATATCAAGAGAGCTCTAACTTCTTCATCAAATTTTACATTTACAGAAGTCAATTGACTGACAATCGTATTAAATTCATTTAAATGACCTGTCACAGATCCACCTTCAACCATTTTCAAATTAAACAACTGCTTCATGAGAAATACCTTATTTGAGGCTGAGGGTTTTTCATACAATTTTGCCAAAGCTTTCATCAGACCATCTGTTGTCTTCGCTTCTGTTATATTGAATGCCACCAACGGTGCCAGGCACAACCAAACGGTTCCTAGTGCCTTTCTGTCAAGAAGATTCCAATCCTCATCAGACATTGTTGCCAGTTTCTTGGCTACTCCTTCCAACGGCCTCCATAAATCCTTTTGATAGAGGTAATCCTCCATCTGCATCTTCCATAACTGATAGTTCTGCCCATTGAATTTATCAACCTTCGTTTTACCCTCATCCGCCATTGCTCCCACTCAACTTGAGACTTTCCTGCAGACAATAATCGAACACAACCCGCTCTGATACCACTTATTAGGGTTAGCCGGCAGAAGATATCAATTAAATGCAAATAAAGAGTAAACAAAGAAATGGTAATACACAGAAAATAATAATAGCGAGAGACAATTTTTAACATGGTTCACCCAAACTCGGGCTACATCCACCAAACAGAGAGTCCAATATTATTATCCAGTAAATCAAACCGATTACAATCAGCAATCCCTGCAACTCAATACCGCTGCAAAATGCTACAATACAATATCAAAACCCTAACCCTTAGCCGCTTTTTATCAAGCTTTTTGTCGATTACAAAATAGGGTTTTCTTATGTCGGTCAATGAAAAATTAACTCCCGGTGCATTATAAAATAATAAAAAACCATGTGAGGTTTCGGGGGCGTTGCCCCTGAGCCCCCACGGGGGCGCTGCCCCTCGACCCCGCCCTGTATCGCGACAGGGAACGCGCCAGGGGCGCTGCCCCTGGACCCCGCAAGGGGCGCTGCCCCCAAACCCCGTCTTGGGAGCGCTGCCCCCAAACCCCCGCAAGGGGCGCTGCCCCTTGACCCCGTAGGAATTTGGGGGGAAACCATACCAATAAAAGTGGGGTAAATATAACCTCCGAGTCTGATTAGGCTCCATATAACAACAATTAAGAGAGAGGTCCGAGGGTGGAATAAGTATAGTTTTGGGAATGTGTTTTCCCAGAAGAAGATCATTTCTAGAAAATTGGCTGATATTCAAACTAGAATAGCTCAAGGGGATTCTTTTGAGGACACTGCTCAAAGAGAAAACAAATTAATCATGGATTGGAATAATCTTATGAATAGAGAGGAGCTCTATTGGAAATAGAAGTCTAGAGTCTAGTGGGGAGGGGATGACAGTTGAGAAGGCTAACATAGAGTATATTGGGGAGGGGATGACAGTTGAGAAGGCTGAGCAAGATGCTGAAGAGGAAGGTGCCAATCAGGGATATGAAATGTCTGCTCTTAGAAATCAAGTGGAATCCCTTGAGCAGAAGTTTCTTTCCCTCAGACGCTTCATAAGTAGTATGCTTTTCCGCTTAACTATGGTTAATTTGACTCTTTTGCAAGAGCAGGATACCCTTGCACATGGTGCGGACAAGGAGAAGACTAAAGAGTTTGATAAAATTTATGAATTCCTATCCAAAGGCTGGGAGGATGTTTCTTCCTAGCTTTGTCTCTTTTCTTTCTGTTTCTTTCTATTGTCAGACTGCTACTTCTTACTTTTTGCTGGTTATCAGCTCTCAATGCTGTAATTTATGTTAGTGGCTCCTTTTGTTCGTGAGCCTTTGTTGTTCCTTTTTTGGGTTGGTTTGTAAGCATTTGACCCCTTGCTTTGCTGCCTTATTATATCAAAAACATTTTAGGTCCAACCAAGTGCTAAAATAGGTGTAAAATGCTAGTGTACACATTTTACGACGTAATATTTAGCCCCCACTTTAGCGTGGGTATGAACTTACATTTGAACTCACACTAAAGGAAGATTTCAAACACACAAACATAGAAGCCAAAGAATTCTACCAAGTTGTGTACTATAGGTAACCCTAAGCTTAGGATTCTAAGGTTGCAAACTGTAGACACCTAAAAGTGTCCTCGAATTGTAGAACCCTAATTTCATCCACATTCTACCAATTTTCCCTAATTTGCCTTGATGGTTAAATAATTGATTTTAATTAATTAATTGTTTAATCATTCATGTCCTAATATCCCTTTTCACTCAATTAAATAAATTCCATTTGTTTAATTAAGGTTCACATGTCCCCTTCATTTGATTTATTCAAACAAATAAATCAAACGCATCACAAAAATGCCTTCTCAAATAAATTAAATAAATGCATGCAATTTATTCAATTTAAATCACATTTCCCACCTCGCCATTTCTCTCAATTTAAAATTCATTTTGTCCTCTAGTGGAGGGAAACCCTAATCATCCTCCACCCTTTATTTGGCTCCCAAGTCAACAATGAATCCTGGCCATTCATTCAAATCAACTCCTCTATAAAATAACCCATTCAGCTTCATTTTCACCTCTTAGAAGACATATTTTTATACTCTCTAATCTCACTCAACTCTCCAACATCTTGCAATTCCCATGAGCTTCTCATGATTGTGCAAAAATCTGTAAATCTAAGAACAATAATGGAAGATTTAGGAGGACAATGGAGATGAGACAATACTAGATTAGATTCTATGTTTGTTTTCTATTTGGTTGACTGTTATCTAGGTTAGATTGCTCTCCATTGGGAGCTAGGGTTAGTTGTATTTTCATTTCTGCATGATTAGCTAGCTTTTCCCTATCTTCATTTGGTGAACCCGATGTGAAACGAAGAAAATCTCATTTTTTATTGATTTTAGCAACTCAGCTTTCACAAGTGGCTTCCTAGGCTCAAACGGACCTCACCGTTGAGTCCGAGAGGCCCTTTTGGTGAAAAATGACTATAAATTCAACCCATTGCACTCACTCTGAAATTTTTGATTTTTTTTGAAAGTTTTTTAGTACGGCCATCCATACTGTATGGATCCGTATGGTACAGATGGGCCGTACAATTTCTGTGAGGTGGGTTTTGAGGTTGCAGAGTAAATATTCTGGGTCGATGCAGATTTTATGTTATTTGTTGCATTGTTACAGGTTTTAAATGTTTAAGGGCTTAGGCTTTTATGTTTTTGTTGCAAAATTAATGGTTTTTGGTCACAGTTTAACTGTGATTTTTTGTTGTAGGTTTTATTCTTACTGTAGGGTTTATCGAACACAAAAAAAAAACTAACCCTAAAATTATGTGGTCACCGCCGCCATCATTTAGTCATCACCTACAACTTTTAATCCATGGCTTGCTAATCCTCCGCTACGAGCCTTATCTCCTCCGTTGCTTCCTTTTACCCTAGATCTCCACCATTCTTCGGCTCGGTCACCACCTGCAATAAACCCCTCTGTCGACACCATCGAAGGGCTTCGTCGCCACTCCTTGTGCCCACAAGCCACCATGACCTCCACTCATCTGAACCAGTCACCTCTTCTTTACATCGCCATTGAAGTCTTGGCAAAAACCCTAACTCTAAGTCACTACCCATGTTTGACCTTTCACCTCAAAATCCCTATCGCAGTCTATAAAATCTAACCTGTCTGTCGACCTCAAACTCTTCTTCACCTATCGTATAACCCAGTTGCTAACTTGGTTAACCGATCGCCACACCGAAAGATCTACCGCTACTCTCAAATTTTAGTCGTCGTTTACCATATCCTATTTCTCCGCTCTTCGAAATAGGTCACCACCCACTATATTGGTTGCCACTGGATGCAAAAATAGTCTCCATTAGCTTTATCCCGAATACCACCAAATCTCCCTTCCGCCAGGGTCGCCGCTTTCGGTGCTGGGTCACTTCCACTGCGGGACCAGTCGCCGCCTTCTAAGGTTTGGTCGCCATCATTCCCTGAAGCTGACACCTTACATTTCATCATAGTTGCAGTCTAGGGTTCACGTGGTCTACACAATCGCCTCCCAATCTTTGCTTTCAATCACCCTAAAACCAGCATTGTCACTGCCCACTCTCTCATCTTTGCCCTCGACAATTCACCTAGTCACCGCTCGAAACCTAGATTCGCTAAGACTAAACCTCTCGCTGACCATAATATATGAACCCTTGACCCATATTTCAAACTATGCATTGGCGCCCAAACCATTAACAGCTCGGTCGCCTCCCTGTTAAGACTCCTCTCACGGCCTGTCAACACTTATCAAAAGCCCCAAGTCCGCCATACAACTAAGTAGTTAAAAAAACAAAAACAAAAAAAAAACTAGGGGTTTTTTTTTCTTCAGACACACGGTCACATTCGTGACCTAGGGTAGAGGGAAGGGGGTAATTCACCCCTTTTTTCTATTTCTATGTTTTTTTTTTTAATTTCAAGCTCACCCCTGGTCATATGGACGACAAAGGGTTGATCTAAAGCTCTAACCTCATACTATTTCCTCTAACCACCATGTGACCACAATTTCAGAAAACTGCTAACAGTTAACATTAACTACTAGTCAGACCCATGTTTGCCTCCACAAGCCAATATAGGCACTTTTTTCAAACAGTCATAACTTTTGTAAAACATATCAAAATCGCACGAAATGAGTTGCGTTGCGGAGAAGACTCACCCAATTTTGTTGTGGCATAGTCAATTTTAGGTAATGACATCATTTTATTAGTTATTTTTTTAGTCAAAGTCAAACTTAGTTTTAAACTTTGAATGCTCATAACTTGTGCAAATTAGCTCTATTTTTCGTACAATTTTTTTTGAAACTATTTAAAATTTCATGAAAAATCTAATGCTATAGTTTATTTCATTGTAAATATTTATTTTTTTAGATATTTTATATATTTTCTTTTTAACCTCTTTGACTTCAAGGCTTGCAAAAAGGGGTTTTTCGTTGACGTTACATGTTTTTTGCATTGTCATGGGGATTATGTGCTACTAATGTCTGATTTTCAGCTTGTGGCATTCACTGGTGAAAGAAATAAAACTAAAACTACTAATACATTTGATGCAGGGTTTCCTTTTCATGTGCATGTGTTTTCTTATCATAGGAACACTTGGTTTTGGTGCAATAAAATGAACATAACTTCTTGTTTTCACACATTTTTGGGGATTAAAATGAATCTTTGTCTGCATTGTTTGGTGACTTTGTTTGCATTTTTGAAGTGTGTATGCTCTTCCCTCACACTCTAAGTGATGTTGGGAATCAAAAACACTTCTTAAACACTTGCATTTGTCACACCACACATCTATTTTCTAAAGTAAATGAACATGTGTGAGTGTGAGCAAGTTACATCTGTATGCTCTCTCCTTGCATCTTAGTACGAACCTAGAGATCAAAAACATGTACTTGTCTTGCTTTTGTGTAACCCTTTAGAGTGGACCTACTCTTGAGACACATCTGCAAGGAGAACTCATTTGCAACCCCAAGTGGTACTTTCATCCGATCCTCTATATAAATTAGGATAAGGCGAAAGCTAAGTCCCAACTGGTATTAACACTTACTGTATAGCGCTAGCTCAAAAGGAGGCATACCTTTGTGTATATTAAAACTCCTAGTAGGGTCAGTCAAAGCCTTTAGTGGCTTTCTAGATGCTCGTAAGGTGCCGGTCCCCTAGATATTCACTACAAACCTTGGTTTAGTGGCCAAAAACCCTCTACTTGTTTGATGCAGGGGGTTGGAAGATAGACCCATGGAGTCGTCCCACACTCTCACAGTTCTTAGTAGAGATAGTAAAGTACTGTAATATCTACACGTCTTGAGGACTTGGAACTTGGTGTGCCTAAGAAGTGAGTGCACTGTAAGGGGGAGCCTAAGCCACCAAGTTTCTAGAGCTATCCACTTTGAATAAGTGTGGCTGGAGAAATCCAAGTGGGAACTTAGCAAGTATTGTCTTTGCCAGCCTAGTATTGTGTATGTCTACAAGTGTTTGCAAAACATCAAGATGTCACTAAAAATAGCCAATCTGACTACCAAATGTCTTCTATGATTGATGTGTGTGCTTGCCCAATCATCACCCTTGGACATTCTTTCCATCCATTCATTCCAAGTCATCATATCCTTATCACTATCCTAATCACATCCTAATTACATTATCATCATTCCACATCATCCTCTCTCTAATCTGATCAACTCCGTCCTAAGTCAAACCAACACCTAACCATCATCCTTGTCCTATCCTAATCACATTATCATCCTTCCACATCATCCTCTTTCAAATCCACTTCCACTTTCATTCCAAGTCAAACCAACATCTAGTCATCCAATCTCATTATCCTAATCCATCCAAGTCACCATATCCTATTCATCATTCCCCATCATTCCACCTCCTCCTTGTCACATCCTATTCATCATATCTTCATCATTCAACCATATCCTAATCACATCCTATTCATCAATCTTAATCATTACACATCGACATCTTCATCCAACCAACATCATCCTAGTCATTCTCCTAATCATACCCTAACCATTTCCAACTCATCTTAATCACCTCTTTCATCCAATTCACATCATCCTAATCATCCATAATCATTCCCTCATACCATAATCATACCCAAGTCATCATAATTCAAACCTTAATCATCCCTTGTCACCTTCTTCCTAATCAAATCCCAATCATTCCTTATCATTACATTTCATTATCCTCACCATTCAAATCCAATCAACTTCATATTATCATTCCACATTATATCACTATCACATATCCTAAACATATCCTAGTCATCCTTGTCAAACCCTAATCAACTCTTTCATCTAATCACCATCATCTTAATCGACCTAGTCCAAACCCTAATCATCTTCATTCATAATCCAATCAACTTCATCCCAATCAATCCAAAGTCATCTCATCTCATCACTACACATCACCATCTTCAATCCAATCCTAATCATATCTAAACCATTCATTCCAATCCAATCAAATTCATCCTAATAATTCCTGATCACAATACACCACAACCATAGGGAAACCTTTCAGCATCTACTCTCCCTATCGAATCTGATTGCAACTGTGTCAAAACCTTATAGACCTATTGGTTCTATTCACCCACTGCATATTCAATTTCATTCCACTACATATTCACCCTCATTCCACTACATATTCAATTTCATTCAGCCTTAACATCTATAGAGGACCCTAAACATTAGTCTTCCTAAGGTTGAAACATAGGGAGAAATTGTCGAAGCTTGACTGTATCACAAGTACAAATCTGTGGACCAAGAGACCTTGACATCTTTTCAAATCAATCACAACTTGGGCTTAATAGTCCAAGGCTAGTTTAAGTCCATCCTTCCAAGTGAATTCTGAAACTCATGGGTTCACTTTCATCAACCATTTCTTCCACTTGGACTTAATACTCCATGGCTAGTTTAAGTCCATCCTTTCAAGTAAATTTTGAAACTCATGGGTTCACTTTAATCAATCATTTCTTCCAAACCTCAAGGTCTCGACAAAACCAATTTGTGCTTTGAAAGGTCATTGGTAGATGAGAGTACCCTCTTGGAGCTAGACTTTTTGAAAACTACTATTATTAGCCTCTATCATAGTCTGGGCCTCATCACCTTGCACTAACATCCCCATAGAATCCCACAATTCACAAGTCTCATTTGGTAAAGACACAGTTGCAAAAAGAGGAGAAAGGGAGTACATCCTCCTAGTCATCCCTATAGCAAACACATCATTCACAACACTATTCATTCACATCCTACTCATATCTTCATCATTCAACCTTCACACCCTAATCACCCTTTCTAATCACATCATTCCATCAAATTCATCCTAATCACCTCACCCTTAATCATATCCTAATTATTTCCAAGTCATCTTAACTGCAACCTAACCATAACCTAATCATCCCTAGTCACCCATTCCATCATCCAATCAATCCCATACTCTATCACATTCCTAATCAATCCACATCATCATTCATCCTAGTCAAGCACTTGTCAACATGGTCCTAATCCCACAAGATGACATACAACAATATGAAGACATGTGTCATTCCATGACAATCCTAGAGAACAAGGTTCCAACACCCCAAGCCTCTTCACAAGCCTATCCAACTCCACCTTAGCAACAAGACAAAGTGCCTTCAAACTCTAATGCTACCTTTGACAAGGGGAACATAAATCTACCTCATCCATCCTATAAGTACATTCCACATCAACTCCACGTCCTAGAATCAAACATTACAAAATAAATCCTAAGGGGATATCCATATCCACTAATTCATCCAACCCCTTTGATCCTCCACCTAACCAAAATCTAAACCCTAATCCCACAACACCATCCATCCCTCTTATCCCTCCACCATGGGAACTTTCTGCTTCACCTAATGCTAATCACAAGTCCACATCATCTACCCTCATTGTGCACCCACTATATTGTCCTTCCGTACATACCCTTGCAAAGGATGTGATCCATTGGCTACTAGCAAGGAACAACCTATCTCCATGTCATCCAACACCTTTTCTTAAACCTACCAAAGAGCCCTCAAATACCATACCTAGTCTTTCAACCCAATCATGTGGTCCACAACCCATCGACCTTATTCAAGAGTCTCCCCCCACTAGTCCAAGTCAACCTCCATCATACCTTCATGTTGTTGACCCTCTAGAGCACATAAAGTCCATACAAGAGTCATCCAATTTCATTTCCACTCAAAGTCAAGAGATATGTCAAGGGTATGATCCTAAGCACATGGAAACATTAGTCCCTAACTCCAAATCAAGATCAAACCCCTTCCATTGTACCCATCCATAACACACTTAATCCTATGCATGATCAAGCTCCCATTTATGATCATGATCCTACTTATGATCAAGAAGGCCATGATGACCCACTTAGCCAACTTTATGCATTCCATGGTCAAGAGCTTGCCACCTCACCCATTCATGATTCACCAACTTCCACTTGTCATGATGAGGCATGTGCCTCCCAAGAACAAATAAACATGGAAGATCAAATAAATAAATTGGATCTTAGTGAACATGATGAACATAATCAAGATCCTAGTCCTTCCACGTCATTCGTTATCGATCCCATTTCAAGTCCACCATCATATCCCCTTGGCCTATCTACCTTCATCCACGAATGTTCTTCCTTGGGACAACAACAACCTTTGTCTTCCACTTCACCTTCTTCATCCAATAAGGAACTCATGTCTAGTGCTCAAACTAAACCTAGTCCCATAGTCCATCGCATACTCCAAAAGATGAATTATCATGGCAAAGGCCTAGGCCTTCGCAAACAAGGTATTTTGGAGCCTATCCATGTCAAGGTCCCTCCACGCTCATATGGCCTTGGATACACACATCAAGGTCAACAATCTAAAGATGTTGGTAATTCCTTTGCTCCTCCTAAGTCCACTTTCCATCACAAACCATATCACATTCCAAAAACATATTTCGCCATTCCACCTCCATTATCCTACAAATTTCAAAAGCATGTGACCATACACCTTCCACCATCCAAGTTACCACCACTTCTCCCAACACCAAATCCATCCATTTACACATCTCCCTACATTCTTAATCATGACCAACAAATGCACACATCATCTAAACATAAAGCTTCCACTCATTGCACCTGCCACTGGGGATTCAAAAATAAACATTTGGATGCCTCCTTTCATAAAGTCAAAAATCCTAAGGGTCCTAATACCTTAGGAAATCAATTCAAAAAGTCAAAGAAAAATTCATTCAAAAATTCATCCAAACCCATACCTTCACAAGAAAAGTCCAAAAGCAAAATGGTATGGGTCCCTAAACAAAAAGCAGTTAAGTCAAATGAGGCATCCACCTCTAAAAAATCCCAACCATCCACTTCCATTCAAAAATACCATTCCATCCAAAAGTCTCAAATTCCTCCATCCCACATAAAAAGCAAAAACCATAAAAATACTAAGTCTATGTGGGTCCCAAAATTCTTACATCATCCATCTGCTAAGAAAACATCACCATTGCTTCCTACACCACCATCCACTCAAAAGCTTCAATGTTTATCACAGTGTGTGCAACTATTGGTCACGATTCATTTTCACACCTCCATCACCCCATCATTCAACCATTATCCTACATATCTACCTTATCACCTCCCTATGGTCCATGCTTTTGTATAAACATTTCATTCATCCTCCTTGCATAAGTCCTACATAATCCACATCATAATCCACTATCATCCCTATATAATCCACATCATAATCCACTATCTACCTTATCCATCTCACTTTCATGCCAATGCCTTATCGACATCAATGAGCATAATGACATTTGACATGGTCCATGCAATGATATCCATCTCTAGTGGGACCATCACTTTCACGGCACTAGACATTTGAGTCCCTCCTTTCCATATTCCATCTATCCCATTCACAAAATACAAAAAGTCAAAAAGTTAAAAAAGTCAAAAAAAGAAAAGAAAAAATCAAAAAAGTAAAGAGAAATCCTTTCATCCAATGGTGAAAACCTGGTAAACACGTCCCTTGGATAAGTACCATGATGAAAACCTGGTAAACAAGCATCATGTGTAGGTTGATCTTCTATGTCACTTACACTTGGGAGCACGTTGTCTCATTCACACTATCATTTTCCTACCTATCATTTTCTTCTCCTATCTTCCAATCTTACCATCCTTATCCATTACATACACATTCCTATCATATCAAACCCATCCATCCACCCTCCCTCTTTTGATCTTGATAAAGATTGGGGGCAAAATGTTGACAAATGGTTTGGTTATCTATTGATATACCTCACCTTATCCAGACCAATCCATCTCATCATCCTATTTTCATAAGCTTTGTCATGAAAAATCCTAAGTATTCCACCTAGAATGGGGCATGTTATTCCTATGCGACATAGTCCTTGGAGATCACATCCTTGCCCTCTTACACGTACATCCCTTCCATCCACTATTGCCCACCCCTTTTATTCATTCGTCCAATCCCATTCATTCCCTTGCACCTCGACTTGGTTCTCCCTTGTCATTGGTATCTAGCACAAAGGCCATCAAAAAAGTTCATTCATTGACACCTCAAATATTCTCAAAAATACAAAAAAATCAAAACATTCCAAAAGACGAAAAAAATCAAAACATCCAAAAACTCCAAAAAAATTAAAACATGTTAAAATTCCAAAAAAATCACATGTCAAAAATCCAAAAAAAAATCAAAATATTCCCTGAAATTCAAAAAAATCAAATATCCTACAAAAATCAATCGACTCATCAATTCATCACATCATTCCAACCAAATCAATTCTTTAATCAATTTTTCAAATCATTCAATTCCTCAACCAAGTCGTGTTGAAATTAAGGAACACTGAGAGGGGGGGTGAAGCAGTGTTCTGCAAAACTTATTATTATGTTCCTTTATCTTTTTACCACATACATTCAAAAGAAAGAAGCATGAACTTAGATACAGGAACAACAAGATCATTACACATGAACACTAGGATTTTTATGTGGAAACCCGGTTAAGGGAAAAACCACGGTGGGGGTTAACCCACAAGATTTTATACTCTGTTAAAAGTATTACAAAATGGGAAGGAACACGCCTTCGGGCACACTGCCTAGAGCTCACTGCTTAAAGGAGGCTCACTACCTACAAGTTTAATTACAAAAAGTTCACTAGAATACTTGAACTAAAGAATAGCATCTAATAATGCAAGATTACAGCTCTGGTTAGGATCAATATACCGACTTCACACACTTCATCTCTCACTGCCCTATTTTACTGTTCTTCCATGATCTGAGCCTCAGATCTCTACTTATCACTTGATACTACCACACTTCACACCTCTTATCTCATATTCACACATCCATGCACCAAAATTCTCGTACCCATCGATTTTATATATCCGCTATATGAAATTTCATCAACTACAGTCGGCCTCAAGAAAACTTAGAGGTATTTTCAAGATCACTATTCTGTCGACTGAATCCATGCACAAACATCAATGCGAACCACAACTTATGAATCCAAGTCACAACATATGTTAGCCAATACCACTGGATCTCATAAATCACTCAACCAACCACTTCTCCTAATCCGCACAAGGATCAAACACCAAGTTGGCCTATTCTTCACCAGACTGGATTGTCTAACTAGAACCTGATACTCATAAGCTTGTAACTTTCAATCCCTTCATCACTGAAGGCTAAAACTCTAGATTTAGGTAGCCCTGACATCCCTTAACATTCACTCAAATCTGCAGCACAATATTATTACTTATAGAGAAATGAAGACCAAGATGTTGAACCCTGTCATATGCTCTATTCTTGTCTGTCCGGACCTAGACAAATCTGCAACTTGACTTCCATTATGATCAAATGATACAATGCAGATGTGTAAGATAGATTCAGTTGCCATCAATGACAACACCTGACATGCCTAGTAGTGTCTCTTGCCAACAATCTCCCCCTTTGGCATTGATGGCAACACTTAGTGAAAAATGACAAAGTGTTAGAACAGCTCCCCCTCAGCTAAATTCCTCATTTTTCACTAATTTCCACTCCCCCTTTGACATCAATGGCAAAGGCTGGGATCCGCATACAAAATTTATGCAAAAACTCTATATACATGGGCACATATATACAAACAATCCTTATGTCTTATCTACATGAACTTAAACACATCACCAAAAATGTTTTTCAATAGTGCCAATTCACTGTCCCAACTTTTCTTCATGCTATCCAAAACTGAAATATGACCACTGAATAAAAATGCCTATGACTCTGCCTTCTGTAGATCAGTGGGATCACTTGTCAAAGCAACAGCTTGAGCTTCTGACAATGCATTGAACATTGTTTTTAACTTAAGGGAAATCAGTCCCTGGAGCTCATACAATCTACTCATAACTTTAACATTTTCCTTCTGCAAATTACTCAATTTATCAAGCAAACTTACTACTTGACATTCTTTATTTAGTACAGACTCAGTTAAAGGACTATAGGACTAAGAGATGTTGGACAATTCAAGCTCTAATTCCTTAATCTTCTTCTCAATATCCTCAACAACTTTAGCCCGAGATAAACAAAATTTGTACACATCTCCTTCTTCAATGAGGGCATTTTGAATACTCTTTACACTAGTATCTAGCATAATTCTATCATTGTTAATTATTCTTTTTAGTTCACTAAATCTCTTATCATTAAATTCATTCTGGACTTTAACTTCTGTTGACTTCTAAAAACACTCAAAGTGAGTACTTACAAAATTTATCAGACTCTTCAACTGACCGGAGGGGGATGCTGATGAATCCTTCTGAAATGAAGGCATGATTTTCTCCAGAATGTCAGATGCAAGACCAAGCAACTCATTGTCTTCTATATGGAACTTTAAGATTTCCTCTTTGGCCTTAGCTTGTGCAAAAGAGGCCAACTTCATCTTCTGTACCGGTGACAGAGCATCAAAATTGATTAGACCTTGTATTATATCCAAATCTTCTACAACTTGTTTATCTTTCTCCAAAATTTCTTTCACTGCTTCTACAGTGTCTCTTGCCCAATGTGATGTTTCAGCTTTATGCTCATTAGGGCCTGCATCTTCTCCCTTTTTGGAGTTAGCCATATTGTCTTGCTTATCATTTTCATTCTTTTTCTCTACTTCTGCTCTCTCTACATCATCAGCAATGTCTTCTACATTCTTTTCCAAAGGATTTCAACATGCATCTGACTCAGTACATACCAGACCCACTCATCCTCACCGAAGGACAGAAACCCAATAACTTAAATGAAATGTTTGACTTGCAGCGCCTTATACTCAGGTTTAAGACCATGCATCTCATCCCTCAGATGATTCTTGAACAAATCTACTAACTTTAAATCCCCAAACTCATCTATGCTAGCATGAATATAAGCCCTAATATCTTCAACATGCAACACGACATGTGAAACATTTGAAAAGGCACCTAATGGATTGACCTCTACAGATTTGTGTGGATGCTTTTTGAATTTAGGTTGGGTCCTTTCGGTGATCTCAACAACCAATGGAGTAGCCATATCCAGAGATTGCAAATTCAAAGAGTTTCACAGAGAATGCCTTATTTCGCCAGTTAGGGTTAGCTGTCAAATTCACTTTTCGCACTTCAAATCTTTGAAATCTCAGCTTAGGTGCTCTTCTCCTTGTTCTCTTCAAATTCAAAGTGATTCAAATGTTGATAAAATGACCTTTTATGCTCCACAAAACCTAATTCGCCATTGTAATAAATGCTTTGCCCTAATTCATCCAGTTACACTATTTCTGAATACAGTCAATCTTCAATTGCTCCGCAATCAATCGCATTAGCTTCTTTTCTTCCATAAACTGCTTCAACAAATCTCAATAGGCTTCTTTATCTTCATTCATCATGCCAGATTCAAGCACCCACTTAATGGTAGGGGGAATTAGATTTTCAATGCAGCTCCCCCTGAGCCAGAGCTCCTGTTTCAATTCTCAGAGGAATTATTGTACCAAATTCCGATGCGGACCCATCACCAACATTCTTTTCATCTTTCTTCACCCATGTTTTGTTCATTTCATTCTGGATCTCATTCACATCTACTTTACCCTTGCCTTTATCTTATCTGTGCATGTTTTGGTTTCTATTTACAGGACCTTTTCTATCATCATTCCTGCTTCTGCAGAATCTTGCAATATGACCGGATCTATTACAATTAAAGCACACAACATTTCTTGGCTCATTTACTTGATTTCCTCTTGATCTACACTGATTAGCGATGTTTCCAAATCTATTGCATGCAAAACATTTTCCATTGAAAGAATTCATCATCATACTTTTGTATTCATTTGATCTATGACCATACCTTTCACAATTGAAGCATTGACTGGAGAAGGATGGACTACTTTGATTCATTCTACTTCTACACTAAGTAGCTCTATAACCAAATTTATTGCAATTGAAACAATTTCCATTGAAAGATGGATACCTTTGAGCATTAGTTTGTCTTACCAGAGGTCTTCTAGGTCTATTTCTCTGATTCCTTGATTTAGGATTTCTTTGACTAGATCCAGAGCTTTCACATTTCTCATATCCCAGACCATGCTTATCATCTACCATCTTCTGACTATCAAGCAACACTTCAAGTTTAGTTGAGCTTATCTTGAACTTCTCTTTGTATTCATTTGCAACTTCTAGGTCATGTTTAAGAATAACAATTTGCCCTTCAAGTTGTTCCTCATTATACCTGGTTTCTTGAAGATCAGACTCTAGATGGCCAATTATTCTTTCCAATCTACAGCACTCTTTTGTTCTTTCTTTCAGAGACTGATTCAGGTTTTCTTTAGTCTTCCTTTCCTCAATTTCCTTGGTTAGCCTCATTACCCCAGATTCTATTTCATGTTTTAGGACAACAGCTTCTTTTGCCAGCTTCTCACATTCCTTTGTCTTCTCCTTCAGAGCCCCATCCATGTCATTGTCTTCCTGCTAATTTACTAACTGTTGAAGTAGCTCCTTCCTCTTTTCCATAGATTTGCTCAGTTGCCCTTTTAAAGTCTTAATGAAATCCTCGGCATCTTTAAGGTTCTCTTGTAGTTCTTTGACTTATGCTCTGGATTGATCAAGATCTTCTAAAGCAACTTGGAGTTGTTCATTGATGCCATAAGAATACTTGAATGAACCCATTGAAACACCTGCCCAGATCTTCCTCAAGATGTTAAACTTCTTCCAAGGAACCTTGCTCTAATACCAATTGTTGAAATTGAGGAACACTGAGAGGGGGTGAATCAGTGTTCTGCAAAACTTATTATTATGTTCCTTTATCTTTTTACCACATACATTCAAAAGAAAGAAGCATGAACTTAGAAATAGCAACAACAAGATCATTACACATGAACACCAAGATTTTTATGTGGAAACCTAGTTAAGGGAAAAACCACGGTGGGGCTTAACCCAGAAGATTTTATACTCTATTAAAAGTATTACAAAATGGGAAGGCACATGCCTTTAGGCACACTGCCCAGAGCTCACTACTCAAAGGAGGCTCACTGCCTACAAGTTTAATTACAAAAAGTTCACTAGAATACTTGAACTAAAGAATACCATTTAATAATGCAAGATTATAGTTCCAGTTAGGATCAATATACCAACTTCACACACTTCATCTCTCACTGCCATGTTTTATTGTTCTTCCATGATCTGAGCCTCAAATCTCTACTTCTCACTTGATACTGCCACACTTCACACCTCTTATATCATATTAATACATCCATGCACCAAAATGCTTGCACCCATTGATTATATATATCTGCTATATGAAATTTCATCAACTGCAGTCGGCCTCAAGAAAACTTAGAGGCATTTTCAAGATCACTATTCTGTCGGTTGAATCCATGTACAAACATCAATGTGGATCATAACTTATGAATCTAAGTCACCACATATGTTGGCCAATACCACTGGATCTCATAAATCACTCAACCAACCACTTCTCTTAATCTGCACAAGGATCAAACACCAAGTCGGCCTGTTCTTCACCGAACTAGACTGTCTAACCGGAACTCGATACTCATATGCTTGTAACTTTCAATCCCTTCATCACCAGAGGCTAAAACTCTAGATTTAGGTAGCCCTGACATCCCTTAACATTCACTCAGATCTATAGCACAATATGATTACCTGTAGATAAATGTGGACCAAGATGTTGAACCCTATCATATGCTCTATTCCTGTCTATCTTGATTTAGACAAATCTGCAATATGACTTCCGGTATGATTAAATGATACAATGGGGATGTGTAAGATAGATTTAGTTGCCATCAATGACTACACCTAACATGCCTAGCAATGTCTCTTGCCAACAATTCACTCAATCAAATCTCATGATTGATCTTTTCAAACATTCAATCAATCACATCATCACATCATTCAAATCAGTTCTTCAAATCATCCACCATCCGCATGGTCGAACTACATCACCTCTGAGCTTTCATGTAGGCAAGGCCATCTTTGATGCACCCCCGAGGCATTAGGTCAGTCCCATAGGGCCCGTCCTATCAACTATCATAATAAGTCATCCCTTCATAAGATGGACACTTTGATCAGACTAAAGCAATCAATCTTTCAGTCAACACAATCCCAACAACAACAAGACAATCTATCCAATCAGTCAAACCAATCAATCACCTCGTGATAATCATATGTTACTATCAACCATCACATTCCTATACGGAATGGGGCATCGTCGAAACCAGGACTCTGCACCTTATATGACATGTGTCATTTCTAAAATTAATCATCAATCAAACCCTGGTGTTTCTCACATGGCCAACAACACTAGTATTAATCAATCATCTCACTTGCCTTATACATGATGTTGCATTGTCGAAACCAGACTAGGCATCTTATACAACATGATTCCTATCTTAAAACCAAGCCTTCTTAATCTAATCATGATCAATCAATCAAGCACATATCACTTGGCAAAAGGTCCAAATGGTTGTTGGTCTAGTCTGTTTTATTTAATTGGATTGTTTTGTAGTCTCGTTCTTATGCTTCTCAAGGCAGTCCCTAAGTGATGAAGAGAAGCAAGGATAGAGTGAGACCTTTTTCTTGATTGTTGTTTGCGGTTTGTCTTGGCAAAATGACTGGGGCAACTTGGTGCCTTGCGTGTGATCGAGATTCCATTAGGTGTGAAACAAAGAAATCCTATGCATTGAAAAGAATACATGTTTCCTTGCATAAGGACTTGCACACCTCACAGTTATCTCATCGCATGTTCCGACAAGGTATCACAGTTACTAGTCTGAGTTAGGCATTCCTTGTCTGCCATGTGCCTGTTTCACAAGGGACTACACTTTCCACCTTGGCCTTTGACATGCCATGGTGATTGTCATCCTTTGACATAATAAGTTCTATGATGATAACAAGAAAAAAATTACAAGTGAGAAGCTCAAAAATCTATCAAAGCAAGATCTCCTTTCCATTCTTCTAGCCAATCTTTCATTCCTCTACCATCTCTCTTTCGCATCTTCATTCCTCCACCTTCATTACATCCTAACATATCATTCATTTCTTCTATCCATTCTCCTATCTTTCTTCCTTCACCAATCCCTTTCATTTCAAGAGCCTACCCGTGTTTGTCCAACCCGCCTATCCTCTTGAGGGGGCATCATCATCCTATCCTTCCATCATCATCTTTTTCCTCTATCCATTTCCTTAACTTCTTTGAAATGATGTTACTCAACATAAATCACATCATCTCAAAGAGGGGAAAAATGTACACCTAAAAGTGTCCTTAGATCGCAGAACCCTAATTTCATCCACATTCTACCAATTTTCCCTAATTTGCCTCTATGGTTAAATAATTGATTTTAATTAATTAATTGTTTAATCATTCATGTCCTAATATCCCTTTTCACTTGCTTAATTAAATAAATTCCATTTGTTTAATTAAGGTTCACATGTCCCCTTCATTTGATTTAATCAAACAAATAAATCAAACCCATCACAATAACCCCTTCTCAAATAAATTAAATAAATGCATACAATTTATTTAATTTAAATCACATTTCCCACCTCACCATTTCTCTCAATTTAAAATTCATTTTATCCTCTAGTCCAGGGAAACCCTAATCATCCTCAACCCTTGATTTGGCTCCCAAGTCAATAATGAATCCTGGTCATTCCTTCAAATCAGCTCCTCTATAAAACAACCCATTCAGCTTCATTTTCACCTCTTAGAAGACATATTTTCATACTCTCTAATCTCACACAACTCTCCAACATCTTGCCATTCCCATGATCTTCTCATGATTGTGAAAAAATCTACAAATTTGAGAATAATAATGGAAGATTTAGGAGAATAATGGAGATGACACAATACTAGCTTAGATTCTATGTTTGTTTTATGTTTGTTTGATTGTTATCAAGGTTAGATTGCTCTCCATTGGGAGCTAGGGTTAGCTGTATTTTCATTTCTGCATGATTAGCTAGCTTTTCCCTGTCTTCACAAACATATAAACAAAGAGATTGTACAAGACATTGCAACATAACTCACACATACATGGAGTACTAAAAGCATACATCAGAATACACGTGAAAGACACGTAATACACCAAGGTAATACACACCACAAACAATGCATGTACATGCTTGACATGAAGCATACACATTAAGCATAAAGCATACACATAAGACACAAATAATACATAGAGAACACATGGAAAACATGATGAAGACACATAAGAAACAAGTTAAAACATAATGCATCAAACAAACAAACATAAGAATACACAAAGGAATAAACACACAAGGCATATGACTCTGACACTAGCTTGCTCTATCGCTAGGGGTCCTATGGAAAGAAGTGCCACTGTGGATCACAAACTATTAAGGACCACCAAATTACTAGGTGACCACGACAAGTCACATGAAGCACATGGGCTAGCCAACTACGTTGCACTAGGTGGTTCATGGACCAAAAAGGAAACATCACAGGCTAGTGAGGACCATCGAACCACTAGGTGAGTTCCAAGCCAACAAGTATGTAACCAAAAAGAGAGTATAGCGTGATGTATGCCCCCACCTGAACAACTGCTTTAAGGTAGAACAAACCATAAGATAGGAATGAGAGATTTCTAGAAGCAAAAGCCCATAAGATATGTGTTCCCAAAAACTACATTGTACAAAGGGGTTAACCCCACAAAAGGCAAACCAAGGCAATGCTACAGGTATGATACAAAATGGCTTGTGTATTCATGGTACTATGTTGAGCATAGCAACAATGTGCCACATAAATAAAAAACGTGTAAGTAAAGAGAAATAACACAAAGGGATCTACCTAACTGGCATCAGTATAGGAAGCGTTGTATCATAGCAGAATTCTCAAGACTATAATATATATATATATATATTCAGACCTGTCATCATCCACCAGCTAGTAGAACTATGGAGACAAAGGAAGAAATATCACATGAAATCAAAATAAACATCACTTGGGTCAACAAGGGAGAATGTCAAAACATCCTACGCCTTGAATTGTCCCCATATGACACAATAATAATACAAATTACTGTTACCTAATTGTGCTTTTTTGCCCAATCAGGTCAGGCTAGAACAGCACTGGTATTTGCTGCTTTGAAGAAGATAGGTTCAAGAGGAAAAGTGAAGAAAATTAAAGGCTCACAGCTAGCCCTAGAAGGCCTACTACCCTAGTGGAGGGCCATTCCGGTTATCACAATTACCAGAATCATGTAGCAACACAATTAGAGTTGCTACATGAGCCAGATAAGGATGGGAAGGACACCCTAACAGAGCAGGAGTTATCCTAAGACCGGCAAGAGAAGAGAAGCTAACCTATTAATTGCATGTTGTTTATATGGTCCATGCATTCTAGTTGATCCAATTATCAAATGAGAAAGGTACACAAATGTTTGCTAACATCTACTCATGATCATAAATAATTGTACCATGCAATCATTTTCAGTTTATCTTTATGCAATTGATTTATGAAAGGAGAAGTAATAGACAAATCATTGCATGAAATAACTATTTATATTCATAAAGAGAATGTGCTCATAGATTCCCACACAAGCCATGGGATTGACTATATAACGATGAAATGAAAGAAAACATCTACGTCTGAGATAAAGGAGTAAACATATAAAAGGGGAAAAGGGATCCGTCATTGCCTGAATGACGAACCCCATTGGTATCTGCACCATCTTCAAACCTACTATCAATGTCTTCATAGGTACCTGCAGGAGAGAATGAGGAGAAACATTAGAGCTCAAGATTCATTTTCACTCCTATATGTGACAATATCAAAATGTACATGTTACCTTTCATTAATCATCTAATCAGGAAGATAAAAGAGTTAAACAGTCCTTAGAATCAGTTATATAGCTATGATAGGATGCAATAAGGGTCATATCATCATCATGAGAGGCTATTAGCCTCTATATTCTCTCTAACTAGTTTGTTGAGTGTGTAGGCACAGGAACATGAAGATCACTAAAATGAAACAGCCATAGCAGTCTTCAGAGCTTAAAGGACAGTCATAAAGGAGCATCAAGAAGATGGCAGCAATTCAAAGGAAGCAGACTCAATGTAAGCAAAGCAATCAAATCAAACTAGAGAGCAGACTCCCCTTATTCTGAGATAATCATTTTTTGTGAAGACAATACATACATAAGAACAATCCAATTGCCATCAGGAGGATGTCTCATCTTGACTATCATGGGAGTTGCAGTCCACATCAAGGTCATCTAATAGTTAGCCCTGTAGTAGCAAAACCCATAGACTTGATAGAGATAAAAAATGTGGGATAAGAGAGAATGGGATGGTGGGTAGAATTTCAAAATCTAAATCTTGGTTTTAGTTAGCCTTGTCAAGAAAATCATGATGGAAGTCTATCATTAGAGGATCAGATAACAAAGAGGAGATGGAAATAATGGAGTTTGAAGACTCAATGTATGAAAACAAAAAAGGCTCAGTAAAAAGGGTTTTCAAAAGAAACAGAATAGTAGACACATCTCTGAGCAATCTCAAAGGTTTTTCACCCTATAAAATACAATCAAGGAGTATAGACAACAAACTAAAGTGTAGAGTATGCAGAGGGGTATGGACACTGTGGTAAATCAAAGGGATAGAAATAGTAGCATAGACTACGATAAGCTTTCATCAAGTCTACAATGCCATTCAAGATCAGTCTTAGGGTTTAGACGGTTGTCAGATACTAATACTTCCACCAAGTTATGTTCATTTTAAATGAATGATACACAAAGGACTGTTAAAAGATTGGATGGTCTACCTTGCTTCATAGTCATCTTTGTTGTCCCCAGAATCCCTGTCAAGATCATAAAAGGCATCTTATCAATACCATAAGTCTACAATGATTGTGTGGAAATACATTCACCATTAAGTTGACGAGAAGTCACCATAAGTTTTCGTAGTGTATCAAAGGTATGAGCAGGTTGACATTTCAAATAGTGGAATCAAACTTCAAAGAAAGGAATATTTCACTAAGAGCAACCAAATGCAGTCAATAATGAGCAAGGAAAGCAATAGCTACACAGCTGGAAGATCAAGAAAGATACTAATTACAATCCATTCAGCATCTACAGTTTGAGCTAACTGAGCATGAAAAAACATCTGCCATTTCTAGGCCTTCTGTTGGAAAATCGTACATTGTCAACAATTCAGAATGAAGAAGCAAACAAAATACTCTGTCATCTAGTTCTACAGCACAACCCACAACTTCTAAAGATTAAAGATCGGAGTATTCAAGGCAAGTAGGGTTTTTCATAGTTATCTCTTGAAATGCTTCACAATTTCCATAAGATTGAAGAGTAATTCAAATAAAACTTCACAGTAGTAAAGAAAGAGGAGAACCTAATCATTATCATAGAAACAGAAATGATAGAATGTCTCGGAAAGATCAAGATGAAAAGGGGAACAGAAGTCATGAAAAAGATAGGTAATAACTTGCATAACACATAGAAGAAAACCCTAACAAGGGTTACTACAGAAGTTTTCTTTCCTCTATTTCCCTCACCACAAAAGTAGAGAAAACAGAAGCTATACAACTAACTCACAGTTTCTTCATCAAAGAAGTGAAACCCTAACAATTTCAGAAAAGAGATTACAAAAACTCTCACATTCTTCTTCATGAAATGATAAGAGGAAAACAAATCTTTCCTTTATTTCATATATAGAAACCACAGGGAAAGTAAAGGAGCATGATATTCATAGTTTTTTACAGAAAGAGCAAGGAAACAAGGAAAAAATGCAGGTTTTACTATTTTCCTTTAAGATAGAAGATAGCCATAGCAAGTTTTGAAGTTACTTACCAGTAAAATATGAATGAGAGAGTTTCATAAAGATCTAAATGAGCATATGCAACAAAAGGCAGCAGTATGTCTGAGAAGAGGTGCTTACCAGCAAAAAGGGGCTTCAAAAACAGACAGAAGAGCCTCGCAACGAACAACATTCAGGAGCAAATGAGCCAAGTTCAAAGCCCTCCATGGCGGCACAAAGGAGAAGCAAATTTTGAAGAGATGAAGGGAATGATACCTTTAGGGTTTGGAAAGGTTGTTTTGTTGCTTGTTGCCCTAGCCTGATGCAAGATGGATTTTCTTAAGTCTTTTGACTTTTCTAAAAGAAAATCATTAAAAGAAATCAAATGGAGCCCAAAGGTCAAGACTTGAAATTGCTAATGCCTTGTGATGCATGATAAACCTGTGGGAGCCATAAGGAGATTATTAAGATTGGCGACCTTTTAAAAGTTCTTTTTTCAAAACCTTAAATCAATCAAGGATAAAAATAGGATTAAGGTTTGAAATTATATTAGCTATGATGGCTTGTAAGGTCTTCTTTGACTTTAGGTCAAGTTTTTGCATCATAGAGCATGTTTTGGAGCTTTTCTATAAGCCAAGGGCAAAAAGTATGATCAAATGTTTGAAAATCAGGGATGGAGTAGCTTTTTGAAAGGGTTGGAGGTCTAAGTCAAATGGACAAATCATGACACCCCTTCCTTTTTTGCACATTTAGTAGTTAAACATATTGTATTTATCACTTATTAAAGGTAATATTCTACAAATTACCTTAATATTTGTTACATAAAGCCCAGAATGAGACAATTACATAATACCTATTAAGGTAAATTAATTAATTGCCTTTAATACTTGTTAAGATAGCTATATTTGCCTCTTAAACATGCAAAAAGAGAAGAGGAGTTAAACTGAGCTTGCAAACTCATGCAGGAGGTCCTTTTGTTTCTCTTTTTTACTTTTGGTCAAATAGGCTATTTTTGGGAGTCTTTTTGGTCTAACACCTTGAGAGGAGGAGTTTTGAGCTAAAATAGCTCAATTTGGAGCAATTATGAGGTCTCTAATTTAGGCATTTTCCTCTTGCTTGCCCAACAACTGAGAGTTGACTATTTCTGAGGTTGAGGATCACTTTCCAACCTATTCATGCATCAGTTAGAGTCCAGTTAGACAGGAGATGACTTCCCATTGGCTTTTTGGGAGAGCTTTTTGTATTATAGGAGAAAAAGCTTATGCTTTTTCTCAGTTCTTATTTTTTTCTTACCTTGGCACATTGCAGAGATAGATTTTCAGTATTGTAACTCAGCATTTTATAGATTTTATACAGTAGCAGCTTCATTCTTCAGCATATTTACAGTTATTATAGAGGTGTTCCTACCATTTTTTAATAAAATCAGGTGTTTTCCTACTCAAATTTAGGTGTCTTGTTCTTTTTTGAGTGATTTGGATGAAAGTTTATTGTGTTTTAAACATCAAACCTTTAAATTTATGTCTCAGTCATTAAGGCATTAATATAGAAAAAGCAATTCATTATCACAAGTTATAGGTTGTCCAAGTGATTTTTCTTATATTTCTAAATTGTGAAAATACCAGTTTTCCTTCAAAGAAGATAGAAGTTTTCAAGCCTTTCTATGAAATATTTATGTGTTAAAGTTACCCAGACTGAGCTATGTGAACATATCTATTAAGAAATAGTTGTGAATCAGGTTGTAGGTTAGAATACAATCATTGGTACATCACCTCTTAGGATCATTTCAATTTCATTATTTACCTTTCTATCTCTTTTCCTTGAAAAATACTAGATCCAGGAGGATTTTAAAGGGAGGTGGCTCTTCCGGAGGTTCACTTTCACTATAGACAATCCACAGTCTAAAAGTGATCCAATGTGTCATGGGATTGGTAGGCTTAGTGCTTAACAAGGGTGCAATCCTTCATGACAACAGTTTTTGGCACACTCACTGGGACTCTGAAATGAATTTTAGGCCAATTGAATATAATTTTTCTTTGTTGTTTTGGTATGCACAATAGAGTTTCAGTCTTTTTGAGGTAAAAACAACATACCTAGCAGCTCTATTCTTTTGATTTTGTAGATCTAGTGCAGATAGCACATGAGAAGGATCCAAACAAGGGGAATTTCAACTCCATTTGAGTAGTTGTAGCTGTCACCCCCAAGAAGAAGAGGTAGAATAGCAAGGAGAGCCCCTAGTCCAATAGGGAGAACTTGTTCTACTCCTCCAAATCTCAGGCCTGCAAGGTTTTTTCAAAGAAATTGGGTACTAAACAGACAAGTACAAGCTACACAACCTCCACCAATGGCAAGACAGTTGTCTTTTGTGACATTTAATGGTGGCAGCCCATTTCTACTTGGACAGCATGATGATATTCCGGTAGCCACTCTTAGGAGCTTGCCTTTCTTCACCAGTGAAGATCAAAGTTTTACTCCCATAGAACATATCAAAGATGTGGCTACTTTGTGTTCAGTTCATCATATAACATAGGAGAATGTTGCAGTGAGACTTTTTCTTGCATCTTTGAAGGGTAAGGCACTTCAATGGTTTAGAAGCTTGGTTATAGGTTCAATCACCACATGGGATCTATTAGGTAAAGCTCTAAATAAATAATTTGAAGACAAGTCTGACAACCTATCATTGGTTGAACAACTGAGTATAATAAAGAGAGCTCCACAAGAGAAGATGGCATATTTCAACTTTCATTTTCAAAGGACATGGGACAAAATACCAACAACGATAAGGCCTACTACCAATCATGCTTTCTTGTATTTTTTTAAATCTCTAAATAGTGATATTGTAGTAATGGTTCAATCAATGGGTGGTACAACACTACCAGATGCTTATGATGTTGCCATAAAGGCTGAAAATAGCCTAATTCAAGCTGGTAAGATAGCCCCGAGACCACCAATGCCTATTTTCCTAGAAGTACAGCCACCTGTCCCATCGTAAATCCCACCTATTACTGTTGTACCTATTGTACTAGCTCTAAATTATCAAGTAACTACTCAGATAAAAGTTGTCCCAGCCCCATCCTAGGAGTTTCAGGAGATTAAGGGGTTATTACAAACAATTGGCAATGAGTTGGTGAATATTAAAAAGTAGCCAAACCAGGTTTATAGACCTTATCAAGCTCCATATTAGGTCCAGCAGTAGTCTAACCAGAAAAATAGACCTTCATACTAGGTTGATAACCAAGGCCAAAGAAGCAATTTTAACACAATACCATATCAACCCTATAACCAGCATGTTGCCAACTCTTCCAGGGAGTTAGTTCCAATTTAGAATAATATGGCATAGGAGTATGACTGGTGTTACCCATGCAACCAGCCACATAACCAATCAACTTGCTCAAATAGCATGGTAAATCAGGCCTTAATGGTGTAAAATAACGTTGTTGTCTGACAAAACATAGTACAAGAAAACCCAGAATAGTAGGTTTCTCATCTTGAACAAGAGTAGCCTAATGCAACATTTATGAATTAGAAAGGTGAGGAGTTCTAAGGGGTTAATCATACACAGGGGCAAAACCAATCAACCTAGTTCATAGCAGCCAATACCAAGGCCAAAAAGAGAGCCATTGATATAGGGCAGCAAGCTGGTAGAGGACAAAATCAAGCTCAAACAAGCCAGTAAGGTGTTGTTGGTCCATCATACCCACCAAATGTTCAAGTTTTACCAAGAGGATAGCCTATTTCAAACAGGGATCAACCAAGAGCGCAGCCACAGTCAGTACAACAGCAAGTAGATTCTGCTGTTGCAAGAGGACAACCTAAGGTTGGTACATTTCCTTTCAATATTTTAGAACATATGAAGAAAGAAAATGTAAGCATGTCAATGTGGGATTCATTGTCTCTTCCAGGCCAAAAAGACTTGTTGCAAAAAGCATTATCTAATATCTCTATGACCAAAGAATCCAATCAAGACCAACCTAGAGACCAGCCTAGAGTTGTACTTGCAAATGATTCCCCAGTCAAGAATGAATAACAAACTCATGATGTCAAACAAACCCCATTCTATGTTTCACTAATTATTGGTAAACACCCAGTTCACAACTGCATGATTGATTCAGGTTCCAGTAGTTCAATAATGCCTAAAAAGATAGTAGATAAGTTGGGTTTGACTTATGAACCACTATCCAAAGTAGTAGTACAGCTAGATGGTACATCCATCAATACCATTGGAGTCATCAAGAACCTGGGTCTTGCCTTGCATGCTTGCCTAAATTTTTCAATTCTACAAGGCATATATGTTATAGACCTACCCCCGTGCTTTGCCTTATGCTTTTCTAGGGATTTCAAAACAAATTTAGGAGCTTATTTGTCAGTTGATTGGTCACATATGTGTTTTAGGACAAGATATGGCACAAGAGTAACTGTCAAATCTAAACCCATTGCCAAAGATCATATTGAACCTTATGTTCCTAGTGTTGTCAATGCCAATCTGACCTATCATGAAGAGGAACAGCCTGTTGTCCAGGACAATGATACCCCAATAGATAGCATTGTTGATTTGTTCTTAGATGAATGGGCATCTGAAAACCATGAAGATAACCCTTACAAACAAATGGAGGAAGCTGGATTAGGAGTTTACATGATCCATGAGCATAATCAGACTTTTCCTAACCTCGTGAAAGAGGAAAAATAGAAGGAACAACAATCAGAACAGTAAGGTAATGACTTATGGCAGTTGTGTTTTGATGGTGCAAGAAGTAAAATTGGTGTTGCTGGTGGAGCCATGCTCATTTCCCCTAAAGGTGAGAAATACTGTGCAGCCTTTAGATTTGCTTTCAGTTGTACTAACAATACAGCAGAATATGAGGCACTCATCTATGGTTTAGAATGGGCCAAAAAGAAAAATGTCAAGTGTTTATAGGTATTTGGTGATAGTGAATTAGTTGCCAACCAAGTGAGTAATGTAAATGTCACCAAAAATGACTTACTTAAGTCATATAAGCAAAAAATATGAGATTTAACTAAAGATTTTGATGCTTTTAACCTGTTGTACGTGCCAAGAAACCAAAATAATCAGGTTGATAAGTTAGCAGCCATGGGAGCTAAGTTTGATATCCCAAAAGAAATTAGAAATATTAAACAACAACATTATGTCAAAGTGGTTTTGAGACCATTAGTCCCAGATAACAACATCCATTGGCAAGTGTTCGAGAGTGATGAACAGATTGCCAATTTCCTCATTGAAGAGGCTGAGTTTTTAGCTGGAAACTAGTAGAAACTACAACAGTAGTTTGGAGATCAAATTTTCCAACTCAAGACAAACAAGCTGCCAAAAGGTTTTGTCACCTTAGAGTCAATTTTTAATTTAGATGATCAGCTGAGAAGAGAAAAGGCCAACATACTGATCAAGGAGGAACATATGAATCTGTTAAGATTTTCAAAGCCAAACTCCTCAAGATGGGAAAGGTATGTACTGAAGAAGATAAGCATGCATTTGTTTTATTATGTCAGGAATATGATGACATTTTTGCTTGGGAATACAAAGATCTAAAGGGTTTTAATCCAGAACTAGCACAATATACCATTGAGCTAGAACCAGATGCAAAACTAGTGAGGCAAAAGAAAAGGCCTCTTAATCCCAAGCTAGAAATTCTTATGAAAATTGAGCTTAATAAGTTGATTCAGAGCAGCATTATATTTCCCATCAAGAACACATTCTGGGTGTCAAATTTGGTACCTATGAGGAAGACAAATGGTGAAATCAGGTTGTGTGTTTATTTTAGGGACTTAAACAAAGCCTCATTAAAAGATCATTATCTGTTGCCTTCAATGTGTTGGCAAGACACACTACTACGTATAACAAGTGTTGTCATTGATGGCAACTAAGACTATTCCACACAGTCGCATAACATAACTTGCTCATACCGGAAGTCAAAACAAGAATTTATCTAAGTCCAGGTTGACAGAAATAGGGCATGTGACAAGGTCCGGTATCTTGGTCAAGATCTCTCCAATGGTAAATCATAATGTGCTATGGATCTAAGGGAGTCTTAATGATTGTCAGGACAATCTAAATCCAAAATTTTAGCCTCTGGTGATGAAGGATTCAAAAGTTATTAGCATCTGAATACCGGGTCCTAATATGACAAGACGGTTCAGTGAAGAACAGGCCAACTTGTGTTAGATCCTTGTGAGGATCTAGTAGAAGTGTTTTGGTGAGTTGTGTATGGGATATAATGTTAGTGGCCAACATAAATGGTGACCTGCAAGTGTTATTTCTGGTACACATCAATATTGATGTATGGATTCAGCTGACAAAACAGAGTACTTGTATTGTTAAGTTCTTCATAAGGTCGACAGATAGGTGATTGAGTTTGTTGATGCGGATATATATAACTGATGGATTCGAGTGATGTGAGTGTGAGAGTGATGCGAATATGGTGTAAGTGTGAAAAAGGCAGATAGAAGTACAAAAGAGAAGAGATCTGAGGTCCAAATTATGGTAGAGCAGTAAACGGGGTAGAATAAAGATGAAGTGTGTAAAATTAGTATTATGTGCTTAACCGAAACTAAATTCTTGCATTGGAAGATGCTACTTATCACTTCAACAATCTGTAATCCTTTTGTAGACATTCTTGTAGGCAGTGAGCCTCTCTTGAGCAGTGAGCCCGAATGCATGTGCATTCCCCTTTTTTAATACTTTTAACAAAGTATAATCTTTGTGGGTTAACCCCCACCATGGTTTTTCCCTTAACTGGGTTTCCACGTCAAAAAATTCTTGGTGTCAAGTATAATTTATTTGCTTCTGCTCATATGTTGTTGATTCATGCTTTAATGTTTTCATCATTAATGTGGTTTGAATAAAAGGGAAGAATTAATTGCTACAAGTATAAAGGTTTTAAGACAACTGATTCACCCCCCCTCTTAGTTGTCTGCCCTATTTCCAACAATTGGTATCAGAGAAAGGTTCCATGAAAGAAGCCTAACAGCTTGAGGAAGATCTAGGAAGGAGTTTTAATGGGTTCACTCAGAGAACAACTTCAATTGGCTTTAGAAGATCTTGATCGGTCCAAAGCAGAAATAGATGATCTGAAAGTGAACCTCAAAGATGTTGATGATTGCATTGACTTGATAAAAGATAAACTAAAGAAATCAATGGAAAAAAGGAAAGAACTACTTCATCAGCTAGCTAATCTTACTAAACAAAATGGCATGAATGAGGCTTTAGAAGAAAAGACAAAGGAATGTGAGAAACTGACAAAAGAAGTTTCTATTTTAAAACATGAGATGGAATCTAGGGTAATGAGGCTAACCAAAGAAATTGAGCAAAGGAAGAAGACTGAAGAAGACCTAAATCAAACTCTAAAAGAAAGAACTGAAGAATGTTGCAAATTGGATAGAATAGTTGGCCATCTATAGTCTGATCTACAAGAAAGCAGAGACAATGAGAGAGAACTTGAGAGGCAAATTGTCATTCTCAGACATGACCTAGAAGTTGCAAATGAATACAAGGAGAAGTTCAAGATAAGCTTAGCTAAACTTGAAGCATTGCTTGAAAGTCAAAAAAAGGCTAATGACAAGCATGGCCTTGGATATGAGAAAGGTGAAAGCTTCGGATCTGAACAAAGAAATTTTCAACCAAGGAATAGGAGAAATAGACCTAGAAGACCTTCGGTAAGACAGCCTAATGCTCAAAGATATCCATCATTCAATGGAAATTGTTTTAATTGCAATAAATTTGGTCATAGAGCTACTCAATGTAGAAGCAGAGTAAATCAAAATGGTTCATCCTTCTCCGGTCAATGCTTCAAGTGTAAGAGGTATGGTCATAGATCAAATGAATGCAAAAGTATGATAATGAATAACTCCAACAATAGAGGAATTGGCAACTCTTTCAATGGTTACTGCTTTATTTGCAATGGATTTGGACTCATAGCTAATCAGTGTAGATCAAGAGGAAATCAAGTATATAAGCAAGGAAATGTTGTGTGCTTTAATTGCAATAGATCTGGTCATATTGCAAGATTCTGTAGAAGTAGGAATAATGAAAGAAGAGGTCTAGTAAACAGAAAATCAGATGAACAAAGACAAGACAAAGGCAAGGGTAAAATTGATGTGAATGAGATCCAGAATGAAATGAGCAAGACATGGGTCAAGAAAAGTGTTGTGATTAATAGTAATGGGTCCGCACTGGAATCCGGTGTTGATAATTCCTCCAGGAATTGAATTAAGAGCCTTGGCTCAGGGGAAGCTGCAATAAAATCTAAAATCCCCAACCAGTAAGTGGGTGCTTGAATTTGGCACAATGAGAGAAAATAATTTGGATTATTATACATCATTTGAAAAGATTACAGAAAGATAAAAAGTGGATATGACGATTTGCGGAGCAATTAATGATCGACTGTATGCAAAAATAGTGTAACCGGATGTGTTAGGGCAGAGCATTTATTACAAAGGCAAAGTAGGTTTTTGCAGAGCATAAAAAGGTCATTCATTCTTCATTTAAATCACTTTGCATTCAAAGATAGCAAGAAGAAGAGCATTTGACCTAAGATTTCAAAGGATTTGAAGTGCGACTAGCAAATTTGTCTGCTAACCCTAACTCCATGGAATAAAAAGGTATTTATCTACGAAGCCTTGAATTTGAAATCTTTTGCAATGGCCACTCCTCTTGTTGTTGATATTACTGAAAGGACTTGGCCAAACTTTAAGAACCATCCATACAAATCAGTCAAAATTAAACCTTTAGGAGCATTTTCTGGTGTCCCATATGGAGTTCTGCATGTTGAGGATATTAGGGCATACATCCACTATAGCGTAGATAAATTTGGAAATCTGAAACTCTTGGATTTGTTTAACAACTACATAAGGGATGATAGCTATGAATTAAAATCGGAATACAAAGCCCTAGAAAGCAAACATTTTCTGCAAGTCATTAAATTTCTAACATTTGATGAGAATAAGTGGGTTTGATATATCTTGAGCCGAATACATGATGAGTTCATATGGCTATTGAAACCATTCAAGATTACAAAGGATGTTATCAAGATTATAACTGGGTTAAATTCAACTGGTGGATTACCCATGTTGAAGGTTGTGAAAAACTAGACAGTGACTGATGCTACCGGTGCCAAGTTTGACAAAAGGGAAATGACCATCAATGATATTATAGAACTAGATGTTAAGTTTGCCTCTATGGTGATTGGCTACAAGATTTACCACTCCAGCAAGAAGAATTTTGTCTCTGGAACTGCCATATATGCAGCATATAAAATGTTGAAAGAAAATGTAGATTATGACCTATGTGAGCTGTTGCATAACCAACTAATTGAAAATTTGAGCAAAATCAAAAAGGATAAGAAAAGCACCTTTAAATACGGTTCCCTAGTTATATGTTTGTTCTTCTATTTTATGAATGAAGTGCCTGGAGTACAAGGTGTGTACTGGACAAACGACAGACCAGTTACATGGCAAATAAGAGATCATCTACTCAGCATTGGAGGCTCAAGTGTACAAAAGACTGCAATCTAGGGTTACTTTAAAAATTTTAAAAATATGATGCATTCTAGGGAAAGAATCCCCAATTCAATAGTTGAGAAATACAAGGATGAAATCTATTTTATGGTAGACATTGATCAATGCCTAATGGAGGTTGTGGAAACTAGAACTATATGGATTATGCCTATGGGCTATGAGGTTAATGAGAAGATCTTGGACATGTATGCTCAACATCTTTTGAGCAAATCAAAAGACACCTCTGTTGAAAGGTTTGGAACGTATAAGGAGCTAAGTCTAAAATTGCATGTTGAGCTCAAACAACTAGAAATCAAGAGAAAAGTTTAGAGGCAAGTTGAAAGCTATGCTGAGAGCATTGGCCTAACCAAGGAAGCAGTGAAGAAAAATAAGAAAGAATTGAAAAGGATGAAAAGGAGAAACAGGATAAGAAATAAGAAGATGCTCCGGTGGAATCATCCTCCACTTCAAGAACTACTAGAAGCTCTATTGTTGCCTCTATTCCCCTTAAACCTACAAAACCATAAGACAAATCATCTAGTGAGGAAAAGAAAAGAACAAAAGTAATGGAAAAAAGGCCATATGGAAGTTTGGAAGAAAAGAATGAAGAGAAGACAGATACATATGATGAACTTAAGGAGCTAAAGGCCACAGGTGCTAAAGTTGTTAAAGTATCAAAAGAGAAGATTTCTAGGAGCAAGAAGACAATAAAGAGACAAAAATCAAAAGCTGATGCTGAGAAGAAAATTCCCTCTATGAAAAGCATTGTCAAGAAAATCACTGTTGAAGGGAACTTAAAACCATTAACTAAATTCTATGATCTCTGCAATAACATTGACAAAAGACTCTTGGAAGAAGCTACTATCAAGTACCTAAATGTGTTCAATCGAGCAGTGGTAGAAATTTTATCAGAAGTTCCAAAAGGTCTGAGGGATATATTGGAAATTAGGAAAGAAGTTGCCAAGGTAAAAGATATGGAGTTAAGAGAACATGTACTGACCACTCTATGTTTGGTAATCTCCAGCAGAGAAGCAGACAAAATCTTCAAAGAAGTCAAAAATGAATTCATGAGTAAAACAAGAATGAATAAACTAATGATTGGAGAGATAGATGAAATAGTTCAAGAAACTAAACAAATTTTGAGAAAAGTTTTGGACAAGAACAAGTTCTTTGTTGTGTCTGATGAGCCTGCTGATGACACACCAGTCGTGCATGAAGAAGAGCAACAGAAGGATGAGCAACAATATGGAATAGATGACTCCTCAGTTTTGAAAGTGGAGAAAATAAACAATGAAGATATAAAAATGGTGGATAAAACTGATGATGCACGAAATACTCTAACTCCTCCTGATCAATCCAGAAAAGAAGACAATGATGAGAATACGGCTGCTACACAAGATCCTCTGGAATAGATTTCAAATTGTGAGGAGAAAGGAAAGAATCCCACTACAGATGACACAGAGAAAGGTGAAGTAGAGAAAGAAGAAGAAGTCAAAGGTAAAGAAGATAAAGCAGAAGAAGATGGTGCAAATGTTGATGCACCCAAACAAAATAGTCCTGTCACTAAGAAAATCCAAGGAAAGGAAGGTGGTCCAGAAATTATGACAAGAGACACTGCAGATGCAGCGAAGAGTTTTTTGAGTAAAGAGATGATAGAGTTTGATGAACCTGAACTGATTCAAGGATGACTCAACCTAGATACTTTCTCTTTGGTCTAATTAATGAAGATAGCATCTTTCACACAAGCCAAGGCAAGAGAAAAGGTATTGAAATCTCACATAGAGGACAATGAGCTGCTAGGCCTTGCATCTGGTATATTGGAAAAGATAATGCCAACATTCTAGAAGAATCCATCTAATTCTCCCTCCAAAAATCTAAAGAGCCTTGTAAATTCTGTAAGTACACACTTTGAGTCCTTTGAAAAATCTGCAGAAGTTAAAGTTCAGAATGATTTTAATCTCAAAAGATTTGATGCACTCAAAGGCATGATTGGGTTAGATAGATTAGTGTTAGATAACAGTATAAAGAGTATTCATAATGCTCTTTCAGAATGAGGCAATATATATAAGTTTTGTTTATCTACTCCTAAAGTCATAGAGGATATAGAAGATAAAATAAAGGACTCCAAACAGAAATTGTCAAGTATGTCCCAAGCTTTTGATCCGTTGACAGTATCAATGGCAAGTAAGGAATGTCAAGAAATCAGCCTGATGGAAGAAATAAAGAAGTTGACAAGAGAAAAGGAGAACATTAAAGCAAGAATGGGTGAGCTTCGAGGACTGATTTCCCTTAAGATAGAAGCAACGTTCAATGCTATGACAGAAGCCCAAATTGTTGCACAAATAGGTGATCCCATTGACCTCCGGAAGGCTGAAGCACAAGCAATTTTGCTCAATGGCCATAATTCAACTTTGAATAGTATGAAGAAGAGTTGGTATATAGAGTTGGCCCTGCTGAAAAATATTTTTGGAGATATACTTAAGTATATGTAAATACAACTTAAAGGATTGGTTGTAAATATCTGGCACTATATACAGAATTTTTGGGTGAATTTTGGTTTACGGATTCCATCCTTTGTCATTGATGTGAAAGGGGGAGTGAAGAGTAGTGAAAAATGAGGAATCTAGCAAAGGGGGAGCTTTGGAAATAGTGGAGAGCACAAGGGTACAGAGTAAGGGGGAGTAGCTCCAACACTTAGTCATTTTTCACTAAGTGTTGCCATCAATGCCAAAGGGGGAGATTGTTGGTAAGAGACACTGCTACGCATAATAGGTGTTGTCATTGATGGCAACTAAGACTATTCCACACAGCTGCATAACATAACTTGCTCATACCAGAAGTCAGAACAAGAATTTATCTAAGTCTGGGTTGACAAAAATAGGGCATCTGACAGGGTCTGGTATCTTGGTCCAGATCTCTCCGGTGGTAAATCATAATGTGTTGTGGATCTGAGGGAGTCTTAAGGATTGTTAGGACAATCTAAATCTAGAATTTTAGCCTCCAGTGATGAAGGATTCAAAAGTTATTGGCATCTAAGTACCGGGTCCTAATATGACAGGACAGTTCAGTGAAGAACAGGCCAACTTGTGTTAGATCCTTGTGAGGATCTAGTAGAAGTGTTTTGGTGAGTTGTGTATGGGATATAATGTTAGTGGCTGACATAAATGGTGACCTGCAAGTGTTATTTTTGGTACGCATCAATATTGATGTATGGATTCAGCTAACAGAACAAAGTACTTGTATTGTTAAGTTCTTCATAAGGCCGACAGATAGTTGATTGAGTTTGTTGGTGTGGACATATATATAACCGATGGATTCAAGTGATGTGGGTGTGAGAGTGATGTGAATATGGTGTAAGTGAGAAAAAGGCAGACAGAAGTGCGAAAGAGAAGAGATCTGAGGTCCAGATTATGGCAGAGCAGTAAACAGGACAGAATAAAGATGAAGTGTGTAAAATCAGTATTATGTGCTTAACCGGAACTGAATTCTTGCATTGGTAGATGTTACTTATCAGTTCAACAATCTGTAATCCTTTTGTAAACATTCTTGTAGGCAATGAGCCTCTCTTGAGTAGTGAGCTCTGGGCAGTGAGCCCGAATGCATGTACATTCCCCTTTTTGTAATACTTTTAACAGAGTATAATCTTTGTGGGTTAACCCCCACCATGGTTTTTCCCTTAACCAGGTTTCCACGTCAAAAAAATCTTGGTGTCAAGTGTAATTTATTTGCTTCTGCTCATATGTTGTTGATTCATGCTTTAATGTTTTTATCATTAATGTGGTTTGAATAAAAGGGAAGAATTAATTGCTGCAAGTATAAAGGTTTTAAGACAACTGATTCACCTCCCCCTCTTAGTTGTCTACCCTAATTCCAACACAATGGAGCAAATTTTTCAAGTTGTATCAGGTTTTGAGAGGTTCTCATTGTTGGATGGATTCTCAGGTTATAATTAGATTTTGAATAAGAGGATCAGTTCAAAATAGCCTTCACAACAAAATGGGGTACCATGGATTACAAGAAGATCCCTTTTGGGCTATCAAATGTTGGAGCAACCTATCAGAGAGCCATGGATATGGCCTTTCATGGTATCATGAAAAAGTTTGTATTGGTTTATTTAGATGATATTACTGTATTTTCAAAAGATACAAAAGATCATTTCTTTCATTTGAGATTGGTTTTCAATAGATGCAGAGAGTATGGTGTCTCTCTTAATCCAAAAAAATGTATCTTTGTTGTCCATGAAGGTAAGCTTATGGGTCACATTGTTTCCAAACATGGGATCACAATTGATCTAGAAAGAGTAAGTGTCATTTCATCCTTACCCTTACCAGCTCACAAAAAGGGATTGCAAAGCTTTTTAGGGAGAATCAACTTTGTAAGAAGATTTATTCCTAACATTTCCAATTTTTAAAGCCTCTAACATCTATGCTAAAAAAGAACATGGCTTTCAGTTGGACCAAGGAAGGAAAAAATAGTTTTGAGGACATCAAGGCAGCAATAGCAGCAACACCAACATTGATAAATCTAGACCTTTCAAAGGATTTGATACTATATGCTTATGGAGGCATAGATACTATTTTTGCTATGCTGACACAGCAAAACAAAGACAATCAGGAGAAGCCAATTGCCTTTTTCAGCCAAGGACTAGAGGGCTACGAATAGAGGTATTCATTTGTAGAAAAACATGTACTTGTTGTTATTAGGAGCCTCAAAAAATTCAAACATATGGTCTCTAACAATAAGATTCAGCTGATGGTTGCCCATCCTAGTGTTAATAAATTCTTATTAAGTAAGGATTTAGGAGACAAAAGGGATGAATGGGTAACAAAGGTGATAGAGTACGATGTGGATATCAAGGTTACTAAGCCAGTTAGAGGTAAGGGGTTGTGTGAATAGCTTACTGAAAGTGCAAAAATTGAGAAAGAATTGCAAAAAAAGTTGTATTAATGGTTGATAACAATTCACAACCTATTGTCCCAGCAAATGGCACTAGCTGGACACATGAAATGGTCCATTACTTGCAGACCGGTGAGTACCCAACTAGGCTAAATGTTGCTAAAAGTAGGTATTTCAGGTTTCAAGCCATCCCATAAGTTATTTTGAATGATACCTTGTTTAGAAAGGACTAAAATGGTGTACTTTTAAGGTGCATACAATTAGACCAGATCGAGAGAATCTTGCATGAATTTCATGATGGACCAGTTGGTGGTCATTTTGTACCCCAAACAACAGCCTTGAAGATCATGAAGGCTAGGTTTTATTGGCCGTCTATTTTTAAAGATGTGCATGTATGGGTGAGAAAATGTGTGAAATGTGTTGTATTTGCAGGCAAACAGAAGTTGGCAGCCTTGCCTCTACAGCCCATCTCAATTGATCAACTTTTTACTAAGTGGGGCCTTGATTTCATTGGAGCCATTAAACCACCATCTAGTTCTGGACACAAATGGGTGTCAATAGGTACAAATTATTTCACCAAGAGGACAAAAGTAGTGGCCTTGAAAGAGGAAAATTAGAGTGTTGTTTTAAATTTTTATGAAGACTTAATAGCTAGGTTTGGTGTACGAGATTCTATTATTTTATATAATGCCTTAGCTTTTGTTGGCATGAAACTAACCGACTGGTCCATTAAGCATGGTGTTTATTTAAGTACTTCTTCAAACTACTACCCTCAGGGGAATGGACAAGTTGAGTCCACTAATAAGAACCTAATTAGGATTACCAAAAGGACTATAGAAGACAACCAGAGGACCTAACATTCAAAGCTGAAATTGGCCTTATGGGCTGATAGAGTGACTCTTAAGAGGTCAATAGGTTAGTCTCCATTTATGCTTGTGTATGGGAGGGAAGCCAAGCTCCCCATTTCAGCTAAACTCCTAGCTTTAAGCCTCATGAAGGAGCTTGAGATGATGGAAGATGGTCCTATGGAGGTACGGTTGGTTGAGTTGTTAGAGCTGGAAGAAACAAGAAAAAAACTGCACAACAATTGGAGATGCATCAAATGCAAATGAAGAGGACATTTGATAAAAAGGTAGCACCTAGACACTTCAAGGAGGGAGACATTGTCCTCAAGTGGGATAAGTTAAAAAGTAGACCTGGTAAGCACAAGTTTGATGCTATGTGGGGTGGCCCATTCATGATTGTTGAGTGCAAACAGCATAATACTTTTCAGTTGGCCAATATGGAAGGAGAGGTGTTACCTATCCCAGTCAATGCGATTCACCTCAAACACTTTGTCTGAGGAGCAAGAGTTTGCAAATGTATCATAGTAAAGTAGATGTTTCAATTAATAAGTGTTGATTACGCATTCATTTCAGTTCATTTTTTTGTTTTCAAAGAAGTGCTACTGCACAGTTTGCTGGCCCTGTTTGGACCCAGCCTTGTTTTGTTGTTGTTTAGCTTTCTAATAGCTGAGTTTTAAGAGGTTTTCAAAGTTGTAAAGGCCAAGGAGAGACTCTATTACCCAATGGATATGCTAGGTGATTGGTCATGAGAGTTTTAGCAAGCAAAATTGGCATAGAGGTCGCCAAAAATGTTACCTAATTGTGCATTTCTGCCCAATCAGATTAGGCTAGGACAACACTAGTATTTGTTGCTTTGAAGGAGATAGGTTCAAGAGGAAAAGCAAAGAAAATTAAAGGCTCACAGCCAGTCCTAGAAGGCCTACTACCCTAGTGAAGGGCCATTCCGGTTATCACCATTACCAGAATCATGTAGAAGCTCAATAAGAGTTGCTACGTGAGCCAGTTAAGGATGGGAAGGACACCCCAACAGAGCAAGAGTTATCCTAAGACTGGCAGAAGGAGAGAAGCTAACCTATGAATTGCATGTTGTTTTTATGGTTCATGCATTCCAGTTGTTCCAATTATCAAATGAAAAAGGTACACAAATGTTTGCTAACATCTACTAATGATCATAAACAATTATACCATGCAATCACTTTTAATTTATCTTTAAGCAATTGATTCATGAAAGGAGAAGTAATACACAAATCATTGCATGAAATAACTATTTATATTCATAAAGAGAATGTGCTCATAGATTCCCACACAAGCTGTGAGATTGACTGTATAATGATGACATGAAAGAAAACATCTACATCTGAGATAAAAGAGTAAACATATAAAAGGGAAAAAGGGATCCGTCATTGCCTTAATGACAAACCCCATTGGTGTCTGCACCATCTTCATATCTACCATCGATGTCTTCATAGGTACCTGCAAGAGAGAATGAGGAGGAACGTTAAAGCTCAAGATTCTTTTTCACTCCTATATGTGATGATATCAAAATGTACATGTTACCTTTCATTAAGAATCTAATCAGGAAGATAAAAGAGTTAAACAGTCCTTAGAATTAGTTATACAGATATGAGAGGATGCAAGAAGGGTCATATCATCATCATGAGAGGCTATTAGCCTCTATATTTTCTCTAACTAGTTTGTTGAGTGTGCAGGTACAAAAACATGAAGATCACTAAAATGAAACAGCCATAGCAGTCTTCAGAGCTTAAAGGACAATCATAAAGGAGCATCAAGAAGATGGCAGCAAGTCAAAGGAAGCAGTCTCAATGTAAACAAAGCAATCAATTCAAACCAGAGAGCACACTCCCTTTATTCTGAGATAATCATTTTTTTAAGACAATACATACATAAGAACAGTCCAACTGTCATCAGGAGGTTGTCTCATCTTGGCTGTCATGGGAGTTGCAGTCCACATCAAGGTCATCTAACAATTATCCCTATAGCAGCAAAACCCATAGACTTGACAGAGATAACAAATGCAAGATAAGAGAGCATGGGATGGTGAGTAGAATTTGAACATCTAAATCTTGGTTTTAGGTAGCCTTGTGAAGACAATCATGATGGAAGTCTATCATCAGAGAACCAGATAACATAGAGGATATGGAAATAATGGAGTTTTGAAGACTCAAGGCATGAAAACAGAAAAGGCTCAGCAAAAAGGGTTTTCAAAAGCAACAAAATAGAGGACACATCTCCGAGAAGTCTCAAAGGTTTTTCACCCTGTAAAATGCAATCAAGGAGTATGGACAACAAACTAAAGTGTAGAGTATGTAGTGGGGTTAGGACACTATGGTAAATCAAAGAGCTAGAAATAGTAGCATAGACTAGGATAAGCTTTCATCAAGTCTACAATGTCATTCAAGATCAGTCTTAGGGTTTAGAAGGCTGTTAGATACTAATACTTCCACCAAGTTCTGTGCATTTTAAATGAATGATACACAAAGGACTATTAAAAGATTGGATGGTCTACCTTGCTTCACAGTCATCTTTGTTGTCCCCAGAATCCCTGTCAAGATCCTAAAACGCATCTTATCAATACCATAAGTCTACAATGATTGTGTGGAAATACATTCACCATCAAGTTGAAGAGCAGTCACCATAAGTTTTCATAGTGCATCAAAGGTATGAGCAGGTTGACATTTCAAATAGTGGAATCAAACATCAAAGAAAGGAATCCTTCACTAAGAGCAACCAAATCCAGTTAATAATGAGCAAAGAAAGCAACAACTACACAACTGGAAGATCAAGAGAGATACTAATTACAATCCATTTAGCATCTACAATTTGAGCTAACTAAGCATGAAAAAACATCTGCCATTTCTAGGCCTTCTATTGGAAAATTGTGCATTGCCAACAATTTAGAATGAAGAAAGCAAACAAAACTCTGTCATCTAGTTCTACAGCACAACCCACAACTTCTGAAGATTAAGATCAGAGTATTCAAGGCAAGCAAGGTTTTTCATAGTTATCTCTTGAAATGCTTCACAGTTTCTATAGGATTGAAGAGCAAGACAAATAAAACTTCACAGTAGTAAAGAAAGAGGAGAACGTGATCATTATCACAGAGACATAAATGATAGAATGTCTCGGATATATCAAGATGAAAATAGGAATAGAAGTCATGAAAAAGACAAGCAATAGCTTGCGTAGCACATAGAAGAAAATCCTAATAAGGGTTACTATAGAAGTTTTCTTTCCTCTATTTCGCTCACCACAAAAGTAGAGAAAATAGAAGCTATACAGCTATCTCACAATTTCTTCATCAAAGAAGTGAAACCCTAACAGTTTCACAAAAGAGATTACAAAAACCTTCACATTCTTCTTCATGAAATGATAAGAGGAAAACAAATCTTTCCTTTGTTTCATACACAGAAACCACAGGGAAAGTAAAGGAGCATGATATTCACAGTTTTTTATAGAAAGAGCAAGGAAACAAGGGAAAAATGTAGATTTTATTGTTTTCCTTTAAGATAGAAGATAGCCACAGCAAGTTTTGAAGTTACTTACCAGTAAAACATGAATGATAGAGTTTCATGAAGATCTAAATGAGCATATGCAATAAAAGGCAGTAGTGTGTCTGAGAAGAGGTGCTTACCAGCAAAAAGGGGCTTCAAAAATAGACAGAAGAGCCTCCCAATCAGCAACATTCAAGAGCAAATGAGCCTTTCAAAACCCTCCATGGTGGCGCAGAGGAGAAGCAAACTTTGAAGAGATGAATGGAATGATACCTTTAGGGTTTGGAAAGGTTTTTTTGTTTCTTGTTGCCCTAGCCCGATGCAAGATGGATTTTCTTGAGTCTTTTAGCTTTTCTAAAAGAAAAACATTAAAAGAAATCAAATGGAGCCCGAAGGTCAGGACTTGAAATTGCTAATGCCTAGTGATGCATGATAAGCCTGTGGGAGCCATAAGGAGATTATGAAGATTGTTGACCTTTTAAAAGTTATTTTTTCAAAACCTTAAATCAATCAAGGATAAAAATAGGATTAAGGTTTGAAATTATATCATCTATGATGGCTTGTAAGGTCTTCTTTGACTTTAGGTCAATTTTTTGCATCATGGAGCATGTTTTGGAGGTTTTCTATAAGCCAAGGGTAGAAAGTATGATCAAATGTTTGAAAATCAGGGATGGAGTGGCTTTTTGAAAGGGTTGGAGGTCTAAGTCAAATGGACAAATCATGACACCCTTTCCTTTTTTTGCATGTTTAGTAGTTAAACATGTTGTATTTTAACACTTATTAAAGGTAATATTCTACAAATTACCTTAATATTTGTTACATAAAGCCTAGAATGAGACAACTATATAACACCTATTAAGGCAAATCACATTAATTGCCTTTAATACTTGTTAAGACAGCTATATTTGCCTCTTAAACATGCAAAAAGAGAAGAGTTAAACTGAGGTTGCAAACTCATGCAGGAGGTCCTTTTGTTTCTATTTTTTACTTTTGCTCAAATAGGCTATTTTTGGGAGTCTTTTTTATCAAACACCTTGAGAGGAGGAGTTCTGAGTTAAAATAGCTCAATTTGGAGCAGTTATGAGCCCTCTAATTTAGGCATTTTCCTCTTGCTCGCTCAACAACTAAGAGTTGACTATTTCTGAGCTTGAGGATCACTTTCCAACTTATTCATGCATGAGTTGGAGTCTAGTTAGACAGGAGATGACTTCCCATTAGCTTTTTGGGAGAGATTTTTGTATTATAGGAGAAAAATCTTATGCTTTTTTTCTCAATTCTTGCTTTTTCTCTTACCTTGGCACTATGCAAAGATAGATTTTCAGTATTGTAACTCAGCATTTTACAGATTTTATATAGTAGAAGCTTCATTTTTCAGCATATTTGTAGTTATTGTAGAGGTATTCCTACCATTTTTCAATAAAATCAGGTGTTTTCCTACTCAAATTCAGGTGTCTTGTTCTCTTTTGAGTGATTTTGATGAAAGTTTATTATGTTTTAAACATCAAAACTTTAAATTTTTGTCTCATTTATTAAGGCATGTATAGAGAAAAAGCAATTCGTCATCACAGGTTATAGGTTGTGCAAGTGATTTTTCTTATCTTTCTATGTTGTGAAAATACCAATTTTCCTTCAAAGAAGATAGAAGTTTTCAAGCCTTTCTATGAAATATTTGTGTTAAAGTTGGCCAAACTGGGTTGTGTGAACAAATCTATTGAGAAATAGTTATGAATCAGGTTGCAAGTTAGAATACAATCATTGGTGCATCACCTCTTAGGATCATTTCAATTTCATTAGTTACCTTTCTATCTCTTTTCCTTGAAAAATACCAGATCTGAGAGGCTTTTAAAGGGAGCCAGTTCTTCCGGAGGTTCACTTTCACTATAGACAACCCACAGTCTTAAAGTGATCCAATGTGTCACAGGATTATTAGGCTTAGTGCTTGACAAGGGTGCAATCCTTCGTGACAACAATTACAACATATAGAAGAATGATACAAATAGAGAGAATGTCACAACAAGTTTCAATCCCTTTGTATCATTGCACCTACAAGGGTGTCAAGGTTCATCTAAAGAGAGCTTAACAACAACAATAACAACATAAATAATTTATCAAGCAACACATCACGAGGGAAAACAATCACATGCACTCATAACATAATAAAAATAAGAGACCTCACTTGCAAGTCAACCTAAAGCAAATCATCTTCATCCTAGTCTTGCTTATTATCTGTTTGGAAACGTGGATGGGATGCTAGAGGAACTATAGCACGTGAGGTATAAGGAACAAGAGTCATACCTGTATTATCTTCAGATTCTCTATTGGAATGTAGTATAATAGGCTCCATAGTAGCTTGTGAAGCTTCATCTTTCTATATAGGAGACCCAATAGTAGAAGATGTCTCTTTCACATCTGTTAGTGATAAACACTTGCAAGGAGGGAGATTCTCATCTCCTTCGGCAAGGCGAGCCATAGCATGATGATGCTTCTTTCTTTCTCTCACAATCTTATTTCACTACTTTATTCGTGATGTTTGTGAGGGGAACCGTAGTATCTTCCAACGTGGGTTCCTTTTCTTCCTTTGCTTCAAAACATTAGAAGAAACATGAGGAACCACCGAAGACTAGGAGACTACAGGGGAAGGGTTCCTCAATGCGGGTTGCTCTTCCTTCTCAACTTGTGAAACAGGTGGAGGTACATGAGTATCCTCAAGCGGCTGAGAAATCTCAGGAAATAAGACACACGCAACCGATTAATTTCCACTAGTCTCCACGGAGGCAGGTGGTACAAAAGTAACATTACAATTATGGGGAGGTCTATTTTTGTGCACAAAGGTTGTCTCATTGTCCTTGAAGGGATGGCAGAGGGGGAACCCTGACATATCTACAGACACTCAGGGATGGGGAAGAACCTTCAATTCAGGCTTAGCTTCAATGACCACATGTGGGACAGGAGGAACTACTGTTGTAGCCTTAGAAGATCGAGGAGGTTCGGGAACATCACAAGGCAAAATATTACTAAGCAATAACTCTACTATTTTCTTTGCTTTGAACTTTTGATATGATAAGAAGAGTATATACTCTCTATCTCAAGAGACTCCAACCAGTTGTGGCCTGAAGCAGTCAAGTGTAAAATATCCATTACAAGCAACGGGCCGATACTAACTGTGATGTACATCATGCACTTATCCCGTAAATGGAAACTTTAAGCACTTGTGAACCATATAGGGGACCGTCTTCATGGACCAAAGCCATGGGTGACCCAACTTCACATGAAATAAGTCTGATGTAGGAATGATGAAAAAATTAACATCCAAGGCTCTTGGCCCAACCTTAACTTCAAGAGTTAAAGCACCAAGAGTCGGAAGGATAGACCCATCATGTGCTCCAATCTCCATCTCTGATATGTCATAGGTATCTCGATGCAAACCAGGCATGTAGAGAAACTCTTCAATTACTAAATTCACCATGCATATAGGATCGATCATAGCACCTCGAATAGGTTTATCATTGATTCGAATAGTAATGTAATGAGGACCATCAGGAGCTTCAATAGTGGTACAGGAGCACCAAGAGATTCAAGGAGATTCATGAAAATTTTGTCTTGTTCATGTTGTAATAAGGTCCTTGATATCATGTTGTAATAAGGTCCTTGAGACCATTCTTATCCATCTCATTTCATCTTAGCATATAGGACAGTCTTAGCATTTAGGACAGTCTTGTCTTGTAATTGAGGACAATTATGGCAGTCTTGTGAACAATCATAGTATGATGATGTGTTGTAGGCCTTGTCAAAGGATCTTTCTCTTGTAACAAGGAGTTTTGAACATTTGGTTACACTCCTTAATCATGTAAACACACATATAGTTGTAGATAGAGACAAAAGAAGGTAGTTTGGTGGTTGCAGGGCAGTTTGTGGCCTCCCACCGATCCAAATTGCCTCTCCATTCAGTTGTATGGTCAAGAATATGTTGAATAGGACCTTGTACATGTTGATTTCATTGTAGAGCAAAGTTTAGAAGATAAATAAACAAGAAATCTCAATTTTCTGCCTAATTTCTTGTGTAGTTCACTATTCTAAGTCGTACCCTATTCCTATACGAACAAATTACAGAAAGACATGATGTTGGCAAGTTAGTAGGGTGAGTTAAGATTCTAATGCACCTTGTTTGAGTTCTAAAAACATTTTTATAGCATAGATATTTGCATCTTTCTGAAACCGGTCTGATAAACCCTACTTTAGGGTTTTAACAGCAAATTGTATATTTCTTCCCATTCCACTAATGTAAAACCATCTAGATCAGTGGAATGGACTGGCTTAAGTTTGTTTTAATGTATTATGTGAGATTCTTGGGCAGAGCAATGGATTTGATGAAGTTTATTTGAAGATACCTAGCAAACCCATATGCTAGGTGCATCCTAAGAGGAACAGCATAGTCTAGTTTTGCCACAATCGACTGTGAGGCTTTAAAACCCATGAAATCCTTAGTTTTTCCATGTCATTGAGGTGTTCAAGTAGGTCAGAAAGTACTATGACTCCATTAGATGGTACTTGCTTTGTAGTTTTGGGCTAATTGGGGCTCTTTGTAGTAGGACAGCCTTATTGAAAGTGGCACATGTTGCAAAACAACCCATAGTGAGTCTTTGACATGTTGTAAGGCATCCTAAAGGGTATCTCAAACAAGGATGTTCCTACCTTGAAAGTGTCTAAAATGCAATAAATCCTTTGTCAAACCCGAAAATAGGGCTACAAGGATTAGGACAACAAATGTGGGAAGTGGTGTTTCCAAAGAAGTCAAGACTTGTTGGTTGGTTTGGGGGTGTTCTCCAAGGTGTTAAATGTTCCTCTAGATCCCTGCCTTGAGAGGATTAGGATGAACTTGTAAACATCGTCTCTCATAAAAATAGTCCTACCTTATTGGATACTTTGTCACCTATCAAAGTTGTGTTGATCTCTATTGGCCTCTACATCAAATAGTAGCATCATGTGGAGCAAAACATATAGCAGGATTTGATTCCACTCACTCTTTTTTAGGCTAAGGATCTGTTGGTACCTCTGTCAGTTTTCGAGCAATTTTTCATGCAGGCACCTTCCCAAAAAATCCAAAAGGTTCTGAGTTTTGGCACCCCTTCATCTTTCCTGAGGAAGGGGTCATCATGTTTTGTCCATCAGTGAAAGTTTTGTTTTTTTGAGTCTTTGAACTTTTGGTTTGAACCTCGCCGGCGAACCTCAGTGTTGAACCTCACCATTGAACCATCTATTTGAACCGGTTCAATGGTTCAAAGCTCCGATTGTGTCTTTGAACTTTCAGTTTGAACCTCGCCGGTGAACCTCAGTGTTGAACCTCGCCATTGAACCATCTGTTTGAACCGGTTCACTGGTTCAAAGCTTTATGTTTTTGGTTTCATCGGCGTGATGGCAGCTATCGGCATAGGTTTGTGGTCTTGCTCCGACGGTCTAAGTCACACCGATGGAGATGGGAAGCCAAGTTGCCATCGGCGTGACTTTTGTTGTCGGCGAGCGTTGCTTTTGGATTGGCCGATGGTTTTTGTCTTGGCAACGGGTGTTTTTTGCTTGGCCATCGGTGAGACTTGTTTTATCAGCCTAGTCGATGGAAGTTGGCCCGATGGTCTATCTCTGGCCGATGATGGGAAATATGGAGTTTGCGATGGCGTCGGCGAAACTATTGAGGTCAGTCAGAGGAGTTTCAGGTTGGCCGATGGGATTGGTTTGGCCGACAGGGGATTGTGATGGGCTTCATCGGTGTAACACATGAGGTCGGCCAGAGGATTTTTGGATGCTCCGATGGAGGGAGTCACGGCGACAGAGGTTGTGTTTTGTTTGCCATCGGAGAGACTTGATAGATCGGCAATAGTTTTTTGGGGCAAGCCAATGGCTTAGCTTTGGGCGAGGGCTTGTGTGTCGAGCGCGGCAAAAGCGCTCAACACTTAGTATGTTTGTGGCCATGTTTATAAAATGTTGAAGTGGTCTTCTCACTATGCATGTGGGATTAATCTCCCTACATTATTTTGAACCTGCGAGGAAGCGCTTCTTGGCGGGAAGCTCCATTTTGAACAGTGTGACGATTTCCAAGTAGGCCGTGGGTGGTTGAGCCATCAATGGCGATTGTAGCAGGGGTGTGGGCAATAGTACAAGTGATTAAACTGCCTAATTTTTAGCATGAAGACTTCCAGATGGTGGCACAGGGCTCGAGGCCACCCCTGTCAACTCTCCTACCTACTGCATTGATAACTTATGGGCGCCATCTCTCATGGGCTGTATCTGGCGGTTTTTTGTAAAAATCATGTAATTAATTGCTGTGGGTACACTTTCTGGCCGATATAGGCAGACTGTGTTACCATTGTTTAGGTTGTTGAAAACTGGACATTTTGGCTCTGTAATAAGATACAACTGGTTTTGGTTGCTCTATGCAGCAAAACTTGCGAGTTTATGTATCTCCTGTTGTACATTTGTGCATGAATCCACTGATTTCATGGTCAATTTTATATGAATAATGCTATGTTTGCATGTGTTATGCTGATTCTGTCTCCAGTTTTGCATGTATCTTTCTTCTGAGTCCAGGCATTCAAGGAATGTCTGAGATTCTAGAACATAGAATTCTTGTGTTGAATGTTTAATCTTTTAACTTCTGCTCAAGGGGTAGATTAAACTATTTTCAGATTGAATATTGGGAAGGGTATACTGCAATAGGGATGCCATAAGTATAGACAGCTTAACACTCTGTATTGGGAGATATCTGTAAGGCAGATATCATGTATATCCCCCTGAAATCCAGTTTTAGTTGTTCATGCTGATCATTCACAGGTGTATGTCTACCGACTCCAAGCCCTGGATAGGCACCAATCTAGCTCTGTGTTGAGGTTATATACCATGTCCAGCTTTGCATCCAAAAATCAAATCAAACCATTTCATCCTTCCACCTGTTAGTTGTAGGAGTAGGATTAGGATCCTTGCATGCTCTCATACCCAACCAGACATCATGTCCAAGAATGTTGCTAACCTTGTGATTTGTTACACAAATCTTGATCCATACATGAGAGTATTCTGCCTGTTGCTGTCAAGTTAAATCCTTCTGTCATTGAGCTAGTCAAGGTTATACTTTTATCAAATAGGGACACCCCCCTTGGTGCGGCAAAACCAGAAGTGAAGGGGAGGAGCTCACGCAACCTCCTGTATTCAGTTGGCTGAATCTGCCTATGCATTAGAAGTGGCAAACCCTAATGCTGATTCAGAAGAAAAACCAACGGGATCCACCATGTAAATATCAATGACATTAGATTCGTGATGAGGTAAATGATTAGTATATATTTGAAGATTTTGATTAGGAGCTACCACCAATTTATTCCCTTTATCATTCACACTAGTAACCTGGATGACATTAGAGTCAATGAGTTCTAGAACTTCATGTTTAAGATGCATACATCTTTCAGTGTCATGGTCAATAGAGTGGTGAAATTAGCAAAAGGCATTCAAATCAAAGGAAGATTATTGCATCTTACCTAGATCGAGAGGTCTAACGGGTGGAAGCTTGATGAGATTGTTTTGCAAAAGTTGTGTCATGATAGTGTAGAGAGATTCTGATAATTGTGTGAAGTTTCTTATTTTCAGTTTCAATTTGTACAGGGTGGGAGCCAGAGATGACGCTGCCACCACATGTTTTCTTATGTTATTCACTAAAATTTCATTTATCTTGATGAAGTTTTTGTTTTTTTTTTAATTTTGAAAGAATGATTGTGAGAGGCCTCGAATTGACCAACTGGAGCCAATGAGGGATTATACTCATACTGACTAACCAAAAGTTGGTAGTCATGAAGAGTCGTGCAAAGATGAGTGAATGAATCATATCTCATCAACAATATCTTATCATGGATGTGAGGTTGTCAGTTTCCAATAAAGATTCTTTGTACATTAGCATTCAAATTAGAATATTGAACTTGTGAGAAAAGGGCTTGGTAGTAGCCCATAAAATCTATTGTTTTTTCAATTGTTCCTTGTTTGCAATGAATCAAGTCTGTCAAAGAGACTTGAGGTCCAATGTTTGATTAAAATTTCTCGAGGAACTTATTGATTAATTGTGAGAAAGAAATTATAGAATTAGGAGGTAGCGAGTAAAACAAATCCAAGGTTGTGTCTTTGAGTGACCTAGGAAAGAATTTTTCCAAGATCACATCCTCAAAGAAGAAATCACTACACATAGCAGTAAAGGTTGTCACATGGTTGTTAGGGTTTCCCTTCCCATTATACTTCTCAAAGTGAGGGGTCTCAAACTTATCGGGCATTTGAGTTCTTAGGATGGAATAGGACAAAGGGTTACGGATATAATGTGTTTTCATATTAGGTTTAGGTGGACCAGTGCTTATGTTGGCCAATTTTTGTTGGATGGAAGTCATATTTTGCAACAATTGGTTTGTGAAAGGGTTGGAAGTTGAATTAGGTAAAGATTGGAATGAATTAGAAGGACTAGGTGATGGTGTATGAGTATCCTTTTGGAAAGTGATAAGAGGTTTAGATGTAGGTGTAGTAACATTAGGTGTGGAATTTATGTAACTATATGGGATGATATTATAATGGCGAACAGGATTCCCAGTAGACAACCCAGCACATATGGTAGCACTATTACTTGGTTGTGTAGTAGTGGTGACAATAGTAGAAGTATAGGTAGGAATAGGGAGTGTATGTATTGGGGTTGACACTTGAGTCCCTATTTGATTAGAAGAAGTGACATTGGGGATGATTTCAGCACAACTAGATGCCAATATAATGTTGTTATGCACTATATGAGCAAGGCCACACAAGACTTCCAATCCTTCTTGACCGTCAAGAAAAAAACTTCTTAGACTCTCAACAACAGGGAAGGCCTCTTCAACTATGTGTTCTGAGCTTACAAATTACTGGAAATTAGCCAATTTTGTGTCTAATCTCTAAATTTGAGCTTCAGGAACATGATCCATGAGGTCATCAATGTTGATGGATTCATGGAATTTTGATGCTTCAGGAAGATGCAAAGTAGGTATATTAGGAAGAAGTGTTTGACCTTCTTGTGTGACAAGACTAGGAATTTAGGGTTTCGATGTATTGGTATCATCGTTATGCAAAGCATTAGAACCCATAATTTGAAGACTTCTTTGCACAACAGTATTGGAAATAGGGCACTGGGTCACAAAGCTCATAAAGTGTCTACAAGATTTAATAACACACAAGATGCACAAATAGAAGAAATGAATGATGTAGCAAAAGAAGGGTTTGTGTTTTTGTTCAAGTGAAGCAGTGTTTTGTTCAAATATAAGAAAACATAATGCACATCATATATCCTTGATCAAATTCAATTCTACTCAAATCCACTTAGATATAAATAATGCCAATGCTTAAATCAAACCCAAATTTCAATATTTTTTTCAAAATGCAACAATTTAAAACTGCTCCTATCTTCAATTTTCAATGCAAGATGACATTTGTAATGTTGTAGAACAATTTAAAATCAGATTTTGGAATGCAAATGACAGCAGCAAAATCTGAAACTAAAAATTAGTCGCAAACCCTAGATTGCAACATTAACTAGGTTTTCACAAAATACATTTTTTTGATAAATTCTAGCAATGTAAAAGATTCAAATGCACAATGTAACACTATGAAATGATTAAATACTGCAATACCAATCATATCTGATGCAAAAATCAGAAATTTAATTCATGTTATGATGATCTATCCTTATGAGATGCAAATAAAGTGACAAATATGTTTTTTTCCAAGTCTAGAATGAAGTTTTCTTTTTCAAATTTTGAATGCGAGGATGCAAGAATATTTTGAATTAAAAGAATTAAAAGGTATAGTAAATGCAAACAATATTTCATTTCAACAAGATCTGAAACAACCTTAAAATCTATAAACCCTAGGTTCAAAACTAGCTAGATTTTCTATAAAAGTAAGGTTTTTACAAACCCTAGTTTTGAAACTATGCAAAATTTAACTATGTATGCATGCAAAATGATTAATAAACTCAATCCTAATCAGATCTAGGGTAGCAAACAACTCATATCTAAAAGAAGAAGGATGCAAAAGTGCAAGACACATTGGGTTCACCAAAATGTTGTGTGGAAAAGAGTGATCTAGCCTAAGAGGTTAAACTAGGTCACACTCTCTTCTACAAACATTAGGACACAAACTGAGCTTGGCTTCTACCTGAGAAGAAAAGATAAACTATAGGGGTTCTACCCTTTTGTTGTATAGAGAAGAATCAACCAAATCTAACAAGGTCAAGCAAGAAAGCTAGGGTAAATGGCCAAACCCTAGATGACAAAGATCGACTTATAACTAACTGTCAGAAATAGATATAAAAAAACCACAAGCACAGCAGAGATCAAGGAGTAGATCAGAACCTAGATTTGGGAGTAGAAACACCAAATACCAGGGCACTTGGGTGTCATAGACCCTAATTAGGGTTTTACAGAATCTCAAGATATCACCAGACGTGTACCTGCAAGCTCTATCTTCTTCCTAGAAATTATCTTCAGAAACCTATTTCTCTGACTTGCACACAAGGAAAGAGGAAAAGGTTGTGTTGTGTATAAGGGCTTGCCTTAGTCAAACCCTGTGTTGGTGTTTCCACCTCCACTACAGTGATGATTAGATCCAAGAGTGAGTGCCCTAGGAGGGTAGAGCCCAGATCTATAATAATATGATAGAAATATGAATGAAAATGATGATGATGATTATTACCACAAGAGGTCAATCCTAGTTGATGAAGATAACTCAAGATCGTACACCAACAAGGAGAGTGATGAAGAAGGCTTGAAACTTCCTTCAAGACCTGCAAACAAACTCCAATAGCATCCACAAGTAGACAATGTTAGAGTGTGCTATCAATTTCCTCTATTTCTGTCAGAGAATTGTATTTTCATCATGTGGTCTTTTTTAGACATTGTGAGCTTCCATTGTAAGCACGTCTCATATGTAAATGCACTGAAATAAAGTGCCTCAACATTGTACATGTATTCTTGAGATCTTGCACATCATTTTGTGCCTTATTGTACTCGCACTATGATATAAAGTGCCATGGGGGGTTGATTCTTGCCTCATGCATGTGTGCCTTGGTTTGCACACCCTTTTATTTGTTGGTACTTTCATGTTTGCACGTTTAGATGTGATGCAGGAGCATCCAGCGGTGTAAGGGCAATCTTGCATCACCCAAAAAGAAGTTAATTCAAAATCATTGTAGTTGTTTTTATTTATTTCCATAATTAGTGTTTTTGGTTCCATAATATCCAGAATAATAATGTAGGACTTTCAGTTTTTCCAAAACTGTTAAAAATAGCAACCTGCCTATTTTGGAAAGTGTAACTGCTATTTTTAGAAAGTTTGCATTTGGGCACGTAACGAAGCAAAAACTTCCAAAAAGTTACATAATGGAAATATAAGACCTTTGGCGAAGGAATCAGGAAAAGACCATTTGTGAGCTAAAAGATATTAAAGTTTTTGTTTTCTGAAAAGCCCTTGAAAATATCTGGAACGAGATATGAGGCACTAAAACTTCCCATAACATCCCAAAAAGTTGATAGAAATCCATTTACAGATTTTTGGCGTGATAGTTCACATCGCGAGCTTTCCGGCGCTTAAAATGGTTCGTCAATCGGACACCCGGATCAAAAGTTATGCTTCCCAGAAGTTGACCTACTTTTGGAGGGAATTGCAAATTTCGAAATTCAGCTGGAGGTCGCCAAAAAGTGCTATTTATGACTATTTTGGGAACCCTGGGCGGTAGTAGAGTTAAGGGGGCCAGTGTAGAGTCAAGAATAGGGGGGAAAATAGAAACCCTAACTGATTTGGGGTTACAGAAGGCTGAAGATTCTAAAGTCTTGAGGTTGGGGAAAGCTATAATGTGTTGCAGCCAGTAGAGGATTCATCCTCTGATTGTAATTGAGCTTCTGTAATGTAATCAGTTGCCCAGTTCAATAAAAGAAAGTTCTATTTGTTGTGTTTAATATCTGTTATTATGTGTTTTGTGATTTACCCCCTTCATCAAGTGGTATCAGAGCGAGGGCTCCTGAGTGTGTAGACAGATCGCCGACCGTGAGGCAGTTTGCACCAGGACCTAAGGTTGAGGGTTTGCTGCGGAGACCAAGATGCCTCCACAAAAAAATCGTGTTGGGAGGAATGCTTTGATGGAAGAGGGTTTTAGAGCCCTACAAAGGCAAATTGATGCATTGCAAGAGGAGCTACAAAGAGGGTTTGAGCCGAGGACAAGAGAAGAAAGTGAAGATGAAGTTGAAGAAGAGCTATCTGAGGAAGAACAAGAAGCTGCCGAAGATGCTGCAGAAGTAAGGTTATTAAGGGTCATTTCGAAGATTGGAAAGAGGCCCAGGATCAAAGTTTCTACATATTCTGGAGATTTGAATCCAGAACAGCTTATTGATTGGATCAATGACATGGAGGAGTATTTTGAGTATGAAGATGTGGAGGACCCAGATCGGGTTAAGTTTGCAAAAACAAAGTTGAAGGGCCTGTTGACATTCTTTGAATCAGCATTAGGATTTGCCACTTCTAATGCACGGGCAGATTCAGCCAACTGAATACAGGAGGTTGCGTGAGCTCCTCCCCTTCACTTCTGGTTCTGCCGCACCAAGGGGGGTATCCCTATAACTCAAGATGTAACCTTGACTAGCTCAAAGATAGAAAGATCTAGCTTGACAACAACAGGCAGAATACTCTCATGTATGGACCAAGATCTGCATGATAGATCACAAGGCTGGCAACATTCTTGGACATGATGTCTGGTTGGGTATGAGAGCATGCAGGGGGTTCCTAATACTACTCCTACAACTAACAGGTGGAGGTATGAAATGTTTTAGTTTGAATTTTGGATGCAAAGCTGGACATGGTGTATAACACAAGAACACAGCATGATTGGTGCCTATCCAGGGCTTGGAGTCGGTAGACATACACCTGTGAATGGTCAGCATGAATAGCTAAAACTGGATTTCAGGGGGATACACATGATATCTGCCTTACAGATATCTCCCAATGAAGAGTGTTAAGTTATCTCTACTTATGGCATCCCTACTGCAGTATACCCTTCCCAATGTTCAACCTGAAAACAGTTTAATCTGCCCCTTGAGCAGAGGTTAAAAGATCAGACATTCAACATAGGAATTCTATGCTCTAGAATCTAAACATTACCCAAACATCCAGATTCAGAAGAAGAATACATGCAATACTGGAGACAGAATTAACACAACACATGCTAAGATAGCATTACTCATATAAGATCAACCATGAAATCAGTGGATTCATGCCAAGTCGTACAACAGGAGATACATAAACTCACAAGATAAACTGTACAGAGCAACCAGATCAACTGGTTATGGATTACAGAGCCAAAAATCCACAACTTTCAACAACCTTCAAATGAGCAACACAACCTGCTTATAACAGCCAGGTAGGTGCTCAGCAATTAATTACATAGTTGACCAAAAATCCCGCCAGATACACAGTATCAGGAAGATGGTGCTCAAACATTACCAGATTGGCGCCCAAACTTGAATGCAGCAGGTAGGGGAGGAGACAGGAAGATTTCTCGAGCCTTGCGCCGCCGCCTAGGGATTCAGATCTTCAATCAGGTACTACATCCGTCCACGCCATCGCCCATACCTCTGCAACAATTGCCATTGATGGCGCACCAACCCGCGGCCTTGGGAAGAACATCAAACAGTCGATCGCAACCACTTCCCGCCGAGATTCATCATCATGATATTTCGAATATGCAGGATAACATTATCCCACATGCACCCCGCAGCAACCTCTTTAACACTTTATATACTAGGTCATGAGCATATATCATGTCGGTGCTTTTGCTCCTGACGACACTAGTATAAGACTTCATCATCATCATCCTCCAGCAGCATGATATCCTGTTGCCCGAAATATCACCCTGACGTCAGCATCATATCGCAATACAACTGCATGATATTCGCCTTCACCCGCACAACCGGATCCATCGGAGGAACATCCTCCTGCTGAGCTTATACCAAAAGTCTGGCCGATGAACATCCTGATGACGTCATCATCATATCTTGCTGACGTCATCATCATATCTGCCTACTGCGCACCTCCTCATATCCGGATGACGTCATCATCATGTTTGCAAATGTCGGGAGATCTCCTCAAGATGATCGGTGTTAGAAATATGACCCCCCCCGGGACCTCGATGACGTCATCATCATATTAACATCAGGATGATATTCGGAAGACAACCGGATATTTGGAAACATCATCCTGATGTACAAATATCAGGTTGCACTGTAGCTCCTCTGTATGATCGGGGCGATAGATGAATATGATGATGCTCGAAAAGATCACCCCCTCTAGATAGCGCACGAAGCCGGCAGGCGGATATCTCCTCATATCAGCATCATCATGATGCTGGAACAAACACACACTCGAGTGATATGAAAATATCACCCCCTCCTTCGGAAATATCATGATGCAGATAGGCAGAAAGAAAGATATCACCCTGATATAAGGATGACGTCAGCATCATCAGGATGACAAAACAACGAACAAGAAGTGATACAACATCATCAGGATGATATTGACTAAGATCATCCTGACGTTCAAAATATGATGACCCTAGTGAATATCGGGTCGCACTTAGAACTCTTCAACAACATCATCAGGATGATCATAACCAAGATCACCCGATGATAGAAATATCACCCCGGCGAGATATCATGATGCAGATAATATGATGACCCCTGCAAGCAACACGGTGATAAAAGGAAATATGATGATGACGACGACGACCTTTAGGAAAAAACAAGTCAGGTCGAACAACTTAGAGAATAACCCCTTCAGAATATCGGGGCAACATCATCATCATGTTTGGGCAAGGCGATAATGGAAGATCACCGGAGACTTTGAAAAATCACCCTCGCAAGCAGATCAGGGCGCACTGTAGCTCGTCAGCATCATCAGGATAAAAACCAAACATCACCCGATAGTTCAATATGATGATGACGATGACAAACCGGCCGACGGAGAACATGATGATGCCGACCTTCATCGAAACAAACATGATGATGATGACCTCCTCCTCAAGAAAATATGATGATGCAGCTGAAAACTGCTGAGGAGGTCCATTACTTAGAACATTTTTTGGATACTTAGGGAGAGCGCCTGCATGAAAATTGCTCAAAAAACTGCCAGTCAATTCAGGCGCTAACAGTGGCTCTGTCTGGGGACGTGCAGGTGAAAACCTGCAGCGAGAACCCCAGATCTCTGGGATGCAGACCAGTCCCTTATCCATTGGGCATAGAGTCAAATATTGCACTGACCTGCATCACCAAACACACTTGATGGCCTAAGGCCACCAAGAAAAGAAAAACATGTATCTCCCTTTGTCAAATATCTTGTTTTCATCTGCATGCACTGGGTCAAGCTTGGAGATACTACAGACATCCACCCTCAAACAAATCTTGTCATCTGCATATTCAACCTTTTGATTTAGCTTGTCATTGTCAAACCTGTGCAGATAACCCTCAGCATCATGTGACATGTGGGTGTAGAATGTATCAAACAATGCATGTTTAAATGGTATAGAACACAGGTTATCATCTGTATCATCATCATGCATTGCAACATGATCTCCTAGCTGGACTACAAATAGGAAACACTCGGAGTCCACCTCAAAACTAGGAAGATCAAGGCTAATTGTATTATATGCTGGCTCATCAAAAGAAAAGCTTTCAAAATCACAATTGTGTACATCATGTACACAACCATCAGGTACACCAAGCTGGAAAAGATCAGGCTCTGGCACCTCTTTCAAATCAGGCACATTTTCACAGTCACTTACCTGATGTATGCTGTTTCCTCTTTCATCAGGATGAGAAATAGAATCCAAGCCAAAAATAATGTCTAGATCTTCACCATACTCAGACAGATCCTCATCACCATATGTGTCATAAATGGGTGACCCAGGTGCATCAGTTTCATCATAGTATGCCATTTGTTCATGGGCAGCAGAGCACACCTCTTCATCACCAATGGATTCACTCTGTGGAGGAGTATCAGCCTGTATGTCATAAGCAAAACAGCCATCAAATGAAAAACAATCATGCTCTGAACTAGCACTTATTTTAATTTCTGACTGCTCTTCATGATCTCCATGTGTTTGAAAGGTAGGCAATGGGTCACACATAGGACTGCTTCTCTGTTTGCTTATATCTTCTCTGTCTTGAGTACAATACTCACAATTGTCTCCACAGGTCCATTCTAAAAATTGCTCATTGCTGTCCACAACCTCGTTATTGTCTTCATGGTCAGCTGCCTCATCATTGCAATGGGAATCCTCATTAGTCCTTTCACTGGCATCCTCAACTGGTGAACAATCCAGTTGAGCAGTATTGTTAGCATTATGTTCAAATACAGCAGTCTCAACCTCTATGCTTTTATTTTCATTTTTATCTACACATGATGCCATAACCATTTGGTCATTTGCAGCTTCATAACCATTATTCACACCAAGGCCTGGGGACAGGGGTTTCAGCAGGTGCACATTTCTCATTTCTTCTACATTTTCTAAAAACTTGTATGCCATCTGCATATTTGTCACCTTGAAATCCCTCAGTAATGCACTAGAGCCCTCCTCAAAAGCTTCAAAGAATATGCCAACACAGGCTGAAATATCAGGTCTGAAACTTTCAGGGACATGTGAAAGGGCTACTGCAAACCTATGACTGAAATCAACACATGGCTCTTCATCTTGTTTTCTGATTCTCATCAATTCTGCAACAAGATCAGCCGGTTCTTTTGCAAATTCTTCCTTGAAACAGTCAGCAAGTTCATCCCAACAGGCAAAAAATTTCTTTGGAAAGCTCAAATACCAGTCTTTTGCTTTTGCATCAAAGGACCTAACAAAAAACCTCATCCACATATCCTCATCTCTGAATAAATATTTTCCCATAAAACTTTGAAAATTTTGGATATGTGCATTCCCATCACACACATTGTGACCACTAAATCTAGGCATCTGACAGTATATCCTAGCAGGCATAGTTTCTACTTTATAATCCACCCATGACAAATCCAGTTGGTCATACAAAGGATCAAAAGGGCTGACAGGAGGTTTAGCTTTCTGACAGGCAGACACAACAGGGTTACTGCTTTTTAACTGGGCCTGCTCAGCCTCTAAGAATATCAACCTATTTCTTATCTCTTCTATTCCTTTATCCAACATTTCACCACTGAGTGTGGGATAACTCATACTTGGATTTATAAAAATCTTACTCTTAGACATTGTTTGTCTGTCTAAGACCTAAGGCTTCCCCTGGCATCTAACCTATGCAGTAAAACAGCAAATAAAGGAGAAGGAACAAGGTACCTTTTCTCATACAGATGCAGAAATATATACATCTTTCAACCAATAACATACATTTATCTTTCATGTGCATTTGGATCTTTTTGCAGAGTCGCCACCTCTCCAGAGAGGACAAAATTTTCAATAGCTGAAAGCTACTTTTCCAGGTTCATTCCACCAGCAGAGCATCATTTTGTTGGTGACTCGAATGGGTCACAAGATATATTACTGGAGATGATTAGATAATACTTTTACTGTTCAATCCCCAGCGGAGTCGCCATTCTGTTGACATTCTTTGAATCAGCATTAGGATTTGCCACTTCTAATGCACGGGCAGATTCAGCCAACTGAATACAGGAGGTTGCGTGAGCTCCTCCCCTTCACTTCTGGTTCTGCCGCACCAAGGGGGGTATCCCTATAACTCAAGATGTAACCTTGACTAGCTCAAAGATAGAAAGATCTAACTTGACAACAACAGGCAGAATACTCTCATGTATGGACCAAGATCTGCATGATAGATCACAAGGCTGGCAACATTCTTGGACATGATGTCTGGTTGGGTATGAGAGCATGCAGGGGGTTCCTAATACTACTCCTACAACTAACAGGTGGAGGTATGAAATGTTTTAGTTTGAATTTTGGATGCAAAGCTGGACATGGTGTATAACACAAGAACACAGCATGATTGGTGCCTATCCAGGGCTTGGAGTCGGTAGACATACACCTGTGAATGGTCAGCATGAATAGCTAAAACTGGATTTCAGGGGGATACACATGATATCTGCCTTACAGATATCTCCCAATGAAGAGTGTTAAGTTATCTCTACTTATGGCATCCCTACTGCAGTATACCCTTCCCAATGTTCAACCTGAAAACAGTTTAATCTGCCCCTTGAGCAGAGGTTAAAAGATCAGACATTCAACATAGGAATTCTATGCTCTAGAATCTAAACATTACCCAAACATCCAGATTCAGAAGAAGAATACATGCAATACTGGAGACAGAATTAACACAACACATGCTAAGATAGCATTACTCATATAAGATCAACCATGAAATCAGTGGATTCATGCCAAGTCGTACAACAGGAGATACATAAACTCACAAGATAAACTGTACAGAGCAACCAGATCAACTGGTTATGGATTACAGAGCCAAAAATTCACAACTTTCAACAACCTTCAAATGAGCAACACAACCTGCTTATAACAGCCAGGTAGGTTGGTGCAGGAGCACCCACACATGATCAGGATATAGGTCCGCATGATCAGGATATAGGTCCGCATGATGACATACATGATCAGGATGTAGGATAGTTATCATCATGCTGACGGGATAATCTATTTTTAGTATGTTTGACTTATCATGTAATAAGGTCCACTGTGACCGATGCTATGTAATAGTTCAGCATAGGAGTATGTGTAGGCAGTTAGAGGTAGTTAGGGATCGGGATAAGAGAGTCTGAGCTGTCCTCTCTCCCAGCCGCTTGGAAGCTCCCAGCCGCTGGGAAGTGATGTTAGTAGTACTCGAAGGATTTGTTATATATACCTTCGATCTGTAGGGTTTAGAGATAGTTGTGATATAGCTTTTGATTTGATGTACTGGTGTTGAGTTGAGATTCAGGAAGAGCAGGTCAGACATTGTGAAGCTGTATTTAGGACATTGAATTGCAATTGAATAAGATCTCGTCTTTTGCATCATCTGTTTGCATCTGTGTTGATTTCATTTCCGTTTTGCAAGCTAATGACTAATTTCAACCCTTCCACCGGTTGATCCTGCAAATCGGTGGAATGGTCCTGTATCATAGCCTAGATTGCATTTGTGTTTTCTGTTTATGCATTGCATTGTTCAGGAGATCAGTTAGGAGCATGCTGTAAGTCAGCCTAGCATCCTCATGTGCTAGGTCTAGAAGATAGACTGTTAGATTTTGGTTTGGAGGTGATCCGGCCCGGTCGTCACATGATCTTTGTGAAATTATGCGGTCGTGAGTGTTTTCATGCAGTGGAAGGATACACCGGAGTCTGCATGTGCGTTTCTAGTCGGAACGAGCCGCAACATCATCTGCGAATCCATCGCCATCAGGATCGGGTCATAAAGTTGGTGAAATTTGCATGTTGCAGGTGCATCATGATGTTTTGAGTTGGATATATACTCAGTGTATATATCGCAGTCAGGATCATCTCTCAGGGAAGATCATCATCCGCATATCGCTAACGGATGCGGGTGTGAAAGTTGAGTTTTTGGCTAAGTGTTGAAGAGTTCATCAGGATGAAGCGTGACGTCATCGTCATCATGATATGACGTCATCGTCATCAGGATATTCAGAAATCCCTCTATGCGGGTTTATCCTGTTGTCGCTAAGTGGAAAGGTATCGGCGTAGGCAGGAAGTTGTATTAGCATCATCAGGAGGTTTCGAAGAACCGGATGTTTAATATCATGGTGCTGTTGCTTGTATCGTCGGGCAGTGAAGCATCGAAGGCAAGTTGTTGAAGTAGAACGTCATCAGGATATTTGGACAACCGGATATTTGGATATCCTGCTGACGAAGGTGATATCGAATATCATGATGATGCCGTTTGTATTTGGCACCCGATGAACAGTGCAACCGGAGGATATTTGCGCCGCTGATTATCATGATGATGATGATAGGCGACAGTTGAAGGAGGATATTTGCGGTCATCAGGAATATGATGATGATGTTAAAATATGATGATGCAGTTGGTGTTATTGGGAAATATGATGATGAGGTTCAGCCGTTAGAGAAGAATATCATGCTGTTTGTTTTGTTGGCAGCTCCTTCCTGTTAGGTTGCCTCCGTTGCGTTCCACTCTGCATCATAGTGGTATCAGAGCAAAGGTTTAGGATCTTTTGGAAAACATAAGCAGGATGTCAGACGAAGAAGGAACATCTGAGTTCCCAACAAAGATGACCAACGCTGAGTTGGCAGTTCTGGTGAAGAAGCAGATTGCAGAAAGCAGGGCCGTGAAGGCTCAGAATCAGGAGTTGAAAGATGAATTAGCAAAGTTGAGGAGCAAAGTAGGTTCTGGTAGAGACGATGATAGGGAAGAAGAGGATGTCCCTAATTGGAGCGAGGAGGTCGTTCCTGCAGACCAGAGACCGTTGTTGAACGCCCTCAAGGCCATGGAGAGGAGAACCATGGATGTGAAGCTGGACTTGCCAGTGTTTACAGGTAAGATGGACCCTGATTCGGTAATGGAATGGATAGACTGTCTGAACAATTTCTTTGTGACAGAGGAGATACCAGAACAGCAGAGAGTGAAGATAGCACAGTCAAAGATGAAAGAAGCTGCCTTGACATGGTGGAACTTTGTTCAGGATGATAGAGTGCAGGAGGGCAAACGTAGAGTTGCCACATGGAAGAAGATGATGGAATTGGTAAAGGAGGCTTATATTCCTTTGGATTACAGTATCCAGTTACACAAGAGGAAACAGAACCTGAAGCAGAAGGAGCTAGATGTCAGCTCATATACAGAAGAGTTCATGAAACTCTGTATGAAGACCAAGGTGAAAGAAAGTGAAGAAGAAAAGGTAGCCAGATACCTTAATGGACTGAGGTTTAATATTCAGGAAGATCTGAGTCTGCATAACCCAGATACAGTGCAGAAAAGTTTTCAGTTGGCACTGAAGGTGGAAGAAAAGCTGAAGAGAAAGCAAGATCAGAACAACAGAGGAAGAGGAAGACAACAAAGAGGTGGAAGAAGTCCTTTCAGAGGCAGAGGACAAGGACAGGGATATCAAGGAGAGTCTAGTCAAGACAATAGCAAGGGCAACAATAGTCAGAGTCAGAGAGAGAATTTCAGTCAGTAAGGAAACTTCAGAGGTAGAAGACCTTACAGAGGAAGATCCCAGGGCAGAGGATCCATCAGGTGTTACAACTGTAACAAAGAAGGCCATATAGCCAGCAGATGTCCAGACAAAGCCACAAGCTCAGCAGGAGAAAGGAGGACAAATCTGGTCAATGAACCTGATAATCAGAGTAGGACAAGTTCTAATGATTTTCAGAGTGTAAATGGTCCTGAGAATTATGGATATCCAGAAAGTGGAGAGTCCCTCATGATGAGGAGAACAGTAACTACCATGAAGGTACCTGATAAAGAAGCCCCTCAGAGGAAGTCCCTTTTCAGAACCACTTGCAAAGCAGGAGGTAAGGCTTGTAAGGTTTTGATTGATTCTGGTTCTACTGAGAACTTTGTGTCTGAAGAAATGGTGGTGAAGCTGAAGCTTAGGAGATTGCCTCATCCATCTCCATATAAGGTCTCATGGCTTACTCAAGGTCAGCAGACAACTGTAGAAGAGCAGGCTTGGGTAGAGTTTCAGATTGGTGGATATAAAGATAAGTTGTTGTTTGATATCACCAAGATGGATGCTTGCAACCTTTTGTTTGGTAGACCATGGCAATATGATCTGAAGGCACAGCATGATGGTGTCAAAAACACCTATAAGATCACTAAAGATGGTAAAGATGTAATACTACTCCCATTGAAGGAGAAAGAGGAGAAGTCTAAAGGCAAAGAAGTGAAGGTCATGCTGATGGAAGGCAAACAGTTTATGAAAGAAGTAGCAGCCGAAGATGCAGTTGCATATGCCCTGATCCCCTGTATGAGTGTGAATAAGGAACAACAGCAGGTAGGTAAGACAGAGAAGAAGCCCAGATTGATAGACCCAGCTGTCCAAGAGTTATTGGATAAGTACAAAGGTGTTATCTCAGAGGGAATGCCAAGATCCCTACCACCTATCAGAGATATCAGTCATTGCATAGACTTGATTCCAGGGTCTATACTTCCAAATAAAGCAGCTTATAAGCTTACCCCAGAGCAGAATGCAGAAGTAGCCAGGCAGATTGAAGAATTGATGAATTCAGGTCTGATTGGAAAGAGTTTGAGCCCATGTGCAGTACCAGCTGTACTAGCACCTAAGAAGGAAGGCACTTGGAGACTTTGCACTGATTCCAGAGCCATCAACAAGATCACAATCAGGTATAGGTTTCCAATCCCCAGAATTGAGGATTTACTTGATTGTTTGGGAAATGCCAAGTATTTCACTAAAATAGATTTGAAGAGTGGGTACCATCAGATCAGGATTAGACCAGGTGATGAGTGGAAGACAGCATTCAAAACAAATGAAGGTTTGTATGAATGGAAGGTTATGCCATTTGGTTTGTCTAATGCCCCTAGTACTTTCATGAGGCTGATGAATGAGGTTCTGAAGGAATTCATTGGTAAGTTTGTCATAGTCTATTTAGATGACATTCTGATTTTCAGTAACACCAGAGAAGAACATCTCAGGCATATAGAGCTGGTTCTCAAGAGGCTACATGAAGAAAAGCTGATGATAAACTTGGACAAGTGTTTGTTCATGAAACAGGAGATCACCTATTTAGGTTTTGTCATCTCACAAGGCAAGCTGCAGATGGATAAGGAGAAGGTGAGTGCCATTTTGAATTGGCCAACTCCACAGACCATGAATGAAGTCAGAAGTTTCCATGGGTTAGCAACCTTCTACAGAAAGTTCATCAGAGGGTTCAGTCATGTTTGTGCACCCATGTTGGATACCATCAAAGGAGGACAAAAGTGCAGGTTTATTTGGACTCAAGGAGCAGATGATTCCTTTGAGGCATTGAAGAGGAAGGTGGCACAGCAACCAGTCCTTGCACTTCCAGATTTCAATAAGATCTTTCAGGTAGAGTGTGATGCCAGTCACATGGCCATTGGAGCAGTACTCAGTCAAGAGGGTAGACCAATTGCATTCTTCAGTGAAAAGCTCAATGATGCTAAGAAAAGGTATTCATCATATGATCTGGAAATGTATGCTTTAGTTCAATCCCTAAAGAAATGGAGGCATTACCTGATGCCAAAGGAGTTCATAGTCTTCACAGATAATCAAGCTTTGAGTTTCATCAACAGTCAGGAGAAGCTGAACCACAGACATATGAAGTGGGTAGAAACACTACAGGCTTTCACTTTTACCTTGAAGCACAAGAAAGGGGTTAGGAACAAAGTTGTTGATGCTTTGAGCAGGAGAGTTCTCACAGTAAATCAGATTCAGCTAGAGAGTGTTGGCATTGACTCACTCCAGACCATGTATGAGTCTGATGAAGATTTTGGAGAAATATATCAGGTCTGTACTTCTTTTGGGGAGAAATACCATGCTGAGTTCTCTGAATACCTGATCCAAGATGGATTGCTGTTCAAAGGTGGACAGTTGTGTATTCCCAGATGTTCTATGAGGTTGAATATAATCAAGGAGAAACATTGTGGAGCAATGGCAGGTCATTTTGGTCTAGACAAGACTCTTGATCTGGTCAGGAGGCATTATTTCTGGCCTAAGTTGCAGTCAGATGTCAGGAAATTTGTAGAAACCTGTGTAATTTGTCAGAAGGCTAAAGGCAGGTCAACTAATGCAGGGTTATATCAGCCCTTACCCATACCTTCCAGACCATGGGAGAGTATCAGTATGGATTTTGTTTTAGGTTTACCAAGGACCAGGAGAGGCTGTGACAGTGTCTTTGTTGTAGTGGACAGGTTCAGCAAGATGGCACATTTCTTGCCATGCAAAACCACTGCAGATGCCTCATATATTGCAGATTTATTCTTCAGGGAAGTTGTCAGAATTCATGGGTTGCCTTTGAGCATAGTTTCAGACAGAGATGTGAAGTTTGTAGGTCATTTCTGGAGAACCCTCTGGAGGAAGCTGGGAACCAATTTATCATTTTCCTCTGCATATCATCCTCAAACGGATGGACAAACTGAGGTTGTGAACCGTTCCTTAGGGAATCTACTTAGATGCTTGACAAAACAGCATGGAGAGAAGTGGGACAATATTCTGTCTCAAGCTGAGTTTTCATATAATGATACTATCAACAGGAGCACAGGAAAATCGCCTTTTCAGGTAGTATATGGAATGCATCCCAGAGGTATTTTAGAGTTGCGAGAACTACCTACAGCAGATCCTGTTAGTGCAGATGGAGAAGCTTTTGCTGAAGCAATCAAAGAAGTTCATGATCAGGTTAAGACCCAACTCCAGCAAACAACCTTAAAGTATAAGGAGTATGCTGACAAGAAGAAGAAGGATGTTCAATTTGCTGTTGGAGATTTGGTTTGGGTTCACTTGAAGAAAGACCGGCTCCCTAAGGGGAAGTATACTAAGCTCATGCAAAAGAAAGTTGGACCATGTCAGATTTTGCAAAAACATGGACAAAATGCTTATAAGCTCCAACTACCACCTGATCTTGGTTTATCTCCTATCTTCAATGTATGTGACTTGACTCCATACAAGGCTAATCCAGATGATGATCAGGCTATCCTACAGGATACAGTTGCTGAAGACATTCCTCCACATGATCCTCCACAGATACAGCAGATTTTGGACACTAGGGTGATCAAACAGACCAGAAACAAGAAGTACTTGGAGTACCTCGTCTCTTGGAAGGGACAGCCGACTTCTGAAGCAGTATGGATGACTGCGGAACAGCTACAGAAACATGGTGCCGACCTTGATACTCTCATCTCAAGTGGACTTGAGATTTCTTCTTTTGGGGAGTATGGTGCAGGAGCACCCACACATGATTAGGATATAGGTCCGCATGATCAGGATATAGGTCCGCATGATGACATACATGATCAGGATGTAGGATAGTTATCATCATGCTGACGGGATAATCTATTTTTAGTATGTTTGACTTATCATGTAATAAGGTCCACTGTGACCGATGCTATGTAATAGTTCAGCATAGGAGTATGTGTAGGCAGTTAGAGGTAGTTAGGGATCGGGATAAGAGAGTCTGAGCTGTCCTCTCTCCCAGCCGCTTGGAAGCTCCCAGCCGCTGGGAAGTGATGTTAGTAGTACTCGAAGGATTTGTTATATATACCTTCGATCTGTAGGGTTTAGAGATAGTTGTGATATAGCTTTTGATTTGATGTACTGGTGTTGAGTTGAGATTCAGGAAGAGCAGGTCAGACATTGTGAAGCTGTATTCAGGACATTGAATTGCAATTGAATAAGATCTCATCTTTTGCATCATCTGTTTGCATCTGTGTTGATTTCATTTCCGTTTTGCAAGCTAATGACTAATTTCAACCCTTCCACCGGTTGATCCTGCAAATCGGTGGAATGGTCCTGTATCATAGCCTAGATTGCATTTGTGTTTTCTGTTTATGCATTGCATTGTTCAGGAGATCAGTTAGGAGCATGCTGTAAGTCAGCCTAGCATCCTCATGTGCTAGGTCTAGAAGATAGACTGTTAGATTTTGGTTTGGAGGTGATCCGGCCCGGTCGTCACATGATCTTTGTGAAATTATGCGGTCGTGAGTGTTTTCATGCAGTGGAAGGATACACCGGAGTCTGCATGTGCGTTTCTAGTCGGAACGAGCCGCAACATCATCTGCGAATCCATCGCCATCAGGATCGGGTCATAAAGTTGGTGAAATTTGCATGTTGCAGGTGCATCATGATGTTTTGAGTTGGATATATACTCAGTGTATATATCGCAGTCAGGATCATCTCTCGGGGAAGATCATCATCCGCATATCGCTAACGGATGCGGGTGTGAAAGTTGAGTTTTTGGCTAAGTGTTGAAGAGTTCATCAGGATGAAGCGTGACGTCATCGTCATCATGATATGACGTCATCGTCATCAGGATATTCAGAAATCCCTCTATGCGGGTTTATCCTGTTGTCGCTAAGTGGAAAGGTATCGGCGTAGGCAGGAAGTTGTATTAGCATCATCAGGAGGTTTCGAAGAACCGGATGTTTAATATCATGGTGCTGTTGCTTGTATCGTCGGGCAGTGAAGCATCGAAGGCAAGTTGTTGAAGTAGAACGTCATCAGGATATTTGGACAACCGGATATTTGGATATCCTGCTGACGAAGGTGATATCGAATATCATGATGATGCCGTTTGTATTTGGCACCCGATGAACAGTGCAACCGGAGGATATTTGCGCCGCTGATTATCATGATGATGATGATAGGCGACAGTTGAAGGAGGATATTTGCGGTCATCAGGAATATGATGATGATGTTAAAATATGATGATGCAGTTGGTGTTATTGGGAAATATGATGATGAGGTTCAGCCGTTAGAGAAGAATATCATGCTGTTTGTTTTGTTGGCAGCTCCTTCCTGTTAGGTTGCCTCCGTTGCGTTCCACTCTGCATCATAGGTGCTCAGCAATTAATTACATAGTTGACCAAAAATCCTGCCAGATACACAGTATCAGGAAGATGGCACTCAAACATTACCAGATTGGCGCCCAAACTTGAATGCAGCAGGTAGGGGAGGAGACAGGAAGATTTCTCGAGCCTTGCGCCGCCGCCTAGGGATTCAGATCTTCAATCAGGTACTACATCCGTCCACGCCATCGCCCATACCTCTGCAACAATCGCCATTGATGGCGCACCAACCCGCGGCCTTGGGAAGAACATCAAACAGTCGATCGCAACCACTTCCCGCCGAGATTCATCATCATGATATTTCGAATATGCAGGATAACATTATCCCACATGCACCCCGCAGCAACCTCTTTAACACTTTATATACTAGGTCATGAGCATATATCATGTCGGTGCTTTTGCTCCTGACGACACTAGTATAAGACTTCATCATCATCATCCTCCAGCAGCATGATATCCTGTTGCCCGAAATATCACCCTGACGTCAGCATCATATCGCAATACAACTGCATGATATTCGCCTTCACCCGCACAACCGGATCCATCGGAGGAACATCCTCCTGCTGAGCTTATACCAAAAGTCTGGCCGATGAACATCCTGATGACGTCATCATCATATCCTGCTGACGTCATCATCATATCTGCCTACTGCGCACCTCCTCATATCCGGATGACGTCATCATCATGTTTGCAAATGTCGGGAGATCTCCTCAAGATGATCGGTGTTAGAAATATGACCCCCCCCGGGACCTCGATGACGTCATCATCATATTAACATCAGGATGATATTCGGAAGACAACCAGATATTTGGAAACATCATCCTGATGTGCAAATATCAGGTTGCACTGTAGCTCCTCTGTATGATCGGGGCGATAGATGAATATGATGATGCTCGAAAAGATCACCCCCTCTAGATAGCGCACGAAGCCGGCAGGCGGATATCTCCTCATATCAGCATCATCATGATGCTGGAACAAACACACACTCGAGTGATATGAAAATATCACCCCCTCCTTCAGAAATATCATGATGCAGATAGGCAGAAAGAAAGATATCACCCTGATATAAGGATGACGTCAGCATCATCAGGATGACAAAACAACGAACAAGAAGTGATACAACATCATCAGGATGATATTGACTAAGATCATCCTGACGTTCAAAATATGATGACCCTAGTGAATATCGGGTCGCACTTAGAACTCTTCAACAACATCATCAGGATGATCATAACCAAGATCACCCGATGATAGAAATATCACCCCGGCGAGATATCATGATGCAGATAATATGATGACCCCTGCAAGCAACACGGTGATAAAAGGAAATATGATGATGACGACGACGACCCTTAGGAAAAAACAAGTCAGGTCGAACAACTTAGAGAATAACCCCTTCAGAATATCGGGGCAACATCATCATCATGTTTGGGCAAGGCGATAATGGAAGATCACCGGAGACTTTGAAAAATCACCCTCGCAAGCAGATCAGGGCGCACTGTAGCTCGTCAGCATCATCAGGATAAAAACCAAACATCACCCGATAGTTCAATATGATGATGACGATGACAAACCGGCCGACGGAGAACATGATGATGCCGACCTTCATCGAAACAAACATGATGATGATGACCTCCTCCTCAAGAAAATATGATGATGCAGCTGAAAACTGCTGAGGAGGTCCATTACTTAGAACATTTTTTGGATACTTAGGGAGAGCGCCTGCATGAAAATTGCTCAAAAAACTGCCAGTCAATTCAGGCGCTAACAGGGCCACACCAATATTTGGTGGAAGGAGGTCCAATTAGAGAGGAACAGAAGAGGAAAAGCAAAGATCACCAGATGGGATCGGATGGTGGAGAAACTGAAGAAGCAATTCATTCCTGTGGACTATGAGATGGAGTTGCTGAAGAAGTTACAAGGACTGAAGCAAGGTAACAAGTCTGTTAAGGAGTATACAGAAGAGTTTTATAAAATTACTATCAGGACAGGCCATGCAGAGCCCAACAAGGAGAAGGTAGCCCGTTACATTAATGGGTTGAGGCCGAGTATTCAAGAGGAGTTGAGCCTAGTCAGAATGACCATCATAGAAGATGCGTACCATTTTTTCCTGAAGGTGGAAGAGAAGCTGAACAAAAGATTTGATAGCAAGCAAAGGGGAAAAGGTCAAGGTGGAAGGACTGGTGGAAGACCCTATGGAGGCCATAATGAAGATCAAAATAAAAGTGAAGAAACAAGCACCAGTCAAAATCAAAGAGGGGATAATACCTACCGCCCTCATGACCAGAACAATGGTGATCAAAGAGGAAGAGGAAGAGGCAGACCTGGGCAAGGACTTGGAAGAGGATGTTTTAGAGGAACCTGTTTCCAATGTGGAGAAGAAAGGCATCGAGCATATGAGTGTCCGCAACATCAAGGAAGGACAAATAGAAGACCTGAAGGTAATGCACAAGTTGCACATGTAGATGAAGATGCACATTCTGAGCATTCTGAAGATGCTGAAAGGGGAGAAACCTTAGTTGTCAGAAGAACCTTGCTGAATGAGGAGAAAGAACCCAATCAGAGGAAGAGTTTATTCCGCACAAGGTGCAAATGTGAGGGTAAGTGTTGTGATATTATTATTGATAGTGGGAGCACTGATAATCTTGTTTCAGAGGAGATGGTTGACAAGTTGAAGTTGACAAGAAGAAAGCATCCGCATCCATATCGGATTGCATGGTTACAGAAGGACCATAGAGCTTTGGTCAATGAGCAGTGTTTAGTGAAGCTCAAGATTGGTGACTGCCATGATGAGGTGCTGTGTGATATCATACCGATGGATGCATGTCATATGCTGTTGGGGAGGCCGTGGCAGTATGATAGGAGCGCTGTCCATGATGGCCGTGCAAACACATATTCCCTAACAAAGGATGGAGTTCGTCATAAGTTGAAGCCCTTGAAGGAGGTGGAAGAAAAGGTATGTAGTACTGCCAGAATTTATTTGGTAGATGGTAGGAAATTTTTGGAGGGTATGAAGCATGAGCATCATTGCTTTGCATTGATTCCTAAGATTAGTCAAGAGAAATATGAAGATGTACCAGCAGAAGTTTCAGATATGTTGGAAGAGTTCTAGGACATTATCTCTGATAATGTACCAGAAGGTTTACCACCAGTAAGGAAGATAAGTCATCAAATGGATTTGATACCAGGAGCCAGTTTACCAAACAAGGCAGCCCACAGAATGACCCCTACAGAGAATGAAGAACTGAATAGACAAGTTTAGGAGTTGTTGAGGAAGGGACTGATAAGGGAGAGCCTAAGTCCATGTGTGGTACCTATAATACTAGCACCAAAGAAAGATGGAGAATGGAGGATGTGTACAAACTCTCGAGCCATCAATAAGATAACGATCAAGTATAGATTTCCATTACCAAGAATGGATGACATCATGGATTGTTTGAGTGGAGCCAAGTACTTCACGAAATTTGACCTGAAGAGTGGGTATCACCAAATCCGTATCAGAGAAGGGGATGAATGGAAGACAGCCTTCAAGACAAAGGAAGGTTTGTATGAGTGGTTAGTCATGCCATTTGGGCTAACCAATGCACCAAGCACATTCATGCGGCTCATGAACGAGGTACTGAAAGAATTTTTGGGAAGTTTTGTTATTGTTTATTTGGATGATATTTTAATTTTCAGTAAGACTTGAGATGAGCATTTGATGCATATCAGAGGAGTTCTAAATAAGCTGAGGGAGGAGAAGTTGTTGATTAATCTGAAGAAATGCAGTTTTGCAAAGAAGGAGTTGGTATACCTGGGATTTGTTGTCTCAGAGGAAGGTCTTAAGATGGACCCAGAAAAAGTAAGGGCTATCATTGAGTGGCCTACACCAAGGAGTGCAACGGAGGTAAGATCTTTTCATGGTTTGGCAAGTTTTTACAGAAAGCTTATCAGGAATTTCAGTAGCATTTGTGCACCCCTAACTGAAACAATGAGAGGGGATAGAAAAGAGTTTAGATGGACTAAAGGAGCCGATAAGAGCTTTGATACATTGAAGCAGAAAGTTGTAGAACAACCTGTTTTGGCACTTCCAGATTTCAATAAGGTATTTCAGGTAGATTGTGATGCTAGTGGTAGTGGTATAGGAGCTATTTTGAGCCAAGAAGGTAAGCCCATTGCCTATTTTAGTGAGAAGCTTAATGATGCCAAGAAAAAGTATTATGTTTATGATCAAGAATTTTATGCAATAGTTCAGGCTTTGAAGAAATGGAGACATTATTTGTTGCCAAAAGAGTTTGTTTTATATACTGATCATCAGGCTTTGCAGTATATTAATAGTCAAGGGAAGTTGAACCAAAGGCACTTAAAATGGGTTGAGTTTTTGCAGAGTTATACCTTTGTTTTGAAGCACAGGAGTGGGAAGTCCAACAGAGTTGTAGATGCCTTGAGTAGAAGGCACAATTTGTTGACAGAAATGAGGATAGAGGTTATTGGGTTTGATGAGCTCAAAAGTTTGTATCCTGAAGATCCAGATTTTGCAGAGGCTTGGAAAGCTTGTCTGGAGCCTGTTACTTTGGGCAGGACAAAATGGTTGGATTTCATAATCCAAGACGGCATGTTGTTTAGAGGAAGCCAGTTGTGCATTCTGAGGAGTTCCATGAGAGAGAATCTGATTAAAGAGAAGTATAGTGGAGGACTGGCTAGACACTTTGGTCGAGATAAGACCATTTCTATTGTTGGTGAAAATTATTATTGGCTACAGTTGCAGCAGGATGTGAGGAAGTTTGTGTAGAGTTGCAAAGTATGTCAGATTGCAAAAGGAACAAGTCAAAATACAGGGTTGTATCAACCATTACCTGTACCAGAGAAGCCATGGGATGATATCAGTATGGATTTTGTTCTTGGTTTACCAAGGACACAGAGAGGGCATGATTCTATTTTTGTGGTGGTGGACAGATTCTCAAAGATGGCACATTTTATTCCTTGTAAGAAGACTAATGATGCTGTTCATATTGCAGAGTTATTTTTCAGGGAAGTGGTGAGACTACATGGTCTACCAAAGAGCATAGTTTCAGATCGAGATACCAAGTTTGTTGGTTATTTCTGGAGGACATTGTGGAAGAAGTTGAAGACAGATTTGAAGTTTAGTTCTGCACACCATCCACAGACTGATGGACAAACTGAAGTGGTGAATAAGAGTTTGGGTAACTTGCTATGATGCTTAGTAGGAGATAAGCCCAAGGGATGGGATTTGATTTTACCACAGGCAGAATTTGCTTACAACAATTTTGTCAATAGGAGTACTGGTAAATCACCATTCCAGATTGTATATGGCAATAGCCCAAGAAATGCTTCTGAGTTAAGGAAGCTGGACAATGGAGAAAAGACAACTGCTGAAGCTGAAGACTTCGCAGAATATCTGAAGAATTTGCATGAAGAGGTGACAAAGCACATTAATAAAATGAATATTCAGTACAAGGCTAAGGCAGATCAGAAGAGGAGATATAAGGAATTCCAAGTAGGAGATGAAATCATGGTTCACTTGAGAAAAGAAAGGTTCCCAATTGGAACATATAATAAGTTGAAAATGAAGAAATTTGGACCATGTAGAATCCTGAAGAAGCATGATTCAGGAAATGCATATGAGGTAGAGCTGCCGAGTGGGATCAATATTTCCCCTGTTTTCAACATTGCTGATTTATCAGAATATCATGAAGGTGGAACAGAGGATGGACCAATAGAAGTGCAGTGGAGTATTCCAGCATCTACTTCAATGGAGGAGATAGAAGAGATCTTGGATAGCCATGTGGGAAGAAGTACTCGAAACAAGCAATATGAAGAATATCTAGTAAAATGGAAAGGAAGGCCTGTTGAAGATTCTTCTTGGTTGTCTAAGGCAGAGGTTGACCGTTTGGGTTTTCCTCACACAAACATCTGAGACGTGACAGGGTCACTTCTTAAATTACCCTGGGTGTCTGATGCAGGAGCATCCAGTGGTGTAAGGGCAATCTTGCATCACCCAAAAAGAAGTTAATTCAAAATCATTGTAGTTGTTTTCATTTCTTTTCGTGATTAGTGTTTTTGGTTCCATAATATCCAGAATAATAATGTAGGACTTTCAGTTTTGCCAAAACTGTTAAAAATAGCGACCTGCCTATTTTGGAAAGTGTACCTGCTATTTTTAGAAAGTTTGCATTTGGGCACGTAACAAAGCAAAAACTTTCAGAAAGTTACATAATGGAAATATAAGACCTTTGGCGAAGGAATCAGGAAAAGACCATTTGTGAGCTGAAAAATATTAAAGTTTTTGTTTTTTGAAAAGCCCCTGAAAATTTTTGGAACAAGATATGAGGCACTAAAACTTCCCATAACATCCTGAAAAGTTGACGAAAATCCATTTATGAATTTTTGGCATGATATTTCACATCACAAGCTTTCCGGCGCTTAAAACGGTTCGTCAATCAGACACCTAGATCAAAAGTTATGTTTCCCGGAAGTTGACCTACTTTTGGAGGGAATTGCAAATTTTGAAATTTAGCTGGAGGCCGCCAAAAAGTGCTATTTATGACTATTTTGGGAACCCTGGGCGGTAGTAGAGTTAAGGGGGCCAGTGTAGAGTCAAGAATAGGGGGGAAAACAGAAACCCTAACTGATTTGGGGTTATAGAAGGCTGAAGATTCTAGAGTCTTGAGGTTGGGGAAAGCCGTAATGTGTTGCAACTAGTAGAGGATTCATCCTCTTATTGTAATTGAGCTTCTGTAATGTAATGAGTTGCCCAGTTCAATAAAAGAAAGTTCTATTTGTTGTGTTCAATATCTGTTATTGTGTGTTTTGTGATTTACCCCCTTCATCAAGATGTTCCTATTTCTTCTACATGCACTTCTTAGTTTCACACAGTTTCAGTGTACCTGTCATGGCTCTCCCTTGTCCACATTATGGGGGGTTGCTACTGTTAGTGCTAATGCTTCCTTGGTTTTGCGTTGGAGTGAGTTATGTATCTAGTATTTGTTCCTATGTACTAGGCAGATGCAGCGGTACATCGGTGGCTAGTTGCCCATGCATTTCAGTGAGATGGAGCATTTACCATATAGACACTCTAGCATTCCTTTTGTGGAGGCGACCTTCTATTTCACTTGATCACTTTCGCAAACTTTTGGTACTTGTGTCATTTGTATCTTCGAGTCCCAGATGCTTTGCCTTTGTTTGCCATTTGATTCAAGTAGTGTCATTGGGGGCACTCATGCAGATTCTTGTCTTCTTGATTTTGATCTTCATCTTGTTTTAGAGGAGGTTCTTTCAACACTATAGCAGCCAGTCTTCGATAGTGTTTGTAGCTTCTTCATGCTTCAGTGGAGTTCATCATGTTTATCTATGTTCCTATACTTTTGGGACATCTTTTGTGGAGGCTTCTTAGTCCTTCACTCTTTCCCTCTCTCTTGTAGGGAGGTTTGTTCTCTCTTTTGGGGAGGAGTTTTTCCCACGTGGTTTTCTCCTTTTGTACATGGGTACCTCATTAGGCCTAGTTGTCGAGACCTTTTTTTGCTTTCATGCATTTGTCCTTAGTTTTTTAGCTTCTCCCTAAGTTCATCTTAAGGGGGATGTTAGAGTAATAGGTTCTTTACTTAATTAATTTAATCATATTGATTAGTTAATTAAGTCACCTTTACTTTATTTCACTTAAGCTAAACTTAGGAATCTCACATTAGGGTTTTCTAACTTGCAAATATAAAAGCAAGTTCTCTCATGTAATTTATTAATCCATTTCATTAATTGCATCCTTTTTTGTGCAAATTGTTCTCTTTGCTTTTTTCTCTTTGTGGAAGGTTAATCTTAGGTTTTGCAGGTGTTCACTAGGTCCTATGAGGTTGGTTTCACAACTTCTATAGACAACACTTCCAAGTATGAAGAGCACCTTATCATAGAAGATCACAATATGAGAGCAAACTCTAATTTCGCATTAGGCCACTTAGTGTAAAATAAAATACAAAACTCCTTTATATATGCATTCTCGCTCACTTACGATAAATAAAACACAATAGAGTTGACATGTACAAACTAGGGAGGTGTTCTAAGCCAACACCACAAGAGAGGGGCTAAAGATCCCAACTGGTACCAGGGCACTCAGGTGCCCTGGGCCTTTAGCCCCACAAACTTCGAGGAGTGTCAAATGTCATGGGCTTAGTCCAATCCTAAGTTTATTCTATCGAGTTTATTCATTGGGATCGAGATTTTATAATTTAATGCTCAAAAATGTGTTAAAATAGGTCTTGATTAACAAAGGAAACATTTTAGGTCCAACCAGGTGCTAAACTAGGTGTAAAATGCTAGTGTACACATTTTACGATGTAACAAAAACATATTACTATTTGTGCTCTATGGAAAGGTATGGGAATTTGTAAACTTATTCATGATTACTATATTTGGAGAAAACCCATAATAAATGAGATAAACCCATTTGAATGACTGGTTTATTTTGTATAATTTTCATAATTCATGTATTTAAGATTCTATTTCCTAGATATGTTGTTGGATGACTTCATGATCATTTGATCCTATGTGCATGTCTTAAACATGTTTGGATCAAAAGATATTAAAGAAATAATGTTCTAGATCTATGTTGCCTTGGAAAAACATGATATAGTGGTAAATGTATAATATGATATTTCCTTCTATTTTATCATGCTAGGCATGTGTAGGAGTATATAATATAAGCATCCTACAACTATCATTTATTCATTAGGTTCATCTACCAGTTCCATTAATTCATTAATACATTTCATAAACATAAGAGATATATTAAGCTCATATAACCATATAACCTACTCATTCAACCATTACACAATTTGGGGAAATTACAAGGAGATGACATGATTTTTCTTGCTAAATCAAAAGCATAAGGAGGATATTAAGCTCATATAATCACATAGCCTTTTCATTTAATCTTTACACAATAGCGAAATTATAAGGAGATAATTTATGATTTTTCTTGCTCTAATTATTCCATTTTTAAAGGATTGTATGTGCTCAAAATGATTATTAAACATTTTATTTTTCTATAGAAAATCTTGGAAGAAGCTATTAATGGAGTCTTATGGGTTTTGGAGTAAACCTTATATGATTTTATTTGTGTAGATTATTTTGTGGGTATTTCCAAAATAGAATGGAAAATGAAAAATTATTGCTTCTATGTGCTTTTATCTTATGTTCTCCATATATCTTCCCTATGAGCCATTTTGTGAAATTGGTTTTCTTAGTTGTGTAGAATTGATAGATCAAGATGGATGACACTCCAATGTCCTATCTAACATCTTTCATCCGTTTGATGTTGGCTCTTGTGAAGATCCATATTGTGTTGAGAAAACATGCTTAAATGTGTATTTGTGTGTTGCCAAACTTGTGTGTTTGATGAGTATGTTTGTAATCCACGAGCTCATCTCCATAATCAAGTTGAGTGGACCTTTAGATTCTACATGATCAGGTGGTAGACTTACCATAACTGGTTTATGGAATGGAGCCATGATGATATATTTGGGAGCTTGGTTAGTTCCTAGCTTTCATTTAGTTAATTTGCCACATTTTGTCATCATTGATAAAATATGTGAATTAAGTGTAATTGTTACCTTTCAGTTAGTAGATAATGTTGAAACATATCAATGTTTGTTTTCTATGGAATGGTATGGGAATTTATAAAATTATTCATGATTACCATATTTGGAAGAAATGCATAATAAATTAAATAAAAGCATTTGAATAAATATGGTGTTTTTTACATAATTGTCATAATTCATTATTTAAGATTTTATTTCATAGATATTTTGTTGGGTGAATTCATGATTGTTTTATCCTATGTGCATGACTTATGTTGAAGTTGATAAACCAACCTTACATATCCCAATGAACACCTGCAAGCAACTAACCTGTCACATAAAGGAGATCAAGAGGCACAATAATGGTGCTATGTAACCTTGAAGAAAAATGTATTAACAAGAATGAATAATTACAATAAGATCAATCCTTATGAAAGGAGATCAAAACCCTAAAGGTGAGAACCCTAGGATTAATAATAAATTATTAAAGTGCCTAAGTTTAGCTTAAATGAAATAAAGTAAAGGTGACTTAATTAATTAATCAATAAGATTAAATTAATTAAGTAAAGAACCTATTACTCTAACACCCCCCCTTAAGATGAACTTAGGGAGAAGATAAAAAAACTAAGGACAAATGCATGAAAGAAAAGATGGGTCCTAGCAACTAGGCCTGATGAGGTACCCATGTACAAAAGAGTCTCTCACAAATAGAGAAAAGGAGAAAACCACATGGGAAAAACTCCTCCCCAAAAGAGAGAACAAACCTCCCTATAAGAGAGAGAGAAAGAGTGAAGGACTAAGAAGCCTCCACAAAAGATGTCCCAAAAGAATAGGAACATGAAGATGAACATGAAGAACTCCACTGAAGCATGAAGAAGATGTAAACATTGACGAAAACTGACTGCTATAGTGCTGAAAGAAGAACCTCCTCTAAAATAAGATGAAGATCAGAATCAAGAAGACAAGAACCTACATGAGTGCTCCCAACGACACTACTCGAATTAGATAGCAAACAAAGGCAAAACATCTAGAACTCAAAGATACAGATGGCACAAGTACCAAAAGTTTGAAGAACTGATCAAGTGAAAATAGGTCGCCTCCATTAAATGAATGCAAGAGTCTCCATATGGTAAATGCTCCATCTCACCAAAATGCATGGGTAACCATCCACTGATGTACCACTGCATCTGCCTAGTACATAGGAACAAATACTAGATACATAACTCACTCCAACCCGAAACCAAGGAAGCATTAGCACCAACAATAGAAACCCCCCCCATAATGCTGACAAGGGAGAGCCATGACAAGTACACTAAAACTATGTGAAACCAAGAAGTGCATGTAGAAGAAACAAGAACATCTGAACGTGCAAACATGAAAGTACCAGCAAATAAAAGGGTGTGCAAACCAAGGCACACACACATGAGGTAATCTAATCAATGCGATTAACCCCAATCTAATCAATGTGATTAACCCCCCATGGCACTTTATATCATAGTGCGAGTATAATAAGGCACAAAATGATGTGCAATATCTCAAGAATACATGTTCAATATTGAGCCACTTTATTTCAGTGTGTTTACATATGAGAAGTGCTTACAATGGAAGCTCACAAGACCACATGCTGAAAATACAATTCTCAGATAGAAATAGAGGAAACTGATGAGGTGTCCGCCATGATGTTTGAGTTTTTGAAATGTGTTTAAGGGAAGATTTTTCTGTTCTCTGAATGTGTATATACAGAAATCAAGAAAAAAACTCCCCCCACAACACAAAAAACCAAACCCCAATGCAAATCTAAAAGCTAGAAAGTGGAAAAAAGAAAAAATCACTCTAGACAATTCTCTATGTCCCTGGTAAATTTTCTGATGAAAAAATCTACAGATCTAGAAAGATCACTGGAAGACCTTTCCAACACCTATTCATTTTCAAAAAACGGAGTCCGTATGCAAAAGTTATGCCTCCAAAAGCGTAGAAATAAAGATCTGACTTTGACTGGAAATAAATGCATCAAAACAGAAAAACCAAGAAAATTAACCTGCACCACTGAATCGGGCCCAGAACCAGCTTTCTGGCAATATTTTGTTTTCGAAAATCCAAGTTCGGATGCAAAAGTTATGGTCAAAATATCAAAACTGCTCCAAAAACGGTTTGGGGAGAAGCCTGGTGGTTAGGCTAGCCGCTAGCATTAACCACTAGTGGTTAACTAACTGCAGCACCTGTAACTCTATTTTTTTATTTTTTTTCTTGGATTTCGTGTCATACCAAGCTGTACGGCCCAGAAATGAAAAAAATTGCCTCCCAGAGTCACTGTGTCTGATTTCGATGAAACGACAGGTGATTTTAAAGCGCTATGAATGCAATGGTGGGGTCCTTTTGGGCTGAAAATGCTCCAAAATTGCATGTACCCTCTGGATCTGGAAACCCTCTAAAACTTCAAACCCTCGTAGATCAAGCTCCGTATAACCAAAATTGACAAAACAAAAGTCAATCTTGACTATTCTAAAGCTTCTGGACACAATGGTTAGGTCCAAATTGACTCAAGATACACTGAAAAGTCACTTTAAGGGAAGATCCCTCAAAAAATAAATAAGAAGCTAAAGATCTGGAGCTCTGATACCATGTTGAAGTTGATAAACCAACCTCACAGATCCCAATGAACACCTGCAAGCAAATAACCTATCACATAAAGGAGATCAAGAGGCAAAATAATGGTGCTCTGCAACCCTGAAGCAAAATATGCATTAACAAGAATGAATAATTACAATAAGATCAATCCTTATAAAAGGAGATCGAAACCCTAAAAGTGAGAACCCTAGGATTAATAATAAATATTTAAAGTGCCTAAGTTTAGCTTAAGTGAAATAAAGTAAAGGTGACTTAATTAATTAATCAATATGATTAAATTAATTAAGTAAAGAACCTATTACTCTAACAACTTAAACATGTTTTGATCAAAAGATATTACAAGACTTTTAACAAGTTGGCAAGCTATGACTTTTCAAAAGCATTTGTTTGGAAAAGTTTGTTTAAAGGTGAAAGTATGGGTATACAATTAGTGCAACTAGGTTGAGCTACATTTACTATAATGAGTTTATGATTGTCTTTTCTTAACAATTTGTAACATCTTTTCTTAACAATTTGTAACATAAAATATATATATATATATGGAGGGCCCCTACCCATATAATTGCTTGGCAAGTCAATAGCTTGATGTCCTGTTCTTATCAAGTTTGCAGGTTTGTGAATAATTGGCCTTACTTTCTTTAAAACACACTTCCTCAAGCACCCGATTAGTCTTGCAACCCTTTACATGACCAACATGTTTTGATCAAAAGATATTACAAGACTTTTAACAAGTTGGAAAGTTGTGACTTTTCAAAAGCATTTGTTTGGAAAAGTTTATGTCTAGAGATGAAAGTCTCGGTATATAATTAGCACAAACAGGTTAAGCTACATCTGCTATAGTGAGTTTATCATTGTCTTTTCGTAACAATTTGTAATGTAAAATATATATATATATATATGGAGGGACCCTACCCATATAAATGCTTGGAAAGTCAATAGCTTGATGTCTTGTTCTTATCAAGTCTGCAGGTTTGTAGTTGACCAGCCTTACTCGCTTCAAAACACACTTCCTCAATCACCCAATCAATCTTGCAACCCTTTGCATGACCAACAAATTCCAAGAAGGACCCCAAATGAAGGCTAGAAAAGTAGGCCAAAGGGGAGACAACCATTCTTATTGTCTATGTTTTCCATATTCCAAGATGTCTACTATTGTGGAAGCAATGTAGTTGCTTCTATGTGTCCTATGAATTCTTAGAATTTATTTGACATGCAAATAAAACTTGTTTCCTCATTTGGGGTTGCATTCACTTTTAATTTAACATAATCATAGCTTAAGTTCTTGGACTTCATATTCTTTGTGGTAAGAGAATTTGATAGACAATCCTATTCTTGGTTCAAGAAAATATGTTTTTCTGTATTGGTCACTCTATTTGTAAACAAACACAAAGTTCTTAGAAATACTTCTAGTTATTTCCTCTATCTAAAAACATCACATCTCTAAATTGATGGGAGTTTAGGAATAGCACCCATGGATAGCTACACATGTCATTACTAAAGGTGAAAACCCCTCTCACTATTGTGTATAGTCCACAATTTTTTTGAATGAACACGCCTTGGGATTCTACTCTATAAATGCTTCTAATGATATTAAGGGCAGAGTGTCCCTTTGGATTTTGATGAGTTTGAACCTCCTAACAATTGAATGGATTTTCACATGGTGAGTGCAACATGGTTGAACATCACAATAACTACAATAGAATTGTCCAACCAAATTATCTAAAACTTAATCATCATTGAATGTAAACAATGAAAAAAATCTTCGACATATTTGAAATTGCAGAGGAGAAATATGGAATATAACTACTTTCCAAATTAAAAAGGCTACATGATATTTATATTATATCAAGTAATTCGTTGGATAGTATTTTTGTTTGTAATATAGATATGTTCTTAGTACATCTATAGGTGTGCCCAATGAACCTTATGGTACAATACTATAATGCCCCAAGATTTTACTCGACATTAATAGACAAAAGATGATTGGAAATTTATTTGTGAAAACAAAAGTGGTGATAAGTAACCACATAACATACTAACATGCTGACGGTGTCATATGCAACATGTGATGACACTCTTGGCATGCAAGCCAATGCATAAAAAAAAGTGAAACAAGTGGAAGACTTAATCATACCATAGGACAAGACACCATGATAGACATGGAAAATGAGGCATGGAGGAGAGATAGGGTTTTCAAAACCACTAGAACACCTTCCTAAGATCTATGGTAAACCACCTCTCAAATTTCACAAAGTTACAACAAGCAAACAGGCCAAAACTGCCAAAGTTCAAGTTTCGTAAATGACTTGCAGGTGGGTTAGACTTCAAACTCGAGTTGTAACTTGCAACTCTACACAACAATTTTGGTTCAAGTTTCAGGCTATAGTCACAATCTAGACCCTCGTGGACTTCGGGTTCTATCGACAATGCAATGTGCAAAAGACATGCCAACCCTCAAACTTTGACCTATGAACCAATTTCAAAGTGTATAAAGCAAAGTGATGCAAGCAGAAGACTTAATCATATCATAGGACTTTGATCTATGCTAAACCACCCCTCAAATTTCATGAAGTTACGACAAGAAAACAAGCCAAAACTATCAAAGTTCAAGTTCCATATGACCTGCAAGTGGGTTGGACTTTAGACTCGGGTTGCAACTTGCAACTCTACACAATACTTTAAGTTTGAGTTTCAAGCTACAATCACAATCTACACCCTAGCGAACCTCAGATTCTATTGGCAAGTGCAATGCGCAAAAGACATCCTAACCCCCTAACTCTAGCCTATGAACCAATTTTGTGCTCCAAAAAACCTCTTTAGTTTGCAAGTTACAACGTGCAAACGAACTCCAATTCTTGAATAAGAAGATATTCAAACCTTGGAAACCTCTTTCAAATTGCACATCTACAAAGTGCAATTGGGTTCCAAACTCTAAACCAGCAATCATACCATACTTTAGGACTCATTGGCAATTTGCATGTCTATAAAGTACAAATGAACATCGAACTCCAAACTTTGTGACTCTTCAAACTTTGTAAGGCATCAGCAACCTACACTCTGCAAAGTGCAGTCAACTTCTGATCTCCAAACTACCTATTACTTTAGACTATGGAAGCCAAATGCAACTTGTACTATGTGATGTGCATCAGATTTCCAAGTTCTAATCAAATTACATGTCCAGGTTTAGGATCCGATTGCAATTAGCAACTCAGACTAGTGACCCTACTCTACAAGTGTTGCAGTTTAGACTGTAATTCTAACTTGCAAAATAAAACACAAAAAAGAGTTAAGGCAAGGGAAACAACAAATATATTTTCCCCACTCTATAAGGCATATCTTTCTCAATTTTTAAGATATTTAGAAATGTTCTTGGGGGTATATTCATGGGGTTGTGACTTGTGACTTGGCCACACAAAAACCTCTAGAAGTACATGGTTCCCAAGAAATAGGATGGTAAGTGAATTCAACTTTTAAAACCATAAGTTAGCAAAATAAAAAACTAAAATGAGATAAAAAAATTACATCCACTAAGAACTCACCATGTCATCGAGTTGACATGCAATCCAAGTATCTTGTAGATTATTGAGTCCCCAATAGTGGTACAGTGCCACCCAACCATGTGGTACCTTCAGGTCCACTCCACTATACTGAGACACTAATGCAAGGGTACAAAACACACTCACACAAAGCAAGAAAATATGACAACACACAAGCCAATCAATCATGCATACAAAACTTGTCAAATGAACAATTTAACCATAATAAGGATGAGTGTATTAGGAAATGGACAAGGAGTTTCATCACATATAGCATGATGGCTACGAGAAAATTATGACATACCATCATACATAGCACAACAGGTATGGGGAAAGCCCGACATTCATCAAATCCTAGAGTTGTGACATGCCCTTCAAATCTCCTCAAGCGGTCACATCATAAGGGAAACTCTTGATTGATCACTTTATATTACCCAATGTAATTTATGTTATCACTTGTTAAGAACTCTCCTCCCATTATTCTATCGATCCCTTTGTATCGAAACAACTGAGAGAGAACCACTCCATTCCAACCTATATCTCCATCCTAAGGCTCTTCACACCCAACTTGGGTGTGGCACAAAAATCAAGGTGGCAATTTTCTAACATGGCAAAAAGATGCAAAATACCATTCAACAATAGAAACTAATCGTTCCACAAAATAATCCAATAATATAACTCCTAAATTGTAACTTTACCAATTACAACCAACTTGCAAAACCAGACAATTTTCTCATACCTCTATTAATTGAGTCACATGCAACCTTCAGAAATTTTTTTATTTTTGATTTTGAAAGGAAATACAAAAAATTGAAACTGCTCATTAGGCACAATCCACCTAGCATCCACGGTTTCCAACAAAATTGAAAGAAGGAGAATCCAATAAAATTTTGCCATAATAATGGCCCTAAATTGGACTTTTCAAAATTTAAACCCTACCATTAAAACATGCCATCTATTCAAACAAGTTTTTGAACCAAATTCATACCTACAATATAAAGGCCATATGCACCACCTAATGTGAACATGGCAATGGAGAATTCCATTTAAAATTCAACTCTTTAGTCAAATATGCAAAAAAGGGGAAGAATACATTTCCAATGATGAACACAAAACAAAATAGAAGCAATTCTTTTCTAAATCTCAAGCACACCTTCAAGCAATCTTTCGAAAACAACTTTAATCACCAAGCAATCTCCACTTCCAAAAATCTTTTCAATGCAAGAAATTTCTTTCACCAAGGAGAGGAGAGAAACGAGAGAGATTTCTTTTGAACAAAACAAAGGAATGAATTTTTTTTAAACCCTTTTCCTTTTCCTTTTCAATAATTCCCTAAACCTTTTCCCTCTTTTTCTTCCCTTTCACAGTAACAAGATATTTTATGCCTTTTTGAATTTTAATTATTTTAAATAACAATGTCTATTTTATTTAACTAAAGCCATTTAAATGAAAACCCCGCAATATTAATATTTTCCTAAGGCAATTAAATTCATTATATTTTCTTTTCACAAGGAATAATAAAATACCTTAGGCTTTTCTACGAAAGCATAGTTAAATATATTTTCTTCAACCACAATAAGCACATATTTCAAGATAATTTTAAATGCAAGTGCTAAGATAAAATTAAGCACACACAAAGGACTTCCATACACTTTAGAAGTTTTCACAACATACGGATCCGAAAATCGCCATCAATTTGGGTTCAAGTTAACACAGGGATACACAGGATCTATCTCATGCTCGAATCGAGTGAGATAAAGGTTAGTACACAATCTACCCAATATGAATGTCTCATTTATAACCATCATTGGAGAATTACCATGTACCTTCACACTGAGTCAAACATTAAGCATACCTGCTCATATATGTAATAGTTGAAGCAAAGCATAAACACCCAACATGGCATCACATCATATAAATTGAATAAGCATCACATTTAACATGAATTGTCAACCATAATCATAAAGATGCAATAACATAATAATCCATAATACTAATCCATGTACAATAAACATGTCTACACAGTAAATATACACATATCAAAACAATTGAATGGTAACAGTAGAAGGTCCAACATATACAGCCATAGGTGAATGCCTAGTCATCAATGCAAAACCCATCAGAAATCCTTTGATGGCATGCTAAAACATTGTCGTTAATAACAATTGTGGATCCAAAACAAAAGTCAATAGATAACAAGGCACAAGTGCCAAAGGCATTACATCCTCCCCATAGATATAGGTTTACTCTTGGAAGCCTTCAAAAAGGTAAGGGTAAAGCACTCTCAGTTGTGTGGCATCCTCCCAAATAGTTGTGGAACCATCTAGAGGGTCCCACTAGACCCTTACTTGATCCAGGTCTCAACCCTGAAGTACCAACCTCTGATGTTGCATTATATGAATAGGCTCTAAAGAAAGTTGCTAGCCCTCCTCAACCGGCAAGGCACCCCAATCAAGCACATGTGTCACATTTGGCATATACCTAAGAGCTGAAACACTAAATACATCTTGGATGCACAAGAGATTAGGTGGCAAGGCAAGTCAATAAGAGACTGGATCAATTCACTCAAGGATATTAAGGGCCCAACAAAGTGTGATGCGAGTTTAGAACCTTTTCCATAACGAATTAGGATCTTATGCGGTCACACTCTCAAGAACATGTGATCACCAACTAAAAAATGTCGATCCAATCTCTTAGCATCAACATACTTCTCTCTATCTTAAACAATCAATAACTGCTCTCTGATTCGAACTCCCTGTTGCTCCATATCATGAAGCATCTCATGGCTGAGAATAACCTAATCTTCGAGTTTATCCCAACTCAAGAGAGTATGACATGGACGCTCATACAAGGCATGGAATGGTGACATACCAAGAGAACTATGGTGACCATTATTATATGCTTGAAACAGATACAAATAGTCGATCATAGTGTGAAGGGATGTCACAACTCTAGGAGTTGACAAATTTAGGCTTTCCTCATAGTCATTGTGCTATATGCGATGACATGTCATAATTTCCCCATAGGCATTGTGTTATGTGTGATGACACTCCTTGTCCATTTCCTAATATGCTCATCCTTATTATGGATGGATTGTTCATTTGATGAGTTTTGTATGCATGGTTGATTAGTGTAGACACCTGAAAATGTCTTGACCCCGCAAGCCACTTTCCTGCATCTTCACACTACTAATTATCCCTTTCACTAATTAATTAAATAAAATCAAATTTATTTAATTAATTTATCATAAGTCATCCCTAGCCATTCATCCTAAACTATTTCACTTGTGATAAATTAATTCATCTAATTTATCACTATACCTAAGACATCATCCACAATTAATTAAATAATATTCTAAATATTTATTTAATTGATTTCCTCATCCCCTCACCTAAATTAATTAAATAAAACATGCTTATTTAATTAATATCCCCTAGCCTATGACCTAAACCTAGCCTAATTGAATAAATACTAATTATTTAATTAGCTACTCTAGCCTACCTAGCCCCCACTCACTAATTTCCAAAAGCTAGATTAATTAAGTTGAACACTTAATTAATTTGGTCAAACCTTTATTAACACCTTCCCCCACACCCTTTGAATAAAAAGTATTTTTTTATTCAAATGAGTCACATGACCCTTCCACCTCGCCTTTCCTCTTTCATGTTAGAGTTATTTTTAATGCAAAGAGCTCACACATGTGTATGCCAAATAAACACACATGTCACATGTCATCCCATTCACCAATAAATCTTAATTTTTAATTCCACTTTCTCCCAAAGAAATAAATTTTTAATTTCCTCACAAGTTTTAATCAAACCCTTCCCAAGGTGAATTTAAAATTCACAAATAATGAAAACCATCCAATCTTGTTGATCAAATCTCATCTCTTCATCCCCATCATTGGATTTGAACTTTCAATCTCCACCATTGATCTCATTTCCCCTCCAAAATGCCTATAAATACAAAGCTCTCCCAAACATTTTTACAACACTTCTCATCCTAATCTTATGTTGTCCAAATCTCATCTCTTCTCATCTCATTTCACCCTTATCATGCCAAAATCTCAATCCATAGCCTAAATCCCTTACCAATCCATATTGTGTTGAATCTCATAGAGCAATCCACATTCACTCTATTTGGGTATAGCTAGGAGAGCTTGGGTGCACTTCTCCTCAACCTTATCAAGGAGTGAAGGAGATTGAGGTACATTAGAAGGTATAATGCTTATGTTTTAGTTTCTTTTCATGTTTTTTAGTCTTTGCAATCTTTTTCATCTTCAATTAGCTTGTGTGTTGCTATATTCCTTTGCTTTATGTGAATGTGTTTGGTATCCTTCCGTTCGTCTCTCAGTACTGTGGGTGGGCCAAAGGTACCACATAGTTGGGTGGCTTTGTACTATCGTTGGTAACTCAAAGATATAAGGGATACTTGGATTATGTTTCGAGAGTTTGCTCATCTCTATCACATGGTGATTTCTTAGTGTTGATGTAATTTCATTTATCTCATTTTAATTTTTATTTTGCTAACTTATGATTTTAAAAGTGGAATTCACTTACCATTCTATTTCTCGGGACTCGTGTACTTCTAGAGGTTATCGTGTGGCCAAGTCAGAGCCCATAACCCAACAAACGTAACCCCAAGACCATTTCTGAACAGCTCAAAAATCAAGCAAGATACACCTCATAGTGGGAAAATTATATTTGTTTCTCATGCCTTAAACTCTTTTTTGCATTCTATTTTGCAAGTTCATAATTACAGTCTGAACTACAATGAAAACCGAGGTCACCATCTAAGTTTTGAATTGCAATCAAATCCTAAACATCACATAGTAAAGTTGCCTCCGACTTTCGAAGTATCCGAAGATCAGAAGTCAACTACACTTTGCAAAGTGCAGGTTGTCGATGTCTTCTGAAGTTCGAAGAGTCACAAAGGCTAGAGTTTAATGTTCATTTACACTTTGCACACATGCAAATTGTCATTGAGTCTCGAAGTCTAGTATGATTGATGACTCAGAGTTTGGGACTTGATTGCACTTTGTAGACATGCACACTACAAGAGGTTTCCAAGGTATGACCATCTTCTTAGCCGAAAATTAGAGTTCGTTTGAACGTTGCAACCTGCAAACTGAAGAAGTTTTCTGAAGCCTGAAATTGGTTGTAAGTTGGAGTCCAGAGGTTAGCATGTCTTTGGCACGTTACACTTGCCGATAGAACCTGAGGGTTGCAAGGATGCATATTGCAATTGCATTTATGGATCCTAAACTTTGGAAATTTTGACTTGTTTGCTTGTCATAACTTCATGAAATCTAAGGGGTGGTTTAGTAGAGATCTTAGGGAAGTGTTCCAATGGTTTTGGAAACCCTACCTGTACTCCATGCCTCATTTTTTTCTATCATAGCGTCTTGTCCCATGGTATGATTAAGTCTTTCACTTGTGTCACTTTGCTTTATGCATTTGTGTGCATGTCAAGAGTGTCATCAAGGGTTGCATTTGACATTGAGGGCATTTTAATATGTTATATGGTTACTTATTACGACTTCTGAGTGTCATCAAGGGTTGCATTTGACATTGAGGGCATTTTAATATGTTATATGGTTACTTATTACGACTTCTGTTTCACAAAAAAAAAATGTCCGATGGTCTTTCGTTCATTAATATCTTGAGTGAACACTTGGGGCATTACATATACACGTGCAAGGTCAAATGAATGAAATGTTTTGATATTGTTCGCACTTCTTTTTATTAAACAATGCAAAGTTACAAAGAAATAAACAGCCCTGAAAACAGTGGTTGATATTGTTCACACTTCATCTATGGCCAAAAAAAATCACCCAATGTTTCAAAAAAAGTTGGGCATAAATTATAAGCATAAAACTCTGTGATCTAATAAATTGGCCTCAGACATTAGAAACCCAATGCTCCGAGAAAGTTGGAACATGCCTTTCCATACATTGTAGTCATTTGACATGCTCTCAATCAAAATACAATGTTTTAAATTAAAAAATTACAGTGAGGATAAACTTCTTCTGCTAGCGTAGATGTGAATGGCAAAATAGAGGCTTTCACGTGTGCATGTTTTAATACTGTTAGAACCAGCAAGGTGATGCATGTCAAAGAAAGATGATGTTAAGAAATCAATTAGCAGACCTCCAATAAGAACACATAAGAATACAAGAGTTATTGTGAGACGGCTCATTTGTGCACTTTTGATCGACAAAGCTATTATTGTACAAGCTAATTCGTGTAGCATAAAGACATTAACCTTTACAGTAATACCATCACAACTAACTTGGATCAATTTCAATATAATCCTTGGTATCTAGCTTGCATTAATGAAACAAATAATGAGAATCAAAGAAGATGTAAAGATGAAAATGAAGATGTTATCCAACAAAACAGTTCTAAATACGTGGAAGATCATATCAGGAACTAAAACAGTTGCAATTTCTACTAGTATGTGATATTGATATGTCGTACAAAACATTGCAACTACATGGAATAGTAACAATATCAAATCGTGAGGTCTAGATAATATGGCACAAGGCTAGCGCTCACTGTAGGGAGGTCTAGATAATATGGTTCACTTGAAAATGTTTGAAACATTGTCTCCAAACCGGAAACACCATTGCCTGAACCACATAGCTGCACATGACTTGCCTTTTCAATTGTTACTACAACTACTCACTCCCATCCAAAAGAGCTGCTGCACACGACTTGGCTTGGCAATTGTCAACCACAAATACTCATTCCCATCCAAAGGAACTGCACACATAAATTGCCTTCAAAATTGCGTGGGCATTATCTCTCCATTAACTCACTTTCAGATCCACAATTGATGCAAGCCATACTCCTTTTGCCTATTAAAGATTTGAAAAATTAAATAGTGGAAAACGAAGTGACCAAAAGGGAGAAAAACAATAAATTCAAAACAGCATCACCTTATGTAAATTACACTAGGCCAATTAATTAAACCACGACAATAAATCAAATCTGGCCTGTGTTAATGCCCAGGTACTCGAATATTAAAATTAATGTTCAAGTAAATACAAATATCAAAATAAATTCAATAGTTGGATACTCAACTCTGATATTGATGCAAATGTCACTTGTCCAAACCGTCCAGAAACACCCATTTACCTCAATACCCTTATTTTATAACTTGTCACAAACCTAGAAAACTGATTGTGTATCTTTCCATGTGCGCGTAATTTATCTCTGCATGTGCAGGCCTAACCTGCCGCACAGAGCTAAACCTATAACGTGCATCCCTAATCTGGCATAAGTTTTGTTGTTTCAAACTTGTTCGCTGCTGAGTTCATTCAAGATCTGGAAGGAAACAAATGGTATTTAATCTAAAAGAGTTTTGTTGTTTGCAACTACATTCTGGATATGGTAAGAAACAAATTTACCAAGTTGTGTGTACATTGAGACGAATCAAGATAACTTCACAAACCAGGACTCTTCGTCCACCTTGATAAGCCTTGTTTCTTACGTTCTTAATAAATCAACTCAGCATGCCCAGACCATCACTACACAAAGTAGATTTTGTTGACTTTTCAAGTCTTAAGTCCTACTCGGTTGACATTATTTCAAATGTACAGTCCACCAAGTGCTTGTGATCTAACAAGATTGCAACTGACAAGCAGCAGGCACTCACTCACGTAAGTATCATACAAGCCATGCTAGAAGCTGAAGATATATTTATTTGCTACAGTCCACAAGTCATGTCTGTACCATAACAGTAGCTTTGAAGATATATTTATCTATAACTTCCTTTCACGAAGATATGAAGAATCAAGCCTTTAGGTGTAAGACTTTAGATGACAAATCGGTGACAAGGCATTGACAACCACAAATCGTTGACAAGACATTAATAACCACAAATCTTTCGCTCAAAAAAAGACTTTTAACCATTTACAATTACCTTTAACAAGACAAAATCCACAAATTTCTGGTTCAAACAAATAAAATGTTTTATTAATTAAGAAATTATTTTATAAAAAAACCGGTCCCAAATGTTTTCATTCTTCACATAATGTTAATGGCAAATTTAAGTTCTTGTGCTTGTTAGAAAATCCAAAATAATGTTTCTATTCCCAAAAAAATTAGGGCATACAACATTATTTTTGCACATATCTGATGGGAAATTTCACTGAAACATAAACTAATAAAATCATAAGACCGTTATTTTATAAATAAAATGATTTATCTTTTTCCTCATCCTAAAAATATACTTATAATCAAAATAACATTAAATTGGTATAATTTTTCTTAATTTACCTTTACATAAAAAATCTTTATAGCCATTTGAAATACTTGCACAGGATTATTATTTTATCCTAAATACTAGCTGTGGTGCCTAAATAGATTACACCTGTACCGCAATTAACTTCTCAATAAATTACCATAGCAAAACTAAGAGGCCCAAGACAAAAGCGTCACAAATTCAATCGAACTAAATTCTCTGACATAAAATGCCTCCCCTCCACATCATCTACTTGAAGTGCTTTTAACAAGTAAAATTAAGGAGTTCCATTGTTTCAATAATAAAGCTAGACATTGATATGTAACTTCTGAAGCTTAAAGCACCCACAAAACCATGCATAGCCAAAGCATAGCCTTTATGCCATAGCCATCGAACTCATTAAAAGCACTCCATCATCCTCGGAAGAAAAAGTACACAAAGTACACACGCAAATGATATAAACAAGCGAAGTATTTTCTCCAAAGCAATTCAACTCCTGTCCATGTAACAATAAGCTGGTTGAATCAATCTCGCATTCAGTGGAGACCCTTCAAAATGGACAAGACACTTAAAACAGTCAAAAGAAAACTAATCTGGCCTCAAACTATCTAAGCTTATGTCTAATGCTCTCAATTTTAATGAGATGATTTAGAACAGTTCTCACATCCTAAATCCCAGCCTTAGGGCTGTTCAAAGGTTTGAATAGTACATGTATGTTACAATTGAATAAATTAAGTATTCAGTTGGATTTTCAGTATTAAGCGAACTACGGTCAACTCAAGTCCACGGGAGAATTTCCCGATGATAATCTAAGCGTGCAGATGCAGTAGGATGTAACTAAGCATAGCAGATAATATTACATCCTGCTTTAGCAAAATTCGCAGTTTCTCCGTATCATATAAGTTAAAACAAATTTCCAAGCATCATTCCGTAACTCTCAAAACATTTCCTCTGATTTATTCGAACATTTGAATAGCAGCATGCTCCTCCATTCTTAAGATGGCACTGCAATCAAACAGAGATTTTTAAACTAACTTTCTTGAACAGGGTAGCACTCTAATTATGAAGATTGTGCAATACAACAAAGGTTTAGAAGGATATAATTTACAAAAACTTACTATAAGTTGAAGTGTCTATCTGTTCAGGAAGCTCCTTAATGTCAACTTCAAAACGTTCTTGAACCTAAAAGAAATGCAGGGGTAACAAATTATTACATTGTTGTAGCAGAGTCAACTCTTCAAAAGACTTCAATACCACGCATACCTGGTTGAGCACATCTGAGTCGGCTGCAGAAGAAACAAAAGTGATAGCAAGACCCTTTGTACCAAACCGGCCTGCTCTTCCAACCTACACGTGATATACGGCTCTCTTTATTTCTTTGCATCTAAATACAGGAAAAAGGTTGTAACATTTAGAGCAAAAATTAAGCAAAATTATTTATAGTAGTTACCCTGTGCAAGTAAGTGTCAGCAGAATCTGGCATATCATAGTTAATGACAATATTAACACGTTCAATATCTATTCCTCTGCCAACCAAATCAGTTGCAACAAGAATCCTCTTATGGCCTTCCTTGAAACCCTTGTATCGAGTTAATCTGCATAAAAAAAATATTTATTAAAGTTTTATTCCTAAAACTATCACTAGAAACACATTATTATTTGCTATACATATTTATATTAAATCTCTGAACAAATATTGTAACTAAAACTGGCCTGCATGAGCCCTCAAGAAATAAAATACAAGTAGAACATATATTGGCCCTGAATACAGCCATAAAATATACCTCCAAAGTATAGTCAATTCATCAATTCATGTTAAGAGAATTGAGGTCATTATTCTTTCAAGCTCATCAAATTGCTTAAGGTGATGATAATCACACCGTAGTGAATGAGGCAATTGCAGAAAGCTTTCATTACAATTATAACAGCTAACAATGAGTAACAACAGAATCCAAATAAAATTCAACTACATCACCCTTTAAAACAACCATTGATTTTGTACTCAACAACACAGGCTAGGGGATATACCAGGGGATATATCCCCACTTAAAAGAGCAAAGACAATTGCTAACATTACACATAAGTATGTACTAAGGTAGATTCAAATAGAAAAGAAAAATTTAAAAACAGCACAAAACACACACCTTTCTTCTTGTGGCATTCCAGAATGGATGCAGATTGATGGAAAGTTGCATTCCACGAGTAGCTTGTTAAGCTCCGCAGCTCTGTTTACACTCTTGACAAATATCACAACTTGATTGAAGTCCAGTGCATCAAGCAGATCATTCAGCTTCCGGTTCTTTTCCAGCTCACTCAGTTTGATGTAGTGCTGGAAGAATCTCAAGACATAAATACCAAAGACTCCACTGGAGAAAACATTGATTACTTCTTTATCTGACTTATGTATTAAACTCAAATAAATTCAATACCTGAACTAATCCATGAAGTGTCAATTTTGCCTCATCGTCAACGTATATCTCCATAGGCTGTAAACGGAAACAAATGTGAGTGTAACATTAGGTGATGTGATCGCCATCAAGAGCCAACAGTGCCACAACAATCCCCTCATTGATCCAAGGAGCACATGTTCAACGAAAAGTACTGAAAGGTTCAACTAGCAGCTTCATGGTCCAATATACTGTCCCTGAATTCTGAATTTATTACTTCGCTATAGCATTGAATTAATTATTTGTATTGTTGTTACAAAACCAGTAACTGAGGCCCACATGTAACCCATGTCTCCACCATGTGCAATGCATGTAAGTTGGCCCCCATAGAAAATGCAGCTCTGCATTACCTCTAAGGCAGCTCCATTCTTGCGAATGCAAAGAAAAGGATTTAAGTAACATGCAATCCCAACTTTGGAATTACAATAAACCTTGGGCAGTCCAGTGTTGATATGTTTGATGAGAAAGCACAGGAAAACAAGGACCAACTGATAAATACAGAACTTGACAGAAAATAATATGAATCGCCTTTGCAAATGTGTAGAAGCAACTTATGACCAACTCAAGGGTTAAATGTTCATCTTAAACAATCCTACAGAAGAAAGCATTACTATTATCCCACCTGCATGAAGACTATTTATATGAACATGACACCTAACACCCACTAATTAGTTTCCCTAATCATGAAAGTAAACATTGCCATGGATTAAATAGGTCAACTTGTACAGAAGACATTACATCTTGCATGAATCTCTTGCAGACAGGCCGAATCTCCTTGCTCAGAGTGGCTGAGAACATCATGACTTGCTTGTCATGAGGGGTCATCTTGAAAATCTCCTGGACATCTCTCCGCATGTCTACAGAGCGTGTAATGTCAGATATGGCATAAAAAAACACTAAAAAACATTCTCAATGAAGTATTTAATCAAAACCTTGAAATAAATCAATCTCTACTAACATACCAAGTGATTCTAACATCCTGTCACACTCATCAAGAATAAAATGTCTGACATTTTTGAGACTCAAATCTTTTTCCCTTGCTAGAGCAAGTATCCTTCCAGGAGTACCCACAACTATGTGGGGACACTCATTTTTAAGCAACGCTTTATGTACTTTAATGTTTACCCCACCATAGAATACAGCCACCTTCAAGTCTGTTAAATAGGTGATAAACCTCTCAAATTCATGGCATATCTGAAATACAAATCAGAACTGGTAAGAATCCATTATCGATAGCAATGATTAATGCAATAATACAGAGAGGTTAACTCAGGTTAAATTAACCGCAAAAGCCCATTTTTCAAGGAAGAAATTCCAACAGATCGGTTTATAAATTAAGATACCTGATATGCCAACTCTCGAGTATGACACAAAACAAGAGCTGCAACTTGCCCAGGAACAGGTTCAATCTGCTGCAGTGTAGAAAGTACAAAAACAGCAGTCTTTCCCATTCCAGACTTGGCCTGGCAAATCACATCCATCCCTAGGATGGCCTGGGGAATGCATTCATGTTGTACTGATAATATCAAACAAAATAAAGTGACATCTCGGTTAGGATATTCACAATTTGTCTGATTCGGAATTCTCTAAGATAGCCATCATTATGCTCCAACTTTAGAGGCACAGTGCAAGTTAATTACCTGCCCAACATGTACATGCACTTATTAGAAGAGACGACTTCAACAAAATTATAAGTACAGAGAGTGGCCTCTCAGTGATTACCATGATAATTTCATCATCTTCATTCAAATCAATAGCATTTTAACAAGATCTCATTTGTTCTCATGTAGTAATGTGAATCACAAAAGACTTCTGACCGTATCCTAATAACAAAATACAATCTACAAAGTTCAATTGTCATTGCAACATTAAATTGAATCCAGATTTCCAATCCTTACAAGGGCACCCTAAAGAATATGCACATTTCTAACGTGAAATACAAACTATTGGTGAACCCCACTAAACCAAGCATTGAAGAAATAATGATTCAGAAAACTCCCACAAATAAGCATATAGCCAAACATATACAATGCAACATAAAAGTAGTTAGAAAACAAGCTTCCAAATCTATGATCAAGTCACAAATGTGATTGAGACCCTTAAGATTTATTTTCATTTTACTTTTGTAAAATGAAATGCTCCAAACAAAACCAGACTAAAAAATGTTAATCATACAATATACAAAACAACATATAACTTTGGGAATATTATAAATTTATAAACAATATTGATTTGCTGCAATACTCCTCGACTCAAATAGTGTTACACCATTTAATTAAAGTACTAGCCTAAACATAAAGAATAAGTTCACGAAAGTTGAATTCAACTTTGCTAGCACCAAGACAGAAATCTATATGTAAATACGAGTGTGACTAATGAAATTAAATTTAATAATCTTATAGATGGATACCTTCTGAGGGGTGTTCAAATCCAGAGTCTACAATTGCTCGGAGTAACTCTGGTTTCAGAAGGAAGTCCCTAAAGCCTGAACTATGGATGCCAACATAACCTCTGCACAATCAAAAGGAAATTACTTATCAAGCGAGGTCAAATTCTTATTTAAAAATTCATGTAACATTACATGCTAAATTAATTGCACTCACTGATACAAACATGAATTTTCCGGACAGGTTAAATAATACACAACAAATATCAAGAGAAACAAGCACATGACCACTCACTTCTTCACAGCTTCACCGGTGCCCCTAACAGCAACCGACTCCTGTGCCACATCTTCTTCCTCATAATCAAGGAGCTCCTCCTGGTAAGTATCACTCTCCTTCAATTCTCCCATTCTGCCTTAAATTCTGAGACAAAGCACCGTAGCATATAAGCATTAGGAAAAAAAACAAATCCACAAAAGAACAAAAACAATGACATCATTTAAATAATCAACTGCTTAGAATACCAAATCTATATTTGATCCATATACATTAATTAGTGCAAGTCTTGGATAAATTAGAATCCAAAGATTATATGAGTGCAACCCGAAGGTGCAATACCACCAACTAAATTTACTTTTGTAATTTCAAGTTTAGGCCTCCAATAAACAAATTAATTTGAGCCCAACGTTTGATTTAAAAACTAAATTAATGTGTGTGCACCCAAGAACAACTTAGTCAAAAGTGCATGTGTTCTGACAAACAAGTTGCTGGCCAAATTTCCATAATTTTACTTTTTAGTTTTTTTCTCAAGCATAATACCAGAGCCAAAAAAGATTCAACTTCTATATACATGCTGTTCAAAAATATGAAAATTGTAAGATAGAATAAAGTTATAAACATTAAACATAAGTAATGAACTGAAAAAGGCAGCCACAAAACCATTCTATGTCAACTGATACAAAATCTCACTTAATGCAAGCATTAACATCTCTTCTAACTACAAATTTAAATCATGGTATAACGGCTGGAGTTCCTGAGGCTCCCATAAAACCTAAAACTTCTGCTGCAGCTCCTGAAAACCCTAAGTCTGTTACTGATGTTTCGAGCACTAGCTTGCCAGCTACGCTGTACAGGAAAGATGGGATCAATGGTGTAGGAAAGAACGAGGGGTTGCATGCAATTTCAACTCGTGTGGTGGCTCCAGCAACACCTGGTAAAAGCCTCCTTAATACTATCCCTGAGGCCTCTGGTTTGGATAAGAATATCATTGGATCTGGCCACAAAAGCATTCTATGTCGAGCAATAAAAAATCTTCACTTAATGCAAGCATTAACATCTCTCCTAGCTACAAATTCAAATCATGGTATAAAGGCTGGAGTTGCTAAGGCTCCCATAAAACCTAAAACTTCAGCTGCAGCTCCTGAAAACCCTGAAGCTGCTACTGATGTTTCGAGCACTAGCTTGCCAGCTACGCTGTACAGGAAAGATGGGATCAGTGGTGTAGGAAAGAACGGAGGGTTTGCATGCAGTTTCAACTCGTGTGGTGGCTCCTGCAACACCTGGTAAAAGCCTCCTTAATGCTATCCGTGAGGCCTCCGGATTGGATGAGAATATCATTGGTTATCTTGTCATCTGCTGCCAATGGTTCTGCCGCCATCCAGATTTCAAGCAAGGCTTGTTCTGGAAAGTCTTCTGGATGTTACTCTTCTCTGAAAAAAAATCACTCTAGCTGTTGCAGGGGCAGAGCAAGTAGATGTAGCAACAAAGAAAGCAGAAGACTCATAGAAACAAAGAAAGCAAAAGGCTCTCATAATTTTGAGAAGCCTGTTTCTTTGAAATGTTCAGGGCTATCCCCTCTTTTGGTTTTAGGTAAGGAAGCTTTACAAGAAAAGACCAATTATGAGGAAAATTGGGTTATTTGTAAATTTAATATTTTGCCCAAGTGTACCAGAGGTGCACACAGATAGATCTCCCATAATTGGAAACTGTTTATGGAAAGTAACGTAGATTTGTACCCTTGCACAAAGGATTTTTTTAATGCAGTTTTTGATTCAAAAAAATATTAAGAGATTTCATTCTCTATGAAAAGATGTGTTATTGGGGAAATCATTCTCTCCTGATGAAACCCTGGCTTCCTGCCTTTAACCTTTCGATGGAAACCTTTCCATTTAAGGTGATTCCTGTTCGGGTCGAGCTCCCAAATGTCCCTCTCCTATTCTGGGAGTTCTTGTTTGCAGGCGATTGGTAACTCCCTCGATGAGTATATGTCTACTGCTCCTGAAATATTAGATTTCTACCATGCAACTTTTGCTCAAATTCAGGTGGAGATAGATATCCCAGTAAAAATTAGGCTCAAAGTGAGGACTGCATTTGGATTCAGCAGTTAGATTATGAAAATCTAGCCTTCCACTGTCACAAATGTTACGCAATGGACCATGTGGCTTAAGATTGTTTAAGCCAAAACAAAAATCAGTAGAATCCCCAACTTGGTGGAAGGATGCAAAACTTCACCACTTAACTAAGACTTCCAAGAAGGCTCCTTCAGTTCCTGAATCTTCTTCAGTACCTGATAAAGGAGGAGTGTTGTTACAAGAATCTTCTTAGCTCCAAGGTCAAATACTTCCAGGGAGATATGTTTGCCCCTAGTGGAGGCTAACAATGCTCTCCCTCCTACCGATGCCTTCATTTCAGGGGTTTTGGAGAAAACTACTGATGTGTTTTATTCCAAGGAGTTTCCTGTTCTACATAAGCCGGATGCTAAGGCTGTGCTTTCAGAATCTGCTGATAAGGCTCTCTCCTATGGTGAGAGGGATAAGATTTAGTTTTGGGAGACCTTTCCCCTGATATATGGGATTGGGCAACAATCTCTAATCAAGAAGAAGACCTCTTCTCAAAAGATCCTTCCATTTCTTAACAAACGCAACTGAATAGGATGTTGAATGCTAGGTGATTAATTGACCAACGTTTTTATGTTTGTCTAGTTTTATATTAAGTTGCAGGTTCTGGTTCGAATCCCAATTGGGGTTTGCAGATTCAGTTCGTTTTAGGGTTCATTCGTACAAAATACATCTAAAATTCATATATATAATAATAAATATTAATAATAAGTATAATATTATTAAATATATTAATATATTATAAATATCCCTGTTCATGGGGTTGCACGGGCTAATCCGCTAGATAGGACTCGAGGCAGATGCTCAATGGGTCCCTCCTGAAGAAGGGTGGTATAAGGTCAATTTCGATGGCACATCGCCCAGCAATCCAAGGCTATCAGGGGCTGGTTGTGTAGTAAGAGACCACAATGGAGGAATGATCGACGTAGCAGCTAAGAAATTACCAAAAGGTACAAACAATGAAGCTGAAATACAGGCTGCTCTATTGGGAATACAAACTTGTAAGAAATTGAATATTGAGAAAATATGTATTGAGGGGGATTCTCTTATCATTATTAATGCCTTGTGAAAAAAGGGGATACCAAGCTAGAAAATTGAATGATTCATACCATTAATTTGAAGCTTGATAAATCAATTTAAAGACTACATGATGGAGCAGAAATTTATGGCAATACCGAGAAGGATTGCAATGATTTACTAGAACTCAACGATTAATACACACCGAGTGAAATCAATGAGGAGTGATATGCAAAGCATATGTGATCGGGGGAAGTACCCAAATGTAATGTAGAATGATGACATCTCATCGACTGATAGAATTGAAGATGACTACTTATTTGATTCAAGCCTTTGCATTTGCACAAACCATGGATACCACAATTTGCTTTAAGGCGAAGCGGGAGGCAAATGGCATTCTTGGGAGAAATTAATAAACTAAAGATGAAGAAAGTGTTTAATACGAAATCCGTGATGGCCCTTCACACAATTAAAATGGTATTGGGTAATACTTTTATGACTATGACACACAGACATAGTGTAAACTCGAGCATCTCGTCCACGTTCATGGTGGTGATGCTAGATATTGGAGTAGAAAAAGAGGTCATTTGTGCTGTAATGGAGGCTCTGGTGAAGCCCATATGGAGATATGACATGAAAAGGGTGGTTGATGGCATTGTTCATACCTTGGGCTTTCATCCAAACCATCTTGGTCCCTCATAAATCCTAGATATACAGGCCCGTGGGTACCTTTCATTATACGGGCTATTGGGGAAAATGACGAGGCTCTGAAGCATAAGGCAAAATGGGGCCTAGAATTCTTGAAGGCCATCATTGAGGTGGCGAACACTGATGAACTGGACTACTCCTTTGTTTTTGAAGCAACTACTTCAAAATCGATGGATGATGGCGATGACGAGATTGGAGGGGTTAACTCTGAGGCAATGCAGGTATAGAGTTTTTTGGTATGAAAATTAGATTAATAGTATGAAGATATAAGATAGATAGGTGATCGGTTGGTATTTGGAGACCATACTGCGTTTTGTTTTGGGTTTTTTGTGAGAAATGTTGCACTGTATATGATTATATTGGGAAAATTATTATTATTATAAATCTTTTATTAAAGTTATGGCTCCCTAAAACAATTTTCACTGATCAAAAAATATATATATTATAAATATATATTAATAACATCATATTACACTATATTAATAATATAAATATCATATTATAATATTATAAATATTCTATTATAATATAAATATCATAATATATAAATATAATATTATAATATTAGTATTAATATGTTAATATATCTATCCATATTGATATATTAAGTTTTTTGCTATATATTCATTCAGCCCCTCCTGCGACATCAAAGTAATGAATCTAGACTAACAAAAAATTTGAAAATCGTGTTTTTTGAATGTTTTCACCCTAAAAATGCATCGAAATCCATTAAAAGCAGAAAAAAATAATTAAAAATGCCTAGATTTTTCGTAGCAGCCTAAATTCATGACGGGTTCACCCGAGTTTGTTCACGGAGATTTTTTGGAACCTTGGAGGGACTGATAGGCAGATCGGTTCCGAATCCAGTCCAGGTTCGAATCAGACCCAAAACTGGCTAGGTTTTCAGTGGATCTGGTAACATAGATTTATATTGTACTGTGGCTGTCGGCCCCTTTTTATTGTTTTCTCTATAAGAGTGGGCCCACAATTAATCGATCAAAAAAATCTCACTTTATGCAGACCCCAACTCAAATTAATCACTTGCCACAAAACCCCAATGTATAAAGAGATCAACATATAAAATACTGGAAATAGTAATCAAATTGTAGTTAAAAGCAAAGCGCAGCTGAAACCACATACGCATATAACTTAAAACACAAAAGCAGCAAACTCATTATACCCAAAAATCTTCAAATGAATGCATCATAGTAAACTATTCTTAGATACCCCCAAGAATGCAGTATACTCAAATATACTAGCAAAAATTACGCGTCAAAAGAATAAGCTATGGCTGCTATGTTAGTTATTAACAAGTCAAACACCACATTAAATAGAAAACAACATTGTTAAATTCAATACAAAAATACTACTGACTAAAAGACAAACAGAAGTAATTAAGTTATTAACCAAAAAAGCATCTACTCGCAATTATAAATAATTTTATTCAGTCCAATCAACCAGAGTTGAGCAGTAATTGGTAAACCAAAGTAATGTCATGTTGATAGAAACAAGTTCAAACCATTCAAACAAAATTATTGCAACCATGTCCACCGTATTTATGGCCATGGTAGAAATCTTATTCAGTCCAATCAACCAGAGTTGAGCAGTAATTGGTAAACCAGAGTAATGTCATGATGATAGAAACAAGTTCAAACCATTCAAACAAAATTATAGCAACCATGTGCACCGTATTTATGGCCATGGTAGACTGGGCAAATCCCAAAGGAGAGCTCAAGCATTAAACCCATGAGAGAGATTCACTTACTCAAACTTGATCTAGTTTCACACCAACCTCGATTAATAATAAAAAGACATTTTTAATACTCCAAACAACACACAAGTTTTAAAGCATCAAAATTTTCTCTAAAAGATATAATCACATACTGCAGAAAACGTCAGAAAATGTCCATTAAAAATTCACTCAAGAATGATCTAGAAAGATCCAAAACGGCAGAAAACAATTTACAAATTAAATTTATTATGGTAGACCAGAAGACAGATTACCAAAAGACAGAAATCCTTTAATGAAACACCAGCAAATAACAGTCCCACCAAAACACAAATAACAGAAAAATAAACAAAAGGACAGAACAAATCACCTGAGAAACCTCAGCCTCAAAACGCAAAAGCAGAGAATACAAAAAGCTCCTAATTTAACCATTTCAAACCCTATAAAAATTAAATAATAAGGTGGTTTACCTTTTAAAAGATGATCCAACCACCACAACACAAAAGAAGCAGTTTCACCTTTTTTATAATGATCAACAAACAACAGGAGGAAAGGAAAACAGATTAACGTACAAAAATCTTCAAACCCATGTGCTTTCTCTCCAGAGCAGAAAAAAGTGGCTTTAGTTCAGTGAAAGATTACATTTCCCCGAGTTCAGTTCCTCAAAAATATAAAAAGTGTTCAGAAAAAAAAACTCTAAAATTCACATTTGAATCAAAAAAGGCTTCTTAAAAACAATACAAACACAAAAATACGGAAAAAATGAAAAAAAATACAAATAGCCTACAATTTGAAACATGTACTTTTCATTCAGACAGTACAGTCCCATACCACTCATAATCTTGGCCAGGGCTTCAAAAACCACTGATACAAATTCAAAACAATAATACATGAGGTAGATCAAAAACAAATTTAAACAATCTCACATGAGTTGAACAAGAGGTGTCACTGGCTTGGCCAGGGAATAGAAATTAAGATTTAACCTTTACATTCAGTTTCACTTCAAAAGCTTTAAGTAGAGACCTTTGATCTCTTTATTTAAAATACTAAATCTAGTTAATATTTGTAGACAATGCTTCTGGATTTGACTGTGTATGATTGTTTTTCCTCAACGTTTCGGGTCACACTCTGTGAACCATCATCAGGAGAAAAGAAAGCATGGGAACCAAAATTCTGGTTTTGACTGTGTATGATTGTTTTTCCTGAACCATCATCAGGAGAAAAGAAAGCATGTGAACAATTTTGTTCACATGCTTTCTTTTGTATGATTGTTTTTCCTGAACCATCATCAGGAGAAAAGAAAGCATGTGAACAATTTTGTTCACATGCTTTCTTTTCTCCTGATGATGGTTCAGGAAAAACAATCATACACAGTCAAATCCAGAAACATTGTCTACAACATCATGGACTGTGGAAAATTAATGACTGTTAGTTAATATTTAACAAACAAAAGCACAACCAAAATAAATTACGTCCAAGCTTGGAAATCATATAACACGCTGATTGCCTGAATTCAAACTACGTATACTAAACCCTATCAATACAGCCAGAAAAAATAAGCGTATATATAGAACACAAACCCTACCCGATACAACCTTGAAAAATGTACTGCGTTGAAGGTTTCCGTCCAAACCAAAAAAACTCTTATAAACTACCATCAAACTAAATAAAATGCCTGTAGACTTCCATCCAAACAAAAGATAAATATTTCCCTTCGGACAAAAACACCCTTTTGGCTTCCTTCAAACCAAAAAAATATTTCCTTTTAGGCTTCAATCCAGCCAAGAATTAAAATAAACATTTCCCTCTGAAAAAAAAGTTCCTTTAGGCGTCCATCCAACTATGACTTGGCCGTGACCTAAATATTAACCTTTACCTTTTGCTCAAGTAATCCCTGGTTAACGGTTTCAAACCCTAAACCTAAAAAAAATTATACACATACAAGCGCAAAGCAAAAAAATAAAATTAAAATAGCTTTGTACTTTAAAGCATGCAACAAATGCACAAACCCTGTAAATCCAACAAATAAAAACGATAAATAAAACACAGCTTTAACTTCATAAAGCTTCTTCGCAAAAACCGAGCAGGATCATTCGAGGAGTAAAGAAACATTTAACTGCCATAAACAACTGCGAAAAAATCTAAAAACAATAAAGAAAATAAATATATTTAAAATTTCACAGCCCTAACAACTATAGCTGATCAGATCACTTACCGCAAATAACAAAGTGAGAATCGAACGCGCGATCTCTGCAATCTGAAAAGACAGACGAAATAATGATAATAACAATACTTCAATTGAGGAAAATGGGAAATAAGAAGAAGAAGAAGAAACCCTGGTTTTGCCAACGCGCTGGAAGTTTACACGCTGACGGGTTTCTGCCCTTAGGGTTTCAATCAAATATTTTTATTTGATTTATATGGTACGGTAGGGTTTGTTAAGCAGAAAAAAACAAGGATTAACCTAACAAGAAATAGGTACACGTATGTCGGTGAGGTTATTCTCTAATTAACTGCAAGGTGTAAGGAAATAAAACACTCTTACTACTGCTATATATACTATATGGGGTGTAATGGTTTTATTTCTTTATTGAACAAATAAAAAAAAAATTACAAATAAGGAGATGCACTATATAGGTTGTAATGGTTTTATTTTTTGAATTGAACAAAGTAAAAAGATTACAAATAAGTGTCATTAGTGGCAAGTACCCCTTTATAATATTGTAATAATAAAACTTGTTTTGTAAATGTAAAATAATGTAATTTTAGAACAATTGTAATTGTATGATAATAAGTAACTTGAAAAAAAAGGCTAAATTCTAGAATTTCAAATTTGTATTCAAGGTATTTAAGAAAGACTGTGATAATAGATTGTATGTTATTTTTAAAAAGCTATTTCTAGAAATCACGAGGAAGTAAGTTGGGGTTTGTTATAGAAAATGAGAGTGTAATGTAGGTGCTTGTAGCACTTTGTAACTCATGAAATGTAGTTGTAGATGCTTTTCTTTATTTTTTTGACTTTGCCAAAAAGGCTTATTTGTTTTAGTTTGGAACTATTCTAGAATTATTTTATACAATATGATATATGTAATGTTATCTCAAGTTTCAATATGACAAACCCGATAAGGGGACGAACCAGCAGCTATCAGTGTAATATGAATTATGAGGGTGGCACAAGCGAATTAATCATGGCGTGTTGTTGGTGTATATTTAGCTTGCTTAGGAGTGCATGATGTCTATGTTTAGCCATGTGCTATATTTGACTTGCATGTCTAGATTAGCCTTTTCTAATTTAAGCGGTTGCATGCCGATTTTTGGGGCACCACTATTCTTAGTTGGCTTTTCCTATCTCTGGCTTGACTATTCTTAGTCTTTATTTGCCTGTATGAACAACCTTTGTGAGCCTATTAATCATCTCCTTCATCGCAATTCATTGCTTTCATTCTTGTTTGCACTCTTATTTGTCGAACTCTTGCCGAGTGTGCCTTTACCCGACTTAGGTGGCTCAACCGGTGCCAACATTTGTCCAGAAGATCCCAAAGTTCTCACATGGTATCAAAGCAGGTTTTGGCTCAAATGGTGGTGTGGTATATGTTGAACACACGGAAGTACTGAGAGGGGGCGTGAATCGGTACTTAATCAAATTCTTTCCTTTTAAATGCATTCAATCCAAACTGAACATTTAAACCAAATAAATCATAAAAGAACATTTATTTTGTTGATTGTCCATTGATCTTTACATTATGGTAAATTTATAAGATTGTATGCATCATTATCTCCTTTGGGTTATGTGGAATTAGTTTGATCTACCTGTAAATTCCTAACAAGTGGTATTAGAGCTTTAAAGCTTTTCATGGCTTGCATGTACTTGCATAAAGTTGCATGTGAGTTGCATGGACTTGCATGTGGCTTGCATGAGCTTGCATGGACTTGCATGTGGCTTGCATGAGCTTGCATGTGAGTTGCATGTACTTGCATGAACTTGCATGTGATGTATATATACAATTATGGTTGAGTGTTTTCCTCCATCTTGAGAATCTTTGGAAGGAATTGTGGGTTGTACTAGATCTTCTGTGTGTTAACATTATTTTGCAGATCTATGAGATTTGTAGCCATATTATCAGAACCATGGTTTGAGTTTGTGGGGTTTAACATATCCATATTTTGGTATAAACATTATTTGTGTAGATCTAGTGCAAAGCTAAATCCATAACAATGCAGGAAGGATTTGGGACATTACAAGGTTTTGTGCAGGTTGTATTGCAGATTTGTGGAGCATCTTGCAGATCTGGTGATTGAAAAATCATGGTTGAAGAGGGTTTCTTAGATCGGTTCAATGAAGGTTTTGAGGAGGGATTTTTCACAAATGACCTTTTGTGTAAAAACAGACCTCGTCGTTGGATTCAGGAGCCCCGAGAGGTGAAGAAAACTATATAATTTTGCACATTTTGGCCACATGGCCTAGACGGAGAAAAAATTTCCCCTAGGTATGACAGTACGACCGTCAATCTACAGAGGTACGCTTAGTGAATATATATATATATATATATAATATTTCCTGCACATGGTTTTTTTTTCTATAGTTGATGGAAAAAAAAAATTTAAAAAAACTATAAAGAAAAATAATATGAAAAAATTTAATTAAAAAAACAAGTTTTTTTTTTTGTTTTTTTTTTTTTTTTGAGGGGGGGGGGGGGGGGGGGGGCGGTACGGGTTTGTAGACCCTGTACCCTGCCCTTGCGCGGACAACCACCAGGTCGTACACCATGGCAGTGTCGCCCCTTAGGCCCCCGGTCCGGCCAGGCCGACCGATTTCCAGCCCGATGCCCAGTGACCAACGGGCAGAAAAAAAATATGGCAGCAAAGAAACTTTTAAGTCAGACCTAAAAACTTCTTTAACCCATTTTAAATTTCGATTGAGTTTGTGGAGGAATATCAAACCAGAGTTAAAACTATTTTGAAATCCACAATCAAAGTCAATGATGACGTCATCCTACACAGTCAACACACCATGTCAGCATATGCCACATCAGCACAGTATGCCCAGTCAGCAAATGACGTCAACAATGACGTCATGCCTATGTTGGTGATGATGTCAGCATACGGACAGGGTCCCACCAGGGGTCCCCCTTTAGCCCTCGGAGGGCATTTTCTTCTAAAAGGCATAACTTTCACCCATGGTAACAGATTTTTTACTTCTTATAAGCGTCGGAAAGGTCTCTCCAAGAACTACGCAGTGGTATAGGATTCTTAATTAAATTTTAGTGTTTGTGTCAAAATTTGGTGCCTAAAGCCAGGCATTGTTCCAAGATAGTTTTATGCTCATAACTTTTGCATACGAAACTAAATTTTCAATTTCGGATAGGTGTTGGAGAGCTATTGCAGTGTACTATAGTTTAGATCATGTAGATTTTTAGTTTGGTGTATAGAGAGAGATTGGTACTTGTTTGATCACTTGTAGGAGCCTAAGATTCAGGGTGCGATTATGAGAGCATTCAGATGGATTTTTTGGCACAAACTTGTGGGAGTGCATGTTGCTATGAGACCATCACCATGGTATAGCAGGTTTTTAGATTTGGTTCTTCCAAGTATAGGTTTATAGGTGTTTTCAAAGTTTAGAATTTGATGGAGACAGGTACATAGGTTGTCTTTTGGTTTGAGGACATGGTTGATACGCACGTGAGACTTGGAGTCTCGTTTCAGTGGGAGTTGAGTACAGGTACAATGATGACAATGATTATGGTGTCATGGATATGTCAGTACACTTTTGCATTAGCACAACATGATCATGTATGTGATTAACAGGTATAGGCTATGATGTTTGATTCATGATTACAGGTGGCGTTGTGGTGTAGTTTTAGGAGGTTGTTCTTATCTCTTAGATGCTTGATTAGTTCCTTGACTATGGTTACATGTGTTGTGGACTTTCTTGGCAAATTGAATCTAACATTGATTTGGTGTTTGAGTCTTGGAGTCTACAGGTTGTCTTCTTTGATATCTCAGTTTACATGTTACTAGTGTGATGATGAGTTTGTATGTTAAATTTGTTTTGGATGTTTTAGTTATGTAGTTTTGTGGATTAGCTACCCATTGGATATAGTGGGATGACTCAAATGTGGACTATCTATATCCATGAGATTGATTCAGTGTTTATGTAGACTTTATTAGTTGCTCTTGTCTATGGTCCTTTGTACATTGGTATGTTGCATTGGGATGAGAGGATGGATTATTAGAGTGCCTGGATAGTCGGTTGTTGGGACTTGTAGCATGTTTATCACGATGTCATGGATAGCTTGGATACATGGTTTTATGTGAGCTTTTGACAGTGATGGTTTTATCTTCTTGGTTTGGAGATCATGGTTTTACTTTACCTTTTGGGAGTTGTTGATGTTACAACAAGATTCCTTGATTGTGTTATGGCCATGGATAATATTCATTTAGGAGATGGTTACTTTGTTGCCATGTATAGCTCAGTGTCACGATTTAGTGGGAGCTTTGGCAGTGATATGGATTCATCATTAGTGATGGATGATCTTCTTTAGTGGTTGTGGGTGTCTTGGAGAGGCTCTTGGATTATGATTCATGTTTCAGTGAGAGTGCTTTGACATCCTGAGTTCCATTGTTAGTAGATGGTTATCTTCATGTGATTAGAGATGTTGAGTCTTGTTTGAGAGGTGTTGGTATTGTGTCTTGATGGACTCTTGATTCTATATTAGAGTGTTGACATGATACAAGTTCTCTTGAAATAGGATGTGTGCATTGATGCATGTGATCTCCTAGAAGGAGATGCTTAGATCATGATGTCATGATGGGTTCCTTGATTATGCAGATGTGTAGTTGGAGCTTTGACTTTGGTCTTGTATGGTTCTTTTGGTATTGAGTACATCATGTGCTTGGGAGCTTCATGATAGTGCGATGTTCCATTTGGAGTTTAGCATGGATTGATCATGGAGGTACTCTGGGATACTTGGAAACTTAGGTGAGGTTAGAGTTCTCTTTGGATTAGAGACACTTGTTGAGATGATTTCTCATTGGAGGTTTCAGCAGATAGACCAAGGAGCCTACACCTAGATATGGATGTGAGTTCATTATGGACCTAGAGGAGATTGTTGATAGAGAGAGTCTTTGTGACTTGGTGTATCTTGGAGGGGCATTCTCATTCCCCACTCTTTATCTACTCGGCAGTTTATCATGTATAAGGTATTGCCCATCCTTTTAGATGCATTTTGGTTTATGTTTTATCTTCTCATGGTTATGGATCTTGAGCTATGGTTATTGGTTCTGGAGGGTTCTTTTGAGGGATGTTGGCATGGTTATCTCTTTCTTCATATGGTTTGATATATGATGTCCATTATGAGAAGTTTAGGAGATGTGATTGGGCTTATTCCTAGTTATGGAATGATTATAAGTTTGATCTTCCTTGGTTAGAAAGGCTTACATCTGTGTTGGTTACATGATATATATGTTCATATGATCTATGAGATTGAATGGTTTGGTGTTGTCAAGGCTTTTCATTTTGGGGTTGTAAAGGAGATCATACTTGACACATCTTAGCACTTTGAGGTGTTTGTAGAAGGACATTATGATTTACAAGTTTTCCCTCTTTGTCTTATGGCTATGATTTATCTTGCATGTGTGGAACATTGTGAGTGTTCTTGATACTACATTGGCTTATTGATTAGCCACACCTTGGTTTGAGTGTTGATTGGTAGACTTGATATGCCTTTGATCTATTTTTAGATTTGACATTACCCATGCAGTGGGAGTTCCTGGATGTATGTGTTCTTCATTAACAGGTTTTATACTTGGAGCTTATGACTGTAGTATATGGGTTGGATATGTTGTTGGCATGAGTTTATTGATGTTGTTGGTACCTATGAGGTATGGATGGTTGGATGTATTAGCATATGTTGTGGGTGCTATTTCTGATCATGTGGGGTTTTTACCTTTGATAGCTACTTGGAGCCTTTGTTTTCACTTGGATTTGATGCTAGCATTATTTGGATTGGTGCATCTTCACCTTGGCATGTTTCTTTTCTTCCATAGGTGGCATGTTGGAGGATGAGAGGAGTTCTTTCTTGAGATGGTGGTTACTTTAATTTTATTGCAGGTAGCTTGATGGAGCACGAGAGCATGTTGGAGATTCATGTGGTTTCATGTTTGCCTATGATGATATATTTCATTGATTGACCCTTATGCAATGTATACAACAAGTGGAAGAATGTTAGGAAAAAGGTGTTATTCACCTTGCATAACATTAATTAATTTAATTATGTAAAATAAATATTTTTTTGTGGTGCGTCTTAATTAATGTGTTTAGCCACGTTAAATATTTATTTGGTATCACTTGTAAAAGTTGTATGTAACATTGGGAGACATAAGGCAATTTTTTTTTTTTTTGCAAAATAATTAATTTTGGGATCAATGGTTTTGTGCTCATGGTTTTGAGTCGCATGGTTTTATCTAATACCACAAGTTGTATTTGTGTGATCTTGAGTCTATAAAAGCAAGCACATGGTTAGTGGTTTGGGTTGGCTCTTTTTTTTTGTAGGTTGTGTGAGAGGCTATCATTGTATTGAGTTTTCTCTTGTGAGTGCATATTGTAAAGCATGGCATGGGATGTGTGGATTCATGCTTGGATACATGGAGGATGCATTAGAGAAGCTTGATGTTTTAGAGGTGTTCATGGAGGCTCTGTAAGTGTATTATAATATCTTATTACTGAATAATACATTAAGTATGGATGCTTTTGGAGGCTAGATTTTTCCCTCAATAAAGGTTTTCCTAGGGTATATCTTGTGTTATTTTGTTGATTGTCTATTGATCTTTACATTATGGTAAATTTGTAAGATTGTATGCATCATTATCACCTTTGGGTTATGTGGAATTGGTTTGATCTACCTGTAAATTCCTAATAACAAGTACTCGTGTTGATAGAATTGTTATAAGCAAACTCTGTCTATGGTAATATCAAATCCCATCCCTTAGGCTTATCTCCTACTACGCATCTCAGCAAGTTGCCCAAACTTCGATTCACTACCTCTATCTGTCCATCAGTCTGTGGATGATGTGCATAACTAAACTTCAACTCAGTCTTCAACTTCTTCCATAAGATCCTCCAGAAATACCCAACAAATTTGGTATCTCTATCTGAAACTATACTCCTTGGTAGACCATGTAACCTAACCACCTCTCTTAAAAACAACTTTGCAATGTGAACAACATCATTGGTTTTCTGACACGGAATGAAATGTGCCATCTTTGAAAATCTGTCAACCACCACAAATATTGAATCATGCCCTCTCTGTGTCCTCGGTAAACCAAGAACAAAGTCCATGCTGATATCCTCCCATGGTCCCTCTGGTACAGGCAATGGCTGATATAGCCCAGTATTTTGACTCACTCCTTTGGCCATCTGGCATACTCTACAACTTTGCACAAATTTCTTCACATCCTGATGCAATTGTGGCTAATAATAATTCTCACTAACAAGAACAATAGTCTTATCTCGACCAAAGTATCCTGCCAACCCTCCACTATGCTTCTCCTTAATCAAGTTCTCTCTCATGAAACTCTTTAGAATGCACAACTGGCTTCCTCTAAACAACATACCATCTTGGATTATATAATCCAACCATCTTGTCAGGTATCTAGGGTAACAGGCTCCAAACAAGCCTTCCAAGCCTCTGTAAAGTTTGGATCTTTAGGGTACAAATTATTGAGTTCATTGAATCCAACAACCTCTATATTCATCTTTGTCAACAAAATTTGCCTTTTGCTCAAGGCATCTGCAACTCTGTTGGACTTCCCACTCCTATGCTTCAAAACAAAAGTATAACTCTGTAAAAACTCAACCCATTTTAAGTGCCTCTAATTTAACTTTCCTTGACTATTAAAATACTGCAAAGCTTGATGATCAATATATAAAACAAACTCTTTCAGCAACAAATAATGTCTCCATTTCTTCAAAGCCTGAAATATGGCATAAAACTCTTAATAATAAACAAAATACTTTTTCTTGGCATCATTAAGCTTCTCACTGAAATAGGCAATGGGCTTACCTTATTGACTCAAAACAACTCCTATAGCAATGCCACTAGCATCACAATCTACTTGAAATACCTTGTTGAAATCTAGAAGTGCCAAAACAGGTTGCTTAGTGATTTTCTACTTCAATGTATCAAAAATTTTGGTTGCTCATGTAGTCCATTTAAACTATTTTCTATCCCCTCTCATTGTCTCCGTTAGGGGTGCACAAATGCTACTAAAATTCTTGATAAGTTTTCTATAAAAACTTGCCAAACCATGAAAATATCGTACCTTTGTAGCACTCCTTGGAGTAGGCCATTAAATGATAGCCCTCACTTTATCTAGATCCATTTTAAGACCCTCAGTTAAGATAACAAATCCCAGGTACACCAACTCCTTCACAAAACTACATTTCTTTAGATTAATCAACAACGTTTCTTCCCTCAGCTTCTCAAAAACTTTTTGAACATGCATCAAGTGCTCCTCCAAGGTCTTACTAAAAATCAAAATATCATCTAAATAAACAATGACAAATTTACCCAAAAACTTTTTTAGTAACTCATCCATGAGCCACATAAATGTGCTTGGTGCATTGGTTAGCCCAAATGCCATGACTAACCATTCGTACAGACCCTCCTTAGTCTTGAAGGATGTCTTCCATTCATCTCATTTTTTGATTTGGATTTGGTGATATCCACTCTTCATATCAATTTTCGTAAAGTACTTGGCTCCACTCAAGCAATCCATAATATCATCCATCCTTGGCAATGGGAATCTGTACTTGATTGTAATTTTGTTGATGGCTCAGGAATCTGTACACATTCTCCACTCCTCATCTTTCTTCAGTGCTAGTACTACACATGGACTTAGGCTCACCCTTATCATCCTTTTCTTAACAACTCATGAACTTGTCTATTTAGCTCTTCATTCTCTATAGGAGTCATTCTATGTGCTGCCTTATTTGGCAAACTAGCTCCTGGTATCAAATCCATTTGGTGACTTATCTTTCTCACCGATGGTAAACCTTCTAGTACAATATCACAGACAATGTCCTGAAATTTTTCTGACAGATCTGAGACTTCTGCTGATACATCTTCACATTTCTCCTGGCTAATCTTAGGAATCAACACAAAGCAATGACGCTCGCGCTTCATACCCTCCAAAAATTTCCTACCATCTACCAAGCAAATTCTAGTAGTACTACATGCATTTTCTTCCACTTCCTTCAAGGGTTTTTACTTATGACAAACTCCACCCTTTGTCAAGGAATAAGTGTTTGCATGGCCATCATGGACAGCACACCTATCATACTGCCACAGCCTTCCCAATAGCATATGACATGCATCCATTGATACGATGTCACACAACACCTCGTCATGGTAGTCTCTAATCTTGAAATTGACTAAACACTACTCATTGACCAAAGTTCTATGGTCCTTCTACAACCATGCAATCTGGTATGGACATGGATGCCTTGTCCTTATCAACTTCAACTTGTTAACCATCTCCTCTGAGACAAGATTATCAGTGCTTCCACTGTCAATAATAATATCACAACACTTACCTTCACACTTGCACCTTGTGTGAAATAAACTTTTCCTCTGATCTAGTTCTTTCTCCTCATTTAACAAGGTTTTTCCAACAACTAGGGTTTCTCCCCTTTCAGCATCTTCAGAATGCTCAAACTGTGCATCTTCATCTAGATGTGCAACTTGTGCATTACCTTCAGGTCTTCTATTTGTCCTTCCTTGATGTTGAGGACACTTGTAGGCTCGATGTCCTTCTTCTCCACATTGGAAACAAGTTCCTTTGAAACCTCCTCTTCCTCTTCCTCTTTGCTCACCATTATTTTGGTCACGAGGGCAGTAGGCGTTATCTCCTTTCTGATTTCAATTGGTGTCTGTTTCTTCACTTTTCTTTTGATCTTCATTTCGGCCTCCATAAGATCTTCCACCAGTCCTTCCTCCATGACCTCTTCCTCTTTGCTTGCTTTCAAATTTTTTGTTCATCTTCTCTTCCACCTTCAATGAAAATTGGTACGCATCTTCTATGGTGGTCATTCTGATCAGGCTCAACTCCTCTTGAATACTTGGCCTCAACCCATTAATATAACGAGCTGCCTTCTCCTTATTGGCCTCCATATGGCCTATTCTGATAATAATCTTATAAAACTCTTCTGTATACTCCTTCACAAACTTGTTACCTTGCTTCAATCCTTGCAGCTTCTTCAACAACTTTAACTCATAGTTCATAGGAATGAACTGTTTCTTTAGTTTATCGACCATTGGATCCCATCTAGTAAGCTTTCCTTTTCCTCTTCTATTTCTCTCTAACTAGACCTCCTTCCACAAAATACTGGCATGGCCCTTCAACTTAATTTTTGTGAACTTGACCCGTCCTAGATCCTCCACATCTCCATATTCAAAATATTCATCCATATTATTTATCCAATCAATAAGCTCTTCCATATTCAGATCTCCAGAATAGGTAGAAACTTCGATCTTAGGCCTCTTTTCAATCTTAGAAATGGCCCTCAACAACTTATCTTGTGCAGGATCTCTTGCATCATCCTGATCTTCCTCAAATAACTCTTCTTCTTCAGCTTCATCTTCACTTTCTTCTCTTATTCTTGGCTCAAACCCTCTTCATAGCTCCTCTTGCAATGCATCAATTTGCCTCTGTAGGGCTCTAAAACCCTCTTCTGTCAAAGCATTTCTCCCACCATGGTTTCTTCTTGGAGTCATTTTGATCTCTGCAACAAACCCACAACCTCAAGTCTCGGTGCAAACTACCTCACGGTTGGTGATCTGTCTACACACTTAGGAAAACTTGGCTCTGACACCACTTGATGAGGGTGGACTCCACCCAAAACACATACAACAACAATTTATAGATTTCAAATAGATAAGAACAAGATCTCAAAAAAGATTAGTTAAGCAATCTACAAACCGATTAAGAATCTCTTCATTAAACTTGCTTGTAAAAGGCTACAAATCTAAAATACAATTTCCAGGGTCATATGCCTACTTATTACAATAATATGGGTTGTCTTACAATAGAAATATTTGACTTACAGAGCCTTCTGATATCTCCTAACCTCCTTATTCACATGAACAAGACTTGTCAATAACTTCCCCCCTACTACCTCTGGAAAATAGGCTATAAATACACATTAGTACCACTTAGTGTAATTTTCCCAATGCCAGCTTGCTTTGAAATGTGTAACTCCCATTTGGGTGCCAAAATGAACCCAATTGTCCCCTTTCTCTCGCCCAAGAAATAATTGTAAAATTTTAAAATTGAGAAACTAGGTAGCACAACTTCTAGGAGCCATAACTTTTGAACTGGGTGTCTGATTGACAAATTGTTGCATACATTGGAAAGCTCGTGAAGATATATATCAAGCTATAGCCCTCTTCGCTAGTTAGGACAACTTTCGAGCCATTTAGGGATGTCTAAATGCTTCAAATTTGATTTCAAAACTTTTTCAGAAACCTCAAAAATAGAAACTTCAATATCTTGCAATTCAGACATGATCTTGGCTGAGATTTACCAAGAATGTTTATTTGACTATTCTGAAGCTTTGGGCAAAATTTTAGGCCCAACAGCTCCTTCGATATAGGGTTACTAAAAATAGTAAGTCCTAGTATTCTTAGCCTTTTTTGGAAACTTTGAAGGTTTAGAATCATTATTCAAGCAAATGGGTACCTGAAAACACAAAAATTGAAAAGAATAAAAAATAAACCATCATTTTTTTGGGTGATGCAAGATTTCCCTTACACCATTGGATGCTCCTGCATTAGATGTTGTGCCTACACCTATGACCAAAAAATGCCACCAATCTAAGTCACAAAAGCAGAAACCCCTTGAGTCAAAATGTGTTTCTTCCTCAAAACCCATTGTGGGAGTTTGGGAAAGTCAGAAAATAAATAGGGGAAAATGTGGTATTGGTTATCAAGGTTTTGTTGGGTCTTATGTTCCAAAGTATAAGAAACCCATCAAATTTGTATCTTGAAGGCTTATGAATACATGTCAAGTTAACTCTTCCTCTACCAATGTCAAATTGTTTCAACTAAAAATGTGTTCCTATTGTGGTCATCATGGTCATACATGTCAGTTTCTTGTTTTGATCTACACCTTTGTACATCATGTGGTTGCATATTGATTCTACCAAACATTGTTATCTACAAGATCCACCTTCCACGTTTGTGAGGCATATGTATTTTGGTTGGATGGATTGTTTTAGATGGAGATCCAAGGTTGATTTGTTAACCAAACCTTATAAGAGAGTTTAGTCTATTATTGATGGTGCAAATGTGCCTACTCATAAAGGTGATGACGTTCTCCATCATAATTCTTCTAATTATGATGTGGATCTTATTAAGCCTACATTGACTAGTATATTTGATAAGAAGCCAAATATTGATATTTCTGAGATGCCACTTGGTATATTTGATAAGAAGCCAATTGTTGAGAAGATTGAAGAATTGAATGCAGCTTATGATGATACATTGGTGATGACAATGAAGATGAACTTTATTGGTTATAATGTATTCCAATTATTTGAGGCCACAGAGATTAAGATGTTGCCTCTTGTTGATTTAGTATGATATATGCTTGTTAGGGTTAGTCGATAGAAGATATCAATTAAATGCAAATAAAGATTAAACAGAGGAATGAAAATACACATAAATAATAACAGTGAGAGACAAGTTTTAACGTGGTTCACCAAAACTCGGGCTACATCCACCAACAGAGAGTCTAATATTATTATCCAGTAAATCAAACTGATTACAACTAGTAATCCTTGCAACTCAATATTGCTACAAAAAGCTACAATACATCAACGAAAACCCTAACCCTTAGCCATTTTTATCATGACTTTTGTCGGTTACAAAATAGGGTTTTTTTTTATGTCGACCAAATGAAAATAACTCTCGACACCTTAATAAAATAATAAAAAACCGTGTGAGAGTATTTTTGTTGTTTTCAGTCTTGAAGACCAACAAAAGCTGAAGAGGAGCTTAGCTTCTCCCTTGTCACTGCCTTTGTAAACATATCCGCTGGATTTTCATCAGTATGTATCTTTTCTATCCATAACTGTCCATCATCCGACACTGATCGAATAAAGTGATACCTCGATACCTCAACTGTATGTGTTTGGTCTTTGAATGCAAGACATAATTCTTTGCAAGATGTATGGCACTCTGACTGTCCGTAAAAAAATAACTGTTAGCCTGTTGTTTACCCAATTCTTTCATGAAAGATTGCAGCCATATCATCTCCTTGCTTACCTCTGTTGTAGCTACATACTCTGCCTCCGTGGTGGATAAAGCAACCACCTTTTGCAGTCGTGAGATCCAACTCACCGCTGTCCCACCTACAGTAAAGACATAACCTGTAGTACTCTGCCTGGTATCAATATGCCCTACCAAATATGAGTCTACATAACCTACTAAATCAGTAGTATATCCCCCAAAACATAAGTGTTTATTCGATGTACCTCTCAAATATCTAAGAATCTATTTTACTGCAGTCCAATGCTCCAATCCGGGATGACTCATATACCTGCTTACGACTCTTATAGCATGTGCAATATCTGGTCTCGTGCATACCATGGCATACATTAAACTTCCTACAGCTGAAGCATATGGTACCTTGGACATTTTTTCTTCCTCCTCTGGTGTCTTAGGACACGTCTCCTTAGTCAATTTCAAATGACTAGGCAAAGGTGTGCTGACAACTTTTGCATTTTCCATATGGAATCTTTGTAACACCTTTTCAACATAATCAGCCTGAGATAGAGTCATTTTTTTGTTCTTCCTATCTCTGTAAATTTTCATACCGAGGATTTGTTTTGCTACCCCCAAATCCTTCATAGTAAATGACTGTGTTAACTGCTATTTTAACTCTCTTATGTGATCCATGTTAGACCCTGCTACAAGCATGTCATCAACATATAAACATAAAATAATGTAGCTGTCATTATCCAACCTCTTAAAATAAACACAATGGTCAAAATTACTCCGATTGTAGCCTTGCTCAGTCATAAAACTATCAAATTTTAAATACTATTGCCGAGGTGCTTGTTTCAAGCCTTGTAAACTCTTCTTCAATCTGCACACCAGTTTCTCCTTACCTTTGACCTCAAATCCTTGGGGCTGTTCCATATATATCTCCTCCTCCAAATCACCATGGAGAAAGACAGTTTTCACATCTAGTTGTTCCAAATGCAAATCTTCAGCAGCCACAATACTTAAAACAATACAAATAGAAGTCATCTTAACAACCGAAGAAAAAATCTCATCAAAATCAATGTATTTTTTCTGTGCAAATCCTTTTACAACTAACCTGGCTTTAAATCTTTTCTTACCTCCATCTTCCTCTTTTAGCCTATAAACCCATTTGTTTGGTAAAGCTTTTTTACCTGCAGGCAACTTACATAATTCCCAAGCTTTATTTTTCAGCAAGGAGTCCATTTCTTCTTTCATTGCAAGCTCCCACTAAAACTTTGTATCCACCTGCATAGCTTCATCATACCCTTTTGGATCACCAGCATCTGTTAACAAAATAGAATACAAAGAGGGAGAAAACCTTTCAGAAGGTCTACTTAACCTTGTTGACCGTCTAACATTCACTGGAGTTTGTGGTATTTCTTGTTGTTGTTGTGGAGTGTGAGGAACCACTAGAACATCACTATTTGGAGTATCATCTAGCACCACATAATCCTTTTCTTTCTTCTCATACTGCTGCAACTGATCTTTGTACAACACCTCATTGAGTACAACATCCCTGCTTCTCACAATTTTTCAATTTTTAAAATCCCAAAGCCTATAACAAATTCATCAATGTCATATCCAATGAAGGTACATTTTTTTAATTTTGCATCTAGCTTGGTTCTAGTTTTAGAATCTACATGTGCAAATGCTTCACATTCAAAGGTTTTGAGAAAAGAATAACTCACCTTCTTACCTGTCCATGCTTCCTCTGGAATACCACAACCCAAAGGAACTGAAGGACCTCTATTAATTAAATATACAACAATGTTGATAGCTTCTGCCCACATGTTTAAAGGCAGCCCAACATGTAATCTCATGGTCCTTGCATGCTCCATTATTGTCCTATTCATGCGCTTAGCCACTCCATTCTCCTGTAGAGTCCCTGGAACTATTTTCTGCCTACGGATTCCATTAAAGGTACAATAATCCTCAAATTCTTTGTTGCAATACTCACCACCATTATTAGATCTGAGACATTTTAATCTTTTACCTGTCTCATTTTCAACCAAGCTTCTCCATTTCTTAAATGTTTCAAATACATTAGATTTCTTCCTGAGGAAATAAATCCAAACCTTCCTAGTTGCATCATCTATGAATGTAACATAATACCGAGAGCCACCAAGAGAAGATACCTGAGCCGGTCCCCATACATCTGTATGCACAAGCTCTAACTTTTCATCTTTCTTTTGCTTCCCATCCTTGAGAAAATTGACTCTCTTTTGTTTTCCATATACACAACTTTCACAGAAATCCATATTAATACATTTCAGAACTAGTAAAACTTTCTTAGAATGAAGTACCTTCATACCTTTTTCACTCATATGCCTAAGTTTGTTATGCCACAGTGTTGTCTCAGAATCTACAGCAACTGTTTTAGTCTCTTCCTACGAACCTGCAGCAACTGTTCCTGAACCTATTTAGTTTTTCTCTACAATAGCTAAAGTAGAAGGAACATTATGACATGTACAAAGATATAAGGTGCCTACTTTCACACCTTTTGCTACTGCTAAGGCACCTCTTGTAACCTTCCAATTTTTATCAGTAAATGTAACAATGCAACCTTCATTAGCTAGCTGCCCTGTTGAAATTAAATTCCTACTCAGCTTTGGAATGTGCCTTACCTCTTGTAGTAGCCAATGATTCCTATTCTGCAACTTAATCTTGATTCTTTCCTTTCCAACAATCTGATAGGGTTTGTTATCTCCCAAATAAACTAGCCCAAAATCCCCTTGGACATAATCAAGAAAATAACTTCTATGGGGCGTAGCATGAAATAAAGTCCCTGAATCTAAAACCCATGAATCATTAACATTATCTAGGGAAAGAATCAAAGCATCATCTTCAGATTTATTACTTACCATATTTGCCTCCTTATTACCTTCTTGTTTGTCTCCTTCTTTATTCTTCTGAGACCAGCAAATTTTTTTCAGATGACCTGGTTTCCCACAGTACCAACAATCCTTTTGTCCTCTAGATTGGGATCTCTTGTCCTTTGATCTTCCTCGTGACTTCCCATGACCTCCAGAACCTTTTCCTCTCTCCTTTGATCTACCCCTGCTTTCTATATTCAAAACACTACCTAATGTGGACCCTCCTGAGGTTTTCTGTCACATTTCCTTGCTAAGGATAACACCAACATCATCAATTTTAAAGTATTTGAACCAAAGACAGAGTTACTTACAGCCATTACCAAGCTATTCCAGCTTTTTGGCAAAGAACATAATATCAAGAGAGCCCTCACCTCTTCATCAAAACTTACTTTTACAGAAGTTAATTGATTGATAATCGTATTAAACTCATTTAAATGATCTGTCACAGATCCACCTTCAATCATTTTTCAGATTAAACAAACGCTTCATGAGAAATACCTTATTTGAGACTGAGGGTTTTTCATACAATTTAGCCAAATCTTTCATCAGACCATCTATTATCTTTGCTTCTGTTATATTGAATGCCACCGATGGTGCTAGGCACAACCGAATGGTTCCCAGTGCCTTTCTGTCCAGAAGATTCCAATCCTCATCAGTTATTGTTGCCAGTTTCTTGGCTACTCTATCCAACGACCTCCATAAATCCTTCTGATAGAGATAATCCTCTATCTACATCTTCCATAACTGATAGTTCTGCCCTTTGAATTTGTCTACCTTCAATTTAACCTCGTCCGCCATTGCTCCCACTCAACCGTGAGACCTTCTTGCAGATGATAATTGAACACAACCTGCTCTGATACCACTTGTTAGGGTTAGCCAATAGAAGATATCAATTAAATGCAAATAAAGATTAAATAGAGGAATAAAAATACACAAAAATAATAACAGCAAGAGAAGTTTTAACGTGTTTCACCCAAACTTGGGCTATATCCACCAATAGAGAGTCCAATATTATTATCGAGTAAATCAAACCGATTACAACCAGCAATCCTTGCAACTCAATACTACTGCAAAATGCTATAATACATCAATGGAAACCCCAACCCCTAGCCATTTTTATCACAACTTTTGTCAGTTACAAAATAGGGCTTTTTTTATGTCGCCCAAATGAAAATAACTCCTGACGCCTTAATAAAATAATAAAAAATCGTGTGAGGTTTCAGCGGCACTACCCCTGAGTCCCCGCGAGGGCGCTGCCCCTCAACCCCACCCTGTATCGCGATAGGGGTGCTGCCCCTAAACCCCACAAGGGGCATTGCCCCTTGACCCCGTCTTGGGGGCGCTGCCCCAAATCCCCGCAAGGGGCGCTGCCCCTTGACCCTGTGGGAATTTGGGGGGAAATCGCACCGATAAAAGTGGGGTAAATTTTAACCTCTGAGTTTGATTAGGCTCCATTTAACAACAATGTTCTCTACTCTTTCTCTCATCTGCCAAGGGGGAAACTTGTGTCTAAGCCAAATTCGAGTGGAGAATTCAATTAAAAGATTGTTAACACCTTGTGATCGATATTATTTTCAATGGTAATGGAGTTGTCCTAGATTAGTGGTTGGTGACTACTGATATTGGCCACTAAGGTCATTTCAATCAAAATTTGAGACTTGTCAAGGCAACAGGCTCAGTATTCTAGTTTGAATCCTATCAAGGTAACAATGTCAGTTCAATCAAATTTAAGACCTGTTGATCAACCAATAGATATTCTCACCAAAGAGCTTGGCCGAGAGAAGTTTGAGCTTCTTCTTCTTCTTCTTCTCCTCCTCCTCCTCCTCCTCCTTCTCCTCCTCCTCCTCCTCCTTCTTCTCCTTCTTCTTTGTACCAAGGAATACATGTTCTTGGATAATTCCTTGATTGATGATTTTACTAATGAAATACCCTCTTCCACCTCAATCATTTTCCCATGTAGATCCTTAATATAAGTCTGCCCACTTTCTGTATCTTCCTTGCCTGGGGATTTTCTTAGTGTGACAAGATTCTTTTTGCCTCTTGTTGCAAGACCTGCCATGATAAGAAACAATAATTTTGGAATAAATCACACAAAACAAATCTAATCAATCTAAATATTTTACTGTAACTTACCAGGGCCTAGATCTCACTTCCCTTAAAAAATCTCCAAGAAATTTGGTAATGTGCAGCCTGGATAGAGAAATTGGTGGAAACCCTGATTTCACAATAACTTCTCCAAATCTAATCAAAATTCACTCAAATCTGGCCTGGAGTAGCTTCAATAATCCCTTGAAAAACCCACCAAAAATCTTGAAAAGATTCACCAAAATACGAAAGATATGCGCTTCCCACAAAATAATAGCAAAAACCCTAATTTTGCTCTAACTCGCTGAATTCAGCTCCAAATGCCCGAAATTCTAGATTGTAGCTTCTTTAATATGGTCTTCAAAAACCCTTTAAAAATTATTAAAAAAAAAATCGCCAAAATCTAAGAGATATGCACCTTCCAAAATGACCTCCAAAAAAAAAAAAAAAAACTTGTTTTTGCCTTCACGGTGCCAAGATCATGCTCTGATACACCACTTGTAATGAAACAAATTGCACAATAACTGAATATAATAGTAATATGCTGAAAATACTTGATAATAATATGCCACTTTGAGGGGGATACCTCCAATAGTCTTTAATGATAACACAATACTCAATATGATGATGAAATTATAAGACTCATTACCTCCTATATATACCTATTTATGCCTAGGATATCACCCAACCCAACCTAGATAGCCCTATATAAAACTTAGGCTGACCTAAACAACTAAATAACAATATAATAATGATAATATGACTTAATTAAGAGTTAAGATAGCCACAAGTTGACTATTCATAACCATATACACTATAGAAGTAAGGGCATAACAAAATATAATTTATCATTTTGCCCTCCTTTTCAATCTAGGCCTAACATTTTCAACCATAACCAAAGTTTTATGTGAATGATAACAAATTGAGAGTTGCCGACATTATTTCAACACAAATACTATACTATATAAATAGTTTTGAAAAGCATAAATGAATTTTGGGAATAATTTTTTTGGTTTCTTTTGTGTATGTTATTCTAGGCTAAGTCACAAGGTTCGAGTTCATGTTCGTGTTTGTGTTTAGATGAAGTTCCACGAGGGGAAAAAATTCGTCATTAAATTCACCTATATAGATTTAATTTTTAAAAAAATATAAGTAATATATCCACAAAATTAATAGTTTAACATTGCTAAATAGATTATGGGGTAGCAAAAGGGAATCCTGGAGCTGCAGGCAGTGGGGGAGTGATGAGAGATGATCTTGGTAGGTTTCTTGCGGCGGTGGTACTCCCTCTAGGTACCCAGACAAACCACTTTGCCGAAGCTATGGCGGCCTATCACACTATAGCTCTGGCTCAAGCTAAGGGATATAGAAAAGTTTAGGTGGAGGGGCACTCTAATAATATTATAAACTATCTCAAGAATACCGCCAAACCTAGTTGGTCTATAGCGACCCTAATTGAAGATGCGATTATGATATTGGGAACCTTTGAAGCTACCCACATTATATCACACATTTTCTGCGAAGGTAACAAGGTGGTTGATATTTTCGCCAACCTGGGGGTTAATAGCCAATCAAAGTGCATATGGGATGAAATGGAAAAAATACCGAGCAAGGCTAAGGAGTTAATTATTAATGATGGAAAGAAAGGTATGAAGCTCGATATATAATGAAGAGATCATCATGTTCTCGAAGGGTCCAAAGGCCATTCCGCTCCAAAAAGGTCTGTTCACATAGATTATGGGTAGGAATAATGGCAAGATTCTCCTGCATAGGCTTTATTGCATTCTTGTCTTCATTCTACTCTGTACTGATTGTGGGTTTTATAGAGATTTGAGTTTCATTATGGATGGTGATAGGAACAGAGTAGAACCGTCATCTTGTGAGGGGACCCGTCAGAAACAGAAGGTTTGGAAAATATTGGAGGAAGGGGGGTTAACTCCCTATATGGAGAAATTACATGGAGCTAACCCTAATGCTACAACATTGTTTGTGAAAATCTACAGGAATAAGAAGGTCTCTGCGTATGGTTGGGAGTTAGCCATCATGAAAGACCTTATTGCCTCTGTTTCAGGGCTTTCGACCAGAGGGAAGAAGTTCTTCCGTGAGCGGAAGTATAGCGAAGAAGCCCTTAACAACTTCTTTAAAGGCAGTTAAAGGGATAATGGTTAAGATGTAGTCAGGAGGGTATAACTGCCTCTCAATCAAACCCATATGGGCTGAGGTGGCTGAAGTGATCATAAGATATATTACACTGGATGGGAGGTACATAGCTATTTACAACTACCATTTCAATCTGCTCAACCATTTCTGTCATGGTATGTTTGTTTCTATCCCCTTCTACTTGCTTTCCTCTCTGGAGTATGGCATTAAAGAAAATAGCAGAAACCCTAAGCTGCCTATTTTGCATGAAAGTCTCATTCTGCTGATAATGGAACATATGAAAATTAACACTCCAAAAAAAGGGCCTAAGGAAAAACACAGTGGTAAAAAGAAGGGGTGTGTGGAGTCGAGTGAGGATGAATCCCACACGGATGATGAAGAGTGGAGAATGGAAGAAGAAGATGAAAGTGAAGCAGAGTCTACCAAGAAGAGGAGGATAACTCAAAAATAGGAAGTTAACATATCTTGGTCTGACAGGTCCAATACTGGAGATGACTTTGATGCCTTTATCAAAGAGCTTACTAGAAAGAGGGCTACGCCAATGAGAAGGAAAATCCCCACTCCAGCAAAGAAGGGTAAGAAAATTTTGGAGAAAGATAGTGATGAAGAGTGGGCAACTCCTGGCAATGTTAACATCTCCCAGAAGCAGGGGACCAACTCGAAACAGGGGAAACGGGAAAAGTCAAGTGAGAAGAGTGTTGAAAGCGGGTTGGAAACCTGGGGTAAAACTATGCAAATCCTTGAACCTAGAGTTGGCCTAAATTTTCCTGAGATCCACGATCCTTCGAGCAACCTTCCTCCTGATTTTGATAATATGCTTGCCCATGCCAAGAACAGAGACCAGATTGAGGAAGTGTTTGATTTGGTAAAGAATGTTGTTAATTCTCAGCATAAGATGACAAAATGGTTTTTCCTCGAGATTATTAAGATCAATATAAAATTATAGTTGATGTAGGAAAGCTTGGGGAGAGGAAATAACATCACTGCTGAACAGGATACTCTGATCTTCAAAAATTGGGAAGCAATTCTAAAAATGGAGGAGATTGATCGGGAACTGGGCAGAATGAGGGAAGAGTTTAATACCAGAGTTTAGTATCTGGAGGAGAAACTCATGGAGGTGAATATCAATCTTGAGAAGATAATGCACATCAATAAACTTACTATTCAGAATAGTCTCAATGGGATGAAGATGTTGACTGATAAGTTGAAAGAAATGAAGAAAGAGCAATTTAAAGATTTTAGAGCTGAGGATATCTTCAATGTCGAAGGCTTGGGAGTTTAGGACAAAGAAGAGGATACTAAAGGTACTGGTAAACAGGTGGCTACGGAGGACTCGGGTGGACCCTCTACCCGCACAAGGGGGAGTAAGAAGAAATAGTTTGAAGCTGAAAAGAAGGAACTGATTGACTTTGCCATGATGCATGAGACATTTTATGAAAAAGAAATAGAGGCAGCAAAGACCCTGAAGAAGATGAATTAGTTTAGCTTGGTCTATTCTCTTTTTTGCTATGTTTTCTATGCTTATGTTGTTCTGGTAGCTTTCAGTTGGCTATTGGTAGGCTTACAATTTTTGTTTGCTTCCTTTTGTAAAGGGTTTCGAGGTCCCCTTCAAAACCTGTTTGACCATATTAATCAAAAACATTACTAAATAGATTTGAAATCTTTACCAAAAGATGACACATTCATAAACCATGATAAACTTATCAAAGTTAAACCATAAGAAACTTTGAAACATATGAAATCATGATTGCATAAATAAAAACTAATTTTATTTTTTAAAAAACATAAAAATAAAAATATATTAAATTTATATTTTAACTTTAAACAATAAAATAAAATAATTACTAAGTTTATTTTAAAACACAAAAAAAATATATATTATATTTTTTATTTTATATTTACAAACAAAATGAAAATATTATAAATATTAAATTTTATTTAAAATACATATATCATATAATATATATGATTAAAATTTAATACATTAAATTTTATTTTAAAAACTTAAAAAAATCCCTAAAAACTATGGTGGCAGAGTAGAGCGTAGCTTTCCCGCTCACAGAAGCCTGAAGCAGTGATCTCACGACTACTCAACCTTTAGTTGCTGCCGCTCAACCTCTAGTCACCACTGCTCACCCTTCACACAAGGAAAATTAAATCACACAGGAGGAAAAATGACTCACAGAGGAGGAAAAACATGTCGGGAGTTGCATAAATAGAAATAAACCTACAAAAACCCCTTTTTACTCTTACAAATTTTATAGCAAATTTTAACAATTTTTTTATATTGACAAAGTTCACCAAATTTCGAACCTCATGCCAAAAATTCGGTGAACCCTATGACATAGATTCTAGGGGAATGCAATCTTAGTGCATAATTTTGTTTTGTTGAATTGTAAGAAATCTTTGAATGATGAGCATGGCCAACATTCAAAATCTAAAGGTTGGAAGGAAGCATGTTCTGTAAAATCACTTTTTGACTTGTTTATGAAATATATTTTAGGTACATTAGAAGGAAAATGGAAATTGATTCTAGATTATTAAGCTAGATAAAAATTACATACATAAAAACAATCAATAACACCCATGAACCATGGTTGGTTGAGGTGGCACTCAAATATTAAATGCATCACCAACTACAAGCAGCACTAGCCTCTTTGTAGGCAAATGTTGAAAGCCAAATATTTGTCTTCTAAGCACCATTCCAAAGGTAGATACTTAACAAGATTCTCGTTCCAAAGGAGGATGCGTGCCAAAAATTAAGTTTGGTTAGACACATGTTATGGGCATAAATGAAATGGCACTCATTTCTAGGACTAAAAACATAAATTTATTAAAGACTTTAAGATTCCACAATTCATATTATTTTTGACTAAGGTAAAATGGGATTTTGAAAGGGCCCAGTCCCTTATACAAGAAGGAAGATAAAACAATAAATCCCAATAAAACTACAAAGAGCAACCATGAGAAACCAACATCATAACTATTGCACTACAGCATAAAACGACTGACAAAGGGGCAAAACAAACCTGACAAGCAACTAGTCCAAAGTTAGGGTGGTTTGAAACCGAATTGCTCTAAAGAGATTTATGTAACCTCAACCATCATATCCTTAATGTTGAAATCCTTCTGCTCAAATCTTATTTTTTTGGATGAACCAAGAAGATCCAAAGGGCCACAAGCAGTCCTAACTTTTGACCCTAATGCCCCTTTATCACATTGCACCTTTGTCGAAGGAGTCTCCATCACAGCTCTACGGTCCTCAAAATCCTTCCCCCCACTTCCCTCCTTCGATGCATCCTTAGAAGTGGTCTTGCAAGCTTTATCAATAGATGATGCTTGCTCCTTTTTCCTCCAAATGGAATAATATCTCTTGTTGCTTGGACATATAACTTCTATGTGACCCGCTTTGAGGTAACAATGGCATACAATTGAAGAGTTCTTGAATTCAATATGTTGCACCCAATTACCCATCTTGGATGATAAGGTAATCCAAGAAGGAAGCACCCTATCAGCCTCCACATAAGCATAAAATCTTGCAAATAACAAACATTTCTTAATTTTCATGATTGCATCTGCCAAAATGAACTTGTAAAGTCCCTAATTAATTTTTTTTGAAAATTTTTAATATTGAAATATGCAAATGCAAGCCCTCACACTTTTTGATCACCCAAAAAATTGTAGAATCCTGCTTGGCTATCAGATTTCATATTTCAAGTTTTAATATCTAGTTCATGCATCTGTTTCTACATGAAATACTTGCATTTATCCTGTTCAAACCTTTTACTTCTACTTCCTATTCCCTTTTGCATTTCTATTAAATTCCAAAAGCTTCTTGCAATTTTCTTCTCGTGACTTGACCTTTGGTCCTTTATCCTTTTTTTGCATTTTTTCCTTTTACCTTTCATCCTATTGGTGGAATTTCCCTTTTGGACTGGATATGTTTACATCCAATTCCTACATCTAGCTCCCCTTCCTTTTCATGCCTTCCTTTAGTTTTCCTTCCTTTCTATTTTTTAGAAATTCCCTCACATACTGGATACTTTTCCATTTATGATCTTGTTGGGATTTTTTCTTGTTACCTTCAGCTCTACGAGATGACACAACACCTAGAACTAGGGATCAAGTTGATCTAGGTGAAATGATAGCCCTATGACTAAACCAAGGACAAGAAAGAGCCAATTGACAAGACTAGACCCTATCTGCTACACTTTGAGCTCTACAAGACTCGAGATAGTAATCCTTATGAGGGTCTTCAATATAACAAAGATCACTAACAAGCATCACTACAAAGGCAAAACCAAGTCTAAATGACACAATGAATAAGCCCAATTTACTATCACTAACTCATATTCTGCTAGCTTCACATAAATCTGTAGCTATAGACCCTAAATATAAGATATTTTACACATCCACAGATGTATAAGCAAAGGACTTAATGTTAAGCATGCGTAGGCATGATCCTTTGTACCTTGACAAGCATTATGAACATATAAATTATAAAACAACTTATCTTCATTCTAATTAGGCAAAGGGATGATGGATTTTCAATCATCTAGGCCTATCCTTTACATCTTTCCACTCCATGGAGATAAACAGACGTCAAATAACTTATAGCTTTTGTAGATGTTTACTATTTGTAAGTTTGAGGTGTTGGATCATATGCAAGTAACAAAGATTGATTCCCAATCACGTGGAAACATAATCAACCCACAAATAACTGCAATGAAAATGTAGCTTCAATTTGGATGAGCCTAATTTACTTGGCTTCTACCATGCAGAAGCTTTAGATTCTCAAATGCCTTCAATTTCTTGAAAATAAAACCATTCTTAGTTATCCTCTCCCAATTTACAAACCCCACATACCAGGTCAGAAATATTTCCTATCATAAACAATTCATGATATAATTGCAACGAATGTGCACCTAGAAACTTACCAAGTTCCCTAAAGCATACAAAAGATATTGGAGATAGATTGCAAAAAAGAAATAAGAATATGTCTTATATTGATTTTCCAAGCAAACATTACAATGCAAATTGTAAGACGTTATACTAAAAACCAAACCCTATTTCATTCTTTAGAGTATTACATGGACCTTTGCACTATAAATCCCAAAATTAATCACATATAGGCTAAGAATTGGGATGGAAACTCCAATAGTAGCCTAATGCACTACCTAAAACTCCTAGACCCACCTTTACAATGCCCGAAAGTTCAAATTTAAATAGAAAGAGAGAGATTCAGATTAGATTTAAGAGTGACACATGGTGTGAGATGAAACCCTCAATCTGTAACTACACACAAGCATAAAGGAATATGCCATAGGATTTTTCGACTCTCCCTCCTCTACAACTATTTTTTCCCCATATTTCTAAAGGTGTTCACATGTATATTTTACCACTAAGGTTAAAATGATTTACTCAAGAAAAATTCTACCTTTACAATGCATGAGTATCTTTCTCTTTTGGTTGCTGGAAAGAAATCAACTTGCTACTACTTGTTGAAGTGTTGAGTGCAAACAAGGCATGATCCTATCAGATATGTGTCTAAAAATATGGTATCTTCCTTTTGAAATCTGCATAAAAAACCATGGCACCTTGGGAAGACATTAAAGCCTTCAAATTCCCTTTAAAACTTGATCGTTGATTTTCCCAAAGCAAAGATTAACGTCTATCACACATCACACTTTTAAAAGTTACTTTTGTCACAAGGATTGCACCCTGGTTAAGCTTTAAACTCAACAATCCTGTGGAACATGGGATCACCTTCAGACTGTGTGTTGCCTATGGCGAAGGTGAACCTCCAGAGAGGGTTGGTTCCCTGTTAAATCTCCTGAATCTTCTGTATTGGTGAGGAAAAGGGATAAAAAGATTGCTATATAATTGATAATTAGATCCTAGGAGGTGATGCACCAAGTTTACAGTCCTATTCTTGCTTGTCTTGACTCAATTTTCTCTCAAAAGGGCTTGTTTACACAACTCAAGTTGAACAATGCTCATACATTAACATTTCATAGGAAGGCTTAGACCTTTCTCTACTTCTTTGAAGGAAAACTAAGAGCTTTCACAACTACAAAAGTCAAAGAAATTATTAACTCAACCTATAACTTGTATAAATCAATTGTTTTTCTTTAATAAGTTTTAAAAATGAGACATGAAATTTAAAAGGATTTGTTTAAAATCATAGAAAATTTTCGCATGAAGATCACTCAACTATAACACATAATGTCTGAGAAGGTAACTGTTGATGATTGCTTTAACACATTCATAACAAAAGTTAAAATTCACATAAAATGAACCTAATTGACTTGAAAGATATGAAGAAATCGATTAAAATTTGCTTAATCCCAAGTTTAATATGGTCAGGTCTTGACCTGTTGGGACAATTCAGTAGGTTGATGTGAAGCTGTAATATGCAAGGGGTCTTATGTGATTTAGGGTTTCTTGATGATTCACTGGACTCAAACTATGCAAAAGATCATAAATATCAGCATGTTTTTCATTCTTTTGCATAAACTTGTTACTGTATTACAAAGCTTTGAATGATTTATATTATTGCAAGCTTTCTCTTCTTCAATATTATGGAAATTGTCTACTTTCAACTCAGCTTATGCATGCTTCTTTCAAATATGAGACAATTTCCTTTAAATTTCTGCGTTTTAAGTTAAGTATTTCAGATGGGTTGCGAAAAGTTAGAGAAATCTAAACTAAACTTCGTTCAATCTACTACAGGATCTAAATGTTATGTTATGTGCTTTGTAAATAATGCAACAATTTGATTAAATCCACAGACTAAACCTTAAATGTAAGTTCTGAGCATTTTCACAAACATACAGTCAAGATTGCAAGCTTTAAGAGATATTGTTTTGAACACAATGAAGAGCCAGAAAATGCTCAGAAGATAGATGCAAAATTCCAGATTCAATTGTATCCGAAACAGACAGTCATATAAGATTTACAATGTCTCAATGACTCTTAGCTTCATTAATCAAATTACAGAAAACTTACAAGCTTTACAGATACAGCAAGGAAGCAGGATGTTCCACACGTTCCTTATTGTAGACACAGGCGACCTTCTACTTCTAAATTAAATGGTCCCTCTATTCTAAATGCTGAGATAAATTACAACTGCTAGCTATTTTCTAAAAAATCCATGTGTAAAGTATTACAGAGTAAAGGGGCTCAATATATAGATCTGATCATGCTCAATACAGTGCCCCAGAAACCCCCAAACTGATCAATGGTCAGCATCCTCAAGCGCAGCATCAGACGGTGGGAAACAAATCCTACCCAAATCTCGAGCAGCATCCCGACAGAGCGTCGCTCCCTCAATAATGTTTCCACTTGTATTCTCCTCCGCATTGAAATCTTTGTCTCCTCCTGGTGTGTTTGTGACCTCTCAGGATCAGGTCCACCACCTGGGATGTCCTCGCCATTAAAGCTCCGTCACATCTCCACCTGCTATTACCTCGATCCTGCAAATAGACACAGAAAATGGATTTAAAATATGCATTAAGTTGCTTCGTCCATTCATACCTGGTCATAAAGTTAGATGAGCATTAATGTTCTGCTAGTGTGCTTTTAAACCTCCCCCCTTTTACAGTTAGTCCAAATTTGCAGACATCCTTTTGTTTGCATTTCCCCTGTTTTGTTATCGTGCTAGCATTCGACGGGAATCCACCTACTGCACATGTGCATTAAATGTTACGAAGCAAAGGGAGGGGGTGATCATCAGAAGATCAGGTGATATTTGAAATATGACCCCCTTTATACAATATGACCTTCCACTTTTGAGCGGCAAAACTGATGCAAGGGATCAAGTGATGTTGAGAAAATCGGGTCATGATTTTGAGATCAGGGGATGCTCGAAATATGACCCCCACAACTAAAGATGACCCCCCCTCTGGGAGGATCTGGATGTCATCATCAGGTCAATGACTTGGCTTTATAGCTACAATTACCATGATGTCATCGTCATGTTATTGGATGGGGTGATTGTTGGAAATATACCTGCGCGAGGTAAAAAGGATGATGATGTCACCATCAGGGTGATTTCCTTTGTTCATCGAGCTCAGATGATGTCATCGTCATATCGACATGGGGTGATATTTTGTGAGGGGGTGATCTAAAAAAGATCGGGTGATATTAAGAATATCGGGTGATATTAAGAATATCGGGTGATATTAAGAATATCGGGTGATATTTGAAATATGACCCCGCAAAATATATGAAGTTGTTTGACTGGCAGATACAGTTACCACATAAAATTGACGTCTGGAGTTTGCAGACCAAATGATTATCGGGTGATAAAATAGGATCGGGGTGATCTAACATAAGGTGAGCGATATTTGAAATATGACCCCCCTAGAATATCAGGTTTGACCAGAACTTTGACTTGCCATAACTTTCTTACTTGGCTGAATTTCAAGGTGATGTAAAAGGCAAACTTGCATGGAATTTCATGCACTTTCCAACTATGAGGTCAATGATATGAAATACTGACTTTGACAAACTGACCTCATCATGGTGACCTATCCACCCCTTTTATGCCGGGTCATCTGCATGACTCATTTTTACCAAACCACTGAGAAACAGAACAACACACACAAGCAAAAGCAACAAGCCACAACAAGGGTCCTCATTTTGCCTAGGAGTAAAATGGGGCATGTTGTGAACATCACAACAACTAGAAACCGAACAAAACAATTAAATTCAAACCATTAAAGCAAACTAAATGAAATAAATTCATAACTTCCAACTATCTTTCTTGTAAATCATTATCCAACTTGAGACCTAAGGTATTCAATAATGGTGCATAAATTTTCATTTTTAGTTTAAGTGGGTGCACATGATTAATTATCCTCATCTTGAAGATCGGTTGAACAAACCAGTGACTGATATTAGCCTACGTAGGTGAGGATATTCCCTCATAGCCAACCGGATAGAGCCTTGCTGCCAGCAGATGTCCATAGCCCCGGCAAGGTTATCATTACAATTCTCCTAAGTAGAGCCCCACTACCAGCGAGTGTCTATAGCCCCGGTAGAGTTACTTAGATGGTTTAATCTGAATTTTCAGTAAAATCCATTTTATTATTTTATTATTTTTATATTTTCTGATAATTGAAAGAGATTTCATAAGATATTGCAGTTGTAACTTCATGATGCAAGGAATGGTCCCTTGCTAGAATTAAGCTGAGAATTGTAATGGTAGCAAGGGTGACCTCTAATTTTTCACCTAATATCTACACTGGTAGGTTCAACAAACCCAAGGATTTTAGGTGTGTCATTGTGAGAAACCTTCCTTGAATACTCAACCCACTATTATTGAATACAAAATTTAACAAGTAAAACAACTTTCTACATTCATGGCAGTCACAATAAGTTATGCATAAATTGTAAATAATTAACCTGAATGTCCTGAATTTCTTACTATTTTCAATGGTTGTTGGTCTGCTCCTTCATACTCCAAAGAAAAATAAAGACCCAACTGAGGGAACACAACAAAGCAACCAAACAAAACAGGTAGACTGTACAAACAACTAACCTACGAAAGGAAAACTGTACATTATTTACACTATGATACACAAAAATTGACTGCCCTTACCTCAAGCCTGGAAGTAATGTTTCAAATGCTGGCCATTAACTGGTAATGGCACATCTTCCCCAGTCAAGGTCTTGAGTCTAAATGCATTGTCTCCTATTATTTCTAAGACCTGTAATGGACCTAACCATAGTTTGTCAAATTTTCCATGACGCCCTTTCTTTTCATGTGCTTTATCCCAGCACAACACTAAGTCTGATATCCTTAATGTCTTCACTCTTGCTCTTTTATCAAACCATCTCTTAACTACCGCTTGATATTTGGCAAATTTCTCAATGGCCTGATCTCTTTTCTCATCTAACTGTAACATTTGTACTATCCTAGCTTCTCTATGATCATCAAAGCCTAAATACTCATTAGCGAACTTCCAGATTGGTATTCTTAAATTCACTGGAAGTATGGGATCAGTCCCATAAACTAAGTGATAAGGTGCATTGCCTAAGGCAGACTTAACTTTAGTTCTATCTACCCACAGCGCATATTTCAACAACGTGTTCCACTCTCTAGGATTCTTTTCAGTTAGCTTCTTGATTATATCCAATAAGATTTTGTTTGTAGACTCAGCTAACCCATTCCCCTGAGGATAATAATTTGAAGAAAACTTTAAAACTATCCCATATTCAAATGCCCATTTAGAAAATTTCAAAAAGGAAAATGTAGGGGCGTTGTCACATACCAATGAATAGGGAGTTCTAAACCTGGTTATGATGTTTTCTTCAAGGAACTTGATAACTACCTCAGTCGTAGAGAACTTGCAACATGTGGCTTCAGTCCACTTCGTACAATAGTTAGCCACTGTCAGTATAAACTTGTGTCCTGCAAAAGATGGAGGATTGATGACTCCAATGAAATCTAGGCCCCATTGTGCAAATGGTCTAGACTCAATCACTGGCTGTAATGGATTGGCCTAATTTCTTCCCTTATTTGCTGCAGTCTGACAGGTGTGGCAACTTTTAATGTGACTCTCTGTATCTTTAAACATTGTAGGCCAATAATATCCTGCCCTCAATATCTTATGCATTGTGGCTAGATGAGAACCATGGCCAGTTTCGTACTTATCATGCAATTCTGTCAACACCTTATCCGCTTCAGCTCTATTTAAACATCTCAAATAAATTCCTTCATGGTTCTTCCTGAATAGAAGACCTCCTTGTACCATATATTTCTGTGCTTTAATCTTCAAAGCTCTCCTCTGAGAAGCTTTCATCTTACTTGGGTACCCCCTGATATTAGAAAAGTGTTTAAATCATCATACCAGCCTGATGCGTCACTAGAATTCAACACATACTGCTGTTTTATCAAATCTAGGTCTATGTTTGCTATGGTCTGTACTAACGCTTGCCCTCTGACTAGCTTCATTGGAATGATTTCCAAATCGAACTCCTGCGGCGTGGTGATCCATTTGGCCCTTTTTTCTCCAGGCTCGTTCTGCATCAGCAACATCTTTACTACTGCGTCTGGTACTATGGCTTTGATCTGGCTGCGCAAGATATAATGTCTAAATTTTTTTACGGCTCTCACCAGTGCAAATGCTTGTCTTTCTATATCAAGGTATCTCAATTGTGCATCCTTCAGCGGTGTGCTCATAAAAGCTATGGGCTTTTCTTCATTGTCTTCACCCTTTTGCGTCAAGGCAGCCACAACTGTATGGGAGGATGCAAAGGAATATATGTAAAACAACTTTGTGTAGTCTGGACTTGTCAGCACAGGAGCATCAGAAATGGCCTCCATAATGTCTTCAAACGCAGCTTTAGCTACTGGCGTCCACTCTATCTTCACATGCCTCTTCAACATGACGTTCAATGGTTGCACAATTTCTGCAAACCCTGTAATGAACTTCTTGACAAAGTTAATCTTACCAAAAAAATGATTTTAATTCTTTCATGCTACTTGGTAATTGCAATTTCTTTTTCCTTCTATTATGTCAGGATCAATAGATATTCCATTTTCAGAAATGTCATGTCCTAATAATTTACCTTATGTTACTCCAAATGAACATTTCTTAGGGTTAAGAGAAATCCCATACCTCTCACATTGTTTAAGTATTTTTCTCAGATCCTTAGCGTGAGTGGATGTATCCTTAGAATACATAGTCAAATCATCCATATAAACAACAATGCACTTCCCTGATAATCCACAGAATGCAATGTCCATGGCTCTCTGAAAAGTGGCACCTACATTGATCAGACCAAAAGGCATTCTTTTATATGCATAGTTTCCCCATTTACAAGTGAAAGTGGTCTTTAATCTATCTTCTCTATCTATTAAGACCTAGTTATATTGTGAGAAACCATCTAAGAAAGACATCATCTTTGCCCCATTCACTGCTTGCAGCACTTCGTCTATTGGAGGCAGAGGTACTAAGTTAGCTACCCAGGTTGAATATCTGACTGGGAAAATTATCCCAGCAGACAGCAATTTTCTCACTTCTTCAAAGATTAAAGGCTCTAAAATGGCATTCACAGGCCTTTATTTCTGCCTAAATGGTTTAAGATATGGTCTCAAAGGTATCACGTGAGTTATGATGGACATATCATATGTTTTCAAGTCTTCATATGTCCATCTTATTACGTGTTTGTATTCTTTCAGAACATCTATAATTTTTTTTCTTAATTTCTCAGAGCAAGCCTTTCCAATCAGCACATTCTGTGGACTTAGCTTTGTTCCTAAGTTGTATGGATCACACCTTCCCCCTTCAGTTTTGGGTAAGTCCTTATGTCTTACTACCCCATCAAAGTCAAAAATACGTTCCAGCTCAATTACTCCCTTGGGTAAGAAGTTGCTTTTCAAATTGATTATATCTTCTTCGTCCCATGTTACCTCAGGCCTTTCTTGTTCATCAATGATTTGAGCTTCAAATACCTCATTGCAGGTTAGAAAATCTACAATTTGCTGATCCCCTCCAAATACTTGAAAATGTGTAACATTATCTGGGATACTGGGAACATTAACTAATTCAACAACAAATCATTTCAATCCTGACAGTGTCAAGGGCTCTAATGTGCTTGTAGCAACTACCAGTGCATCTGGTCTATGGTTCAATTCTCTAGGGATATGCTCTATGTTGAAAGCATCAAATGAATCAATTAAATCCCACACCCTATGCCTGTAACAAATCATTTTCTTGTAGTTGCATGCATACGATTTTCTTACTTGCCTGACTACTAGTTCAGAGTCTGAAAATACCCTGACCATTTTTACTTTCTTCCTGATAGCCATAACAAGTCCGTAAACCAAAGCCTCATATTCTGCAATATTGTTAGTACAAGAAAACTGGAGCCTATATGCTGCTAGATATGACCTACCCTGAGGATCTATAAGTTCTACACCTGCACCTGCACCTGCACCTTGTTTTGATTTAGACCCGTCACACTTTAGTGTCCACATGCCATCTTTGTTCTTTTGGCCCTTTACTTTGGCATGTTTCGCTTCTTCTATCACATGTGGGGTGCTATCCTGTTTATTCATAGGCAACCCATGTTGATCAACTTGCATATTTATATTTTCAGTTTGTAAATCAGAAAGACCACTACCCTTGTCCTTTGTTCCTTCTTTTAATTCTGGGATCGATGTACCTATGTTGTTCTAAAAGTACCTCTCTGGTAGATTAGGATTGACTCCTCCCTCTTGTATCCCTACTCTCTTTGTACATTTTGTGTATTGATATTCAACAATGTCCCTACACATTCCACAATTTTCCTCAGAATGTGGCCTATTATGAACTCTGCACATGTCCTTATACAGTTTGCATTGAACTGGCAAATTTTGTTTAATGCACTTTTCCATTTCTTGTCTGATGGCCTGGCGAAAATTATTCATTGCATTATTTTCTTCATCAAAAGAATTTCCATCAGACTCAATGAATAATATTGTTTCCTTGCTGACATATTTTTCTCTAAAATTTAACATCAAGATTTCCTTAATTTTTACTCCCTTGTCAGTAATCCTATAAACACCAGGCTCAATAGCAGCATATAATATTTCATTAGTCCTATTATACTCTGTTATCATGTGTTTCATCCTAGGTTCTGCCTCTATCCTGATCTGATTTGGGACGCCTCTCCAAGGTAACCACATATGTGAAAAATCAGTGGTCATATATCCATTCAGTATTTTGGACCAGTCTCTACTTAACAACATTCCATAATTCACAGGTCTATCCACTATTTGAATGTCAATGAATTGGCCGACTCTAGGGTCTGAGGCTAACTGTATTTGAATGTTCATCAGTTCTCCTATCACACTGACCTTAGTTTTATCTATTTGTATAACAACTTTGGCAGATTTGGTGGGAGTTAGCCCTAAGGTTTTGCATATTCCTAAGGGCATTACATTGGTTGATGCACCTGAATCTACCATACAATTATGTATGTTCTTTCCACACATTCTAATAGTTAACAAGAAAGGAGGAGCATCCCTCTTATCAACATACATTACCACATTTGTGTTGGAAGGCTGCTCAACTTTCTTACTTTTTTCTTTAGGCTGTGAATCTTTATTAGGAACTCATACCAGTAGAAACCTCATCTATCACAGATGTATCCAAGGATTTTATAAAAACATTTCTGATCCCTGGAGTTTTCAATAATTCACACAGAGGTATACTGACCTTGATTTTCTTTATCTCTTCTGACAAGTAACTCATCAATCTTATTGTTTCTATTGTTTCTATTTTACTTGCTTGGACCTTTTGTGCTATTGTTCCATTGTTTGCATGCTGACAAGCTTTTAGTATGGCAGGATTGTTGCTAGCATTCTGATCTGGGTGAGTATTAAAATTGTTAGGAGGAGTGGAAGTAGTGAAAGGACCTCCTGGCCTAGTGTTATTCCTCAAGTTGCAGGTGTGGTTCTTATTTGTCTGTTGAAAAGCCTACACCTCTTTTGTTTCATTTAACACCTCATTTTTAGTTTCAAAGGGAAATTGAAATGCATTTAGTACAAAGGCTGATTCAGGATATAGGTTTTCACAACAATAAGGTTCATCCTCTAACAATTGATCCTCTTTCTCTTATGCAGTTGCAAAGGTAAAAGTTTCTAAGACTACAGTTGTATCATACCTTGAGGGCACTACTTCATTACCTTTGGGAATGAGAAACTCAGAAGTAGGAGGCTGCACATCTATATTAAAAATGTTGGCTGCTAAATGGAACTGAGGACAATCCAACTCGGCATGGGCACTGGTGTTATGAAACCTACACCAAATTTTCAATGCTGTATTGGCCATTTGGATGCCAGTTGTTTGCCTTGCATTCTGACTATCTATATTCTCAAAAGGAGAAGCTAGAGTGCCATTGTTTGGCCTTGTGTTCCATGTCTTAGGTGGCCTAGGCTGATTTTGATTTCTGTTATTATTACCCCGGGCCCGGTTATCTACCACAGGTCTTTTATTTTGCATTGGTTGCCCTACGTTATGACTTTGATGTTGATTATAGTTTTGGTTTTGATTTGAACTTTGGCCTTGGTTGTTATTCTGGTTATGGCTCTGATTGTAGTTCTGATGGTAATTCTGATTATAGCCTTGATTGTGATTTTGACTGTATCCCTGGTTACATCTACCATAGAGATTCTCATTTCTTAATTGTGTTACTTCAGTGGTCAATCTTTTTAAGTGTGCAGTGATTTCTTCTCTTTCTTCCTGTGTTTTTGCCACAACTGTATCCCTAGGAGGTTGGAAGAAAGATTGACCACTACTTTGATTGTTATTGGCAGTGTTACCGGTGTAAGGGGTTATGGCTTGGATTGGAGTAGGACTATACACAGGTGTATATGTAGGAACTGGATTAAAAAATGGAGTATTATGTGTAGGGGCTCCATTCCATGATTGTGTTTGACTTTGCATCCCAAGATTTCCTCCATTAGGAAATGGGTTATAAGTTGTTTGCCTCATCTCCTAATTTACAGAGGCTGCCTCCTTATAGGCTTTAGATATTGTATCTATGTTAGGCTTTCTTGTGACGAACATAGCAGTTAATGGATCTAAGGCAACATAATACATGGCTAGCAATGTATCTGCATTTATTGTATATGGAGCTACTATCCTAGAATAAGCCTTTTGAAATCTATCATTAAAATTGTCAATCAGCTCTCCTTCACCTCTCTTTATTGTAGCCAATTTGTGATATAAGGTGGAAGGATCTATGGGTCCTCTAAATCTAGACAAAAAAGCTTCTTCCATATGGTCCCAGGAAGAAATATAGCCATTGGGCAAGTTAACATACTAGTTAGAGGTCTACTCACTGAAGGTGTAAGGAAACAATCTACACACAACATCCTCATGTTCTAACATGGCCCTAAAACACGCCTCTTTGAATATTCTAATGTGATCTTCAGGATCCCGATGTAATTGGTATTTAGGACATATCTTTTCAAGATTTTTGGGCATCTCATGATAATAAGTGAAATATATGGGAGAATTGGCATTAAAGTAAGCCATTGCAGGTACTTGGGCTTGACCTAAACCTTGGGAAATACCTGGATTTCTTGGTGGATTTGGGTTTCTGAGAGAACTGAGACCTTTAGGAGTACCTGAACCAAGATTCAAAGATCTAAATGAAGAACTGTTAGGACTCACAATGTTATGGATGCTAAAGGGTGATCCAGGAGGTGTTCCAGATGAACTTCCTGCGTGTGATATTTTAGGATTCCAAATCAAAGGACTCCTACTTTGCCTTTATCAGGTAATTACACGAATATATCCTCTGAATTGGATCTAGATCTAGTCACTCTTTTACCGTTATGAGCTAGCCTTACTTAGATCAAACCCTAACTCTAATTAGCCCTCCTTCTAGCGCCAAAAAATGTTGATGATTGCTTTAACACATTCATAACAAAAGTTAAAATTCACATAAAATGAACCTAACTAACTTGAAAGATATGAAGAAATTGATTAAAATTTGCTTAATCCCAAGTTTAATATGGTCAGGTCTTGACCTGTTGGGACAATTTAGTAGGTTGATGTGAAGCTGTAATATGCAAGGGGCCTTACGTGATTTAGGGTTTCTTGATGATTCACTGGACTCAAACTATGCAAAAGATCATAAATATCAGCATGTTATTCATTCTTTTGCATAAACTTGTTACTGTATTACAAAGCTTTGAATGATTTATATTATTGCAAACTTTCTCTTCTTCAATATTATAGAAACTATCTACTTTCAACTCAGCTTATGCATGCTTCTTTCAAATATGAGACAATTTCCTTTAAATTTCTACGTTTTAAGTTAAGTATTTCAGATGGGTTGGGAAAAGTTAGAGAAATCTAAACTAAACTTCATTCAATCTACTACAGGGTCTAAATGTTCTGTTATGTGCTTTGTAAATAATGCAGTAATTTGATTAAATCCACAGACTAAACCTTAAACGTAAGTTCTGAGCATTTTCACAAACATACAGTCAAGATTGCAAGCTTTAAGAGATATTATTTTGAACACAATGAAGAGCCAGAAAACGCTCAGAAGATAGATGCAAAATTCTAGATTCAATTGTATTCGAAATAGACAATCATATAAGATTTACAATGTCTAAATGACTCTTAGCTTCATTAATCAAATTGCAGAAAACTTACAAGCTTTATAGATACAGCAAGGAAGCAGGATGTTCCACACATTCCTTATTGCAGACACAGGCGACCTCCTTCTACTTCTAAATTAAATGGTCCCTCTATTCTAAATGCTGAGATAAATTACAACTGCTAGCTATTTTCTAAAAAATCCCTGTGTAAAGTATTACAGAGTAAAGGGGCTTAATATATAGATCTGATCATTCTCAATACAGTGCCCCAGAAACCCCCAAACTGATCAATGGTCAGCATCCTCAAGTGCAGCATCAGACGGTGGGGAACAAATCCCGCTCAAATCTCAAGTAGCATCCCGATAGAGCATCGCTCCCTCAATAATGTTTCCACCTGGATTCTCCTTTGCATTGAAAGATTTATCTCCTCCTGGTGTGTTTGCAACCTCTCAAGATCAGGTCCGCCGCCTAGGATGTCCTCGCCATTAAAGCTCCGTCACATCTCCACCTGCTATTACCTCGATCCTGCAAATAGACACAAAAAATAGATTAAAAATATGCATTAAGTCACTTCGTCCATTCATACCTGGTCAGAAAGTTAGATGAGCACTAATGTGCTGCTAATGTGCTTTTAAACCTCCCTCCTTTTACAGTCAGTCCAAATTTGTATAGACATCCTTTTGTTTGCATTTCCCCTGTTTTGTTATCGTGCCGGCATTTGGCGGGAATCCACCTACTACACATGTGCATTAAATGTTACGAAGCAAAGGGAGGGGGTGATCATCAGAAGATCAGGTGATATTTGAAATATGACCCCCTTTATACAATATGACCTTCCACTTTTGAGCGGCAAAACTGATGCAAGGGATCAGGTGATGTTGAGAAAATCGGGTCATGATTTTGAGATCAGGGGATGCTTGGAATATGACCCCCACAACTAAAGATGACCCCCCCTCTGGGAAGATTTGGATGTCATCATCAGGTTGATGACTTGGCTTTATAGCTGCAATTACCATGATGTCATCGTCATGTTATTGGATGGGGTGATCATTGGAAATATACCTGCGCGAGGTAAAAAGGATGATGACGTCACCATCAGGGTGATTTCCTTTGTTCATCGAGCTCAAATGACATCATCATCATATCGACATGGGGTGATATTTTGTGAGGGGGTGATCTAAAATAGATCGGGTGATATTCAGAATATCGGGTGATATTCGAAATATGACCCCCGCAAAAAATATGAAGTTGTTTGACTGGCAGATACAGTTACCACATAAAATTGACGTCTGAAGTTTGCAGACCAAATGATTATCGGGTGATAAAATAGGATCGGGGTGATCTAACATAAGGTGACTGATATTTGAAATATGACCCCCCCCAAGAATATTAGGTTTGACTAGAACTTTGACTTGCCATAACTTTCTTACTTGGCCGAATTTCAGGGTGATGTAAAAGGCAAACTTGCATGGAATTTCATGCACTTTCCAACTATGAGGTCAATGATATGAAATATTGACTTTGACAAATTGACCTCATCATGGTGACCTATCCACCCCTTTTATGTAGGGTCATCTGCATGACTCATTTTTACCAAACCGCCGAGAAACAGAACAACACACACAAGCAAAAGCAACAAGCCACAACAGGGGTCCTCATTTTGCCTAGGAGTAAAATGGGGCGTGTTGTGAACATCACAACAGTAACACATTGCTTTATTTGAGAAATAATAAGAGTGTCCTTACAAGAATATCTAAAAATGCTGTAAAAAATGTTGTTGCTCTATATGAAATAATGTTGATGAGTTACAATACAGAAGTTTTCTTTGCTATGTGCAAAGGAAAACTAGCAAGAACTGAGAAAAAACATCCTGTGCCTTTTCTTTTACCACAAAAATCTCTCTCCAAGAGACCTAGTTTTGGGGAAGTCAACTCCCATCAAACTGAACTCCTCTCCCGATGCATGAGATGGTTGGAAAAGATGCCTTCAACCAAATCAGTGAACTCCCAGTTGTTGGGCGTGTAAGGCAAAAAAGCCTATATTTGAGGGTTCCAAAGTACTCCATTATGAGTTATTCTACCTTTGAACTTCCCTTATCTTGCAACTTGACCAAGTGGACCTCCAAAAATGGCATAATTTGACTAAAAAGCCCAAGTAAACTGAAGTCTCATCTCCCCTTTGCATAATACAACACTCATCATGGTGATTACCTAAATGCATGCTTTTACACACCCTACTAACTTGGTCTTTATCTCCTCTTTGCATGACTTAAAGGTAATTATGAATTTAGTTTAACAAATATTAAGGTAATTTATAATTATCAATTTACCTTAATAAGTGTTAAAGTAAATTATAATCTCATTTTATTTACTTTAACAAGTATTAAGGTAAATCATAATAATCAATTACCTTAATAAATGTTAAAGTCAATTACAATATATTAATCATTGCTCTCTTTGATTTCAAACACTATAAAGACCTAAAAAGGTCATGTGCTCATGATGTTGTTTCTTTGATTTTCTCTAAGGAAGAAAAGAAAAGAAAAAGACTTTAAAAGTCTTTGGTTGGTGTTGACCAAGACTTAGGGCATTTCTCACTAAGCTTGAAAAGCTTTGGAAACCCTAGAATCACTTGTCATTTGTTTTTATTTTGTCCTGCTAGATTTTGAGGAGGTTGGAGCATCGCTATGGGGAACCTATCTGCTCTCTGTGATGTCTATGCTCAGAAGCAATCTGACTGGTAAGCTTTCCTTCCTCATGCTATTCCTTCTTCCTGCTATTGATTCTTCCCTTTGAGAACACTGTGAAAAACTCTGCTTGACCTCTTGCTATTTGATGGATGTTGTCACTGTTATGTCCCCTTTATTTTGAACACCTTGAAAGCTCATGCACTTTCCACTGCTGCAGCATTGTTATGTTATGACTGTTTTATAGCAATTTATCTTTTCAGACTTTGCAATGAAAGTGTTATACAGTATTCTTATGAATGTCTTGATAGCCCTATATAGTCATTTCATGACTGCTCTTTATCAATGTTAACACTACACTTTTGAAGGCTTCTGTAACTGTTCTTTAAAACAAAGGGTGACTATTCTTTGTCATGATGACTGTGGACTCCTCTATTGACTGTTTTGGACTATCTTTTGACAGTCATCTCTCATTCTAACCCTTCATTCTATGACAGTCATTTAGGACTGTCCTAAGATTGGAAAAATAGTGATCCTTTCTTAAGGTTTTGAATGGGATTTGAGACCAATCTTGGTGTTTCTAAGTGGTGATGATCACTTGAACTTGGCCCTAAGGATCCTTTATCTGCTTAGTTCTCTATTAATGCTTTATTATGATTTGCTCTTGTTTGCATTGTGGCCTTGCCCTAACTTGCAAGACAACCTCAATGAGATGCAAACCATGACCTGCATATGGCATCATGAGTTCAGGCTTTGTATTCTTAAAGCTTTGAAAAATTCCTGAGTTCATCTTAGCCAACTATTTGAGAAGAAAGCTCTACTGTTCCTTCAATGGAAATAATTTTCATTTGTTTTTGACATGGTTTCGAAACTATTATTGATAGTGATTGCTTGATCCTCATTGTCTACTGTGTTTGCTATGTCCAAGACTTGGACCTCTATGACTGATACTGTACCCTCACTTCTATCTTCTTGGACTAAGATAAAGATAAGACAACAAACCATGACCGTTATCACAATCCTTCATGACTGTCCTATGAAACTACCCACTGCTACCTCATGACCTTAGATGTCTCTATCTTCCTTTAAAGTAATGATGTATTGGATCTTCTTTAGATTCTCACAGCCTTGTATACAGGCTCATAACTTTCTATGCCATCCCTTATGCTTTGCAAAGAGTCTTCTAGTTTTTCATAGGTTGTCTCCTGCTTCTAACCCTCTGCTTTGATTTGGACTGCACCTTTCTTAACATGCCTGCAATCTTCATAGTCTGCTATGATTGTCATCCTTTATGGTTCTATGACAATTTAACTACAAGCTCTTGTCTCTATCATCCAAGTCTCACCCAAATCCTTTAATACTCCTATAGACCCTGCTCTCATCATGACCTTGCTTGGATAAGATTGAAACCTTAAGAAGCTAAAAAAAACTTGAAACATATAGACTATAAGAACAATGACAGCCTTGATCCCATGAGGAGGCTTATTTACATCATATATGCATTCTTATCATCTCTGACCTAACAAAGTCTTGCTTTTTTTTGTCACTCTCTTTATGCTTAGCAGGGTTTTGATACAACCTTTTGTCACTGTCCTTATGGTTTAGCAGCATCTCATAAAGCTTGTATACTCTGTGATTGACAAATCTCTTGATGGACTTAGAATTTCTTTTGTCAAGTCCTCAAAACATTGTTAAATCTGTATGGGTTTATGCACTTTTGGTAGTGATCTGATAAGATTTATATAGGGTTTCAACACAGTCTTCTCCTTCCATTATCTTGTTCATCTTGACTACTCTTCATTGTTTACACAACTTATTGGTCTGTTGCTACTTTAATGCTCTTGACTGATGTTTGCATGACTTTATGACTATCACAATCATAGAGGCTTTTTGACTGTTAAGGATCCTAAACCCATGAGGATAGAACAAGATGTGGACTGCTCCATGACTATCTTAGTGTCTCTGAAACACTACAGTCCAATGATTGTCTCCCTCATTAGGACTGTTTTCCCTTGATTGTGACAGTCATCCTTGTTATGCAGACCTTTGTCCAGTATTTTTCACTGTTCTCGAATCTCACTCTCTGCTATCATGTCCATCTATTTATGTTTCACACAAGCACCTTAAGGATGTATCTTCAAGACCTTCTTTTGACATTATGAACAGGGTTTCACTGTTTTACTCACGGAATGCCTTTGACTGAACCCGTCTTGTTATTCTCTAGAGCTCTCATCCCTCATACATATCCACTGTCCTTGCAGTCAGGGTAAGGTAAAACACTGTGAAAGCTTTAATGCAACAAATTCTCCATGCCACCTCATTGTCATCCTTATGGTAGTCTATTGTCCTGATCACTGCTTAGGACTGTCATGCTCTCATGAAGCTCTCTTCTGCATTGACATATAACTATATTTTTTTTTTATCTTTTTGATTGTTCTTCCACCCCTACTTTATTGATTGCCTCTGCTTCTAGGGCTTAAATGGTGACAGTAGATTTCTATTTCTTGTTGCTCTCTTGAACTAGATTTCACGACTATGTATCATCTATCTACCTAGGTATGATTTGCTTTCTGCAATAGCTGCATCTTCACATACCTGCACACTCAGAACAAAATTTAGAAATAAAAATAGAGGCAAGAAGCCACTTTTCTGTTTATGTGGCCTTCACTCTTGTATCTCCTTGTGGCTGCATGTTTGCATCTGGATGGTTCTTTATCTCTTTCATTTTCTGTCTCATGCTTCTGAAAAGGGAACATGTACATTTGATGCTCTTAACATATATAAGTGAAGGATGTCTTGAGCTCTAACTTTTTCCCTTCTCTTCTTCTTGCAGTTGCTTTTGGAGGCTAAACTGGAGAACCCTGAAGATGGTGTAGCTATAAGGGAGGGGATTCATCTCCCAGGCAATGACAAATCCCCTTCTCTTCTTCATGCTTCTTGTTTCAGATGTATATGTGTTCTTTTCATTTCATCATTTTATAGTCAATTCCCATGGCTTGTGTGGGAACTTTGAACAAAATTTCCTTGTGAATATAAGCAGTTGTTTTATGCAATGACTTGTCTGTTGTTCTTCTTTCGTAAAACTATCAATTGCATAAGGAAAGAACATCTAAAATTTTATTGTTTAATACAGTTGCTTATAATCAGAAGTGAATTTAATAAACTGTGTACCTTTATCATCTGGGACTTAAGTAAGTTGTAATGAATAAAGTTGAAACAACCTAAAATTGTATTCCATTCTCATGTCTGCTCCTGAATGTCCCCTACTCATGTAGGATGTCCTTCTCATCTTTATCTAGACCCTGCAGCAACACTTGATGAGTTGGTGCATGATCCTGGTGAAGATGATAACTAGAATGGCCTCCTACTTGGGTAGTAGGCCACCTTCTAGGGTCAGTAGTGAGCTCTTACCCTGCACTATTCCTCTAGTTCTTTTCTTCACGTGTTAGACACCTGATATAGGTCTCTGTTTATAGGTCTATCTCCCCTTCTTTGCTTTTTGCACATTATCATCATGACTGTTGTCTTTATCATTGATTTAGAATGTTTCTAGTATCTTGTAGCAGTCATTTATATCTATAGAAGCCCTTGTTCTATCTCCTTCTTGAGGTAAAAATGTAGTGCTGTCTCTGCTTTGCTTGTTTGGGTTGAGGTGCACAAATAGGTAACAGTTACATTACTTTTAAAATTGTGATGTGAAGGGTGCTCGTGATGTAATGAAACTTCGCCACGTACTTTACTTACAACACTATCCATTTGGATTTGATACAAGAATTCTCATACTTGACATGGGCCAATAAAACATGAGCCTTTATACACACTGGAACATAGTTGGTGGAATGACTTGGCTCCACCTTGGAAGATATCTCAACACCTGGTTGCTTTCGACATTTGAAAAGACTATCACTATTGGATCTAAGTAACTCAAGATCAATAGTTATCTCATCACACATGGATGAGGAGTAGATGCACCACTAAAATTGTGATGTGAAGGGTGCTCATAATGTAATGAAATGTTTCCAACTATATTTTTTTATGATTTCACCTATTCGCATCTTACACAAGAAATCTCATACCTGATGTGGGTCAATGAAAAGAGCACCTTTATACATTTTGGAGGGCAATTGGATTTGAGCAACCTGAGATCAATGGTTCATCAAAGTGCACAAACTTGGAATTGGGGCCTAGTATGGAAATTATGATACGAAGGATGTGTGCGATGTAATAAGCATGAGCCACATGTATTATTTGATAATGTCACCCCCTAAATAATTAATAATTCTTTCATGACAATCGACTCAATAGGAAAGTTAGTAAACTCAGACTAATAACATTATGCCAACTTGGACAAGGTAGTGACAACTTGACGGAGAAGTTGTGAGACTGTAAGACATGTGGCACAATATCACAACTCATAATATTGGACTTGGGGCTCACCATAGAATTGTGATACAAGGGATGTGTGTGATGTAATAAGGATGCACCAAATTTCAAAGCTTCAAACATCTGATAGCACTTGGACACCATGTGATCGAGGCTTAAGACATTTAAATGTGGGCTAGGCAACAAGTGATATTATATGTGAAGGGGTTGGTTAACTCAATGAGAATAGAGGGGATCAAAGGGTAACCTTTAAGTTTGGCAACTAGGACAACCAGTCAACACAAGAAAAGAAACCTACAAATAACCAACCTAGGGTCCTATTATCAACATTATTTGATAACACCTAAGACCTAACATAGGATTAAACCCTAAAACCCTAGTTACAAGAGGAAACTACTACATGAAGAACTGAGGTAGTGAGAGGCTCCAATAGGTCCCTCAACATTTTTCCACACTATTCGTAATCCCCTTTGTGAGACATTGCCTTGCTTCCAAATCTCCTTCATTGAGAACACCCACTTCCCACATTTGGTTCTTGGTTGATTTTCTATGAATTTCCCCTTGGTCAAATCTTTCACTTCCTTCCATCCATAGAACTTTCTTAGACTTCAGGATTTCATTCCCTTCACCTCATATCCATTTCCTACCTCCAGCTCCACGTTGAATTCTCACATGTGTCCCTCTAGCCTTATTTTCCATTTCCTTATATTATGTGGATTTCCATCTAAATTCTAGACCAAATATGTTCACCCCTCACTTCATGTCCCATCCTAGTATCTTGTTTTGTGTTCAAATTCTTCTTTTCTTCCAATCACTCAAATAACTCATTTTCTTCCTCTGTAAAACCTTAATAGGCTTTTGGATCTCTCTCACACATTTTCCCTCCACTTCACATCTGGTTCCCACTTTTAGTTCCATGTGGTTCCTTCATGAAGTTGGCAACTTCATATCTAGTTTTGCATTAATTTTATGCAGAATTTCCAAACTCCTACAAATACTCCAAAACGCTCCAACAACTTCCAATATTTCCATTAATGCTGGATTTGACTCCTATAACTTCTCAAATGCAATTTTCCTACCCAAACAACATTATGTATCCCAAGGGCATGACTCTAATTGTAGATTTAATAGTGGATGATGAGGAAGACATGGATTGCCAAGAATACAATGGTTGATCTTTAGCTACTAATTGTCTTCACACAAATTAGACATAGATTTCATGGGTTTGCATTCAATGCTTCAACGTTTATGGTACGTTAAATTTCAACACCAAACTCCCATAGATTAAGGAATCTTCTAAGATGTACATGGACAAAAGGGGGCAATGATGTTCATTGATTGACCAGGTCCAACGTGTCTCCTGACCTTCACACTAATTCAATGCATAAATCACCAATGGTTACTCACATTTTCCACATCACCATGAATATCAGGAAGTAATCATTAGTTGAACTCATTCATTGATTCACTTTCTATTGACAGGATGACATGTGATGATCTCTTGTTCTCATTGTATAAAATGTGTCATATCTTCATTTGTAAAGAGGTTGGAAAAAGAGGGAAAATACCTTGTGATTGATGTGAGCAAATATTTTGAGAAATAAAGAGGAAAGTTGTGTTGTGAAAAATTTGTGTTAACGATTACATCTAGTTGCTTCTATGAGTGAATACTTGTTTTTTATATTGGTAAGCTACAAACAAGGGTGCAGATCCCTAATACAAAAGGCCACAAGGGCAACAGAACAGGCTGATAGGCCACAAACAGCTGAACAACAACAAACTAATAGCTAGTAAGCATACTAGAGAAAATACAGTACCAATACCAAAAACAAAGACAATAGCAGAAACTACTTAAGAAGCATGTTCCATTCCTCCATGAGGAATCCCAGAAGCTCATCCTTTCTTGCAGAGTTTTTCTCTTCACCATGCTTGCCATCCTGAATGTCCTGCAAAACAACCAAAGAGGTAGCTGCCTGATGGGTCACTTTGGAGCACAGGGTTGCCATAACCCTCATCTTGTCTTCAAGGGTGGTCATCCTTTCCTTCAGATCATCCATATCCTTTTTAATCAAACTATAATTCTCACACCTTTCCACACTAGTCACCTCCTTGGCCGGAGACTCCATAACCTCAACTTCATCCTCCTTGGTGTCATAATAGGAGTTTTTCATCTCCTCAAATAGACTAGCTCCCTCCTGAACCTTTAGCTACTTTGGGGTTAGCTTCACTTCCTTAATCTCCACTTCGTCCTCAAGGTCCGAGGCCAAAGAGTAGTCAACAATTTTTAGAACAGGGGTCTTAGCTCTTGCCAGCCTGCTTGATGGCGGATGCTCAGCCTTCTAGCAGAACTGGACTTATCCTTAACCTCTTTCTCCTTTCCCTCCTAATCACCTCTTCACCCTTCTCCTGAATATCAGCATGACCACCTTCAGGGGAGAGCTCTTTAGGGTCTCCACCACCAGCAGGTTTCTTACCCTTCTTTTTAGTAGATTTCTTTGGCTCAGAAAGCACACTTATGTCTCTCTTATGCTTTTTCTCATCAGAGTGAGTAGGGCTATTCTTAAGGTCACATAGACCCTCAGTTGCCACCTTTTGAGCTTGACCAGGGGACCTAGCCACACCACCAGCAGGGGAAGGCAATTCAGATGTGCTCATCGAGGAGGGGGATTTTTTCTTGGGACCAAGGAGGGCTTTGACACCTTTCTTCTTATGGGACTGAGGAATGGGAGGTTTTGCAGTCTGATTGAATACTTGTTAAGTATAATTGTCTCCTTTAATTGCATTGTTCTTCTTAAGAGTTGTCACTCTTGAACACACATTTCTTGTAGGAATTATTATCTTCAGTTACTACATATTCAAGGGATATGGTAAAGATTTCTGAATTAGTAATAGGATTTGCAATGTTAGTTAAGTATAATTAAGAATGATTATATCATTTGAATGAGTGAATACAATCAACTAGTTTATATCATTGTAAGGTAGTGATACCAAGAATTAAACCACCAGAGTTGTCATTGTTAGGATAGAATTTGTTACAATATATTCCCAACTCTGTAATCCCATAAATAGGCACTGATCAATTCCTAGTCCCCCAATCGATATCTCTATTAAAACATGAAAATATTCAAAGTATAACCTACTAAATAATTTATTTTGTTCATTTCTAAACTTAATGGTACAAGGAATCATTGTGAATGTGTTTAGTGCTACAAATCCTTGTCATGTATTCATGAACATTATATCTATAATTCTACTAAGAGGTCCAAACTAAATTCTATTATATTTATCTAGTGTATAGTCATAGGGTGACCCCCTAAGTCTAGTAGATCTCAAAGTGAAAAATAGGCTTATCCACCTCTTATTCAATGGCCCGCCCCTTCAATGATCCTTATCATCGAGAGACTTTCTCACGAGATTTAGTATACTTCTTAGGGATAATTGATAATACTAGGTGGAAACCTAAAAGGAACCAATAGGAGGGTGGGAATAAAGACAAATGCATAAGGAAATGGTGTTCTAAAAGTTTGGGAATAGAATTGTGAATATAGAGGATGAGGATAGGATAGAAATAGAGGAAATGGGTATTGGGTGTAGAAAAATTAGTGTTGGGATGATGAAAGGTTTGAGTGGCTACAAAAGCAAGGGCTAAGGGTAGAGCAAGGTTGTGGATAATGGAAAGGGGTCTTGTGAAAAGTTAGAGTATTTTATAAAATTGAAGTGTTTTACAAGGTTAGGAAAGGGGATAAGAGAAATAGGTGAGATGAGAAAACAAGTATTGTGAATGTTTAAGAAAGCATCATAGGCATAAGGAGTGAAAAAGATAGTGTAAAAGTATGACAATTAGATGTTTAGAAAGAAAGATAAAGGTGTTGGGATGAGCTAAATAGGAGTTATAGAAAATTAAAAGGTACACTAAGGTAGTATAAGTGGTGGGGTTGATGGTTTTAAGAAGAAAGAGTGTTCGAAAATGTTAAGATGGTGTTGTGAAAGTTATAGTAGGACTAGGTAAGGGATAGGGGAAAGAAAAGGTGAAAGTGATGAAGTAACTTGAAGTGTAGGAAAAGGGTATGAAGGTGTTGTCAAAAAGTGGAGGGATGCTGAAAGAAGTTGATGAAGCAACAAAGTAGGAATAAGGAAAAACTAAGGTTAGGAGGGTGAGAATAAAAACAAATGTAAGAATGATGAAAGCATAGTGTGGAAAAGTAGTAGAGATTGAAGTAAAAGAGGAAAGCAAATAAGACTGAATGAAAAAGAAACATAAATGGAAAAAATACACTAATACACACAAGAGATGAACAATAAATACTATGATATGAAAAGCAACAAGTTATAAATTAGTCTAATGCTTGAAAGTAGAAAGAGATTTTTGCATGAAATGATTAGGTTTACCAAATAAAATAAAATAGAAGAGGGAAAGATTCTACATGGTGTGTCTAGTCTATGATCTTGAAAATATAGTAATTTCATTCATAAATAATTTTGGCCCAATATTCCAAAGCACCAACTATTGAGGATAGACCATTCACATATCCCACTATCTCATCTTTGAGGTATGATGCACGTCATTTCATGGGGCTTCCCATTTTAGGATTAAGGGGTTACAAGTACTAAAGATATAATTTGAAGAGAAGTGAAGGAGGTCAAAGTAATATCTCTTGGTCCCCTCCCCTAGAAAGATATTTTAAATTAAATTTTGATGAGATAGTGCAAGGAAACCCAAGGCTAGAAAAAGATGGTTTTGTTACTCATAACTTGGAAGGAAAGTTTTTATATGGTGGCTCTCATTTTCTAGCTATTTGTACTAATAATGAGGCAAAATGGGAAGCCCTAATAGTAGGGTTAGGAACTACTAAGTTGCAAAATACAAAGAATTTGATGGTGAAATGGGACTCAATGATTGTAGTTAATACAATGTTTAGGAAAAAAAAATTGAGCTAGATTTTAAATAGGTATACAAAGGATGCTCTTAATCTAAAACAATTATTTGGCTCTATTAGGGTTTCTCATTACAAAAGGATTTTAACATTATGTTAGATTATTTATCTAATCAAGGAGTAAAACAAGTGTTGTTACAACTATATACAATCATAATGTGCATTCATCACCAAATTTAGAAATGAATCTTTCTTGTAAACCACCCTAGGATTTGGGAGAGACTTCAAGTCTAGGCGATGTGTGTTTTCACTTAGGTTTTTCTCTTTATGACAAGTGGGAGGTGTTTGTATTTGATGTGTAATGTTTACAAGATATTTGTATGGCTTAGGTTATTCCTTTGGGAAACATGGTGGCAAAGGATGGCATTGGTATGGTTAAGCTTATGCTAAATCATTTCTAGTAATCAATGACTTAAGGATATACAACAAGGGTGTATTGAAGAATCTCTTTTGGTGTATCACCTAGGAACATTATTGATGCAAATATAGCTCATTTAATTTCATGTCATGTTGGTTACATATAAATGTAGGTGGTAAATTTTGGATCATGTGAAATAATAAAGTTTACATTATGGTGACACTTAGGTTGTATAGTTTATGATTGGGCATTACATGGTGATTTTATGTCTTATGTGAGGTAGTGGTTAGGTGTTTGGTCTCCATAAGTATGGTTTAGGGTTCCTTTTGTTTATCAACTTAGGCAATTTTTGTAAGGAATTGGTGTCATCTTTGGTTTCTAGGTTACCTATCATTTTATGGAGAGCCAATCCCAAGTGCACCAAGATGGAGTGTTATTGTCATAGGGTGGCATATCAAAATGGTAGTTACTATGTATTTTTCCTATAGGGATTCCTCCATGCTAATATTTTTCAAATTTGTCTTGGGAGACTATATGTTGGTAGATGGCCACTACTCTAAATCATATATTAGAGAGGATTTCATCACCAATATTTCTCTTTATCTTCATAATGTCAAAGTTTATTAATGTCCCCTCAAAATCTTTCCACTAGACTAGTTCACAAGAATGTTGATGCCAGATAATAATTAAATAGAGATCATGATTGAGTAATTTTGTGGGGGGCTAAGCTTGTGATTTATTTGCCTTTATTAGTTTGATCTCTATTTAAATAATTTGAGGAGATAATCATGGGAATTTCTAAAACTTATCCTTCTATCATTAAGACAAATGAGGGAACTAAAAGTCTTGGTGAGATAGAATCCTAAAGCATTTCAGATGGCTTCATCTCTTGCCCATCTCTATGGACTTGTTCATAAACCAAGTTCTTATTGGTGAAGGATGTATGAAATGACAAGGATGATCATATCATATAATTATTTGGTTTTTCTATCAAATTTTGACATTAAGCACATTGATTCCGCTTGTGAGATTTTGACCAAAATCTAGGAGATGCATGGTCATCGAAATGAACCTCCATTCCTAGAAGATCCTTCTATGGATTGTCTTATACCCCTTGATGAATTTCATCCATATACCTATGATACAATTGAGTAACTTGAAATATGGGAAGAGCTTGAACATCAAGATGACATAGAGACTTATCCTAGTGCTCCTTTTCCTCCTATGAAGATTCATGTTGATTTTTTAGGGGCTAATCTTGTTAGTTTGGTCTCTATTTAATTTATGTGAGGAGATAATCATGGGAATTTCTAAAACTTATCCTTTTGTCACTAAGCTAAATTGAGGGAATGATAAGTCTTGGTGAGATGGAATCCTAAAGAATTTCAAATGGCTTCATCTCTTGCCCCATCTCTATGGACTTGTTCATGAACCAAGTTCTTATTGGTGGAAGGATGTATGGAATGTCAAGAATGATCGTATCATATGATTAATTGGTTTTTCTATCAAATATTGACACCAAGAACATTGATTCCCCTTGTGATCTTTGGACCAAAATCTAAGAGATGCATGGTGATTTGAATGAACCTCCATTCATACAAGATCCTATTGTGGACTATCTTATACCCCTTGATGAATTTAATTCATATTCCCATGATACAGTTGAGTAACTTGAAATACAGGAAGAGCTTGAACATCAAGATGACATAGACACTTCTCTTTATGCCCCTTCTCCTCCTATAGAGATTCATGTTGATACTTTGGCTTCTATGACTCCTATCATAGACTTAGAGGGTTCATTTTCTTTATCTATAAGTTATAATCTTGAGACTATGGTTTCTTGTATTCTAACATCATAGATATATCTAGTGTTCATACTTAGGAATCTTGTGTGGACACATCATCCAAGGATGAGTAGTGCAGTTGAATGAATGACACTAATATCTCATCTCCATCTCCTACTTCTTCCAAGTTCAATGTTGCATCTAATGGGGCTTCCAATTATTTAGTTTAACAAAATATTTATCATCTTCTAGAGATAACTCCTTGGGATAAGTACTTGATAGATATTTTAGGTTTATTTTGTGAGTCCCTTCTTGTAGATTTGGAGGGCACTCTTGAGGACATTCATATCCTCTTTAATGGAAGTTCCATCATAGTTGTTGTCTCATCATCTTTAGATCTGGTTTTACATCCATTTCAACAAGGGTCTAGATTGTCATATTCTTCACTTAGGCCTGTGACTCCTGATTTGATTATGGCACCTCTTAGAACTAACATGGAAATAGATAAGTAGCTTCTAAAGATATCATGCATTCTAATATTTGTCTATTTATATTCCTTTCAAGAATTGGAAGATCTTTTGCATACAACTTTGGGTTTGTTTTTTCTAAGGGGAGAAATGTTGTTAGTCATTCGTGGATCATCTTCAGTATTCACAATCAAGCATCTACCATTAGAGTAAGAGACTACATCTTGAAGGGGGCTTCATGGTCTCTCTATCTAGGGGGCTTTTCTATCTTTCTTGTGAGCTCCTTTCTAGGGGGTTTCCCTCATATGAGGTTTTATCCTTCCTAGTTCCTTGAGGGACACATTTTGTACATGGGTACTTAACATTGCTACACATTTGAGAGGACCCAACCATATAGCTTTCCTACTGACCTTTGGTATGCTTATGGGGGTGTCAGTGCATTATTTTTTACATTTAGTTAATTACTTTATTGCATTATATATACCTAGGATATGATAAGCTTGCTTAGGTAACTTTATCTACTTAGGTAGGTTGCACTTACATCATGTGACTTTACTTTCCTATTTTAGTTGAAATTTTGTGCACACATATGACTACATCCCCTTTATCCCACATTGGTTGTACACTCACATCTCTTAGTGGTGTATCTCATATATACTCACTTGTAGCTCATTGTTGAGCATCTCTCTTGTATCTCTTTTCCATATTGCATCCTTGTAATATTTGGTTGTGGAGATATCCACCCTAGATCAAGAAGCTTCAATGAAATCACATAAGAGACCTAAAATGAGAGAATAATGCTATTCTATTCAAAGATGTAATATACAAAAGATATACAAGAGAGATGCTCAACAATGAGCTACAAGTGGGTATATAGCATACACCACTCAGATATGTTTCACATGTGTGCACAATGTCTCCACCAAATTAGGAAAATACAAGTCACATGATGCAAGTACAACCTATCTACGTAGATACCTACCTAAGCAAGTATCCTATCCTATGTGTATAATATGCAATAAAGTAACTAAACTAAATACAAGAATAAAATAATACATCAATAGTTAGGACATTCAATGTAAGGTGCCTAAGTGGCATTTATGTGGCACCATTCAACATGTTCACCTTCAAGTGAACAAAAATTGTTAATTCAGGCCATATTTTCCATTATTAAATGAAGCCATCATGACACAAGATTTTAATCAAATGTAGCCCTTGGAATAACCTTTCCAAAAAGTATAATTTGTATGATGTTTTATTTAATTGTTATATTTATTTTCTATTTTCTAATTAACATTTTTTAGTAAACATAAAGACCTTTGTTTGACACATGGAAAAATTAAAAAAAGTGGAAAAAATAAGAAAAATACAAACACCCTCCTTATTGATTTCCTTGTCTCAAAGATAATTATAATTTAGGTATATAAAAAAATGTTGCACTATGGGAAATATATGTCTAAATTATAATTAATTTAAATTAAAAATAATAATTAAAAAAATTCAACAAAAATTATAAAAGAATGTGTGTGCCCTAGATTAAGAAATTATAAATTGGTCTATTTATAACTCAAGTTATGTATTATGGGGAAATATTACTAATTAAAAGTATTATAAAGTATAAGAAAACATTTATTAATAAATATTTTAAAAATGAGACAAATTAATTTTTTAATTTAAAAATATATATTTTGAATCTACACATGAAATCTCACAAATCATTAGTTTACAATGTCTTCAAATTCTTAATAGTTTACTTGCTATAATTGACAAAAAATGAAAATGTGGCTAAAAATATTGATTTGAGTGGACCACTTAGGGCAAAAAGTGAGACACACCTTTATGATTCCACCTTGTGTAGTGACCTTGAGAATTCAAATGAATTTAATGAGGGCCCCATAGGCCCAATCATTCCATCTAGTTGCCCAAACAACTAATCATGAAGAAATAGCATGACTTTTGAAACAATTCAAACACAATAGAACATATGGTTTCAAACATTTTAAATCAACTTAATTTAGATCAGTACAAGTACAAAATTTAGTCATACCCCTTAAATAGGACATTCATCTAGAAAATTGAATTCATGTTCACAAGTCCAAACTAACTATATGCAATCATAGAGTGGCATGTGTTTTCTTTTTGTTTGTTGATTTACACGTTTTTAGGTTGTACAATTAAATGGACTAAAATAAACTAGATAATTCTAAAAACTATAAGTTCATTCAATCATTTAGTATCAACCTCGGTTCAAAAATATCTCATTCCTTAAATTCTATTGATTTGAATCCAAAATACAAGGTTCTCAAAGCTTAAATGAAATAAAATAAGATTGATGCACCACTTACAAATAGTTACATGTATAGGTAATACATATGTGTGTGTTGTGTATTCCTAATCCAAGGGCTCACTAGGCTTGAACCTCCCAAGTTCAAAAGAAAGGATGCCATCTAATTTCTTCCTCACCACCCCTGAAGATTTCTAAATGTAAATTTTATGATGCTTCTTGTCGCAATTTGGGGAAACCAAGGGCCATATGCATGATGAGCAATGATCATGGAGAAATCATAATGGCTACCTCATATAAGCTTCAAGAAGATACCAAAAATGAATTGGATGCCCATGTTGTCATCCTCACCATTCAATTAGCATTGTTCAAGGGAGTTAGGAAAATTATTTTGGAAGGTGACCCCCTTTAACATCATTAATGCACTAAAAAATAGAATGTCAAACGTAGAAGATAAGTAGTATACTACAACAAGTATGAGTAAAATTAAATTGGTTTGAAGTAGTTATTCAACATTGCTTTGAAGATATTAATATCTTAGTCGATCATCTTGCTAATCTAGGAATCAATATTCTAGAAGAACAAATCATTTCAAGCCATGTTGATACTTGGAATGGACTTCTACACATTTGGGATAGGGTATGAAGACATTTGTCCCAGCCACCAGGAGATTTGTTGAACCCAAGTTCATAATTCAAAGTGACCTCATACCTCAAGTTAATTTACCAACTCTAGATTTTATCCTTGTCACCATGAGATGGATATCCCTTCAAGCAAAACTACACTTATAATGAATTAACTTTGCCTCCAAGGAATTATTAGATGTGAATCCTTTCACAAATAACACTAGATCATACTACAATCAAGCCCTTACATCACCATTCGCTTCAAAATATCCCAACTCCTCTAGAACTTTTAATTTAACAAAAAGATCATTTCCAATGGAGCCATTATTCTTCCTACACTCCCAACAAAGAGAGATGGAATTCAAGGGTCAGATACATGATAGCAAAATCTACATAATATTTGATGCAAACTCAACACAAATAATTGAAATCATTTAGGAGATTAATAGAGTGAACTCCTTGAGATGGACATAAGAAGTAGGATCAATTCAGAGGTAGCTTCCTGCTTCTTCTTAAACTTCTTGCACTTCACACACCCAATGGTGGCAATAACTCAAGTTGGAGAATGTCTCATGAGGAAATAATACAAATTTGGCCCTTATGTTGTAGTTGCCATGAACTAGCACTTTATATAAGAGGATCTTATTGTAGTTGGAACTAAGTTCAAAGGTGTTACATCCCTGACATCACTGTTTGAGCTCAAGAAGAGGTTGATAAGAATTCTAGAGAATCTATAGGTTGTTTCATAGGTGCTCAAATAAAGAGACCAAGAGATAGCAACATAAAGGGGTGTTGATATTCTTGATGAGCATCATGCTCCCATTGGCATCAACCATCCTTTCTCCAACTGCGAATTCTATGCTAGAGCATTGGTTGTAGCACATTTCCTATTGGGTCTTTGTTGTCAATAGTAATCCAATGGCTTAGTCCCCACTAGTCGATGTTTAGTCTTGATCTTTTTTGGCTAGCTATGTCAATTTTTTTGTTTAGTTTTTTATGATCTTGAATGACAACAATATCATTGTAAGAAGTTAAACACTTGCATTGGCTTGTGATGAAGATTTCATACTCTAGCAGCTAGACTCATTTTATATATCTTTCTATATTAATACAAAGGGTAGGAGCTTTTACCCCTCTTATTATATATAGATAGATAGATATTCACAATAGTGTGTCTCACTTTTTGGACTAAGTGGGTTGTGAAAATCAATTTTTTTTTTTAAAAAAAACCATTTTATTTCAATTATAGAAAGTAGATTATTAATAATCTAAAGATAATGTAAACTAATGATTTATCAAATTTCTAAGTAGGTTCTATTTCTATTTTTTTAAATTAGAAAACAATTTCTTTCATATTTTTATCATTTGTTAATAAAGTGTTTCTTATATTTTCTACTATTTTTAATGAGTAATATTTTCTTGTAATGCATAACTTGAGCTAGAAATAAAATATTTTGATTATTTCTTAAACATAGATCATTACACTGATATCTGGGGCATATATTTGTCTTTGTAATTTTTAGCATATTTTATTTATTATATAGTGTGGTGGTCAAGTCCCAACATTATTGTGGTGGCCACCAAGGTTCAAAACCCTACTGGTTCATTGATCTCACAAGCCTTGTGCCCTTGTTGGGCCAACATGCTCACAGGATGTGTGCCTTCACTAGGTTGTTGTGCTCGCAAGTTGTGGGCCTTCGTTGGGCCATTAAGATCGTGGGTTTTTTACAAGGTGATGATACCTTGGGTACTAAGGACCCCAATAGTGGTCTCAATGGTAAATCCAATGGGGAGGAGGTCCCCCAATTGTGGCCTCCATGGGCTTAGACTAGGCTTAAAAACCCAAGTTTACCAAACTGAAGAAATGTAAAGATAATAATTATAATTTAGACACATAACTTGTTTTGTATATCCCACATTATTTTTATTAAAAGAAACACACCAATACAAAGATGCATCTTTTTTAAATCAATGTTTACTATTTTTCCACGTGTCGAATAGAGGTCTTTACTTTTTGTAATGAATCTATATTAATTACAAAATAAAATAAAAATATCATAATAAAATAAATAATTATAAAATCTATAGTTTTAAGAAAGTTTGTTGTGAGGGCTACTTTTGTGTAAATTTTTATGCTATGATGACTTTGTTTGATCACAACAACTGTGATTCAAATTAGTAGTTTGTGTCCATTGAAATCCTTCCATTTGACTTGAAGGGAAAAGGGCACCACATAGAATGTTTAATGGACACACATACACATGTCAATAATGTCATCTACAGTTAACTTGATCTATTTTTCCTTGTGCCCCAATATTGAGGCATCCTATTTTGCATAAATTGTTAAATCAACATGTGACCCACAAGTGAGAAACACCTTTATACTTTCACCCATATATATGGATGATCAAGACCTTTAAGAAACAAGTTCTTTCCTTTTCAACATTTCCAACAAATACTAGTAACAAGAGTATTACAAATATAGCCCTCTAGGCTAGATATAAACTATAAATGCACCCTATTTAAAGAAGAACACATACTTATAATCACATGCAACCTTATATCACAAGACTAGATGCCTAAGGTGTATTTCTTGCTATAGGAGACTTAAAAAATTCTAGAAAAAAAATCTATTGATAATACTCTAAATGGTTTAGTCATGAATATAGAACATATAGGCATAAGAATATCTCACAATCCTCTTTCAAACTATTGGCTTAAGCCTATATCAACATAGTAGAAAGAAATAAAAGACTGCATAGTGATCAAAATAGTCAATATTGATAAGGCAGGAATGGAGCTTCATAACAATTTTCAACATGGCTATAATCAGGGTTTGAAAACAAAGCTTCATCATTTGTTTCTTCATTCATACAAAAATAGACCCAAATACTTTAAATCAAATGTGATCATTTGGATATGGAAAACCCTTGAAAAGAAAGGCACTCATATGTTATGACCTTCCAAACTATTTGTGAATGGAAGTTTTCCCAACCAAGCCCAACTAGGTTTTAAATAATAGCTCACCAAGAAATCAAAACATGTTGTAGACACCTAAATCTGACCATGTACTAACATCACCAGATTCATCTCACATATCTTCTAATCTTAATTAAATAAATTACTTATTTAATTAACCAATATGAGCATCCTCCTAATAATAATTGAATAAACCATGTTTATTGTTGGCTTATTTTAGCCATTCTGACTCAAATAATCCATTTGTAAAGAAATTTGTGTTTTCACCTAGGCCAGTCAAATCCCATGTTGTGCCTTATTCCCAACATATATAACCTATCAAAGATCATCTTCAATGGGTTCCCTATCCTCTTTTGATTCCCCAAATCCCTAAGTCCAAAAATCCTAAGTGTTCTAAGTGCTTTCCCCTTAGAATTTTATTGTCTTTTGGTAGGTTTGCAGGTTTGCAAACCTATCGAAAGGGCAGAAAAAGACTTTGCCTTAGTCTTTTCAGGATTTCAACGAAATGCCAAATTGATGAACTAGTTGCTGGTCCATGTCACAGCTTGACCTTTTCCTTGCATTTATAATTTAGTAAATTTGATGAGACTATTGGACATTACCTTATGATTGTTTGATTACTGGATAACTACATGTGGGTGAATGGTAATTTGTTGTTATTTCTAAAAATGCATAAAATTGAAATTGAAATGATGATGAATAATTATGTTTATGATTATGATTTTATATCTTGCTCGTGCTTCAGCTATGGTTTCTTGGGTTAACCTATTGACGAGAATCTGAGTGCGAATGAGTGTAGGAACATGTCGAGGTAGAAGTGTCCTAGCCGCATGGTAAGAGTTGGCACGACGGAAAACTCGATGCACACACACACACTCATGAAGTTGCATACATACTGCATTATGAATGGTTTTGTTATGCATTTGTGTTATCATGGATATGTAGTTTTAATTGTGCATTATTCTTTGAATATTGTTTATGGTTATGATGGTTTAAACGATTAGTTTACATATATGCAATTTTTCTTAAGTTATGTACGTTATTTTCAACAATGATTTGTTAGGAAAAATAAAATCATCTCTTTTATATTAATGTTATTGTCTTAATGAATATTTTTGGTTTCACAATGTAATTATTTTTCTTTTCAATTATATATATATATATATATATATATATATATATATATATATATAGTGATTGATTTTGATATGTATATTAAATACATATATATGTCTATATATAATGTGTGTGTGTGTATAAATATACATAGCATGGCTAATTATATAAAACAGTGGTAAAGTGAAGTTTACAAATTAAACTAAATATATTAACACATGATGGGCTGTTCATGCACCCTCAATTCTATAAAAAAGTATTATTTTGATTTTAGAACTGAAGTAAAGTATTTGCTGGGACAACTCATCTTAAACGCCCAAAATAGGGTAGTAAAAATATATAAAATGGAGGGAAAAAGTATTAGGGAGTCACCATCATCAAAAGGAAAGGCAGAAAAATCATTAACAATAAATTTAGGAGTTACAGATCGGGAGATACACTATTTCCTAGAGAAAGAGTGCTCATAGGGTTAAGTTTTTGTGAGGGAGGTTCTTGGCAGATTTTGTTATGAGCAATTTGGGGGTTTTCTCATAGCAGTTTTGGGAGATTCTTTGCAGCACCTAGGGCATCATTTCCAGCTCCTTCTTCTCTAATAAAATCAGTATGTGAATTCTTTGATTGTCTTGAAATTTACTTGCAAGGATTTATTATGCAATGAAAAATGTGTGAAAGTACCAACAATTTCTAAGATTAAATCGTTGTCCATATGTAAATTTAATTTTTTTGATGTATATATGTGCATACATACATGCATATATGTATGTATATGTATGCATACACAAACAATAGCTTTGTTGTTTGCTTTTCACAACATGAAATGAATGAAATATAGGCCTCTCTATTGTTCAAATTTTTAATTCAACAATGATTTCCATAATTTGATTTCGCTGTCTAAGAAGGATACGATTTTGATATATATATATACCTAAATGCACTTTATTTGGAAATATACAGAGGTATATATCTGCTGTAAATGCACTTTATTTGGTAATATACATAGGTATATATCTGTTGTTTGAATACAAATCATGAAATTGGTTGAATGTTTAGCATACCTGTTGTTTTGTTTTTACTTTAACTCAGCAGTATATGTATATATGAACTTGTAACATCAATTCTTTATCTCAAATTCTATCATGACCGTATTAAGAATCAGATTTTACTTGTGAGCATGAAATCATTAAATTAGTCTTTCTTTTGAGATAATTGCACATGTAATGAGGGTTATATATACCCAAATACACACACACACACAGGTATATATATATTATCATGATCAATACTTGCATCTTTCTTTATATCACTGAATTCTCTTTATCCCTGTTACAAAAACAACATGAATATGGTTAGGAAAACATGAATTTTAGATAGTATTTGCATTTGAAATAAATATCGCATGAAGTTCATGTTAGAAGTATAATATGCATAAAGAATCATCGTAGATCTTGTATTTGCAAGAAAAGTAATTTGCAATTCATGTTAAATTTTGCATGAAAAGAAATGGGAATTATTTATTGGGCATATGCATGTTCTGCCATGGATTGTCTTTGTAAAGAAAGTAGTTTAATTTTCTATGCATGTCATGGGGTTTACCTTCTAGAAAAGGGTGTCAAATATGGGCTAATAGAGAAGGTTGATCCTCTTTTTAGGATCTACTTGTATATTCATAAGTGCTTTGGCCAAAGCCATGTTTTTATTGAAATAGATGAATGTTTGCCTATCAAATTATATTGATATGTTTCTCTGTCATATCCTGATAGTAGGGATTGCATGTTCATGTTAGAAATGCATGTAGATATATAAGGTTGCACTGTGTTTCCATCCTGCCTATTGTTTCCAGGTTGCTAGGCATTTCATATAGGGTCGGGTATTCTTCAAAGTAGGAAGAATTCTAGGGAAGCGTAGGCTTCGTGGTTGGGCAGAAAAGCACCCGAGCAATGTTCTCGTCTCTTGGCTTTGCAGATGACCACGAGAGTTAGTGGCAGCTGGTGACAATGACTATATTCATATATCATTACTTGTATAATTCTTGTATTTGTACATCATTATTTGTATAGTATTGATTATATGGCATGAGAGCCAGAGTTGTTCCATTTTGTATATCATATTTCTTGTGCTAACACTTGGATTAGGCACTTGTACATGCGAGATGTAATATGACATTTTTACATATATTGAAGATGTATCATTTCAATTTTATATTAATGAGAATTTGAGTGTTTATTTATTTCTGTGATATAGTTTATGGGTTGCGAACCTTACATTTGGTATCAGAGCCAAGTTTAACACTAGGGCATTTGTTTACTACACTAAGATGCAAATCTTGATGTAGGTCGACCCTAACCAACCATAATAGATACTAGAAACACAAATTGCAATGGATCGAGCAATGAGTAGAATGATAGGTTGGACCAAATCCTCAACCTCTTGACCCAACAAGGAGCTAGAATGGACAACTTAGAGCAAGAGGTCAGAGGAATTCGAGGGGACCAAAACTAAAATGAGGACCAAAGAGATGAGAATCAAAGGAATGAGGAACGAAACCAAGAAAATGAGGACAATGCAAACAATCAGGGTAGTATTACAGAAGAATTGGTTAAGGACCTCAAGGAGGTTGCTCCACCCAAGTTTGATGGCAAAACCATTGGAGACAGAGCAGAGGCTTGGATCATTGAGATGGAGAAGTATTTTGAACTCTAAAATCTATCCAATGAGACCAAGGCTATGTGGGGTGCATATCAACTCACTGGTGAGGTAGCTACTTGGTGGAACAATGAAAAAGTTGAGAAGAGGTTGTTGCCAAGGGAGATAAGGTGGGAACTCTTTCTCTAACTTTTCAGGAAGAGGTGGTTACCTCAACTCTTCTTTGACAAGATGATGACTAAATTTTAGAACTTGAACCAAGGCGATATGACGGTGACTGAATATTGGGAAAAGTTCTCCCATTTGCTTAAGTATGTACCACAATATCAATTGGATGAACGATTCAAGATCTGAAAGTTCATATTGGGATTGAGACCTCAGATTGGAGTAGAAGTGGATATCCATAACCCTTTAACTATGGATGAGGTTTTTGATAAGTCAATCAAGCAAGAACAAAAGCTTTAGCAAGTAGCCAACTACCACAAGAATCGAGATGCTAAATTTGGGAATAAGAAATTCCAAAACAATAATCATTAGGGAAACAATAGCTGTTAGATCTGAAATATGAAGAGAGGCACCAATTCCCAAGACAAAACTGAAGGGAATCAAAATGGAAGAAATAAGAGAGGCAACTTCAACAACAATAATCCTCAACAGTCATTAGGGCGAAGGGAAATAAATCAACAAGGAGCACTGCAACATCAGATCCATGCAGCTATAGACAACTGACAGGCTGACTTCCAAGTAACACTAATTTAGTGTACCGATAAGCTCTATGGCCATCTTGTCTCTATATTAATTGATACTGGAGCAACTAAATATTTTGTAGATCCAAAAGTAGTTTCCATATTACCAGTTAGACTAGAACACATGGCTAATTCATGGATGGTTTAGTATGGAAATCAGATAGAAAAGAGGGTAGATTCTTGTCTTTCTTGTAGTGAGTTAGACCTTCCAAGTTTTTAGACCCAAGTCAACCTTTATGTAGCACCCTTAGGGTCATATGATATGAATTTGGGGATCATTTGGTTGGCTGAACACAAGTCTATTGTGAATTGTGAAATATAAGATTGTAAGATGTTTGGATGACTTTGGGAATCATGTTGACATTCATGGATTTCAGAGACCCCTTGAACTTAGACAAATTTCAACTATGTAACTTAAGAAAGCCTCAAGGAAGGGGTGTTCCATTTATGCAGTCCAAGTTACTGATCTTAACAACATTAAACCAGTACTTGATGACTACCCTATCCTTAAGGAATTCCAAGATGTGTTCCCAGTTGAGTTAATAGAGTTTCCACCTAAGAGAGAATTTGACTTTTCTATTGACTTGCTACCAGGGACTGAGCCTCAATCAAAATCTCCCTATAGAATGACCATTGCAGAGTTGTACGAATTGAAGGCAAAATGGCAGGAGTTGTTGAACCAAGGGTTCAATTAGACCTAGTGTGTCTCTATGGGCTGCACCAGTCATTTTTGTGAAGAAGGATGGGACTTTGCGCTTGTGCATTGACTATAGGATGCTAAATAAGGAAACTATAAAGAATAAGTACCCACTTCTGAGGATTGATGAGCTCTTTGATCAGATGGAAGGAGCTACAATGTTCTCTAAGATAGACCTTAGATCCAGTTTGTTGCAAGTATGTGCTAATTGGTGTTGTCATTGATGTCAACATGTTTGTGTTGTCATTGGTGTCAACTGTGTCTTCTGATGTTATTGTTGTCATTTGATTAAGTTGTTGTGTTGAAGTGATCTGAATGCCTTGTAGAAGTGTTGATGATGTTAGTAGATTATTCTTGTTGATGAGTTTCCAAGTGCTTTTGAGAAAATTTGACTAATACAGGAAACAGTGTGTTGAAGAAGTCTTCCGGCTTACAGAATATTGTTTGAATTTTTGCTCCGCATTTCATATAGGTTGGAGATCTGAGTATGTAGTTTGCATATGTTGTCAAGAAGTGTTTGAAGATGATAAATCTAGAATTTGGTGCTCCAGATTGTTGTACAGTGAAAGTTATGTTCACCAGTTTGAGAATAGTATTTGACAGTGTCTCTGAGTTGTGCAGAGGTGTCTGAGAGAAAGTATTTTGCTCTACATTCCTCCATAGATAGGTTTTAGGTGTTGTGGTTTTGGATATGTGTTCATAAGGATCTTACCTATCTTCCATCGAAAAGGTTTGTGATTTGGTGCTCCGGAAAGCAATCTATTGTGTGGCAGAGTTTGACAGTGTTGTTGTGTTTAGGTAAAAGTTGTTGTGGCTAAATTTGTTGGTTTCCAGGTGACTTCAAGATGTTCATGGATATTTCTAGATTGTGTTTAAGCCCTATGTAAGTTATACAAGTTATGGTTGTGATCATGAAAGCATGTGATCAAGAATTCCTTATGTTTACACTGTTTGGCTGACCTTGAATGTTTGTGGAGTTGATTTGGTGATTATGTGAGTGTTGTGTAGCGTGCTTGGATAGATCTGGGTCCAAGCTAAGGCATAGAGTGGTTTTCCTTCATTCCCTTGTGTCGTGGAATGTTTAGGTCCAGACCTAATTCAAATATTGTGTGTTTGCTAACCTTGGAGATTGGTTCAAGGATTGAAGATTGTGTTGCCGACCTTGAAGATTGTTTCAAGGGTAATTATGGTATAAATAAGTGTCAAGAGTTCGTGTGTGTGTGTGTGCGAATGGGGCATATGATGTGGTGATGCAAATTTGATTAGGGAGGCAAGGGATTTCATGTGTTAGGCTACCAGATGCAGTGAGCAGAAGGTGTCTACAATTTTTTATGATGCTGCAAAGGTGTTGTGTATGTTGATGTGTATATTGAGCTTCATTGGAATTGAACTTCATGCATAGGTTAGATGCAATTATATCAGTTCAAAGCATGATAGTGAGCCATTATTCTCTTCTTTCTTTCTTTCTCAGTGGGTAGTGAGTCCACTTGTGTTGGAATACTTTAGACCACTGAGAGGGGGGGTGAATCAGTGGTCAACAAAAACAACTCTTCAAACAAGTTTTTCTCACAATAATACCAAAACAATATAACATGTTATAACTCATCATGAAACATAAAACAAATGCATCAGGACATAAAACATTGACAAATCACAAGAGTCAGATAGGATCAACACATAACATAGGTGATTGAGTGGAAAACCCTAGAAGGGTAAAAAACCACTATGAACATGATCTCCATTAAGCCTCACTAGCAAACCTCACTAGTTACAATCTATGCCTCACTGGCAAACCTCACTAGTTACATATCCTATGCCTCATTGGCAATAGGAGCACTTACAACAATCTCAGAAAAAAACAAAAAGTATACAGAGGGTTACTCTGTTTCAATACAAATCACTAATCTTTGTATATCCCCTTTCAATCAAACTCATACACAATCTACATTTCCTTCTCAGTCAACTCAATCTGCATATCCACTTTTCACACTATCTCAATTCATCTGCATCTCTCTTTCATCTGCATTAGAATCTCCTTTGCATTCTTTCTTTCATCTGCATTAGAATCTCTTACTGATTTTATCTGCATTTCTCTCTCTGTCAAAGACCATTCATCTTCTGTATATCTCTCTCCAACAATATATCACATCACATCACCTTCAAAAGTCCCTAAAGTATCCTTATATAAAAACCTTTTATTCACTGCTCATGATCTTCATTAATTAAATTTTTAGTCAAAACATTATTTCATCTGCTCATTCCAAATTCCACACTGTCATGCATTATCTGCATAAAACATATCTCCAAAAAGAAAAGCACCTTCTGCAATAATACTTACCCATAAAACATACATTTATTAGTTGCCCACTATCCTGCATAAAGAATTCTTAGTCTCTCCACTACATGCACTCCATTATGGTTACTGAAGTGTCCATATTAAGGAGAGAGTGGGCCTGCACCTATTTTGCATGTCGAGGATAGCCTTGAAAAAGGCTTTGTAGCACTGTCATAAGGTGGAGCCCATCAATTTTAGACTCGAGCTGGAGTTGTTACTTTTTGAAATAGATTTAAACATGTGCCTTCGATCTCCTTTTTCGCACCCTCAAAAGATTAAATTTCCACCTTTAGATTTAACTTGGCGCTCAAAGAAAGAATGATGACTAGAGGGTACGATCTCCTTAGGAGAAGGGATTAGTTGCCTAATGAGGGCGACCCCCTTAAGTTTATAACTTAAGTTACATACCACCTGCAACAGGGAGTCACTTTCTAAAAACAAAAAAGCAACTGACGGGTAGGAAAAGATTATAACATATACATTGTGACTTAGATTTAGGTTTTAGGACTTAGGGTTTAAACAAAAAAAACTTAGGGGTTTTAATATATCTTCAACAAAAACTGATAACCCTAGAAATTTGTTCTTAATGAAGGATAATGTCACATCAGATAAAGACATTTTGAAGCATTGAAACTTTAACTTAGAACAATTAGGACATTGTAGGTTTTTAGACCTCTTCTCAAACCTTAAGACTACCAACTTCTCACTATCAAGAAGAGGTATTTATTCTATGCCACCTTTGCATCAAAACATTCAACTCTGAAAAGTATCACAACACACACCACTGCAATCACCACTTGAATCTCTTGTGCTAGGGTTTTTTAAGATGGAAGACTAGGTCCTTTGAAGAATAGCAAACCATTGTCCATCACTACCATGAAACCATCACCACTGTAACTCTCCAAACATCATGCCTCTGTCTGACAGCAATGATAAACCCACATCCAACCTCAATCATAATGAGTTGAGCAAAAACATCATGAGCATATACTATCAATATACTATCAACAATGTAATCGTGTGATGTCTCCATTCAAACATTCTAAAGCATGATCAATGGGAAAGGATGTTCAATAAGGGATGATCAACAACATCATCAAAGATGAAACTCCATCAAGGAATTATCAAGCCAACTCTTGAAACATGATACCATGAACAAATATCAACTTAAGCATCTTTGATACTGAAGACATCAAAGCCATATCATGAACCAACAAACTCATGTCAATGCCAACAAACTCATGCTCCATATCATGAACCAACAAACTCATGCCAATGCCAACAAACTCATGCTCTTTTGACATCAATGACAAACCTCATTCCAACAAACTCCCCCTTTGTCATTGATGGTAAAATCTCTCCAACTTTCTCTCTCCCCCTTTGACATCAAGTGACAAAGGAATACTTACATGTTAAGACTCCTGACAACATGTTATGTGATGTAGATCATAAACAGTCCTCCCAATAGACCTATGAAAAACTACCATCAAACTGTGACAACCACTGCAATGCAGATCACTATTGTTCAATCTAATAATATCACTGTCCTCTGTGAATATTACTATTGTTTGTGAAAGCTAAAAAGAATGAAATGCATATGAGAATAACATTGTTCTTCAATGATACGACTGCCATATTTCATTTCTGCAACAAAACCTTTGAGCAAGACAGTCAATCATATCTCTATTCTTTAATCATATCTCTGTCACTAAGTAATCAGTATGAATGTCATAGTGGGCAAGATAGTCAACTGCATACAGAGCAACTTTATACTATCATCTTGATGTTTTTCAACTTAATTCTCATTGGATGTAGAAATAGATGAGCAACTATAACATTGTCATGATAAATAGTGATTGAGATGACAGAGTTGTCATGACACAGTCCTGGCATGACTCAGAGCTGGGACTGAGTGACTGTCTTAGCTGACGTTGCACAATCTAATACAGTCCTCAAACACTAACATACCCAAACAACAACACCATGAAACTATCAATGCATCACCATTAAAAGACAATGAAGACCATTGATACCAATGAATACCATTGCTAAATTTAAAAACATATCAGTGTTTTTGTAGGAAGTACTACTCATGAAATAGTTGCTCCCCCTGCAAATAAACTAGTCACTGTCAAGCATATTCAAGCATAGTCACTGTCCTGCTATCTCTGTCAAATGCCTTCTCATCATTGCACATACTCCTTGTACTGCACAAACTCCACAAACATATATACAAACACATGGCAATACTAATTCCCAAGGAAGATCACTATCAAAGAATGACTAAGAAAACATGGTATGACTAAGATCACTGCACTTTGTCTCCCCCTCTGATACTGGCTCCCTCTGCAACTTCTCACACTTGACAAAGCAAGACAACTTTGTCAAACATACTCCTAACACCACTGTTACTTGCCTTTGAACATTCATTACTCTCATGCCTTTAAGATTGTCCTTACATAGGCATTATGCTTATATCATAAACAAGGAATACTTGCATTCAACAAACACCATGAAAAAAGAACAAGCATATGTACCTCTTGCACTTTCCTGCACTTTGCATACTCACATACTCATCAATGATCATATAGACACACAGTACTCCCCTTGATCAGTACCATCACCATTCTAATCTGTACCACCTATGTCTAATCAATACTGCTACTTACCAATACTACTACATTGTTGAAAGAGAAAGTTATAGTGAGAGTTATAACAAACTCAATCCTAAAAACATGTCATTCTACTAGATCACATTCTTTTGAGGCATTTTGTCAAGAGGTTCATGTGCCTTGTCTACCTTTCTACATTTTGCATACATGTCTACCACAACACTTGCAATTACAACATTTGACAATAAACCCTTCCTTTAAACTTTGATGGATGTCAAACCCTATTCCAAAGTTTCCAATTTTGCAAGACTGAACTGGTAAAGGTTACAAAGTCTATTTTTACACCTGTCAACAACATTTTCTTGAATGTCCCAAACGTCATTTCAACAAATCAATGTCCATCCATTCTAGGTTTGCATCCAATATGATACCATTGTGACTATCACTTAAAGACTTACATCATGGCTTCTTTTAGGGATTGCTCCTTCAAAGGTTTGAGGTCAAACATAGGACCATGAAACTCTGTCTTTCATTGTGACAGTAAACATTACAGTTATTGTCATCAAAACAATACCATTCACCTTGATTAGTAAGATGATTCCTTATAAAGCCTTTTGAATGAAAAATGACTTGACTGTTACATCAATTTGAGGACTCTCTAAACAACAGTGAGTAAGGGAAAGTAATCTTCTACCACACATTGATACTGATCTCTTCTTCAAACATCACTATACTCATTCAACCAGGGATTTTCTATTGACTAATCCAAACAGAAATCTAAGACTTATGTAACTACTGTCATAGCAAATTGATACAATCATGATTTTGATAGTTTTTACAAGACATGACAAAGTTGTTCATATTTGTAAGACATTTGAATGATGTAGACCATACCTTGTTGTCTTATGCAGTCTGCTCACTAAGATGACATATCTCCATTTGCTCCTTGACTGCTACAACCTCCTGATGCATATTGATCATTCTAACTCCAGCTGTCATATTCTCCTTGTCTCCTCTATGGGGCTAAGTAATAAAGTAATGAACATCTCCCCCTAAACTTATGGATCTCTTTATGCACATGGAGATGCCTTTTGTGCATAAAGCACAGGCATAGGTTCTTTTCCTTTTTGTTCATGTAGGACAGTTTGAACAAGCATAGCTTCAACTTTCTTGTCAACTATCTTTGGTTTCCAAACTGATTTTGTCTTATCCTTATTCTTATCAACACTAGGAGATGTCACTTTGGAGTGAACACTAGTTTTCCTTTGTTGCATTTCCAAGCTAGGTCTACAAAACTTAGCTATATGTCTAAAATTGTCACAATTAAAGCATCTCAACATACTCAATATCTCAAATGGATGTCTTCTTACATGGCTTGATCTCTTTCTAGATATAACTCTACATTCACTAGACTTATGCCCATATTGATTACAACAAAAGCAATAACCATAGAAATATAGATTATACCTGAACATAATGTTCCTTTTTGTACTTGATGATTTCATGAACCTTTTGTTTGTGACATTGTTTAATCCACCAGCATCAACATGTTGAATCAGATTAGTGTGATCAGATTTTGGTGAAGTTTTATGTCTTCCTTCAACTCCTTTCTCTTGAGGATCATTGGAATATGAACATTGGCCTTCTACAAACCCTAAACCAGTCTTATCTTTGTGGCCTTTTTGTTTACCCAAGAGGTCTACCAACTTATCACTGCGGTCACACATATCAAGCTTTTTCCTTAGGGCTACAACTTCTGCCTCTAAACTATCACACTCCCTTTTCTTGGTGTCTAAATCCATTTTGGTGACTTCTACAATCTTTTTTCTCTCTTCAAGTTGAAGCTTTAGGTCAACAACCAACTTTTCAGACTCATTAACCTTGCTAATCAGATTTTTAGTTTCTTGTAGGGTCTGACTTCTTTGCATAACTGCCTCCTTTTTAAGTCTTTTTATCTCACCAAGTGCTCACATCAATTCTCCTTCAAGATCAACCTCTTCTTCATCATTTTCTTCATCAGCATTAGATTGATCTTCATCCTTTTCTTTATGATTCTCAATTAGACTAACAATAGTCATAAACAAAATTTCCTCTCCTTCTTCAAGAGAATCTTCAGAACTACTATTAGTTACATCAACATCCTTAATGAATAAAATTTTCTTCTTTTTGAGATTATATTGCTTTTTCTTTCCTTGTCTCCTACTGTCCTCTTCATCACTTTTAGGATCTTTATAGGGACACTGAGCAACATAATGTCCTATCTTACCACAACCAAAGCACTTGAATGGAAGCTTCCCTTTGTATTTACCTGATCCTTTCTTCAAACTCCTAACAAAGTTGGACTCTTGAATATCCAAATCCTCTGAATTTGAATCTACCTCTTTGTTTCCTTTTTTAGTCTTGAAGGCTACCTCTTTACTTGTTGATTCATCATGACAAATTCTCATTTCATAAGTAGTGAATATGCCATGTATTTCAACCAGAGTAAGTTTGCTCAAATCTCTTTCTTCAACAACAAATACCTTAGAATCATATTTGGATGTTAAAGACCTTAACACCTTCTTGACCACCACTATTTCTTCTAGGGTTTCACCAAGACTGCAAATTATATTGACTGTTTCATGTACCTTAAGAAGGTAATCAACAATTTTCTCTTCTTCATTCATTTTTAACCCTTCAAATTTTGCTCTAAAGACTTGCAACTTTGCTTCTTTAATCTTTTCATCACCTTTATAGATGCTTGACAATTTGTCCTAGACTTCCTTTGCAGATTTGCAATGCATAATCTTAACAAGGATCTCATTTGTCAACCCACAACAAATGGCATTCTTAGCCTTGGCATTACACTCATAGGCTTTCTTTTCATCAACAGTGGAAGGTGGCCGAGAAGGCACAACATACCCATTTTCTACTACTGCCCAAACATCATAACCTAGAGAGGACAAATAGGACTCCATTCTAAAACTCCAAAAGGAATAACTTGACCCATCAAAAAGAGGTGCTCTAGAAGTGGAATGAACCTCCTGATTAGCCATAATGTGTATTCCACTACCAGGATCATCTAAGTTGGTTAAACTTATTTCAAGGAACCTAATGCTCTTATACCAATTGTTGGAATACTTCAGACCACTGAGAGGGGGGGGGTGAATTAGTGGTCAACAAAAACAACTCTTCAAATAAGTTTTTCTCACAATAGTACCAAAACAATATAACAAGTTATAACTCATCATGAAACATAAACCAAATGCATCAGGACATAAAACATTGACAAAGCACAAGAGTAAGATAGGATCAACACATAACACAGGTGATTGAGTGGAAAACCCTAGAAGGGTAAAAAACCACTATGAACATGATCTCCATTAAGCCTCACTGGCAAACCTCACTGGTTGTAGTCTATGCCTCACTGACAAACCTCACTAGTTACAGTCTATGCCTCACTGGAAAACCTCACTAGTTACATATCCTATGCCTCACTGGCAATAGGAGCACTTACAACAATCTCAAAAAAAAAACAAAAAGTATACAGAGGGTTACTTTGTTTCAATACAAATCATCGATCTCTGCATATCCCCTTTCAATCAAACTCATACACAATCTGCATTTCCTTCTCAGTCAACTCAATCTGCATATCCACTTTTCACACTATCTTAATTCATCTGCATCTCTCTTTCATCTGCATTAGAATCTCCTCTGCATTCTCTCTTTCATCTGCATTAGAAACTCCTACTGATTTTATCTACATCTTTCTCTCTGTCAAAGACCATTCATCTTCTATATATCTCTCTCCAACAATATATCACATCACATCACCTTCAAAAATCCCTAAAGTATCCTTATATAAAAACCTTTTATTCACTGCTCATGATCTTCATTAATTAAATTCTCAGTCAAAACATTATTTCATCTGCTCATTCCAAATTCCACACTGTCTTGCATTATCTACATAAAACATATCTCCAAAAAGAAAAGCACCTTCTGCAATAATACTCACCCATAAAAACATACATTTATTAGTTTCCAACTATCTTGTATAAATAATTCTTAGTCTCTCCACTAAATGCACTCCATTATGGTTATTGAAACATCCATATTAAGGAGAGAGTGGGCCTGCACTTGTTTTGCATGTCGAGGATAAAAAACCAAACCAACTTTTGCTAATTTTAGCCTTGAAAAAGGCTCTGCAGCACTGTCATAAGGTGGAGCCCGTCAATTTTAGACTTGAGCTGGAGCTGTTACTTTTTGAAATAGATTTAAACATGTGCCTTCAATCTCCTTTTTCACGCCCTCAAAATATTAAATTTCCACCTTTAGATTTAACTTGGTGCTCAAAGAAAGAATGATGACCAGAGGGTCTAGTCTTCTTAGGAGAAGGGGTCAGTCGCCTAATGAGGGTGACCCCCTTAAGTTACATATCACCTGCAATAGGGAGTCACTTTCCAAAAACAAAAAAAGTAACTAACAGGTAGGAAAAGATTATAACATATACATTATGACTTAGATTTAGGTTTTAGGACATAGGGTTTAAACAAAAAAAATAGTGTTTTTAATAGATCTTCGACAAAAACTGATAACCCTAGAAATTTGTTCTTAATGAAGGATACTGTCACATCAAATAAAGACATTTTGAAGCATTAAAACTTTAACTTAGAACAGTTAGGATCTTATAGGTTTTTAGACTTCTTCTTAAACCTTAAGACTACCAACTTTTCATTGTCAAGAAGAGGTATTTATTTTGTGCCACCTTTGCATAAAACATTCAATTCTAAAAAGTATCACAACACACACCACTACATGAACATCTCTTGGATATGCATTAGTTGCCACTTGAATCTCTTGTGCTAGGGTTTTTAAAGATGGAAGACTAGGTCCTTTGAAGAATAACAAATTAGAGTAATAGGTTAATTACTTAATTAATTTAATTATATTGATTAATTAATTAAGTCGCCTTTACTTTATTTTTTACTTAAGCTAAACTTAGGCCCATTAATAATTAATTATTAATTATTCATCCTAGGGTTTTCACTTTTAGGGTTTTGATCTCCTTTCTTAAGGATTGATCTCTTTGTAATTATTCATTCTTGTTTATGCAATTTTACTCTCTTAGCTTGCAGAGCAATATCTTTGTGTTGTTCGAATCTCTTCTACGTGACAGGTTATTTTGCTTGCAGGTGATCACTGGGTTGTGTGAGGTTGGATTTTACAACTTCAACATGGTATCAGAGCGGATCTACAACCTCCTCAAATCTAAGAAAATTTTGCATAGTCTTTTGTTGGGTGCTCTTTTGAGTAAAATCATCATTCTCATTGGATCTAGAGTAGCTAGAAAAGGTGGATTTGTCTTTTGTTTGGCTGAATTTGGTCTGGAGAAGCTAGATCTGTGAAGGTTTCAAGAGTGTGTTTTTTTAGGGATCCAACCTGAGTGCTTTTGGAGCAGTTTCATGAAATTGGGCATAACTTTCTCATCCGAACTCAGTTTTTCTAAAACAAGATATTTTTGGAAAGAGGAATTAGAAACCCTATCTGGGTATCTCTTAGTTTTTATAAAATGGTACAGATTTCAAGAAAACAGATCACAATCTATGTCTCTATTTTTAGCACTGCTTGTTTTTTTATTTTTTTTGGAGCAATTTCACAAAATTGGGCATAACTTTCTCATACAAACTCCATTTTTTGAAAACAAGATATTTATGAAAAGAGGACTCAAAAACCCTATCTGGGTATCTCTTAGTTTTTACATAAATGACACATATTTTGAGAAAAAGAGATCACAATCCATGTCTCTATTTTTAGCCTTTGCTTGCTTTTTTTGCCTTTTAAAGCCCTAGATGAGTAGTTTTGCGAAATCGGCTATAACTTGAGCATACGGAGTCAGATTTTTGAAAACAAATAGGTGTCAGAAAGCTGATTCCAAGCACAATCTATTGGTGTAGGTATTATTACCAAAATTTTTTGTTGGTGATAGTTATTGCTGTTTGAAGTCAAGGCATCTTTTTTGGCTTTCGAGCTCCGTTCTTGCGCCCAGAATCTCTATTTTTTGAAAACGAATAGGCATTGGAAAGGTTTCACCAAGCTCTACATAGTCACCTATATAATTTTTTTAGATTTAGCCCTATGTCTATTTTAATCAGTTTGTCAATTTTATGGCTTCTATTGGATATTTTGGACATGCTACCTCTTGGAAAGGTTTTGTTTGCTTTGATAGACTTCTGTTATCAACATAAATCTATTTGCATGTTTTTATCTCTAATCATCTAGATGGCTATTAGATTCAGGTGCTTCACACCATATGGCATCTTCTCAGGACATGTTCTCATCTTTTGAGGTTGCGTCCTCACCACACATATTGATGGGTAATAACACTTATATGAGTGTATGTGGGAAAGGTTCTATCAAAATTGATGATGGTACATTCAATGATTTACTATGTGTACCATATTTGTCCACCAACCTTCTCTCCATTTATCAGATTACTCACAGTGGGACAGGGAAGACAGTTGAGTTCACACCAGATTCAGTGCACATTAGAGACATTCAGACTGGCAATAGGGATAGTTGATCATTCTTCCTGATTGTATGCATTCACACACTTTAGTCCACCATCTCCACTGTCTGAGTATCACTCTATTTCTCCAAGAGAGCATGTTGTATCTGAGGTGAAGTTTGGTCACTTGAACTTATGTGTTCTTCCATTTGTTCATGAGACCAGTGTTGAGACTTCTACACCTCCACCTCCTGTTGAGGCCACATTTGTTCATCAGGATCCCTCTTCAGCTTTGACTGACATTGTAGCTCCACTCATCAAGCCATCTAGTGCAGTTGTTGAGGCCATATCAGAGGATATTCATTTCCTCACAGATGATAGATTCAACACATCTGTTATCCCATCTTCATCAGAGATTCCATTTCAGGATCATCTTGAGTTGTTTGATGATGATACATTTGATTCAACATCCTGTCATTCAGACAATGTTGCTACATTTTATTCAACATCTTGTCATTTAGACACTCATGCTTCAGTTTAGTTCTCTAGTGAGCATTATTCAAGACTTCCATTTTCACTTCACATCCAGGGATTTCCTCATCATCAATCATTGGATTGGTTTCTTCCTCAGGGGAGACACATTGGTTTGATCATCGGCATAGGGGTTCTCTCATTCTGGGTGGGCTTTGGAGTCTCCACTCTCTCTCATGGGGGGTATTTGATTGTATATCTGCATATGTTCTTGAGAGAGTCTCCTGAGACATTTAATTTGTACTTTCTTTCAGCATCTCCTTTAGGAGAGGAGTTTTTTCCCACTGGGTTTTCTCCTTTTCTCCACTTTACAGAGATTTCATTGTACTTGGGTACCTCATCAGGCCTAGTTGCCGGGACCCATCTTTGCTTTCTTGCATTTGTCCTTAGTTTTTTAGCTTCTCCCTAAGTTCATCTTAAGGGGGGGTGTTAGAGTAATAGGTTAATTACTTAATTAATTTAATCATGTTGATTAATTAATTAAGTCACCTTTACTTTATTTTTCACTTAAGCTAAACTTAGGCCCATTAATAATTAATTATTAATTATTCATCCTAGGGTTTTCACTTTTAGGGTTTCGATCTCCTTTCTTAAGGATTGATCTCTTTGTAATTATTCAGTCTTGTTTATGCAATTTTACTCTCTTGGCTTGCAGAGCAATATCTTTGTGTTGTTCGAATCTCTTCTATGTGACATGTTATTTTGCTTGTAGGTGATCACTGGGTTGTGTGAGGTTGGATTTTACAACTTCACCATGAAACCATCACCACTGTAACTCTCCAAACATCATGCCTATGTCTGACAGAAATGATAAACCCACATCCAACCTCAATCACAATGAGTTGAGCAAAAACATCATGAGCATATACTATCAATATACTATCAACAATGTCATCATGTGATGTCTCCATTTAAACATTCTAAAGCATGATCAACAGGAAAGGATGATCAAGAAAGGATGATCAACAACAACATCATCAAAGATGAAACTTCATCAAGGAATCATCAAGCCAACTCCTGAAACATGATACCATGAAGAACATACTATCATCAACAAATATCAACTGAAGCATCTTTGATCCTGAAGACATCAAAGCCATATCATGAACCAACAAACTCATGCCAATGCCAACAAACTCATGCTCTTTTGACATCAATGACAAACCTCATTCTAACAACTTGGACAGTGAGTCCCCTGCAGTGAGGATTCTCTCTATGGCAGCGAGCCTTTGTAATTTGGCATTGTTACTACATTATATTGTGAGCTAATCCTCACCATGGTTTTTCCCTTTTAGGGTTTTCCATGTAAAAATCTGGTGTTCTCTTATGCATGGTGTTGATGTGTTTAAGTTTCTGTTATTTGCTTTTCATGTTTAAACTTCATAACAGATTAAGGGTTTAAGTAAACTGATGTGGATGTGATTATGTTTATGAGGGTTTGAAGTTTTTGATACAACTGATTCACCCCCCTCTTAGTTGTCTTATGCCTTCAATAATTGGTATTAGAGTTAAGTTCCTTTGAAGAAAGCTTAACAACTTGATGTAGATCCAGGATGGCACACAAGAAAGATACTCCCTTGTTTGATGGATCAGATTATGCACTCTAGAAGTTAAGGATGGAAGCCTTTCTAATTTCTCTTGGTTATGAGGTCTAGAAATGCGTCAAGTCTGATTACATTGTACCTGAGAATGGTGTAAATACTGAAGATGAAATCAAAGCTACTGAAATAGACGGTAAGGCAAAACATGCTCTCTTAAGTGGACTTACTAATTTTGAGTTGGTGAAAGTCGTGAATTTGAAAACTGCTAATGAGATTTGGAGAAAAGGTTGGAAAGTGTCTATGAAGGAGATGAGAAGGTTAAATAGGCTAAAATGCAGAATTTGAAGCTCACTTATGAGACCATGCATATGTCTGAAGATGAAAACATTACAAGCTACATACAGAAGGTGGACAAAGTTGTTAATGGCATCAAGGCACTTGGTGGAAATATAGATGATAAAGAAGTAATATTGAAGGTATTGAGAACTCTTCCTAAAGATTACAGTCATAAGGTTTCTACTATTGAAGAATTACAAAACCTGAGTAAATTTACCAAAGATTAGTTGCTTAGCACACTAACTGCTTTTGAAATAAGAGAGTTTGGCACATCTAGTGGAACTACAAAAGATGAGACTATTTTTAAAGTTGGTAAAACATAGAAGACTGTTGAATAAGAACCAAAAGACTTTGATGAAGTGGAAGCCAACTTTGTGAGAAGGATGAAAAAGGATACTAGTAAGTTCAGTGGTAAGTTGCCTTTTAAATGTTTCAGTTGTGGAAAAATATGTAATTATGCTTCAAGGTGTCCTAGAGCTCTGAGAACTAAGAATAAAGAAAATAGAGGAAGGATGCTCAAGAAAAATTACTATGCAAGCATTTCTGATGATGAATATAATTTTGAGGATGATAATGATGATGAATGCTTATTTATTACCATAAGAGATGAAACTGGTTCTGCTAAGTCTGGAAGCTATGTGAAGGAAAAGAATCTGGAAGCACGTACTAACCCTAAAAGCACTGTAATATCTACTTTTCATGCTAGGAGTGAAAAGGATGACTGGGTCATTGATAGTGGATGCTCCAATCATATAATAGGTGATAAGAGTAAGTTTATTAAACTTGAAAAAATTGATGGTGGAGTAGTTGGGTTTGGTGGTGATGAAGCTGCTAAGATTTTTAGAAAACGTTCAACCAATTTTGATTGAAAGCATAACACTGATGATGTTCTTTATGTCAAAGGTTTAAAGCATAATCTCCTGGGTGTTGGACAGATTTGTAGCAAGGGTTACAATCTTACGTTTCAAGATGATGGATGTGAGATCAAAAAAAGCTCTAGAATAGTAATTGTTGTTGGAAAAAAGACAGGTGGAAATGTTTATCATCTCAAAGATGGTGTTAGTTATTGCCTTATGAATCAGATTAATGAGAGTTCGCTATGGCATAGGAGATTGTGTCACATCAATTTTGATAGCCTAGTAAGGATAAGTTCAGTCCAAGCTATGAGAGATCTACCAAAGTTAACAAAGCCTATTATTGCTGTCTGTAAGGAATGCCAGTTTGGAAAGCCAACAAGAAGAAGCTTCAAAAGTAAGGATCATTCATCTACCAGACTATTGGAGTTAGTGCATACAGACCTGCGTGGTCCTACCAGAGTAAGGAGTTTTCAAGGTGACAGGTATTTCATGTTATTTATTGATGATTGCTCTAGAATGACTTGGGTCACTTTTCTTAAGGAAAAATCAGAAGCCCTAGATAAGTTTAAAGTTTTTAAAGCAATGGCTGAGAATGAATTGGATGTGAAAATCAAATGTTTAAGGTCTGATAGAGGTGGAGAGTTTACTTCTAATGAGTTTAACATGTTTTGTGAGAATCATGGGATAAAGAGGCATCTATCTGCTCCTAGAACTCCTCAGCAGAATGGAGTGGTTGAAAGGAAGAACATGACTATTCAAGAAGCTACAAGGACAATGATAAAGGAAGCAAACCTACTGGAAGTCTACTGGAGAGAAGCAATTCATACTGCTGTCTACATATATAATAGAGTACAGGTGAAAGCAAATGACACAAAGACTCCCTATGAGCTATGGTATGGAAGGATTCCTATTGCTGAATATTTCAAAGTTTTTGGAAGCAAATGTTATATAAGAAGAGATGAAGAACTAGGAAAGTTTGATGCAAGATGTGATGAAGGTATTTTCCTTGGATACTCTAACAAAAACAAAGCTTATCGTTGCTATAATAAGAGGCTAAGAAAGATTGTTGAAAGTGCTAATGTTATGGTTGATGAAGATATATAGAAGTTTTCAAAGATTAATTGATATGAATCAGATGAGTCTTCTTGTGGAGAAAAAGAAGAAACTAAAGAAAAAGTAGTACAGGTTGAAGAACAAGAATCTCTAGAAAGAGAAGTACAAGTTGAAGAATAATAAGCTCAGGAAAAAGTTCCTAAAACTCCTAAATATGTGTAGAGGCATCACACAGAAGATCAGATCATTGGTGATAAGAGCAAAGGTGTAATTACAAGAAATAGAGCTGCTGAAGAACAGGTAAATCTATGTTTACTTTCCAAAGTTGAACCTAAAATAGTGGTTGAGGCATGCAAGGATGAGTATTGGATTAAGGCTATGGAAGAAGAACTAATGCAGATTGAGAAGAATCAGACTTGGGAACTTGTCCCAAGACTAGAGAATAAGAATGTGATTGGAACTAAATGGGTATATAGGAACAAGTTGAATGAGAATGGAGAAATGGTAAGAAACAAGGCAAGACTAGTGTGTAAGGGGTACTCACAAGTGGAAGGAATAGACTATGTGGAAACTTTTGCCCCAGTGGCAAGAATGGAGGCTATTAGGTTGTTTCTGGCTTATGCAACACATAAGGATTTCAAAGTATATCAAATGGATGTGAAGTCTACTTTTCTGAATGGTGAGTTGGAAGAGGAAGTATACATAGAGCAACCAGATGGATTTCAATTGTTAGACAAACTAGATATGGTATACAGATTGAACAAGGCTTTGTATGGATTGAACCAAGCTCCCAGAGCTTGGTATGCAAGGTTAGATAGGTATTTGTTGCAGCAGGGATTTAGTAAAGGTTCTGTAGATAGTAACTTGTACATCAAGGTAAGCAAGGATCAAATCCTAATTGTTGAGGTCTATGGATGACATAATCTTTGGTGGAAATGAAGGTATGTGTAAGGACTTTACAAATGAAATGCAAAAAGAATTTGAGATGTCAATGGGTGGAGAGATGAACTTCTTCCTTGGGTTGCAAATCAATTAGACAAATAAGGGCATTTTCATTTCACAATCAAAGTATGTCAAGGAATTGTTAAAGATGTTTGGAATGGAAGATTCTAAACCAGTTTGTACCCCCATGACAACTGGTTGCAAGTTGAGCAAGAATGATGAATCCCCTAAGGTTGATCAGAGCAAATATAGAATAATGATTGGAGGAATGCTATACCTAACTGCTACCAGACCATATATCATGCATGCAGTCTATCTTGTGGCAAGATTTCAAGAAGATACTAGAGAGTCACATATCATGGCAGTGAAGAGGATATTCAGGTATTTGAAGGGTACACTAGATCATGGTTTGTGGTTTCCTAAGAAATATGACTTTACCCTAAGTGCCTACACATATGTAGATTGGGCTAGATGTGTAGATGACAAGAAAAGTACAAGTGGTGGTGCATTCTTTCTTGGATATAGAGTTGTATCATGGCTAAGCAAGAAGAAAGACTCAGTGTCTTTATCTACTGCAGAGGCAGAGTACATTAGAGTTGCATCTTGTTGTACACAAGTGTTATGGATGAGACAAACCTTGAAGGATATCAAAGTTGAGTATGATGATCTAATTCCTATCTTCTATGATAATACCAGTGCTATTAACATTTCAAAAAGATTGGTGATGCATTCAAGGACAAAGCATATTTCAATAAGGTATCACTTTCTAAGAGAGAAGGTTACAGAGAATGAAGTGAAGTTGGAGTATGTGCCTATAAAGGATTAGGTTGCTGACATATTCAATAAGGCTCTTCCTAAGGATACATTTGAGTATCTCCAGGAGAAGTTAGGGGTTATTGCCCCTCCTTCTTTGAACTAGATGCATAAGGAAATGCATTAGTCCAGTAGATTTCAAGATTCACTCTTTTCTAGATTGATGTTGGAGACTACCTCTCAGGGGGAGCAGGTAGTAACACTGATGATTGTTGCAGTCAGGAGGAGTAAGAATTAGTATAGATTGGTGTGTACTCCTAAGGGGGAGTATTTAAAGTAGTTGAGAATAGTGCAAGTATGTGCAGTATCATAATCAGGGGGATAAAGCTTGAGAAAGATGTGTCACCCTTTGCCATTGATGTCAAAGAGGGAGAGAGTTCATGTGAAAAACAAAGGGATAGAAAGAGAGTAATATGTATAAAAGAAAGGGGGAGAGTGAGGTTGGTGCAGAGTTGTGTCATGATGGTTTTTCACATCATATGTTGCCATCAATGACAAAGGGGGAGATTGTTGCAAGTATGTGCTAATTGGTGTTGTCATTGATGTCAACATGTTTGTGTTGTCATTGGTGTCAACTTTGTCTTTTGATGTTGCTATTTTCATTTGATTAAGTTGTGTTAAAGTGATCTAAATGCCTTGTAGAAGTGCTGATGATTTTAGTAGATTTTTCTTGTTGCTGAGTTTCCAAGTGCTTTTGAGAAAAATGATTAATATTGGAAAAAATGTGTTGAAGAAGTCTTTCGGCTTACAGAATACTGTTTGAGTTTTTTCTCCGCATTTCTTCTATGTTGGAGATCTGAGTGTACAGTTTAGATATGTTGTCAAGAAGTGTTTGAAGATGATAAATCCAAAATTTGGTGCTCCAGATTGCTGTATAGTGAAATTTATGTTCACTAGTTTGAGAACAGTATTTGACAGTGTCTTTGAGTTGTGCAGAGGTGTTTGGGAGAAAGTATTTTGCTTTGCATTCCTTCACAAATAGGTTTCAAGTGCTATGTTTTTGGATGTGTTCATAAGGATCTTACCTATCTTCCATCCAAAAGGTTTGTGATTTGGTGCTCTAAAAAGCAATCTATTGTGTGGCAGAGTTCGACAGTGTTGTTGTGTTTAGGTGAAAATTGTTGTGGCTGAATTTGTTAGTTTCCAGGTGACTTAAAGATGTTTGTGGATGTTTCTATATTGTGTTTAAGCCTTGTGTAAGGTCTAAAAGTTATGGTTGTGATCGTGAAAGCATGTGATCAAGAATTCCTTATGTTTACACTGTTTGGTCAACCTTGAATGTTTGTGGAGTTGATTTGGTGATTATGTGAGTGTTGTGTAGCATTCTTGGATAGATTTGGGTTTGAGCTAAGGCATAGAGTGGTTTTCCTTCATTCCCTTGTGGCGTGGAATTTTTAGGTCTAGATCTAATTCAAATATTGTGTATTTTCTGACCTTGGAGATTGGTTCAAGGATTAAAGATTGTGCTGCTGACCTTGAAGATTGTTTCAAGGGTAATGATGGTATAAATAAGTGTCAAGAGTTCGTGTGTGTTTGTGTGAATGGGGGATATGATGTGGTTATGTGAATTTGATTAGGGTAGTAAGGGATTTCATGTGTTAGGCTACCAGATACAGTGACCAGAAGGTTTACAATTTTTAGTGATGCTGCAAAGGTGTTGTGTATGTTGATGTGTATATTGAGCTTCATTGGAACTGAACTTCATGCTTAGATTAGATGCAATTATATCAGTTCAAAGCATGACAATGAGCCATTCTTCTCTTCTTTCTTTCTTTCTCAGTGGGCAGTGAGTCCACTTGGATAGTGAGTCCCCTACAGTGAGCATTCTCTCTATGGCAGTGAGCCTTAGTAATTCGGTATTGTTACTACATTATATTGTGAGCTAATCCTCACCGTGGTTTTTCCCTTTTAGGGTTTTCCACGTAAAAATATGGTGTTCTCTTGTGCATGTGTTGATGTGTTTAAGTTTCTATTATCTACTTTTAATGCTTTTAACTTCATAATAGATTAAGGGTTTAAGTAAACTAATGTGGATGTGATTATGTTTATGAGGGTTTGATGTTTTTGATATAACTGATTCACCCCCCTCTCAGTTGTCTTGTGCCTTCAACACGGTTACCACCAATTGAGGATTAAGCATGAGGAAATTTCAAAGATAGATTTTAGGACTCGTTATGGACACTACAAATTCATAGTGGTGCCATTCAGGTTAACCAATTCTCTCGCATCTTTCATGAACTTAATGAACAACATGTTCAGAGACTGCTTGGATGATTTTGTGCTAATATTCTTGGATGATATCTTGATTTATTTTGAGTCTATTGAGGAGCATGATAAGTATTTGAGGATAGTTTTATAATGCTTAAGATAGTGTAAACTCTTTGGAAAGCTATCCAAGTGTACCTTTTAACAAAGCAAGGTGCATTACCTAGGCCATATCATTTCAGCAGAAGGGATTGTAGTTGATCTAGAGAAAATTAAGACAATTTTGGAGTAGCCTACACTGTAGAATATGACTGAAGTCCGAAGTTTCATGGGACTTGCAGGGTACTATAAGAAGTTTGTAGAAGGGTTTTCTAGAATCACAACACTGATCACTTCACTCCAAAAGAAAGGGAAATTATGAGTGGACAGATAAGTGTGAGCAATCTTTCTAGCTTTTGAAGGAAAATCTCACTACAAATCCAATTTTGACTATACCTGATCCTAATGGGCATTTCATGGTGATAACCAATGCATCAGGAGAAGGCGTAGGAGAAGTGATAATGCAGAATGGACAAGTGGTTACTTATGAGTCTAGGAAGTTGAAACAATATGAGCTGAACTATGCACCACATGACTTAGAGCTAGCAACCATAGTACATGTACTTTAGATGTGGAGACATTCTCTTTTGGGTAAGCCTTTTGAATTAAAGACAGACCACCTAAGACTCAAGTATATCTTTACTCAACCCAATCTCAATGCTCGTAAGAGGAGATGGATAGAGTTTCTTAGTGAATATGTTTTTGGGATTGAGTACATCACTTGGGGAAGGACAATAGAGTGGCAAATGCTCTTAGCAGAAGAAGACATCTAGTAGCCATGACTACTACAAGGTCTAATTTGAGGCATCAAGTGGTTCAGAATCTACAAGTAGATGAGCACTATTCCAGAGTGAAGCAAGCTTTAGAGAAAGATCCCTCGGACCATCGATTCGATGGATATGTGTTTGAGTCAGATGGAATTTTGAGATACCAAGGTAGAATGTATATTCTAGACTCAGGGGATTTGAGGAAGTTGATCTTAGAAGAGATCCACAATGCACCTTATTCAGGGCACTCTAGAGTAACCAAAATGGTAGAAGGATTGAAATCTTTATATTTTTGGCCAAACTCAAAAGGGATGTTATTGAATTTGTTTCTCAATGCTTGGAGTGCCAGTGAGTCAAGGCTGAGCATGTGCATCCGATAGGGCTTTTGTACTAACATGACATAACTAAGTTTAAGTGGCAAGTGATTAGCATGGATTTTATTCAGGGGTTGCCAATGTCCAAGAATAGACATGATGTTATCTTGGTAGTTGTGGATAAGTTGACCAAGGTAGCACATTTCATTCTAGGAAATCTTAAAGATGGTTCTTTGATCTTAGCCAAGAAGTTTGTCCAAGAAATCTTTCATTTGCATGGAGTACCTAAGATGATCACATCGGATTGAGATACTTGCATGACTTCTAGATTTTGGATAACATTGAATGCAGCTTTGGGGACAAGATTGAATTTTAGTTCAGCATATCATCCTCAGATTGATGGCCAGATAGAGAGAGTAAATTAGGTAGTTGAAGACCTCCTTAGGATGTATTGTATGTATTAGAAGTATAAGTGGGAGGAGTATCTTCCATTGGTGGAGTTTGCATATAATAATTCCTACCATGCATCTTTGGGGATGGCACCTTTTGAAGCTCTTTATGCACGTAAGTGTCACACACCTATCAGTTGGGATAAGGTGGAAGACATAATTGTGATTGGTCCCGATATGCTTAGAGAGATGGATGATCAAATGAGATTGATCAAGGAGAGATTGAAACAAGTGGCAGATCGACATAAGAGATATGCAGATAAGAATAGGACTTTCAAATAGTTTTCAGTGGGGGACAAAGTCTTTTTTAGGGTCAAACCTCATAAGAGCTCCATATCATTTAGCAAATCATCCAAACTTACACCTAGATTTGTAGGTCTATTTGATGTGTTGGAAGTGATCAACCCAGTTGCTTATAGGCTTGCTCTACCACTTGCTCTTTCTTGAATCCATAATGTATTTAATCTGTCTTTGCTTAAGCCGTATCATCCTGACACCTCACACATTCTTGATTAGCATGCTTTACAGGTTTAGGATCTAGGAGTGGTGCTAGTGGAACCCATTCAAATCCTTCATAGACGCAACATTAAGTTGCGTAATAGAGATATTATTTAGTATAAGGTCTAATGGGACCAATATTCTATGGATAGTGCCACATGGGAGGATGCAAAGGATTTAGATCATTCTTTTCCTCATTTGAGGACTTAGTTGAGATACTTTTATTTGCTTAGTGTGGTACTTTATTGCTACAGTGTAATGCTTTGTTTGCATAGTGTGATACTTTAATTACTTCAGTGTGTGTGTAATAAGACATCAGGACGATGTCTCTTCCTAGTGGGTAAGGATGTCACAGCTCGACCTTTTGCTTGGATTTATAATTCTGTATATTTGATGAGACTATTGGACATTACCTTATGATTATTTGATTATTGGATAATTACATTTGTGCGAATGGTAATTTGTTGTTATTTCTAAAAATGCATAAAATTGAAATTGAAATGATGATGAATTATTATGCTTATGATTATGATTTTATATCTTGCTCGTGCTTTGGCTATGGTTTTATGGGCTAACCTATTGACAAGAATCCGAGTGTGAATGAGTGTAGGAACATGTCGAAGATGAGAATATGGTTGAGGTAGAAGTGTCCTAGCCATCCGGTAAGAGTTTGCATGATGGAAAACCCGATGCACACACACTCACGTAGTTGCATACATACTGCATTACGAATGGTTTTGTTATGTATTTGTGTTATCATGGATACATAGTTTTGATTGTGCAATATACTTTGAATATTGTTTATGGTTATAATGGTTTAAACAATTAGTTTACATATATGTCATTTTGCTTACTATGTATGTTCTTTTAACAATGATTTGGAAAAATAAAATCATCTCTTTTATTTTAATGTTATTGTCTTAATGGCTATTTTTGGTTTCACAATGTAATTATTATTTTTTTCAATTAAATATATATAGTGATTGATTTCAATATATATATTAAATACATATATATGTACATATATGCAAATATATATATATATATATATAAATATACATATATGCATGGCTAATTATATAAAAAAAGTGGTAGAGTGAAGTTTACAAATTAAACTAAATATATTAACACATGATGGGTTTTTCATGCACCCTCAATTCTATGAAAAAGTGTTAGTTTTATTTTCAGAACTCAAGTAAAATATTTGTTGGGGCAACTCATCTTAAACACCCAAACTAGGGTAGTAAAAATATATAAAATGGAGGGAAAAAGTATTAGGGAGTCACCATCGTCGAAAGGGAAGGCAGAAAAATCATTAACAGTAACTTTAGGATTTACAGATTGGGAGATACACTACTTCCTAGAGAAAGAGCGCTCATAGGGTTAAGCTTTTGTGAGGGAGGTTCTTGGCGGGTTTTGTTACCAGCGATTTGGGGGTTTTCTCATAGCAATTTTGGGAGATTTTTTGGAGTGTCTAGGACATCATTTATAGCTCTTTCTTCTCTGATAAAATTAGCATGTGAATTCTTTGATTGACTTGAAATTTACTTGCAAGGATTTATTGTGCAATGGAAAATGTGTGAAAGTACTAGCAATTTCTAAGATTAAATCATTGTCCATATGTAAATTTAATTTTTTTGATGTATATATGTGCATACATACATGTATATATGTATATGTATGTATATACATATATGTATGTATATCTATGCATATATACACAAACAATAGCTTTGTTGTTTGCTTTTCACAACATGAAATGAATGAAATATAGGCCTCTCTGTCGTTCTGATTTTTAATTCAACAATGATTTCCATAATTTGATTTTGCTGTCTAAGAAGAATATGATTTTGATATATATATATATATATATATATATATATATATATGTATATAGGCATATACCTAAATGCACTTTATTTGGAAATATAACTACAGAGGTGTATATCTATTGTAAATGCACTTTATTTGATAATATACATAGGTATATATTTGCTATTTGAATACAAATCATGAAATTGTTGAATGTTTGGCATCTATGTTGTTTTGTTTTTCTTTTAACTTAGCAGTATATGTATATATAAACCTGTAACTGAATGGAAAGATGATTTTCTCAATTCTTTATCTCAAATTCTATCATGACTGTATTATGAATCAGATTTTATTTGTGAGCATGAAACCATTAAATTAGTCTTTCTTTTGAGATAACTGCACATGTAATGAGGGTTATACACACACACACATAGGTATATCTATTATCATGAACAATACTTGCATCTTTCTTTATATGACTGAAATCTTTTTATCCCTGTTACAAAAACAATCTGAATATGGTTAGGAAAACATGAATATTAGATAGTATTTGCATTTGAAATAAATACCACATGAAGTTCATGTTAGAGGTATAATATGCATAAAGAATCATCGTAGATCTTGTATTTGCAAGAAAAGTAATTTGCAATTCATGTTAAATTTTGCATGAAAAGAAATGAGAATTATTTATTGGGCATATGCATGTTTTGCCATGAATTGTCTTTGTAAATAAATTAGTTTACTTTTCTATGTGTGTGATGGGTTTACCTTCTGGGAAAGGGTACCGAATATGGGTTAACAGAGAAGGTTGATCGTTTTTTTAGGATATACATGTATATTCATAAGTGCTTTGGCCAAAGCCATGTTTTCATTGAAATAGATGAATGTTTGCCTATCAAATTATATTGATATATTTCTCTGCCATATCCTGATAGTAGGGCATTGCATGTTCATGTGAGAAATGCATTTAGATATATCAGGTTGCACTGTGTTTCCATCTTGCCTATTTTTTCTAGGTTTCTAGGCATTTCGTGCAGGGTTAGGTATTCTTCGAAGTAGGAAGAATTTTGTGGAAGCGTAGGCTTCGTGGTTGAGTGGAAAAGCACATGAGCCATGTTTTTGTCTCTTAGCTTTGTGGATGACCGTGTGAGTTAGTGGAAACCAGTGACAATGACTATATTCATATATCATTACTTGTGTAATTCTTATATTTGTACATCATTATTTGTATAGTGTTGACTATATGGCATGAGAGGCAGAGTTGTACCATTTTGTATATCATAATTCTTGTGCTAACACCTAGATTAGGCACTTGTACATGCAATATGTAATATGAAATTTTTACATATACTGTGTTGGCAATATGTGTTGTCATTGATGTCAACATAACATGTGTCAACTTGAGGTTAGACATAGGTGAAGTTGATGGACAATGGAAGATTTGAGAGAGATGGTTTGACTAAGTTGAAGACATAGAATTGGCATGCTTAAGGGAAGTCAGTTTAGAAGACTTCGAAGATGGAGAAAAAATGTCCAAGTATAAGAATGGTAATCTTCCTGATGTCTAAATATGTTGCGAAGGTGTGTAAACCTATTCTAGCATGTTTTCCATACATCTACAATGATATCCTATTAGTTTAGAGTACTGCACTTAGAGAAAAGTTGTAGAAGTTTGGTTAAGGCCTTCATAGTGTATATCCTAAGGTAGAGTTACAACATTTTGGTCCGCATTCCTTCATAGTGCAAGATTTAGTCTTGTAGTTTAGAAGATAAGTTGATTGAATATGAACATGCTTTATCCAAGATTTTAGCTCTTTACACCTTCAGCAGAGAAAGTTATAAGTGGTAGTGTTCTGGACTGTGACTTGACAGTGTAAGGCAATGGTGGAGACCTGTTGGAATGCTCCACATTCCTTTGGAAGAGAAGTTGTGTCCATGTAATTTTGGGAATATATTTAGAGATGTGTAATGCATGCTTCCTCATAGTATTAGGTGTTCTTATGGTCTACAAGGTCATATTTCAAGTAACAGAAGTAACACATACAATTCCAGATGTAGAATTACTCTATAAAACACAGGTTTGAGCACTTGCGGAAGATGGAAAGTACATAGATCAGCTATAGGAGCTTGTGTGGAGATTCTACATGCCTTAATGTATCTTAGGATTGAACCACATGCAAATCCTTCTTATCTCTGGTACCACATAAGGCATTTAAGTCAGTTAGTGAAGAATTGTATATGACTGTCCTCCAGACTACAGTATACTTGAGTCAAGTCTTTGATTTTCTTCTGAAGTAATAAATAAGGATGTGCAGATCTGGGAATATATGCATAATGATGTATGATTTCCTTCTTAAGAGTTTCAAATGGTTTGGTGTACCTCAATGCAATATTATAAGTTGTGATGTGTTACAATATGCCCAGAATGCCCTGTTTTCATTAGTTCAGTGAAGATGCATAGAATGATCAAATATTTCAGGCAAATGGTGTATGGATAGTGTTGAGAAGATACATGATTAAATTCTTGGTCCACATAATGTTTTTGGCTTCTCCCCAGTGGTGTGAAGATGGACAATTAGCAGTGGTGGCGCTGGTTGAGTTGATAGCTTGGTTTCCCTCATGTGCGGTGGTTCCTGATCAGTGGTTTTGATATTGAAGGATGTGTTAAGATGTAATTAACCTTGTTGTGCCATGTGAAGTGATCCACAACTAAAAACATATTTGTTTCAAGCCGACCCATACAAATTTACGTGGTTCATCTTAAAGTCTTTCTGGTGCCGATCTAATTAAGGCTTTAAATGGTTGCGGAGGATATATATAGAAGAACAACTTTATTTGTGGATAGAAGAAGAGTGTGCAAAAGTAATAAAGCAGAATGAGAAGTATGAAGTGTGTAGAATTAGTATGATGGAGTAATTGTGTAGAAAAGAGATCTGCAATATCAACATGAGTCAGATGCTTCTTTCATAGTAGTTCATAGTTTTGTTTATCATTGTAATTCTTTGTAAAAGTGAGCTTTCTTCAGGGAGTAGTAGCTTCCTTGGGTTGTAGCTCTAAAACAAATTCAATAGGGAGTTGTATCTTCCTTGGGTTGTAGCCCTAAAACAATGTTGTAAACTTTTATATAGCAGTGAGCATTATATTGTGAGTTAGCACTCACCGTGGTTTTTCCTAGTTTTTGGTTTTCCACGTAAAAATCTTAGTGTCATTGTGTTGATGAATGTGTTGCATGTTTTACTTTCTGTTCTCTAAAGTAAATGGATCTGATCCTCAAATGAAGTAGTTAAGTTTTAGTATATGTTGATTCACCCCCCCTCAGCATCTTTGTGTGTTCAACAATTGGTATTAGAGCCAAGTACCTTTGATAAGCCTAACAACTGAGGTAGATCCTACACTTGAACACATGGAATATGAAGCTATAGATAATGATGTATTTATTCTGGAACCAGATCTAGAAGTAATGAAACTTGAAGGTTGGGACCTCAACCTAGATGATGTTGACCTTAAAGGAGAACTCTAGTCTGCCCTAGAGGATCTAGATGAAGCAAGAGAACTAAATCAATAATATCAGGACGTGCTTGAAAAATCAAAGGAGACAATTGTGAAATTGAAGACAAAGGCCAAAGAATCAAAAGAAGAAATTGGAAAACTGAAAGCTCAAATAGAAGGAGATAAAGGAGGTGAATTAAACTCAAGGAGGTAGAAGATATAATCACTAATTTGAAAGTCATGGTTGAAGAAGGCAAGAGGATTGAAGACTATTTAAACATCAAGCTCAATGAGAAAGCTGTTGAATGTTCAAAACTTGAGGAAGAAGTTATAACTCTAAGAAAAGAATTGGAAAAGGCAAAAGAATAGATTGACAAGGGATTAAAACTAAAAGGAGGATATGAAATTCTTGATGAGATAATTAACTCTCAAAAGCCAACAAAAGAAAAATCTGGCCTTGGTTTTGAAAAGGGGAAAAATCCTATAATTAATGCATCTACAAACTTTTATGATAACTTCAAATCAGAAGGAAAGTCTGAAACAAAGAAGGAAGAAGCTTGCATTAAAGATCTTAAGAAGAATGCCTCCAGAGATGCAAAAGAAGATGAATTCACTCTTGTCTAGAGATAAAGGAAGAATAAGAAGAAGAATTTCAGAAATCCTGCACCTAAACAAACTACTCCTATTAGGTATCCTCAAGCTTTCAATGGTAATTGCTATGCTTGTAATAAGTTTGGTCATAAGGCTGTTGAATGTAGAAGCAAGAAAAATCAAAATTAATTTAAGCCTCCAAGGTATAATGCTATAAACTCTCATTCATCTCATAGGCAGTGTTTTTATTGCAACAAAGTTGGTCTTAGAGCTAATAATTACATAAAAAAAGTAATAAGGAATGGTTTCACGAGCAAGAACAATGTTAGAACTCCTCAATTCTTTTATGGCTACTGCTACACATGCAACAAGTATGGTCATAAGGTTGCTAATTGTAGATCTAATGCAAGAAGAAGTGATTATGCTCTGAAAACCAATATCACCTGATACAATTGCAATAAAATAGGACACATTGCAAGGTTCTGCAGGGGAAAGAGTGTAAGATCCTCTACTCCTCAAAAGAAGGTTGATATTGCTCCTCAAAAGAAGGAAATGAACATGACATGGAGGAAGAAGGAAGAGAATGAAGTAAAGGAAGGATCTATACCTCTACCTGGTGCAGATGGATCCTCTAGAAACTAAAAGGGAGGAAGTATTGGTTCAGGGGGAGTTGCAGCTGCAAACATTTTCAAAACCCCTAAATGCATAAGATGCTAAAATTTTTAGCATAATGGCTAAAAATGATATGGATATGTCTATCTAGTAATATCATGATGATTTATCAAAATTTTGGAGCAATTAGACTCTTTGCGGAGGATTGCCGAATGATTATAGGTCTCTACATAATAAAATGGGTAATTAGGTTAAGAATAGAGAATGCAATTAATGCAGAGCAGTCATGGTTGCTAAAAAGACTATTTAGTTGATTTCTGATCAAATTTGATCTATTTGAATGAATTCAAGTGTGTGAAAGAGCAAAGGAGAGAAGAAGATCATCAGTAGAGCATTGGTGCAAACCCTATCTACCGCATTATCAGGTATTTCTCACTTTCATTGGTTAAACCCTAGTTTCTGAAGGTATTACCATGGTGACACCTATAGTAATCAATGTTGTTGAGAGACCAAGGCCAAAATTCAAAAAGCACCCATACAAATCCACAAAATAGACAAAGACAATGCATTTTCTCATGTTCCTACAAATGTACTTCATATAGAGGTGTTGGGTGAATATTTTGTTATCAACTAACTGATAAAAAATGGTTATATCAACCACAGTATGATGGGATAAATCTCTCCTCTCAGAAAGGGGAGGCTCCCTTCTTATTTCTAACTATAATCAACCAGTAATTAACTAAGCTTATTTAAACTAAAACTATCCATGAGGTGTTTCTATATCATCTATTTCTCTTATTTTAGAAAAGATGTTCTTTTACTAACTTACAATAACAATCCTGCGATGCTTACAATATGTAATAACCACAAACTACTAATTAGAGCAATAATAACCAATATACAATTTAGTTAAACAAAAGAGTAACTGAAATGATACCAGCATATGTTAACACCAAGAAACCCACAAAATCAGAAAGTCTTTTGTTGCTTCTAATGCCAATTGGAAATGAAAGAGTATGGAATATGATGCAGCTCAAAGTCTTCACCCTATGCCACAATTAGATCAAACAATCACAAAAGATACTTGCAGCCCAAAGTCTTCAAGTCACCTTCAATCATGAACACAAACCACAATTCCAAAGATGATATTGCAGCTCAAAGACTACAAAATCAGATTTAGAGCACATTCTAAAATATTTAATTCCACACCATGATTCAATCACATACACATGAAAATGCAATATAAAAGACCCAAGAACAATTCCAATGCACTACAACCTTGATTCAAGACAAAGATTGAATGCCAACTTGCTTCACTTATATTTGATTGAATAAGCTTTACACTTTTGAACACAAAGTTTCAATAGGCTCCTTAATTCAGTAGTGTTTCACTTCAATAGCTAAAAGATAATATTTACAAAAGAGCCCCCTCTTATTTATAGAGGGAAGCTATGAGAAAAAATAGGAAATCTACAACTACTTTGACTTATTCAATGATAGAGTTCAATTTGATTTGGGACTCTGTACTTCTCCTCATGTAATTGCATATTACAAAAAGACATGTAAGATGTTATTTACAAATTACAAACTACATAATGAAAAACTTGGAAAATAAACAAAGTGTCTAAAGACACATTCTCTGCTTCTTTCTCTTTCTCCAGAAAGTCTTCATATCTTTTCAAAGCCGCCTAAACTTGAGTATTGTTTAGCCTTGGTGTGTAACTGGAGATAGCTAGAACTTGTGTGATAGAGTCCTCTATGTTGACATGTACCTTTCTGTGTTTGTCCAAAATTGTCTGCAACTTGTCCAAAATTACTTGGAAGTCCACTAGTTTATCAATTGAAGCTAATGAGAAAGCTTCTGATTCTATCTCAGTATGAATTAGTGTAGTAAATTCCTGAACAACTGTGTCCACGGGAAAAGTTTTCTGACTCTCATCAAGTATTTGACATGGAAGGTCCCCTATCTTATCAGTGATGTGTAATCCTTTATCGATGCTTGTATCTTGGGTTTCTTGCAGATCTTTTATTAGCTCCTTGAGGACATCTCTCTTATGCTTCATTGCTTCTCAGTACTCAATATACATTTTCCTTGTGGGGATCACCCCATCCTTAACTAACACTTCTGACTTGAAGTCTTTCATCTTTGTCCAAGTCTCAAGGTCTGTTTCCACCAGTTGCAAGTTTTGTGATAACATGCCAAGTGTTTGACTCAACTTTGTCTTGACATCATTCATGTTGTTAAACAAAATGATAGAAGACTTTATGAGCTAAGTCCCTTGTGCAATTAGTCTTTCTATCCATGTGCTCACAGCTCGACCTTATGCCTTGATCCTTACAACCTTCTAAATTGCATCATCATCAACACATGCTGTAATAGGTTCAGAAGATTGACTTATTCTCAACGGCACAGAAGTAAGTTGTTCCACCTTGAGCTTAAGTTGATATTTGATAACGTTATCTCTATCATGTCTCTCGATCAAAGCAACCAATGTTGCTTGTAGGTCCTCCTTGGCACTTTCATGTGTCTATTTTCCAAGCTTGATCCTTGTGATAACATAATCAGTACCTTGAATTTCTTCAACAGCTTTATCTATGGAGGCACTGCCACTTCAACATATTTGTAACCTGATGGATCAACTTTTACCCTTGAAAGTGTTTTGGCATTTTTAGTTGTCTTGGGCTTTGCTGGAACAAGTTGGCCAAAGTCAAAATCATTTGGGGACACAGCCTGTTTCTTTATCTTTGGCTTTTGTGATATTAGCCAAGGGGGAAGGATGAAGGAATCACCTCTTGCTTCTGTCACCATGGTTTGTGATGATGAGGTAGGTCCTATGGCTTGTGAAGAAGATGGAATATTAGGTGGAATGACAGTGGTGGTCCAATTGGTAGGGTTTGAGTTAACACCGCAACAAGAATTTCCACACTTGACACTTTGGATGTAGAGCAGACATGGACTTATCAAAGTCTGATTGTGTGAATGTTTCAAGCATGGGTGAGGATACATCAGATAAACTGGGCAAAGAGGAAAGTGAGCCAAACACATTTTCAATGTTGCCATGAGGGATTTCAAATAATGAATCATTGGTGGGTGAGGAAGGGGATGAATGAATATAATGAACTGATACTTTGTGTGTAGCAGAAATAGTAGAAACAATAGGTAAAGGTTGGGCACTTGAAGTAACAATAGGAGTAAGGGTTTGCACTTCAGAAATTACATGAGGAGAAGAAGGAGGTTCCACCTATGTTGACTCCAGTTGAGAAGGAATAGGAGGCTCTTGTGACTCTTCAACTACAATATCTTCTTCTTCAACATCTACTTGAGTAGATGTTCCCTCTTTTTCCTTTATCTCCTTTGGTCTTGAAGACAAAATTTAGCTTCTAGCTAGTATTGGGAGTATCTTCTTTATTATTTGTTCTCAATTCTTCCCACTTACCAAAAGGTCCTTTAGTATGCTCTTCTTCTGATCCTATTTTGAAGAGATTTATCTTTATTCCTTTTGTTTGCAACCAAACATTGGTGTTTGCAAGAATAGGTTGAAACCTTTCCCTTATTGAAGTCATCTCATTCTGTGACCATTGAATTGGTGGAAGAGGAGTGTCAGCAACTTTGTTTCCCAAATATGCAACACCCACTATATCATTTTCTTCTTGCATCTCCTCAGGGATATTAGCAAGCTCAAAGTTCCTGATCTACTCCAAGGTAAGCCAAATGAAGCCAAGCTTCCTTACTTCTTCATCATTTCTACTTTTGTCCCATATGTCCTTAATCTTATGCACATGAGTAAAGTTCCCTTTGAGCTTGTCTTTCATGCCTCGGTAATCAAAATCATTTCTTTTCTTATATCTCTTCATGGTTACCCACTGCATTTCAATCTCCATTACTTTAGCTCTTAGAGTTGTAGTTATTGAATACTTGTCAATGGTGAATGGGAACTTGAATCTAGCTCTATGAGCCTATACTTGTTTTCTATGCATAGTCATTATCTGCCTACATAACTCCATCAGTATCAGCTTGTCTCTTAGGTACCTTGGCAACATGTATGGTTGCCCATTGAAATAATCGACTCTGATATATGTGAAAGTAGGAAATTGCAGAAATATACAACCAAACCTTTTCACCTGTTCCCAAGCTTCATCAGAAACTCTTGACTTTTCAAGCCCTTTGTCAAACATACAAATGTAACTGTAAAAGAAGGCATCATTTACCCTTCTGAAGTGCTTGATGCTCTCTTTCAATGTTAGTTGAGGGTAGTATTCATACACTGGAATGTTTCTTCTATCACCTTCTGAAGTTAGGCCAGGAAAGTACCTTATGGAAACAATAACATATACTAAATATGAAGTCATATAGAACTTCAAAGAAGTTGACACTTTTGAGAGTTGCTCACAAATTGGATCACTAATTTGCTGACCCCAACATATCTTTTGATTACCCTTCTTTATGACATGTATGTATTGATACATCCATTCTTGAAAAGTATTGGATGTAGCGATCACTTTGACTCTACTCAAGAGAGTGATCAAATCACCTACCTCTTCAATGAACTCACTTCGGAAGATGTTCTTTGGCCACCTTGCAATTGTAGGCCTAGGAGTCTTGAGCCACTGGGTATTAATGCTTTTCTTGCACCTCTCTGCATTCTTGTCATAGTGATCTTGTGTTGATTCCATGGTGAGATCAGCATAATCATCCGTGTCGGGGCACATGAAAATTTTATCAAAGAATTCCCCATCCAACTTCATCAATACTTTGCCATTTGCATTTGATATGCTCTTTCTTTCCTTATTGAAATTAGCAACAGTTGCCAACATGAACTCTGGATTCTGAACTGACACTGGGAAGGCAGAAACCAAATGGATGCTACTATCTAGAATAGTCTGCATGTTTGTAGTGACATGCTGTTGGTTTACTCTCTCCATAAAGTTTGACATGTCTACGTGCTTGATCTCTGTGTCTTTGATATTATCCACATTAGACTCCATATAAGTCATCGAGATCATGCCTTGATACTTGTACTTCATATTTTTCTTCTTGGGAGATGGATCAGTCATTTGGAAAAAGACTGCAAAAATTAGTTTTAGAAATCTTCCAGAGTTAGAAAAATTCCAAGTATCCAGCTTCGTGAAGTTGAGAAAATCTACACTTTTGCATTTCAGAACAGTGTTTGGTGTAGTTTGGAGAAAATTCCTTGAACTATATGGGAAAATCCATGTTTGGTGTAAAGTTAGAAAAATTCTCCACCTTTACATGAAGGTATGCTTTTAGGCATAGTTTGGAGATAATTCTCCGAACTACACTTAGGATAGGTCAAAACAAAATAGATGCAAGTCAAAGAATTTTCTCTGATTTGTATTTTTTAAGGGTAAATCAATTTGATGCAAGTCAGAGAAAATTCTTCGACTTGCATACCTTAGTGTAAAAAAAGAAGGTGCACTCTGGAGAAAATTCTCTGAAACACACAAGGGGTAAAACTCTTTGGTGCACTTTGGAGAATTTTCTCTGGAGTGCATTGAACAACATGCATTGTTTTTAACTTAGCATATTTGGTGATAAAACTTGAGTGTTGTGCGGGGAATTTTCTCATCACAACATCAAAGACTAAGGGTGTTTTGTAGAGAAAATTCTCCACACAACACTCTTAGTAAAAGGTGTTTCAGTGAGTTGTTATAGGTGGAGTGTTGTGCGGGGGAATTTCTTGGCACAACACCAAAGACCAAGGGTGTTGTGCGGAGAAATTTCTCTGCACAACACTCTTCCAAAGTATTATGACAAGTTATCAATGAGGGTGTTGTTCAGAGTTTTTTATCTGAACAACACCCAGTCCAAGGGATCGATAGTGTTGTTCAAAGAAAAAAAATCCGAACAAAACTCTCAACATTGTGTTTTACCGTTCAAACAATAATGATCACAAGCTTCGAAAATGAGGTTTAAAAGCATTTAAAAGATATCCTAAAGATGTAGCTGAGAGATTTTTCTCTAAGCTCCATCTGTGATGAAACTTAGGGTTTGAAACACCACCCCAATTGTGTCAAAGAAGATTGACAAAATAATTCAAAACCTAGGGTTTAACAACATAAAAGAAAATAACGTTAACCAAAAACAAAAATGAACCTTTAAAGAGCAAACAGGGATGACATACCTGTGAATGGAAGACCAAAAGAAGATTTGTGGGTAAGATCTCGAGAAAACACATGAATACACAACAAAAGGGCAACAGGGAGGACGGAGACGACGCACATGAGCAAGAAAGGTAAAAATGAGTTTAAAATGAAGATTAAAAAGCAAGTTAAAACATACATACCTCAGCATTAATGGCAAAACATGTCAACACAGGAGTGTAGTTGCGGAGAATCTTTCCACGATTACACTCTATATAACACTTACAAAAATGCAAAAGTGCTAAAAAATAGCGACCCTGCACTTTTTGAGAAAGGGAAAAAATGACTAATTCATGAAACTTGAATTTCACAAATTTTTCAAAAGGTAAAAAATGACCCAAATCGAAATGATTTCTCGAGGGTTCAGACCACGCATGAGATCACTTAAATTTTGTCTTGATTTGCATGCTTAGAGGATGTGGGCTATGAAACAGACAAATTTCATAGGGGTTATCCAATGAATTGAGTGAGAGAAATTTGAGATAACAAGAGGATGTCTGAATTTACATCCATTCTCAGATAGATGAATACGATCACCTAAAGCTGGAACAGTTCAAAAATGACAATCTATTAGGAGATGATTTTCAATTAAAACCAAAGTTTTCTAATGTTGCTACAAAACAACCTAACATTTGGAAGGGTTTCCCAAATTTCTAGTATGAGGAACAATGGGTCAGGATTGCCCTAAGTTGAATCCATGGAGACTTTTTCTACCTTGATCAACCATATTTAATCACTAAGGAAGCCATTAGGGCTATTACCAGATTGTGCTCTTCTAGATATGTGCCTATATTGAAATAAGTGAAGAATGAGGAAGTGATGAGACTAATTGGAGCAAAGTTTGATAAAAGAACCCTAACAATAAATGACATTGAAGATTTGGGGGTCTGGTATGCTACAATGTGCATATCATACAAGATATACTATACCAATAGAGAAAACTTTGCTACTGCCACTGCAATATACACAACTCATCAAATGGTAAAAGAAGGAAAGGATTATGACCTATGTGAGCTCCTGTGGTAACAATTAATGGATAACCTAAAAAGAATAAAAGAGTCAAAATACAATTTTTGGTATGGTTTCCTGATCACCTGTCTTATGTTTTATTTCTTAAAAGAATTGCCTACTATGAAGGGTATGATCTGGAAGGTAGATACTCTAGTTGCCAATCAAATTAAGGATTATATGAGGAGTTTTTCTGATCACAAACATTGTAACACACTTTTTTGAGGATTTTTCAAAACATTTCAAAATGACATGCAAGCAAGAGAAAGAATATCAGGAAAAGTTGTTGAGAAATATAAGAATGATATTACATTCATGGTGGACAAGGACAATTGCTACATGGAGGTTGTAGAGCCAAGAACTTGAATTTGATTTGATTGGATATGTTGATATGTTGCTCAATAAGCCAAAGGATCCTTCTACTGAAAGATTTGTAACCTATGACAAAATCATCAATAAGACAATCAGGAAGGAGGTAGAAGAAAAGGTGAAATCTAAAGCAGATAAGATGAAGTCTAAATTGGAGGGGATGCTCAATACTCCTGAGGGTTCAGTAAAACAAGCACCAAGACCTCACAAACTCCTAGAAGGACAAGTAGGTTTGTTCCTACTAAGCTGCTACCTCTTCAAAATCCTACGGACCTGCTCCTACACTTCCCAGTAGGAAAAGAATTGCTACTAAAGTGCCGGTACAAACCAAGACTGCAGAGACAAAGATGCATATACCTAAGGTTCAAGCAAAGAGAGGGAAGTTCAATCCAGTGAACATAGAGGATGATAAAGATAATGAAGAAGAAGAAGAATTATGTATGCTTGAAAGGAAAAATAAAAGAGCAAGAGAAGGAGAGGTAGAAGTAGAAACTACTAAAGGAAAAGGAAGGGGAAAAGCAAAGAAATCAAAAGAAACCTCTCAAGAAGAACTGGAGCATGAGACCTTACAGCTTGAAGCCACTGTGAATGCTATAGTGCAACATGGTGCTCTGAAGCAATTTGTAGATCTCTATGATAAGATGCTTGCTGATGATAAAGCCACAATTAAGGAACCAATAATCATGTATATGATGGCCTTCAATGTGGCCTTAATTGAGTTCATTGATCAGCTTCCTGTAAGCCTTGCAAACCTACTCACCAACAAAAAAATGAAGCCATGGGAAAAGAGGCAGAAATGAGGAAACAAGCAATTGAAAAGGTGGGTCCATCCATCATAGATGAAGAAAAGATCAGAATATCTCAAGAACAAGCAAAGGAGTTCAAAACAAAAAGGAGAATAAATATTTTAATGGGAAGAGACAAGGAAGAAATAGATAGACTGGAGAAGAAGACATTAGAGAGAAGTGGTAAGATCCTTGAAGAAATGAAGAATGCTAAGGTGACAGATATATTAGATGTACCTCTTCAGGATATAGACCTGTTTGCCTTTGATGAACAAGTGGATAAAGGAGACATGACTCAATAGAATAAGGTGACTACTCCGGAAGCACAAGATGACAAAGATCAAGGTAAAGCAAGTACACCTCCTTCAGAAGAGACAAAAACACAGAACTCAGGAGATCAAGGTGAAATGAATATATCCCCTCTGGAGAACACTAATGCAAGTGCAGAACATGACAATCCTCCTCCAAAAGATACAGGGAAGGATGAACAAAGGAAAGAAGATAACCCTGAGGAAGAACAAGAAGACGAAGTTCCTAAGAAAAGTGAGGAAAACTAGGATGAAGAAGATCAAAATAAAACAAAGGAGAAAGATCAAGATGAAAAAGATAAGGATGAGTCAGAAATAAAGGAAGATGAAAGAGTGAAAGACATAGGTCAGAGTTCTTAAGGATTAGACTCTCTTAAAGACCTATTAGATTTGCAAATGTAGTTTCAACTAGTGGTTACACCACAAATCCTACAAATTCCCACTCTTGAAGGGCAAGTTGATTTAGCAAATATTTCACCCCTTCACAAACTACAGCTTGGAGACATCCTACATGCCTCTGCAAGAAAGGAGTTCTTGCAAGAAAACCTGAAGAAAACCAGTTTGGTTGAGGATGTTGTGAAGGTGATTCAAGAAGGGTTACCAGAGGTAACCATTTATTCCTCTCTATCTCCAGAGCAAAAGCTGAAGCTCTTAATGGATTCATTCAAGGACCACTCCTCACACATAGAACAAAAGGCATAACAAGAGGCCTTGAGGAAGATGAACGACAGAAGGTTTGCCAAGATATATGATAAATGTGCCAATGCACATAATAAATTGCAAAAAAATATAAAGATGTTTAAGGGATGCATCGATGAAGCCACTACTTTATACTTGTTTTGTCTAAAATGGCCTAACTCTATAAAGAATATCAAATATCAGATTGAATCGATTGAGTCATAGATCTCCAAATTGGCTAAAACATATGATTTGTCAAAAGACAAGAATGGGGTAACCAGGTCACAAGTTGAAAATCTTCATACACAAATGTCACAGCTATAGGACCAAAGAGAACATATAAAGAAGTAGTTTGGTCAGCTAAGAGAAGCAGTAAATTTGAGACTTGCTTCATTATCAAGGTTGCTTGGTGAAGCTGAGAAGATTGAACAAAAGATGAAGAAACCTAGAAGTATTGATGAGGTTGAGGACTTATATGTGTAGTTTGAATGCCAAAATCACATCCTCACCTTAGAAAAGGCAATTTGGGCATCTACTATGATACAACTCAAGATAATATACAAAGTCATTCTGCCTTCTAAATGAGTTGCAAGAGCATTAAATTTTGGATGTATATAGACTTGCAGAGGATAGTAATGTCATACTATGTACATAACATCTATTTTTGAGGAATTTCCATCTCACGACAAGTACTATTTATAAAAATTATATAGTAAGGGGCATTTTATACAATTTTGGGATAATATAAGATGATAGGCCCTTTTTCCTTGATGTCAAAGGGGGAAAGAGAGGAATATACATCTAAGGGGGAGTGGTTGTACACATTTTGTTTTGGGTGTTGCCATCAATGACAAAGGGGGAGATTGTTGGCAATATGTTTTGTCATTGATGTCAACATAACATGTATCAACCTGAGGTAAGAGATAGGTGAAGCTGATGGACAATGGAAGATTTAAGAGAGACAATTTGATTAAGTTGAAGACAAAGAATTGACATGCTTAAGGGAGGTCAGTCTGGAAGACTTAGTAGATGGAGAAAAACTATCCAAGTATAAGAATGGTAGTCTTCCTGATGTCTAAATATGTTGCAGAGGTGTGTAAACCTGTTCTAACATGTTTTAGATACATCTACAATGATATCCTATCAGTTGGACTACCACACATAGAGAAAAGTTGCAAAAGTTTGGTTAAGGCCTTCACAGTGTATATCCTAAGGCAGAGTTACAACATTTTGGTCTGTATTTATCCCTAGTGCAAGATTTAGTCTTGCGGTTCAGAAGATAAGTTGATTGACATATGAACATGCTTTATCCAAGATTTCAGCTCTTTACACCTTCAGTAGAGAAAGTTATAAGTGGTAGTGTTTCAGACTGTGACTTGTGTTATGTCTCAAAAATGTAGATTGTAAACCTTAAGGGGTTGCCAAGCTCTCTTAATGCTTTTAGCTAACGAAACGGGGTTGATATGATTAAAAACCCCCTTCTCTTTAGGTTCTGCTAGGCCTAGGTGGGTATACCTTAATAAGTAATGCAAATTTATGTGACCTTAGTGATCTACTCACATTGGCATGTAGATGTGAGACAGATATAAGGTTGAGAGTTATTTTTATTGTTAAGTTTTGAAATGTGAAAGGTTGTTTTAAAATGATTATGACCAGTTCTTAATTCTCTTGGGTAAATGGGGTCAAGAGTTGTATGATTGCAGATTTATCTACCTGGCTTAACTCTGACTACCTGGCACCTTTTGAATGTTTATACATTGTATAAATATGCAAGACTATTGGTTATTTGGACTCTTCTTTAAAATCCCATTGATATCTTTTTAAGTTACTATGGTTGTCTGAAAGAATTTTAATTCTACCTTGAAGGAAAACAACTAAGATGACTTATTTAGAGGGTTTTAACTCCGGGCAGAGACCAATAGGCATAAATCTCTTAGAAGGACTTAAATCAACTTCTCATGGAAACCAATCAAGCATACCACATAGAGACAACAAATGTGCCTTGAAAAATCTAAATGATTTAAATAACTGGAAAAGACCAATACGGAGACAGTCAAATAACTCATAAGAATGAATATTAACAAAGTAGTAGAACACCAAAGATATATCCATTGATTAAACCATCTTGCCCATTATATTATTTCAAAAATCTCATAGAAGTTTTTGTATCCTCCTCTTTTATTATGACTGAAAATATAATATTGTATATATATATATTGATTGTTCTGCAATTGATGATTGTAAACTTGGCCTTGGTTTCCCTTATATATACGGGAAGCAAACAAGCTTTAGGCCAAAATAACATGATTGTTCCTAAACTGCACCTTTTCAAATAACTAACATTTATTATGAAACATAATTAAGAAATAGATAAAGAGGACAATATGGGCATCTACATCGATCAAGATCTGAATTCGTTAATCATCATAGAGAACCTGTGACCGCTGGCCTGTCAAGGTCCTTCTCTCCAATGTTGCAGTATTTGATGAACACGCTTCGCCCATTATTATTTCATATACACTATTTGTTTGTTTCTTCATTTTGATCTAATGTCGCAAAAATATTGGCAAAAATTTCATTTCAAGTTCATCTAACCCTTTATGTTGCTCTAGCGATGAACAAATTAATCTTGACGATATGATCAATGTACTCTTGAGTCGCATAGGTTTCTACAGAGATTATATCATCCATGATAGATTCCAGAGTGAAGATTCTGTCTAAACATATATGTGAGTTCTCTATTACTTTGTCTTCATCATTAATCTTCTCAAGAGCTATTGGTAACAATTGAGCTAACTCATTTTTCCAAATACCCTTTTCCTGTAAATTGCCTTCATTATCAAAGAAACTAGGGAATGCCATATCTAGATGTTGATCAAAATCACCAAGGTCCTCTGCTAATAAAGTGTTGAACCTTTCATGCTCACTGATTAGGTCATCATATTCCATAAACACCTGTTTATCAACACTTGTTTGGGCTCTTAGTTCCTCTTTCTTCTCCAACATTCTGAGGTGCAATATTTTATGCTCTTGGTAGGCAATGTGTGTCCTCTTGTGCAATTCCCATACCTTATCACTTTTCCCCATAATTTTCTGAAATCTTTTCTGAATTAGTTCAGAAGCCATTTTGTATTTAATAGCTTTTATTTCAGTTTCCAATTGATCACTCTTCTTTTGGAATTTTTTTGCCTTAATCTTCCAATAACTGGTATCAACTCTAACCTCCACCACTCTTTTGTCAGATTATAGATAAGGTGAATAATTTCTTGATGATGATGGCAACCTGTCCTTACAAGTGGCAACTTCTTACCTCAGTTTTGCATTCTCTTCCATGTATGCATTATTATTTCTTACTAGTCACTCAATTTAGGCCTTTGTAAATCTAGGAACATTCACATTTAAATCAGCAGTCTCAATAGGATTTGTGTCCTCAACTCGTTGTATCAGGAGATAACCAAATGCTTCATTCAGGTTGTCAATGATTTGAGGTGTCTTATTAGGGGGGTATAGTGCCCACATTAGTCATGAAGCCTTATCAGGATCATATCTTGACCTTGTTTTGGTCTTATCCAATGCTTCAATACTCAGCTGCACTTTTTAATCCTGATTTCTTCTAAAGGTATCAAATATAATGGTTGAGGTCATATCCCACCCAGAGACTAGCATTACCCTTGCTTCTTCAAGCAATGTTCTCCCCTTTTCTAGAGTCATAGTCTCCATTGCTTTGTCAATTTCTATTTGGAGCTCCTTCAATACCTCAGCCTGTACTTCGGGAATGATGTCCTTCATTTTTTCTCTAGCCTATTTGCTTTTGTACTCATACAAGAAGGCTTTGAATTTAGGGGTTTTGATAAAATCATTTGAAACAATTTTTTTGCTTGTCATATGTCATATCTTCTGATAACTCATCAGGGGCTTCCATCATGACCATTTCTCTGTCCATAGGAGGCTCATACTCTTCAATTACAGGCTCAAATCACTACACACCTTCATCTCCACTTTCAAACTCTTCATCCTCTGCAACATTGGTGTCAACAGAGAAGTTGATGTCTGGTGTAGGCTGAGGGAAAAGATGACCCAAGGGTACTTCACACTTAGCTTGTGTCTCCCTGATATTTTTACCTTTTTTCTCAAAAACCTTAGGAGGAATATCCATAGTTAATTCTGATGCATGTGCAATTAACATGTCCAACCTTTCAACAGGATCATCAACCTCTAAAAAAGGTCCTTTATAAGTGGGATTTTTAGCTATCCTCCAAGCCTCTTCTAACATTACTTTATGATACAAATTTCTTTTTTCAACTGCATTTTTCTCATCAACATTTCTGATCAAATCATCATCAACAAATAGCACAGGGTGATATTTTTTCAAATTTTTATTAACTTTGACACTATTTATGAAGTGTTCAGGGTCAAAGTTTTCTCTTCCATTTCCTGATGGCATTCTAAATTGTTCTAATTTTTTATCAATTAATTGATATCCTTTCTCAGCAAGAACTGTAAAGTGTCCAAAACAAAAAGTACCATGCATCAAGGACTGCTTATTGTGACTTTTAAGGTGCATAAAGTCAGAGTAAGCTAACTGCCTTACAATTTCTAAATAGGCAATTATGTCTGGATAGGTTTTTGGCAACAAAAATGGTGGTCCTTCATACCCAAATACTCTAATTTTTGTGCAGTCATTATAAGCATACCAATCACCCCAGTTGTGATTGAATCTTCCCTTTTCATTCTTGTCCTTTGGCCTCAGAAATTTCTGCACTTCTATTGACAGGCTGTAATCACAGGGATGGCCTAGCAATTTATACACATGTTTTACAAAATATTCTTCAAAATATAGATAATGGGATCTCTCATACCTGCTATCCCAGATAACTATCCACATCTGTATAGGTTTAATGTCTCCATTTCTGTCCAAATCTCTTAGTCTCAAGCATTCATCCCATAGACACATATTCTGTCCCTCATACAAGATAAGATGCATGAGCAAAGAGTAATGCCTAAATTTACTGCCTCCATTCTTTATAGCAACCAAATCATTGTGAAGATCATTGGCAAGGTACTCAGCATAGTCTAGATGTCGTGCATCTTGGCTTTGCACATCCATAGTTAGAACCATTGGTGCAACTTCCATAAATAGAGAGGCTTCCAGACCAAGTAATTGACAGATAGAATAGTAGGTACATTTAAAGTGTTCCTCAAATAACTCTACTAAGTAGGGTGGATCCTCAACTCCTGAGAATACTCTAAGCCTATTTCCTTCATCTCGAGGCCTATGTAAAGGTAGCCTCCATCTCTTGTAAGTATTTCTCAGATTATAGTACTCATTCAACAGGTCTCTGATTCTGAATTTCACATCAAAGCTAGTGTCCAACTGAAACACCATTGATACATAGTCTTTGGTGATAGGGATGAAACCAGACCCATCATTCAACTCAATTATGCAAGTTTGTGGATTGTATTTCTTGGCCAAAGCTTTTAATAACTCCACATTGACAAACATATTTGGCACTATGAGTTTTCCTAGGTTCAGTCTCCATGGATTGGAGACAAGTTTATGCCTATGCATTTTCCTATAGTGATAAAGAAAAAGATCATACCCCCTTATGGGGGTCCATATGTCCCCTATCTATTTATATATATCCTCCAATTTTTTGGCTTGGGGGTTTAGCTAGGCATTTCTCCTAGATCTCTGTCCTGACCCTGGGCATTGATCTATCAAGTCCTGGTTTAAGTGCCTTTCTTCTAATTTCTGCCTTTTACCCTTAGGGTTTTCGATCGTGTCTTCCATGATTTAAACTTATGTAAAAGAACCCTACTTCTATGAATGTAATTTGAACCAGTGTGTTGCAAATTTTAAGCCAAACTCAAAGTACTTACTTGGATATCTTCTCTAGTTCTCTAATTTTTTTTCCTGTGCCCTGTCCTTGCTCCTCGTGGTTGCTTAATTGTTCAATCTTTCTCAAGATTTGCCTCAATATACTCAGTTCTAGTGTATTAATGGTGTCTCATGGCAGCCCTCATATCATCAAAGGGACATTTAATTTTCAAATAAGGGCCATTTGATCACCGCCAAACATGTCTTGTCACTATTACCTATTTTTAGTCTTCTGGTCAAATAGGTAATGTAGAGGTCAAATTTTCTGTCATTTGATGTCAGTTGGTTGTAAAGTTCAACTTTGGTTTCAAAAAACATTTAAGTGGCATGGTTTGTCTTCTAAGTGTTGTTGAGTTTTAAGAGTTGATTGAAGGCATTATAGAGCCCTAGTTTATCAATGTTGTTTTAAAATGTTGGAAAACAATCATTAAAGAGACCTTGAAGTGTTTTACTTTAGACTTTTCAAAAGACTAACTCTCCATCATTTCTCAGTGAGCATATCCCATATTGTTTGGCTTGGAAAATGTAATCCTTGAAGTTATTTTCCTTTTCTTCCACATCCAAAAGGAAATTTAATGACTAACAGTTGTAATTTCCTGCCTCACCAAATCCAAGAAGTTTTTTTTTCCACATCCCATGGGTGAGTACTATTGGTCAAGGGGGTCAAAATAGTTTTTCTCATTTTAATATCCTTAGTATTGCCAAATAGATTCCTACATGATGGAGGGAAGGTTTTCTTTTGAACCTAAACCATGTTTTGCTTGTCTTCTGTGTTTCAAAAACTCGAGTTAGGTTTGCAAGAGGCTTTTTGGGTTAGGTTTAGATGTGGTGTTTAGGGTTTTTTTCCTTATATTAGTTTGTTCTTTTGCTAGTTTCTGCATTCTCCTTTGTTGTTTTCACATGGGCAGTCAAAGAAAATGCAAGTTAGTAGAAGCTGGATATCATCTCATAAGCATAACATGATGTTTGATCATGATGCACAAAGTTAGGATTTCCTTAAGACCTTTGAAGAGAAGAGGAAGAGACATTTCTCAAAAGTAGAGACCATTGAGGAGATTATCGTCCACAACATGAAGCTAAGGATAAAGGTAAAGGATTCCTTGATATACAATGATGCCCATAGTTCTTGAATATTGCAAGGTATGTAGTAAATGATTAACTAATGGTTTACAATCCCACAAACCTTCAGAAGAGTGTCTGATGTCATTTCAATGAGACCATTAACCTTTTGATGCCAAGTTTTATCAAAATGAAGATTTCAAATGAAGATGTGAGACCTTGAAAATCCCTTTGAATGCCATCAGTCAAAATATGACTGAATCATTAAGAAAGAAGATACAGTGGCCTGTAGAAATATCTCCAAGGTTTTGAAAGACAAGTTTTGATACTAATGTCATCCAAATGTAAGATGCCAACACAGTGTTTGTCTAAGATGAAAGTCAGCGGATAGATACCTTGTATAGCAGCTAATAAGGAAGGAGCAGTCAGCATAGTTCAGGAATAGTCAAGACTGTTAAGGAAATAACAAATGAAGCACAAAGGTCTGAAACAATGTCATGAAGGCATGATAGCCCTAGCTTATAAAGGGGTTTGGTGTTGGGTTTGAGTATTCAATTTTTTCTTTCTTACAGTATGTAGAAGTAAATGAGTTAACATAGAGGTCAGTGAACCCTAACAGAGGGTTAGGATGTGCAAAACAGATAAGAAGGTCTGTGATAGTTAATGACTATATTCAGAGGTAGAGTTTAGAAAGAGCAGTCAAGAGAAAAAGAATAGTGAGCAACCATCACAACCAACAATGACAAGGACATGATAGCAGATGTATGAAGACATCATTGAGGTATCATTATCTCTGAGGTCTCTTTTTTTGTGTTATTTTTAGACTGTTTCAATCTCTAGAATGATGTGAAGGTAGACTTCTCATGTTTGAGGAGGTTAAACATGCGAACTAACACATGATTTTAGTCTTAAGAACCCAAAGGAAAGCCTTCAAAGGCTAAAGAATGATCATACATTATAAACAAAGTAGATCTAGGTCTACTATCTTTAGAAAATAATGATGTGGAATGACTTTTATAGAGCCAAGGATGTTAAGGGGATTGCATGCATGTTAAAAGGGGTAGTCCAAGAGGACAACAGATCAAGCATGGACAATCATGTTTAACACAGTGGAAGGTAACATGCAAAGGACTGTAACAACAGTCATAAAAAAATAGTCATATAGCAGGCCTACAAAGTCAAAGATGACTATTAGTGATAGGGGCAGTCCTGATGAGGAGAGTCAAAAAGTAAACAAGGAAAGGTTGAAGACAGTATTCAAAGGACAGTCAAAGGACTGTAACAACAGATAAAAATAGTCAAATGACTGTCCACAACGAAGGTGACTATCAAAAGCAACATCAATCATCTGTGAAGAGGAAAAGTGAGCAAAGGACTAAGGTTTGAGAGGACAATCATCACATAAGAAAATAGAGATACTCAAAAGCTTGTGAGCAATAGAAAAAAAGGGATTGTCAAAGAATAACATGAGAATAAACGAGGACATTCCTATTGACTGTTTTAGAACAATCCTATACACTTTAAGGAACAGTCATATACAACTAAGAAAAGACCCCTTTGAGCACTTCAAGATGGTACAAATAATGTATTTAAAGGGCAGTCCACAGTGGATAGAGGAAGATAAGAATCACAACTTAGATGTAGAGAACAGTTAGGGCTCACTTTCTACTAAGATATGCCAAAGAAAATCTCATTATTGTCATTGTTATAAGGACTAAGACAATGAAACTACCTAACACTTCACAAAGATATAGGAAGTAGCTCCCATTATCTAGCTACAGGTTTTGTGTGCCTTATAAATGGTCACAGTCATGAAGAAACAGTGACAGGGATCTAGAGGTGTTTAAGCCTGCTAAAAAGAAGATTGAATACAATTGATACAAAGATATATGACTGGAGCAATGAAAAGATGTTTGAGACAGAGACCATCATGTTTGAGATAGAGATCATTCTCTAAGACAAAGAATACTAAATTATAGAGGCTATAAACTCAGTTTGAGGGCCCAAGGAGGCAGATTTAACCTTGAAAAAGACCCAACAGGGCTCATAGGTTGAATGACAGGTGTTTTGAAGCATTCATGAGGCAGTTTCAAGTAGTTTGGAGTCTCCAAAAATGCCATTTTCTTTCCATATGTCCTTAACTCATTCAAACAGCCAAACACATGTCCTATTTAATTGGTAAAGTGGAAAATGAGGAAGTAAAGAGCAATTTGAAGTCCTTAATGAGAAGAGGGATGACAAGGACAATAGTTGAGGGCATCTAGGGGCAGTTTTGACCACTCTCTGGGTATCTAGGAGCAGTTTGAAGACTTCCAAGCATCAAGGAACAACTGGAGCACAATTTTAGGAGCTTGTTGAAGACCAAACCAGACTAGGAGACTCCATGGGCGCCTAAAGGAGGTTTGACCTAGTTTTGGTCATAAATTTTCTTCCTTTTTTCACTCTCTTGGTCTCCCCATGTTGGGTTGAGTATAGGGAACCCTTAGACTTAGTTTTTTCTCAGTTCTCTCATATTTTTTTGCCTTAGAACAACATAAAAATAAGACTGTAACTCAAAAAATTAGACATTATAATTCATTTTCAGCTGCATCGCAACATGTTGTAATCACTTTTGAAGGCAATACAAGTCATTCTTCAGACTTATAAACTATAAGGATACCTTCTTTTGAATAAAATTCAAGCATTTCACCTTAAAAAACTCTTGCTTTCATTTTGCATGGAAAAATATGAATGTATGTTTATTTGTTTTTCAGTTGAATCCTTAAACAAAAAGTCATGTTTGATGCCTTTGTTGTAAAAGAATGCATGTTTTCTGTAGGTTATAAACTGTGTCATGATAAAAAATAGTCCTAGGTTGTGAAAAACATTAGATTTCCTTCCTAAAACTACAATATATTAGGCTTCTTTATAACATATGGAGCCATAAGCAAAAAATGAGTTTGGGTTGTGTGTAGAACAACTAGCTTTATTGGGATTTGTGTGTGAAAACAACAATATAGGGTCTGAAACAAACATATTTTGGTGCATCACCTTAGTAGTAGGTTCATTTCAAGCATCTCCTTCTACCCTTTCCATCAAGCGAAGTAGTAAATAGGTTAGAATAGTTGATATAATCAAGAGAACCAACTCATTTTGGAGGTTCACTCCAAGTTTTGGTCAACCCACAGGCCTAGGAGTGTTCCATGTATCATCAGGTAGCTAAGTTGATAGCTTAGCACTTGGGTGCATACTTTGTTGATAACAATTTTTGGCACACCCAGTGGGACTGATTGGACTATCACAGTCCGTAAGTTCTCTTTTCATTACTGATATTTGGTGTGTATATCAGCAATATCAACCTTTGGAGGCATATTTCACACACTTGATGACTCTAAAAGTGAAGAACCAACTGGTTTCAGCAGTACAAGTGCTCCAATGATACCAAGAATTAGTTCTTGGTGATTTTCATGCTCATTTCCTTTATTGGAAGTTATCAAATCTCATGGTGTTTCAGCTGGTATGTGCATGTATTTCTGAATAAGATCTAATTTATCTTATTTTAAAGGAATTTTCTATGAACTTCCAGCTCATTCGGATGCCTTAATATGTCAAGTTATCATGGAAGATATGCCCCTTCTCCTGTTCTTTGTCAAAACATGATTTGTGAGCCCTTGTATTATCCATATCAGACTGAGAATGTTGCTGGTGTCATCCAAGATAACCTTGTAACAACAAGATATCAATAGTCTTATCATACTTACCACCCACCCACCCCTGCTCAACCTTCTTGGCAACCTATCCATGCTTATAACCAGTCCCAAGAAAACTATTTTACCCCCAACCAACATGCTTATCTTCTTGATCCATCTCAAGATATCAACAATATGAGCATCAAAGATATGTTTTTATATTTTCAAAGGCAGTTAGATGTTGGCACCAGATAGGAGGAGTATAATATGCAGTCAAAAGAGCTTGCTCATCAAGCTCATATTCATCAACAGGAGGTGGAGGCACAAAGGTATGAAGAAGAGATTCTTGCTAGATAGGTTGCAGCCAAATAAGAGCAAATAAAACACCTACTTTCACAAGTCCAAAGGTATGAAACTGAATCAACGAATTGCATTTCTAGTTTTAAACTAGCTCCTCTTAGAACTATGATTCAACCTATGAAAGAGGAAGCTTTCAAATTTAAACTCTCAAGTTTCATACAAGGTAAACCTCTTTAATCCTTTGAAAAAGCTTCTATTTCCAAAGTTCTAAGTTTTAGAGCTCCTTCTCCATTACTAGATCTTAGACATGTGCAAATTCAACCCCCTATCTCCCAGTTGCAGCCCTTTCAAACCCCCTTACCAGCTGAATCTAACATGGACAACTATGATGAAATTACTAAGTTGGAAGAGCATGTGTTAACAATCTCAAGATTCAAGCAAATCACTTCTTCTCTTCCTCAAGATTTACCAAAGCCTCCTATACTAGCCAATCCTCTATCAACACTCCCCAAATCTTTTAAGGAGCTACCCGATCATTCCAAATAGGAGGAGGCCGAGCTAGTAGTGAAACAAGAATTTTTGTTTTCAATTCAAGACTCAAAAATGATTGAGGATCTTCCTCAAGTGGAAGGCACTTGTGAGGTCAGTTGTGAAGAAGCAAAAGAAATATTTGTTGTTTATGAGCCTATGAATGGTGTGAATAATAAAAAATTAGAACTTTTGCAAGAAGAAGTCGAGGGTGATCAGTTGGAACAACAGGGTGCAAGGAAAATGGATGGGGATCAAAAGGAAGAGTTGATCTTCTCATTTGATGAGCTACCTTGTTTTGTTGACAAGGATGAAGATTCGAAGCAACAATAAGATGGTGGAGATCTTGGTGAGTTGTTGGTGTATGATGACGAAGGTGAGTTTGAAATCCTAACTCATGAAGAGGAAAACATAGGCAACCCTATTTAGGGAGATGAAGATATTGATGTGCATGAAGTTGCCCATCAAGTTAAACAACTCCCTAAATCAGAGTTCTTTCTCCACGAAGAGGATGATTTTTATGTTTTATTAAAGCTTAAAGAGAGCTGCATTAGGCCTAAAATCAGTCCTCCTATTCAAAGAAGCAAAGAAGATATTGAAGAAGACATTTTTTTGGATGAGTTAGAATTTTTTTGTTCAAGTTTGTACATCAATCTAGCACCTCTTGAAGAGGAGATTTATGAGGAAAAATAAGGAAAAGGAGATAAGCAATCCATGATACAAGGTGAGCCACAAGATTTAGGTCTTTTCAATTAGCAAGGAAATGAGACAGTTGTCCAAAAGCAATAGGTTAGCAAAGGCAGTTCAGACTTTGTCATATCAATGGGATGCCCTATTAGACACCTAGCTTAGCTGGAGATGAAGAAAGAAAAGCCACCTCATGCGATAATTGATCCTGAGCATCAAGAGGTTCATCAAGACAAGCACAATCAGTCCATTTATCCACTTGAAGGTAGCTAGTTTTCCAATCAAATTAGGTGGGTAAGTGCTTTTGTTTTCAGTTTTGGAGAAATGTTGCAGCAATTAAAGGTTTATTACACCTTTCTCCATTTCTTTTGGTTGACTCACAAGCATGAAAAGCATCCCAGGATGCTCAGGAAGGGCAACTACTTTCAAGAATCAGTCAATGGTTTTATTTAGGTAGTCCTTTTCTCAGTTAGTTTAGGTAGGTAGTTTGGCTTGTTGTAGTTTGTTTTCCTCCAAGTGCAGATGCATAGGTAGGTTATTTTTTTTGAGTGTTTTTTAGTTTGTGTCTGGCTATCTTGAAGGTGTTACAACAATGTTCAGGTCTGTTCTAAGTTGTGTTTCAAATATTTGATGAATCTATAGCCCAATGGAATTTAAAGGTAGCTGGTCTTGCAAGTTTTGACAGGCAAAACTCAAGTAGAGGTCCCCAAAATGTTACCTATTTTTAGTCTCCTAGTCAAATAGGTAATGTATAGGTCAAATTCTCCATCATTTGATGTCATTTGGTTGTAAAGTTCATCTTTGGTTTCAAAAAACATTTAAGTGGCATGGTTTGTCTTCTAAGTGTTGTTGAGTTTTAAGAGTTCATTGAAGGCATTATAGAACCCTAGTTTATCATTGTTGTTTTAAAATGTTGGAAAACAATCATTCAAGAGACCTTGAAGTGTTATACTTTAGACTTTTCAAAAGAATAACTCTCCATCATTTCTCAATGAGCCTATCCTATATTGTTTGTCTTGGAAAATGTAATCCTTGAAGTTATTTTCCTTTTCTTCCACATCCAAAAGGAACTTTAATGAATAACAACTAGAATTTCTTGCCTTACCAAATCCAAGAAGTTTTTTTTTCCATGTCCTATGGGTGAGTACTATTGGTCAAGGGGGTCAAAAGAGTTTTTCCCATTTTAATATCCTTAGTATTGCCAAATAGATTCCTACATGATGGAGGGTAGGTTTTCTTTTGAACCTAAACCACATTTTGTATGTCTTCTGTGTTTCAAAAACTCGAGTTAGGTTTGCAAGAGGCTTTTCAGGTTAGGTTTAGATGTGGTGTTTAGGGTTTCTTCCTTATGTTAGTTTGTTCTTTTGCTAGTTTCTGTGTTCTCCTTTTTGGTTTTCACATGGGCAGTCAAAGAAAATGCAAGTTAGTAGAAGCTGGATATGATATCATAAGCATAACATGATGTTTGATCATAATGCACAGAGTTAGGATTTGCTTAAGACCTTTGAAGAGTAGAGGAAGATACATTTCTCAAAAGCAGAGGCCACTGTGGAGATTATCATCCACAACATGAAGCTAAGGATAAAGGTAAAGGATTCCTTGATATACAATGATGCCCATAGTTCTTGAATATTGCAAGGTATGTAGTAAATGATTAACTAATGGTTTACAATCCCACAAACCTTCAGAAGAGTGTCTAAGGTCATTTTAGTGATACCATTAACCTTTTGATGCCAAGTTTTATCAAAATGAAGATTTTAAACGAAGCTGTGAGACCTTGAAAATCCCTTTGAATGCCATCAGTCAAAATATGACTGAATCATGAAGAAAGCAAGATACAGTGGCCTGTAGAAATATCTCCAAGGTTTTGAAAACCAGTTTTGATACTAATGTCATCCAAATGTAAGATGCCAACACAGTGTTTATCTGAGATGAAAGTCAGTGGATAGATACCTTGTATAGCAGCTAATAAGGAAGGAGAAGTCAACATAGTTCAAGAACAGTCAAGACTGTTAAGGGAATATCAAATGAAGCACAAAGGTTTGAAACAATGTCATGAAGGCATGATAGCCCTAGCTTGTAAAGGGGTTTGGTTTTGGGTTTGAGTATTCGGTTTTTGCTTGCTTATAGTATGTAGAAATAAATGAGTTAACACAAAGGTCAGTGAACCTTAACAAAGGGTTAGGATGTGCAAAGCAGATAAGAAGGTTTGTGATAGTCAATGACTATATATAGAGGAAAATTCAGAGGTAGAGTTTAGAAAGAGCACTCAAGAGAAAAAGGAAAAAATAGTGAGCAGCCATCACAACCAGCAATGACAAGGACATGATAGTAGATGTATGAAGACATCATTGATGTATCATTATCTCTGAGGTCTCTTTTTTTGTGTTGTTTTAGGACTGTTTCAGTCTCTAGAATGATGTGAAGGTAGGCTTCTCGTGTTTGAGGAGGTTAAACATGCAAACTAACACATGATTTTAGTCTTAAGAACCCAAAGGAAAGCCTTCAAAGGCTAAAGAATGATCATACATTATAAACAAAGCAGATCTAGGTCTGCTATCTTTAGAAAATAGTGATGTGGAATGACTTTTATAGAGCCAAGGATGTTAAGGGGATTGCATGCATGTTAAAAGGGGCAGTCCAAGAGGACAACAGATCAATCATGGACAGTCATGTTTAACACAGTGGAAGGTAACATGCAAAGGATTGTAACAACAGTCTTAAAAAAATAGTCATATAGAAAACCTACAAAGTTAGAGATGACTATCAGTGATAGGGGTAGTCCTAATGAGGACAATCACAAAGTAAACAAGGAAAGGTTGAAGACAATATTCAAAGGATAGTCAAAGGACTGTAACAACAAATAAAAAATAGTCAAATGACTGTCCACAACGAAGGTGACTGTCAAAAGAAGCAACAATCATCTGTGAAGAGGAAAAGTGAGCAAAGGACTAAGGTCTGAGAGGACAATCATCACATAAGAAAATAGAGATACTCACAAGCTTGTGAGAAGCAACAAAAAAGGGATTGTCAAAGAATAACATGAGAATAAATGAGGACATTCCTATTGATTGTTTTAGGATAGTCCTATACACTTTAGGGAACAGTCATAGGCAACTAAGAAAAGACCCCTTTGAACACTTCAATATGGTACAAATAATGTATTTAAAGGGTAATCCACAATGGACAGAGGAAGATAAGAATCACAATTTAGATGTAGAGAACAGTCAGGGCTCACTTTCTGCTAAGATATGGCAAAGAAAATCTCATTATTGTCATTGTTATAAGGACTAAGACAATGAAACTACCTAACACTTCACAAAGATACAGGAAGTAGGTCCCATTATCTAGTTACAGGTTTTGTGTGCCTTATAAATGGTCACAGTCATGAAGAAACAGTGACAAGGATCTAGAGGTCTTTAAGCTTGCTAAAAAGAAGATTGAATACAATTGATACAAGGATATATGATTTGAGCAATGAAAAGATGTTTGAGACATAGACCATCATGTTCGAGATAGAGATCATTCTCTAAGACAAAGAATACTAAATTGTAGAGGCTATAAACTTAGTTTGAGGGCTTAAGGAGGCAGATTTAAACTTGAAAAAGACCCAGTAGGGGTCATAGGTTGAATGATAGGTGTTTTGAAGCATTCATGAGGTAGTTTCAAGTAGTTTGGAGTCTCCAAAAATGCCATTTTTCTTTCCATGCGCCCATAAGGGGTCCTAACTCATTCAAACAACCAAACACATGTCCTATTTCATTGGCAAAGTGGAAAATGAGGAAGTAATGAGTAGTTGGGAGTAGTTTGAAGTCCTTAATGAGAAGAGGGATGACAAAGACAACAGTTGAGGGCATCTAGGGGTAGTTTTGACCACTCTCCGGGTATCTAGGAGTAGTTTGAAGACTTCCAAGCATCAAGGAACAACTAGAGCACAATTTTAGGAGCTTGTTGAAGACCAAATTAGACTAGGAGACTCCATGGGCGCCTAAAGGAGGTTTGATCCAGTTTTGGTCATAAATTTTCTTCCTTTTTTCACTCTCTTGGTCTCCCCATGTTGGGTTGAGTATAGGGAACCCTTAGACTTAGTTTTTTCTCAGTTCTCTCATGTTTTTTGCCTTAGAATAGTAGAAAAATAAGACTGTAACTCAAAAAATTAGACATTGTAATTCATTGTCAGCTGCATGGAAACATGTTGTAATCACTTTTCAAGGCAATACAAATCATTTTTCAGACTTATCAACTCTAAGGATACATTCTTTTTAATAAAATTCAAGCATTTCACCTTCAAAAATTCTTGCTTTCATTGTGCATAGAAAAATATGAATGTATGTTGATGTGTTTTTTGTTAGGAATTTGCAGGTCTAATTAAACCAATTCCACATAACCCAATAGGAGAAACAAGATGTAGAAACAACCATAATGCAAAGATCAAATGAACAAGCAACAAGGGAACACAAGATATACCTTGGGAAAACCCTTAAGAGGGAAAACCCCAGCCTCCAAAAGCATCCATGCTCAAATGTATTATTCAACAATAAATCATTACAATACAACCTATGAGCCTCCATGAATACATCTGAATCCATCAAGCACCTCCAATGCAACCTCCATGTGTACAAGCATTAATCTACACATCACCTGCCATGCTTCACAATATGCACTCATAGGAGAGAGCTCAATACAATGACAACCTCTCACAAAACCTCCGTTCACCTATAATGAAATATCCAACCAACCTCAAAATAATAACCTTGTGCTTGCTTTTATAATATAAGCTCACACATTACATTGAGAAAACCATGTGCCCCAAAACCATGGGTAACACAAAACCACTGACCCCACATTTGACTATTGGTACTTACTTTTCCCAATTAATCAAATAATACAAATAATATCCCAATGTTACAATACAACATAAAGTGGTCCCAAAATAATTACATAGTGTGACTAACCACACCACCTAGGTGCATCACAACTAAATAATTATTTAATTACAACATTATAAAATATATCAAATTATGCAATGGTGTACAACACCATATCCCAACTTTCTCCCACTTGTTGTATACATTGCATAAGGGTCAATACATGAAATACATCATCATAGGCATGAAATCACATGAATCTCCAACATGCTCTTGTGCTCCATCAGGATACCTGCAATAAAATCAAAGTGACCACCATCTCAAGGAAGAACTCCTATCATCCTCTAATGTGCCACCTATGGAAGAAAAGGAACATGCCAAGGTGAAGATGCACCAATCCAAAGAACACAAGCATCAAATCCAAGTGATAACATAAGGCTCCAAGCTGCTGTCAAAGGTAAAAAAAGCCCACATGATTGGATATAGCACCCACAACATGTGCTAATACATCCAACCATCCATACCTCATAGGTATCAACAACATCAATAAAATCATGCCAATAACATATCCAACCCATATACTGCAATAACAAGCTCCATGTATAAAACCTATCAATGAAGAAAACATACATTTAGGAACTCCCACTGTATGGGTAATGTCAAAAATAAAAATAGATCCAAGGCATACCAAGTATATCAATCAACACTCAAACCAAGGTGTGGCTAAACAACAAGCCAATGTAGTATCAAGAACAATCACAATGATCCACACATGCAAGATAAATTGCTGCATACTCTCTCACAACATGTCACCATAACTATCCCAAGTCCAACCATATCAACATGATCCTCTAGGAAATAGCCATAAGACAAAGAGAGAAAACCTATAAATCATAATGTCCTTCTACAAACACCTCAAGGTGCTAAGCTGTGTCAAGTATGATCTCCTCTACAACCCCAAATGAAAAGCCTCAACAGCACCCAACCATTCAATCTCATAAGATCAAATGAACATATGTAACATGTAACCAACACGGATGTAAGCCTCTCTAATCAAGGTAGATCAAACTCATAACCATTCCATAACCAGGAATAAGCCCAATCACATCTTCTAAACCCCTCATAATGAACATCATAAATCAAACCATACGAACAAGAAGATAACCATGCTAACATCCCTCAAATGAACCCTCCAGAACTAATAATTGTAGCTCAAGATCCATATCTATGAGAAGATGAAACATAAAGTAAAATGCATCTAAAAGGATGGGCAATACCTCATAGATGATAAACTACTGAGTAGACCAAGAGTGGGAATGAGAATGCTTCTCTAGGATACGCCAAGCCACAATGACACTTCTCCAAGAACAATCTCGTCTAGGTCCATAATGAACTCACGTCCATATCTAGGTGTAAGGCTCCTCGGTCTATCTGTTGAAACCTCCAAAGAGTAACTGTCTCAACAAGTGTCTCTAATCACAAGAGAAATCCAGCCTCACCCACATCTCCAAGTATCCATGAGCACCTATAACTGACTAATACATGGCAAACTCCAAATGCAACATAGCACCATCATGAAGTAATCAAGTAAATGATCAAAGTACTCAATACCAAGAGAACAAACAAGATCATGCTGTCAATGCTCCTACTGCACATCTACATAATCAAGAATCCCATCATGACATCATGATCTAACCATCTCCTCCAGTAAGATTACATGCAACAATGCATATTTCTTATCTCAAAAGAACCTATATTATGGCAAAACTCTAATCTGGCATCAAGAGTAAACCATGACATAGTATCAACATCTCTAAATCAAGGATAAACATGTCATACTAACAAATCATAAACTGACACCTCAACCAAAGACTCAAATAAGTCCTCCATGGTAAACCAAGATGTCAACATCTCCAATCATATGAAGATAACCATCTCTTGACAACTAAACTAAAAATGTTAAAGAACTCTCACAACCAAGAGCTCCTTCATGACACTAACATCCACTACAGAAGATCATCCATCACGTATGATGAATCCAACATGCTACCAAAGCTCCCACTGAACCATGATATCGATCTATCCATGACAACAAAGTAACGATCTCCTAAATGAAGATTATCCATGGTCACAAACCAATCAAGGATTCCCACTGTAACATCAATAGCTCCCAAAAGGTCTAGTGAACCAAAAAACTCCAAACAAGAAGATAAAACCATCACTGTCAAAAGCTAACATGAAACCATGTATCCAAGCTATCCATGACATCGTGATAAACATGCTACAAGTCCCATCAACTGACTATCTAGACACTCTAATCATCCATCCTCTTATCCCAATGCAACATACCAATACACAAATGACCACAGACAAGACAAACTAACAAAGCTTACATAAACACTGAATCAATCTTGTGGATATAGATAGTCCACATCCGAGTCATCCCATTGTAGCTAAATAGGTGATCAACATACAAAACTACATAACTTGTAGATCCCAAACAAATGTAACATGCAAACTCATCATCACACTAGTAATATGCAAACTAAGATATCAAAGAAGACATCTTGTAGACTCCAAGACTCAAACACCAAATCAACACTAGATTCAATTTTCTAACAAGTCCAAAAATGAGTAACCATAGTCAAGGAACTAATCAAGCATCCAGGAGATAAGAACAATCCCCTAAAACAACACCACAACACCACCTGTAATCATAAATCTAACATCATAGCCCATACCTGTCAATCGCATACATGATCATGTTGTGCCAATGCAAAAGTGTGCTTGCATATCCATGACACCATAATCATTGTCATCGCTGTACCTATACTCAACTCCCACTAAAACGAGACTCCAAGTCTCACATGAGTATCAACCATGTCCTCAAACCAGAAGACAACCTGTACCTGTCTCCATCAAAGTCCAAACTTTAAAAACACCTATAAACCTGTATCAGGAAGCACCAAATCTAAAAACCTGCTATACCATGCTGATGGTCTCATAGAAACATGCACTGCCTCAAGTTTGTGCCAAAAAATCCATCCGAATGCACTCATAAACGCACTTTGAATCTCAGGCTCCTACAAGTGATCGAACAAGTACAAAACTCTCTTTGCACACCAAACTAAAAATCTACATGATCCAAATTATAGTACACTGCAATAGCTCTCCAACGCCTCTCTGAAATTGAAAATCCGATTCCTTGTGCAAAAGTTATGAGCATAAAATAGTATCGGAGCAAAGCGGACTTTAGGCACCAAATTCTCACACAAACAACAAAATATGGTCATGAAACCTACACCATTGTGTAGTGCTCGAAGAGACCTTTCCAATGCCTATAAGAAGTTGAAAAATTGATATTGTATGTGAAAGTTATGCCTTCCGGAAGAAAAGGCACTCCTAGGGCTAAAAGTGGACCCCTGGTGGGCCCCTAGTACACTGCTGACATCATCACTGATGCAAGCATGACTGTGTGCTGACTTGGCATAGGTGGGTCCCACTATGCTGACTAGGTTGGCATCATTTATCTTCGATGAGCGGATTTGAAATTTTTTTAATTTTGTTTAATGTCTCTCGGACCCCACAAACATTACAAAGGAGGGTTTGATTTTTAATCAAAAAAGGTCTGAAACAAATTTAATAAAGCACTGTCATTATACTTTCCCACCGCCTAAAAAATATTTTCCACCGCCCAAAAGTTAATAATAATTTTTTTAAAAAGTTTTAAATGCCTGTTAAAGGGCTACCTTGGGTGCTCCGGCCCAAAGACCGACAGAGGAAAATGGGAGGGGACCGGTGGGGCCGATCGACGTATGTCGGTGGTACCCCATCGGTACTCTTTGCACTAGCAGCGCAGGGGGGTACGGGGGTGCCCGCCCCCTGCAACTTTTAAAATTTTTTTATTTATTTTTACATCTTGATTTTTTTAAAAAAAGCATCACTATAATTTTTTAATAAAAAATTTCCAAACAAAAACTATAGGAAATCAATGCACAGGATAATTTTTTTTCTTCGATGTACCTCTGCAGACTGCGACAGGCCGTATGGCCGTACCGTCAAAACAGGGGGCTAAAAATTTTTGCTTTTTCTTTCTGTAACCAAACATAGACAAATTTTATATGAATCTTCGTCTCTCGGGTCTCCTGGACTCAATGGCAAGGTCTATTTTGTCCCAGGAGGTCATTTGTGAAATTTCCTCCTCAAAACCCTCATGAAGCCAAACCAGAAAAACCCTCTTCAGCCATGATTTTTCAATCATCAGATCTGCAACATGCACAACAAATCTCCAATACCCAGAACCCCCAATCTACAATACAACTTGCACAAAACCTTGTAATGCCCTCAATCCTTACATGCATTGCAATGGCTTCCATTTTGCACCTAATCTACACACACAAGGGTTATACACATCCAAGGAGATCACACCTCCCTGAACCATAAACATGACTCTGATACCAACTGTTAGGAATTTGCAAGTCTAATTAAACCAATTTCACATAACCCAATAAGAGAAACAAGATGCATAAACAACCATAATGCAAAGATCAAATGAACAAGCAACAAGGGAACACAAGATATACCTTGGGAAAACCCTCAAGAGGGAAAAACCCAGCCTCCAAAAGCATCCACTCAAATGTATTATTCAGCAATAAATCATTACAATACAACCTATGAGCCTCCATGAATACCTCTGAATCCATCAAGAACCTCCAATGCAACCTCCATGTGTACAAGCATGAATCCACACATCACCTGCCATGCTTCACAATATGCACTCACAAGAGAGAGCTCAATACAATGACAGTCTCCCACAAAACCTCCGTTCACCTATAATGAAATATCCAGCCAACCTCAAAATAATAACCTTGTGCTTGCTTTTATAATATAAGCTCACACATTACATTGAGAAAACCATTTGCCCCAAAACCATGGGTAACACAAAACCACTGACCCCACATTTGACTATTGGTACTTACTTTTCCCAATTAATCAAATAATACAAATAATATATCCCAATGTTACAATACAACATAAAGTGGTCCCCAAATAATTACATAGTGTGACTAACCACACCACCTAGGTGCGTCACAACTAAATAATTATTTAATTACAACATTATAAAATATATCAAATTATGCAATATTGTACAACACCATATCCCAACTTTTTCAGTTGAATCCTTAAACAAAAAGTCATGTTTGATGCCTTTGTTGCAAAAGAATGCATGTTTTTTGTAAGTTATAAACTGTGTCATGATAAAAAACAGTCCTAGGTTGTGAAAAACATTAGACTTCCTTCCTAAAACTGCAATATATCAAGCCTCTTTATAACATATGGAGCCATAAGCAAAAAATGAGTTTGGCTTGTGTGTAGAACAACTAGCTTTATTGGGATTTGTGTGTGAAAACAATAGTATAGGGTCTGAAACAAACATATTTTGGTGCATCACCTTAGTAGTAGGTTCATTTCAAGCAAATCTTTCTACCCTTTCCATTAAGTGAAGTAGTAAATAGGTTAGAATAGGTGATATAATCAAGAGAACCAACTCATTCTGGAGGTTCACTCCAAGTTTTAGGAAACCCATAGACCTAGGAGTGTTCCCATGTATCAATAGGTAGCTAAGTTGATAGCTTAGCACTTGGGTGCATACTTTGTTGATAACAGTCACTATTCCATCGAGATGATCAACTTTATAATTTCATCGATATGTCTCTTTTCGCTTGATATTCTTTTATTCCTTTTATTTCCCTCGGGATTTCAGAATGACCCTAGATGGTGTCATGCTGATAACATGGTTTCCTCTTGAAATATCCTTTATGAAAAGTCTATTTGATATTCACTTGTCTCTTCGATGTCCCTTTTCTTATTATGTCGTTTGCCTTTTCAAAGGGACTAGAAATCACCTCATTCTAATATTCCAAAGTCACTTTGAAATACCTTCAATGTTTTCTTTTATTCATAAATGCTATCAGCTTATCGACAGGACTGGAAATTGTATTACTTTGATATCCCGAAGTCTTTTCGATCTGTCAGTCCCTTTCGATTTTTTGATATCAGCCTGATATGCCATCGAGTTGTGTGTTTCTGCCCTTTTGGTCTTTCGAATTATCGAAGAGACTCCAAAGTGAGTCTCCCCGATATGGTGGTTTCTCACCGATATTCTTCATGTGAGTTTATTAAAGGGACCCTAGGGTAGGTCTTAATGACATAGAAGTGTTTTTCTGATATGATTTTTTGCTTTTAGGGTGAATGCGACAAGACATGAACTTAATAGGGTTAAGACTCTGGGTCAAATGGATATATTATTTTAAGTCAGGAAAATTTAAAACAGTGTTTTGAGGATAATATGATGATGGGAGATGAATTTTTTATAAAGCTTTTTGGGGTTAGAATTTTGTTCCAACAACTTGACAATGTAAGGCAATGGTGGAGACCTATTGGAATGCTTTGCATTCCTTCGAAAGAGAAGTTGTGCCCATGTGGTTTTGGGAATATGTTTAGAGATGTGTAATGCATGCTTCCTCATAGTATCAGGTGTTCTTATGGTCCACAAAGTTAGATTTCAAGTAATAGAAGTAACACATACAATTTCAGATGCAGAAGTACTCTATAAAACACAGGTTTAAGCACTTACGAAAGACATAAAGTATACAAATCAGCTATAGGATCTTGTGCAGAGATTTTACATGCCTTAATGTATCTCAAGTTTGAACCACATGCAAATCCTTCTTATCTCTGGTACCGCATAAGGCATTTAAGTCAGTGAAGAATTGCATATGACTATCCTTGGGACTATAATATACTTGAGTCAAGTCTTTGCTTTTCTCTGGAAGTAATAAATAAGGATGTATGGATCTTGGAATATATGCATAATATGTATGAGTTCCTTCCTAAGAGTTTCAAATGGTTTGGTGTACCACAATGCAATATTCTAAGTTGTGATGTGTTACAATATGCTTGGAATGCCCTATTTTCATCAGTTTAGTATATTCCTTGTTTTACGGAGTTATAGAATGATCAGATACTTCAAGTGAATGGTGTATGGATAGTTTTGAGAAGATACATGATTGAATTCTTGGTCCGCATAATGTTTTTGGCTTCTCCTCGGTGGTGTGAAGATGGACAGTTAGCAGTGGTGGCACTGGTTGAGCCGATAGCTTGGTTTCTCTCATGTGCAGTGGTTCTTGATCAATGGTTTTGATATTGAAGGATGTGTTAAGATGAAATTAACCTTGTTGTTCTATGTGAAGTGATCCACAACTCAAAACATATTTGTTCCAAGCCGACCCATACAGATTTACATGGTTCATCTTAAAGTCTTTCTGGTGCTGACCTAATTAAGGTTTTAAATGGTTGTGGAGGATATATAGAAGAACAGCTTTATTTTTGGATGGAATAAGAGTGTGTGAAAGTAATAAAGAAGAATGAGAAGTATGAAGTGTGTAGAATTAGTATGGTGGAGTAATTGTGCAGAAAAGAGAATTGCAATATCAACATGAGTCAGATGCTTCTCTCATAGCAGTTCATAGTTTTGTTTATCATTGTAATTATTTGTAGTAATGAGCTTTCTTTAGGGAGTAGTAGCTTCCTTGGGTTGTAGCCCTAAAACAATGTTGTAAACTTTTATATAGTAGTGAGCATTATATTGTGAGTTAACACTCACTGTGGTTTTTCCAAGTTTTGGGTTTTCCACGTAAAAATCTTGGTGTCATTGTGTTGATGAATGTGTTACATGTTTTAATTTCTATTCTCTAAAGTAAATGGATCTAATCCTCAAATGAAGTAGTTAAGTTTTAGTATATGCTGATTCATCCCCCCTCTCAGCATCTCTGTGTGTTCAACATATTGAAGATGTAACATTTCAATTTTATATTAATGAGAATTTGAGTGTTTATTTATTTCTATGATATAGTTTATGGTTTGCAAACCTTACAATTCTCCATTTTACTGAAATGTTGAAATGGTGCTAAGGAGGGAAAAAGATGTGAGTTTTTTGACATTTTGGTGAAATGATGAACTGACAATCCATTTTGCTAGTTCGTCATTTTGCTGAAACACCAAAAATTACAAAAGGGAGGGTTCTTTGGTTCTAAATTTTATTAAATTACTAAAGAGGTGAAGAGAAGCTGAAAAGTGAAGAAGGTTTGCGAGTTTGCAACTTCGCGAACTTTTTGAAACATCGAAAAGGGTTTCATATTTCAAATTTTCATCAAATTGCCGAAATGAAAAGCAAAGAAAGAGAAATGATTTCTCTTTTGACAAGTTCACAAGTTTGTGGACTTGCGAAAATGTCAAAATTGGTTCATTTTTTCTTATTTTCACTAAAAAGAAAAAGACAAGTCAAAGCAAAGTGGAGACAAAGAGAAAAGAAGAGAAATTATAAGTTTCGATGAGTTCGCAGGTTCACAAACTCGCCAAAATGTCGAAAAAGGTTTGAGCTTCCTCCATTTTGCCAAAAGGCAAAATGGAGGGAAAGAAAAGGAAATGGTTTGATGGTTTTGTGTTTCGTCAGTTCACCAAAACTCCGAACCGCCGAAAAGGAAGATAAGTAAGGGGGAGAGTAAGCAAAGTATTAAAGTTTGCGAACTTCCAAGTTCACCAAAACTCTTCCCAAGTGCTTAATGCATGTTTTAAAAATGTATTTTGATGGGATTCGCAGGTTGAATGTCCACCTATACCCAGAAATGCCAATATTGCAGATGGCAGTAGGTATTTAGGTAGATATAATAGTGCATGGATTTAATGTTGTAGGTACCTGAGGTAGATGGATTTTTGAGCAATACATTTGAATAGGGATCCTTCCACATTAAATCTTGGTACCAGAAGTATGGGTGAACACTCCTCTATAGAGAGTTTTTGACATTGCCCATTTGGGCGTGAGGTTTGCAAGCCTGGGCAATTGAAAAATGTGTTGACCAAGTTTCCCATGCCTGGGGTTGTAATAATAATTTGAAAAATGCTATAATACATATGAAAAAGATGTAATTTTGTTGGTTTGTCACTAGGTCATTATCCAAGAAGAAGGATTTGTTAGCAGACTTGGGCCTTGTGTCATTTTCCAAGAATTGAGTGAATCTGATGGACTGTGTTCTATTTTGGACCTCTCATGTCTTTACTTCTAGTTCAACAATGAGTGGAAAGTTGTCATTTTATGTTGTCTTCTCCCCTATTTTGGATTTATTAGCAGGATTGGGCCTTGTGTCATTTTCTAGGAATTGAGTGAATCTGATGGACTATGTTCTATTTTGGACCTCTCATGTCTTCACTTCCAGTTTAACAATGAGTGGAAAGTTGTCATTTTGTGCTATCTTTTTTCTTTGTAATGGTTGTTTAGCCTTCATGATTAATACAAGCAACTAAATTTTGCCTCTCTAAGAATTTACATATTTTTTTATTTGGAGATTGTATGCTTATATTGTGGATAAAATGGTCCCTCTTGTGGCATTCAATATTATGTTCTAACCTCTGTTAAAGTTTTATGGGTCTATGTGAATTTATTTAGTCTTTGAGATCATTTTTTGTGTTACATCAGGTCTAATCAAACGAACTAAAACTGGTGTATCACCTCTTTACATTTCTAGCATTCCTCCCTCTCCCTTTTCCCTGGTGATTATTAGCATAGGTTTAGTTGCAAGTTATTTCTTTGAGCCTTAAGCTATTTGGTTGCAAGTTATTTCTTTAAGCCTTAATCTCAGAAAGATGAACTAGCCTTCTTTGGAGGTTTGATCTCATCTGCAAGATCCCACACTTTGAGATCAGTCCAATGTTTCACTGGATTGTCGCAACAATAGGCTTTGAAAAAAAGGGTGCAAATCCAAGTGACAATATTTATTTAATTAATAAACCTGATCATTCTCCTATAATTAATTAAATAAATTATGATAATTTATTTAATTAATTAATCAATTAGACCTTCTAATATTCTAGCCTTTAATTGAATAAATTCACATTTATTTAATTAAATCCATCTTTCCCTCATCATTCCCCTAAAAAATTAAATAAATACATCACATTTATTGCATTTATCTTAAAAATCCTCTTCAATCATTAGTTGATTAAATAACCTAATTTAATCAACTAATTAATCATTTGTACATTCCCAAATCCAAATTAGCTAGGTCAACCTTACACATGGCTCAAGGTTTACACAAGGTTCCAAGCTTGCACATGGCTCTAAAAATCCCCTTTTAATCTCATCCCTCCATTCAAATCTAGCAAATCTCAACCCTCCATATAATTCTCAATCCTTTCGCTAATCATGTGCACTAATTATGGAGTGCCACTTGTTGGCCTCTCAACCACTCTTAGCTCTCAGTCAGCCTTAGCTCTCCATTTACAAGATTTCATCTCATTAATTGATACTTCATCATCCAAATCTATAAATATCTCATCCCCTAAGCACATTTCAATAATCAAGTTGGAAGGCAAAGGCATGTTGTAGGGATCTTGAGCAACCACATATCTACTTCAACCACAACATCAATCTTAGAGCAATTCCCTTCTTGGAAACAAGGTTGCATAGTGAGATCTTTCATTGTTTTCACTCTTTTGTGCAACCACATATCTACTTCAACCACAACATCAATCTTAGAGAAAATCTCTTACAAAAAAAGTTGCATGGTGAGATCTTTCATTGTTTTTATGAAACAATAGGATATAATAGATTTTGTATGCATTATCTATTTGCATTTGTTCCACATTTTCTCATTCACATTTTGGCATGCTTGATAATTTTGGCATTATCTATTTGTAAAGAAATAAAGAAATAATTTTTTTATCTTCATCACCTATTTTAATAGTTTTCTTCTATTTATTTTATTGCAATTTTTTAAAAAACTTTAAAAAGATTTTTGAGTTTTTCATTTCTATTTATTTTCAAAGCAAAAACAAAAAAAATCATTTCAATTCTATTTATTTGAGTTTAAAACTCTATTTTTTATTTAAACAACTCAAAAACACATTAAAAAAAAGAAGTAAACACAAATTTTAAAAAAATTTAAAGTTTCAAATTCAAAACAAGTAGTGTGTAGGCTAAAAAGCCCACACACCCCCAACCCTCACGTCCTAAGTACTAACCCAAATCCCCCTCCTTGCCCTATTTGTGGGCCCCTCTCCCTCTCCCCATTCCTCCCATGCCTATTCTAGTCTTTTATTTTTCCACCCAGCTCCTCCTTCACTTGTCCCTACTACTACTCCCCCTTGTGCTACCCTCCTTCCTTCTAATTTGTGACTTCCCTATCTTGCATGTGTAATTTGTCCTCCCTCCACTCTCTACTCTTAGGTCCCCACTCCACCAAACTACCTACCTACCACCACCACCTCCAACAATGTTCAATTGCTGAAACACCTAGTCACAATCTCCTCCACCTGGTCACGACTACTCAACTGCCAAGTATCGTCACCTGAGCACTGGTCACAAGCCACCATTTCCCTAGACCCCCCCATTACACTTCCAATTCAAGGATGAAATCCTTGAGAGGCTCTAAATTGGCCATATGAAGGCCTTTTTGAGAGCATTTTTTAAAATAGGGTAGAATTTCTTGCTCTCCATGGTGGTGTGGCTAGTTTTTGCTCATGATCTCTCATTTTTCTAAAAATTCCATTTTCTCACTATTTTTCTTATGTTGTCACAATTTTTGTCCCTTCAAACCTTCATAAGTTTCACATACAAGCTTGGATTTAGGTGCTTTTTTTAAAGTGCATATTTTTCCATTCTCTACACATTGGTGCTATCTATTTTTAATTTTTCTAATGTTCATTTTTTGAGTGCAGCTATTAGCACATCATGAAGACTTGATCTCACACATCTCTAACATTGGGTTTGAAGGTTATATTTGGCTATTGCTTGTTGTTTATTGACTCGTTCTTTTGTAGGTTCACTTTTTTGAAGTTAAATCATAACATAAAACTGGTAATGTTTGGATTGTAGGTTCACTTGACAAAGACTTATTTTAGACCCCCATTTTGTGTTTTGTTAATCATTTTCTAAAGGAAAATTAACACTGTTTGTTAGATTAGTGTGTCCAAAGGTGTGTGTATGCTCTTCCCCTACACCACAAGGTGATCTTGGGAATCAAAAGCATCCCTTGTGTATAATAATCTTCACCTCTCACATTTTCTTTCTTAAGGTTAATGAGCTTGTTTGATGTGCTTGTGTGAGTAAGTGGTGTGTATGCTCTTCCCTTGCACTACAAGGTGATCTTGGGAATCAAAAACATATCTTTATTCACTTTTTTTTCATCTCAAGAGGCTAGGTGTGTACACTCTTTCCTCACACTGCAAGGTGATCTTAGAAATCAAAAGAATTGAATCCTCTTTTTTAGTTTCTTTTTAGTAAGCCTAGCTTAGATTTCATCACCAAGCACGACAACTTGAACCCACATATTCTGAAAGGGTATAGAAATTGGGGGAGAATCAAAAGACTCCTCCATTAATAGGGATAACTTTAAGGAACCCCCCCTAAAAAAACCTATAAAATTCTCACGAATCCTATCTAAGTGCTATAATTTTCCTGGCAAATCTTTCTTTTTTTTGAAAAAAATATTTATTTTCCTGGCGAATTTATGTTCGTTAGTAGAAATTTTTATAAAATTGTGGTGAATCCTAATGAATAATTGGTAAAAAAAAATATTTTGTTGGCAAATTATATAAATATTCAAAATATAAAATAAATTATTTGGCGAATGTGCTCGCAAGTTTTTGAAAAATCATAATGTGGCTAGCAAAAATATCAAATGTTAAATTATAATGATTAATTTACTTGGTGAATTTATAGCTTAAAAAATATTTACATTTAGATCGATGGATATTGATAATCAATATTATAGATCAACGACATTAGTTCTATTCCAGGCTGCAGTTCTGACACACCCAAATTTCTATGTATAAAGTCTCCAGAATAGAGACAAGTGGCAACAAAGGAATGATTCAGATTAACAAAAATTAATAGATAATAATTTAATAAAACAAAATTCAAAAGGATGACTAGACTTACAATTTACATCGATGTACTTATAATATTCTAATAATTTTTTATCGTTAGATGATTGCAGATCGACGACATAAGTTCTATTTCAGGCTAAAGTACTAATATGCCCAAATTTCTACATAAAGTCTCCAAAATAGAGACAAGTGGTTCTGTTGGAAGTATTCCTAAAATTTTTGTCTCATTATATGCCATGTGGCTCATCATGATTGCATCGTGATGTTTTATGTACATCACAAAATTAACAGGTGGGCCCATCTTCATAGTTGAGGGCTTATGCTCTGTTGCCACTTTTATTTTATATTAAATAATTCATATTATATACAATAATCAATATAAATATATTATATATTATATATATCTCAATCATTGATCTAATAATATCTAACGACTCCTGGTTGATTCTGGAGGCTTTTGTTAGCAATGTGTAGCATTGGAGATCTACCGTCTGGAATTGAATTACAACTTGTGCTTTGCACACATGCCCTATTTCACCAAATGGAGACCCCCTCCCTCTTCTGCTTCGCTCTAGTTTAGTCTAGGTCTTGGCAGATTTGCTTGCAAGAAAATGATGTCTTGATGATTTGATCCCTTTTGCATACTTGGGTGAAATTGAACAAGTTTGGGTAAGTTTGGCCCCATTTTGATGATTAGGTTGGAATTATTGAAATGCGTTAAGTCTCAAATTTGGGTTTCTGAGTGAGTTTGCACTAAAATTGACCTTTACTGCATTTTCACTGATGTCTTGTTCAACTGAATATTAGCGCTGGCCCCTTTACACACCATTCTACGCTAAAATCAACTTCAACAGGACACATCCCATAGGGTCAAAAATTCTCACTTTTCCCTTCGACGGATGAAACCCCGTAGAGTGCATCATAGGCTGTCTTCGTACTACATTTATGTCAAGTTTAGGGAGTATAAATGGTTTGAATCCTTCGATTTTTGTCATTTTGCATTTGAAATCTCTTTAGTGTTTGAGCTCTATATCCGCCATCCTTCCTGCTGAAGAATTGCTTGGCTATTTATGTCGATTGAGAGCATGTTTATTGATGGTGAGTTGAATTCTTTCACTTTGACTCTGCATTTAATAGGTAGGGGGTCTCTGTACCTCATCCTTCACATTTGATTCATAATTTTGCCATTGTTTTGCTTTGAAAGGGTGGAAAAGAAATAGAAATCATGACTGCAGATACATTTAAAATCTTAGGGTTTGGAGTGTTTTTCAAAAATGCATTTCAATTCTCCATAGATGCCATTCCCTTAGGGTTTCAAGTGTAAATTTCGTCGGGGTAGGAAGAAATCTATGATGCCTTTAGTAATTTTGATCGTTTAGCTTCAGGCTTTCCCTCTTCGAAAATGAGATTGATTCTCTAAGTTTTATTGCCAAAGACAATTGACTTCGAGACCCTCAAAAACATCGTTTGCACTAAAATCATCATCAACTAGATTTTGCACTAAAATCTCATTCTACCGGATATGTCCAATGCACTAGAATTTCCCCACTAAATCATTCTAAGGGCTTTGCGCTAAAAAGGCTCTGAAGCAGATATATCCTGAAGGCTCGAAAAACTTCACAATCCATCATCCTTAGAAATCCATGTTGATAAAGGTTTAAAGTGTTTATTAGGGCTTTGCGCTAAAAGTTGTTTCAACTGGATTTGCCCTAAAAAATGCTTCCATTGCATATATTCAGTTGCCTTAAAAAGTCATGCTTATCTAGTTGCTGTCGAAACTCCCACCAAAAGCACTTAAAGAGGTTAGCGCTAAAAAGTGACCCTATTGCATATATCCGATAGACCCCAAAAACAATGCTATCCTAGTGAACTCAAAATCTGGGCTAAGTTGCCAATTCCCTGACATTGTACACCAGTGCTAAATTTGAACCCTTTTGCACATGTTCGGTAGGAGTAGAGAGTCGTGTTATCTTGTTGGAACCAAAATCCGTGCTTACCCTGTTGACCTTGAAATGCCCGCTTCTCCTCCAAATGAACTTTCAATGGTATTTTAAAGGCATTTTGGGGGATTTAATCAATGAACTCAAAGTTTATTTATGTATTATTTTGTCTTGTTCATTTGATTATTCATGAATTAAAGGAATTTGTGCATTAATTTGGTAGTAACTTTGGTATTTGCTATGATATGCAGTAGAGGGGAAAAAGCTCGCTAAGGCTATTTCATTCTGTTTTAGATCATAGTTTGATTGATGAAACATTAAAGAATAGAATTTAATGAACATTTTATATTTCCTTAATAAAGATAGCAGGTTTTAAGGTGAAAATCAAAGATTTATTAGGCATTTTGGTCATATATTCTGTAGGGGGATAAATCCCCACTTTTTGGTCTAGGAGCTCGACTTGAAGTTCATATTGAATACACATAGACGATGCATGTTTCTTAGCATTACTAGGCTACTTAACATCATGAAACATAGGTCTAGACTAGTAGGATCGCAACTTTAAAAGGCTATTCATTAGGTTTCTATCCTGCAAGATAGATGACTTCCTAAGAAACAAACATGAAGTATGAGTTTAAAGGGATCCCTCCTGTCAGCAAAATCACATATGCATGGCAGAACATAGGAGACATAGATCTTGGCCACACTGAGATATAAGAACTCATATTAAGGATCTTTGGGCCTAATCTTACTTCTTGAGCTCAAAAGATTAGGGACAATGGCATTGTTGAAGCGATTGCCTTTCCCACTTCTGTTCAATGTCCAGAGTTAATTGTAGCCTGTACAGATAGGTATCACCAACCATCAAGGACAATGGTCACTTAGGATGGTAGAGTATTGGCAAATTTCAGTGCATTGACTTTGGTTGAGGCTTTTGACATTCCTCCTTTCCCAACTTTGTCAATAATGAAGAAGGATGAGAACAAGAGGATGTATGATCAGACCTCGAGGCGTGTAGAAAGGTAATAAATGATAGATGGATGAAGAATAAAAGAGCTGATCTATCTAAGCTTCCTCATGTCCTTTATAGGAGTGATTTCAAGGAGGAGATAGGAGATATGGTCACTCTCCTGAGTAGAATCATGGGATTGCCTTCCGCCTCTACCAATGAAGGTTGGATGTTTGCATATGTTGAAGAGATATTGCATGGAGATAAGAAGATCCACTGGGCCCAAATCTTAAGTGACAACATTCATGAGGCTTTTGTGGCTTTCAACAATGACAAGATATTTAGATGGAGCTCCTATGTGGTATACATGTTAGCAAGAAACTTTGTTTATCCTGGCTTATCTAGACTTGGAGAAGTTGGTAATGCTGAAGGGGAGTATAAGGTGTATGAATGTTATCCTCAGCTAGAGATTACCCAATCATTAGTGCATTTCAAAAGAGTTAATGATGCATTTACTATGCACATTAAGAGGCTACTACAAGGAGATATGTCAAGAAGATTGTCTTAGTAAGCTGCTAATGTGGTACAAACCTATGGCAGATGGTACATTCAGTTCTAAAGTTCACTTATCTCAGGATTCAAGGTTTCACTGGGGTACCCTATAAGTTACCAAGGTATTCAACTGACAAGATAGTGCTTCTAGAATTGACAAGATAACTACATACTTGTGCTGAGAAGTTGAAGCATCTACACAGAGCCTCTATCAAATTCCCCATACTTCTAGGAAGAGGTGTCTTTTCTTGTGTCACTCTTGGATCAGCTGAATATTAGGACATTGAACTTCAATTGTTGAATCTAAATTTCTATTAGAGAAGAAGTCATTTTGACCCCTTTGGAGTAATTGAGAGGCACATTAGCAAAAAGTTGTTTCACAAAGAACACCTTGAGGACTTTTGGGCTAATTGCTTAGATGATCATGAGGTACTAAGGAGGAAATATTCCAGGTTGTCTTTGGGCTTCATAAAGAGATTTAATATTATTGAAGTACTTGATCAACTAGTGGATGATGACAATGTGGTGTAGAGAGGACCATTAGAGGCACTTTTTGGACAACCTATCCCCTTACCAAATTGGGTAGATGTAGAAGAGAGCTCATTGGATGAAGTTATGAAGCAACCCATCAGATTCAGTAGAAATTGGGTCAGAAACTAGGTTGCAACAATGACACAAGCAAGAGTGGCTCTCACCTATACTCAATAGCTACAAGATAGAGCTAGTGATGATGAATTAGATGAGCCTATAGAGGTAGAAAAAGAAGTGGAGCAAGAGGTTGCAGGAGCAGACGCTTTAGAAGTAGACAGTAAAGCAACAGAGGAAGATCTCCCTCTTATTGGTAAGGGGAAAACTAAAGTGAATAAGGAGTCTCCTAAACAGAAAAAGAAAGATAATCCACCTATAGTTAGGACCAAATATTCAAGAAAGAGGGATGTGCCCAGAGGAAAAGGAGAGTCTTCCAAGCCTAAGAAGGTAAAGAAGCAAAAGAGTGTGACTGCACCCATTCCTTCTACAACTAGTACAACACCTATTACTTCTGCTAACCCATATCAAACTGTTGGTATTTCCACCTCTCCCTCTGTCATATCAAGCCTCACACCTGTTTCTTCTAGTGTCCTTGCAGTTTCCTCACTCTCTGTGTCTGAGGTAGTTGTATCTTCTACCCTTCCTCCATTCATTACATCCTCTACCAGTACACCCATCTCTTCTTTGCCATCCTTGGCCTCCATTTCAATTCCATCCATCACTTCATACTCTTTCCCTTCCATTTCATCCATGAGCCTTCCTCTCTCCATTTCCTCTTTACCTCCCATCTCAACCATTCTTTCACCTTCTTCCTTTTCCCTACCAACCCTTAATCTCACTCTCCTTGCCATTTCCTCCATGTTTTCTTCTCCCTCTGTTCCTTCTTCCCTAGGTTTTGCATCATTTGCAAACCTATACTAGGTACATTTGCCTCCATCATCCACTAGTTATTTTTCCATCATTAACAATTCATTGGCCCATCCATTCAATGATCCCAAAGAAGTGCCTTTACTAGCCCCTCCTCAAGTTCCCCTACTACAAGGATTTGAAAAAGTATGTGTTGAACTTAACATTGTATCAGAAAAGGAGGTTGTAATTGAAGATATAACACATGACCCTCCTATAAATCCCAATACTATAGAGGTAGTAAACTTGAAGGATAGTCCTTCTAAAGAAGCTAGTTGTGGTGACTGGAAAACTGCAACATATAGATCAACCAGAGTCTCCTCTCAGGATAAGTGAAGTAGATGATAAAGATGCACAAGAAGATAAGGACACAGAATAAAGACCTGATGCAAAGAAGTCAATTCATTCAGATTCTTTGAATAAAGAGGACAATCATATTGACTCCCCAAAACATTCTTCAGTAGCTCCTGAGTGGCTCCAACAGAGATTGAATAATCAATCTTTGAAGGTAGAGATTGTTGAGTTGACATTGGATAACTTTTTGGCAATAATCGTGAAACCTAAGAAGTAGAAAAGGGCAAAGGTTCAATCAAGGATATATAAAGATGCTTCAGGTTCTCGTATTGCAAAAGTAGTTGTTCCTCTAGAGTAGGATAACAAAGAAGACACTAGACGTGAGGACTACACTGTTACAACTCTAAACTTATGTCCAATATCCAAGGCCCAAGTGGTAGAAGAATTCAAAGACTCAGTGTCAAACATTCTTGACAAAATAAGTAAAGATGAGCTCATTAAACAATAGCTAAAACAATAGAATGAGGAGCTAAGGTCCTGTATCAGATATTTCCACAAGTCTTCTCATTATGATTATGGAGCATCTCTAGCACCTTCTCTCCTTTTGAAGGAAGAGTTAGAAGATTTTGACAACGTCAAGGCTGCTACCTCAGCAATAGAAAAATGGTACCATAAGGTATATGTAGAAGGATGTGAAATAATTGATGACATTGCTAAAGAGCATAAAGAGTTTTTTGCACTAAAAACGGAGTGGGATGAGGTCATAGAAGATGGTGGCACTTATGATGAATATTCTTCTCATATTCATCCCAGAGTTTTGGCTATAAACAAGCTTCCAGATGAGGTTTTGATTGAAGAGAATATTTTGACTAAGGAAGAGCTGCATCTGCCTAGGCATTAGCTTGAGATGATAAAGCTAAGGAAAGAATTCTTTGACAAAGCTAGAAGTGAAGTAGAGCCAACTAAAACTTAGTTAATGGAGGTGATTTATAATTTGAATGATATACTCTGAGCTTGCACTCACATATATTTGGATGACACTGCCCCTGTTGACACTCAGGATTATAAAGAGAAGTTTAATTTGTTTATGCAAGGGGAATCACCACCATGTAAGGTGGAAGATTTAGAAAGAATCAGTGACCTTAGGATGCAATTCAAGGAATTCAAAAGAAACAAAAGGTCTTGGTTGGTTGTATATAATAGGTTCTCATGGGAAATAGTCAGTTAAATTTAGGTTGGATTTTGTGAGGGATCTAGATCCAACTAAAATTAATCTGGCACTTGTCAACATTCATGGCATATAGCAACAGGGAAGCAGAAAAGAGTAAATTTGACTTTGATGGGGACGAGCAACTAGATGGTCTAGTCAGCACATAAAATCCCATCATATTGCATAGGCACTTATTTCTACATGTCACATGACCTTCTTTTGGCTTCTCTTTGTCTTGGGAATTGATTCTTCCTTCTAATTGGCCAAATGGGTACTCATTTTGTCTAGATTTAAGGTGTTTAAAAGTTATCTTTTATCTTTTTCTATCAAGACAAAAAACAAATCCAAGAATGTAACAAACTACTGTATCTTATTAAATACAATGTAAATCTGGACCGTTGGTGTTGAGATAATCTCCACCATCCATGAAAAACTTGGTATGGCTATTCCTCTATATAAAGGATAGTCATTTTCTCTCTTGCAAGTAAGATTTGATAGTGAATTGCTAAGACTCTACCGAAATTTGATCAATACAAAGCAAGTTTTGCAGGTTGCTAGAAATTTGTGTTTCTGTGTTGTCTTATTTTGTATTCATGGTTCATGTCAATCTAAAATTAGTTTATGTGCAATTGTAATGATGGATAAATGTTTGGATATGTGATGAATGCCCTGGTTCATACCATTTGTACTTGCTGATTGTAAGTTACTTTGCATGGTTATTCTGAACCTCCATTAATGAATTTAGTTCAATTGCATTTCAATAGTTAAACTACACCATCAAGTGGGTGTTTAATGAATGAATGTGATTTGAAAATTATAAAAGTCCCTTTGAAGATTGCATCATTTCCTGCAACATTGTGGTTTCTTAACCTGGTTAAACATGAGGTGATTTATTGAAGGTATTTTGTTTATTTGCAGCATATTATCTAGTTGTGATTTGTCACTTAGGTTGCAACATCTCTCTTTACCCTTTCACCTTTTGCATTTTCTTTATAAACATATTTTAGAACTAGGTTTCAAGCAACATTCACATTGTTCATCTACTGGTAATTTAAGACATAAATAGTATGCATTATCAAAGGGTTGCTGCACACTTTGCTGTCATAGTTTCACAAACCCTTTAGTTGCATGTAAGTCCCCTTGGTTGGAGCAGCCTAATACATGTCCACTGAGTTATCCTGCGAGCTAAGACCTAGTTGTATAAACCTTGGGGCAGTCCTGTTATGAAGTTTTGGGATATGATTCCTTTCAAGAGACGTGAGATACCCTTGTGTCTTACCTATGTTGTTGCATGCTAAAAACACCATCAAAACAATCATTCATCATTTGTTCATCAAACGGTGGAACAATTTACAAGTGGACAATTAAAATATTTTAAGCTTTTTAATTGTTGAAAAGTGGGATGACCTGACGACTGATGTTCTGGTGGTCACATCAGTCACCCAAGGTGATCGAGTGGATGCAAAATTCAAGCTTTGTAAAGGGAGCCAATGTACTATTTCATGCGAGATGTCAAGTCCATATGAGGATTTTTTGTATTTGATGCCCAAACACTCTTAGAGCATGATATGAAGTGACATTTTGGCGCCTAGAGAATCTTTTGTAGGGTTAGTAAGATAAACTGATGGATAGGTAATGTTTTTTGGGATTCCCAGTAGTCATGGCTATAAAGGGATGGAGAGAGTTGCTTTTGACAATCAATATTAACTTTTGGTTGTTCCTTGCTAGCTAATTTTGGGAATTATTCAGTTAGAACTTAGAATGTAGTCTTTTTTGCCAAAGGAAGTGGTTAGAATGGTTACATAGTTGGGTTGTTATCCTTACCTTGAAGGATCTAGTTCTTGTAAGATGAAAAACATGAGTCATGAGAACTCCATATATGACATGGGAGAATCTAGTAAGATAACAACCAACTATTCAGACAATAAAGTGGAAGGCGAATGGTGCCTTGTGGAAACTTTCTTCTTTGAGTGCAGTTAGAAAGTGGCTTGGCTCCGTAGACAAATGCATTTGGTAGCATTGTACGATAGATGGTCTAGCATCTATATGAGGGTTGTGGTTAGTGTTCTCTCCCAATCCATTCATGCATGTTTCTCACAACCTAGTAATGGATTGTGGACAGTGGTCTCTCCCAATTCATTGGTTCATGTATCTGGTAGCCAACTTAGTATAATGATTGTTGTGGCTTCCGTCTAGACTCTAGAAGGCTTCTTCTTTCACCATGTTAGCCTTTATTCTTAATTTTGGACAAAAGCCACAACATTATTCCCAATTTCATCCACATATTCTTGTCACTCTAGGGGCCAAGGCTCAAAAGTCAAGCAAAGGCTTCTTCTTCATTATGTTGTGAGGAAAATATGAAGGAAATACACAGTGTTTAGTTCTTTGTCAACTAGAAATATTCACCCAACAAGGGCTTCTTCTTTCGCCATGTAACCTTTATTATAAAGGAATGCCATATTTGTGTTGTGAGTGAGGAAAATACAAGACATAACTCAGAACTCTATTGTCATTGGTGGCTTTTGTGGAAATTTTCTCTATCAATTGGTAATTTTCTGTAACAATTGTTTTTTGACTGAATAAAATGAGAGATGATTCTAATTCTAATTTGTTAATTTCATTAATTACACACATTGATAATCTATTTTCTAAAGAATTGAGTGAATAAGGGTTAAAACTTAATAACTTAATATGAGGGTTACTACAATCTATTGGTCCAATATACATTTGTTATTGAAAAGAAGTTCTTAATATTAATATATTCCAGAAACTTCAAATTAGCAATGTAACTATAATATATTATATAATTAGAGATTTCATATTACATAATATTATATTACTAAATCAATGGTTGAGAATTTATAATATGCTTTTAGTGTCGCCACCCACATTAATTGAAGCTGCAAACATGCATAAGTTCTATTCCAGGCCGTAGTTCTGAATTACCCAGATTTGTACATAAAGTCTCAAGAATAGAGACAAGTGTCAATGAAGGATTCAAGGAATGATTTAGATTAAACTTATATTTTACATATATTCTGAATTATAATACTTCCAGAATCAACCAATGGATCTAACCATAAATAATAAAAGTTCAAGAATTATGTTATTAATGAAAAATAATAGATAATAAGACAAAAAATTAAAATGTTGACAACAATTGTAATCTACATCGATAACCCATATTATATTAAACAAAAGAGTTTATAGTCTACAAAGGATTTTTTACATAGCCCTAATCCAAGGTGCCCTAACACGAACCTTGGATAAAGGCGTACATAGAAAAGAGAAAATTTAAAATAGTTTAAATTTTCAAAAATTGAAAATAAAGTTGTTAGTGGCCACCATTGATTTGTCTTCTAACAATTGCCACGTGAAGAAGAAAATCTATAGCATAGACAATAGACCTTGCCCTTGTTAAGTAACAGTTAGATAAATCATTATGTATAATAAGGGCCATGTTAAAGCACTCGAGTGAGCCTCTAACAATTGCCCTCCTTGCCTCAATAATGTGTTTAACTGCAGTCAAGTGCTCTAACAAATGTAAAGGGAAAATTCCAATCTTATCTCATGGTCTGACATCACAATCGTAATCATTTAAAGCTAAATCAATCTTATGCCTAGGGATAAGTGATTCTTGAATCATTTTCTTCTCAATCATCTTCACCAAACTTGCATCATCGAGCATGCCCATTAAATTCGATAGAAAGGCACAAACGATGTCGCTGAATAGATTTTTTTGAGGATATTCTAAAATAATATCATGGCCAATAATGTCCTAGACAACATCGTCAACCAAGGGGAGTCAATTAGTATCACCTTCCCAAGTTTTTGCTCATCAAATCTATCCAAATTGGCTATTTCCCACTTGCAAGGCAAGAGAGAAACATGATGAGAGATCAAATGACTCATCTTGAATCTCAATGATAGCAATTTGCTAGGAAATTATGAAAACAAATTCATAGAAACAACCAAAAAAGAAGGAAGATGCCTAATAAATTATAGAAGAGGCTTAGGACTATATTTATTGCGTCGCATGTGAAAATGTACGATAACCACGTAGCACGCCACCTAATAGTCACACCTGGCACCAACATTTATTTCTATTATAAGGTGGGTTAATTGTGATCTCAATTGGGATTGATTTGAAATAGTGTCACATGATTGATAGGACTGACAACACTTGCAATACCTTTATCATTAATTAGAGTCGTATGATTGATAGGACTGAATGCACTTACTTTGAAGGCCAAGTGACAAACTGGCTAGATTAGCCAATGCCAATTGAGTTCATTAATGGCAAGTGACAAACCACCTAGATTAGCCAATGCAAATTTAGTTTATTAATGATTACATTCCAGGTGAAGGCAGAGTCAATTAAATGGAGTTGCTTGTCATTACTAGTTATCTATTCTTCTCGATAAACTGTAAAAGTTAAAAGTAATGGCTTTCATTATAGCAGCTATGTGAAGAAAGTAAGTTATCAAACACTTTTTTTGTGCTCATTCATGATTTTGAATTTAACTATGAGATAGAGTTCATAGATGTAGAATAGTATGATAGAAAATTTATTTGTGTGTGGCTATGCAAGATGTTATTGCTTTGCAGTTCTTAGAATGAAGAAATAGAATCCTTTGTCAAGTGGAACAAATCATGTTAAGAATCAATACTTTTAACATTTGCAAATGATGCATTCTATTTTGGCTGATGGGTCGAATCTCCCACACATGCATGCATGTATGAGAAATTAGAAATTTGAATGGACGCATAGAATTGGTATTGCAACTCAATTGACCATGACCTAGAGAAAATCAATTTAATTCTCCTTTACTGGCCTTATTGTTACCCATACTTAGTGGTTTCTTGTACATATAATGCAAGGTTCCATGGAAAATGATTCATTGACATTGTGAATGACTACATAATTGAATTTATAATGCAAACATTGCCTATTAATAGGATAGTTATGGACTACTGTGGAATATTCAATAAGCATTGTCGAAAAGAGGAACCAAAAAGATTTTGGAGGACCAAAGCAATGATTCAAGGTTGAAGGATAACAATTTTATATGTAACTAGATAATAGAGTATGATGTTAATTGAATGTCTTAACTCTTGATCTCTTTTCTGTGTTCAATGTTCACTATTGTTTGGAACTTTGAGTTTGGTTAGATGTTCATGTACGATGTAATTCCCTAATTTTTTGATGGTGATGTTAATAAAAAATATAGAAGTAATTACGGTTTGACATGAGTTCAATGACAATGTATACATATGGTTCAAATTTTTAATATTAAATAACATTCATCACATGGCAAAGATAAACGAGTTCAATTGCAATGTATAACAATATATAAAAAGGGCAAAAATAAATGGATGTGTTAGGTCAATTCAAAATTTTAATGTTTTAATGTTATCACGATTCAATCTACAAAATCCCCAAGTTAAAACACTGCGGTTGGTGTTGTCTAAAGAGTTTAGGGTTTATCCTTCTAATTGATCATTGACATGTGTAGCTAGTTTTCCCAGCTTAAGTCATCCTTTTATCCCCTTGGTGGTTGTCAAGTTACTGGCCCTTTTTTTCTAAGTTATCGGTCTTGGGCCCCTTTATTTTATTCACTAGACTAATACATTGATGTTTATTTTTGAATTTGAATATTTTATAAACAATGTTTACTCACTTGCTGGGCCACTAGTTGGATGTTATTTTCTAATTTCGTCATGAACGTCACAAACTCCATTTAAGCCTATTTTTCGAAAGCTGCGACAGTGTGCAAAGACACCACATGTCCCCTATGGGTCCTTATTTTTAATCACCCCAATCTATTTTAATATTATTTTGATATATGTTTATCGGGTGTATCCCCTTTGAGCCTCCTAACATGTGGTGATCATCTATTATCTTGTCACGAGGATTTGCCTCATCACAACCTTGCTTTAAGCTGTGACGGTGCGATAAGGCACCATGTGTCCCTTTGGCCATAGTAGGAATTCCATTCCTGCTAAAGGTACTTTCTTGACATGTGGCATTTTATCATTTGCTATGAATATTTTGATGATGGCATCAAGGGTGGTTCCGTCTAATGATGCTACATGTCAAGTTCTTATTGTGTCGTGAATAGTATTATTAATTTATTGGAAGAAAGAATAAATCTAACATGAATATTTGTTTAAAATAAAAGCATATATGTTCCTTATGAATTATGAAATTTATAATTGGCAACGCAATATTTGAGTTGTTTTGGATCAACACTAGAATGAAATGCGTATAAGTGTTATGTTGGAAAATGTCCCCTTGGGGGCTTTTCCCTCTTAAGGTTTAGCTCTTGGGTCCTTAGAATGCATTTAGAGCATCTTGCATGTTAATTGTGAATCTCGATGAGAAAAACCTGAAGTCTTATGGCAAATAGGACCTAGGGGATGCCACTTTAATGAATCCTGACCAAAATTGAGAGGGTGGACTTGGGCGCTAGCACCCTAGTCTTGCCCTATTTTGGGTCAGCCCTAAATTTAAATGTCAGTTTTATGACTGTTACTTAGGTTCTATGCTGACATCTCAAGTTTGAATTATGAAATTCTTAGCGGGAATGTGTGTAGTTGCATATATAAGCATGTTTAGGGTTTCATTTGCAAACTAGAAGATGATTGTGAACTTTATGCATACTTGTGATTTTAGAGCATCCATGATAGTCATTGTTGCAGAGCAGAACATTGTTATTATGTTTGTGATTGCAGATTTAGCTTCATCTTCTCATGTGATTTAAGAGCTTTCATTTATGTCAGTTCTACACTTCTAAGGTGATATCTATTTGTGTTTGAATCATTTATCATTTGTTTTTGCCTCTATCTTGCATGGATACACACTCTCTATCTAACAACGGTGTTTGAAAGACTTGAATGTCTCTATGGGGCTTGACTGAGGAAATCCTCTAAACACCACAACCCCCAACCACACTCCTTTATGATTGTAGGTTACAAGTTTTGTATTTGGATGGAGTGGAGTTGCAGGGAGTAGTAAGACAATGTACAGATTCCACATCCCTAAAGAAAAGGACTGCTTGGACACGGGCATTAGTTGCAGTGTCCTCCAGATCCTGAAATGCAAAAATAATTTAGACAATGATAATCAACATCTAAAGAACTTCTGACATTGTGAAAAACATCCGGCATTGGACTAGGGCACTAGTGGAGGTGTCCTCCGCATCTTCTGGGGCAGAAATAGAAGATACAGTGAATATCAGTGTCAGGAGGAGATTTAGATTCTGTATAGAAAATAGTACCTTGGAAAGGGGTGCTAGTGGAGGTGTCCCCGACTGTTCTGCCTCCCGAACTTCAAATAACAATCAGTTGTTTATCTCTGCCTACTATCTTAGTTTGCAAGGATTTGTTGTAATTCATCAATTTGCTTACTATTTTACATAATTAGGGTTTTAAGAGTATTTGAGCATTAAATTGAGATATTGATTGATAACATCTGAGCTTCTTGATAATATCTGAGCTTCCGCGTCGTTCCAAGTGACAACCCAACTTGTTAGGTGAATGCTCTCGCTTAGTAGAGATTCAACTTGGTTGACATGTCCTTGAATTTTTGTAGTGAAAGGAGGATTTACCTTTGAAACTAAAACCCCATCACTATCATCTAATCCCCCTTTTTCCTACAAAATAATAAGAAAAAAGTATATTTGTAGATAAATATGCTAACCAAGTTACACTAAATTAAATCGTGACTATAACCCTAACCGTACATGGAACCATAACCATAATTTGGTACATAAATAAAACATTAAGTGTAACGGGATTTATAAACATAACCATAACCCTAATTAGATTAAAACCTTATTCTAATCAAGACCAAACCTTGGTCCTTGAATCAATGGTCATCACATGCCAAGGCCATATCGTAACCTCAAATGAAGGACCAACACTTTGAAGTTGCATGGTGCACTGGACCTTCATATCTTTATTAGTCGAGCACCTTAAAACACCACCATCAATCTTACTACCTTGGAATATATTATATATATTATATTATATAATATATATAATAATAATTTTATTATATATTATATTATAATTATTATTATATATTATATTATATGTCCGATTGAAGAGGTTAAGATCAACGGTAATGTTTTAATTTCGTTGGTTGAAGGAGATCCAATGGTGTATCGCATCGCACAGCTTCAAAGAGTTTTATGTTGGGGAAAGCCTATGATGGAGTCTTGGTGTGCGATATCCATTGATCCGAAGCCATGAGTTGATCGACAGTCAGTATTCAAAGGAAGTGACTGTGGGCATTGGCAAGTGAGTACTATGCTCTATACTGGTAATAGCACTAGCACGTTTGAACAATTAATGAGGTGCTGAGAAAGGATTTAATGGATTTTCTGCTACAAGTGAATATCATTCTGCATTTTCAAGAGAAGAGCTCATGTTTTTGAGACTGAGAGAAGAGCTCGTGACATTGAGGCAAGTAGTGATAGTGCACCTGGTAAATTCACTACCTCATTTTCAACTTGCAATATGCTATGGCCCAGGTACATACTATTTAATAATTTGCCCTATTTGTAATGTTATGAATTCCTAGGGTTTTTAGAACTAGGAGTGTTAGCGTGTATCCTACTATCCCCTGACTAAGATAAACCTATTTGGTGACTAGTTAAACACTAGTTTTGTGTGAATTTCCCTCCTGTCTACAAACATGAGTCGTAGGTCATCTCATGGTCAGAAAATTAAGTGGAATTTATCCCAAGACATCTTTAATTAGCTCCTGGGTTCATCCAAAAATTATAAGCATGCCTAGGGCACCTGGGGATTGACTAAAAGGTTTTATGATTTCCATGGATACATCAAGGATGTGATTTTGCCAGTAGGGGGTGGGAATTGTTTGAATTTGGTTATTACCACTGCTCCTAAGATAGGCCTATTTCAAACATTTGGTGGTTAGATTTAGGCAAGCTAGTCATCCCCAATGTTTTTGGCAATGTTGACCTAGTCTAAGTGATATATAGAAATTATGACACCAACACTCAAACCCTGTCAAACCATGAGGGGAAAAACTATTTTGCTTGTGCAAAGCATTGATTACAGAGGTATTTAATCTAGATCCCTCAACAAATTATGAAATTAAGTTTTAAGAATTGAAGAAAGAATACGATAGAAATAGGAAGGGGTATAGGACATATCTTCTACCCCTTCACAAGCCAAGGAGCTTGGGGAAACATGTGAAGCTTGGTGACTATGAGATAGAACTTTATAGAGTTGCCATGTTTGACGATTATTTTGTAAAGACATTGTATGCCCTATGTCAGGTGTTTGGGTTGGAGTTTAGCCCTCTGATACCAATTCCCCTATTAGTAATGATCATGGACATCCAAGATAAGTTTCAGAACATGAAGTTTGACTATGCCACCTATTTGGCTAAGGAAATTCATAAGGATTTTGTGGCATATAAACAATCCAGTGAGGCCCCTACATTTAAGAGATATTCCTTGCTGTGCCACATATTATTGAGCATTGGGTTGGAGAATTACTGTTGGGAATTAAGGTGTCTCAACCTTGGTAATTCCTTGTATTTATTATTTGTAATGTATTTATTTTAGTAGCCTATGATGTAATTAAGTTACACATCCTATTTTGTCATTTAGTGTGAAGTGGCACGATGAGTTGTCACTCCACTTGTAAGGTGACTAGGATGGCCAACCCACTCCATGTGGATATAGGTGTCCTATATTGTGGTAGAGGTGTTTTGCCATATGTCAACATCTTGAGCAGTGTGTAAGGAATTATGACGTGTAATGGTCATGACAGATTCCTATGACAAATTCTATGACACGTAAGAGTCATAAATAGAAGATCCTATGACAGGTGAGGACATGTGTCGAAGAGCATCTTTAAGGAAGGCATCTTTGGGCACCCAAGGGAGGTTATGACATGCTATAAGAGGAATATGCTATTTTTAGTTAGTGTATGACAGATTCTCTGACGGATTCTATGACAGCTGTAAGGTGAGTAAGAGCATCTGTCATAGCCTATTTTGGGAATAGGCACCCACTTTGGGATGGGGTGATATGACAAGTGTAAAATCCATGTTGTGATGATGGACAAGTGTCCTTAGGCGTGGGTTTTGGACAATGAGGCCAAGATGGACGCCCATCTCAAGAAAGTTTCATTTTTGCCTTGTAAACTCTATTTAAACAGGTGCTTGGATGGGAGATGCATAGTGTAATTGACAAGTACTGTTATGCTACCAGAATATCTCCAGATATGAGTGTCGAAGACTCCTAAGAAGAGTTACATTGCAAGTGTATTGTAAACATTCGTTGTTTTGATAATACATTGTGCAGGTTTTGAAGTGTGGGGTTTTTCACCCGAAAGGGTTTTCCCCACATTATATCTTATCTCTCTCTCTTCTGTCTACATTCTGTGTGTATGCGTATTACTACAATATCTCTGTTGTTGTGTTAACATCATTGTAATTGTAAAGGTTGTAAAGAATTTGCATACATCTCTCCTCATTAGATTAGTGTAGGAAGTGATTTCCACACACCTAGCTTCCTTTTAGTTGGTATTAGAGCTTGATCACCTTTGGTCCTAGTTGTTGGGTAGGGATTTTTTGAGCTGATCTTAGATTGAGTGGGAGTCTATGTAGAGTATTCTGAAATCTTGTTGCAGGAAGGAGATGGCAGGCACATCCAGAAGAGTAGAGGTGGAGAAGTTTAATGGCACCAATTTTGAGTTGTGGAAACTTAAGATGGAAGACATGCTTGTTGATTGAGACTTATGGGAAGCAATTTCTAGTGTAAAACCAGTGGCAATGTCACAAGATGATTGGGATCTCAAGGATCAAAAAGATAAGGGTCTTGTGAGACTCTGTTTGGATGACTCTATCTTGTTAAATGCCCATGAGGAGAAGACCGTGAAGGAGCTATGGAAGAAACTTGGTGATGTTTATCAGGCCAAATCCCTGGTAAACAAGTTATTCCTACAGAAGAAGCTATATTCTCTAAGGATGGAAGATGGAGGATCCATCACAGATCATCTGAATGCTTTTAACATGCTAGTTGTACAATTGAAAAATGGAGGAGGATGATCGATGTATGACCTTGCTTTGTTCTTTGCCAGATTCATGGGATCATTTTGTTATGGCCATTAGGAGTACCACATCCACCTTCAAAATGGTTGAAGTGGTGTCTTCACTGTTATCTAAAGAGAAGTGGAAAAAGACATCCAAGTCGACCAAAGAGGCTCTTGCGGTTCATGGAAGACCCAAGGAGAAAGGGAAAAAGAAGGACAAGAAAGCTGAGAAGGATAGATCCAAATCCCTTAGAAAGTCTAAGGCTCTCTGTTGGAACTATGGTAAATCTAGACATTTCTGAAAGGAATGCAAAGAGGAGAAAAAGAAGAAGAAAAAGAATGTCGCAGATTCAGATTCTAACAAGTCACAAGATGATGGTGATGCTTTCATCGTAGCCTTGGCCACCCATGCATTTGATGATGTGTGGCTGATTGATTCTGGTGTATCTTTCCACATGACCTCGCATCGAGACTGGTTTACAAAGTATGAAGAGTTCGATGGTGGAAGAGTGTACCTTGGTGACGATTCTCATCTAAAGATTGTTGGTCATGGAAGAGTCTCAATCTGATTCCCTAATGGATGAGTGAAGGGGATCTCTGGGGTCATGCACATCCTAGGCTTGGCATAGAACCTGCTCTCTGTAAGTAAATTAAATGATGCAGGTGTGCAGGTTATCTTTTTGAAAGAAGGATGCAAGATGACTAGAGGATCTATGGTGCTTATGAAGGGTACTCAGAGAGGTACTCTGTTGCAGCTAGAGGCATACACTTCACAGTGCAATAGTTCTTCTGACTTGAAGAAAAGAGCTGTAGTCACTTCATCCCCACCATTGGAACTAGCAGTGAAAAGATCTATTGTATCAAATTCTGATGGTAGTGCATTTTGGGTACCAAAGGGTGCTCATGCTTTGGAAGTCAAGCTTCCTACTGAGAAAACAATGTTATCGCATAAGAGACTTGGCCACATTGGTGAAAAGGGTCTTAGAACCCTGAAAAATAAAAACCTCGTTGAGGGGTTAGATGATTGTAATCTTGATTTTGACTTTTGTGAACATTGTATATATGGAAAGCAAAACTGTGTTCAGTTTTACTCGAGTTCTCATAAATCTTCTAGTGTGTTAGATCTTATTCATTCTAATGTGTTTGGTCCAGTTAATGTTCCTTTAATCTCTAAATCTATACATTTTGTATCTTTCATAGATGATTAGAATAGAAGGACATGGATTTATTTTCTCATAAGCAAATCTTAGTTAGTTCAAAGAGTTTAAAGATTTTGTTGAGAATTAGACTAGTATAAAGATTAAGTGTTTGAGAACTAACAATGGTGGTGAGTTTTGTTCCACAGAATTTGATAAGTTTTGTAAAGAACATGGGATTGAAAGACATAAGACAACTCCATACACCCCGCAGCAAAATGGAGTTGCAAAGAGGATGAATATGACACCGATGGATAAGGCTAGGAGTATGCTTAGTGGAGCTGGCTTTGAACAAAAGTTTTGGGCTGAAGCTGTTACCACTGCTTGCTACCTGGCAAACAGGTCTCCTACATTAGCTCTTGTTGGTGAGACACCCATGGAGGTGTGGTTTGGTAAGAAGCCTTCAGTAAGACATCTTCATATTTTTGGTTGTGAGGCATATACTCATGTGCCTAGGGAGAAGAGGCCAAAATTGGAGAACAAGGCTGTAAAGTGTATCTTCGTTGGCTATGGTGTCGGTGTGAAAGGATACAAGCTTTGGGATCCTGTGGCCGAAAAAGTGTTGTATAGACGAAGTGTTATTTTCAGAGAGCTAACACCTTCTTCCGTTGTTCTATAGCTAGAAGAAAAAGAAAAGAAAGGGAATGTGGTTTAGTTTCCCACTACCCCTGAGAAGACTGAATCGACAGAACCTATGAGACCTAATGATGAGGAGAGCTCTAGCAGCTCTGAAAGCTCAGAAGAAGAAGCAGAACCTCAAACTTAGCCTTTCAGGAGATCTACATGAACAAAGAAGCAACCTGACAGGTTTGGTTATTCACTGCTTGATTCTAGTTGTGCTTTTGCCTTGCTTACTAACACTGATGAGCCTAGAACTGTGATAGAGGCTATGGGCATGAAAGATGCAGGTTCCTAGAAGGAGGCCATGGAAGATGAGATGGCTTCTTTGGAGAAGAATAAAACTTGGGACTTGGTGCCTTTGCCTAAAGGACGAAAACCCATTGGCTGTAAATGGGTGTTCAAGAAGAAATTTGGTGTAGATGATAGTGTTGAAAAGTACAAGGCTAGATTGGTTGCCAAGGGGTACTCACAAGTGGAGGGAATTGATTATGGTGAAATTTTCTCTCCCGTTGCAAAGCTGACATCTATTTGGTTCCTGTTATCTCTTGCAACAACTTATGATTTAGAAGTGGAGCAGATGGATGTGAAGACAACATTCCTTCATGGTGACTTGGAGTCAGTTGGCTAATCCGAACAGTCCATCGATGGTCGGCAAGTATGATGGTTTTAATGATGATCTTGCATGTATTCCATGTTTATCTAACAGGTGGATTAAAAAAACCTCACGAATTAACTTGGGTTACGGGTGTAATTCTAGCTGTATTAACCGTATCTTTTGGTGTAACTGGGTATTCTTTGCCCTTGGATCAAATTGGTTATTGGGCAGTCAAAATTGTGACCGGTGTGCTTGAGGCCATTTCATTAATAGGAGCTCCTTTGGTAGAGTTATTACACGGAAGTGTTAGTGTGAGATTTACATGTCACAGCCAGAGCATTACATAGAAAAAGGTAAAGAAAATTTGGTTTGCAAGATGAAGAAGTCTTTGTATGGTTTGAAGTAATCTCCTAGGATGTGGTATATGAAATTTGATGCCTTTATGTTGTCCATTAGATTTCTAAGATCGAAATTAGATCATTGTGTGTATTACAAATTTGACAATGATCTCATTCTCATTATTACATTGTATGTTGATGATATGCTGTTAATTAGGAATGGTAAAAATATGATTTATGATTTGAAGTCTTAGTTGTCAGCATAGTTTGAGATGAAAAACTTAGGGGCAGCTAGGTACATTCTGGGAATGGAAATCAGAAGAGATAGAGCAAACATAAAACTTTGGTTAAGCCAGAGTAAGTATGTGAAGACCGTGTTGGATAGATTTAGCATGGTAGATTGTAGACCATTGTGTGTTCCTATTTCTTTGGGGACAAAGTTATCTGTTAATGATTGTCCAAAGTCTTCTTCTGAGATAGAGGACATGAGTAGAGTACCTTATGCTAGTGCTATTGGTAGCTTGATGTATGCTATGGTCTATACTAGACCAGACATTGCCCAAGCAGTGGGAGTCCTTAGTCAGTTTATGGCTAATCCTAGATGGGTACATTGGGATGCAGTGAAGAAAGTGTTCAAATATCTGTGGGGTACTTCCAATTATTCCCTATGTTATCATGGTCATCCTACAGGACCTCCGCATTCTATTAGTATTCATGGATTTGTGGATTCTGATTGGGCAGGTGACATTGACATCAAGAGATCCACCAGTGTTTATGTGTTCACTATGTTCGGTGGTGTAATTAGTTGGATGAGTAAGCGGCAACCTGTGGTCTCTTTGTCCATGATAGAAGCTAAGTATATGACATCTACTCATGCTTGCAATGAAGCCATTTCGCTTAAGAGATTGTGTTTAGATATTGGTGTTGATGCAAGACATATTACTATCTATTGTGATAGTTAGAGTGCGATTTGCTTAGCAAAGAATCCAACTTTCCATGTTAGAACAAAACATATTGATGTTTAGTTTCATTTTGTGCAAGACATGGTAGAGGATGGAAAAGTGACATTGGAGAAGGTAGACACTTTGAAGAATGTTGCAGATGCATTGATGAAACCAGTAGGCACAGAGAAGTTCAAATGGTGTTCGGAGTCTATGGGCCTCTTGGTCTATAGTAGTTTAATCATGTTATTTCTATTGGCTCTTACAAGGTGTTCAACAAGTGGGAGAATGTTGGGAATTAAGGTGTCTCAACCTTGGCAATTCCTTGTATTTATTATTTGTAATGTATTTATTTTATTAGCCTATGATGTAATTAAGTTGCACATCCTATTTTGTCATTTAGTGTGAAGTGGCACGATGAGTTGTCACTCCACTTGTAAGGTGACTAGGATGGTCAACCCACTCCATGTGGATATAGGCATCCTATATTGTGGTAGAGCTTTTCTGCCAGTGTTAGCATCTTGAGTAGTGTGTAAGGAATTATGACGCGTAACGGTCATGACAGATTCCTATGACAAATTCTATGACATGTAAAAGTTGTAAATAGAAGATCCTATGACAGGTGAAGACATGTGTCGAAGATCATATTTGAGGAAGGTAGCTTTGGGTGCCCAAGGGAGGTTATGACATGTAAGAGGAATATGCTATTTTTAGTTAGTGTATGACAGATTCTCTTACAGTTGTAAGTGTTGTCAGTTATGACGGATTCTATGACACCTGTAAGGTGCGTAAGAGCATCTGTCATGGTCTATCTTGGGAATAGGCACCCACTTTGGGATGGGGTGATATGACAAGTGTAAAATCCATGTTGTGATGATGGACAAGTGTCCTTAGGTGTGGGTTTTGGGCCATGAGGCCAAGATGGACGCCCATCTCAAGAAGCTTCCATTTTTGCCTTGTAAACTCTATTTAAATAGGTGCTTGGATGGGAGATGCATAGTGTAATTGACAGGTACTATTATGCTACCAGAATATCTCTAGATACGAGTGTCGAAGACTTCTGAGAAGACTTGCATTGCAAGTGTGTTGTAAACATTCTTTGTTTTGATAATACATTGTGCAGGTTTTGGAGTGTGGGGTTTTTCACCTGAAAGGGTTTTCCCCACGTTATATTTTGTCTCTTTCTCTTTTGTCTACATTCTATGTGTATGTGTATTGTTGCAATATCTTTGTTGTTGTGTTAACATCACTATAATTGTAAAGGTTGTAAAGAATTTGCATACATCTCTCATTAGATTAGTGTAGGAAGCGATTTCTACACACCTAGCTTCCTTTCAATTACAAATTCAAGGTTAGACAAAGGATAATGTTCCCATGCCTGTTTAGGGAAGAGTTCATCTGTGGGACTCATATTGTAACAATGCAAATTATTTCATTTTTGAAAAACATTTTGTATAGAGGGTCCTGGGATTGCTAGGGCATGAGAATGCAAGACTTTCAAAGGAAATCATGGATTTGCTAAGGCCACTTGAGAGAAGGCCTGATGGTATTATTGATCACAACTGGGGTGATTAGATTTTATATCTAGAGGGGACTTTAATCAGGGTATATGGAGAAAATGTTAAGCCTCATCTCTTTCCCAAGAAAGTGCCTAACAAAATTGCATTTCTAGAAACTATGTGGCAAATGAATGAGTCAAACAAAACTCATATGAGGCTGAGTAAGAAGAGATCTTTCCTTCCTGCAAAGATTGCATTTCTTAATTTTGTGGTTACTACCAAGGAAGGCTTAGATGTATGTTTTCCAAAGCTGCAGGAATATAGACTGAAAGTTGCTGACCAAAGGAATTATGACCCCAAGTATTGCATTGACAGAACAAGGAAGGAAAGGTAGAGGTTAGGGTTTGAACATTGTTTCTATGATAAAGAGGATTTGATCAGAAATTGTCTTTCTAACAATGAAGTGAAGTAGAGAAGAGATGATTGGCTTCTTATTGTCTTGGGAGAAAGATAGAGGAAGCTTAAAAACTCTAAGTACCCTAGAGCTTTCAGGGAAATATCTGATCCTATCCTTAGGATGTAGAAAATGCTTGAGCATGTAGAAGAGCTCAAACTTGTAGTCAAGAAGAAATCTATCAAACTACAGTCACCTGAGAAATAATAGCCACAGGAGGAAGATGAAGAGTCAGCTTTTCCACAAGTCAAGGAAGTCGTAGAAGAAGCATGGAGGGAGTTGCCTACCTCTGAACAACTTATTGCAGATCAACCTGTGGTTGATTATTCTTTAACTAAAGATGTTGGGGACAATGGGGAGAACCAGATTGATGTTGATGAGGTTCAATAGATTTTTAAGTTCCCCCACATAAATTAAATCCAAATGCATCCTCTAACTAGGACTCTGCTAAGTCTAGCAGAGAGTAATGCAATGGTGCAGGATGTTAGAACTCTAGCTTGTAGAGAATTACTGTCTGATGATGAATTTGTTAAATCAAATGAATTCAAAGCTCTGCTCATAAAGAGGAAGTCAGAGATGTATTTACAAAATTTAAATGAAGAGTAGGGCACGTTGGGGAGGAAGAAAAGATGGAAGTAGCCTAGAGAGTCTTGAAGGAGATAGACATGGATGTCAATGCTATCACCCTTGAAGAAGGAAGGAGATCGGTAAAAGAAAGTGGATTTTTGCTTCTACCAGGATGGGACATTTCATCAGCAATTCCTATGAATACAATTAGAAGGTAGGACCACATTGTTGATGAGGTGATGCCAGAGGAGCAAGCTGAAGAACTATTTGGGTCAGGTTTCAATATCAATCATGAAGACTTAGCAATTTGGGAAATGGCTCCAAACGACAAGCCTTAGGTGGCAAATAATTTAAGTGAGCTCACTGGGAAATTAATTATGAGAAGGTTGTCTGATATTTCTATCCCCTAGGCTGCATCTTTGGTGGTAAATACAACTAAATTCAGTGAGGCTACAACAAAAAAACTACAAGCAAATTTTGATAAGTAGGAGGACTATGTGAGGTTGCTACATGAATACAATAAAATCAAGGCACTCAATCCTCCTGTAGGAATTGAAATGGGACTGCTAACCTCTACATCTAGTCCTGTGAGCTCAACTGGACATGAAGGAGATTCTATTGTTGCTGAATTAAAAGAGAAATTAAGGAGAAGCAATAGTTTGTTTGAAAAACTTAAGGAAGACAATAGAAATGAGAAAATTGTTTTGATAAGCAATTTCTTGAGCCACAAAATGAGTAAAGTACTACATAGAGTTGAAGATGCTTGGATTTGCTACAACAATTTAAAAGAGGCTCTTGATAGCCACATCAACAACAAGTTAGCTCTAGAGGAAATCTTAAGTACATGGATTCCCAAGATACCAGTGGTCAATCACATCTACAGCAGTGCCAACGTGGGTCCTGATGTGATAAATGGATTGGAAGGAATGCATGAAGTCATCCGATTACTAAATGAGATATCTAGTTTTCAAAGTAAACTCGATGTGGTATTAAGGGATAATTTGAATACTTTCAAATCCCTTCAGAAATGTTCCATGCCGCTAATACTTTTAAGTGATGGCATTGAAAATTCACTATTTGACTGGAAAGCAAAATTTAACAGTATTATTCCTACTTCAATCAAATCAATCACTATTGCAAGTAAGATTGATCATGTATGCTGCAATGCTGAGATGGACAGATTGCTTGAATTTGAATCTACCTCAACAATTTCATAAAGGAAACAAAAGTGATACTGGATGCCAAGTATACAACCCACATCACCAAAGCGAAAAAGGTTTTAAAGTACAACTGGCTATCAAAAGAAGAGTATGTTGCATGGATGCAGAGGTACATTATGTGATAAGAGGTCTTTGTCCTATTTTTCTTAGAGAAGAAAAATATTAGATAGGAGTCTAGTGTGATGTATTTTCTACGACTCAATATAATAACAGAATGTAATTTTTGTGTATCTCATCTCTAATTCATTTTGTAAATTGTATTTGAGAATTAATAATCAAGAATTCCTTATTTCTCTCATGGTACATTTGTTGTTATGCAATATGTATTATTGTTGTGTATTAGTTTATGATCAAGGAACAGAATAATTCTAATGCATAGAATAGTAAATTTTAATGTTATTTACAAATGAATGGATAACTAAAGTACTAGATGCATATTATTTGCCATTATAATTTATTAGATCAATGTTAAATTGTTAATTTTGAGACAAATTCACACAAACTTTGCATGTTTTTAATATAAACTCAAAATAGAGAATTACATGCTATTGACAGACACATCAAATTCACAGACTTCTATTCCTATGACATACATCAAAACTACATACATCCCATTTGGTTTTACAACCCTTGTTCCAACGGAGCACATCCCTTTTATAGAATTAAGGGTGTCTCTTACAAACATTCCCCTGGCATTTTTACACCAACTGCATCTTGTTTCACATAATGACTGAGAGTGAGCACTTTAGTTGTTTGTGGGGATACTTCATTAAAATAACCCTCAAATATTGGCCTTTAACAATGCATCTAAGTTGTTATGGGGAAAGCCCATCAATTGTTTTGAAGGTGCTGCTCTTCCTACACACCAAGTTAAGCTATTGAACATTGGCTATTGGAAACTAAAAATTTCCACCAACTCAAACTCAACAACAAAATTTATACCTTACCAGATTCTTGTTATACAGAGATGGGGTTGTGTGAATGAGAAAGTTGTTGTAGGGAAAGACAAACTTTCTCTAGAAAACTTGGGACACTCTTACACAGTCCAACATGGATGAAAGAAAACAAGAATCTCTTTTCTAGTTCCATTCATTCCCAGAGAAAGTGTTATGCATTCTTTCCTCTTCTTTGAAGGCACACAACTGTAACCAAGAATATACTATTAAGCTTTCTCTGAGAATGGGTATTACCATGGCCATGATAAGGAGAAAAGACAAGCTCTGAATCTTTAAAGGAGAAAAAAATTGATATGTTGTATGATAACACTTGTTTCCTTTATAGAATTATGAAAAGGCAACTAGATACTCAAGACTTGTTTCCCAAACATTATACTTATCATCCCTTATGAGACCTAAAGACTCGCACACTTGATCTTATCTGATCACTCGTAGAAAAATGTAACACAACCAAAAGAAGAAATGGAGGCAGAAGACTTCATCACCAATCACATACATTGTATATTCTACATAAGATGAGTGTACTATAGTTGTATTAACTTATTATTAATTTTGTGCCATTACTATTATTATATGAGTCATCAAAGTGGGACCAACTTCATATAAAGGGAGCTTCCATGTGATGTTTCACCGTTTGATGAATGTTTCAATGGATGACTGTAGTTGAATTTTGGAACGAAATGTCTGAAGCACTAGAATTGTGAACTCAAAGCTCCAGAGTCAATCTAAAGCCGTTAGATTTACAAAGATCAACAATTGAGATTATACAATATGTTTTCAATTCCATTTCTTGATGTACGTGATGTATTAAATTATTAATTTAGGTTACAAACTTGTAAGCCATCCTTAAATTTTGTTTGAAGTGCGAGTACAAACTTGTACTAAAGAATAGAATAGAATAGAATAACTTTTAAAAATTAACTTCCACGAGAATAGAATAGAGTTTATAAGAAGATAATTGAACACATTTCACTCGCTTTACTGTGCAGTTGGAACTTAGCAATTGTTTGAGAATAAGAAGAAAATTAAGAAGTTAAAAACCTAATTCATAGTATTGCATAGAGGCAATTGAAGTTGCAAATGCTAAACTTGAGATTATGGAAGTGAGAGCCTAGAGGGTCAGGGAGATTATAGTGCATTGGAGAGAGTCATCTTTTCTTCTAGGTATGTGTCATGTGAAATATAAAAATCCCACATTCCTTCAAATTTAAATTAATTTATAAGCCTTCATTTTAAAATTTTTAAATCTTAGGGTTTAGGGTTGAGGGTTTACAAACATATCTACCACCACTACTGCACCACTGATTGGGAAAGACAAAGCAATGCACAAAATAAACTATGTCAGATTACTTAAAATCCTAGGTTTCACTGATGAATACCATGATATTTATGATCCTGAAATATTTGGTAGGTTTAACTCAAAACTTAGATTTTCATGTGAGAATAAGGCTAGAATGCAAATGCAAGCTAACCCAGAAAAGTAATTACCAATTAATAGTTACATTGCACCATGGGTGGTTGGACCAAGATGCCTGATGCTCCCTGATATTTTCCCTTTCCCAATATTTATCATGGTTTGTGCCCAAAATTATGATGAAAAAAGAAAAGCAATTGTTAATAATGATACTTAGAATGAAATGTTAACCATTACTGTAGCATGAATTAGCAGACTATTGCCGTTTACAGCCAAAGATTTTGGAAATGTCCACATTGACCTAGAAAAGTTAGCTAGTGATTATGAAGTAGCCCCTCTAAATTCCAAAGTTTCTTAACTTAGAAGAATAACAATGGATGGTTCCATACCCAAAGATAATTAGAAGCCGCCTTATCAAATTGAAATTTTTAAACCATGGATTCAGGATACTATTTACATGCTAGCATTTTGCCTTGGATTGGATAGTAATAGTAAAGTGGATGCAAGCCTCCTTGAAATGGTATCCAATATCCATTATGTTATTCCCCCTGTTAAATACATATTTGTAGAGCACATTGCAGAATCTATGCAGAAACAATGTTTAAGGATTAAAGGAGGTTCCACTTCCAATTCCAATACTAAGACCTTTAGGTTCACAACCTACTTGTGTCATTTATTTCTAGTGCAATTTTGTGGAACATTTGTGACCAACAAGCTTTAGATTCAGCCCTTCATAAATGATGGGGTGAAAGGAGCGCGTCCAGTACATGATTGGACCCATAAGATAAGGATGCATGATTCTCAAAGGAACTACAACCATTTTTTGGACTACTTTTTGGCTCCACTGTATTATGCAATTACAAGTACTCTAATGCATAGATTGCTTGAGTCTTGTAGAAATTCCATTCAACTAGGAACAAAAATACAATTAGCTCTCTGGTACTTCATGGAAGAATATATTGTGCTTAGATTTTATGGATTAGGAGTAGAGGCCCACAAACTTCCAATACATGTGACAGAGATGGTTTTTGCATTGGAATACATACAGAAAATGGACAGTATAGATCAATTGTACTTTGTTAGTTAGCAAAAGAAGAGCATATTTCCTTCCTTACCTTTTTCATGTGGAGGGTTCACATTCAAGAGAAAAGTATTCATTGTGGCACACCAAATTTTACAAATTTTTAAATTTGTTGTTGACTCTCACTGGTAGTATGACCCATGTGATGTGATTAAGCAAGGATTATAGCCAATAAGAACACTGGAAATAGAATTCAACATCAAAGTAAACCCCTGCTAGAAATATTGAAAAATAAGAATTCTTGGAATGAGGTGAAAAAAGTAATGGAGGAAACTGCTACTAAGAAAGGTATTTCTTTTCAACAATTATAAAAAAAAATGGCATTGTAGCCATAGAGAGCAAAATAGTTACCAATCAAGAGTTACAACAATTTTTTTATAAAAGAGCTGATCAACCATCTAGTTTAAAAAAAATACTAGAGTCTCTTAGAATAGTTTGTATAAAGGACATGTTGACACAATAAAAAATAAATGCCTTTTGGTCTATGAGGAAGGATATAGGTGATCCAAAAAAACTACTGTAGATTTTGAGGAAATCCTAGAAGATGAAGAGTTTAGCAAATTGTGGAATATAGAGCATCCCTATGAAGCACCTAATCATGAATATGATGATGATACTGATAGGCAAAATCAACCCTTGGATCCCACTAAAGTCTATTCATACAAACCTGGTTTAAGTGATACCATAAAATGAACATATACTTCAGAGGCAACCATAATTGAAAAATTGGGTTATGAAGGTGGTGGTTTGGGGACTAATGAAAAAGGTAGCCCTTGGGTGGTAACATAGGTAGACACTAGAAGACCTCATGATTTTTGAGGCATTGGAGCTTCAACTGAGAAGCAATCCCAAAGACATACAAGGACATATAGTACAGTTGAATTTTTTGTAGCTTCAAATGAAAATCCTAATAGTTAGAGTTAGATACAATCACAAGTACAACCAGTACCACAAGGGTTTTCAGAACTTCAAGCTACTCATTTGATTGGTAAAGGAGATGGTTTAGAATCTAGTGCTACTGGTGACAATTGTACGAGTAGTAGTGGTCAACAAGTGCTGCAACAACAAAATACTCAGAAGAGGCCACTGGTAGAAGATACTATACATAAACTCAGTGAACAAAGCATTGTGAAGAGGAAAAAGATTATGACAGGTCCAAGTCCAACTTCCTCCATTTCCACCTCAATGGAATTATTTCTAGATATCACCCCTCCTGTTGTTAGTGTGACTGGGATATGAATGGCTAATCCTCATCCTCAAACAATTACTCTTTCTCCATTCAAGCATTCAATTATGTTAGCAGTCCCAGGTTTTGATTACAAAGTTGAGTTTAACAAGAAAACAAAAAAATCTAAAAGACACAAGAAGCAAGTGCTAGAGAGTACATCTATTTTAACTTCTGAGCTTGCTAGAACCAGGGTATTGCCTACATATGACCCAGATACAAAAACCATGGATTACATGTTTGTTGTGCCCAAAGTTCAAAATAAGCTAGAGAATTAGATGCAATGCTCTGATTATGAGGTGAGCATTGTCCAAATGGGATTTTTTGGAATGAAAAATGCTGACAAAATTAATGTATCAAAATGGAACAATGATGTAGTGTACACATCATTAATAAAGCAAGAGAGAGATAGAAATAGGTTGTAGAATCAAATAGAAAAGTTACAGGCAGACCTAGGAAATGAGAAAGCAAGAGGAAAGTAGCAGATACCAAGAGCAATGAATTAGAGAAAAGGATAAAAAAATCTACCTCTACATCTACAAGAAAAGAGAATGAAAAGATAGAGGTGGAATTGAATGAATTGAAGCAAAGGTTAGATGAAATCATAAAGAATTATGATAATGAAAGAGCTAATTCAAAAAAATTACAATAAAAGCTGACGGAAGCCAAGGCCTTAGAAAAGACATTACAAGGCAAACTGGACGAACATACACAAAAGGAAACATGATGGGAACAAAAAATGGAGGAAGAGAGGAAAACCACTGAACAACTATAGCTACAACTAAGGAATGCAGAAAATGAAATAAAGTCTTCCCAAAACAAAGTATCTGAATTTCATAATAAGGCATATAAAACAAAATATTTGGGAGGAAATAATGCATGGGACTAATGATTTGTCTTTATTGTTTGAATTGATTAATGGTCTGAAGCACAGAATATGAAGTTCAAACAATACATTCAAGACAAAAAAAGGTGTCTTCAAGTCAGAAAATTGCAAAGCAAATTTTGCAAACAATCTACAGAATCAATGACAATGAATTGACATCCAAAGGAATTGACAACCATATTGAAGCCTCAATAAAGACATCATCTATCATTTAGAAGTGTATGAATCTAGGTGAAGCACAAGAAATTCTGGATCAGATTGGAAATTTTTGTGAAAGCTACATAAAAAGGTAGAACACTTGAAAGAGCTTGGTTTTCCATGGGCTTGTCACAATATAGAGCGATACATTGGAAAGGGTGCTCTCAAAAAGAAGATGGAGGATAAAATGAAGTTGGATTTGGACCAGTTACCTAATCCTTAGAAGCTAGATGAGGTAAACTTTTTGGATTCCATCAAACCAGTAATAACCTTGATTGCAACTTTGATTAATACATTAAATTTACCAATTAGTTATGAATTATTAACAAATCTACAAGTCAGATACTATGAATTACAACAAATTGCACTTCCATTAGATGAACAATGGAGCATGCTACAAAAGCTAATAGAATGATTTGTTAATTTGATAATACTTCAATGTACATTGTATTCCTTCATTTGAAAATCAATATAAGACATTTTTCCATTTTTTGTGTTCAAATTATCTGTAATATTTAATTTCTTAAGTCAAGAAAACTCTAGTTTCTAGATACACATTAAACATTTGCTAATGTTTTATATGCTATTGTTAGTGTTGTTAGTATGCATTTAGTTGAATACATCATGTAACACTTATTAGTATCACACAATAATAATATGAAATTACTAATAATATGTTAATTTATAGATGGAAATTGAAAAATGTGTAAAATTTAGATGCTAAAATAAAATCAAATTTGGAAATAATTTTTAAAATTTAGATTTTAAAATGGAACATTGGAATATAGTAGTATGTCAATCTATTAAATTTTAGATGGAAAATGAAAAATGTATATCAAGATTCAAGATTCACTGCTCAGTGATAGAGAAATAAAATATCATCAACAATAGTTTGGAGTTTGGAATATGAAATACATTATAAATACCTAGTAAGTGTTAAATCTCTTCCATTTTCCAATTCATCTACTCACTCTGACCTTGAGATTGAGAGCCTTCCTGATCCCAGTCTTCATTTTCTTCCCTTTGCAAGTACATACGTCCTCTTAAGTGCACCTCCTCACTACCACTACATGTGTTATTCATTGTGTCACTATCATGTGTGTCAGTATGGTTTGAAGTGTTACTTCTTTCACATATGGACCTCTAGATTGTGAGTGCCCTTTCAAAAGGAAAACTTTGGATATCATACCTAGTTGTATACATCCTCAAGCAATTTTCCAAATTCTTGTCAAGTTTGTTTCTATCTTTGATTTCAAGAACCCAAATGCACTGAAAACTCTCTCATCCTCAACTGACCCCAATATCATGGTTTGACATAAATCAACAAGTTTGAAATATTCTGATATTGAATCACACAATATCTCACTCTGACTTAAGGTTGCCCAAAGATTTGTTATCGATCCATCTATGTGGGGACTCTCCATGAGTTTGAACTGTTCCACCATTGATGTTGCAAAATAGGTTTATTGCTATGTAAGCTTAGATTTATTTATAATTCCTTCTATTTATTGTCCATTGAATTCTAAACTTTTGGAAAAATGATTGACCAAGGTCTTTATCTTGTTATGAAAATTAGCTGGTTAACAATTGACCCAATATTGAGGATACACAATAAACATGGCTTTAAGCAGTTCATTGTGAGGGAATCAATCTTTAATCTCAGAGGAAAGAGATTTTGCAATATCCTTTAAAGTAGTACTTACAAAATTAACACTGTTGTCAAAATCTTCCCTTGTAACAGGTACTTCTTTGATAGTGTGCCTGACGCTGGTAAAATGGTACATTGGTATCTCATATCCTCGTACAAAGACACATAACTCCCCGCTTGTATTAAACTATAAATAATTAGTACAATTATTCACATTTTTGGTCAAGTTCCAGCTAACAAGCTTTGGACTTATAAATGACCACTCTGATAGATACAGATTATCAAGGGTCATGCATATCATTTTATGTAGTTTAATATATTCTAAAATATACATAGTTCTATCTTGGGATTTTTTCACAAGAATGTTCATTTCCTCTAGCATGGGAAGAATATCAGATAAAGTTAGGAGTGCCTCTATGTCACTTAACCTATGTAAGAGGTGAGGAGCTCTATCTACTGTGTGGCGATGTTCATACATTATTCCAATTAAGGATTGATATTCTAAAAAAACTTGCTCTACTGATTCATGCAAGGAGATGCATCTGGTATCAACATCCTTAAGAAGCTTGTTTCTTGAAGTTATTCCATTAGTAAATTGTTGAAATCCCATAAACCATTTGGGACTTTGACAGTAGTATGAGTAGAGCTCGCAGATTAGATCTTCAACTTTTGATACTATGGAAAACTTGATCACAATTTTAAATGCTAAATTCATTCTGTGGGCCATGCAGTGATTGGAACTCATGTATGGTAAAATTGAAGTTTGTAGCTTTACCCAAAGACTATTCCTATGACCTTGCATTATTGAAGCTCCATCAGCCCTTACACACACCAAATTTTTGGCAATTGTGTAGTAAAAGTGGAAAAGAGATAAATAATCTTAGGAATAGTCTTTGCGTAAAACTGGAAAAGAGATAAATAATCTTATAACATTGTCACATTCTTCCTAAGTTTTGCAATGTCACATTCTCAATTTTATAAATAGAGAGTAGATGAGGTTGGCAAACATGTTTTTCTATAGTATACACATGCATACATACCCAAGAAGTATTATCTACTGTTGTAACTTCATCTAAAGATAATGCAATAAATGTTGACTATTTTATTTTTTCCTATAAATCTTATTTTTCCACCTTAGCAAGACAACTTGCCCATTCCCATCCACTGTTTATTGACCAATGTGTGTTAGGAAAGTTAGGAACATCTATAAAATATAATAAACTATTATATTCTGGGCAGTCAGTCATAAGACGCCCTCTGGTCAAAATATGAAAAACAACACTCAACTGAACAATTTTTTCCATTTGTGCTTCTCCCATCATCTTTCCAAATTGAGCTTCAATTGAACCTCCACATGCAACAAGTTTTCCTTTCTTTGCATAAGTGCATCATATTTGAGGGCATTCTTAACATGAAGACATTCTTTCTTTGTTTTCCATCTTATCACTGATTTTTCCTTTCTATATATGATTTGTTTTTCATAAATTTTACAATATGTTTTTCTATAGTGTCAAGTTTTAGCTACAACTTCTTGTCCCTACGATATTTCCAACTGCAAATCTTACACTTGCATTCTGTTGGAGGTTCATCTTTGTTTCCATTCTACACTAGCTTAATGAATGGATACTTTGACACCTAATCAATTTGAAAATTCATTGTCATATCCCACTCATGTTTCATTTTTTATTTGGCTTTTCTTTTCCCGTTGCATGCAAGATCTACATCTTCCTTATCACTCTCACCACCTTGGATACCACCTAGAACATCATCTATGACATTGGCATCCAAGTCAATGAACTCAAGTCGGCTACCCTGGGTACCACCTGGAACATTATCTGTGGCATTGGCATCCAAGTCAATGAACTTATTTCTGCTACCCTGGGCTTAAGTATCCCCTAGAACATCATCTGCGGCATTGTCATCCTGATTCAAGTCAATTAACTCATTTGGATATTCATCTAAGGTATTTCCTTGCGCTTGTTCATCATTATATGTCCTCCATATGATGGACCGCAAACAATGCTAAAGTATGACATTATGTTTCTACATTTTGATGGTCTCCCTTTACTACTTTCAGTAGACTTGTTCCAACTCGACATCTCTCACAAAATAAAAGATGCAAAAAAATTTCTTTTTGTTTAAGAAGCAATTATAGAATATAGTTCCCTGGCCACCCTAGATGTCTCCCTAGTCAATATCATCTGTATGAATGAAGTAAAATTGGAAAAGAGATAAGTAATCTTATAATACTGTAAAGAAACTCAAATAATTACTTACCTTTAGGTTTTCACCGTCTCGCTAATGCCTGTAGTTGTAACTTGCCTATGATTTGAATCGAGAGCTTAGAGTAGAACACAATGTGTAAAAGATTAAATTGTTTTGATTGTATTTATATAAATCTATATTTGGCGAATTGAGTGAGATGTTTAAATGGTGTAGTAAAAATGTGGTGAATCCCGTGTGATTATAACATGGTGTATATAAATGTTGGGTGATTTGGACCTTGAACAAACACATACGTTATTATTTTCAAGGTGATTATGGCCCTCAGATTAGCATGGAGTTATAATGGTGTTGGCGAAATGGGTCCTCATACACGGTGAACGTTGTAATGCTATTAGCAAATATGTGGGTCAATTAATACATGCCTCTAAAATTCCAGGCAAATTACCATTAGAATTGTGTAGGTTACTTTGGCAAAAATATTAGTTACAAATGCCTCATAAAATAATTGACCCAAATCAAGATGATAATGTCGTAGATGATGTTCCAGGGGATACCCAGGCCCAGAGTAGCAGAAATAAGTTCATTGACTTGGATGCCAATGCCGCAGATAATGTTCCAGGTGGTACCTAGGGTATCCTAAATGAGTTCATTAACTTGGATGCCAATACTGCAGATGATGTTCTAGGTGGTAGCCAGGGTGGCGAGAGTGATAAGGAAGATGCAAATCCTGCACGTAAGGGGAAAATAAAAGCCAAATCAAAAGTGGGGTGTGAGTGGGATATGACAAGGAATTTTTAGATTGATTAAGTGTCAAAGTACCCATTCATTGAACCAGTGTAGAATGCAAACAAAGATGAACCTCTAACAGAATGCAAGTGTAAGATTTCATTCAAAGATTTCTTAACTAGTTCAAATATATTTTTAGATGTTGCATTCTCCTTCATTTTATAAACAAAGAGTAGATGAGGTTGGTGGACATTTTTTCTAGAGTATACACATGCATACATACCCAAGAAGTATTATCTACTACTGTAACTTCATCTAAAGATAATGCAATAAATGTTGACTATTTTATTTTCCTATAAATCTTGTTTTTCCACCTCAGCAAAACAACTTGCCCATTCCCATCCACTGTTTGCTGACCAATGTGTGTTAGGAAAGTTATGAATGCCTTAAATGATAATAAACTATTATATTTTGGGTAGTTAGTCATAGGATGCCCTCAGGTCAGAATATGAAAAACAACACTCAACTAAACATTTTGTTCCATTTGTGCTTCTCCCATCATCGTTCCAAATTGAGCTTCAATTGAACCTCAACATGCAACAAGCTTTTCCTTTCTTTGCATATGCACATCATATTCCAGGGCATTCTTAATATGAAGACATTTTTTCTTTGTTTTCCATCTTATCATAGATTTTTCCTTTTCGTCTATGATTTATTTTTCATAAACTTTACCAATATGTTTTTCTATAGTGTCAAGTTTTAGCTACAACTTATTGTCCCTACAATATTTACAACTACAAATCTTACACTTGCATTATGTTGGAGGTTGATCTTTGTTTGCATTCTACATTGTTTCAATGAATGGGTACTTTGACACCCAATCAATCTGAAAATTCCTTGTCATATCCCACTCACGCCTTGTTTTTGATTTAGATTTTCTTTTATGTAGGATCTACCTCTTCCTTATCACTCTCGCCACCCTGGGTACCACCTAGAACATCATCTGCAACATTGGCATCCTAGTCAATGAACTCATTTTGGCTACTCTGGGTAACACCTAGAACATTATCTGCGGCATTGGCATCTAAGTCAATGAACGTATTTCCGCTACCCTAGGCCTAGGTGTCCCCTGGAACATCATCTGAACATTGTCATCCTAATTCAAGTCAACTAACTCATTCACATCTTCATCTAAGGTATTTCCTTGGGCTTGTTTGTCATTATATGGCACAAGTGTTCATGTTGAAGCTCCATTTGATGGACCACAAACATTGCCAAAGTATGACATTATGTTTCTACAGTTTGATGGCCTCCCTTTACCGCTTTCAGCAGACTTGTTCCTATGGGACATCTCTCACAAAATAAAAGTTGCAAAACAATGTATTTTTGTTTAAGAAGGAATTATAGAATATAGTTCCATGGTCGCCCTAGATGTCTCCCTACTAATCAATATCATCTGTATGAATGAAGTAAAACTGGAAAAGAGATAAATAATCTTATAAGATTGTAAAGAAATTCAAATGATCACTTACCTTTAGGCTTTCATGGACTCACTAATGCCTGTAGTTGTAACTTGCTTATGATCTAAATCGAGAGCTCAGAGCAGAACAAAACATGTAAAAGATTAAATTGTTTTGATTGTATTTATATCAATCTATATTTGACAAATTGAGAGGGATTTTTAAACGTTGTAGTAAAAATTTGGTGAATCCCACATGATTATAACACGGTGCATATAAATGTTGGGTGAATCAAACCTTGATCAAACACATACATTGTAAATTTTAAGGTGATTATGGCCCTCAAATTAGCATGGATTTATAATGGTGTTGGTAAAATGGGTCCTCATACATGGTGAATGTTGTAATGATATTGGCAAATATGTGGGCAAATTAATACATGCCTCCAAAATTCCAGATGAATCACCATTAGAAACACGTAGGTTACTCTAGCAAAAATATTAGTTACAAGTGCCTCATAAAATAAATTGATGGCGAATTGAAATGCATTTGACTGATAATTCATAAAATTTGGGCGATTTGGCCCCTCACCGGTAGCAATATATTTGCCAAATTCAAATTTGTGGATATGAACTATTTGCCAATTGGTGAAGATTCACCACTAAAAAAATCCCTGTCCATTAAGCTATTGTTGACTGTTGTCTTAGCACATCAACTCAAGTAGAACGATTATCACACTACTTCTCCTGAAAAGGAATCAAGCTATAAGGTCAATTGCCTCCAAGGTCCCTATTAGATGGGTCTCAGCTGTGTTGGAGTATCTTAGTGGTCTAATGTGAATGTTTGTCCAAGGGGTCTATCCTAGTAAAATGAATTTAGACCTATAATTAGTATCTCTTGGTAGACAATTTTTTTTTGCCTTTGAGCTCTGAGTGGTGAAGTCTCTATACAGATAGTTGTGATCCTCTAAGTTTAGGATTCCTAAACTAATCTAGTTATAAAGAAAATGCAAAAGGACGAGTTAGGGTGAGGGAAAAGTAAACAAAATAAATAAAATGGAGAACCTTTGTACTTGTTCCACTATATTTAACAACCCTGATGAGATTAAATTAACATAAAATGTAATGCCTAGTATTCCACACAATCATGAACATATTAGACATAAGATTCTAAGGAATTGCAAAAGAATGAAAAGTATGAAAACACCATATTACATGCGCACTAATCAAACTATATCCTCTTATTTTCATGTAATAATATGACAAATGGGCTCAGATCTCACTAAGAATGAATTAAACTCAAGTGAACACACATACATTACCACCAGATGGCAGGAACATAGAGAAGATCATATAGTTTTCTATTAATGGGCACTAAAATTGGTAGATTACATGTGATAGCAAAGTTCCTACATTGCAGATGTGTTTAGAATTGGCTACTTATATGCCTTGTTAAGAGTACAAAATTACAGTCTTTCTACAAAAATCCTATATCCACCCTTTTAAAATCAAATGACGCTTCTTTTTATAGAAGTTATGTTTCATTTTCTCCTCAGCTAGGTCAACTAACACGTGCCTCACCAAATTTCAAAAATTTGGGGGGTTAGATATGCAAAACTATATACTTTACACAACTTACTTACAAAATAGGTCAGCCCACGACGAGTTATACCAATCCAACTTACATTGAATCATTGTTATTGTATTTGAGAGAAAATAAGAAATAATTGACTAAGTAGTAAAGAACAAGGATATTATGCCCCTCTTATAAATGGATTTTGAAGTTAAGAATGGCTTTGTTGATATCACTTTGGCTTGGCCCTTGATGATACTTCACCTTTATCCACTAGGAGAATGCTAACTACTTGATCTTGCCATGAAGCTTTGTGAAGTCTGTCAGTTGCCCCTAGAAATCCTTGAATACACCTTTTAGTCTCATCAACTCATCTATGCCTTGTTTGGTTAGCTCTTTTTAAAGGGAGTGTGTGAACTTCTTGACTATCTTGGCTATGGGGAAGACAACGGAAGATTTGTCTTTGAAGGTACAAGGGATGGAGTCAATGAATCTTTCAATCTTTGTCATACATCCAGCTACTTCTTCTCTTCTTATGTACCTTGAGTTTTCCTTTGCATTGTTGTAGCACCTTGGCCCTTAGCTTACCCACCTGTAGCCACTCAACTATTAACTCCGAGTCATCCTTGGCAAAGATGCTAAGTTGGAGGAGCTCACTTGATGGTGTAGCCTTCATTCTTTGCAAAAATGGGAGGTACTCCTCCCATACTAACATTTCCTCATCAATGGAATTTTCTAACTCATGTGCTTTATCTGCCTCATCACTGATGGTGTGATAGTTTGTCATCACTTCTTTGATTAGCATGCACCATACTGCCAAGAGCTTCTAATGAGTCTTTCCATGTAGTGGTAGCAGAGAGAATTCTTGTAGGATCTATAGACTGACCATCCCCATGAAGGGCTTCCATGATAGTCGGTGCAGGGGCACTTGAGTCAACTAGGCCAACCAAATGGGTGATGTATGCAGTTATCTACCTCACTTGCTTCTTAAGTTCTTCCTTTGTTATTTCATCTTTCTTCATCCTTCCTAGAATGTCAGACACAACTTCTTGCAATATTTTTTTGACCTTTCCCTTGTCTGGTGGGCCAAATTAACCTGTTGTATACTATAGTCACCAGATGCCATCAAATGTTCTTCTTTATAATCCACCAGTGGTGTGGGAACCTAGGCTATCCTTACTTCTTGAGCATTTGTAGTTATGGTTGAAAGAGTTCTAGTCCTCTTGGGCTTTGTTTGGCCCTTAAACACTTCAACCACTATTGAGAGGTCTTCTTCTTCTTCGGTATAAATTCTCTTTCTCCTCTCCACAAAACTGTTCAACCACACTAGTAACCCTCTAGATATTGTGCCAGTAGGAGGTTGTGAATCTATCTTCTCCCTCAGAGTAGGCCCAGGTGAGGAATGGCAAGAGGATCAAGGGGAGGGCATCAAAACAACTGTATCCTATGAATTTTGTGGCTCTTCACCTTGTTTAGTTGGAGTAGAAGAAATTCCCTACACCAGCTAATCTAGGTTCACAACATCTACCTCATAAATGAGAGGATATTCATCTATGCCTACCTTAGTCACTTGCCCAACATCAACTTCTAATGGATTCTCTAGCTTAGTGACTTGGGAGACTGATGGGACCTTTGTTAGTGAAGGTGCAGGTGGTGGGATAAGTGAAGAAGAAGGAAGTGGAGGAGAGGGTGTGTTAGGTATTTGTGAGGGTATTGGGATAGAAGGTTGTTGGGTGGTAGCTTGGGGTGGAGCCTATTGATTTTGAGATGGTGGAGAAGAATGAGGGAGTTGAGTTTGAGATGGAGGTGAAGGGGAAGGATGAGCCTATGTATCCTCTTGATTAGGTGATCAGGAGACATCCATTGGATGAGAAGTGGTAGTCTATGTGGGTGAAGAGCGAGAGGATGTATCAGTGGAGGTGGCAAGGGACGTTATGGTTACTCCTTTAGAGGTTGGTACATCAACATAAGGAGGTTGGGCTATCTTATTCCTTCTTCTATTTAGAGGCACATTGTCTTCATCATCCTCTTTTGATTGTACATCAACTACCTTAACCTTTTCCTTCTCCATGGTGGCAGTTGCAGCTCTTGTTTCTCTGAGTCCTTTTGGCCTTGATGTTTTTGCTATAACCTTTGTCCTATGGGGCATTGAAGACTCTCCCTTTCCAATATTTTTCTTCTTTTGAGTTTTAGGCTCTTCGGTGGATGGGTATGGATCAAACATTTCATATGGTCTCTTTAGCCAACCCAGAGTCCTCTTGAAAACTGTCTTAGCCCTATGGTCAATAAAGGAATCCTCAATTTCATTCCAATCAATTCCTTGTATGGGCTTATCAAGCACCTTATTCTTGTCATAGGTAGGGTCTAGAGTCTTTCCATCTTCTTTCATCCCCTTGGGGACCTTCCCTATGTTCAAAGCCTTGACCATGTGCAAGGTTAGTCTGAAATAGTCCCTTCTCTAAACTTCATGGTCATCAATGCAATCTACTTAGCAATCCTTCAACGTAGATCGTGCTTATACAAACTTCCTATCAATGGACTAACCTTCCAAATAGGATCAAACCTATTCATTATGTGATTGTATAGGTACAGAGACAGGGGAGCCATTTCTGCTTTTGCAATCTTAGCATTGATCATGTTCTAGCAGGATTATTCCCCAACTTTGATAGGAAATGAGAAACTAGACTTGTGCTTGCTAGGGACCAACTTGTATACTTTAGTCAACTGCGTGCAAATCTCCAACAAAATTATCCTATTACTAGGATATATTGACAACTTATATGGGGGTTTGTGGAAACCAACCACCCTGATGTATGCATAGGTTTTGAACTAGATGAACTAGCTACCCCAATGGGTTATTTCACTGGCTACCTCCATTGAAAGTCTCTATGCAGTCATTCTCAAGCCCCTAAATGACTGAGTATACAAATGCATCATTCACCACACGATGGTGTCTTTGACTCTCCTTGAGCTCCAGTTGTGGGTAATGATTAGGAACTATGGTTTCTCCCAACTGAAAGGAGCCAACTTGTTGCAAACCTTGAAAGTTAGCCTATCTGGCTAAGAGGTAGACAACATATGAGGTCATGTAGAACTATTTTATCTCCTCTACCTCAGATAGTTGTTCATCCAGTTTGTCACTTATGAAGTGCCCCAGTCTATCTTATTCCCATCAATGATTTTCATGCAAAAGGAGCACATCCAGGGATACCATTCCTTGGTTGTGGCTAGCCCAAATATTCTATTGAGGAGTGTGATAAAATCTTTGCCATCTTCTTTGAATTCACTCTTGGGATGTACTGATGCCATTTTTATGGCATTCTTCCTTTCAATGGTGAGGAGATGTTGATTCATGTAAATGGTAGTTGCCCTAGGCTTGGTTTCATAAAAGTCCAAAACCATTTTCACAGAGATCTTCTCATACTTTGTATAGGTGGGAAGCTCAAATACCTTCTCTATCATTTTTGCCCCAACATCGAGGACCACTTGATCGTCAGGACGAAAGACCTTTCTCTCTTTCCTGTCATATCTTTGTGCACATGCTAAAATGAGTTCAAGGGACTATAGGGACATTGGAAATGCAACAACATGGATAAATCCTGAAGTCACCACACATTGAACCTGAAACATCCCTTTATCTACTTAGCGTATCCTCTGCAGGAAATCTGAAACATCATCTTATCCTAGATTTGTATCTCCAATCTTTGCATATTTTGAGAGTATATTGGATAGAGGGTGCTACCCTTTGAATTCATATTTCATATCTTTTGCTAGTATATTCTCCTACATTTCTACAACAAAACCAAATCACCCATTATAACATAGTCTAGTCACAATATTTGGCAAGATTAGCATATTCAAAACATCTAATATCAGAATAAGCTACATTTTTAAGTAAATCATCAGAGATCCCATAGATCTGATACCTGCCTAAGGGATACTACTATGTAAGGCATTGGGGTCAAGGATCGGGGAGATCCTATAACTTATGCCAAAAAGGTCTATCAAAACCCATAAATGTAGCCTACCGATTCAAAGGATGTCTAATGGAAGTTATCAGATATTAGAGACGAGAAAACCTTGAACCTATTCTAAAAGTCACTAGAAAACTAGAGGGTTCGACATCACAATCCTGAAAAGGTTGATATATGAAAGTATTAGGGATCAAAGGTCAGAAGCAATCCTTACTTATGCCAAAAAGATGAGATAAACTAGAAATAAACCTAATGATGCGACTCCAAAAAAGTTCACGTATTGTTCTGTCAGGAGTTAGGGATCGGGGGTGACCTCTGCCACTTGTCTAATGGAAAGAGTAAACAAATAAGCTCAATATTCCAATCCCAAAAAATCTAGGTACATGGTTATTGGGGATCGAAGATCAAAGAGGAACCTTTCCATACTTTTAAAAAAGGCAAAACCAAAATGATAGAACCCAATAGAGCGTTCTTGAAAGACTTAGGAGATTATGCTATGATGAGGTTGGAGATTAGGATAGACTCACCTTAACCACCAAAAACACATTGGAAAACATGTCAAAGGATTCAAATGACCTCAAAATGAAAGAAAGAGCAAAAAATGAAGGGTAAAAAAATGGGAATCTAAACAAAATAAGAGAAAAATAGGGGAGAATCCCCCAAATGAACCAAAATACAAAGAAGAAACAGTCAGCAAAGATAAAATTACAAACTAAGCTAGAAGAAAGAACCAAAAATAGGCAATCAAATGCCATTAAAATGCCCACAAACACAAAATCCTACTTGAGGAATATGGAAAACAAGGTAATATAAAAGAAAATGCAAAGTGCAGCCATGTAATCAACTAGAAATCATACTCAGACACCCTCCAGATGCACTAGCAACCTCGATCTCATGTACAAGACCAAATCACTAGAACTTCTAGAGGTAAAATTCAAAAGTAAAAGTAAAAAAATGAATAATAAAAAATGAAAATAAAACCCCTTCTTCACATGTGCACAGGAAACTGTTGATAACTGAGAGGGGGGGGGTGAATTAGTTATCTTAATTAATTCAGCTTTCTAAAATTCCTTATCAATTAGTGCAACATCAAATCAAATAAGCAAACATAACCTTGAAAAGGAAATAACATCAATACACATGACACAATGATTTTGACGTGGAAAACACTGTTAGGGGAAAAACCACAGGGTGATTAACCCAAGAATGTATTCTCTGTTAGAAGAATAAGATAGTACAAAATGGCACTTGCCAATTAGGGCTCACTGCCTGAGCACACTGCTCACAAGAGGCTCACTGCCTACAATAGTTTATACAAGAAAACTAGTTACTTGAACTGATGAGAAGCATCCACATATGCTAAGGTTCAGTTTTGGTTAAGCTCAATAGATTGATCTGCTGCACTTCATTCTTACTCTCTTAGGTGCTGCTGTCTTGTTACATTCTGGACCTGTCTTACTGTCTTCACATTGCTCTTCTCCTTTTCTTTGCACAACACAATACACACACACTTCACATCCAAATCTATTTGGTATATTTATATCCACTCAAAGGATTTCATCCTCTTTCTAGTCGGCATCCGAAATAGTCAATATATTCCCAAACTCTAGTCTGTCGGCTGAATCCTTGCTTACCAAGTGATGTGAATCAAGGAGATACTTATAGAAGTCATCTAACATGTCGGCCAATCATGGATGATACCTTAAGAACCTTGATCACCATCAATATCTCATCCAGAATAATTCTGATGCTTTGTCGGTCAGTTCTTCCTCTGTCTATTCTGCCAAACTGGACCTCAATACTTGGATGCTCATATCTCTTCACTCTTTCATCACCAGAGGCTCAATCCCTGGAATCTATTAGTCACGGTATTCCTCTTGACTTCCCCAAGTCCATATTTTACAAAGATACTTCCTATAGGAGATCCAGACCTGACTGTTAGACCTTGCTGCATGCTCTGTTCTTGCTTACCGGACCAAAGTATTCTTTAATCTGACTTCCGATATAGATACACCATGTCCTGCGGATGTGTGGAATGGTCTTTATTGCCATCAATGACAACACTAAATAAGCCACACAATGTCTCTTTCCAACAATCTCCCCCTTTGGCATTGATGGCAACACTTAGTGAAAAATGACTAAGTGTTATACTACACTCCCCCTTGGTTGATGCTTTGTTCTATTGTACACTTTACCGGAGCTCCCCCTTAGCCAGATTCCATATTTTTCATTGCTCCTCACTCCCCCTTTGACATCAATGGCAAAGGGTAGGGTCTGCATACCAAAATTTCCAAAAATAATCTATACTTAGCCGCATAAGTATATATACATGCTTATACTTACATATACTGAAGTATATCTGCAAAAGATGTCTTCAATTGGGCAAATTCTATTGCCCAACTCAGCTTCATCCTATCCAAAATTGAGATGTGACCACTCAACAGGAATGCAAAAGCTTCTGCCCTCTTGAGATCTGTCAGATCACTGGTCTGGGCTGTGGCCTGAGCATCAGTTAGGGCTTCATGCATGGCCTCTAACTTAGGGATAATCATCCCTCTAAGTTCACCCATTCTGCTTAATATGTTCTTCCTCTCCTTCTCAAGCTTCTTAATCTCATTCATGATTACAATAGTTTGACATTCCTGGCTTATTATGGATACAGTGAGGGGATCAAAATTCTGAGAGAGGCTTGACAGTTTATCCTCTTGTTCTTTCACTTTCTTCTCAATATCCTTTGTTACTTCAGTCTAGGATATGCAAAATTTATATACTTCTCCTCCATCCTTAAGAGCATTTTCTAAGCTCTTTATCCCAATATCCATATTTCTCCTATCATTGGTTATAAGCCCTTGTAACTTCGAGAATATCTTATCCAAAAACTCTTTCCGGACTTTTACCTCAGCTGATTTCTCTAAAGAATCAAAATGTGTATTAATAGAATTTACAAGAGACTTTAGATTACTAGATGTGGAGGCTGTAGGATCCTTTTGGAAGGATGGCATGATCTTTTCTAGTACACCGGATGCAGTTTCTAAGAGCTCATAGTCTTCCATGTGAGACTTCAACATTTTTTCTTTTGCCTTTGCTTGAGTGAATGAAGCTAGTTTCATGGTTTGGACCGGAGAGAGGGAATCAAAATTGAATGGACCTTGAAGCAATTCTGGTTCATCAAATTCCATCATTTCTTTGGTCAAGAACTCTTTGACTGCTTTTGCTGTGTCTCTTGCTAGAGACAGAATTTTCTCCCCTCCTGCAGCCTTACCACTATCATCTGTGGCCTTCTCTGTTGGAGTTTTCTCTCCAACTGCAGCCTTACTACTGTCATCTTCTTTCTCTTTTGCTTCTTGACTGATCTTCTCTTGTACTCTTTCTTTTTCTTCGAATCCAGAGTCTGTAGGGGAAACCAGAGGAGAGATGTTTGCTTGATCGTGGACCTCTTCTTCCGGAGTAGAGGAATATGAGTCCTTACCTTTTTGTTCACCTGTCTCATTTACCTCTTCTACCACTGTCTCAGTAGATTCTTCTTTGTTATCTATTCCCGAGGGATCATCACTTAAATCCTCTACAACAGGAATATTGAATCTTTTATAGGCTTTCCAGAGGATTTCTTCTATTTCTTTTGCCACTTTATCAGTTTCTCCAAGCATGAGCTGATTCATTCTAGCCTTACTCCCGAACTCATCCTTGCAATCTTTCAAGATCATATTCATTTGCTTTTGAGTGATTGAAGGAAAGAGCTGAATGGCTATCTGTTCTTGGATCTCAAGATCCTTTGCCCTAGCATTATTCTTTCTTATCTCTAATTCCTTCTCTAGGCTTTTGGAATGAGAGATATGATTTCAATAAAAGCCTTATTGTATATGTTCAAGTACTTAACTTTGGCTTCCTCCAAGATCTTTCTATCTGCATCATTGTATGCATCATAGAATTTTGTTATTGGTTGCAGGTTCCCATCCATAATATCTACTTTAACTACATCATCTAAGGATAGAGTGGGCCTTTCAACAAATTCTTCTGTTACTTCTTCAGTAGAGGGTTCACCAGATGTTTTCCTTTTCTTCTTTAGTTTCTTTACTTCCTCATCTGATTCTGTCTCTTCTTCATCCTTTTGGCTTGTGTAAGACCTTGTTTCCTTTTTCTTGGTTCTCTTCTCTCCTTTTTCGAATGATTTTGCTTCCGGTTTTGATGCCTTTGAGCTCTTTGTAGGTGCCAAGGTCTTAGAGGATCTAGTCTGGGAGGGGACTTCCACTAGAGCACCTTCTTTCTCTGCTTTTTCTTTTTCTTTTTCTACCCTTTCTGTCTTCTCTCTATTTGCATCAAGTGCCTCTTTTGAGATTCAATGCCTCTTGGCAAACTCTTCTACTTCCCTCCTCACTTTTCTTTTAATTTTTGGTTGTCTTAGTTCCACATGGATCTTCACACTTAATTCTTCAAAGGTTCCAAACCTTTCTGCTTTAGGATCCTTGGATTGACTGAGCATGTGTTGAACATGTAGCTCAACAATTTTCTCATCTACTTCATACCCCATTGGCATGATCTAGACTATTCTTGGCTCTACTGCCTCCATTAGACATTGATCAGTTTCTACCATAAAGCATACTGTATCTTTATACTTTTCAACTAAATATTGGGGGATTCTCTCTCTTTCTTGCATCATGCTCTAAAAATTCTTGAAATAGCCCCAAAGTGCTGTATTCTGTGCCTTGGCATCACCAAGCCCATGTATATAATCTCTAATTTGGATGACTACTGGTCTATCATTCTGCCATACCCAACCACTGGATCCGGGAAGCTCATTCACGAAGTAGAAGAACAAGCATAGTATCAGCCCACCATACTTGAAGGAGTTCTTCTTGTCCTTCTTGATCTTTTGTAGGTTTTCCATTAGTTAGCTCAGAAGGAGTTCACAAAGATCATAATCTGCATTTTTCCTCAACATTTCATAAGCAGTGTAAATTACAGTTCCAGGTACTGAATTTTCCCTGCTAGAGTGATATATCTTATAACCGATGATCATGGAGGCAAACTTGACATCCGGATCAGTGATGTCTTCTATTGTCATTGCTCTTTTGTCAAATTTTGATCCGGTAGCCTCACTCACAATTTGATTCTTGACGGATTTGAGAACAGGAATCCCACCGGATGAGTGCAATCCGGTTACTGCCCTAATGGCATCCTTGGTTATCTTAAATGGTCCATTCAACCACATGAAATTATCATGCACTCTGCTCAAAATATATTGGACCCATTCTTCTTCTGCAAAACAAGGGAAATGAATGCATTGTGCAAAATGCTTGTCCCAGATGGCTTTATACTGAGTTTTGAGTTCAAATGAGTCATCTATCAAATGCTTGTGATAGATATCAACTAGTTTAGATTCCCCAAAAACTTCAATATTCGCATGAATATATGCTCTAACATATTCTACATGCAGAACCCCATGCGGAATGCTTGAAAAGGTGCCTAGGGGATCAACTTCTAGGGATTTATATGGATGTTTCTTGAATTTAGGATGCGGCCTGTCAGTGATCTTTACAACATTCGGTGTAGTCATCTTCAAAAGATTTTATAGAGAAATATTCAATAATGGAAAATACCTTTTGCGCTTCTAGGGTTCGCAGAGTAAGTCGAATTGATTTGCTAGATGAATCGACTTCAACGGTTGGTCTTTGAGAAATTTGAAACAATTTTGTTGCAGAGCTCCTTTTCTTTTCTTCTCGAATGCAAATGTGTGAATGATGAGCGAATGAACCCTTTTATTTCTGGGAAAACCATAATTTCATATTGTAATAAATGCGCAAATCAAGTCATTCTGGTTGCCTGGTTCTTCTTATTTTGAGAAAGATCTGTTTTCGGATCACTGAGATATACATAGAGTTTATCCTTGGTGATTAATAACAAATTATCTTACTTTCCCCAAACACTTGATCTATCCACAAAACAAAATGCCTTGAATTTGAATCATACCAGATTTAATTGTGATAATCCTGTTTTACTGGATGATTGTTAAACCAGATCAATCTTGGAAGATTAGACTCTTCAAATCTTCCTGCGGATCTTCCATATCTTTACCAAGCTTTCATTAGATGTTTCTCTGAGAAACCTTTTATTCCACAACTTCCCATGTGCCAATTTCAAGCACCAATTAACTGGCTGGGGGAAAAAGGTTTTTCCTTGTGTCTCCCCCTGAGCCAGAGCTCACTTTTTAATTTTCAGAAGGAATATCAACACCAGATTCTGGTGTGGATCCATCCCCTACATTATCTGTACTTCTCTTCACCCAAATCCTATTCATCTCACTTTTAACTTCATCCGCATTCACTTTTCCTTTTCCTTTGTCTTGATTCTGATTATGATGCACCAGACCTCTTTTGTCCTGATTCTTGCTTCTACAGAATTTGGCAATATGACTGGATCTATTGCAATTGTGGCAAACAACATTTCTTTGCATATTTGAATGATATCCTCTTGATCTGCATTGATTAGCCATATGTCCCATTCTATTGCATGCAAAGCATCTACCATTGAATGAATTGTTCATTTGCATATTTTTGCATTCATGAGATTTGTGACCATACCTTTTGCAGTTGAAACACTGTCCGGAGAAGGATGTATTAAATTGATTTATTTTCTTTCTGCACTGATTAGCTTTATGACCAAAGTTATTGCAGTTGTGGCAGTATCCATTGAAGGATGGATATCTTTGAGCATTAGGTTGCCTTACTGGAGGTCTTCTAGGCCTGTTCCTTGGATTTCCTGATTCAAAATTCTTTTGACGGGATCCAGAGCTTTCACCTTTCTCATATCCCAAGCCACGCTTGTCATCTACCCTCTTTTGGCTTTCAAGAAGAACTTCAAGTTGAGCAGAACTTATCTTGAATTTCTCTTTGTATTCATTTGCTGTTTGAAGATCCCTTTTAAGAGTGTCAATTTGATCCTCAAGTTTTTCTTCATTATCTCTAGCATCTTCAAGATCAGATTCTAGATGCCTAATTATTCTATCCATTTTGTGGCAGTCTTCTGACTTCTCCTTGAGAGATTGTCTTAGATCATCTTCAGTTTTTCTTTTCTCTTCAATTTCTTGGGTGAATTTCATAACTCTTGATTCCATTTCATGTCTTACCATAATGACCTCTTTTGATAACTTTTCACATAACTTGGTTTTCTCCTTCAGATCTTCATTTGTACCATTGTCTTCACTTTGACTTGCCAATTGCTGAAGTAGATCTTTTCTCTTTTTCATAGAGATACTCAGTTTCCCTTTTAGTTCATTTATGAAATCATCAGCCTGTTTGAGTCTTTCCTTCAATTCATTGACTTCAGAGTTTGATTGCTCAAGATCATCTAGGGCAGACTGAAGTTGTTGCCTCATACCATACACATCCATTTGAGTTCCCAGATCTTCTTCAAGCTGTTAGGCTCTATTTGGATGAACTTGGCTCTGATACCAATTGTTGATAACTGAGAGGGGGGTGAATCAGTTATCTTAATTATTTCAGCTTTCTAAAATTTCTTATCAATTAGTGCAGCATCAAATCAAATAAACAAACATAACCTTGAAAAGGAAATAACATCAATACACATGACACAATGATTTTGACGTGGAAAACCCTGTAAGGGGAAAAACCACGGGGTGATTAACCCAAGAATGCATTCTCTGTTAGAAGAATAAGATAGTACAAAATGGCACTTGCCAATTAGGGCTCATTGCCTGAGCACACTACTCACAAGAGGCTCACTACCTACAATAGTTTATACAAGAAAAATAGTCACTTGAATTGATGAGAAGTATCCACATATGCTAAGGTTTAGTTCCGGTTAAGCTCAATAGACTGATCTGCTGCACTTCATTCTTACTCTCTTAGGTGCTGTTGTCCTGTTACATTCCGGACCTGTCTTACTATCTTCGCACTGCTCTTCTGCTTTTCTTCGCACAACACAATACACACACACACTTCACATCCAAATCTATCTGGTATATTTATATCCTCTCAAAGGATTTCATCCTCTTTCTAGTCGACATCTGGAATAGTCAATATATTCCCAAACTCTAGTCTGTCGGCTGAATCCTCGCTTACCAAGTGATGCGAATCAAGGAGATACTTATAGAAGTCATATAACATGTTGGCCAATCATGGATGATACCTTAAGAACCTTGATCACCATCAATATCTCATCCAGAATAATTTTGATGCTCTGTCGGTCAGTTCTTCCTCTGTCTATTCTGCCAAACCGGACCTCAATACTTAGATGCTCATATCTCTTCACTCTTTCATCACCAGAGGCTCAATCCCTGGAATCTATTATTCACGGTATTCCTCTTGACTTCCCCAATTCTGTATTTTACAAAGATACTTCATATAGGAGATCCGGACCTGACTGTCAGACCTTGCTGCATGCTCTGTTCTTGCTTACCGGACCAAAGTACTCTTTAATCTGACTTCCGGTATAGATACACCATGTCCTGCAGATGTGTGGAATGGTCTTTGTTGCCATCAATGACAACAACAATGAAGCCACATAGTGTCTCTTGCCAATAGAAACAACTACAATAAATGTAGGAATTGAGGGTAGGTTAGACTAGGGTTAAATCCCTTGTGGGCGAAACATCAGAGAAGCTTTTATTTCTATACTTAAATAACAAACTTTGAATGCTTGACAAGGGTAACACACCAAGTCTTCACTATTATCCTCAGGGTCAGGGTGTCAGGGAAGCTTTTACTATCATACTAGGATGACTAACCTCAATAGATCGAAGCTTCTCTGAGTAATATGCAAATCATCAAAGTTTCAGGGATGATTCTATTGTCATGCTAAAATGACAAACCTTAATACTCTGACAAAGAGAAAGGGCAAAAACTAGAACCATAAGACTAGACAAGATAAGAAAAAGAGTTAAAGAACTTAATTTTTGAATGATGCACAAAAATAAATAAGACCAAAATCAAAAGAAAGCAAGACTGATCAAGACAAAGGCATTTTTTTTTTCAAGAAAACATTAAAATCAAAAGGACAAAAGACACAAAATCAGCAAGAAAAAGGGGTTCCACATTTTCCAGAAATGGGGCGTGTGTGTGTGTGAAGCACAATAGGTACATTTGTCATTTTGGGCTAATCTTGAAGAACTGTATACATTGCAAAGTAAAGGCAGAGAGTTGGTTACCATCTCACACCAATCCATTAGACATACACCTTATCTATGGACTTTGGCCTCACGTTCCTTTGGGTATATCAAGGACACCTCATAGAAAACTTTGGTCAAACCTAGATAGGAACCATTTAATCATGTGTCACTTATGATGCAATGATAAGTGATTAGCCCTGAGAAGTTATTCACCATGTGTCTCTAGAAATGGGACTCTCCCAGCTTAGTGTGATCTTGAGGATCAAAAGTGGTTAGTGCCTCCTCATGGACCTTGCTTTTCATTCCCAAATCAAGGCATTATCAGTGGGCTCATAAACTAGATATTCCTACTTGAATAAATTAGGTTGTTCATTTGTTTGGTGTGTTTTAAAATCTTGTGAAACCCATGAAATATCCAAAAACATTAATCCTCAAATCTAAAAAAAATGAAAGATAAAAAATAAAAAAAATCCTCAAAAGCCTAAACTTGAAAACACTCAAAATCCATATCTTGAAACAAATCCATCTATAAACCAAAATTCAAATCATCCCCTAATCTCAAAATCTTGATCCAATCATCCAAATCCCATCACTCAACCATAATCAAAAAATTCAAATCAAACTAGAATAACAAATCAAAGTGTATCACCAATCCAAAGGTTAAATCCCAATCCCCCAATCAAACCTTATCCTAAAATCAACAAACCATCCATCATCGAATCAAATTTGTTTAAGGACCTAAATCCCTTGAACTAAATCTCAAAAGTCCATCATCAAAGTCATCAAGGGTCCTATACCTGATCATCCAAATGAAATTCAAATCAATCCTAATCAAATCTAATCCTAATCAAAGCATCATCCTAAATCCAAAGGTCCCTTATTATAAAATCAAAGTTGGTTAAGGATCTAGATCCCTTCAACCCCATCCAAATCAAAACCAACCACCACCAAGGGTATTAGATCCAATCCTTCAAAATCAAAATCATAACCAAGCCAAAATCCAATCATCGTCCTAAATCTAAGACCAATAATCACAAAAGCAATTGTTTAGGTACCTCGATCCCTTGAGATAAATCTCAAATCCAAATCAAGCCATCATCACACTACCCTAAGGCTGTAGCTCTTAATCAAACCATCTTAAAATTGGTATCAATCCAACATCACTTTCCTTAAGGTCCTAGACCTTGTGCATCAAATCAAACCCAAAATTAAAAAAAAAACATCAAGTTACCTAGGGCCCTGATTCTAATATCTCCTATTAGAATATAATGTTATTAGGGATCACCCTTAGAACATTATATATTGTTCTAATATAAGGGTATAAAACCTTATGCTTATTATATGCTATATAAAGCATATACTATTTAATATTTAATAATCTAACATCTATTAGATTATTAATTATTTACAAATGGTTATTTTAATAGGTGTGACTAATACTCTTTCAAGTATTTTGCCACCCCTTCTCCTATATTTAAGGAGCTTCTCTCTCATTGGGAGAAAAGTCAATTTGAAGATTTATAGTGAATTCCATCACTATGCGTAGGAGGTATTATTGGCCATGTGGAAGTGAGGAGAAGTGTTATCCCTAGGTTATGTCTATGAGTTTACATATAATTTTGTAAGTGTTTTATAATAAATTGATGCTTTATGGGGTTTTTTATTGGAAGGGTTTTCCCCATGTATATGTTGTGTAATGTGTTAAATCTATGCTTTTATAATTCCCATTTTGTTTATTTTATATTTTATTTGTAATGATTGGTATCTGAAGATCCTAATTTATAACATATCCAAACAAAATAAACCCATCAATCATCCAATTACCTCCAAATCATGTTAGTAAAGGTGTCTCAATCTTGCACCTAATGTTAAGATTACAGGTAGTATAATTTTCAGATTGAAAAATAGAAAAACTCAATTTCTAGGATATAGAGTTGGTTTTTGGCAAAAATAAAAATTTTGAGTTGTTTGACACCAATTCTTGAGTGCCTGCCATGTGGAACTCTTTAAGGTCTATAATTTAAAAAAAGGGCCCAATTGGCCTCCCAGTTCAAAAGTTATGGCCTCTGAAGTTGGGCCTCCTACATTAGAAATGTAAAAACATCAACACATAAAAGAGTCATATAGGGGAGTTACACTTCTTGATCAACATGTCATAAGGCATATTTAGATGGGGATAATGGATCCAAAATGGAACACCCAATTTGGTGAGTGCATTATAATGAGGTTATGATAGGTGGAAGGAATATGTTATTTTTAGCTTGTGGACTCATCTTGGAATTTAGGTGTTGGATTTCTAACTAAGGATTTGGGTGCCACTATTTTGGGTGGTTTTAGCTCATGGTTTTCTAATTACCATTTTATGGTTTTATGTATTGTATCTCCTATTTATTGGGTGTTGGATATGGAGGTTTGATAGTGAGTTTTGTAGGTATTGTTACATTGTCAGAATCCCTCTAGATCTCTATTTGGTGATACTCCTATGAATGCTTGCTCTGCAAGTGTATTGTAACTATGTTTTTTAATGAATAATACATTGAGCTATATTGGAGTAGTGGGTTTTTCTCGCGAAAAGGTTTTCCCCACGTACATCTATGTTATGGTATATTGTTTATTTTAAGTTTATATATGTTTCTACTTTCTATAATTACTAAAAGATTCAAACTTACACAACACTCTCCTTAGAAGTTTAGTGTAGGAATCATTTTGGTCTACCTTTCCTACTTTCATTTAGTATCAAATCCTTATCACCTTGGATTATAGGTATTGGGTAGAGGGTTTTTTGTACCAATCTTCATTTGAGTAGAGCTTTCCCAAAGAGGGTTTTGACCTTATTGCAGGAAGAGATGGAAATCACATAAAGAATAGATATAGAGAAGTTCTTAGGCACAAACTTTGAGTTGTGGAAGATCAAGATCGAGGATGTACTCCTAGACTAAGATCTATGGGTTGTAGTAGCTAGATCCGAACCTACAACTACATCACAAGAAGACTGGGACAAGATGGATAGAAAATAAAAGGGTCTCACTAGAATTAGTTTAGCCAACTCAGTGTTGTTGAATGTACATGAAGAGACTACTGCAATGAATCTTTGGAAGTAGCTTGGAGAAATTTATTAGGCTAAATCCTTGGTGAATAATCTTTTCTCAAGAAATAAGTTGTACACTTTTAGGATGGAGGATGATTTCTTTGTATCTAAACATCTAAATTCCTTTAATATGTTAGTTACCTAATTGCACTTTGTGGGAGTGAAGATGGAGGAGGAGGATCATTGTATGACTTTGTTGTGTTCTTTTTCATATTCATATGACCACCAAGTTAGGTCCATTGGGAGAACTATCACCAAGTTCAAGATGGATGAAGTGGTTGCATCTTTAGTTTCTAAATAAATGAGAAGGAAGACTTCTAACTTAGCCAACGTCCTACCGGTTCATGGAAGATCTAAAGAAAAAAGCAAGAAGAAGGACAAGAGGCAAGATAAGTCTAGATCCAAATCTCATGGGAGATCCAAATCTCTTGGTAATTTTAGGCGAGATGTTGGAACTATGGGAAAGATGGAAACCTTAGAAGAGATTGCAAGGAGGAGGAGAAGAAGATGATGAAGAAGAAGAAATAGGTTGACTCTGATAAGTCTAAGAGATCATCCCATGATGATGGTGATTATTTCATCACTTCCTTGGCTACTCATGCATCAGAAGGTGCGTGGTTTATAGACTCTAGTACCTCTTTCCACATGACCTCACATTGGGGTTGGTTTACAAAATATGAATAATATGATGGTTGGAAGGAGTGCCTTGGAGATGATTCTCATTTGAATATTGTTGGTCATGGAAGAGTCCTGATTTAATTCCACAATAGATGAGTGAAGGGGACCAATGGTGTATATACCTGATTTGGCATGGAACCTACTTTTTGTAAGTAAACTTAATGATGCAAGTGTGTAGGTTGTTTTCTCGAGTGGAGGGTGTAAGATGGTTAGAGGAGATATGGTGCTTGCTAAGGGTGTCTAGATCAACACTCTATTTTAGCTGGATGCATGCACGATTCAATGTAATAATTCTTTCATTCCTACAATGAAGAGATCTATAGAATCTACACCTTCAATATTGGAACTAGCATCAAAGAGGTGTTGAAAGGGAGCTAGGTCTGTGGAAAACGCTTCCTACACTAATCTAATGAGAGGAGGAGAGTGCAAATTTAATTTTATCTTTACAATTATAGATTATGTTAACCCACTAATAGAGATATTGCAGCAAACACATACACAAGAATGTAAGATAGAAGAAGAAAGACACAAGATATACGTGGGGAAAACCCTTATCGGGTGAAAAACCCCACACTCCAAAACACAACTCAAATGTATTCCGTAAACAATGAAGGTTACAATACAGTCATAGAGCCAATGCTCTAGCAGGAGTCTTTGACACTCATATCTAGAGATGATCCGGTAGCATAACAGTACCTGTCAATCACATAATGCATCACCTCTCCAAAGCACCCGTTTATAAAGAACATACAAGGCAAAAATGGCTCCACATTGAGATGGGCGTCCAACATGGCCTCATGGCCCAAAACCCATGCCTATGGACACTTGTCCAACACTGTAGGATGTTCTTGACACTTGTCAAGTCACTCCATCCCAAGGAGGTCACCTATTTCCAAAATGGGCTATGACAGATGCTCTTATGACTCTTACAATCGTCATAGAATCTGTCATAGCTATCATAACTTATAGCTATAAGAGAATCTGTCATACATAGGCTATAAATAGAATATTCTCTTACAACATGTCATAGTCCACCTTGGGGTGCCCAAAGATGCCTTTTTCAAAGATGCTTCTTGACACATGTCCATACCTGTCATAGGATCTTCTATTCTAACTCTTACATGTTATAACTTTGTCATAGGAATCTGTCATGACCGTTTCGGTCAATATTCCATTACACACATTCCAAGATACCGACACATGGTAAAATATTCCTACCACTAAGTGGGACGCCTATCTCCTCATGTGAGGACAAATTTACATGTGGTCATACGCCATGTAGGATGACACATCACCGTGCCAACTCCCACAATATGACAACATAAGATTTGCATCCAAATTAGACAATAGGCAATAAATAAATAAATACAATGAAATAATGCAAGGAATTACCAAGGTTGAGACACCTTAATTCCCAACATTCTCCCACTTGTCGAACACCTTGTAAGAGCCAATAGAGATAACAGGATTTAACTATTATAGGCCGAGAGGCCCATAGACTCCGAACACCATATGAACTTCTCTGTGCCCACTGGCTTCATCAATGCATCTACAACATTCTACAAAGTATCTACCTTCTCCAAATTTGCCTTCCCATCCTCTACCATGTCTCATACGAAGTGAAACTGTACATCAATATGCTTTGTTTTGGCATGGAAAATTAGATTCTTCTCAAGGCAAATCGCACTCTGACTATCACAACAAATCGTAATCTGTCCTGCATTAACACCAATATCTAAACATAATCTCTTAAGCCAAATGGCTTCCTTGCAAGCATGAGTTGCTGCCATGTACTCAACTTCTATTGTGGACAAAGCAACCACAGGTTGTCACTTACTCATCCAACTAATTGCACCACCAAACATAGTGAACACATAGGCACTGGTGGATCTCCTACTATCAATGTCACCTGCCCAATTAGAATCCATAAATCCACAAATGTAAATTGAATGTGGAGGTCCTGAAGCATTACCATGATAGCATATGGAATACTTAGAAGTACCCCTCAAATATCTAAACACTCGCTTAACTACATCCCAATGTACCCGTCCAGGATTAGCCATAAATCGACTAAGGACTCCCACTGCTTGGGCAATGTCTGGTCTTGTGCAGACCATAGCATACATCAAACTATCAACAACACTAGCATAAGGTACTTTTCTCATGTCCTCCACCTCACTAGGAGATTTTGGACAATCATTAACAGATAACTTTGTCCCCACTAAAAAAGGAACACACAATGGTCTACAATCTGCCATGCTGAACCTATCCAACATGGTCTTCACATACTTACTCTGGCTTAACCAAAGTTTTGTGTTAGCTCTGTCTCTTCTGATTTCTATTCCCAGAATATACTTGGCTACCCCTAGATTTTTCATCTCAAATTGTGCTGACAATTGAGACTTTAAATCAGAAATCATAGTCTTACCATTCCCAATCAATAACATACCATCAACATACAATGCAATAATGAGAATGCGATCATTGTTAAATTTGTAATACACACAATGATCTAATTTCAATCTCAGATATCCAATCGATAATACAAAGGCATCAAACTTCAAGTACCACATCCTAGGAGACTGCTTCAAACCATACAAAGACTTCTTTAACTTGCAAACCAAATTTTCATTACCTTTCTCTATGTAATGCTCTGGCTGTGACATGTAAATCTCTTCCTCTAAATCACTATGAAGGAAAGTTGTCTTCACATCCATCTGTTCTACCTCTAAGTCATAAGTAGCTGCAAGAGATAATAGGAATGGATGTTAGCTTTGCAATGAGAGAGAAAATTTCACCATAATCAATTCCCTCCACTTGTGAGTACCCCTTCGCAACCAATCTAGCCTTGTACTTTTCAACATTGCCATCTGTACTGAATTTCTTCTTGAACACCCATTTGCATCCAACGGGTTTCCATCCATCAGGCAAAGGCATCAAGTCCCATGTTTTATTCTTTTCCAAAGAAGCCATCTCATCTTCCATGGCCTCCTTCCAGGAACCTACATCTTTCATGCCCATAGCCTCTTCCATAGTTCTAGGCTCATCAGTGTTAGTAAGTAAAGCAAAAGCACAACTAGAATCAAGTAATGAATAACCAAACCTATCAGGTTGCTTTCTCATTTGTGTAGACCTCCTCAATCGCTGAGGTTGATGTTCTGCTTCTTCTTCTAAGCCTTCAGAGCTGCTAGAGCTCTCCTCCTCATCAGGTCTCACAAGGTTTGTCTATTCAGTCTTCTCAGGGGTAGAAGGAAACTGAACCACATCCTCTTTCTTTTTTGTCTATTCTGGCTATAGAACAATGGAAGAAGGTGTTATCTCTCTGAAGATAACACTTTTTCTATACAACCTTTTTTCAGCCATAGGTTCCCAAAGCTTGTATCCTTTCACACCGACACCATAGAGAATGATAATACATTTAACAGCCTTGTTCTCCAATTTAGACCATTTCTCCCTAGGCACATGTGCATATGCCTCACAACCAAAAACATGAAGATGTTTAACTGAAGGCTTCTTACTAGACCACACCTCCATAGGTGTCTTACCAAGAAGAGTTGATGTAGGAGATCTATTTACGAGATAGCAAGTAGTGGCAATAGCTTTAGCCCAAAACTTTTGTTCAAGGCTTGCTCCACTAAGCATACTCCTAGCCTTCTTCATTAGTGTCCTATTCATCCTCTCTGCAACTCCATTTTGCTGTAGGGTGTATGGAGTTGTCAGATGTCTTTCAATCCCTTGCTCTTTACAAAACTTATCGAACTCTGCCGAACAAAACTCACCATCGTTGTCAGTTCTCAAACACTTAATCTTTTTACTAGTCTAATTTTTAGTAAAGGCTTTAAACTCCTTAAATCGACTGAAGACTTCAGTCTTGCTTCTGATAAAATAAATCCATGTCCTTCTACTGTAATCATCTATGAAAGATACAAAATATAGAGATTTGGAAATCGAAGGAACATTAACAAGACAAAACACATCAGAATGAATAAGATCCAATACACCATAAGACTTGTGAGAACTAGAGTAAACTGAACACAGTTTTGCTTTCCATATACACAATGTTTGCAAAATTTGAACTTGAGATTACAATCATTTAACCCCTCAATGAGGTTTTTATTTTTTAGGGTTGTAAGACCCTTCTCACCAATGTGGCCATATCTCAAATGCCATAATATAGTCTTTTCAGTAGGAAGCTTAACTTCCAAAGCATGTGCACTACCATTAGAATATGTTACAACAGATTTCTTCACTGCTCATTCAGATGGTGGGGATGAAGTGACTGCAACTCTTTTCTTCGAGTCAAAATAACTATTATGTTGTGAAGTGGATGCCTCCAGCTGAAACAGAGTACCTCTCTGAGTACCCTTCGCAAGCACCATAGATCCTTTAGTCATCTTGCATCCATCCTTCGAAAAGATAACCTACACACCTGCATCATTCAACATACTTACAGAAAGTAGGTTCCGTGCAAGGCCTAGGATGTGCATAACCCCAGTGATCCCCTTCACTCGTCCATCAGGGAATCAGATTGAGACTCTTCCATGACCAAAAATCTTCAGATGAGTATCATCACCCAGGTACACTCTTCCACCATCAAACTCTTCATATTTCATGAACTAGTCTCGATGCAAGGTCATGTGGAATGATGCACCAGAATCAATCAACCACACATCATTAGATGCATGGGTGGCTAGGGCTGCGATGAAGGCATCACCATCATCTTGTGACTTGTCAAAATTTGAATTAGGAGCATTCTTCTTCTTCTTCTTCTTCTTCTTCTCCTCTTTGCATTCCTTTCATAAATGCCTAATTTGCCCACAATTCCAACAAGGAGCCTTGGACTTTCTAGGAGATTTGGATCTCCCATGGGATTTGGATCTACCCTTTTCACCTTTCTTGTCCTTCTTCTTCCCTTTCTCTTTGGGTCTTCCATGAATCACAAGAGCCTCTTTGGCTGCCTCAGAAGACTTTCTCCACATCTCTTTAGATAACAACAAAGACACCACATCTTCCATCTTAAAGGTGGTAGTGGTGCTTTTGATAGCCATGACAAGATGATCCTATGAATCTGGCAAAGAACAAAGTAGGATCATACGCTGATCCTTCTCCTCCATTTTCACACCCACACATGTCAACTGTGCAATGATCATGTTGAAAGCATTCATATGGTCCGCAACAGATCCTCCATCTTCCATCTTCAGAGCAAACAAATTCTTTTTTAGAAAAAGCTTGTTCACCAAGGACTTGGCCTGATAAACATCACCCAACTTCTTCCAAAGGTCTTTTGTGCTCTTCTTCTGATGGACATTCAACAGGATAGAGTTAGCTAGACAGAGTCTTATGAGACCCTTAGCCTTCTGATCTTTGAGGTCCCAATCATCTTCTGACATTGATGTAGGTTTTACACCGGATACAGTTTCCCATAAGTCACGATCAACAAGTAGGTCTTCCATCTTGAGTTTCCACAACTCGAAATTAGTGCCATTAAATTTCTCCACCTCTAATCTTCCGGATGTGGTTTCCATCTCCTTCCTACAACAAGATACAGAATACTCTACACAAACTCCCATTCAACCTAAGATTAGCTCAAAAAACCCCTACCCAGCAGCTAGAACCAAAACTGGCTAGGCTCTGATACCAACTGAAAGGAAGCTAGGTGTACGGAAAATGCTTCCTATACTAATCTAATGAGGGGAGGAGAGTGCAAATTCAATTTTATCTTTATAATTATAGATTATGTTAACCCACTAATAGAGACATTGTGGCAAACACATACACAAGAATGTAAGACAGAAGAAGAGAGACAGAAGATATACGTTGATGCAGAGCTCTGGGCAATTTTCTCTAATTCCCAGAACTCCACAACCATGATATTTCTCTCTATCAGCAAGAGAAAACTACTTTCATTATGACATACTCCATCAGCCAGACATGGTCTATCGGAGCCTTCGGTGTGTTTCGCCCCGATGCTTAGATGTTACTCCGACGACCTTCGAACCACCTTCGCTGAAATCCTGATACGTTTAATTCTGCATATACTTTATCTAACTGGCTATGCCAGTTCTGTATACCACTTCTACTGGTCGATATTTGTATCAAAGAAAATGTATGTTTCAACATACAATTGTTATATGCAATCGGAACATACAATCAACAACCTCCTATTGCCGGTTTCCTCTACCTTTGTTGCCGGTAGCCTTATGCATTTTAACCCAATGTATCTTTGAGATGTGCATTTCTAACATACAACCTTTAACATCCAAATGTAGGATATACACAGAATGATCTTTAGATGCGATAGCGGTATACACAGGAAATGTACCTTCATACATTTGTGATATATATACATGAATTGTATACCTGATATGTTTAGCCTTGTATATTCATAACATGCATTTTCAACATGCTTTCACACCCGATATGCTTTACAATATATACACAGGCTGTATATCAGACATGCAAATGTAGTATATACACAAAATATATATTTGAACACCACGAATCTCCCACTGATAATTTACTCTGCAACAAATCTCGCAATCTCTAACTGTCAAACCCTAGCACCACAAAATGCTAGGCCCTCTACTGCGACATTCCTTCCACAGATCGGATCCACTGCTCCATTCTGTCAAAGCCACAAACAAAAAGAAAAGAAAACAAAAAACTATATACAAAATCCATTCCACTGATTTCAAAGAAATTCACCAGTGGAATGGTCTTAATCTTGCATCTCGACAACAAAAAAAATGATATTATGTACAAAACTATTTGATACAGAGAATACACATAAAACAATTCGATGCACAGAGAATTTACAACACACAGAATTTGTAAACACTGACAGAACTTCTATTTCTTCAATCAAACTTCATCTCACTGCTCTTCTCTTCCAAAACTGTGGTTATATCCATGTCTCCTCCAGTTCCAACCGGAATACCAAAGGTTGGAGTCGTTACAACTTCCAGGCTTAACCAAGATTGTAAGCCAACGTACTAACTAATCACACAACACATGTTTAACACAAGACATTATTTAAGCACCCTTGAATACCAAAAAAACATCTAAAACAACACAACACACTGATTTGATCATCCACATACCCCAATTGTCCAAGATATCCAAATTGGCTTGTAAGGATGCCAAATTTGTGACACTGGTTCACATGGTGGGGTTTTTATTACAAACATGAAATCCCAAAACAAGAATTACATGACAACATGAACAAACATATAAATGCATAAAACATAACAACATAACAATACCTTAGTCTTCTCCCTCAGATGTATAATTAGCTTGCTGAAGGGGTGCTCCTGCACCATACTCCCCGGGAGAAGAAATCTCAAGCCCACTTGAGATGAGAGTTTGAAGGTCTACACCATGGTTTATGATTTGATATTCAGTCATCCAAACTGCCTCTGAATCAGGTTTCCCCTGCCAAGCCACCAAGTACTCCATGTACTCTTTGTTCCTTGTCTTCTTTGCCACTCTTGAGTCTAAGATCTTTTCCAATTTTGGTGGATCATGCTTAGGGATATCATCATCTACTATATCCTGCAATGGTTCTTGTCCTATATCTGCATTATGCTTGTATGGAGTTAAATCACATACATTAAAAATGGGTGACAATCAAAGGTCAGGAGGAAGTTGGATCTCATAAGAATTCTGCCCACACTTCTTCAAAATCTGACATGGTCCAATCTTCCTCTACATTAACTTGGTATGTTTACCTTTTGGGAGCCTCTTCTTCTTCAGATTAACCCACACCAAATCTCCAACATCAAATTGTACATCCCTCTTCTTCTTGTTAGCATATGCTTTGTACTTCAATGTAGTCTGTTAGAGTTGATTCTTGACTTGATCATGCACTTCCTTGATGGCTGATGCAAAAGCTTCTCCATCTGCACTAATAGACTCTCCTATAGGTAGATCTCTCAACTCTAGAATACCCCTTGGATGAATTCCATATACCACTTGTAAAGGTGACTTCCCTGTACTCCTATTGATGGTGTCATTATAGGAAAATTCTGCTTGTGGTAGGATGTTATCCCACTTCTCTCCATGCTGCCTTGTCAAACACCTAAGTAGATTACCCAATGAACGGTTAACCACTTTAGTTTGTCCATCTGTTTGAGGATGGTAGGCTGATGAGAAAGATAAATTGGTTCCAAGCTTCTTCCAAAGAGTCCTCCAAAAGTGGCTAATAAATTTCACATCTCTATCTGACACTATGCTTAATGGCAAACCATGTATCCTCACTATCTCTTTGAAAAATAGATCTGCAATATATGAAGCATCACAAGTGGTTTTGCATGGCAAGAAGTGTGCCATTTTACTGAATCTGTCTACTACAACAAAAACACTATCATATCCCTTCCTTTTCCTAGGCAAACCCAATACAAAGTCCATGCTTATGCTCTCCCATAGCCTAGAAGGAATGGGTAGTGGCTAATACAAACCTGCATTAGTGGATCTCCCTTTTGCTTTCTGACATATCACACATGCCTCCACAAATCTCCTCACATCTGACTACAACTTGGGCCAATAGTAATGCCTCTTCACCAGATCAAGAGTCTTATCCAGACCAAAATGTCCTACCATGGCCCCACAATGTTTCTCCCTAATGATATTCAGTCTCATAGAACACCGTGGAATACACAACTGTCCACCTTTGAAAAGTAATCCATCTTGGATCAGAAATTCAGAGAACTCAACATGATATTTGTCGCCAAAGGAAGTACATACCTTATAGATTTCTCCAAAATCTTCATTAGCATCATACATGGCCTTCAAGGAATCAATGCCAACACTTTCCAATTGAATTTGATTTATAGTTAGAGCCCTCTTGCTCAAAGCATCTGCTACCTTGTTCTTGACCCCTTTCTTGTGTTTGAGTGTGAAGGTGAAAGCTTGCAAAGTTTCCACCCACTTCATGTGTCGATGGTTCAACTTCTGTTGACTATTTATGAAACTAAGGGCCTGATTATCTGTACACACTATGAATTCTTTTGGCATCAAGTAATGCCTCCACTTTTTGAGTGACTGGACTAGAGCATAGATCTCCAAATCATAGGATGAGTATCTCTTCTTAGCATCATTTAGTTTCTCACTAAAAAATGCAATAGGCCTACCTTCTTGACTGAGTACTGCTCCAATTGCCATGTGGCTTGCATCACATTCTACTTGAAGAATCTTGTTGAAGTCATAAAGTACAAGGACTGGCTGCTGTGCCACCTTCTTCTTCAATGTTTCAAATGAATCATCTGCTTCCTTTGTCCAAGTGAATCTGCACTTCTATCCTCCTTTTATGGTGTCAAGCATGGGTGCACAGACATGACTAAACCCTTTTATAAACTTCATATAGAAGGTTGCTAACCCATGGAAACTTCTGACATCATTCATGGTTCTAGGAGTTGGCCAAGACAATATGGCAGTTACCTTCTCTTGATCCATTTTTAGTTTGTTATGTGAGATGACAAACCCCAAGTAGATGAGCTCTTCCTGCATGAACAAACACTTCTCTAAGTTGATCATCAGCTGCTCTTCATGTAACCTTTTGAGGACCAAGTCTATATGTTTGAGGTGCTCTTCCCTTGTATTACTGAAAATCAAGATGTCATCTAGATCTACTATGACAAATTTGCCTATGAATTCCCTCAAGACCTCGTTCATCAACCTCATAAAGGTACTAGGGGCATTGGACAAACCAAAAGGCATGACCTTCCTCTCATATAACCCCTCATTGGTCTTAAATGCAGTTTTCCACTCATCTCCTGGCCTAATCCTAATTTGATGATAGCCACTCTTTAGATCTATTTTTGTGAAATATTTAGCACCCCCCAAACAATCAAGTAAATCTTCTATCCTAGGAATTGGGAACCTATACCTGATTGTTATCTTGTTGATAGCCCTTGAATCAGTACAAAGTCTCCAAGTGCCTTCCTTCTTTGGTGCTAGTACAACCGGTACTGCACATGGGCTTAAACTCTTGCCAATTAGGCCTGTCTCCAACAACTCCTCAATCTGCCTTGCTACTTCTGCATTCTGCTCTGGGGTAAGCTTGTATGCTGCCTTGTTTGGAAGTGTAGATCCAGGGATCAAATCTATGCAATGACTGATGTCCCTTATGGGTGGTAGGGACCTTGTCATTCCATCAGAGATGATGCCTTTGTACTTGTCCAATAGCTCTTGGACAACCGGATCTATGACCCTTTGCCTCTTCTCTCCCTTGACTTCTTGCTGCTGCTCCTTGTTCACCTTTATGCATGGAATTAGCGCATATGCGACTGCACCTTCTTTTGCTATCTCTTTCATGAATTGTTTTCCTTCTACCATCATCACCTTGACTTCTTTCCCTTTTGTTTCCACCTCATTCTACATCAATGGTAGCAACTCTATCACCTTACCATCCTTGGTGATTGAATATGTGTTTCTAACTCCATCATGGTGTGATTTCAAGTCATACTGCCATGGTCTTCCAAATAGGAGATGGCAAGCATCCATCTTGGCAATGTCAAACAATAATCTATCCTTGTATGATGCAATTTGAAACTCCACCCAAGCCTGTTCTTCCACGACTGTTTGCTGACCTTGGGTGAGCCATGAGACCTTATATGGACAAGGATGTGGTAGTCTTCTAAGCTTAATCTTTTCTACCATTTCAAAAGACACAAAATTTTTAGTGGATCTGAAGTCAATCAGAACTTTACATACCTTTCCTCCTGCTTTGCAAGTAGTTCTAAAGAGAGACTTCCTTTGTGGGGGTTCTTTGTCAGGCACCTTCATGGTGGTCATTGTTCTCCTTATCATCAAAGCTTCTCCACTCTCCAGATATCCATAACTATCAGGAGCATTCACACTTTGATAAGTGTTTGAGCTTGTCACACTTTGACAATCAGATTCTTGGATCAGGTTTATCCTCTTTTCTCCCATTGAACTTGTTGCCTTTTGTAGACATTTGCTAGCTATGTGGCCTTCCTGATTGCAATTGTAACATCTGATAGGTCCTCTACCCTGAGATCTCCCTCTAAATGGTGGTCTTCTACCCCTAAAGTTTCCTCTTTGATTGTAACTTCCCCCTTGATTTTGACTGCTGTCTCCTTTACTGTTCTCTTGATTGGGTTCACCTTGGTGTCCAAATCCATTTCCTCTACCTCTGAAAGGACTTCTTCCCCCTCTTTGCTGTCTCCCTCTTCCTCTATTGTTCTGCTCTTGTCTTCTCTTTAATTTTTCTTCCACTTTGAGTGCTAATTGGTAGCACTTTTGGACTGTCTCTAGGTTATGCAGATTTATGTCTTCTTGGATGTTAAACCTCAATCCATTGAGGTACCTTGCCACTTTCTCTTCCTCACCCTCCTTTATCTTTGTCTTGACACATAGTTTCATGAACTCTTCAGTGTATGACCTGACATCTAACTCCTTCTATTTCAAGTTTTGTCTCCTCTTATGTAGTTGAATGTTGTAATCCAACGGAACATAGGCTTCCTTCACTAAAGCCATCATCTTCTTCCACGTAGCAACTCTGTTCTTTCCTTCTTTCACCCTGTCATCTTGGATGAAATTCCACCAATTTAGTACAGCCCCTTTCATTTTGGATTGGGCCATTCTCACCCTTTGGTGGTCTAGTATTTCCTCAGTCTCAAAGAAATTATTCAAGGAGTCTATCCACTCCATCACTGAATCAGGTTCCATTTTGCCTGCAAACACTGGCAGGTCTATTTTCATATCCATGGTCCTTCTCTCCATGGATTTGAGGACATTGAGTAAGGGTCTCTGGTCTACAGGAACCTCTATCTCTTCCTACCTAGGGGTCTCCTCTTCATCCCCATCTCCTCCAGAATATTCATCTCCCTTCTCTACTTTGTCCTTCAACTTATCTAACTCATCTCTCAAGGCCTGATTATGAGCTCTAACTGCTTTGCTCTCTACCATTTGCTTCTTCACTAGGGCTGCCAACTCAGTGTTGGTCATCTTTGCTGGGTACTCTTGTGACCCCTCTCCATCTGACATCTTGTCTTCTTCTTCTTCCCAAAGGATACTCCTTCGCTCTGATACCACTATGATGTAGAGCTCTGAGCAATTTTCTCTAATTCCTGGAACTCCACAACCATGATATTTCTCTCTATTGGCAAGAGAAAACTACTTTCATTCCGACATACTCCATCAGCTAGACATGGTCTATCAGTGCCTTCGGTGTGTTTCACCCCGATGCTTAGATGTTACTCCGACGACTCTTCGAACCACCTTCGCTGAAATCCCGATACATTCAACTCTGCATATACTTTATCTAACTGGTTATGCTGGTTCTGTATACCGCTTCTACTGGTCGATATTTGTATCAAAGAAAATGTATGTTTCAACATATAATTGTTATATGCAATCGGAACATACAATCGACAACCTCCTATTGCCGGTTTCCTCTACCTTTGCTGCCGGTAGCCTTATGCATCTTAACCTGATGTATCTTTGAGATGTGCATTTCTAACATACAACCTTTAACATCCAAATGTAGGATATACACAGAATGATCTTTAGATGTGATAGTGGTATACACAGGAAATGTACCTTCATACATTTGTGATATATATATAGGAATTGTATACCCAATATGTTTAGCCTTGTATATTCATAACATGCATTTTTAACATGCTTTCACCCCTGATATGCTTTGCAATATATACATAGACTGTATATTAGACATGCAAATGTAGTATATACACAAAATGTATATTTGAACACCACGAATCTCCCGCTGATAATCTACTCTACAACAAATCTCGCAATCTCTAACTGTCGAACCCTAGCACCACAAAATGCTAGGCCCTCTACTATAACATTCCTTCCACAGATCGGATCCGCTACTCCATTCTGTCAAAGACATGAACAAAAAGAAAAGAAAACAAAAAACTATATACAAAATCCATTCCACTGATTTCAAAGAAATCCACTAGTGGAATGGTCTTAATCTTGCATCTCAACCAAAAAAAAAAATGATATTATGTACATAACTATTTAATATAGAGAATACACATAAAATAATTTGATGCATAGAGAATTTACAACACACAAAATTTGTAAACACTAACAGAACTTCTATTTCTTCAATCAAACTTCATCTCACTGCTCTTCTCTTCCAAAAATGTGGTTATATCCACATCTCCTCCAGTTCCAAACAGAATACCAAAGGTTGGAGTCGTTACAACTTCCAGGCTTAACCAAGATTGTAAGCCAACGTACTAACTAATCACACGACACATGTTTAACATGACATTATTTAAGCACCCTCGAATACCAACAAAACATCTAAAACAACACAACACACTGATTTGATCATCCACATACCCCAATTGTCCAAGATATCCAAATTGGCTTATAAGGATGCCAAATTTGTGACACTGGTTCACATGGTGGGGTTTTTATTACAAACATGAAATCCCAAAACAAGAATTACATGACAACATGAACAAACATATAAATGCATAAAACATAACAACATAACAATACCTTAGTCTTCTCCCTCAGATGTATAATTAGCTTGCTGAAGGGGTGCTCTTGCACCATACATGGGGAAAATCCTTATCGAGCGAAAAACCCCACACTCCAAAACACAGCTCAAATGTATTCCATAAACAATGAAGGTTACAATATAGTCATAGAGCCAATGCTCTTGCAGGAGTCTTCAACATTCGTATCTGGAGATGATCTGGTAGCATAACAGTACCTGTCAATCACATAATGCATCACCTCTCCAAAGCACCTGTTTATAAAGAACATACAAGGTATAAATGGCTCCACATTGAGATGGGCGTCCAACATGGCCTCATGGCCCAAAACCCATGCCTATGGACACTTGTCCAACATTGTAGGATGTTCCTAACACTTGTCAAGTCACCCCATCCCAAGGAGGTCGCCTATTTCTAAAATGGGCTATGACAGATGCTCTTACGACTCTTACAACCATCATAGAATCTGTCATAGCTATCATAACTTATAGTTGTAAGAGAATTTGTCATACATAGGCTATAAATAGCATATTCTCTTACAACATGTCATAGTCCACCTTGGGGTGCCCAAATATGCCTTTTCAAAGATGCTTCTTGACACATGTCCATACCTATTGTAGGATCTTCTATTTTCAACTCTTACATATCATAACTTTGTCATATGAATCTGTCATGACCATTTTGGTCAATATTCCCTTACACACATTCCAAGATGCCAACACATGGCAAAATATTCCTACCACTAAGTGGGATGCCTATCTCCTCATGTGAGGACAAATTTACATGTGGTCATATGCCATGTAGGATGACACATCACCGTGCCAACTCCGACAATATGACAACATAGGATTTGCATCCAAATTATACAATAGGCAATAAATAAATAAATATAATGAAATAATACAAGGAATTACCAAGGTTGAGACACCTTAATTCCCAATAGGTGTGTTGTGTTTACTCCTGATGGTCATGCTTTTTAGGTACTTAAGGGTGCTCATATTTTGGAGATAAAACTTCCAGTAGAGAAAACAATGTTATTGCACCAACAAATGGGTCACATAGGTCAAAAGGGTCTTTAGACCATGAAAAATAAAAACCTTGTTAAGGGGTTGAATGATTGTAATCTTGAGTTTAATTTTTACAAACATTATGTTTATGGAAAATAAAACTATGTTGAGTTTTACTCTAGTTCTCATAAATCTTTTGGGATATTAGACTTGATACATTATGATGTTTTTGTTCATGTTAGTGTTCCTTCAATTTCAAAATCTATTTATTATATATCTTTCATTTATGACTATAGTAGAAGGACTTGTGGTTATATTTCCTTAGAATTAAATCTGGATTCTTTAGTCAGTTTAAAGAGTTTAAGGCTCTTGCAGAAAATTAGACTAGTAAAAAGATTAAGTGTTTGAGGATTGACAATGGAAGTTAGTTTTGTTTGGAAAATTGTCATAGGTTTTGTAAAGATCATGGAATATAAAGGCATAAGACAACTTTGTATACCCCTTAGCAGAATGGAGTTGTTAAAATAATGAATAGAATGTTGATGGAAAGGGCTAGGAGCATGCTTAGTGGGGGTGGCCTAGAACAAAAGCTTTGGGCAGAAGCAATTTCCATAGCTTGTTACCTAGTTAATAAGTCTCCTACATTAGCTCTTATTGATAAGACTATTGCAAGTATGGGTTTAACCGGTGTTGTCATTGATGTCAACATACTCATGCTACATTAATAAGAAGGATTGGATGACCTGTGTGCTGAGGATATTGAGAAAATTAGTCTCAATCAGGAACAGTGAAGAATAGTGATGACAACAAGGTAAAAGTCCAAGTTAGGTTGAGGATCAAAGGATGCGGTTTAAAGGGTTTGTAGATATAAGTCTTGAGATGCTCTAGTCAAGTTTTCAAAAGTCCGCATGAAGATCTGAAGAAGTTATGGTCGTTCAAGTAGAACCAGCTCCGACAGGTGTCTAGAGGTGACAGAGTGACACAGATAGGTCCAGTAATGCATTATCCCATTCTGCGGATCTGAGGGAGTGTTGAGGACGTCCCTGTGAAGTATCAAACAGATTGGTTTGTGGTTTGAAGGTCTGAAAGAGCCTATTCATTTGTGATAGTGATGATAGACTGTGTTCTTGAAGCTTCGGATGAAGGAGAGAAGAATTCCAGTAGGATGATGAAGTGCGGATGTTCTTGGTGATTCAGGGAAGGTTATGATGATCGTTGGATCATGTCCAGTTCATGTTGGTGGTCCGCATTGAAGTTAGAGTTTGCATTTGAAGAATAACCACCGGATATTGGTGTTCTTCTTGAGACTAGCCAACTAGATATATTACACATCTTGTGAATGTTCTTGTAGCTATTTGCCGACTTAGATGATTGTTCCTAAGTCGATGCCTTGTATAAATAAGGGATTGTGAAGTCATTTTGAAGTGTGTCTTATGGTGATGAGTGTGTGGTAGCGAGGAGAAGTGCGAAAGGTAGAGCAGAAGTTTTTGGGCTTTAATGTAATTGATTCAAGCATGGTGAAGATGCTATTTTCTAGTTCATAAAGGTGATACTTATTTCTTTGTAGACAGTGTGTCTCTTATAGGCAGTGAGCCTCTTGTGATCAGTGTGCTCAGATAGTGAGCCCTAATTGGCATGTGCCATTTGTTCTTTTCTATTCTTCTAACAGAGAATACATTCTTGGGTTAATCACCTCGTGGTTTTTCCCTTAACCGGGTTTTCCACGTCAAAATCTTGGTGTCTTATGTGTTGATATGTTTCTGCTTTTGATTTGAATGCATTATGGTTCATGATTAATATTCTGCTAATCACTAAAGAAGATTCAAGTGTTTAATTTGAGAAAGTTTCGCACAACTGATTCACCCCCCTCTTAGTTGTGTGCCCTAAGTCTAATAATTGGTATCAGAGCTAAGTTCCTCTAAAAGGAGCTTAACCGCTTGAGGAGATCCAGGATGTCGTCATACAAAAAGGATAGTCTGAAGTTTGATGGAACCAACTTTGCTCTTTGGAAAGGTCACATGAAATGTCACTTGTAGTGTATGGGAATGGCGTACTGGTCCATGGTCACAAAAGCGTATGTACCTCCACAGGGTGGTCCGACAACCCTAAATGAAATCATAGATGCTGAAAACAATCTATGGACCAAAGAGGCTCTCCTAAGTGCATTAACTGACTCAGAGCTCTCAAATGTTATTGACCTACCAACTACCTATGAGATCTGGATTAAACTGAAACTTTTGCATGAAGGAGACGAGTATGTTAAATGTGCAAGGTTACAGAGTCTAAAAGGGAAATTTGAAAAACTAAAGATGAGAGATGATGAAAATATTACCACTTTTATCCCAAGAGTGAATGAGTTGGTTTGTGGAATTAGAAATTCTGGTGGAGTCTTGGATGAAAAGGAGATTGTTGGTAAAATTCTTAGATCCCTTCCTGCCTCTTACAAAATCAAGGTTGCTGCCATTGATGAATTCAGAACCCATGCCACTGTCACAAGAGACCAATTAGCTAGCAAATTGGCTGCTTTTGAAATGACCAAGTTTGGAGATGATCCCCCCAAAACTGAATCTGCATTCAAAGCCAGTGCCTCTATGAAAGGTAAACAAGGATTTGATCCAGGAGAGAACTCATCAAGGAAACTATCATGGTATGAAAAAGCAAGAAAAGACCTTGAAGAAGAAGAAGTAGAAACTGCTCAACTTGAAGCCCTCATTGCAAAGAGAGTGCCAAGAGGATCTGGTAAGTATGAAGGAAAATTACCTTTTAAGTGTTTTAACTACAATAAGATTGGTCATTTTGCCTCAAGATGTCCGGAAAGATTTTCAAAGCCAAATCCTAACAGATCAAGGTTCCAAAAGAATTGTTACTGTGTTCATGAAGAAGATAATAATGAAGGAGTAACAGATGATGAATCAGAGACAGGAAACAAATCCGGAAGTGAATGGGTGTTTATTGCCATCAAGGAAGAAGAACCAATATCCTCTGTATCTATCAATCATAAAGTTGTAGAAAGAGCTTTGGCTTCCCAAGTTGAAGAAAAGAATGATTGGGTCATTGATAGTGGTTGCTCTCACCACATGACAAGTGACAAAAATAAGTTCATAGACTTGGAAAGGTATGAAGGAGGAGTGGTGAAGTTTGGTGATAATTCTGCTGGTAGAATTAGAGGAAGATGAACTATTTCTTTTGATGGAAGAAACAAAACTGGTAATGTACTATATGTTGAAGGTTTGAAGCACAATCTTCTCAGTGTTGGACAGTTGGTGGACAAAGGCTATGATCTCCGATTCAAGGATGGAAAATGCAAAATCTTTGAAAGGTTCGGAACAGAGATTGCATTCGGTGCTCAAACTAAAGGTAATATCTTCCACTTAGTTGGTACTGGTAAAAGCTATTTATTTGTTCAAGTTGATCAGAGTTGGTTATGGCATAGGAGAATGTGTCATGTGAATTTTGATAATATCATCAAGATAAGCAATACTCAGGCTGTAAGAGATCTTCCAAAATTGGTGAAACCTACTAACAGCTTGTGCAAGGAATGTCAGTTGGGTAAGCTGAGTAGAGTCACATTCAAAAGCAAGGAACTGTCTTCTACCAGATTATTGGACTTAGTTCACACCAATCTTTGTGGTTCGGCAAGAACCAGGAGTATTCAAGGTGATAGATACTTCATGCTATTAATTGATGACTATTCCCGGATGATGTGGGTAACCTTTCTAAAGGAGAAATCAGAAGCTCTTGAGAAATTCAAAATATTCAAGGCTATGGTAGAAAATGAAACAAGATTAAAGTTGAAGTGTCTGAGGTCTAATAGAGGTGGAGAATTCACATCCGGTGAGTTCATAGAGTTCTGTGAGAAACATGGAATCAAGAGACAGTTGTCTGCTCCTAGGACTCCACAGCAGAATGGAGTAGTGGAGAGAAAGAACCAGACCATCCAGGAAGCATCTAGGACCATGATGATGGAAGCAAATGTTCCTCAGATCTATTGGAGAGAAGCTGTCAGTACTGCAGTCTATACTCTTAATCGAGTTCAAATCAGAAGCAATACCTATAAGACCCCTTATGAACTCTGGTTTGGCATTACTCCTACTATAAGATATCTTAGAGTCTTTGGTAGCAAGTGTTACATCAAAAGAGATGAAGATTTAGGCAAGTTTGATGCTAGAAGTGATGAAGGAATATTCTTGGGTTACTCTACTCAAAGCAAAGCAGAAGTGCAAGAAACTCCCAAAGTTCTAAGGTATGTAAGACTGAACCACTCTGAAGATCAGATCATAGGTGACAAAAGCAAAGGTGTGCAAACTAGAAGGAAAATTGCTCAAAATTTAGATGAATATTGTCTGATTTCAAAGATTGAACCTAAGATAATAAATGAAGCCTGCAATGATGAAAATTGGACCAAAGCAATGGAGGAAGAGTTGATGCAAATTGAGAAAAATCACACTTGGGATCTTGTTCCTAGACCTAGAAACAAGAATGTCATTGGAACCAAATGGGTCTTCTGGAACAAACTAAATGAAGTTGGTGAAGAAATCAGAAATAAAGCCAGATTAGTCTGTAAAGGCTACTCTCAAATAGAAGGGATTGATTTTGATGAAATCTTTGCTCTAGTGGCAAGAATTGAAACAGTCATACTATTTCTTGCATTTCCTGCCTTCAAGGATTTCAAGGTGTATCAAATGGATGTCAAGTCTGCCTTCTTGAATGGTGACTTAGAAGAAGAAGTGTACATTGAACAACCGGATGGTTTTCAATTATTTGAGCATGGTGATATGGTCTGCAAATTGAAGAAGGCACTGTATGGACTAAAGCAAGCCCCTAGAGCCTGGTATGAAAGACTGGATAAACATCTTTTGAAGATTGGTTTCAACAAAGGTACTACTGACAGTAACCTATATTTCAAAATTGATCATGAAAACATCTTGATTGTTGAAGTATTTGTTGATGATATCATATTTGGAGGAAGAGACAGTGTGTGTAAAACCTTTGCAAATCAAATGAAAAGTGAGTTTGAGATGTCAATGCTTGGTGAAATGAATTTCTTCTTGGGTTTGCAAATTACTCAGACAAAGAAAGGAATCTTTATTTCTTAGACCAAATATGTGAAAGAATTGTTGAGGAAATTTGGAATGGAAGATTCAAAGCCAATGAACACTCCCATGGCAACCGGATGTAAGTTGAGCAAAGATGATGACTCTCCTAAGATAGATTAGACAAAGTACAGATCAATGATTGGAGGATTATTGTATCTCACTCAAACTAGACTAGATATAATGTAGGCTATTGGTCTTCTAGTGAGATTCCAGGCTGATCCCAGAGAATCTCATGTCATGGCAATCAAAAGAATTTTTAGGTACTTAAAAGGAACAGTTGAGTATGGTCTGTGGTATCCTAGAGATCATAATTTTTCTCTTCATGCATATACAGATGCAAATTGGGTAGGAGATGTGGATGATAGGAAGAGTACAAGTGGAGGAGCATTCTTTTTGGGAAAAAGATTGGTTTCTTGGCTAAGCAAGAAACAAGAGGCAATATCCCTATCTACAACTGAAGCAGAATACATTGCAGTAGTAGGTAGTTGCACTCAAGTTCTGTGGATGAAGCAGATGCTAAGAGATATTCAAGTAGAATATAAGGAGCCTATCACAATTTTCTGTGATAATTCAAGTGCAATAAGTATTTCTAAGAATCCAGTGTTGCATTCTAAGACTAAGCATATACTATCAAGTTTCACTTTCTGAGAGAGCAAGTGAACAAGGATGAAGTCAGATTGGAGTATGTGCCCTCCAAGGATCAGATTGTAGATACCTTTACTAAACCTCTACCTAAGGACTCTTTTGAGTATCTCAGGGAGAAGTTAGGGGTTATTGCCCCTCTGGTGATGAACTAAGGTGCACTGATGTGCATCAGTCTATTGAGCATCACAGTCACATCTTGTGATACGGATTGATGTTGGGGAGCTGCTACTCAAGGGGAGCAGCAGGTATGAGTCTGAGGTGGTGAAATTACAAGTATGAGCCCTTTGCCATTGATGTCAAAGGGGGAGAGAAGACATGTGAAAAACAAGTGGTTGCTGATCAAAGGGGGAGCAGTAAAGGGAAAGAAGACATGTGAATGGTTGCTGTTGACAGGGGGAGTTGTGATAGTAAGGAGAAGTTCTTATCTTGATGGTTTTTCACATCATATGTTGCCATCAATGACAAAGGGGGAGATTGTTGCAAGTATGGGTTTAACCAGTGTTGTCATTGATGTCAACATACTCATGTTGCATTAATAAGAAGAACTGGATGAGCTGTGTGCTGAGGATATTGAGAAAATTAGTCTCAATAAGGAACAGTGAAGAACAGTGATGACAACAAGGTAAAAGTCCAAGTTAGGTTGAGGATCAGAGGATACGGTTTAAAGGGTTTGTAGATATAAGTCTTGAGATGCTCCAGTCAAGTTTTCGGAGGTTCACATGAAGATCTGAAGAAGTTACGGTCGTTCAAGTAGAACCGGCTCCGGCAGGTGTCCAGAGGTGATAGAGTGACACAGATAGGTCCGGTGAGGTCCGATAATGCATTATACCATTCTGCAGATCTGAGGGAGTGTTGAGGATGTCCCTGTGAAGTATCAAATAGATTGGTTCATGGTTTGAAGGTTTGGAAGAGCCTATTCATTTGTGACAGTGATGACAGACTGTGTTCTTGAAGCTCCAGATGAAGGAGAGAAGAATTCCAGTAGGATGATGAAGTGCAGATGTTCTTGGTGATTCAGGGAAGGTTATGATGATCATTGGATCATGTCCAATTCATGTTGGTGGTCCACATTGAAGTTAGAGTTTGCATTTGAAGAATAACCACTGGATATTGGTGTTCTTCTTGAGACTGGCCGACCAGATATATTACACATCTTGCGAATGTTCTTGTAGGTGTTTGCCGACTTAGATGATTGTTCCTAAGTCGATGCCTTGTATAAATAAGGGATTGTGAAGTCATTTTGAAGTGTGTCTTGTGGTGATGAGTGTGTGGTAGCGAGGAGAAGTGTGAAAGGCAGAGCAGAAGTTTTTGGGCTTTAATGGAACTGATTCAAGCATGGTGAAGATGCTATTTTCCAGTTCATAAAGGTGATACTTATTTCTTTGTAGATAGTATGTCTCTTGTAGGTAGTGAGCCTCTTGTGAGTAGTGTGCTCAGGTAGTGAGCCCTAATTGGCATGTGCCATTTGTTCTGTTCTATTCTTCTAACAGAGAATACATTCTTGGGTTAATCACCCCGTGGTTTTTCCCTTAACCGGGTTTTCCACGTCAAAATCTTGGTGTCTTATGTGTTGATATGTTTCTGCTTTTGATTTGAATGCATTATGGTTCATGATTAATATTCTACTAATCACTAAAGAAGATTCAAGTGTTTAATTTGAGAAAGTTTTGCACAACTGATTGACCCCCCCTCTCAGTTGTGTGCCCTAAGTCTAACAAAGACACCTATGGAGGCATGGTTGGGAAAAAAGTCCTCACTAAGACATCTTCAAGTCATTGGTTGTGAGGCATATGCACATGTGCCTAGGGAGAAATATTCAAAGCTAGAGAACAAGGTTGCAAAATGTATCTTCATTGGATATGGTATTGGTGTGAAAGGGTGTATACTTAGGGATCTTGTGGCTGTGAGAGTTTTGTATAGAAAAAGTGTTATCCTTAGAGAAGTCAAGCCTTCTTCCATAGTATTGCAACCATAGAAGGATGGAAAGAAATATGTGGTTCAATAAAATACACTTGATAAATGGCCCTAACAAAAGACACTTGATCAAGTGTCAGATTGATGAATCAGGTATGGATATTGTGCTATTACAAGGGACAAAGTTTTCTCTTCAACTTGGGCCGAGGATCTTTTTTCAAAATGGAACAAGCGGAGTTTTCTTTATGTAGCTACTTCTAGAGCTTTAAGAGGTCTAGTAATTCTTTGGTATAAGATTAGGGTGGATATTTTTGAATGTTTTAATACCCAAAATTGGATGTTGGTCAGAGTTAAGAGTAAAGATCTAACTTTTTGGCTATTTAATATGTATGGGTTAGCTTTAATGGTGGGAAAGAAAAAATTATGGGATTCTTTAACTTCTGTTACGTATAACATCAAGGAGGAAAAACTCATTTTAGGGGGTGACTTCAATGTTGTTCTGAATCTAGAAGAGAAATTTGGGGGTATAATACCTCCTGCGAAAACAATGACAGATTTTTCTACTTTCATTCATGATAATTGTTTGTTATATCCTCCTCCCATAAATGGTAAATTTACTTGGACAAATAGGAGAAGCAATTTTCTACTCATTGCAGAAATACTTGACAGGTTTCTCCTCTCAGCTGATTGGCTTGAAATTAATTATTCATTTCACTCTTCCATTTTACCTTTTTCAGGTTCTGATCACTTCCCTATCTCCTTGGAGGTGAAATCCATGCAAACATCTAATCCTTTTAAGAGATCATTCAAACAGGAGGCTCTATGGTTTAGGTTAGTTTTCTCCCTCTACTTAAGCAATGGTGGGCTTCTTTCCCTTCATAGCTCGTTCAAGAATGTACCAAATCTGCAAAAATTTGTAACTCTTGAAACATAAAATCCAAGAATGGAATAGGGTGCACTTCAAGAACATTTTTGTCTAGAAAGCTTAATTGTTGAATCTTTTAGAGTCAATTAACTCTTAGGTTATTCAGTTTGGTATGAATAAGGATTTGTTTGATCAGCATAAATCCCTTCAATAGGAACTTGAGGAAGTTTTAGCTAGGGAAGAGCTTTACTGGAGACATAAATCTAGAAAGGTGTGGTTACATGAAGGACATATGAATACCAAGTTTTTCCATGCTTCCACTAAAATTAGAAGACAACAGAATAAGATACATTTTGTGAAAACTTCAGATGGTATCACATTGACTAATCAATCTCTCATTCATAAAGAGTTAGTTAATTTTTTCTCAAATCTCCTTTCTAATAATGGTGATTTTATAGATAATGTTTCCTCATATTGTATATTGGACAGTATCCCAAATTTGGTTTCACCAGAAGATAATGCAATGTTACTAAAGGAGTTTACCCTAGAGGAAGTTAAAGGGGCCTGATGGTTATACACCCCTCTTCTTCCAAAAGTGTTGGGATTTCATTGGGAGGGACATCTAGTTAGCCCTTGACGAATCTCATCGAAACATATCTATTAAAAGAGATGAATACCACCTTCATTGCTTTGATCCCTAAGAAAAATTCACCTTGCTCTTTTTCTGAATACAAGCCTATCTCATTATGTAACACTCTGTATAATTTTTTTCAAAATCCACCACTTTGCGCTTAGCAACCATTATTCTAAACATAATTTCAGAGGAACAAGGGGGCTTTGTCCCTGGTAGAGAAACCATTGAAGGGGCTCTGGTTGCACATGAGGTACTTCATTCGATTCAAACTCACAATTTTCCTGCAATGGTCATGAAATTAGATATGATGAAAGCATATGATAAGGTTTCATGGAAATTCCTTATGTAGGTCCTCAATAAATTTGGTTTTTCCCAAAAGTGGTGTAAATGGATTTTTTTCTTGTATTTCAAGGGTCAAGTTTTCAGTTTTAATAAATGGGCGTGCTTCTCATTTTTTTCACTCCTCTCAGGGTGTGAGATAGGGAAACCCTCTCTCTCCTTTTCTTTTCATAATTATGATAGAATCTCTTAGTAGATATATCTTGGTTTAGAACACTAAACATAATTGGAAAGGTATTTAGATTCCTAGGTTTCCTTCTGCTATCGCACATACTCTTTATGCTGATGCCACTCTTTTATTTGGTTTCCCCTTAGTTTCAGAAGCTAGATGTATACAAAGAACTATTTCTTTGTATTGTGAAGTATTAGGGCAATGTCTAAATCCAACTAAATCCAAAATTTTGTTTCTTAATACTAGTCATGGAGTTCAAATTCATATCACTTCTATTTTGGGTTTCAAATTTGAATCTCTTCCTTGTTGATATCTTGGGATCCCCCTCTTCTTTGGTGTTCATAAGAAGGATTTTTGGATAAAGATTGTTCAAGCAATTCATAAGAAGGTTTCTTCTTGGAAGGGTAGTGTTGATGATGATGTTAGTCATAAAAACAAGAAATAAAAGTTACACAACAAACCTTTATTTATCTTGAAAGATACGATAAATTTAGAATGAATTTATGATCCCAAGTCTTTGTGCATTAGTTCATAATGATTTGATGTTACTTAGAGGTTGATGTGTGTTGCTATTAATCAGTTTGGGGCCTTACGTACTTCAATAATTTCTACAAAGTTCTTCAATATTTCTTCAAATATCCTATCATTTATGCTTGCTCTACACAAATCTTCAATAATTTTGTCAAATCTTACTCTGCCAAGTTAGGATTTAAGCAAATAGACATTAATTTGATCCTAACTTTGAGTAATTTACTGGAATTTGTCTATGATTTAGATTAATTCTGAATATATTTCTAGACTTTAATTAGTTCTTCTAATATTTTCTCTATATGAACTAATATTTACTATTGTACTTCAAATTAGTTCAAATAATGTACTTCACAGTAGGTATTTCACTAATACTTATGATAATTTGCATGAAATGCATCAATATTTGCTATAATTCACTGTATATGCTTCAAATCTGTCACTATTTAGCATATATTTACTGTATTTGCTTATGATTCATCACTATTTCTCAATATTTGCATGATATTTTCAATACGACATGCTATTTGCTTAAATATGCTAAGGATATTCAATTATCTATGTTAATTCAACATATTCTATCTATATCTGCTTGCTATTTATCATTATTTGCATCTCTGATGTGATGATTCATGAAAATGAAATAAAATAGAATGGAAAGCATCTAAATTCTAAATTAACTAAAATTAATGAAGTTTGATCAATGATCCACATGCAATTTTGATACTTTCATGAAAAGGAGATAAAACCAAACCATGCTTTCCCCAGGACAGTCCACAATTAGGCATGACAGGTGCAAATGTTCAAAGGAAAAGGAATGATGACAACATGTACTAGTTGAATGCACCTCTATTGAGTGCAACAATTCACAGTAACATATCAAGAAATCATTCACTAGACTACTCAAGATATACGATTAGGAAGTAATCTAAGTCTCCATTCTCATTAAGTATGTTGAAAACATGCACATATACAAATGATCTTGAGAGAGAACCACGGGGAATCACAAAGTTACAAAATTATATACTAAGTGTTCACAAGTTCATCAATTCAATCTCAATTGAGCTTCCAATGCTTTACAAATGACAATCCATCTCCTTTTATAGAATAAGGATAGGATTTAGTTATAACAATCCAATGGTGAAGATCCAACCATAACAATCAATGGTGGCCATTTGAGAGCGGCACATGGGTGACATCAGCATCCTGACAGTTGGACTTTGGAAGATCCTCAACATATTCCCTCCTCCAGAAAACTCAACTTCAAATTGGTTGCACTTTCAATTTCCTGCCATAGAAAAACAATTAAATTCATCAAATACCAATACCTTTGCAAAATTAATGTCCATTCACATTTTTAATGTTTTTGAATAGTGCCTTGATTTTTTTCCTAATTTCAAAAAATAGTTTCTGGGTGTTGTTCCCCTCATCTCAAGCTTTCTGGATCATTTTGAATTTTTGAATTTTGTTAAGGAATGAAGGAGATATCACTATTTTAGTGAATATGCAGATGAATAGGGGATATCATGATACCCAGTTGGTCAAAATATCTAGTTGACCAAATGTCTGGTTGACTAAATGTCCTGTTGGGAATGTCAGGATATCCAGACCTTTGGGAATGTCAAGATATTAAGTTGGGCGAAATATTTTGACCTTTTGGAATGTGCGGACATTAAGATGGGCAAAATGTCCATATGACCAAAAATTCAAATTTTGACAAAAGATTTCTGGGTTTTGTTCCTCGCATTGCAAGGTTTCTAGATCATTTTGAATTTTTGGATTTTGTTAAGTAACAAGAGAGATATCATGATTTTAGTGAAATGTCCATATGGATATGGATATTTGGAAATATCTAGTTATTAAGTTAATGTCTAGATATCCTGATGGGCGAAATATCCTAATGACCAAAATTTTGAATTTCAAATTTCAAACAACGGTTTTTGGGTTTTGTTCCCCTTGTCTCAAGCTTTTTGGATCATTTTGAATTTTTAAATTTTGTTAAGAAATGAGAGAGATATCATGATTTTAGTGAAATATCCATATGGATATGGATATTAGGAAATATCTGGATATTAAGTTAATGTCCAGATACCCTAATGACCATTTGACCAAACTTTGACGGGGAATAACTTCTTTGTCTTGACAAATTTCAACATGAGCCAAAAGGCAAAGTTGCTTAGAATTTGATTCTCTATCCATCCACGTTCTTAGATGACATAGGTACATAATACAAAATTTCATCAGGATCTGGATATCCGGATGTCCAGTTGACTAGAACTTTGACCAGACATAACTTGCTCATCTTAAGGAATTTCAACATGATGTAAAAGGAAAAGTTGTTTAGAATTTAATTCTCTATACATCCATGGTCTTAGATGAGATAGGTACATAATACAAAATTTCATCAGGATTTGGATGTGGATCTAGATATCTAGATGTCTAGTTGACCATAACTTTGACCAGCCATAACTTATTCATTTTAAGGAATTTCAACATGATGTAAAAGACAAAGATGTTTAGAATTTGATTCTCTATCCATTGATGAACTTTGTAAGGAGATATACTGAATTAGAATTTTGACTTAGATTGTGACCTGACATTTTACCATACCGCCCAAAGTGAGAAAACACACAAGCAAAGCAAAAAAAGTTGGGTCCTCATTTTGATAAGGTAAAATGGGGCGTGTTGTGAGACCACACAATAGATAGGTTGTTAACCTTTGCAGGGAGAATTGCTTTAATCAAATTAGTTTTGTCAGCTATCCTAGTGTGTATGATGTTAGTTCTTAAAATGCCCAAAGGTATTGTTCATGATGTTGAAATATCTTTAAGAGATTTTCTATGGAAAGGAAGCCTAGAAAAGGAAAGGAAGATTGCATTAGTTGCATGGGAGAAAATATGTACATCTATACATAGAGGAGGGATAGTAATACATAATATTGAAGCCCATAATATGGTTTTGGGAGCTAAGTTGGCTTGGAACCTCTATGCTAAACCTCAATCCAAATGGTGTAAAATAATCAACATAAATATATGGATTTTCTTGCCCCTGAGAGAGTTTTTACTGTTTCAAATCCCCCATTAGGATCCAAGATGTGGAATTTTCTTATAAATTGCAGGGATGTCATTCTTCGTCAGTTGTCTTGGGTGATACATAATGGTCATAAGGCTTCTTTTTGGAATGATACCTGGAATGACCACCCCCCTTTGGTTCAGTTCCCAGGTCTTAAGCAAGCACAATTAGTTCTTTCTCAATTATGGAGTACCAAACTGAAAGATTTTTGTTATCTATCTACTAATTATGTTCTCCCTATAGTAAAATGGAAAGATTTTTAGGGTTTTCCTTTTCCTCTGGATCAGAAAGTTTTGCTTGCATCTATTTTGGACAACAAAAAAATTTCCTTCTCAGGTAAGGATGATGAACTAGTTTGGACTTTTTCTAAAATAGGTCAGTATTCAGTTAAGGAAGGTTACAAGTCTTTTATTCAAGTTGGTAATTCTAGTTCAAACAATTGGCCTCATATACTATGTTGGAACAAATCTTGTTTGCCTAAAGATGGAGCCTTTTCTTGACTTACTCTTAATAATAAGATTCTTACAAGTCAAAGTTTGAAGAAATTGTCGAATCTTTTAATTGTCTTCTATGCGGTAAGGAGGAAGAGAATACTGATCATCTAATTGTTTCCTATCCTTTTGCCTCAAAGTGTTGGCACTGGTTGCGTTGAAATTGAGTTGGTTTTCTTCTTTACTTAATACTCTTCAAGAGATTTTTTGTAGCTGGCCCTTATTGTTCAAAGATTTGACTTTCTTAGCTCTCTATGGGTTTCATCTCCTTCAATAATAGTATGGAGTATTTGGCTAGAAAGAAACATGAGGGTTTTCAGAAAAGAGTGTAGAAGCGTTGACAAGATTCTTCCCACTATTGAATATTCTATTTCTAAAGTTGTTATGTCTCACCTCTGAAAATCAGGGATTTCAAACCTTTCCTTTTATTCAAGTGGGACTCTTTAATTATATCTAAGTGGAAATTCTTAAGCTCCCCCTCTTCCACTTGCTATCAAAACACAAAGTAAGTTGACAAAAGTTAGATTGTTTGGGTTCCTACAAATGAGTCACTTATTAAACTTAACTTTGATGGCAATACAAGAGAGAACCTAGGTTCTTTAGCTGTGGGATGTGTTTTAAGGAACTCTTCAAACAAGGTCATAGTTTCTCTTTTTAAGCTTATTTCTGAGGGGACTAATAATCAGACAGAAGCTACAAATTTAGTTGAAGGCTTGAGATTAGCTAGAAGGGAAAATATTTGAAGAATTTGCATCGAGGGGGATTCTTTGAATATAATTAATGTTCTTAAAAGTAAAATCTCTTTAAATTGGAGAATCCATTATATCCTATAGGAAGCTTGGCATTTACTTGAGCAATTCAAATATTTTAAGATCCTTCATTGTTATCGGGAAGCCAATGGTTTAGCTGACGGGCTGGCAAATTTAGCTCTTGATCAAAAGTCCAAACTTTTGGAATTTGATGGTGTGACAATTGGAAATTTCCCTCATATTTTCTCCATTATGGAAAGGGAAAAAATAAAATAAGTGGCTTTATTGCCACATGTTTTTAGACTGACGTTTCACTTATTTGGTTGTAGGAGATTATGTAAGAATGTTGTGGCAAATTTAGTTCATCTCCATCTTATCATTCAAATGATGTCACTTTTGGAGTTAATTGTACCCAGTGGCAAGCTGCTCTAATCATTTCCATATCTCTTCCCCCGTACTTCATATCCTTTCCCAAGGATGGTTGATGTGCTAAGTTAAATGTTTTTGTGCCGACATGACTGGTCCATCATCATCTTCAACTCCTTGAGGGTTTCTATTTATTAGCACTCTCTGCTTAGTTTTTCACATAAATTTCATTTGAAGCTACTATGGAGAGATAGATCAACAAGAGAGTGAATCTCCTTGTGCAAAAATGGGAGCGCCTGTTCTTTGGAAGTGTAGACATTGATTCTATGGCATCAATCTTTATAGTTGACAATGTCAATGTCGAAGATGCCTTGCGAGAGATTATTGGTAGAGATATTTTGGATGCGCATCCCCAAACCCTTTATCCATCCCATATTTTATCTACATTTGCTTCAAATGTCATGGACCTTCTGCAAGATGGTAACTTGGTAAGGGTTTTGATTATTAAATATGCACATGAATTCTTGTTTACGGAGGACTCATTAAATGATGCTCTTCATGGGTATGATCTATTTAAATCTAGAGCTCTAGTTGGGGGTTTATTCACTCATTGCCAAATTAGTCACTTTCCAGCCTTCAATTGTATTTTCAATGCTCTACAACATGGTCTTCAAAATGAATGTGAGGTGACTATGCCGAATTCCGTACGATCCCATAAGGATGAATTTGGTGTGGCTATGGCAGATAGAATTGAGGATAAATTCCATTCCATTCTCTTCCTTCTTTAACATCAACCTCAAGTTCCATTGCCACCGAGAGATGCATTTGAAGAGAATGTAGTTGTTAATGTTGAAGCCCATTTTGGTCTGATAATTGATGTTAATGAACCCCCTGTCTAATGGCTAACTAGCCTTTCCATTTTTTGTTTTTTGGCTGTGTATTTGTAAAAATGATGTATGGGTTCCCCATTTGTTGATGGGTGTTTTTGTAACTAGTTTATGGTTCACCATATCGATTATGTTATATCTATATATCATGGTGATCCGATAGTAGTTTTTTTGACAGGCTTGCTCACTAGTACAAGATGTGTGGAAGCCTTATGGCTGCTTTGTTATCTTTTTAATATTAATATATATACTTTTAGATTCTCTGCACCTTTTTCCCCAAAAATGAAGTCTTTAGTTAGTTTAAAGAGTTTAAGGTTCTTCTGGAAAATTAGACTAGTAAAAAGATTAATTGTTTGAGGACTGAAAATGGCAATGAGTTTTTTTAGGTAGATTTTGATAGATTTTGTAAAGATTATGGAATAGAAAGGTACAAGACAACTCCATATACCACTCAGAAAAATGAAGTTGCAGAAAGAATGAACAAAATGTTGATGGAGAGGGCTAGGAGTATGTTTAGTGGGGCTAGGCTAGAACAAATTTTTTGGGAAGAAGCAGTTGACATAGCTTGTTACCTTGGTAATAGGTTTTCTACATTATCTCTTGTTAAAAAGACACCTATGAAGATGTGGTCAGAAAAAAATCCCTCACTAAGACATCTTTGAGTCTTTTGTTGTAAGGCATAAACACATGTGCCTAGGGAGAAGTCGTCAAAGCTAGAGTACAAGGTTGTAAAATGTATCATCATTGGATATGGTGTTGGTGTGAAAGGGTACAAGCTTTGGGATCATATGGTCGAGAGAGTTTATATAGAAAAAGTGTTATCTTTAGAGAATTCAAGCCTTCTTCCATAATATTGTGCTAAAGAAGGATGGAAAGAAAGATGTGGTTCGACTAACCCCAAAGACTAACAAGGTTGAACTAGAAGCCCATGAAAGACCTAAAGAGGAGGAGAGGTAAGATAGTTTAGAGAGTTCCAAAGAAGAGATAGAACCTCCAGCTCAATCATTGAGGAGGTTCACTCGACAAAGGTAGCAACTAGATAGGTACACTCTTCCTAATTGGAGATGTATTTTTTCTTTGATTACTAACACTGATGAGCCTAGGACTATAAAGGAGGCTATGGGTATGATGATCTAGATTCTTGAAAAGTAGCCATGGAAGAAAATATGGTTGCATTAAAGAAAAATGATACATGGGATCTAGTTCCTTTTCCTGATGGACATAAACCCATTGGATGCAATGGGTGCTAAAGAAGAAAGTCAATTTAGATAGTAGTGTTGAGAACTTGTACAAGGCGATATTAGTTGCAAAGGGTTATTCCCAAGTTGAAGGAATTGATTATGGTGATATTTTCTCTCCAGTTGCTAATATGACATCTATTCAATTTCTATTATCATGTGTTGCCACATATGGTCTTGAGGTTGAGAAAATGAATGTGAAGATAGTTTTCCTTCATGGTGATTCAGGGAAAAAGACTTATATAACACAAAAAGAGCTTGACATTGAGAAAGGTAAAGAACATTTGGCTTGTAAGTTGAAAAATCTTTGTATGGCCTTCAACAATCTCCTAGGATGTGGTACCAAAAGTTTGATTATTTTGTATTTAGAGTGGGATTTATGAGATCCAAATTAGATCATTGCATCTACTATAAGATGGATGGTGATAGCATTCTCATTATTGCATTATATGTTGATGATATGCTATTTTTTGGTAATGGGAAGGGTTTGATTTATGAATTGAAGTCTCAACTTTTAGCACAATTTGAGATGAAATACTTAGGGGAAGATAGGTACATCTTAGGGATGGAGATCAAAAGAGATAGAGAAAATATAAAACTTAAATGTTAGGCCAAAGTAAGTATGTGAACTTAGTGTTGGAGAGGTTCAACATGTCATCTTGCAGGCCATTGTGTGTTCTAGTTATGATTGAGACAAAGTTATCAGTTGTGGAGTGTCCAAATTCTCCTAGTGAGATGGAGGATATGATCAAAGTACCTTATGCTAGTGTTGTTGAAATTTTTATGTATGCCATGGTTTGTACAAGACCAGACATTTCCCAAGCAATGGAAGTCCTTAGTCATTTCATAGCTAATCTTGGATGAGTACATTGGGATGTAGTGAAGAGGGTCTTTAGATATTTGTGGAGTACTTCCAAGTATTCTATTTTGTTATCATGGTTATCCTACAAGAACCTAGAATTTAGTGTGTATTCACGAATATGTGGATTTTGATTGGGTTGGTGATATTGACAGTAGGAGATCCACTAGTTGATATGTTTTCACTATGTTTGGTGGTGCAATTAGTTGGATGAGTAAGTGATAGGTTGTGATTGTTTTGTCCACTATAGAAGTAGATTACATGGAATCTACTCATTCTTGTAAGGAATCCATATAGCTTAAGTGATTGTGTTCAGATGTTGGGCTAGACATAGGAGCCATTATAGTTCATTGTGATAATTAGAGTGACATATGTCTGACAAAGAACCCAACCTTCATGCAAGGACAAAGCACATTTATGTCTAGTATCATTTTGTTCATGATATGGTAGATGATGAAAAGGTGATGCTAGATAAGGTTGACACTTTGTTGAATGTTTCAGATTCATTGACAAAGCTAGTGAGCACATACAAGTTTAGGTGATGCAGTGAGTCTATGGGCCTCTTGGTCCCTAGCAGTTAGATTTTAGTGTTGGTAAGTTTCCCCTTTTCTATTTCAAGGTGTTCAACAAGTGGGAGAATGTTAGGAAAGGTGTATCAACCTTGCACCTAATGGTAAGATTACAAATAGTGATATTTTTAGGTTAAATAATAGAAAAATTCAATTTCTAGGCTATAGATTTGGTTTTTAGAAAAATTAAAAATTTTGGGTTGTTTGGAACTAGTTCCTTGGTTCTTGTCATGTGGACCTCTTTGATATCTAAAATTTTAAAAAAGGTCCCAATTGTCCTCTTCAATCAAAATTTATGGCTTGTAAAAGTTGGGCCTCCTACATTAGAAATGTAAAAACATCAACATATAAAAGAGTTGTATAGGGGAGTTACACTAGTTGACCAACATGTCATAAAACATCTTTGTATGGGGATAATGGAGCCAAAAGTAAGCACCCAATTTGGTGAGTGGATTATAATGAGGTTATGATAGGTGGAAGGAATATACTATTTTTAGCTTGTGGACTCATATTGGAATTTGGGTGTTGTATTTCTAACTAAGGATTTGTGTGCCACTGTTTTGGGTGGTTATAACTCATGGTTTTATAATTACTATTTTATAGTTTCATGTATTATATCTCCTATTTTGGGTGCTTGAGATGGAGGTTTGATAGTGAGTTTTGTAGGTATTGTTATGTTGTCAGAATTCCTCCAAATCTCTGTTTGGTGATACTCCTGTGAAGGCTTGATCTACAAGTGTATTGTAACTGTGTTGTCTACTAAATAATACATTTGAGCTACATTAGAGTGTGGAGTTTTTCTCTTGAAAGGGTTTTCCCCATGTGCACTTGTGTTATGGTATATTGTTTATTTTAAGTTTATATGTGTTTCTAGTTTCTGTAATTGTTAAAAGATTGAAATTTGCACTACACTCTCCTTAGAAGTTTACTGTAGGAAGCAATTCCATGTACCTTTCTTCATTTAAAATCAAAATCAAAAGTCAACCAAATGCATCAAGTTGCACAATGTCCTCAACCCTAATCAAATCCCACATCAAACACCCCAAGGTCCTTGGCCTCAATCAATCTTGTCATTAAGCTATGTGAAGTCTTAGACCTCATCTAAATATATCAAGGATACCCTTTTTAAGAATAAGATGATGATAGTCTTGTAGATCAAAATGAACATATCGAGGATACCCTTGAGGACATTTCAAGAAATCTTTGCATAAGCTTTAATCGACAAACCATGAGCCATCAAGAACTAGCTAGCATTAGATATCCCATAAATCCTAATTGAATATATATGTTGGTCATCCTTATGGTACCTTTGACAAGGGAAACACCACTCTAACTCAAGGTCCTCATCGCCAATCTATAGCTCAAATCTTGACCTTGTGAGAGTTCCTTGTAGCCTCCACCTCCTATACACATCCTCCATCCTCTAAATCTTTGTAATTCAAGAATACCATCCACAATCCAATCCCACTCTATACAACTATTGGTGTAAAATTATATTTACACTTTAGCATAAGTTTATTAGGGATAATCTTCTCAGGATAATATTTCTTTTATTATACTTGAGAGCTCTATGACATGTGTCATAAGCTTTCCTTTCCCACTTTGTCTATTCTTGGAAAGTGTGGTTGTATTTATTTGTATTATTCCTTTGTGAATAATCAGTGCACATGGAAGTATTGATTGCAATTTTTTCCTCTGGTATTTCTTTTTGAAGCATCTCTCTTTGTAGAAGAAATCTTGTAGATGATTCATGGAATCTAACATGGTATCAAAGCACAGATCTGTCAACTTCTTCTCAAATTTAAGATAGTTTTAGCCATGAGGTCATGATCGATGCTTCCTGGTGTGAAAAAAACCTCACAAATGAGTCCAAAAGGCATCAAAACCTGAGGATTACCTATCCAAACATCAAAATCAAATTTTGGAAAATTTTAGGAAAAATATTTTTGGAGTTTGATTTTTGTTTGTGTGTAAACTTCGTACATTCATACGAAATCCATACAACAATATGAATCCATACCTCATTATACCATCATATGCTACCCTTGTATCATTTGACTCTTTGGCTTTCATCTAGCAGAGATTGGATTTGCATGGTGGTTCTTGCGTATGTACGGTGAGTTTCTGGTTAGCACCTGTGGTAAAAAAAATTATAGTTTACTATTTTTACATAGTGGTATTTAACCACAGGTTAGGGCAATTTCCTAGCTGCCAGTTTCTTGTATTTGACAATCCCTATGAAATTTTCTAGTGGTTATAAGTGTTTCATGGTGGGCAAAATGAACTTTGGCATTTTTTGGGGTGCACAAGAAGTTTGAACCTCTACACTTGGACATATGATAAGACCCACCCTTGGTCATGGCCAACCAAAGGGGGCTTAACCCTAAGTGCCACCTTTGCTAGGGAGCCACTAGCAGATTCTACCAAATCATTGTTGTTTCCCCTCTACTGCCCATCCACCACTGCCACAGGTCACCGTCTCCTCTATTTTGCTAGCACAGTGCTACTCCACTAGCTAACCACCAATCCACCGCTCAATAGCCAACAAGGGGCCACCTCTAGCCTTATTTGCATGTGTAAGGGGGAATTTTTTCTTTTGGCCATATCTCAAGGATACGAAGTTAGTTTTCCACAAATGAATAGGCGTAGAAAACTCGCTTTTGTGCTCTATCCATTGGTGCTAGTCATTTTTCTAGATTATGTTGTTGGTTCATTTTATTGTAGGTTGAAGTCTAGGCATCTTTTTTGTCTTCTAAGCTCATAACTTCCACCTAGAATCTCTAATTTTCATGATCAAATAGGCATTGGAAAGGTATCGAGGATCAAAGATTCAACCCTAGGTTTATTTTATTCAGTTTGTTAGTTTTACACTTCCTAATTAATAACTTCGACATACTAGCACCTAGAGAAGTTCTATTTTTGGGTGGGATTCATCTTTGCTTCATCATTTATGCACTTTAATTTTGCTATTTAATCATGTCCCCTAGTTTATGGAAATTAAAATGTGATTATTGTGGGAAGAAAAGGCATACAATAGATGAATGCATGTAGAAGAATATTGATGATTTTAAATTGGTAATTGAGCTTAATCAATTAAAATAGTTTTGCATTGCCAATGAAATTAGTTTTCCATATTCTTTTAACCCAACATGTATAGACATTTCTCCATCATATCCTATTGCTACATTAGATACTAGAGTTGCTTCTTCGAGAGTTTCTAGTGATTCTTTGTAGTAGGATGATTTCAATTTTCTAGATCTGCTTTATTGGGACACATATATACTAGACTTATCATCCTTGTTTGTAAAGTCCTAGATTGTAGATTTAGAGGACCACATTGAGGACATCTATCTTCTATTTGATGTCATCTCAGATGGAGTTGCATCACCACAATATTCTTCTTTGGAGATTGTTCTTCATCCTCTTATTAAGTCATAGTTTCATAGTGGATTAGAGATCTTTGAGAAGTTTTTGGGAGATTCATTATTGTTTTTGGATCATGTGCAAAGTTTAGATACATTCATCCTTCTTCCTACATATTCCTATCCAAAATGGGAAGCTAATTTGTACACATCTGTAGTTCTATTTCTTCCCAAGGGGAGGAATTTTGTTCAACATTCATGGATCTTCATCATCCTCTAGTATTAAGCATATACCAACACTATAGGAGTCATCTTGAGGAGTAGCTGCATGGTCTCTCTTCTCATTTATGTTTTGGGAGGGAGTATTTCCTTGCATGGAGTTTCACCCTTCTCACTTCTGGAGGTGTCTCTAGACTTTCTCTACATCCTCTCTTATGGGCAGGTTGTACATATTTGGTGTTTTCTCTCTTTTGGAGAGGAGTTTTCTCCTATTGGGTTTTTCTCCTTTTCTCTAGTTATGAGAGATCTTTATCTATAAATAGGTACTTGATCTGACCTTGTTGCCAGGAGCCATCTTTCCTTTTATCTTGTGTCTAACCTCCTAAAGTTGCACTTATGGGGGGTTGGTGTAAAATTATAATTACACTTTAGCATAAGTTTGTTAGGGAGAATCTTCTTAGGATAATATTTCCTTTATTGTACTTGAGATCTCTGTGACATACACAATTGTGATAGATTTCCTCCAAGGACTACTCACACAAAATCCTAAACACAATAATGAGAACAAAGTTGTAGAGTCATGAAACCTTGTTAATCCAATGCCATCCAACTTGAGAAAATCCAAGTGTATTATTGACAATGTGGTTATTAACCTAAAGCCTATCAAGAACATTCAAAATCCTAAGGCACTCATCCCCACAAGTCTACCTATGTTACAAAATAAGTGTCAACCTTTCCAAAGGTCCATCAAATCTATCAAATCTAAAATCCATAAGCATCAAATATGGTGTAGTCATTATGGAGGGTCCAAAAATTAGACTATCCAACCATGCAAATAGAGTAAACACAACAGAAACAACACAATAACAGAATGTAATGGAAGATTCATATGCTCAATTTATCAAATAATTACAATGCTTATATGTCGGCAACATGCGGGCTACAATCAATGGGCTCACAGGCCTGCTTTTTGGGTTACAACATACATGAATGATATGGCATTGAAGTGCCTCCAGAAAAGAACTATCTACCTATTCTATCATATCAACTAACTGAACTACTACCTAATGCATCTAGGAGATGATATATATCATCCTCCAGCTCATAGAATCCTTTGTGTTGACCTTAAGAGGTCTCAAACTCCAATGAGTGATGAAACGTGTAGAAGACATGTAGGTCAGCCTACAACTCTTGGCAATGCTCCATAAATGAATGCAACATGGTGTGGATCTCCACAAAGGTCTATCTGATCCCAATTTGCCTTGTTTGATGTTCCATTTGGCTCCTTAAGTCACGTAAGTGCTCCACAAACCCTTGTATGATCATGTTGACTGATGAATGCTCTATTCTATGAATACTAATGATCTTCTGATAGCAATATCTCTCTGTAGACAAATCCAAATCTCTTGAAATCTGAGTATGATGTAGCTGACATGGCATAGAAGATAATTCCTACTTCGTGAGCTCTGAAATGAAGATGCGGTAGAATGTGGTAGAATATGCTGAACTACAAATGACTGAACTACAACTAAAATGCAAGAAAGAAAATATTTTTTTGGTTGATGCAAGATTTATCTTCAATCTGGAATGCTCCTGCATCAGACACCTAGGGTTGTTGAAAAAATGAGTCCCTCACTTTGCTAGGGCTAGAGGAAAACCAAGGCGGTCTACCTTAACCTAAGAAATCCATGATGAATCTTCTTCCAATATTCCTTTCCACTTAACCAAATACTCTTCATACTTCTTGCCTCTAGTACTGCATCCAAATCTACTATCTAAAATCTGCTCTACCTACTCTGATTGTTGTTGTTGTAACTGGTTCTTCAATGCATCTTCAAGATTGTCACTTGATTCTCCCTCATGATAATGATATAGATCTGCAATGTTGAATATAGGTGATATACCAAATGCCTTTGGTATCTCCACTTCATATGCATTTCTTGAATCAAACTTCTCAAGAATCTTACATGGTCCAAAATTCCTCATCTTTAGCTTGTTGTATGTACCCACTGGAAATCTATCCTGCCTTAGATATATCATAAATTCATCTCCAACTAAAAATTCCTTATGTCTCCTCTTCCCATCTCCTTTTTCCTTATACTTACTATTCATCTCCTCCAAATGCTTCCTGACCTGATTATGTACTATCTCCATGTATCTTGCAAATTCTTCTGCCTTTGGACTCCTTTTGTTTTCCATACTGATGTCTCTTAGTTCTGCTACTCCTCTAGGTTGTATTCCTATCACAACTTTAAATGGTGTCTTCCATGTACTTCTGTTCATTGAATTATTGTATGCAAACTCTGCTTGTGGTAGAATTATATCCCAATTTCTCACTTTATCTCCTACCAAAAATCTCAACAAGTTGCCCAAACTCCTATTTACGACTTCATTTTATCCATTTGTTTGTGGGTGAAATGCTAAACTGAACTTTAGGTCTATCTTCATCTTTTTCCACAATGTCCTCCAAAAATATCCAATAAATCTTGTATCCTTGTCTAAAACTATACTCTTAGGTAATCCATGCAATCTCACAATCTCCTTGAAAAATAGGTCAGCAACATGCACTGCATCATTTGTCTTCTTACAAGGAATGATATGTGCCATCTTTGAAAATCTGTCCAATACTACAAATATAGAATCATATCCCCTCTGGGTTCTTGGAAAACCTAATATGAAATCCATGCTTACATCTATTGGCAATATGTGTTGTCATTGATGTCAACACTCAGAATGAGGTTGGCTCTCAGTTTGTGATGTGGTTGATGTGAATGTTCATGTTGATGATATACCAGTGTAGTAACAGAGATGTAGTGATGATGCTGATGTTCAGTGATGTTCCTAATGTTCATGGTTGGTTGTTGATATTCATGGTTGGATGTCATGCCCTAATTAATGTCAAGTAAATTTGTATTGAGCATGTTTGTGGTCAACAAAGATGATTTCATGATGAAATATTAAGATGGGAATTAGAAGCATTAAGATGAATGATGATGTATTAAGATGGGAATTAGAATCTATGCTGAGGTTGAGAAGATGTTGCTGATGACCTGTGGCATGTCGTATGATCCTTCTTGTTGTTCCTAAGGATGTGTGTTTTTATATGAAGGTTCTGGGCTCCAGAAGTTGGTGAAGGTTTATGCTATAGATAGTTGCCTAGAAGACTACCTGGTAAATGCTTCGTATTTCTCCGTATTTGAAGATATGGTCTGATGAGACCATGATTTGTCTTGTTTTTATTTCTTTAATTACCTATTTCCCAAAGACATTTCTAGATTTATATATATCCTAATTATGTCTATGTTTATCCTTAAGATACTAAAGCATGAAGATGGTATATAATATGTTGTTAATTAATTGTGTGTGGATGATTGATTGTTCATGTAATATGTTAGTATTTTATGTTGATTTTAGTGATAGTGATGCATAAATACTATGTGGTGCACTAACGCCTCATGTAGCAAAAGTGTGGCTTCATATCATGAAGAACACTAGACAACCTGTAGCTGAAGGAGATGCTAATATCCACAGAAGATGATATAGGTACCTGCAGCCGAAAGGAAGAAGATCCTGAATTGACTGGGATGAGCCATCCATGACTCCATAATGATTATCCTTCAATGAATGATGCAATCCTAAACAATAAAGGAATCTAGAATGTGTTCTCTATTTTTTTTCTAAGTCATTGATTATTCCTCCTGAATAATGAAGAGATAGAGTTGCAGTAAGATTGTATTATCCATGCCGCCTTCATGTTAGTTAGTTTCCTATTTTGAGTTGAGTTGCTTTGTAATAAAGTCATTTTCCTATGATGAGGGATAACAGATAGTAATGACATTTATTGTTTAGTAGATTTATTTATATAGACAATGCTGATCTTAGTTAGATTAGATTAGATGAGATTAAATTTTGCTTCATACAGATTTGATAGAGATATAGTATCAGATCTTGTTGTATCATTGTTACTTTGCATTCAATAAAGGAATATGTGTTTTGAGTTCTGTTAATGACTGCAAAGATTCAATAGAGATTTAGCTAGATCTTGTGGGATCATATTCACTCAAGCTGGCCAGTTGAGGTACTATGTTTCTCCACCTTGTTCATATGTTCAGTGTATGAATTGTATGTTTATATAAATATGTGATTGATGTATGTTGTTGTGAGTAATGCAAAATAGTTTAACTTTGGTAATTTCTATTATTAAGTCCATTAAGTCAAGGTGATCACCAACTGAACCAATTGTCAGTTACTCTCTTACATAGAAGTTATAGAGAATCATTTGATTATTGATGTGTTAGATAAGTTTAGTTATTTTCCATTGTTCCTATTTACTTAAAGTATTGTATTTGCTTTATTAAGTTCCCTTACACAACCTCTAGGATAAAACTCAGGAATCCTTAACTGTACACATAGTACATGCATCATCCAAGAAGAATGACTCCCTAGTTTGACAATGTAAATGTAGCACGTTATATAACTAGTAGGTTGCTTGATATAGGATTTGTTGATTCGTTGAGTAGTTTGCATTCCCTTTCTACATCAATATATTGGTTAATAATGGAGCTCGACATTTTTGGCACCGTTACTAGGGATGGTGCTAAGGTTTAGAGTTTCTGAGTTCTTGTTGGTTTATGCTTGTACTTGCTTTAGTAGGACATAATATTTTCTTCTTCAGCATATAGGATTTCATAAGTGAGGTTAAAACAAGCAAAAAGCCAAAAGGATATCATCATACACTCTTTATGGAAGATGATTTGATAAGAAATATTGATGAGAATTGTACAACTGAAAGGAGAGATTGATGTTATCAGAGGCTTGGAGGATATCCAATAATCCCTTGTATACAGGAGCCTTTCTTGAAATTGAAGATCCAATACAGAGGCTAGAGGCATTAATTTCACATGAAGCAGAATTGACTAAGGATGTGCCTCCTGAGGTGTTCGCCAAGAGGAATGAGAATATTAGGGAAATGCAAGCTGAGTATGAAACTCCACTTTGCCATCTCTCCCCTTAGCCTACATGAGATATTAGCTTCTCAGTGGATACATCTATTTCAGAACAAGAAGAAATGGAGATTGGAGATGAAGGTATATAGGTGTTCAAACCCGTGATTGAAAAGTATGAACCCCCAATGGAAAGAGATGTGGTTGTGATGGAGTCTCCAGATGAATTTTTTGATGATGTGAGACATAGTTCCAATAAAAGATTTGTTTCTGATGATGATTTTGTCAAAACCCCTGAGTTCAAATCCTTTTTGTATGAATACAAAGGTAAAAAAATTAGAGAAAAGATTAAAGATGTCACCTCTGGAGTTGAAGCTTTAAAGGAGCTACAGGAAGAGATTAATAGAGAAATGGAAGCCATGACTCTAGAGAAAGGAAGAGCATTGCTAGAAGAGGCAAGTGTTATGTTGCTCTCAGGAAGGGATATGAGCTCTACCATTGTATTTGATAGCTTTCTAAAGAGTCAGGATAAGAAATTACAATTGAGCATTAAAGGGGTAGACAAAATATGCATTGGATCAGGTTATGATCCAGCTAATGCAACCTTGTTGATATGGGCCTTGTACCCATCAAATAAAAAACCTTTGGTTATTAATGATCCTAATAGGGCATTTGGCCATCTTTTGGTGCAACGAGTTGAGGACACTGATCCCATGGAAATTGTAGATTTGAATATTAATGTTGCAAGGTTCACAAAAGCCCAAATTGAAAGACCAGTAAAAACTAATAAAATGTATATGGCAAAGAATGAAAGACCGAGACAGGAGATTGCCAGCTAAAAAGATAAACTGCCATCTTCTTCAATTAGTTACTCCCCATGGTTGGAAGATGATAAAAAGATAGTAGAGGCCAGAGTTGAGATTTCTTATTGGAGACACAAAGATGAGAAGTTTTAGAAAAAGGGTAATCAATTAGAAATAGAAATAAAATCTATCAAATACAAAATGGTATTAGAATTAATAGAGAAAATATTTGAAAAGATGCTTGGAAATGCTGATAAGGTATGGGCAGTGCACAGTAGAACATATGCTACCTACCAAGAGCATAAAAGACTACATCTTAGGATGTTGGAAAAGGAGGAATTAATAGCCAAGGGAGATGTTGACAAACAAGTGTTTAAGAATTATGATGAACTAATTGACATACATGAAAAGTTTAATACTGTGTTAACACAAGATCTTGGTGATTTTGACCAACCCTTGGAATTGGCTTTTCCCAGTTTCTTTGATAATGAAGGAAATATAAAAGAATAGAGCATTTGGAAGAATGAACTAGCTTAGTTATTACCAGTGGCTCTTGACAAGGTCAATGATGAATCAAGGGTGATGGAAAATACACATGTGCAGTTAGAATGAATTTTCACTTTGGAAATCATTATGAAAGAGATCATCACTACCACAGATACTTATGCTACTCAAGAATATTTTGACCATCTTTCTAAAATTAACTTGTTCATTTGTTGAGAAATATAAGGAGTCAAAAGTTTTACATTAGCTCAATCTACACTCTTGGCTGATTAAAAAATGGAAGACAATGGTTAAGAAAGAAGCTAAAGAAGCTAGAAAATTTGGAGAATCTTTTTGACCCTCGTGATAAACTTGAAGTGAAATTTTGCCAATGCTCATTCAAGAATTTTTTAATGTTAGATTCAAAGGTTATACATGCAATAAAACACAATGAGGAAGAAGAAACAATAAACAATGCATATGAAAGAAATGAGATGTTAGTGGATGAAGCATATCAGATACTACATCATGGAGAGGGGAACTTTGCCAGGCCAATGGTCATAGGTTCCCTATGATCATTAACAGATTCAGGCATCTTGAATGTGTGGATTTCCATGTCTTTTCTTTATTTCTTAGTTATAAGTAACAATTAGTTATCTGAAAAGATGTGAGTTATGAAAAGTCACCTTGTTTTGGCCTGAAGCTTGTTGCTTCCCATATATAAGGGAAACCAAGGCCAAGTTAAAGGAATCATCACAATCATTATAATCATTAGCATATAACCATACTCATAGAGTGAAATACAGACACAACTTTTGATATGAAAATTTGAAGCAATATAATGAAGGAGAAAGTTTAAATTGGTGGTCCATTTTTTGGTGTTCCACTGTTCTGTTAATATTAATTCATATAAGTTGTCTTCTTGTCTCTATTATTCAAGTTAAGTATATCAAAATATATTTGATTTGTCAAGACACACTTGCTGCTTCTGTGTGATTTTCTTGATTGGTTTCTATGAGAATCGAATTAAAATCCTCTTAAGAGATTTATTTTTATTGGTTTTTGCCCAGAATTAAAATCCTTTTAAATTGATCATCTTAATTGGTTTCCTTCGAACAAGAATTAAAATCCTTTTAGATAATCACAATAACTTGGGAAGATATCACTGGGATTTGTAAGAAGAGCCTGATAACTGGCAAACTTGCACGTTTATATAAAGTATAAACATCCAAAAGTGCCGAGCAGTTAGAGTTAGGCTAAGAAAAGGTTTCCACATATTATACACATCTTGACTCCATTTACCCAAATAGGAATAGGCACTGATCTGACTCATTTCACAACAATACTCTACTTATTCACACATTCAAATTTTAAACATTAGTAGTAGGATTAGCTATATCTATTTCACACTCACATGCCACTAGTAAATAGATTGCTATAAGTACATACAACCCTTAAATCTGCTTCATTATCAAGGTGCACCCACCTAGGTCTAGCAGAACCTAAAGAGAAGGGAGTTCTAAACCGCATTGGTTAGCTCCATACCGTTGGCCAAAACCTTGTTAGTCTGACCATAGGATCTGACATACCCTTAGGATTAGCAAGCTGCAATTTTGGAAACCAACAGATTTGGTGACTCTACTGGGGATAAACCTAATAAAACTTGGTAGAAGACCATCATAATAGAGTCAAGAAATTAAAGAATCATAGCTCTGCTAGTGGAGAAAAACCCAGAAGATAAAATCATTCCTCTCTAAGAGAGGTGGTGACTCTAAACAAAAATCCCAGACACATTATGTATTGAAGTATCATAGTCTCTCATAACATGGACGGTAGAAGATCCAAGACAGGTGGTAAGAAGTTGAATGATAATCAATCCTTCCCACCTTCAAAGAACATTGCTAAGAAGAATGGAGGAACATCAAATCAGCCAGAACGCACCCAAAACAATAACCAGATTGCTCAAGAAAATACATCAGAGAAACTTCTCACAACACACAACAATTTTGATCCTCTACATGATCATAATTTTGTGAAGGATTTTCATCGAGGGGCTACCCTACCCACTCTCAATAAAATAGATTAAGTGACATTCTTCACCAATATAAACCTGATCCTCAAAAGCAGAGTGAATTTGAGGCATGACTTGAACAAGAAAGGATACAAATCCAAAGAGATTATGATTATAGAATGGCATTTCAATAGAGCGAAGAAGATCAATATGAGTCCATGGATAGACGGCATCCACAGATACTCATGTTAGTACACCAAAAGACACATGGACTACTGATGAGATACAACAAAACCTACCAAAACTATAGGAAGAGCTCAGGTTAGCCAAACTAAGGGAAGAAGAACAACAAATGAAATAAGAGTTACAATAGATAAAATCTTGGTGTACAACAAGTAGCTCAAAATATGTACCACCCCACAAGCAAGGCAGGCCTACCCATACAAGTAATTCACAAAGGTCATACCAGAATGTAAGTGGTCCAAAGGTTTCAAAAACACCTCACAATGAAATAGGAAATCCAAACAACATATATATTGTATAGTAGAATATTCCACCACAAATCCCAAATTCATAAAATGTTCATACAACTTCCCAATCCATGGCTAACACTTACCCACCTCCTGGTCAGCAGTTTATCCCACCTTAGCAACATCATATACCTCAACAAAATGTATAAGGTAGTGTACAACAACATGCACCTCACCACTAGTACCAACAAGGCCCTCAATATCAACACTACCAATATAATCAAAATCCTTACCTACAAGGACCTTTGAACATAAATAGATACAGGAAACTAGATTTATCTAGATACCAGATCTATCCAGATCCAATTAGTAATGATTTGAGAAATGCACTCCCAAATTTTTTTGGGAATAATGTTATTTTAGTAGAAGAACATATTAGAAGTTTTGAGACAGTTATGGATAGCTTTGATATACAGTATGAAGATGTCCTCATGAAGTTATTCATGTTATCCCTGACTGAAGATGCTAGGGATTGGTATAAGAATTTGGCCAATGCTTCAATCAGTTCTTTGACATATTTTAAAGATCAATTTAAAGAACAATATGGAAATCACTGTGACCCAAATTTTGTAGTACATGAATTAACATGCATCCAAAAGTACTACAATGAATCAGTAGCAGACTTCAATCAGAAGTTCTCAAAGCTATACCATCAAATTTTGCTTGAATTGAAACCCCTAGATGGTATGGCCTTGGCTTTGTACCTAAAAGCCTTCGATCCTAAAACTAGGTATGAACTCCGAAATAGAGCACCCATTACCTTGGAGAAGATTAGAAGGCTGCTGTGAACATTTAAAATAATATAATAGCTGCTGGGAAACTTGGCAAAAGGGATAATATCATAATTCTACAAAACTCTAATATCCATCAAGCTAGACAGGCAAACTATTATAGGAATGAAAGGCCTAGGATACATGATATGCCCTACAATACTAATTGGAAGAATGGGAGACCTGTGGATAACAATAAAAAATAGAATTATAGTAAGGACACCCTTGATCCCTTGAAAAAACATGGGACACATGTGGTAGAAAATAATCCATGGTGTTTAGCATGCAACTTACCACATTCATCTGAATATTGTGTAGTGACATAGTCCTTATAGGAAAATGGAATATTTTATGATCAGCAGAGGGAAGATCATACTATAAACATGTTAGGGATGAAACCTCATCAAATTGATGAAGAATACTCATCCTCCCAAGAAGATGGTTTTGAATATGATTTGAGTAATCAAAGATACAATATCAACATGGGTCAGCAAGAAATCTTTTCTGATTAGGAAAATAATAATGAAGAAACTACTTATACACCTGATGCAATACCACAGTTCCAATTAAGGAAACCAACTGAGTAAGAGAAAAGGGCTCTTACAATAGTTGTTATGGCGTAGGCTAAAAGTAATTACAACTTTATGAACATAACCATAAACACAGATTAAGGAACTCCTAGAAGCTTATTTATAAAAGAGCAAAAGCATAAGAATGATGCCGTGGATAACCAAAAGAAAGGTGAAAGTGAAAAAGTTTAGAAAGATATACCCAAGGAAACAACAAAGGTTGAGCAAAATAAGACAAAGGACAATGGTAAGTTGCAAATTAATGAGAACAACTACACTAAGATAGAAAAAATAGAACAATCAGTCACCACTCCCTCATTTGACACAGCACAAGCATTGTCTCAGATAAAGATGTCAGTACCATTGCTGGAGATGATGAAAGTGGATGAGTACAGAGATAGTGCTCTCAAATTGATCTCAAACATACCAAACAAGTAGCAAAATCAGAATAAGAACAAAGAAGGATCAGAAACCAAAGTAAATAATATTGGACAAGAAATCATAAAAACACATGAAATTTATCTTGGTGATACCTTAACAAATAATCCTTCTCAGGTGGACCCATTTTATACTACATTGTTGATTAACAACAAACTGGTAAGAAATTGCATGATCGACTCAGGAGCAACAATAAACATCATGCCAATAGCTATTATGAAAGAATTAGGATTGTGGGTGGATACAACATATGGTAAATTCTATGCAATGGACAATAGGTCTATCCCAGTTGTTGGAGTCATGCGGGATGTAGAATTGAAAATAGCCTCATATCCTGAAGCCACTTACAAAACTAACATAATTGTAGTAGATACTCCATCATATTATGGTATGTAGTCATCCAGATAATGGACTATTGTAGTAGGGGGAAATGTCCAATTGGACTTATCATATGCAACAATACCAGTCAATGGAAAAGAAGTCAAGTTGTATAGAGAACCAAGATATGAAAATATTATAGAGTGTCTTGATCCAAACCAAATGAGTTGTTTTTGTGACGTGGATTTTGGAAGCTTCAGAATTGAAAAATTACAACCTAAATTGCAAAACACAAAAACAATCAATAGAGAAGCTCAGCTTGATGAACATGGTGTATGGAAAATGTATTTTGATGGTGCATGCAATAGAGGAGGGAATGGAGCAGGAGTAATATTCATCTCACCAACTGGCAAAACATTTAAGTACTCATTTTTATTAACATTTGAATGTACTAACAATATAGCCAAATACGAGGCGTTGCTATTGGGTTTGAACATTGCCATAAGGTATGGAATCAAATTGCTAGTAGTATATGGAGACTCTGAACTAATCATCTCACAAGTCAGGGCAAAGTATTCATTAAAAAACAAGAGGCTAAAACAATATAGAAATGTCATTTGGGATACCATTGAACTTTTTAATGCATTCTCTATAGATTGGGTAGAGAGATCTAAAAAAATAATGGCAGACTTCTTGGCAAATGTATCTCTAAAGAGAGATGATATTACACTAGCAGGAATAGCAAAGGTGGAGTTCAAGACTAGACCTACAATCCCTAATAACATCTATAATTGGCAAGTGTTCAACGATGATGAAGATTTGATTAAGTTTACTCATTGTGTAGATCAGTATGAATATTAAGAAATAGGTTTTAATGCATTTGTGGAGGAAGTAGATGGTAAAGAAACTCTCTTTGGGCAAGAGGTGGTGCAGCTCAAAACAAACAAAATACCAAAAGGCCTTGTAGCCCTAGAGAGTATTTGATGGGCATGATAGATTTAATCTAAAACCTGTAGTAGTCAATCTCAAAGACGTTGAGGATATCAATCTTGGGACAAAAATGGCTCCTAAAAAGGTGTACATTGGAAAAAAGATCAGCCCTTGTTTAAGAGTAAATAGACGTGGGTTAATTTCAAGGGTTTATATGGAATCCTCCTTTCACACCAAACATTCCAAGGGTATATCAACCGAGTTGAATCTCCACTAAGTGAGAGCAATCACCTATGAGATTGGGCTGCCACTTGGGAAGTTATGGATTCTTGGATGTTGTCAAACAATGTCTCTATCTAATGCTCAAATGCTTTCAAAACCCTAATTAAGCAAAACAGTAAGCAAATTCATGAATTATGACAAATGCTCTTAAGACAAGGTGAAGGGCAGAAAACCTTAATTCACTATTTTTTAAGTTTGGAAGGAAGAGAAGTTAGGGACATGGGGACTAGCACCCAAGTCCAAGGTACTGGTTTCTTTGTGGAATCCAGATCTCCTTCTGACACTGATCTTCATTGTATCTTTCATTTCTATCCTTGAAAAGGTGGAGGACAATGGTGAGAGCACCCAAGTCCAATGCCAACCAATCTTTGGGGTATAGGAAGATCTTTGGATGCTGATTACCACTATTTAATCTATTTATGTATCTGCACCTTCGAAGGACATCGATGCTAGCGCCCGTGTCCTGAAAAAGCTCCAATGTCCTGCTTTCTTTTGGATCCTAAATCTTTGTTGTCTGCCAACCTCCTCTACAAATCCACTCCATCCAGATGTGACACTTGTAACCTGCAATCACAAGGAGTGTGGGAGGGGGTTGTGGTGTTTAGAGGCTTGCCTTAGTCAAGCCCCGGAAAGACATTCAAGTTTTCTGAACATCGTTGTCAGATAAGAATGTGTATCCTGGTGGGATAGAGGTAAAATCCAAATAATAAATGATTCAAACATAAATAAATGTCACCTTGAAGTGTAGATCTCACATGAAGGCTCTTCAATCATATTAGAAGATGAAATTTAATCTACAATCACAATTACAATAACAATGCTATGCTCTGCAACAATGAATATATGGAATGCTTTCAAATCACAAGTATGCCTAAAGTTCATAATCATCTTCTAGTTTGCAAATGAAACACTAAACATGCTTATATATGCAACTACAAAGATTCCCGCCAAGAATTTCGTAATTCAAACCCAAATAATGGTCACAAAACTGACATGAAAGTTTAGGGCAGACCCAAAATAGGGCTGGACTAGGGCACTAGCGCCCAAGTCCACCCCCTTGTTTCTGTTATGTAATCATTAAATTAGCACCCCCTAGGTCCTATTTATCACAAGATCCAAGGGTTTTCTCATCGGGAGTCCAAATTAACATGGCAGATGCTCTAAGTTCATTCTAAAGACCCAGGAGCTAAACCTTAAGAGGGAAAAGCCCCCAATGGGACATTTTTTGACATAACATTTAGCCCCCACTTTAATGTAAGTATAAATGCAAGGCCAATACATGCATTGAAGTAAGATCAACAAGCACAACAGACATGCCAAGCATGGTGAAGACACGCCGCAGATAGACAAAACACAATGAAGACAGTTATAGGAACACAAAACACAGAGAAGACAATATTGAAGACACACAAAATATAGTGAATACAATGAATGCAGTGATTTTTTTTTTTCTCATATATATATATGAATGCAAATACATGGAAAGTAACAATGCAACATACAACCCCAAAGGGAAAACACACCATACAAAACCTCAAGTACAAGTGGAGCATGTCGCTACACATACAGGAGAGGGGAAAGCACGCCATACAAAGCCCAAGTGGGGGTTAGCCACACAAGGGGGAAAACACATGGAAGACATGAAGAAAACATGACAAACAAGGTGATGGAAGTAACTTATTTCTAAGCCCCCACCATATCAAGCACATTACAGGCACACATCGATGATTGGGCTTCGCCACAACAATCGTTGAAGACATGCTTAAGGGTTAGGATAGTCTTAGATCTGCCCCACCTCTGTAGAGGACTTTTAGAAAATGATAAGATGTGCAATCTCCTCAAGAAATACACCACCCCCACCTCTACAGAGGGCTTAAGATAAAAGGATATGTATGATATCTCACCTCCGCAGAGGGCTTAAGATAAAAGGATATGTACAATATCCTACCTCTGCGGAGGGCTTAATGATTGCAAGATAGAAAATAAAGATGTGCACTCTCTCGGTGATACAACATCCTGCCTCTGCAGAGGGCTTACAAACATGCTTTGTTAGTACCAAAATCATCAAACAGCTTACCTTATATATGCCCCCACCTTAAGGTGGTTGATATCATATACCGATATCAAGCACGTTAAGGTAGGAAGAAAACACACACAAGGGAACACGAGCTCTCACAAACCCCATTCCCCCTGGAGGTGACATGTACTTTACGATCGCCAAATGTTCCCACAAACACATTCCTGCAAGAAAAGTGTTAGTGTCCATATAATCATGATAAACAACAATGCATATGATTAATCACATAAAGAACCGACGAAGGCAAGATTCAAGATAGACAAAGTGCACAAAGCAATAGTATTGTTATGTTTTGTAAGAGCAATAAGACAACATCAAGATCACACAAAGTGATTCTACTAGCCAAGTGTCGGATAATATATATCAACCCCATCATCATGTATGGACTAGGTCCATTTTTTTGATTACTTGCTAAAGGGACACTAGGTCCGCATCAGTGTAATATGTTTTTCATCATCCGCTAGCTAGATAGAACCACTAGAGGAAGGGAAACAATAAATCAGGAGAGGAGAACAAGTGCCTTAGGGATAGTCACATAGGAGGGTGCCCCCAAGTCACCAACCGCAACGCTATGTCCATAAGACACAACACACAACAATGAAAATAGAGGAGAAGCAATATAGAAGAATGATGATACAAATAGAAGAAGGGTCACAATAGAGGTGGTCTCGCGGTATCCTTGACCTTACAAGAGAATCAAGGATCATCCTAGGAGGCCTAAAAAACACATAACACATCATGAGGGAAACACATTACGAAGGTAAAGGGTTAGAAATACTTACTTGATTCAACCCAATGTTAAGAACATACATATCTAGGATATCTCTAATGTTGTTTCAGTTTTGTTGATTTTGTGTTAACATTAAGTTTAGGACGATGAGAGGATTTCTTTTCTTTAAAAGGATTATATCTAATACCACTTGAATAATGTCTTGAATCCAATTCTATAGGTACTGGAATCCCTTATTGATTTGCACCACATCCCTTACCTACATAGTCACAATTTTTATAAAGGATTTTAAATCCTTGACCATAGAGGGATGTCAGTTCCTTAGAAGATGGTGAAGCCTCATAGGTCTCATAATTTGTAGTATAAGTAAGTGTATTGTCTTTGTTTTCTATCAAGGAGACTTTAAGCTTCTTAGGTGCTTCCATAGATTGTTTAGATGAGATCGATGCAAATTTTGATGTGTTAGGGTTATTAAGTTTATATTCCCCTATATTGTAAGGATTAAAATCTAATGAAGCCCAATCATCACCAAATAGTGCAGTTGATGGTGTAGAGTCTTGCATAACCTTATCAGTGGTAAGAGGTATTGTTGAATGAACTTGTAAGTTGTTTAGTCTTTGCTGATTTTTAACTTGTTTTTGCATTTTAGTATGTGAACAAGTATTCAGTTCAGGATCGGCTTTCCAAGTGTAGAGCTTATCTTGATAAATGAACTTAAGTGATCGATGAAGGGTAGATGGGACTACCCCCATGGCATGAATCCACGGTCTACCTAGAATCATATTATATGAGAGAGAACTCGACATAACATGAAAAAGAGTATCTAATGCCACGGGTCCAACCATTATAGGTAAAGTTATCGTACCCACAGTTGGTTTTGTAATATTATCAAAGCCACGAATGCTAGTCCTATCCGGTTTGATCAAAGATTTGTCGATCTTGATGCGGTGTAGTAAGTCTATGCCACAAACATTAAGAGTCGATCCATTGTCGATCATAACTCATTTTAACAGATTTTTATTTGAAAACAATCATAAGTGGATCATATTCATCTTTTGTTGATGGTATTTCATGTGGTTGAAAAGAGAATATCCATTTTTTCACATTTATACTATCCAACACAGTTGCTACACCAATCGGCTTAGCAGTGGGTGGTACAATCACCTTTTGTAAAGCTTCTTGGAGCATTCCATGGTATGTAGGTGATGTTTGTATTAAATCCCAAAGAGAGACCTTAGCCTGAGTAGCACGGAGCTACTCAATAAGATCATATTCTTGACCACTTTTATGAGTAAGACGAGGTGGCAGAGGGAGCATTGGTTGAGAACATGGAAGAGAGATAGGCACATGCGATGCTTGCTTACTTTGCTTGTTATTACAGGTGTTGTATGTGTAAGAAATAATATTATGGTGTGGTTGTTTTAACACATTTTGAACACCTTGACTCAGTTGAGAAATTTGTTGTGCATATTTGTAGATGTAATTCTCAGGTCGAGGTGGTCCTCGAACTGTTATAACTAGTTTTAAGCAAGAAGATGCACTAGGTGTCCCCCGCACAACCATCTTAGGAGTATTGTTACAAAGTCTATTAGTAAATATTGAATTAACATTATTTTCCTCTTGATTATACCCAACGTCTATCCCTAAATGATTTAATGTGAGAGACCTTTTCTCATCCACTAATGCTACGTCTTGGCTAGGGAGAGCATTGGGATGAGAGAAAGGTATGGTGTTGTTAGGAAGAATAGATTTATCCATAGTCTTCTCATCGAAGGTTCTTGAGTTTTCAATCAAAGGTGTAAGATCTAATGGATTTTCATGAACCATATGATCATTAGGTGAATATTCTTTTTCTACCCATGAAGAATCCTTCTTGAGAGGGAGCCCTTTATCCACTGATGTTTCATTTTCCAAAGAGGGTAGGGTAATGTTTAGGAATGTGTCAATTATTTCATCCTCTTGTGCTAGTATATCCTCATAGGGGGAATCATTTTTATGTCGTCATCGCATGTTTTAGCTATGAATTCCAAAGCGGCACAAGGAGTTTCACACTTATGATTCTCAATGTGTTTTGATAAATCTTCTACTACCAAAGGGTATGTATTCATTAAATATATGAAGTTGTCAAAATCAGATACATAGTCAAGGATTTCAAATGAAGATCTTTTAAATATATCATTGTGATACATAGCTTGTATATAAGTGAGAACATGAGGATTCATATTAAGGAATTTGTAGAACTTCTCAAAGCTTGTGACATATGCATGTAAAGATTCCAAAGAGCATTGAGATGCCATAATAAAATTTATTTTAAGGTTGCAAATGAATTCCAAATCATATTTCAAAGATTTTCAATACTTATGCAATAAGCAAGTGCAAAAGTTATGTAAAAATGCTCTAAAATGCTTGATTTTCAAATTTTCTCAATGCAAATGAATGAAAGAAAAGGTGTTGTGAATAATTTAAAAGAGGAAAGAAAATGATATGCCTAATAATAGTCCAATGATGCAAAAATATCTTTCACAACATGCTTTTGATGCAACTCTAGGGAGTCGATAAGCCAAAACCAAGTGAAACTAGGCCAAAATATGCAAATTTTCACCCCATCTCAATGTAAAAGAGTAAGACAAAGGGTGTTGTGAGGAAAATTATGATGAAAAGAAAATTATAACAATAGTAACAGCCACCTAAATCTAAAAAATTTGTCACAACACACTTATAGTGCTACTCTAGGTCAAACCCTAGTGAAAATATAGCTAAAATATGCAAAATTTTCACAAATTTTCAATGCAAAGGCCTAGAAGAAAGGGTGTTGTAAGGAATTTGAGAAGGAGAAGAAGGTAATAACTCTATTAACAGTCAATTAGTGCAGCAAAATCCCTCACAACATGCTTGGAGTGCAAATCTAACAAGACGATAAGCCCAAATCTAGTGAAAAATGCAAGGTTTTCAAACCCTAGACATGAAATTGTACAAGAAGACCACTATGATGCAACACTACTATTATAAATCAGTCCTAATGAGTGTTTTAAAAGGGTAGTAAAATCTGAAAGAAGATTTTGACTACAAGCCCTAGCTAATGCAAAACTAGGTTTTTATGAAAAATGCACAATTTCAAGCAATTTTTGTCAAATTAAGCACAAAAATGTAATGCAAATGAATTCTAAATGATGAATTTATGTAATTTAAATAATATCTAATGAAAATTATATAAATTTAATGAAATTGAATGCCACATAATTCAAACTATGCTAAAATGCAAGCCTAAAATGCTAATTTTTTCAAATTTTTGAATTTTTTTGTACTTTTTTTGAATGCAATAAGATGAATTAATTAAAATCTATCAAAAAACACTCAGCAAGGTGCCAAAAAGTCTAAAAATATGGGTTCACCATGTAATGTTAGAAAATGTCCCCTTGGGGGCTTTTCCCTCATAAGGTTTAGCTCCCGGGTCTTTTGCATGCATTTAGGACATCTTAGTTCATAATTTGACATCTTGATGGAATGAGCCCTAGGTAACATGATAAATGGGACCTAGGAGGACCCCTTGAGCTTTACCATACCCAAAATAGGGGGGGAGGACTTGGGTGCCCGTGCCCTAGTCCTGCCCTATTTTGGGGCAGTCCCATTTTTTGGGTGTCAGTTTATGACCGTTATTTGGGTCCTATGCCAACACGGTAAGTTTGAATTACGGAAATCTTGGTAGGAGTATTTGTAGTTGCATATAAAAACATGTTCAGACATTCATTTAGAAACTAGATGGCAATTATGATGTTCAAGTGTTCTCAAGTTGATTCAAGGCTTTCATTGTGTTGAAAGAGCAGATTTGTGTGGTTTATGTGTTTGTGTTTGCAGATTTGAACATCTATTTCATCATGGAATGAAGAGCATCTTCCTCCCATGATATTTTCACTACAAGGTGACATTATATTGTGTTTTCATCATCATTTCCTTTAGTTTTTTTCCTCTGCCTCACAAGGGTACACACTCTCTATCTGACAATAGTGTTCAGAGACTTAAGTGTCCCTCGGGGCATGACTAAGGCAAGCCTTAGTAGGCATGAGTTTTCCACAGTCCATAGAATAGAATGAAATACTTTTGGATTAAAATGTGTGTATTTTTGCAAGCCTCTAAACACCACAACCCCCTCCCAAAGTTTTCATGGTTGTAGGTTACAGGTTGTGGAGCTGGAAAAGTAGAGTCGTAGGAAGGCATCTTAAAGTGTCAGAATTGCAAGATAGAAGGAAAAATATTACCCTGGACTTGGGCAACCTCTCATTAGTCCTCCAACTTCTATGAAGGGAAAATTTCTGGAACAACGGGACAGAATTTCCAGATCCAGACAAAAAGTAGGGCATTGGACTTGGGCGCTCGCTCTTTTGTCCTCGACTTTTTTGCCTCGGAACCCTAAAAATAGGTACTCTGTGATTTGGTATTTTACTTCCGTCTACAAGAGCTTTTTCGGTTATTCTTCTATTTACAGTTGTATTTGTGAAATTAGGGTTTTAATGGTCAATTAAGCACAAGAGAAGGAAAATTGATAATTAAATTCCCTAATCCAAGTTTCCCTACATCTCACAGTGATCTAGGGTATGATAGTGAATTTCCACTCGACCTAGATCCTTGAATGTAAAGGGTGAAAGGAGGATTCAAACATCTAAACGCTAAAACATTAAACAATCCCAATTTTACCCTAAACATTTTGGTGAACCCATGTTTTTGGACTTAAATTGCAACTTGTTGAGTGTGTGTCTTCAGATTTGGATTGATTTCATTCATTCATATAGTCTTTCACTTTATTGCATTGAGAAAAAATTCAAAAAAAATGATTTGTTTGGCTTACTAAATTGCATCAATTCTTTCTTAGTTTTCCTAATTCATGATTTTTGCATCAGATCTGATATAAACTACAGAAAAATGCAAAAATTTAATAAGTTGCATTGCATTTTCATCATTAATTTGCTAGGCTTTTGTAGAAATTTTGACAATTTTCATTTAACCTAGTAATTCCAAAATCTAGGGTTAGTAGGAAAAATATTCGTTCAGATTTTTCTACTAATTTTAGAGGCTCATTCAAATTTGAATTTGGCTGTAGTCTTGCATTTTAGTGTAAATTTGCATTTAGATTTAAAATATTTGTATTTTTGTATAGAAAATTTCAACAAAAACTAGCAATTTTCATTAGATTTGCATTGGTATTTTGCATATTAGAGCTTGAAAATTATTTTTAGATTTGAGAGTAATTCATTTCCATCATAAATCAGACTTCAAAACATTCACATAGCATTTTGTGTCAAGATCTCAAACCTATGGCTTCAAAAACAACGATTTTCACTAAAATTGGCCTTATTGACTCTATAAACTTGCACCATAGGCGTGTTGTGAAAAGTATTTTACATTAATTGGCCATTATTAGGGTAATAATTTTTTGCCTCTCCTAAAAATCTTCACAACACCCTTTTAACGGGCTCTTGTATTAAAAATTTGGTGAAAAACTACATATTTTAGCTATTTTTGCCCTAGGGATTGACCTAGTTTGCACTCCAAACATGTTGTGACAAATTTTATGGATTGAGTTGACTTATATCATTAGTATTACTTGCTTTACATCCTAAAATTCATTACAACACCCCCTTTGCTAGGTCTTGGAATTGAAAAACCGTGAAAAATTACATATTTTGCTATATTTTCACTAGGGTTTTACCTTACGTGGCACTAAAAGCGTGTTGTGTTGGGTATTTTGGCACCAAGTGGCTGTTATTACTGATATTATTCACTTTCCATCATCATGTTCCTCACAACACCCTTTTTATGCTTTGTTGCATCAAGTTTTGGTGAAAAAAGTACCTATTTCGACATATTTCACTATAGTTTGACTTGGCATTATCTTGGATTTGCATCAATAGGGTGTTGAGAGTGATCTTATTTCTGTTTTTGACTGATATCAAACATATATCTTGCTATCACTAATCAAAATCCTTACAACACCCCTCGTTTCATTCATTTGCAATGAAAAGAGTACAATAAAACCAAGCATTTTGGTCGTTAATCATATCCTTCTCCTAGGATTTGTTCTCTCAGTTTGTGTGTTGTGTGTTGTATACTTTTGTATAAGATTTTTGACATGTTGTCCTAAAAACAATACCCCTTTGGGAAGAAGTAAAAGGTTAATGGGATCTAGTGCTCTTGAAAATGACATTCCTACCTCTAATAATCCTTTGAGCACCTTCTTTACAAAGGGAGAAACTCAAATTGTGCAAGATATTATACATCCACCAACCATAATGGAAGAACAAACTTTTCATTATGTTGATAATACTTTTGAGGCAACATGATATGTCTCTGATGAGAAAATAGAAAAATTGGATAAAGAGCTAGCTAAATTTCAATCATTTATGGAAAATGAGAGAATAGCCGAAGAAGTTGTCCCTACAATTCATAATATAAGAGAATTGATAAAAGAGGGACCAAATTGTGTAAATACAATTCGTGGTCTAGCACATATTGTAAAAACCAATACCATGTCAGTGACCGAATGTGAACAAGCGATAAATAACACTTTATCAGCATCTCATACTCATGTTTTAGCACCTATACCAACTACGGGAATATCCACTTTTACATCAACAATCTTAACAACTAATGTGAACGCCTATAGTAATGCTACCACTAGTATTGGAGTCTCTAATGGCACTAATTACAAAGTTGTGGGATTTGATTATCAAAATTTGGTTCCTAAAGGGACCTCCTCTATGCATAATTATTCTCAACCTCCTATCTATTCCACTCATTTCCAACCACCTATTACCTACTCACAACCATCTTCCACCTATCACTATGTCCAACCACCGTTAACATATTCTCAGCCTCCACCTATTGTATCTCAAGCTCATTCACCTCCTCACTTTGATTCTAATTCCTCACAACAAATCGCATCTCCTAATGATGCCATCCTAAACCAACTATTACAGGGCAAGACTGCTTTGCAACAAAAGGTAACAAACTTAACAAATTCATCACAACCTAGTCTACCAACATATCATGCCCATAATCCCCTTTCCTATGAAATCTTGAGAACTCCTATGCCTGAGAGGTTTGAGACTTCCCGCTTTGAAAAATATGGTGGAAAAGGTGATCCTAATATTCATGTGGCAGCATTTACAGCTATGTGTAGTGATTTTTATTTTGAAGAGGATTTGTTGGCAAAACTTTTCCCACTATCTCTCAAAGATACTGCTTTATAATGGTTTTGCTCTTTGCCCCCGAATTCAATACACTCCTTTTCGCAGTTTATTGATCAATTTTTACAACATTTTCAAGCAAATATCAGACCCCGAGTCACTCTTATTGACTTGGTTCATGCAAACAAGGTCCCAAAGAAAAGTTGACTGAATTCATTAGTCGGTATCAAGGACTTTATGCACAAATTCAGTATCAGATGAAAGATGAGGATGTTCAAAAGACATTCATTAAAAATCTACAACCTAATATTCGTGACAAGATTCTCTTGATGAAATATAACTCCTTTCAACATTTATGCACCGCTCTTCGTGATTATAAACTTTCATCTAGTCAGTATGAAAACCAAAACTCATTGGCTCAAGTTGGTCAATCCATGGGTGGATCATCACAAAACAATTTTAAGAGGAACAATAATAGGAGTTTCATCAAGATCAATGGACCAAATATGAATGTGTCTACTATAAATAATCCAAAGAAACCATCGTATCAACCAAGAAGGTTTACTCTGATATCTGAGTCCTATCATTCTATCATGAACCAAGCTATGAGTAACAACATTCTGAAGCTTCCCGTGATCAAGCCTGTTGATCCTAGTAAACAAGGACCTTACTTTGATGCTAATGCCTTTTGTCATTATCATTGAACACAAGGACATGACACTGAATGATGTATGTGTCTTAAACATGAGATACATGACCTCATTGATTCAAATGTCATCCAGGTATCGGGTGTGAATGATAATGGAAATAATTCGGTTGCTCCACCGAATCAGAATTTACAAATCTTCACTAATCCTTTCCCTAAACATACTAAAAACAATATGGTGGAACAAGGTTTAATGGAAGTAGACGAGGATGATTACTTGGACTATGATAGTATCGTTGGAATGATTGAAGTGGATAAGAAACAAGTGGATAATCCACCTTATCCATGAAGAAATGGAATTTATGCTGAGGTTCTTCCTCTATTATCCTTATATGGATCGGGAGATAATCAAAATGCATCAGAAAAGAAAGAACAACAACTGATATAGATGAGTAAGATGGTACAAGATGATTCCCGTTACCGTTCTAGAAAGATTCAACAATGAAAACTCACTAAAAATCAGAAAAGAGCAAGACGACAATCAACAGTTAGAAATAATAGTAGTTCTCCCCCTCATAAGCAACAAAAAGTCTCATTTCAACAAGAAATCACAAAACAAGCATCATATGATAATAAACAAAACTTTCATAAGAACCACTCAAATTTTGCATTAAACATGATTGAGCACCTCTCAAAGAGGTTCCTGAGCTCCAAGATATAATACGAAGACCCTACAGGTAAGTATCTCTAACCCTTTATCCCTCTCGTGATGTGCTTCCCCTGTGATGTGTTATGTGTTGTTTAGGCCTCCTAGGATGACCCTTGACTCTCTTGTAAGGTCCAAGATACCAGGAGACCGCCTCTGTTGTGACCTTCTTCTATTTGTATCATCATTCTTCTATATTGCCTCTCTCTCTAATTTCATTGTTGTGTGTTGTGTCTTACAGACATAGCGTTGCGGTTGGTGACTTGGGGGCACCCTCCTACGTGACTGTCCCTAAGACACTTATTTCTCCTCTCTTATTTATTGTTTCCCTTCCTCTAGTGTTTCTATCTAGCAGGCGGATGACGACAAACATTTATACTGATGTGGACATAGTGTCCCTTTCGAGAGCAATCAAAAAATAGACTTAGTTCCTAATATGATGATGGGGTTGTATATCTTATCCAACGCTTAGCTAGTGGAAGCACTCGTGCTTTCTGCGTAGTGAATTTGATGATGTTTCTATTGTATTTACAAACCTTAACAATATTGCTGCTCCGTGCACCTTTGTTTGTCTTTGAATCTGGCCTTGGTGGTACTTAATTCAGAGAGCTTCATGATATAGCCCAACAGTTATCCTTGAACTCTGAATTCGTTGTATAACCTTGGCTCTTTGTGTGATTAATCATATGCATTGATGTTGTTGTTTATCATGATCTTGTAGACACTAACATGTTTCTTGTAGGGATATGTTTGTGGGAACATTTGACGATTGTAAAGTACATGTCACCTTTGAGGGCATGGGCTTTGTGAAAGTCAGTGTTCCCTTGTATGTTTTCTTCCTACCTTAACGTGCTTGATATCGATAATTGATATCAACCACCTTAAGGTGGGGGCATATATAAGGTAAGTTGTCTGTTATAGATGTTAGCAATGTGTTTGTCCTCAGGTGCAAAGACCTGTGCGATGAGTGCATCATCAATCCTGAGTTTGTGTGCAATTAATCAATCAATCATGTAAGCCCTCTGCGAAGGCAGGATATCAAGCATATCCTTTTCTTAATCCCTTTGTGGAGGTGGGGATAGTGTATTTCTTAGAGTAGATTACATCATCTTATCATTTTCAAAAGTCCTCTGCAGAGGCGGGGAGCGGTTTTGTGACTAACTCAACCCTTAAGCATGTCTTTGGCAATTGTTGTGGTGAAGCCCAATCATTGGTGTGTGCCTGTAATGTGCCTGAGATGGTGTTGGACCTAGAAATAGGTACACTCCATCGCTTGTCTGCCATGTTTCCTCCATATCTTCAAGTGTGTGTGCTTTGGTGTGCTTGCTTTGTTTGGCATGTTTGTTGCCCCATATGCAGTATAAAGATCAGTGCCTTAGGGTTGTGCTTCCTACATTTTGGGAGGTTTTGTGTGTCTTGCATATGTGTTGCCCCATATATACAAAGACCTGCATGATGAGTGCATCATGTATTATGAGAGGTTTGTTTACTTTCCAGTACTTGCATCTGCATTTCATATATATGAGAAAAAGAAAAGAAAATAAATCATGCCTGTCTTCCATGCATTAATGTGTCTTCTATGCATTGACTATCTTCTTCGTGTTCTGTGTGACTGTAACTATCTTCTCCATATTTTACGTGCTTGATTACTGTTTTCTATGTGATTGGCGTGTCTTCTCCATGCTTGATGTGTTTTTTGTGTTTGTGACCTTACTTTAATGCATGTATTGGCCTCGCATTTATACATACATTAAAGTGGGGGCTAAATGTAACATTGAAAAATATCCCCTTGGGGGCTTTTCCCTCATAAGGTTTAGCTCCTGGGTCTTTTGCATGCATTTAGGACATCTTAGTTCATAATTTGACATCCTGATGGAATGAGCCCTAGGTAACATGACAAATGGGACCTAGGAGGACTCCTTGAGCTTTACCCTGCCCAAAATAGGGGGGGTGGACTTGGGTGCCCACACAATAGTCCTGTCCTATTTTGGGGCAGTCCCATTTTTTGGGTGTCAGTTTATGACCGTTATTTGGGTCCTATGCTGACACGGTAAGTTTGAATTACAAAAATCTTGGTGGGAGTGTTTGTAGTTGCATATAAAAGCATGTTTAGGGATTCATTTAGAAACTAGATGGCAATTGTGATGTTCAAGTGTTCTCAAGGTGATTCGAGGCTTTCATTGTGTTTCAAGAGCAGATTTGTGTGGTTTATGTGTTTGTGTTTGTAGATTTTAGCATCCATTTCATCATGGAATGAAGAGCATCTTCCTCCCATGATATCTTCACTACAAGGTGACATTATATTACTTTTTCATCATCATTTCCTTTGGTTTTTGCCTCCGCGTCACAAGGGCACACACTCTCTATCTGACAACGGTGTTCGGAGACTTAATTGTCCTCTAGGGCTTGACTGAGGCAAGCATCTAAACACCACAACCCCCTCCCAAAGTTTTCATGGTTGTAGGTTACAGGTTGCGGAGCTGGAAAAAGTAGAGTTGCAGGAAGGCATCTTGAAGTGTCAGAATTGTAGGACAGAAGGAAAAACAGTACCCTAGACTTGGGCGCCCGCTCATTAGTCCTCTAACTTCCATGATGGGAAAATCTCTGGAACAGCGGGACAGAGTTGTAGACTGAGTTTCCTGATCCAGGCAAAAAATAGGGCATTGGACATGGGCACCCGCTCTTTTGTCCCCAACTTTTTCACCTCGGAACACTGAAAATAGGTACTCTGATTTGGTATTTTACTTCCGTCTACAAGAGCTTTTTCGGTCATTCTTCCATTTACAGTCATACTTGTGAAATTAGGGTTTTAATGGTCAATTAAGCACAAGAGAAGGAAAATTGATAATTAAATTCCCTAATCCAAGTTTCCCTACATCTCACAGTGTTCTAGGGTATGATAGTGAATTGCCACTCGACCCTAGATCCTTGAATGTAAAGGGTGAAAGGAGGATTCAAACATCTAAACACTAAAACATTAAACAATCCCAATTTTACCCTAAACACACCAAAATGTTTAAGAGTAAATAAAGGTGGGTTAATTTCAAGGGTTTATGTGGAATCCTCCTTTCACACTAAACATTCCAAGGGTATATCAACCGAGTTGAACCTCCACTAAGCGAGATAAATCTGTTGGATCTAGGGCATACAACTGAGAGGGGGGGGTGAATCAGTTGTATAAAACTTCTTGTTCTTTCAAACACTTGATTCTTGTTGTTAGTTAGCAGCATATGAATTAATCATCCATGAAAGCATGATACATAAACACAAGAGCAGATAAGCATCAACACATTGAACACCAAGATTTTGACGTGGAAAACCCGGTTAAGGGAAAAACCACGGGGTGATTAACCCAAGAATTATTCTCTGTTAGAAGAATAAAGAAAAATGAATGGCACATGCCAATTAGGGCTCACTACCCGAGCACACTGCTCACAAAGAGGCCCACTGCCTACAAGGAGACACACTGTCTAGAAAGTGATAAAAATCACAGTCTTGAACTGGAGAATGACATCTCTACCATGTCCGGATCAGTTCCAATTAAGCCTAAAAACTTCTGCTCTGCCTTTCGCACTTCCCTTTACTATGCCACACTCATCCACAAAAAACCACGCTTTGAAATGAACTCACAAACCGTTATTTATACAAGACATCGACTTAGGAACAAACATCTAAGTCGGCAAACAACCATAAGAGTATCCGCAAGATGAATAACACATCCGGTCGGCCATCACAAGAACATTCGCAGGATGAACAACTCATCCGGTCGGCTAAACAGAGCAAGAACTTCATCCGGAAGAATAACTTCAATTCCGGGCTCTACCATCAATGCGGACCAACAACACAACCTAAACATGATCCAAGAACCTTCACAAGCCTGTCTGAATGACCGGATACATCCGCACTTCCTCTACTTACTGGAATCTCTTGTCTTCCTCATCCGGAACTTCAAGAACACAGTCTATCGCCACTGTCATAATGCAAGAGGTACTTCCGGACCTCCAAATCATACACAAATCAGGATGACACATCACAAGGGCATCCAAAACACCCCTTCCAATCCGCAGATTAGGATAATACAATTCCGGACCTCGCCGGACCTTTTTGTGATCCTCTGTCACCTCTGGATACTTGCCGGAACCGGTTCTATACTGACAGCCACAACTCCTTCAGATCTTCATGCGGACCTCTGAAATCTTAACTGAAGCATCTCAAGACTCATATCTACTAACCCTTTAATCCGCATCCTCCGGTTCTCATCCTATACAGTACATTTGCCTTCTTCTCATCACTGTTCTTCACTGTTCCTGACTGAGGCTAATTTTCTCAATATCCTCAGCACACAGCTCATCAAATCCTTCTTGTCAATGCAATATGAGTATGTTGACATCAATGACAACACTGGCTCACCTCATACTTGCAACAATCTCCCCCTTTGTCATTGATGGCAACATATGATGTGAAAAACCATTAAGACAAGAACTTCAACTTTTCACATGTCTTCTCTTCCTTTACTGCTCCCCCTTTGATCATCAACCACTTGTTTTTCACATGTCTTCTCTCCCCCTTTGACATCAATGGCAAAGGGCTCATACTTGCAATTCTCATACATCAGAATCATACCAGCTGCTCCCCCTTAGTTGCAGCTCCCCATCAGTCCGGATCACAAGATATGACTGTGATAGCCACTGGACTGATGCACATCAGTGCATCTTAGTTCATCACCGGAGGGGCCATGACCCCTAACTTCTCCCGGAGATATTCAAAAGAGTCCTTGGGAAGAGGTTTTGTAAAGATATCTGCAATCTGATCCTTGGAGGGAACATACTCCAATCTGACTTCTTCCTTGTTTACTTGTTCTCTCAAAAAGTGAAATTTGATAGATATGTGCTTAGTCTTAGAATGCAATACCGGATTCTTGGAAATATTAATTGCACTTGAATTATCACAGAAAATTGTGATAGGCTCCTCATATTCAACTTTGATGTCTCTTAGCATCTGCTTCATCCATAAGATTTGAGTGCAACTACCTGCTGCTGCAATGTATTTTGCTTCAGTTGTAGACAGAGATATTGCATCTTGTTTCTTGCTTAGCCAAGAAACCAATCTCTTCCCCAAAAAGAATGCTCCACCACTAGTGCTTTTCCGGTCATCCACATCTCCTGCCCAATCTGCATCTGTGTAAGCATGAAGAGAGAAATCCGGATCTCTAGGGTACCATAGACCATACTCAACTGTTCCTTTCAAGTACCTGAAAATTCTTTTGATTGCCATAACATGAGATTCTCTAGGATCAGCCTGGAATCTTGCCACAAGACCAACAGCCTGCATTATATCTGGTCTAGTTTGAGTGAGATACAACAATCCACCAATCATTGATCTATACTTTGTCTGATCTGCCTTTGGAGAATCATCATCTTTGCTTAACTTACATCCGGTTGCCATAGGAGTGTTCATTGGCTTTGAGTCTTCCATACCAAATTTCCTTAATAATTCTTTCACATATTTGGTCTGAGAAATGAAGATCCCTTTTTTTGTTTGAGTAATTTGCAGACCCAAGAAGAAATTCATTTCACCAAGCATAGACATTTCAAACTCACTTTTCATCTGATTTGCAAAAGTTTTGCACATACTATCTCTTCCTCCAAAAATGATATCATCCACAAACACTTCAACAATCAAAATGTTTTCATGATCAATTTTGAAATATAAGTTACTGTCAGCAGTACCTTTGTTGAATCCAATCTGCACAAGATGCTTATCCAACCTTTCATACCATGCTCTTGGGGCTTGCTTCAATCCATACAAAGCTTTCTTCAACTTGCAGACCATATCATCATTATCAGACAATTGAAATCCATCCGGTTGTTCAATGTAGACTTCTTCTTCCAGATCACCATTTAGGAAGGCAGACTTGACATCCATCTGATATACCTTGAAGTCTTTGAAGGCAGCAAATGCAAGAAGTAATCTGACTGCTTCAATTCTTGCCACCGGAGCAAAAGTCTCTTCAAAGTCAATTCCTTCTATTTGAGAGTAGCCTTTGCAGACCAATCTAGCTTTGTTTTTGATTACTTCACCAGCTTCATTTAGTTTGTTCTGGAAGACCCACTTGGTTCCAATTACATTCCTGTCTCTAGGTCTGGGAACAAGATCCCAAGTATGATTTTTCTCAATTTGCATCAATTCATCTTCCATTGCTTTGGTCCAGTTTTCATCATTGCAGGCTTCATTTATTGTTTTAGGTTCAATCTTTGAAATCAGACAGCATTCATCCTGATTTTGAGCAATATTCCTTCTAGTTTGTACACCTTTGCTTCTGTCACCTATGATCTGATCTTCAGAGTGGTTCAGTCTTACATACCTTGGAATTTTGGGAGTATCCAGCACTGCTGTTTCTTGATCAGGCTCATTCAAACCTATCTCTTCTTCCTGATTTACCGGATCAGGCTGACTCTGTCTCACTGGAGAGGATTGAGTTCCTTGAATACTGTCTTGGTCATCTTCATCAAGCTCATAAAATCTTGAAGGTTTCTCAATTCCTTCATCAACTTTCACATTGGTGCTTTCTATCATCTTCCTCAATCTCTTATTGTAACACCGGTATGCTTTGCTTTGAGTGGAGTAGCCCAAGAAAATTCCCTCATCACTTCTAGCATCAAACTTTCCTAGATCTTCATCTCTTTTAATATAACACTTGCTACCAAATACTCTGAAATATTTCACAGTAGGAGTGATGCCAAACCAAAGTTCATAGGGGGTCTTACCGGTGTTGTTTCTGATTTGAACTCGATTTAGAGTGTAGACTGCGGTGCTGATAGCTTCTTTCCAAAACATTTGAGGAACATTTGCTTCCAACATCATTGTCCTAGCAGCTTCCTGGATGGTCCGGTTCTTTCTCTCAACTACTCCATTCTGCTATGGAGTCTTAGGAGCAGACAACTGTCTCCTTATACCCTGTTTCTCACAAAAGTCAATGAATTCACCAGATGTAAATTCACCACCTCTATCAGACCTTAGACACTTTAGTTTCAATCCGGTTTGATTCTCCACCATAGCTTTGAAGATTTTGAACTTCTCAAAAGCTTCTGATTTTTCTTTTAGAAAGGTAACCCACATCATCCGGGAATGATCATCAATTAACAACATGAAATATCTATCACCTTGCAGACTCTTGATTCTTGTCGGACCACATAGATCAGTATGTACTAATTCCAACAATCCGGTAGAAGACTGATCTTTGCTTTTGAAAGAGACTCTGCTTTGTTTACCTAACTGACATTCTTTACACACACTATTTGTAGGTTTCATCAATTTTGGAAGATCTCTCACAGCCTGAGTATTGCTTATCTTGATGATGTTATCAAAATTTACATGACACATTCTTCTATGCCATAACCAACTCTGATCAATTTGAACAAACAAACAACTTTTATTTGAACCAACCAGATGAAAGATATTACCTTTTGTCTGAGTACCGGATGCAATTTCAGTTCCGGAGCTTGTAAAGATTCTGCATTTTCCATTCTTGAACCGGAGATCATAGCCTTTGTCCACTAACTGACCAACACTGAGAAGATTGTGCTTCAATCCTTCAACATACAGTACATTACCTGTTTTGCTCTTACCATCAAAGGAAATAGTTCCCCTACCTCTGATTCTGCCAGCAGAATTGTCACCGAACTTTACCATTCCTCCTTCATATCTTTCCAAATCTAAGAACTTATTCTTGTCACCAGTCATATGGTGAGAACATCCACTGTCAATAACCCAATCATCTTTTTCTTCCACTTGAGCAGCCAAAGCTTTTTCAACAACTTTGTGATTGACAGATTCAGAGAGTATTGAATCTTCTTCCTTGATGGCAATAAACACCCACTCATTTCCGGATTTGCTTCCTAGTTCTGATTCATCATCTGTTACTCCTTCATTGTCATCTTCTTCATGAACATAATAGCAATTCTTTTGAAACCTTTGTCTGTTATTATTAGACCTTGCAGATCTTTTTGGACATCTTGAAGCAAAATGACCAATCTTATTGCAGTTGAAACACTTAAAGGGTAGTTTTCCTTCATACTTACCGGATCCTCTTGGCAGTCTCTTTGCAATGAGGGCTTCAAGTTGAGCTGTTTCTGCTTCTTCTTCTTCCATGTCTCTTCTTGCTTGATCATACCATGACATCTTCCTTGATGAGTTTTCTCCCGGATCAAATCTCTGCTTGCCTTTCATATAGGCACTGGCTTTGAAGGATGATTCAGTCTTGGGAGGATCATCTCCAAACTCGGTCATTTCAAATGCAGCTAGTTTGCCAGCCAGTTGTTCTCTTGTGACAGTTGTGTGGGCTCTGAATTCATCAATGGCAGCAACCTTGATTTTGTAGGCAGCAGGAAGGGACCTTAGGATTTTGCAGACAATCTCATTTTCATCTAAAGTTCCACCAGCATTTCTGATTCCACATACCAGCTCATTCACTCTTGGCATAAAGGTAGTGATGTTTTCATCATCTCTCATTTTCAATCTTTCGAATTTCCCTTTCAGACTTTGCAACCTTGCACTTTTGACAAATTCATCTCCTTCATACAGAAGTTCCAGTTTAGTCAGGATCTCATATGCAGTTGGTAGGTCAATAACATTCGAGAGATCTGAGTCATTCAATGCGCTTAGAAGAGCTTCCTTGGTCCGCAGATTGTTTTCAGCTTCTGTGATTTCATTCAGAGTTGTCAGACCACCTTGTGGAGGTACATATGGTTTTGAAACCATAGCCAAGTATGCTTTTCCCATACATTCCAAGTGACACTTCATGTGACCTTTCCAGAGAGTGAAGTTGGTTCCATCGAACTTCAGACTATCCTTCTTGTATGACGACATCCTGGATCTCCTCAAGCGGTTAAGCTCCTATCAGAGGAACTTAGCTCTGATACCAATTGTTGGATCTAGGGCATACAACTGAGAGGGGGGGGTGAATCAGTTGTATAAAACTTCTTGTTCTTTCAAACACTTAATTCTTGTTGTTAGTTAGCAGCATATGAATTAATCATCCATGAAAGCATGATACATAAACACAAGAGCAGATAAGCATCAACACATTGAACACCAAGATTTTGACGTGGAAAACCCGGTTAAGGGAAAAACCACGGGGTGATTAACCCAAGAATTATTCTCTGTTAGAAGAATAAAGAAAAATGAATGGCACATGCCAATTAGGGCTCACTGCCTGAGCACACTGCTCACAAAGAGGCCCACTGCCTACAAGGAGACACACTGTCTAGAAAGTGATAAAAATCACAGTCTTGAACTGGAGAATGACATCTCTACCATGTCCGGATCAGTTCCAATTAAGCCCAAAAACTTCTGCTCTGCCTTTCGCACTTCCCTTTACTATGCCACACTCATCCACAAAAAACCACGCTTTGAAATGAACTCACAAACCGTTATTTATACAAGACATCGACTTAGGAACAAACATCTAAGTTGGCAAACAACCATAAGAGTATCCGCAAGATGAATAACACATCCGGTCGGCCATCACAAGAACATTCGCAGGATGAACAACTCATCCGGTCGGCTAAACAGAGCAAGAACTTCATCCGGAAGAATAACTTCAATTCCGGGCTCTACCATCAATGCGGACCAACAACACAACCTAAACATGATCCAAGAACCTTCACAAGCCTGTCTAAATGACCGGATACATCCGCACTTCCTCTACTTACTGGAATCTCTTGTCTTCCTCATCCGGAACTTCAAGAACACAGTCTGTCGCCACTGTCATAATGCAAGAGGTACTTCCGGACCTCCAAATCATACACAAATTAGGATGACACATCACAAGGACATCCAAAACACCCCTTCCAATCCGCAGATTAGGATAATACAATTCCGGACCTCGCCGGACCTTTTTGTGATCCTCTGTCACCTCTGGATACTTGCCGGAACCGGTTCTATACCGACAGCCACAACTCCTTCAGATCTTCATGCGGACCTCTGAAATCTTAACTAAAGCATCTCAAGACTCATATCTACTAACCCTTTAATCCGCATCCTCCGGTTCTCATCCTATATAGTACATTTGCCTTCTTCTCATCACTGTTCTTCACTGTTCCTGACTGAGGCTAATTTTCTCAATATCCTTAGCACACAGCTCATCAAATCCTTCTTGTCAATGCAATATGAGTATGTTGACATCAATGACAACACTGGCTCACCTCATACTTGCAACAAAATCACCTATCAGATTGGGTTTCCACTTGGGAAGCTGTGGATTCTTGGATGTTGTCAAACAATGTCTCTATCTAATGCTCAAATGCTTTCAAAATCCTAATTAAGAAAAATAGTAATCAAATTCATGAATTATGACAAATGCTCTTAAGACAAGGTGAAGGGTAGAGAACCTTAACTCATTATTTTTTGAAGTTCAGAAGGTGGAGAAGTCAGGGACATAGGGACTAGCACCCAAGTCCAAGGTAGCAGTTTCTTTGTGGAATCCAGATCTCATTCTGATACTGATCTTCACTGTATCTTTCATTTTTGTCCATGAAAAGGTGGAGGACAATGGTGGGAGCACCCAAGTCCAATGGCAGTCAATCTTCGGGGTATAGGAAGCTCTTTGGATGTTGATTACCACTGTTCAATCTATTTCTGTATCTACACCTTCGGAGGACACCGGTGCTAGCACCTGTGTCCCAAAAAAGCTCCAATGTCCTGCTTTCTTTCAGATCTCAAATCCTTGTTGTCTGTGAACATCCTCTACAACTCCACTTCGTCTAGATGTGACACCTATAACCTGCAATCACAAGGAGTGTGGGAGAGGGTTGTGGTGTTTAGAGGCTTGCCTTAGTCAAGTCCCAAAGAGACATTCAAGTCTTCCAAACACCGTTGTCAAATAAGAGTGCATATCTCGGAAGGATAGATACAAAATCCAAATGATAAATGTTTCAAACATAAATAAATGTCACCTTGAAGTGTAGATCTCACATGGAGGATCTTCAATCATATTAGAAGATGAAATCAAATCTGCAATCACAAATACAATAACAATGCTCTACTCTACAACAATGAATATCTTGAATGCTTTCAAATCACAAGTATGCCTAAATTTCATAATCATCTTCTAGTTTGCAAATAAAACACTAAACATGCTTATATATGAAACTACAAAGATTCCCGCCAGGAATTTCGTAATTCAAACTTGAGATGTCAACCTGGGACCCAAATAATGGTCACAAAACTAACATGAAAGTTTAGGGTAGACCCAAAATAGGGCTGGACTAGGGAGCTAGAGCCCAAGTCCACCCCCTTGTTTCTATTATGTAATCATTAATTAACACCCCCTAGGTCTTATTTGTCACAAGACCCAAGGGTTTTCTCATCGGGAGTCCAAATTAACATGTTAGATGCTCTAAATGCATTCTAAAGACCTGAGAGCTAAACCTTAAGAGGGAAAAGCCCCCAAGGGGACATTTTCTGACATAACAGCCCTAAAGTTAGAGAAATGCTTATAGCCTTACCCAGAAGATATAAACATGTGTTTGCTTAGTCCTATGATGATCTAAAATCCTATAGAGAGGACCTATTCCAACATGAAATACCATTAAAACCTAATGCTAAACCATTTAGACAGAAACAAAGACCCATAAATCCCACATTAGCACCTAAGATGCAAGAGGAGCTCATGAAACTTAGCGATGGTGGTATTATCAAGCCAATCAGACACTCTTCTTGGGTCTCAAATTTGGTACCTGTAAGTGTATATCAAAATAATTGGATTTGCAAATGGAAATGATCAAACAATGAAATGCATAACCTAAACCAAAATCATTCAATACCTCAAAGATGCAAGATGAGCTCAATCGATCGATCAATTTGTTATGTTGATTGCTCGATTCCGCAGCATAACATTGATAAGAAGATAAATGATGGATGATTGATGGTTGATAGATGCAAGCTAGATAGATGAAAGAGGATTGATGATGGCTTGAGATGAAAATTCGATAGGGTGAAGTTGCATGAAGAAGAATCCCCCTTTTCATGGCTCAAGAGAGGCTTGCTTTACAAGATTGGCTTGGTTCAAATGAATGGCTAGGATCAATTAGGGTTTAGGATGAAATGGATAGATATGATTAAGTTAGGTTTCCTTGAACATTAAGAAATTGTAGTCAATTGACATGTGTCAAAGGAAATAGGTCTCATGTGTGATTGTGTACACAAATAGTAGTACATGTGATGGTGTACATAAAAAGTATTTTAAATGAGTTGTACTACAACACATGATTAAAGAGAAATCGACAAGTCTTAAGGTGAGATAAGGATCATGTGACTTAATTCAAATTAAATATTTGAATTAGTTGGGAAATTAATTAAATAAATAAGATTTTATTTAATTAATTGGGTAGATGAATCAGATGGGATAAGATATGATGTGGAAATTAATTAAATAAATAAAATTTATTTAATTAATTAGGATGATGGGATTAAGGATAGGATTATGAATGGGAAATTAATTAATTAAATAAAATTTATTTAATTAATTGGCTAAGTGGGATTAGGGAAATTGGGACAAAATGGCTTATGATGTCTAGGATAATGTTTTAACAAGGTGTTGCAAGACATGCACAAATTTGGGACAATTTTGGGTGTCTACATTTTGCCCCTCTTTGAGATGATGAGATTTGTGTTGAGTAACATCATTTCAAAGAAGCTAAGGTATGGATAGAGGAAAAGGATAATGATGAAAAAATAGGATGATGATGCCCCCTCGAGAGGATAGGTAGGTTGGACATACACAGGTAGGCTCTCGAAAGAAAATGAATTGGTCAAGAAGACAAGGGGATGGATAGAAGAAATGAATGATGCATTATGCTGCAATGAAAGTGAGCAACCATGGTGTTTGATATAACACTAGATGTTATGCACCAAGGTATAAGGACCAGGGTGACGATGTGTCGTGTGCCCTAGCATAATACAACCTTGTTAAGATACAAGATATGAATATTAGCTGGATCGATCCTGATATGATGCAAATGCAAGATAAAATTATAACACACACAAGCAAGCATGCACAAATGATTCAAAAACAAACAAGGTGTTGCCCTTGTCAAGCTATAAACCAATGATTGATTGCTGATTGTTTTGTTGATGATGATGATAGTGTTGTCATTGCGAGGAACGCTATATCCCTAGATCAACACAAGGTTGTTTGCTAAGTTGGTTGGCTGATTGGCTAATTGATTTGGCTTACAACAAGGCTAGGATCAAGACCATTGATTGCGCTTGGGTAACTTGGCTTGATTGTTTAACTTGATTGGTATAGCTTAAGGATGACTTACATTTGGATCATTTCTTAGATTGATTTGATGATTGAAGGAACGAGGAGATTGATTTGAAGGATCGATGAAAATGAATTGGAGTAAATTGAATTGATATGAATGGATGATTTGATTGAAGGAAATGGATTGATTGAATGATAGATTGATTAGAAGAAGTTGTTTATTGATGATGTAGAAGATAGATGATAGAAGAAATGATGAGAGGAGAAAGAAGAAAATTGCCTATGCCTAAATCTGAGCACTTCCTTCATACTCCAAACTGCCTACATACCCTGTATCCATAGGATCAAGGCACTTAACGATGGAAGTGAGATGTAGTTCTGATTTTTTTTAAATGATGATGAAAGAACGGGTTATGGATTGAGATTGATTGATGAAATGTTGATGATGGGATGATATGTGTTGGAATGATTTTCTTTTGATTGATTTTGATTGGATTTGTTTTGATGGTTGGCTTGATGTGCTTTGGTTTTGATTTTTACTGTTGCTGGGTTGATTGTTTTGATGATTGGATTCTTTTGAATGATGATAGTGAAGGAGTGATGATTAGAGTGTCCACTCAATCTAAGCATAAGCAAGTGTTCTTAGTGTGCTCAAAGGATGTAAAACAAACAAGGTATTGCCCTTGTCAAGTCATAAACCAATGATTGATTGTTTGATTGATGATGATAGTGTTGTCATTGCGGGGAAAGCTATATCCCTAGATCAACACAAGGATGTGGGAACACTATATCCCATTGATGATGATTGATTTGGTTCATGACAAGATTATGATCAAAACCTATTGATTTGATTGGATAATGTTCCTTGATTGATTAGCTTGCTTGATATGGATTAGTGTGACTTGGATTTAAGAACATTACTTAGATTGATTTGATTGATATGATTGGAAGAAGTGTTTGATTGAAACGGATGAATGAATGTTATTGATAGGAAGAATTGATGATGATGATTATTTGATTTTGATTGAATGTTGATGGAGTGGTTTGCTTTGGATGATGTGATTGGTTTTATTGCTTGGATTTTTTGTTGGATATATGATTTTTTCTGTATTTTTTTGACATATTTTGATTTTTTTGTGTTTTTGAATGTTTTGGGATGTCAATAGATTTACAATTTGGGTAGCCTTTATGCTAGATACCAATGACAAGGGAGAAAACCAAGTCTAGGTGCAAAGATGTAGGAGGATGGATAAAAGGATGGGCTCATAGTAAATGTGACGACAAGATCATGAGAGTTGGATGGATAGATAAGAGGATAGGCCATATAAGGGATGGATGCATGCCTCATGATAAACAGATAGGTAGGCTATAGTGGAAAGCTCACGATAAATGGATGGGGATAAGCTATAAGACGGAAAGCTCATGATAAGGGTATGCCATAGTGGATGGATCATATGGGAGCTAGGATGTGATCTTCAAGGGCTATGTTGCATAGGAAGAACTTGCCCCATTCTAGGTGGTAATGCTTAGGATTCTTTGCATGACAAAGTTCATGACCAAGGGATGACATGACAGATTGGTTTGGATAAGATGGATAAATAGTCAATGGATAGGACTTGGTTTGGAAAGAAGGTATGCCAAGAAATACCCAAATATGTTTCAACAATTTTGCCCCTATGTCTTCATCAAGATCAAAAAGGAGGAAGGATGGATAAATGGGTTTAGTAAGATAGGCATGTTTATGTAATGGCTAAGGATGGTAGAATGTAGAATGATATAATGGAAAATGATAAGTTGAAAATGATAAGATGGATGAGACCATGTGACCCCAAGTGTGAGTGACATAGAAGATCAACTACACATGACACCTGTTTGCTAGGTTTTCATCATGGTACTTATCCAAGGCACCTGTTTACCAAGTTTTCTCTGTTGGACGAAGGGTTTTCTCTTTACTTTTTTGATTTTTTTTCTTTTGTTTTTTTTTTAATTTTTAATTTTTTGATTTTTTTTCCTTTTTTGGATGGGATGACAATTACACATGGCGCCTGTTTGCCAAGTTTTCACCATGGTAATGGATAGGATGGACTCAAGTGTCTATTGCTATGAAAGGTGATAGTGTCCCATTGTATGAATGTCATTGCATGGACCATGTCATTATGCTCATAGATGTTGGTAAAGGAGATGGATTATAGAGGGCATACTAGTGGATTATGATGTGGATTATATAGGCTTATGGAATGAAGATGGATGAAAAGTTTATGCCATAGCATGGGGGAGTTATGTAGGATAATGGATGGAGGATGGGGAGATGGAGGCATGTGGGAATGTTGTAGAATGAAATGGAACCATGACCAATGGTTGCACACACCATGATAAACATTGAAGCTTTTGATGGGATGGTGGTGTAGGAAGCAATGGAGATGTTTGCTTAGGAGATGGTTGATGGAGTGACTTAGGAACCCACATAGATTTAGTATTTTTAGTGCTTTTGTTTTTCTTGTGGGATTTTTGAAGGGAATGGAAGTTTTGGATGGAAGTAGGTTTTTGGATGGATATAGGTGGTTGGGATTCTTGAGAGGTGGATGCCTCATTCACTTTGCAAGTTGTTTGCTTAGGAACCCAAACCATTTTGCTCTTGGGCTTTGCATTTGGAGGTAAGGGTTTAGATGGCTACTTAGATGAACTTTTCTTTGATTTTGATTCTTTATGCCCTAAGGTATGAAGACCTTTAGGATTTTTGGTAGGATTTTTAGCTTTATAAGTAGAGGCATCAAAATGTTTGCTTTTGAATCCCACGGGGTGGGTGGAGTGGATGGAATGATTGGAAGCTTTATGCTTAAACGATGTGTGCTTTTGTTGGCCATGATTAAGGATGTAAGGATACTTATGAATGATAGGTATGTTAGGTGTTGGAAGCAATGGTGGCAAGGTGGATGGAGGGATATTAGGAGTTGGTAAAAGTGGAGGCAAAGTGGATGGCGGAAGGTGTACAGTCACATGCTTTTGACATTTATAGGATGATGGAGGTGGAACGACCACATATATTTTGGGGATATGATAGGATGCATGGGGTTTGGGATGGAAGGAGGTAGGTTTAGGATGCATGAAGGGATTACCAACATCTTGGCCTTGTTTACATTAGGGTGTATATCCAAGGCCATATGAGCTTGGAGGGACCTTGACATGGTTTGGCTCCAAAATATCTTGTTCATAAAGGCCTAGGCCTTTACCTTAGTAGTTCATGTTTTGGAGGATGTGATTGACTATGGGACTAGATGTGTTTTGGGAACTAGACTTGAGTTTTTTATTGGGTGGAGAAGGTGAAGTGGAGGACAAAGGCTGTTGTTGTCCTAAGGAGGAACATTCATGGAGGAAGGTGGTAAGACCACTAGGACATGATAGTGGATTTGAAGGGGATCGATGGTAGATGGGGATAGATCATTAGGATCTTGCTTATGTTCATGTTGAGCCAAGTTATTTGTTTGATCTTCTATGCTTACTTGGAAGGCATACGTCTCATCATGACAAGTGGAAGTTGGTTCATTATGGATAGGACTACATGGCGAATGACTAGGAGTGATGTGGATATCTTGCTCATGGATGGTTATGGGATTATGGATAGGATCAAGGTGCTTTTGGATAGGTTCTTCATCATAGATATCATCTTGATCATGAGATAGATAAAGTTTGGCCAAAGGGATCATCATGGTTTTCATGATCTTAGCTAGAACCTTGATCATAAATATGAGCAAAAATAGGATTAAGTGGGCTATACATGGGATAAATTTGCTCATGAATAGGGTCATGGTGATGGCTAATAGCTTGAGGGCAAACCATATGTAGGTCATGGATAGGTGGAACTTAGAGGTGCTTTGATCTTGATTAAGATTAAGGTTTGATATTTCCACATGTTTAAGATTATGCTCTTGACATACCTCTTGACTTTGGATGAAAGTGGAAATCTCTAGAGTGGACTTGATAGACTCTTAAGGGTTATCGACATGAGGACATGATGGCTCTTGACTTAGGCTTGTGGTTGGAGACTCTTGAATAGACTTGTTGGCTTGTAGCTCACATGATGGGCTTAAAGGGCGAGGCATGTTAATGAAGGGCTCTTGAAGAGGCTCAAGGATATGTGAACCACATGATGAGATTATAGGATTGGACATGACCTTTGAAAGTTCATTGGTAGGCTCATGAATGGGTGTTTGACATGGGGGTGTTTTATTCCTTGCTAGTAGCCAATGGATCACATCCTTCACAAGGGTATGAGTGGATGGGCAATATAATGGATGAACAATAATAGCGGATGATGTTGTAGGCTTAGGACTAGGATTAGGTTGGGGGCTAATTAGATTGGGTGGATTAGGATTTGGATTGGATGAAGGGATAATCTTACCATAATTTATGAGGTTTGTGATCAATCTCTTAAGTTTGACACAATTGGTTGTTGTATGGCCCTTATACCTATGGTATGCACAATAATGGTTTTCATTATACCAAGGGGGTTTAAAGATTGGATCAAAAGGTTGTATCGGTGGCAGCTCAATCAAATTTGCTTGAACCAATTGTTGCACGGTTATGTCCAAGGGATCTTGTGGTGGGGGATTGGTAGAACATGGGGATGAAGGTAATGAAGGTTAGTGGACCAATGGACTAGCGGTAGGATCATATGGTGGTTTTATGATAGGGCTAGTAGGCTCATGTGTTGGAATGTGATTGGATGATGAAGGCCACTCATAGGATGCATTGGCTAGATCAGTATCTCCCTTGTCAAAGGTAATTAAATCTTGTTGTATTAAGCTTGCATGGTTTATATACAAAGGGCCACTTGGAGTTGCATATGCTTCTTGTTGCAAAGGTGGACTTGGGCTCACTTGTGCTTGTTGTGGAGGCCATTGATAGTCTTGGTAGCTAGGTGTAATGGTAGGATATGTAGACAAAATATCTTGAGGTGGACTCAAAGTTGAGGACATTTGATCTTGTTGGCAAGGTTGATTTGTGCTCACTTGATTTATATACAAAGGGCCATTGGGACTTGGATGTTGTTCTTGTGATATCACTTGATTGCCTTGTGGATGGGCTTGGTAGTGCATTGGAACGATGGCATGAGGGATTGGATAAGCTTGAGGTGGATGTGGATGTTCATAGATTAATGTGGTATGGACTTGGTGGATATGTGGATTAGGTTGATAGGAACTGGATGGATATGACATGTGGCAAGATGGATTAGGTTGGGAGTGAATAGTTCAAGATTGCTGTACTTGTCGGGCTTGACTAGTGGCTAAAAGGTGTTGGACTTGGGTTATAAAGTATTGCAGTTGAGGTGATTGGCTTGCTTGGGGTTGAGCTTTTTGGATGAAGAATTGTAATGTTTCAATGGTGTCTTGGTTTAGGGGTTCTGATCCTTGATAAAGATTTTGGAGGAATCTTTGGAATTTGATTTTTGGGTCTTCTAGTGTAAACATGTTGTCACCCAAGTGTTTGTCTTAAGTCCTTTTTGGCAAGTGCTCGTTTAGAGATTTATGATGATGTGGCAGAAGTGATTTGGCTAGGATAGGGATGTGGCTAGGACAAGTTTAGGATGGTTTGAATGACTTGGTTATGAAGGGTTGGATGATGACTAGGCTATGTTTTAGGTTTGGTTTAGATTGATTTGTTTATGTGTTTGGTGTCTATAGCTTGATTTGGAAATGTTCAAACAAATGATTATGCATATACACACATGAATCACTCACATAAGACATATAAGCAATGTTTTTGACTTTGAAAATGAAATGTGATGATTAAGCAAGCACACATGGAAGACACATCAACAAGCCCTAATGTCTAGTCAAGTGGGTATGGCCAATTAGGTCTTAGGTTATCTATTGCACAAGGTTGACTAGGATGCAATGAAAGTGAAATCCTACCACACAGCTGGGAGAAAGGGGTAACCCACCCTTCACCTTCACTTACCAAAGTTATAAAGTTCTTTGGGGATTAGCCAAGAGTGACAAGATTTATAACTCCCAATGAGGGTGTCTTTTGATTCAGCCTTGTTTGAGGTCATCCCTTGGAGTGGTGTGTCTCCAAGCAGGCCTCCTAAGAAGGGTATGACAAAAGTAAACCAAGTGAGGTGTCACTTGATTCACACTTGCACTTGTAAATTAACCCTTAGAAAATGAAAGATAATTCAAGCACTTATTCTTTTTAAACCCAAAATCCAAATGTGATGAAAGATAGTGGTTTGTTTTAGCCCAATTTCAATGGTGTGATTGCAAACAAGTTGTTCATTTTATGCCCAAAGTCCAAATGTGTGATCAAGAAAGATTAGAAGATAAGAGATGAAATGATTGCACCTGGATATTTTACTATCCAAATTTGTTGTAGATGATAATGCCAACGCTGCTTCAGCTCCATGAGGTCACCTACAAGCCACCAAATCGAAAAACAACCAAGTAAACTTGCAAAGAAGATGATTATGTGAAGAAGATGAAATCTGATGAATTCTTATGAAAATGATCTGATACAGCTGAATGGATTACGTAAACAAAAATTTCAGGAGATTTTAAGCAATTTGAAATTTTTTTTGTTGAAATCCGATTAATTTTGCTCAAGTTATGCTCAATCAAAGTTTAATTGCAAGTTTGACTTTCACTGATAAAAATGTTGGTAAAATGATATAGTCACCTGATAATTTTTCCACAGTTGTGTATTTCGTCCTCCCAGTTTTCCAACGAGTCCTTGTTTGCCCAATTTCGCCTTCGTATGTGAAAGTTATGAAAATTTGAAAAAAATAGCCTCCTTTGGCATGTAGGAGACACGAGGCTAATTGAGTATTTGGTTTGATTGCTTGTGGTTTAAAAAAAATCCAGTCACATGTGAAGTTTTGGGTGCCCAGTGATTATTGTCTATGTTTAGCTATTAGAGTGTAGCAAGGTATTAAACAACCCATGAGTTTAGAAAACTCTCCCCGTGTGAGGCAACTCTCAAAACCGACAAATGATATTTTCTGACATGTAGCAGGTAGCAGGTACCATAAAATGTGACTGCCAAAAAAAACTTATAATGCCAACTATTTTGTTTGATTCTGGCCAGATCAAGAGTATTATGTTGCAAAAGCCGCCAAAGAAAAAAAAACAATGGCAACTGCAAATCAAAGCTGCTGAAGGAAACTTGAAAATCCCATCGATATCAAAGGAAGATGGCTGCTAAAGACAGTCAGATTTTAGAGCTTCATGGGCACCGAAATCTCAAACAAACCACCAGATATTGAAAGATCGCTGGCAAAAAATGGTGTGACTAAAGATCCGTTGACTGTTTGTCGAATGCCAACTATGGATAACAAACCAGCTGCCAATTAAAATTTTGTACAGGAATCTAATTAACCCTTCGCTGACCACCCGATGTGGATTATCATGGAATCAAAATGTTGACTGGTTTGAAAAGATTGCTTGCTAAAAACTCAAACATGAATGCCGATAAATGTTTAGCAGATTAGTCTTTAGATGGGCTCAAATGTATGCTAATAAAGTCACTTGTGAAGTGTGAACAAAGCTGACAACAGATTTTAAGATCGACCAAAGGATTTGGAATGTCGACGCAACAATTAAAGATGTCAACCTAAGAGTTTGTGTGCCAACAAAAGCTCTAATCAAATTGACTGAAGGCACTTGGCGGTGATGGCTCGAGATATATTTTAAATTGCCATGGAAATGGCTTTGATTATTGCGATCACCATAGTAGATTCTTAAAACAACCACCGAATTCTTAAATCTAGGTGCAGTGTTCACGGATAAAGACTTTGTTGACCACCGTGTGCGAGATCTAATGCCGACTGTAGAAGATTTTCTGAAATTCCCACTGAAAAAATTGCACATGTAATTGTAAAGACTGTCAATTGTATTTACCATAGGTCAAATGGAATCTGCCGAAGGTTTGATGAATGTCAGCCGTTGAAATCTTGCCGGACCGTGCTGAGTACTGGTGAGGTTTTAAGCCGCCTGTCAACTACAAATATCCGTCGATGGAGTGCACACCAAACATAAAGAAAAATGCCGACTATGATGGCTTTGACATTGCCGATGACTTTGTAAGCAAATCGTAGATCACTGGTATAAACTTAAACTGTCGATTGGGAGAACAATTGACGAATCAAGAAAATTTCCTAGTTTTTAAGAAAATAGATGCCGACTTCTGGTCGACCAAAGAATTGGTAGATCGTCACCAAGATTTTATAATGAATACCACTGTTTATTAACCACCAAAGGGAAACGGTCACTATAACTGCAGATTTATATTTACAACGGCCCACCGTTTTCAAAATGCAAGCTGACCAATTGCTTTGGAGTTGACTGTAGAGTAAGGGATGATCTCCATGGATTTTGATGGATCCACTGTGTATTGTTGCAGACTGTAGAATGAAGACTGCAAAATAATGAAATCTGTCGTCGGCTTGAAGGGTGGTAGGTTTTGTATTGATAGCGATGGGAGCTTTAAGGCTTGGTGGCGGTAGTGGTGTTGAGTGTCAACTGGGCGAAGGGGACTGGTAAAGAGTAGCGACTAGGAATAATGGTCGACATAATGAGTTTAGATAGGGTCGATGGAGTATTAACCAAGTTACAGGTAGGTGGCGATGAAGCCACAGAGGTAGTGACTGTGAAGTTGGGGATTTGTCAATAAAAAGATAAGAAGATAAATGATGGATGATTGATGGTTGATGGATGCAAGCTAGATAGATGAAAGAGGATGGATGTTGGCTTGAGATGAAAATTCAACAAGGTGAAGTTGCATGAAGAAGAATCCCCCTTTTCATGGCTCAAGAGAGGCTTGCTTTATAAGATTAGCTTGGTTCAAATGAATGGCTAGGATCAATTAGGGTTTAGGATGAAATGGATGGATAAGATTAAGTTAGGTTTCCTTGCACATTAAAAATTGTAGTCAATTGACATGTGTCAAAGGAAATAAGTCTCATGTGTGATTGTGTACACAAATAGTAGTACATGTGATGGTGTACATAAAAAGTATTTTAAATGAGTTGTACTACAACACATGATTAAAGGGAAATCGACAAGTGTTAAGGTGAGATAAGGGTCATGTGACTTAATTCAAATTAAATATTTGAATTAGTCGGGCTATAGTTGGGAAATTAATTAAATTAATAAGATTTTATTAATTAATTGGGTAGATGACTAGGATGGGATAAGATATGATGTGGAAATTAATTAAATAGATAAAATTTATTTAATTAATTAGGATGATGGGATTATTGATAGGATTATGAATGGGAAATTAATTAAATAAATAAAATTTATTTAATTAATTGGCTAAGTGGGATTAGGGAAATTAGGATGGGAATTAGGACAAAATGGCTTATGATGTCTAGGATAATGTTTTAACAAGGTGTTGCAAGACATACACAAATTTGGGACAATTTTGGGTGTCTACAGTAAGAAAGAAAAATGGAGACATAAGGTTATGTGTGGATTTCAGAACTTTGAATATCTCATCACTCAAAGAAAATTATCCACTTCCAAACATGGAAGCAATGCTACAAAGAGTGACAAGATGTGAATTGTTGTCTATGATGGATGGCTTCTCAGGGAATAACCAAGTTAAGGTCAAGGAATTATAACAGTATAAAACTACTTTCACCACACCTTGGGGCACATATGTTTACATGAGAATGCCTTTTGGCCTCACAGATGTTGGAGCAACATTTCAAAGGGCTATGGATGTAGCTTTTGCTGACCTGATCAATGCTATAATGGTGGTCTATCAAGATGATCTAACAACATATTCCAAAAAGGTTGAGGATCACTATGCACACCTAGAAAAGATCTTTATTAGGGCATTAGAGTATGGCATCTCCTTAAACCCAAAGAAATGTCATTTTGTTGTAATAGAGAGCAAATTACTAGGACATATAGTCTCAAAGGATGGAGTGAGGATTGATCTTGAATGAGTGGAAGCTATTGATAAAATTCCCATTCCAAAGACTGTAAAAGCCATCCAGTCCTTCTTCAGACAAATTAACTTTGTCAGGAGATTCATTTCAAATTTTGTAGAAATTGTCAAGCCAATCTCAAAGATGTTGAAGAAAGGCTCAAAAGTTGATTGGACAGAAGAGGCTATTGATGCATTTATGTCAATTAAGAGAGCAATTAAGGAAACACCTGTATTAAAGTCTCCAAACTTTCATAGACCATTTCAGATATTCTCTTTTGCATCATTTCATACAGTGGTGATTGTAATGTTACAAAAGAATAATGAAGGATATGAACAACCTATCTCGTTCTTCAATAAATCACTTCAAGGGGCAGAATTGAAATATGATATCACTGAGAAGCAAGCCTATGCTCTGGTAAAAGCAGTCAAGGCATTCATGCCTTACTTAGTAGGGACAAAGGTAATTGCTTATGTACCAAATACTGCAGTAAAGGATCTTTTTTCACAAATAGAGGTGATAGGGAGAAGGTGCAGGTGGATAAATCGTATCCAAGAGTTTAATATTGATATTAAAATTACCAAACTAGTGAGGGGGCAAGGATTGGCAAAATTGATGGCCAAATCAAATGTAGAAGCAGCACAAGTTTGCAATGTAGAGAGTGAATATAAGTTGATGTCAAGTATTGAGCGTATGCCTTGGTACACTAACATAACATATTATCTTAAAGATATGAAGTGCCCTAAAGGACTTAATGACAACTAGAAAAGGACCTTAAAACTCTAGGCATTAAAATATGTTTTTGTGAATGGAGATCTGTATTGGAAAAACAAGGATGGTATCTTACTATTCTGGCTAGATCAAACACAAGTAGAACAAATATTGCAAGAAATGCATAAAGGTGTGTGTGGAGGGCACTTCTCGGCAAAAACCACTGCCCATAAGATATTGAGAGTAGGCTATTATTGGCCTAATGTCTTCAATGATGCCCATGGGTATGTAAGAAAATGTGAAGCATGTTAGAAGTTTTTTGGCAAATTGAATAATCAAGGAGCCCTACTATTGAGACCAATGCAAATTGAAGCTCCATTTCATCAGTGGGGAATTGACTTTATAGGAGAACTTATAGATAAATCTAGTGGTGGACACAGATGGATCTTGGTGACTAATGATTATTTTACAAAATGGATAGAGGTAGTCCCAACAAGGCAAGCTACTGGTAAGGTAGTAGTTAATTTTCTATTACAAAAAATCATCACTAGATTTGGAGTTCTTGTAAGGCTCATCACAGATAATGGCATGTGCTTTAGATCAGATGAATTTAAGACATTTTGTGATTCCTATGGTATAACAATTTCATATGCTTCACCATACCATCCTCAAGCAAATGGGCAGACAAAATCGAGTAACAAAAGTATTATAAAAATAATCAAAAGGATGTTGGTTAACAACAAGAAGGCATGGGATTCCAAACTAAAATTGGCCCTATGGGTAGATAGAATTAATGTAAAGAAGGCCACTAGAAAGTCTCCATTTGAACTAGTGTATGGAGCCCAAGCTAGGCTCCCAATACATAACCTTTTACTAGTCTATAAGTTCATCCTTCAAGAGGATATAGACGTCCCTAAGCCTATGGAAGAGAGGATAGAACAATTGGCTGAGTTGGATGAAATAAGGACCCAAGCTCAAGAGCAAAATGAGAAAATGTAGTTATAAATGAAGTATCTATTTGACAAAAAAACAAAGGACAGGAAATTTAAAGTGGATGACATGGTCCTTATGTGGAATGCCAGAGGCCAGGATAAAGGGAAGCATGGGAAATTTGAAGCACTATGGTTAGGCTCATTTATCATTACTGGTAAATGTGGTGAAGACTCATACTACCTACAAAATATGATCAATGAAGAACATGATTTGCCAGTGCATGGACAATTCCTGAAGTACTTCTTCTCTTGAAATTTTAATTTCCATGCACAATAGATTAGGATTTTTCCTTTTTCCACCACCCTTACCCCTAGTCTGCATCCTAGAGAATACTTTTGGATTCTTGCAATGACCTCATAGTCATTCATCACCAACTAGAGCCACTGTTAGAACTAAAACTTAGCCACTATTAGAACTAAAAATTAGCCTAAAATTTTCCATAAAAATCCATTTCTTTGCCATAATCCTATCACCTAACATGTCATTTTTCCCACTCAAATACCCCATTTATCTGCCCCATAAGTCATTACCCTACCCGTAAATGAAAAGGGTCATGTCGAAGAGACCACACTATATCGGTGGAAGACATTTTAAGATCCCTTCGAAAAGCGGTATAGACAATATCGAGGAAACAATGTCATATCAAAGGAACTCATTTTATTGTCCCTTCGACAATTTGATTGAAGACTTATCGAAGATATTATATACTATTGGTAGGACATGTTACATATTCCCTTCGATAAACTAAAAAGATGGAAACCACAAGGACATATAAAATATTTAACTTTGAAGAGACTTTATCGTGTCAGAATGACTAGTTGATGAGTCTCTTCGACGGACCGATATGCATGAGCATGTAATATATTTTAATATCATTGAAGGAAAAGTGTCATGTCGGTAGGAGATTACAGAAGTCTCTCTGATATGCTGATAAGGTGGGTCCTGAAGATTTTTCTGATCCATACGCCAAGATCATAAGGTATAAAAGCATACAAAATAAATGTCGAAGGGAAATATATACATCGATGGGACAAGGGAATTTGTCCCTTCGATAAAATGATGGTATTTGATGCAAAGGTAATAAAGAAGGTTTTTAAAAGGATTCCAGAATATCAGAGAAAGGTGATTTATAGTCCCTCCAAAAATAAAATATACCAAGTAGATGTCAAGGGGATGGTTCCATATCAGGGAAATCCAATTATTGGTCCCTTCAATAAATTTGTTGCCTTGGTGCGATGAACTTGTGAACACATCAAGGAGAAGAGGAAATGTTGATGACTTCAAAAATTTGCAATCCAAATAAAATGAGAAAGTTGACAAGACTGTGGCATGATGAAGAGACGAATTGGCAGTGATGATGAAAGATCAAACAACCTACATTCAAAATAATTAATTACTCTCTCGAATGACATGAAGTTTGCCATCAAATGTCATTAATGAACCAGAGCCGAATACATTAAAATCAAGTTCTGAGAAAATTGTGAAATCATTAAGCAACCAAAGAAAGCTGAAGCGTGGCATAGCTAAGGACAACAACTTCAAAATTAGAAAAGGCATCATCCAAGTAAGTACCCAAAGCCTGAGATGAAAATTGTAGTGTACATAAGCTAGTACGAATTGTTGAAACACAAAAGTAGAGTTTTTCTTTCCACAAAACGTATATCATGGCAAGTTCAACTGAAAACCCTAAGAAAAGACAAAAACTGGAGGAGAGACATTTAAATCAAGACTTGATAGACCAGTGTCCTGGCTCTGGACAAAGGTCTAGGAGAAATGCTTAGTTGAATCCTCAGGCTGATAAATTAGAACATAGAAACAGGCAAGTGGGTGATACATGCACCCCAATAAGAGGATATGATTTATTTCTATACCACTACAAAAAAATGCACAAGCTCAAACCAATTTCCAACCCATGGAGACTAAAACTAAGTAAATTGGTGGTACCTAATGTGTTCATCAATGTGGAATTGCTTAAAACATTGGTAGATAAATATAATCCCCAAAATCGTATGGTTGAATTAAAATATGGATCCGCCTTCATTCCAATTACCAAGGACTATATATCCATGATGTTCCAATTAGACACCAGCTTTGACATGAAATTTAGGATTATGGATCTCCCACATGAATACCACAACCTAAGAAATAGATATAAAAGGTGGAGGCTACTATTACACAGGCCCTAGGATGAGGGAAATCATCTTAGAGTGTTTCCAGAGGGAGAGAATCCTCCATATGTTGTGAATTTATTGTTGGGAATTAAGGTGTCTCAACCTTGGTAATTCTCTGCATTTGTAATGTTTGTATTTATTATTTAATTGCCTATGTTGTAAATAATTGGAAATTCCATATTGTCATGTTGTGGGATGTGGCACGGTGATGTGTCAATCCTACATGGATTATGACAACTTGTTATTTTGTCCTCACATGAGGAGATAGGTGTCCCAATTAGTGGTAGGAATATTCTGCCATGTGTTGGCATCTTCTATGTTGTGTAAGGAATGTTTGACCGAAATGGTTATGACGGATTCCTATGACGAATCTATGACATGTAAGAGTTGGAAATAGAGGGTTGTAAGATAGGTGATGACATGTGTCATGAAGCATCTTTGAATGAGGCATATTTGGGCACCCCAAGGTGGAATATGACATGTTGTAAGAGAATATGCTATTTATAGCATGTGTATGACAGATTCTCTTATAGCTGTAAGTTGTAACTGCTATGACAGATTCTATGACGGTCGTAAGTGTCGTAAGAGCATCTATCATAGCCCATTTTGGAAATTGGTGACCTCTTTGGGATAGGAGCTATGGACAAGTGTCAGACACATTCTACAATGTTGACCAAGTGTCCCTAGGCATGGGTTTTGGTCCAAGATGCCATGTTGGACACCCATTCCAAGAAAGGTCCAAAATTGCCTTGTATGTTCTATTTAAATAGGTGCTTGGAGATGGAGTTTGTATTACAGGTTCACAGGTACTGTTATGCTGCTGGATTGACTCCAGACACGAGTGTCAAAGACCATTGAAGCTTGAATTGCAAGTGTATTGTAAACATTCTTTCAAATTTGTTAATACATTGTGCAAGTTTCTGAGTGTGGGGTTTTCACCCGATAACGGTTTTCCCCATCGTAAATCTTTATCTCTCTTCTTCTGTCTACATTCTGGTTCTTGTGTTTTGCTGCAATATCTCATATTAATGGTTTAACATTGCTGTAATAGTTAGGATAAATTTGAATTTGCATAGCCCTCTCCTCAATAGATTAGTGTAGGAAGCGATTTCTGCACACCTAGCTTCCTTTCATTTATTTGAGGAATACTACCAGTACACCTACTAGTCTATTTTCCATGTACTTGGCTTGGACACCCCTATACTCATGGAGGTAGCACCAATGGTCCTAATGAATGATGTATAGATGCAGGATGCCCGACCCTTTGATTATGTTGAGTATCTGGCTAATTAAATTCACAATAATTTTGTTGCTATCAAAGGCGGAGGTTTCAAATTTATGTATTATTCCTCATTCATGCATGTCTCATTTTATATGAAGGACAAAATGTGGGAATGTGGGATGAGTGTTTGAGGATAAAAGATTTGGATGGTGAGGGAAATGTTAGGCAAGTACAAATGTGGATGACCATTTGGGACAGTAGGTGTGAGAGATCACATTATTTATATTTTGAAGAGTATTTTTTGAAGCCCTTATACAAACTACTGGGTCACCCATGTGATTATAATCTATCACCAGAAATACAAAGGTTCCTAAGACCCATGGACAAGGATGAAAGAAGGAAAGTCAATCACAATTGGGGTGATTGGTATGCATATGGTGACTATACAAAAATCAGAGTGTATGGATATGAATGAGAACCATTCTTACTGCTAAAAATTTGTCCAAACAAGATTTCTTACTTGGAGATTGTGAGGCAATTGGCCTACTCAAATTTTATGCACCTTAAAAGTTACAACAAGCAGTCATTAATGCCTAGGACATTGTGCTTTGGAGATTTTACTGTGGTTTCTAAAAAAGGATATGAATTGATTGATAAAAAACTAGAGCATTACAAAATGCCTAAAGGAAATACAAGGGAAAAATTTGACCCAGAATATTTCATAAATGAGGTTAAAACAAGCAAAAAGCTGAAAGGATATCATCATACACTCTTTGTGGAAGATGATTTGATAAGAAATATTGATGAGAATTGTGCAGCTGAAAGGAGAGATTGATGTTATCAGACACTTGGAGGATATCCATTAATCCCATGTATACAGGAGCCTTTCTTGAAATTGAAGATCCAATACAGAGGCTAGACGCATTAATTTCACATGAAGCAAAATTGACTAAGGATGTGCCTCTTGAGGTGTTCGCCAAGAGGAATGAGAATATTAGGGAAATGCAAGCTGAGTATGAAACTCCACTTTGCCATCTCTCCCCTCAGCCTATAGCAGATATTAGCTTCTTTGTGGATACATCTATTTCAGAACAAGAAGAAATGGAGATTGGAGATGAAGGTATATAGGTGTTCAAACCTATGATTGAAAAGTATAAACCCCCAATGGTAAGAGATGTGGTTGTGATGGAGTCCCTAGATGAACTTTCTGATGATGTGAGACATAGTGCCAGCAAAAGATTTGTTTCTGATGATGATTTTGTCAAAACCCCTAAGTTCAAAGCCTTTTTGTATGAATACAAAGGTAAACAAATTAGAGAAAAGATTAAAGATGTCACCTCTGAATGGGAAGCTAAAGCTTTAAAGGAGCTATAGGCAGAGATTGATAGAGAAATGGAAGCCATGACTCTAGAGAAAGGAAGAGCACTGCTAGAAGAGGCAGGTGTTATGTTGCTCTCAGGATGGGATATGAGCTCTGCCATTGTATTTGATAGCTTTCTAAAGAGTCAGGATAAGAAATTGCAATTGAGCATTGAAGGGGTAGAAAAAATATGCACTAGATCAGGTTATGATCTAGATAATGTAACCTTGTTGATATGGGCCTTGTACCCATCAAATAAAAAACCTTTAGTTATTAATGATCCTAATAAGGCATTTAGCCATCTTTTAGTACAACGAGTTGAGGACACTGATCCCATAGAAACTGTAGATTTGAATATTAATGTTGCAAGGTTCACAAAAGCCCAAATTGAAAGGCTGGTAAAAATTAATATAATGTATATGACAGAGAATGAAAGACTAAGATAGGAGGTTGCCAGCTACAAAGAGAAACTGCCATCTTATTCAATCAGTTACTCCCCATGGTTGGATGCTGATAAAAAGATAATAGAGGCTAGAGCTAAGATTGCTTATTTGAGACACAAAGTTGAGAAGTTTCAAAAAAAGGGTAATCGGTTAGAAATAGAAATAAAATCTATCAAATACAAAATGGTCTTAGAACTAATAGAGAAAAGATTTGAAAAGATGCTTGGAAATGCTAATAAGGTATGGATAGTGCACAGTAGAACATATGCTGCCTACCAAGAGCATAAAAGACTACATCTTAGGATGTTGGAAAAGAAGGAGGAATTAATAGCCAAGGGAGATGTTGACAAACAAGTGTTTAAGAATTATGATGAACTAATTGACATACATGAAAAGTTTAATACTGTGTTAACACAAGATCTTGGTGATTTTGACCAACCCTTGGAATTGGCTTTTCTGAGTTTCTTTGATAATGAAGGAAATATAAAAGAATAGAGCATTTGGAAGAATGGATTGGCTTAGTTATTACTAGTGGCTCTCGACAAGGTCAATGATGAATCAAGGGTGATGGAAAATACACGTGTAGTTAGAATGAATTTTCACTTTGGAATTCATTATGAAAGAGATTATCACTACCACAGATACTTATGCTACTCAGGAATATATCGATCATCTTTCTAAAATCAACTTGTTCATCTCTTGAGCAAATATAAGGAGTCAAAAGCTTTACATCAGCTCAATCTACATTCTCAGCTGATTAAAAAATAGAAGACAATGGTTAAGAAAGAAGCTAAAGAAGCTAGAAAATCTGGAGAATCCTTTTGACCATCGTGATAAACTTGAAGTGAAATTTTGCCAATGCTAATTCAAGAATTTTTTAATGTTAGATTCAAAGGTTATACATGCAATTAAGCACAGTGAGGAAGAAGAAACAATAAACAATGCATATGAAAGCAATGATATGTTAGTGGATGAAGCATATCAGATACTACATCATGGAGAGGGGAACTTTGCTAGGCCAATGGTCATGGGTTCCCTACGATGATTAACAGATTCGGGCATCTTGAACGTGCAGATTTTCATGTCTTTTCTTTATTTCTTAGTTATAAGTAACAATTAGTTATTTGAAAAGATGTGAGTTATGAAAAGTAACCTTGTTTTTGCCTGAAGCTTGTTGCTTCCCGTATATAAGGGAAACCAAGGCCAAGTTAAAGGAATCATCACAATCATTATAATCATTAGCATATAACCATACTCATAGAGTGAAATATAGACACAACTTTTGATAGGAAATTTTGAAGCAATATAATGGAGGAGAATGTTTAAATTGGTGGTCCATTTTCTGGTGTCCAACTATTCTATTAATATTAATTCATATAAGTTGGCTTGCTATCTCTAAATTGATCTTTCTCTTTTATTCAAGTTAAGTATATCAAAATATATTTGATTTGTCAAGACACACTTGTTGCCTCTGTGCGATTTTCTTGATTGGTTTATGTGAGAAGTGAATTAAAATCCTCTTAAGAGATTTATTTTGATTGGTTTCTGCCCAGAATTAAAATCCTTTTAAATTGAACAACTTAATTGGTTTCCTTCCAGCAAGAATTAAAATCCTTTCAAATAATCACAGTAACTTGGGAAGATATCACTGGGATTTGTAAGAAGAGCCTGACAACTAACAAACTTACACGTTTATACAAAGTATAATCATCCAAAAGTATCGAGCAGTTAGAGTTAAGCTAAGAAAAGGGTTCCACATATTATACACATCTTGACTCCATTTACCCAATAGGAATAGGCACTGATCTCACTCACTTCACAACAATACTCTACTTATTCACATATTCAAATTTCAAATATTAGCAGTAGGATTAGCTATATCTATTTCACACTCACATGCCACTAGTAAATAGATTGATATAAGTACATACAACCCTTAAATCTGCTTCATTATCAAGGTGTACCCACCTAGGTCTAGCAAAACCTGAAGAGAAGGGAGTTCTAAACCACATTGGTTAGCTCCATACTATTGGCCAAAACCTTGTTAGTCTAACCATAGGATCTAGCATACCCTTAGGATTAGCAAGCTACAATTTTGGGAATCAACACCTCCAACTCTACCAAACTTTCATGGACTGATCACTGAAGACCCTGATACATTTCTCTTTGAGTTTGATGTAATCTATAGAAGTTATGATTACACTACAGATGCATACAGGCTCAAGCTCTTCCTAGCCATCGTCAAGGATGCTGCATTAATATGGTTTATGGGTTTGGGTGAGAATTTTGTAACTACTTGGGCCACCATGAAGGATAAGTTTTTGTAGAAATATTAGGACTATTGTCGTGGAAGAGATATGAAGGGGGGTGACATCTTCAGGATGTTACAAAAAGAAGATGAGGCCCTGGATGATTATGTAGAGAGATTTCAGTTTTGCCTTAAGAAGTCAAGGTAGAATAGGCTCTCTCCAGAGTCACTCAAGCTAGTCTTCCTAAGAGGTGTGAGTGAAAAATGTATGGATGAACTCAAACAAATTGGAGTAGGATATATCTCTCAACTGGGATTTGATGAAATTTGTCAAATCTATAGAAACTATTCACGCTCTACTCTAAAGAAAAATAGAGGTTTTAGAACCTTGTCTTCAAATAAGTCATCCATTGGAGTCTCCAAAGTAGAGCTCAACAATCTCCTGTCCAACATGAAAGAGGATATCATAAGCCATCTGGAAACACAGTTGGACACTTTGCACATAAAGAAGAAATAAGAGGCATTAGAGGCAGCTTTGAGTGAATACTATCCACATTGTCGACAGAAGAAGGCCAATTGCCAATGCAAGGGACTTGCTAGTATTTATGAGGGTAAGAATAAGAAAGTAGATTTCAGAGCCATTGAAGATGAATAAGGTCAAGTGTTCTACATTGTACAATGAAGGCCATGGCAGAAAAAACAAGGTATGCCTTAGGACCCCAATTGACATTACACTAGGTAGAACACTTAACATCAATAGTGAATTGACATTTGTCCAAAGACTGAACTGATTAAAATGTTGTAACTCATAAAACAATATTTGCATGGGACTATCATGATATGAAGGGAATTGATCCTAATCTTTGCATGTATAGGATATACATTAATGAAGGGTGCAGACCAGTTAGGCAGCCTTAAAGAAGGAAGAATCCTACAGTAAGAGACATAGTGAAGAATGAATTGCAGAAGTTACTAGATGCAAGATTCATATACCCAATATCAGATAGCCAATGGGTGTCTCCACTGGTAATAGTGCCAAAGAAAGGAGGTAAGTGGAGAGTTTGTGTAGACTACAGAGAATTAAATACTACCACTAGGAAAGATCATTTTCCTATTCCTTTCATTGACTAGGTCCTAAACTCCTTTGATAGTAAAAAGTATTTTTCTTTTCTTGGTGGATTCAGTGGATATAACCAGATCAAAATAGCCCCTAAAGACCAGGATAAGAGTGATGGAAGGTTGTCATTGATGTCAAAATGTGTAGTAAGGTTGACATGCATCTTTGAACTGCTTCATTGTTGTCATTAATCATTGTGATGATGTTTGGTTGATGCAAAGTTGGTTGATATTAGAGATGTTCACATGGAGTTGATGTTGATGTTCTTCATGATTCACTTAATGAGGTTCATGTGCCAGGAGGTGTTCATTCTATCTCCATCTCATTTGATTCTTAGTGCTTCATGTCACTATGATACAAGAATTCATATATACAGGTTCAAGATGCTTCAGTGTGCTCATCATCATGCCTCAGTTAGTCTTCAACATCTCTTCATGTTGATAGTATGTTCATGATCACAGATGTTGATCTTAGATAAGTTCATATACCTCATGATTCATGATGGTGTTGATGTCAAATGATGAGTTAGTTTGTCTTGAATCACTTCATACAGGTTCTTACAGAGCTTATCATCAGGAGTAGTCTTCATAGTTCACATGGGGTTCTTGCTTGATTGATTCAGGATTGATTCAGGAGTTGTTTTAGATCAATATCATCTCTATATTAATATGTGTTTATTCTTCATGTTCTTGAAGTTTCATACTTGAGTTCATATTTTGATGGAGTTGGCTCAGTTGTTGGAGATGATCCTATTAATATTTCATGTCAACATGTTTCTGCTTTGTTTCAAAGTTCATCTTGTGCTTCATTGGTTTTACAATGTTGACTAAGTTGGTGTTATGGAGTATCTCACAGAATTGATTTGATATACATTCCAGTTAAGAGCTTAGTTGAATGGTAATTGAATGAAGTTTCAACTTTTATCATATCAAGAGGTTTGTGTTTGTTCATCAGAATTAGGGTTTGCTCATTTCATTCTCATGATCAGGAGTAGTTGTTGATGTGCCTCAGATGTTGTTCACAAGAGAATATCACATCTTTCCTGGGTTCTTTAGAGTTTTATCTCTACTTCAAACTTAGTTTCTTAAGTTGTAAATGTCTAAGTTGTAATCAATTTATAGCTCTAGTTTTGTAAGTCTTTTTCTAATGTTTTAAATACAGTGGTGTCACTGTCATAGAAAGGGATTGATCACTTCAAGGAAGATCCTTTTGCTGTCTAGTGTTATGAGCATCTTCAAGTTCTTTAAAACCCTAATAAATCCTAATCTATACCATTAAGCCCTCTTCTGCCCATCCTCTTGGGATGCACTTTTTCTTTTAATTGGTAGTTGACCTGCGATCTTAAGTCATCCCACTAAAGGTGACCTACTAGAGGGGTCCTTAGTCATATAGTTGACCGGTCCCATCAACCCTCTTTACCATGGTCATCGGTCTCTTTCAAAGTGTGTGGGTGCCAAAAGCACATTGATGTTGTAGTTTAAAAGGAGTAAAGACTGATCAGTGGTCAAAATTCAAACCTTGATCTCCTCTCCAACGAGTATGCATATTGACATGCATCTGAATGTCACAACTAAGTTAACCGCAAATAACATGTGTTTTAAAGGCTATATTTAGCCATTCCAAAAAGGCAGTTTGTTGGAGTCTTTAAAGCATTTTTTTAAGGAGATTTCTTATATTTTTATTTTTACTCTTGTGCATATGGAAGATAAAAAGGTGAAGTTTATTTTTTGAAAAGAAAGAGTAGTTTTTTTTAAGGAAGAATATGAAGAGTTTGTTTTTGGAATGTGAAGAGTGGATATTAAATAAAAGAATGATTTTATGAAGAGATGTATAGAAAATACAGTGTGGGGACTTAATTTGCAGCAGATTGATTTTGAAAAAGACATCTTTATTGCAGGGAAGATGAACAAGTTCATTAAGGACTTGCATAAATGCAGATTGTGAGAATGAGTGAAGATGGATTGTGGTTTTTGAATGACTAAAATTGAAATGTGACTTCTATTATATGAGAGAGGTTGAAATATACTTTTGACACAAGTTTCAAGAATAATTTTTCAGTGTTAATAGAGATTAAAATATATTCTTTTATATGCAGAAAAAGAGGTTATAGGAAAGCAAATTATTTGATAATGTTATCTATGCCAAGGAGACAAGAATTTTGATGACAAGTGTCTTACAGGTTCAGATATTTCCACATAGGTCTGAGGTGATATTTAATCAGTAATTTTTGTTGGCTCTGGTCAGTACTTTGCCAAATTTTGTTGTGTTAAAGGTATTTTGGTAAGCCCTGATTTGGTATTTGAGAAGGTTGTAATTGAAGCATATATTGATTGGGGATAAAAGAAGACATAATGTATTGAAGTTTTTTGCAAAGAAGATTCACATATTCTGCAGGGGAATATTGAAGTATTGTATTGTTATGCAATTAGACAGAGTAACCCTCTGTAATGTTATTTTTATTGAAAATGTGTTGTAAGAGAGACAAGTTTGATCTTTTGCCAGCGAGGCTTAATTTTGCCAGTGAGGCATATGTGTATCAGTGAGATACCTATTGTATCTAGTAAAGGTCCTAATTTGCCAATGAGGCATGGTTGATTGTTAGTGAGACAACTATTGTAATCAGCGAGATTTTGATAAACCAGTGAGGCATTTTTTGAGTGGTTTTTCATCCCTATGAGGGTTTTCCACTCATGAAAACTTGTGTTATCATTTAGGTTGTTTACCTCTATGTTTGTGTATCCTAATGTTTTGCTCATAAGGTCCTGTTCACACTTTTCATCATCATACTTGTGTATATGTGTATGATAGATTATTTATTACTCTTTCATTCTCTATCTTGTAAATTAAAAGGTATGAAAAGGTTTTAAAGATTATACAACACTGATTCACCCCCCCCCCCCTCAGTGTTGTCCTATAATCCAGCAAGTGGTATTAGGGCATAGGTTCTCTATAGAAGTCTAACTGGCTTGGGTAGGTCCTAATAGTGGAGTACCATGGGAAAGTATAAAAGAAATAAGGGCAAGAGAAATGTCAAGCCACATACTAGTCAAAAGACACCATCTATACCAAATTCAGATGTTGATATACAATCAGTTGATAGAAATGTTTCACAAGTTGAGTCAGGTATTAAATTAGAGAAAGAGTTTTCTGGAGTTCCTTTCTTTAATGGTTCAGACTTCTCTGTTTGGTGTATTAGAATGCAAGTATATCTATCCTCTTTAGGGTATGGTGTGTGGATGTCAATTAAAAATGAGTATTTTATTTCTTCTCAATCACCTAATACTACAAGTAACAAAGAGGCTTATGATTGCAATCAAACAACAAAGAAGGCTATTTTGTCTGGATTATCTAATGAAGTTTCCTGTAAAGTTATATATTGTGAAGCAACTCAGGATGTGTGGAAGGAATTGATAAGAATCTATCAAGGTGATGCACTTGAAGGAGAGCACAGCTTAGTGTCTGAGGAAAGTCACATTGATAGAAGACATTCACATGAAGGAGATAAGGTACATTCTGATTTAGAAGAAGAAGGTCACATTATGAGTGATTATGATCAGGAGTATGATGAACAAGATGGTGAGGTTGATGTTGAAGGAGAACTCATGTGTGCTCTGAGTGAGATCAAGAAATACAAAAAGGAGAATCATAGATTAGAGTTGTAACTACAACAAGAAAAAGACTCCAAGTACAAAGCACTTTCAGATCTTGAAAGAGTATTTTATGATCTTGAAAAGGCAAGAAATTAGATTGTGAATTTAAGGACACAAATTGATGAATCAGATAAATTGATTATTAGTCTAAAGACTGAGATTGAAGAAGCCAAGAGAATAATAGATGCTACTAAGTCTGAATGTGAAATCAAATCAATTGAATGTCTAAAACTAGAGGCTGGAATTATCAATTTGAGAAAAGATTATGAAGATCTCAAGGTTCTGTCCAAGAAATACTAGGAGTTTGAAGAAAGTAAAAACAAGTTGCATGAAATGTTGGGCAAACAAAAACACTATAAGGTCACCACAGGTTTAGGATATGAAGAAGGAGAGTGCTCCAAAGCCAGAGAGACTCTTAGAAGGAAAATTCATCTAAGTTATCATGCTACTGCTCCTGAATGCAAAAAGAAGATTGAAGTTGAGATGAAAACTAAAGATGAGTTTATTAAAATGCACAACCAAAGAAGAAATCTAAGAAGAGTTGTTCCAGCAAGGCAAGCGTATATGTACAAGTATAATTATTCATTTTTTGGTTATTGTTGTACCTATAATCATTTTAGACACAAAGTAGTTGATTGCAGAAGGAATATTAATCTTGTATGTTTCAAGTGGAACTCTCCTGGTCACAAAGCATATAGTTGCAGAATGTATGGAAGAATAGCATCACCTAGTTTGAAAATTTTGAAAAGGAAAGAGGCTAAAAAGGTTTGGAAGAAGAAACCTAAATAGAAAAAGGAACCTATGAAAGTTTGGAGACTAAAACAAAGCAAAGAGAACATAGATTCTAAACTTGTGCATCTTGCACAAGTCACATCATCAGTTGCATAATATATAGCTTAAGGATAGGGGGAGTTACCCTAATGTCCTATCTTTTACCCCCAAGGAGTTTCAGGAGGTTTTTTTTTTATTGATTTGGTGCATGAGATCTTAGAGGGTATAAGACACTTGTTCACTCATTACTATTGTGTTTGTTGGTTGTTCCCGTCTTTGTTGTTGACATCATGCATTCCAGAAGTTTATAAGGTCCTTATGGGGATTATGTTTTTGAATTCATGCTTGTTAAGTTTACCTTGTTATTCATCATGATTTCATGCTTCTTCTAGTTGTTCATGGTTATGATGGGACAACGATATAGTGATCTTGAATCATTATAAGGAAGGTTGTTAATCAAACATTGTATTAGCTTGTGCAAGGATAGTTCATGACAGTTACTGAGACAGTCTCACTATTATGACTGTCAATGTTGCATTGTGAATTGATAATGATACCATGAAATGGAGGTCATTTGTATTTTCTCATGCATGGTACAAAGAAGAAGGAAAGGATGGTCTTCATGTTCAATTTTTCAGTATTATGGTGCATCCAAACATCTTCACGAGAGCAACATTTACATGGGTTAAGTCTACAAGATGTTGATAAGATGTCATTATTGTCATTGATGTCATAATGCATACAAGGGGTTCAATGTACAAGGAGTTTGACATTGGAGTTAACATGGTGACTAATTGAATCAGTACAATGAAAAGCTTGAAAGTTGTTGGTTGTTAAGATTTTTCTAAGTGATTGTAGAACAATGGTGAAAGGTTAATTCATAGTGCATGTCTAAGCATATGGCTCATGAAGAATACATGGAAGAAATTTGTTGTGAAAAGTTGTTACTGTCCTCTGATAAATATGGATGTAAAATGCAATAGGTTAAATCAATCATTTCATTGACAAGACTTTATATGTGGTGCAGACATGTGGTGCAGACCTCTATGATGTAGCATGGAGAGCAGACCTTCATTTGTGTAAAGTCTCTCATAGTTGAAGAGTAGTCTAGATTGCATTGTGAATAGTGCAGGGCTTGCAAAGAATATGACAGCGGTGTTCAAGTTGTTTAAAATGCAAATGTACAAGGACAGAATTAGAATTTATTGGTCCTATGACAGTCATATCATTTAAAGATAGAAAGAGGTCAGAGGTGTCTAATATGACATGCAGATTTGGAACAACAATAATTGTTTGGTGCAAATTCAGAAAAGCAGTGATTGTATGAACACATGTGCTTGGACAATGGTGTTGATCACTAGGGCTTGAAAAGTAGAAGAGTTGAGGGGGTAGTCTTAAGGCCCAAAATAGATACATGATAGTGTTTTTTCTTTATATGACTGTGCACAATTTTTTTGGTCAGGTTATTCTTCTTTGTCACACATATTGCAAAAGGGTTGGTTTTCAAGTGAAGGATAGAGTTATGGAGTCCTTTTGAAGACTAATATGGAAGAGATTACTCAATACCCTTAAAGGTAGTCACACTCATATTGAGGAAGATAGGTCCTTGCTACAGTTGTTGTTGGTCTCATGGTATTCATGTCTTTTAATGCTGACAGTGACTGAAAACAGTCAGTAATATGTATGACAGTACTATGACAGTACATAGTGACAATTGCTGCAACATAGAGACAGTAAGTCTTTCAAAAGCATTGCATGAATACTATTGATCGAGCAGTAAGTTATGATTCTTGATAGTGACTTTCTTCTTATGATGGCTTGTTATAACAATGCTATTTAGTATTGACAAGAATAGTGGGTTAGAACAGTCAAGATACATAGGTCAGATTTACTGTTCATTCTCAAGTGATACTTTAGTTGAAACAATGCATGAAAGTGAACAAACAGTTGGTTGTTATTCATTTATGACTTGAATTTTGAAGATGTATGTAAGACAAGGGGACTGATGCTCCAAGAGAGTTCTTTGTCATCTAATGACAAAACGAGGGAGAGAAAGAAAATGCATCATGTAGTTTTGTCATTAATGACAAAGGGGGAGATTGATGGAAGGTTGTCATTGATGTCAAAAGGTCTAGTAATGTTGACATGCTTCTTTGAAGTGCTTCATTGTTGTCATTAATTATTGTGATGATGTTTGGTTGATGCAAAGTTGGTTAATATTAGAGATGTTCACATGGAGTTGATGTTGATGTTCTTCATGATTCACTTAATGAGGTTCATGTGCCAGGAGGTGTTCATGCTATCTCCATCTCATTTGATTCTTGGTGCTTCATGTCACTATGATACAAGAATTCATGTATACAGGTTCAAGATGCTTTAGTGTGCTCGTCATTATGCCTCAGTTAGTCTTCAAGATCTCTTCATATTGATAGTATGTTCATGATCATAGATGTTGATCTCAGATAAGTTCATATACCTAATGATTCATGATGGTGTTGATGTCAAATGATGAGTTAGTTTGTCTTGAAGCACTTCATATAGGTTCTTGCAGAGCTTATCATCGGGAGTAGTCTTCATAGTTCACATGGGGTTCTTGCTTGATTGATTCAGGAGTTGTTTCAGATCAATATCATCTTTGTATCAGTATGTGTTTATTCTTCATGTTCTTGAAGTTTCATACTTGAGTTCATATTTTGATGGAGTTGGCTCAGTTGTTGGAGATGATCCTATTAATATTTCATGTCAACATGTTTCTGCTTTGTTTCAAAGTTCATCATGTGTTTCATTGGTTTTACAATGTTGACTGAGTTGGTGTTATGGAGTATCTCACAGAATTGATTTGATATACATTCCAGTTAAGAGCTTAGTTATGGTGATTGAATGAAGTTTGGACTTTTATCATTATCAAGAGGTTTGTCTTTGTTCATCAGAATTAGGGTTTGCTCATTTCATTCTCATGATCAGGAGCAGTTGTTGACATGCCTCAGATGTTGTTCACAAGAGAATATCACATCTTTCCTAGGTTCTTTAGAGTTTTATCTCTACTTCAAACTTAGTTTCTTAAGTTGTAAATGTCTAAGTTGTAATCACTTTATAGCTCTAGGTTTGTAAGCCTTTTTCTGATGTTTTAGTTACAGTGGAATCACTATCATAGAAAGGGCTTGATTACTTCAAGTAAGATCCTTTTGTTGTCTAGTGTTATGAGCATCTTCAAGTTCTTTAAACGCTAATAAATCCTAATCTATACCATTAAGCCCTCTTATACCCATCCTCTTGGTATGCACTTTTTCTTTTAATTGGCAGTTGACTTGTGATCTTAAGTCATCCCACTAAAGGTGACCCGCTAGAGGGGTCCTTAGTCATATAGTTGACCGGTCCCATCAACCCTCTTTACCATGGTCATCAGTCTCTTTCAAAGTGCGTGGGTGCCAAAAGCACATTACCGATGTAGTTTAAAAGGAGTAAAGACTGATCAGTAGTCATAATTCAAACCTTGATCTCCTCTCTAACGAGAATACATATTGACGTGTATTTGAATGTCACAATTGAGTTAACTGTAGATAAGATGTGTTTTAAAGGCTATATTTAGCCATTCCAAAAAGGTAGTTTGTTGGAGTCTTTAAAGCATTTTCCTTAGGAGATTTCTTCTATTTTTATTGTTTACTCTCGTGCATATGGAAGATAAAAAGTGAAGTTTATTTTTTGAAAAGAAAGAGTAGTTTTTTTTAAGGAAGAATATGAAGAGTTTGTTTGTGGAATGTGAAGAGAAGATATTAAATAAAAGAATGCTTTTATAAAGAGATGTTTAGAAAATGTAGTGTGGTGACTTAATTTGCAGTAGATTGTTTTTGAAAAAAGACATCTTTATTGCAGGGAAGATGAACAGGTTCATTGAGGACTTGTATAAATGCAGATTGTGAGAATGAGTGAAGATGGATTGTAGTTTTTGAATGGCTAAAATTGAAATGTGACTTCTAGTATATGAGAGAGGTTGAAATATACTTTTGACACAGGTTTTAAGAATAATTTTTTAGTGCTAATAGAGATGAAAATATATTCTTTTATATGCAGAAAAAGAGGTTATAGGAAGGCAGATTATTTGATAATGTTATCTATGCCAAGGAGACAAGAATTTTGATGACAAGTGTCTTATAGGTTTAGAGATTTCCACATAGGTCTGAAGTGATATTTAATCAGTGATTTTTGTTGGCTCTGGTTAGTACTTTGCCAAATTTTTATTATGTGTTAAAGGTATTTTGGTCTGCAGAGGATAAAGGAGTCTTGATTTGGTCTTTGAGAACGTTGTAATTGAAGCATGTATTGATTGGGGATAAAAGAAGACATAATGTATTGAATTTTTTTGCAAAGAAGATTCACATATTCTGCAGGGGAATATTGAAGTATTGTATTGTTATGCAATGAGTCAGAGTAACCCTCTGTAATGTTATTTTTATTGAAAATGTGTTGTAAGAGTGAGACAAGTTTGTTCTTTTGCCAGTGAGGCATATGTGCATCAGTGAGATACCTATTATATCTAGTAAAGGTCCTAATTTGCCAGTGAGGCATGGTTGATTGCCAGTGAGACAACTATTGTAATCAGTGAGATTTTGATAAGACAGTGAAGCATTTTTTGAGTGGTTTTTCATTCCTATGAGGGTTTTCCACTCATGAAAACTTGTGTTATGGTTCAGGTTGTTTACCTCTATGTGTATGTATCCTTATGTTTTTCTCATAAGGTCATGTTCACACTATTCATCATTATACTTGTGTATATGTGTTTGATAGATTATTTATGACTCTTTCATTCTCTATCTTCTAAATTGAAAGGTACAAAAAGGTTTTAAAGATTATACAACACTAATTCACCCCCCCTCTCAGTGCTGTCCTAAACTCCAACAAGTGGTATTAGAGCATAGGTTCCCTATAGAAGTCTAACCGGCTTGGGTAGGTCCTGATAGTGGAGTACCATGGGAAAGTATAAAAGAAATAAGGGCAGGAGAAATGTGAAGCCACATACTGGTCAAAAGACACCATCTATACCAAATTCATATGTTGATATACAATCAGTTGATAGAAATGTTTCACAAGTTGAGTCAGGTATTAAATTAGACAAAGAGTTTTTTGGAGTTCCTTTCTTTGATGGTTCGGACTTCTTTGTTTGGTGTATTAGAATGCAAGTATATCTATCCTCTTTATATATGGTGTGTGGATGTCAGTTGAAAATGGGTATTTTATTTCTTCTCAATCACCTAATACTACAAGTAACAAAGAGGCTTATGATTGCAATCAAACATCAGAGGCTTATGATTGCAATCAAACATCAAAGAAGGCTATTTTGTCTAGATTATCTAATGAAGTTTCCTATAAATTTATGTATTGTGAAACATCTCAAGATGTGTGGAAGGAATTGATAAGAATCTATCAAGGTGATGCACTTGAAGGAGAGGACAGCTTGGTGTCTAAGGAAAGTGACATTGATACAAGATATTCACATGAAGGAGATGAGGTACAATCTAATTCAGAAGAAGAAGGTCACATTATGAGTGATTATGATCAAGAGTATGGTGAACAAGAATGTGAGGTTGATGTTGAAGGAGAACTCATGTGTGCTCTGAGTGAGATCAAGAAATACAAAAAGGAGAATCATAGATTAGAGTTACAACTATAATAAGAAAAAGACACCAAGTACAAAGCACTTTCAAATCTTGAAAGAGTATTTTTTGATCTCGAAAAGGCAAGAAATCAAATTGTGAATTTAAGAACACAAATTGATGAATTAGATAAATTAATTATCACTCTAAAGACTAAGATTGAAGAAGCCAAGAGAATAACATATGCTACTAAGTCTGATTGTGAAATCAAATCAATTGAATGTCTAAAACTAGAGGCTGAAATTATCAATCTGAGAAAAGATTATGAAGATCTCAAGGTTCTGTCCAAGAAATATCATGAGTTTGAAGAAAGCACAAACAAGTTGCATGAAATGTTGGGCAAACAAAAACACTATAAGGACACCACAAGTTTAGGTTATGAAGAAGGGGAGTACTCGAGAGTAGAGAGACTCCTAGAAGGAAAATTGATCTAAGTTATCATGTTGTTGCTCCTGAAGAAAAAAAGAAGATTGAAGCTAAGATGAAAACTAAAGATGAGTTTATCAAAATGCACAACCAAAGACGAAATCTAAGAAGAGCTGCTCCAGCAAGGCAAGCATATATGTATAGGTATAATTATTAATTTTTTGGTTATTGTTATACCTATAATCATTTTAGACACAAAGCAGTTGATTGCAGAGGGAATACTAATCTTGTATGTTTCAAGTGCAACTCTCCTGGTCATAAAGCATATAGTTGCAGAATGTATGGAAGAATAGCATCCCCTAGTTTGAAAATTTTGAAAAGGAAAGAGGATGAAAAGGTTTGGAAGAAGAAACCTAAATAGAAAAAGGAACCTATGAAAGTTTGGAGACTAAAACAAAGAAAAGAGAAGATAGATTCTAAACTTGTGCATCTTGAACAAGTCACATCATCAGTTGCATAATATAGAGCATGAGGATAGGGGGAGTTGTCCTAATGTCCTATCTTTTACCCCCAAGGAGTTTCAGGAGGTTTTTTTTTATTGATTTGGTGCATGAGATCTCAGAGGGTATAAGGTACTTGTTCACTCATTACTATGATGTTTGTTGGTTGTTCCCGTCTTTGTTGTTGACATCATGCATTTCAGAAGTTTACAAGGTCCTTATGGGGATTATGTCTTTTAATTCATGCTTGTTATGTTTACCTTGTTATTCATCATGAGTTCATGCTTCCTCTAGTTGTTCATGGTTCTGATGGGATAGTAGTATAGTGATCTTGAATCATTATAAGGAAGGTTGTTAATCAAAGATTGTATTAGCTTGTGGAAGGATACTTCAAGACAGTCACTAAGATAGTCTCTCTGTTATGACTGTCAATGCTGTATTGTGAATTGACAATGATACCATGAAATGGAGGTCATTTGTATTTTCTCATGCAAGGTACAAAGAAGAAGGCAAAGATGGTCTTCATATTCCATTTTTTAGTATTATGGTGCATCCAAACATCTTCAAGAGAGAAACATTTACATGGGTTAAGTCTACAAGATGTTGATAAGATGTCATTGTTGTCATTGATGTCATAATGCATACAAGGGATTCAATGCACAAGGAGTTTGACATTGGAGTTAACATGGTGACTAATTGAATCACTACAGTGAAAATCTTGAAAATCCTTGGTTGTTAAGATTTTTCTAAGTGATTGTAGAACAATGGTGAAAGGTCAATTCATAATGCATGTCTAAGCATATGGCTCATGAAGAATACAGGGAAGAAGTTTGTTGTCAAAAGTTGTTGTTACTGTCCTCTGATAAATATTGATGTAAAATGCAACAAGTTAAATCAATTGTTTCATTGACAAGACTTTATATGTGGTGAAGACATGTGATGCAGACCTCTATGATGTAGCATGGAGAGCAGACCTTCATTTCTGTATGATTGTGCATTCTGATCAGACCTTTGTGTCTAGTCTCTCATAATTGAAGTGTAGTCTAGATTGCACTATGAATAGTGCAGGGCTTGCAAAGAATATGATAGTGGTGTTCAAGTTGTTTACAATGCAAATGTACAAGGACATAATCAACATTTATTGATCCTATGATAGTCATGTCATTGAAAGATAGAAAGAAGTCAAAGGTATCAAATACGACATGTAGATTTGGAACAATAGTAATTGTTAGGTGCAGATTTAGAAAAGCAGTGATTATATGAACACATGTGCTTGGACAATGGTGTTGATCACTAGGGCTTGAAAAGTAGAACAGTTGAGGGGGTAGTCTTAAGGCCCAAAATAGATACATGATAGTGTTTTTCTTTATATGACTGTGCACAATCTTTTTGGTGAGGTTATTCTTCTTTGTCACACATATTGCAAAAGGGTTGGTTTTCAAGTGAAGGATAGAGTTATGGAGTCCTTTTGAAGACTAATATGGAAGAGATTAATCACTACCCTTAAAGGTAGTCACACTTATATTGAGGAAGATAGGTCCTTCCTACAGTTGTTGTTGGTCTCATGGTATTCATGTCTTTTAATGCTGACAATGACTGAAAATAGTGAGTAATATGTATGACAGTACTATGATAGTACATAGTGACAATTACTGCAACATAGAGATAGTAAGTCTTTCAAAAACATTACATGAATACTATTGATGGAGTAGTAAGTTATGATTCTTGATAGTGACTTTCTTCTTATGATGGCTAGATGATAACAATGCTATTTAGTATTGACAAGAACAGTGGGTTAGAATAGTCAAGAAACATAGGTCAGATTTACTGTTAATTCTCAAGTGATACTTTAGCTGAAACAATGCATGAAAGTAAACAAACAGTTGGTTGTTATTCATTTATGACTTGAAGTTTGAAGATGAATTTAAGACAGGGGGAGTGATGCTCCAAGAGAGTTCTTTGTCATCTGATGACAAAAAGGGGGAGAGAAAGAAAATGCATCATGTAGTTTTGTCATCAATGACAAAGGGGGAGATTGATGGAAGGTTGTCATTGATGTCAAAAGGTGTAGTAATGTTGACATGCTTCTTTGAAGTGCTTCATTGTTGTCATTAATCATAGTGATGATGTTTGGTTGATGCAAAGTTGGTTGATATCAAAGATGTTCACATGGAGTTGATGTTGATGTTCTTCATGATTCACTTAATGAGGTTCATGTACCAGGAGGTGTTCATGCTATCTCCATCTCATTTGATTCTTGGTGCTTCATGTCACTATAATATAAGAATTCATGTATATAGGATCAAGATGTTTCAGTGTGCTCATCATCATGCCTCAGTTAGTCTTCAAGATCTCTTCATGTTGATAGTATGTTCATGATCATAGATGTTGATCTCAGATAAGTTCATATACCTCATGATTCATGATGGTGTCGATGTCAAATGATGAGTTAGTTTGTCTTGAAGCACTTCATAAGGTTCGTGCAAAGCTCATCATCAAGAGTAGTCTTCATAGTTCACATGGGGTTCTTGCTTGATTGATTCAGGAGTTGTTTCAGATCAATATCATCTCTGTATCAATATGTGTTTATTCTTCATGTTCTTGAAGTTTCATACTTGAGTTCATATTTTGATGGAGTTGGCTCAGTTGTTGGAGATGATCCTATTAATATTTCATGTCAACATGTTTCTGCTTTGTTTCAAAGTTGATCATGAGCTTCATTGGTTTTACAATGTTGACTGAGTTGGTTATGGAGTATCTCACAGAATTGATTTGATATACATTCAAGTTAAGAGTTTAGTCATGGTGATTGAATGAAGTTTGGACTTTTAACATTATCAAGAGGTTTGTCTTTATTCATCAGAATTAGGGTTTGCTCATTTCATTCTCATGATTAGGAGTAGTTGTTGATGTGCCTTAGATGTTGTTCACAAGAGAATATCACATCTTTCCTGGGTTATTTAGAGTTTTGTCTCTACTTCAAACTTACTTTCTTAAGTTGTAAATGTCTAAGTTGTAATCACTTTATAGCTCTAGGCTTGTATGTCTTTTTTTGATGTTTTAGTTACAGTGGAGTCACTATCATAGAAAGGGCTTGATTACTTCAAGTAAGATCCTTTAGTTGTCTAGCGTTATGAGCATCTTCAAGTTCTTTAAAACCCTAACAAATCCTAATCTATACCATTAAGCCCTCTTCTGCCCATCCTCTTGGTATGCACTTTTTCTTTTAATTGGCAGTTGAACTGCGATCTTAAGTCATCCCACTAAAGGTGACCCGCTAGAGGGGTCCTTAGTCATATAGTTGGCCGGTCCCATCAACCCTCTTTACCATGGTCATCGGTCTCTTTCAAAGTTCGTGGGTACCAAAAGCACATCGACGATGTAGTTTGAAAGGAGTGAAGACCGATCAACGGTCAGATTTCAAACCTTAATCTCCTCTCCAATGAGTATGCATATTGACGTGCATCTAAACGTCACAACTGAGTTAACCGTAGATAAGATGTGTTTTAAAGGCTATATTTAGCCATTCCAAAAAGGTAGTTTGTTGGAGTCTTTAAAGCATTTTTTTAAGGAGATTTCTTTTTTTTTGTTTACTCTCGTGCATATGGAAGATAAAAAGGTGAAGTTTATTTTTTGAAAAGAAAGAGTAGTTTTTTTCTAAGGAAGAATATGAAGAGTTTGTTTTTGGAATGTGAAGAGCGGATATTAAATAAAAGAATGCTTTTATGAAGAGATGTATAGAAAATGTAGTGTGGTGACTTAATTTGTAGCAGATTATTTTTGAAAAAGACATCTTGATTGTAGGGAAGATGAACAAGTTCATTGAGGACTTGTATAAATGCAGATTGTGAGAATGAGTGAAGATGGATTGTGGTTTTTGAATGGCTAAAATTGAAATGTGACTTCTAGTATATGAGAGAGGTTGAAATATACTTTTGACATAGGTTTCAAGAATAATTTTTTAGTGTTAACAGAGATGAAAATATATTCTTTTATATGCAGAAAAAGAGGTTATAGGAAGGCAGATTATTTGATAATGTTATCTATGCCAAGGAGACAAGAATTTTGAGGACAAGTGTCTTACAGGTTCAGAGATTTCCACATAGGTCTGAGGAATAAGAATATGAGAGCATAAAGAGCAGAACATGAATATGATATGCATTGTGATGTGTGACTGAAGGAGAAAGAGCAGAAGAAATATGGGTTGTCTTGATTCATCTTGAAGACTTTTTTTAGACAGGAGGGAAGTAAAGGGTGTGCCTAATTGATCAAATCATCAGAAGAAGAGTGAAGAGGCATAATTACAATCATCAAATGTGTGAGCTTCATTGTCAGGTTCAGGTAGTAGAAGAATTGTCATGTTGTAATCTTTTTTGAGTTTGTTCTTAGTTCAAGGAGTAGTTGCTTCCTTGGGTTGTAGCCCTAAAACAAAGTTAGCAGGGAGTCGTAGCTTCCTTGGGAGTGACCCTAAAACCTTTCTTTAGGGAGTAGTAGCTTCCTTGGGTTGTAGCCCTAAACAAATTTGTAATTTTGAGATTTATATATTGTGAGTTAATCCTCACCATGGTTTTTCCCCTTTTGGAGTTTTCCACGTATATCTGGTGTTATGTGTTGATGTGCATTGTGTTGATCTTTCATGCTTATGTTAATGTTGTAATGTTTAAGTTTTAATCTACTCTGGAGGATTTGAAGTTTGATTGATACTGATTCACCCTCCTCTCATTATTCTTGTGTGTTCAACAATTGGTATTAGAGCCAAGTTACTCAGAAGAAGCTTAACCACTTGAGGAAGGTTTGAGATGGCTCATAATGGATTTCACAAGGCACCTATGTTTGATGGAACAAATTATTCCTTCTGGAAGCTAAGGATGGAAAACTATTTATCTTCTCTAGGATATGGTATTTGGCAATCTGTCAAGAAGGGCTACATTGCTCCTGCTAGTGATCCTACAAATGTAGATGAGATTAACTTGTATGAGAACAATCCCAAGGCAAAGAGTTCTATCATGAGTGGGCTGGCTGATTTAGAACTTATGAAGTTAATGGGTTGCAAATCTGCTCAAGATGTCTTAGATAAACTTAGCAGCATTTATGAAGGAGATAGTAAAGTCAAGTAGGCCAAGATACAAATCTTAAATAGTAAATTTGAGACCCTGAGGATGTCAGAAGAAGAAGAAATTGCCACCTATATGATCTGGATAGATGAAATAGTTAATCACATCAGAGGACTTGGTGGAGAAGTGAAAGAAGATGAGATTGTGAAGAAGGTTCTAAGATCTCTCTTTAAAGCCTATAGTCATAAAGTTTCTGCTATTGAGGAATCTTAGGATTTGGATAAATATATAGTAGATCAATTGTTTGTCTCTCTCATAGCCTTTGAAATGAGAAATTTTGATAAAGGTGCTCCAAAGAAGGAAGCAACATTCAAAACAAGTAAGAAGACAGAAGATAAAGCAGTTGATCAAGATGATGACCTTGATGAGGTAGAGGCAAACTTTGTAAGAAGATTGAATAAGGGCATCAGAAAATACAAAGGTAAGTTACATTTCAAATGTTTCAATTATGGAAAAATTGGTCATTTTATTTCTAAATGTCCATTTAAAGAATCAAGGGGTAGTAACAAGAGAGACAAGTTCAAAAGAAGTTTGTATTCCATAGAGAGAAGTTGTTCTTTAGAAGATGACGATCATGATTCAAATGATGAAACACTTTTCATGGCCTTGAATGTTGGTGACAAAAAGGATGATTTTAGGAATTGTGAAAAGTCTAACACCTTGTAAAATGATCAAGATAATGAAAAATCAATGGTTATATGGACTGCGTTTCATGCAAAAGAAGAAGCCAATACTTGGGTAATTGACCATGGCTGCTCTAACCACATGATTGGTGACAAGGAGAAGTTTATCAGCCTTGAGAAGTGGAATGGTAGAGCTGTTAAGTTTGGTGGTGATTAGTCAACACAAATCTGTGGAAAGGGTACTATAACTATTGATGGGAAGAACAGGACTGAGGATGTCCTCTATGTCAAAGGGCTAAAGCATAATCTTCTCAGTATCAATCAAATGTGTAGTAAAGGATACAATCTTACTTTTCATGCCAAAGGATGTGAAATCAAGAAGGCAGGGTCTGGAAAAGTAGTTGCAGAAGGTATCAAGACATATGGAGATATTTATCATCTAAAGGAGGTAAATGGAAGAACCCATTTATTGCCTCAATCTAGTGAGTGTTGGTTGTGGCACAAGAGAATGGTACACATCAACTTTGATAATATGGTAAAGATCAACTGTATTCATGCAATGAGAGATATGCCCAAGACAACCAAGCTTGCAAACACATTATGCAAGGAATGCCAAATGGGAAAGTAGACAAACACAAATTTCAAGAGCAAGGAGTATTCTTCTTCAATGTCAATGGAGCTTATTCACATTGACCTATGTGGCCCTACAAGAAGAAAGAGTCAACAAGGTGAAAGGTATTTCATGTTGCTTATTGATGATTATTCTAGAATGACTTGGGTTACTTTCTTAAGAGAAAAATTAGAAGCCTTTGATAAGTTTAAGGTTTTCAAATCAATAGTTGAGAATGCAATGGATACTAAGATCAAATGCTTAAGGTCTAATAAAGGAGGTGAATTTACTTCAAATGAATTTGAAAAGTTTTATGAAGATCATTGTATTAGGGGACATTTGTCTACTCTTAGGACCCCTCAATAGAATGGGGTAGTGGAAACGAAGAATAGGACTGTGCAAGAGATGCCCAGAGCAATGTTGAAAGATGTAGATCTGCCTGATATGTACTGGAAGGAAGTAGTTCACACTGCTATCTACCTACTCAACAGAGTATAGTTGAGGGTCAATAGCACTAAGACCCCTTATGAGCTATGGTATGGAAGGCCTCCCACTGTCAGATACTTAGGATCTTTGGCAGTAAATGCTATATTAGAAGAGATGAAGAAGACCTAGGAAAGTTTGATTCAAGAAGTGATGAAGGGATCTTTCTTGGTTACTCAACCAGAAGCAAGGCCTATAGATGCTACAACAAGAGGTTGGGAAAGATGATTGAAAGCACAAATGTCAAGGTGGATGAAGACTTGTATTAGATCTCACAAGAACCAGAGGACTACATATCTGATATATTTCCCTGCATTGAAGAAGAAGAAGAAGAGAAAGAAGAGAAGGAACAAGAACCAGAGTAGATCCCTAAGACTCTAGCAAAGTATGTTCAGAGGAACCATTTAGTAGATCAAATAATTAGAGATAAGAATGAAGGAGTACAGACCAGGAGAAGGTTTGGAAAGGAAAATGAGAAAGTGAATTTGTGTTTATTATCAAAGGTAAAGCCCAAAACCTTTGTTGATGCTAGCAAAGATGATGGATGGTTGAAGGCAATGGATGAAGAATTGAATCAGATAGAGAAAAATTAGACATGGGAATTGGTTCCCAGACCAGCCAATAAGAATGTCATAGGAACAAAGTGGGTGTTCTGGAACAAGTTGAATGAAGTTGGTCAAGTTGTGAGGAACAAAGCAAGATTGGTGTGTAAGGGATATTCTCAAGTTGAAGGCATTGATTTTGATGAGACTTTTGCTTTGGTAGCCAAGATGGAGGCAATCAGGATGTTTCTTGCCCTTGTTGCTCACAAGAACTTCAAGGTTTATTAGATGGATGTCAAGTCAACATTCTTGAATGGTGATCTAGAGGAAGAGGTCTATATAGAGAAACCAGATGGTTTCCAGTTATCAGAAGATCTGGACATGGTATACAGAATCAAGAAAGGTTTGTATGGTCTCAAACAAGTACGTAGAGCTTGGTATGCTAGATTAGATAAGTACTTACTTCAGCAAGGCTTCAAGAAAGGTACCACAGATAGTAATCTCTACATCAAGGAAGAAGGAGACATGATATTGATAATTATAGTATATGTTGATGACATCATCTTTGGTGGAGATGATGATATGTGTAAGAGTTTTGTAGAGGAGATGCAAAAATAGTTTAAGATGTCTATGATTGGTGAGATGTCTTTCTTCCTTGGGCTTCAAATTTCTCAACTAGGTGATGTTATCTTTATTTCTCAGGCTAAATATGTTAGAGAGATGTTGAAGAAGTTTGGTATGGAAGATTCCAAACCAGTAAGTGCTCCTATGGTCACTAGTTGTCACTAGAGCAAGAATGATGAGTCTCTCGAGGTTGATCAGACTCTCTATAGATCTATGATTGGAGGATTGTTGTACTTGATTTCTTCTAGACTTGATATTATGCATGTAGTATGTGTGGTTGCCAAATATCAAGCTAATCCCAAATAAACACATGAGAAGGTAGTGAAAATAATATTTAGATACTTGAAGGGAACTCTAGACTATGGCTTATGGTATCCTAGAGGTAATGACTTTGATCTAAGTGCTTACACTGATGTTGATTGGGTTGGTTGTGTTGATGATAGAAGAAGTACAAGTAGTGGTGCATTCTTCTTAGGAAGCATATTGGTTTCATGGCAAAGCAAGAAACAAGATTCAATGTGTTTATCAACTACAAAGGCAGAGTATATTGCAGTAGCATCTTGTTGTACACAAGTGTTGTGGATGAAGCAAACATTGAAGGATATCAAGGTACTATATGATGAGCCTATTCCTATTTTGTGTCATAATATAGGTTCTATCAATATTTCCAAGAATCCAATGATGCATTCTAGAACCAAGCATATATCAATCAGGTATCAATTTTTGAGAGAGTCGAAGGTTGCAGATAAGGAAGTGAAGTTGGAATATGTTCCAACAAAGGATCAGATTGCAAGCATTTTCACAAAGGCTCTTGCAAAGGATGCTTTTGAGTATATCTAGGAGAGGTTAGGATTAATTTCTTGTCCCTCTTCTTGCTAGATGCATAATGGTGCATCTGTTGAGAAGGAGTTCATGAATATCATTTTCCTAGACTGATGGTGGCTACCCCTAAAGGGGAGTAGGTAGTAGTTGTTGCTGATAGGAGGAGTCTGTGAGTTACCTCAAGAAAGAGTGAATGAACATCAAAGGAGGAGAAAGTTAGGAAAATGTGCACCTTAGGCAGAGAATTTTATGCCCTAAGGGGGAGGAGAAACTTCCCTTTGTCCTTGATGTCAAAGGGGGAGAGAGAAAAATGTGCACCTAAGGGGGAGAATGAGAAGGTGTGTGTGTGTTTCCATCAATGACAAATGGGGATATTGTTGGCAATATGTGTTGTCATTGATGTCAACACTTAGAGTGAGGTCAACTCTCACTTTGTGATGTGGTTGATGTGAATGTTCATGTTGATGATATAACCGTGTAGTAACAGAGATGCAGTGATGATGTTGATGTTCAATGATGTTCTTGATGTTCATGGTTGGTTGTTGATGTTCATGGTTGGATGTCATTCCCTGATTAATGTCAAGTAAAGTTGTATCAATTGAGCATGTTTGTGGTCATCAAAGATGATTTCATGATGAAATATTAAGATGGGAATTAGAAGCATTAATATGAATGATGATATATTAAGATGGGAATTAGAAGCTATGTTGAGGTTGAGAAGATGTTGTTGATGACCTATGGCATGTTGTATGATCCTTCCTATTGTTCCTAAGGATGTATGTGTTGTTATATGAAGGTTTTGGCCTTTAGAAATTGGTGAAGGTTTCTACTACAGAGAGTTGCCTGGAAGACTGCCTGGTAAAATGCTCTACATTCCTTTGCATTTGAAGATATGGTCATGTGGTTTAGAATTAAGTTTAGTATGCTATAAAGGTGCTAAATCAAAGTTTCAGATCTTTTGCCCCTTCACAGTAGAACTTACAAGTGATAGAGTTCTGGTCTATACTCTGGCAGTATAATGAGATGATGAAGATTGATTGGAATGTTGCGCATTCCTCCACAAGTGAAGGTTTGCTCATGCAGTTTTGTGGACATGTTTAGAGTAGCATATGAGTGAATCCAGATGAGTTTTAGATGATTTAGAGATTTGCAAGTTCATTTTTCAAATGACATAAGTGAGATAGATGGTTCTAGATGCCTAGTTGGTCTCAGAATGTATGCCGATGATGTGCACCAACTTGTTGCTACTTGAAATGGTAAATTGGCTGATGGAAGGTGATCTTGATGATCTTGTGATGTTTCATGTTGCTCCGTAAGGTGTTTTCTTCTCTCTCCAGAACTGGTTGTGGTCTGGAATGATGGTGTTTCTAGGTTATGTTCCTACCTAGCTGACTAAGGAATGTTAATGATGTGCTCCACAAAGGTGTTGCCATGTAGAGTTCAAGGAGTGTTTGGATATGTTGTGTAGGTCTTGTTGACTCACCTAGAAGAAGAAAAAGTAATGTTTTATCATTCATGAGTACTGCCAAGATTGTGAAGACCGATGTGCTACAAGCTTCATGTTTTCTTCCTTAAGGGTGACCTATTTCAAATTTGTGATGTTTGTGGATGTTATTCCTTGAAGGATGTTTCTATGAAGGTTGTTTAGGACCGGGCTAAGCATATGTTGGGATCTGCAAGGTGTGTGTCTCTTCTTGGAGTAGTGTGTAGTTCATAATAAGGCTTGCCATATGCATGTTTCATGTTGTGTGATCTCTAGCTGACCTGTAAGTTGTAATATTCTTGTTGTATTGGCCGACTTGTAATGTAATCAATGTAATATCATGTATATATTGTAAAACTAGTTGATCTAGGTGAAGTATGGTTGCGAAGATACTTAAGAATATTAGAGTGTAAAGAGTAGAACATGAATATGATATGGATTATGATGTGTGACTGAAGGAGAAAGAGTAGAAACAATAAGGGTTGTCATGATTAATCTTGAAGACATTTTTCATACATGAGGGAAGTAAAGAGTGTGCCTAATTGATCCAATCATTAGAAGAAGAGTAAAGAGGCAAAATTGTAATCATCAAAGGTGTCAGCTTCATTGTCAAGTTTAGATAGTAGAAGGACTGTCATGCTATAATCTTTTCTAAGTTTGTTCTTAGTTTAGGGAGTAGTTGCTTCATTGGGTTGTAGTCCTAAAAGAAAGTCAGCAGGGAGTTGTAGCTTCCTTGGGAGTGACCCTAAAACCTTTCTTTAGGGAGTAGTATCTTCCTTAGGTTGTAGCCCTAAAACAATGTCAGCAGGGAGTGGTATCTTCCTTGGGTTGTAGCCCTAAAACAAAGTTGTAATTTTGAGCTTTATATATTATGAGTTAATCCTCACCATGGTTTTTTCCCTTTTGGGGTTTTCCACATATATCTGGTGTTATGCGTTGGTGTGCATTGTGTTGATATTTCATGTTTATGTTAATGTTGTAATGTTTAAGTTTTAATCTATTCCAGAGGATTTGAAGTTTGATTGATACTAATTCTTCCCCACTCTCAATATCTTGGTGTGTTCAACAATTGGTATCAGAGCCAAGTTACGCAAAAGAAGCTTAAATGCTTGAGGAAGGTCTAGGATGGATCATAATGGATCTCACAAGGCACCTATGTTTGATGGAACAAATTATTCCTTTTGGAAGCTAAGGATGGAAAACTATTTATCTTCTCTGGGATATGGTATTTAGCAATCTGTCAAGAAGGTCTACACTACTCCTGCTAGTGATCCTATAGATGCAGATGAGATTAAGTTGTATGAGAACAATTCCAAGGCAAAGAGTGTTATCATGAGTGGGCTAGCTGATTCAAAACTTGTGAAGATAATGGGTTGTAAATCTACTCAAGATGTCGAGGATAAACTTAGCAGCATTTATGAAGGAGATAGTAAAGTGAAGCAAGCCAAGATGCAAATCTTTGAGAGAAAATTTGAGACCCTGAGGATGTAATAAGAAGAAGACATTGCCACTTATATGCTCCAGATAGATGAAATAGTTAATGGCATTAGAGGACTGGGTGGAGAAGTGAAAGAAGATGAGATTGTGAAGAAGGTTCTAAGATCTCTCTGTCACATCTCATTTTTGGGTCTTATTATATTTTAGATTATTGGACATTTTACTATGCTTGTTTTACTATGAGTGATTCCATGTGTGTGTGAAAGTAAGTATCATAATGTTATAAATGTGTGATTTTGAAAGTTGATTTATTAATTGAATATTATTGGTGTGATTACGGATGTACATTTTGATTTGCCTCCGCTATGATTATAAGGAACTGACCTATTGACAAAAATTTAAGTGTGATTGAGTGCAAGAAGAATGTCGAAGATGAGAACATGGTTGAGGTAGAAATGTTCTAGCCACCCGACAAGAACTGATGGCATGGATAAATCCAATGCACGCACACACTCACGTAGTTTCATATCATATTGTATTATTGAAAGGTTTTATTGTGCATTGTTATGTGGTTGCTAGTCTTGTTGAGCATTTTATATAGTGAATGAATGTGATTGATGCTTAATAATTAGATGAAATGACATTCCATTCCTACAGTATGTTCATTTGAATGCATAAGTTAGTCATGTAATTATAATTTCTTCGACTTAAGATTTAATGAAAAATATATGAGTTGTTTTCAAATTAATTTATTTGTTTATTATTAAAAGAGTTTATATATATATATATATATATATATATATATATATATATATATATATATTACCCTTGCTTGAAAAACAATATCTTTGATAGGTTTAAAATAAAAATATAGTGTTTAAAATATATTATTTAATTCAAGAATATATTAACAAAATTAAATATAATAATGTATAATATGATTTTTATTAATAAAAGTGTTTTCTTCTTTATATAAATAAGCTGATTAATAAATATAAATATATTCTTTGTTAGACTTAAATAAAGATGTATTATTGAAGATAAGTATATGATATTAAAAATATCATATTATAAATAGAGATTTAAAATTAATGATATTGGGTCATGCAAAATTCAGAGCGGAAGTAATAAGAAGTTTATTTATTTTAATAAAAAGTCTTGTGTTTGAATGCCAAAAAAGGCATGCAAATGGAAGAAAATTGGAGTTAAATAATTTAAAGCTAGCTCTAAATATATGGATGCCATTTTTAGGAGAGATTTTATTTATTAGAAATGAGAATAGAAAGAAAGGGAGGACACCAATTTTATTTTAATTCATCGATAGAAAGGAGAGGAGGAGATCAATATTCGTAGTGACAGAAAGGGAAACCAACAACTACAACATGAAGGAATTCATGGAGTTTCCAGCTATGTTTACAAACTATTAAAGGAAAGTGTGATGCTTGTTATAATCTTAAGGATCTGTAGAAATGATTTTTAAAACAATTTTTAAATGAATGAAAATACTTTCTTGTGAATACCCTGTTCTTTTAATGCTTTACTACTGGCATGTTCTTCTTCTTTTAAACCATCAAAAGGATATCATGTTGCCTGTTATTGTTCTTACCGGCCAGTTTTCATGTTGATACCAGCCTCTTTATTACTTATGGTTGAGTATTTTCTTTTTATGGCTTGTGTGTGTACCTTTACATCTATTTTGTACTATATCACCCTATGGCTTACAAAACTGACTTTCTTGATGAGTAAGTAGTCTATGTGTATGCTTTGAGTATTTGTGTTGCGCAAAAGAACTTCTTGTAGCTATTATTTTACTGTTGTCACAGTAGTTATTATTCATGTCACTGTCTTGTTATTATTCTTGTCGCAACAAGTTCAAATTCTCCTATCACCGTCATTTTTCTTCCTATCGCAGTAGACTTTGTGCTTCCTGTCGTAGCTTATTTCCTATCGCAACAAACTGTCTCCTGTAGTAGACTTTTCTGTTGTTTTTGTAGCAAATTTTTACTATTTTCCTTAGCAGATTTATCATTGCATGTCTATAGTAGATTTATTTCTCTAGACACCTGTAGTTGTTTTTGTGATCATGATGCAAGAGCATCCTAGGTTGCAGAGCAATCTTGCATCAACCAAAAATATTTGCATTCTTTTATTTTCTTTCATTTTCTAGTTCATTTCATTTCAGTTTAGATTAATTCAGTCAGTAGAAGTTCTAGAATTTTGTACCGCATTTTACCGCATTTACATTTTAGAGCTTACGAAGTAGGACTTAGCATCTAGACATCATCATGCACATCATATCCAAAATTTAGATCATTTGAATCAGTTTCCAGAAAGATATCGCTATCAGAAGATTAATTGTTTTCTTAGAACAGAGCATTCAGACAGTCTCAGACAGTTGGCTGAAGGAGAAGACTTGCAAAGCACTTCCATGACTTACGGAGCTAAATGAAACATCTTTCAAGGCACTTTGGAACCTTGATGACCTTCCTCAAGATCCTCACCTTGTTTCATTCACTTGCGAAGGAATACAAGTTCCTTAAGGTCAACCTATCCGTGTTCACATGTTACACATACATTGGAGACTGTATCTACTTCCTTGGCTGACACGGAGGATTTCTTGAGCTTGGAGATGATATATAATCATGTAATAGATGCATAGGAAAGTAATGAATCATAATATGAGGTTTTAGCCTGAGGATTTTGTTCTGTAAGGCGCTTCAATGCCATATCTTCCTATTATGTAATTAGGCCTATGAGCCCTAATTTGTAAGCCTACTTGTTGTCGGCATATCTACATTTTGAGTCTAAGATATATTGAACATCTGAATCTACATTTTAATTCTATATTTGAGTTGCTTTCGTTGTGTTTACTCTTGTTGCACAACCTAGATAGTTCACTTTGTGGACCCTCCTAACCATGACTACACCAAGTGGTATCAAAGCAAAGTTGAATCCTTTGGGAGCAAAGTTTGTGAAGACATTCCATAAGATCTTGTTGTGAATAGATCACCGAATCTGAGGCTGATTACCTATCTTGTCAACTGATCACTAATTGTGAGGTAGTTGTCACCTTGTAGCCCATTTGCCAAATTTGAGGTAGTTACACTTAATCCGAGGAAGAGATGCCGTCGAGGAGAATACCTACTATTGGTACTAAGGCTGGAAGAATGGATGAGATGATGAAAACAATGTGAGTTCGATTGGATTCTATTGAAGAAGATCAAAGAAGAGGAATTACACCTCGACCTAATGTTGAAAGTGATGATGATGAAGAATTTCAATCTGCTGATCAAAATGAAGAAACCCTAGAAGAAGAAGAATCAGATCAAGTGAAGATGTTGAGAGCTATTTCAAAGATTGGGAAAGGACCTAGAGTGGATGTACCAAACTATACTAGAAATTTGAATTCAGAGGAGCTGATTGATTGGATAAATGACTGAGAATAATACTTTGAATATGAAGAAATTGAAGATCTGGAGAAGGTGAGATTTGCAAAGACCAAGTTGAAAGGACATGTTGCTATTTGGTGGAAAGAAGTACAGTTGGATAGAAATAGGAGAGGAAAAGAAAAGATCATAAAATGGGATAGAATGGTCACAAAGTTGAAGAATCAATTCATACCTATTGACTATGAGTTGGAATTGTTGAAGAGCTTGCAAAATCTGATACAAAAGGAGAAATCTGTGAAGGAATACATTGAAGAATTTCATAAGATGATCATAAGGATAAGACATAGTGAAGCAAGCAAGGAGAAAGTGGCAAGATACATCAATGGACTGATATTAAACATTCAAGAAGAACTGAGTTTGGTGAGGATGACAACATTAGAAGAAGCATATCAGTTTGCCCTGAAAGTTAAAGAAAATTTGAACAAAAAGCATGAGAAGAGATAGAGAGGTAGAGGAGGTAAATTTTAGAGAGGTAGAACATTTTTCGGAGGAGAAATATCATATGCAGAGCGGTGGTGCAGGAGCACCCCTTCAAAATAGGACATAAGTCTATTTTAGCATGTCAGGACATAAGTCTATTTTTAGCATGTTGACTTCATGATGTAATAAGGTCCATTGGACCAATGCGTATGTTTTAGATCCATCTAGGAGGATGTACTGGTAGTTAGAGTTTGTTATGCCAGCTATCTTAGTTGTCTCCTCCCAGCCGCTTGGAAGCTCCCAGCCGCTGGGAATCGAGTTGGTAGTACTTGCGAGGGATTACTATATATGCCTTAGATCAGTTAGGTTTTTAGAGAAAAAAAGGTACAGTTGATAGTTCATTGAGGTATTGAGTTTCTGGAGATTGAACAGAGTACTGTAACATAGTGGGACTCTGAGATCTACATGCAATTATAATCTGAAAGTAAGAGATCTCGTTGGTTTTTCATTTATCTGGTTTACAAGCTATCTGTATATCGATTCCTTTTGGTTGCAGGCGAGATGAATTCATTCAACCCTTCCACCAGTTGATCATCTGAATTGGTGGAATGGTCTTGTCCAGTAGTTTAGTTTTCTTTTCTATTTTTATGTTCATGCATTTCATGTTTGTGGGATCAGTTGGTAGCATGCTATGAGTTATCCTAGCATCCTCATGTGCTAGGGTTTACAGGATAATTTCTAAGTTTGAATTGATCAGGAGATGATCCGGCCCGATCATTATGTTTTCTATATGAAGTTGTGAAGTTCTGAGAGTTTTTATATATTTGATAGATATACAGCATCTGCATGCAACATTACAGACTGTGTATATCGCATCTGCATATATGCACTTATCGCTATCCGGATCAGGTCTTGAAACTTAGGGAAAATGCATGTTTTGAGTGCATCAGGATGATATAGGTTGAACATATATCTCCTATATATATCATCTGCAGGATCATCATTTTGTGTGTATTCATCACTCGCATGTCATGGTTGTATGCTAGAACATACATGCGGGTGAAAGTACAAGTAAACAGGTCAACGGTGAGTCAAAGTCACCTTTTCTAAAGAAAGGAGGAGGATCATCTTTTGTTTGAGTATCGGGTAGCCGAGGATCACATAGATCATCATCAGGATATTAGAGTATAACCCAATAATTCATATCATGCTGTGGAGTATGTAAAGGAGTCTTATATCCAGGTGACGTCGACATCAGAGGAAGTAAGAGTGCATGTGACGTCATTGTCATCAGGACATTTCCAAATATCACCTGATAAAAGTTTATCATGCTGATGACAGGTGTTTTGGCATAGGCAGAGGATATCAGGTTGATCAGTGCGAAGTGATATCAAGTGGATCGCGGGAGGAATATTCGATGGAATATTCGTCGTGTGCATAAAGTGGAGTCTCGTCATCAGGATGTTTCAATATGACCCGATAAGTTACATCCTGATGCTGGTGGTGTAAGTAGGTCGAATATCGGGGTGATGTAAGCATCCGAAGAGAGATGCATGAGGCTATCATCATCAGGATATTTGGAGGAGCCCGATAAATAATATCCTGCTGATGAAAGGTGCAGTTGATGCCGAATATCATGATGTTGTCGATAGAGTTTAGTGATAAGGTGAATAGTGATCGTCAGGAGGATAATTGTGTTCGCCGAATATGATGATGCTGAAGGGTTTTAGGCATACATGCTGTATGTCAGGATTTTAGCTATTTGGTGGGTTTAGTGGGTTTTTCACCCTGTTTGTAAGCTTTTTCTGTGTGGCTCTGCATCATAGTGGTATCAGAGCAAAGGAAGGATCTTCTGGAAAACATAAGAAGATAGCAAGATGTTAGATGAAGAAGGAACATCAAAGATTCTGACAAGGATGACCAACACTGAGTTGGCAGTTTTGGTAAAGAAGCAGATTGCCAAGAGCAAGGCTGTGAAGGCCTAGAATCAGGAATTGAAAGATGAGTTGGAGAAGTTGAGGGACAAAGTAGGTTCTGGTAGAGAAGAAGATAGGGAAGAAGAAGAGATCCCTAGGTGGAACGAAGAGGTCATTCCTATAGACTAGAGACCCTTGATTAATGCCCTCAAAGCCATGGAGAGGAGGACCATGGATGTGAAACTGGATTTGCCAGTGTTTGCAGGAAAGATGGAACTTGATTCAGTGATGGAGTGGATAGACTCCCTAAACAATTTCTTTGAGACAGAGGAGATACCAGAACAGCAGAGAGTAAAGATAGCCCAGTCAAAAATGAAAGAAGCTGGATTGACATGGTGGAATTTTTTCCAGGATGACAGAGTACAAGAAGGAAAGTGTAGAGTCTCCACATGGAAGAAGATGATGGCTTTAGTGAAGGAAGCCTATGTTCCATTGGATTACAGTATCCAATTACACAAGAGGAAGCAAAACCTGAAGCAGAAGGAGCTAGATGTCAGCTCATATACAGAGGAATTCATGAGACTTTGTGTGAAGACAAAGGTAAAAGAAAGTGAGGAAGAAAAGGTAGCCAAATACCTTAATGGATATAGGTTCAACATTCAGGAAGATTTGAATCTGCATAATCCTGATACAGTTCAGAAATGTTTTCAGTTGGCATTGAAAGTAGAAGAGAAGTTAAAGAGAAGACAAGAACAGAACAATAGAGGAAGAGGAAAATAGCAAAGAGGTGGAAGAGGTCCTTTCAAAGGTAGAGGACATGGACATGGATATCAGGGAGAATCCAGTCATGACAATAGCAAGGGAGATAACAGTCAAAACCAGAGAGGAAGTTACAACCAACAAGGAAACTTCAGAGGCAGAAGACCTTTTAGAGGAAGATCCCAGGGTAGAGGATCTATCAGATGTTATAACTGTAACAAAGAAGGCCATATAGCTAGCAGATGTCCAGAAAAGGCAACAAGCTCAACAAGAGAAAGGAGAACAAATCTGATCCAAGAACCTGATAATCAAAGTGCAACAAGCTCAAACACTTTTCAAAGTGTGAATGCTCCTGGTAATTATGGATATCCAGAGAGTGGAGAATCTCTGATCATGAGGAGAACAATGACTACCATGAAGGTACCTGACAAAGAACCCCCACAAAGAAAGTCTCTTTTCAGAACCATTTGCAAAGCAGGAGGTAAGGCATGTAAAGTTTTAATTGATTCTGGTTCTACGGAAAATTTTGTGTCTAATGAAATGGTGACAAAGCTTAAGCTTAGAAGATTACCTCACCCATCCCCATATAAGGTCTCATGGCTTACCCAAGGTCAACAAACAGTTGTAGAAGAGCAGGCTTGGGTAGAATTTCAGATTGGAGCATATAAAGATAGATTGTTGTTTGACATTACCAAGATGGATGCTTGCAATCTTTTATTTGGTAGACCATGGCAGTATGACTTGAAGGCACATCATGATGGTGTTAGAAACACCTATATAATCACTAAGAATGGTACAGTGACTGAGTTACTGCCATTGACAGAAAAGGAAGAGAAATCAAAAGGAAAAGAGGTGAAGGTAATGCTGATGGAAGGAAAATAGTTCATGAAAGAAGTAACAGCAGAAGGTGTAGTTGCATATGCCCTCATTCCATGTATGACAGTGAATAAAGAACAGCAGCAAGAAGTCAAGAAAGAGAAGAAGCAGAGGTTCATAGACCCAGCTATCCAAGAGTTATTGGATAAATACAAAGGCATCATCTCTGCTAGAATGTCAAGATTCCTACCACCTGTAAGGGATATCAGTCATTGCATAGATCTAATCCCAGGATCTACACTTCCCAACAAAGTAGCATATAAGCTAACTTTGGAACAAAATGCAGAAGTAGCTAGACAAATTGAGGAATTGTTAGACACAAGTTTGATTGGTAAAAGTTTAAGCCCATGTGCAGTACCAGCTGTACTAGCACCAAAGAAAGAAGGCACTTGGAGGCTTTGCACAGATTCCAGGGCTATTAATAAGATCACAATTAGGTATAGGTTCCCAATACCTAGGATAGAGGATTTACTTGACTATCTGGGAGGTACTAAGTATTTTACAAAAATAGATTTGAAGATTGGTTATCATTAGATTAGAATCAGACCAGGAGATGAATGGAAAACAGCATTCAAAACCAATGAAGGGTTGTATGAGTGGAAAGTTATGCCTTTTGGTTTGTCTAATGCACCTAGTACTTTTATGAGGTTGATGAATGAGGTTTTGAGAGAATTCATGGGTAAGTTTGTCATAGTATATCTAGATGACATTCTGATTTTCATCAACACAAAGGAAGAACATCTCAAACATATAGACTTGGTTCTCAAGAGGTTACATGAAGAGCAGCTGATGATAAATTTGGACAAGTGTTTGTTCATGCAAGAGGAGATCACATATTTGGGTTTTGTCATTTCACAAGGAAAGCTACAAATGGATAAGGAGAAGGTAAGTGCCATATTGTCTTGGCCAACTCCAAGGACTATGAATGATGTTAGAAGTTTCCATGGGTTAGCAACCTTCTACAGAAAGTTTATGAGGGTTTAGTCATATTTGTGCACCCATGCTTGATACCATAAAAGGAGGACAGAAGTGCAGATTTGCTTGGACTAAGGAAGCAGATGATTCTTTTGAAACACTGAAGAAGGAGGTGGCTCAACAGCTAGTCCTTGCACTTCCAAACTTTCACAAGATCTTTTAGGTAGAATGTGATGCCAGTCACATGGCCATTGGAGCAGTACTCAGCCAAGAAGGTAGGCCAATTGCATTTTTCAGTGAGAAGCTCAATGATGCTAAAAAGAGGTATTCATCATATGATTTGGAAATGTATGCTTTAGTCCAGTCACTCAAGAAATGGAGGCATTACTTGATGCCAAAAGAATTCATAGTATTCACAGATAATCAGGCTCTGAGTTTCATAAACAGCCAAGAAAAGCTGAACCACAGACACATGAAATGGGTAGAAACTTTACAAGATTTTACTTTCACATTGAAGCATAAGAAGGGAGTCAAGAATAAGGTAGCAGATGCCTTGAGCAGGAGAGCTCTAACAATCAACCAGATTCAGTTGGAAAGTGTTGGCATTGATTCATTGAAGACCATGTATGAGGCTGATGAAGATTTTGGAGAGATATATCAGGTATGTACTTCTTTTGGAGATAAATATCATGCTGAATTCTCTAAATTTCTAATCCAAGATGGATTGCTGTTCAAAGGTAGATAGTTGTGTATTCCAAAATGTTCTATGAGGTTGAACATCATTAAAGAGAAACATTGTGGAGCTATGGCAGGTCATTTTGGTTTAGATAAGACTCTTGATCTTGTCAGAAGACATTATTTTTGGCCTAAGTTATAATCAGATGTCAGAAAATTTGTAGAGACATGTGTGATATGTCAGAAAGCAAAAGGGAGATCAACTAATGCAGGTTTATATCAGCCTTTACCCATTCCTTCCAGACCATGGGAAAGCATAAGTATGGATTTTGTCTTGGGTTTACCAAAGACAAGGAAAGGATTTGACAGTGTTTTTGTTGTAGTGGACAGATTCAACAAAATGGCATATTTCTTGCCATGCAAAACCACTGCTGATGCTTCATATATTGCAGATTTGTTTTTCAAGGAAATAGTAAGAATACATGGATTACCACTAAGCATTGTATCAAAAAGAGATGTGAAATTCATTGGTCATTTCTAGAGAAATCTTTGGAGGAAACTTGGAACAAATTTGTCTTTCTCATCTGCATATCATCCTCAAATAGATGGACAGACTGAAGTAGTCAATCGTTCCTTAGGAAATTTGCTCAGATGTTTGACAAAACAACATGGAGAAAAGTGGGATAATATCCTATCTCAGGCTGAATTTTCCTATAATGATACTATCAATAGGGGTACAGGGAAATCACCTTTTCAGATAGTGTATGGTACGCATCCAAGAGGAATTTTGGAATTGAGAGATCTACCTCCAGTAGACCCTATTAGTGCAGAAGGTGAATCTTTTGCAGAAGCTATAAAAGAGGTTCATGATCAAGTAAAGACCCAGCTACAGCAAACTACCTTGAAGTATAAGGAATATGCTGATAAAAAGAAGAAGAATGTACAGTTTGATGTTGGAGATTTGGTCTGGGTTCATTTGAAGAAGGAAAGACTTCCTAAGGGTAAATATACTAAACTCATGCAGAGGAAGATTGGACCATGTCAGATTTTGAGCCAGCATGGATAGAATGCTTATGAGATACAACTACCTCTAGATCTTGGTTTATCACCTATATTTAATGTATGTGATTTAACTCCATACAAGCATAATCCAGATGCTGACCAGGACCTACTACAGGATACAGTAGCCGATGACATTCCAAAACATGATCCCCCACAGTTGCAGAAGGTTTTGGACACCAGAGTGATCAAGAAGACCCGGAACAAAACCTATTTGGAATATCTGGTTGCTTGGCAGGGCAGACCTGATTCAGAAGCAGTGTGGATGACTGAAGAGTAGATCCAGAAACATGGTGTAGATCTACATACTCTCATCTCAAGTGGACTTGAGATTTCTTCTTCTGGGGAGTATGGTGCAGGAGCACCCCTTCAAAATAGGACATAAGTCTATTTTAGCATGTCAGGACATAAGTCTATTTTTAGCATGTTGACTTCATGATGTAATAAGGTCCATTGGACCAATGCGTATGTTTTAGATCCATCTAGGAGGATGTGCTGGTAGTTAGAGTTTGTTATGCCAGCTATCTTAGTTGTCTCCTCCCAGCCGCTTGGAAGCTCCCAGCCACTGGGAATCGAGTTGGTAGTACTCACGAGGGATTACTATATATGCCTTAGATCAGTTAGGTTTTTAGAGAAAAAAAGGTACAGTTGATAGTTCATTGAGGTATTAAGTTTCTGGAGATTGAACAGAGTACTGTAACACAGTGGGACTGTGAGATCTACATGCAATTATAATATGAAAGTAAGAGATCCCATTGGTTTTTCATTTATCTAGTTTACAAGCTATCTGTATATCGATTCCTTTTGGTTGCAGGCGAGATGAATTCATTCAACCCTTCCACTGGTTGATCATCTGAATCGGTGGAATGGTCTTGTATAGTAGTTTAGTTTTCTTTTCTATTTTTATGTTCATGCATTTCATGTTTGTGGGATCAATTGGTAGCATGCTGTGAGTTATCCTAGCATCCTCATATGCTAGGGTTTATAGGATAATTTCTAAGTTTGAATTGATCAGGAGATGATCTAGCCTGATCATCATGTTTTCTATATGAAGTTGTGAAGTTCTAAGAGTTTTTATGTATTTGACAGATATACAGCATCTGCATGCAACATTACAGACGTGTATATCGCATCTGCATATATGCACTTATTGCTATCCGGATCAGGTCTTGAAACTTAGGGAAAATGCATGTTTTGAGTGCATTAGGATGATATAGGTTGAACATATATTTCATGTATATATCATCTGCAGGATCATCATTTTGTGTGTATTCATCACCCGCATGTCGTGGTTGTATGCTGGAACATACATGCAGGTGAAGGTACAAATAAACAGGTCAACGGTGAGCCAAAGTCACCTTTTCTAAAGAAAGGAGGAGGATCATCTTTTGTTTGAGTATCGAGTAGCCGAGGATCACATAGATCATCATCAGGATATTAGAGTATAACCCGACAATTCATATCATGCTGCGGAGTATGTAAAGGAGTCTTATATCTGGGTGACGTCGACATCGAAAGAAGTAAGAGTGCATGTGACATCATTGTCATCAGGACATTTCTGAATATCACCTGATAAAAGTTTATCATGCTGACGATAAGTGTTTTGGCATAGGCAGAGGATATCGGGTTTATCAGTGCGAAGTGATATTAAGTGGATCGCGGGAGGAATATTCGGTGGAATATTCATCGTGTGCATAAAGTTGAGTCTCGTCATCAGGATGTTTCAATATGACCCGATAAGTTACATCCTGATGCTGGTGGTGTAAGTAGGTCAAATATCAGGGTGACATAAGCATCCGAAGAGAGATGCATGAGGTTATCGTCATCAGGATATTTGGAGGAGCTCGATAAATAATATCCTGCTGATGAAAGGTGCAGCTGATGCCGAATATCATGATGCTGTAGATAGAGTTTAGTGATAAGGTGAATAGTGATTGTCAGGAGGATAATTGTGTTCACCGAATATGATGATGCTGCTGACAGGCGAAAGATCGAAGGTTTGTCTGCAGGAGGATATCGGTCGGTAGAGAAAATATGATGATGCTGAAGGGTTTTAGGCATACATGCTGTATGTTAGGATTTTAGCTATTTGGTGGGTTTAGTGGGTTTTTCACCTTGTTTGTAAGCTTTTGCTATGTGGCTCTGCATCAAGGGGTCATCCCAGAATAATGGGTTACACTTTTTGGCCAAACTTGACATTGAAATCAACATTTTGAACTAAATATTCACTTTCTAACACCTATAGCTGCTAAACCGTTAGGAATTTGAAGATCATGTGAAGTAGTGATTTGTGAGATTTTGTTTGTAGATTCTAAATATATTTTTTTAAAAAATTTGGAGTTAAATTGTAAAAAAATTTGCGTCTCCTTTGATAACTAATTTTCAATAGTAAACAACATTTTTTTAAAGTGATGTGTATTCTGTAGCACATAACTTTTTTTCTACAAAGGATAAAATTCTGATTCTTTTGAATTTAGATTAGAAATACCAATATATAGGGCATGCATTTGTTTTTATAATTTTTTGTTGAATATTATTTTTTAATTAATTTTTTAAGTCAAACTAATTATAATTTAGACATAAGCGTATTCCATAAAACATAACTTTTTCTGTATGTATCAAAATTTAATTTTTTTTTTTTTGTTGAAACAAGGACATCAATACCTAGGGCATAAATATTTTTTAGAATTTTTTTCCCTAATTTACTAATTTTCCATGTGTGTAGAATAAAGAACTTGATTTTAGGTGAAAAACCTACATTCACAAGAAATAAAAAATAAATATAATAATCAAATTAAATATATTTAAAACTATACTTTTTGGGAAGCTTATAATAAGGACTACATATTTACAAAACATAAATTTTAAATGAATTCATTTGATCCCTGAAAAGGTAAATCAAAAGTGATTTTTTATCAGCATTTTGATAGGTGTAGAGGAGGCTCCATTATAGGTATGGTTTAAAACTAGCGGAGTTCTATCCAAGGGGGTTTGAACCTAAGGAGGTTTGATCAAACCCTCTTCAATTAAAATACTTTAAATGGAACCTCTCAAGGCTTAAATCATTATATTTTCTAAAAATATGTGATTTCAGCAAAAATCATGATGTCCCAGAAAGTGTAACCCATTATTGTGGTAGCACCCAGAGCAAAATAGACAAGATAGCACATTCAAGAAGGAAGACAAAGATAGTAGTTCATACCGGAGAGATGATAGAACTTTCTACCGCAGATGAAACCCTAATTCATACCAAAGTGAAGGATACAAAAGAGATGGAAGAGGACTTGATAAGAGAACATTCAGAGGAACTTGTTTTAAGTGTGGAGGTGAAGGACACAGAGCATTTGAATGTCATCAGGGAAGTACAAACAAGAAGACAAAGAATAGTGCAAGAACAACTTATGTAGAAGAAGTACCTATTGGATCACCTAATTCAGTTGGTAAACCTGAAAAAGGAGAATTCCTAGTCATCAGGAGAGCACTATTTCAAGCAAAGACAAATGAGGAACCACCACAGAGGAAAAGTTTGTTCCAAACCAAATGCAAATTAGGAGGTAAATGTTGTATGATTGTAATTGATAGTGGTAGTTCTGATAATTTGGTTTTAGAGGAGATGGTGACTAAGCTGAAGTTGGAAAGATTGAAGCACCCTAAGCCATATCAGATAGCATGGATTTAGGATGATCATAAGGTACTGGTGAGTGAACAATGTTTGGTAAAATTTCATATTAGATCTTATCATGATGAAATATTGTGTGATAGCATGCCTATGGATGTATGTCATATATTGTTGGGTAGACCATGGCAGTATGATAGAAAAGCTATACATGATGGAAGAAGGAATACCTATACTATAACATCAAATGGAAAGAGAATTACCTTGATCCCTTTTGAAGAGGAGCCTAAAAATGAAGTATGTGGAAATGCTAGAATCTGTTTGGTAGATGGAAGGAAATTTCTAGATGGTTTGAGACATGAGAATACGTGTTATGCTTTGATTCCTAAGAAGCCTGTAACCCTAAGTACAAAGACAGAAGAATCACAACTCTAGAGGAGATAACTGAATTGCTGACAGAATATGAAGACATTATATCAAATAATGTACCTGAATGACTGCCACCAATTAGGAGTATCAGTCATCATATGGACCTTATACCTAGAGCTAGTTTGCCTAATAAAGAAACACATAGAATGACACCAATAGAGAATGAAGAATTGAATAGACAGATACAAGAGTTGTTGAGAAAAGGTTTGATTAGAGAAATTTTGAGTCCTTGTGTGGTAACTATAGTGTTAGCACTGAAGAAGGATGGAGAATGGAGAATGGAGAATGTGTACAGACTCTAGAGCAATCAACAAGATCACAGTTAAGTATAGATTTCCATTGCCAAGGATGGATGATATTATGGATTGTTTGAGTGGAGCAAAATATTTTACAAAGATAGACTTGAAGAGTGGATACCATCAGATCAGAATCAGAAAAAGAGATGAATGGAAGACTACTTTTAAGACAAATGAAGGATTGTATGAATGGTTAGTGATGCCTTTTGGACTAAATAATGCACCGAGTACTTTCAGGAGGTTGATGAATGAAGTTTTGAAGAAATGCTTGGGTAAGTTTGTTATTGTATATTTGGATGATATTTTGATTTTCAGTAAGACAAAAGAACATTTGTGGCACCTGAGACAAGTATGACAGAGGTTGAGAGAAGAGAAATTGCTAATAAATATCAAGAAGTGTAGTTTCATGAAGGAAGAATTGGTATACTTAGGATTTATGATTTTTGCAAAAGTATTGAAGATGGATCCTGAGAAGATTAGAGCAATTGTTGAGTGGCCAACACCTAAGAGCATTGGAGAAGTTAGATCATTTCATGGATTAGATAGTTTCTACCAAAAGTTCATCAGAAATTTCAGTTCAGTATGCACACCAATGACAGAGACAATGAGATGTGACAAAAAGGACTTTAAGTGGACATCAGGAGCAAATAAAAGTTTTGAACTGTTGAAGCAGAAAGTGACACATCAACTAGTGTTAGCATTACCATTTTTTAATAAGGTATTTCACATAGATTGTGATGCAAGTGGAAATGCAATAGGAGTAGTGTTAAGTCAAGAAGGTAGACTTGTAGCATATTTCAGTGAGAAGTTGAATGATGCAAGAAGAAGATATCTAGTTTATGATTAGGAGTTTTATGCCATAATTCAAGTCTTGAAGAAGTGGAGACATTATTTGTTTCCTAAGGAATTTGTGTTGTATACAGATCATCAATCTTTGCAATATCTGAACAGTCAAGGAAAGTTGAATCAGAGACATATGAGATAAGTAAAGTTCATGCAGAGTTATACATTTGGACTGAAGTATAGGAGTGGAAAATCAAACAAAGTTACAGATGCATTGAGTAGAAGGAATTTGCTAACAAAGATGAGAGTTGAAGTATTAGGTTTTGAAGAATTGAAGAACATGTATGAAGAAGACCTTGATTTTGTAGAACCTTGGAAAGCATGTAAGGAACCTGTTGTGACAGATATGAGTAAGTGGTTGGATTATTGCATTCAGGAGGATATGTTGTTCAAAGGAAATCAGTTGTGTATGTTGACACATGTTTAGTTTTCTAGGGTTTTGAATTTATTCCTTTTAAAATTTTCCTAATTTTCCCTCAAAACCCTAAGGCTTGCGATCATCTACTTACTTTATTTTATAAATCTGTTGTTGATTGTTAATCCTAGGTTCCCGATTGTCTAAGTCACAACCTTAAGTCCTTCAAGTCATGAGTTGACTAGCCCCTCTTGTCTAGTTTTACCCTCTGTAGCCTGTCGCATCAAAAATCTTAAATCTAAAGAACTTTCTAGGGCCTGAAGATGCCACTTGGCAGGTTGTTGCAAGCGCGCACTGTATCTTTGGTGATGACATGGTTCCTCCACGCAGTTGCAAGATGCCGACACCTATCGAGGAGCTTGGGCCTATGGCCATTTGATCGAAGGTTCCAAATCTACCAAAGGAATGTTGCTAGGTGTCAGGCATAGAGGTGAGTTGCAAATACTGTAAGATCTAATGACAGTGCATAGTCGCTGAAGAATCTTGTCAAAGGTAGAGATCCCTTGCACGGCTGCGAGATGCATCCATGTGTCCAACTCCCAGAGAGAATGAAAAGTCTTATATGTGGACAAACATGTGGAGGCTTTTGCACACTCACACAGAGCCAAATAGAGGTGGCCCACCCTCTACCGCGCGGCTGCAATTTCAGGACACGTGGCGGTCCTCAATGCCAATATGAGTTTTGACTATTAAGACTACCCGATTGGCACATTTTCATTGGCCAGTGGACTTTTCAAACAGTGTCAACTAGATTTTCAAGGCCTTCTATGCCGTTGATTCTAAAACTAATTTCATCTACGGTCCTGTTTCAAATGAAATTGTTTAGCATCCCGATAGGGGGAAATGTGTAGATTCAATCAGTAGAGGAATTCAAGGGTTGGATTTCAAAAAATTTCAAAGGTGATGAGGCACAGAATCACAAGGGATGATGATTTAATATATAAAAGGATTTGCTAGGTAAATTTTAAAAAAGGATTTTTGTCTAAGATGATGTCATTGAAGAATTTATTCTTCTCAGCTCCCCCCTTCTGGATATTTGTTGTATCAACTGCTCGCATTAAAGAAGTGAAAAATATCCCACATCTACCCACATTCAGATATTTGTTGCATTTATTTCTAGCAGATGAACGTCCCTTCTGGCCGATGATACTTTCTGACAGAGCCCAAGGAATTTATGGTAACAGGGATTAGGTCAAGTGGATTGAGTGGCTATATATGCAGGAAGGTAAGATGTAAAAGGGGTTGGTCTTTTTTGGTAATTTTAGGCAGTCAGGTGCAGAGCTCTCTAGGGTTTCAAAAAGTAGAAAGGTTCCAATTTTCTAGTAGTAAAGACATAGGTTATGAAAGATTTTATATTGATTTCAGCTATCAATGTATGGACTTCTCCTTTTTCTTATGTAATCTTTCAAGGAAATCCTAAATTTCTCTTTAGGTTTTCCTCTTGCCACACTTAGTGGTATGGCTGTAACCATTGATCAGATGAATGAATAGATTCTTAAAACATTACACGCAAATGTGATGTTCTCTTCTATGGTTTTAGATGACTAATTTTATATTGATAAAGGATTACTAAGCATAGTGGTGGATTGGCAAGACATTTTGGCATTGATAAGATAGTGGCTTTAGTGAGTGAAAATTACTTTTGGCCTCAAATATATAAGGATGTAAGGAAGTTTGTGTAGAGTTGTAGAATTTATCAAGTTGCAAAAGGAAATAGTCATAATACTGGGTTATACAAATCTTTGACAGTACTGGAGAGACCTTGGGAAAAAATAAGCATGGATTTCATATTAGGATTGCCGAAGAAACAAAGAGGACATGATTCTATATTTGTAGTGGTAGACAAATTTTCAAAGATGGCACATTTGACACCTTGTAAGAAGACAAGTGATGCAGTTCATGTGGCTAACCTATTTTTCAAGGAGATTGTGAGATTGCATGGATTATATAAGAGCATAATTTCAGACAGAGATACAACATTCCTTGGATATTTTTGGAAGTCACTTTGGAAGAAGATGAAGACAGATTTGAAGTTCAGTTCAACATTTCATCCACAAACTGATGGATAGATAGAGGAGGTAAATAGGAGTTTGGATAACTTGTTGAGATGTTTGGTTGGAGAGAAGGAAGGAAATTGGGATTTAATTCTATCACAAGTAGAGTTTATATACAATAATCTAGTGAATAGGAGCACAAGAAAGACACCTTTTGAGATTGTGACAGGAACTAACCCTAGAGGAGTAGTAGAGTTGAGAGATATCAATATGGAGAATAAGAGGAGTGCAGAGGCAAAAGAATTTGTAGTACACATGGAGACAGTGGATAATCAGGTTAAGAAGCATTTGGAGGAGATGAACAGTAAGTATAAGGAGCAAGCAGATGAGAAGAGAAGACCCAAAGAATTTTTAGTGGGAGATGAAGTAATGGTATATCTAAGAAAAGAGAGATTTTCAATAGGGATATATAATAAGTTGAAGATGAAGAAGTTTGGATGATGTAGGATACTCAAAAAGTTTGATTCAGGAAATGCATATGAAGTAGAGCTACCAGAGACATTGGGCATGTCACCTATTTTCAACATTGCAGACCTATATCAGTATCATGAAGGAGAAACCAGTGATAGCATTGAAGATCATTTGAAGAAATAGTTACCACAACAAACAACAGAGCATATTGAAGACATCTTGGATAGTAGAGTTAGACGCAACACCAAAGGCAAGCAATACAAGGAATATTTGGTAAAGTGGAATGGCAGATCGGAAGAAGATTCATCTTGGATTTCTCAGGCTGAGGTGGACCGTATTGGTTTTCCTCTAGCCCTAGCAAAGTGAGGGACTCACTTTTTCAACAACCCCAGTTGTCTAATGCAGGAGCATCCTAGATTGCAGAGCAATCTTGCATCAACCAAAAATATTTGTATTCTTTTGTTTTCTTTCATTTTCTAGTTCATTTCAGTTTAATTCAGTCAGTAGCAGTTCCAGCATTTTGTACCACATTTTGCCACATTTGCATTTTAGAGCTTGTGGAGTAGGACTTAGCATCTAGACATCATCATGCACATCATATCCAAAATTTAGATCATTTGGATCAGTTTCTGGAAAGATATCGCTATTAGAAGATCAACTATTTTCTCAAAATAGAGCATTTAGACAATCTCAGACAGTTAGCTGAAGGAGAAGACTTGCAGAGCACTTCCATCACTTGTGGAGATAAATGAAACATTTTTCAAGGCACTTTGGAACCTGGTAGACCTTCCCTGAGATCTGCACATTGTTTCATTCACTTGCAAAGGAATACAAGTTGCTTAAGGTTGACCTATCTATGTTCACACGTTACACCTACATTGGAGACTATAACTACTTCCTTGGCCAACGTGGAGGATTTTTTGAGCTTGGAGATGATATATAATCATGTAATAGATGCATAGGAAAGCAGTGAATCATAATATGAGGTTTTATCCTGAGGATTTTGTTCTGTAAGGCACTTCAATGCCATATCTTCCTATTATATAATCAAGCCTATGAGCCCTAATTTGTAAGCCCACATGTTGCTAGCATATCTACATTTTGAGTCTGTGATATACTAAACATCTGAATTTGCATTTGCATTCTATATTTGAGTTGCTTCCATTGTGTTTACCCTTGTTGCATGGCCTAGATAGTTCACTTTGTGGACCCTCCTAACCGTGACTGCACCAGATCACCTGTGTGATTGTTGCAACAACCTTACCTTGCAATCTTAAGATGCTTGACTGATTTATTATAGTACCAGACTTTTCCTTTATGATTTCAAATCTGTGATTGTATACGAATAAATTAGCATGTTCTAGTGGTTTATGCCTTCAATATTATGGCTTTAAGTTTATTCTCTTGTAAAATTTTATTCAATCTTAGGGAATGAATCTTCCTTTAAATGATGACTTGTTTATTATGCCCAGCTTATATTAATTGCTAGAGAGCATGATTTCTTCTTAAATCCCTATTGCAAACTTAATTGAGAGTAATTATAAACATTCTTGTGATCATAAAGGTTAAAGATTTAGATTTATAAGGTAAAGATCGTGAATGAAATATGGATTAAGAATATAACCAGATTTTAGCTTTATGTATGTATCTTGAATGATTAAATGCAGCTCTTTGTTAGAAATATTGTTAGAATGTAATCTAGTTGATTAAGTAAAAGTAAAGATTGTATAGTGGTATCTAGGAAAAAGTATGTGATAAAAGATCTAGACACAAGATTCTTTGGAGTAATTAAGAATGGAATGATTTAAGATATCTCCAGTTTATGTCTCATTTATGTATCTTGAATAAATATATGCTTAATCTTTTTCATTAGAATTATTGCTTGAAAGAGAATTCATTTTTGTTATGCAAAAGAAAGGGATTAGAAATGATATTTAGGCGAACATGGGTTGCTTTTGTTTTGAAAAGAAAGTAGTTATCTTTACATGTGTCTGGGGTTACTTTTTGGGCTAGGATGTCGAATGTGGAATATCAGAGATGGCTTTTCCTCTTTTCAGGATTTGACCTTAAACTATTTTAAATGCTTGGCCAAGCTGGGGATTCATTGAGATAGATGAAAATTTATCTATTAAAACTTTATTTATATATATCTCTGCCACATCCTATTGTGAGACAATTTGCATATCATTATTTAGATTTGTACATTAGACTTCAGGTTATATCAGGTGTTCCCTCCTGCCAGTTGTTTCTAGGTTGCTAGACATTTTGTGAAGGGTTGGGTTTCCTTCGTGTCATGAAGGGATTCAGGGAAGTGTAATTGCTTCATGGTTGGGTGGAAAAGCACCTGATCCATGTTCCCATCTCTCGGCTTGTAAGAGGACCATATGGGTTCGTGGTGGCTGGAGAGTTTGATTGATTTATTATTTCTTATATTTTACATGATTATTGTGTCTTGTAATTATCTTTGGATGAATTATGGAAAGAAAGCAAATGGACATGTATATTCTTTATAGTGCTAATACCTAGATTAAGCACGTGATTTGTAAGATTTAATGATATTATTGATTAATATTTATGAGATCTATCTTTTTACTTGAGTTGATGTAAATAAGTGGATTGTTTACTTCAGTAACTTTTGTTTTGGAATGCTTACCCTACATTTGGTATTAGAGTAGGTTCTAGCATTGGGAGCTCTAGGGTGTGTGTTGCTTAGTTTGTTCGAGCATGTGTGGATCCTTGTGTATTGGCATGTTGTGAGTAGCATGTGCCTTCTATTGATATGTCTTCCTTGCATGTGTGTGGTGAGGGATACATTGATTTCAGGGTTAGATAGATCCTGGTGGTTGTCTAGATGTTGCTTATGTGTGTTTACCTTCTTGATGTCTTGAATGCTTGGCATGAGCCTTTGCAGTGTTTAAGAGTACTTGAGTGACCTTTGTAGGGTCATGTTCATGCTTGTGTGACCACTTTTGATAGTGAAGTTATGAGAACCTTGTGTGAAATAAAATACTATGTTCTTGAGTGTGATTGAACTTAGTTTACTCTTTTAAGAGTTATGCATTAGTATGTGAAAGAGGACATTTGATCATATGCTTGTCATATTTTAATAATTGCCTCTACCTGGTGAATAGTAAATGCTTTCTTGAAATGCATATTGCTTTGTCGAGAGCATATCCCTGAGTATGGATTCATTATGTGGTTGTAAGAAAGATAGTATTTCATTGCATTGCTAGATAGATCATTTAGGGTAATGACTTATGTTCCTAGATTGCATTCTTCCCTAGGATTCATGTGGGAACCTGGGTGTATTTATTGCATGAAATTGTTTACAATAAAGAGGAAAAAAGAGTTGTGAAAAGGGTCATTTGCATAGTCCTTGTGATGTTGAGGTGTTAGAATCTTGAGTGAAATAGCAAACCCTGCATATTGTGACTTGAGTTGTGATTTCCCCATTGTTTAGTGTACATTTAGTATGCTTGTCATCATGTCATGAAGAAATTTGGTCTCATGAGAATGTTTCATTAATGCATTATCCATATGCTTGGTGAATCCTTGTTTGCTAATAAATCTTAACCGATGCTTGCTGGATAGATTGATGTGTAGATATCTTGGTTTGTGAACCTGATTTCATCCTAACTTAATTTAGGTTGTTGGATGGTTTTGAGAATATGATTGGGTGTGTCTTTGCATGATGTTTATGATTCCCCTGAATGCAATGCAACCTTTGTTGTTGGGCATCTTGAGTGATGTTCATGTGGTTAAGTAGAAATAATTTTAGATTATAGATATGATTGGAGTCTTAAAGACTCATATGTTGGTGTGATTGAGTATATTCTCATACTTGCCTTAGCTTGGGATCCAGGCGTAGTGTAGCATCATACTCCCTCTCTAGTGGCTAGAATTAGTCACACAGTTCATGTAATGTGGAACTTTTAAATTTTCAAATTTTATTCATGTGACTTTAGTAATTTCTCTAAACATTGTAAGGACCAACATTGAAATTTTATTCTTATTTATGAAAAAGTATAGCCATCAAAATTTGATATTTTCATATCATGTGACATTGATGGTCGTGTTGGATTTACTGTTGAAATTGTGCACATTTTATGCTAGCAAAGTAGAAGGATTGTCATGATGTAATCTTTTCTGAGTTTGTTCTCAATTTAGGGAGTAGTTGCTTCCTTGGGTTGTAGCCCTAAAACAAAGTCAACGGGGAGTTGTAGCTTTCTTGTGAGTGACCCTAAAACCTTTCTTCAGGGAGTAGTAGCTTCCTTGGGTTGTAGCCTTAAAACAAAGTTAGCAAGGAGTAGTAACTTCCTTAGGTTGTAGCCCTAAAATAAAGTTGTAATTTTAAGCTTTATATATTGTGAGTTAATCCTCACCATGGTTTTTCCCCTTTTGGGGGTTTTCACGTATATCTGGTGTTATGGGTTGATGTGCATTGTGTAGATCTTTCATGCTTATGTTAATGCTGTAATGTTTAAATTTTAATCTGCTCTAGAGGATTTGAAGTTTTATTGATGTTGATTCACCCCTCCCCTCTTAGTATCTTGGTGTGTTCAACAACATCGGCCCAAGGTCTCTCTAGTACTGTCAAAGATTTGTATAATCCAGTATTTTGACTACTCCATTTTGCAACTTGACATACTCTGCAACTCTGAACAAATTTCCTTACATCCTTATATATCTGAGGCCAAAAATAATGTTTACTTACCAAAGCTACTGTCTTGTCAATTCCAAAATGTCCTACTAATCCACCATTATGCTTCTCCCTGATCAAATTATCTCTCATTGAACTCCTAGGTATAGAGAATTGATTTCCTTTAAACAACATATCCTTCTAAATGAAATAATCCAACCACTTACTTCTATCTGTTACAATAGGTTCCTTACATGCTTTCCATGCTTCTGCAAAATCAGGATCCTCTTCATACAGATGCTTCCATTCTTCAAATCCTAGTACTTCTACCCTCATCTCTGTCAACAAATTCCTTCTTCTGCTCAATGCATCTGCAACTTTGTTTGACTTCCCACTCCTGTGCTTCAATACAAATGTGTAACTCTTCATGAACTCTACCCATTTCATATGTCTCTAATTTAACTTACCTTGATTGTTCAAATACTACAAAGCTTGATGATTAGTGTACAACACAAATTCCTTTGGCAATAAGTAATGTCTCCACTTCTTCAAAGCTTGAATTATGGCATATAACTCCTAATCATAAATTGAATATTTCCTCCTTGCATCATTCAATTTTTCACTAAAATATGCTACTGGTCTCCCTTCTTGACTTAACACTTCTCCTATTGCATTTCCACTGGCATCACAATCAACTTGAAATACTTTGTAAAAATCTGGTAATGCTAACACTGGTTGTTTTGTCACCTTCTGCTTCAACAATTCAAAACTCTTATTCGCTCCTAATGTCCACTTAAAATCCTTCTTATCACCTATCATTGTCTCTGTCATTGGTGTCCATACAGTACTAAAATTTCTGATGAACTCTGATAAGAACTTTCTAATCCATGAAATGATCTTACCTCTCCAATGTTCATAGGTGTTGGCCATTCAACAATTGCTCTAACTTTCTAAGGGTCCATCTTTAGTCCTTCCATAGAAATCACAAATCCCAAGTATACCAATTCTTCCTTCATGAAACTGCACTTCTTGATGTTATTCAACAATTTCTCCTCTCTCAGTCTCTGCAATACTTGTCTAACATGCCACAAATGTTCCTCTTTTGTCTTACTAAAAATTAGAATATCATCCAAGTATACAATAACAAACTTACCTTAGAATTTCTTCAAAACCTCATTCATCAATCTCATGAAAGTACTTGGTGCATTAGTTAATCCAGAAGGCATCACTAACCACTCATACAATCTCTCATTTGTCTTGAATGTAGTCTTCCACTCATCTCCTTCTTTGATCTTGATCTGATGGTATCCATTCTTCAAGTCTATCTTTGTGAAATATTTTGCTCCACTCAAAGAGTCAATGATGTCATCCATTCTTGGCAATGGAAATCTATACTTAAATATGTTCTTGTTGATTGCTCTAGAGTTTGTACACATCCTCCATCTCCATCTTTCTTCGGTGCTAGTACTGCAGGTACTGCACATGGGCTCAAACTTTCTCTAATCAACCCTTTCCTCAATAGCTCCTGTATTTGCCTATTTAGCTCCATATTTTCTGTTGGTGTCATCCGGTGTGCCAATTTGTTAGGAAAACTAGCTCCATGTATAAGGTCCATATGATGACTAATAATCTGGATTGGTTGCAATCCTTCAGGTACATTCTCCAAAATGATATCCTTGTACTCTGTCAACAATTTAGTTATTTCCTATGGCGGTGGTTCTTCCTCTTTTTCCGTAGTGGTTTCTGTACTTAGGGTTACACACTTCTTTGGGATAAAATCAAAACACATATTCTCATGTCTCAATCCATTCAAAATTTTCCTTCCATCCACCAAACAGATTCTAGCATTCCCACATACTTCACTTTTAGGTTCATCTTCCAAAAGTATCAAGATATGTTTCTTCCCATTTGATGTTATAGTGTATGTATTCTTCCTCCCATCATGTATTGCCTTTCTATCATACTACCATGGTCTTCCCAAATATATATGACATACATCCATCAGCATAATATCACACAAAACCTCATCAACATAAGATCCTATATGAAATTTCACCAAACATTGTTCACTCACCAATACCTTGTGTTCATCTTGAATCCATACTATCTTGTAGGGCTTTAGATGTTTCAATCTCTCTAGATTTAGCTTAGTCACCATCTCTTCTAAAACCAAATTATCAGTGCTATCACTATCAATGATAACTTTACAACATTTAACTCCTGGTTTGCATCTTGTTTGGAACAAACTTTTCCTTTGTGGTGGTTCCTTAGTTATTTATGCTTGAAATAAAGCTCTCATCATGACTAATGGCTCTCCTCTCTCTAGCTTTCCCACTAAACTACCTAGTGATCCAACTAGTTCTTCCTCTGCATAAGCTGCTCTTGCATTGTTCTCCGTCCTTTTGCTAGTACTCCCTTGATTACATTCAAATGCTCCGTGTCCTTCACCTCCACACTTGAAACAGGTTCCCTTAAATGATCTCTTGTCAAATCCTCTTTCATCTCTCTGATATCCTTCATTGCAGTAAGAATTATGACACCCTTTGCTATTGTGGTAGAAATTCTTGTCATCTCTCTGGTATGAATTGTTGTCTCTGTCTTCCTTCTGGTATGGGTTACTTTCCTTGTTCTTCTCCACACATGGTCTTTCTTTTCTAGAATATGTTTTACCTCTTTGAGATTTGCCTCCACCTCTCTTCCTTTATGCATGTCTCTTGTTCAGCTTTTCTTCAACTTTCAATGCAAACTGATATGCTTCTTCTATTCTTGTCATCCTCACCAAACTTAGTTCTTCTTGAATGTTCATCCTCAATCCATTTATGTATCGTGTTGCTTTCTCCTTGCTTGCTTCACTATGTCCAGTCTTGATGCTCATCTTATGAAATTCTTCAGTGTACTCCACAGATTTCTCCTTTTGCATTAGGTTTTGCAATCTCTTCAACAATTCCAACTCATAGTCAATAGGTATGAATTGATTCTTCAAATTTGTCACCATCCTATCCCATTTTATGATTTTATCTTTTTCTCTCCTGTTTCTTCCCAATTGAACTTCTTTCCACCAAATAGCAACATGTCCTTTCAACTTAGTTTTTGCAAATCTCACTCTCTCCAAATCTGCAATTTCCTCATATTCAAAGTATTCCTCCAAGTCATTTATCCAATCAATCAATTCCTCAAGGTTTAAATTTCTGGTATAGTTTGATACTTCTGTTCTAGGTCTCTTACCCATCTTAGAAATAGATTTTAACATCTTTACCTGATCTAATTCTTCTTCTTCTAGGGTTTCTTCATTTTGGTCAGCTGATTGAAATTCTTCATTATCACTTTCATCTTCATGTCTAGGGTTTAGTCCTCTTCTTCTATCTTCTTCTACAGAATCTAATTTAACTTTCATTGTCCTCATCATCTCTATCATTTCTTCCATTCTTCCAGTAACATTGGTCATAACTGGCATCCTCCTTGGTGGCATCTCTTCCTAGGATCTGGTGCAAATGCCTCAATTCGACGATCTGACTACAAGGTAGCAACTACCTCACAATCAACACTCTATTAACAAACACTAGTAGACTACCTTTGGTTAGTGATCAGTTCACGACAAGATCTTCCAAAATGCCTTCTCTCCCAAAGGATTTGAATTTTTTTCTCTAATACCACTTGGTGCAGTCACAAATGGAGGGTCCAGAAAATGGATTGTCCAACCATGCAGCTAGAGTAAACACAATGGAAATAATACAATAACAGAATGCAATGGAAGATTCATATGCTGAATATATCAGACAATTACAATGCTTATATGCTGGCAACATGCGAGATACAATCAATGGGCTCACAGGCCTGATTTCCAGGTTACAACATACATGAATGATATGGCATTGAAGTGCCTCTGAAAAAGAACTATCTACCTATTATATCATATCAACTAACTGAACTACTACCTAATGCATCTAGAAGATGTATATATATCATCCTCCAACTCATAGAATCCTATGCATCAGCCTTAAGAGGTCTCAAACTCCAATGAGTGATGAAACATGTAGAAGACAAGAGGTTGGCCTACAACTCTTGGTAATGCTCCGTAAATGAATGAAACATGGGGCAGATCTCCATGAAGGTCTATCTAATCCCAATTTGCCTTGTTTGATGTTCCATTTGGCTCCACAAGTCATGAAAGTGCTTCACAAATTCTTGTATGATCATGTTGACTGATGAATGCTCTATTCTATGAATACCGATGATCTTCTGATAGTGATATCTCTCTGTAAACAAATCTAAATCTCCTGAAATCTAAGTATGATGTGTTTAGGATGAAAACGAAGAGTTATGTTTTTGTTTAAGGTTTGTGTTGATCCTCCTTTCACCACTAAACATTCAAGGACATTCAACCGAGTAGAAAACTCTACTACAGATCTCCTGTCACTTGGAACATAGGGGAAGATTGGAATTGTGTGAATTTGTTATTTAATTAAGCTGAATTATGCTTAAAACTCTAATTTCATAAATTCATGAACAAACGGACAAATTCTAGAAAATGATCACACACAGAGATATCAAATGACAATCAAATGCATACTAGATTTCAAAATTTAGTGTCCAGAAAATTTGGGGACTAATGAGCAGGTGCCCTAGTCTAGTGCCACAATTTTCTTTGGGATCTAGGAATCTTGTCTACAACCTATTCCTGTTGTTCTAAATATTTTCTAGTTATGGGATCTGGAGGACTAATGAGTAGGCGCCCGAGTCTAGGTCCATGTTTTCTTCTTTGATCTACAATTATGACAGTCTACAAGGCTCTCCTGTGTTGGGAATTAAGGTGTCTCAACCTTTGTAATTCCTTGTATTTTTACATTGTATTTATTGCCTACTGTATTATTTGGATGCAAATCCTATGTTGTCATATTGTGGGATTTGACATGATGATGTGTCATCCTACATGGCATATGACCACATGTATTTTTGTCCTCACATGAGGAGATAGGCATCCCACTTAGTGGTAGGAATATTTTTCCATGTGTTGGCATCTTAGATGTTGTGTAAGGGAATATTGACTATAAAGGTCATGACAATTTCCTATGACGAAGTTATGACATGTAAGAGTCAGAAATAGGAGATTCTATGACAGGTGAAGACATTTGTCGAAGAGCATCTTTGAAAAAGGCATCTTTGGGCACCCCAAGGTGGACTATGACATGTTGTAAGAGAATATGCTATTTATAGCCTGTGTATGACAGATTCTCTTACAGCTGTAAGTTATGACAACTTTGATAGATGTTATGACGGTTGTAAGAGTCGTAAGAGCATCGGTCATAGCCAATTTTGGAAATAGGTGACCTCCTTGAGATGGGGTGACTTGACAAGTGTTAGAAGCATCCTCCAGAGTTGGACAAGTGTCCATAGGCATGGGTTTTGGGCCCTGAGACCATGTGGCATGCCCATCCCTATGTGGAGCCATTTCTACCTTGTATATTCTATATAAACAGGTGCTTTGAAGAGGAGAGGTATTACAAGTTTGACAGGTACTGTTATGCTACTAGTTTGTCTCTAGATATGAGTGTCGAATACTCCTGAGAGCTTGCATTGCAAGTGTATTCTAAACCATTTCATTTTTTATAATACGTTGTTCAGGTTTTGGAGTGGGGTTTTTCACCCGATAAGGGTTTTCCCCACGTATATTTTATGTCTCTCTTCTTCTATCTCACTTTCTTGTGTATGTGTTTGCTGCAATATATCTATAGTGAGTTTAACATTGCTGTAATAGTAAGGATAAAATTGAATTTACACTCTCCTCCCCTCATTAGATTAGTGTAGGAAGTGATTTCTACACACCTAGCTTCCTTTCAGTTGGTATCAGAGCCTAGTCAGTTTTGGTTCTAGCTATTGGGTAGGAGTTTTTTGGGCTAATCTTAGGTTGAGTGGGAGTGTTGTGCAGAGTATTCTGTATCTTGTTGTAGCAAGGAGATGGAAACCACATCTAGAAGGTTAGAGGTTGAGAAATTCAATGGCACTAATTTTAAGTTGTGGAAAATCAAGATGGACGACCTACTTGTTGATCATGACCTATGGGAAACTATATCCGGTGTGAAATCTACATTAATGTCACAAGCTGATTGGGACCTCAAAGATCAGAAGGCTAAGGGTCTCATAAGGGTTTGTTTAGCTGACTCTGTCCTGTTGAATGTCCATGAGGAGAAGAGCACGAAATATCTTTGGAAGAAGTTGGGTGATGTTTATCAGGCCAAGTCGGTAAAATAACTTCTCCTGAAAAAGAAGTTATTCACTTTGAAGATAGAAGATGGAGGATCTGTTATGGACCACATGAATGCTTTCAACATGATTGTTGTACAGTTGACATCTGTGGGTGTGAAAATGGAGGAGGATCGATGTATGACCGTGCTTTGTTCTTTTCCAAATTCGTGGGATCATCTTGTCATGGCTATCGGAAGCACCACTACCACCTTCAAGATGGAAGATGTGGTGTCTTCACTGTTATCTGAAGAGATGCGGAGAAAGTCTTCTAAGGCAGCCAAAGAGGCTCTTGTGGTTCATGGAAGACCCAAAGAGAAAGGGAAGAAGAAGGACAAGAAAGGTGATAAGGGCAGATCCAAATCTCCTAGAAAGTCCAAGGCTCTTTATTGGAATTGTGGAAAAATTGGGCATTTTTGAAAGGAATGGAAAGAGGAGAAGAAAAAGAAGAAGAAATCTCCTGATTTAGATTCTAACAAGTCACAAGATGATGGTGATGCCTTCATCGCAGCCCTGGCCACCCATGCATCTAATGATGTGTGGTTGATTGATTCAGGTGCATCATTCCACATGACCTCACATCAAGACTGGTTCACGAAGTATGAAGAGTTCGATGGTGGAAGAGTGTACTTGGGTGACAACTCTCATCTAAAGATTGTTGGTCATGGAAGAGTCTCAATCCAATTCCCTAATGGACAAGTGAAGGGGATCACTAGAGTTATGCACATTCCAGGCCTTGCACAGAACCTGCTTTCTATAAGTATGTTGAATGATGCAGGTGTACAGGTTGTCTTTTCGAAGGATGGATGCAAGATGACTAGAGGATCTATGGTGCTTGTGAAGGGTACTTAGAGAGGTACTCTGTTTCAGCTGGAGGCATGCACTTCACAGTGCAATAGTTCTTCTGACTCGAATAAATGAGCTACAGTCACTTCATCCCCACCATTTGAACGAGCAGTGAAGAAATCTGTTGTAACTAGTTCTGATGGTAGTGCACATGCTTTGGAAGTTAAACTTCCTACTGAAGAGACTATGTTATGGCATTTGAGATATGGACACATTAGTGAGAAGGGTCTGCGTACCCTAAAAAATAAAAACCTCGTTGACGGGTTAAATGATTATAATATCAAATTCAACTTTTGCGAACATTGCATTTATGGAAAGCAAAACCGTGTTCAGTTTTACTCTAGTTCTCATAAGTCTTCCAGTGTATTGGATCTTATTCATTCTGATGTGTTTGGTCCTATTAATGTTCCTTTGATTTCAGAATTTGTATATTTTGTATCTTTCATAGATGATTATTGTAGACGGACATGGGTTTATTTTATCAGAAGCAAGATTGAATTCTTTAGTCGGTTTAAGGAGTTTAAAGCCTTTGCTGAAAATAAAACTAGTAAAAAGATTAAGTGTTTGAGAACTGACAGCGGTGGTGAGTTTTACTTAGAAGAGTTCGATAAGTTCTGTAAAGAGCAATGGATTGAAAGGCATAAGACAACTCCATATACCCCGCAGCAAAATGGAGTTGTAGAGAGGATGAATAGGACACTGATGGAGAAGGCTAGGAGTATGCTTAGTGGAGCAAGCCTTGAACAAAAGTTTTGGGCTGAAGCTATTGCCACTGCTTGCTATCTAGTAAACAGATCTCCTACATCAGCTCTTGTTGGTAAGACACCTATGGAGGTGTGGTCTAGTAAGAAAACTTCAGTTAGGCATCTTCATGTTTTCGGTTGTGAGGCATATGCACATGTGCCTAGGGAGAAATAGTCTAAATTGGATAACAAGGCTGTTAAATGTATTTTCATTGGTTATGGTGTCGGTGTGAAAGGATACAAGCTTTGGGATCCTATGGATGAAAAGGTGTTGTATAGCAGAAGTGTTATCTTTAGAGAGCTAACATCATCTTCTGTTGTTCTACAGCTAGAACAGATAGAAAAGAAAGAGGATGCGATTCAGTTTCCTTCTACCCCTGAGAAGACTGAACAAATAGACTATGTGAGACCTGATGATGAGGAGAGCTCTAGCAGCTCTAAAAGCTTAGAATAAGTTCAGCATAACCTCAACCTCAGCCATTGAGGAGGTCTACACGAATGAGAAAGCAACTTGATAGGTTTGGTTATTCATTACTTGATTCTAGTTGACCTTTTGCCTTACTTACTAACACTGATAAGCCTAGAACTATGAAAGAGGCTATGGGCATGAAAGATGTAGGTTCCTAGATGGAGGCAATGGAGGATGAGATGGCTTCTTTGGAGAAGAATAAAACATGGGACTTAATGCATTTACCTGATGGACAGAAACCCATTAGATACAAATGGGTGTTCAAGAACAAATTCAGTGCAAATGGCAGTGTTGAAAAGTACAAGGCTAGATTAGTTGCGAAGGGGTATTCACAAGTGGAGGGAATTGATTATGGTGAAATTTTCTCTCCCATTGCAAAGCTGACATCCATTAGATTTCTATTATCTCTTGCAGTTGCTTATGACTTAGAGGTAGAACAGATGGATGTGAAGACATCTTTCCTTCATGGTGATTTGGAGGAAGAGATTTACATGTCATAGCCAGAGCATTACATAGAGAAAGGTAAAGAAAATTTGATTTGCAAGTTAAAGAAGTCTTTGTATGGTTTGAAGCAGTCTCCTAGGATGTGGTACTTGAAGTTTGATGCCTTTGTGTTCTCAATTGGTTATCTGAGATCAAAATCTAATCATTGTGTGTATTACAAGTTTGACAATGATCGCATTCTCATTATTGCATTGTATGTTGATGATATGTTGTTGATTGGGAATGGTAAGAATATGATTTCTGATTTGAAGTCTCAGTTGTCAGCACAGTTTGAGATGAAAAATCTTGGGGCAGCCGGGTACATTTTGGGAATGGCAATCATAAGAGATAGAGCTAATAAAAAACTTTGGCTAAGCTAGAGTAAGTATGTGAAGACTATGTTGGATAGGTTCAGCATGGCAGATTGTAGACCATTGTGTGTTCCTATTTCATTGGGGACAAAGTTATCTATTAGTGATTGTCCAAAATCTCTTAGTGAGGTGGAGGACATGAGCAGAGTACCTTATGCTAGTGTTGTTGGCAATTTGATATATGCTATGGTCTGCACAAGACCAGACATTGCCCAAACAGTGGGAGTTCTTAGTCAGTTTATGGATAATCCTGGACAGGTACATTGGGATGTAGTTAAGTGAGTGTTCAAATATTTAAGGGGTACTTCTAAGTATTCCATTGTCTATCATGAAAATGCTACAACACCTCTGCATTCAATTTGTATTCATGGATTTATGGATTCTGATTGGGCAGGTGACATTAACACCAGGAGATCCACCAGTGCCTATGTGTTCACTATGTTTGGTGGTGCAATTAGTTGGATGAGTAAGCGACAACCTATGGTTGTTTTGTCCACTATAGAAGTTGAGTACATGGCTGCAACTCATGCTTGTAAGGAAGCCATTTGACTTAAGAGATTGTGTTCAGATATTGGTGTTGATGTAGGACAAATTACAATCAGTTGTGACAGTCAGAGTGCGATTTGCCTTGCGAAGAATCTAACTTTCCATGCCAAAACAAAGCATATTGATGTTAAGTTTCACTTCATGCGAGACATGGTAGAGGATGGGAAGGTAAATTTAGAGAAGGTAGATACTTTGAAGAATGTTGTAGATGCATTGACGAAACCAGTGGGCACAGAGAAGTTCAGATGGTGTTTGGAGTCTATGGGCCTCTCGGCCTATAGCAGTTAAATCCTATTAATTCTATTGGCTCTTACAAGGTGTTTGAAAAGTGGGAGAATGTTGGGAATTAAGGTGTCTCAACCTTTGTAATTCCTTGTATTTTTACATTGTATTTATTGCCTATTGTATTATTTGGATGCAAATCCTATGTTGTCATATTGTGGGATTTGGCACGATGATGTGTCATCCTACATGGCATATGACCACATGTATTTTTGTCCTCACATGAGGAGATAGGTTTCCCACTTAGTGATAGGAATATTTTGCCATGTGTCGGCATCTTGGATGTTGTGTAGGGGAATATTGACCGTAACGGTCATGACAGATTCCTATGATGAAGTTATGACATGTAAGAGTCAGAAATAGGAGATTCTATGACAGGTGAAGACATGTGTCGAAGAACATCTTTGAAAAAGGCATCTTTGGGTGCCCCAAGGTGGACTATGACATGTTATAAGAGAATATGCTATTTATGACCTGTGTATGATAGATTCTCTAACAGCTGTAAGTTATGACAACTATGACAGATTCTATGATAGTTGTAAGAGTCATAAGAGCATCTATCATAGTCCATTTTGGAAATAGGAGACCTCATTGGGATGGGGTGACTTGACAAGTGTCAGGAGCATCCTACAAAGTTGGACAAGTGTCCATAGGCATGGGTTTTGGGCCATGAGGCCATGTTGGGTAGGTGTTTTGAAGAGTAGAGGTATTACAGGTTTGACAGGTACTGTTATGCTGCTAGTTTGTCTCCAGATACGAGTGTCAAAGACTCCTGAGAGCTTGCATTGCAAGTGTATTGTAAACCATTTCAGATTTGATAATACATTGTGCAGGTTTTGGAGTGTGGGGTTTTTCATCTGATAAGGGTTTTCCCCACATATATTTTGTGTCTCTCTTCTTTTGTCTCACATTCTTGTGTATGTGTTTGCTACAATATCTTTGTTAGTGGGTTTAACATTGTTGTAATAGTAAGGATAAAATTGAATTTGCACTCTCCTCCCCTCATTAGATTAGTGTAGGAAGCGATTTCCACACACCTAGCTTCCTTTCATCCTGCAACTCCACTTCTTTCACTTTCACAACTTGTAACCTACAATCACAGAAAAATGGGTTGGGGGTTGTGGTGTTTAGAGGCTTGGCTCAGTCAATCCTCAGAGAGACATTCAAGTCTTTCAAACATCATTGTCAAATAAAGAGTGGGTTATCCCTGGGGATAGAGGCAAATCCAAATGATAAATGATAGAAAACACAATTGATATCACCTTGTAATGAAGATCTTGTGGAAGGAATATGCCCTTCATGCCATGAGGAGATGGATGCCAAATCTACAAATACAAACACAAGAACAACACAAATTTTTCTTTGCAACACAATGAATGCCTTGAATCACTTTCACAAAATCGCAATGCTCATCAAATTTCCATCTAATGTCCATCTAGTTTACAAATGATAACCTAATCATTCTTATATATGCAACTACAAACATTCCTGCTACGAATTTCATAATTCAAACTTACCGTGTTGGCATAGGACCTAAATAATGGTCATAAACTGACACTTTGAAATTGGTCCTAACCTAAAACAGGGCAGAACTAGGGCACGGGTGCCCAAGTCCTCCTTCCTATTTCAGGTAGGAATCATCATAAATGTGCCCCTTAGATCCCATTTGCCATGAAACTTCAGGGTTTTCTCATCGGGAGTCATCAAAATCAAGCAAGATGCTCTAAATGCATTCTAAAGGACCCAGGAGCTAAACCTTAAGAGAAAAAATCCCCCAAGGTTACTTTTTTTGACATAACATTTAGCCCCACTTTAATGTATGTATAAATGCAAGGCCAATACATGCATTAAAGTACGGTCAACAAACACAGCAAACATGCCAAGCATGAAGAAGACAGACCAATCACAGAGAAGATAATAACAGGCACACAAAACATGGAGAAGACAGTTACAGTCACACAAAACATGGAGAAGACAGTATTGAAGACACGCAAAACATAGTGAATGTAATGAAGACAATGATGATTTTCTTTTTCTTTTTCTCATATATATGAAATGCAGATGCAAGTACAAGGAAAGTAAACACACCACCCATAATGCAGGAGGGACTCATTGCCACCAGTCTTTAAATTACATATGGAGCAACACACACGCAAAGCAAATCTTAGAGTGCAGGAGGGACTCATCACCACCAGCCTTTAAGACTACACTTGAGAACAAACACGCCATACAAAACAAGCATGCCATACAAATCCCAACGCATAGGAGGGACTCATCACCACCGGTCTTTAAGACTATGCTTGGGAACAAACATGCAATACACACACACATGGAAGACACGGAGAAAACACGACAGACAAGCGATGGAGTGTACCCATTTCTAGGTTCATCACCATCTTAGGCACATTACAGGCACACACCAATAATTGGGCTTCACCACAACAATCACTGAAGGCACGCTTAGGGTTAAGTTAGTCATAGAACCATTCCCTACCTCCGCAAATGACTTTTAGAAAATGACAGGATGTGCACTCTCGTCAATAAATACACCATCCCCACCTCTGCAGAGGGCTTGATATAAAAAGGATATGTGTGATATCCCACCTCCACAAAGGGCTTAAATGATTGCAATAGATTTCAAACAAATATCAAAGTGCAGGAGGGACTCATCGCCACCAGTCTTTAAGACTGCACCTGAGAACAAACACACTTTTCTAGCATCTAGAACAGACAACTTACCTTACATATGCCCCCACCTTAAGGTGGTTGATATCAGGTACCGATATCAACCACATTAAGGTAGGTAGGAAACACACAAGGGAACACAGACTCTCACAAAGCCCATGCCCCTCAGAGGTGACATGTACTTTACGATTGCCAAATGTTCCCACAAACACATTCCTGCAAGAAAAGTGTTAGTGTCCATATAATTATGATAAACAACAATGCATATGATCATTCACATAGAGAATCAAGATTATACTATGGATTTGGAGACTGAGTATAATTGTGGGGCTATACCACAGAAATCTCAAAACTAAGTGTAACCAAGGTGAGATTCAAAGATAAACAAAGTGCATGTAGCAATAGTATTGTTATGGTTTGTAAGTGCGATAAGACAACATCAAGATCACATGGAGTGATTCTACTAGCCAAGCGTCAGATAATATATATCAACCCCATTGTCATGTATGAACTTGGTCCATTTTTTTATTTCTCGTTGAAGGGACACTAGGTCCATATCAGTATAATATGTTTTTCGTCATCTGCCCACTAGATAGAACCACTAGAGGAAGGGAAACATTAGATCAAGAGAGGAGAAACAAGTGCCTTAGGGACAGTCATGTAGGAGGATGCCCCCAATTCACCAACCGCAATGCTATGTCCATAAGACACAACACACAACAGTGAAAATAGAGGAGAAGCAATATAGAAGAATTATGATACAAATAGAAGAAGGGTCACAACAAAGGCAGTCTCCCAGTATCCTGGACCTTACAAGAGAATCGAGGGTCATCCCAAGAGGCCTAAACAACACATAACACATCATGGGGGAAACACAACACAGAGGTAAAGGGTTAGAAATACTTACCTGTAGGGACAACCAAACTAAGGGTTGTCATCGAGAAAATCATCATCATCTTCCCACTCTCAAATGTTAGAGGAAAATGGGACATAAGGTACCATAGCCCAACACTTATTCTTGTCTTCAAGTTGTCCGTTCTTAAAATCTTTGTTTGATTCAATGTTAGGTGAGATGTTTTCTTGTTGAGTTGTAATTCATTGGGCATAAGCTTGTCGTCTCCTCCTCCTTTCTCTTGCTTGTCTAGTTATTTTTGTCTTACCACTTATCTCTTGTAAGATAGTGTATTATTCTTCCATAGGTTTTTGTGTTTTAGAGGAGGAAGCACTAGGATCAAATCTCATTTGTCTAGGTGGAATGTTTTGCTGTCGACGACTACCTCCTACTCCTTGTAAGGATGGCGAGGGAGGAACCTCAGCATAGGCTCCATTTCCTTTCGGTCTAGGATTCTCTTCAAATGCAGGTTGTTCATCTCTTGTTGTTTCTTGAATAGAAGGATCGACCACTTGATGTAATAGTTTTGTTTTGTAGTTTATATAGCTCAAGAAGTTGAAATCTATCCGTGGCTCTGGTTCCACTTAGATCTTTCCCAAAAGTAATCAAGTGTAAAGTGGTGTCTTGTAACCAAAGGTTTATACTTATTGCAAGGGATAGTATGCACTTGTCCATTCAAAGGAAATTTAACACAATTATAAATTGTTGAAGGGATAGCTTTCATAGCCTTTAACCATGGATGTCCTAATTTTATGCAAAAAAGGTCAGAAATAGGGACAACATCAAACAATTGTTCTAAATATTTCTCAAATACAATAACCAACAAAGATATCTTCCCAAAAGTATTTATCAAGGTTCCCTTATGTGTCTTAATCATCATGTCCGAAGGGTCATAAAATACTTGCATCAATCCATGTGAATAGAGGAACTCTTCCATTGCCACATTAGTCATGTAATTAGGATCAATAATGGTTCCATCCATAGGATTTCCTATTATTTTCATAGTGATATAAAGAGGTCCTTTAGTGTCTCTAGTTGTTCTATCATGAGGTGTAAACACAATTTTAGGTTCGGGGACCTTTCTTTTCATGTAAGGCCTAGGAGGGATCCTATTGTTATTGTTGCGATTAGAAGCCATGTGTATATGTTTTCAAATCAATGTAAGATCAGTTTTTAAAAGCATCTCAAAATTTATGCAAAAGACAAGTGCAAAACTATGTGTGAAAATGAACTAAAATGCTTGATTTTTTAACTTTTTTTCAATGCAAATAAGTGAAAGAAAATGTCTTGTAAGGAAATTGATTAGGGAATAAAATAATATGTCTGATATCAGTCCAATAAATCAATAATATCCTTCACAACACACTTTTTATGCAAACCTAGAATGATGACAAGTCAAAACCTAGTGAAAATACACTAAAATATGCAATTTTTCACAAATTTTTAATGCAAAGTCCCAATAAAAAAGGTTTTGTAAAGAATTTTAGGAGATACATCAGATTATAATAGTAATATCAGTCACCTAAAACCATAAAATCCATCACAACACACTTGGAGTGCAAATCTAAGTCAAACCCTAGGAAAAATATAGTGAAAATATGCAATTTTTCACCCAATTACTACACAAAAATCCTTTACAACATGCTTATGATGCAAATCTAAAGAGACGATAAGGTCAAAATCTAGTAAAAAAACAAGGTTTTTAAACCCTGGGCATGAAATTTTGCAAGCAAACCACTATGATGCAACACTACAGTTATAAATCAGTCCTACTGAGTATTTTAAAAGGGTAGTAAAATCTGAAACAAAATTTTGACTACAAACCCTTGCTAACGCAAAACTAGGTTATATGAAAGAAAAAAAATGCATAATTTCAAGCAATTTTTAACAATTTGATCATGAAAATGCAATCTAAATGAATAGTGAATGAAAAAAATTTGTGTTTTAAATCAGATCTAATGATAATGACATAAATTTATTGAAATTAAATGCAAACTAATTCAAATTATTTGAAAATGCAAGCTAAAAATGCCAATTTTTTTCAATTTTTTTGTAATTTTTCAAATGCATTAAGATGAATAATGATATGAATGTAAACCTGAAGCACAACACTCAGCAAGGTGTAAAAAGTCCAAAAACATGGGTTCACCAAAATGTTTAGGATGAAAATGAAGAGTTATGTTTTTGTTTAGGGTTTGTGTTGATCCTCCTTTCACCACTAAACATTCAAGGACATTAAACTAAGTAGAAAAATCTACTACAGATCTCCTATAACTTGGAACATAGGGAAAGATTGGAATTGTGTGAATTTGTTGTTCAATTCAGCCTAATTATGCTCAAAACCCTAATTTCATAAATTCGTGAACAAATGGACAAATTATAGAAAATGATTGCACATAGAGATATCAAATGACAATCAAATGCATGCCAGATTTTGAAGTTTGGTGTCTGAAAAAGTTAGGGACTAATGAGCCAGATGCTCTAGTCCAGTGCCACAATTTTCTTCAGGATCTAGGAATCTTGTCTGCAACCTATTCCTTCTATTATGACGATTTTCTAGTTCCAGGATCCGGAGGACTAATGAGTGGGCATCCGAGTCCAAGTCCCTGTTTTCTTCTTTGATCTACAATTTTAACAGTTTGCACTACTCTCTTACAACTCCACTTCTTTCTCTTTCACAACTTGTAACCTACAATCATAGAAAAATGGGTTGTGGGTTGTGGTGTTTAGAGGCTTGCCTCAGTCAAGCCCTGGAGAGACATTCAAGTCTTTTGAACACCGTTGTCAGATAAAGAGTGTGTATCCCTATGGGATAGAGACAAAATCCAAATGATAAATGATAGAAAACATAATTGATATCACCTTGTAGTGAAGATCTCATGGAAGGAAGATGTTCTCCATGCCATGAGGAGATGGATGTCAAATCTACAAATACAAACATAAGAACAACACAAATTTTGCTCTGCAACATAATGAATTCCTTGAATCACTTTCACAAAATCACAATGCTCATCAAATGTCCATCTACTTTACAAATGATAACCTAATTATGCTTATATATGCAACTACAAACATTCCCACTAAGAATTTTGTAATTCAAACTTACCATGTCGGCATAAGACCTAAATAACGGTCATAAACTGACACTTTGAAATTGGTCCTGACCTAAAATAGGGAAGGACTAGGGCACGGGTGCTCAAGTCCTCCCCCTATTTTAGGTAGGAATCATCATAAATGTGCCCCTTAGGTCCCATTTGCAATGAAACTTCAGGGTTTTCTCATCGGGAGTCATCAAAATCAGGCAAGATGCTCTAAATGCATTCTAAAGGACCCAGGAGCTAAACCTTATGAAGAAAAAGCCACCAAGGTTACTTTTCTGACATAACATGATGTAGCTGACATGGCATAGAAGCTAATTCCTGCTCCACGAGCTCTAAAATGAAGATGTGGTAGAATACGTTGAACTGCAAATGACTAAACTGCAACTGAAATGCAAGAAAAGAAAAGAAAGCAAATATGTTTTTGGTTGATGCAAGATTGCTCTTCAACCTAGGATGCTTCTGCATCAAAATACCACTCACCCATCCATGTTCAAAGCTAAGGGAGTATATCCATGCTCTAATCGCTAATGGTGATATCAAAGAAAAACAACAGTCCTCCATCATGTCACCTAAGAAACTAGAGATATGTCAAGAGCTTGTTCTAAAGCATTCCTAAACTTGTTCCCAACTAAATCAATATTTGAGCATCCAGGCTGATCCATTTCATGATACCATCCAATCTAATCAAGGTTAAAGAACCCCCATCGATGCCATCTTGAAACCATAATCTTATCACCTTGATTCCACCACCTTTGTGTGATCTATTTTTCTCACAATAGAAGAGAAACTTAAAACTACCACCAATTCCTACCTATATAAGGATGGATTCGTGTCTTGTTTCCAAAGCAATAAGTATCCCATCGTAAATCAAGTGTGTCAGATAATGAACTATCAAGGAAAAGGATTAGGCCTTTCTTGGCTACAAATCTCAAAATGAATAATCTAAAGACATTGGTAACACCTCCACAAATACTAAGGGAACTTCTTCTAACATTAAAATAGGTTCCTCCCTTTACTCCTATGAATAATTTGCTGCCACCAACCCTTTCATCACAGAGAATCCCTGATTAGTACCAATGAATGCACACATCATTGGACTTATTCCAACATGATGAATCTATCACATAATTCATTGGATTCCAAGATAATATCTCCCCATGGGACCATACCATCAACTTTGGAAATGATTTAAATGCACCAACATATAAAGCAAAGATCCCACAAGAATCCAAGGATCACCATGCTGCAAAGCATCGACATGTAATATCAAATCAAAATCAAGTCAAACATCAAAATGGATCAAACAGACATGGGTCCACTCATAAAAAGGAGGCATAAAATAAATGTGGGTCCCAAAGCAAACAAAATCAGTAAATCCAAGTGGAGCATCCAAATCCATATCTACAAAAGCTAATCCCATCCCCAAATACAAGAATCCCTACCCCCATCCAAAATCCAATCCCAGAATCCTAAATCCAAATCCAAACATCCCAACACTATGAAGCCAAAATCCATTTGGCTCTCTAAATCCCAAAATCCAAATCTTGAATCTCATACACCCAAACTACCAAATCCAAATCCAAAGCTTCAAAATCTTGTATGGTGTGTAATTGTTGGTCCAGGTTCCGCTTGGTCCCATGCAATTTTCTCATTCCTGTATCATCTCATCCTTCCATGCACCCCTTTTTCATAACCAAATCCATTATCCAACATACATCCACAATTGCACCCCTTTAATCCAATCTTTCACATAAGAACTTTCTATCCTTCATCCAAGATATCTTCCATTCCATTTTCCTTGACAACATCCTCTAATGTAGTGGCTATGATGGTACCATGTTTACATTTTGGAGAAACCAACTTAGAAATCAACAAGGTTTCTATCAGCATCCATCGAACGTGACACCTATAGCATGGCCTATGTGCAATAGTTGTTCAGAATGGGATACTATTAGCTCACCATGGAAATAGACACTTGAGTCCAAAAATCCCAAAACCAAATCCATTCGTCCCATCCCAATCCAAAAGCAAAAATTAGAAAAAATCATATATTTAACAAAAATTTAAAAAAAAAAACAAAAAAGCAAAAAATGAGAAAAAATAAAAAAAAAAGTTAAGAGAAAAATTGTCCAATAGTTAAAACAATTCTCATGGTGCCTTAGATGAGTACCATTAGGAAAACCCATTCTTGAGCATCATGCATAAATCAACTAGCTATGAGCACCCTACACTTGAGGGAAAGCCTCACTCATCCTACCTATCCATTCCATCCACACATATATCCCATAATACCCAATCCATCATCCCTTCCTACTTTCAACCTTAATAAGGCCAGGGGCACAATTTTGAAACATGCTTTGGACATCTCTTGGTATACCCAATCTTTTGTGACAAATTTTACAGTATATTTTGTCACAACAATCATAATGCAATATCATGATTGGCATATATAAAGTAGGGCAATTTATTCCTAGGTGACATAGTCCTTGGAGATCCCATCTCATGCCCTTCCATCCATCCAACCCCAAATTCCTCCTATCTAAACCAATTCTCAATCATTCCATCCAATCCTTCCTACATCCTTGTCTCTAGACTTGTTTTTCCCTTATCATTGGTTCCAAGAAAAAGGCTATCCAAACGTAATCCAATGTTAGCATCCCATTTATCCCATTGTAGTCTAATATAGCACAAGTAATTCTAATCCATACAAATCTCACTAAGTAATCTAAGAAAATTATCCAAAATCATCCATCAGTTTTGTTCCTAGCCTTGTTGCAAGCCTTTGTCAACTAAAATCAAACTATCATTATTGAGAAATATTATTCCCAATGTTTATGTTGTTATTAGGATACATAATTCCCACATCAACAACACTCATCATCATCAATCAATCTTTAGGTTTTGATCTTGACCAGGGGCAACATCTTGTCTGCCTTTGTATCATTTGTACATGCTTGCTCGCTTGCTTGTGTGTTTTATCATTTTGTCTTGTATCTATAACAGTCCTTGTAGCATACCACCACAATGACATTATGGTCTTCAATATCATGGTCTCATAGGCATAAACTCTCTTGCAAACTTTTCTTTTGGGTCAATCCTTCATGCATATGGCACAAAACATAATGGTCCCTCATATAATGGTGTATAATGGCATATGCTAAATAAAAAAACAGGTTGCTTAACCTACTAGAACAACCTATTATCTACCCCATCTATTTGCATCTATCTCCCCTCCATTCATAAACTAGTCTTCTCATCCTAATCTATTCATCCTTTAACTACTTTTGTTTGTTAACCCCAAACTCTTCTTCCATCATTAACATCCACTTCTCTCCATGTCTTTCTTTTCCATTCATCCCTAACATCTTTTGCATCCATTTAGAGAGCACACTTGTGTTCTTCAAACCCACCTATCCTCTTGAGGGGCCATCCCCAAGCTAAATCATTTTCATCCAAAATCAAAATCTTGTCATCTCACCAAAGTGTTATATTTTATCTTTCTTTGAAATGATGTTACTTCTCTTAATCCCGACACTATTTCAAAGAGGGGCAAAATGTAGACACCTAAATCTAACCATGTCCTAACATCACCAAATTCATCTTGCATATCTTCCTCTAATGTTAATTATAATAATTTACTTATTTAATTAATAAACCATCCTCCTCATTGTGATATGGGAAAATTAACTCTAACTAAACTATATCTAATTAGAACAATTTCTCGTCACACATTAGGATACTAGCTAATGAAGATGTGTATGTCACTGCTATCCAATCTAGAAGAGTGAGAATGTCTGACCTATATCCCTTTGTTGCAATTGGAAATTAAATGAATAAATACTATTGATTAAAACTAATAGAGACAGGTGTGAAAGGGGTTGTGCTTAAATGGTAAGGCCATAAGGTTCTCATGTTGGAGATCCAAGTTTGAATCCTCCAAGTAACATGTGTTTTCTCTGTGGCTTCTAAGTTGAATAAGTTTGATTAAGTGGATATGATGATGGGGAGGAGGTCCCCCTTGTGACCTCCATCTTGGGGCTAGAAATAGCTCCTCTTACCGATAAAAAAAAAACTAACAGAGACAGGAGAAAATAGGAAAAATGTAGAGATTGATAAAATGATTTACATAAATAAATGCATAAACAAAAATGGTAGATCACAAGAAACCTAGCACCAGGCAGACAACCTCACTGTCCAGGATGACAATGCTTGGCATGGATGTCTATGTGTCACATTGTAGTATGTGTGGTGTAGAAAGTCAGAGTTTCAGACCTATACAACTTCGTAGAGATTTCAAGAGTTTCCTACTGACAATAAATGTAATAATTATTACACAGAAATCTATAGATGACAAAAATAGATGAAAAGAATACTATGAGAATGAAATAAGAGAAATGACAAGAAAGGGAAAAGTAAAATGCAAATGCTTGTGCATTCAAAATCTCTCCTCGCGCAACCTGCAATCGTACAAACAGAGAAGGGTTGGGTTGTATAGGAGTTTGCCTTAATCAAACCCTATTTTTGGTGTTACCACCTCAACGACAACGTGAGATATTTATTTGATAGAATAGTATGTGCTCTTAATTCTAAGTGCATCTAGAATTGTGGTGAGTAGTGACAAAATGATTTAGGATTATGAACAAGCAAGGAAAATAATATTTAACCCACATAAATAAATGTTAATCTAAATGGACTGACAAAGGTAAGGAAAGAAGTTATGAGGATCTCACTAGAAGACTACCGCATCGAAGAAAGAAATGAATCTTTGTTCGAAAGGATAACAATCTCAAATGAGAACCTTTTGAAGAGTGCAAAGAAACCAAAGTAAATCACATTAACTGAATATTCTCAATAATCTACAATAAACAACAAGCATAGAATACCAATAGCACATGTAAAATAAGAGTGAGCAGTAATTTTGGTAGAGATTCGCTAGCGTGTGAGATCGATGCTTTCAAATGGAAAATCTATAGGGTTTTATAGAAGAGGCAAGAGGTAAAAATCTTGGAAAGGATTCGTTTGGGCATGGATAGACATAAAAAAAAGCTCATAATGCCACACAAGTAAAAACACACCTTCTAAGAATGGTTGACGAATAGAAAGACACTTTCAGGATGTCAGTGCGTCACGCAAACATCCATGCCTAGTGCTTTTGTCCATGCAACTTTAGTTCTTAGAAAGTCCAAATGACTTGGGGCATTGCCAAGGTTACGACACTTTTACAATTTTTGGATAGGATAAGCAGAAAGGGTCAAAGCAATATTTAGAAAGAATCTTTGTCAGTTAAGGGTAAGGCTAAGGCTAGCAAGTGATCCTAAAAACACACTAGGAGAGTGGACACTAAAATGAGTGCCAAATAAAGCGTGAAATTGTGAGTGAACAAATTTATGATGCAACATTTAGCCCCCACTTTAACGAATGTATGACACTACGTGCATATGTAAGATAAAGTAATAAAGAAAATAACATAAAAGAAAAATTTTACCCAAGGATACTATAGAGGATGCAGAATGTCGCTAAGTGAGAGATATGAAGCCCCCAACTTAGGATTCTACAAAATCACAATGTTAGGCCAAAAATCTACACAAGAAACAAATGTCAAAGGCACACACACATGCACATATATATAAAGCTGATGGAAAGAAGGATTAGACCAAATATGATTTTCCAAAACCCTTATGGTTATCAAATAATATAGTCTAATATACATTAATCTAATGAATAAATATACATATACAAACATACAAAAGGGTAAAATGAAGGGTATGGTTCTAGGGCTAGCACACTTCGAGAGCTACAAACCATACTAAAAAATTCTATAAGTCACTAGGACTAGTAAATTCTGTTGTTTTCTAGGTGACTTATGAGAAGTGTTGATAGAGTAGCAAATGAAGCATCACATACTAGCATTGCTTTGCTAGGTGAGCTACATGTCAAATAATATCAGATATTACATGGCTATCATGGCTAGGTAATTCTGATAAAGGTGGTCAATCTAAGCAAGTGCATCTACTTAGGACCACGAATGCTACAAAAATGTTGCAAGGAGCATACCATCGATGTGGTGTGTGATCAAGTGTGAAAGATAGAAAATATATGCCCCCATCTTAAAATAATTACTTACATCATAGAGGAGCAATTAATTTTAAGGTAAGAAGAGGGAAGAAGGTACGAGAGATTTTAGGAAGAATATGCCTAGAGGACATGTCCCAGAGAGCTATTTTGTGAAAGGGTTTCCCCAAAGAAGGACAACCGAGGTGATGTTGCAGGCATGATACATGATGGCTTGTGTAAGCATGGCATGATGCCAAGCAACACAACAAGGTGTCACATAAAGGCAAGCAACATCACAATAAGACACAAAGGGATCTATGTGATTCGAAGTTAGTATAAAATACAGGAGGGAAATAATTAGGGAAGTATAATTTTGAATCGTCACCATCCCCCTAGGCACGTAGAACTATGAATACAAAGGAAGAAGGTCACATGAGGTTAAAATAAAAAAAATTGGGTCAACATGGAAGGATGCTAAATCATCTGACACTTTGCATTGTCCTCAAAATGTGGAAAATTCAAGTACGACATATAGAAGAATGTAGAAACATATAGAGGAATGTCACAACATTTTCATTCCCCCTATATCCATGTGCCTACAAGGGCATCAAGGGTCCTCCAGGGAGAGATAACAAACAAACATACATGGCATGCAACAAGTACAAGGATTACAAAACATATAGGCACACTATGAACAATTAACAAATGAAATGAATGTATTGTGCTCAAGGATCAGGCTCTAGTAGGTTGTTTGCCTCCCAATCTTGTTCATCATATAGGGATGGATGACAGGCTACTAGAGAGACCACATTGAGAACAGTACTTAGTATTGCGCCTAGTTCACCATACGGAGGATCATTAGCCAAGGGAGGATCCTAGTGCAACTCACCAAAGGTGAGGTCCATCGATCTTGTGAAGATTGAGGATAGAGATTGTATCTCTTACAAGGACTCAAATACATCTTCTTTGGGGAAAGAGTGATCTAAGTCACTATTGGAATAGATGACAATAGGGGGTTGCCCAATGCTTTTAGTGGGAATGCAAACAATAGTGACCAATGGTGGAGAAAAGGTCTCCACAACTAGAATAGATGATGCAGAAGGACTTGACGGTGGTGAATGAGGCATGCTCTTTGGCTTTCAGTAGGGTGGGGTGGGATAATGTTCATGTTTATGGTTTGGTAGCAGGCATGGAATGTCAATGTCAATGGTGGTGGGATGTAGGACATTAAGGAACACCTGATGTCAGGTATGCTAGAATGGAACTAACTCTGGTAGAGTGGTACTAGATATGACGCTAACATTAGGCAATTCCAAGGGTGTATCAAAGGGTGGCATGTCTGGGATGGATGGAAGGATGGGGCTCTCCATAGAGGGAGTGAGGATTACTTGAACTCAATTAGGGTTGCTTTCATCATGTTGAATCAATGGAGAGATTGGAGTGGGTGACGGGAGAGAATCACACAGAAGAGATGGAGCAGAAAACTAAGAAGGTGGAGCCAAGTCTCGGGCTAACTACATAGGAGGAGGGTGCATGGAAATGGGTTCATCTCCTATCCCAATGGCTTAGTCAATATCAGCCAGAAGTAATCCAAGGAGAAATTTTCTCTTAACATGAGAAGTTTAAACCCACTATGATAAATAGTGTGCACCTGACCGTCATGAGGGAATTTCAAGCACTTATGGATTACATAGGTGACCACGCTCATGGAAGAGAGCCATAGATGGCCCAACTTCACATGAAATTGGTCTGAGGTGGAAATAATGGGGAAGAAAACATCAAGGACTTTTGGTCCCACCCAATCCGGAAAGGTAAGCGAACCCAAGGTGCAGCAAGAGAACCCATCATGCACTCATATTTGGAATTTTGATTGCTCATATTTGTCCTAATAGAGTTCATGTACATATAAAAAATATTTTGTGATTATATTCACCATGCACATAGGGTCAATTAATATGCACTTGGTGGGATTTTCATTGAATAGGGCAGTGATATATAGAGGTCCATTGTATATGTGTATGGGAGCATCGATGGGTGTGAAAGAGATGACTAGTTTGGGAACAGAATGCGCTCGACTATGGAGAGGGTGATCATCCACCATGGCAATCATATTGGGTAATGGGGTGGTAGGCTCGTTAGTAGACATAGTAGTAACCACAAGATTAGAAGAAAGTTTGACTAGATTTGTGGAGTGATGTGGCAATAGGTTTATGTAAATCTGGAGGTTTTTATTAGGTGGAGCAACATATTTGTTTCCTCTATCGTTCACCCCAAATACTTGGATGACATTTTGGTCGATGAGATCTTGCACGTTATGTTTAAGATGCATGCATCACTCGGTGTCATGTCTAGGCACTCTATGGAACTGACAAAAGGCCTTCAAGTCATAAGAAGGCAGCAAGGGTTTGGTGGTGTCGATAGAACGGACTAGTGGCAATTGGATGAGGTTATATTTTATAAGATACTACATTATAGCATAGAGGGATTCAGAAAGCGGGGTTAATTGTTGAGTCCTTGGTTTATTTTGTGAGGAGAAGGCCATAGCACTTTTGGTTGGTGCAGTGGCCACTACTTGTTGAACATTATTAAAATAATTTATTTTAATGTAATTTTTATTTTTCTTATAATTTTAGAATGATGAAGGGGCATTGGACTACCCATCAGGAGTTTATGAGGAAGATCCCTCATACTGACTAGTCAATTGCTGGTAGTCATGGAGTGCCATGCCGAGATGAGTAAATGAAAGATAACACATCAACAGAATCTTATCCCATATCTAAGGTTGTAGGTTTCCAATGAACACCCACTACACATCAGAATCTGGGAGTGCATAAGGGACCTGCAAAAAAGGGACTAATAGTGGCCAATGAAATAAGTCATTTTCTCTTGTGCTCCTTGCCTATAGTGGATGAGATCAGTGAGTGTGACCTGCAATCCAATGTTTACCTAGAAGTGTTGGAGAAATTGATTGATGAGTTGTTGAAAAGAATTGATGGATTGAAGCTCATAAACTAGTTGGAGCTCCCCAATGCAGAAGTACTCTAAGATTTGAATATTGGATGAAAGAGAATTGTTTTGAGAAAAAAGAGAAGTTTTTGTTAAGAAGAAGAGAAGCAATGTTTTTTTTTGCAATTTTCAAGTATTTTAGACACATCAGTTTTACCAAAATGTGATATGGGAAAATTAACTTTGACTAAACTATATCTAATGATAATAATTTCTCATCACACATTAGGATACTAGCCAAAGAAGACATGTATCTCGCTATTATCCAATCTAGAAGAGAAAGAATGTTTGAGCTATATTGCTTTGTTGCAATTGGAAATGAAATGATTAAATACTATTGATTAAAACTAACAGAGAAAATAGAAAATATGAAAAATACAAAGATTGATATAAAATGATTTACAAAAATAAACACAGAAACAAAAATAACAAATCACAAGGAACATGGCACCAGGCGGACAGCCTCACTATCCACAACGACAGTGTGTGGCATGGACGTCTGCATGTCTGTTGTATTATGTATGGCATAGAAAGTCAAAGTTCTAGACTTGTACAACTTTGCATAGATTTCAAGAGTTTTCTATTGAAAGAAAATGCAATAATTATTACATAGAAATCTACAGATGAGAGAAATAGATGAAAACAATACTATGAGAATGAAATAAGAGAAATGACGAGAAAGGGAAAAGGAAAATGCAAACACTCATGTACTCAAAATTTCTCCTCGCACAACCTACAGTCACACAAACAGAGAAGAAGGGTTGGGTTGTATAGGAGTTTTCCTTAGTCAAACCCCGTTTTTGGTGTTTCCACCTCAATGACAACTAGAGATATTGATTTAATAAAACAATGTGTGCTCTTAATTCTAAGTGCATCTAGAATTATGATGAGCAGTGAAAAATGATTTAGGAATATGAACAAGCAAGGAAAATGATATTTGACCCACAAAGATAAATGTTAATCTAAATGGATTGACAAAGGTAAGGAAAGTAGTTACAAGGATCTCACTGGAAGACTATCACATCAAAGAACAAAATGAAGTTTTGTTTAGAAGGATAATGATCTCGAACAAGAACCTTTCGAAGAGTGCAAAGAAACCAAAGTAAATCACATTAACTAAATATTCTCTTGATAATCTGCAATAAACAATGAGTATAGAATAGAAATAACACAAGTAAAATAAGACTGAGCAGTAATTTTGGAAGAGCTTCACTAGCATGTGAGATGTATGCTTTCAAATGGCAAATCGATAGGATTTTATAGAAGAGGCAAGAGGCAAAAATATGGGAAAGGAGTCCTTTCGACATCGATAGACATCAAGAAAAGATCAGAATTCCATGCAAGTAAAAATGTACCTTCTAAAAATGGTTGATGAATAGAAAGATGCTTTTAGGACGTCAATGTGTCACACAAACATCCATGCCTAGCGCTTTTGTCCATGCAACTTCAATTCTTAGAAAGTTTAGATGACTTGGGGCATTACCAAGGTTACGACACTTTTACGGTTTTTGGATAGGATAAGCAAATAGGGTCAAAGTAGCATTTAGAAAGCATCTTTATGGGTTAAGGGTGAGGCTAAGACTGGAAAGTGATCCTAAAAACATACTAGGGGAGTGGACACTAAAGTGAGTGCCAAATAAAGCATGAAATTGTGAGTGAGCATAATTAATTATGCTACACTAATATTAATTGAATAAACCATGTTTATTTAATTAATAAACCCAATCATCCTCCTGGCATTAATTAAATAAATTACAGTCACTTATTTAATTAATTAATCAATTTAGCCTTCTTCTAGCCTTTAATCGAATAAATTTACATTTATTTAATTAAATCCATCTTTCCCTCATCATTGCCCAAAAAATTAAATAAATACATCACATTTATTTAATTTATTCTAAAAATCCTCCTCAATCATTAGTTGATTAAATAACCCAATTTAATCAACTAATTAATCATTTGCACATTCCCAAATCCAAATTAGCCAAGTCAACATTGCACATGGCTCAAGGTTTGCACAAGGCTCCAAGCTTGCACATGGCTCCAAAAATCCCCTTTTCAATCTCATCCCTCATTTCAAATCTATAAAAATTCTAACCTCCATATCATTCTCAATCCTTGCACTAATCATGTGCACTAATCATGTGCACCAATCATGGAGTGCCACTTGTTGGACTCTCAATCAACCTTAGCTCTCCATTTTCAAGATTTCATCTCATCCATTGATTCTCCATCATCTAAATCTATGAATACCTCATCCCCTAAGTACATCTTAATAATCAATTTCGAAGGCAAAGGCATGTTGCAAGGATCTTGAGCAACCGCATATGTACTTCAACCACAAAATCAAACCTGGAGAAAATCCCTTATTGGCAACAAGGTTGCATGGTGAAATATTTCATTTTCTTCATTCTTTTTATGCAACTTATCTCTATCAGAGGTGTTCGATTAATGTAGGATAGAATAGATTTAATATACATTATCTACTTGTATTTGTTCCACATTTTCTCATTCACACATGTGTTTGAGGTGAAAAAACACATATAAATCAACAAATGTTCTCAAATCAAATTATACCCAATACTAAATGAAAACCAACACTATGTTTTAATTAATATTAAAATGAAGGCATTCACTCAACAAATAAACCTAAAAACACAAACATATATCTCCAGATACTCAGCTAGTCGAGTGCAAACTAAGTTAAGAAATGGCAACCCCCTGATTCACCAATGTGTATCCTTTTATTCTTATCAAAATAGATGCTAAATAGGTCATATGACATCATGTGGACACAAATCATTATGACCTAAGCTATATCAATGGTATTGATGGATACAACCATAGTGACACCAATGATAAAGAAAGTAGCAAGAAGAATACCAATAGGGATATGCTATCAAACAAATTTTGACTAGCAACATCAACTCATAAATTACATGAACTAAAATCAACACAAAACCTACTAGACTTGTTCATTTTTTTCCATGTTACTACGTTGGTGTGATAGTGTCCTCCCCCATGATACTCTCCCTCATTAGGAACAAAACCTTGCACAAATAGAGAGTTACAAAATAGGTTATTCCACATGATACATATATCCAACATTATACAACATATACAAATCAGAAAATGAATATCAAAATTATCAATATCAACTTATGAAGTCAACCATGTATATCATTTCCAACTATCACAAAATCAAACATAGGTGCATAATACTAGTTCACAATAAGTGTTGAATACAACTAAAAATATTAATACAACAGTAAGTAATAGTTATCCTTGATTAAAGCACAAGTTATTACAAGCCAAAAATAATTTTTTTTAAAGTCTAAAATGTGGTACTACAAATCCTCCTCAATGGACTCCTCTAGTTGGATGTCTTCTTCGGACTCATTGTTAGAATACCCTTACTAAACACTCCCATGGAATCAATTATATACAAGAATACTCATACATTTGTGGCCTTCTTCCCACTTTTGATCATAGTTAAAATAGATACCTTTGGTCTTTTTCTCAGCTAACTCATCTCTAGATAACCTATGAATAGTGTTGGGCTTAGTTTCTCCATCTATGGCATCCTTATTTTATCTAAGTGACTAAAAAGAATCCCAAATATTTTTTGTGTTACAAGCTTGTCTTTGGATAGTTAGGGAATGGCAATAGCATCTACCATAATGTGTTGGGTATTCATCATAACATTAGCTTGAATTTTAGTTTTTAAGCTAGAAATAAAGCAATTACAAAGGGAGGATCTAAGAGTTTGTCTATAAAATTGGACATCTTAAATTGAGTGATGTGGTTAGTAACATTTCCTAATTGGACCAACATGAAAATTTTTCCTTTAAGGTCCTCATAGATTCTAGGTCCAAAGCAAGCTAGAAGGGCTTTGAAAAAATTGGGACATCGGCACATGCTAAGACAAGAGAATGTACACCATAGATACAATTGAGGTTCCACTCCCTCTAAAGCAAAGCTTGTCTGTGGCATGCTCCTCAATAGGAACATGATGAACATTAAAGTAATGGTCCATCATGCCTAACCATGCATTAGATTCTTCTCCATGAAGTTTGGGTATGTTAATCTTTGGGGGCTTGGGAAGATCCCATAAGTTATTGAAAAGCAATGTTGATGAAATTAATGGAATCTTGAGTCAGTATCATCCAAAAAATTGAGTCAAGAGAAGATTAGAGGTCTTCTATGTCAAATTCCATCTTGAGATCTATCTTGGGTATCATTATTCTACTACTATATGTGATAAATCTAGTTTACTAGATTTATATATCAAAATGATTAGTGCAAAGACAATTACAACAAGATAAGTGCCTAGATGATGTCAAAACTACCCCACTAGACCAAAAAGGGTTTTTGGAGTTATATATCAAAATGACCAACTCAAAGAGATGATCACAATGGGATAATTGGAACTTCAAGGGGACAATCCTTGCAAGAGATATATGCAAATAAGAGAAAGAAAATTCTTGTATATTAAGTTTGTGGTGCCACTTCGAAGGGATAATTTTCCCATAGAGTATACACTCCAATTACAATATTCAATATGCCTCTCTCTTCTTAAATACAACTATATATATCAAACAACTAAATACAACTATTTATATCCCATGCATGTAGAATAAATATTCTATTATACCTAAAAGCATGTGATTCAAACCCTAAAAGGATCAGAGGACAAACCTACAAATTAAAGTAATAACCTATAAAATTTGTAGAATATGAATATGAAACTCTAGACTAGTAGGTGTATGCATATTCAAGAAGAGTGGGAAACTTTTAATGTGAATGTATTACGTGAATAAGATATGGACAATGATATGTATGTAGCCACTACTAGTATGAAATTCCATGTTTGTACCTTGTACAAGATATCTATTTATACATAGGCACCATTAGATAGGGCTACAACAATATGCTAATAGATGTCAAAAGCATATGCAATGATTTATATGTGGATAGGAGTGTGACAGGTGTTGAACTTGTATGGTGCCAAGTGTCAATCTTGTATGGTTGATAAAAATATGTGGTATAGATGTGGCTAGGTGTTGAATGCATATGGTTCTAGTCTAGACATATCCAAATGTAAGCATGTGTTCCCATGTGCTAGGCCAAAATACACGGGCAAGAACATTTGTGCAAATATGGAAATAGTTGTGCACTAAATAGTGCATGGAAAGGTCCTGTGCAAAATTGTGAAGTGGTTTCTTAGTGCATGTTGAGTAAAGACAAGTGCACAAATTGAATATACAAGTGAGACTATAGTTGTGCACATGACTGTGCTTAGATCATTTTCCACTTCTTGAGAAGCAATGGTCTCCATTGCCTTTGAACTATGTGTAGAAAAATGTTCATGGAGTTGTCCTAAGTTCTATAATTTTTCTTGATCAACATATTGCTTGGTCTTGACTATCCAGAATAGTTGATGATTGCATGAGTGAGTATTAATTGTATTCATGTTAATGATGGAATCTTTTTGCCACTAGATTGACATGAGCATGGTCCAAGTCTATTGGATGTTGTGATAGTGTCAACTCTAGAAGTGGAGGGAAGTATGGTTTGAGTAGCTCTATATTGAAAACAATATACATACCCAAATGTTGTGGTATGTTGAGAACAAAAGGATTCTCATTTTCTACGTGAAGTATGGTGTACAAAACATAGCACAAATGTTTAATCTTGCAATGTGGACCATGGAAACATTCCTTTTGAAGATGAAGCCATACTTAGTCGTTGTCTTGGAAGGTATGTGGCACATGATGGGTGTCATGGTGATCTTTATATTTTTATTGTTGGTGCTAAAGAATTTGTTAGACATATTGATGAAGGTCTTAGATTCATAGGATGAAACATTGATCTTTATCTACTTATCTTTCTTATGTATGTTTTGATAGTTGTTGATGCATAGTAGGATATGTCAAGGGGTGTTGTTGGTTGGAACCTAAGACATGTTTGGAAGGGCTATGATCTATAGAGTTGTGTAGTGATATGTTGTAATCATGTTGGATGAAAGGTAAACTATTTGTTGCAAATATGGTTGTCATTGCACCAAACGATCAACCTATTATTGCTCGATACAACCACTAGAGTTAAGGAATCCATGGGAGGTGGTTAAGCCTTGTCACGAACCCAAGAGATGCACTGTACAACACAAGGAGACCAAGGGTACACACCTTGCAACACTATCATCCGACATATGTGGATGTATCTTGTTATAAATTTAAAGAAGTTGAACTAGTGGGCAATTCACCACCTCTATCTACCCATCAGTTTATGGGTGGCAAGTTGTAGACCAGTCCAATTGTGTGTCTAACATTACCCAAAGGGTTTGCCAAAAAAATCTAACAAATTGAGGGTCATGAGAAAAGACAATGGAAGTTAAAATCCCAAAATGAAGCTAGACATGGTTGAAGAAGATGTGCATAGTTTTGATCATTGTGATGGTCTTCTTACAAGAGATCATGGTCACCATTTTAGAGAATTTTTCAAGCACAATAAATACAGAGTCATTTTGGCATTTGGTAGTTGGTAGGCCACTAAGAAAATCCATGTTGATCAACTCCTATGGGTGTTATGGTACTGTCAAAGGAGTATAGAACCTAAAAGTCTTGTTGGAAGGCTTCACAATGTAGCATGGTATGTAGGACATGAGGTCGTGTTCAATGTCTATGCACATGTGAGGCTAACAGAAGTGTAGTTGAAGTGTGGAAAGCATTTTAGAGATGTCAAAGTGACATACTTTGGAATAATGTGCTCTGCAAGTCAAGTGTTACTAGGGTGCATTGGTAGGGACACAAAGATATCCAATCTTATAATGAAGCCCATTGGAAATATCAAAAATCTTTCATGGATGTACCTTACGTCAACATGTCAAACGAATACACAAAATTCTTATCTATTGAGTATAGTGATTCCCAATGAAAAAAATTGTGGCCACGGAGCTCCAATATGGTGGTAAGTGCATGAATTGGTAATTGGCTAAGGAAATTTGTAGCCTTAATATTATACCTTTCTTTTGTTTGATAATTATGTGAAATTGTTGTAGATATGTCATCCATTTCATATGTATTGCATTTTCTAGTTTATTTTACGTGCTTAAAAAATAAAGTCGTTGATGATAAAAGTGAATAATGGCCTCTTGATTGAGAATATACCAAACACCATTGCTTGACAATTGTTTACTAGCAATGTGGTATTTCATACAGACATAGAGTAAACAAAATTATGTAGTATAGTGCATCACATAGAACATAAACTTGAAACAGTATTACACAGAATAAAGCATTGGTATTCATTCATTGATCCTAGCAATAACACAGCACATGTTCAGATCATTTCCTATCATATTCACCATGTCTCGACTACAAAATGTGAACTCAATATATAACTTGGCCAAGGTTAGTTGAGATACCAACCATTGGCAACCACTACATAACTATCCAACCAACCGTCGGGATGGTTCTCGCTAACACTTCTAACTATACAATTAATTAACATTTATCACTTGGCCGACAATTGGCCAACTATGACTATGACTGTCTACATCATCCCCCCCACAAAACTAGTCATCTTCCAGACATGACAACAAAAACATTAATAGATTAACTACTGAGAAGAAGGGTGCTATGTGGACATCCCTAGATGAGTTAAGGAAGTTAGGGTGGGTGATCGCTTCTCCTATCGTAATTGACATTCTGTCAAGATCTCACATTCCCTCGTAGCTTTGACCATGCATGAAGCCTCCATTACCTAAGATTTGGCCTGCTTCACTTCCTTCCCCTTAGCTGTCAACTGAACCTCCATATCATGCATCTTGTTTTCCATTTCCCTTAGTCTTTCCTCCATCTCTTTTGTTTTTTCAACTGCATTATTTTCTACTTCTGCTGCATTCTTCTTCACTTCTGCAATCCTTGTCTCCAAATTGATGCTCTTGCCCTTTCTGCATTAGTGAGTTGGGCCTTCTGGGCTAGTTGATCCTGAAATGTTTTATGTTTTCATCCAGCTCTTCCCTCAACTTTTATACTGCCTTCACCTTCTCTTCCTCCTAAGCCTATGTTGTTACCTCATTCAATTTCATCTGGTAAAATACATCCTTGAAGGCTCTCTCTATAGTGAATAAGGCCTCTATGACCTTTCCATCCCATCATCCAACTATTGGTCGTGCTCCTTACCATGTACTAAGCCTCTTCCTGCAATCCTCATGATCCGGCCATCCTATACTGGTGAAATAACATGTGAACTCCTGTTCACACCCCACTTGGACAAATGCAAGGATTTGCTAGACCTCCTGGGTGACTAGATGTGATCTGCCAATTCTGAGTTGCTTAGAGATATCACCCACATCCTGCATCACTACTGCTATGTTCTGAAGATCCTCTATGTATCTATGCACTGCCCCAAGTGGATCTATAGCATCTGATTTGGAGATGATAAATGTCAAGTCCTGCTATCCATCCCAAGGGGCCTCCTCATCAAATGAATCTACTACAGGAGAGTGATGTGATGGTCCCTCGGTCTCCTGAATAGTCAGTGGTGGACCCTCTTGTTGATTACCCTCTTCAAGAACAAGGCTCTGTTGCAATTCTGTACTCTCAGTCACAGGTGTGAGGCCCTCACCCTGACCCTCTATTAAATCTGGTACCTCATCTAACACTTCAAGTGTGAGCCCCACTGTTTCGAGCCAACTATCTATTTGTGCCCCTTCTTGCCCACTTGGTGTTGTGGATGATTCTAGCCTTGGTTGTACAATAGTGCCCCATGATGTCTCTATCCCTATTCGTGTTGGGGGTGAGGGTGTAGTCTCAGCTGCTAATAGGGGAGACATAACACCTGGCAGTGAAGGTGTCGCTAGAGCTGATGGGGTTGATGGTATGGCTGCCATTAACGGTGACGACCCTGCTAGTAGAGTCGTAGTACTCTGCAGCTCTGTGCTATGTACTAGTATGGGTAGGGTAAATGAGGCTGACTGAAGTGATGGTACTACAACCTCTACCTCCATAGCTCCTCCTACCTCTGCATCATCTCCAACTGACATTTCTCTTTCTTCTATCTCCCCTACTGCTGTTGTGGTTGTCCTACTCCTTGTCACCCTTCTTTCTCCCCTTATTTCTTGTATGGATGAGTCACTTCCTGCTAGGGATGATCGATCACTTTCTTCTTCTTCCTCCTCGTACTCATCTTCCTCTTCTTCACTCTCCACTGATGCTTCTCGTTGTTTCCTCTTTTTAGGCCGCTGGGAAGATTCTTCTCCGTGTGTTGTATCCAAACCCCTCCAATAAAATGTTGTAGGACATCCTGGTTCCACCTATGGGGCTGATTCTAGTCTTCCCCATTTGTTTGCCAGTACTTGAGTATGAACTACATCAAGAAATAGAGTTATGGCATGCTGCATCATATAGAATACCTTGTGCATCTGTGGGAGGAATTCTTTTATTGACTCAGAAAGTAGCCTCACCCAATTCTAGACCTTGTCGTTACTGAGCCCAATCATGTATTCTACCATCCATATAGACATATCCGATGATCGGCTCCCTCCAGTTAGTCGACATTTCATCAAGTCCAGAATACATTTCCATTTAGGCATTGCCAAGAGACTCTTCCTTGGCCCTCAGTTCCCAAAACTCCAAATACTCTCCTTTTCTTTTTGGCAGAGATCACTTCTACAAACCCTCCGTATGACATTCTCCTTGTATTGGTGGATCATTCTGCCTGGTTTCACGACACTCTCGACCCGGTTGCTGGAATGGCCAAAACCCTTACAAAATCTTACAACAAATATGATACTATGACTTCACTCCCCCAGTAGTGTATTATTGATTTATTTGAATGGGCACAATAATTTTCCACCATTGCCTTCAGGTAAGGATTGAATTCACGGGCATTGAAATATGGTAGGAAAATGGCTTTGTCAACATGGGCATGCTTCAATGCAATCTTCAGTATGTGGTCTTCCTTTGTATTTTTCCACCATATCTTGCATTCATTTCCCGTCAAACTCTCCCATGTGATGGCTTGCACTCCCATTTCTACACTTGATTTTTTCTTCTCCTCGAATGCAATCTTCAGCCAGTAGGGTGCAATTTTCTTCCCCTTGTCCATTTTGAACCTAACTTTTGCAATCTTTGGCTCTTATATTTATGTGTTTCAAAAACTTGCAATAGACTCACGAATCATAGACAATCCAACGGCACCACTTAATTAATTTGTACAACCTATTCCCCTTGTTATTCGTATGGTAGTTGACCTACGATTTCTTCCATTTCTCCTTTCCTATTCATATGGTGTACGGCGTTGGACTTGTGATTCTGTTCCTTTTCTTCTTTGCTATCCATATGGCCACTTATGACTGCAATCGTACAGTCATCTTCCGTCTTCCCTGCAATCTCTATATCAATCACTCGAAATTTGTATGGCCTCCTTCCAAAATCATATGACCTCCTTCAACTCCAAATTCTGCAAAAAAAATTAGTGTTTTGTTTGTTGATTGATGTTGCCTTTTATAAGGCAGAGGTCAAGTTCGGGCGTATGACCCTAGTCGTATGGCTTTGGGTCATACGATCCCAAGTCATATGGCTTGGGTTGTACAACTCTCTTTTTTCTTTTTTTTCTTTTTTTTTCTTTTTCTCTTTCTTTTTTTTTCTTTTTTTTAAAATTATTTGTTCACTTAGTCTACTTTTTCTTTACCTTTACGGGACTATTACATCCCCGCCTCAATCGACTCGATCACCTTGACCACCTTCTTGTCTTCCATGACTTCAATTTCTGTCATATGGCAGAATATGTATGGTGCAGAAGCACCTACCTAACAGCTGGCCTCCTTGAGGCAGTTAGTTTGTTATAGGTCCGCATGATGACATACAGGATCAGGATATAGGATAACATGATCAGGATATAGGTGAATTGTCCGCATGATGACAGGGCAGTAGGCTATTTTTAGTATGTTTGACTTTATCTTGTAATAAGGTCCATTGGACCGATGCTATGTATTAGTTCAGCCTAGGAGTATGTGTAGGCAGTTAGAGATCGGGATAAGATAGTCTGAGTTGTCCTCTCTCCCAGCCGCTTGGAAGCTCCCAGCCGCTGGGAAGTGAAGTTGGTAGTACTCGAAGGATTTGTTATATATACCTTCGATCTGTTAGGGTTTAGATACATTGAGTTCATATTGATAGTTCATATTGATGTTGATAGATGTATTGGTGTTGTGTTGAGTTGAGGTTCAGGAGAGCAGTTCAGACATTGTGAAGCTGTATTCAGGACATTGAATTTCAATTGAATAAGATCTCATCTTTTGCATTATCTGGTTGTATCAGTTGTATTTGTATTGATTTCCTTTCTGTTTGCAAGCTAATGGGCACTTTCAACCCTTCCACCGGTTGATCCTGCAAATCGGTGGAATGGTCCTGTATCATAGTTTAGTTTGCATTTGTGTTTTCTGTTTATGCATTGCATTGTTCAGGAGATCAGTTAGGAGCATGCTGTGAATCAGCCTAGCATCCTCATGTGCTAGGTCTAGAAGATAAGCTGTTAGACTTTGGTTTGAAGGCGATCCGGCCCGGTCGTCACATTGTCTTTGTGAAATTATGCGGTTCTGAGTGTTTACATGCAGTGGACGGATACACAGGAGTCTGCATGTGCGTTTCCAGTCGGAACGAGCCGCATCGTCATCTGCGAATGCATCGCCATCAGGATCGGGTCATGAAGTTGTTGAAGTTTGCATGTTGCAAGTGCATCATGATGTTTTGAGTTGGATATATACTCAGTGTATATATCGCAGTCAGGATCATCTCTTGGAGAAGTTCATCATCCGCATGTCGCTAACGGATGCGGGTGTGAAAGTTAGGTTTTTTTGGCTAAGTGTTGAAGAGTTCATCAGGATGATGTGTGACGTCATCGTCATCAGGATATGACATCATCGTCATAAGGATATTAAGAAATCCCTCAATGCGAGTTTATCCTGTTGTCACTAAGTGGTAAGGTATCGGCGTAGGCAGGAAGTTGTATTAGCATCATCAGGAGGTTTCGAGGAACCGGATGAACAATATCATGATGCTGTTGCTTATATCGTCGGGCAGTGGAGCATCGAAGGCAAGTTGTTGAAGTGCAACGTCATCAGGATATTTGGAGCAACCGGATATTTGGATATCCTGCTGACGAAGGTGATATTGAATATCATGATGATGTCGCTTGTATTTGGCACCCGATGAACAGTGCAACCGGAGGATGTTTGCGCCCGTTGAATATCATGATGATGATGATAGGCGACAAACGGAGGAGGTAAATAGTAGTCGACAGGAGGATATTTGCGATCATCCGAAATATGATGATGCTGTTGAAATGTGATGATGCTGTTGGTGTCTTTAGGAAATATGATGATGATGTTCAGCCGATAGAGAATTTTATCATGCTGTTTGTATTGTTGGCTACTCCTTCCTGTTAGTCAGCATCCGTTGCGTCCCACTCTGCATCATAGTGGTATCAGAGCAAAGGTTAGGATCTTCTGGAAAAGATAAGCAGGATGTCAGACGAAGAAGGAACATCTGAGGTTCCAGCAAGGATGACCAACGCTGAGTTGGCAGTTCTGGTGAAGAAACAGATTGCAGAAAGCAAGGCCGTGAAGGCTCAGAATCAGGAGTTGAAAGATGAGTTAGCAAAGTTGAGGAGCAAAGTAGGTTCTGGTAGAGAAGATGATAGGGAAGAAGAAGATATCCCTAATTGGAGCGAGGAGGTCGTTCCTGCAGACCAGAGACCGCTGTTGAACGCCCTCAAGGCCATGGAGAGGAGAACCATGGATGTGAAGCTGGATTTGCCAGTGTTTACAGGTAAGATGGACCCTGATTCAGTAATGGAATGGATAGATTGTTTGAACAATTTCTTTGTAACAGAGGAGATACCAGAACAGCAGAGAGTGAAGATAGCACAGTCAAAGATGAAAGAAGCTACCTTGACATGGTGGAACTTTGTTCAGGATGATAGAGTGCAGGAGGGAAAACGTAGAGTTGCCACATGGAAGAAGATGATGGAATTGGTAAAGGAGGCTTATATTCCTTTGGATTACAGTATCCAGTTACACAAGAGGAAGCAAAACCTGAAGCAGAAGGAGCTAGATGTCAGCTCATATACAGAAGAGTTCATGAAACTCTGTATGAAGACAAAGGTGAAAGAAAGTGAAGAAGAGAAGGTAGCCAGATACCTTAATGGATTGAAGTTTAATATTCAGGATGATCTCAGTCTGCATAACCCAGATACAGTGCAGAAAAGCTTTCAGTTGGCACTGAAAGTGGAAGAGAGGTTGAAGAGAAAACAAGAACAAAACAATAGAGGAAGAGGATCAGCCCATAAGACAAGGCAAACCCATGAGAGTCAAGAAGATACTGGTAAAGGACAGGGACAGTCTGATTTCAGAGGTGGATGGAAAGGTAGTAAAGGAAGATTTGGAGGTGGTAGAAGTTCTACTACATTTTCAGGGAAATGTTACACCTGTGGTGAGTTTGGTCATCCATCCTTCAAATGTCCAGAAAACAAAGGTTCATCATCCAGAAATGATGGAACAAGTGACAAGAGAGTACAACTGGTGCAAGAAGAGAAAGAAGAGAAAAGTGTGCAGAGTCCAAACATTTATCAAAAGGATCAGGATGCTGATAATGTTGGATATCCAGAGAGTGGCGAATCATTGATGCTAAGGAGAACTAGTTTGCAGGCATCAAAGGATATGATGCAAAGAAGAGCTCTTTTCAAAACCACATGCAAGAGCAAAGGTAAAGTATGTAAGGTTGTCATTGATACTGGTTCAACAGACAACATGGTATCTCAGGAGATGGTGGATAAACTGCATTTGGAAAGGATTCCACATCCACACCCTTACAAGGCATCTTGGGTGAGTGAAAGGCATTCACTTTTTGTCTCTGAACAGGCATATGTTGATTGCCAGATTGGAGCATATCAGGATAGGATTTTGTGTGATATTTTGCCCATGGAATGTTGTCACCTACTGTTGGGTAGACCATGGCAATTTGATAGAAGGGTACTGTATGATGGGTATGCTAATACCTACACCATCCAGAAGGATGGAAAGACTATTAAGTTGATGCCATTGCAGGCAGATGCTGCAACACAGAAGGCAGCCAAAGTCATTTTAATGGGAAAGAAGGAATTTGTGCAGATGCCTAGAGGAGTAGGCATAAAGGCAGTTCAGGACACTGCAGAGAAAGGAGTTGTTAAAGACAACAAGCTGAAGAAAGTTTTAGTTGTGACTGACAGAGGTCAGCAGCAGGTACAGAAACAGGTTTGCCCACAGCAACCAGTTCAGAAGAATGACAAGGATGTTGTCCTAGTTGGGACTATTGCTTGTCCCATAAGAGTTGAAAGGAAGACAGAGTTGAACATTGCAGCAGTTCAAGAGGTAGAGGTTCTGGTCAGGCAACCTGACAAACACAAGGTATGTGAGAGGAAAGCCTACATTCACAGGCATGAGGGTTCACTTGCAAGAAAGCAGGTTCCAGTTCAGAAGTCTTGGAGCAGCCAAGAGACAGCAGCAGACAAAGCTGGAACAGGGCAGCACATTGCACAGGCAAAGTGTAAAGGTGGAGGACTTCCATATCCTAACTCATGGGACATGAGTTATTTTCTTTTGGGGAGTATGGTGCAGAAGCACCTACCTAACAGCTGGCCTCCTTGAGGCAGTTAGTTTGTTATAGGTCCGCATGATGACATACAGGATCAGGATATAGGATAACATGATCAGGATATAGGTGAATTGTCCGCATGATGACAGGGCAGTAGGCTATTTTTAGTATGTTTGACTTTATCTTGTAATAAGGTCCATTGGACCGATGCTATGTATTAGTTCAGCCTAGGAGTATGTGTAGGCAGTTAGAGATCGGGATAAGATAGTCTGAGTTGTCCTCTCTCCCAGCCGCTTGGAAGCTCCCAGCCGCTGGGAAGTGAAGTTGGTAGTACTCGAAGGATTTGTTATATATACCTTCGATCTGTTAGGGTTTAGATACATTGAGTTCATATTGATAGTTCATATTGATGTTGATAGATGTATTGGTGTTGTGTTGAGTTGAGGTTCAGGAGAGCAGTTCAGACATTGTGAAGCTGTATTCAGGACATTGAATTTCAATTGAATAAGATCTCATCTTTTGCATTATCTGGTTGTATCAGTTGTATTTGTATTGATTTCCTTTCTGTTTGCAAGCTAATGGGCACTTTCAACCCTTCCACCGGTTGATCCTGCAAATCGGTGGAATGGTCCTGTATCATAGTTTAGTTTGCATTTGTGTTTTCTGTTTATGCATTGCATTGTTCAGGAGATCAGTTAGGAGCATGCTGTGAATCAGCCTAGCATCCTCATGTGCTAGGTCTAGAAGATAAGCTGTTAGACTTTGGTTTGAAGGCGATCCGGCCCGGTCGTCACATTGTCTTTGTGAAATTATGCGGTTCTGAGTGTTTACATGCAGTGGACGGATACACAGGAGTCTGCATGTGCGTTTCCAGTCGGAACGAGCCGCATCGTCATCTGCGAATGCATCGCCATCAGGATCGGGTCATGAAGTTGTTGAAGTTTGCATGTTGCAAGTGCATCATGATGTTTTGAGTTGGATATATACTCAGTGTATATATCGCAGTCAGGATCATCTCTCGGAGAAGTTCATCATCCGCATGTCGCTAACGGATGCGGGTGTGAAAGTTAGGTTTTTTTGGCTAAGTGTTGAAGAGTTCATCAGGATGATGTGTGACATCATCGTCATCAGGATATGACGTCATCGTCATCAGGATATTAAGAAATCCCTCAATGCGAGTTTATCCTGTTGTCACTAAGTGGTAAGGTATCGGCGTAGGCAGGAAGTTGTATTAGCATCATCAGGAGGTTTCAAGGAACCGGATGAACAATATCATGATGCTATTGCTTATATCGTCGGGCAGTGGAGCATCGAAGGCAAGTTGTTGAAGTGCAACGTCATCAGGATATTTGGAGCAACCGGATATTTGGATATCCTGCTGACGAAGGTGATATTGAATATCATGATGATGCCGCTTGTATTTGGCACCTGATGAACAGTGCAACCGGAGGATGTTTGCGCCCGTTGAATATCATGATGATGATGATAGGCGACAAACGGAGGAGGTAAATAGTAGTCGACAGGAGGATATTTGCGATCATCCGAAATATGATGATGCTGTTGAAATGTGATGATGTTGTTGGTGTCTTTAGGAAATATGATGATGATGTTCAGCCGATAGAGAATTTTATCATGCTGTTTGTATTGTTGGCTACTCCTTCCTGTTAGTCAGCATCCGTTGCGTCCCACTCTGCATCAATGTAGTTTATATACCCTCACTGTTAAAGGCAATCATTGGAGCAGCATTGATCAATTTCTTCCAACTCCCAAATCCGATCAAATATCATGTTTCCTAGGCCCATTGGAATGTCTTTTTGTCGCTGTTCATCTTGATGTTCTTGCTCTTGAATTTTTCTTTCCAAATCTGACTCCTAGGAATCTGTGTATGTGGAGCCCCTTGATTCTTCATTCTTAATTGCAGGATTTCATCGTCATAAGGAGATCTTTCAACTATAAACATGCTCTCCGCTAGATACCTTCTTATTGGCATTTTCACTTCTCTAGGCAACAAAAACTCAAATTTATCCCTTACCTTATTGCATTCTTTTATCCATTGAATCCATGCTTGCTCACCTTCATTCTGAATATCTTCTTGTGAACCATTATCAACGTTATCATCATCGACTATTCCTTCTCGTGTGCTAGTTTGTATTGTCCTTGGTCCAAAGAACCCAATTACAAGTTCAAATGGCTTGCTTGTAAAACACATTCCCTCCAATCCATTTGTGGTCTTCGTTTCCATCACTGCATATCCCAGCATATTTACTTGTAGTGGTTCCTCCTTTCTCTCCTTGTAAATATTTCACTTCGATCTGTTGATAGGATCCGTTAGCACTCTTCCATCCAATCTCTCTTACTGGATTGCTCCATTCTTCACTTTATGAATCCTGAATGGTCCTAACCATCTTGTTTTAAACTTAACCGACTTGAGTTCGTTACGGCCATTGTATTTGAGAACTAACTGTCCTGGATGGAAGTTTTCCCGTCAGAGGTGTTTGTCATGCCAGTACTTTCTCCAATTCTGCATTGTTTCAGTAGTCCACTGTGCCATTACCTGATGTTCGTCCAATTTATTCAACTGGAATAGTCTTTCCTTTAATCTCTCTGTATCCCCAAGTCTATTTTCCACAGCTATTCTCAAACTTGGCACTAAGTATTCCACAGCTACCACTGCTTCTTAACCATACATGAGTTGGAAGGGCATATGCCCCGTTGTCACCTTGTACGTATTATGATATGCCCATAGTACAGCTGGTAACTTTTCCTCATAGTTTGCCTCCTTAATGCCATAGGACTTGTGAATGACCGAGACCAATACTTTGTTAGTGGATTATGCTTGACCATTGGCCCTCGGGTAGTACGGACTAGAGAGGTTGTGTACGATCTTGAATTCCGTTGTCATCAGTCAAATGATGTGACTGACAAAATGCCCTCCTCTGTCACTAGTAATCTAAATGGGAATTCCATAACTTGTCACAATTTATTCATACATAAATCTGGCTATATTTACTGCAGTGTTGTCTGGTAGTGCTCGTGCTTCTGCCCACTTTGTCAAATACTCTGTGGCAACGACAATGTATCTACATATGTGTAGTTGGCTTGCTTTCAACAGTCCATTAAAGTCTAATCCCCATCGCTCAAATAGTTCTTGGGGTTGTGATGGGAACAATGGCATAAAATCTCTTTTGAGAGGTTTTCCAACCCTCTAGCATGTGTCACATGCTATCACCCACTGTCATGCATCAATATGTACCGTGGGCCACCAGAGCCCTGCCAACAAGACTTTTCGTGTTGTTGCGTTAGGTCCCATATGTCCTCCTGCCAGTCCTTCATGTGCTTCCTATAGTACCCCTGAGATCTCCTCCATGACAGATCGTCGGAGTACCTAATCTGGTGCCATCTTGTATAATAAGCCATTAATTAATTGGAATGTTTTACTTTTTAATGCTATCTTCCGTCGCTCAGTAGGTAGCATATCTTTCGGAAAGGATGAGGTTGACAGATACTCTCCAATCTTCTCATACCATGGGGGTAGTGCTGCAATTTGGAATAAATGTGCACCTGGGAAATCCTCATTTACACCCTCGGGTGGCTCCCCCGATTGGATCCTTGATAGTTGATCTACAATTACATGACTCTTTCTTGTACATACTATCATAGTAAATGTAAATTCTTGTAATAATAAGATCCATCTACTTACTCTCCCCTGTATGATTGGTTTGTTTACCAAATACATGAATGCTTAATGATCGACATAGAATGTGAATAGTGTGGCCAGCAAGTAGTGTCTAAATTTTTGTACATAATATATCATTCCCAGTGCCTCCCTCTCTATAGTATTATAATTTCTTTCTACTTTGGATAGTAGTCTACTGGCAAAAAATACCAGGTGGTCCAGTCCTTGCATGCCCACTTGTGCCAGTGTTGCTTCAATTGCATAATTGGAAGTGTCGACATGGACATGGAATTCTTTGCTCCAATCTAGATATGCCAATATTGGTGAACTTATCAACCGTTCCTTTAATTCCTTGAAAGTTGCTTCTGTCCATTTGAATACTTGCCCCTTCCTTGTTAGTATCTCCAGTGGGTAGGATATTTGGGCAAAGTTCTTGATGAACCCTCCTGTAGTATCTGACATGCCCCAAAAATGATTTTACTCCTATAACATTCGTGGGTGGTTCCATCTGTTCGATCACTCGTATTTTCTCGTGGTCTGTCTTCAGTCCGGCCTTACAAACTATGTGGCCCAATAATTTTCCCTGGGGTACCATGAACCTACATTTCTTTGCCGCCCTGCATCTTTCCATGCATTCCTGCAGTGCCCTTAGGTGTGTTTGTTGATCACTGAATATGGACCAATCGTCCATAAAAGCTCTAAAATTTCCCGTCGACATTTTGTCAAAAATGTGCAAGATTATCCTCTGGAATGTTGTTGGTGCGTTACATAGCCCAAACGGCACCCTGTTGTAGGCATATACCCCATCCTCGACTACAAATGTTGTTTTTAATTTGTCCTCTTCGGTGATACTGATTTGGTTGTATCCTAAGAACCCATCCATAAATGAATACATTTCATGTCCAGCTACTTCTTCTAGTATTGATTTGGTGAACGGTATCGGGAATGGATCTTTTATTGTTACTGCATTTAGGCATCGGAAGTCCACGCATATTCGGATTTGTCCTCCTTCCTTCTTTAGTGATATAACAATAGGTGACACCCGCTCACTTATTTTCACTTTGAAAATTATTCCTACTTCCAGCATCTTTTCAATCTCCTCTTGGACTTTTGCTGCATAATTCTTGTTCATACGGTACGGTCTCTTCCATACCAATTGTGCTCCCGGTACTAATGGAATCTGATGCACACATAGCTCTAGAGGTACCTATGACTTTTAAATATTTATATGTCCATGCAAAGAAGTCTTTGTATTCTGTAAATATTCAAAATGATGTTGCCTTCATCATAGGATTCCAGTCATCTCCTACTAGGATCATACGAGGATTATCTTCCTCCCCCAGGTTAACTTTCATCATATTAGGTTCCTCGTACTTGGTCATTTTGTCTTTCTCAAAGTGGTGGGCTGGGGTGTCATCTATTTTAGCCACTCCTTCCTTGTATTCTCCATACTCTGGAGGGAACGTCTGACTCGTCGACGCTCCATCTTCTCCTTCCTTCTCTTCGACTTGCAGCATGTTGCAGTCTCACTGGAATACTTCGTAGTCCTCCATTTGCCAGTGGAATAGCCCACTCGGTGAGTTTGTTTCATCTTCTAAGCATTCTTGGAGGTCGAGAATGCCTTCTTCATTTGGCTCTATAGTTTTTTTTCCTCCCTCCATTCTGTTTCCCTCTTCACCTTCAGAATCTGATGACGATGTCAGTTCTTCACTCACTGTTTGATTCACCAGGTTGATCACATATTTCTTTCTATTATTCTCTATAGATAATGTATTTTTCTTCCAATTGTGGTCGGCCTTTGCTACCATGAGCCATCCCCTTCCCAGTAAGGCGTCATATGCCCTTTTCTATACTGGAATGACTATGAAGTTCAGGAGGAATGGTTGTGTGTCGATCATTACTCTTTGTGCCATCAATATTCCCAGTGGCTTAATTCCATGTTGATCTACACCTACTAACTGAAAGGTTGGTGGCCAAAGTGTAGGTTTTTCGAGATTCCTCCATGTGTCTTTGGTTAATATGTTAACTGTCGAGCCTCTGTCGACAATCGTGTTGGCCAAAATTTTCCCTCTGATCTCCATCTGTACAATCGTCAAACTTTTCCTGATGTTCACCATCAATAACATGGGGTCAATGGTTTGTTCCCCTTGTAGTGTTTGTTTTGTTACAACCTTTCTATTGTAAACAAGGTGGATAATTGAAAGGGGGGGTGAATTAGTTATCTTAATTATTTAACTTTTTTTTCTTCTTTAACAATTAGTGCAGTATCAAAACATATAGGCATACATAATCATGAGAGCAGAAAAGAAATCAACACACATAACACAAGGATTTTTACGTGGAAAACTCAATTAAGGGAAAAACCACGGGGTGACTAACCCAAGATTGTATTCTCTGTTAAAAGTATAAGAAGTACAAAATGACACTTGCCAATTAGGGCTCACTACCCAAGCACACTGCTCACAAGAGGTACACTGCATACAAGAGACTCACTGTCTACTAGGTTATAGAAGGTAACCAGATGTTTGAACTGAAGAGAGGCATCCACATATGATGAGGTTTAGTTCTGATTAGGCTCAATATACTGATCTACTGCACTTCATTCTTCCTCTGCTTTAGTGTTGTTGTTCTGTCACATACCGGACCTGTATTGTTGCTTCCACACTTCACTCTGCCTTTTCTCGTACACTATCTTAACACACATATATATTCATACTGAAATCAATCTGGTATATATATCTGCATCAAGGATTTCAACATCTTTCTAGTCGGCATCCAGAATACTCAAGATATTTCCAAGACACTGATCGATCGGCTGAATCCATGCTTAAAATGTGATGTGTATCAAAAACATAGACATAGAAGTCATCAATCATGTCAGCCCACCATGTATGATCCCTCAAATAGCTTGATCACCACCAATTTCTCATCCGGATTAAGGTATGATGCTTTGCCGATTAGTTCTTCCTCAGTCTACTCTGCCTGTCAGGAACCCAACACTTAGATGCTCATATATTTTCACTCATTCATCACCAGAGGCTCAATCTCTGGAATATAAAAGACATGATACTCCTCTAAACATGGCCAAGTCCACACTTTGCTGAGCTACACCCTTTGAGAGATCCGGACCTTATTGTCAGACCTTGTTGCATGCTCTGTTCTTGTTCACTGGACCAAAACACTCTTCAATCTGACTTCCAGTAAATACCTACTATGTGTTGCAGATGTGTGGGATAAACTTTGTTGCCATCAATGACAACACTCATGAAGCCACACAGTGTCTCTTGCCAACAATCTCCCCCTTTGGCATTAATGGCAACACTTAGTGAAAAATGACTAAGTGTCGTAGCAAACTCCTCCTTGGCTGATGCTCTGTCTTATGTATACTTTTACCAGAGCTCCCCCTTAGCTGGATTCCACATTTTTCACTATTCCTCACTCCCCCTTTGACATCAATAGCAAAGAGTGGAATCCGCACACCAAAATTTTCAAAAATTATCTTATACATAATTGCATAAGTATTTATACATGTTATACTTACATATACTTAAGTATATCCGCAAAGGTAGTCTTCAACTGTACAACTTTTGTTGCCCAACTCTGCTTCATCCTATCCAAAATTGAAATGTGGCCACTCAACAAAAATGCAAAAGCTTCTGCCCTTCTTAAGTCTATCGGATCACTGGTTCGGGCTGTAGTCTGAGCATCAGTTAGGCCCTCATGCATTGCCTCTAACTTAGGGATAATTATCCCTCTTAGTTCACTCATTCTGCTTATTCTATTCTTCTTCTCCTTCTCAAGCCACTTTATTTCATTTATGGTGGCAATAGTCTGGCACTCTTGATTCATTATGGATGAGGTGAGAGGATCAAAATTCTGAGATAAACTTGACAGTTTACTCTCTTGTTCTTCCACCTTCTTTGCAATGTCTTCTATCACTGTGGACCAAGATAGACAAAATTTGTATATTTCTCTGCCATCTTTAAGAGCATTTTCTAGGCTCTTTATTCCAATATCTAGGGTCCTCTTGTCATTAGTTATAAGTCCCTGCACCTTAGTGAATCTCTTTCCCAAAAATTCTTTCCAAACTTTCTCTTCTGCCGATTTCACCAAAGAATCAAAATGGGTGCTAACAGAGTTAACCAGAGATTTCAAATTACTAGATGAAGAGGCTGAAAGATCCTTTTGGAAGGATGGCATGATCTTCTTTAGCATACCAGATGCAATCTCTATCAGCTCATAGTCTTCCATGTGAGACTTCAGAAGCTTTTCTTTTACTTTAGCTTGAGCAAAAGATGCTACCTTCATTGTTTGGACTGAAGAGAGGGAGTCAAAATTGAGTGGTCCTTGAAATAGTTCTGGTTCATCTATTTCCATCATCTCTTTGGTCAAGAAGTTTTTCACTACTTCTGCAGTGTCTCTTGCCAGAGACAGAGTCTTCTTTCCTTTTGCATCCTCAGAACTGTCATCAGAGATCTTCTCTGTGTGTTCTTCTTCTCTTCCCTTTTCCTCCTCTACTTCACTCAATTTCTCCTCTTTTCTTCCTTCTCCTTCAGTTACGGAGTCTGCACGGGGATCTGGTAGAGAGATATTTACATCTTCATGGACTTCCTCTTTCGAGACAGAGGAATCCAAGTCCTTAGTCCTCTCCTCACCTATCTCCTTTGACTCTTCTGTAATTTTCTCAGTAGATTCTTCTTTTGATGCACTTAATCCTTCGACATCCATGGTATAAGGTTCTTCATCTATTTCCTCTATGACAAGGAGATTGAATCTCTTGTAGGCATTCCGTAGGATGTCTTCTATTTCTTTTGCTACCTGATCCGTCTCTCCAAGCATAAGTTTGTTCATTCTAGCTTTGCTCTGGAACTCATCCTTGCAGTCCTTGAAGATCATGGTCATTTGTTTTGGAGTAATGGAAGGATAGAGTTGAATTGCAATCTGTTCCCGGATCTCAAGGTCCTTTGCCTTAGCATTCTCCTTTCTCAGTTCAAGTTCCTTCTCTAGACTTTTGGGAATTAGAGAGATGATTTCAATGAATGCTTTATTATAAATGTTTAGGTACCTGACTGTAGCATCTTCCAAGATTTTCTTATCAGCATCACTATATTCATCTTAAAATCTAGTAACTAGTTGCAGGTTCCCATCCACTGTGACTGTCTTGATGATATCATCCATAGAGAGAGTAGGCCTTTCAACAAATTCTTCTACCTCTTCTTCTTTGTTTGTACCAGTAGAGGATTCCCCAGATGTTTTCTTCTTCTTCCTCATTTTATTAACTTCTTCATCAGACTCTTTTCTTCATCATCCTTTTGGCTTGTGTATGACCTTGTGGCCTTTGTCTTTGTTCTCTTCTCTCCCTTTCCAGATGTCTTGGCTTCTGTTTTTGAGGCTTTTGGGCTCTTAGAGGTGGCAGGTGCAGAGCTCTTGGAGGATCTAGTCCGGGAGGAGGCTTGTACCAGAACACTTTTCTTTTCTGCTTCTTGTTTCTCTTTCTCTGCTCTTTCTATTTGCATCAACTGCCTCCTTTGATATGCCATATCTTTTGGCAACTTCCTCTACTTTCCTTCTCACCTTTCTTTTCATCTTTGGTTGTCTTAGTTCAACATGTATTTTCACACTTAATTCTTGAAAGGTTCCAAACCTTTCTGCCTCAGGGTCCTTTGGCTGACTCAGCAAGTGTTGGACATGTAGCTCCAGGATTTTCTCATCTATCTCATAGCCCATTGGCATAATCCAGACTATTCTAGGATCCACTACCTCCATTAGGCATTGATCAGTGTCTACCATGAAACACACTGTATCCTTGTATTTTTCAACTAGAGATTGGAGGATTCTTTCTCTCGCCTGCATCATACTTTGGAAGTTCTTGAAGTATCCCCAGAGTGCTGTACTTTGAGCCTTGGCATCACCAAGCCCATACATATAATCTCTTCTTTGTGTGGCAACTGGTCTGTCATTTTGCCATACCCAGCCACTTGATCCGGGTAGCTCATTCATATAGTAAAAAAATAAACATAGTATTAGCCCACCATACTTGAATGAGTTCTTCTTGTCCTTCTTGATCTTTTGCAGGTTTTCTAACAGTTGGCTCAGGAGAAGCTCGCATAGATCATAGTCTGCATTTTCCCCTAGCATCTGATATGTAGTATAAATTGCAGTTCCGGACACAAAGTTCTCCCTATTGGAATGATATATTTTATAGCCAATTATCATAGAGGCAAATTTGATATCTGGATCTGTGATATCTTCTATTGTCATTGCTCTTTTGTCAAACTTTGATCCGGTATCCTCACTTACTGTTTGGTTCTTGACCGATTTGAGAGCAGGCAACCCACCGGATGAGTGCAAACCAGTTACTGCCCTAATGGCATCTTATGTTATCTTGAATGGCCTCATCAACCACATGAAGTTGTCATGTATTCTACTAAGAACATACTGGACCCATTCATCTTCAACAAAACAGGGAAAGTGGATGTAATATTCGAAATGCTTATCCCGGATGGCCTTATATTGAGGTTTGAGTTCAAATGTTTCATCTATTAGTTGTTTATGGTAGATATCCATTAGCTTTGATTCGCCAAATTCCTCAATATTTGCATGGATGTATACCCTAACATCTTCTACGTGTAGAACCCCATGTGGAATGCTAGAAAAGGCACCTAATGGATCAACTTCTGGGGATTTGTAAGGGTGTTTCTTAAACTTTGGACGCGGCCTATCAGTGATCTTAACAACATCTAGAGTAGCCATCTTGCAAAAGATTTAGAGAGAGATATTCAAGAATGGAAATGCCTTTTTATGCTTCTAGGGTTCACAAAATGAGCCAGAAAAGATCATTGGTTGAATCGGATTCTGTGGTTGATCTTTGAGAGAGTTGAAACAATCTTGTTGCAAAGCTCTTCCTTTCTTCTTTTCGAATGCAAATTTGCAAATGATGAATAAAAGAACCCTTATATTTCTGCACAAATGCTAATTTCATATTGCAATAAATGCACACCTTAAGTCATTCTGGTTCCCTTGTTCTGACCTTGTTCTGAGAGAGATCCTTCTGAATCACTGAGATGCACTTCAAATTATTCTTGGTGATAATTGACAGTGTATCTCCCTTTCCCCAATCATGTCATTTATCCGCAGATCAAGATATTTTAATTTTGAATCATACCGGATCTAACTGTGAGAATCCTGCTTTTACTGGATGGCTGTCAAACCAGATCAATCTTGGATGATTAAACTCTTCCAAAACTCCTTGTGGATCTTTCATATTTTTATGAAGGGTTATTTAGGTATTTCTTTGAGAACCCTTTAATTTGCAACATTCCATGTGCCAAGTTTAGGCACCAATTGATTGGCTATGGGAATTTATTTTTCTTTTGTGACTCCCCCTGAGCCAGAGCTCATCTATTTAGTTTTCAGAAGTAATAGCAGCACCAGATTCTGGTGCGGATCCATCTCCAACATTTTTTGTACTTCTCTTCACCCAAATCTTGTTCATCTCCCTTTGAACTTCATCTGCATTCACTTTTTCTTTTCCTTTGTCTTGATTTTGATTATGATGCACCGGACCCTTTTTACCCTGATTCTTACTTCTACAAAATTTGGCAATATGACCGGATCTATTGCAATTGTAGAAAACAACATTTCTTTGCATATTTGACTGATATCCTCTTGATCTGCATTGGTTAGCCATATGTCCCATTCTATTGCATGCAAAGCATCTACCATTGAATGAATTGTTTATTTGCATATTTCTACATTCATGAGATTTGTGACCATACCTTTTACAGTTAAAACACTATCCGGAGAAGGATGAATTAGTCTGATTCATTCTTCTTCTGCACTGATTTTCTTTATGACCAAAGTTATTGCAATTGTAGTAGTATCCATTGAAGGATGGATATCTTTGAGCATTTGGTTGCCTTACTGAAGGTCTTCTAGGCATGTTCCTTGGATTTCCTGATCCAGAGTTCTTCTAACCGGATCTGGAGCTTTCACCTTTCTCATACCCCAAGCCATGCTTGTCATCTACCCTCTTTTGGCTTTCAAGAAGAACTTCAAGTTGAGCAGAGCTTATCTTGAATTTCTCTTTGTATTCATTTGTTGTTTGAAGATCCCTTTTAAAAGTGTCTATCTGATTCTCAAGTTGTTCTTCATTATCTCTAGCTTCTTCAAGATCAGATTCCAGATGCCTGATTATTCTATCCATTTTGTGGCAGTCTTCTGACTTCTCCTTGAGAGATTATTTTAGATTAGCTTCAATTTTTCTTTTCTCTTCAATTTCTTGGTTGAATTTCATAACCCCTGATTCCATTTCATGTCTTACCATAATGACCGCTTTTGATAGCTTCTCACATAACTTGTTTTTCTCATTCAGATCTTCATTCGTGTCATTGGCTTCACTTTGACTTGCTAATTGTTGAAGTAGTTCCTTTCTCTTTTTCACAGAGATACTCAATTTTTCTTTTAGTTTATTTATGAAATCATCAGCTTGTTTGAGTCTTTCCCTCAGGTTATTGACTTCAAAGTGAGATTGCTCAAGATCATCTAAGGCAGACTGAAGTTGTTCCCTCATACCATACATATCCATTGAGATTCCCAAATCTTCCTCAAGTTGTTAGGCTCTGTTTGGAGGAACTTAGCTCTAATACCAATTGTTGTAAACAAGGTGGATAACTAAGAGGGGGGGTGAATCAGTTATCTTAATTATTTAACTTTCTTTTCTTCTTTAATAATTAGTGCAGTATCAAAACATATAGGCATACATAATCATGAGAGCAGAAAAGAAATCAACACACATAACACAAGGACTTTTATGTGGAAAACCCGGTTAAGGGAAAAACCACGGGGTGACTAACCCAAGATTGTATTCTCTGTTAAAAAAATAAGAAGTACAAAATGGCACTTGCCAATTAGGGCTCACTGTCCGAGCACACTGCTCACAAGAGGCACACTGTCTACAAGAGACTCACTGTCTTCAAGGTTATAGAAGGTAACCAGATGTTTGAACTGAAGAGAGGCATCCACATATGTTGAGGTTCAGTTCCAGTTAGGCTTAATATACTGATCTACTGCACTTCATTCTTCCTCTGCTTTAGTGTTGTTGTTCTGTCACATACCGGACCTGTATTGCTACTTCCACACTTCACTCTACCTTTTCTCACACACTGTCTCAACACACATATATATTCATACCGAAATCAATCTGGTATATATATCCGCATCAAGGATTTCAACATCTTTCTAGTCGGCATCTGGAATACTCAAGATATTTCCAAGACACTAATTTGCAACTGAATCCATGCTTAAAATGTGATGCATATCAAAAACATAGACATAGAAGTCATCAATCATGTCGGCCCACCATGTATGATCCCTCCAATAGCTTGATCACCACCAATTTCTCATTCGGATTAAGGTCTGATGCTCTACCGGTTAGTTCTTCCTCAGTTTACTCTACCTATCAGGAACCCAACACTTAGATGCTCATATCTTTTCACTCATTCATCACCGGAGCCTCAATCTCTAGAATATAGTAGACATGATACTCCTCTCAACTTACCCAAGTCTGTACTTTGCTGAGCTACACCCTCTGAGAGATCCGGACCTTATTGTCAGACCTTGTTGCATGCCCTGTTCTTGTTCACCAGACCAAAACACTCTTCAATCTGACTTCCGATAAAGACATACTATGTGCTACAGATGTGTGGGCTAAATTTTGTTGCTGTCAATGACAACACTCATGAAGCCACACAGTGTCTCTTGCCAACATTTTCCTCGACCATCCTCTTGTTGTTTTTGGTTGTCACTAACTATGTTCGTGATTGCCATCCTGATTTGTGGCATAGTACAGAGAAGGTCTATCACCTTGATGGGTACGGTGGTTTGTAGTATCTGTCGTACGATGTTGCTCTTGACCGATGCTTGTCGGGAAGTACTTGGAATATCCAAAGCAACCTTGTTTTCTTTCATCATTGCCCATTCCACTTCTTCTTTTGCTTCTTTCATTTTGTTAGTGCCTGCATAAACAATTGGGTTTCAAGCATTTAAATATGCAGGCACCTTCCCAAAAAATCTAAAAAATTTTAAGTCTTTGGGCCTTTGCAGTTGAAAGGTACAAAAATTCTATTGTATGCATGCCACTTTGTATATACAAGGCTGTTTGTATATACATGCAGGTCAAATGTGCATTGGCGGGTCAGAGATCTCAATCAGCCTTCAAAAATGGTGAAAAATCAGTTGTATGCATTTCGCAATGCATATCGGGCTTAAAAAAGGTGCATATACATTGAGGAATCTTTCACAAATTCTAGGAATATTCCCTGCTTGTATATCGGGTTACATGTATATTTTGTGTTGTATGTTCAGACATACAATGGATAGATACAAAGGAAAACATGCAAAGAAAATATACAAAGAGGCGCATGTACATTCGCTATAGTGAAAGATACATTGGCCGATGCATGTGCAAGAGGAAACATGTACATTGAGAAAATACAAGAGGTCTTGTACATTTGGCAATATACAAATGCAGGAGATACATTTGGTGAGGCCCACTGATTGCATGTTTTAGTGATTGTATGTTAGCACATACAATCAAATATGCATTCGCAAATATACAAGCCGGACCTGAGAGGTTATACATTCTGGTTGATAAAGGTTTTAGTTCCAGATTGTATGTTTTGTTTTGTATATCTGCATTGTATGTTTGAGATATACAAGGCATTGATGCAAGGAAAAGGAGGTGCAACCCAGACGCGAAGGAGAAATAAAATGCAACAAATAAAATTTGAGGTCCGAGGGTTGTATAAAGTGCTTGTATATGTCGATATACAAGCCGATGTGCAATGAAAAGATACAAGTTAGATTTCAAGGCAATTACAACTTGTTTCATAAAAATTTGAAATCTGCGGCATGTATATTGCATTTGTATATGCAATACACCAAGAGATAGATGCAAAAAAGAGATACAAGTCAGAACCTGAAGGTGTTTTCAATTTGTTCTATAATAATTTGGGGTCCATGCCTTGTATGCATACAGTTGTATGTATATGCATTTGCTTTTGCATATACAGGGGATTTAAAGGCGAAAAGGGCAAAATAAGAAAGGAAAAGATCAGTGATGGAACCACAGGGTGCCTACATGGCACATTTTGATTGGTTGGTGACTTTTCAAAGTGATTCAAGGCCACAGATCTCAGTGATGGGAAGGAAATCGACGGCCGGTTTTAAACTTTCATGCAGCGAGAGTTTTTCTTCGTATATGCAGCTATTTTTTGAGCGGGAAAAGCTTCAGAGGCACGCGACTGCTGCATTTCAAAAGGCTACGGGTAGGTTTGCATTAAAGGTGGAATTGCAGAGGGATGATCGACAGAATAACAAGTTACCTACCAAATTTGTGGCAAAAATCTTCAGACGGCGGCACATCTCCCGATCTCACCTGCTCTCCATCTTTTTTCTTTCTGTTGCATTGATTATTTTGGGCGCCATTTTTGGTGCAGTGTATCTGGCAGAATTTTGAAATGCCTTGTAATTTTTGCTGAGTACACAGTCTTGTTATAAAGGGCAGACTGTGTTACTCATTTTTGGATGTTGAAAACTGGACAAATTTTGGTGCTGTGATAAGATACAACTTTGTTGGTGACTCTATTTTGGGTGTCTTACGAGTTTATGAATCACATGTTATATGTTTTATGCATAAATTTTCTAGTTTCATGTTGTTTTATATGAGTAATGCTTCATTGCATGTATTCTGTTATTTGTCTCCAAATTGAATGTTTTCTTCTTCTGAATCTAAACAGCTAAGGGGTGTTTAAGGATCTAGGACATGGGTTCGCTATGTTGAATGTTGTCTTTACTTCTGCTCAAGGAGTAGATTAAATGTTTTGGATTGAGTGTTGGGAAGAATATATTGTAGTAAGGATGTTTGTAAGCAGAGATAACTGAATACTCAATTTTGGGAAGTATCTGTAAGGCAGACACTAAAAATCCCCTTGAAATCCAGTCATTGATATATGTTTATGGTAACAATTCACATGTGTATGTCTATTGACTCCGAGCCCTGAGATAGGCACTAATCCAGTCTTGTATTGAGGTTACAACCAAAGTCCCAGTTTTGCATCCAAATACCAAAAAATCAAACTCATACTTCAAATACAAACCTTTAGGACATTTAGAAGTAGTTTTAGGACCAAAACCCTCTTATTCACAACTGGGCATAGGCCCAAAGCTAGCCCATTTGCACTTATTTCACAGTTTTGGTCTACATAAGAAAGGATTTATCTACTTTGTGTCAACATCCCACCAAGTTAATAAGCATATTTCATGGATGTTGAGTAGGGAATACCCCCCTTGGTTCTACAGAGCCTAAATAAGAAGAGGAGATGTTTATAGAGTCTATCTCCTGTACTGTTGGCCCCTGGCCCAGAAATCCTATTGATCAATGATGGCTACCTTATAGGGATAACTGGGAAACATCCAGTCGAATTGAGCACTAACACATTCTTTGTTTTTCTGTAAGTTGGTCGGGATAGATGGCCTTCTTTTCTTGTGCTCTGGTAGTGACCGCTAGTACTTGATTTTGCTCTTCCACATTCAGCATGTTAATGCCTTTCTCCTTCAGGCAGTCATTATCTTCATGGTCACCTGGACCGCACCACTTGCATAGTCTTCCCTCGAGGGTTTGGCCATTCTGACATTCTCAGGTGAAGTGACCCGCATTGTATCATAGGCCTTCCCTTGTTGTCATACTGTATTCTATTTTTGGGGCTATTGTTGTTACTCCTTCTATTGTTCTTATAACCTCCAGTGGATGCATTGGGATTCTAGGGTTTCAGAGGTGTAGTTGGTGGAGTTGACGACTCTCCTTGTGTGAAGAGCACTTGCATACTTCTTGCTTTTAGATTAAATGGGCATTCCTTGATTAAATGTCCCATTACTTGGCAGATATCACAAAATAACTTCTTTGGACAATTTGCTTTTATGTGTCCTTCTCCATTGCAGTCAGTACACCATAGCTCTCAGTCTTCTTTCATTGTTTCCTTCTTAGCCTTCAATTCTTTCATCATGTGAACCATGTCTTTACTTAGCGCCTGGATGGTCTTTGATTCTCCGTCACTGCTATCATCATTTGTACTCTCATCATCCTCAGTTCTTCTCTTACTCTGGGATGATGTCTTATTCTCACTTTCTATGTCCATCGCCCGATTATATTCTTCCACATAGGATGACGGGGTAACTACTTTCATCTTCTTCCTTAAGGAAGGAAGTAATCCTTCAATAAACCACCTTTTCTTTAGTCCATCTGCTGGTTGGGTTTCCAATTTTCTCAGCAATTCCTTGAGTCTCTGATTATATGCTCTCACATTCTCATTTTTCCTTGTCTTGTATTGTAGATTTCTGCTACGATTTCATTATCATCCCTCAGTAGTTTGAATTCATTCTGGAAGGCTTTCTTCAATTCATCCCATGAGGCCTTCTGTACCACCTCTAGATTTGTGTACCAGTCGATGGCTATGCCTCTCAATGTGGCTGGAAATGCTTTTACCCATAATCTTCATCTTCTTGTCCATTTGCTATCCATATAGATTCACATGTCTTACAATGCCGCACAAGATCCTCTAACCCGTTCCCCATAAACTTTGGCAACTTTTGCCTCTTGCTTGCCGGTGGAGTCACCATCTTTCTCCCAGGATGCCCTCTTTGTGTCTTCAACCTGATTGGACTGGTTCTACCTTGACGTTCCGGTGTCTTCCTTGCACTCTCAGCCACGTATGGTTCCTTCCCATGTCCGCTCTTAGTGTCCTCTACACTTTGAGTCTCCTCCTCTGGTTACCTCTGGTGCTCCCTCTGCATAGGGGTCTTGGGCTTAGGTCCTCTGATTCTCGGCCTTTCGTCTGAAATAGACAATGCTACAATACGGGATATGCTATCTTCAAGCTCTTCTGTCAATTTCTTTCCATTTTCTTTTTCTTTGTTTGTTATTGGTGTTCTGAAGTTTTGTTCATCAACTCCCTCGCTATGAAACTCGGTAATGTCTTGATTTATTTCTTCATGTTGTTTATTCCCTTTTTCAATAATCGGTTTCAACCTTTTTCTACATTCTTCCTTTTCTCTTAATCTTTGCGATCTCAATATTTCTTCATGTGTTTCTTGTCCACTCGGTATTTTATTCTTATCCTTGTTAAGTTGTATGGGCATGAATCAACACTTCGTCTATTGTCAATTGTGTGGTGTGCGACGGTGGCTCTTGTCACGCTCCTCCTCCTCTTGTTTCATACGTTCTTCATACCTCCTAAGAATTTGTTGCCTGCGTTGTTCTCCGTCTCTTTCCTCTCAGAGGTCTTGTAGGATCAAGAAATTTCTTGCCAGCAACCTTGGAATACAATCCAAAAGACGGCTCACGTCGGAATTAGCTTCTAGATTTTCTTCAATGATCTCCTCTGGGATATCTCTTTGGATGGCTTCGTTTGTTACGTGTTGTCTTAGTGACAAATCCCACAGGAAGACGAGATCCTGTGTCAAATCATCTTCCTGATCATTTGGCTCTCGTTCGTTGTTACTTTCCTCCTGTATTCTTTATATTCTTTCTTCTATTCTTTCTACTTGGTATCTGGTATATGTTTCTTCTTCTGATTGGATCGGTCGACCCATTATGCCACCATCTTCATTGTGTTTTCTTCGACCCCAATTACATCCGATGGTTTGCTCGATGACTCAACTTGTCATCGACACCCAACTTGTCATTGACTGACAATGGTCTCCGATGACTCAACTTGTCATTGGCTGACAATTCCTCTTGTCATCCACCGACAACTCATCTTGTCATCAACTTGTTACCCTCAACCCATTTCTGAACAAGCAACGACACCAAATGTTTACTGGCAATGTGGTATTTCATACAGACATAGAGTAAATAGAATTATGTAGTATAGTGCATCACATAGAACATAAACTTGAAATAGTATTGCACAGAATAAAGCATTGGTATTCATTCATTGATCCCAGCAATAACGCAGTACATGTTCAGATCATTTCCTATCATATTCACCATTTCCCAACTACAAAATGTGAACTCAATCTATAACTCGGCCAAGGTTAGTTGAGATACCAATTGTTGGCAACCACTACATAACTATCCAACCAACCGTCGGGATGGTTCTCGCTAACACTTCTAACTATACAACAACTATGACTATGACCGTCTACAACAACCTGCACTATTGCATAGAGTCCCTTCTCATAACTAGAGTAACACTGCACAATATCACTGAATGTTTCAAAGTGATAGGTGAAAATATGGTCATGTTGGAGTAGTACAACACTGAGCATATTTTGATGTTTCCATCTATATCTCAAATGAGTGTGTGATGTCTGGAAGTGCCAACATAGGTCCATAGCATAGATATTTTAATTCATCAAAGGTTGTTCTTGTGTAGGATTCTATTGGAATGTTGCCTTGGCACATATAATATGGTTAAGTGGCCAAGTAATATATGAAAAACCAAGGACAAACCTTTGATATATATTGGTGGTCAAAGAAAGTTCTGCAATTTTGTGAGGTTGCATGGAATAGGCCAATCTTGAACCACCTTAATTTTCTCTAGATCAACATGAATGCTATAGTGATTAATAGTGTGACCGAGATGTTGAATGTGCGTGGTGCCAAAGTACATTTTATAAGGTTGTCTTGCAGCTTGTGTTGATGTAGTGTATCTAGTACATGTACAACTTGTTGCACATGTTCATCCTAGGTCCTATTGAAGATGAGAATATCATCCAAATAGATAGTGACAAGTGAATTGATGAATGTGTGGAGAAGATCATTCATCAGGCTCATGAATTTGGTAGGATCATTAGTTAGACCAAAAGGCATAACCATACATTCATAGAGCCCCTTTAGTGTTTTGAATGTCATTTTCTAATGTCTTTTAATTGGACAAGAACCTAGTGATAACCTAACTTGAGATTAATTTTGGTGAAGTATCCTGCCTCTTGAAGTTAATTGAAGAGATTTTTGATACATGGAAAAGGACATCTATTTTTCACCAAGATTTTGTTAAGTGCACAATAGTCAATGCAAATTTGCCATGTAACATCCTTTTATAATGCTAGCATAATCAAACTCGCAAGGAGACAAACTTGGCCTAATTTTTCCTTGATCAACCAGTTCTTGAACTTGATGTCAAATTTTATCATTCTCCCATATTGATCTATGATATATAGAGCTATTTGGAAGAGGATATCTAAAAATCAAGTCAATTTTGTGTTGCACTATGTAGTGTGTAGGAAGGCTAGCATGATCGGCAAAGACTTCATTGTATTGATGCAAAAGAATGTCAAGTTAATGTTGTGATGTGGTAGGTGCATGGTTTGCACTATAAGAGGTCATTTTCTTAGTTGCACATGTTTCTCTACATGAACAATTAGAAGTACAAACTTCTATATGTGTGCAATATCTTGCTACATTGTTTAGGTTATACCAACGTCAATCAAGATTGTGGTGACATTTCTCATAGTTTGAAATACTTATCACCAATGTGAATTCTCTAGCATTGTAATTTTGCACTAGTACCCTTGTGATCATAAATAAATTATCTTCTAAGAAAAATATCATAAAATTCTAGAGGTGTGGCATCACAAGTGACTATGTTGCCCATAGGTTTAACAACATAATTGACTATGCTTTGGTGACTTGTATTTCCTTGCTATGTTGCAGCCATTCCAAAGAGTAGGGAATTGGATGAGCATTAGTGTGGATCCGAAGGCATTGTACTACATTTTGTGCAATGATGTTCTTTTGGTTTTCATTGTCAATGATGGTGTGCACAAATTTACCATTAACCCAACACTTCAAGAGAAAAATTCATTCTCATTCTCATGAACTGTTGGCTAGTGTACTTGTATTGAAGCATTAAACTTCTTGAGTAATCTCGTCATCTTCAATAGGATTCAATGTGGGTTTGTGCAACAAGAGTTTTTTGTTACACCATTGTGAATTTTATGGTTGCTTCCCTTTATCTTTATCTAGTGTAGATGTCTTAGGAGACATGGGGTTGGGTGACGGTGGTAAAAAAAAAATGTTGTATTTGATTTGACATGTTTTGGTGTGGTTCGTAATAAGGGAATTTTCTTGCATAAATTTGTCCTTGCATGAAGATAGTCGTTGTTGCTTCATCTTTGTCTTTGCTTCAATTTTGGACACATTATGAAATGCTTGACCCGAAGTATCCAATGTAAGGAAGTCCATTTTAGCATGGATAAGAGGTGAAAGTTTGTCAATATATTTTAGCACGTAAAGATGTTCTAGCATTTCATCAAATAAATGGGTAGAGTAATCATGGAACTCATTAGTGTAAGACTCCATAATTTGATCTCTACAATAACGTAGTTGTTGAAACTTTATATTCATCTTCATAATGTCTGAGGGGATAATACTCATCTTGTAAAGCATTGATGAAGGCATTCCAAGTTTAGATGGGATCATGCTCTCTATCCCATTGTGCACTAGTTACTTGTCACTAGTGATGGACTGTGACTAACATTTTTTATGTTGCAAATGAAATTTTCTCCACAATACTAAACATGTTAACAAAAAAAAACACTCAAGTTGTCAAATATAGTTGTTTAGTGTTATAGCATTGTTTATGCCCTTGAATACTAGAGTGTCAAGATTAATTTGCACTTTGAAGAGTTTGTGATGATGCACTATGGTTGGTTGGCCAAGATACATCGACACTGATCCAAGTTGATTCATAAAATCATGAAACTGTCTAAAAAGTTCTTGGGGTAGTTTTTCTAAGGAGGTGCATTGAGTAGTTGTAGGTACACATTCATATGGCATTATCCTTTGTTCTCAATGTTCACAAGGTTGCTTGGATGTTGAACTAGGGACATGATCCTTTTGTTGTGAACACATTTGAACATGCATGAAAATGTTATAAGAAGAAAAAATTTCTTACTTTGATACCAATGATCCAAGCCCCAAGAGAATCAAATGAAAAACCTACAAATTAAAGTAATAACCTACATACTTAGTAAAATATGCACAAGAGACTCTAGATTAGGAGTATGCACGTTCAAGAAGAGCAGCAAAATTTGTAATGTGAATGTATTGCATGAAAGAAGCTATACAATGACATGTACATAGCCACTACTGATATGAACTTCTCTACTTGCATCTTGTACATGACAACTATTTATACAAAGGGGTCATTTATTAGGCCTAAAACAATATGCTAAGATATGTCAAAAGTGTATGGAACACTTTGAATGTGGACAAGAGTGTGATAGGTGTTGAATTCATATGGTGTCAAGTGTCAATCTTGTATGGTCGGTAAAACATGTAGTGTAGACATGGCCAAGTGTTAGATGCATATGGTGCTAGATTGGACATATCCAAATGTAGGCATGTTCTCCCATGTAGTAGGTCGAAATATGTGGGCAAGCAAAGTTGTGCAAATATGCACAAGTATTGTGCACTAAGTAGTGCTTGGAAAGGTCCTGCATTAAATTGTGATGTGGTTGCTTGGTATGAATTGAGTAAAGATAAACATGCAAACTGAACAAATGGGTGAGACTACAATTGTGCACACAGGTGTGCTTGGATCGGTGTGACTTACAAATCATATGCACCCAAGGCTTTATTTAATAATAAAGAATACATAAATGAGAAAGGAGGGTCTTGACATATGCAAATCCAATATAAGTGCCTTGAGACTAATATCTCTCAGTGTGTTTTAGATAGATGTATTTAAGATATCTATGCTAGTTATTAATCATATCTATTTGATTCATGTAATGTGTAAATGATTTGATGAGTTAAATGCAAGTTAATGACAATTACAATTTTAATATTGTGGTTATCATTAAATAGAATATTGGTAACTTTGAATATCTATGTTCAAGCATTTAATTTGTAAGATCAAGTTTGGTGTCCAATTATAAGCTTTCTACCCAATCTTGATTACATATAACTTCTAGTCTCTAATACCTCACTAGAAATTATATGTATGTATTAAGTTAGTTGTCTCAATCAGCACATAAAAGATAAAATATCTTGTCTATGAGCAAGTGTATTGTTTCAGTCTTATGCTCATATCTAAGAACCAAAAAGATAGGACAATTAAAATTTGTTTTCATTACATATTTAAAATGAGTTTATTTAAGTTTTTACTTTATAAGGGAGCTTCCCCTTCTAAGTCAGAAAAAGGATTTACCCAACACATTGCTTGGTTTTGTGTTGTCCCCCCCCAAAAATTAGGCAGCTAACACAATCAATAATTCATTTGTCCATCAATATTATAAGCACTTGTAAATGCATTACTTGGAACTATTTAAAAAATGAGATGTTACCCAATTTTTGGTGGAGAAATGAGCCACATCCGAACCATAAAAGAACTAGTCACAAAAATGGGTTGGTAGCTCGGTGATAGAGCACCTCAACAATAAATGGGAGGTCTTAGGTTTGAGTCGGTTCGAGTCTTAGCTAGACCATGGAATGTTTAATATGGTACTAGAGCCAAGTTAGAAGCTCTAAGCACTCCTAGTGTGGCTCAAAGCGGAGTACTAGAGAAACCGCACCAAAACTGTAAAAGAACTAGTCACAAAGTAGACCAATAACTCAATAGTAAAACATGACAACAACAAATGAAAAATGTTAAATTCTAAGTCCTTACTAGTCCATAAAAAGTTTAACAATGTAAACACATTTTCAATAATTGCAAGTCGCTTCACAACATGAAGAAAGCTGTGGTGTAATGAACAAAGCAACCGGTGCTACACCTGCAAAAATTACATGGAAGAATTCATGTATAGTTGAATGATCCATAATTTCCAAAGCACCAGTAGTTTGAGGGTGAGCATCTGCTCTTGACCGAGACACTACCTTTTTAAGCCGCGTGGCTAATTTCTCGTTTTGTTGACTTATTGAAATCATGCTTCTCTCAACACTTCTAAAAAGACAAAACCTGTGAACCAGGTCTTTCGTTTTCAAAAGCATGAACAAGAAGTGAAATCAAGTTGGAAACAATAGCCGTGACTCATTCAAAGAATCGGAGGACACAAGTCGCAATCCACCTTCAAATCAGCACTGTCCATCATCAAAACACCCCGCAACTGAAATTGTGTTTTGTTTCCTTCATTACATGCTTGAATAGTTGAAGATAAGCCCTGTCATATTCATTGAATTGTATGCTTACAACATCACAACTATTAATCAACACTTTTGGATGAGGAACTTGATGGCTCTTCAAAATATTGGATGCATTATTACTTCTCTTTCAAGAGTAGTCACTTACATATTACACATCTATACATACATCTTTCAGCATAAAGCAGAGAAAAGTAACTAGAAGCTTGTCCACAGTTAGTGATCCCAACATCATACAGTCCGTGTATTCCATGGTCATTTTGCCCAACAAAGATATTAGTGTTAAAGGGAAAATAAACCAGTCACATAGATATTTAGGACTAATGATTAAACAATAAGTTTAGATAAATGAGTGAATCTAATTAAATTAAATGTAAGGTATTTGAATTTTGTTTATTGAAACTTATTTGTCTGCGTGTATGAACTTTGAATTTGGTAAAGAACAGGTGCTGTTTATAAATATTTTTAGGGAATTTGTTGAGTTGTGAGGGTTGAGTTCTCCTCAGTTAGATCCCTATATGGACCGATTCAATAGTGGTGAACTAGACCGAAAAATAACAAGCATGTAAAATGCTCTTAGGATGATGGTGCTATCTTTTTTATTATTTTGCAGTTGAATTATAGATATGGTCAATATATTCCTATTTTTAAATGAATTAAGATTAGTCTTTAAATACACCACCTTAGTGTGCAATTTGACATGATTTTTGTTTTAGCTTACTCATAATAGCTAGTAAGGGAGGAAAACAAAGGTCCAATTTATAAAATTTGAAGTTCAAGGTTAAAATCTACACCCACAAACATGAACCAAAGTGGTGAATATTAAATTTAGCGGGTGAATTCAAACTCTTGGGATGCGTGGAGATAGAAATAGGTTGTGATATAGTTATTTGCCAACTTAAATACAATAATGCACCATTTTACACATAAAGCATTACATAAAAACAACCCAATCACCATAAGGGCATGGGTATGCAATTTTCGCTATTACAACTAGAGTACAACTTAGTATCATAGCCTTACACCTTTCTCCTATGTACCATGTGCATTTTTTGGCACATAGACCTTTACATTACATATTCTCTCTCGACATTCATCTAAGACATAACTTTCATCACTATGTATTATGTACTCCACTCATGTAGAGAGTTTATGTTATACATACAAATTACATTTACATTATTTGCTCTCAGATCTTGCATACTTTATTTCACCATTTTGCAATCTATTTAAGCGACATTCAATTTTGCAATACTTGTATATTGTGATTATGGTGCAGTATAAGTAAGGAGTCCAATGAAAGACCACCTAACCTAGGAGCGACTCATAGCAACAAAAAATTACATGCAAGATGAAACCAAAAACAATGCTACTTGCATTAATTTATCTAATAATCTACCTTTACAAGCTATATGTTGAAAATGAGCCTAAACTCATTACATATACAAAAATTGACACAAGGGTTGATCTATGTCCATGATAATTAAATCATTCCTCAATTTAAGTCTCTCTTCTTCCCCAATGCTCTATTTTGTAAGTGAATAATCTAAGGGTCTCTTTGAGAGCCTATATCTCTGCTCCTCTCTCACTACCCCTCTCTTTCTTCCTCATTGCTTCTACATTCACTCTTCTAGAGGAAAATCAATGGGTTTTATTTCCTTGAGTCACCACAGAAATTGACTATCATTTCTATTTCTTTCTTGATCAAATATGCCTGGGTGACAGTTCTTTGACAATCATGAACTCTAATAATCTACATGGCCACCAACGAAAAACGCTTACTCATACAACCAGAAATAGTCACCATCCCTCATAAGGTGAACACTCATGCAAAGAAGAAAGAATAATGGCCAAAAGATAATTGCTAAAGCCCAAATGCCACCAAGATAAGTTAACAAAAATGCATGTCACTTGTCTTGATTTTGTACATGCCAACTAGTAATTTGAGTGCCAACAAGAAAGACATGCAACCAAGAAAATCACACAACCCATATTGATAGGCTAGAGACACAAAATAGCTAAATTGGACAAAAGACAATGCTAGGTGTCCCTTGGAGACCACATCATCAATAGTCATCATTACTAGTAGTCATTTCCACCTTGCTACCGAATTCATCCCAAATGCTTCTTAAGTCACAATTGCTACCAACATTGTTTGTAAGTCACATACATTAATGTTGTCGAAGTGACTCAGGCTAATGTTGTCAAAATCACACACAAGTTGATGCTACCAAATTGACACAAGTTAATGCTGCCAAAGATGCAACTATGTTCACTTTTATTGTTGAAGTTCACTAGAACATTCTTAGACCTCCAAATTCATTCGAGCATGTCATTTATTCCTCAAAAGCCCACATACAAAGTCAAAATCTCCTCAACCAATTGTATTAGTTTTTAATGATACAAGATTGCTCGTAAACCCAAATACTTTTGCATCATACCATCACCATGATTTGCTTCCACTTCAAAATTCCAACAATTTATAGCATCCCCCAAATACTCCTACAATTAGTGTTTGTCCCCAAAATACACCTAGGAACCGTGTTCCCCAAAAACTCCTAAGATTAGTGTTATCCCCAAAATACTCCATAGATCCACATCATTCCCAATCCCATTATGTGGTGTTCTTTAAGAATGCTTCAATGCTAGTGTTTGGAACCATATGTTAATCCCAAAGAACCAAACAAAAACTATATGCTACATGTTAGCCCTACTATTTTATTTAAATTAATGCCTTCAATTTTCTATGTAGCTAACATTACATTGAATATTACATTACATGTCCCTTAAAGGGCATTGGACACTCCTTTGGGGTATCATACTCACCAAAAGACCATTGCCTCGCAATGTTTGCCTTTCTATTAAAATCCTAAGAAGAAAAGGCTCTAATATACATTTTAATTTGTATCTTAATTTTTGTTTTTAAAGCTTTTCTTTCATAGTTACGTGTTTTTAAAAAATGGCAGCCTTTCACTATATTTTTAGACATCTAATATATACGGTGCTCTTAAATTTAAAATGTCTAAAAAACTGAGTAAGTCAACATAGCTTGATTTTTTTTGATAATGGTAAAGGTGGGTTTTTGAGAGGGCCTAACCCTGTATACATAAAGAGAAAGATATGATGATGGAGCCTAGCAAAACAACAAGGAACAACAACATGGGACAAGGAATGCAAACTGCATTACAATAGCAAACAAATAGCGAAGGGGTAGAAAGCAAAACCAAATGGGCAAACAACCCAAGAACCAAAGGAGAATAACTAAATCAAGGCGGTTTGAAACTGTAGAGCAAAAGCCCTACATTTTGAATTCTTCATTCGTACTCGCTGACAATAGACAGAGTCAATTATGAGAGCCCATCTGATCAATGTCTCAAGGCATCAATAGAAACAATGAAACAAAAGGCCGGGAGCAATTTTGTTGGAGTAAACAGAGTCTAAGACGTCATGGGTTTCTATGGGACAGTTTCGTCTCCCCGTCAATTTTCATGCAGGGTCGAAAGATAGTAAAGCCGCAACGTGTCATCATGGCGCACCTTTTTGATGTTGTAGGTTCAGTAGTGTATTCTTTTGCACCATTCGCTGAGGAATCCACGTGTATCATGGTGCACCTTTTTAATATCAATTTTTGCAGTGTATTCTTTTGCGCCATTTGCTAAGAAATCCACGTGTCCACCACACATTGGGATGAGGCTCTTAAAAGAAACAATCTTTCGAGTTGCGCTATTGGTTTGAAGGATAAAGAGTCACTAGAGGATGGGTCCTAGCGAAGGAAATAGAAGCATCTACGTGTCGATGTTGCACATCACCGAAATAAAGGGTTTCTGATAGAAAGAAGACATTGTGCCATTGGTCCGAGCTGGAGACATCAGATTGTTTCGTTTTCATGCAAGGTCGAGGAATGGTAACGCTGTAGTTCAAGTAGTCGTAGGCATTAGTAATGCATTTTGACTTTTGTTTAATTCTTGGTGAACTATTTGTTTCTTTACATAATCTTCGGGATGAGAGATTGGTTTAAATAAGCATGTTTTGTTATAGTTTGGGGGTTAGAAGAAGAGACATAAGAGACCAGAAAAATAAAAATAATAATAATAGTAAAAAAAGTCTGTAAAAGCCTTAACAGGCACTTCTCAAGAAAGGATTGAATATCATGTGTCTGTGCAAATCATGGCCTTTCATATTTTGTTCTCCAATCAACAATGAAGAGTGGTGACGTTTTGTGCTAATTTATTTTAGGATTCTAATGTGTTGTTTGTGATAATCTCAACCTATGTGATTCACTTGAAGTAATAACACTTAAGAATGCTTGAAAATCATGCCTTTACGCTCTTTTGAAGGCTATGAATCAGTGTTGTTACCATTGAATGGATGCATTGTGTTTTTCAATTATTTAGGTGTAGGATCATCTTTTGGTGCATCACCACAGAGTGGATTTTATTTGTATTTGTTTAGCTTTGAAATGTTTCTCTTTTCTTCCATATTTCAAAGATTCAGAGAAGAGTCGGCTTCTTTAAAATCCCGAGGTTATCTCATGAATCAAGTCCTGCATTTATGAGATTTCCCATTGTTGGTATTTAAATGCAAGTTTAATCAACAAAAACCAAAATGCCCTAGGAAGCATTGGATAGCCTCCACCATCTTATCCTTCGTACAAAAATATCTGTGTTGAACTTCCTATTTTACAAGTCACACTTGACCCAAAAGGACCCAGAGGGTCACATGAAGTCCTTTTCCCCAACCTCCATAACTTAGTCGTAGGGGTGAAATCTTGGGATTCTATAGAATCCCTATAAACCTTAGAATCCTTCCTCCTACAATCCTTGTGCAAGACTTCCTCGGAGAGGGCCTTGCAAGCATAATTAGCTCCATCTAATAAGGGGCCTTCCACCTCGTCATTGAGAGTTAGAGAAGACAAAGCTTGCTCATTTTTCCTTCACATAGAGAGCTTTCTCTTGTTACTCAAGCAATCTACCTCTGCATGACCCACTTTGAGGCAACAATGGCAAACAACCAAGGAATCCTTAAAGACTATCTATTAAACCCATTTACCAAATTTGGATGACAAGGTAATCTTTAGAAGGGAGCGTCTTGTCAACATCCACATAAGTGCAGAATCTCACAAACAACAATCTTTCCCTACCCCTTGTAATTGAATCCAATGCAATAAACTAACCAAGAGAGTTGACTACGCTTCGCAAGATCTCCTCATCCCAAAACTTCAAAGGCAGCTCAAGAAGCCTAACCCAAACTGAAATCTTATTTATGCATTTTTTCTCAAGATAAAAACCGAGAGACCATTTTTTTAAGGAATAAGCCATTCTTACCAAGAAACCACAGGCCATTCAAGAGGACCACAGGCCATCCAAGAGGGTCTGCTCGCAATCCACCTAGTTCATAAAGGAAATCAGAAAAAAATCCTTTTATCAAAGCAACAATCTCAAAACTACCCATGAGTTTTCATTTGCATTGTGCCCACTTCCTGAACAAGTCAATGTTTGGAAAAATTCCAAAGAATTTCCCAACAAGCGAATCTCTACACTTGGCCACAGACCTATCAATAATAGAGTCTGGGACACAGATCGAAATGCTTGAGCCATCCACCGACATTGAAGAGGAAACCAATCCACAAACAGAAGCACCGGCCTTGGGGCCAACAGGATCCACCTCAGCAGGGATAGAAGAAAACTCTAGAACCATTGGATTATCCAATACAACTCCCAGAGAATAAGGAACAGGGTTCTCAACACCCTACCCCGTCGCCTGAAGCACAGCGGGTGCATCCAACACGGGCAAATTTCTCAGCATCAAGGCAAGAGACCCAGCCACACATTGAGCAATCAACAACAACTGGCAGAGCAAAGACCTTCATACCCGAGTGAGGAACCACATGAATAGGCACTGTGACACCAAAATCACTAAGCGCTATAGCAGGGATGTCTCTTCAAAGAGACAAGTGCATTGGCCGGAGCAGGACAAGGGGGGTTAGAAGAACCAGAGACCACATGGCAAGCAAGAACAAACCCAGCCTCCAAGCACTACAATTGAAACCCAACAACCAAAGCAATGACATGTGAAGGACTCTGGAGGGAGCAAAAACCCTTATGAGGCCCCTTACATGACCCAGACGATCCACCACCAACAGATACCTTCCTAGCCGAAGGATCCTACGAACCCCTAGAGCCCTTATCCTTAGCAAAAGGGGTCAAGCCGAACAATCTAGCCTTACGCACTGCTAATCTCTATTGGGCCTCCAGCCAAAGATCTATCAGCTTTTACTCTTCATCCTCATCCAGAGGAACAAACATCCTGAAGATCATCTTCTGAATCAACAGCAGCATCGCCGTAATCATCCTCATCCTCACTGGAGGCCTCAACCCTGTCGGAGGAATTCTTGCCCAAGCCACATTCAAAATTTGCTCTCCCGCTCAATGCCATCAAACAAGATAGCTTGATTAACATGACTGCTTTAAAAATGTATTCCATAATTTAATTAATCCATTCTCTCGTCTGTAAGGTATCATACACATTTACCAACCTAGTTAGCATAGATCATTTGTGGCATTCTCTGTATAACATAGAAACCTAACAAAAATTGAACTACAAATGGCCATAATCAAATAATTGATAATTGAACGGCCTCCAAATCTGGCACTATCCCAATGAAATTTTAAGAACTATGAAAAATGCTGAGTTATGACTAAGCATTTTCTTGGATTTTAGTGATTTTGTTACCAACAAAGGTATTACATTTTTTACGACTTAGAACTGCAGTCAACAAAATACAGATAAATAATAGTTTTTACAGTGCTAAGACTTATAGCAACCATTTAATCAAATTTCCTGATATTGTGAAAGTCGTGACCAAAAGCACCTAAAAATTTCATAACAGGACAAACAGATATGCATGATCCATATAATTGTTGTTTACATTATTATTAAGTGCTCCACAAATACAAAACTCCTGCCCAATGCACAAAATTCTTATGCAGAGATATTCATCTAACTAAAGGAAATGAGAAAATTTTGATAGATGACAAAATTCAGCCAGCAGGAGAACTATGGTGTACAAAATATGCCAACAAACTGCACCTCATCAACAATGTAGATTTACTGCCCTGCACTTGTACAAATGGACTTACATTTTACTTGGAACGACCATTTTACATCTCCTATCAAATAAATCGACTAACTAGGCACAAATGTAAACCGTACACAATGGTGGATATCTCATCCTATATGTTTCAGATGAATCTCCACTGTAGAATGTTTTTTTGTGCTTGCTTAGAGAGTGCCCCTTATCAAATGCTTGAAACAAAAACCCTGCAGAGTTTAACACATAAGAGGCTGCTTAAAAAGCTATAATCCTACATAAATAAAATATCTTCCATTATAAAGCAAAACAAAGGATGAGCGGTATCTAATACTGCCATAAAGACAATAAAAGGTATTCGAGACTGGAATGAGAAATTTCTCTAAAATCATCTGCTTCAATTAGAATCATTAAGGTATGCCAAAGCAAATATCAAAGATCATACATATTGCCTGCACAGGCTCAGACTTTGCCCCTTCTCTTTACAGTATGTGTATAGAACCTTCTCACTGAGGGTATTTGCAAGTTTCTATACAGTTTCCTGGTAAAATGTATACAGGTCTATGCAAGTTAAAAACAGGTCCATTGCACACACGACTAGTGGTAAGCCAAGTAATGTACAAGGAGGTAGAACCATATCTCATGATGCAACTTCAAACTCCCAAACTACAAGATCTCATGAAGACAAACATCACAGACTTCCAAACAACAGCTATAAAAATTGAACAGCAACTTCAAAAATAGCACACTCCCGATAATACGAAGACTCAACATTTGTTACCCTTGAAAGGTTCAAAAGGTCAAAGAATGTATTGAAATAGAGGCAAAAGAACTCGAGACAAATACTGAGAATAGCTGGATTCTTCAAAATATGATGTAGATCCCTCAACCAATCTTAGCAGAGGCAAAAGGTACAAACTCTACCTCGACTTTTGTAATCAAACATGGGCATTAGCAAAAAACAATTTGACTAGGGATTAGTTACAGAGCATTTTAGAACAAGCAAAATTTAAATCTCATATGTTACAGACTCTCTCGGCAGACAATTACTAGCCAGAACCATAAGATATCACCCTCCATATCGGGCACCAAAAAATTATAAAAAATGCTTGGAGTGAACCTTTCCCTAGTAACCAGAAAGAGGCCAATCGTTAGCAAGTCCTGAGAGTGATACCAAACCAAGAGGGGATACTGGAAGCTCCTAAAACTTCAGATTCACTATATAGTAGCTTGGCCACAGGCTTTCTGCTAAACTGCTCAAGATAGTTTCCCCTCACTGCTTTTGTCCAGAATGAGAGGCTGACTGAGATCCATCTCCTTTGGCAAAACTTGCATTTAGGAATTTTGCCACAAATGCCCACAACCTGTACACATCTTCAAAGTTGGTTAAAAAGCCAAGGGATGCAGTTACAACTTCAACCCGAATTGTGACATTCTTTCCTTCATAGCGGCCATTAGCCATTGGCTTGCAGAAAGAAGTATTATTCGCATCCAAGGCCTCTTGTAGTTCGGCATAATTCTCCATCAACCGAAGATGACTAAGAAAACCCAAACCAAGGGAGATCCTATTTGTCTCTGCAAGCTTCTGCACAAGTTCTGGATTCACCAGTGTTCCACTGTGGTCATACAGATTGAAAGCCACTGCTGCACCCCTATCATATCTGATCTTTGGCCCATATATGTGCACAAGAGGAATTCCCCCATCTGGACTAGGATGTCGAAACTGTAGCAAAGAAGTAACAAGCCAATTAATGAGGTATCTCAGCCTCAAAGTTGTTTTGTTAAGGCCCAATGCATCTACATGATCAAGATGTCTGCAGAAGATCTGAGGCTCCCTCCTGTTCCACTGATCTTCCTCTTCTGCCTCTGCAGCAGGAAGGATTCCATCCTCTTGATAAAATGTAGCTTCAGATTCCTCACCACTCTGTTCAAAATAATCCCCATGTTCTTCTAAGCTATAAGGCATTCTTCTGCTGCTGCTAAATCTATCTTCCTCCAGACCAGGAAACCTACCACTTGAAAATTTTTCTTCCTCCCTCCTACCCAGAAGCCTGAATGCCCCCTCTGTTTCTCGTCTTATACAATTTTCCTTTGTTGTGTATCCATTCTCCGCAGGATTTTGCTTGCTTCCAATTGAAAAACAAACCTTTCCAGGCTCTCTTGGACCATTTACTAGGCTAGTAGTGGCATTTATAATATTGTGTTTTGCATGGATTGGACGCTCCATAACGTGCTTATCATCTTTGTCGCAACTACTTATTTCGGAAGAGACAGACTGAATGACTTCCCCCGCAACACCCATACTTTGTTCTGAAGTATGACTTGCACCTTTGTCTTTGTTATCATCTATTTTGTAACCTGCAGAAACAGAACCTTCACCGTCTAAGTTGAAAGTTATCCTGGTCTGCTTTGGGAATCTTTGTGAATCCACTCTTCTAGAAAACGCCACCTCATCTTTAGAAATAAGGTTATCTCCTTGACTTGATCCATGTGAGAAACTGTTGCCATTTGTCTTACTGGGATCTTGATCTGCCTGTGATTTTTCTTGGCCATTGTAAACAGATTCTCTTGTATCAAGTTCTCTAGACTTTTTGGGTTTTGCTTTCTTAATTTCATCCTGCATTAAAGACTTAGAATCTACCAATTTCTCGGTATTTCCTTTTGAACAAGAAGTTGGTGCATCAGAAACCAATTTAGTCTGAGTAATATCTTGTGATACAGATGAAACTGCTGCATCAAATGACACTATTTCATCATTCACACCCAAACTTTTCTTTTCTTTGTCATAAATAGGACCATTTCTATTACCTTCCATTGAAGACTTGGATATGGTTTCAGTAGATGATTTTTTATGTTTGGTTCTTTGAGAGAACACATTGTGAAGCTGGCGCAAACCCAGATTGCTAGGAGGACTCTTTCTGAAATTCTCTGAAGTGTTTAGGCCACCTGGACTTTCACCCAAATCTATGCACATCAAATCCTCATTTTCTTCTTCACTGAAAATGGGACTTTTCATAATCTCATCTACTGAAAGATTATCAATCTCCTCACAAACTGTACTAGCTCCATCCCTGTCAGAATTATTCTCATATTCCATTTCACTTTCGAATACATCCCTTACTTGGGCTGATGAGAATGCACCAGAGAATGCTGGAAGATGAGGTCCAATAGGGAACTCGGAGCCATAATTATCATCTTCTTCTCCAATTTCATTGGTTCCATCAATCTCCCGCATTGTGCCATCACGTCGTTCTCCAGAATCACTCAAGTATTGAGGAGAAACAGGAATAATCCTTACCATTCCAGTTCCTGTATTTCCTTTATTTTGGAGACAGCCCAGAACAGAATTTTTTATAAAAAGGCATCCAAAACCTGTTGGATCTGATCCAAACACCTTGTAAAATGATGTGATAATAAAATCAGGCCTAAAGAGTGATAAGCCAAGGGAATCCATATCTTTAGGACCCAAAGCACCTGCATCCAGCAACACATGCCACCTGTTCTGCTGTGCAAGAGACATCCACTGGTAAGAATACTTAGCTCCAGTCACCCTGGACTGGACAGGAAAGACAAAAAGACCTAGCGCGGAGTCTTTTTTTCTTCGTTTCTTATGCTGAAGTTGTTTCCTAAGCTCAGAGCTACATAGCCTAAGTGTTGGCCACTTGAACCAAGCACTGTGTACTTTGGCACCCTTCTCTCTGGCGGTTTGTGCCATCCAGTTAATTGATTCACTTTCATAGTCATACATAGTTAGCAGCCTCCGATTCTGATGAAATGGATAGGCTTCTGCAAGAAGATTGAAGGCGGAGCCTCTACTAACAGTGAATACCATGCTGTACTCACTCTCAGGAATGCTAAGATAATCCATTATCCTATTCCTGATATCATGCTCAGCAGTACCTTCCTCAGGCAGCCCATTTAGTGCATGTGAACTCAAGTTTGCAGATACTGCTGATAAACCAAATGAAGAAGATTCCCAATGCTGAAACTGCTGCAGGTAAGAAAAAAGCCCAAATCCACAATAATCCAAGCAGACCTTCAAAGTCTCTTCTAGATGCCCATACTCGTCACTTCTGATCTCATCCACTTCCTCTGTACCATCAAATTTTGGATACATCTTCTTGAACTTGGCATAGGCCTCATCTAGCCCAAGAATACTCTCCTCGCTGTCGAAAAACCTCTCAGCAGCCTGTGCAGTGGCTGTCAAGAAGTCTCTCTGAGCCTTCAAGCGAACTAGGGTCCTGGAATGCAAGATCCCAGATTTGGACCCCGGAGTTACAGCAGCCGCCTCTTCTTCATCCTCTGCCAGAAGAGCCTGTGATTTTGAAAGGAAGCCATCCTCCGATGCTTCTTCAAGAGCCTGTCTCAGCTTCATTTCCTGCTTCTCCTTCAAGCCAGCTGGCGTGTTGGAAGTCCCTCCCTGTGACCTCCCTTTCTTCTTGCCCTTATTGAATAGCAAGGCAGTGCAGAGAGCAACAGACTTCCATATTGTCAGATGCATGATTTCAACTTGCCCCTCACGAGGGCACCACTGCCCTTCAAGAGGGTTTTCAACAGCTCTTAATCCGACGTGGTTAGCCAGGGAGTGATATTTCAGAACCTCAAATATGCCCAAAAACAAAGAATCACCAAAATGAAAAATAGTACAAACTTTTGTAAATTTTGTACACTTTCCTCGATATAAAAAAAAAAGATAGCACAAACTTAACTCATCCGGTAAAACTCAAATCACAGCACTTCAAGAGATTGCTAGAACTCTTTACTCCTAAAGCGTAGTTGGCAACAAATGAAAACCCATGCCCCTCAAAAAATCATATCATGGATGAAAACTAACTCTAATTTAGCTCAACTGGGAGCCCTAAAACCAGAATCCTTAAAGAGGCTCTCCAACAGCTTTCGCTCCAAGGCCATACTTCAAGAGGCTGCTTACAACCTTCACTCCAAAGTGACCAGCTGGGAAATGATCCTTGAAACCTCAAATGTACCCTCCACAAGAGGACCACCCAAATGGAAAACAAAACTAATTCAGCTCAGGATCCATCAAACAGGGAACACTGAAGCATTACTCTAAAATGGAGGAAATACTCAATCAGTCTCGGAGCCTCTAAAAATCTGAAAACAAGATTTGCCCACAACATCACACAAACAAAACTGCACTATTTCATCCACGTGAAGCTCTCGAGAACCCTTTCAAAAAACTAATACAGCCTTTCAAAATGTCATCATAGCACCGGTTAGACCAGACCATGTGAAGCCTCAAACTTCGCTCTGGTCAGGCCAAGCGAGGTGCTCAGCAACTCTCCAAAATGATATTGCAATCCTTCCAAATGTTATTACACCATTAGTAAGACACATTACACCCCAAATCTTAATGGTTGGCCCATGGGAAGCCCACTTCAAAATGATACCACAACACTTCAAGATCAAATAATAATATGCATTGGTAGGGTTAGAAACCAACAAATGGGCATCTCGGAGCAACAAAATCCTCCAAAATAAAAGCTTTCCCAAATGATAAAAAGGACCTGATTAGGTCATTCTCAAAAACATAACGGGTCCTAATGCAGGACAATAAAACAGCCCTGATTATCAAGCTGCAACATTGTTACTGCCCAAATGGAACAGGTAAGATTCCAATCAACCCATCAGAAAAGAAAAAATAAATTACAGAAGAAGAAAATATTGCAGGCCTGTCTTTGTACCTGAGCTTCCAGGCTAGGGTTTTAACACCTCTCAGTGCACTCTCTCCCTGTTAAACTGCTCCACAGCTCTGTAATAATAGCAAAACAGACACCCAATAAGTTTTCCTTACTCCCCCACGCCTCTTTTTGCCATTGCCATTGTCAATTTCCTTTTTTCTGCCTAGAGGATCCCCCTTGCCGTAATACGATTTCCAATACTTCACGTATACGTTTATACAAAAAATACGCTGTACCGAACTGTCGTACGTGTACGGAGATAAAGCCGGTTTTTTAGAAAACCCGGCGGTTTTAAAGATTACGTCAACGTCTGCTAGCTGATGTCCACTCTCCACGGCGTTGACCAACGACTACATAAACTTCGGCCTGCTGTTGGGGAATCGGACGGTCAAGATGCTATGTAAAATCCTATGGGTGACCCCCTACCGTTGGATTTTGATGGGAAATCTTAGTGACATGGACCTTTTAAGTCAGGTGTGTGTTTGAGGAAGATCCTTGATTGTGGGATATTCAAAGGTTGTTTTTTGTGTGAATTATTTTGTCCATGAAAAGAGAGACGACACCAAGCATAGTTATTTATTTATATAGTTATTGATGTGACCATGTGGGGGTGAGGGTTCCCTTAACATTAGAGGCAACAATTAGGTCATCTAAACCTTGATGAGTAATGACTTAGGTATAATGAGTTTTTAGTTGTATAGTCAATTTCAAGACATGTTATTTTTAAATGTAGGTATTTTATTTGAGGGAAAGGTATTTTTTAGAAGTTTGTAGAAGGTTATTTCTTTTTTATATTGGATTTAAATATGAAATAATGATAAGAAGAATTATGGGAGACAAACAATAAAGCCACAAAAGTAATAGTCCAACCACAAAACAAGATAGTGTTAGGCAAGGCAACAAAGAGAACAATTAGAGTAACATCTAGGGGAGAGGACCGAGTTGCTAAGCATGTTCCAATAGGTGTGATAGTATTTATGTATTTAAGGCCCAATATTTTTAAAAGTTTAGCACTAGCAATTGTGACTTTAAGGTTGTTAGTGTTACTACAAGTACTTATAATTGAACGAAATGTGCTCATTAGATTTAAAAAGCAACCAATCATGTGATGCCACATCAGCGCACCAACAAAACATGACTTAATGCACACCTAATGGTCCACCCTTTTTGGGGGGGACTATTTGACACCTCAACAAAAAGTGTACTGATGTGGCATCATATTTGATGATGTGGCCCTGAAAACTTAGTTATAAGTAGGGGCCTTGCCAAATAAGTTGCTGTAAAAATTCTGGAGTGATTTGAAATTGCCACGTATGATTTTGAGAGGCATGAAGTTAGGGTGCTCAACTATTGGGTCCTCTCCCCTATTGTGGCATCATTTTCATTAGTATAAGGATCATGGCATATAAGACTATATATGTTGTTATGGACCAAGCCTTCTACCTAATGTGAGTTTATTTTTTTGGATATTGATATGAGGATAATAAGGGTACATTATGGAAGTTGAAAGTCATATTGAAGAATGTGGATTTACTTGAGATATATGGGAATATATTATTGGATTTTAAGAATTGATTTCAACTCTCATAGTTAAAATCTCAATTTAGAGAATTTATCATAAAACCTCAAGGATAAAATATCAATTTGGAGAATTTATCAGTTAAATTATCATTGTTAAAATCTTAGTTTAGAACACTTAATGGTTGATTTTAAATGTAATTAATCAAGCTTGTCAAATGGGATGAATTTAATTAGTAAAATATCAAGGTTTTCATAGTGAAGACCCATGTTTGTCAGAGATTTTATAGTGGAGATCCATGTTTAAATTCTCATGAGACATGATATATGTTTAAATATATAAAATGTTCAATCAGGTAAGCTACCACATCTAGTTCTAGATGTAGTGTGTTTCAATGAACTAGAATATATGCAAATCTTTGATGAAATTGGTGGAAAAGATACCCCTCAATCATAACATCTTGATTGAAAAAGACACCTACAAGAGAAATATACCAATCAATCTTAAAGAAAGCTATTGTAATATAGAAAAAGTGATACCTTTAATTTCTATACTACATTAAATATGAGCTGGGATGGAAAATGCTAATTTACGAGAAACTGGAATATAGAATTGAAAAATTGGATTCAGAATCATAAATAGTAGAAGATAAAGAACTTGGCACCAAAAGCTAAAGTTCACTAACTCGGACGATAGCGCAACACGCGGATGTCCTCATGAAGCATTGTAGTCTTTTCACATGTTGTCCTCCTAGCCTAGCACTGTAGTCCAGAAAAGTTGCAAAACTTAAGGTTTCCACCAAATTTTGAACTAACCTACACAACATGAAATAGAAGCAACCAAAACAACAAACTAGAGAATACCAAAATACATATAAATAATGAAATGAAGCTAAAGTAACTAAATCAAATGAAATTTAAAAAATGACAAGAGAAAGGAAGAGACACTAACAAACCTCTGTGCGGTTGAAATCCTCCCAAAATATCTATAACTAAAACAAGAGAAAATGTTGGGGTTGTTTGGGAGCTTGCCTTCAGGTCAAACCCCCATGTTGGTCTTTCGACCTCCACGGGCAGCCAATGATAAAGAGAGTAGAAAAATAGTGTTTGCTCTTATCCTACATGCATCGAGGAATTAAGAGCAATGACAATAAAATAAGTCTATAAGTATCAACCTTGGTCTACAGGAAAGAATACCCTAGTGTGTGAATGATAAAATGGGTGGTGGTCTACACCAAGAGATTTGCCAAATAGAAATGTAGAAGCGAATGATAAAGAAGAGCCGCAATATTATTCAAAAGAAGAACAAAAATAATATTACCAACTTGATGTAGAAGAGGAAAAAGTGATCTCTTTCGAGGAGTCAACCAAAATGCACCAATTTGAATCCTTGAGAGAGCTTCAAAAAATGGTGTTATTTTAGCAGCATGTAGCTTTAGTAAGTTTCAACAATAAAGGTATGTGCAGCCAAGCATAGCCAAGAGAAGAATAGAATCAAAGATTCAAAAGTTACTTTTGCATATGGCTTGTGAGGAAGCTGAAGGGTCACATTAGACTATTGAAGGCATTTTTCTGTCAACCGAGCATTACAATAGGCAGTAGCAAGCAGTTGGGCGGGAAACCAACATTTTATTTTTTTAGAACTTGCGGGACGCTAGCACATTGCATGGACATCTACACGTCGTGCTAGTGTCCTATAGAAATTGAACAAAATTTAGCACATATTCCCAGAACAACAAGAAGAATTAGAATTTGATAGAGAAATTTGGTAATATGGTGAAGGAAAAGGCTAAGGCTAAGCTAAAATAATCCCTAAAACATGTTAAGGAAATGGACACTAAAGCAAGGCCAAAATATAGCATGAAATTGCAAGGGTATGTAATTTTCTATGTTACAACTATTAACTTAATACATAAATAGTTCATAATTTAAGTATATATAACTAACATCATCTAACAAACAATTCAAGTGTTTTCAACCTACAATGGTGAAAATTGCATACCCAACACTTTTCCAATTTGTTCTAGGCTCACTTTGACCTAGTTGTCCTTTTTGCAAGACCTAGCATACAAGTGGCATATTTCTATGTAAAATTGGCAATTTACTTGAGCCTTGACCAATCTTGACTTCCAACATCCTAAGAGTTTAGACTTGACCTATAGATTACTCATTCCCCAAATTAGGTCAATTATGTGGCATGAAATATTCCTACATTTTAAAATTCAAATTTTAAGATTGGGCATGTATCATCCCTTCCAACTAGTCATCGCCAGCTAAATTAAGCATAAAATATTTCAAATTATACTCCATGGTATTGTATAAAAGGAAAATCCCTAATTCATTGTGATCTAAGATGCCCCTACTATATTAGCTCCATGACATCATTGTATCATTATTATCATGCCATTACATCAACATTTCCCATTAACATGACATCAATAATTACACATGAATAGTCATATTTTATGATTTCGTGGGATGTTTGATAATTATTCCAAAGCCATTAAATAAGTCCATCTAAGGGTTTGACCAAGGGAGGTCCTTGTCTATCAAGCTCCTCAAAGTTGTTTTTCAACACCACTTATCTTGAAATTTAGATATTAGAAGGTACGGTGAACTAGTTTTTAGGTGATAGAACATCATAGATTGATTTCATGCATAGATGAATGATTCCATAATTATGCATCACACTTTTGATTCAAATCGATTATGTGGCATGGAATTGACCCAAATCTTTGAACAATCATTTTTTTGGACTATAGGTATTGGTTTGACACATCTTAAGGTTTTGACACAGTGACAAATAATTTTGCACCATCTATCACTCTCACATCAACATCAAATCTAGAGCTAAGCACCTTTATTTATATAAATTCCATGTGTTTACTATCACATTTATTTTCAATTACCAGTCTCATCTCTATATCCTAGGGTAGATTTATTTATTATTACAATTGAATTAACTTATCCTATGATATTGTAAGGAAAATTAAAACATTTTTAAAATTTATCTAGGCTAATTAAATAAATGCAACCAATGAAGCACAAATTAACCTAGATAATAGAGTTGGGGTTAAAAATGTAAATAAATGAAATTAAAATAATTGAAAAATAATACTTTGCTCAATAATCAATGATGGGGAGATGATATGCTAGATGTTAGTAACTAATTTGCCTTGGTTGTTGAATTTTAGCACTCTTTATGAATGAAGATCTTTGATTCTAAAAATTGATTATATGTCAATCTAATTCAATTCCACATCTAAGGGTATGGCCTCTACAAGTGTGGGTGAGATCTTCTACATGGACTTGATCTAATGTGTGTGGATCTAATTTGACAAAAACTAACCTAATTCAATTTTCTTTCCTTGATCTTGATGCCTAAGCTAATGTAAGGATAGCGGATGTGTATAAACACCTTTGTAGAATATTTTGGATCATAAGGTTCATTCTCCTAAGTCAAACCCCCAAATGGACCCACTTTACAACTCTAAGTGAAAGGATTAAGGACAACGGGCATGGGATGAAGTGATCTCTAATGTATATGTAGCTAGATTTGTTTTATTCTCTAAATAGAAGTGCTCAATAGTGAATGGCTTCTGGATGTCCTTGCATTCTTGATATTTTTTTAAATGATTGAATAAGTGTCCTTAAATATAACAACCAAGCACAAATCAATATAATTGTGCACCAAGTCATCTCACAATAGCTAGTGAAGTGGTTGACAATAAGTAAATGTGAATTTTGAATTTTAAAAGTTAAAGGATTAGATCTGCAATTGATAAACTGACCCAAGTCAAGCTTGCACCCATAAATATGATCTTGGGTGGTGAAAAATAAGATTAAGGATTAGGAATGCGAATATGGAGATCAATGATGGAGGGATTAGGATATGTGATGTCATGAGCTAAATTTTATTCATAATTACACCATGTGTAAGTTGATTATTGCATTTACATCATTGTAATTAAAGCAGGCCCAAAACATGAGGGAAAGGGACATGGGTATGTAATTTTTACCATTACAAATATTTATGTGAGGTGTGTTATTCCCCTTACATTCTTTGTGAACCCAACTTGTCTTACACCCCCTAAGGTTTGTCCTTGGGATTTATTTCTTCTACTTTAGTGTTTTAGAACTAATTTCCTAATTGTTTATTGTTCATATATGATTTGATTAGGGTTTGGATCCACCCTTATTTATGTTTAATTGTACTTATTGGTTAGGGTTTGGATTTTTCATTATCAATATCTATTTGATCCCTACCCACCCACCCTTAGATTGTGCATTCTTGTTATATCATTTATCATGGATTTATGGCCCTTTGCCTTTAGCATCTATCCATGCACACCTTGCTGATTTTAATGTGTTTGTACATAGTGTTGCATTTGATCCTTTTGTCCTCAAGGATTTCATGTCTTTTATCCTATAGTCAAGGGTTAATTTTCTATGGAGGCATTATTTCATTATGTGTGTGATTTTACCTCCTTCATAGAGTTGGTTATTATTTTTCCTTCCATTTTAGATGCACTCACTTCACTAGCTCATGCACTTCATCTTGATCATGTCTTTTCCCATGAATAGTGATAATGTCTCTCATGGGCACCATGATGTTTTACTTTTATGCACTTTTCCTTTGTTGCACAGTGCTGAGATAACATCTTCCTTAGTTTTTTGTGATGTTGTTGAGCCTCACAACACTACACTTTCTACATGTCATGATAGCCCTATTTATATTACCTTATATTCATCTTTCTTTAATGAGATATCTTATGAGGAATCTAGTGATGCAGATACACATGTCTTACCTTCAAATGAGGTTGTTAGTCCTTCTTCTCTACATTTACAGTCTTGGTCTATTGATGATATATTTAGTGGGGAGCATAATTATAGTACTTCAAATAATGAGGTTGCTGACTCTTTACCTTATGATGCTTTGGTTTATGATGTACATCCCTTTAAAGCATTAATGATATAGTCATTTGGTAGAAATGAAGATGTGAAGTTGTATTTTAGATCATTTTTATCTTCATACTATGCTCATAGTCAAGATAATGATACTTTGATACATGTATTTGGTAATATATTAATTGATAGAGCTAAATAATGGTTTGATTAATGGCATTCTTATTATACATAATTCCACGATTTGTCTTGTGCTTTTATAGATCATTTTATTTATGAATTTAGAGCATGTGTTAGTCGTGATTCTCATTATTCCCCTTCTAGTGTAGTGAATCCCATCAATTTTCTATGTTTCATGATGATATGCTACTTTTTGATGTCCATTGGGACTCTCCTTTGGATCCTTTTATGCTTTATTATGATGTATCTTTGAGTGGTTGTGGAGTATGTTATTATAAACCTTCTATTGAACAAACACATGACTTAGACATGCATAAGGATGAAGAACAACATGAAGATCTTTTACATTTTTTACTTGGTATGTGTGAGGATAAAATATCACTAATTGATCTTATACATACTCTCCACCCTCGTCTACTATTACACATGTTATTCATATGTAAATTGGTATGGGACATGTTGAAAATGATCTTGTATGTTATTGGAGTTATATCATTGATCCATAATCTAGGAGGATATTCCTTGCACAAGTTCATCAACAATAGATTCATGTATGCAAGACCTCTTAATACACTTTAACAACTATCTTTAGCATCTATGATGGCTTGAAAATAAGAAAACGTATGAAAAGCACACAAAATAGAGATCTTGACACTCACAAATGTGGAATTCAAGACATAAACAAGCTCAAAATCTAAAAATATGCATTTATTTGGAAAAAACCCACTTTGAGTCAAAAACTCTAGTCTATGAAGCAATTACTTCCCTTTCCATTATATAATAAGAAAATATAATGAGTTTACAAAGACCAATTTAGCCTCAACAAGCTCCAACATCATTGAAGAGCTCTACAACACTTAATTTCACTCCCCTATTACAAACAAACTTCAAACTCGTGTACATATCCCACAATGGATATACACACCATCAACAAGAATGTTCTCTCATCTCTAAAACATCTAGAAGGTTCATAACAACTCCTCAATTCCCATGTCAACTGACATAATAATAATGCCCAAAAAAGACCAAAAAATGCTCTAAAATTCTTCATTTTCTTGCTCTCAACCCATATATAGGTTTGTCCTCCCCTTTACCAATTATATATTCATTGAGGCATATGGTGGTCACTAGGGGTGAACTCCTTATTCAACCATTTTTTCTTGCATCTTTCAAAGGCCATAACTTTTGCATTTGAACTCAATTTCTATTTGAATATGCAATCAAATCTAACTTTTGATTCTATTTACCCACTCATTTTTCCCTTGCAACCTGTCATGCCCACTTGTATACAACTGTACAAATAGACATAACCACAGAGCAAATAATTTTTTTTAACTCGCAAAAACCTTAGATCTAAAAATTGATTTTGTATATTCTTTGTACATTATCAAGAGGAATTTTAATATATACATAAATATATAGTGTTTGATTATCACAGTTTTTTTAATTTTTTTTATTTAAAAAAAAAATCACCAATAATTAATGTGTGTATATATAATTTCTAAAAATAAAATAAAATTTGAAACTTTTTCCATAACAAATCAGTTTATATACATGATAGAATATATCGATATTTTTTTTTAATACTAAAATTTAAATATATATTCATATCAACAATGAGATTTGTTTAAACTCCCTATTTTGAAGTATATATAAATATTGTATATACATAAATCAACTCTTCTCTTCTCCAAGCAACTTGATATCCAAAAGTAACAATGAACCAAAAATAAAAAATGCCAATCCCCAATAAAACTTCAACAAAGGTTTAAATAAAGAACAATTGTCTAGATACAATGAACCTAGGGAAAAGTTTGCCTTTTTCCACCATAATCAATTTTGCCTCCAAAATCTCATCACCTATCTTCCAAGACACTTTTCAAAGCTGTAAACTCTTCTAAAACACATATTAAATACTCCAACATGGACCCGTCTCATAGGTCACAACTTTAGGGGTTTAATTTGATTTAAATAATAGGAAAAATAACATTAAAAGGCATTTAAAATTCCCTCTTAAGTTCAAATATGAGATTTGACAGTTAAGGGGACTTAACCAAACCCTAACTTAACAATAATAAAAATAATCATAAATTACAAATTAATCAACAAGATTTCACACACAACACATTTTCACAAGAAGACCTTAATCCCCTCTCAGGATAAGGCTTAAGTATACCAAGAAATCACAAAAATGGTTCTTGAGAGCCTCCACAATTTTCTATTGGTCACAGAAATTAACCTATGCACTTGCACACAAACGTCAATGTATCCAAGATAATAGCTAAAGCAACATTTACAATTAAACTAATATCCACAGCATAGATACATCATAGTTAAACAACATTACCATGATTCAATGTAAGTCAATTAAGAAGTTTAATCCATCATCCTAAATCATATTAACGCATAGGCACAACATTTAACCAAATACGTTGAGATTCATCATTACATAATTAAGTTCTTTATAAAATCAATCCATAACGTCAAACTAAATATAAATCATAAACTCTAATTTATAAAATGCAGATCTAAGTCCATAATCATTAATTAGTTGATTTGTTATCAAACAATTAATAATTTGCTACTCTACACATGATATCAGTGTTAACATAGTATAAAATCATGACCATGAGTGTCATAAGCAAAATAAGTCTATCAAAATAAGATGTGTTCATAAGGAGGAAAGGTGGGCCTCACACAACCTAAATACATTTTATGATGTGCTAAATGAGCTAAATCAAACTTGAAAGTTGTCTCATTTGCCAATGAAGATTTTGAGTGTCCCATACCATCCCAAAACATCCATAAGCTTGAAACAAATAGATCACTATCTAGAAACATCTTTGTAAATTGATTTGATGACAAACTCTATCATTAGGATCCTTCACAACATGCCTAAAAGTTAACTACATCTAAATTTATAGATGAAATGTCCCTATTAAGGAGGGCATTGGTCCCAAAAAGCTATGGATTATTGAAGAAGGGTTGTGGTTCCCTTCATCCCACTACGATGCCTTCTTGTCTTGTTCCACAAGGTAGTCATCACCCAAGACTTTATCCCTTGTTGCCTCCAATCAACTTGTTCCTCCTTGCACATAGCATTGTTCTAGACCCTTCAATTAAACTCTCAAACTTTGAATTCACAAATCTACCACTTGCATTAATTAAGAATTTCCCCTTTAAAGAAATAGCCACCATAATTTTAGATTTGCCTTTATGTACAAACAAATAATCCTCCTTTGAGATCAATCTATATTGGTTCTTCCTTTGAAAATAAATAGAATCTCTCTTGTACAAATATGGATTAGAAAAGATCACACTATAAATGTCAGTATGCACCACATTTGAAGACAACTTCATTGATAAAATCTAAACAAAATTCAAAATAAAAGCTCACGTTACTTAGTAACTTTCAACTCCACAGTAGCCTTCAACCAACTCAAGAAGTAAGGATGTAATGCCCAAATTTTACTAAGGACATTAATAGGGTGAAATAGACAAAAGAATTCATGTTCACAAATATAACACAAGTAGTGTTACAATGCACTTACACACATCTAAGTGCCTATATAACCATGACAATGCCAATTGAAATACTTGAACTCACATAAAAGAGACATGCTTATGACACACACAAGGAGAGACAATGTGTCATTTCAATATGAAAGGAGAGGAAAGAATCTCAATGTATCACTCTTTCAAGTAGAAGCACAATGTACATGAGTATCTGAGAGTCCTCACCAACTCAATCTACTAAAAATATATGCAACAAATGTAGCACTAACACACACCATAATAGAAGACTATCATGAGACATGAGACATTGAATAGTTCATTCCTTAGATTCATCAACTAAGGTGAAGAGATGAGTAATATTTGTTAAGAAGGAAAACACAAACCATCTCCATCTTAGTGCAATCATAAAATCCATACAACACTCATTTCTTCATGTTAGGATAAATTACTATATTCAGTTACTCATTACAACTTCATAAGAAAAAATGAGAAATCAATCACATTTACCACAAAGCCTACTTATTCAATTTTCAACAACACAAGGAGATAGAGGGAGATAACAATAGCTAATCCACATAAGGTTTCATTCCTTTTTACTAATAAATCACATTATATAAGGAGGAGAGAAGAATACATTTATTAACCAATGATGGTAGATTCAATTCTCAACTCAAATGTTACAACATTTATCACAATGCAAACCTAGGCATGTGTTTCTTTTCCCAACATAAAGAGGAAGAATAAACATCACATTGTCTATCTATCAATCTCATCGATTATTTCAATATCACTAAGAGAATTAGGAAGAGATAAAGAGGATACTTTCATAACCATACTCAAGAGAAGGAAATCATTTCATACTATCATTCCATCATGGACATAAGACTAAGGACTATTGTTTCATTACTAGTAACAATTAACAAGACATGAGTCATTCAATTATCAAGCATAAATGCTTCTATTAAGAAAAGAGAGGTGTAAAGATAACATACACATCACAAAGACTTAATCAATCTTTATTCCATCTACTTTTCAAAATGCAATAATATAGAAAAGAGCACAAGGATTACACCATACATGCATTCACCATGAATCATTCCTTCTTCCACCATCATGCATGGGAGACATAATACTAGGAGAGATAGTGGTCATTAGGACTCAAATCCAATCATCTCACACAAAGCATTAAAAATATGTACCCAACTTTTTTCAATTCCATAAGCAAAGATGTGAACAAATGAGAACAATATCTATCATTTTCTAACATCATAGCTTAGAATAAAACCTTTGTTCAATTTGTTAATTAATCCAATTAATTCCTCCACCAATACACATAATGCTTATAAAGGAAAGAATGACCAGACTAAGAAATGTTCCAAACATTGCAAACATATTCTAAAATCCTTCCCAACACCCAAAATAGAGTTAAAGCATATCTTGAGATTTACATCAATGTAGAGAAAATTGTCTCAACACATATTGAGGTAGTAATTTCACATCAAAGTTTTATAGAATACTATGCCTAACATGAACATTAGAAATCTATTATAGAAATTGATCATAGAAAGAAGAAGCCAAGATTTTAGAAACCAATCCCAGATAATTCCATGCTCATGATGCTTCCATGATAGGTTGGATGCCTTTGCAATCCTTAGATGCCTCCACAACTACCTAAACACTATGACAAATCTAATAAAAATCACAAAAACATGTTTTCTCAAGATGAAATTTTACACATGGGTGTTTAAAATGTTTCCATAGCTTCCCAAAATGTAACACAACAATTATGAGTTCTCTATGGTAAAAGAGAACCACTAATATGATAAAGGGACCTATTAATGCATATTTTTCCAAAGCTCTAATTCATTCAAGAATGACCTAAAACCTACAAATAAGGTTTAAAAATGATAGAGATTTCCTATGAACATGGATTATAGCATGTTTAATTATAAATTCAATAGCCAACAAGGCCCATCACTCAAAATTACAAAATGACAACTTTCAAATTAAATATTATTTTCGCTCTTTTAAGAAAATTTCAATATATATAGAATGAATCTATTTTCAATGTAAATTCACTCAAAACAATATTATAATGGTGATTGATAACTCAAAGCATCAATCCTCAGTACACAGTTTGGATCCATAAGACTAATAATTACCACTTTAGAATTTTGCTCAACTAGATAGGATGCACAAATAATCAAGTAAAAGCTAGGAACTCTATCAAGTTCCAAGTGATATTTCCATGGCTTTGATGAGATCCTCATAGCTCCTAATTTTTAAACCAATGGAGGGAAATTCTACCACTTTCCTATGTGGACCTAAGGATTCACTCCCACCTTACTTAGGAGGTAGGCAACATGGATAATATACACAGACATAACACTCAAAGGAAACAAACAAACAAACACACACCTAGTTATGGTTTTCTCAACACACAAGGAATCACATATGATTCCAAGAAGAAGGATGACAATAGTATTCTAAGGCTTGCATGGAATGGTCATCCACCTTGGCACTTCAATATCCCAAGGGTGAGTCAAGAGACACAAGTCACAGGTAATAGGCCTAACACCTTGGCATTAGAATATCTAGGATGGGTAAAAAGAGAGAATTCTACCTTGGTACTTTACCATCTAATATGAGCAATTAGTAAACACTCCACCTTATGAGTACTATCCAATCTTAGATAATTTAAGGAGCCCAATTCTTAAATTGGCTCTTGGGAAGGTTTAGGGAATACACATATAAGCCTATAGAAATCACTTGTGTACAAGATTTTTTGTTCCCCAAATAATTAGGATGTACCTACAAAGTAGTTTCATTCCCAACAAATTCAATTTCAAAAATAATCATTTCCCATAATTCATAAAAGTTCATAAAACACACCAAGCCTCCATTAATAGAGTTCCTCAAGTTTTTGAACAAAAGATTAGAAAGTACATAGAAGCTTCAATATTCAAGGCAAGCAATGCATATTCATTCTCATTCTAAAACCATAAAAACTATCATTTTAAACATTCAAAGGAAAATAAATTTTTAAGTTTGAATCCAATGGGTATGAAGAACACACAACAACCTATGCAATAACTCCTCAAATCCTTCCAAAAAATCAAACCACCATAATTCCCCCATTCCCCCCATCACCCCCCTCTCGCCCACACACACAAATTTCTTCTCAGGCTCAAGAATAATCCAATGATTTCAATTAAATTCTCCACAAGCTCTCAAATAAAAAAAATGCATGATCCCCTAATGAATCCCTTTTTTCAAGTATATAAGTAAACTTTTTCCCTAACCTTTCTCCCAATAATAACCTCTTTGCATTCACACTCAACAAAGGTAATAAGTTACAAATCTAATTTCCAAAATCAAATATTATCACTTACAACTTTCTCTACAAGTCACAAATCACTCTTTTTAATAATTCAAAATCACTTTATATATGCAACCCCTAGGTTATTTTGCCATAATATAATGAAATTGACCTTTTTCAACACTTATATAATTACCTTTTCAATTCCATCCAACCCCTTTACTTTTCAAGTGGATTTTAACATTTCTAAAGCACTTAATCAAGTCCCACACACAAGAAAATCCTTTATGCATATTAGGAAATCAGTTAAAACATTTAGCAGACACAATTTATTGATTTCCTCACAAAAGGGTCGAATCATGCATGATTTATATGGATGGGTTTCACATGTAACATCTCATTATCCCATCATGAAGTAAGATAGATATACTTAAACAAATCTATGTTACTTATCCATTATCAACCACTATTGGTTTTCACCTATAATCATATGCACTCAAATACACATCAAGCCTATATAGCATAGATAGACAAAGCACAATATAAATCTAACACACACAAACATACTCACTTAAGGCACATATATCTCATAGAATATCATAACATAAAAATCATATTACTATATTGATTCTCTACTCAAATGCATAATCAAAACAACATAAGCAACATGATCAAATCACATATAATGATTATTAATTAACAATATTAAATCATTAAAATGAAATTAGCTAAAATCTCATAATCATAATAGAGACTATCAAATTGAAAGGGTCAACATAGTTTAAGTGCATAATAATCTCATATGTCTCATATAGTCATATATGTGTGTTGACATAGAATGTGATCATAATAGGTTGCAAATATCATAAATCGTGATAATAAACATATCTTCTAGTCATTGTTATCATAATTATGACACAACCCAAAGAACCAAACATAGATAATTTATTTGTCAAAAATGTCCTAAAAACATGCTACAACATGAGTACCATAGAGCCTTAGGGTAAAATGTAAGCAACATGAAACTTGTTGTCTTACAAAGGATGGGGATGGTCCACTATTTTTAGATCCAAATCTTCAATTACTTTGCAAGAAATTAGATTTGGTTAAGAGCATGAATCGAATAAACTATTAAACTTCTTACCTTTTTCTTGAAGATTTACGTGGAATAACTTGGAAAGCTCATCTTCCTCTAAATTCTTCTCTCACCGAAACAACTCCCTTATTTAGCATGGCACAATAAATGTGATCATCCTTGAACATGTTTGCCAAAATAATATTTTTATCTTTCCCCTTATTCAACCAAGAAGGTGTTAATTCAGGGTGCAAATACAATATTTATCTTCTTCATCAATGCAATTTGCTCTTTTCCTTTGCCATGGAATCACAACTCTTCTTGCCTTTTCGCTCTAATTTTTTATTGCCACCATTTTGTTTCTTGTTACCCTTGTTTCAAGAAAAAGGAACTCCCTTCTTTTCCAACTCAAGATAGTGTGCTTAGGCACACACCTCATCAGTATTTTGGGGTTTGGCCATGAGGATTGACCTTTGTAGATGGTCAAACAAACCTCCCACATACTTGATCAACATATCATGCTCCATGATGCCCTTCTCAAGATGAACTACTATTTTTTTGAATTCACTCATGTATGCTTAAACACTTTCCCATTTTTCTTGCTTCAAATGATGTCATTGCATCACTCAGTCTTCTTCATGGCAAATGGGGTAAATTTTCTTCTAGAACAATTCCTTAAAATCACTCTAGAATTAGATATTAGTGCACTCATCAAGATTTAAAAGGAGTAAACATAGCTCTCATACCATGCTCATGAGAGCATGCCCAACGAGCTTCATCCTCGCAAAAGAAATAAGTTGTTGTGGAGAAAGATGGTGTAAACTAAAATACACTTCTATTTGGGACATCCATGTCCAATTTCTTTGCACTTATTTCCCCATCATATAGTTGAATGTCTATTTTGGCCTCATGTTTAAAGAATTTATCATACTTTACAGTGTCTTCTTGCTCAACATCCACTTTTCTAACTTCTTCATCTCAGTGCACCTTATTACCATCCATTCTTTCTATTAAGGCAAGCATCACACTTTGCGTCCTATCAAGCTTCCCTTTAGCCACCAAAATCATGATTTCATCTTCTTCCAATCTTATAAATCTTACTTCTCCATCTTCTTTTAGCATACTCACTATCCTCGCCCTTCTCAACCACTCTCTTGACTCTATCTTAGGCTCAAATGATAATAGATGTCCTTTTCCACTTGATCTCATGGATGGCATATGCCTGCAATCAAGCAATAACAAAATATCTCAAAGGTGTAATTGCTCTAATACAAATTTAATCCATAAACTAGGAGGATATTCTTCACACAAGTTCATAAAAATGGATTATTGTATGCAAGACCTCTTAATACACTTTGTCAACTACTCTTATCATCTAAAATGGCTTATAAATAACAAAAGGTATGAAAATCACACAAAATAGAGATCCAAACACCCACAAATGTAAAATTAAACATATAAACAAGCTCAAAATATAGAAACACACATTTATATGGAGAAAAAATACTCTGGGTCAAAATATCCAATCTAGGAGGTAATTACTTCTTGTTCCACTATGTAATAAGAAAGTACAATGAGTTTACAAAGACCGACTCAGCCTTAACAAGATCTAGCACCATTGATGAGCTCTACAATACTCAATTTCACACTCCCCTATTACAAACAAACTTCAAATTCACATACCTCCCATAATGGCTCTACAAACCATTCATAAGAATGTTCTCTCATCTCCCAAACATCTAGAAGGTTTATAACAACTTCATAATTTCCATGCCAACAAATGGAAGAATAATACCTAAAAGGACCAGAAATGCTCCAAAACTCTTCATTTTCTAGCTCACAACCTGTATTTAGGTCCATTCACCCTTTATTAGTTATATGTTCACTAGGGTGTATGGTGATCACTAGGGAAAACTCTTGATCCAACCATTTTCACTTGCATCTTTCGAAGGCCATAAATTTTGCATCCAAAAACAAAATTAGGTGCCATTTTTAAAAATTGCATCTTTTTTAGGGCTAATCAAATATACAATCAAATCCAAATTTTGATTCCATTTACCCATTCACTTTGCCCCTATAACATGATTTCATTTATGAGGCCTCAAATAAACCAAATTAAACTCAAAAGTTGCCTCATTTGCCAACAAATATTCTAAGATGTTTTATAACATCCCAAAACATCCATAAGCATGAAACAAATAGACCACTATCCATAAACATCTTTGTACATTGAGTTGATGATCAACTCTGCCATTAGACTCCTTGGCAACATGTTGTGAGTTGGAATGACATGTCCAAATGTCAACTACATCCAAATTTTTAGATTAATCATGCATATAATTGTTTGTCTAGAAAGTTGTGTTGACACTTATGAAAAAAAGTTAAAAAGAAAGATTATACCTTTGAGATATTGCATAATACTTTAGCATATGACTTTTTAACTTATCCTTTGCCAAATGGATTTGTAGCACCTTGTTTTACACAATATGATGGTAGAGGTGACCTATTTCTCTATATAAGGACCTTCCAAACCATATGCTTAAGCTATTTTCACAAATATAAGTTCTTGCTAGATTGTTTGAAACAAGCTTGAGTGGTCATGCATTCACATGCTTTTATTCACTGCCGAACATGCTTCTATCACTTCTTGTATGGATTTGACTAGTGCTTTCATGAAAATTTTCATTGTAATATTGAGCCCAAGACAAGTGTTTCTAAATGAAGCAATGCAAGCAAGAAGAATAAGAGTAAGTTAAGGTTTCTATGTTGATATTTCAAGCTTTGTTTACTAACATGAGTTTCACATTAAAGGATGCTAAGATTGAAATTTTATTGATTGATGGTTTACTTCCTCATATCAATGACAATTGTTTTGCAAGCTTTATCATTCATTTTTAGATTTATGTGTCAATGTGTGCAAATGTGGGCACCTGCACTTTCTTGGAAGATCATTCCTTATATGATTGTGTTTCTAGCACTTCTAGTCATTCCCATGAGGTATCACCAATGTCGTATTTGGAAAATAGGGGCAATGAGTATGCATCTATTGCCATACTTATAGTGAGAATCATAATAGACACATCAAACCAAAGAAATTCAAAGAGTTCACTAGATTAGAGGAAACTCCACATGACATATTGGAACAACTTTTATAATACAAGCTTATTACTTTACCTCATGTTAAGCCAAGGAATACATTGTCTAAGCTTGCACCACACAAGGTTAAGCATTTTTGTGCTTATTGTATGTACTTAAATGTGATATGTAAGAAAAGAATTCAAACTATAAAATCTAAACCCTATTTCACACCTAAATACAACCTCAAGTTAAAGCATAGAGAACTTGCATATAAAAGGATTAAAGAAACTAGAAATCTCTCACCCACAAGCCCTTTATTGTACCAATGGTGGTTGTGCTCAAAGTGGATTTTGTTTTGAGAGATGGATGTTATGTGCTTACAATGACATCATAACATTACATTCAAGGTTGTTCTTGAAAATGGCTTATGGAAGGGTCCATTTATAGATTTTGAATGAGGAGGATCAATGGATAAGATTGATTTGGAAGATCAATGGCTAGGGATGAATGAGAGGTGAGGATGCATGAGAAGCCTCCAAGTGTCACCTTATGTTTGTTGCACATGAGGAGATCCATGCTTCAAGAGATTTGGATGGTGGAGATTTTCTAGATTGAATGGATAGATAAGATTTGATGAGAGGATTTTATGGAGCCTTGTGCATGCATGGAGACATGTGCAACCTCGAGCCACATGTGCAAGGTTGACTTGGCTAATGATTAGGATTGTGTAAGTGATTAATTAGTTAAATAAACATGATTTGTTTGTCTGACTAATGATGAAGGAAAATAGATCAATTAAATAAATATTGCCTATTTATTTAATTTTTGGAGGAATGGACATAGGATGGTTAATTTAATTAAATAAATGTTGATTTATTTAATCAAAGGTTGGGACATTAGAAAAAGTATTGAAATGATAAATTAAGTAAATAAATAGATGGGATTTATTAATTAAATATCTAGAGTTATTTAATTAATATTAGAAGAATGATTGAATTGATGCTAGAAGGAGAGACATGAGATGAAATCTAGTGATGGTGGGACATGGTCAAATTTAGGTGTCTACACTTATCATCGCCTACATGAATATTATAGAAATAGTTGCATTGTATTTCAACATAAAATTCAAGATCTTCTAGATGAAGTGATGATACAAGTTGAGGCAAGTCATATGGAATATAATGATGAGGATTATTCTAGTGATGATTACATGGATCATAAGGTACCACTTGTTGAGAAACCAAATCAAATACATTAAATAGATCCTAAACTGGTCCCTTCATAACATATATCACATTTGACATCCTTACACCATAATTTTGTTCATGGAGGCACACTTTATGATGACATGGATAGTTCCTCAAGGGGAATGTATTATAGTGAATCATTTCCAAATACTATTGAGATAGATCCACCTGATGGTGGGAACTTCATTGGTTTAATCTCTTCTCCTATCTCCTTAATTATATGTTTCATGTTGTAATTTTATACCATATTTGTCTCCATGATTTTGACTTAATCTTGTCACTTAGGTGTAAAGTTGTTGTTTGTTCTTGTGGGATACATAAACCCATGGTTTCTCCAAAGTGGGAGTATCTTTCATCTTCTATTTTCACACACACATACACACATTGGTCACCCAAAGGTAAGTATCTCAGGTATGCATCTTAGATTTCCTAATTATATTTCACATTTATTTTGACCACTTTATCATGCTCATGCTTCCTATTCAAATATATAATGCTTATGCTTACCTTAAATACACTCATTATCATGCCTATGATAGTTTCAATACTCAATTATTATTATCATTCTTACATCTTATGTCATCATGCTTATGCTTACATACTTACATATTTATGATCGTATCTTATGGTGATTACATGTTGATTTAGTGCTTCCAATGCTCATATCTTGTGATATTTAATATGTACACCTATGCTTATCATGCTTATCTATTATGATCTTATGACCATGCTACATGTAAATGCTTATCATATGATTCCTAAGAACTTACAATGTTTACATCTTATGAATCTTACATGCTTATATGGTTTATTACATGTTTTCCATGCTTACATGCTCTTATTTTATCATGGTAACATGTTTTTTATGATTATCATTTTATCTTGCTATATTTTTGTCACGTGATGTATCTATGCCACTTTTTACATGCTCCTTGGTTTTCCATGATCACATATTTTTCTTCTTTCTTCCAATTCCTTGCATCCTTTGTATGCAACCAACTGCAGGGACATATTACATTATTGATATATTTTCATGATTATGGTTACAGTGGATCTCCAAGGGTCCTACATCACATGCTCATGGTTATGGTGGCTCAAGAGGGGTCCTACATTGAACTTGCTTTCCTATAGTGGCTCTCCATGGGTCCTACATCGCACATTCATGGAACCTTATAGTGGCTCAAGTGGGGTTCTGCATCAGGTTTGTTTGGTTTCAATGACTTGTTGGAAGTCCCACACCATCTTTTACCATTTGGATCATAGTTACAATGGTCTATTGAGAGACGTTACACCTTTTTTTATTATCATTACATGCTTCATGCCACCTTTGTTTTTTCCTTTTTGATCATTGACATTAGTTGAGCAATTATTATTTATGCTTATTTTAAATGAATGTTAGATGCTACTCATTAGAACTTTCATTTTTGTGCTTGTAAGTATTCAAATGAAGTGTTGATTCTACGAAGTGCATAAAGAATCGTCATCTATATCTTTTCATGAGTGTCTTAAGTATTTACTTTCATGTTGACTACTTGTTTTACCTTTACATACATCTTCATATTAGTTCACATGCAAGTCAAAGTGGGGGCAAAATATAATGGTAAAAATTCTATACCCCACACTTTTCCCATTCATTTTGGGCTCACTTTGACCTAGTTGTCCTTTGTGCAATAGCTAGCATACAAGTGGTGTATTTTATGTAAAAGTTGGCAAATTACCTAAGCCTTGATTAATCTTGACTTCCCACATTCCAAGAATTTAGACTTGTCCTATAGATTACTCTTTCCCCACCTTAGATCAATTCCATGATGCAAAATTGACCCCCACATTTTTAAATTCAAAATTTAAAAATGGGCATGTGTTATCTCCTTCCAACTAGTCATTATATGTTGCATTAAGCACAAAATATTTCAAATTGTACTATGAGGTGTTGTATAAAAGGACAAACCCTAATTCATTATGATAATCTAACATGAATCTAGGATGCCCTTACTATAGTAGCTTTGAGACATCATTGCATCATCATTATTAGAGCATTTCACTAACACTTAGCATCGACATGACATTATCAATTACACATTAATAGCCATATTACATGATTGCTTGACGTGTTTGATTGTATTTCCAAAGCTATTAAACTAGTCTATCTATGGGATTGACCAAGGGTGAAGATCCTTGTCTAGAAAGGTCCTTAAAGGTGTTTGTCATCACTGCTTTTCTTGCAAGTTCAAATATCGTAAGGCGAGGTACACTAATTTTTAGACAATAAAATATTATAGATCAATTTTGTGCTTAGAAGGTTGATTTTGCAAACAAAGATCCATTTTCATGTTACACTTTTAACCTAAATTGATTCCTTAGAACACAATCAATTTAGAGATTTAAACAATCAATTTTTAAGACTAGAGGCATTCATGTAACACATTTCAAAGTTCTAAAATAGTATCAAATTATTTTGCACCATCTATCATGTCACATCAACATCAATCTAAAGCTAAATACCTTATTTACTTATTAATTTAAATTCTACATATTTATTATCATATTTACTTATCAATTATCAATCTCATCTCTATATCCTAAAATAATTTTGTTTATCATTAAAATTTAATTAAGTTATCTTGAAACATTTATGTAAAGTGTGTTATTTCTCCTTACACGACCCATGTATTCTCTCCCTAATTATTAACAAATTAATAAAAAATAGATAGATAATGAAGAGTTCTCTTCACTATTAGTCCCTATCCCAACAAGGATCTATAAAAATCAATAAGCAACTATTACATTTTTGTATACAAAAAAATTATTCAAACTACCTTATATTTTCCTAAAATACTCGCCTAAATTTTTTATGTTTGTCTAAAGTTTCATATTTAATTTTTTGACATGACAGGTAGTTTGTATTCTATTGCTCATAGTAAAAACATTTATTATGACCATTAATTCAAGGCATTTATTGTGGATTTGAAGTTATAGCTCTCTTATATAAAAGACTGATATTTTTGTCATCTAAACTCATTTCATTTGACAATTTTCATATAGCTTATTATCAATAAATTTGACTAAAAAATTACACAATTAAATCCCAATAAAACATCATAATTTACATATAATTTATTGCTTTAATTTAACTTTATATTCTAAACATTTATTACAAATTGAACAATCAAAACATAACAAAATAATATTTCAACACAAAAATAATATAAAAATTCCTTCAACGACAAATAATAACATCACAATACAATTATTACCAAACCCTAATTATATTGCCAACTGTTGTTAAAATGCTAAGCCTTATCAACAAAAATATAGGTACACTAAGGAGAGGAACTTAATCCATAGGGAAAGCAATGGATAAGGATAAGATAATTTGATGTCGATTTATGGTGTGTGAAGGAATGATGTCGTGTGCTCACTTCATGTTCCTAATTCCTAATATCATATATTATTTTCATTTCTTAGCGTGTTGTTCTCCCCACTTAAAAGGGGGAGGATAATTGGATTTGTTAATTTTAATAATCATAAGCTTACTGGACTTAACATACATCACTAAGTGGACATACAATCATGTCTTCCAATTAGACTTGTGACACTAGACCACCAATGGCATGATTAGGTGAGTTTTTTTTCCATTGAGTGGCTAACTTTGGATTCTTGTTGTCTTTAGGGTGGTGAGCCAACGTAGGTCCTCTTGAAAAAGAAGTGCTAAGTAGTGTTAATCTAAGGGGTGGTTGTCTTTCCCATCAAAACATGGGACCATGTGAGTGAGGAAAATGAGTGCTTTGGTTAAAGCATGTAAGTACTACAAAATATGTTTAGTGGAAGTGGGACCCCTAAGCAAAGGGACAAAATTGTCAACTATCTTGTTCAAGGAAGTATTGACCTTTTTGGAGCAATGTGTGCTCATGCTAGGGAGTTGGAACCTTGGAAGAATACAAAACAATGGCATTTCTAGTATGTTTGTATGCTTTTCCCTCATAACCAGCATTTTTTTGGCGATCACATCATCCTCATAAAACAAATTGCATTAAATAAATGTAGGTCAATGGCTTTTATATGCGAAAAGGAAAGTATAAAATCAGATTAATTTAGATTAATTTGATTAGAAAGGAGTAGTTGAGAATTGAAAATATAAAGTTTATTAATTGAGATGTGTATAATGTAAATAAAAAATAAATGTATTTAGTTTGATAATTGATGAATATATATAATTGATGGATACATAAAAATAAAGAAGATTGAGATTTAGTGAGTTTTGAAATAAAAAGTAATCAATATTAAAGTGTAATTGTTTTAAAATCATTACTCTTTGTTGGTTTTATATAAGGATGAATTTGATTGTCAAGAACAAATTTGTGATTGTAAACTTGTTATATACCTTCAAACTCAACCTATGAAATTTAGAAGTTGATTTTCCTCACTTTATTCGAGGTACCTTGATTTCTTTGATATTTCTTAGTATTTGCAGGGGTTGATAGTATTGATAAAGACCTTTGCTAGGTTGTTGTATGAATGAATTGTGAGGGCTTTGTGCCTTGATCAACCCCTTGAGAATAGACAAAATTGAAGACAATACTCTTCAATCATGCAAATGCTCCTAGAATGATTGTGCAATGCTAGATTCTTTTTAGAGTATCAATTGAAATGTGTATGTGTGAATGGTTTCTTTTTTTCTCCAACTATCTCATGATGATTAAAGTGAATGCATTGAATTTCTTTAAATACAAGGACAATAATATATCACATAAACTTATGTTTAATTGGCTCTAGGCAAAAAGGGTAAAAGTGGGAAGTTGATCAAAATTTAAATTTTTAATTTTTAATTAGGCCAAGATGTATCAGTGACTACAAGGATAACCTCATGATCACAAACTAGTCCCAAGACAAAAAAAAATGGGCTAGATTATAGTGGATAACATGTGCGTATAAATAAATGCGAGCATGGGAGTAATAAATAACTGGATTAGGGCAACATATAAGAATGTGTAAACATAAAAAAGGGATAAGTATAGGTGTATAGAAATATATGCAATAAGATAGGTGGATAACATAAAATAAGAGACTTCACTTTATACAAAATTATACCATTTGTCAATATACTTGTATATCAAAACATTCCCTTCAAAATAAATACAAATTTAAATAAAAAATAACTTAATTATGAAAATTTCACCATTAAAATATACTACTTATTTCAGCCAAACCTAATTCAACTTTTATGAACTCCTTGTATGAATCATTTGCATGCCACACCCAAATGTATACCCTTGATTGATCTATGTAGCTTGTATTGATTTTTTTTTAAATAATTGAAGAAGCCAAATGATTAACAAAACATTAAGAGTAACAACTAAAATAAGAACCCAATTCAAAAGTAGGAGTCATGGCCTTATGAAGGAAATACTTAATAAAATATAATAGAAACAAAAAGCTAGAAATACTAGTTGGTTCCAAGTTACTCCTCAATAATCAAGGTGCCATTGTTTTTTATTATGGTAAACACTTTTGATTGGAGATATGAACTAGAAGTACAAAGGAGGGGACACACCCAAACAAAGGAATAATAGGAACAACCAATGATGACTAAACAACACCAAGAAACAACCAGGGGTACAACAAAAAATAATAGCAAAAAAACTATTCCCACACATGGGGAAAATAACAAAACTAAGGTAGACCCACCCCATAACATAGGACCACCAATTCAAGGTGGTATGAAACCAAAAATTTTCAAGGAGCTTTGTTTCAAGCTGGCATCCCAAGATTTAACTCGGATAGGTTTCTTATCAATTGGATTCTTGAACTGAAGATCTTGGTTTGAGTTGAGAGGAATGCAACACTTCTTGTCTAAAGACTTCTCTTTTCAACCAGTCCCACCAAAGTCTGTAAGTTTGTCTTGTCTAAGAGAGGGCTATCCATCCTCCCAAACTCCTTTGGGGGTTTGACAGTCTCCTCAAGAGGACCCTGCTAAATAATTTTTCTTTGATTCCTTCCTTTAGAAGCTCCACACACTGTCAAAGCATGTCTCAGCTTGCGAAAATTGATACAAATCCCCTGAGATTCCTCATAAACTATTTGCTACACCTAGTCACCAAGTTTTGATGAAATAATAATTGAAGAGGGGAGCACTTTGTCCACAACAATGTTGCCACAAAATCTAGCAAATAGAAATTGCTTTCTGGATCTAGTCACCTCATCGATCGTAATAAAATCACCCAAAGAAGATGCAATAGTTGTCCAAACTTCCTCATTCAATATTCCAATGGTAATCCAGGGAGTGACCCAAACTGAAACACTTTCAATATGAACTTTTTCTAGGTCCATTGTTAATTTCCATTTTACAAATGTTTTTATATATTAGAAATTATTTTGGTTGACATTCGAATGATGTAGAGAGGAGAGAGACAAACATTCATATTGTCAATGTTCATAGTCAATACCTTGTATTTGTCTTGCCAACTTAGCATTAGAATGAGAGTTGCTTGAAAAAGTCTAGAGAGATTAGTCGTATGTAATAGCATATAAGAGTAAAGTCTTTCTATTGATAAAATCTATGCTTATAATACGAACTTTTCTAGGTCCATTGTTGATTTCCATTTTACGAATGTTTTTATATATTAGAAATTATTTTGGTTGACATTCGAATGCTCTTGAGAGGAGAGAGACAAACATTCATATTGTCAATGTTCATAGTGAATACCTTGTATTTGTCTTGCCAACTTAGCATTCGAATGAGGGTTGCTTGAAAAAGTCTAGAGAGATTAGTCGTATGTAATAGCATATAAGAGTAAAGTCTTTCTATTGATAAAATCTATGCTTATAATAGTAGTACGTAAGGCATCTATACTTGTCCACAACACTAACATTTTTTTAATCGGGAAAAGCATGATGATAATTAAAAAAACATTAGTTAGACATATGGTGTTGTAAATTTACTTAGAATATATTTAGGAATAGATTCGAACCATTTTATCGTGCAAAATTCTTGGATTACCTCATTAAAAAATATAGATTTTGTGGGTAAAGAATAACTAAGTTTATCAATTTATTTATCATATATTATATTATAGTGTAGATGATAATAAATAACTTCTATAAAATATTTAAGGATAAATCAAATATAATTTAAAAATTTTAGGTATATAAGAGAGTTAAGTTTGATAGATTGGTTGAAAATAAAAGATTATAAATGAACATATACTAGTATATATATTTTAAATACATCTATTTAAAAAATGTTGAGAGATATTAATCTTAAATTATTTTATTTACTTAAGAATTATTTTATTTACTAAAGAGTTATTTTATTTTATTTAATTACTTCAGAGTTATTTATTTTACTTTAGAATTATTTAAGAATTATTTTATTTTTATTTACTTTTAAGAGTTATTTTATAGTTTTAGTTTTTAAATATATGTTTGTTGTGTTTTGGTTTTTACGTACACAGTCACGACATGATGCTTTGTGCCTTACTACCATTATAGAATGCCTCTCAACGTAATAAAAAATAGAAATGAGATGCATTAGGGTGGTCTAGTTTGAAATTGGATCATTGTTGATTTTGGTTAATATCTTGTTGTGAGAAAGAGAAATTGGAACATGACATTATATTTAAAGCCAAAATGTTGAGATGACTAAAATGTCAGATTTTGAGAGTTTGGGATGTGATCACATCAGTTACCCTATCTAGTGGTGTGATTCTATCCTAGGCAGAATTGAGCCTTCAGTACTGTTGATAATTGTTTTGAGACAGTCATAACAATTAGTTAAAATTCACATAAAATGAACCAAAACTGACTTGAAAGATATGAAGAAATCGGTTAAGATTCGCTTAATCCCAAGTTTAATATGGTCAGGTCTTGACCTGTTGGGCAAATTCAGTTGGTCGATGTGAAGCTGTAATGTTCAAGGGGCCTTACATAGTTTAGGGTTTCTTGTTGGTTAACTGGGCTCAAACTATGCAAAAGGTCATAAATATTAGCATATTGTTCATTCCTTTCTTGCATAAAAGTGTTACTGTGTTTACAAAGCTTTAAATGATTTATATTATAGCAAGCTTTCTTCTCATTAATAGTATGAGAAACTGTCTACTTTCAACTCAGTTATACATGTTTTTCCAAATATGAGACAAATTTCCTTAGAATTTCTACGTTTTAAGCTAAGTACTTTCAGATGGGTTGGGAAAAGTTAGAAAGATCTAATCTAAACTTCATTCATTCTACCAAAGGATCTAATTGTTCTATTATGCACTGTATAAGTATTGCAGCAAATTGATCAAATCCATAGACAAAACCCTAAGTGTAAGTTCTAAGCATTTTCACAAACATACACTTAAAATTGCAAGCTCTAAGAGAAAATGTTTCAAACACAATGAAGAGCAAGAAAACACTCAGAAGATAGATGCAGAATTCCAGATTCAGTTGTATTAGAAATAGATAGCCATATATGATTTACAATGTCTGAATGACTCTTAGCTTCATTGATCAAACTACAAAAAACTTACAAGCTTTACAGATACAGCAAGGAGGCAGGATGTTCCACGTGCTCCTTGTTGCAGACACAGGCAACCTCCTTCTTCTATTTCTAAACTAAGAGGTCCCTCTATTCTAAATGCTGAGATAAATTACAACTGCTAGCTATTCTCTAAAATTTCCTATGTAGCCCCTGTGTAAAGTTTTACAGTGTATAGAGGCACAATATATAGACTTTGATTGTCCTCAATACAGCTCAAAACCTCAGTTAAGCACTTGTTCAAACCTCTGGTTATAGTAATAAATGTTGGAGAACTAGTCTCCCAAAATATCTCTGAGCATACATCAAATCTGGGCGAAATATGCCCTTCTGGAAATCCTAGAAGCTTAATATTAACTTCTGTTGTCTGCTGCAATAATGTCTTCATCTGCATTTTGTCCTCATCAATGAAGACCCTTGACTTCCTCACCCTTCATCCTTATCTTCCTCTGCTCCTAAGATCGGATCTCCCCTCTATGGCACCATTGTCATCAAGTTTCAGCCCCTTCCTCAACTGCAAACTTGCAAAAACAGATAAGCAATAAGTATCATCATTTAATAAACTTGCAGGAAGAAAAACAACTACCAAATCTAGTCGTGACTGTGTGAACGCATCAATTGGGCCCTGAATCCGTGAAAATCGCGTCCAAAATGCATATTCAACGCTAAACTAGGCGGGTCAACCATTGTTGACCAGAAACATGCATTTCGTGCCCTAAATCAGCCTCAAAATTTCACCACTTCTCTTTCCCGCTCATTTCCTTGTTCAAATCTTTGTATATCTCGATATACAAGTTGGACGTGACGCCCCCGTTAAATCAGATTTTAATCTTCCTTTAGTTACACGATTTGTATGAGCGCAATGTATATCGGCTTGTATATAAGACCGTACAAGCGCAAAATATACAAGCACTTATCTTCAATTTATAACTTTTCAAATCCGCCATATAAAGCAATGCATAAAGCATTACATACAACCCTCGGGCCTCTCGCCGTTATAAACAGCAACCTATAACCTATCGAATCCGTAATGTATCTCTTGATATGCAACTCGGACGTGATACATAGGATAAATCTGATTTCAGATTCATTTGGATTCTAGCTTGTATGTGTAAGGTGTAATGTATGTTTCGAAATATACAAGCTGGAATTTATACAACGAATTAACATTGTTTGATAACTCCTTTAAGTCCGCATTGTATATAGCGCTTGTATATTGTACTTGTATCTTTCGATATACATTGCGCTTGACACAAGCATTAAATCAGTTTTGATTTTCTCTTTGATTCTGCTTTGTATAAGCGCAATGTATATCAGCTTGTATATAAGAATATACAAGCCCGATATACATTGAATTAACTCTGCTTCATGAAATTTAGGTTCCGGGCAATGTATCTCCGCTTTGTATGTTTCGGAATGTATGTACATCAAAACATACATACAAGTCAAAACATACAAAGACTTAATTCAAATTTATAAATGCCTCGGGTCTGCCCGATGTATAAAACACTTGTATCTCGCCAATATACAAGCCAAAAACATACAAGGACTTAAGCTATTTTAATAGACTTTTTGGGTCCAGCGCTTGTTCATTACGAGCCTTGTATCTTTTAACTTGTATGTTTCGCTTGTATGTAAAAACATACAAGCGCCAAATATACAACCATTTAACTCTTCTTCACGATGCTTTCGGGTCCACCTTGTATGTATACATAACATATTAGCAAATGCATGTAAAAAAGAACATACAAACAACTTTGTATGTAAACCCGATATACAAGACCCATTTCGCGACTTTGTATGTGAGCGACATACAAGAGACTTTGTATATGCATGACGTGATATACAAACTATTTTGTATGTGCAACATACAACGGCCTAACATACAAAATCAAATGCATATGCAACCCAATTGCAAAAGGCAAATGCGACTAAGTACAAAAACAAAACCCTTTGCATATACAAACGACCCTGTATATGCAAAGCGATATACAAACCTGAATGTACATTTTACCAAAATGATCATAACTTGCAAAATATGACAAATTTTAAGATGGTTCAAAAAGCAACCCTAGCTCATTTTTCGCAAGGAATCCAACCATATCATGCCCTGCTACTGAAAATGCATTTTTTCTCTATTTTTATCAAAGTTTGCAATTTTAACCCTCTTTTCCCTTTACCACCAAACAGACCCATAGAAACAAAACAGTAGCAAAAAAAATGCAAAGCCACAGCAGCAAAAAAAATGCAAAGCCACAGCAGGGGACCTCATTTTGCTAAGGAGTAAAATGGGGTGTGTTGTGAACATCACAACAAGTACTTGCAAATGTGTTCACCTAATGTATATCTAAAGTAAGGAAATTTGAATGGTTCTAAGGAGTGTTGTTGGATCCTTCTACTCAAGGACTAAAGTTTAGGAGTTCCTTGCACCTTAGTTAGGCTCAAGAGATTGAGTTATTAGTGATAAAATAAAGTGTAAGAATGTAGTTAATTGCTAATGCAAGTAGAGTAATCATGAAAAGGAACCTACAAGTGCCATTAATAAATATGCAAGTGAATTATCTTAGATGTCAACCAATTCTTTGTGATAATTAAAATGATCTAGCACAATTCCTTTAAATATATTCCCTAGACAAACAATTCATTTTTTTGGCATGCATGCCAATGGCTAACAATCATGCTTGAGGCTGTTAGCCTTAAAATGCAAGAAATCTAAAATTTTTAATAGAGGATGAGATCATGTCTACAATCTAGTCCAAAGGATAGAATTGTAGGTGTAATCTAGGCTAGGGCAAGCAATGCTCTAAAAAGTGGATTAAGGGTGTTTTGATTAGAGTGGTATGGCATAAAGTAGTGTTGTATTAGGCCTTGGGTTTGTGATTGTGCCAAAAGAGCCCAAAAGTGTGTTAGAATCATTCATTAAAGTTGTCTACTCAAAGTGGCATAAGAGAGAAAAACATAAGGGTATGCACTTTGCTCCTCTACATTTTGTCCCCACTTGGTTGTGCATGCACATCTAAATGTGATGCATTCCAAAATAGAAACTAATGAAATAATAATGACATAAATAATATGAATCTTCTAAAAACTAAGTCGCTAGAACATGTGTGTATTCCTATCCTATGAAAACTACAAATGAACTAAAAATGAAATCAATAATAATATGTGCCCTTGAATTATGTCTACTATGAATGAGTGTACACAAATCAAGGAGAGAAAAATAAAAATAAATCTATTACTAGAAATTGAGCATGAAAATAATGCATGATGTCTAAATGGAAAACTTAGTAAAGAATGCACATAGATGATGTATACTTACCAATGTGTGTGTGTGATCAATGTGAATGGAGGATGTGATTGAAAATGCATCCTCATGTTATTGCTCCCAATGAGCAAGCATAAAGACATAAAACTTGTAGCAAGCAACACTACCTTGCCCCCCAAGTGGTGAGATTAAGTGAGAAGTATGGGAGAACATGAACCTAGAATAAACTATAATAAGTAACATGTAGTGAAAAGACATGGGAAGAGATTAACTGATAAAGTTAATGAAATCAAGTAGATTTGGATTTATTTCAATAGGATCAAAAGACATGTCATTCAAATCAATGCACCCCATGGAACTATCCTCTATAATAACATGTTACATAGATGATGTTGTATGCTCATGAATATCCTCTACTTGTATGAGTATCATATTTTTATCAATAAGATCTTGAATTTTATGCTTAAGTGTGATACACCTACTCATGGTATGTCTATGTGTTTGATGATAATAACAACAATATCTCTCTTTAAAGTGGAGTGAGACAACTTTAGATGCATCCATTGGCTTAAATAAGGTAATATAACAAGTTTTTGGCATAAAATTTGGTTTAACACTACATGTGGAGGACCCTTTGATTTAATATACTCTCTAAATCCTTTTAGTTGGGTGTGTGCATAATGATGCTCACTATGGTTGACATTAAATCCCCCCTTAGTGCCCCCATTGTCTAAATTTTATGTTAAACACAACTCATGGGAATGAGGAGGAGTACTAGAGACGTTATAATGCACAAGATCATTTCCTAACAAGGAACATTCACATTTACATGCATTAGCACATAACTTGGGAAATGAATTATTAGTATTGTAAAGCACTTTTTCTTTGAATATTGAAACTTTATTTTGACAAATAAACATTGAAGCTCATTGCCTAATAATTTGAATCTCATTTTAGCAACCATAATTTAAAATCTTAGTACATTCTCTTTGATTGTTTCATGTTCTCCTTGTTTATATTGTGCTACTTTGTCAATTGTTATCTTAGGCTCAATGTTGTATTGGAAATGTTCATAAGAACATTTGCTAAATCTCCAAAAGAAGTTTAATCATGAGGTAAAGAATAAAACCAAGCAAGTGCATAATCACTCAAGCTTCATGGAAATAACCTAGCAAGTAATTTGTCTTTATAAAATAAATCTAAACATGTAGTTTTAAAGGACCATATGTAGAGTAATGAATCATCTTTGCCATCATACATTATAAAAGTAGGTTCCATAAATCCTATTGGTATAGGATAAGTTAATATGTCATAGGTCAATGGAATATGTAATATGTCACTAGTGTAATCTTTTTTGGAGATTTTTGCAAATAATTGACACATTTCTCTACATTTTGTAACTTACTCATGATAGTGGCCAATTAGTATGAGAGGTCATGTGATGTAGAGGACATAATGGTATCATCAATAATTTACCCTATATCCATATGTGTGTCCATGTCATGCGTAGGAGTGAAGGAAGATTTAATGGATTGATCATTAATTACTTGAATTCTAGATCCTCACATAGCCTAGTAAAAATTATAAGAGGTTTTTATGAGATTGTTCTTCTTTAGATATGTGTAAGCTAGGAGTTTGTTCGTGTTGATCAATAGAGTATGTAGCTGAGATATCATGATAAGGATGTACATCATAATGATCAAAATATAAATCATTAGAAGGTATAATATGGTCCATGGGAGGGTCATCATAAGTATCTAAGAATGGTGTATCAACATGACACATAGATGAGTCTATAAGATCTCTCAAGGAATGACCACTAAAGGTTGAAAGATTAGAATCACTATACAAACATGCTCTAGGGCCAAAAGTAAATGGATTGAAGTATATGACAAAGCATGGAATGATGCATAAGAACATGAATCAAACCATTGTTTTGCTTCACCAACTAAAGTTTCTCCAAATTTGTATACTAATATACCATCATCATGTATATTATCATAAGATGAAGGGGTGAGTGCAAGCTCACGAGGGTTGAAAATGACACAAAAGGGGCAAATTTTTGCCTAAAGATCAAAGTTAGTTGTTCTTGGGGTAATGATTCAAACACTTTTGGATACAATATGAACATGAAGTAAAAATATGAAATGTAGGATTGTCAATCTAGTTTTTAAATATGTAATTCATTCTAATACCCAAATGATAAAAAAACAATTAAGTAAATGATGTATGAAATTGACCTTTTTTCAACTTTGTCATAGGCAAAAGTGTGCATGTGTATGAATGGCCTAAGGTCTAGTAAATGAAAGTAATTTTTAAAACACTTTGTGGACAAATGCAGTTAATGTTGAGGTTTAAGATATAATTTAATACATACATACATACATACATACAATTTAATAGGATTAAGACGAAAAACTCAAACCCCTCATGTGTGATCACCTAACTTGACCTTACATACATACATACATACATGTGTGTATACACACATATGCATGTGTATATATGTATGTATGTATGTACATACATATACATATATATACATGTATATGTATATACACATGTATATATACATATATACATATATATGTATATATACATATATACATATATGTATATATACGTACATACATACATATATATTGATGCAGGAACTTCCGGAGGTCCGTTGGAGCTGAAATTTGGTGGGCAGATGCGTCTTGAAGAGTTTAATAAAAATCCCACAAAATTGGTAAATTCGGTAGGTCGTCATTTTGACACTTTTTTGGGACCTTATCCGATCATCTAGGGCCTCAAAATGAGGTTTTAATGTTTTTTTTCAGGATTTTCCAAGTTTTTATAATTTATTTTCAAACTTTACTTGCAATTAGATTAGAAAGTTGACGATTAGTCGTCTTTTAGTAAGTTTCAAATATTTGGAAACTTTCATAGTCATACAGATAAGGATGTGAAGTTACCAAAAATGACAATTTTAGAAAGTTGCTAAAATATGCCAAAATGGTAATTTCTATTTTGTATAAACTTGGTATTTTTTTCAGTTGTAGTAGGATGGAATGGAATGGAATGAGAAGGAAGTTGAAAATAGTTCTGATTTTTTTATATTCTCTTGCAATAATAATAATGTTGAATTTTATGTTTTTATATGCATATATGTATATACACATGTATATATACATATACGTGTGTATATACGTACATACACATGTATATATACATATACATATATATATATATACATACATACATACATATATATACACACATATGTATGTATATACACACTATGTATGTATATATACTATCAAGTTAGGTGATCATACATGAGGGGTTTGAGTTTTATATATACATGTATATATGTATATATACATACATACATACCTCCATACATACCTACATATATACATATATCTACATATATACATATGTACATATATACATATATATCTACATATATGTATATGTATATATATCTATATATATGTCTATATGTGTGTATATATATATGTACATATATACATCTATGTATATATGTATATACATGTATATATACATATATATGTATGTATATGTATACATACATACATATGTATGTATGTATACATATACATACATACATACATACATATATATATATATATATATATATATATATATATATATATATATATATATATATATATATAGTCACCTTAACTTGACTTGATAATCGTAACATGATTTTTTTAGATGTGTAGAGCATGATATCTAGCTTGGACTTATATAATTTTAAAAAATAAATTTGAAAATCAAAAGTTATTTATAATACAAAAAGTTATACCTCTTTAAGTTTGTGAGACATGTATTTTAATATTAATAAATAATTAAAAAACATGTTTAACATTTTCAAGATACATATTAAAAAGTAGACATTCTCCTCTATAATCCCTATCAACTTCATAAAAAATGCAACAAAGAATGTCATATTGTTGAAATTAGGTTTGTCAATGAATGGCATCATAAAATTATATTTGTAGGTCCAAACCTAAAACCATAGCAAATTTGAGCTAAGAAAATTTTGAATTTGAACAGATTGGATATGTATTTGAAATAAATATCTAATTAGAAAAGGAACTCAATATTCATTTTAAACAGATATCTAAATATTTTATTAGAAAAAAAAAAACTAGATAAGATGCAACAAATCATGAGAACACTTTAAGATCCTTAATGTAAGCATGAATATAGCCCCAACATAAAGGTTCATAAGAATCCATGGAGGATGATTTAACAATCAAAGAACTATGGATGAAGGGGAAGGAATTAAACTAGGGTGAAACTCTAGGTGAAATGATAGCACCGGATCTTAAATTTCCTAGGCTCATCCTCTATTTCTTTCCCTATTATCCATTTACTTCTACCTGGTCTCTCACCCACAAATGGTTCCTATAGACTTACTGTCAAGCTAGTGACAGGAACCAGTAATGATGCTACAGGTTATACAAAACAAGCAATTTGAATCCAACTTCTTACAAGTGACAGGAACATACCATGGTCAGTAAAGTGACAGGAAAAAAAGTTTAACAGCTCACTTACAACTTTCTATGGAAGGACAGGAACTTAACAAATCAGAGAACTAACATAAACCACAATCAACAAATCTTTTCTGCAATCAACACCTTTGAATACCAAGAATGACAGGGAGTATGTTAATGTATATTTTATCAACAAAGAAAGCATAAGACACTATTCATGAACAGACTTCCAACTATTTTGTATTCTTATTAGAACATGACATTACATCACAGGGCCTATAACATCGGCCTCTACTTAGCTCTAGAAAACTTAAACTAATGCCATCTTTCTCTTCGATCCTCTCGCTCCTTCTACCTGTCTTCTCACAATCTCATTCCACCTTCTGCATTTACTCTTTCCTGCCATTATTCTATTTTTCTCTCACTCAACATTCAGCCTTCCTTTCTTTTTATCAACATTACTCCTGCCTAGCCTTCTTTAATCAATTTCTACACTTCGGCCTCACTACACTTCCTCTTGGCAACTCAACCTACTGGTCATTCCGCATTCAGCCCTCCTTTAATCTTATTACAACCTCTTTTCCTCATTGGACTTCATCTCAAATTACAGTCAGCCTCCCTATCGACGGCCGCTCACTATTCTCTACTCGATTATTGGCCTTGCGGCCTCTTATTGCATCATCCTCTTTTAAGCTGGGACGTTCTCTTTTCTTTTCCCTTACAGCCGCTCTCATTAACTCATAATTGGCCTCCTGTGAATCAGCCTCCTCTTTTCCTTTTTATATATCTCCCTCTGTGTTTTACGGCCTCCCTCTTTTCTATATGTAGACCATCTCTTCCAGATCCTTCTAGTGGTCTCCTTTTCTGCCTTTCACCTACCCACGACTCAGTCATTTCAAAGAATCCTTCCACTTTCCTTCTAGTGGTCATGTTGTTCTTCTCTCTACTCCGACCTTTCATTTGACTTCGAATTGTAACTTGACAGTTTAAATATGATTTTTAGAAAATAATCATTCCTCAACAGTTTCTGTCACTTGGTGACAAGAGAGTTCTATACTGGTGACAAGACTTCATTTACTATCTTCGGCAACAGGAATATCAGTAATTTCACATGTGCGACAAGAAGAATAAATGACAGACTTCAAGCTAAACCTTACACATAAACTGGTGACATGAACTCCTCAAAAGTGATAGGAGCTTAAGGAGCATGGCTTATTCCTGAAAGAAAACAAAAACTAAAAATTGCAAACGACATAAGAATAAAAATTGGTTAAAAGCATGATGCCCCTGCATCAAACTCCTAGGGTCAAAAGATCATGTGTTTCGGCACATGTGGTTCAAACTTTACCAATCTTTCTTCTGTTTCTTCCAACATCTTGATCAGACCACTATCTCATTCTTCAAAATGGTGGTCGTTCATTCAACTCTTCCTTCATAAAATCAATCCCTCCATTCATTAGTCTCCTTCCATTCTTGCATAACCAATCTTGAAAGAATTTGGTGCCTTCTAGTTCTCTTATTCCATACATTTGCATAACATCCCTTATCACATTCTCACTTCCCATCATCTCATATAATACATTCTCCAACCAAACATCACCCAAATCCCATTGCTGCAACATTATTTCAGTATCAACTTTATTATTCGCATCCCAACACACAAAATCCTTTGCTAAATATGGCTCTTTTTTTAGCACCAATCCATTGATCTGCTTCTCTCCTTATGTCCACAATTCCTTCCTCACACTTTTGCTTATCCTCTTCCTATTTGCCTACTGTTGTTCCAACATTACCTTCTTTATTATCTACTATTCTCATTTCCAAGTCCGCATTCTTGGATACTACTATTGTCTTCTTTTGTTGTGCATGACTTTCATTCAACTTCTCCTTGCACCTACACTCAAATTTGTTCATTCTACACTCTCCAATTTGCCTTTTCTTACCTTCTTGCTTATTCTGGTATTTTCTCCTCATCTTCTCTTTATCATCCACTATCTTCTACATTTCCTTCTCATATCTATAAATTTCATTCAAAGCCTTATAATCTTTGCCATCAAAATCAGATTGCTCACCTATCACGTTGCTCGACTTTTCTTTATCTTTCCCTTCAACAAAATCAAAAATTTCAAAAGTATCATTGATTAACTCAGCTTGCTTACCTTTCATCTTGCACATATCCTCTTCTAACTTCCTCCTAGATGGACTTGTAACCATCTCAGCCTCATTCTTTCCTTTTGCTTCAACCTCTACAGGCACATCTCCTTATTGGCTTTGGCTATCCTGCTGCAACACGATCTCTTCCTTCATGACTCCATTAATTTCTTTTTGTCTTTCATCCTCTTGTAAAGTCTTCTTCTCCCCATCTTCTGCTGCACCAACTTCATCGGCTATTGTCCCAGCTTTCACCATCCATACTTTATTATTGGCATGCTGTCCCTTCCTTGCTGCACTGATGCTTCTCTTTCCTTGCTCTATTTCTAACCTCAAATCCTCTTCCTTAGGCCTCTCTGCTTGCCAATTCACCTTCACATCTAGTTGCCATTTTGATGAAGGGGGTAAATCATAAAACACACAACAATAGAAATTGCACACAGAAAATAGAACTTTCTTTTATTGATTTGGACAATGCATTACATTACAGAAGCTCAATTACAATAAGAGGAATCAATCCTCCCCAAGCTGCAACACACTACAGCTACACATCACTAGGCTCTGGAATCTTCTGCCTTCTGTAACCCCAAATCTGCTAGGGTTTTTGTTTTCCCACCTATTCTTGACTCTACACTTTCCCCCTTAACTCTACTACTGCCCAGGGTTCCCAAAAATGGTTATTAATAGCCCTTTTAGCGGCCAACCTAATTTCAAAATTTGCATCTCCCTCCAAAAATAGGTCAACTTCCGGGAGCCATAACTTTTGATCTGAGTGTCCGATTGACGAACTGTTTTATGCGTCGGAAAGCTCGTAGAGTTCTCTACGCGCTAAGAACCCGTTCTATCAGTTCCAACCATTTTGGGCCCATACAGGGCTGTTTAGTGCCTCAAACCTGAGTTTAAAAATTTTTCAGGGATTTTCTGGGAAATGGAAACTTTAATATCTTTCAGCTCACAAATGATCTTTGCGTGATTCCTTCACCAAAGGTCTTATTTTTTAGTTCTGAAGCTTCCTGTAAATTTTCACTTCAATCCATGCCCAAATGCAAACTTTCCTAAAATAACAAGTTGCTATTTTTAGCAGTTTGGAAAAACTGAAAGTTCTACATCATTATTCAAGCGATTATGGAACTAGAACCACAAATTTTGAAAAGAAATGGAAAGAACATCAACAATTTTGAAACACATCTTTTTTGGGGTGATGCAAGATTACCGTTACACCACTAGATGCTCTTGCATCAGACACCCAGGGTAATTTGAGAAGTGACCTTGTCACGTCTTAGGTGTTTGTTTGAGGAAAACCCAAATGGTCAACTTCTGCCTTAGACAACCAAGAAGAATCTTCGATAGGCCTTCCTTTCCATTTCACCAGATATTCTTCATAGTGCTTGTTCTGAGTACTTCTTCCCACACGGCTATCCAAGATCTCTTCTATCTCCTCTGTTGAAGTAGATGCCAGAATACTCCACTGTTCTTCTGTTGGTCCATCCTCTATTCCACCTTCATGATATTCTGATAAATTAGCAATGTTGAAAATAGGGGAAATGTTGATCCCACTTGGCAGCTCCACCTCATATGCATTTCCTGAATCATGTTTCTTCAAAATTCTACATGGTCCAAATTTCTTCATTTTCAGCTTATTGTATGTTCCAATTGGGAACCTTTCTTTTCTCAAGTGAACCATGACTTCATCTCCTACCTAGAATTCCTTATATCTCCTCTTTTGGTCCGCCTTAGCCTTGTACTAAATATTCATCTTATTAATGTGCTTTTTCACCTCTTCATGCAAATTCTTTATGTGTTCTACAAAGTCATCAGCCTCGACACTTGTCTTTTCTCCTTTGTCCAGATTCCTTAACTCTGAAGCATTTCTTGGACTATTCCCATATACAATCTAGAATGGTGATTTACTAGTACTCCTATTGATAGAATTTTTGTAAGCAAATTCTACCTGTGGTAAAATCAAATCCCATCCCTTGGGCTTATCTCCTACTAAGCATCATAGCAGGTTACCCAAACTCCTATTCACCACTTCAGTCTGTCCATCAGTCTATGGATTGTGTGTAGAACTGAACTTCAAATATGTCTTCAACTTCTTCCACAATGTCCTCCAGAAATAACCAACAAACTTGGTATCTTGAGAGTATGTGCAGGATCATCGCGGGCCAAACAGTGGCAATGGAAAAAAAAATTGCGTCTTTACTTAGCCAAATTCGTGAATTGGCTAGCTTTGACTTTCATAGGCATGTTAAAAATATCTGTTTGGAATGGATATCTGTTTTGTGGTTTAAAAAATCATTTTTATAGTTTTAAGAAACGAATATTCATTTCTGGAACATTCCCAAAACGGATATCCATTTCTAGAATATTCCCAAAACGGATATTCGTTTCATGAAACTATAAAAATGGTTTTTTTTTAAATTCTTTTAATTAGTTTTTTAATTGTTTTCATTGGTGTGTGTCATGGTATGATGTCTCAAGGGATGGGAAGAAAGAATGGTGACTCATAAGATCATATGAAGAATGATGGTAGAGTGAATTGACATTGTGGTAACCGTAGCATGTCATGGGGTGAATCATGTGTTAATACAGGTTGTGGAGTGAGAAAGGGGTGGTATGGGTATGGTTGAATGGAGTAATGAGGTGATTTAATTAGTGATGACCTAGGTAAAGTGATGGGTAAGGTGTCTTATGTGGGATTTCTAGAAAGTGTGATTGGTAATGGTGGGGATATCTAAATGTCATTTTTTAAGGGTTCAAAGGTGAGGAAAGTGTAAGATGGGGATATGGGATAATCCATGGTTTAATGATTATTCAAGGGAGTCTCCTTAAAATTATTATCAATGATGGTGTCAATAGGGGGAATGGAGTCTATGAATGTAGGTGTGGGAATGTGAGCTATGACATTGGGAATGTAGTGGATGAATAATAGAAAGTAGGGGCACCTGTCTAGTTATGGAAGGAGCCACATGATCAAATGATGTGTTAGCACTTATTTTGACCTGGGGTTGATTTGTCATGATCAGGAGGTTTCTTCATCTGAAGCCTTCATCTTCTTGCCCAAATTTTCTAAGTGTTGGACCTCCTCAGCGTTTTTCAGCTGCAGCATCATATTTTTCTGAGGAGGAGGTCGTCATCATCATCTTGTCTTCGATGATGATCTTCATCAGCATGTTCTTCGTCGACTTGTTTTTCTCATCGTCATCATCATATTTCAACTATCGGGTGATGTTTGCTTATCATCCTGATGATACTGGTGAGCTACAGTGCGCCCTCAGTTGCTTGCGGGGGTGATTTTTCAAATATCCGGTGATCTTCCGAATATCACCTTGCTCAAACATGATGACGATGTTGCCCTGATATCTTGAAGGGGTTATTCTCTAAGTTGTCGACCTGACTTGTTTTCTTCCTAAGGGTCGTCATCATCATGATATTTCCAGTTATCATCCTACTGCTTGCGGAGGTCATCATATTTTCTGCCTTCATGATATTTCGCCGGGGTGATATTTTTATCATCGGGTGATCTTGGTTATGATCATCCTGATGATGTTGTTGAAGAGTTCTAAGTGCGACCCGATATTCACTAGGGTCATCATATTTTGGAACGTCAGGATGATCTTAGTCAATATCATCCTGATGATGTTGTATCACTTCTTATTCTTTGTTTCTCATCCTGATGATGCTGACGTCATCCGTATATCAGAGTGATATTTTTCTTTCTGCCTATCTGCATCATGATATTTCCGAAGGAGGGGGTGATATTTTCATATCACGCGGATATATGTTTTGTTCGAGCATCATGATGATGCTGATATCAAGGAGATATCCGCCTGCCGGCTTCGCGCATTATCTACTGGGGGTGATCTTTTCAAGCAGCATCATCATATTCAGTTATCGCCCCGATTTTATAGTGGAGCTACAGTGCAACCTGATGTTTGAACGTCAGGAGGATATTTCCAAATATCCGGTTGTCTTCCGAATATCATGATGATGTTAATATGATGATGACGTCATCAAGGTCCGCGAGGGTCATATTTCTAACAACTGATCATCTTGAAGAGACCTCCTGATATTTGCAAACATGATGATGACGTCATCCGGATATGCGAGTTGGTGCACAGTAGGCAGATATGATGATGACGTCAGTAGAATATGATGATGACGTCATCAGGATGTTCATCGGCCAGACTTTTGGAATAAGCTCAGCAGGAGGATGTTCCTCCGATGGATCAGGTTGTGCCGATTATCATGAAGGGTATATTTCAAATATCATGATGACGTCAGGGTGATATTTCGAACAACAGGATATCATGCTGCTGGGGGATGATGATGATGAGGTCCATACTAGTGTCGTCAGGAGCAAAAGCACCGACATGATATATGCTCATGACCTAGTATATAAAGTGTTATTGAGGTCATCGCGGGGTGCATGTGGGATATTGATATCCTGCACTTTCAAACATCATGATGATGAGTCTCGGCGGGAAATGCTTGCGATAGTCTGTATGATGATTTTCCCAAGGCCGCGGGTTGGTGCGCCATTAATGGCGATTGTTGCAGAGGTATGGGCGATGGCGTGGGTCGATCTTGTACCCGACTGAAGATGTACATCAGCGGACAGGGGCGCAGGGCTCGAGAAATCTTCTTGTCTCCTCCCCTACCTGCTGCATTCAAGTTTGGGCGCCAATCCGATTGTGTTTGAGCGCCATTTTCATGATACTGTGTATCTGGTGAAATTTTGGTCAACATTGTAATTAATTGCTGAGCGCCTACCTGGCTGTTATAAGCAGGTGGTCTTGCTCATTTGAAAGGTTGTTGAAAGTTGATGATTTTGGCTCTGTAATGCATAACAAGCTGATCTGGTTGCTCTGTACAGCTTACCTGTGAGTTTATGTATCTCTTGTTGTTTGTTTTTGGCATGAACCCACTGATTTCATGATTAAACTTATATGAGAAATGCTGTTTAGCATGTGTTGTGTTAATTCTGTCTCCAGTATTGCATGTACTCTTCTTCTGAATCTGGATGTTTGGTAATGTTTAGATTCTAGAGCATAGAATTCCTATGTTGACTGTCTGATCTTCTAACTTCTACTCAAGGGGTAGATTAAACTGTTTTCAGGTTGAACATTGGGAAGGGTATACTGCAGTAGGGATACCATAAGTAGAGATAACTTAACACTCTGTATTGGGAGCTACCTGTAAGGCAGGTATCACATATATCCCCTTGAAATCCAGTTTCAGCCGTTCATGCTGATCATCCACAGGTGTATGTCTACTGACTCCAGGCCCTGGATAGGCACCAATCATGCTTTGTTTTGTGTTATAACCATGTCCAGCTTTGCATCCACACTTAAACTTCAAATCAAAATCTAAAACAACCACTAGGACTTTAGAGTTAGTTTAGGATCCTCAGTCCTCTGTCTACAACTGTTAATAGGCCCAAAGCTAGCCCCTTTGCTCTTATCATTCAGTTTTGGTCTACTTACAGGAGGACTATCTGCTTTCTGTTAGCATCCCAGCCTTGTATGCATATCCTCATGGATGTTGAGTAGGGAATACCCCCCTAGGTCTTGCAGAGCCTGAAGAAGAAGAGGAGATAAAATATAGAGTCTATCTCCTACACTGTTGACCCCCTGGCCCAGAGATCCTGTTGATCACTGATGGCTACCTTGTAGGGAAATCTGGGAATAAGCATCCAGTCTGGGAAAAAGTCAACATGATGTTTGGGGAAGGGCTTTTATTAGGAAAGTAAGGATTTGGGTGAGGGTCTAGGGTTTGGTGGAGAAGAGTTTATGGAAAATTTGGAGGCCATTAAAATTGACATGAATAGAAGAAGTACAAGACATGGCTAAGGATAAATGGTAGGCTCAAAATAGGATAACTAGGACTATGATGATGAAGATGGAAAGAAATGTCAACAACAATAGTATGATATAGGGATATGATTAGAAAAAAAAGAGTACTACAACTAGCAAGAGGAAAGTGAGGACATAATGCAAAGTTAACATGACATGAACTCTCTTGGAAGGTTAAGCATGGACTATAAGAAGATTGAACTAGTTGGATCTATTAGGCTCACCAAATGAAAGAACCTTAAAGGTTAACCTTAATTAGGTAAGGTTATTTTTTAGTGTGGTTGTTTGTGCAACAATGTGTAAATTAATGTTACCTAAGGATAAATCTAACTATACTAACATTTTAATATCCATGAGAGTTAGGACTAACAATTAGACTAAAAACTTGACAAACAATACAACTTGGACACATGTAGGACTTGGAATGGAAAAGAATAAGTATTAAATGTGGAAAACAATGAAAAAACGGTATTAGTTGCACCTATGTAGAGAAGTGGTCTTTATGAAGGATGCTTAGAATTATGCTCTATATCTATTTGTAAAGTTTGGAGGTGATTGGACCTAAAGGATATGACCACCATATGCAAAATAGCCTACCTAATGGGTATGTTCATGGAGAGAGAGAGAGAGAGAGAGAGAGAGAGAGAGAGAGAGAGAGAGAGAGAGAGAGAGAGAGAGAGAGAGAGAGAGAGAGAGAGAGAGAGAGAGAGAGAGAGAGAGAGAGAGAGAGAGATAGAGCTTTAGGGTTGCTCAGGTTTAGGGTTTAGGGGTTAGGGATTAGGGGAATTATTTAGGGTGGAGGGATTTAGAGAGAGAGAGAGACTTCTTTTGACATGCAATCATAAACCCTGAATAATGCCCCTAAACCCTAAACCCAAGCAACCCTAGAAACCTCTAAACCTTAAATAATGCCCCTAAACCCTAAACCCTAACCTAAACCATAAACCCTAAATAATGCCCCTAAGCCCTAACCCCTAAACCCTAAACTTGAGAAACCCTAAATCCTAAACCCCAAACCCCTAAACCCTAAACACTAAACCCAAGCAACCCTAAAACTCTATCTCCCTATCTCTATCATTCCTCTACCTCTCAATCTCTCTCCCTATGTCTCTAGCCATGTCCCTCATCTCTATATCTCCCTATTGGTCCTCTCTCTCTAAACACTAAACCCTAAACCTCTAAACCTTAACTCCTAAACCATAAACCCTAAACCCTAAATAATGCCCCTAAACCTTAACCCCTAAATCCAATCAAATCTAAACCTCTATCTCCCTCTCTCCCCTATCTCCCTATCTCTATCATCCCTCTACCTCTCAATCTCTCTCCCTATGTCCCTGGCCATGTGCCTCACTCTCTATCTCTCTATCTCTCTCCTCGATCTCCTCTATATCTCCCTATCATTCCTCTCTCTCTATAAACCCTAAACCCTAAACCTCTAAACCTAAACACCTAGCCCCTAAACAATAAACTCTAAACACTAAATAATGCCCCTAAAACCTAACCCCTAAACTCGAGAAACCCTAAACCCCAAACCCCTAAACCCTAAACCCACGTAACCCTAAGCCTCTATCTCCCTATCTCTACCCTATCTCTCTATCACCTTTGTCCCTTTACCTCTGAATCTCTCTCCCTATGTCTCTGGCCATGTCCCTCACACTCTATCTCTCTATCTCTCCCCCTAGTGTCCTCTATATCTCCCTATTGGTCCTCTATCCCTCTCTAAACCCTAAACTTCTAAACCTTAACCCCTAACCCCAAAACCATTAACCCTAAACCCTAAATAATGCCCCTAAACCCAAGCAACCCTAAACCTCTATCTCCCTATCTCCCTATCTCTATCATCCCTCTACCTCTCAATCTCTCTCTCTATGTCTCTGGACATGTCTCTCACTCTCTATCTCCCTATCTCTCCCCTCTGTCTCCTCTATCTCTCCCAATCTCTATTAATCCACTCTCTCTATCTATCTTTAAACCCTAAACCCCAAACCCCTAAACCCTAAACCCTAAACCTGAGAAACCCTAAATCCTAAATAATTCCCCTAAATCCTAAACTTGAATTTAGGGTTTATTTAGGGTTTAGGGTTTATTGTTTATTGTTTAGGGGTTCGAGTTTATTTAGTATTTAGGGTTTATTGTTTAGGGGTTAGGGGTTCAGATTTAGAGGTTTAGGGTTTAGGGTTTGTAATGTCAGAATTTAGGGTTTGTAACGTCTAATATAAAATTCAAAAATTCATCATCAATTGCTAATTTGTATTGCATTTTCATTGTCCATTTGGTCAAAATTGCTTGAAATTGTGTGTTTTTATGAGACCTAGTTTGTGCATGAGCTAGGGTTGGTAGCTAAAATTTTGTTTCATATTTTACTACTATCCTTTACACTATTTCAAGTCTTATTTTGACCTATAGCATTCCATTTCATTGTATAATTTCATTTAGATCTCATACCTAGGGTTTGAAACTTGCATTTTCACTAGGTTTTGCACTAGATTCCTCTCTAGGGTTGCATTCTAGGGGTGTTGTAGTGGATTTTTTGGCCTTAGTGGATTTTTATCATACATATTCCTTGGTTCCCTCTGATAAATTCCTTACAACACCTTTTCATTTCATGATTGCATTGAAAATTTGATGAAAATTACATGATTTAAGGGGTTTTCACTAGCTTTTCATTGCTTATCTTCACAAGACTACTCTACAAGCGTGTTGTAAGAGAATTTGTGACTTTATTAGACTTATATTAGACCTATTTACTTCTTCCCTCAGTCACAACCTTTACAACACCTTTTGTTCGACACTTTTGCATTGAAATTTGATAAAAAAATTGCATGTTTTTAGGCTTTTTCACTAAGTTTGACTAGTCAACTCTCTACAAACACTCTAAATGCGTGTTGTGTGAGATTTTTTATCACAAGGTGACTGGTTACATGGTTTTTATCTGATATCCATCATAAAATTTTACACAACACCCTTTCTATTAGTTTTTTGCATGCTTTTATTGTTGAAAAATTGCATATTTTGCTTGATTTTTACTAGGGTTTGACTTGCAAACTTGTTAAACTTGCATGGAATGCATGTTGTGAAGGATATTATTGATATAATTGACTTATATCCAGAAATACTCTTCTTTACATCTTAAATTTCATTACAACACTCTTTATTTGGACATTTACATTCACATTTTGTGAAAAATTGCATATTTTTGCATAATTTCACTAGTTTTTGGACTTACAATCATTTAAGATTGCATTCAAAAGTGTGTTGTGAATAATATATCTAATTTAAAGGACTGATATTGCTGTTATTTACTGCTTCACCTCATAAATTTGATCACAACACCTTTGCTTTACATAATTCGCATTGAAAAAAAAAGCATAAAAATCTAGCATCTTTAGTTCATTTACATTCATATTTTGAGCATTTGATTGCTTGCATATTTCATGGATTCCTCTTGTTATTAAATGGAAGCTTTATTTACATACTTTGAGATAGAGGTTTAGGGTTTCTTAGGTTTAGGGTTTAGGGGTTTTGAGAGAGAGAGAGAGAGGTTTAGGGTTGCTCAGGGTTAGGGGTTAGGGTTTAGGGGCATTATTTAGGGCTTATGTGTTTAGTGTTTCTCAAGTTTAGGGTTTAGGGGTTAGGGGTTAGGGTTTAGGGTTTAGAGAGAGAGAGAGAGAGAGAGAGAGAGAGAGGGGACTGATAGAGATTGGGAGAGATAGGGAGATAGAGAGTGAGAGACATGTATAGATACATAGAGAGAGATTGAGAGGTAGAGGGATGAAAGAGATAGGGAGATAAAGGTTTAGGGTTTCTTGGGTTTATGGTTTAGGGGTTAGGGATTAGGGTTTAGGGGCATTATTTAGGGTTTATGGTTTTGGGGGTATGGGATTAGGGTTTAGGGGCATTATTCTCTATCTCCCTATCTCTCCCCTCGGTCTCTATATCTCCCTATTGGTCCTCTATCTCTCTCTAAACCCTAAACCCTAAACCTCTAAACCTTAACCCCTAACCCTAAAACCATTAACCCTAAACCCTAAAAAATGCCACTAAAACCAAGCAACCCTAAACCTCTATCTCCCTATCTCTCACTATCTCCCTATCTCTATCATCCCTCTACCTCTCAATCTCTCTCTCTCTATGTCTCTGGACATGTCTCTCACTCTCTATCTCCCTATCTCTCCCCTTTGTCTCCTCTATCTCTCCCAATCTCTATCAGTCCCATCTCTCTATCTCTCTTTAAACCCTAAACCCTAAACTTGAGAAATGCTAAACTCATAAACCCTATATAATTCCCCTAAACCCTAACCCCTAACCCCAAGCATCTCTCTCTCTCTCTCTCCATCTCCACTCTCTCTTCCTCTTTATCCCTATCTATCTCCCTAATCAACAAAGCAAATGGGGGAAAGGGTTTTGATCATTGGGACTAATTTGGGTATGTGCATGGAAATGGAGAGAGAGAGAGAGAGAGAGAGAGAGAGAGAGAGAGAGAGAGAGAGAGAGAGAGAGGAGTGACAACTATCTTCGGTTTTACATGTTCTAAGCAAGGAGGTACACTAGGTGCCCCCCACACCATCATCTTAGAAATATTGCTACAAAGTATATTAGTCAAGATTGAATTAACATTGTTGTTCTCTTGATTATACCCAGCATTAATCCCTAAAGGTGTTGGTGTAGGAGATCTTTGCTCAGTCACTAATGCTTCATCCTCATAAGGAAGAGCATGTAAGGAGGGAAAAGTGGATTCAAGGGATGTCTTAATGATGTTTTTCTCTAAAGGATCCCTAGTATCACATGGATTGTCTTGATCAATATCAGAGCCTTATGTGTCATAGAGAGAATGTTCATTTTATCATCATGAAATGAAGGATTGTCATTTTTTTCAATACTTTCCTCTTGGTCATTCATGTAATTAGTAAGGTCATCCAATATCGAAGGGAACATACCCAAGATAGTAAGAAAATTGTTAAATTGAAGAATGTCATGTGTAGAATCTATTGTCATATCTCTGTTATGGATGGATGATATTTGTTGCAGGACCCGAGGATTCATGTTGATGAATTTACAAAAGGTCTCCAGGTCCCTAATGTATGTAAATAAAGCTTCCATTTAATAATAAGAGGAATCCATGAAATATGCAAGCAATCAAATGCTCAAAATATGAATGTGAATGAACTGAAGATGCTAGATTTTTATGCTTTTTTTTTCAATGCAAATTATGTAAAGAAAAGGTGTTGTGATAAAATTTATGAGGCGCAGAAGTAAATAACATCAATATCAATCCTTTCAATCAGATATATGCTTCACAACACACTTTTGAATGCAATCCTAAATGATTGTAAGTCCAAAAACTAGTGAAATTATGCAATTTTTTCACAAAATATGAATGTAAATGTCCAAATAAAGAGTGTTGTAATGAAATTTAAGATTTACAGAAGAGTATGTCAAGGATATCAGTCAATTAGATCAATAATATCCTTCACAACATGCATGCCATGCAAGTTTAACAAGTTTGCAAGTCAAACCCTAGTAAAAATCAAGCAAAATATGTAATTTTTTCACAATAAAAGCATGCAAACAACTGATAGAAAGGGTGTTGTGTGAAATTTTATGATGGATATCAGATAATAACAATGTAATCAGTCATATTGTGAGAAAAAATCAGACACAACATGCCTTTAGAGTGTTTGTAGAGAGTTGACTAGTCAAACCTAGTGAAAAAGCCTAAAAACATGCAATTTTCGATCAAATTTCAATGCAAAAGTGTCAAACAAAAGGTGTTGTAAAGGATGTGAGTGAGGGAAGCAGTAAATAGGTCTGATATAAGTTTGATAAAGTCACAAATTCTGTTACAACATGCTTGTAGAGTAGTCTTGTGAAGATAAGCAATGAAAAGCTAGTGAAAAACCCTTAAATCATGCAATTTTCATCAAATTTTATAATTATTTTATAAAAATATATTAATAACCAATTTTTCTAAGGTTCCAGAAATGGATATTCGTTTCTGGAACCTTGAAAAATCATTCTCCCGCTCCACAAAATGGATATCCATTTATTAAATAACGGATATCCGTTAGTAACAGATATCCATTTTGGTTCAGTTTTGCCTTGTATTTAGGCTTGGGACTGTCATAGTTGACTTTCCCTGAATTCTAACATGTTTACTGGTTTCACTCTCTTCTTCAAACTTCACCCTTCGTGCTGGCGACTTTTTTTTTATGCAAAATTGATAAAGAGAAAAGGGTTTATAGAGGAAATTGTTAGCTTTCTAAAAATATAAGATTTTCTTGATTATCATTTTATTAATAATATTCTATATAGTGTGTGTCTGAAATCCTGATGGATACACTGATTGAAAAACATCCATAACTTTCAAACCGTTTCACCTTTTTTAGATCCGAAAGATGCATCACACTCTATGCTCCGTTGGCTCCAGGTTTAAAAAAAAAATTGAATTCCATTTTTTTTTTATCAAGTTAGGTTGGCTGGACAATTACTCTTTAATTTTTAAAAAAAGTCACAGTAAAAAAATCATAACTAATTATTTTATTGGAAAAAAATTTCAAAAAAACATGCGTCACATCTGGGCATGAGTCCTCTACTTATTTTAAAATTTCAATTTTTTTTTTTTTGCTCATAGTTAGGTTGGCTGGACAGACACCCACTTTTTATTTTTTTCTAAAAAATTTAATAGTTGTTCATTGAAATATTCATTTTTCACTAAGTAAATTTAGTTTTTTTTTTTTTAAATAGTAGCTCATAAACTGGATTCATTTGTCTACAAATTTTGTTCTTACATATTTTTCAAATTGTGTAGATAATCCATTCAAATTTTCACATGAACTTGATTAAGTCTTATTTTTTGTATTTTCATTGCCACTTAGAAGTATAGTTTGGCCCATCATGATCCTGCACATACCCTCGATCTGAAACTATTCTCTTTGGTAGACTGTGTAATCTCACCACCTCCTTGAAAAATAACTTTGCAATATGAACAACATCATTAGTCTTCTTGCAAGGAATAAAATATGCCATCTTCGAGAATCTGTCCACCACCACAAAAATGGAATCATGTCCTCTCTGTGTCCTTGGTAAACTAAGAACAAAATCTATACTAATATCGTCCCATGGCTTCTCTGGTACAGGTAGTGGTTGATATAGACCTGTATTCTGACTTGCTCCTTTCTCCATTTGACATACTCTGCAACTCTGCACAAATTTCCTCACATCCTACTACAACTGTGGCCAATAATAATTTTCACCCACAATAGCAATGGTCTTATCTCAACCAAAGTGTCCAGCCAATCCTCCACTATGCTTCTCTTTAATCAGGTTCTCTCTCATTAAACTCCTTGGAATGCACAACTGGCTTCCTCTAAACAACATGCCATCTTGGATTATGAAATCCAACCATTTTGTCCTGTCTAAAGTAACAGGTTCCAAACAAGCTTTCCAGGCCTCTACAAAATTTGGATCTTCAGGATACAAAATTTTGAGCTCATCAATCCCAACAACCTCTATCTTCATTTTTATCAACAAATTTTGCCTTCTGCTCAAGGCATCTACAACTCTATTGGACTTCCCACTCCTGTGTTTCAAAACAAAAGTATAACTCTACAAAAACTCAACCCATTTTAAGTGTCTTTGATTCAACTTTTCTTAACTATTAAAATACTGTAAAGCCTGATGATCAGTATATAAAACAAACTCCTTTGGCAACAAATAACGTCTCCATTTCTTTAAAGCCTGAACTATTGCATAAAACTCCTGATAATAAACAAAATACTTTTTCTTGGCATCATTAAGCTTCTCACTAAAATAGGCAATGGGCTTACCTTCTTGGCTCAAAACAACTCCTATAACACTACCACTAGCATCACAATCTACCTAAAATACCTTACTAAAATCTAGAAGTGCCAAAATAGGTTGCTTTGTGACTTTCTGCTTCAATGTATCAAAGTTTTTATCTTCTCCTTTAGTCCATCTAAACTCTTTTCTATTCCCTCTCATTGTCTCAGTTAGGGGTGCACAAATGCTACTAAAATTCCTGATAAACTTTGTATAAAAACTTGCCAAACCATGAAAAGATCTTACCTTGGAAGCACTCCTTGGCATAGGCCATTCAATGATAGCCCTCACCTTCTCTAGGTCCATCTTAAGACCTTCCTCTGAGACAACAAATCCTAGGTATACCAACTCCTTCTTTGCAAAACTATATTTCTTCAAATTGATCAACAACTTCTCCTCCCTCAGCTTCTCAAAAACTCTTCTGATATGCATCATATGCTCATCCCAAGTCTTACTGAAAATCAAAATATCATCTAAATAAACAATAACAAAACTTCCCAAAAATTCTTTCAATACCTCGTTCATGAGCCGCATAAATGTGCTCGGTGCATTGGTTAGCCCAAACGGCATGACTAACCACTCATACAAACCTTCCTTTGTCTTGAAGGTTGTCTTCCACTCGTCTCCTTCCTTGATACGGATCTGGTGATACCCACTCTTTAGGTCAACCTTTGTGAAGTACTTGGTTCCACTCAAACAGTCCATTATGTCATCCATTCTGGGCAATGGAAATCTGTACTTGATCGTGATCTTATTGATGGATCGAGAGTCTGTACACATTCTCCACTCTCCATCTTTCTTTGGTGCTAGTACTGCAGGTACCATACATGGACTTAGGCTCTCTCTTATCAATCCCTTCCTCAACAACTCCTAAACTTGTCTATTCAACTCTTCACTCTCTGCTAGAGTCATTCTATGGGTTGCCTTATTCGGCAAACTGGTTCCAGGTATCAAATCGATTTGATGACTTATCTTCCTCACTGGTGGTAAACCTTTTGGTACATTATCAGAGACAATATCTTGAAATTCTTCCAACATTTCTGAGACTTCTGCTGGTACATCTTCACATTTCTCTTGACTAGTCTTAGGAATCAATACAAAGAAATGACGCTCGTGCTTCATTCCCTCCAAAAATTTTCTACCATCTACCAAGCAAATTTTGGAAGTACTACATACCTTTTCTACCACCTCCTTCAAGGGCTTCAACTTATGACGAACTCCATCCTTTGTTAGGGAATATGTGTTTGCACGGCCATCATGGACAGCACTCCTATCATACTACCACGGCCTCCCCAACAACATATGACATGCATCCATCGGTATGATATCACACAACACCTCATCATGGTAGTCCCCAATCTTGAACTTCACTAAACATTGCTCATTGACCAAAGCTCTATCGTCCTTCTGTAACCATGCAATCTGATATGGATGTGGATGCTTTCTTCTTGTCAACCATCTCCTCTGAAACAAGATTATCAGTGCTTCCACTGTCAATAATAATATCACAACACTTACTTTCACATTTGCACCTTGTGTGGAATACACTCTTCCTCTGATTTGGTTCTTTCTCCTCATTCAACAAGGTTCTTCTAACAACTAGGGTTTCTCCCCTTTTAACATCTTTAGAACGCTCAGACTGTGCATCTTCATCTACATGTGCAACTCGTGCATTACCTTCAGGTCTTCTATTTGTCCTTCCTTGATGTTGTGGACACTCGTATGCTTGATGCCCTTCTTCTCCACATTGGAAACAGGGTCCTCTGAAACCTCCTCTTCCAAGTCCTTGCCTAGGTCTGCCTCTTCCCCTTCCTCTTTGTTCACCATTATTCAGGTCACGAGGTTAGTAGGTATTATCTCCCCTCTGATTTCGACTGGTGCCAGCTTCTTCATTTTCTTTGGATCTTCATTACAGCCTCCACAAGGTCTTCCACTAGTCCTTCTACCTTGACCTCTTCCCCTTTGCTTGCTGTCAAATCTTTTATTCAGCTTCTCTTCCACCTTCAGGGAAAATAGTATGCATCTTCTATGGTGATCATTCTGACCAGGCTCAACTCCTCTTGAATACTTTGTCTTAACCCATTAATGTAACGGGCTACCTTCTCCTTGTTGGGCTCTGCATGGCCTGTCCTAATAGTAATCTTATAAAACTCTTATGTATACTCCTTAATAGACTTGTTACCTTGCTTCAGTCCTTGCAGCTTCTTCAGAAACTCCATCTCATAGTCCACAGGAATGAACTGCTTCTTCAGTTTCTCCACCATCTGATCCCATCTGGTGATCTTTCCTTTTCCTCTTCTGTTCCTCTCTAATTGGACCTCCTTCCACCAAATATTGGATGGCCCCTTCAACTTTATTTTTGCAAACTTGACCCGATCTGGGTCTTCCAATCTTCATACTCAAAATATTCCTCCATGTCATTGATCCAATCAATAAGCTATTCCAGATTCAAATCTCTAGAATATATAGAAACTTCAATCCTGGGTCTCTTTCTGATCTTTGAAATGGCCCTCAACAACCTAACTTCTATAGGATCTCCTGCAGCTTCTTGTTCTTCTTCAGATAGCTCTTCTTCAGCTTCATCCTCATTTTCTTCTCTTGTTCTCAGATCAAACCCTCTTCGCAGCTCCTCTTGCAATGCATCAATTTGCCTTTGTAGGGCTCTAAAACCCTCTTCCGTCAAAGCATTCCTCCCAATATGATTTCTTCGTGGAGGCATCTTGATCTCTGTAGTAACCCACAACCTTAGGTCCTGGTGCAAACTGCCTCACGGTCGATGATCTGTCTACACACTCAAGAACCTTTTCTCTGATACCACTTGATGAAGGGGGTAAATCATAAAACACACAACAATAGAAGTTGCACAAAGAAAATAGAACTTTCTTTTATTGATTTGGACAATTCATTACATTACAGAAGCTCAATTACAATTAGAGGAATCAATCCTCCCCAGGCTGCAACACACTATAGCTACACATCACCAGGCTCTGGAATCTTCTGCCTTCTATAGCCCCAAATCCGCTAGGGTTTCTATTTTCCCACCTATTCTTGACTCTACACTTTCCCCCTTAACTCTACTACTGCCCAGGGTTCCCAAAAATGGTTATTAATAGCCCTTTTGGTGGCCAACAACCTAATTTCAAAATTTGCATCTCCCTCCAAAAATAGGTCAACTTCCGGGAGCCATAACATTTGATCCGGGTGTCCGATTGACGAACCATTTTATGCGTCGAAAAGATTGCAGAGTGCTCTATGCGCTTAGAACCCACTCTGCTAGGTCTAACTATTTTTGGACCTGTATGGGGCCATTTAGTGCCTCAAACCTGAGTTTGAATAATTTTCACGCATTTTCTGGGAAACAGAAACTTTAATATCTTTCAGCTCGCAAATAATCTTTGCGTGATTCCTTCGCCAAAGGTCTTATTTTTCAGTTACAAAGCTTCCTATAAATTTTCACTTCAATCTATGCCCAAATGCAAACTTTCCTAAAATAGCAGGTTGCTATTTTTAGCAGTTTGGAAAAATTGAAAGTTCTACATCATTATTCAAACGATTATGGAACTAGAACCACAAATTTTGAAAAGAAATAGAAAGAACATCAACGATTTTGAAACACATCTTTTTTTGGGTGATGCAAGATTACCCTTACACCACTAGATGCTCCTGCATCACATTTATTCATCTGCACCGCGCTCATTCTCTACACTTGCTTGTTAGCATCAACACCATCAAAAACATTTTCCTCTTTACATTTTATCTGTTGTCCCATAAGAATTTGTTTTTCCCGCCAATGTGGAACTATATACCCATGTTCCTTAATCACCTTCACATTTTCTAATTTCTTCCTCTTCTTGTCAACTATCCTATCCATATTCATGCTTCTATTTTCATAAGAAAAACTAATAACTTTCTTACCAAAATTAACATTTTGTGCTTCCGTTACCGACTGTCCCAAATGACTTGTTATCTCTTCTATTTTACAAGGCTCCCTTTCTTTATCTACATTATCTTCTAGAGCATCATGAAACTCCATGGCTGCTTCCTCATCTTCTTTATTTTGCTGGACATCTTCTGCATTAAACTCTTCTTCATTCACAGGTACTTTACATTGCATAGCTGCTACAAACTCTGCTTGACATACTACTGCAATCAAAGACTTCTCACTCACATCTTCTACTCTTTCTTCGGGGGCTATTCTTGCCTCCTCTTTCTTCATCTTCAAGCACTACAACAAATCCCTATGATTAGATCCCTTTTTTGCTTCCACCCACTATTTTAATATATTTTTCTCCAATTTTTTGAAAAAGGCGGTGCTATTTTTGGCATTTTTTGCACTAATCAGAACAAGTAGGCACTAAATTAGGCACAAATTAGCACTGAATTTAGTACCTAGTTTAGCGCCTAATCAATTTTCAAATGTCTGAAGGTCTTATAAAGTGAATATCGCACCATCGCGAAGCATATTAGATGATGTCAGCACCCGGCCGCGACACTGCGACAGGCTGCCACCTGTCCAATTTGCTTACGAGGTGTTTACTTTGAAATCTTACCTCAGCTAGGTGTCCACTGCCACATGTCCACAGAGCAAGCCTAAGATCCAACGGTTGTAATCCCGCACAAGGGAATCTTTCCGGGAGGAATATTCGTTGCGAGGTAGCGAGATAACAACACGTGGCATGCACCGATTGAAAAGCAAGTACAATAAAGGCACATGGATGCTATATCGCACTATTTTGCAGTAGGTATATGGTGGACCCTCCTTGATTGTGACACTGTGAAAAGGTGACACGTGTCCAGTCCGAGCTAAGGATGACATAAAGTGCAGGGAAGGTACTGATGATTTGGCTCATTTTCATTGGGCGATGACTTGTTAACAAAGATGACTAAGATTGTCAAATATAGTCAATGAATCGAAGCTATGGATTCCAGAAAGGCATGAAGCGATCAACGGTCCAAATTCAAACTTGCAAACAAAGGAGATTTTTGAATGACTGTGGCACGAGTAGAGTTATGGTTGCAGCGACCTCCATTAATACAGAGAGTGGTACAGGAATTCAATGTTATAACAACATAATTCTAAGCATTTCCTGTCATTTTTCAAGGAGCAATCACATTCAGAGCCGAAGAATCATCAAAACAAGCAAGGAGAAGCAATTCTGAGCCTCTACGATGTAAAAAAATTAGTAAGTTATCGTCTCTCCCTTGCACTTAGTCTTTTTATCTGTAAGTACTTTCTGAAGCATTTAAAGCAACTATTGATTGCATAAACCCTAAGTTGCTTGCACAAATACAAAATGAGTTAGTCAAGTCCAGCTTTGACCTCAAAACGTAGCCTGGATGAGGATATCATGATTCAATGTCCTGGATCATCTAAGAAACCTCTGACAAAATTAGGAGAGGTGGGCAAAAATGACAAATTATAAGACCTCTGTGTAGATTGTCGAGATGCTAGGATCCATGTGTCTGCTTGGAGTCTATTTGAGCATTGGCATAAGTGAATTGATTACAGAGCCCCAATCTACCATGCCTAGACCCTTGACTTAGCCAAATTAATATGCCCTGATGTCTTCATAAACACAAACTTGATGAGAGTTGTAGCAACTAGGTATGACCCTAGGACCATGTCTGTCTTGTCTGGAAATGGCAATGTTATCATTAGGTTCACAAAGGCCTATATTGCTGTTAGGATTGAAAAAATTTCACAATTTTCTTAGTCCCCATCTGCTTATCCTTGATATATACCATGTTGGAGCTAAAACAATTTCCCATTTTTCATCAACCATCACTCACTTGTCATCCAAATATCATAGAAATTTTCCATACATTGATCTTGTGATTAAAACAGGTTGTTCAAATTTGTGCGACAAGATCCATATTGTAGCCCATGACAATTTCATTAAATATGACCTTTGAAATAAGCATTTCCCTGACTATAGTTGTGCAAATAGAATTAATTAACCCCTATTAGCAAGATCACATATATGTCTTTCTGATCAAATAAGTCATAATCCCCTAACTAATATTTTCATATATATCAGGAAGTCCTAAATGAAGTTACACCGATCAAAGAACCCAGAGACAACGATTGTGCAAAACAATCGGGAAGACAATATAATGTATCATCGATAAAAAGTTGTATCGGCAAGAGATATAAAATCAAAATGAAAAATTTAAACTACGTCGATCTCAGAGGTCATACCGATAGATATAAGATTGACAAAAGATATATGTTCTCTTGCCGATAAATCGATACACTAGTTGTATCGGTATGACATATACCATCGGGATAAATTTTTTATATCTTCCCAACTTTATAATTCACTTCGATAGGAAGAAACTAAAGGAACTCGGCAAGAGTCTCACTGATGTTCCCCATGAACAAAAGACATAAGAAAACATTATTAGCGAAACTTGATATATCGAAGGGACATTCTGTTCTCTTAGCAATGATGATTATCAACCTGATGACTATAAGATAACCACTGCTTGTCGGGAAAACACTCACCGATGTCCAAAAGCAACTTTGATAGTCAGAACCACCTTGATATTGGGGTGAAATTAATAAGTCTTCCTGAAATGTTAAAAACAAAAAAAGCCAAGTAATGTGGACCTGAGCAAGATCGATGAGAGTCTCTCTGATAAAGATCAAAGAACTAAAGGAACACCTCCCATCAAAGAGACATAAAGCTAGTCTTGGAGATTGACCCAAATTGATTTGACACTTTTGGAGCACGAGAAGATGGCACCAAAACAAACATACAAATTGACATGAGATTAAAATAGTCTTCCCGATGTAATTCGTTAATTGATTTGACACTTTTAGAGCCCGAGAAGCCTACTGCATTCATTTCCAATGGCCAACATTAATGGCCGCCTAAGCATAATCTCATACAAATTGCTCTGGTTCATAATGAATTGAAAATCAAAACAAATTTCTGAGGGTTATAGTGGAAGAGTGGGGGATTCGCCGAGAGACTGAGAAATTTGCAACGCTAAGCACATACAAGTAAGCATTGCAAACCTTCAGGTTGCTAATTGATTATAAGGTTAAATTCAGTATTCAACATAGAGATAGAATGGAGGGTCCTTTCAAAACGAAAAGAAAGCAGCAGACTGAAACTAGCCAAACCAAGGGCAAAAATCAGAAGGTTGAGATAGGGAAAGGGGAAAAAACACAGGAAAGAAAACTTAATCAAGACCTTATAGACCAATTACCTGGTTCAGGCCCTAAGGCTAGAAGAACTACACAATTGAGGGTAGACGTGAAAAAATTAGAAGATAAATATAAACATGTAGGGAACATATGGACCCCTATCAGGGGATATGAGTTGTTTATGTTTCACTACTGCAGAAGGAATAGATTGGAACCCATCTGTAACCCGTGGAATTTCAACCTAGGCAAGCTAGTTGTCACAGATGTTTTTGTGAACATAGATCTTGTAAAACTCTTGGCTTATCATTACAACTCTAACCTAAAAGCCATCTGCAACCTGCAAGGGGAGCCATTTATTCATGTATCCAAGAATGCATTATGTGAAGTTTTTGCCCTGATGACACCTACAATACTCCTATAATATATGAAGATTTAGAAAAAGAGTACTTGAGACTGGATACCACTTACAAGGGTTGGAGATTACCATTGCATAGACCCAGAGAAGAAGGGAATTTGGTGCCACTCGAGGAGGGTGATGGACCTCCTTTTCATGTAGATCTGTTTGAACCTTATATGAAACACACATATTATTCAGTGGGACAAGTACTAGGAACAGAGGTCCCTGAATTCATGTCCATAGCACCCATGGTCATCTCTGTAGATATCCAGTGCCACCATGCTAGAGCTTTTGATTATGCCTCCCACCTCTCTAAGGGGATTGATTTAGGACTGATGGCCATTAAAAATGGCACTCCAACAATAAGTTTTAAGCATTACTCTGCTCTTATGCATATGGTTTTATATTATGGACAAGAATTAACAATGTGGCCACAATAACTAAAAATTACACAATTTGATAAGAATGGTCAGCTGTTACCCATACAGTTATGGACTTCCATATGGGATAGTAGGTTTGTGAATTCTAGTTATGTACATTTTGAAGAATTATTTGTTAAAACACTGTACAGATGTTATGGTTATCCATGTAGCTATTCTTTGTCAGATGAGATTAAAAGGTTTTTAAGGCCTGAGGATTTTGGTGGACCACCAACTGTCAATCACAACGGGGGTGATTGGTATTATTTTCTAGATTCCACAATGATCAGGTTATATGGGTTTGAAGATACGCCATTCTTATTGCCTAAAATAGTACCAGACATAATCACATACTTGGAAATCGTCAGACAATTAGATTACTCAAATGTTATGAACTTAAGTGCCTATGATAAACAATCTTTTATGCCAAGTACATTATGTTTTGGGGACTTTACTGTGTTGTCCAGGGAAGGATACGACCTCATTCATGACAAACTATTGCACTTTAATTTAAGAAAGGCAATGTCAAGAAAAGGGTTTGACCCTGAAGGGTTTATTGATTCTGCAAGAAGAAAATAAAATCTGAGTGGATATACTCATATTCCATTCCCACATGATGATGTTATCAGGAATTTGGAAGATGTAGAGGTTGAATTTGCCATTGATGAGCATAATTAGGAAGTGGAAAGGAGGAGGAGAGAGGCACAAGAGGTAGAGGTGTTATCCTCTAATAGTGAAGGATCCCATGATGAAAGACCCCAAGCCCACTCCGATATAATTCCTAAACTCAGAATTAAAGAATATGAGCCTTCAAATAGAGAATTGGAAATTGAGGAAACACCTGATACAGATGCCAGGTAGCTGGCTTACAATTCTTTTGTTTCAGATGATCAGTTTATTCAGTCCCCAGAATTTAAATCTTTCTTGTATAGACATAAAGGTAAAGCAGTCAGAGAATCTGTTTCAAATATCACACCAGCTAATGAAAAATAATTATTGAATACTCTGAGAACAAATATTGAAAATGAAATAAAAAATGACTCCGGAGAAAGGGAGGAAACTCCTAGAAGAAGCTGGTGTCATGATTTTTCCAGACTTGGATTTGAAGTCTTCTTTGGTTTTTGATAGTTTTCTGCACAATAATGATGCCAAACATAAACTCAACTTAGAAGGTGTGACAGAAGTGTACACTGGATCGCTATATAATCTTGATGAAGAATCACTTATGATATGGGCCATGTACCCTCCACACCAAAAGCTTGCTATTATTGACATAGAGAAGGCATTCGGCCATGTGATGACACTGAAAGTAGGAGAAACAGATCCTGTGGTCATTGCGGATATTGGTATTAATGTTGCTAAGTTAAATAAAGCACAAATTAAAATGCTGATTCAAGAAAGGGATATGTACAAACTGCATTGTGAAATAATGTGCAAAGAAAATGATTTCTTGAAAGATTCTGTCCCAACCAGGATGTTAACCCAAGGGGAGAGTTCCCAGGCAAAAGACAAAGATGAAATTCAGATAGCTTAGGCCAGATTCAATGCACTTTCCACCATATTCAAGAGGAGACATGCTAACATGATGGTATGGATGGATACGTTTTGGGTGACCTATTCTAAGAATCAAAATGCTCTCCAAGAACACAAGAGGTTGGCTGATAGACTCCAGGAAAAATTCTAAGAAATCTGTGACAGAGGCACTCCTGATGATGAAACCATTACCAATGCAAAAGAATTAATCAGGGCACATACAGTTTTTCATGAGGAACTTCAAGAAGAAGCTAATGAATTTATTAATGTCTCTCAAAGAGGTGTACCTACATTGGTTAATGATGGCAAAAATCTGAGAAGTCAGTAAGACTGGATAAAGGAATGCCAAATGATCCTGCACGAAGCATTAGAAGCAATGAAAGATGAAGACCCAACATTGGAAGGGGCTTGTGCCTGCATGGAGAAAATGGTTGCCATGGAATTTGTTGCAAAGACCATTGTGGAATGTGCAGATACTCACCTAAGCCAAAAATACTTAGATCATATTACCAAAATCCATTTATGGCTTATTAAAGCCTAATGAAAATTTGTAATTATTAGTCAAAAGTTTCAAAAGACACTTATGAAGAGGCATGCCTCTTCTGAATATGGTTATATAAACATATAGTGGTAGGAGGTTCGAGGATCATCAGCAATTAGGAGAAGAATAGAAGTCTTTATTAGCTTTTCATTAGTTCATCTGTTATCAAATTTCAAACTTATGCAAGTAATATCCATATTTTCAAGATAAATATAAATGGAGAAGGTGTTTGTATAAATATTAGTTTACTTTCAAGTGTTCAACAGTTGTGTGGATATATTATACTCATATGTTATCTAATTGTCTCCAAAGTGGCTGCTTATGTTATTCAAATTGAGTGTGAAAATACATTTGATTTGTTAATACACATTTGTTGTACTTGTGTGGTGCTGTTGATTGGTTTCTATGTGCAATAGGATTAAAATTACCTTTTGAGCAGTCTACTTTGATTTGTTCCTGACTGGATTAAAATCCTTTCAAATAAATTGTCTTAATTGGTTTCTCCTCACATATGAATTAAAAATCCTTTCACAACTTCACAGTAACATAAGAGGATATCACTGGGATCATTAAGAAGAGTCTAGGTAACTGATATACTTGCACATCTGCATAAGGTGCAGACATATAAAAGTGCCCAACTGTTAGAGTTAAGCTATGAAGTGAATCTACACATCTTATAAAACCCTATCTCCAATATCACAATCCACTCATCAAGTCTATTTACCCAATAAATTAGGCACTGGTCAATCTTAGAGCATTTCATACAAGTATAACTCACATTCTTTATATTTCAAGCATTCTTGTTAGAAAGTAGTTAACAAACCTTGCAAATATCTCATGTTTGTGTGTCATTAGTGAGTAAAATTGCCCAACCAGAATCCATCCATATTTCCAAATCTACCTTATTGATTAGGTACACCCACCTAGGCCTGGCAGTGTCAAAAGAGTAGGGGGTTTTGTTGTATAAACCCTGTCTTGTTGACCAAAAATGTATCAAGGGATTGGCACCTTCTTGTGGTCTAAAAACCTGCATTTTTGAGAACCAACATACCACACATAAATTGGCCACTCTGTAATTTTATGATCAATACAAATTGCAAAAAATTGTGTGACAAGATCCATTTTAGCCTAAAATTTGTGTGATAAGATCCATATTATAACCTTTGTTAAATCCCATCAATCTGACCTTGATAAACATTTCCATGATCATAGTCAAGAAAACCTTAATTTCATCCTCATCGGCAAGACCTTGGGCATATCTTTCAAGATCCTAAAGTCATAATCTTATACAAAGTATTTTATCCATGGTCAGGGAGAGACAAGTAAACTCTCTATGATAAGAGGTCCATAGACAGCAAGAATAAATGATCGGCAAGATTTCACTTAATTTTTCACCGATGAATATTAATTGGCAAAAACAAGATAGTCGGAACAAGATCTCCAAGTTATACCGATCTTGTGCCTCATACCGATGGATGTGTATCGAGGAGAGATGTGCACACTCACACCGACAGAGAAAAACAATTTAACAATTGTGTCGAGGAAACATATTTAATCGGAGCAAGCTCCCTAGGTCTCTCTGACTACATGGGTCACTCCGATGATAAAGACCACAAAGTTTCAATAAGATTCTTGCAAGGATATTTCGGGAAGAGTCCTACCGATGAATAAAGTAATGGAGAAACATGTTAGGAAGACCCAAAACATCGAAATGGCATGTGAATCTCATAGTGATGGTTTAAGTTACACCGATGACAGTATGAATCATTCCTCCAACTAGTACATCGGGTAAGCTTTACAATGTCTCCCTAAAAAGGTAAGAATTAAGGGTAAAAGACAAGGACATGGACCAATTTATTCATTCTCTTGAGTTCAAGTCTTTTTTGTACAAGCACAAGGGAAAAGAAATAAGAGAATCTGTTGAAGACATCACACCAAATAATGAAAAACAATTGTTGGATGCATTGAAAATAGAGGTGGAAAATGAGATGAGAGAGATGACTCCCGATAAGGGAAGACAATTATTAGTGGAGTCTGGTGTGATGATCTTTCTAGGTTTAGACATGAATTCTGCTTTAATCTTTGATAGTTTTTTACATAGTGATAATGAGAAATATAGACTCAGTCCAGAAGGAGTGAAAGAAGTTTATACTGGGACAAAATACAATGTTGATGAAAATTCTCTTATGATTTGGGCTTTGTACCCTCCACACAAGAAGCTTGCAGTCATCGATACAAAAAAGGCATTTGGACATGTCATGACATTGAAAGTAGGTGAGACTGATCCTATAGTCACAGCTGATATTGGCATAAATGTTGCCAAATTAAACAAAGCTCAAATTCAAATGTTGATCAAGGAAAGAGATATGTACAAGCTGAGCTGTGAGAAAATGACTAAGGAAAATGATTTTCTAAAGGATGCATTTGGAGGATCTACCAGAAGATTGACTTAGGGAGAGGGTTCACAAGCAAAAAACAAAGGCAAATAATTATAGTTGGATGATCAGGTATCTCAAGTCAGGATTGACACACTTTCTGTGGTACTTCAAAAGAGGTATACAAACATGATGGTTTGGATGAAAAGGTTTTGGGATACACGTGCCAAAAATCACAATATCATTCAAGAGCATAACAGGGTAAATGACAGGCTCCAAGAGAAACTTTGTGAAATATAGAATAGAGAAGCTCCTGATATTGAAGCAATCACCACTGCTGAAGACTTAATTAAGAAACATAAAAGGTATCATGAAAAACTTCAAGTAGAGGGTGAAGAATTCATAGAGGCTTCAAAAGAAGAGAAACTTTGTGAAATATAGAATAGAGAAGCTCCTGATATTGAAGCAATCACCACTGCTGAAGACTTAATTAAGAAACATAAAAGGTATCATGAAAAACTTCAAGTAGAGGGTGAAGAATTCATAGAGGCTTCAAAAGAAGGCATTCCTACATTGTTCAGTGACAAGAAAGATATGAAAAATTAGGAAGAGTGGACAAAGGAATGCCAATTGATATTACAGGGAGTTTTGGAGGCAGCCAAAGACAAGGATCCAGTATTAGGAGAACCCTATCGACATCTGGAGAAGATGATATCAATGGAGATAGCAGTAAGGAATGTTGTGGAGTATGCCGATACACACCTAAGCCAAAAGTACTTAGATCATATGTGCTAGATCCATTTGTGGCTAACTAGAGCTTAAAGTGTTGTTTATTATTATTAAGTTGCTATTAAATTCCAAAAGACACTTATGAAGAGGCACATCCTCTTCAAAATATTGTTATATAAGTCAGTCATTTTATGATAGAGAAAGGAGGCAATAGTAGGAAGTAGAAGCATATTTAGTAAATTACTTTTCATCCATCATCTCTCATACTTTCAGAAGGCTTATGCAAATTGATATATATATATATATATATATATATACTTTTAAGAAAATATAATGGAGCAGAATATTCTCAGATGGTGATCTATTTTAGTGTTCAATTGTTGTGTTAATTTTCATGCTTACATGTTGTTGTGCTATCTCCAGAGTGGTTCTTTTACATTATTCAAATTCATATAATTTGTCAGGACACATTTTCTGTTCATGTGTGGTTATTTGATTGGTTTTTAGTTGAAGTTGATTTAAGTCTATCTGAATGATTTATATCTATTGGTCTCTGCCCTGAGTTAAAATCCTTTAAATTAGATCATTTGGTTGGTTTCCTTAAAAATAGAATTAAAAATCCTTTCATGAAATCACAGTAATGTCAGACACCCCTGCTCCTCAGGCAGCCAGCCTGAATGTACAAACAACACATTTTGCAAAAGCAGCAACACTCAAACTGTAGAAAGAGTACAATGAATTATTGGAGAAATACACAGAATCAATGGCCAGGCTTAATACTTATGAGAGTCAACCTTAGTTGGAAGCTGGCCCATCTCAAACCCCTCCAATTATACAGACTGCAGAGTCATTACCAGTGGACACACAACCTCTGCTTCAAGAAATAAAGGAACTAAAAGAGGAAAATAAGGAGCTGAAGGAAGAAATAGAAAGTAAAGTGGAGGATGTAGCCACAAATTTGATCAAGTATAAGATCAATAGGATATTGGCCAGGTTGGAGGAGACCCATAGGTCCTACTCCCAATTAAAGATAGCACTTGAGAAACATGAATCAGATAAACATAGGTTGTCAACCAAGAAGACCAGGTGGCTACCAAGAATTGGAAAAATTAGATATTTTCTCAGGTGCTCTAAATATGATCTAAATGCCCCTCCTGAGATGGAGTTAGTAGTAGGTATGCTAGGGAAATTTGAGGATGTGGCTACTCATCAATTGAAATTGGATACAATATTGAAGGATAAAATGCAAGATTGAGAAGCAGGACACAAAGTGGTAACCCCACATTCTAGAAGTTGATGGGACAATAAAAGGTATGAACAAGTGGAAGCAGGAAATCATTGATAATGGAAATTAGTTAATTCTAGCTTGTTGTGATAAGGGAGACCCAACTTTGCATGTGTGAAGTTGGACGCTTGATAGGTTGCATGTTGTGGACATTACATTCGAATTATTTAATAAAAATGTCAAAAGTATCCTAGATGCAAAATATGTCAGCCACAATGGTAAGATAATAGAAATCATTTCATTCCCTTCGCCATCTGAAAGTACATTCGGTGAGTGGCAGGACAAGTATGGATCTCCTGGATGACAACCCAACCACAACAATGCAGATCCCCAGGCAGCTTTGCGTGCTTCTTAAGGCCAACCACATCGTCTTCTCTTTTCCTTCAGTGCAATTAATGTTCTTTCAACGCCATTTGGCGCCTATCTGTATCCATTGTATTTGAAAGATAATGTATTAAATGCTGAGGGTACATGTTCCTGTTATATAATGGAACTGTATTACTCATTTTATGGTTGTTGAAGACTTGGAAATTTTGGAGAAGTAATGAAAATACAGAGCTTTCTGGGCTGTTCTATCTCTTGTGTGCAAGTTTATAAGTTATATGTCGAATGATGTTTGCATATATGTTTTTAGTTTCATGTTGATGTTATATGAGTAATGCTTCATTGCATGTATTCAACTATCTGTCTCCATGTTGTGTGTGTTTTTCTTTTGAATCTGAATAGCTAAGGGTTATTTGAGGTTCTGGGATATGGGTTTTTCTGTATTAAATGTTTAATCTTTTACTTCTTCTCAAGGAGCAGATTAAATGTTTTAGGTTAAATATTGGGAAGAACATATTGCAATAAGGATATTCATAAGCAAAGATAATTGAGTGCTAAATCTTGGGTGGTGTTTGTAAGGCAAATACCAATCCCCATGAAACTTGAATGTCAGCTAAGTTTATGCAAATCATTCACATATATACATCAATCAAATTTGAATAATTAACATTATTGTTCAAATTCGTAAAGGTTTGATATAAGTATTTGTGTAGTAAGATTCATGTCTTGCCTATCCATATGTGCAACATGTGCATCATGATGAAAAACATCTTCCCCATGAAAATATGTTGTAGTCATCAAATCCTCAATCATAACTTCCTCGCAATGAATCGAGGCCATTGTAGAGTTAAGCCTAAGGTTTCTTCTTAGTGCAAAATGAGGATTAGGTTGAGGCCTTGACATTAAAGCAAAATATAAAGCAATGAAAAGGAAATTGCATCCAAGTAATCCTAATTTTTTCTGCCAACAATTCATACCAAAGATTGAACAATTTAAGGATATTGCAACAGGTAATTTGTATCAACACAAATAATATTAATGAAGCGTTACAAAGTTTAGGCCATAAGAATCATCCTTTTTTAAACAAGGATTGCCTAAAAATTTAGAAGTCTTGGTCATTAACATTATTGTCTGCTACAATGTCATCAAGTGTATCATTGTCAATGTTCATATGTTCTTTCAAGTATTTAATATTATCATCATCCTCATCTTGATCTGCATCATCTTCATCATCATTGAAATTTGACTGTAGACCATCTATATTGTTACCAGATGTATTTGGATCATCATTTTCTATACCATCCATATTGTTGTTTTCCATAACATCATCTAACTCTGGATTGTTGTCTTCTTGTGCTTGAACATAACCATCTTCAACATCATCATGGATGTCAATTTCTTCGATGTTCTCTAATCCCTCTCTCTCATTTTGTTGGCCATCATTGTTTTGCTTAGTATCCACTAATGCATCGTCAAATACATGCCTTAATATTGGATCATAATGTATGACAAATATCTATTTTGGGTCCAAAATATCTTCATAGAAAAATATCTGCACATGAACGACATACATATATTAGACGTATGGTATAACAATTTTATTGATTAATAAACACATGTCTATATTCGCAATAAACTATGAATTAATAGATTAATGATCACTACCACTTCTTGTTTGAGTTAAAGAAATACCTGCTTACAATGAATTGGTAGAACATAAGGCTCCTTATCCTCTGGTAGGAAACATGAGGAATCTATAGAAAACAATCCACTATGGGTATCATGTCTTCGTGTCCTCTCAAATGCTTCATACCATCTACACTTAAAAACATAACATTTAAAAGAGCGGTAATCCAACTCAATAATTTCTTGTATTTTCCCAACATATTGTAGATTCCCTTCAATTATATTCTTATCTTTTGAGCTTGATCGACTGGATTGCTTGAAGTCAACCATGATGCCACAATCGAAGGATCGTCTCTTTACATCTACACTTTCTACACGATAATGTCGATCATATGACCACATTGCTGTATATTTCCTCACCTGTGAAAGACCATTTATTTCAATGAAAACAAATATAATGACGAATATTAAAATCGTCAATAGTGTCAAAACTGTAAGGAAACAACATTTTGTAAAATTCCAACTGTACCTTTCTTTCACATCCTCTGGACATGTTGATTTCATCTTCTGTTATGTTTGAATCTATACCTGCATCTTCTATTTGATTTTGAATTTGTTCAGTAACCCATTCTAGTGTGCAATATTTGCCCCATTCCCTAAGAAGATCAGTGGGAAGTGGAGTATTCCTTGGGTTCAATCTCTTAAACTATCTCCTTGCTTCTAACACTTCTCTCTTTTTATCATACAGATCGATCCATTTGTTCATAAATTTCATGTGGTACAGAATGAACTTGTCAAGTATAGCACTTTTGTCTAAACCTATTACATGTTAACATGTTTATTTCAAACTCTAAATGTCATGCTGTTAATTTGACAAAAAAATTACAGAGTAAATTAATGATTGCAAGAAAAACAACCACACTGATCATGAATTTACTTACTAATTTCTACTTGAACACCATTAGATTGTGGTTTTTCTCCATCAATAATATATGATGCTCATTCTTCATCCCAGAAGCGTGGCCCATCTTCAAAATCCTTACCAAGGAATTCACACAGGAAGAAAAATGCTTCATTCAAAACATACCCTTTATCCATGCAACCCTCTGGATGTGCCTTTTATCAGACATATCTTTTTAGAGTTTTCATATACCTCTCTCTCAAAGAAAAACATCCACCTTGTTGATACGACACCCGCCAATTCAATGTCATCGACTAGGTGTATAAGTAAATGGACTTGTAGGTCCATGAAACTTGTAGGGAGCTCCTTCTCAAATACACATAATTTCTGCAATTTCCTTCTTCCATTTTGGCACTTCACATTCATGGATCTCCTTGGAGGTCACCCACCTAATATAAGAATAGTAAATTAGTATGAATCTTTAGTCAAAAATTAAAATGCAATATAATATCTCTATGTCTCTTACACATGAACATTTCATATAATGCTACGCTCTTAATATTGGTGTACATAGGGTTATGAATAGTCAGCTTGTGGCTATCTTAACTCCTAATTAAGTCATATTATCATTATTATATTGTTATTTAGTTGTTTAGGTCAGCCTAAGGCTTCTATAGGGCTATCTAAGTCGGCTTGGGTGATATCCTAGGCATAAATAGGTATATATAGGAGGTAGTGAGTCTCATTTCACATCATATTGAGTATTGTGTTCTTACTAAAGACTATTGGAGGTATCCCCCTCGAAGAGGATTAGGAGGTTGCCCCCTCGAAGTGGCATATTATTATCAAGTATTTGCATCATATTACTATTATATTCAGATATTGTGCAAGTTGTTTCATTACAAGTGGTATCAGAGCATGATCTTGGCACCGTAGAGGCAAGATTTTTTCTCAACATTGGAGGCGATTTTGGGAAGAGAATAACTTTCATATTTTAGTGATTTTTTGAAAAATTTGTAAAGGGTTTTTGAAGACCATATTAAAGAAGATACAGTCCAGATTTCAGAGGAATTGAAGCAAAAATAAGTGAGTTATTGCAAAATTAGGGTTTCCAACAAATTCACTCTCAAGGCAGCAAATTTGCTAATTTTTTGGATTTTTTTCTGGGTAAGTGGTATCTTGGCCTTAGTAAGTTACAGTAAAAATTTCAAAAAATTTACATTTCATTTGTGTGATTTATTTCAAAAATATTGGTTTCCATCATGACGGGGCCTGCAACAAGAGGCAAAAAGAATGTTGCAACACCGGGGAAATCCTCTAATAAGGATGAGAAAATAATAGAGGATAGTAATCCCAATGAGGAAATAAGTAAGTTCAAGGAAGAGGTTAAGATGGATATGTGTGACCTAAGAGGAGATATATCAGATATACGAAGCATGTTAAGCGCCTATATGAATGAACCAAGAAAGGAGTTCTCAAGCAACCAAGGTGAAACCTTCAAGTCGGCTAATAATGACACAAATTTTAATACTCCTATGGGATCTAGGAATTTTTTTCCAAAGGTGGATATGCACAAGTTCGATGGTAAGGATCCTCTAACATGGATAAACCAAATGGAGAATTTTTTTTGAAGTACATCAAATCCCATATGGACAAAAGGTCACGATGGCTTCCCTATATCTAGAACCAGATCAATTCATTTGGTATTGTTGGCTTTGTACTCATCGGAGAAAAAAGGGTCTCACTGTCTCATGGTCAATTTCTACAGAAGAACTCCAAGCACAATATAGCAATAGTGTGACATACAACTTCTTCAGCCAGCTTGCTAAAATTCAACAAACAGGATCAGTTAAGGATTATATTCAAAAATTCCAAAATCTATCCTTAAGAGTGGATACAATTACAGAGGAGAACTTGAATGATTTATTCTTGGGTGGTCTCAAGGATCACATTCAACATGAGGTACGCATGTTTAGTCCTAGCTCAGTAAATGAGTCTTTTATCTTGGCACGTAGGGTAGAGGAGAAGTATTTGATTCCTAGAAAGCAAGGGGCTAATATGACAAGAGAGAAAGGATATTCAACACCTTCTCTTCCTCAACCTACTAGGTTGACTCCACAGCAAATTGAGGAGAAAAGAGCAAAAGGGTTGTGTTTCAATTGTGATAGCAAATACAGTCGAGGACATAAATGTAGTGAAAAGAAATTGTTCTATATTGAAGGTCCAAGTGAGGAAGAAGAGGTGGAACCCATATTAGAGGAGGATAGGGAGTCAAGTGAGGAATCACATGATTCTCAACCAATCATTTCTTGTCATGCACTCTCAGGTTTCAGTGCACCACAAACTCTCAAGGTAGTGGGTTTCTTAAAGAAGCAGAAAGTAATAGTGTTGATCGACTCAGGTAGTACTCATAATTTCATCAACAAAAAGTTGGCAACTTGTCTAAATTGTTTTATATATCCAGCCCCAGAGTTTCAGGTTTTGATTGTAGATGGGGGTACAGTTAGTTGTTCGAGGAAGTGTCATAACATTAAATTATCCATGGGAGATTATCAACTTGATACCCCAATGTATGCAATATCCATGGGTGCAGCAGATATTGTTTTGGGAGTACAATGGCTTACTACATTGGGAACAATTAAGATGAACTTCCAAGAACTATTCATGAGATTTCAATCAGAAGGAAAGGTAGTGGAGCTAAGGGGGTTGAAGGCAAAATCCCCACAGATGGTAAGCTCTCATCAAATGTAAAAGTTGCTTAAGAAAGGAGTGGATGGATTTGTGGCCCAGCTATGTTCATTAGAAGTCTCTCAATCTAATGCTCCTACTCATCCAGATTTACAAGCAATAATTGATCGTCGCTCAGTGGTTCTTGGAGATATGCCTAAAGGACTTCCTCCTAAGAGGGATCATGACCATGCCATACAACTAGTTCCAGGTAGCCAACCACCAAACATCAGGCCTTATAGGTACCCACACATACAAAAAAGCGAGATAGAAAAAATTGTTGAGGAGATGCTAGAGGCAGGAATTATCAGGCATAGCCAAAGTGCTTACTCGCCTGTGGTGATGGTGTGTAAGAAGGATGAAACTTGGTGCATGTGTCCAGATTATAGAGTGCTCAACATGTACACCATTAAAGATAAGTTTCCTATTCCAGTCATTGATGATTTGCTAGATGAATTGAATGGAGCTATGTATTTTACCAAGTTAGATCTTAGATCTGGTTATCACCAAATTCAGATTAAGGAGGAAGATATTTGTAAGACAACATTCTGAACTCATGAGGGTCATTATGAATTTTTGGTGATGCCATTCAGCCTTACAATGCACCATCTACATTCCAAAGTTTGATGAATTCCATTTTTAAGAAGTTCTTGAGAAAGTTTGTGTTAGTGTTCTTTGATGATATATTGATTTATAGTAAGACTTGGGAAGAACATTTGCAGCATGTAGATCAAGCATTACAATTACTCAAAGATCATCAACTCTATGCTAAGCCATCCAAGTGTGCTTTTGGTCTTAAGGAGGTGGAGTATTTGGGACACATAGTTTCACATGAAGGAGTAAAGGTGGACCCTAACAAATTTTAAGGCTATCATGGAATGGCCTATTCCAAAAACCATTAAGAAATTGAGGGGTTTCTTGGGATTGACAGGGTACTATAGAAGATTTGTGAAGAATTATGGTCGTATAGCAGCACCCCTCACCACTCTCTTGAAGAAGGATTCTTTTCATTGGAATAAGTCTGCTAATGTAGCATTTGAGCAATTGAAGAAGGCTATGTGTACAACTCCAGTGCTTGCCACTCCAGACTCCACCAAGGAATTCATTGTGGAATGTGATGCTTCTGGAAATGGGATAGGAGCAGTTCTCATGCAAGAAGGTCGACCAATTGCTTTTGAGAGTCGTCAATTAAAGGGTAAAAATCAGCTCAAACCTATTTATGAGAAGGAAATGCTAGCAATCCTTCACGCAGTTAAACAATGGAGGCCTTATTTAATGGGCCGACACTTCAAGGTTAAGACAGATCATGATAGCCTAAAATATTTTTTGGAACAAAGACTATCCTCTGAAGAGCAACAAAAATGGGTCACTAAGATGTTGGGATATGACTTTGAGATTGTATATAAGAAAGTGAAGGAAAATATTGTGGCTAATGCACTTTCTAGGAAGGATGAGAAAGATGAAGCCTTATTGTGTGCCCTTTCAATATTACAAGCAAATTGGGTGGAAGAAGCCAAAGCAGAGTGGCAAAATGATGTTACAACAAGTAATCTCATCCAACAATTAAAAAGTGATCCTTGTAGTTCAGATAAGTTTTGTTTGAAGGGAGATATTCTTTGGTATAAAGAGCGCTTGTATCTTTGCAAGAATTCCACTCTTAAACACAAGATTCTCACAGAGCTACATGAGTCCCCAGTTGGTGGTCATTCAAGATTTTTGAAGACATATCATCGGGTCAAGCAAGATTTTTTTTGGGAAGGGCTAAAAGGTGAGGTGCAATAATTTGTGGCTGAATGTTTGGTTTGTCAAAGAAATAAGGGGGAGACAATTAAGACACTAGGTCTCTTGCAGCCCTTATCTATTCCTAGCCAGCGTTGGGAAGAGGTATCCATGGACTTCATCATAGGGCTTCCCAAATCTAAAGGTCATAATGTCATCATGGTAGTAGTTGATCGCCTCACTAAATATGCACATTTCATTGCATTATCACATCATTTTACAGCAAGTGCAGTGGCAAAAGTTTTCTTGGAGAATATCCAAAAGCTACATGGTACACCTAAGGTTTTTGTCAGTGATTGTGATCCTATCTTTACTAGTCACTTTTGGAAAGATTTATTCTCATGTTTGGGTACTCAATTGGCTCATAGTTCTTCATACCATACTCAATCAGATGGGCAAACTGAGGTTGTTAATAAATGTTTGGAAGGATATCTACGTTGTTTCACTTTAGAGAAACAATCTCAATGGGTAGATTGGCTACCACTGGCAGAATGGTGGTATAACACTTCTTTTCATAGCTCATCAAAAATGTCTCCATTTTTGGCACTTTATGGATATCATCCTCCTTCCATCACATCATCATTAAAGGTGTCACCAAGAGTTCAGGCAGTAGAGGACCACTTGCTTCATCAACAACAGGTACTTTCAAGACTCAAGGAGAATTTAGCTATGACACAAAATCGAATGAAACAACAGGTGGATCAACATCGTAGTGAAAGAAATTTTGAAGTTGGGGATTAGGTCTTCTTGAGATTGCAGCCTTATAAACAAATCTCAATGAAGCAACAAAAAAAGAATAATAAGTTGTCTCCAAGATATTATGGGCCATACCAAATCATGCAAAAGATTGGTAGTGTTGCCTACAAGCTAGAGTTGCCACCAACAACAAAGATACATCCAGTTTTTCATGTTTCTTGTTTGAAGAAGGTAATTGGGCAGAATATTCCTACTCAAACAGTACTACCAGAGCTCAATGAAGAAGGAAGAATAATTTTGGAACCAGAGGGCATTCTTCAAACATGCACGAAGAAGCTGAGGAATAGAACCCTCACTCAATATCTCATCCAATGGAAGAATTTACTAGTTGAAGAGGCCACATGGGAGGATGAGGAGTTCATTCAAAAGAATCCACACTTGGTTAGCATTGAGGACAATGCTTCTTTGAAGAGGGGGGGCATGCTACGCCCTTAATATTGGTGTACATAAGGTTATGAATAGTCAGCTTGTGGCTATCTTAACTCTTAATTAAGTCATATTATCATTATTATATTGTTATTTAGTTGTTTAGGTCAGCCTAAGGCTTCTATAGGGCTATCTAAGTCGGCCTGGGTGATAGCCTAGGCATAAATAGGTATATATAGGAGGTAGTGAGTCTCATTTCACATCATATTGAGTATTGTGTTCTTACTAAAGACTATTGGAGGTATCCCCCTCGAAGAGGATTAGGAGGTTGCCCCCTCGAAGTGGCATATTATTATCAAGTATTTGCAGCATATTACTATTATATTCAGATATTGTGCAAGTTGTTTCATTACATATAACCACATACCTTGTAAATGCTGACAATTGACTTATGACATTCCTTAAGTCAACTGTAAGACAAGAATCCCCCCTAATTGCCAATGGCATGATATGCTATCAAACACATTTATGAAAAGGTCATTATTAATTTTTTCTCACACAACAAAATATAAAATTATATTTAGTACTTAATCAATGTTACCAGTAAATGTTAAATGATGATATATAATACCTTCATAAAATTATGAAAATCATGTGTTTTAAATCCTGTGATATGTCCATCAACTGTAAAAGCTTTAGCCAATGATGACCCATAGCCAGTAGGTGTCCTTATTGAATGGATGACATTTTTTAGTTGGTCTAGCTCTTTTTTTTTCAAAATACATGGAGCTTCTGCATATGTTTCATTTTCCTTGTTTGGCCACAAATATTTTCTATCAATTTTCATATGCGAAAGAGCAATATCTCTCCGCGAAGACAAGGTTTCCTTCTCTTTGCCTGATATATGTCAAAATATAGAATCTGGGACATTTTTGAAAATGTGCATAGGATCTAATAGGTGAGGAATTAATAGATCTTTCCAGTAAGGGAGCTCATAAAATATGGATTTCTTTTTCATTCCTTCTGGCATATTAACTACAACTTGTTCTGGTTCTTCAATTGAATCACCCCGATCAAAAAAATCCTCCCAAGATTTCAATTCAACATCTTCATACTTCTTAAGCCAATCACTTGGACCCATAATCATGGGAGGGCCTCTATTTTCAACTTTTCCATCAAATTGATTCTTCAGGCGATTTCTAAACTTATGATCTAGTGGTAGAAAAACCTTGTTGTTTGCATAAATAAATTTATGTAGATCTTTAGAATACCACCCTTGAAATTGTTCTGCACATCTTGGACATGCAAATATCCCCTTTGTTTGAAGCCCTACAATTCAATAAGTAATGTTAATAACATAAAAAAAATAGTATAAAACTAAGTATGAAAGTTGGGATGGAAATAAATTATGAGTGTAAATACGTAAATATTTTATCTTATCAGAACAAACACCAAGTCTTGGGAAATCATGAATAGTCCAACATAGCACACCATACAACATGAAGGACCTATTTGATGGGGGACATGATATGTCATACATTCTTATGCCTTTCCATAACAATTGCATCTCATCAATAAAAGGCGCAAGATACACATCCATGTTTTTATCTTGATATTTTCCTGGAACAATGAGAGTCAGCATAAGGTGCTCCTTTCTAACACTCATCCATGGGGGAATATTGTATACTATCAATCCGAATGGCCAAACACTGTAATTTGAGCTTAGGAAAGAGAATGGGCACACTCCATCAATTGCAAGACCAAACCTGATACTACGGGGTTCATCTTTGAATTTTCTTGGCCATTTTTCCTCTATGTGTTTCATTGCTTTGGAGTCGGCCAGAATTCGTATGAATCCATCTTTACTCCTATTCTTTGCATGCCAGTCCATCAATTGTGCAAGTGACTTGCAACGAAACATTCGTTGAAGTCTAGGTATAATTGCCATGTGACGTAAAACCTTCTTTGGAACTGTAGGACCTTGTATATTTGCACGATATCTCTTCTCTTTGCATACAGGGCATTCTACCATGTGTTCATATTCATCTCTGTATAAAATGCAATCATTTTTACATGAATGAATTTGCTTATATTCAATTTCCAACTCAACCAACAATAGACGCGCCTCTCTGCAAGTTGATGGCAACACATTCTCTTCAGGGAATATTTTAGTTTTTAGTGCCCTATAAGATTGCCAGAGATTAAATCAATTGAATATTTGACTTATGATGAACATGTTTGATATGTCAATCTATACTAGGATTGTTTATATACAATATATGGTTTTAAATTCCCCTTCAAGAAATATAAACGAAGTTGATGAATTTTTACGAATTATGTACACCAATTGACAATGCAAAGTAAGAAATAGATTTCAACTCACTTTAGTAGAGTAGTGAATCCTTTGTCTGACCAACCAAATAGTGACTTGATTTCTAATAATATTAATGTGCTTTCCAGTTTTGAAGTTCTACTTGCACCTGATTTGAACACGGGTGTCTTCGCTGCTTGCTTGATGGAGTCTTTCAGGTTGTTATCATCAACATTACGTTGGTGGTAATTACCCCTGCTATCATCATTACTGTCAACCATATGATCATTATTGTCATCATTGTTTCCATCCCCAAAGAAACCTGTAAGTATTTCATTCAATCCTTCTTCATGCACTGCATTTTCACTATCATGATCATCATCATATAGGCTAGCTGGCATGTCATCAGTGTATGCCGATCTCATCAGCAGTTTAATTTTCTTAGCTGGTAGTATTCTCTTCAATGTTGCTCTTTTCTACTTGGTATGGTTTAAAGGATGGTTTGGATCATCCCGTCCAAACCTTAATAACCTAGTTGGATCTTGGGTATTAGTATGTGTTTCATCAACATCTTCTACCTATCAACAAACGCAAGCATTATTTAATGTTTGGCAACAATTGCACTAAATTCAAAATGTATCAATTTCAAAGAAATATAATCAAATATGGCTTAAAAAATAAAAATATAAATTGTATGAACATATATACATCAATTGAATAATGGAACATTATTTTATAGACTACCTTTTTTATACAATAATTTAAAGAAAACACAATTTTGACAACATAGTTTATAAAACATCACTCCACACTCATTTATTATTCTTTGGTTTTCTACCCTTAAGAACATCCTTAGGGAGACCTTGTTCTTCCCTTTTTTTCGCGCAGGAGTGCATTTTAAGAAGGGGTAATCAATCTATAACTCATCCCCAATGGTAAGGTCCATAATAGCCTCAACCATTATCAATCTATCAACCTCTCTTTCCATATCTCCATCTTTATCATTTATAACCTCAACAAATTGACAATTCGATCTTACAGTAGGGTACCTTCCCTTACTACTATTTATAAATCCTGCAATATTTTTGTGTGTGTATGCATATCCATCTATATAGATAAGATGACCTCTATTCATTTCTTTTCCACTTTCCAATTGGAGACAATGTGTATACATATTCAAATTTAGACCATATGCTGACATGCTAGGCTTATATTCTACTAGCCTTCTCCATTCACCATTGTAATATTATGGACCATAATATGGCATTAATCTCCTAGTGGTTTGTTCTGAATTGTTTCTATGTTTAGATCCCACATGTACATTTTGGATGATAAAGAGGCCTAGATTCGCTCCATGAATATTGCAGGGTCATATCATGTAGCTGTATCCCCAAAATTAAAACACCTCGTACATTCTAGGTAGTTGTTGATCACTAGGCCAAGCACAATATAATCGACAATCAAATGTCTCTTTGTAAATTGATCTCAAACTCAGAGGAAAGTCATCATCTCCATCACATTCATTCTCATAGGGTATGTAGTCCACCTTCCCCTTGTTTTTAAGCAAATTATGCATCTTTAAACCAATTCTTGTTCTGTTACTTGTTTTCATCAATTCCTTATCTTCGGAGTTGGTATATTGGCACATATTTTTGTTAGATGTATCATCTGATGAATGATCATTGCCCTCTAGGCTGGAAGTCAGTGATCTAGGAAACTTTAAACCAAGAACTTTATCCTGCAAGTATCCATTAAGAAAAAAAATAGTTATTTAAATAATATAAAACAATGTTTAAACGAAGTATACATGTTATTTATATCAAATTGGAAAATTCCTTACCACAATTCCTATTGGATTTGAATTGATTGTAGGAGGCATACTACCGACTGGAAGCTTATCATATATGTAGTGTGTTTGTACAATCGCTCGTTTGAATTGTTTCTTTCCACAACATACAGAACATCCACAAACAACAATTTTTTCAAACTATTCATCCCATGTACTATAGTCTTGACCAACCTCTTATTCAGTGCAATCATTTGTTGTGTCTACAAGATACATTGTCATATCCTCTTCCACCCACTGTCATCTATGTGATTTAATAGTTTTAGGTCCACATCCACGTACATATCTTTTTCTTTTGCTAGTTGAATGCTCAGGCTCTGCATTTGCTCCAATCTCCATATAAAATAATCAACAACATGCATTAATTTATGTCAAGATTGGATAATACATTATAAATTTCAATAATATTGTGAAAAAAGATGGACGTATCACAAAATGCCATTAGACCATTTTTTCCTAAGTTAAGTCAAAATTTGAGTACCTGATGTCCCGCTTCATCCATTGTGTCCTCATTTGATATGACACGATCTATTGCCATGGCCTCATCTGGCCCCTATAATACACAACATAGTAAATAATGTTTAGTACACCAATTATATCATTTCAACGAATATGCTATCCAACACAAAACCTCACTTTAGTCAAATATGTGACATATTCATATCATGTTTTGGCCATCCTAATTTTCAAACTTTTCCCTTGATCATAGAATTACGTTTAATCACCATTCCTGTGCATTTTCAACCAATAAGGTTGACCTCAGAGGCCTCATGGACAAAAAAATGACTTTATCTCCTCTATGTTGTAGCATTTGTGAATTCATAAACACCTTCCTCCTTTGGTTGAGGTTGCTTTCTCTTCTTACCTCTATTGTATATGCAGATTCCGTTGTCATATCTATTTCCACCCACTTTCCTCTCTGCGATTTAGTAGTTCTACGTCATCCATGTCCTCTCTCCATGGCCTCCTATGGATCCTGTAATACACAACAATGACAATAATCACATAACAACTGTGCACCAAGAGGTTGCCAAGCTCTCTTAACATTTTTGGCTAATGACACGGGGCAGATATGGGACTGACTAGTTTCACCCTGTTGCTTCTTATTTTTTGTTTTTGTAGGACCTTCCATCTTATTTCTCTACAGAACTAAATTATAATCTAGTAATTATAGGGATATCTTAGATTCTTATGTATATACTATGGGCGCACTGAACTCCTCGACCTCTGCTTCAATCTCCCATTTTTTCTCTGCTGCAATTTATGAAAATTGCTTTCAGTTCAATCCCTTTTCAATCAAAATTGTACATATAATGTTTGTTCACGCGGCCATTAATGTCCTTCACTGGAAATGAATGCAACAGATTTTTTGAATTTCAAAATGTCAGATTGCATTGGTGGGACTCTCCTAGTTTCAGGTCGATCTGTGTGCTTCATTTGGTGTCATCTTTGTTTATATATTCATAATTGATCGCCAAGACTCACTGAATGTCTTTTTGATACGCAGTGTCCCTTTAGTTCTCTTATTCAGTCGGGAAGACATTTAGTAATCTCACCAATATTGCATAGGTGCCTTTTGTCTTACTTAATGTTTTGGGGAGAACAATATGAAGTTTACCCGATATCAGGGTAATCTAAACTATTAGAAATCCTTTTCGTTGTCGCCGAGTGTCCTTCTGACGAATAATAGTCATTCCTATTGTTATTGGGCTGACATGTGTCAATGCTGAGAGAATGGGATGTTTTTTCGATATAATTAGTCTCCCCGACCTGTTTCTTCCATTGCTTTGTTCATTGGGACAAATCGGTAGGACTTCCACCGAAAACTCTTTTGGTGTTCCTTATCAGAGCAACCTATACAATCAGAGAGATCTGAGGGACTTACTCCGATCATTCATGTCTCCCTGACACATGTGTTCTTTTGTTTTATTGATGAGAGTATATAAGTTTCTCCCCGAAAAAGTGTCCATCGGCATGACGCTTGAGATCAGTGTAATTTGAAAACTTCAGTCCAACTAGCTTGCTTTTGCCGATAAGCTTTTTAATCGGTGAAACGCTATGCACTGTCTTCACGATCATGCAGAAAGTGTTATCTTGGGATCTTTGATCACTATGACTTTATTTATCTCTTCCCGATATGCATAAAATGTTTAATAAAGAACTATAACTTGTTGATCGACAAGACATGCACATGATTTTTCTGATAAGGATCAGTCGCTCTTAAAATTTTTTGTTTCAAGGGATTATGCTTAGGAAGTTGGATTTCTGGATCCCTTGGGGATGGTGGAATGAGTGGAAGCTTTAAGTTTAGCTTTAAGATTAGGGTTGAGGATTGAGGGATTAGGGTTTAAGGTATAGTGTTGAGGGTTTAGGGTTTAGGGTTTAGGGTTTAGGGTTTAGGGTTTAGGGATTAGGGTTTAGAGTTGAGGGATTAGGGTTTAAGGCATAGTGTTTAGGGTTGATGGTTTAGGGATAGGGTTTAGGATTTAAGGTTCAAGTGTTGAGGGTTGAGGCTTTAGGGATAGGGTTTAAGGTTTAGCGATAAGGGATTAGGGTTTAGGGTTGAGGGATTAGGGTTTAGTGTTGAGGGATTAGGGTTTAAGGTATAGTGTTTAGGGTTGAGGGTTTAGCGATAGGGTTTAGGGTTTAAGGTTTAAGGGTTGAGGCTTCAGGCTTTAGGGATAGCATTTAGGGTTGAAGGATTAGGGTTTAAGGTATAGTGTTTAGGGTTGAGGGTTGAAGGATGTGTTATGCTTCACTGAAAGGTTATAGTCCCATTAGAGAATGATGTCCTCACATGGACCATGTCAAGTTCCCTCATCGATGTTGGTAAGGGATACATGGAAGGCAAATGGATTAGATAGATAGTGGATTATGATGTGGATTCTAGAGGGGTGAAAAGTGGATTATAATGTGGATTATGTAGGGAAAATAGTGGATTATGATGTGGATTATGTCAGACTTATGCCAAAGCATGGACCATAGGGATGGTATGTGGAAGGTATGTAGGATAGTGGATGAATGATGGTAGATTTATTGCGGAATGGAAGGGAACCATGACCAATGGTTGCACACATTGCGATAAACATTAAAGATTGTGATGCAGAGGTGGTGTAGGGTGCAATGGAGATGTTTGCTTAGGAGATGGATGATGAAGGGCTTTAGGAACCCACATAGACTTAGGCGTTTTATTAATTTTGTTTTGCTTGTGGGATGGAATGTTTTGACACTTTTGAGCGGAATGGGAATTTGAGATGAGAGTAGATGGTTGGGATTTTTTAGAGGTAGATGCCTCATTTAACTTGATTTCTTGTTGCTTAGGTACCCATACCATTTTGGTTTTGGACTTTGCTTGTGGAGGTATGGGCTTGGATAACTTTTTGGATTGATTTTTCTTTGACTCTTTGTTTTTATGTCCTGAGGCATGAGGATCCTTAGGATGTTTGGCTTTATCAGTAGAGGCATCTAATTTTGCATTTCTGGATCCCTTGGGGATGGTGTAATGAGTGGAAGCTTCAAGTTTAGTTTTAAGATTAGGGTTGAGGGTTGAGGGATTAGGGTTTAAGGTATAGTGTTGAGAGTTGAGGGTTTAGGGTTTAGGGTTTAGGGTTAAGGGTTTAGGGTTTAGGGATTAGGGTTTAGAGTTGAGGGATTAGTGTTTAAGGCATAGTGTTTAGGGTTGAGGGTTTAAGGATAGGGTTTAGGATTTAAGGTTCAAGTGTTGAGGCTTGAGGCTTTAGGGATAGGGTTTAAGGTTTAGCAATAAGGGATTAGGCTTTAGGGTTGAGGGATTAGGGTTTATGGTTAAGGGATTAGAGTTTAGGGATCTTTACTCTTGAATCTTTACTCTTGTTCTTTGCATGCCAGTCCATCAATTGTGCAAGTGACTTGCAACGAAACATTTGTTGAAGTCTAGGTATAATTGGTGTGTTGGCATGAGGAACATTTTGGTTTGGCACAGCTAGGCACACTTCGTGCCAGTTTTTGCGACCCAAAGAGATTATATTTAGGGCTGAAAGTTGGCGCTAAAGTTGGCGTTAGAGATGCTGACTTTAGCGCTAACTAATGAATCCCAAAAAAAATTTAAAATTCCTGCCTGCACGTTAAAACATACTACACAAAAAAAAAACACAAATTCAAGTTAATACATTTAAGCCCACAACACAATGTACTCTACCTCTGTTTTAGGTTTCCTGCTAAGAATTGTAGGCTGCGAAGCGACAACTTTGTTAGGTCAAAAATGGAAGTTACTGAAAAGTTTCTACAACGGATTTGTGAATTTGTATTTTATTTATTTTTGGTTCTAGACATCCAGAAGATAAAAAATTGCTTTAGCTAGCTGCTAAATTTGGGGTTTCTAGCTACCTTAGCCATTCAATCAAGCTTGTTCATCTTCCTTTTAGCAATTAAGTTCCAATTGCTGAGCAATTTACTCTTGACCTAGGTTTTTATTGATTTTGATATAATTTTGAGCTCAAAGAAAGTTTTTCTAAGATATTGTACTCACACTTTAGGGTAAATTTGAGTAGTAATGTTGTTAATTATCCTTGCTTGTAGTATAACTTGCATTTACCATTTTTGGAAGGCCTGTCGAATAAGGTCTCTTTGTACATCATACCCAAAATACGAGCTGTTAGGATTTGTTTTTGGCTACATATTTGTTTTTGGCTACGATTGGTCAAGCACGTTGTTAATTGATACCTAGCTATGATTGCCTCCATAAATTGGACAAAAATAATTTGCCCTAGGTTTCCTCAAAATGTCAAGCAATAGAGGGAAGGGAGTAAACTCTGGCCACAATGAGGTAATTCACTGTCAATTTATAGATTTGTAAATGTTTCCATTGTTTCTTTGATTTTTAGTATTTAGTTTTCTATTTCTAAATTTAAAAGAAGAAAATATATATATATATATATATATATATATATATATATATATATATATATATATATATATATATATATATATATATATATATATATATATATATATATATATATATATATATAGGGACATGAGACTGAAAAAGATAAAGAGGCATTGGCTTCCATATTGGGGGTAGAGGCAGTGAACAAATTGGATGGTATGGACTTGATAATGCTTGCCAGATACATAGAAAAATGATCTAGTAAAACCCCTGAAACATTGCAACCAAATCAACAGTGTCAAAGGGAATCAATTGATTCCCCAACTAGTCATGGATCGGGCAAAAGATCCAGGAGGAAATCAATAAAAGTAACCTCTAAGAATGTAGAACAGGGAGCAGAGGCTTCCAATGTCCCAGCCACTCCTGGGACACAGACTTCTTCGACCACCACGCCATGTTTTGCATCTTGCATTAGTAGCTACTATACCAAGATAGAATACGATGTGGTTTCAGGGGAAGTCTGAATGACAGATGCTAGAAAAACATTTGTGAATAGGTTGAAGGAATCATGCCTTCAATGGTTCAAAGACCATCTACATTTTCCATTCTCAAAGATACCCATGCACCTGCAAAAAGCAGTTATCCATGACACAGAGACTGAATTTGGCACAAGTTGGTCTGTAAAGAAAATAAAGCTACGAATATCTCAAAACTGCAAGAGTTTTTGGTGCAACCAAACAAAGAAGATAAAAAAAAATCTCTCCCAAGCTAAGGCTCAAAAAAAGGCCAATTGATGTAAGTCTGAAAGTATGGAAAGATCTTGTAAAAGCATATGAGAAGTCCTATGCACGGAGGAAGTCTGATGAGGAAAGTACGCAGGTATTTGAATTTGCTCATAAGATTATATCAAATTTATTAAACAATTTTTAAATTTTATTTGTGCATAATTAAATTGAATTAGTATATGTTTCAGGACAATGCCTCCAAGGCTATGCTTGACAAACTTCGTGCCACTCATCATAGTGGCCAAAAAGCTTTACAGGCCTTGATCTATACATTTGTAAGTATATTTAATATGTTAAATGATATTTTTTTTATTTCCTAGGAAAAAGTAAATGATTGCATATTAATTAGTTTAACTAGTCCATGTGCCATGTTTTGACAGGAGGAGAAATATGGCCAGCAACCAACACAATTTGAAAAGGAAATGTTACAAAGTAAAAAGTGGACCAATTTTGTAATCTGGATAGAGAACGGGGTATCAATAGTTGACTTTCAATAACTTAGTTGGATATTGTTGTGTTAATATGTCAATTTGCATTTCTTGTGTTGAGTTTCAATAATCTTTGAAGAGGTTATAGAGTGATACTTGAGACAAACAGTTACAGTTGTACTCTGTTTGTTGTGTTTGGTTTCTATTGTTCTTCTTGTCTTTTTAACTCAAATGGATTGTTATTCATAGATCGCTTGTCATTCTTGTTGATCATGTGGATGTAGTTATCATTGAGTTTTTAGGCAGTCTCCTAAGTGAATAGACCAAAGGGTTTATCTCAAGTCTTTGTTTCCTAACCTTTTATTATAAGGCTTAAAGAGGGGCATGCATTATAGTTACATTGTTGGTTATATTTCAAACCTTTGAAATATAATAGTTGACATTTAAATTTTAATATGCACATTTTTTTTGTTGAGAAGGAGCCATCATTGGCAGTAGGCATTAACTCTCCTCTGCCATAACATCTTTGGGAAGTACTAGTATTTAATGTGCTTGGTTTTGGGGTATGTGAGGGAGAAAAGGAAGGAGTGGGGAACCATTTTGGGGGGGAATTCTCCTTTATGCCTTGGGGTTGAGGAAGGAAGGTTGATGGTTGGACTATAAGTGATTTAGAGGAAGGGAGACTTTGGGTGTGCTCATCATGTTGGCTGAGTGTCTTACTGTTTGGGTTGGAGACTAAGAATCAAATCGCCAACTGGTCTTCTTCAACTAAGCTAACCTTTCTTTGAAGTAAAGCTCCTTGTTATCCATTCTTATAAAATTACACTGACCATTTTGGTGAAACATTTCCTTTAACTTGTGTAACTGTATGTGGTCTTGTGAAAGCCTATGCTAAAGGGTTTGGATGAGGAAAATATTGTGAACTGTGAGAGTTCAGACTTAAGATCATGGGACTTACAAACTGTGGCAAACTATTGGTTATTGTGTTTTGGATTTCTATCATGAAGGAAGCTACATTAATTTGGTCACAGTTTGAGGTGGAGTTTCAAACCCTAGCTAGAATTGCTAGAATGCTATCATTGCAACATACCATGAGTCTTGAGGAAACCTAACCTGGTTCATGGTTATCTTTTTTGACATGGTTGTAAACCCTAATGGTGTTGGTATTTCACTTATAAATGTCCACTCTCTCAATTGTGGATGTGAGGTCTTCTTAGGATTAATAATGCCACTCCTAGGTGGGGTTTTGGGATGGTTTTAGATCTTTGGTTCAGGTCAACTTGCCCCCCAACAGTCGCTCCAAGGTTATGAGGTTTGCATTACTGAAGCCACAATGGAATACAATGTTGAAACAACACTACATGATTGTATTTGATTACCAATTGACTCTTGGAAAGAATGGGTTTTGTCAATTGCATACAGTTGTGTAACATTGCAATAGTTGTATTGTACTTGAAACTAGAACAGTCTATTGTGAAGGCATTCGTTTGATGAGAATGACCTTTGAGTTTATTGTAATGACTTGCACTAACTTAGAAATGTGATTTCAAACTAGTATTTATTAAATTGGAGATTTTTTGTGAACAAATTTATCTTAGTATGGACTTCCCTGTGTTTGAATGATTGAGCACTACCCACGGAATAGTAGATATTATGTACTTGTGATCACTGTGCCATTTGGATAGAGGACTCATAAATGGAATATAGGACCTTCTGTTTCATTGTCCATAAAATCCTAACGGTTGATTAAGTTATTGTGCATGGATGTAAATGGAAACTTTAAGCTCTGAAGGCTTGCTTATTATTTGCAAAGTAGCATTAATTTCTTATTTTAACTATGGAAACATCTTGTGGACACTAGTATGGTGTTGACTAAGGAATTATCTTGTAAACACTAGAAAGGTCTATGCATGTTAATCATAGACTGTAACCCTACATTTGGAAGGAAATTGTTACTGTAGATGTGATATATACTGTACAGTGGTATCTAGTCTATGGCATGACATCTTTAGTAGGAGGTACCTTCAGATTTCTGTAGCATCATGTCTGGGCTAAGGTACCATAAAGTTAAGCATGCATTGTATGGCGTTATTGTATTGGAGGTTGTTGTATGCAAATCTACAGTGATATAAGAAGACTCGACTCTTGTCATTTCATTGCACAAAGTGAGTGACAAAACAACTACCTAGTTTAAAATTGGCCCTTCTTTAAGCAACATATGTAGCAATGAGACTTAGGATTCTTGAAAATGAGAAGCATCCTTCTCCCCATACAACCTGCTAACTAGGGCCACTGTGTTTTTTACTGAACCCTTGAGGCTAATGGAAGGGTACCATTTAGTGTTCCTAGAAATTAATTGTCTAACTCCTCCTCTTGAGCCAATTTCCTTGTATAATGAACTAGATGATTGGGATGACCATCTTGAAGATGTAATTGAAGACTTTTGTGCTTGTGTAGTGTTGCAAATGTACACTCCATGGGGACAAAACTTGTAGATCTTAGTGTTAATCATGATATAGGCACAATTTTTTTAATTGTTGGTCATGTAAATGTGAGTTTTCAGCTACCACAAGTGTACTCTTAAGGATAATCTCACTAAGGAAAGCATGGATGTAAGAGTCGAACTTGAGATACATGATCTTGACTTTCTGCTTGGTATACCTAAAGTTTCTAATCTCTTTATTAATGAGCTAGATGTCAATTTGAACCAAGGATGTGTTTCCAACATTTGTGATGATGTTTGCATTCATGAGGATGATAAGTTACATCAAAATATCAAAAGTTACATAGTCTCTGAGATGGAGTTTATCCCATCCGTGAGGGAGTTAATTCGTTCCAGTTGTTCTACTGAGAACAGATCACCATATAGGCTTACAAAGTTTGCAAAAGTAGTCATGTCACAGTTTTCTAGTCCCTCTCTGAAGATCTTGAGGGCTTCTTCAGTTTTCTTCTTCTTCTTGATTGCCTCCGCATCAAAGACTCCACAGATAAAACCTTTTTTTGGATTTGGGTTGGTGTGTTGGCCTGCAATAATAACATCATCCCTGATCCCCTCATTGACCATAAAACCCATAAATCTTGATGCCCTGGCAAGAGACCCTATGGCTTGGACGACAGTCATGTAGAAACACTCTAAAAGGACACCGTCATGGATATGGCTGCCTTGCACTCCCCTTACCCCTACAATCTCCTTGATGGCATTGCGTAGCCCCTCCTCTATATTGAATAAGTGGTGGACTTGCTGGTCCACCAACTCCTCCAAGCACTCGCAGTGGACTCTGAAGTGTTTTCTACCTGCCATTGTTATGGGAGACTTCAAGCCGTCCTCCTAAAATAGGAAGTTTCTCTCGATTACCTTCCTCGTGACTTACTCACATTGTCTGAAAGTTTTAGGTTTTACAATGCTTTTTGCCTGTCTGAACTATCCTCACTTCTAGAAAAGGAATTCTTGATTGACTCTTCCCTAATTGAACCAAACTGGGGATAGTCCTTCCTATCTCCTTCAGGATTTCCTATCTTGGAGAAAGCCATGCTCGCCGTCGATTCTTCTGAGATCTCCTGCCTTGATCTATACCTACAAAATTCCTAAATCCCCATCATCCTTGATTATCATCTTTCTTAGATCCTCGAAACACTGCCCTTTGAAAAAACATTTCTCCCTCATTTCTTGCTCAACCCCTCGATTCGCTAGGAGATCGGCCACCCCGTTGGCCTCTCTGTATACGTGCATGGTTAACCTCCTTGCCTGTGTTGGCTATCTTGAAGACACCCTAAACTTTATCATTGAGATACATGTTAAATCTGTGCTGGTTGTATGCATGTGTTTTCTTGGTGCCTGTAGATCACATATGAATATACGCTTAGGAGTATTTACAACAACATTGCTTTTTGATTTGGATCCTAAAAATGTTGCACAACTTATGTTCTTCTCTCAAACATCTATCCACAAGTGGGCAGGTGTGGTGAGGTAAGGAGATTGATGAAACATAGACGAATTAAAAAAATGCCTAGATGCATTTGGATTGAAGGGCATAAAATGGTACATGCTTTTTTGTGTAGGAGATAGATCACATCCATAAACAAAGGAGACCTAAGAAAAGTTGGAGAAATTGGCTTGGAAGATGAAGGCGGCAAGGTATTTTCTAGATTCAAGAATTTACTTAATGCTGTGGAAGGATGGGAAAAAGAATTATTTCTCTGCCACCATGGTGAAAAGTTGGCAATTGCATTTGGTTTGTTAAACATGCCCCATGGAACAACTATTAGACCTTTATCTTAAGGTTACTCATTAACCTTAAGATTAATAATTATTGAAAAAAAACTGTGCATTCATTAATGACATGTAAGAGAATTTAATCAACTTCTACTTAAAAACTCTTTAATGTTTCTGTCTAATGCAGGTTATTGGATTAATAGTGAAAAAGAACATACATTGACCATGCAATTTGTGGCACTTAAGGTTATGTAATAGAATTTACAGTTGATAGTTAAATTGTATAACAAATTTTTTTATGATCTTTAGTATCATTTATTAGAATTGTTGCATGTTTTACATCATTGGAATGACATATTAGCTGTAACTTTTTTGAAATTTTATTATGGTATGTGCACTTTGATATGATGTAATATGATTATGGTTCGTTTCATATGTTGGAATATTAGATATATAACAAAAAAATAAATTATTACATGAAATAAATAATAACTTTTCATTTTAAATATTTTTTTTTTGCAGAACATGGGTCTTCCAGAAGATGAAGATGATCTTGATGATATAGATCTAGATTATATTGGTTCTGGTACAGATCACATGGCAGAGGATGATGATGATGCAGATACAGAAGACAACGAGGTCAATGACGATGATGATGACCATGATGATGATGATCATGATGGTGATGATCATGATGGTGATGATGATGATGAGGTAGTTGCTGGTAGTAGCCAGTGACATTCATGATCATATAGACTGCATCATGGATCATTGTTGATATATCGTTATGATGCCTCTTTTCATGGTTATTATCATATGTATCATTTTCATGGCTTGCAGTACCATATTATTGAGTTGTATCATTTTCACATGTATCAATTTGACTTATATCATTTGGACATGTATCATCTTGACTTGTATCATTTTGAGTTACATAATTTATCATTTTTACTTATATCATTTGTACATGTATCATTTTGACTTATGTTGACTGTTGGACATGTATCATTTTGACATGTTATTGATCTATTGGCATATTTGACTTTCACTTGTTTTAGTTATATATGATGATGATCTTATCAGTATTGACTTGTCAATTTATATATATTGAAAGTGGTTGATGATTTTTGGATGGATATTTATTGCGTATGATGATTTTAATTTACTGCTCAGGATGGATGTTGTAAAATTTAATTAAATTATAGATATTTGACTCACTTGTTTTAATTATAGATGATGATCATGTTATAATAATTATCTTGTTATTTTATAATAATTATCTTGTTTTTTTATATAATTATCTTGCTAAATTAGAAGCAAAACCCAAAGTAACAAAAGAGGTTATAATGGAAGCAAAACTTGGCATCAATTAGAAAGCCAAAAAAGAAGCTATTTTCGATGCCATACAAGAAGCAAAATATGAAGCACGACTGAGAGCAAAACTAGAAGCAAAAATGGGAGTAGACATGGAAGCAAAACTGGAAGCTAAATTGGGTGCCAAATCCGGTGCTAAATTGGAAGCAAAAATGGAGGCAAAATTGGAAGCAAACCTGGAAGCAAAAATGGAAGCAAATCTGGAAGCAAAAATGGAAGCAAAATCTGAAGCAAACCTGGAAGCAAAATCGGAAGCAAAACTGGAAGCAAACCTGGAAGCAAAACCGGAAGCAAAACTGAAAGCAAACCTGGAAGCAACACAAGAAGCCAAACCAGAAGAAAAATCAGAAGCCAAACTAGAAGCCAAATCTGACGCTAAATTGGAAGCAAAATTAGAAGCAAAACGGGAAGTAAAATTGGAAGCAAAAATTGAAGCAAAACTAGAAGCAAAAGTGGAAGCAAACTTAGAAGCAACATAAGAAGCAAAACCAAAAGAAAAATTGGAAGCCAAACTGGAAGCCAAATTGGGTGCCAAATCTGGTGCTAAATTGGAAGCAAATCTGGAAGCAAATTCGGAAGCAAAATGGGAAGCAAAATTGGAAGCAAAAATTGAAGCAAAACCAGAAGAAAAACTGGAAGAAAACCTGGAAGCAACACAAGAAGAAAAACTAGAAGCAAAATCAGAAGCCAAATTGGGTGCCAAATCCAGCACTAAATTGGAAGCAAATCTGGAAGCAAAATTAGAAGCAACACTGGAAGCAAAAATGGAGGCAAAACAAGAAGCAAAACCAGAAGCAAAATTGGAAGCCAAATTGGGTGTCAAATCTGGTGCTAAATCTGGCACCAAATCCGGCTATTGCTTTTCAACACTAAAGTTGGCACTAAAGTTAGCGCTAAAGTCAACGCTAAATCTGGCACAAAAGTAAGCATGCAAACTTGCACCGAAAAAAGCGTCCAATTTCTGAGCTCAATTACACTAAATTCTGGTGCTATTTTAGGCGCTAATTGCCTATTCTGTTGTAGTGAATATCTTGTTCTTGACCTTCACTATTGCCTTCTTCATACCTGCATACACATCTATAAATACAATATTAATAAACAAAATAAGAGACCACAATGTCTCTCTTAGTGTCTTCTTCAGGGACACTCTTTTATCTCCATTTCTCTTTTCCACAAGTGCTACTTGTTGTACTTTTTCTTCTTCCCTTCTTTCTCTTCTCAGGTTCTCTTCAATGAGAACTTCATTCATCACTTCTGGCACATGTTGCTCATGTGGCAACCTCTTGCTGTTCCAATCCTGTGGGAACTCTTTCATCCTCTCATCTTTTTCTCTTAAGGATTTCTACCTTTTTCTTTTCTCCACAATCTCCATCATAGGCCATTTCACTTTCTTTGTCATTGGCCATACCCAAAAATACTCTTGGCTTTCTTCTTCAAGCCATTGCTGCCTTGCAATTATATACTGTTTTAAATCATCTTTCAATCTTGCCAACTCTCTTTCAAAATCCATATTTTACTTCTTCATCTTTCCCAAGCTAAGTTGCCTCCCTTCGGTGATCTACTCAGCACTCATAATCTTCTACGCTTTGATACCAATCTAATAGTACCGGATATTAAATTTCCCAGGATCATGCTCTATTTCTTTCCCTATTATCCATTTACTTCTACTTGGTCTCTCACCCACAAATGGTTCCTACAGACTTACTGTCAAGCTAGTGACAGGAACTAGTAATGATGCTATAGGTTATACAAAACAAGCAATTCGAATCCAACTTCTTACAAGTGACAGGAACATACCATGGTCAGTAAAGTGACAGGAAAAAAAGTTTAACAGCTCACTTACAACTTTCTATGGAAGGATAGGAACTTAATAAATCAGAGAACTAACATAAACCACAATCAACAAATCTTTTCTACAATCAGCACCTTTGAATACCAAGAATGACATGGAGTATGTTAATGTATATTTTATCAACAAAGAAAGCACAAGACACTATTCATGAACAAACTTCCAACTATTTTGTATTCTTATCAGAAAATGACATTACATCACGGGGCCTATAACATTAGCCTCTACTTAGCTCCAGAAAACTTAAACTAATGTCGGCCTTCTCTTCGATCCTCTTGCTCCTTCTGCCTGTCTTCTCACAATCTCATTCCACCTTCTACATTTACTCTTTCCTGCCATTATTCTATTCTTCTCTCGCTCAACATTCAGCCTTCCTTTCTTTTTATCAGCATTACTCCTGCCTGGCCTTCTTTAATCAATTTCTACACTTCGGCCTTACTGCACTTCCTCTTGGCGACTCAGCCTACTGGTCATTCTGCACTCAACCCTCCTTTAATCTTATTGCAACCTCTTTTCCTCATCGGCCTTCATCTCAAATTGCAGTCAGCCTCCCTATCGATGGCTGCCCACTATTCTCTACTCGATTATTGGCCTTGTGGCCTCTTACTGCATCGTCCTCTTTTAAGCTGGGATGTTCTCCTTTCTTTTCCCTTACAACCACTCTCATTAACTCATTATCGGCCTCCTGTGAATCAACCTCCTCTTTTCCTTTTTATATATCTCCCTCTGTGTTTTACGACCTCCCTCTTTTCTGTATGCAGGTCATCTCTTCCAGATCCTTCTAGTGGTCTCCTTTTCTGCCTTTCACCTGCCCATGACTTAGCCATTTCAAAGAATACTTCCACTTGCTTTCTAGCGATCATGTCGTTCTTCTCTCTACTCTGAACTTTCATCTACCTTCGAACTGTAACTTGACAGTTTAAATCTAATTTTTAGAAAACAATCATTCCTCAGCAGTTTTTGTCACTTAGTGACAGGAGAGTTCTGTGCTGGTGACAGGAATATTTGCAACTTCATCTGTGCGACAAGAAGAATAAATGATAGACTTCAAGCTAAACCTTACACATAAACTGACGACAGGAACTCCTCAGAAGTGACAGGAGCTTAAGGTAGCATGGCTTATTCCTAAAAGAAAACAAAAACCAAAAACTGCAAACTGCAAATGACATAAGAATAAAAATTGGTTAAAAGCATGATGCCCCTGCATCATGAAAGGGGAGGATAAGTAATGAAAGTACACACCCATTTTAGATTTGAGATAAAGATGGGAATGATTAGAAATAAAAGAAGGTTAGACCCCTAGGGTTTGAGGGTCAGGTTTACCAAAGTGTAGGGAATAATTCACACTCTACAAACATCTAGTGTTCTATAAATTAAATACAATTTGAAACCCTAGATAAATTAATAGTTTGAGTTTGATAGGTTGACTAAAGATGTATTAGTTGAGACTATAAATGAACATGTTTTAAAAATATAAATGGGATATATAAGGGTCGTGTACCTTGATGTGTGTGTGTGTGTGTGTGTGTGAGAGAGAGAGAGAGAGAGAGAGAGAGAGAGAGAGAGAGAGAGAGAGAGAGAGAGAGAGAGAGAGAGAGAGAGAGAGAGAGAGAGAGAGAGAGAGAGATTTGAAAGTTTGCGCTGTGATCACACCAATAATCTTATCCAAGTGATGTAATTTTGTCTTTAGTAGATTTAGACCTTTGATACCTAAAAAACTTGTTTTCTTCATGTATATATGAAGCAAATAAAACCAAGTGGTGCGGAGCACTGTTGAGACCTTCTATGTAAGGATTAAAGTTTAAGACTTCTTTGCACCTTAGTCAAGCCTCAAGATTGAGTTAACAATTATAAAATAAGTGTTAGTAACATATATGAAAGTGTGTTGTCCTAACTGTCGAACAATGCATTTTGATGGTTAAAATGACCTAGGGTCCTTGAAATAAAATCCATGGATACATGATTCAATTTTCTTTTGTGCATACCAACAAGTAATGGTCATGTATGAGATTGTTGGCCTTGAAATGCATTAATTTTAAATTTTTGAAATAGAGAGTGAGATTTTACTTGAGATCCATTCAAAATGAAAGAATCATAGGTGTGATCTAGTCTAGGATGGACAATGCTCTAAAAAATGTTTTCAACATAGCGATGCCACGTAAAGTAGTGTTATATTAGGTCTTAGGGCATTGAGTATGCCAAAAGAGCCCAAAAATATGTTAGAATCATACATTAAAGTGATTTAAAATGAAAGTGATATAAAATGAAAGTGAAAAAATATAAAGGTGTGCACAGTTCTCCTCTACACAAAGTAACTATTTTATTTTAAATTAGAAATTAATTTTTAATTTTCATTAGATTTACTTCATGATATTCTACTTTAACTTAGTAACAAATATATCATTATCATTAAGATAATATTTTTAAGAGAGATTCAAAATCACTTTAATACAATTTTTCCATAGAAAAAAGTAAACCCAAGAATGTTCATGGATTAAAATTTAAACATAAAGAGTAATGATAATAATAAAACATTGGTCTCTACTACTCAATTACATCCACTATCACTTTTGATTTGAATAATGTTAAAAAAAGGACAACACCAGAGAGAAGCCACCAATATAAACAACGTTCCAAACATAATAAATAATTAATAAAAAACCACCAAATTACCAAACCAATAATAAAAAACATATTTGGTAAGCCTATTGACATTTTGGGTTCAAAACAAAACTTAAATCCCACCTTGTCAACTTTGATGTGGACACTTCAAGAGATTGAAAAACCCTTTTTACTAAAGGTTGACAAGGTGGGTATTACATTATTTAAAATATTTTAGCAAAAGTTTTTAAGCTTACATGATCTTTCACAATATCCAATAACTTAAGGCGGGAACACTTTTCATGATATGTGGGTCCCACCATTATTAAAGATAATAATAGATTTATGCACCATAAAGAGGGTAGACAATAAGTCATTTGCTTTATGTGGCTTAAAATACAAATGGAGATCACTATAAAATTATGAGTGTATGTATTTACATCAAATCAAGAGGTATATACAATTAGTATATACACGACAACAATGTTTTAATCAAGTGGAATATGCTAGGCTTTGAGGTGTTTTTTGTGATGGTACTATTTTGGAACTTATGACATTCATATAGGCAAGCTATTTAGTTGTTTATGGGATATTCGGAGTCCATTCAACAACAGTAAACATTTGCCCACTAATTTGTATTTTCTCTTCATTGCACATGCTAAAGCTATCCAGGTTGACAATAAGACATGGTGCAATTTTTTTGGTACAATAGTGATAATTGAAATGGCTTTGATGGGACAAGTGAAAACTTTATTGGTGTGATTCAAATTTGTTTGGGGGAACATAGTTTCATTTTTTTCTAAAATTTGGTTATTGTTTAATGGTGAAGTTGACTTAGATGTTATGCTATTTATGAGGATTTTATTTTTGTATAGTATTATGATAATTATTATTTTTATTAGAATAATGCTGAAATTATAATAAGAAAGGTAGTTACAAAGTTGTAAGTAGTTGAAATATTTATTTAGGATAACATAATATTAATATATAAAATTTAGATAAAGTTTAATAAATTGTTAGGAATTATATATTTTGAAAACAAATTTAATATAATTTATTATGATATTGGTAGTTTATATAACTTTTTTTTATTATAATGTATTGATTAATTTGGAGTTGGCTGATTTATCATTTGATTTACTCCAACTAATAAGAAATCTCATTGTTATGTGGGCTTGATCTTGGGGGAAACTACATAGTTAAGTGTGTTTGAGTGAGAGTAGTATTGGGATGGGTTACCTCCTAGAAGTCCGGATGCTTCACCTATGTGAGCATCACCAAAATACAATGAGTGTCAAGTGGACCATTATAGAGAGCATTAGAGAGTACTCTATAAATGTAAATAAAAACTAAAACTTAAAATGAAATAATTCTTAATTAAAAATTAAAATATTTCTTGGTATTTTTTAATAGATTTATTTAAGATATCTATAATTCAAATAAATCACTAGGTATAAAATATGGGTCAATAAATTTGACTCAAAAATTGTACAATAAAATTTTAATAATAAAATATCATAATTTGACACACTGCTAAAAATACCTCTTATTTTATTCTAACTGTTTTTAAATACCATGAAAATAATTATCTTTGTATCCAAAATTCCAAATTGAAATGAAATAAAGGAAACTATTTCTTTAATATATAAATTGCTGACTATTTTAGTTGCCATGTTTATATAGATTCAGTTGATATAGATGACAACTCATTCAAACTATTTTATTGTTATTATGTATATTTGAGTTGTAAGCAAATACTATTGGTTTTCTTGTCAACTTATGAACGTTTGAAAAAAAGTTATTATTAATTGTTATTGAATTATTAAATTATGTAGTGGTTGATGTTTAGGGATATTTAATCATTTCATTTTGTCCTCCAAGCGAAGTTGACTTGCACTTGTTTAATAAAAGTATGAAGTGAATAATAGAGGCGATCTCTTGAATGGTTATTATATCTATTATGGTATAGATATATTAAATATATTTATAGAGATAATTTATTTATTTAACAATTATTTTATTTTATTTATATAGTCTACTTTATTTTTATTTACTTAAAAGTTATTTTATTTCTTTTATTTTTGTATTTCTTTCTTTTATTAACATATATGTAATTTTTTTTATTTCATGTTAATAAAAGTTTTCTTCCAATTAAAAAAGTTATTTTATTTTATAGGTTTTTTTTTTTTTCAAATATATATATCAATTGTATTTTTTTTAAATATATATTGAAACGTGTTTTAATTTTTATGTATATAGAGTTATTTTCATTATTTAGGAGTTGTTTTATTTTATTTTAGAATTACTTTATTCATTAAGAGTTATTTTATTTACTTAAAGAGCTATTTTATAGTTTTAGTTTAAAAAAAATAAATGTTGGCTCTAAATAGTTTTTTAAAACATGGTCATGACATGATGGTCTTTGATGCCATTATAGAATGCTTCTGGACATAATTAAAACGAAATTTATATTGCTAATGAATTTAGTTTAATTGGTTTATATGTTTGAAAATAAACAATTTTTAGGGGGGTTGATTTAGGTTAATTAAACCTTTGGGTATAGATCAGATAGTTGATTTATTGAAAATATGGATAATGATCATATGTTCAAAATTTGATTTGTTTGGTGTATGGGGAGGGGCACTTGTGTAGCCAAGGGTTATAGTGGCTCACCCTGTCCCCCACTAGAGTGGTTCCCGGTCATTGGGCAATTGATTCCTTTGTATAAACATCAAAACTTAAGTTTATTAAATAAATGCAATTAAATAAGCATAATAAGTTTAGATTAACTAAATATGGTAGTTGAGATTAGTAAATTGATATTTATACTTTAGAAATTGAATAAGATGGATGATGATACTTAGCTCAATTACAGAAGAATGAAGATTAAATCGATAAGATTTTGGAATTTGTTTGATGTTAGATGGAAACAATACCTCTTTCTTAGTAAGTTGCCTAGAAGTCTGCGCTAGATCTTTTCTCTATTAGAATTAAGTTTGCGGTTCCAAGATGAATTCTTGGTCGCCAATCTATACTTAACCTTCAAACTCATCCTGACAATTAGTGGTTTTTTGCTTTGTAATTTTCCTTAATGTTTGACCTTCTACTCTACTCTTCTTGAATACCTACAGACTTGGTGGTATTTAAAAATACCTTTATGGGTTGTTGATTAGTCATAGGAGGCAAGTTCTCCCATATCAACTCTTAGAAATTGAATAATATAAAAAGCAACACGTAAGTGCCTAAGTATGCAGATTCTTTACTCTTTTTATTGCACCAAATCGACATGTGTCACTATTGATTACTCCAATGCTCTAAAATGCTTTATTAGGAGATGAACACTTGATGGCTAGAATGAATGTATTGAATGCCTTTAAATACTAGCACACAACATAAAAATTTTCCAAACATGTGTTTAGTCAGCTCAAGGTAGAAGGGTGAAGGGGGGTAGTTAACCAAATTTGAAATTTATATTGGAAGGGGGGTAGTCCTGCAATTGTGGACTTGTCTCAAAATGGGGTAATAGTCAAATCCATGTGGAAACAACTAAATGGAGGTGTACATATAGGTGTGATAAGTAAGTAGATAAGGAGAATGCATACGTGTGTGTGTAAATGCATAGGGTAGGGCTATATATGGGGATATATGTCTTAGGATTGGATGTGCTAGTCACCTTGTAAATTCTAAAGGTCAATTCTACTTAATTGTTTGAAATCAACATCTAGTGTTTGAAATTGACAAATAATATATTTTCTCCATAAATCATGGAATGGGAAAATGAGATGCCCATGTGAGGGTAGGGACATTATTTAATTATTATTCATTCTCTAATTACTTGAAAATATTGTTGCAAGAAGGTATTTAATATGGGAGTTACATGGGAAAGATCAAATTTGAGAGATAGTAGAGCATCTTCTTTATTTAGTGGCTAAGGTGTAATTAGTGCTTCATGGGTAAGTGCTTGGGAGTGTTAGATTTTGCTATGGAAATAGCAACCCAAAAGCTAGAAAGCTAAAAGAAAGAACATAAAGAAGATCACAATGAAGGATGAAAAAGATATCATATTAGAATAATACTGAATCAATTGTTCACAATAATAGAGAATACATGTAAAATACAAGCTAGGTAGTGAGTTTATATAGACTCTGGAAGAGTGTGGAGGTGACAAAACCAACCAATAGGGAGTGGCCACCAATTGGGCCAAACATACAAAAACATCTTTTCAAGATAGAAAATGCACCTCCCTTGTAGGATGGTGACACCTTAAACTACCCACTCACCTAATTAAACTCACTTTATTAACCTAAGCAAGCTTACTAATATGTGTAGGAAAAACCTTAGGAAAATGAATAAAAAACCTACACTAACACCCCCCTTAAGTGTATCTTAGGTGGGTGAAAAGATGGGTCCCAACAAATGAAGTCTAATGAGGTACCCATGTACAAAGATTTCCCCTAAAAGAGAAGAAGCCCCCCAAAACAAATGAATAGAAGACCCACACAAATAGAGAGAGAACACCCCTAGAATAGAGAGAGAAAAGAGAAGGACTAATAAGCCCTTGAAACTAAGCAACTATGCCAATGGTTGATGTTAGAAACATGATGTATATATGGTCCATGATTACTGAACAACATTTCTCCCCTTGGGAAGAAACAAAACCAAAGGTGTATATAGAATGTCTTCACATTCCTGAAAGGAATATGAGGGAAGAAATCTCAAGATGTATGATGTCTCTAAAAAATTCTCATGTCTCCATGTCAATGCTGAAAGATGCCACAACCAAATTAGGAGTCCTAGGCCTAACTGATGAAAGTGACAATCTAGAACCAAGTGGAAACTAAAATAGAATATGATCCAAAGATGAAGATATCTCTTTTGAAGACAAATATGCCTCCTCCAAATGCTGCTCAAGGATCTCTAAGACAATGCTAAACTATGGCAAATGCTGATATGATGGATTAGGTACCCTAGAAGATTCAGGTATAGTAACCATGGATGTATGGTACTCACCATAGGCAAGACAACTAGACCAATGAGAATTTGGTACTTTTGTAGAGGTTGTCAACATGAATGATGACTAAGATATGTGGACTCTTGAATATCTGTAGACACTGTCACTATAGAATTAGATGTAGGAAAAGAAGGAATAGGAGGGTCTGAATGTGACCTCATAACATCTAAAGAAGAACCAACTCCATCAAAGAGAAGAAGAATCAATCAATAGTGTCACCCAAATCTGAAATGTGGGACTCTACAAACAAGGATGAGATGTTTGGTAGGAATACATCCCAAGGAACTGAATTTGGAAGACCAATATGAACCTCCCATCACTACAATGTAAAGCTCAAAACAAGTAGGAGGAGGAGGAGGAGAGATACACGGCTTGAGAAGAACTGGATTAGATGTGAGAATACCTAGGTTCAAGTAGCCAAAATTCTCCTTAAAATCAAAGGGCACACAAGGAGTGTGATCAACAGCTAAAGGATTAGAGCCATCGTCAGGTGCAAAGTCTAGAAAGGAGTATAACCAAGATGCATTATCAATCATCCTAGTAGAAATAATCTCTCTTCTCTCCAAGTCTCGAATGATAACTAAATCAAGTGTAAATTCTCCACCATGGGTGATCTGATAAATGTAAAGAAAATTGTTTGACAAATGAGGTGCACACAAAATATTATTGAAAGTGCCATCCCCAATATCAACAATTCCTCTCCTAATTACATTCATGTAAGTATTGTTTTCCATCAGAATATGTGGCATAACACAAGGCTCAAAAGAAGAGAACATGAAGTGTGAAGAAGCCATATGGTGGGAAGCTCCAGAATCAAGAAGCCATCTCCTTGATCCAAGACTTGTAGAAACACAAAGAGATTTTCCTTTATTTTTATGTGACTCAGAAGCAAAACCTCCATGGCCTTTTTCCTTACTAGATCTTGACTGTTTAGAATGTGAAGAAGAAGAAGCTGACTTAGACATTCTAGAAGGGAGATCAATGTTATTCTTCTTAAGAAGATATTTCAATTGATCAATATCCTTCTTATAACAAGAATGTTCTTCATGTCTAGTCCTCTTGCGATATGCACAAGTAGGCTTCTCCTTCTTAGATGATTCCTCTTTTGAAGAGGGTTTGTTTTGTGCTTGATCTGTGTGTGGATTTTTCTTTGATTTCTTTGATTTCTTGTTAGATTGACTTGACTCTTTTTGTCACTTAGGCTAACCAACCAACAAAGCCTATGACTGTGATGGCTTTAAGAGACCCATAGAAAGAAGCTTATGTTGTTCATGCATTAAAATCTCAGAAAAAGATGCAAATGAAGGCATAGTGTATGCAAATCCCATAGTTAGCCTGTGAGTGTGAAAGATAGAAACAAAAGCTACAAATTCATAACCAAGTTTGTTCATTACGTTATAGATTAACTGAATGTCCTTTTTCTCAATACCACATGCTTTACATTGTGCTCTTAGATCATTAACCTTAGTTATATAATCCTAGATGTTTCCAAAGTTCTTAGGATCAAGGCTCATCAAATCATTATCAATTTGATAGCCTCTAACTTCATCTGTTGTACCATACAATGTTTTAATTATTTCCAAGCATCATGTGTATTTGTACATGCTTCAATTTAAAACATAAGATCAAGGGAAACAAAGCTACAAAGACATCCAAGAGCTTTTGTATGTTCAAGCATCCATTGTATCTTTTCCTTATCATCTATGGGTTCATCTACATTTTATTTAACATACAAAGTATACCCAAGTTGCATTAAGGTATTCCATGTATGTTGATGCCAAGTTGCATAATTATAAGGTGTTAGCAATGGAACCTTTGAATGATCCATATGTGAAGGAAAAGAAGAGCAGAAGTAAACATATCAAAAAACACACCAAGTGACCCCCCTTTTCAGTCAATCAAGAATCGCCCCCTGATGCAGAGGCATCCAGGCTAAAACCTTGACATACAGCATGTATGTCTACAACCTTTCATCATCATCATATTTTCTCTGCCGACTGATATCCTCCTGCAGACAAACCTTCAACCTTTCGCCTGTTAGCAGCATCATCATATTCGGCTATCGGCAGCATCATCATATTCGGCAAGCACAATCATCCTCCTGACGATCACTGTTCACCTTAACGCCAACCTCTATCTGCAGCATCATGATGTTCGACATCATCTTCATCAGCAGGATATAAAATATCTGGTTCCTCCCATATATCCTGATGACGACAACCTCATGCACCTTTCCTTCAGACGCTTACGTCACCCCGATATCCGACCCACTTAAACAAGCAGCATCAAGATATGACTTATCAGGTCATATTGAAACATCCTGATGATGATACCCAACTTTATGCAGAGGATGAATATTCTGCCGAATATTCCTCTCACGATCCACTTAACTCCCCGATGCCTTACGCCTATGCCAAAACACTTGTTGTCAGCAGGATAAATCTTTATCGGGTGATATTTTGGAATGTCCTGATGACGATTATCCTGATGACGATGACGTCACATGCATTCCCTCCAATATCCTGCTCATCGGCCAAACATAACATCATCGGCCCGCGACAGAATTGTCAACCCGATCGACAAACTTATGCCGATATGCTCTTCTTCGGCAACACCCTGCGATCATCACCCCAATGCGCATTCACCTTATGCAATCTTACTGCATCATGTTCACCTCCATCTACTCAGACGATGCCCGATGTAACTGCAGGATATACACAGAAATATCCTGATGATGCAGATGCAAAACCTTAGCGGATTCTAATTCACCGAACCTCCTGAGGTGACCCGATCCGCTTCCTGAATGATCTTCCAGACTCTAACAACCAGCACGACCTAGCACATACCCATGCTAGGGTTCTCAACACCTCTCGACTGCGATCCTACAAACATACATGCGAACAAACAGAAAATGCAAACTAAATTCTAAACTATTGTACATAGCCATTCCACCGATTCGACGAATCAACCAGTGGAATGGATCAGCGAATCCATGCAACCACCAAAACAGTAACACGATTTCACAGAGAATTGACACAACAGGATCTCTTTATTGATTTCAAAAGATGCAAGTACAATATTCTGTCTCTCCTCTGCAATCTAACTCCTCAATCTGCCTAAAACCAACCGATCCTAATGCATAAATAGGAATTCTCGCGAGTACTACCAACTCGACTCCAAGCGGCTGGGAGCTTCCAAGTGGCTAGGAAATCTCTCTAGGCGGCTGGGAGATCCAACCGGACAGACAGTATAGCAGCTGTCCAAACAAACTATCTAAAAATAGTAAAGTATGGTCAACTTGACCTTATTACATGCATTGGTCTTCTAAGACCTTCTTGGAAACATTAACAAGACCTATAACTAACTAATTGCCTCATGGAGGCCAGCTGTCAGGTAGGTGCTCCTGCACCATACTCCCCAACAGAAAAGAACTCATGTCCCATGAGTTAGGATGTGGAAGTCCTCCACCTTTACACTTTGTCATGTCAGTGTTCTGACCTGTTCTAGCTTTATCCTCTGCTGTCTCTTGGCTGCTCCAAGATTTCTGAACTGTAACTTGCTGTCTTGCAAGTAAACCCTCAGGCCTGGCAATGTAGGCCCTTCTCACACATACCTTGTGTTTGTCAGGTTGTCTTACCAGAACCTCTGTCTGAATACCTACCTCTTGAACTTCTGAAATGTTCAATCCTATCTTCCTTTCAACTCTTATAGGACAAACAATAGTCCCAACTATGACAACATCCTTGTCACCCCTCTCAACTAGTTGTTGTTTGCAAACCTGTTGCTGAACCTGCTGCTGACCTCTGTCAGTCAAAACTAAAACTGTCTTCAAACTATTGTCCTTAACAACTCCTTTCCCTGTAGTGTCCTCAACTGCCTTTATGCCTGCTGCTATAGGCATATGCACAAACTCCTTCTTTCCCACTAAAATAATTTTGGCTGCCCCCTGTGCTGCAGCATTTGCCTGCAATGGCATCAACATAATAGTCTTCCCATCTTTCTTGATGGTGTAGGTATTAGCATACCCATCATACAGTACCCTCCTATCAAATTGCCATGGCCTACCCAACAGTAGGTGACAACATTCCATAGGCAAAATGTCACACAAAACTCTATCATGATATGCTCCAATCTGAAAATCAACATATGCTTGTTCATATACCCAAAGTGATTGACTATCACTCACCCAAGATGCCTTGTAAGGGTGATGGTGTGGAATCCTTTCCAAATTTAGTTTATCCACCATTTCCTGAGATACCATGTTGTCTGTTGAACCAGTATCAATGACAACCTTACATACTTTACCTTTGCTCTTGCATGTGGTCTTGAAAAGAGCTCTTCTTTGCAACATATCTTTTGATGTCTGCAAACTAGTTCTCCTTAGCATCAATGCTTCTCCCTCCTCAGGATACCCATAATTGTCAAGAACTCTATCTTGATAAGTGTTTAAACTTTGCACACTTTGCTCTACTTTCTCTTCTTGTACAAGTTGTACTCTCTTGTCATTCGTTCTATCATCTTTGGATGATGAACCCTTGTTTTCTGGACATTTGAAAAATGGATGACCAAACTCACCACAGGTGTAACACTTTCCTGAAAATGTAGTAGAACCTCTACCACCTCCAAATCTGCCTCTATTACCTTTCCATCCACCTCTGAAATCAGACTGTCCCTGTCCTTTACCAGTGTCTTCTTGACCCTCATTGGTTTGCCTTGTTGTAGGGGCTGATCCTCTTCCCCTCATATTGTTTCCTCTTCCTCTCATGGACTTATCTTGTCTTCTATTCACCTTTTCTTCAATCCTAATTGCCATTTGATAACAATCTTCCACATTCTTAGGGTTAGCTAAAACTAACTCATCCTGTATGTTCAATCTCAAGCCAGCCAAGTACCTAGCCACCTTTTCTACCTCATTCTCATGATGACCAGATCTCATACTCAATTTATAAAACTCCTCAGTATATGCCTTCACATCCATTTCCTTCTGCCTTAAAAATTGCAGCTTCTTAAACATCTGAATCTCATAATCCTTGGGCAAGAATTTACCTTTGATCCTTGCTACCATTTTATCCCATGAAGTGATCTTTGACTTTCCTTGTTTCCTTCTCTCGGATTGTACATAATCCCACCATACCAAAGCATGACCTCCTAACTTGGTCTTTGCAATCTTTACCTTCTGATCCTTGGCAACATCTTCACATTCAAAGTGATTATCAAGTGCAGCAATCCAATCCAGTAACTCATCTTCATTCAAACTTCCATTATACTTGGAAACATCAACCTTTACCTTAGGTTTATCACTCTGTACTGCCTTTAACAGTTTTGCAAATCTCTGGTCTTCAGCATCCAGACCTTCAGCTACCTCTTCATACTCTTCAACATCATCTTCATCTTCTTCTGACTCACTGTCTTCCACTTCCCTCTTTTTGTTCTTTTCCAGGGCTACAAGCCTGGCTTGAAGTGCTTCAGCAAGCTCCTTCATCTTCCTCATCTCTCTGGCATGTTTTTCCTTCATCTCCTGCAATTCCCTTGCAGTACCATTACCTTTCAGAGGCATTTTGTCAACCTCTCACTCCTCTACCTCTGTCCTTTCAGTGACAGAATCAACACACAACAGCCCAGACCTTTTGCTGAGCTCTGATACCACTATGATGCAGAGGCATCCAGGCTAAAACCTTGACATACAGCATGTATGTCTACAACCTTTCATCATCATCATATTTTCTCTGCCGACCGCTATCCTCCTGCAGACAAACCTTCAACCTTTCGCCTGTTAGCATCATCATCATATTCGGCTATCGGCAGCATCATCATATTCGGCAAGCACAATCATCCTCCTGACGATCATTGTTCACCTTAACGCCAACCTCTATCTGTAGCATCATGATGTTCGACATCATCTTCATCAGCAGGATATAAAATATCTGGTTCCTCCCATATATCCTGATGACGACAACCTCATGCACCTTTCCTTCAGACGCTTACGTCACCCTGATATCCGACCCACTTAAACAAGCAGCATCAAGATATGACTTATCAGGTCATATTGAAACATCCTGATGATGATACCCAACTTTATGCAGAGGATGAATATTCTGCCGAATATTCCTCTCACGATCCACTTAACTCCCCGATGCCTTACGCCTATGCCAAAACACTTGTTGTCAGCAGGATAAATCTTTATCAGGTGATATTTTGGAATGTCCTGATGACGATTATCCTGATGACGATGACGTCACATGCATTCCCTCCAATATCCTGCTCATCGGCCAAACATAACATCATCGGCCCGCGACGGAATTGTCAACCCGATCGACAAACTTATGCCGATATGCTCTTCTTCGGCAACACCCTGCGATCATCACCCCAATGCGCATTCACCTTATGCAATCTTACTGCATCATGTTCACCTCCATCTACTCAGACGATGCCCGATGTAACTGCAGGATATACACAGAAATATCTTGATGATGCAGATGCGAAACCTTAGCGGATTCTGATTCACCAAACCTCCTGAGGTGACCCGATCTGCTTCCTGGATGATCTTCCAGACTCTAACAACCAGCACGACCTAGCACATACCCATGCTAGGGTTCTTAACACCTCTCGACTGCGATCCTACAAACATACATGCGAACAAACAGAAAATGCAAACTAAATCCTAAACTATTGTACATAGCCATTCCACCGATTCGACGAATCAACTGGTGGAATGGATCAGCGAATCCATGCAACCACCAAAACAGTAACACGATTTCACAGAGAATTGACACAACAGGATCTCTTTATTGATTTCAAAATATGCAAGTACAATATTCTGTCTCTCCTCTGCAATCTAACTCCTCAATCTGCCTAAAACCAACCGATCCTAATGCATAAATAGGAATTCTCGCGAGTACTACCAACTCGACTCCAAGCGGCTGGGAGCTTCCAAGTGGCTAGGAAATCTCTCCAGGCGGCTGGGAGATCCAACCGGACATACAGTATAGCAGCTGTCCAAACAAACTATCTAAAAATAGTAAAGTATGGTCAACTTGACCTTATTACATGCATTGGTCTTCTAAGACCTTCTTGGAAACATTAACAAGACCTATAACTAACTAATTGCCTCATGGAGGCCAGCTGTCAGGTAGGTGCTCCTGCACCACCCCCCCCCCCAAAAAAAAAAAAAAAAAAAAAATATTTGGCAAGTTTTATAGATCAGTGCATTTACAATGTTGGAGTTGTTTTCCAAAGTTTTACAATGTCTAAAATGGACCAAATACTGAAAGCACAAAATTTATCTTAGAATGTGAACCTCAAACTAGCACCAATATGTAGTGCTTAGAAAATATCCACTTTAAAAAAAGAATGACCTTGATCCGAGATCATGTGTGAAAGTTATAACCATTTGAAGTTATAAAATTTGAAACTACCTGTCAGATTTGATGAGAAAACTGATTTTCTAGAAAAATAGGATCACTTGAGAAAAAAATTATTACAACAATATGAAGAGAATGGAATTCTACCCTAAACCAAAAAAAAATTCTCGAGAAAAGGAGTTCGGGAGCCCAATATATGAATCTTCAAAGTTTGCCTTCAAAACTATGAACTCCAATGGAGAGGGGGTAAGATTTGAAAAAATCACCTACCACTAGATTTAGTAGAATTTCTGCCAAAACTATAATATGTCAAATGTAGAGCCTGCTAGCTAAATGTATAACTTCACTAGTTTTGGAAGACCACTAGATATAGTTAGCAGTGTCTAGTTTAGTGGGACCACCAAATTCCCCACCAAATTTAGAGACTTTGACAAATGTGGAAGAATCTACCAAATATAAGGGTGACCCACTAAAAATACCAGAGATCACCAAAAAGAAGGTGCAGATACCGAGGAAAATATTAAAAAATGGGTTTGAAGGCCTTAAAAGCTGAATTACAGGTGAAAATGGCCGAATTAAATGGACGAGTGGGGGGCCAAAGCTGCACCCCACACCCTACTAAAGGGGGTTTCAGCCAAGGAAGGTCCATAGACCTCTAAATTGAGGCTGCAACCTTTTTAATGTGCCACCTCTCTTTTAAAGGGAGTACAACCCAAGGAAGGGTGTGCAAGGGTACCTTGCACAGGTACCTTGTACGGGTCTATGTAGGGGTAAATCCCCTTTACAATATTTTTTAATTTTTTTTGAAACTTTTTAAAGATCTACAATAAAAAATGCAAATTTTTTTATTTTGACAAAATATAAAAAATTTCACAGAAAATTATATATATATATATATATATAAAATTTCACCTCATGATGCGTGTAGGGGGTCGTACGACTCCCTAAGTATTTTTTTGCCTTTATGCCAAAAATTGATGAATGGATAGTCAATCTTAGGGTTTTCAGGTCTTCTGAGTGCGATGGTAGGGTCGGATTTGACCCAAAATGCTCTGAAATGGTAGCTCCCTACTGGATTTGGCAATTAATTATCGGCTTCAAACCCTTGTAGATTTGGCCTCTGATGTTTGATTTGGATGAAATAAAGGGCTATTTTGACTTTTATGGAAACTTTGAACTCAATGATGAGCTTAGATTTGATCCAAGGATCTCCCGAAGCTACCTGCAACACAAAGCCACTAACAAACCCTCCCCAGAAACTGGTATTTCTATCAAGTTTTTCTGATTCTCCATGTCATCATTGGATGCAAGAGAAGATCATACTCAACTTTCAAGAGAAAATTTGATCTCTAATCATAGATATTTTGAATGACTAGCCCTAGGCATTCACCCACTTTGATACCATGTTAGATTTTGCTATGGAAATGTTACATCCCCAATTTTTGTCTTGCTATACTTTTACTTTTTACTTGGACATAAGTAAATTGGTTGTGATGTTTAGAATAATGACAAGGAAAAACATGGATTTTATTGAATGTCATTTATTGAAATCATAGAAATGACTATGTTATTATCGATTTAATATTTGTATTATGAGATTTGATTTATTAGTTGAATTAATTGAATAATGATGCATTGATCACATATTGTTTGATGACAAGTGAAACAATATTTTAGGTTATCAGATGACTCTCAGAGAAAAGAGAGAGAGTATCTTTCTAGGAGAGAGATATAGACCTCGGGTTACGAGTGATTTATTTGCCAAACCAAGTTATAAGTGTATAAAGATAATGTGAACCAATGTGTTGTAAGAGGTAAGCGTTGTCTTGCTAGTTTACTTTTGAATCCAATCGATAAGTAGTCTATATTGTTTTCAAAACTTGCTAAGTCATATTAAGTCGTCTTAGTCGTTAATAACATTAACGACGTCGTTTGAGTTTGATTTATAACTATTTACGTTTAACGTAAATATTATGACGTTATTGTCATAAAATGATTGTCTTATTATTATTATTAAGATATTTGATGTATTATAGACGATTCTTAACATTAAGACGATATAGTCAAATTAGGAATACATGAATTATGTCAACGGATTATGATGGGGAGACAAGCTCAACCCAATCACAATATTTGTAACCCATGATTTAATAGTATCTTTTTATTGAATAAACTATATCTATCTAATGTAATAGGCGATGTTATGAGAATTATAATTGATGGAATCAATATAAATAGATGCCTTAGCATCGAATGAGGATAATACCTCATATTGAGTCGATGGTAAAATGTTTGAGTAAGCCGAAGGCTTATTTGTAGGAAAGTCTTCAATAGTGTTAGTGGTTGATCGAACCACTCATTGTGCAGGATTTAAGATTAGTTATGTTTAGTTGATGTGTCGGCCACGTCTTAGAATGAGGACTGTGGTTTTAACCACCACAACTGACGAGTCTTGGAGCGATAATCTCCCATCAACATGTGGGATTTACGCTTAAATATTGGTCTTTAGTTTTGATTTAACCATGATAGACTGTTAAGCTTTGATTAAGTTGGTAATCAAACATAGAGGAGGTAGGGAATGAGGTGGTGGTTTTATATTAAGGAGGTTTACAACTTGTAGAACACATGAGGAGGAAACAGAAGGAGATACATAATAGAAGATAGTAGCTGTGACAGTAGGGGGATACACAGTCTAGTGGCGTCGACTTTGTGATTATTCGCACATCTCAGCCAGCTTAAGATAGTATACTACCAGGTATTTCTCAGTTGCATGTATTATTTAAACATGAGGAAATCGATTAGTAATCTAAAACTGTACATGGTTATATTATAGAATGATTATATGAGTTCGCCGGTAAGAATTTACCCTCTGAATTTATGATGTGATAGTCAATAACTATTATATATCAACTTAGAAGTATAGTTAACATTTTAAGTAAGCTATTTTGAGATATTTTCTTGTAGTCGATGGAGTCAACGAACGTTATTTATTTGGTTGATATTTGGTCATATCAGTAAGTATACTATTATAGTAGACTGAGTCGACCATCTTCTTAGTAATTCTAAAACCGTTGATCATACCAAATCAGAGAATGAAAGATAAATGGATATCTTAGAAGGAGAATGTTATAAGTTATCATAAGCTTGAATGAATAGTCTTCTTATAGAATTAAGTTTGAAGCAAGTCAATACAGAGCTTGAGAATAACCATATGATAGACTCTTGAATGGATGAACCATGTTTCCTTTCAATTTGAGCTGTATAGTAATGAGGTTATAAGGATTTAACATTTTGTCTTGTATAGGTTATATACTTAGATGCATAGCGGATAATGTTATTTAACCAAGAGTTCTAGATTCAAAAAAACTGTTAGTTAACCTTGTATCATATCAATGGTAGTAACTTATAGATATATGGAAGATGGAATAAGGTTATTATGAGAATCCCATTTAAAACTAATTGTCCTTATTATTCATGAAAAGATCTAATTCAATGGAGTAGGTTAAGTATTCTTGAGAATGACCGTGTAGAGATATTTATACTTAGGATATGTTTTGTTTATAAACATTATCAAAGTTATTTTATGTTCCTTTGTATAGGAGATAATACTTATTTGAGAACTATAGTATTCTTAACCTTGGTTAAGTTAATCAAGGGTTATTTGTGAATCTAGAACTCCTAGATATAAGATATGGTTATATTGTTATATCGTATTAACAAGGAATATTAGGGTAACCCTAGAGTCAACTACCAACCAATTGAATGGTTATGTCATATAGACTTACTCAAGTCAAAAGGTATTATTATTGTGACTCTTAGATTAAACTATTGCATGAAAAGGGTTGGTAAGAGATTTAAACTGCATGAATAAGACAGTATCCAAGTTGAGTAGGGGGGGCTGAACACAACGACTATGTTCTTTATGAACAATATTGATATTAAAAATTTAGCCAAATTAATGCATTTGTTTTCTGCATGCATTGTCGGTTCACTATATTTGGATTGCTCATCCTATCAGAAATCATACTTAGCTAGAGGGTATCTAGGGTTGTATGGTTGATAGAGTTGAGTAGAATACAACACTATGTACTCGGAAAGGCAAATTACCACTGGTCACCTAAGGTCTATATTCCTCGTGAAGGGTAGGGCCACTTCCTATGTGGAAGATGTGTGGGAGACTGCCAGTCTGTGGTTGGAGGTAAATCACTGGAAAGATGCTCTCTCTCTCCAAGTAGGAAACGTGCGAGGACTTGTGATAAAGATGTCAGATATTTAGATGCAGTATTTATTCCGAATTTGTATATGTAATGGTTTTACATTTGTAAACATTGTAAATGAAAAGACAATATGGGTATATTGTATTTTGAAAAAAAAGAAAAATCTTGTAAATGTAGTACTTGATTATTTGTTGAATATAAGAAAAAAATTCTTTATCTCATTTTTACCTTGTTGAGTTACTTTATGGTAATTTTTTGGTTTTTACTATGTTATTAGAACATGGAGGTTATAGGAAATAACAACCCAAAATCTAGAAAGATAAAAGCAAGCACATAAAGAAGATCACAATGAAGGATGCAAAAGAGATCATATCAGAATAACACTAAATCAATTTCTCATAATAATAGAGAATACATGCAAAATACAAGCTAGGTAGTGAGTTTATATAGACTCAAGAAGAGTGTGGAGGTGTCAAAACCAACCAATAGGGAGTGAGCACCAAATGGGCCAAAGATAGCAAAAGCATCTTCTCAAGAGAGCAAATGCACCTCCCTTGTAGGATTGCAACACCTCCAAGTACCCACTCAACTAATTAAACTCACTTTATTAACCAGAGAAATCTTAATAATATGTGTAGGAAAAACCTCAGGAAAAGGAATAAAAAACCTACACTAACAAGGCATTACTATTGCCCATTGTGGTCACTTTGGTCAAAGATGCTTGTGTGTGGAGTTACTTTCTATTTTGGAGGCCTCTCTCATGTAGTGGGTTGTGAGAATTTTTTCCATGGTATTTTGGGACCATGTTTGCGCCCATAATTTTATTTTATGGTGGTTTTGTGGGCCTCAATTCTATATAGTGAGGGCTTAGTATGGAGGTTGCATTAAATACAAATTACAAGTAAGATTACTATATCAGAATGCTATCAAATTTATAGGAAATGTTGATGTATTGATGTACTCTATTCTTTGAGATTAATACAAACTTGTGTTTTTTTGGTGGTGATGTTTTTTATGTGAAAGGTTTTTTCCACATATATTAGTGTTCTTGTTTTTTTCTTATTTTTTTAGTGTTTCTCTTATTATTTCCATTTTATACTTCATTACATCTACGTTAAATGGAATTTGATTGCTAAATGTTCATGTTCTCATTGCAATTTTTACTCAGTTTCTTAACATTTGGTATTAGAGCTACGACTTGATTAGAGGGACACCTTTCTTGGAATGTTGTGGGTTTTTTGTGATTACAGTGGGATCATTTATTGATTTAGTGGAAGTGAAATCCATGTGTCTAGTTTAGATCATGGAAAGCACATCCTATTTGAAGATCAAGAAGTTCAATGGAACATGCTTTAAACTTTGGAAGATGAAAATGGAAGATCTCTTGGAAGAGAGTGATCAATGGAGAGATATCACACATAAGGAAAAACCTAATGAAATCTTGGATGAAGATTAGAGAAAGATGGATAAGAAAGCTCGTGGAACCATTTGGTTATGTCTTCCTGACTCTATTCTCTTGAATGAACTTTTGAGGAACTTCTACACACAATAAGTGGAAGAGAATAACTAAAATATACCAAACTAAGAGTCTTGTTAGCAAGATGTAATTTAAAATGAAGCTTTATTCTTTGAAGATGAACAACAAAGACTTAATTGATATAAACTATTGCATAACCCACTATCTAAGGTGCACACATTACAATATGTAATCATATGCAACTCCATTCTTTGTTCCCATAGCTAGTTTTAGCCCTATAAATATTAACATTTCCTACTTCCTCTCCCTATGCAAGGTTTTTATATAGCTATAGTTTGGTTTTAGTGTTTCCTTAGTCCCACAATTCTCTTAGAATTAATATGTTATCAAATGAAACTCCATTCTCTATTCCCATAACAAGTTTTAGCCCTACATATTAGCATTTCTTACTTCCCTCTCCTTATGCAGGGTTTTGAAAGAGATATAGTTTGATTTTAGTGTTTTGTTACTCTTGTAATTCCATTAGGATTAATTTTTGGGACAACAAATAGCTTTATGTATCCTTCATTTGATATGGAAAAGCTCATGTTGTGACCTTTAAGGAAGATAAAACAATCTATCATACCTTTTTGTTACCTAGTATTATTTGAAGCCTTAAAAACAATAATTGCTATATATCTTTTGTGTTAGCACACATTTAATATTGAGAAGAAAAATGCATGTCCTTATTTTTTTATTGACAAAATTAATTAACTTTCCTATGTGTCAAATACTCATGAAAAGTAAATAACAAATTTAAATGATCTATACTATTCTTAAATATCTCACATATAAATACACATCAAGGAATAACAAACATGTTGCAATGTAAAAAAAGAAACTTTTATTTTGTGGTGATAATGATCGGTTGAGATTGATTGGTTAGTCTTTAGAGGATTGTTCTATGAATAAATGATATATGATGGTAAAATTAGACTCGGTGAAAGTGGATTGCCCCATGTCACTTTGTTGGGATAAGAAATACTTTTTTTTTATATTGAATCAAAGCAGAGAAATTACAATGATAAAGGCAACAAAAATTTGCCAAGAAAATAATAAAGGTCAACTACATACAGTTCTGAGGCCCAAGAAGCAAAACTAAATACATAACAATAATAAAGCAACTAGTATGCTCATCCTAGAAGGTAGTTACAACCACAAAACTAGATGAAAAAACTGCAGCAAGTAAAAACTGTCCCAGAAATCAAAAATCAAAGAGTCATCAATATCTGAAGAATGTACCCACATTGTGCATAGCAACTCTTCCATCTAATTGCTGTCTACATACAACAATACTGTAATACAAAATTCTACACCTATATGGATTGATAAATAGCTATCTTTCTCCTTGTAGCTGAAGACATACTTGCTTTACTTTTTAAACCTTGAATTTGATGGTTAATTTGCTCTAGCTGATGGACAACTTTTACATTTTTCTTTTTTGACCCCTAAATCAGAGCATAAACAGAAGCAATGTTGAAAAAAATATTAGAGTAAAGTTTTGGAATTTCAGCTACAGGGTGAATGGAAGCATTAGTAAATACAACATTACATCTAATTTTCCATAAATGCAGCAGAATAACATTTCTTATAGAATTGGCAATGATATTATTCCTCAACCCCAGACCAAGTAGTGCTTCCTTCCACCTTAAATGATGGCCAAATATCATAGGCAAGTCTCTAAAAACTGTATTCCAAAGAATTTTGGCAGTGTTACAATCCCAGAAAATATGTTTGATTTTTTTTTAGCTTGACAATTAAGGCATTTAACTGGCTGAACATGTAAAACTCTCAATCTTTCCCCAATAGATAACTTGTAATGTAACAACTTCCATGCGAGCATTTGAGCATCAACATCTAATTTTAACTTCCAAATTTGCAAGTTCAAATTTTTCTAGCATTTATGACTTAGACTACACTTCCATTTGGTATTAATTTGAGAGGTAAAATTCAAGGATGGAAGAAGATTGAGGTATACCTATTTCAAAGGGAAGGCAAAAAAGTGATGGATAGATAACCAACTCCAGTCCTTAAAAAAATTACATTCAATTGGGGTACATAGTTTGATGGCAAGATTAGGAGGGACTAGAGATTGTATGAAACTAATAAATTGTTTATATTTGTTACTCAGCCCATACTTGTCCTTAATATTCTGCCATGAGAGCCATTGCATAGACTTAAAATTCCATAGATCCTTGAACTGTCTAATATTCTTTATGAAAAGAAAGACCGCTGATCTAGGAAACATAATGGCAAGAGGTTTCTCTTGAATTTGAACATGCTTGTTCCACCAAAAGGAAGAAGATGAGAAGCTAAAACCATGTTGTAGAGAATCTCTCCATGAGAGGAATTGACATACTTTTTGCCAGGCTTTCCAAATTGATTGCATGGGGGTGGAAGCCTTAATTTGGAAATTAGGAGCAAAGAGAATTTTATCTAGCCAATTAACATCTTGCCATTTCCCTTTTACAACCGCTATGATAAATCTATGTCTGAGTAGTATTTTCCAAGGTTCATCACCTTTAGCAACTCTAATAATCCATTTAGCAACCAAACAGGTTCCTTGAGTTTCAGGGTCTATAAGCCCAAGTCCACCTTTGTGTTTAGGCTGAATACAATGCAACCAAGAGATAACACTATAACCAACATTGTCATCCCATTTGGACCAAAGGAATTGCCTGATAAGCTTGCATATGTCCTCATATCCTTTTCTAGAGGGCATCCAACACAAGGAAATATAAACATGTGTAGCCAAGAATATTTTATTGGCAACTTGTTCCTTACCAGCCAAAGATAGAAATTTGTTACCCTAGTTGGAAAGTTTGGCTTTTAACTGATTAAGATACCATTTCCACATATCGGCAAGAGACAAACCTAACCCAAAAGGAATACCCAAATATCGAGTGATTTCCTCGTGTCTAATTTTCCTCCAATCTTTGGGCATCCATTGTGGAATAGGACCAGTCTGATTCATTAGAAACTCAGTCTTTTGATGAACTAACTTGGATCCAGACACTAAGCAATAAAGATTTAGAATATCAAGAACATTATTTATTTCCTTCTCTGTGTTTTGCAAAAAAAGAAGACTATCATTAGCAAAGTGAGAATTAATAACCACATTATTTTAAGGAATAGCAATGCCTTGAATAAGATTTAGCTAATTGGCTTTCTGCACTAAGTATCCCAACGCATCAGCAGTGAGAACATACAAAAAGGGTGATAGGGGACAACCTTGTCTGATTAATCGCTGCAAGGGAAATGAATCATAAATAGATTTATTAATCACAATATGAGCATTTGCATATTTGAAGAGCATAAGAACATGTGAACAGATTTGAGGACCAAAACCCAACCATTACATCATTTTGATGATGAATCTCCAACATATTCTGTCATAGGCTTTGTCAAAGTCTAATTTAACAAGGATAGTATTCTACCCTGATTGTTGCACTAATTCACAAGTCTCCTAGGCTAAAATAAGATTATCTAAAATAAATCTGCCTCCAAGGAAACTAGTTTTCTCTGGTCTAACGATGTCCTTGACAACTGGTTTAATTCTTAAAGCTAGTGCTTTAGCAATAATTTTGTAAGAAGTATTCAAGAGAGTAATAGGGTGCCAACCCGAAATAGAATCCTCATTCTTCCCTTTAGGAAGCAACTTAATTAATCCATAGTTAGTAATTGAGCCAAGTGAGCCTCTCTTAAAAGCTTCAAGGTAAAAAAGATAAAAATCATCTTTGATATGAGGCCACATAATTTGGTAAAATTCAACAGGTAGCCCATCAAAACCAGGACTTTTATTGTGTTGCATAGAGAAAAGAGCCCTCTTCAACTCTTCTTGAGAAAGAATCTGATCTAAAAATTTACTGTAACCTAGATTTATTTTTTTAGGAATACAGTTGTTAACGATGTCTTCAAGAGTTTCCTGAACATCATCCCAATTTCTATCTTCTTTGAAAAGATTCCCATAAAAATTTTGGAAGATAGTTATTATCTCAGTAGGATTCGTGTGATGCACACTGTTGTCCCACAAATTTTTTCTTTCTTATGTTTGTAATTTAGATAATTAAAGAAATATTTTGAGGCTCTATTTCCCTCTTTAATCCATTGAATTCTGGCTCATACTCTAGTACCCTGACCTCTATAGATGTCCAACTTCCATAACTGCATTTCAATAGATGCAATGGAAGCTTGGATTTTGGTATTACTAGGATCCATGAAAAGCTATCTTCTAACATGATCAAGTTTCCCTTGAAGGAATTTTTCTTTTCTTTTACATTGCCAAGCCATTTGTTTCCCATATGAGCGAAGAAAATCAATGCATCTAGATAGGGCATCACACCACCAATCAATCCAAGAACCATTATTTTGTGGTTTGGGAATAGAATTCCATATACCCACAAGAGTTGCTACACAATTAGGATTTTTTAGGTGATATGTGTTAAGTTTGAATGGCAGTTAGTAAAAAGTAGGATCCGAGTGAGAAAGAGAAATGGATTAGAGAATAGGGAAATGATCAGAGAGAATAGTGGAGTAATCCACACTAACCATAGAGCCAGAAGGAAAAGGAAAAACCTGAAGGTTGAGAGAGATATAAAATCTGTCTAGCCTACTAAATTTCATATCCATGGTCCAAGTGTACCAGTTATTAGCATGACTTGAAAACTTGTCAAAAAAGGGATCAACTACACCCAAAAAATTGCGACAAAAGGTCTAGCTCTCAAATTCTTCTCTGCTTAGTTTAGAATAGTTAAACTAGCTGTGATCATTATGATGTTCCACCATATTAAAATCCCCACCTAAAATCCAATCAGCAATAGGGAGATTCAAATCCATCTAGTTCCAAAGGAAAATCCTTTCTTTAGCAAGATTAGAAGCATAGATGGAGAAAAGCCCAATAGTCTGCCCATTGATAAAGAGAAGAGCCCAAACACAACTATGAGATGGATCCTCCCCCTTGTCAATGATAAATTTAGACAGCCAAGATGACAACCCCAAAATAGATCCTCCACTACGATCTCTATGAGCAGTATGCAGGAAAACATCTTTCCAATGATTGTAAAGAGACATTTCAAGGTGAGTATTATTTATCTTTACTTCTTGTAAAATATAACATCTGGCTTCCATCTTTCAATGGTTTTCTTGACACTAAACTTTCTATGAGGGAGAGACATCCCTCTCACATTCCAAGATAGTACATTGCGATTCATGTTGACTCAAGAAAGTATACTTTCTTCCTCAGCTGGCAATACAGTAAAGCGGTTATTGGATAGCACACCCTGCTCATTAAATTAAGAGTCTTTAGAGACAAGAGTAGACCTAGATCTCTGTCGATCACTAGGATGAGAAGGTAAGGAAGGAGAGGGCAAAGGAGAATGAAAGTGAGTGGGAGAATGATGAGGAGTGGAATAATGAGAGAGAGAAGGACAAGCCTTAGCAGGAGAGTGGTGAGAAGAAGGAAAGGTAGAGCGAGAAGGTTCTTTCCTTTTCCTAATCACTCTCCAACTGTTCATCATAATAGCATCTTTGAAAGATGGGGATGAAGAGACTACTATATTTGTGGGATTGTCTGGTGAGAGGGAAGGAGGCTTGATGGGTGGAGAGGGGAATACTTGAGGAATAGAAGAGGTTTGAGCAGATGAATGAGAAGACGAAGGATGCAAATATGTAACAGGCTGAGTAGGGAGTAACTGTGTGGTAGGTTGAGTGGATTTAGCCTTCCTAACAGAGTAGTCATGGATCAAGTGTCCTTCTATTTGGCAATAGAAGAAAGCCTTAAGTTTGTTTAATAAATATACAATAGGATGCTCCATTTCAAATCCTGGTCCAATTAACTTAATGCTCTCGGGTAAAGGTTTATTCAAGTCAACTTCCACACATACTCGAGGGTGAACTTGAAGACTAGAGAATTTGTCTAAGCTATGCTTACACCAAATAACCTTGCCAAGCTGAACAACAATATCTTTCAGAAAAGGATAGAATACCAGGTTTAAATAAGGTAGTTCGATCCACATGGCATAGTGCGAACGAGATGGCCCTTTAGGGTGGAACTCAAAATTCCATGCCTGGAGGTAGCACACTTGTTTGTAAATATCCCATGTGCTATACTGTAGGACTACCTGATCATGATCTGCTGACTTAAACATGCAAGACACATAGCCTTTTCCCAAACCCCTTATGCTTTCTATTTCCCATCCCCTGTTTTCCCAATTCATTTTAGCCCATTTATAAAAATCTATTTTTTTAGGTACACCCCTTATGAAAAATAAGATGATAGAACATGTTTGGCATTCCACAATAAATTCCATAACATCATCTGGCAGCTGGAATTCTAAAACCTTACCTCATTTCTCATCTTCTTCTATAATGCCTTTGCTAGCATGTTCTTCTAGTTCTTGGACATGACTATTAGGTTCAACTTTGCCTTCTTAAAGTGAAGATTCCATAGTATAATGACTTTCTTTAGTATTGACATTGGCCAGAATATTGTTAACAAGCTCTTCTTCTGCACTAGTGTTAGACTTTGAACCTGCCTACCTAGCTGCTTCTTTAAGCCGCATTAGGTAGAAATCTACAAGAAATCCTTCAGCTAGAGAAAAAATCAGCAAAAAACCCTAATTTGTAGCCCTAAAACGCCTTTTCACTAGAAAGTTCAGAAGCCCTAAATCACCTTTCTTTGTCTGAATGCCAAGAGAAAGGATCAATAATAGATTTTACCTTGGGATAAGAAATGCTTGCCAAAAGTTGAGCCTTTGCTTGGTTAGCAATACAAAATAAAGTTCTTACTAGTGATAAGTTGAGAAATTTAGTCTTATTGGAGATTTAAAGTGTGTTCTTTGGGGTGATGATAATGAAAATGTAGATCACTTGTTTATACATTAAACACCACCACTTATGAGTTAATGTTGGATATGGGTTTGTGTCCATTTATCATGGTCTAGTGCTCTTCCTGAGACTCTTCAACTATTTCAATCTTGGCTAGTTCTATTCTTGAATACATTATTTCATGGTTGATGAGTCATTTCACCCTCTTTATTGATCTAACATATTTGGAAAGAGTGGAATGCAAGGATTTTTAAAAGGAAATTTTCTTCATCACAAGACCTCATATTTTGGTTAGATTTGGCTATTTTTGAAACCATTATATCTAAGATTTATCTTTTTTCAAGAGAAAAAGAATCTCCACTTCTTCAGATAATTTGATGCTCAAAACTTGGAGTTTGTTGAAGACCCCCCTAATAAAGGGGATTTTAGTGTTCAAACTATGAAGGTGGATAGATCAACAATTAGATGGATTTCTTTCCCTATGGACTTCTTAAAGTTAAATTTGATGGTACAACCAAAGGCAATCTTATTTTATCTAAAGTTAGATGTATGTTGAGAAACCATGAAGGCAAGGTGGTGGTAGTAGTTTTCAAAAAATTAGATGTTGGTACTAATAATAAAGCTAGAGCTTAGGCTTTATTATTAAGTCTCATTTGTTGTGAACCTAAATTATTCCGATCTAATTATCGAAGGCGACTATATGAATATCATCAATGCTATTAAGTGTTGTTCCTCTCCTTGCTGGAAGATTAATATTTTATTACAAGCTTCGTGTCTTGTTGATAAAATTGAAAATTTTGAGTGCCACCATTGTTACAAAAAGGCTAATAAAGTGAATGATTACCTGGAAAATATATCAATTGATCATTAGAGTAATTATTGATAGGAACATTCTCTTAATAAATGGGATGATAATTCATTGATTAAATTGGCTACATAGGACATAAGCAGAGTTACCTTTTTTGCGTGTCATCTTTGATTTCACCCAAGTTCCATAATGCTTTTATGATCAAGTGTTAAGTGAGGGATTACCAAATATCTACTTAATCTATTCTTTTATTCTAATGAGGTTTTTATAGGGCAATTGATGTTTGGTTCATGCTTGATAGATCTCCAAGAGCTTTGATGTATTATTTAAAAAGTTTTTTTTGAAGTGTATGTTTGAGTGAGCTTGCATGGCTACCCATTATATAGTCAAATTTATCCCTTGTAGCTAGGAGATGACTTTCTCAAAATAGGTCTCCCATCATCAAATTTAGCAAATTTTTGTTTTTAAGGCTAAGAATATTCATGAATCCTACTCTTCCATTTTAGGGGAAGGATTTATGGCTAGAGATGAGTTGGCTATGATAAGAATTAATGTCACTACACATTTTGTATGTTACACATATGGTTCCTAGGGTTGCCATTGATGTCAACATTGTCACAGGTTGTCATTGATGTCAACACTATTATGGTGGTGTGATGGTGTTCATGGTTGGATGTCATGTCCCATCCAACACGAGAAGAATATACAATTCATGGTTGGATGTCATGTCGCATCCAACAAGAGAAGGGAGAAGATATGGTTGAGATTAATATGGGAATTAGAAGTACAAAGATGAACTGATGAATTGATGATGCTACAAATGACCTGAAGTATGTATGTTCCAAGTTCCATGATGTTTGGGTTACTAGAAGAATGTTTTGCTATTGACTGGTTGAAGACAGTGTTGTCTGTGTGAAGGTGTTTTGTGTAGGAAAATGGAATGCTCTGCATTCCTCCGCATTTGTAGATATGACCATGCGGTTCTCGAATTGTGTTCAGGGTTCAGTGAAGGTGATAATTCCAAGTTTACAGATCATTTGTCCTTACGCTGTGAAAATTATGCATGATAGAGTACCAACATGTGTTTTGACAGAGTAAGCTAGAGTTCAAGGCCTATTGGAATGCTCCGCATTCCTCTGCAAATGAATGATTGCCCTTGTGGTTTTGAGGACATGTTTATAGATGTGTATTACATGCTTCCTTGTAGTTTCAAGATCCTTGATGGTCTGCAACTCATTTTTTCAAATGATAGCATGTTGCAGTGTGTTCTGGATAACAAATTGTTCTTAGAGTTCATGACTAAAGTTATGCAACACAATTATTTGATGTGCGGTGGAAAAGGAGTGTTTGAAGATGTTGTATGAGTCATGTGGACTCATCTGGAAGAGCTTTCATGAATATCTTTCTTGTTTCCAGTACCACACAAGGTTTTCAAGTTGCTGTGGCCATATTGCTTCAAGTCTTCATGTGTTTTGCTTAAAGCTATCCTATTTCCAAATGAGCAAAGTGTGTAGATGTAATTCCTTGGTGTTTGAAGTTGTTAAGAATGTTTTGGACCTAGTTAAGCAAGTGTTGGTGTCCGCAAGGCATGGATCTTCTACTGATGTAACATGTGGTTTCACTTAAGACCTATCTTCTACATGTTTCATGTTGTGTGTTGTCTGGCCGACTTGTAAATGTATTTTTCATGTTGTATCTAGCCAAAATGAAATGTAATCAATGTAATATATTGTATAAATTGTAAATCAAATTGAGTGAGGTAAGGTGTGATTGCAAGTTGATTGAAAAGCTTGCAAGTAGATAAAGAGCAAAATGAATGCATTGTTGATATGTGATTGAAGGAGAAAGAGAAGAAGTTGTTGATGCTATCCTAATTCATATTGAAGACTTATATGTGACAGTGATCAAGTATAGAGTGTGCCTAACTAGTTAGATCATTAGAAGAAAGTGTGAAGAGGCAGAAGTGCAATCATCATGTGAGTTTCAATGTTAGTTTTCAGATAGTATAAGGACTGTCATACTGTAATCCTTTGTAAGTGTGTTCTCATTATAGGGAGCAGTAGCTTCCTTGGGAGTGACCCTAAAACAAAGTCTTCAGGGAGTAGTAGCTTCCTTGGGAGTGACCCTAAATCAAAGTTTTCAGGGAGTAGTAGCTTCCTTGGGTTGTAGCCCTAAAATAAAGTTGTTATTTGAGCTTCATATATTGTGAGTTAATCCTCACTACGGTTTTTCCCTTCTAGGGTTTTCCATGTATATCTGGTGTTATGTGTTGATGTGCATTATGTTGATCTTACATGTTCATGTTAATGCTATGATGCTTAAGTTTTAATCTTCTTCGAATAAGTTGAAATTGTTAAAATTGAAGATTGTTTAGATACTAATTCACCCTCCCTCTCAGTATCTTGGCATGTTCAACAATTGGTATCAGAGCCAAGTTTCTTTGAGGGAAGATTAACCGCTTAAGGAAGGTCTAGGATGGCACATAATGGATCCAATAAGATACCTACGTTTGATGGAACAAATTATGCTTTTTGGAAGCTAAGGATGGAAGCTTATATCAATTCTCTAGGGTGTGGTGTTTGGGAATCTGTTAAGTCTGGTTACATTGTTCCTTCTACCATTCCTACAGATGCATATGAAGTTAAGAAGTATGATAACAATGCCAAGGCAAAGTTTGCTATTATGAGTGGGTTAGCTGATTCGAAACTTTCAAAGGTAATGAGTTGTAGTTCTACTCAAGAAGTTTGGGATAAACTTAAAACCATTTATGAAGGAGATAAGAAAGTAAAGCAAGCCAAGATGCATATCTTCAAGAGCAAATTTGAGAATCTAAAAATGTCAGAGGATGAAGATATTGCTGGATATGTGCTCTGAGTGAATGAAGTGGTCAATGGCATTATAGCTCTTGGTGGAGAAGTGAAAGAAGATGAGGTTTTGAAAAAGGTTATGAGATCTCTTCCCAAATCTTACAGTCATAAGGTATCTTCCATTGAGGAGAATGCAGACTTGGATACATACACTGTAGACAAATTATTTGGTTCCCTTACCACCTTTGAAATGAGAGAGTTTGATAGTGATGCTCCAAAGAAGGAAGCTACTTTCAAAGCAAATGTGAAGACAAAGGAAGAAGTTGTTGAAGATGAAAGCTCTGATGAAGTTGAAGAAAATTTTGTGAGAAGACTGAAGAAAGGCATTGACAAATACAAAGGTAAGTTACCCTTTAAATGTTTCAATTGTGGAAAGGTTGGTTATTTTGCTTCTAAATGTCCTTTCAAAGAATCAAGGGGTAGTAACAAAAGAGACAAGTTCAAGAGAAGTCTGTATTCCATAGAAAGCAATCATTCTTCAAAAGAGGAGGATCATGATGATTCAAATGATGAAACACTTTTCATGGCCTTGAGTGTTAGTGACAAAAATGATGATGTTGGAAAATGTGAAAAGACTGATGCCTTGCAAACAAAACAAAACAATGAAAGATCAATGGTTGTATGGACTGACTTTCATGCAAGAGAAGAAGCCAAGGCTTGGGTAATTGACAATGGATGCTCAAATCATATGACTAATGACAAGGAGAAGTTTATCAATCTTGAAAAGTTGGATGGTGGTGTTGTTAAGTTTGGTGGTGATGAGTCAGCATAGATCTGTGGAAAAGGTGCTATAACTATTGATGGGAAGAATAGGACTGAGGATGTCCTCTATGTCAAAGGACTAAAACACAATCTTCTCAGTATCATTCAGATATGCAGCAAGGGGTATAATCTCACCTTTAATGCTAATGGCTGTGAAATCAGGAAGGTAGGATCTGGAAAACTATTGCAGAAGGTATCAAGATATATGGTGACATCTATCATCTGAAGGAGGTAAATGGAAGAACATGTTTTTTAGCCCAATCCAGTGAATTTTGGTTGTGGCACAAAAGAATGGGACATAACAATTTTGATAATATGGTAAAGATCAGTTCTACTCATGCAGTGAGAGATATGCCTAAGATAATCAAGCCTACAAATGCAGTATGCAGGGAATGTCAAATGGGAAAGCAAACAAAGATAAACTTCAAAAGCAAGGAGTATTCTTCTTCAAATCCATTGGAACTGATTCACACTGATCTATGTGGCCCTACAAGAGTAAAGAGTCAACAAGATGAGAGCTATTTCATGTTGCTTATTGATGATTATTCTAGAATGCCTTGGGTTACTTTCTTAAGAGAAAAATTAGATGCCCTTGATAAATTCAAAGTGTTCAAAGCTATGGTTGAGAATGAAGTAGATGCCAAGATCAAATGTTTGAGGTTTGATAGAGGAGATGAGTTTACTTCAAATGAATTTTAAAAGTTCTGTGAAGATAATGGTATTAGGAGACATCCGTTAGCTACTAGGACCCCTCAGCAAAATGGGGTAGTGGAAAGAAAGAATAGGAATGTGCAAGAGATGTCTAGGGCAATGTTGAAAGATGTAGATCTGCCTGATATGTATTGGAAGGATGTAGTTCATACTACTGTCTATCTAATTAACGGAGTGCAACTGAGGGTCAACAACAATAAGACCCCTTATGAGCTATGGTATGGAAGACCTCCCACAATCAGATACTTTAGGATCTTTTGTAGCAAATGCTATATCAGAAGAGATGAAGAAGACCTAGGAAAGTTCAATTCAAGAAGTGATGAAGGAATCTTTCTTGGCTACTCAACCAGAAGCAAGGCTTATAGATGCTACAACAAGAGGTTGGGGAAGATGATTGAAAGCACAAATGTTAACGTAGATGAAGACTTGTATTAGATATCACATGAATCAGAGGACTCTGAATCTGATATCTTTCCATGCATTGTAGATGAATAAGAAATGAAAGAAGAAAAGGAACAAGAACTAGAGCAGTTGCCTAAGACTCCAACAAACTATGTGCAGAAGAACCACTCAATAGATCAAATCATTGGAGATAAGAATGAAGGTGTGCATACAAGGAGAAGGCTTGCTAAGACACATGAACACGTAAACTTGTGTTTGTTATCAAAAGTGGAACCCAAAAAAATTGTTGATGCTAGCAAAGATAATGGATGGATTAAAGCCATGGAAGAAGAGTTAGATTGGATTGAGAAGAATTAGACATGGGTATTGGTTCCTAGACCAGTAAATAAGAATGTTATAGGAACAAAATGGGTTTTCCAGAACAAATTGAATGAAGAAGGTGAAGTTGTAAGGAACAAGGCAAGATTGGTATGCAAAGGATACACACAAGTTGAAGGTATTGATTTTGAGGAGACTTTTGCTCTAGTAGCAAGGATGGAGGCAATCAAAATGTTCCTTGCTCTTGCTGCTCATAAGAACTTCAAGGTATATTAGATGGATGTTAAGTCAACATTTCTGAATGGTGAGCTAGAGGAAGAGGTTTATATTGAACAACCAGATGGTTTCTAGATATCAGAAGATCTAGATTTGGTGTGCAGACTCAAGAAGGCTCTGTATGGTCTTAAGAAAGCACCATTAGAGCTTGGTATGCTAGGTTGGACAAGTACTTACTTTAGCAGGGCTTCAAGAAAGGTACTACAGATAGCAATCTTTACATCAAGGAAGAAGGAGACATGATATTGATAGTTGCAATATATGTTGATGACATCATCTTTGGTGGACATGATGATATGTGTAAGAGGTTTGCATAGGAGATGCAAAAAGAGTTTGAGATGTCTGTGATTGGTGAGATGTCTTTCTTCCTTAGACTTCAAATTACTCAGCTAGATGGTGGTATCTTTATTTCTCAAGCTAAGTATGTCAAAGAGTTGTTGAAGAAGTTTGGTATGGAGGATTGAAAACCAATGAGTACTCCCATGGTCACTGGATGTCACTAGAGCAAAGATGATGAGTCCCCAGAGATGGATCAAACTATCTATAGATCTATGATTGGAAGACTGATGTACTTGAGTGCTTCTAGACCTAATATTATGCATGTAGTATGTGTGGTTTCCAGATATCAAGCCAATCCCAAGAAAACACATGAGAAGGCAGTGAAAAGGATATTTAGATACTTGAAAGGAACTCTGGACTATGGCCTATGATATCCAAGAGGTAATAAATTTGATTTGAGTGCATACACTAATGCTGACTGGGCTAGTTGTGTTGATGATAGAAGAAATACAAGTGGAGGTGTTTATTTTTAGGAAGTAGATTGGTTTCATGGCAAAGCAAGAAGTAAGATTCAGTGTCCTTATCTACTGTAAAGGCATAGTACATTGCATCAACATCCTATTGTACACAAGTGTTGTGGATGAAGCAAACCCTGAAGGATATCAAGGTATTGTATGATGAGCCTATTCCTAACTTGTGTGACAATACATGTGCTATCAATATTTCTAAGAATCCAGTATTCATTCTAGAGCCAAGCATATAGCAATCAGGTATCACTTTTTGAGAGAGAAGGTTGCAGATAAGGAAGTGAAGTTGGAATATGTTCCAACAAAGGATCAAATAGAAGATATTTTCACAAAGGCTCTTGCAAAGGATACTTTTGAGGATCTCCAATAGAGTTTAGGGGTAACTGCCCCTCCTTCTTGCTAGATGCATAATGGTGCATCTGTCTAGGGGGAGTTCATGTTATATCTTGTTCTCAGACTGGTGGCTACCTCTTAGGGGGAGTAGGTAGTGGTTACTGGTGATAGGGGGAGTTTGTTTTCTGAAAGAAGAAGACATGCCCTAAGAAAGAATGAGCAGGTATGTGGTCTTTGATTGAGGCAGTGGTTACCCTTTGTCCTTGATGTCAAAGGGGGAGAGAAGCAGAGATGTGTTTCCATCAATACCAAAGGGGGAGATTATTACACATATGGTTCCTAGGGTTGTCATTGATGTCAACACTATCACTAGGTTGTCATTGATGTTAACACTATTATGGTGGTGTGATGGTGTTCATGCACTAGTAGAATTTTGGCAAATAAATGACTAAGTGACTAAAAATTTTAGTCACAACAACTAAAAATGACTAAATTCTACTAATTTTTTGCAACTCAGCTATGAATGAGTAAATAAATGACTAATTTGGTTGTTGACTAAAAAATTATTTAGTCACAGAAATAAAAATGACTAAATAGTTAGTCACGTAAATACAAATTAGATAAGATTTTTAAAAAAAGTTTTGGGGAAATTATTGGCAGGATGTATTGGAGCGATTCATTATTTGCATTCATTGTAGAATTCCTCCTTTGTTAGTTGAGAAGAAGAACATCCCTGATATTGGTGGTGCCGAGCTCATTAAGCAGATCATCGTTGCAAACACCGGAGCTCACAATTACGAGCTGGCAACAGACGTGTGCCATCTAGAAGCCCACAAACCCACCATAGCTATGGCCCATCACCATCACACTCTTCACTTGCATGCAATCTAACATGCTCTTCACACACTCATCTTGGCATATCTCTGATCATTTAAAGCTGCTTGTGGTGGACTCGTCAAAAAACCAAAGGTCAGGAATGTAGACATCAAAGTACTTTCCCAGAGCTACTTCACACTGAGGCATTTTGAGTTATAGTAGCTACTTGCATGGGTGATAAAGAGGAGAGAACCTGGAGACTTCTGAAAAGGCAGGCAAGGAATTCAGAGTTTGTTGCAACGAATTTGAAGTTGGTGAGGCCCTCTACAGTGAAGTCAGATTTGGGGACACCATCTACAGTGAATTCAAGGGTAATTTGAAATCCTCATTACATTTATAAACACAAAATCTATAGCTTTGTGATTGGCAACTTACAATATTTACAATCTAGTTTTCTTAATAATGTTCTTTTACAATCTTGCCATTGTTTTGCTTCATAATGTGTTCGAGCTAAATATAATAAAATTTGGGAGTCAGTGCTAAAATATAATTTCCTCAAACAATTTGGATATATTTTCATTGCAAGCGCAAATTGTTCTTGTGCAAAGTAAACATGTGCTAGATTTACCCACACATCAGGCATCTGAACAAAGATGTTTCCTGCTGCAGCTTCTTGTACCTGTGTAAAAATTTCCTTTGCAATATCAAATTGACCCCTTTCAGCTAGCACAATGGCTACCCTATTTGCAACATAAACATTTCCTGGTCTCTGTGCCAACACTTTACAATACAACTCTTTAGCCTTCTCAAGATGTTGTGCCTCCACCTTTGGATCCCTCCTCTCATTATGAAAAGCTGCAAAATAATTCCAATTTCCAAGTGAAATGTCAACATAAGAATTCTTTGCATTTGATTCACTTTGTGCAACTTTAAATGTTTCTTTTGCTTTAAGCTAGTCATCTGTTTTCAGTTCCATTTTACCAAGCATAGATAAAGCATTTGATGAGTTTTTATCCACCTTAAGTGCATCCGCAATCAATTCTAGGCTTAGTTGGATCTCATTCCGAGCCTAAGCCATGGCTGCAAGACATAGATATGCATCCACATAATTAGGAAACTTGAACAATATTAGCCTGTATAAAGATTTTCTTTTTTAGTATCATGTAGTTGTTCAAACAACCTAGCAAGATTAAATAGTGTTGTGACTGTATCCCATGGTAGCTCAAGTGAAACACCAACTTCTTCTAGTCGATGGAAGAATTCTATATCCTTAAAGAGCACAGGAAAAAATGTAGAATTGGCACTGGGGCTTTTATTTATGAATTCAACCCAAATGCCATTTCCTAATGCCTCTATAAAAGTTTGTTGAGCCAACTCTAGTTCATCACACTCAAAATGAAGAACCCCAATGTTGTTTAACAATTTAATGGGTACTTCTTCTCTGCTCTTCTTTAGAAGAGACTTTACTGTCTTAAGAGAATCTAAGGCTACACTGGGGTCTGATGATATTAATAACTCACCCATCTTGATAAATGCATGGGCATCACATGGATCTATGCGAGTTGCCTTTCTTAGAATTTACAAAGCCTTCTCTGCCTGCCCTTACTGAGCATATATATGGCCTACAAATTTTTAGCTCTCACAATTCTCAGGGTGGACCTCCAGAACCTTTTCAAAATTTGAGAGAGAACTCTTAAGATCTCCTAGCTTCAATTGAACCTATCCACAAAATCCTGTGGCCTCTGGCTTTCCTTGACTAATGCCATGTAGTAGCGGCTAGTGGTGTCATAATCACCTTTACTATGATAAGATCGTGCAAGATTATAATATGAATGAGATTTCATGAGAGCATGGTCAGTTGAAACAAGAGCTATCTAAGTCAACTGTTCCACAAGAAAATGCTGCCTTGTGAAGAAAAAATGGTTTTCTAAATGATTTAATGCCATTGCACAGTACGAGTATAATTCAAAGGCTCTACGCATCTTTTCCATTCCTTCATGAACACTACCTTTTTCACTAACTGTGAGAATCCTACAAGTAAAAAATGCACAAAAATGATTACATAGATTTATGTAGAGGCTGAACATGATGCAGAGGAAGGACTCACACACAATAACCTTGACACATCCCAAAAAAAGTTTCAATACACTTGATGCAAATCTACACCCTTGTTCATTCTTGACAATTTTCTCCTAATCCTAAAACATGGAAACAACACCCTAGTGATACTCAATCATTGAAGACAACATGGAATATGGGAAAATTGGTTTATTCAGACCTATTACAACATCTTCTAGGGGTTTCCAAATTTACATGACCTAACCAAGTGATTAACACAATGATTTATGCAATTTAGGTTTTGCTGCCACTAGGTGCATTTAAGGTGATGACTCCAAATGAAGGTAAGAACACTTGTCATATGAATTCCTAGGCTTGTGCAAGCCCTAACAACATGCCACTATGATTCATCACCCCTCCATTGACATACAATGCATAGATTATTCAAAGCAAGAAAGAACCTAGGGTTTTAGGACTGTCTCACAACAAATCTACACACACAGTCAATCATGTCTTCTTTACACATGCCAGTCATGATTTGTCCTCTTGTAGGGATGTGGATAGGCATGGGACAAAGATTTCCACCAATTTTTAGGATTTTTGAATGGTGGAAACTCTACCTATGATCAAATTTTGCTCCATGGAAACCCTAGGTAGGGTTTAGACCTGCACTCACCAAAAATGCAATATCTCGCACAAAACTTGATGAAATTCTACCAAACCAAATGCATTCAAAAGCTAGATTTTTGTTACTAATAGATTTTTGTTGCTATGTGTAGAACATTATAGATGGATCAATGTTGAAGGTTGACTATGGATCAATACCATGCATTTGATGAGAGAGTAACCAATGAGAGGGACATGGACAAATATCCATGTCCATGTAAAGACTGTCTTGGTGGAAAGGTGAGAAATAGAAACCTGATTCTTCGACATATGATAAAATATGGACATAGTGGTATAAGCCCTTGGGATTAAAATTATTATGAAGATTAGATAGAATTGCAGAGTGTGAGAGATGAAGAGGCAACAAACATAGATGAAGTGGCACCAAACATAGATAAAGATGCAACAAATATAGATGAAGTGGCACCAAACATAGATGAAGAGGCAAAAATGTTAGACAAAGGATTTGAAGTTGATAGAATGTTGAATGAGGGTCTAGATGATGATTGGGCCAAGTTGATGGAGGATGCTTTAAAGCTTGTGTATGCTAATTGCAAGTTAAGTCATTTGACAACAATCCTTCAAATTCTTAACTTACAAGTGGTGCATGGTTGGAAAAATGAGAGTGTAGATCAGTTATTGGCATTATAAAGTTTGTTGTTACTACCTAACTCCACATTTCCAACAAAACAAAGTCAATGTAAAAATCAAATCACTAAGCTAGGCTTAGGGTATGAAAACATCCACACATGTGTGAATGGTTGTGTATTATTTCACAATAATCTTGCAAGTGAGAGTGAATGTCTGAAATGTCATGAAGTGAGGTATAGACAAGGGTTGAAATCAGATGTGGTTCCTAGAAAGGTTCTTCACCACTTTCCAATAATCCCATGACTACTCTGAATGTATAGGTACAGAGACATTGCTGAACTTATGCAATGACATGCCCAAAATAAGAGCACCGATGGAAAACAATGACATGTGCCTGATTCTAAGACATGGATGGAATTTGATAATAGATGGCCTAATTTTTCTTAAGATCCTCGTAATATAAGGTTGGGTTTGGCTCTAGATGGGGTGAACCCATTCTCAGATCAAAGTACTAAATGGTCAACTTGGCTAGTGTTTTTAATAAATTATAACTTGCCTCCATGGTTAGCAACTAAACCATTTTTCTTAATGCTATCATTGATTATACCAGGAAAGAAAAGTGTGACTTCAGATACAATCGATGCTTATCTAGAGCCATTATATGATGAGCTAATGGAATTGTGGAAAGGAATCGAAGCAATTCAATCTTTAAGGGATGGTCATTCAATCAAATTCACTTTAAGAGCTTCCTTATTGTTTACAATTCATGATCTTCCTACATATGGCACATTGTCTAGTCTTAGTGTTCATGGATACCATGGATGTCCTGCTTGCAACTTTAAGGATTTTGTGAGGCACTCAAGAAGTTTACGTAAGTGTATTTATTGTGGACATCATGCTTACCTTAAAATAAATCATCCATATCATCAACAAAAAACACGTTTCAATGGTCAAGAAGAGAATAATGAAGCACCATTGCTAATAACAAGTGATTACATTGTTAAGAATGGACAAAAAAGAATGTCATTTATTGAAAATGATGGGATTGCTGGTAGTAGATATGATGCATGTAGTGAAAGCGGTGTAAAACGGTTAAGGATATAACCATTAGGCATACTGTTGACTTTATGCATACTAAGAAAAATATAGCCTATGCTATTATAGAAACTCTTTTGGTGCTTTTGATACTGTTTCATCACATGAAGACTTTCGACAACTAAAGATTCATCAAAATCTTTGGGTTGAAAAATGTGCTGATGAAAAATATAGAAAACCTAGTGCTCCTTATGTCTGGACAAAGGAACAATGTGCATAATTCTTATAGTTGTCTCAGACTCACTTTCCCATTGGATATGTAAGTAGTAGTATTAGAAGCCAAACTGACATTAATGGCTTAAGAGGCCTCAAGACCCATGACTATCATGTCATAATCAAGAATATTTTACCTATTGTGGTAAATATATCAAGTTTGGCAAAGGGACCAAGATTGGTAGTTATAAGGTTGGGCCTAATAGTAAAGAGAATGGGTTTACATGTATTAGATCCTTCAAACTTTGATAGTTTGAGGGAGGAGGTTGTTGAAGTCCTTTGTCTATTGGAACGGGAATTTACACCAACAATCTTTAACATTTCTATGCATCTTTTGATACATCTAGAATATGAACTAGAGCATTGTGGCCCAGTAAGAACAAGATGGATGTATCCTATAGAACTATATATGAAGGTTTTGAAAAAAATTGTTCGTACTAGGGAAAAACCAGAAGGCAACATGTCTGAGGGATATTCAATGCAAGAGGCCATGGGATTTTGCACAGAATATATGAAGGATTTTAAAAATGTCAATCGATGTTTATGGGATGATGACGAAGATGAAAGACTTGCAGGTGAAGTATTAGAAGGCAATGGATGTCACTTCAAGCTATCACATCAAGAAAGAAGTGTGATACATGCCTATATTCTTGAAAACATAACTTCATTCGATAAGTGGCATAGGTAAAAAAAATTTAAACAATAATTTATTTACTCAATTGCATTTACACATTTATATTATTAATCTTACTATTTGTACGTTAATATTCTATGTAGAAAATATGAAGAAGAGAATCAAACTTGGATGCAACATCGACCTCAAAAGTGCAGACGCCATGATTTGATTGGAGGTGATTCTTTTCCAAAATTTGAAGAATGGATTGCTAATGCAGTCAGTGATGCAAAAGAAGAAGGTAAAGATGTAACAATGGAGAAAAGTGAGCTTTCACAATATCCACATATATGGGCTATGTGTTTTAGTGGAATGTGGGCCTATGGTAGTCATTTAAGAGTGGAAGAAAAAGACAAAGGAAAGACAAATTGTGATTGTCGTTAGTTCTGAATTTCTTCACAAAACTGAGAAGAAATTTTATGTTGTATTCATCCAAGAAATTATTCAAGTGGATTTTGGTGAAAATAGTCCTATATTATTAAAATGTAAGTGGATACGACCATCTGTAGTACAATTTGATGAGTATGGATTTGTACGCGCAAATACAGGGCAATTTTTATCAGAGATGGATGAGCCATATGTTTCCCCTCTTCAAATCAACCAGTCATTTCTAATTGATGATGTAAGAAGCCCAGGATGGTTGTATGTCATTCAAACAGAGTCTCATTCCAGATGAAAATTCATGGAAGTTGCAATATAATGCCTGATGGGCAATATGTTAATTTATAAGAAACATTCGAAGAAGTGGATGAAGATGATGATGGAGTGTTTGAAGAAGAGATTTTGATTACCAATGAAGAGATTGGGAGAGAGAATGAGTAGCATGTCACAGATGAGGATGAGGAAGAAAATCAAGTAGATGCAGACATGAGTGATCATGGTTTTGATCTTGCTAGCAATACAAATGATTATGATGATATTTTGTCACCTTAACTAGCCTGTCACCTTAAGAGGTTATCTTATCACCTAAACTTTGGTTATATGTATGGTATAATCTATTATTGAATGTAATAAAGATCTGAGTATAGGTATGCTTATTCACTATTGTTTTACTGATACATTTCTGAATGTAATCATCATTATTTTGCTAGTACATTGTATACAAAACTCGAGATGTTCACTGCTGATTTGAAGTGCATTTAAAGTTAGGTTCAATCATTCTTCTTAGTTTTCTTACTTTGGTTGAAATTAATTTTGTTTAGGTAGAATATAATTTCTTGTATGTCCTATATGTTTTCTAGATGCTAGACTTTTCTTGTATGTCCTAGATGATAGGTTTAGTTTGTAATACAGATTCTAGCCTCCACATGCATTGAATATGCTTGTGTGAAGGAAACAATAACAAACATCTATGATTTAATAATACATATAGATATATTAACATTAGGTTAACTAAGCCTCCTCATTACAAACAAAGAAATGATCTCTTAGATATCTTAACAAGAATTCGAGCACCAGATTAAATCTTCTTCTCCATTGATTACATCGAATAGATATTACAATAGAACAGAAGTCTCCTCATATATGTTTCTATAAATGCCTATGATGATGATATCAAAATTTGGTCTTGGTTTCTCTTTTATAAGAGAAGCAACAAGCTTTAGACCATTACAAAATATGGCATCTTTTCAAAATTCATGCCTCTTCATATAAACTAAACATTAATTTTGCTTAAAACATAATTAAGAGAAAATAGAGAAAGTAGACAATATTGATTGGAAGCCCGCAACACTTGTAATACACTTGTAGTCTGTTAATCAACATAGGAGACCCGTGATCATCCTAATATGGAAAAGTCCCCCTCTCCATGATAGAGTGTTTGAAGACTCAATTCTTCCACTGCAACATCTTCAAGGCCCTATTCTTTTGGAGGAGCCAAATACTCTTGCTCCCATTGGTATACTATGTAGTCATGAGGCCATGATGCTTGTTGCTCCCCTGCACATATAGCCTGTCTATTCATCATCTTCAAGATACTTTTTCTGCCATTGAAACACAACATAATCACTAGGCCACTTATAATCTTGAATTTGGAGCAAGTTGTCCTGGTGATCCTTCCACCTATTGTCCAACAATGCTTTGACATCAATTACAAATTTTGTATATCCAGCATCCAAAGCATTTACTCTGTCCAGAATGATGTTGAAGCTGGGAGTATTGATATCTTCATTCTTTTTCAAAAATTCCATGACCTTAGAAACTGTATGACCAAATTCATCCTTCCATGCTTCAAAATCCTTGATCTTTTCATCCTTTGTTAGGATTGATGGAATGAACTAGTGTTTGAAAGTGGCAAAAGAATCAATCTTTTCCTGCATTCTTTGATTCTCACCATTCACATACTAATACTCATCCAATATCATCTTGATCATTTTCTTTGTTGGCTTTAGAGCTCTAGGAGCATCTTGATTCCATTGTAGAACTTTACACAGAGTGATCAGTGTGTGATGTGTTGACTGCCATCTTTGATACAAGGGATCTAAAATAGAAAAATTTACTTTCAACCATTCCATGGCCTGAGACAAGGAAGAATAGCATTCATGCACATCTCTCAACTTGTCAACAACCATTTTCACTCTATATTCCAAAATTTTCACAAACACTTCAAGAATTTTCAATTTTGCCTCATACTTTGTTTTCTTTTTTTGGCTTTTCAATTCCTCAATTTCTTTTTCCAGCTTCAATTTTAAAACATTGAATTGTTTAACAGTCACTGTGGTATCACAGGTGTCTTGTGGCACATGTGTTTGAAATGGCACAATGTATTGAATCTGAGAAGAACTCTCACCCTTCAGTTGTTCTTTCAACTTTACATTTTCAAGATACAATCTATTTACCTCATCATTCATCTCCATCCGAGTTCTCTCATAATCAAACAATATTTTCTCTAGATTTTTAACAACGGTTTGTGTAAACATTGTAGTATGCACAATGAGGGTAGCTAATTCAGTTACTGATGTGTCTTCGAATGTATTGACCATAACTGTTCCCCTTATTTCTTGGACCACATCAAGTAATCTTGGCTTGCTGGTGTTCTTTTGTGTTTCCCATATTGCCAAAGTCTCTATTTTTGGATTGAAACCACAACCACTGACACCTTCCTCAGAGTCAAATTCATAAACTAGCACGGGGTCATCTTGATTCCTGACTTGGTCTAACAAAAACATTTTCTTCAACTCAAGCCCAAGAATGATCATCATGTTGCTCCTTAATACCATTTGTCTAGCTTGATTAGGGCTGACACTTATTTCATCTATTTTCATATTCTTGAAAGTTTGTGAAACAATTTTCTCATGCTGAGATTCATCAGAACCCATTTTATTTATTTCCACTTGTTCTTGAAATTCTTTCATCTTCATCTTAATCCAAAAATCTTTGAATTCAGGAGAATTAATAAAATCATCATCCTACATAAATCTCATAGAAGCCACAAATCTTTCATCTTCTTCTAATTCAGGCTCCCCTTGTGCCTGTCCAGCCATTCTAGCCTCTGGTTTGTGTGCTTCTATTTCTTGGCCAACAAGTGGCTGATCTGTTTCTCCTTCATCTCCCATATTTCTTAGGACACTAGCCACTTCATCAGTGTCACCCCCTCCTTCACTCAATTCATATAGAACCAGTGGAGAAACATCCTCAATCCTTTGCCTTTTGGTAGGTGGTGAATCAGGGACATGAGATGGATCCTGTATTGACATTGCATCTGGTGTAATCTCTTGAATCACAACTCCTAGTGGTCTTTTGACATTGAGCTTGGTAGCCTTTGAAGGCTGCTTATCAGACTTGCTATATATTCTTTCAAAATTGTCAATTATCAGATCTATTCTCCTCAAAGGGTCCCTCTCTTCAACAAAGAATCTAGGGAAATTAGGATTTTGTTTTCTCCTATCATCCTCAATCCTTTTCAAAATATCCCATTTTCTTTTCCTATTATACACTTCTTGAAAGGTGACAAGATTTCTGATTACATCCTCATCAAAATTGATTTGATGGGATATTCCCATTCTTGTGAGGATGGTTTGTTTGACAAAGTTCATGTGACCCTCTGGATCACCAACCCTCTCTACACCTAATTTTAAAGAATATTTAGCCTTCAAATAGGCTTACAAATCCTCTAAAGTATCAAAACCAATGGACCAATCACCAAACACTATGGAATCAGGAAGAAATGTGCCTTTCTTCTGTTTCTTCATTACATCCTTCTCCATCCACATCATTTGCCACATGAATTCAAGGAATACAATTTTGTTTGGCACAAATTTGGGCAACACATGAGGTGGCTGAGTACACCCATATACCCTGATTATAGTATGAACTGGCAAGAAAAACCAATCAACATAGCTATGCTTATGACCCTATTATGGCCTATGGGCAAGAGGCCTCAACATTTCCCTGATCTCTTTTGTTAATCTGGGAAAAAAGATACCAAGAGAATTCATTATTCTAAATGAGAATTCATTATGAAACACAACATAGTCACAATTCTTGCAATGGCTATCCCATTTGTAACACCAACACTGTGTTGGCAATCTTTGTCCTTTTTCATCAATCATGCTTAGATCCATTCTGCTAGGCCACTTCCTTCTATTTTGATACAAAATCAAATGACATAACAAAGAGTAGTATTTGAAATCAATGGGCTTTTTGTTTTCTCTTATTTGCAAAAATCCATCATACAATTTCTTTTCAATGAATGTTGCAAAATCATATTCAACATTAGCTTCTGGATTTTGAATTATCATGGTCATCATCATTAGGCCAACAAGAAATCTATCTTGGGCATCAATACCCAACACCTGACACAAAGTAAAATATGTTCTTTTGAAAAGACAACAAAATCTCCAATAGAGAAAGGTTCAATTGCAGTGGATGAGATTTCAATTCTTCTGTTATTTGCCCCTTTCCTCATGTGCATGGGCACCTCATCCCTTCTGTGTATTTTTCTCAAACTATTGTACTCCTGGTCACTCTTCTGTAGATCTACTTTTGTGAGGGCTTGCTTTCTCAACATGAAGCAGTCTATGATTGCATTCCTATCCACAACCACTAATGTTGACCCATTTGATAGTCTAACTATTTTGGTGGCTGAGTGATAGTGTTGTGCCAATGTTCTAATCAAATCCACATCAATAAATACATTTGGCACCACAAGCTTTTCCAAATCCAAATTCCATGGGTTTCAAACTAGTCCCTGTTCATCTTTCTTTCCACAAAAATACCAAAAAAGGTTCCATCTAGAGATATGGATTGTAGCATCCTGACATCCTTCCGTAACATCCTTGAACAATTTCATAGACCCCTTGTCAATTGAATTTGGCAGGATGTCCAACAATGATTGTTAAAGTGATAATTTCTTGGGAGCAGGGGGGTTAGTGCTCTTACTCATAGACTTAGATTTTTTAGGTGCCATATTTTAGTGCCTCTATGAACTAGGGTTTTGATATTTTACTTGCTTTACTAGACTAGTTGAAAAAAAAGCACAAACCAAACACCAAATTTTATGCAAAGAGTGATGGGGCAGACTTACCTAATCAGAAAATGCCTGAGGAGAGCACACAAAGATTGAATTCACCTTTTGCAATTAACACTGAATTCGTTGGAATGCAGAAATTCAAATTAATCCTAAGTTTTATCATGCCATGAAGCTGGTCATTTTGCCATTAACTCTGGTTTGTGCCATGAATCAACAAATCTCAGCATTCAATTCTTTTCAAACACAGACTGTTGATTTGATCCAATCCAACGGCTAGATGAGTATTTCAAGACTTGCAGTCCTTTCCTCAAAAACTAGAATCCCGCAGGCATTAATGATAACCATTGCAGGGCAGCACTGAAGTCATTTCGACATTTAATTCCTTACTACATCACCGCAAGTCCAACTTAGGGCAATCGCAGGACCACGGGACCTCTTGGACAATTATGTTCATCTTCACCACTTACCGCCACCTTGCAAGCCTTGTTGCACACCACTGCGGGATGGCGAGATACATGTTATCTCTTATGTCTTTTACCACGCTACTGCCAATCTTTGGCCTGACCATCGCGGGAGCCTTTGGTCTCCCATTCGTTGTTTACCACATTACCGCCAGTTGAAGTTATCAGCATTGCGGGGCCACAGTATGTAGCATTACTGATCACTTGAACTCCTTATACCGCAACACCGCAGGCTCAACTTGAAACCATCGCAGGGGTGTGGTGAACACTTTATCCCGACTCCTTCCTATCGCATTGCCACCGGTCATCTCCTTACCTTCCATGAGGGTGCAATAACATGTTATGTGCCGCTTGAGTTTATATCACAACAATGCAACTAAATTTTCTTCATGTTGTGGGGAAGCGGTAACTGTGTATTCACATCCTCTAATTCACGCACACCCACCAAGGCTGTTTGCATGTACTGCGGGGCTGCGATAAGAGACAAAAATACATCAATGGTCAAAAATATAAATTTCTTTCACATAGACCTAATATGAGATGCTCATAAATGACTCCTGGAACGATTCTAAAAGGAATATGAATCCCTAATTATGGATTTATGGAAGGAAAATGTATGAAACAACGTGGGACTATGTAAAATTTTGAATGGTTCTAACACACCTCATGATGAACTAGACTATGTTTTTCCTTCATCCTACTTGTGTTATGTTTTTATGAGTTCTTTTCTTGTGAATATATCCCTAAGGAAAATTTGTCTGATACCTGTAATTGTAAACATCTTCTTGGTTTTTGACTATAAATTCTTTTTAATCTATAAACTGAATTCTATTTTAAGTTTTCATTTGTAGTTATCAATAGATTGGAAAGTCAACAGTTATCAACTTATGAACTCAATAAAGTTTTACTGATTCAAGTTGTTGATTTATACATTATTATTTATTTGGACTTCAGGAAATGAAGAGAAGGGCTATAAGGCGCAAATTAGATGATAGTGATCATAATGCTGAAACTTCACTAAGAAATTATGAGCGCCTTCATAGAGAAAAAGTGGCCAAGAATAATGAATATTTATTGAGTCTTGGTTTGACAAACAAGAAAGTTGTAAATCCACTAAGTAGTATATTATTTGTTTAATAGTGTTTAATGAAATTTTATAGGCAATAGATTTATGTATATAAGACATAATATGATATTATTTTTTGTTTTATAGGCAACAAAAAGAGTGCAACGAAAATGCAGTGAAAAAATAAAAGGAAAGAAAAGATACAATGCTGCCATATCATAGAAGCCACCGCTTTTGTGATTCAACAAATGCAGTTGGTGAAAAAAATAGTTGCAATGATTATCATGTGTAACCTGATATAGCATACGCTGATGTACAGCCTAATATAACACATGGTGATGTACAGCCTAATATAGCACATTGTGATCATGTACAACTTGATATAGTACATGGTGATGTGCAATGTTGTGATTATCTGTTAGAACAAAGTCTAAGAGAGATTATTGAAAAACATCAGAGCATTAAAGGAACAATAGGTCAGCAGATGATTTATTCAAGATTAAAGGACGTGTTTGAAGTGAAATCTACAGAGACCGCTACTCATGATCTACCTACTGATGCCGCACCTGATGTGGCCAAGGAGCATGAAGTTCTGATTAATGAAAGTCATGAAGAGAGACTGCTTGCATATGTTGTGCCTCAGAGTGCACCTGTTACATCTAGAACTTTTGATGGAACTAGTGGATTAGCCAGAAATACTGGTAGTGGTTTAATAAAAGATGTGGATGCTTTTGTCAAAAGACAAAGATTGAGTCAAGATTTGTACAGATCTATAGAGAGGAATGCAAAAGTAAGAAAATTAGAAGGCAAGAATCCATTCTTGCTTGAGGTATTGAGAGATGGTGAGCCCATTTGGATATTTGCAAATCAAATTTTGCAGAGAAAGATCCACGATCTGTGGAAAATGTTATACAAAAAATGAAAAATGCTTTTGAGACTACTGGTGGACAAATCTCTAGAAAATATTACAAGCAAAAGATGAGAATTTTGATGAATAATTTTAGATACAATTGTAAAAAAGCAATCATGGAGGGAAAAGAGAGGTTAGACTCCACTCTATGTCTGAAACAGTGGGAGGCATTAAAAGAAAGTATGTATTCCAAAGAATATTTGGCAAAGAGTAATAGAGGCAAGAGAGCAAGAGCTAATGTGAGGGCTGGATATACATTTGGCCGAGGTGGGTTGCAGGTCAAAATGGACAAATTTGGAGTAAGTGTATGGCTTTTTGGTTCAATTTACATCGTGTTATTTATTTTGATTTTTTATTGAACTGACTATATGTTGAAATTGACATTGTATTTTAGGTGGAAAACAGTAATAGAGAAGCAGATGTAGAAGATATTGTCAATTATATGGCAACACTAGATCCTAGTAAATATAAGAGTAGGATGAAGTGGAAATCTAGTTTGTCAACAGAGATTTCACAACCATCTGTTACATGCCCAATAGGATCAACCTCTCCAGATCATGTCAACTCAAATGAAGGGTACCAACATGTACTAAATTGCATATACGGTCTTAGTCAACAAGTTTCGCAGTTGGTTGCCTCCATTAACCCTATAGATTCTACATGGAATGAGCATAAATCCATGGATTCATATGAGGTAAGAGGCTCCATTGATCTCATTTCTTCTTGTTTGGCAATTCTATATACAAATGCCTCTTAATATGTAGATTATTGAAATCTGAGCGTAGGAGAATCCAACCCAGTTTCTTTATTGTTGGAGTGATCTAGAAAATGTTCTTTTAGACAAATTTATAGCTTGCATTCTTTACTTGACTATTGAATGCTTTGTATATTTTTTTGCATGATGGTTAAACCACATGCAGAGCAATTTTTTCAAAGCAGCAGGAAAGCAAAAATGCCTTCATGATATCAACAAAGCTGCCGATATTGATAGTGATGATCATGATGAACTGGACAAGAATGTGTAGCACAATCATCATAGTTATGCTAAAGTTGAGGTAATATAATAGTTGTCAGTTATCTATCCCAAGTTTTGTCATTCTTCATGCTTAAAATGTTCTTTTGGACAAAAAATTATAGCTTTTGCATTCTTTAAGTTTGTAAGTTAATCTATCCCAATGTTTTGTCATTAATTCTTCATGCTTAGAATGTTCTTTTGGACAAAAGTTTATAGTTTTTGCATTCTTTACTTGACTTATATTAATTTGCATGATGATTAAACCACATGCAGAGCAATTATATGAAAGCAGAACGAAAAGAAAAAGGCCCTGTCAATAGAGCTCTTTGCAAAACTGTACAACTTCATGTCAATGTTGATAGTGATAATTATGATGATGTGCTCAACGAGCATGCACATGATATTCATAGTAGTAGTCATGTTGAACTTGAGGTGAGTGGTATGAAACCACATGCAAGTAAGTACTATTCAAGTAAGTAATGGTTGTTTTATTATGTAAATAAGGGTAATCATTACCTATTTGATAGAAGCTGGTTAGAATAGTAGTGAAGTGTAATTAGCTAGTATACATAGATTATGGAAATAAGGGAGAACATATAACTTACATATGGAAGCTTAGAGCTTAGTTGTAATAGAGTGCATACATAGATTTTGACTATGCATTAGTGCATTGTGTTCGGGGATGTCATGGTCCTTAGTTGGGGGGACTTCATTGCTAATCCATGTCTCTTTCTAGAGTACTTGTACAGTCTAGCACTATTGTAGTTTTGCCCTCCATTTGTTTGTACCTTGCAATGGGTTAGTTTTTTTTTTCAGAGTAAAAAGTTGCTTCTTTGTTATTCAACATAATAAAAAAAAGTGCATACAAAAACTGATTTGTTCCAAGACATAAGACATTACATACATCTGTCAAAAATAATATAATGTGTGTTTTATGTCTCAATATAACGTGTATTTTTTTGTTTTTGCAGACATTTAATATTAATATTGGTGTTGGATCTGTTTGATGGTGCTACTGTGGGCATTGGGCAGATTCACTCACTATCTATTGTACATGAAGTCATTGAAAAGAATAGGAGATGCAAACGTAAATATTTTAAATGTCACAAGTAACATACCCCTTGCTTATGAAGACAAAATAGATGGAGCTATCCATCTGAAAAATAAAGAAGGGACCTTCACACAGTGGCCACTAAAATATTTGAAAAAAATGACATAGTTGATGTTTATCATGTGTACTAGCTGTTAGATAGCTTGGGCTACTACTTTATGCAATAGTTTGAATGTGTTGTTCAAGGATCTTTGTATTTTTTTGTCTGTTTTGGAGCTATATAAGCAAAAAAAGCCATTGTAACTCAATTTTCTTAGTCACAGCACTGAGAAACACACTTTGTAACACATTTTTCAAAGCAAAGACACATATTTAAGTCTTATGGGTTTTTAGGACTTGATTTTATGTTGCTTTTCCTCCCTAAACATTCAACATCACTGCCTTAAATGCCTTTATGGAAAGATTCTAGGGTTATTGTTGGCTGCATTGAAGGAGAGAGCTTCATATATGGGACACGATCAACACTTAGTCATGAAGACTCAAGGAGCATAAATGAGAGAGCTTCATAAAGGAGAGAGCTTCCTATGTGAGATGTCATGAAGACAATCATGAAGACTCAAGGAGCATAAATGATAGTGAGCAAGAGATAAAGTACACAGTTCATGCCATAGACAAAGTGAGATGAGTCTTAAGCTGCTATGATCAAGGGTGGTATGTTAGTTTTTGAGAAAGGAAGGGTAGTTGGCAATGCACAAAGATCAATGAGGAAGATTTCAGTCATAAGGTGATGATGTTAGCATTTCATCAAGACTTTGGAAGCAACCAATAGACAAATTTATAGAAGTCTTAAATAGAAAAAAGGAAAGCCACTAATAATTCTATTATTACAAGGCATATATTCTACATGACAGTATAGTTGCAAGAATATGACAGTTTCATAAACCTATAACAATCTACAAATGAAAGTCTAAATTTTGTATACTTATGGGTGACTGTTCTATAACAGAGAGATAATGAGTGCATAGAGGTAAGATGTGTTGGCAAGAGACACATTGTAGCTTCATGATTGTTGTCATTGATGGCAACAAAGTTCATCCCACACATCCGTAGGACATGGTGTGCCTATACCGGAAGTCAGATTGAAGAGTGTTGTGGTCCGGTAAGTAAGAACAGAGTATGTGGCAAGGTCCGACAGTCAGGTCTGGATCTCTCAGAGGAAGTATCTTTTGAAAGTGTGGACTTGGGGAAGTCAAGAGGAGTACCTTGACTGATAGATTCCAGGAATTGAACCTCCGGTGATGTAAGCATAAAGAGATATAAGCATTCAAGTATTGGGGTCCGGTTTGGTAGAACAGACAAAGGAAGAACTGACAGGTAGAGCATCATAAGTTATTCCGGATGAGATGCTGATGGTGATAAAGATTCTTAAGGTTTCATTCATGATTGGCCGACTTGTTAGATGACTTCTATAAGTTTCTTTTAGATCCGCATCACTTGGTAAGCAAGGATTCAGCCGATAGACTAGAGTTTGGGAAATATTGACTATTCTAGATGCCGACTAGAAAGAGGATGAAATCCCTTGTGCGGATATATATATATATACCAAATGGATTTCGATGAAAGTGTGCTGGTGTGGTGTGTTAAGTGTGAAGAAAAGTAGAAGAACAGAAAAAGGCAGTAAGGAAGGTCCAGTATGTGAAAGGACAGTAGAACAAAAGAAGAAGAAGGATGAAGTGCAACAGATCAGTTTACTGAGCCTAACTGGTACTGAACTCTAGCATGTGTGGATGCTTCTCATCAGTTCAAGTATCTTATTATTCTTCTTACTACTTGTAGACAGTGAGTCTCTTGGGAGTAGTGTGCTCGGGCAGTGAGCCCTAATTGGCAAGTGCCATTTTGTATTTCTATTCTTCTAACAGAGAATACAATCTTGGGTTAATCATCCTATGGTTTTCTCCCCTAACAGGGTTTCCACGTCAAAAATATTGTGTCATGTGTATTTCCATTTCATGGTTATGTTTGCTTATTTGAATTGATGCTGTATTAATTATTAAGAAAGTTCAGAAAGATGAAATAAGCAAGATAACTGATTCACCCCCCCTCTCAGTTATCAACAAGATGTTCATGGTTCATGGTGAGTGGCAATGGTCAATGGTTCCCAGGGATACAAACATAGTAAACATGGTTTTAATGGCACAAGCAAAGGAACAGAGGACTGCAATGTTAGCATTAAAAGGCAAGTATATGAAAGTTGCAGGGCAATCATCTAGAAAGCAAGTATGCACAGTCCAATCACCATAATGAGTGAAGACCAAGGACACTAAATACATGTGACTACCTACCAAGTGTCCAATGTAATAGAGACAGGGTAAGTGAATGATTTAGACTCAAAAAGAGGCTTTTGAAGATGCATTAATGAAGGAAGAATCTGATTCCATGCCCTAAGAGGACCTGATATCTTTAAACTCAGTAAAAACATGTCCCATAAGTAGTGCTAATGATAGTACAAGACACAAGAATATAGTGATGTTTCATTAAGGAAGCCTGATCTAGTCCATGTTTCACATTATGAATATCCTATCACATACTTGACTACATATGATAGTGTATTTCCGTTGGTTGCAGTCAAGAAGGACAAGTGCTAGACTGATGGGGTAAATTAGATGACCAGTGGCAACAGTTAGGTTGGTTGAGAATTAGTTATTGACAGTTCACTTTTTGGCAAAGCATTGTAAACTTGGAGAAGTTTCTTTCTTGTCATTTCTGTGCATTGTAATTCATATTTTCAGTCTTGTAACTGAAAATAAACATTGTAATACTCTATTTCTAAGTATTTTTCAAGCAAGATAGATATTTCAGACTTGTACAAGCTGTAAGAACACCTTTCTTTTAATAAAGTTTAGCGATTTTGCCTTCTTAATGGTTGTCTTTATATTGTGTGCAATTAATTGATGATTGATGTGTATTTCTGTGTTTTATGTTTAAATCCTCAAATATTAGTCAATTAAAATAACTAAATATACTACTAATTGACATCAATTGATAATTAAATTGACTAAATATACTACCAATTGACAGAAATCATTAATAGTGAATAAACATGACTAAATATACTACCAATTGACAAATATTAGTGAACAATGAATAAATATGACTAAATATACTACCAATTGATAGAAATCAGTGAACAATGAATAAATATGACTAAATATATGACTAGTGTTAAATCAGTGAATAAAAATGACTAAATATACTACCAAATTGATCAAAATGATGATTAAAATTAATGACTAAATACACTACCAATGGACAGAAATCAATGAATATAAAAATGACTAAATAAGTGACTAGTTAACAACAATTAATGACTAAATATATCAGTGAAAAAAATGACTAAATAAGTGACCAAATTACATCAATCAATGACTAAATCAACGACTAAATATACTACCAAATCAATCAATCAAAACAACCAATAAATGACTAAAAATGGTTTAGTCATCAATTTGGTCGTGTTATAAATGACTGGCAATAAACTACTAATGGTCACGTGACCATGTTTGGTCATTTATAAGCAATTTTTTAGTAATATATTGCTATTTCTATACTAGTGATGGTTGGATGTCATGCCCCATCCAACAAGAGAAGAAAATACTGTTCATGGTTGGATGTCATGTCCCATCCAACAAGAGAAGGGAGAAGATATAGTTGATATTAATATGGGAGTTAGAAGCACAAAGATGATCAGATGAATTACTGATGCTACTAATGACCTAAAGTATGTATGTTCCAAGTTCCATGATGTTTGAGTTATAAGAATAATGTTTTACAGTTGATTGGTTGAAGACAATGTTGTCTCTATGAAGGTGTTCTATGTAGGACAATGGAATGCTCTGCATTCCTCCGCAATTGTAGATATGGCCATGTGGTTTTGGAATTGTGTTCAAGGTGCAGTGAAGGTGATAATTCCAAGTTTGTAGATCATTTTTCCTTAAGATGTGAAAGCTATGCATGATAGAGTACCTACATGTGTTCTGGCAGAGTAAGCTAGTGTTGAAGACCTATTGGAATGCTCCGCATTCCTTTGCAAATGAATGATTGCCCTTGCAGTTTTGAGGACATGTTTATAGATGTGTATTACATGCTTCCTTGTAGTTTCAAGGTCCTTGGTGGTCCGCAGCTCAGTTTTTCAAATGACAGCATGTTGTAGTGTGCTCTGGATGATAGTGTAACTATAGAGCAAAATACTCTACATTTTTTGTTTTTGAGTTTCAGTTGTGCGAGCTCTAGTTTTGTTTCTATGAGTTTTAGTTTTTACAGCGAGGGTTTTGACACAGAGTGCGAGCACAGGGTTTTGCATTTTGCCTAAATTTTGCCTAAGTCCCAGAGAAGCAGAGGAAGCTGCTAAGTGTCAGCAGCTGGGACACATTATAAAGTTGCTTAAAGTAACGCGGATGGAGCCACGCGTCCCTTTTAATACCTATGGAGCATGCCAAGTGTTAGCATTCGAGGTTCAGTTTCTTATAAGTTTCAAAAGCCCCTTTTTACAAAGTGAGTGTGGCGGGCCCCATTTTTAAGTTTCTTTCAGTGAAGCGGAAGGCGCCAAGTGGCAGATGCGGAATGTTTCTTTAAAGTTTCTTAAAGTTACACAGGAGGTGCCGCATGTCCCATATGATATCAGTGGAGTACACCATGTGTCATCTTCCACGGGTTCCCTTTTTGTTTCATCGCTAAGTAAAGAGTATGGTGGGCCTCGGTTATGCTCTAAAGTTTCAGTGGAGCGCGACAAGTGTCATCGTCCGCATGAACCTTATGAGTCTCTAATGTTTCTATAAAGTTTCTCAAAGTTGCGCGGCAATCGCCAAGTGGCAACGTCTGTAGAGGTTTTGTTAAAGTTCTAATTAAGTTTCTCAAAGCTCAGCAGAGACTGCCATGTGTCATCTTCCACGGGACCCTGTAATGTTTCTAAAGTTTCTCAAAGTTCAGCAGAAGCTGCCATGTGTCATCTTCCGCAGAACTCACTAAAGGTATCTATAGTCTCTCTAAGTTAAGCGGAAGCCGCCACGTACCACTTGCTAAGTGCAGCGGAAAGCGCCACCTGTCCCTATTCCTTTTTGAGACTGCTCAGGCGAGAAGTGTGGTGGGTCCCATTTTGGTAAGTGATTAAAGGCTCGAGGCAGAGGACCGTGACAAATGTCAAAGCCGGAGCACTCCTAATATAAAGACACAGTAAAGACACAAATAAAGCGGACACTACCACGTATCTTTTTGCAAGGGCCATGGACGCTGCCAAGTGTCATTTTTTGGTGCCCTTTGAATTATGAGACAGTTTCTAAAGTGAAGCAAGTGGAAGATGCCATCTGTCTCAGGGGGTTTTTTGTTTCTGAATGCAACGGAGAGTGCCACGTGTTAAGTTCCTGTTCTTTCTGGAAAGATGAAGGAGTTTCAAGAAAGGGGTGCGTATGCGCGCCAGCGGTCCCAAGGGTTTATAGTCACAAAGACTATCAGAAACTGCCAGATGTCCCTACCTGATTCTGAGTGTGGGGAATTACATGTATATGTTTCAGCCAATGAACTTGAAGAGGGGCTAACCATTTCAGATCTGAAATATATTTTCTGTCAGACACTTCCAGTTAAGTCCCAGTTCGGTTAGGCCATTGAGATTTGATCGTGCGGGCAATCTTTGAGCCAGTTCTATGCTATAAATATGGGTTCAGATCACAGTTTAAAAGATATAACATAGGAGATATAGAGATTTTTTTGCATCACAGATTGTTATCAGAGATTTAAGAGAAGTTTGAAGATCTTTTGTAGTGGCCAGTGATATCATTTTCCTTTGTTCTATTTTCTTGATTTAGAAAGGTTGTATAACTGTGCATACATTAGTGCCTTTTATGTGACTGGAAAATTAATAAGAAGACTGAGTTTTGTGCCTTTGCTAATATTTTCTGTGTTATTGCAAAATCTTCTAAGTTGTGAGCCTTTGATTCTATTTGTTTTTCATCTTTTACATTGATCATGCATTATTTGCTCTTTAATGTAACTGAATCCTGAAGATAGCTTCATTGTGCTTAGTGTTGAGAAACAAAATCACATTCAGGCGCATCGCCATAGTTTAGTTTTCTTTTCAGTTGCATTTGTGATTCTGTTTAATTCTATCCCTTTTCCCAAAACACATTTGAGATAAAGAAGAGCCAGCTTCTTTAAAATCTGGAGGTCGTTTCAGGTCGCAAGTCCCACATACTTGAAACTGCCTATGTTGGTGTTGGAAAGAGCACAATTCTAAGCATCAACAATTTTTGGCACGCCCGGTGGGACAATTCTTGAAGTTCCTTTTCAAGACTGTATGAACTAGAGAGCTACAAGGAGTCAGAGTTGTGGACCAGTAACAAGGGCTCAATCTGCTGTGAACCCAGGTATTCTTTTATCACCATTGATAACTAATTCAAGAAGGGTCAATCAGTTTACAGCAACACCAAGAGCAAATATGGGAGCACCTATAGCCCCAAGGAATTATGCAAATTGGAACACTGGCAGTGCTCTGATCCTCCCAGTACCACCAGCCACTTGGGATCCTATTGTAGCAAATGCCCTGAAGGCTCTGCCTAAGTTTAGTGGGGAAGATTTCAAAACACTTGAAGAACATTTACAGGATGTATCGGATGTCTGTGCAATACATGTGATCACACAATAGAATGTGGCTATAAGATTGTTAGCAGCTTCTTTTAAGGGGAAGGCTCTAGACTGGTACAGATCTTTGACCCAAAATACAATATCTACATGGGATCAGCTGGGAGATGCTTTCTTTGCAAGATTTAAAGAAAAGGGTGATAAATCTTCTTTGTTACAACAATTGATTACTATCAAAAGGGCACCACAAGAAGCAATGACTGACTTCAATTCAAGGTTTCAAAAGACTTGGGAAAGAATTCCTGCTACAGCAAGACCATTACTAGGTATGGCTATAGTGTTTTATCTTAAAGCCCTAAATTTAGATATATCAGTAATGATTCAGTCACTTGGAAGTCAGACCTTGCCAGAAGCCTATGACTATGCAGTCAGAGCTGAAAACAACTTAATAGATGCTGGAAAGTTGCCCCCAAGGCCTCCCATGCCCATGTTTCTAGAGATTACCTTACCCTTGCCTCAAGAAACCCCAAATCCCATAGCCCCACCTGTGCCTATGTATACATTTCCTCAACAACCTGCTAAAGCAGCTATCCTTGTCCAGTCATCTGAGATGGATGATGTCAAGAACATATTAAAGACATTTTCTAATGAGATAATTAACCTAAAAAGACAACAAAATCCTTATCCTAAGCCCCAATATCAAGGTTACCAAGGGAATAGACCTTCTTTTCAGTCAAATCAATACCAAGGCCCTCAGAGATATGCTAATCCTCAGCCATCAAACCAATTAGTTACAGTTCCTACACCCTTGCAGACTGTTCCTCCCAATCCAAAATAGAGAGATTGTCCCAGGGCAGAATAATTATGCAGATGGCACCAATGCCTGGTGTTTCCCTTGTAATAATGCACATATGCCCAGAGATTGTCCTCGGGGTAATCTACAGCAAAAGATAGCAGAGCAAAGAAGAGTAGATGGACAATTTGCAAATACTTCAGACACTCAGTCCTACCAATCTCCTGGTATGCAAAATTTAGTCGTGGTGGCTCAGATGCAAGGGATGTCCTTACAACAAGAAGAAGAAATAGCCCCTGAGCATGCTTTGTTTTCATGGATTGAAGATGAAGAATCAGTATTCTTGAATGAAGCTTCTACTTCCAAGAAGCCATTGGTACAATCAAATTACTACACCAGAGCCAAGAGAAGGATGATGGAACAGCCTGAAGTCACAAATAAAGAAATTATGGGGATGCCTCCATTTCAAGATCATCAAAACACAGCTGCTAGACAAGAAATACCTTAGCCAGTGCAAAACCAAGTAGTTTCTGGACAAGTTCAAGAAAAAGTAAGGTACCCTTATTATCCAAGAACCCAAACACTAGGACTTGTGAATGTGGTGGATCAGTTGAAAAGGACTCCAGTACATGTGTCAATATGGGACATGTTAGCTATCCCTGAGCAAAAGACACTGTTGCAAGAAGCTCTGCAGGGCCAAGTAGTGCCTAAACATACTGTTACCAAAGGAGGACCTGCTGATAAGGAAAAGATCAAGGATACTGTTCCTCTACAGACAACAGCCCTTTTGAACAATGCACCAGAGGTAAGCAAATCCAAACCAGAGCCCTTCTATTTGACTTTGATAGTTGGAAAGAAATTGTTACATAATGCAATGATAGACTCGGGGGCTAGTACTACAGTAATGCCTAAACAGATAGCAGATGCTTTAAAGATAAAGTATGAGCCACTTACTAAGGGAGTTATGCAGCTGGTTGGGAAATCAGTGCAAACAATAGGAAAAATTAAACAACTCCCATTGCAATTGTATACTTGCCCTAATATAATTGTCAATCAGGATGTTGTAGTCATAGATATACCCCCTGTATTTGGCCTATGTTTATCCAGAGATTTCACAGCCAAGATAGGAGGTTATATGTCACTTGATTGGTCTCACTTCATCCTAAGAACCAAGTATGGTACGAAAATGAAAATACTATCTGAGTCATTATCCAAGGATCACATCACAAATGAACTAACCCCAAAATTAGAGGCAGCTCATGCAATGCTGAATAAAGAGGAAAAGGTCTTTGTTGAAGAGATAGGTGATTGGACTGAGCATGATCAAGAGGAAGAAAATAACCAGCTATTAACCATGATGGAAAGTGACCCATATGGAAATTATGACTCTACTAGTTTGGGCACTTATGTCATATTTGATGAGGACCATGAAATCCCAAATGTTTTAAGGGGAGAAACACCAAAGACTCAAGAATCTAAAAATGACTCAGAAATCTGGACCCTAAATTTTGATGGGGCTAGAAGTAAAAATGGGGCTGGGGTAGGAATTTGTCTTGTTGCTTCAAATGGTGAGAAAATTTTAAGAGCTATTCATTTCCAATTTACCTATACTAATAATGATGCTGAATATGAATCCTTAGTACATGGGCTCATGCTAGCCAAGAAAAAAGGAGTAAAAAATCTAATAGTCAAAGGAGATTCAGAGCTAGTAGTGAAACAAATCAGAGAAAAGGCAGTATCCAAAAATGTAAGGATGAGGTCCTATAGACATAGAATTTGGGACTTAATAGATGATTTTGAAGCTTTCAATATTGAAGTAGTTCCTAGAGCTCAAAATTCTGAAGCAGACAGGATGGCACAGATTGGCTCACAGTTTGACCCAGCAACTGATCTATTAGTAAATAATGAGTCAGTCAAAGTCATAGTAAGGCCAACTATCCCAGACAATGATGAAAATTGGCAAGTCTTTGAAAATAATTTTCAGGTACTCTCATTTTTGCAACAGTCAGGGGAGTTTGCTGAACAATTGCAACCCAAAATTGAAGAAGCTTATGGAGACCAAATTATTCAATTAAAGACCAATAAGCTTCCCAAAGGCTTGATTACCTTAGAAAACCTATTTGATCCAAAAGATGTAAGCCTAGAGAAGAAAAGATTTCAAGCAAATAAAGCAGATTATTTTGAGATACAAGTGAGTGAAGGGAGAAAACTAAAGATTGGAAACTCCACAACCCAACAGGAAAGGGAAAGACTAATTGACTTGTGTGAAAGATATGATAGGGTAATCACTTGGACCTATGAAGACTTTCATGGCTATAACAGAGACATCATTCAGCACACCATAGAACTGACTGAAGGATCTAAGCTAGTCAGACAGAAACAGAGGCCAGTTAATCCAAGGATTGAACCTCTAATGGTGGATGAGTTGCAGAAACTCTTAGAATCTAAAATAATTTTTCCAATCAAACACTCAACCTGGGTATCCAATCTAGTACCAGTCAGAAAAAAGAATGGTGACATAAGGCTCTGTGTGGATTTCAGAGACCTAAATAGAGCATCTCTAAAAGATCACTATCCCCTCCCCTCTATGGAACAAATTTTACAGATTGTGGCTGGATCAGAGAGATTTTCCTTGCTAGATGGTTTCTCTGGATACAATCAAATTTGGTTGGCTGATGAAGACCAACACAAGACTGCATTTACTACCAAGTAGGGAACGTTTGCATATGCTAAGATGCCATTTGGCTTGTCAAATGCTGGGGCCACTTTTCAAAGAGCAATGGATGTAGCATTTGGAGAACTCATAAACAAAATCATTTTGATTTATCTTGATGATCTCACTATTTTTTCCAAGGATACTGTTGACCATTTTGATCATCTGGAATCTATTTTTAAGAAGTGTCAAGAGTTTGGAATATCCTTGAATCCTAAGAAGTGCATCTTTGCAGTACCTCAAGGCAAATTACTGGGACATATAGTGTCCAAAGAAGGGGTCTCTATAGATCCAGAGAGAGTCACAACCATAATGAACTTGTCCCTACCAGTAAACAAGAAGGCAATTCAGTCCTTTTTGGGAAAGATTAATTTTGTCAGTCGGTTCATATTAGACTTTGCAGGCCTAATAAGACTAGTAACACTCTTGTTGAAGAAAGACCTAGTGTTCAAGTGGACTACAGAAGGGAGACAGGCTTTTGAGGAGGTTAAGAAAGCAATTTCAACAGCCCTAGTACTTAAGAATCCAGATTTCTCTAAGTCTTTTATAATGTATGTCTATGGAGGAGAATTCAGTGTTGCTGCTGTCCTAACACAGAAAGATGATCGACAAGAGGGAGAACATCCAATAGCCTTTTTCTCAAGAACTCTTAGGGAGTATGAAGCCAGATACAACTTTGTGGAGAAACAGGCATATGCTATGGTAAAAGCCCTCAAGAAATTTAGGCATATGGTGACAGGAAATAAGATTCTGATACTTGTGGCTCATCCTAGTGTCAGAGAATACATTATGGAAGGTGAAATCATTGAAAAAAGAGCAAATTGGATAACAAAGATCCTTGAGTATGATGTAGAAGTCAGACCCACTAAGCTGGTCAGAGGTAGGGGGTTGTGCCAATACATGGTTCAAGAAATGGAAAAAATGATAACCGAAGAAACAGAAAAGGAAAATGTATTGAGGATACAAGAAATTGATCAGAATTCTTGGGTCACAAATAGAATTCAGTTTATGAAACATGGGATTTTCCCAAAAGAACTCTCTTAGGATAAGAGGAGATATTACAGGCAGCAAGGGGTTCATTTTGTTTTAATTGACCAAGTTCTTTTTAGAAGAAATACTGATGGCATACTTTTAAGATGCATAGAGAAAGGTGAAGCCCAAAGAATACTGCATGAAATGCACCACAGAGTGTCAGGTGGACACTTTTCTGCAAGAACCACAGCTATAAAGATAAGTCAGGCAGGTTACTTCCGGCCCACTTTATTCACAGACTGTTATCAATTGGTCAAAGAATGCCAATCTTGTCAGTATTATGTAGGGAAGAGAAGGAATGCAGCAATGCCCCTTAGTCCTATAATTGTTGATGAACCTTTTGCTCAATGGGGTCTTGACTTCATTGGAATGATCAATCCGGTGTCAAGTATGGGGCACAAATGGATTCTAACTGCCATAGATTATTTTACTAGATGGAGTGAGGCAGTGCCACTAAAAGAAGCAACAGAAAAGGTGATCCTAGACTTTCTGGAGGGTATCACTACTCGCTTTGGGCCTCCTCGTATTGTAATTTCAGATAATGCTAAGGCATTTTTAGGGGCAAAAATATCTGACTTTGCACTAAAGTATGGAATCTACCTGAAAACCTCCTCAAATTATTATACTCAGGGTAATGGTTTGGCAGAATCAACTAGCAAGAATTTGATCAGACTTATTAAAAGAATAGGGGTTGACCATCACAAAGAGTGGCATAAAGTGCTTAATATAGCACTGTGGGTAGATAGAATTACACCTAAACAAGTGACAAAGATGTCCCCATATGAATTGGTCTATGGTAAACCTGCTGTAATGCCCCTGAGCTTGGAGATTCCTGCTCTCCAATTATTAAAATAGATTGAGATTGAGGAAAATGGCTCCATGCAGGTCAGACTTGCTGAGCTCCTGGAAGTTCAAGAAAAGAGGGATTCTGCACATGAATCATTATTGAAACATTAGAAAATAATCAAAGACTGTTTCGATAAGAAGACTTCAAATCCCCATTTTGAAGTAGGATTAGTTGTTTTGAAATGGGATGAGAGAGCCGCCAAGCCGGGTTGACACAGTAAATTTGAGTCATTATGGACTGGCCCCTATAAAATCCGTTCATGTAAACAACATAATTCATTTGAGCTTGAAATAATGGAGGGTGAGCCTGAAGAGATTCTTGTTAACGGGATCTACTTGAAGCATTTCAATTAGACAATCTCTCTTGTGTATTATAGTTAGTTAGTTTCCCCTTTTCATTGTTGCTTTATTTTTTCGCTTTGTTTTTCCCGCTCTTTCTTTGAATAAGTGTTTTATAAACACGTGGCCACGACTCAAGTCTTTGCTTTTTTCAAAACTCTCGCATTCATTAAGTCTCTCCAATCCCCAAAATTCCCTAAAAGTACTTGTATGCAGCCACTTTTATGATGTGTCTGACACTCTGTCCCACTCAAATCTCTTAAGTTTTTATAACGATTTTCTAGTTTTAATACCATTTATGAGACTTGATGTGTCATTAAAATGCCCTAATAATAAGAGTTAAAGCTTAAACTGTGTCTCATTTGTTCCTATGACTGCTAAGAAAATCCCATTACCTGCATTTTCAATTCATAGCAAAACCTGCTTCCTAAGTGTGTCTTCCCTGTTGCAAAGCTTCCATCCTTGTTACAAGTAAGTTCAACAGTTTCCAGCAAACACAGAGATGGCAGAGGCACAGTCTTCATAGCAGGGGCTAGGGATTTACGAGTCTATTGATAAGCTTCTCGCGAGCAAATCATATGCTTCGGCCCCTGTTCAACCCTTAAGGACCTATCCAAGGACCAGGGTCCCCGAGGTTGGTTATACAGTTGACCCTGCTAAAGTGAAGGATTTCACTGATGGTATTGCAGACCCAGCCCTTCAAAAGCCTAGCAAAGCTTTGCGAGAAGGGGCAGACCAAAGATGTCTCCAGAAGGCCAAGGCTAAACAATCTGAAACGTTTGGGATGAGGATATGGACCTCTTAGTTGGCAAAATTCATTGTCCCAAGCGTACATTTATGCCCCGACCTAATTGAGTTGTGCGCAGAATTGTTTCATGCACCCTCAAGTACCATACAAAAGGGTCCCTTCATGGTGCAAATTACACCAAAGGCTATCAGGGACATGTTTGCCCTATACCATGACAAGACAACCACATTTCCCACCATTGCCAAAATGCAGAAAACATGGGCAAATGTTAATAATCAATTGAGGTTTCTCAATTCAGAGTTACAGCTCAAAGATGAAAACACCCAAATGCCAGTGCTACCAACAGGAAGGGCCCAATTTGCACAGGCTAGCCAGGAAGCACTATCAATGATGGCATTTATCTTCGGAATGAAGGAAGACATTACAGTTTATGATTGGCAAATTGCCATTTTGTTCCAATTGAAGACTGTGGACAAGTCTCAGGAGTTTTGGTTGGACTTCTCAGAGTAGATTGCCTATGCAATAGCCGAACAACTCACCCATTTCAAATCCACAGGGGTTTTCAAGTATTCTTCTTATCTGTTTCACCTCATGTTATATCAAAACCCTGCCATTTTTTCACAATATATGCATTTGAATATGTATGACCCAAGTTTCGGTCACAATAGGACCATTCCTGTGTCCGCATGGACACATTTCTTATCCGAAGAATCTGACCCCTATAAATTTTGGGAACTTTTTGTTGCCCCTGCTTTTAGTCACCTAAGCCCAAAGCCTGTTGAGAATAGATTAACATTAAGTGTCAAAGGCCTCATGGCAAATTCCCCCATTCCCTGTGATTATTTCTTTGGGTCTCACCATACTATCATTAGGGTCCATGGTTTTAATGGAGAGCCAGTGTTGCTACCCAAGGTTTTGACTCCTAGGTTAGCCTTCTTAGAGGTCACCCGGCAAATGTCTGTGGTTGATAATGATTATGGCACTGGGAAGAAGAAAAAGAAAATGTATGATATCCCATGGGTGAAGAAAAACATGGCCCTACTGGTCAGAGATGCTGAGCACTTATTGCTGAGAAAGTTAGCTGTCCTGGGTTTCTTTCTGATTGAAGATAAATGGAGATATGACCCAAGCAGTTTCATAACCTTGTGGGTCAAGAATAACAATGTTGGTGCCAAAATTGTGCATGAGGGCCGTCCCTTTTGGGAAGATAGAAGAAACCCTAAGGAAGATACTCCTGATTTATATGTAGAACTAACAGATTTGCCCTTTGAGGGACCCAGGCCATGGGAAGTATTTTATAAAAGGGAAAAGGCCTATGACCCTAAGCTCAAAATGGGCACTGGTTTGAAGAAAAATCTATTAAGGGACAGGGAGTGGAAGGTAGATAAAATTGAAGCCTATTAGAAATATAGGCAGGAAATATCTGAGACAACTCACTCTTTTGGCAAGGTTGATACAGATGAGAAATGGGAGTCCATTTGGGACGAATGGCATCCCTCTCCAGTCTCTAGCCTTGATACAAGCAAGATCCATAAAAGGAGTGAGGAGTCTGAAGAAGAACCTGAGTCCACTCATAGAGTACAGGCCCCTGGACAAGCCTCATCTTTAGCCACTGTAACTGTTTGGCCCCAATCTCTCAGTGCCATTGAAAAACAAAAGAGTGTGGTATCCTCACCACCTAGAGGGACTCCATCAGTGTCAACCACTGGGGTTTCCAATTTTGTGCAAACACCACTAGTAGCAGTGGTAAATGTTGAAGAGAAGGAAGTACAGCAGGAAGAAGAAAGGCCAAGGAAACATAAGAAGTTGAAACTTCAGCCTAATTCAGATGAGGAGGTAGAACCTTTACAGCAACAACCATTGAGTACATCTATTGCTCCTCAGGTATGTGCTTCTTCTCCTTCTTCTTCTCAGTCTTTTTCTTCTTCCATAGGGGTGTCAATCCCAACTGGCCAAATATTATCCCCTACCACCTCTGCTGTGCCAATTTCCCAATTTTCCCCACCTGTCACTACTCAGGCCATGTCATCATAGGACACATCATTACCTCCCTTTTCTCCTTCTTTTCCAAGGAGAATACCTCCTTAGATTCCTCCTAGCCAACATTTGGCTATTCCCTATAGCTTGCCACAAGGTCATCCTTTTGCGGGTGGGTATATTGCCTCTCCCCCTACCTTCCAAGCTCAAGCAGACACTGCTAAGAAAGCTAGGGAAGCTCGGATGGATAAAAAGAGAAAGAAGGACAATAAAGCTCAGGCTGTCCCACACATGAGGTCACTATTTGACCCAATCCAGCAGCAGCTAACTGTGACTCATTTGTCACCCAATGTAGTCAGGCCCAATGAGCAGATGCAGCCGCAAGATTATATAATGAGTGTAGTGGCCATGGATATGTCACTGTTTAGGCCACAAGACAGGGTAGAGGTGCTAAATGAAACCACTTCTGCTGTAGCCACTGACTATTTGAAGTTATCAAGGAAATTGCAGAAGGTGGAGGCTGATCTAGCTCAAGAAGAGGCACATTCTGGCACCCTGACTGCAGAACTCAAATCGAAAAATGATGAAATAGAGAGTCTCAATAAACAGTTATAAAATACTATTTCTTGTCAGATTCATCAGGTCACACAGAACCAAAATGCTTCTTTAAAGGAAGAGCTCATCTAGGTGAAGTCTGTAGTGACTACCCTGAAGCAAGAAAAGGCCACATTGCAGAAGAGGCATCAAGATTCCTCTCAACAAGCCACACAATTCCAACAGCAGCTGTTGAAGGAACAGAACAATGTTGCTGCCATACAGGCTCAACTTCAGGCTGAGCAACAAACAACAAAACAGTTGACCCTTGAGTTGGTAAATAGGCCATAGAATGCAGGAGTGTTAAACCTGGTGAAGGAGCTGTATGCATCAGTGTGGAAAAGAATCTCTGAGGAGATTATCCAGCTCAAACCCTCTTTAACTTTCCTGCTACATGCACAACAATTGTGTGAGAAGGTCGAGACTTCTATTCAGGCCACTTTGTCCACTGTTTCCTTGAGAGTTTCAGATTCTCAATTGCTGCTAAAGAAACTGTATGACACTACTAATGAAACATTATCAGCAGCAGGGATCAGTGATAGAATGATTGCTGCAAAAGGGGTGAATGAGGTTCTCAGTTGCAACTCTGCTGCAATTACTTGCAAAGAGCTCCTCGATGTGGTCAAGGAGGGGGTAAAAGACATGAAGAAGCACATTGAATATCTGGTGCAATTGGGTCTTCCCTCCCCTTTTCCTGATTGCAACACTATATTAATGGTTGATGAAATCAAGCCTCTGTTGCTAGCCAGACAAAATGACTAGTCAGTTTTCCAGGGTCTAACAGATGCCTCAATAGTGTCAGAAGTGGAAGCTATTTTGATCCCCATGGCCCAGCTTGATTTCCAATTGAAGGCTGCAGTCCATGTTTTGTAGAGTTTTTTCACATAAGGACATCATCAACCTGGATTTAGCCTTCCAGGATTTGCAGAACAAACATGGACTATCTGATGCTGAGTGGTCTATATATCAGACGGCCTTGCAAAATCTATAAATTTTGCTGTATATATGCACATTTTTGGATTCTTTTTGAGCAGGCTCAAAAGTCCTCGGGGTCGCCAAGAACTGTAGAGCAAAATACTCTACATTTTTTGTTTTTGAGTTTTAGTTGTGCGAGCTCCAGTTTTGTTTCTGTGTGTTTTAGTTTTTACAGCAAGGGTTTTGACACAGAGCGTGAGCACAGGGTTTTGCATTTTGCCTAAATTTTGCCTAAGTCTTAGAGAAGCAGTGGAAGCCGCCAAGTGTCAGCAGCTGGGACACATTATAAAGTTGCTTAAAGTAATGTGGATGGAGCCACGCATCCCTTTTAATACCTACGGAGCATGCCAAGTGTCGGCATCCGAGGTTGAGTTTCTTATAAGTTTCAAAAGCCCCTTTTTACAAAGTGAGTGTGGCGGGCCCCATTTTTAAGTTTCTTTTAGTGAAGCGTAAGGTGCCAAGTGGCAGATGCGAAATGTTTCTTTAAAGTTTCTTAAAGTTACACAGGAGGTGCCGCATGTCCCATATGATATCAGCGGAGTGCGCCATGTGTCATCTTTCGCAGGTTCCCTTTTTGTTTCATCGCTAAGTAAAGAGTATGGTGGGCCCCGGTTATGCTCTAAAGTTTTAGCGGAGCGCGACAAGTGTCATCGTCCGCATGAACCTTATGAGTCTCTAATGTTTCTATAAAGTTTCTTAAAGTTGCACAGCAAGTGCCAAGTGGCAACGTCCGTAGAGGTTTTGTTAAAGTTCTAATTAAGTTTCTCAAAGCTCAGCGGAGACTGCCATGTGTCATCTTCCGTGGGTCCCTGTAATGTTTCTAAAGTTTCTCAAAGTTCAGCGGAAGCCGCCATGTGTCATCTTCCGCAGAACTCACTAAAGGTATCTACAGTCTCTCTAAGTTAAGCGGAAGCCGCCACGTACCACTTGCTAAGTGCAGCGGAAAGCACCACCTGTCCCTGTTCCTTTTTGAGACTGCTTAGGCGAGAAGTGTGGTGGGTCCCATTTTGGTAAGTGATTAAAGGCTCGAGGCAGTGGACTGTGACAGATGTCAAAGCTGGAGCACTCCTAATATAAAGACATAGTAAAGACACAAATAAAGCGGACACCGCCACGTATCTTTTTGCAAGGGCCGCAGATGCTGCCAAGTGTCGTTTTCTAGTGCCCTTTGAATTATGAGACAGTTTCTAAAGTGAAGCAAGTGGAAGGTGCCATCTGTCTCAGGGGGTTTTTTGTTTCTGAATGCAGTGGAAAGTGCCACGTGCTAAGTTCCTGTTCTTTCTGGAAAGATGAAGGAGTTTCAAGAAAGGGGTGCATATGCGTGCCAGCAGTCCCAAGTGTTTATAGTCGCAAAGACTATCAGAAACTACCAGGTGTCCCTACCTGATTCTGAGTGCGGGGAGTTACATGTATCTGTTTCATCCAATGAACTTGAAGAGGGGCTAACCATTTTAGATTCGAAATATATTTTCTGTCAGACACTTCCAGTTAAGTCCTAGTTCGGTTAGGCAGTTGAGATTTGATCATGCGGGCAATCTTTGAGCCAGTTCTATGCTATAAATATGGGTTCAGATCATAGTTTAAAAGATATAACATAGGAGATATAGAGATTTTTCTGCATCACAGATTGTTATCAGAGATTTAAGAGAAGTTTGAAGATCTTTTGTAGTGGCCAGTGATATCATTTGCCTTTGTTCTGTTTTCTTGATTTAGAAAGGTTGTATAACTGTGCATACATTAGTGCCTTTTATGTGACTGGAAAATTAATAAGAAGACTAAGTTCTATGCCTTTGCTGATATTTTCTGTGTTATTGCAAAATCTTCTAAGTTGTGAGCCTTTAATTTTATTTGTTTTTCATCTTTTACATTGATCATGCATTATTTGCTCTTTAATGTAACTGAATCCTGAAGATAGCTTCATTGTGCTTAGTGTTGAGAAACAAAATCACATTCAGGCACATCGCCATAGTTTAGTTTTCTTTTCAGTTGCATTTGTGATTCTGTTTAATTCTATCCCTTTTCCCAAAACACATTTGAGATAAAGAAGAGCCAGCTTCTTTAAAATCTGGAGGTCGTTTCAGGTCGCAAGTCCCACATACTTGAAACTTCCCATGTTGGTGTTGGAAAGAGTGCAATTCTAAGCATCAACAGTAACATCCAAATTCTAAAACAAGATTAAACATAGATTTTACCATGAGATAAAAATAAACGAGGTGAAAAAGATAGAATTTTTTTTCTTTTATTTAACATAAATCAAGATACAACAATTTACATTATTTCTTTTCTAAAATAAACAACATGATATAATATACAAAGATGACATTTTGTCTATACAATTACAAATATCTGCAATAGATAATGTTTTACATAGACTTATTAAACTCAAGTCACAAAGGTATACTATATCTAGAAATCTGACATCTTTATTGCAAGCTTCGACATGTCTTCTGCTTGAGAGAGAGAGAGAGCATCTTCCCAATGCTTTTCCTCCAACCACAGACCGGCGGTCTCCCACACATCTTCCATTTGGAAGTGGCCCTACCCTTCACGAAGAGAATACACCAAAGGTGACCAACGATGATTTGCCATCCGAGTACCAGTGTTGTATCCTACATAACACTATAAATCATACAACCCTAGATACCCTCTAGCTAAGTATGATCAATCCAATAGGTTATGTAATCCATATATGGTGAATTGACAATGCACGCAGAAAATGTATGCATTACTTTGGCCAAAGATTCACTATGAATAGACGTTTGCAATGAACATAGTCGTAATGTTCACCCACCCCAACTCGACTTGGATACTATCATATTCCTACAATTTGACTTGGTCAACTATGTTTTACTATATAGTCTTAACAACTTCAATATTTTTGTCCTTGTTGACTTTAGACATGTTTACAAACACTTTCAATGGTCTATAGACCTTAACGATTATCTTTCTAAACAAGGATTCTCATTGCATCCTTGCAATTCCCGAGATCCAAATCTTATCGACTCTCAAGAACATACGTTGACTAAGAAAGTCACTTTATCAAGTTAGGCATTATTGGTTTGGTAAAATATATCCTTTATATCTAGAAATATAAATATTCACAGTTAGGGTAGTTGACCCTTCATTAACAATCTATAAAATGATCTCATAGGTTTAGTATAATAAATTACTCTATTGGGTCCAATTTAGGTTTTGTCTATCCTATTCCATCATAATGGAATAACAACATATATTCCCATAAAGTAATAATATAATAACAAAAAGGATTAACCCTAGGTATTATTCCAACTTACAAGGTCATTTCTGATTTTCACAACTCTTGGCTAGGAAGAAATTCGTTTTCCTAATTTATTATTACCAATAGATCATACAATCCTTTATGATAAGGATATATCTCTTTATAAACAAGACTTATTACTACAAACCCTTTAGTTTCAAGGAGTCCAGACTGTCAACTTAAGATTGTTTTGATAGCTAAAATACAATGACTAGATTAGGCTATTGTCAATCTAATTTTAATGACTACATAGTTTATCCACAAACTGATGATATAAATCTAATGTGTCCAAAGACTCATTATTTATTATCAGGTGCCTATTTGTACAAAACAAGCTATAATTTCATTAGTTGTTCTAAAGAATTCAAAGCATGTTTTCTCTAAACACGGGGTGACTTAGTCATGAAACAAGAATGGAGACATTTTTAATACATAAAGAATAGAGTCTTCAAAACATTACACATACAGATATAGGAACGTATTTATAATGATTATGAAAATAAACTCTTGACTTCAACTCATCCTCAACAATCTTAGCAAAATATAAGTCTAAGTATGACCTATGATTCCTATATGCTATTGGCTATATCATTTTGCCAAGATATCTGACAATGGTAAAACTATCTATTCAAAATAACGGCTCAAAACATGTGGATAAACATTATACATAGCTATTGATGTATACTTAGACTCAACAACATTTGACCTTCTGTCATCCCAAATATGTTGGCTATACCAGATTAAAGTAGCAACTTAAAGATTGCAAGATAACAAAACATTAAAACCCCTATTGTAAAGTCTTTGCAGAACTTCACAAAAGAATAAGAACCTAATTAGATAAGCTATGGAAGTTCCTAAGAATGATCATGCTTGTCTCCTGTGACCTCTGGTTTGCTTAGTCGTTGTTCAAGAGATCACCCTTCTTCGACAGTTAATGACTTCCTTGGCTTTTTCTTACTATTTTCTGTGTTAACCTCCTACGTTCTTCATGCGTGCCCTCTTCTACGAGGGTGGTTGTGCTTTATAACTTCATACGACTCCTTTATGAGTCATCCTCCATAATTTCATGACTAATAGTCATAAAAGACCCACTACGTTTCAGTTGGCAACAAACTCTCTTTGAAGCTGCTAGGGCTCTACACGTGCCATGCCAAAGAGGTTGATCATCCATCGTGAGGAAACATGGCATACAATACCACAATCACTTATGAATGGTCGACACTCTAAAAGACCACGACTTAAGATAATTGAGTCATCTCAAGTGCTATAAAGACCACTATATTTGGTTGATACCCTCTCCACAAATTAAGCTTACGAATGCTCTATGCTTGAGCATACGGACGTTAGGGTACACGTGGTATAACATACCACTCTCCTCTTAAATTCTGATACTCTAAATAATTTTGACTCATAATGCCATGAAGCTATCACTTGAGTAATCAGTACTCAAATTTGTTAAAAACTCCTCTATTTGTGCCCACCTCAATCACTTATCTAAAGGTTTAAAAGGCTATGTCCACATTGTGGACTTCTCCAATGGATAGGCATGAACGGTTAAAAGGACAATGAGGTAGTACTTGCCTCATAAATGTTTAAAGATTCCTCCTTCAATATATCTCAAGATAAGGATAGATAGATATGATAAAAGAGAAGGTGGTGAATATTAATTCGACGACCATCTCAAATGATCACTAAAGTTTTACGTGAAGTAATGATCAAAGTACAATGATTATACTATTAATGGCATAAATAAAGATGTTTTTACGTAAACCTACGTATATAACGTGCTTGGGTTGAGCTAGTCTCCCCTTCACGTATACACACTAAATCACGTCAATTAAGCTTGTCATGAATGTTCATGCAACGTTTAAACCATAATCATGACAACAATTAAACCATCTATGTTTTTACAACGCAAACAAAAACTATTTACGACGTGATCAACGAGAGGTCATGCTAGTCACAGATGACTAACGTCCTTTCTTGACGTCATTTTTCACAAAATGACAATGTTGACACACAACTAACTCAAAAAAGGATCTATAAGACATCGACAACCTGTCAAGTCAATCCATGAATTAACCAATAAAACGTGAGTTCACAAATTGTTAAACACTATACTAAGTTGGCAAATGTCCATTTATAACCCAAGGTCTATTCTCCTCTCCTCAGAAGATACTCTCTCTCTTTCTTAGAGAGTCATCAAAAACCTTCTTTCCTGCATATAACTTGCAATCACCAGATTATGATCAGTGCATCGTTAGTCCATTCATAAACCTTATGAATAATAACCAAATTCTCATAACATAAATTACTAAATCAATAAATCATACGCATTGCATTTAATCACATAATTGATATTCAATAAAATCAATATTTTCCAATGACGTTTAACCCAACGTCAAAATATTTATCCAATAGATTCACTTCTGTCCATGTAAAAGTAAAAAGTAAAAACAAGCCAAAATTAGGGATGTAACATATCTCTCCCCTAAAGATTCATCGTCCTTGATGATTCAAGGTATCAAAATATAATTAAAACAAGTTTTTGTTTATCTGCTAAAAGCATGAAATAAATGAGGAAATTTATGATAAAATTCATGGTAGTTCTCCCATGTAGCACTATCCTCTACATATTGGTCCCATTGGACCTTGCATTGCATAACTTCTATGTTACACAAGCAGAGCTTGCATGTTTTGAGCACTTTGAGAGGCTCGATTGTGACCACCCCTGGGTCTTGCGTCTATAATGCATTCCAATTTAGAATATGGTTATCTCTTGCAATATGCTTTTTTAAATAAGAATGAGAGGAACCTCCTGCAACAATATAATGAAAAATGCATGAAATAACAAAAATATATAAATAGCAGAAACACAGAAGGAATTTATTGATCGTAGGCCACTTCGAGGGGGCAACCTCCTTTGAGCAAGCTCAATACAATAAATTTGTGGATGCCTTCTTTGGCCTCAACATGTACTTATATACTAAGTCTAATCTAACAGCTATTACTTCCCATGAATGTGGGATAATACAATATGCTGACGTGACGACATACAAAGCATATGCATCGAAATGTAATATACTAACAAAGTAAAGAGAAGGGTTCAACACAGGTTCCTAATATCTCCTCCCTCTTAGAAAATCTTTGTCTTTAAAGCTTAAGAAGTGGAAATTGTTGTTGAATCTGAAGGAGTAGTGGAGACCATTGATGGTTGCATCTGAATGGAATGGAGCTGAGCAATGACACCATGTGAATTTTTCTTAAGAATCTTTTCCATGCGATGTGAACTTATGATGTTGAGAGACCCTGGTTGTAAGCCCTTCAATGTGTGTTTGTGCCCATTGTCTGAAAACTGCATCCAAAGTTCAACAAAATCCCATAAGATGGGTCCAAGTGTGCATAACCATTGGGTGCCCAAAACCACATCACATCTGCCTAAGAGCAAGAAAAACATGTCAGAGCGTAGGTTATAATCTCCAATAGAGATACACACATTGAAACACTTCCATTTGCATGGTAATGTGCCCCCATTGGCAATCATGACTTCAAAGCTGGAGCAAGGATGGACAAAATAATCAGCCTGTTTGGCAATCTGAGGGTCAATGAAGTTATGAGTGCTATTAGGATCAATGAGTATTGTAAGAGGGAGCTTCTTGAAGTAACCCTTGACCCACATGATTTGTGGGGTGGTGACTCTTGCTAAAGCATGGAGAGAGATCTCTAGGTGGTCTTCCTGAGAAGCAGGGTTAACAAGCGGTTGCTGAGTGTTAAACTGATCATCCACTATATCTCGAGCATCCGCATAAACTTCAGTTTCAGGCAGAGAATCCACATCCAAAAGAAAGATTTTTTTTCTCAGCACATCTATGTCCCCAAGTGAATTTCTTATCACAATTATAAAAAAGCCCTTTTTCTCTACGTGCCGCATCTCTGCTTTAGTCAAATGCTTGATAGGAGTTGTTCTAGGAGCTGGCGTTATTTGAGGTCTTTGGGAAGCCATATTTTTGAATGGAACAAAATTGGATTTGGATCGCTGTTGAGCTGTGATCTTGTCCTCTACCAACTTAGCCAACCCTAGGGTTTCCATCATTGTGCTAGGATGGAACATTTTAACCTCAGAGCGAATTGCATCCTTGGGACCATTGACAAAACAACTCCTGAAGAATTCATCAGACAATCCCTCTGTGTGATTGGCCAATTTTTCAAATTCTGTCTGATATTCTCTAACAGTACATGTTTGGCATAGTTTAGTGAGTGCTCATGTGAAGTCATCAAAAGCACTAGGGCCAAATCGTTGCAAAAATCTATTCATTTTGGCTCCTCATGAGCCTTGATGTACCAATGAAACCATTGAAGAGCTTCATGTTCCAAGTGAAAGGATGCAAGTGGGACTTTGTTGACATCAAAAGTATTATGCAGACTGAAATATTGTTCTGCCTGGTATATCCATCCAGTTGGATCATCACCATTGAAGCGAGGAAAATCAAGCTTCGGCCCACGAAAATTGCTGGAAGAAGAAAACCCAGTGTCTACAGAAGACTCTGGCTGCCATCTGTTGTTTATGGATGAATGCTGAAGATTGAGGTGGAGAATTTTTTCATCCAGATCTTGGAGTTTGATCTTGAGGGCTGCAATTTCATCCTCCATGTTTTTTGCTCCTATTCAGGTTACAACCATAGCCAAGAGATTTTTTTTTGGGAATGGGTAGAAAAACGTGTGCTAAAACTTTTTTAGTAAAGGAAAATTTAGATTTGGGGAAAACTGTGATGGGTAATTAGGGTTTGACTAGCTTTTGGACACTTCCTGAGGGAAATGGAAGAAGAAAATGGTGATTTCAGAAGCAGGGTGAAAGAATGGGAAATTTTTTCCTAGAGAGACAAAGGAGCAAAAATATGAAAGGAACATTGTGGTAAAATCTCAAGGCGATTGGGTGAGAATCAAAGAAGTTATGGAAAACCCTAAAATTAGACAAATGTGGGATTTTTGACTTTCATAAGTGGAATTTGGTATAGGGTCCTCAAGGAAGGAAATGTGCAGAATGAAATTTCAGGTGTTCTAGTGGATTTTGGGAGGAAACAGAGCTAAAACAAGAAGGATATGGTGAAAAAATGATTTTTTTTCTATAAATGATTTGCTAACGGCTTTGGATGGATTCAATCTGTGATTTGTCAGCTGTCAATAGATATGGGCCCCATGTATGTTCAGCTACCTAAAGGTTCAGGGGAGTCACTTGGCCACCAATGATGTCTAACGACTTGTGTATTGGGGCACTACCCCTCACTCCACGGCTTAGGTAAAACTGATAACCGCTTTCCCACAAACAACAGCTCTTAGTTTACCTCACAGATGGAAACTAGTCAATCAGGTAGGGGCCATTGCACTTTTTGCTGGCAGGTCCTCTCAATGGGCCATCTACTTCGGGGTTCCTGTGGTACTCCTCACAATAAATTTTAGGGCTATATGCCCAAGTACTTCCCATAATTAAGCGAATAGGGATATTCCCTGATCCAGACCTATAATTGAAATGAACAATATAGATGAGAAAAAAAGAACTACTGCAATAATCACAATGCCTGGAGGCCACCGTGGAAAATTTTTTGGCAGAAATTCCACCCACCAAGCCCAAGAAAGTGCTCTAATACCAGATGAGAGGAACCTCCTGCAACAATATAATGAAAAATGCACGAAATAACAAAAATATATAAATAGTAGAAATACAGAAGGAATTTATTGATCGCAGGCCACTTTGAGGGGGCCACCTCCTTTGAGCAAGCTCAATACAATAAATTCATGGATGCCTTCATTACCTCAACATGTACTTATATACTAAGTCTAATCTAAACAACTATTACTTCCCATGAATGTGGGATAATACAATATGCTCATGAGATGACTTACAAAGCATATGCGTCCAAATGTAATTTACTAACAAAGTAAAGAGAAGGGTTAAACACGGGTTCCTAACAAAGAAACATGAAAAACATTGTGCATTCTAGACAAGGTTGGTGGTAGAGAAATCTTGTAGGCAACTGGATTGATCACTTCGAGAACTTCAAAGGGTCCCACATAGCAAGGAACTAATTTGGAAGACTTTCTAAACTTTATGGAACTTTTCTGAGGTTTGACTCTCAAAAGAACTTTCTCTCCAACAGAGAATTGTCTTGGTACTCACTTGGTATCAGCATAACTTTTTGGTCTATCATTGGCTTCTACCAATCTTTTCTTGATCAACTTAACTTTTTCCTCCATTTCAGCTAGCATTTATGGACCAATGCTAATCCTATTTTTTAGCTTATCCCAGCTTATAGGAGTTTGACATCTTCTTCCATACAATGCTTCAAATGGTGCCATCTTAATAGCAGAATGATCAGAATTATTATAAGCAAATTCCACAAGTGGTAAGTACTCTTCCCACTTATATTGCTGATCCATGGAATACATTTGTAATAAATCCTCCAAAACCTAGTTAACTCTTAGTTTGACCATCTATTTTAGGATGATAAGATGTACTCACATTAAGTTTAGTCCCTAGTGTAGAGAACAAGGTTTGCCAAAACCTTGACGTTACATGTGCATCTCTATCTGAGATAATTTTTTCAGGAACTCCGTGTAATCTAAACACTTCCTATACAAATTTGCAAGCTAACACTAGGGCTCCATTAGTTAAATTCCCAAGTATAAAATGTGCTACCTTCATGAGTTTATCAACCACAACTAAAATGGCATCATGTCTGTTCCTAGACATTGGAAGACCCTGAACAAAGTCCATATTTATGACTTGCCACTTCCATTCTGGTACATCATGCGGCTATAACAGTCTTGCGGGATGCTGATGTTTTACTTTTACCCTCTGGCACTCTAGACAACTTGCTACAAATCTTGTAACATCATTCTTCATTCCTTTCCAAAAATAAAAAGATTTTACATCTGCTAGAAGTTTGGTTACTCTTGGATGTTCTGAGTATGGTGCAGTGTGTACTTATTTCCACACAAGATTTCTTAATTCAGCTGAATTAGGAACATACATTCTTCCTCTAAATCTGAATAGTCCATCGGACTCAAAATGAAACCCATCATACCTTGGATCTTTAGGATTTACCTCAAGAGCTTGCTTGACCTGCTCATAATATTCATCACCAGATAAATTTTACAATACTAAATCTTTAAAATTTGCATGAATAGAGACAATTGAAGAAATATGTCTCCTTCGACTCAAAGCATCAACTACTTTGTTTTCTTTTCCTTTGATATAATTTATCTCAAAGTTATAGTTAGATATCAATTCTAACCATCTCCTTTGTCAAGCATTTAGATGAGGTTGAGAGAAAATATACCTAAGACTTTGATAATCTGACTTAAGTACAAAGGTTTTCCTTAACAAATAGTGACACCACATTTGCAAAGCGTGCGTAACTGCTGTTAATTCCAGATCATGAGGTGCATAATTTTTCTCATAAGCTTTTATCTTCCTTGACTCATAGGATATCACTCGCCGATCTTGCATAAGCACACCCCCTAATCCTTCTTTTGAGGCGTCAGTTATTACCTCAAACTATCCTTCGGAGTCAGGAAATTTCAAAACTGGTGATGTTGTCAACTTTTCCTTTAATAGATCAAATGCCTCCTGACATTTATCTATCCATTCAAATTGCTTCCCTTTCCTTTGCAAGGAAGTGATTGGACTTGCAATACGGGAGAAGTTTAGAACAAACTTTCTATAATAACGAGCCAAACCCATGAAGCTACGCACTTCATGCACATTCGTGAGTACAGGCTAATCTAGAATAGCTTTGATCTTTACTGGATCAATAGATATTCCTTCTGTAGGTATTATATGTCCTAGATACTGAATCTCTTTCTAGAAGAAAGAACACTTAGAAAGTTTTCCATATAACTTATGTTCCCTTAACCGTTGCAAAACCACTTGCAAATGTTGATAATGTTCTTCTTCATTCTTAGAGTACATAAGTATATCATCCAAAAATACTAGAACAAATTTGTCTAAACAATCTCTAAACACACTGTTCATGAGATTCATGAATGTGGCAGGGGCATTCGTAAGTCCAAATGACAACACTATGCACTCATAGTGTCCATATCTTGTCCTAAAAGTTGTTTTATGGATATCCTCATCCTTCAATCTTAACTGATGATATCCTGATCGCAAATCAATCTTTGGAAACACCGTATCTCCATGCATCTAATTGAAGAGATCATCAATACGTGGTAAAGGATACTTGTTCTTTATCGTTGCTTTATTGAGCATACGATAATCAATACATAATCAAAGAGTTCCATCCTTTTTCTTGACAAAGATAACTGGAGCACCCCATGGTGAAACACTGGGTCTAATCAAACCTTCAACCAACAATTCTTGTAATTGGGCTTTTAATTCCATTAATTCCATAGTTGTCATACGGTAAGGTGATTTTGATATAGGCTCATATCCTAGTTTAATATCAATCGCAAAATAAAAAATCCTTTTAGGAGGTAGTCCTGGAAATTCTGAAGAAAAGGATACCTTTCTTCAAAGGACATACTAGTCTTTTCAAGACCTTCCTCAACTTGCTCCATTTTAACTGCAAAAAGCTGACAACCCTTTTCTCTAACCCTTTTTAATTACTTTGCAAAGATAGTTCTAATCTTGACTTCTCTTTGAATACCTTGGAAAAAGACCTTGTTTCCCAAGTCATCTAAGTACTCAACTATTTTTGAAAAATAGTCAACTTTAGCTCTATGCTTCCATAACTAGCTCATTCCTAAGATTACATCATAGGAACCTAAGGGGGCTACATGTAGGTTTACCTCTATTGAAAGACTAGAGAGATCAATCTTGGACTCAAACAAACATTGCTCTACCCCAAGCCTTGGATTGGTTAGCATATTCTACTGACTAAGGTTTAGACATGTACCCAACTTTTCTAGGAAACTTATTCAAAAGTCTAGGAGATTTTTTTTAGTAGCTCCTGTATCAATTAAAATAGATATAGGGACTCCAAACAAGGTACCTATCATCTCAATGGGTGTGATTTGGTACTCTTCTTGATGATTGTCAAGAGCTGCATGAATCCTTTGCTGGAAAACTGCTTGTTGAGTAGGTAGTGTAGCACCTCTTTACTGACCATTTTGGTTCTTTTTTAGACAACAATTAGCATAATGGTTGCCCCCACATATAAAGCATCCCCCAAGAGGTCCTTTCTTTTCTATAGTCTTTCTAGTATTATCCTCATTTCTTTTGAAATTTCCATTCCTTTTCTCATTACCAGTTCCACTTCTGTTCTTCTGAGTTCCCTTACCATTTCTTTTGTTCTCATAGTTCGTATCATTTCTTCTTTTGGATGGTTGTGAAGTTGGGGTTCTATTGAATCTCTTGCGATTCCTATCACGATAAGCCAAGATGGATTTCAACTTTTGTTCTTGCTTGATTGCCTTCTTGTACACTTGATCCATTTTTGTGGGACCATATACATCCACCTCTCCACCAATTTGAGCATTTAAACCCTTGATGAACTTCCTAATTTAGAATCTTTCATCTTTCTGATACTGGGGTACATATTTCAGAAGACAGGTAAATTTCTCCCCATATTCAACTACTGACATGTCTCCTTGTCTAAGATTATGAAAATTAGTCATTTTTTGGTCAAAATAAAGTTGTGGCAGCCACCTTTTGTGAAAGAGTTCCACGAACTCATCCCAAGTTACTCTTAAAGAACTTAAACTCAGTTCCATTTTCTTATTCATCCACTAGGTGGATGCTTCTCCTACCAATTGAAATGCTCCCCAAACCACCTTGGTTACTTCCGAGTAATTTCTTATCTTGAAGTACTTCTCCATTTCCATCAACCAAGCTTCAGTTGCATCACTAGTCACTGTTCCATCAAATTTCGGTGGAGTGACTTTTTCATATCCTTGGAAAGTTCTAAGGTTAGCCTATCCCTTGCTTCTTTCTAGGGTTCACTACTCCTACTATGCTCTCTATGATTGTCTCTGCTCTCCTCATGAGAATTCTCATTTTCTCCCTCAGAATTTCCTTGATCATTTACCTTCTTTTCCAAGTTACCAAGTCTTTCCTTGGTTTCTATAAGCATGATTAAAATCTAATCCAACTTGTCCTTGGAATTATCTGGCGGGTTGTTTTCCTCTTGACTCTCACCCTGGTTAGTTCTTCTCTGTACCATGTTTGTCATTTTTTCTCACACTTGAGAATATTGAGTTATCTATTAGTTTCTTGATTTTAATGCGTCTCATTAAATCAAAACATAATGAACCCAAAACAAACAATAATTTGGTACAAAAAAAACTCATTTTTTTATAATTTATTTAGGAGTAACTACATCCTTTATTGATACATAGAATGAATCATATGTCATGCTCAAGAGGAGTATATCCCCCTGATTAATTTTTAGATACATAATCAAGAGGTGTATAACCTTCTGACTCACCATCAGACCTAAGTACAATGATCTCAAAAGATGGAGGTATGTGAGGGTCTCTCCTAACCATAGGTGCATCATCTTCAGACATATAAGCTATGATCTTGTCTGTGATCTTATCTCTCTCTAAGTTTTCCTTTCTCACTTGCTTGATTTGAGCTAAGGCATTCCCGAGGGTTTCAATATCACTCAACCATATATCACTATCATTATTGGTTCCCTCAAAGGTTTTAATTATGGCTTCACACTCTCTCTTGGCTCTTAGGTAACACTCATTCCTGATAACTAACTTCCTAGCAGTCATATTAAGATGCACCATCTTGGCACAAGAAATTCAAACATTAGCTAACTGTATAATGTTGACTGTAGGTTGGCATAGTGGACTCATAAGCCCTAGTGCCGAACCTGGTAGCTCTAATACCATAAGTAACATCCAAATTCTAAAACAAGATTAAACATAGATTTTACCATGAGATAAAAAAATACAAGGTGAAAAAGATAGAAATTTTTTTCTTTTATTTAATATAAATCAAGATACAACAATTTACATAATTTATTTTCTAAAATAAACAACATGATATAATATATAAAGATGACATTTTGTTTTACAATTACAAATATTTGCAATAGATAATGTTTTACATAGACTTATTAAACTCAAGTCACCAAGGTATATTGTATCCAGAAATCTGACATCTTTATCGCAAGCCTCGGCATGTCTTTTGATTGAGAGAGAGAGAGAATCTTCCCAGTGCTTTTCCTCCTACCACAGACCGACGGTCTCCCACACATCTTCCATTTGGAAGTGGCCCTACCCTTCACGAAGAGAATAGACCAAAGGTGACCAATGGTGATTTGCCATCAGAGTACCAGTGTTGTATCCTACATAACACTATTGATCATACAACCTTAGATACCCTCTAGCTAAGTATGATCAATCTAATAGGTTATGCAATCCATATACGGTGAACTGATAATGCATGAAGAAAATGTATATGTTACTTTGGCCAAAGATTCATTATGAATAGACGTTCGCAATGAACGTAGTCGTAATGTTCACCCACCCCAACTCGACTTGGATACTATCATATTCCTACAATTTGACTTTGTCAACTATGTTTTACTATATACTCTTGACAACTTCAATATTTTTGTCCTTCCTGACTTTAGACAAGTTTTCAAACATTGTCAATGGTCTATAGACCTTAAATATTATCTTTATAAATGAGGATTCTCATTGCATCCTTGCAATTCCTGAGATCCAAATCTTATCGACTCTCAAGAACATAAGTTGACTAAGAAAGTCACTTTATCAAGTTAGACATTATTGGTTTGGTAAAATATATCCTTTATATCTAGAAATATAAATAATCACAGTTAGGGTAGCTGACCCTTCATTAACAATCTATAAAATGATCTCATAGGTTTAGTCTAATAAATTACTCTATTGGGTCTAGTTTAGGTTTTGTCTATCCTATTCCATCATAATGGAATAGCAAAATATATTCCCATAAAGTAATAATATAATAACAAAAAGGATTAACCCTAGGTATTATTCCAACTTACAAGGTCATTTCTGATTTTCACAACTCTTGGCTAGGAAGAAATTCATTTTCCTAAGTTATTATTACCAATAGATCAGATAATCCTTTATGACAAGGATATATCTCTTTATAAACAAGACTTATTACTACAAACCCTTTAGTTTCAAAGAGTCTAGATTGTTGACTTAAGATTGTTTTGATAGCTAAAATACAATGACTAGATTAGGCTATTGTCAATCTAAGTTTAATGACTACATAGTTTACCCACATACTGAAGATATAAATCTAATGTGTCCAAAGACTCACTATTTATTATTGGATGCCTATTTGCACAAAACAAGCTATAATTTCATTAGCTGTTCTAAATAATTCAAAGAATGTTTTCTCCAAACACGGGGCGACTTAGTCATGAAACAAGTATATTAAACCCGTGCTTCACAACTTTTATGATTTCATTTAATCATGATCCTTATGCACACGTTAATGTGAAATGATTTAGCTATCTCTAGGAAGGTCAACTATTAAATAACGGAATGGAATCATTTTTAATACATAAAGAACATAGTCTTCAAAACATTACACATACAGATATAGGAACATATTTATATTGATTATGAAAATAAACTCTCTACTTCAATTCGTCTTCCACAATCTTATCAAAATATAAGTCTATGTATGACCTATGATTCCTATATGCTATCGGCTATACCATTTGCCAAGATATTCGATAATGGTAAAACTATCTATTCAAAACAATGGCTCAAAACATAAGGATAAACATTATACATAGCTATCAATGTATACTTAGAATCAACAACATTCGATCTTCTGTCAACCCAAATACGTTGGCTATATCGGATTAAAGTAGCAACTGAAAGATTGCAAGATAACAAAACATTAAAACCCGTATTGTAAAGTCTCTGCAGAACTTCATGAAAGAATAAGAACCTGATTAGATAAGCTCTGGAGGTTCCTAAGAATGATCATGCTCGTCTCCCACGACCTCTGGTTTGCTCAATCATTGTTCAAGAGATCACCCTTCTTCGACAGTTAATGACTTCCTCGGCTTTTTCTTACTATTTTCTGAGTTAACCTCCTACGTTCTTCACCCGTGCCCTCTTCTACGAGGGTGGTTGTCCTTTATAAATTCATATGACTCCTTTATGAGTCATCCTCCATAATTCCATGACTAACAGTCATAAAAGACCCACTATGTTTCAGTTGGCAATAAACTCTCTTTGAAGCTGCTGGGGCTCTACACGTGCTTTGCCAGAGAGGTTGATCATCCATCATGAGGAAATGTGGTATACAATACCACAATCACTTATGAATGGTTGACACTCTAAAAGACCATGACTTAAGATAATTGAGTCATATCAAGTGCTATAAAGACCACTATATTTGGTTGATACTGTACGCTTAAAATCGTGACTTCGGTTGCCTGGGGCTATCGGGTCAGATTTTGGCACGCACACGGACCCTTCCCTCCTTGCCACGGGGTGATTCGCTACCTCACTCTCACTCATGTGGAAGTAACCAGTTGAGAGGAGGTGAGACACGGTGGGGGTCTAGCTCGTTGGAGAGCTTGACTTCGCGGAGAGGGGTCAGCAAGTACTGCGGCCTTTGTTGTTGCGTGCTAAGTTGAATGTTTCGTTCAATTGAAGTTGTAGTTGAGATAACCCTATGACCCGAAGGGTCACTGGTTTCTCTCTCTTATTTGGGTTTCTTAGATTCCACCTCTGTATGGGTAAATGATTCTGTTCGTTTATGTCCTCTTGTCTTTGTATGCATTGAACGAGTTCTTGTTGTATCTAACATTGTTTAATTTCTTCTAACAATAAGATGATGAATGGGTCTCCTTGTGGTAGAACAAATGTTTCTTGTTGTGGTCTTGGATGGATCTCTTGGATCTCATCATGGATAGCCCTCACCCACTCTCCTATCACTCCTAAGCACATTCGTGAATCAAGATAGAGGTAGTTTGTGTGATTGCTAACCTTAACTAGATCTAGGGTTTTGACCTAGGGTTTAGTTGACCTAGGGTTTGACTTTGTTTTGACTTGTTGTTACCTCATGATGGTATCAAGGGTTTGTTTGGATTGTTTAACTGTGGTTACCTCGTGATGGTATCGAGGATTTGCAATCTTGTCATTTCTAGGGCTTCTATATGCATGCAAGCTAAATGATATGCAAAACATTTTTTTTGTGGTTTTTTAGGATTTTGGAAATAAAAAGGTGCTTTTAATCTATGAAAGGGAAATATGTATGCAATCTAATATGATTTTCCTAATGCAAAGTTAATCTATGTTTTTTGTGTTTTCGATGATTCATAAGTAATCTAATCTAAAGAAAAGGAAAATTCTTCTTCTAATAATCTACATCTAGAAATATGAAAACAACTAATCTAAAATGCAAGATCTAATTATCAAGGAAAAAGCAATGTTTTACTATTCCCAAGAGAAAATTTGGTTTTCTAATTACTATTAAATTGAACAAAACAATGAAGGAACCTGAGAGAAATGAATATTTGTGTGACTCCACTACCATTAGAAATCCTTGATAATGGCAACCTTGAGTCCTTTTGTAGTAGCAGGAGATCCTCTTGATGACAAAATGACACAAAGAAGCAAAAATAAGCTTTGATGAAGCTTGTATGAGCTCAATGAGAGGTTTGGTTGAGCACAGTGGCATAGAATGAAGCAGTGTAACGTTGCTTGATTGAACAAATAAAGCAAAAGGTACCTTCATCCTGTAAGAGCATTTGAATGCTAAGTTGGAGAGCAAAAATTGGCAAGAGCTATGTGCACAATGAATTTGCCTCCCTTGTGCTTGAGGGAGGGGTGTATTTATAGGTTTGAGGAATTGGATTGATTGAGAAGTTAACTCATTTGATTGATGAGTTAACAAGGATGATTGGGGAGTTAACAAGGTTGATTACCTAGTGAACTCAGCTAACTATGGAGTGATAAATCAATTAGCTTATCACTGAATAGGAAATGGAGGTGAGGGAATGCATGAGATTGATTAAAGAGTTAATTTGAGATCAAATAGAGCTACTTATGCATGTGTGGGTGCATGAAATAGTTAACTCTATATTAGGCATCAAAAATCATGCAAATTGGAAAAAAAAAGGGCAAAAACAGAGCAAAAACAAGTGAGAGACTTGAGTTTTTCTGTAGCTGGAAAAATGTCAGTGTCACTCCTTTTTTTAGTAGGGTCACCCCTAGGTGACCATGGGTCACCCGGGGGGCGACCCTAGGTCGCTCGAGGGAGATCCAGGCTGGACAGGGTTTGATGCAGAAAATTAGGTTGGGAGATGAAAGAAGAGAAGAAAAGGAGGAGTTCTACCTCCGGAAACAAGTCAGTCATGTGCAAGAATCCAAATCTGGACACTTGCACCTACAGGATCTCCCCGGGAAGATCTGGAAATAATAGGGGGAGATTTAGATTGGTTGGGCGAAACTGAAAACTGAAAGTGGGAGATGGATAGCGAGACCTCTAGAAGGCTTCTAAGAGGTGCATATGATGAAAAACATAGGGGAAAGGTGAAAACTCACCTACAAGACACTCACAAGGATTAGGAGCAAGGTCAAAAGATCAGAAAATGCAAGTCGACAAGTGTCGAAAAGCGTTGCAAATAGGGAGAGAGAGAAATCGATAAGGAAGAAACAACACAAGACAAGAAAGAGGACACGCCATCAAGAGGTTTGCTGCTTAAAGGACATTATTTAATGCTTATATGTACGTGACAAGGATTTGAATCATCATAGGGGTCATTGTGGAGGCTGTGCGTGATTTTTGTGCTTACATATTTGCCCCCTCGGGGACGGTAGTCTACATGAAAGGTAGGTACTATTCCCGAACTAGGCCTTACCTGTTGTTGATTTTCCCACAATTTGTACCTGCAATAACTAGTATTAGTCTGACATTTAAATATATAAAAAAAAAAGAAAACTGAAATGACAAACCTACCATGAATTGTTTGGGTTTGACTAGTTGTTTGCCTTTGTTGATTTGAACCTGTAGGGATGAAAGCACAAAAAATGACGCACGAAAGAGATGCATAAAAGCAAAGAACTAATCTAAAAATGCATAAATAAAACTAAGCTAAGGGCAAACAAAGTAAGCCAAATTGTGAGATCAGAGCGAAACAACAACGGAATCATTCGTGTGTGCAGTCCTTAGAAAGGTATTGTCGAGGAGATCACAAAGATAGCTGCCTCTTCTTCAGTCGTGGAGAATCGGGTATGTAAATAGTGAAAAACCCTTCTCTAAACCCTAGTTTGAATTTTGTGAAAAATCTCTTGAAATTGTTTGTTTTTGTTGATTTTCTCTATTGCATTGTACTTGTCTCGTCGTTTAGAGCAAGATTGGTTTTTCATTTTTGAAATCGGTCAAAAATTGAGGTTTTTAGAGTAGTTTTTGGTTGGGGGATCTTCCTCAGGGCTGCCCCTTTTGTCAGGCAGGGTCGTCTGTGGGATATCCTGTTTGACAATAGGGTTGCCCGGGGGAGATCCTACAAAACAACAGGGTAGCCCCGGGGAGATCCGAAAAAACACTTGGGTCGCCCAGGGGCGACCCTGTTGGGCTGATTTTGACTAAATGTATATGTTGTTTAACACTTGTTTCACTCTAATCTGACATGTAGTGATTACTACATTCACTTGTTTATTGCAATTTTGAGGTTTATATGCTTTTTTTTGTGTAAGGGTTTTCTGCAGTTTTAGGATTTTTAGGGATTTTTACGAGTTTACGAGATCTAATCTAAAGTTCTCCTTTGATTTTGTAGGACATGCATATTCGATGGAATGCTTGCCGAGAGCAGGGATGGCTCTCAGGGATGTTTTCTTCATTGAGTACTGATGATTGTGCTATTCTAGAGAGGGCAAGTCTAGCTAGAGTTTTCCATGTGCATGTGATTCATTCTGTATCTCGTATATGCTGTGACATTTTGACCTACTGTGATGTAGACATAAACACATTTAGGTTCCCATAGATCTTGAGAGAGTGGACCATCACTCTTTATAATGTGTATCATATACTTGGGGTTCCTATGAGAGGACAACCTTTAGTTCTTCCAGTTAGCGAGTCCTTTTAGGATAAGGCTTCTTAGGTTGCATTCATGGGGGTTAATCACCCTGGGGATCAGACGGGAGTCCAGCTCACACCTGTGCCATGACTCTGCATTCCACTTTTGATGAGATTCCTGATTGGTTTGATTCCCTTGAGGCTATTCAGAGACAAGGCCTCGGCTCATCTGAGATGGTGTTGGGCACCCAGCATTCGTGATATTGAGGAGGGCATAGTTTACGCTTGGGGACTAGACATCTTGGCCATGGTTTACAGAGACTTCTATCATATTTTGCGGTGAGGGGCTCTAGCTTTTAGCCACTCTTCTTTGATCATGACATGGATATTTGAGCACATGAGGCCCTATCAGAAGCTCATTCTGCTTCCAAATAGATGCTTACCGAGAGCAGCGAGGTGGATGCACATTGGTCACTTTGATTCTTCTTTACCCATTGTTGCTACTCTTACAGATGAGGACATGATCTTTGATCCTTATCGTGACATGGAGGGATCCTGGGCCTGTGATGGCGAGGTAAAGGAGCATTGTCACGGAGTATTTGAGCTTTTAGATCGTAATGGTCTAGTTGAGGCCCATCAGGTTGATGGTGTTTCATAGCAATTTGGCGAGGACATTCTTGAGGACTTGCCCCCAATGTCCACATGCTACAGGACAATCCAGGAGATGGGTGAGATTGGATAGAGGATAGTTATTTGGACTCCTTTGACTCCTGGAGTCTTCATTACTAGAGCTTCGAGATGAGGACAAAGAGGAGGGAGAGGGACTCCTTCCCAATCTCTGATTGTGACTGTGGACTCAAAATTTATTGACGAGGACTACGTTCTAGGTGATGATGATTCGTCAGATGAGGTCCTTCCCAAGGATGAGGATTTTGATGATATTGATGATTCAGATGATGCTCCTGATATCCCTGAGGGTCCTTCTATTGTTTCTTTACCTCCTCATTCGGATGAGGTGATGCGACAATTTGACCCTGATTGGTAGCCTGGTGATGCATGTAAGTTTAATCTATTTATTTTTCGTACTCTTGTCATGTCTCTTTTCATGGGGAAGTGACTTGTTCTTCTTTCGATTCATTCTTTTAGGTAACATCAGAGAGTGGAGTGACTTTGTTCACAAGATTAATGTTGGGTTAGCTTCTCCCTTCACTAGGATGACTCGTTATCACCTTTTAGATGATCCTGGTGTGCCCCCTACTGCGGGGTGACACATTGACATTTTTGCTCCTGTCTATCATGGATGCTAGATGAATATAGAGTTGAAGACCCAGGTTGACACCCTTAAGGGTGAGAATCAGGTACTCTGAGAGATGGTTCACCTTAATGTTGGGCGTCGTGATGCTAGCATGGTGGGACCTTCATGGTCACATGCTCACAACAGAGCACCTCACTCTCATAGGTCTCATGGAGCGACAAGTGGTATTCATAGACGGAGGAGCCAAAGTCCTGAGGGTTCTGTTGGAGGGAAACACCCTTGACTTCCTTTCTTGAAATCATACCCCCTTGCATGGGGAACCTCTACTTCTCTTGAGAGCATTTTTTCCTAGCTCTTTGATACTCTTGTATATGTAAACTTTAGATGTATCTATGAAAGTTTATCCTTTTATGGTTTTTGCCCATCAAATTTGTACTCATCTCTTGTGCATGTTTAGAGGTTTGGGAACTTTTTGATTATGTTTGACCTTTTCAACTCTTTTAACGATGCAAGTATGATAACAATGACATATTTTTGTAATTTTTTGTGACATATATATGAGATGTAGTTCACGATATGATAATGTAGGAATGCAAGAAATGCTGAAATGAAACATTTACTTCTATTGAATGTCATGAGATATGACATTTGACTTTATTGCTTTGAGGCTCTTTTTCCAATTTTTGGCATGATTACAATGTGGGACAAACAATGCGACTGCTCTTAAATACAATTTTTGATTTAGGGGATTGCAAGTTGCTTTGATATAAGAGACCTATTCAAGGCTGCGAGATAGGATTTAGGGAAACTCAAGTGGGGAGCAGGAATGAAATGGAGCATTTTTTATTTTGGGCTTTGCTAAAGGCTAAACACTAATCCTTATCTAGATAAGACAAGTTGACAAGATTTTGACTTGGATGAGTAGCAAATTTTATTGGTGTTTGCTAGACTTAGATTATAAATGGCAAGCAAGGTAGACCCAGGGTAAAGGATAAATGGGAAAGCACAAGGGTCCCTAGGTAGAAGACGATCCTAGAGATTACTAGACTCTTCGGTTTTGCTCAGCTAGTGTGTGTGTGTGCTTTGTACCTTTCTTCCTATGTTAGAATGTCACCCTTGAGGCTTTTAGCTTAGACTGATCTCCACCCAAGAGTATGGACATTCAACAATCTTTTCTCTTTCACTCTTTTTTTGTATCTCTCTTTTTTTTGCTTTTTTACCCTTTTTTTGTATTTTCATCACTTGATTTTTCTCTTTTTTTTTGGATTTTGACTTTTCAAGAAATGAATGCTTTTTTGAGCTTTGATATGCAATGCTTTGATTTCTCAATTCTCACTTTTTGACACTCTTATTTTGATCACTCATTTTTTTTATTCACTCGAATCTTAGATTGCTTCCTTTAGAGTTTTGATCTTCTTGACATTTTTGGCCAAGAAAGATAAGGGGTTGAGCGCCACCTAGAGTTTTTGCAATCTGGTTGGACTTCTCTAATACTAGGGAAGAATTGGGAAGGTCTACTTGCAAGCTTCCTTTGAACACTGTGGGTTTGAATACTGACTTTGTTTAGACCTAACATCTTGACTCAAAAGACTGGGATCAGTGTAAAGCTAAAAGCTAGGCTTTGATTAGAATCACTAGGAGTGAAGGAGATAATGGCAATTGTGAAAATGGGGAATCCCGAAGTCCTGAAAGGATCACGTATATCTGGCAACATTAGACTCCTTACTAAAAAGAAAATAGTACAAGAGAAAGTCACTGACAATAATGCAAGATGAATAGAATGATACAGAAATGCAAGAAACAAATTATTTTTGACATTTTGATTTTTTTAATAATTTTTTTGTATTTTTATGTTTTATGATTTTTTGGTGTTTTTAGACATAATATTTCTTGAGGTGAAAGGCATTGACTATTTTTCCAAATTCCTCTCCTTCCATTGTGCACAAGAGATAGGCACCATTTCTGACGTCTTCTTTAACCATATAAGGACCTTTCCAATCTTCTGAAAAAGCTCTTTTTCGTCTTCTTTTCTTATTTTTCGTGCTACCTCTTATTAGGACAAGTTCTCCTATTCTGTAAGGTTTGTCATTTGAATCTATGACTACCAACTCAGTGGTTTCTCTTGGCATTGTGAGACGAAGTAAGTCTCAAAAGGCTTGTTGATGAGAAGGAGTCCAATACAGGACTCCATCACAATTCAATAGCTCTTCTAATAGGTTGAACTGTTCTTGAATATATATCTTCACATATGCTCTTTCTTGGATTCTTTGCAAAAATTGGAACAACTCTAAGGGAGTTTGTGGCTCCCTTTGCTCATCAGGAGGGACAAAGCTTATACTTGTCGTCCCATTTGGTTCTGGTCTTAAATCAATGGCATATCCGATGTAACTTTTTGGTAATTCAAAAATGACAGGGTCATCAACACCTACCTTCACTCTCATCTTCCATTCTCTGTGAAAGATACTTTCTCTTTCTTCATCTTCATTAGGAAGTCTTTCAACCATTTTGATTTGTACCAGAGGTGCTTCCCATTCACCGAGTTCATTTGATTGAATGGAGGCATAGGTGGTTGGTTTTTCTTGCGGTTGTGATACCATGAACATCCTAGGTAGCGTTCCTATAGCATTGATTGATTCATTATCGATAGAATGCACCTCTTCCATGGGTATCATTGGTTGATGTGAATCCTCTATTGGTGTGAGATGCTCATACGATTTTGTTTCTTCTGGTGTCTCAGGGACACGTGATTTGCTTAGTGGTGACAGTGGAATGTAACTTTCTGTCATGTCTTCCTCAGCATCTGAGAAAGCATGTGGGTCTACATCTCTCAGATCTAATGTAGTGGTTTGAAAGACCGGTCCTTCAGTTCTATGAGGCTTCTCCCCTATGCAAGGGAAGAGTTTGTAGGTCTCTTGGAAGTTGATCATGAGTACCTCTAGAGGGTATTGGAGTGGTCCATCCCATTCAATTAATTCCATGATCTCAATCATCTTTTCTTTAGGGATCGTTTCCTTTTGTTTTGGTAATGGTTAATTCTCTAAAGTTTTGATTTATGCAGCATTTATGGTCTTTTATGGGATTTCCATTTGTTTGATGCATATCAATTGAGGTGTAGGATTAGGGATAGTTAACTTGTTGGTAGGGAGTTTGTGGTCTATGGGGATACCTATACGCTTGTTTGGTGTATTTGATTTCAACATGCTGAAAGGTTCTGGATCTCCCTTTGCGACATATACTTTCCCTAAGTGCAAGAATCAAGCTTCTTGAAATAATGTGGATGCTACAACTTTCATTCTATGTATCCATGGCCTTCCAAGAATCAAGTTATATCCCGTATCCTTATCTATGACATAGAAAGTGGTTGGAATGGTTTTGGGTCCCAAAGTTACCAGAAGAGTAATTTTACCTATGATGGCTACTTTTAGATTATCATATTCGCTTAGAGTATCTCATGAGGCGGTGATATTTGTGTGTCCATAGCCCATCCTCTCTAATAGTGAGAAGGGAACCATATTCACTGTAGCCCCATCATCAATTAATGTCCGTTTGATGCATGTATCATAGATCCACACTTGAAGATATAGTGCAGGATCCCCCTTTTTTGTTAACTCTGCCTCGGAAGGCATCTATTGTAAGTTGAAGAGGAACCCTGGATCTTTGAGTTCTGAATTAGGTGGACTGAGGTTGTAATCCACATGATTGATTTGTTCACTAGGTGGTGGCATAATTTGGTCAAGCTATTTCAAACCTATTGCCTTTAGCAATGCTGAGCGATGTGAAGGGAAGTTCTTGAGTAAATCAATGAATGAAATGTGAGCATATGTTTTCTTTAAGTCTTCTATGAGCTCATAAGGTCCGATTGGAGGTGGTATTGGTTGTACTACCGAGATGATACCTTCATATGCTGGTATTTTCTCATTTTCACCCTCATGATCTTCCTCTTCCTCTTTGTTGTGCACAATCTCGACTAATCCCATCATCCTAGCTTCTCCTTTTTGTCCCAGTTGCGGTGGGATTTCGGGGTTACTACTCTGAGTCGTCTTGTTTTGGTTTATTGTTTCTATGTTTTTATGCATGGGGAACGGGTCCTAATAAATTCTCATGTTTGCATTTTGAGGTGCTATTGGAGCCTAATTTTGTCTTGTATCTTTGTTATCCGGAGTGACCTCCTGTGGGTTTAAGAACATTTCTATGAACAAACATTGTTGGTCTTCTAATAGCCTTGCTATGAATATGTTATATTCTCTACAAGATTCTGTGTTGTGCCTCCTTATCTATGAAAAGAACAAAATTGATTGAACTCCTATGGGGGTCTCTCATATCTTCCATCATTTCTGTTGTAGTTCCAACTTTGGTAATTGTCTCGAGGGTAGTACCTGTTATTTCTAGGTCAGTCTATAGCATTTATGTTAGGAGGATAGTAATCTCTCCCATTGTAATCATTTTTTATCTTATTGATTAGGGGTTGATTTGTCACCCCGTCTATGGTTACACTCCTATTATTTTTAAAGATTATAATGACAGAGGAATTGTTTCACGTGTCTTCCTTTATCAGCTTTCCATTTGAACCATAGACTTTTCTACCACTGTTGATGGCGGCTTGGCCAATCCTCAAAGCAATTTCCAATGCCTCTTCGTAGGATTTATATGGTAATTTTTGAACATCTTCTCTCATGTCCTTGTTAAGGGCATGTAAAAAGAGGTCGTATAGTTCTTGATGGTCCATGTTCAGAGCACTAGTCAAAGAATAGAGGACTTGACTCCATCGAGTGACAAAGTGGTCTATAGATTCATTTGGCTCTTGTTTCATTGTGAGGAACTCTCTAATTCCTATTTTAACGAGTTTGTTCATGTCAAATGCCATGACAAACTCTCCAATTAGCTGTCTAAATGAATGGATTGAAGCTTCTGGAAGACAATAATACCAATCTAAAGTGATGCCTTCAAGAGTTTTTAAAAAGTTTTTTGCTACAACCTCATCCCAAGGGAGGAGCTGTCTTATGGCCATGGTGTAGGCTTTAATGTGGGAATTTGGATCTCCTTCTCCTTTGAACTTTGGGAGATCTGGCAGTGGCCGAGGTAGTTGCCCGCTTCTTATACTTTGGTCCAAAGGTTCTTTCAAATACTCAAGATATGTTCCTAGAAAGGCACTTTGAGATTGCAAGGTTGATAGTAATAACCTTGTAGGTGGGTTTTGATAACCTATTGTTGGATTTGTTTGATTGTTCTAAATAGGAGGATTCCCATTTAGACATGTGTCGTTGCTAGCGTTCTATGAATAGCAATTAAGGTAGGGGGATTTTGTGATGCCCCTTGGTCCTATTCATGGGACTTTTGCCTTCTTTCTGGAGCAGCTTGCTTTGCTTCCAAGATTCTAATTCTGTGCACTAGAGTTGCGATTAAGTCTGCAGGAGTAGTAGCTCTAGGTGTTTCTTCATTTCTAGGATGTTCTTGTCGAGTGTTTTCATGGTGATATGCTTCTTCATGTGCAGCATTTTCCCTTTGTTCTTCTCGCAAGGAAATCCTCAATGCCTCTTGAGTGTCTTTGGCTTCTTGTAGATGTTTTTCTAACCATTTAACTTCCTCATCAAGATGAGTACTCGATGTACCTGTGGAAGGTTGTTCAGGTCAGTGTATCTCTGACCTTATCATTCTTGCTTTATGTGGTGTATTTGGTATGGCTAGGTTGTTTTCCCAAGCTGGGTTGTTGAAAGATAGAGAATGCCTGGATTCTCTTTGATCTTGTTCATAATCAGAATCTTCATAGTCATAACAGTTGGTGATTGACACATCAGGATGCGGCGACACATACCTATGAAATGAGGGAGTTTCTGGTTCTCTTGAGGGAAAGTTCCCTTGGTTTAAGTTAGGTTCTGTCATATTTGGGGGTGCCATAGATAGCACAGAATAAATGGAACGGATGATGGCGTAAGTGATAGAAGCTAAAGTGACTATGAAGAGTAGTGAAAGAATGTTTTGAAGTATTTGTTAACTATTTTGAAATTTTCAAAATGGGAATGCAAATGACAAAACCAAAAGATTCTGTACTTCACATTGGGTTCACCAAAATATGTACGCTCAAAATCATGACTCTGATTGGTTGTGGCTATCGGGTTGGATTTCGGCACACACACGGACCCTTCCTTGCTTGCCATGGGGTGATCCGTCACGTCACTCTCATTCACGTGGAAGTAGCCAGTCGAGAGGAGGTGAGACATGGCGGGGGTCTGGCTCGTTGGAGAGATGGACTTTGCAGAGAGGGGTCGGCAAGTACCGTGGCCTTTGTTGTTGTGTGCTAAGTTGAATGTTTCATTTGATTGAAGTTGTAGTTGAGATTACCCTATGACCCGAAGGGTCACTAGTTTCTGTTATCCTGTTTGGGTTTCTTAGATTCCACCTCTGTGTGGGTAAACGATTCTGTTCGTTTATGTCCTCTTGTCTTTGTATGCATTGAACGAGTTCTTATTATATCTGGCGTTGTCTAGTTTCTTCTAACAATAAGAGGACGAATAGGTCTCCTTGTGGTAGAACAAATGTTTCTTGTTGTGGTCTTGGATGGATCTCTTGGATCTCATCATGGATAGCCCTCACCCACTCTCCTCTCACTCCTAAGCACATTCGTGAATCAGAATAGAGGTAGTTTGTGTGATTGTTAACCTTAACTAGATCTAGGGTTTTGATCTAGGGTTTAGTTGACCTAAGGTTTGACTTTGTTTTGACTTGTTATTACCTCATGATGGTATCAAGGGTTTGTTTAGATCGTTTAATTGTGGTTACCTCATGATGGTATCGAGGGTTTGCAATCTTGTCTATTCTAGGGCTTCTATATGCATGCAAACTAAATGATATACAAAATGTTTTTTTGTGGTTTTTTAGTATTTTGGAAATGAAAAGGTGCTTTTAATCTATGAAAGGGAAATATGTATGCAATCTAATATGATTTTCCTAATGCAAAGTTAATCGATGTTTTTTATGTTTTGATGATTTAGAAGTAATCTAATCTAAATAAAGGAAAATGCTTCTTCTAATAATCTAGATCTAGAAATATGAAAACAACTAATCTAACATGCAAGATCTAATTATCAAGGAAAAATCAATGTTTTACTATTCCCAAGAGTAAATTTGGTTTTTAATTACTATTAAATTAAACAAAACAATAAAGTAACTAAGAGAAATGAAGATTTGTGTGACTCCACTACCCTTAGAAATCCTTGATAATGGCAACCTCAAGTCCTTTTGTGGCAGTGGGAGATCCTGTTGACGACAAAACAACACAAAGAAGCAAAAAGAAGCTTTGATGAATCTTGTATGAGCTCAATGAGAGCTTTGGTTGAGCACAGTCGCATAGAATGAAACATCGTAATGTTTCTTGATTGAACAAATAAAGCAAAAGGCACCTTTGTCCTGTAAGAGCATTTGAATGCTAAGTTAGAGAGCAAAAACTGGCAAGAGCTGTGTGCACAATGAATTTGCCTCCCTTTTTGCTTAAGGGAGGGGTGTATTTATAGGTTTGAGGAATGGGATTGATTCATAAATTAACTCATTTGATTGATGAGTTAACAAGGATGATTGGGGAGTTAACAAGGTTGATTACCTAGTGAACTCAACTAACTATGGAGTGATAAATCAATTACAACTTATCACTAAAGAGGAAATGGAGGTGAGGGAATGCATGAGATTGATTGAAGAGTTAATTTGAGATCAAATAGAGCTAATTATGCATGTGTGGGTGCATGAAATAGTTAACTCTATATTAGACATAAAAAATCATGCAAACTGGAAGAAAAATGAGCGAAAACGGAGCAAAAACGAGTGAGAAACTCAAGTTTTTCCGTGGCTGGAAAAATGGCAGGGTCACCCCATTTGTCAGTAGGGTCACCCCTAGGTGACCATGGGTCACCTGGGGGGCAAACCTAGGACGCCCGAGGGAGATTTGGGTTGGACAGAGTTTGATGCAGAAAATCAGGTTGGGAGATGAAAGAAGAGAAGAAAAGGAGGAGTTCTACCTCCAGAAATATGTTAGTCATGTGCAAGAATCCAAATCTCCACTTGCACCTACATGATCTCCCAGGGAAGATCTGGAAATAATAGGGGCAGATTTGGATTGGTTGGGCGAAACTGAAAACCAAAAGTGGGAGATGGATAGGGAGACCTCTAGAAGGCTTCTAGGAGGTGCATAGGATGAAAAACATAGGGGAAAGGTGAAAACACACCTACAAGAAACTCACAAGGCTTAGGAGCAAGGTCAAAATCTCAGAAAATGCAAGTCGACAAGTGTCGAACATGTCGCAAACAGGGAGAGAGAGAAATCGATAAGGAAGAAACAACACAAGACAAGAAAGAGGACATGTCATCAAGAGGTTTGCTGCTTAAAGGACATTATTTCACGTTTACATGCGTGTGACAAGGATTTGAATCATCATAGGGGTCCTCGTGGAGGCTGTGCGTGATTTTTACGCTTACAGATACTCTCTCCACAAATTAAGCCTACGAATGCTCTATGCTCGAGCATGCCAACATGAGGGTATACATGGTATAACATACACTCTCCTCTTAAATTCTAACACTCTAAATAATTTCAACTCATAATGTCATGAAGCTGTCACTTGAGTAATCACTACTCAAAGTCATTAAAAACTCCTCTATTTGTGCCCACCTCGATCACTTATCTAAAGGTTTAAAAGGTTACGTCCACATTGTGGACTTCTCCAACGGATGGGCATGAATGGTTAAAAGGATAATGAGGTAGTAATTGCCTCATAAATGTTTGACGATTCTTCCTTCGATACATCTCAAGATAAGGATAGATAGATATGATAAAAGAGAAGGTGGTGAATATTAATTCGATGACCATCTCAAATGATCACTAAATTTTTAAGTGAAATAATGATCAAAGTACGATGATTATACTATTAATAGCATTAATAAAGATGTTTTTACGTAAACTTATGTATATAACGTGCTTGGGTCAAGCTAGTCTCCCCTTCACGTATACACACTAAATCATGTCAATTAAGCTTGTCATGAATGTTCATGCAACCTTTATACCATAATCATGACAACAATTAAACCATCTACGTTTTGACGACACAAATGAAAACTATTTACCACGTGATTGATGAGAGGTCGTGCTAGTCACAGACAACTAACGTCCTTTCTCGGCAATGTCATTTTTCACAAACTGACAAGGTCGACACACAACTAACTCAAAAAGGGCTCTATAAGACATAGACAACCTGTCGAGTCAATCCATGAATTAACCAATAAAACGTGAGTTCACAAATTTTTAAACACTATACTTAGTTGGAAAATGTCTATTTATAACCCAAGGTCTATTCTTCTCTCCTCAGAAGATACTCTCTCTCTCCCTTTCTCAGAGAGTCACCAAAAACTTGTTTTCCTGCATATAACTTGCAATGACCAGATTATGATCAGTGCATCGTTAGTCCATTCATAAACCTTATGAATAATAACCAAATTCTCATAACATAAATTACTAAATCAATACATCATACTCATTGCATTTAATCACATAACTGATATTCAATAAAATCAATATTTTCCAATGACATTTAACCCAACTTCAAAATATTTATCCAATAGATTCACTTCTATCCAATATTTTCCAATGACATTTAACCCAATGTCAAAATATTTATTGGTGTAACGTGTTGTTTCACTTAGGACCTATCTTCTACACCTTTCATATTGTGCTGTCTGGCTGACTTGTAAATGTATTTTTCATGTTGTATCTGGTTGACAAGCTATGTAATCAATATAATATCATGTATAAATAGGAAATCAAATTGAGTGCAGAAGGTATGATTGCAAGTTGATTGAAAAGGTTTGCAAGCAAGCAAAAAGAAAAATACACGCATGATTGATGTGTGACTAAAGGAGAAAGAGTAGATGTTGTTAACACTGTTCAGATTTATCTTGAAGGCATATTTGTGATAATGATCAAGTATAGAGTGTGCCTAACTAATCAAATCTTCAGAAGAAAGTGTGAGGAGGTAGAAGTGAAATCATTAAAAATGTGAGCTTTAATGTTAGTGTTCAGACAGTAGATAGACTGTCATACTGTAATCTTTTGTAAGTGTATTCTCATTTCAAGGAGTAGAAGATTCCTTGGGAGTGACCTTAAAACAAATTCTTCAGGGAGTAGTAGCTTCCTTGGGAGTGACCCTAAATCAAATTTTTTAGGGAGTAGTAGCTTCCTTGGGTTGTAGCCCTAAAACAAAGTTGTTTTTTGAGCTTCATATATTGTGACTTAATTCTCACTGTGGTTTTTCCCTTCTAGGATTTTCCATGTATATCTAGTGTTATGTGTTGATGTGCATTGTGTTGATCTTTCATGTTCATGTTAATACTGTGATGCTTAAGTTTTCATCTGCTCTAGATAAGTTGAAATTGTTAAACTTGAATATTGTTTAGATACTAATTAACCCCCCTCTCAGTATCTTGGTGTGTTCAACATTGTATACTAGTGGTAATTACATCTCTATGACCATTTGAAGGTTATTTCTTGTTATATCCCATTTGAAGGATGAGTTTATACAAGGGCTAGATGAGGTTGTTGATGAAGCCAAAAGGCTAGTGCTATGCATTGTTCATAATGATTGGGTTCCTATTCGTATGCATCAAGAGTTGGTAAAGAGGTTATTTTCTTTGGTGATGGAGGTGGATAGTTCTAATTAAGCATTTTTTGGTGTATGGTTTAAGTACCTTCTTTCAACAGGTGGATTTTAATGCCCTTTGTGCTCCTCTATAGGAGATAGTCATGGTTATGGCACAAAATAATATTAAGGTGCATAATAAGCGATGAGAAAGATGATAAAATCAACATAACTCTAACTAGTTTTTATGGTTGAATTAGATCCTTCTCTTCATCTAGATGATGATGTCTCTCTTGGTTTGTCTTTGGCATCTAGTATGGTGGAGCAGGAAACTATATAGAATCTATTTGGTTTGGGCTATGAAAGGTGGCAATGTTCCTTTATATTTATTTACTATACCTATTGTTTTTCATGAGGTTCTCTAGTATTTTATCTTCTTCTTCTAGCCATTGGTTTTCCATAGAAGTATCTATTTTTTTGGGATTTTAGTTGATATTTTTTGGGGTTTGGATATTTTCATCTCACTGTGGAGCTCATAGTTGTTTCTATTGTAATATTTGTAGAGACTATGTTATGATGTCTCTATTTTTGTAAGCTTTATTTTCATTAATATAATGAGAGTGTGTCCTATCCAAGACTTTACCTAAAAAAGAACATGTTGCAATCCCCATGAGATTGGAGACCATCACCCATGCTAACATATTCTTCTAGATTCGTAACAATTTTCTTAAGGGGAATCAAAACAAACCCAAAGCTTTAAGGACATGTCACACTACTATTCTATATCTAATGTAATGGTTAATATCAACCCTAGTCTATGACATGGAACAAAGACATATTAAATTAAAATTTGAAATTTGAAATTAAGATAAAGAGTCCAAAATAGGTTGCAACCCCGAGTAACAAGTCTTTGAGCATATTGTAACTTAAAAGAAAATATCACTTTATAAACTTGTCCTCTTGTATTTAAATTTTCTCCCTTAGTACACATATCTTGGAAGCACATATGGAAGGCATTTTGTAGGAGTACAATTAAATGTAGGTTAGCATTTTATGTCTACAAGAGAGATGTACCTTTAATGAATCTATTTCCAATGGTCTACACCTTTTCTATTGCACTACCAACTACAATGTGCATGGAATTACCATATGCATTAAAAATCAAATTTTAATTATAAAGCAAAATCAATCCCAAAGAACAAACACATAAGCTATCATGCCACAAATTTGTATAAAGAAATTACAAATTACAACTACAAATGTATATATTTCACTGAGAATAACAATTGATAGTGTAATTGCCGTTATGGATTATGTTGTATTAAACATAAATTTGAACAATATCACATTTTCATAAGACTTTTTAACATAGACATGAAATGACTAAAGTTAAAAGCCAAAATACTAGAAAGCTACATGAACAACCACAACATATGCTTCTTACCACACACTATAACTAGCCCTATGTAGACACTTATTGATCATGTGGTCAAACATAAATAATTTTTAATATGAAATATCCTATATTGAGACATAATAAAGAAACCATGACATAGTTACTTTTACAATTAATATCGCAAATGACAATGCACTATGACTCAAAATAGACACAAATAACTAAAGTGCCATTTAACTTGTTCTATTCAATTTTTGACATTACTTTCAAATTGCATTAAGTTTAGCAACACAAATAGGTGCTTTTCCATGTTGACATACATTTACTCTAAATTGCTCCATTGCACAAATCTTCTTTGATTAACAAATCTAATGTTTACTCCTTTTAGCAACAATGAAGCATGTAGCTAAGGAATTAGAACATGGTAGAAAAAGGCAAGTATCAAATAATCTTTTCACATACAATATCTTAAAATAATTACAAGGGACTAATTACTACTTAAAGTTTCTTTGTAGATAAAAAGTGTTAGCAATAATATACATGTCAATTGAAGACCTTATTAGCCATAAAGGAGGAAGTGAATTTCATGAAGATGTTGTAGTTAGTTATGAGACAACACTTAAAAAAGTGCAAGACATGAAATAAATACTATGTCAAGATTTAATTGATGAAAAATGAGAAATAACAATCACACTTATTATACCACCTGAATTTGTTGAAACACAGAAAAAAGTCAACCTATGAATGGAGTATGCATTGAAATGTTTGAAATTTCTCCTAAAACCAAATACAATCAAGAAGACTATGATTTCATTCTACTAGTTAAGGATTCAACCACCATAGAAATTGTACCTAGAATATGCCGAGATTATAATTTCATACAAAAACAACAATTAAATAGTTATTATCAAACACATAAGCATATTCATTCAAAATCAAAGATGTTATTACAACAAGTGCAAGACAAACTGACAATCATCAAACTATATGAATCAAAGATGGCCCAAGAGACTATGATCATGTAATGATGAGCATACTATCACATACACATCTATTTTCATTTGTTTCTCTCTAATTTTAATGTATTTTATCAAATAATAATTTTTCTTGCTATATTATTGTACTACAACTATTTTTCTTTCTTATATTTTCATCTCTTTTTCCTTGATTCATTAACTCTAGGTTAAAATAAATCCACTCCTGCTATTCAAGAACATAGAAAAAAAGAAACTAGTACAATCCAAAACACTTCATACAACTAAATCCACATTCATCACAGAGCTTAAGGACAAAATAGTAGTGGAGAACTTGCAACCATTACTAATCTCAACAACTAAGGTACAATTGCATATATTCATTAACTTACCATCTAAAGTGTAAAATATATTGATTTTGACATTTAAGAGATCTAACATATGTATAGGTACATGGAAACCTCATGGTTCCAAATGGATACACAAATCCATTTTCACTTGTTTGTGAAAAATGTGGTTTTCTAATTGAAGGTCTCAATAAATTAGAAGGAAAAACTATACAATGTTCTAATTTCCACCAAGCGTATGCCTAAACACATTAGCTAGAATGTGTTTTTAAAACTACAAGTGCAATAAGCTTCCAATGCATTCTATAGGACCAACCTTTGGACTAGTTGTTGCCAACACTCACAAAAATGAAATGTAACATGTCATCTCATATTACCTGATTTTTCACATCAAATTTACTAGAAAGTAAATTAACATAATCATCATAATCAATTGTTTGCTAACACATTAATCATTTGTATAATCAAATATATAAAAGCATATATTTTTTGAATATTTTCAAACTGAAAATTACAACATATTCAAAGATAGCATGTTAGTGAAATCTTTCACTTTTACAAATACAATATGTTGCTCATGGCAATAAGAATAAGTATACATAGAATTTGACTGTCAAAGTCATATAAATGAATATACTGTATCTAGATTTTTGACCTCAGTCTTCATAAGTATTGGCTTGTCATCTTCTTGGGAATGAGAGCATCACCCGAGTGCTTTTCCCCCAACCACAGACCGATGGTCCCCCGCACACCTTCCTTCCTGGAAGTGGCCCTACCCTTCACAAAGGGAATAGATATAAAGAACCAATAGGTTTTCCATCTGAGTTTCTAGTGTTGTGTCCTACATAACCAATCACGATCATACAACTATAGATCCGCTCTAACTATGTATGACACTACTGGATGGTTATGCCATATGGAACACAGTGAGCTAACTAATACATGTAGAGATGAATGCATTACTTTGGCCAAAGATTTAATATAAATAGACGTTTTGTAATGAACATAGTCTTTTGTTCACACTTCTAACTCGACTTAGAAGATATCTCATCCTACAGTGATTTTAGACATAACTTGTCTGTTCATTATTCTTTTCCAGTCAATCTGACTTGGTATCAATCCTTAGTCTAGGATATACATACATTATAAATAGGATTAGGTAATTCTACCTTTTCAAAGAGTCCCTCTTTTACATGCTTGCAATTTCTAGGGTCTATGACCTCCTGTCATTCTACTCTCTAATGTAAATATCCAATAGTATTATTCATTAAAGCAAGTTTCACTTGAACAAGATTCATTTAGATTTATCCCAATACCCTTTAGACTCATTCTGTCTCATTCTAGGGTTTTCTTGATCACTTAATGTTGATCAAATATATATATATATATATATATATATATATATATATATATATATATATATATATATATATATATATATATATATATATATATATATATAAAGTCATTTCTGACTTAAGAGTTTTAGATTTCATAACTCTTCTAGATTAACTCTAGGGTTAACTTTGCTAATCCACAACATTAAATAGTGAACACCCTTGTTCTTTGATATAATTGATATATCATAATAGACGTCTTTAGTTTACTTCGACCATTTGGTCGTGTTTGACTTCTCATTCTATACAATAAGAGTAGACATCATCTACCAAGTATATCCGCATCCATGCAATAACTTAATGGGATTTCTTGTTTTCTCATAACTAATCTTTTGATAAAGTTCAATCTATCAACTCAATAGTTTTCAAATTTACAACCCATAGTTATATGTTTGACCTCTTGGTCATCTCAGTTCGTATATCTTTCCATAAGGAAGTAATTACAATAAATAAAGATTTAACTGCTACATCTTTCATGATATTGCTTATCATGCTACAGAGTATGTAAATGATTTGGTATCTCATGTCCTTCACAACAATGACAGTAACATCTTTTCTTATGAATGAATAGTTATAAGGAGCCTTCATCTCATCGAGCTATATACATCTTTTCCAACATGGCTCTAAATAAAAACAATAATTGATTTCACATATTCTTTCTCAGTCATAATAATTTGAAAGAGTTCATTTTAAAAGACAATAGGGTCTTCAGTCTTTTGAGCCGTATAGAGGCTACAAGTTATACACATAATGATAATGATTCAATTGATCAATGATTAGGTTTAAGTTTCCAAGTCTTTCAGCTTTCTATTCCAGTACTGTGTTTCAAATGTGTAGGTTCTGCTTGTTTAAAGAACCATCCACAATAATACACACCAATATATTGGGCTACGCCATAAAAATATCAGTCTTAACAACCAGTTATCCTTTGCTCATAAAAACATTATAAATATCAATAAGAATTAGACATACCTATTCGAGTGGTTTAGATAAACCAATTGTAATAATAATGGCAGGCTAAGATGCTACAAAGCACACAGTGCTATTTAGGTTGGCGCTCTCACACTCTTCAAACCCTGAGTATAAGTTATATATATTTATATCATGTCGCCTCTACAAGTCACAGGCTCTATCAACTTTACTGTGTATATTAACTTCGCTAGCTTCTCACATCTAACCGCCGGTCTCCCTCTATGGTATGTCTGTATCCCCTTTTCCTTCCTATCACTTTCTCTTTCAAAAACCAGAAAGACTCTCCAGAGAATAACTGTTGAGAGAATGAATATTGAGAGAATGATTATTGAGGGAATGACCTCTTTCCCTTTCCTACTCCGTGGAATAGCCATTAACCTCCCCCACTAAATTCTCTTCAAAGGGGACATGCAGCTCTCTAGCTATTCTCTTGATGCCATAACCACCCCGCGGCCACAGTGGGTTATTCCCACTTACTCCACTTTACGTGGGTTATGGAGAATGTGCTTCACTACATGAACATAGTGATAGCATCTAAGGAAAGCTTAACATAAAAGAGATAAATACTTATGACTTAAAGAAATAGATTTTCTATATCAATATACTAATATTCAAACAAATAAATAAGTATTATATATCAAAATAATGGTATCATTACCGTTTCTACGAAGGTTGATATTAATCGCTTGATAAGGTGTGAGAGTGGGTTGAGATCTTTTTTGCCTTCGCAACCTTATGCTGACGTCAACATCAACAATTATGCTAAACAGAGAAATATATCATAAAACTCTCTCGAAAAAATCAAACAAAGTTTGACGTTGGAAAACCTTTTCCTCATGTCAAATCGATAATGGTCGAATCTAAGATAACTAAATAAGAAAAGATAACTATTACATACCCCGTCTCAAGAAGGTTCACTAAGTACACGACTTGGAACTCAAATGACAAACCTGACTTTTCCAGAACATCTATTCCATTCTCTTTGGTGATGTTCTCCTTCCATTCTTGGAGGTGGTGGAAATCTTTTTCCTAGTTACACTCACAGTCATACAAACTATGATCAGTGTATCATCAATAAATCATTATACATCATGCTTAAATAATATCAATAACATGTAATCTCATGTCTAATTCTATGCATTAATCATAATTCATAAAATCAATGATTTATCTTGATATTTTCCTAAACCTCAAATCATTAATCTATGATTAGTTATCCACTTAATCACATGAAAGCAAAAGTAAAACATAGTCAAAGTTTGAGGATGAAACATGAAATATGAGGAGTATTTATAAACCAAACCTATGGTTATTTACAAGATACACAATTTCTAAGTGGAAGGTGACTTTATTTTGGATTGCAACAATATCATCTTGTAGAAGGACTAAACCACTAAATCATAATATAGTAGCACTACAAATAAATGTAAATTTTCATTGCTACTATCGAAACTAATTATTTCTTTCCATTGTTGTCAATATTGGTTCTTGAAATGTACAAACTTGAGTTTCCTAATAACGTTACTAGAAAAATTAAAAAAATAGGAATAAATTGTGAAGAATGTTATTTCCAACTTTCATGTACTAATATGCTACTTGTACAATAATGTAAATAAATGCAATTTCAATATTATTAAGCAATCAAATGCATTTATTTTGTCTTGTGATGTCAAAATGTGTTCTTTTAATGTGAAAATTCAAATTTGTCAAACAAACAATTTAAATTGATTGACTAAACCAATTACTAAAAATATTTTTAAAAAATTATATTACAAATTTTAGAACAAACAGATTACTAGACCAACCAATATTTACTAGTTCTTTAACTAATTACAATCAAATATAATGCAATAACAAAAGTTAATCACTACTCATATTTGTTATTTTATCATGTTTATTACTTAACTATAACTAAAAACAAAATACAACTAATCATATGATTTATTAAAACTCTAATTAAAAAAATTCAAACTTAACTAATACCATAAATTACTTTCTCCCTAATATTTTCAAAACACTTACAAATTTCATTTTAATTTTTCAAATATTTTAACAAATACAATACCAAAACATTTTTAAAAAAATACTACACAACATAGTAACAAGGACGACTACTATAAGAAACTATTTTCTCTTTCTACTTCTATTTTAAAGAGCTCCCTTACATGTGACACCATCTATTGGAATACTTGAAAGAAGAGTTTATTTCTATTACCAAAAATAATCAAACCTAAACAATCTAAAATCTATGACTATCCAAAACAATTTAAAACCCCCAAAAAATACTCTCAAATTCTCTACAAACAATTCCTAGATAGGATAGAACTCCTTACCTTTTATGATGGCTGTGAAAACATACATAGCCTTCATAAACTCCTTACCTTCTTGGTGGATTCAAAAGAGTGCCTTGGAAATATATATTCTTTTCACTCACTTAAGACAAGGTTAGAAATTGAAAATGGGCATTTTTTTTTTTGAATTGTGGGGCTTCACATGTTATCTCGAACTTCTATAGTTTACTTTGGGGATTCCCATCTTGAAATGTTCAAAACAATTCCATCAATACCGAAGATGTTTGGTCTTTTCGATTTAGGTTTTATAATAAGAAAAAGGAAATTCTATGCTTTGAGAAAAACGAATCACTACAAATTATGATTTATAAAAATTAGTACATATGTGGGAAATAAAGGCTTTTCATCCGAATCCCTATTTTAATTTGGGGTTAATTTAATAATCAAACAAATAATTAAAATTAGACTTAAATTAATAGAGTTGAGATTGAAATGTACTAATAACTTAAAAATAAGTTAATGAGGGTTGAGCTGTTGTCAAGTTGATATTGTCGAGGTATGATAGTTTTGTTGTTTTTTCTATGATCAACAATTAAATTTAGAAATTTGATATTGGATTTGTGCTCAATCACTTATGATAAATCTACATTGATGCAAGACTATTTCATTTTATGCAGCTTTGTCTAGGACACCTTTTTGTCATATTATTTAGTCTCTCTCATGGATTTGTTCTCTATTGATGTGACCTTTTGCACTTCACTTTTGTCTTTGCTACTTGACACTAAATAAGGGGTTGAGCTTTCAACATTGTGGTGCTTCATACAAAGTAAAGGGGAGATTGTCAACTTCCTCATGGCATTCAAGCCCCTTCATTGATAAACACTATGCAAAGGTACACCAAGTAGACAGTGCAATGTCTAGGATTTAATTGTTGATAATGTTCTAGTGAAGATGCTTTTATTGAGATTCTCTAAATTCTTTTTTATTTTATTCCATGATAACTAATAACCTAGGATTATCTATAAATACAAGATCTTAGTCAATCAACTCAAGATACCTGGGACATGGGCAAATGAAGTAATGGTTAAACTCTTGAGAAGTTAGACTTGGGAACATGAATTTAAATTTTAAAACCGAGGAAGCTAAATTGTGACACATTCCAATATAAGGGGGATGGCCATGTATTCAACCTAATCCAAGAAGGCAAGGGACTAAGAGAAACAAATTGGTCCTAATTAAATGCACTATTTTAAATAATGAGTCTAGATTTCCAAATATTATTTAGCATAATCTAGATTTCATCCCAAATAAACTAGACTATATTCCATATAAAGTAGATCAATTCCTAATAAAATAGATCAAGATTATTTTTTCAAATAAATTGGGCTTAAATTAATTGTTTAAATATATAAAATGATCTTATAATTTAACTCTTTCCAAATAAATTGGACATTCAAATTTAATTGGACCAATCCAATTATTTCAAATAAAATGCACTCAAATTATGTGTATAAATATTAAAACCATTTGAATCTAGATTTACGATTCCAGATAAACTAGGTATATTCGAATTAAATTAGACTAATTCAATTATTTCAAATAAAAAGAACTTAAATTATTTGTATAAATAGAAAAACTTTTTGAATCTAAATTTATTAATTTCAAGTAAATTAAATATATTTGAAACAAAATGGTCTTAAAAGAATAATTTCAAATAATCTAGACTATATTTTGGATTGTATTCCAAACTATCTAGATTTATTTTCTTACACAATAGACATTCAAATTATATATGAAAATTATTTTACAATGAATTAACTCATTTCAAATAAACTAGACACATTCATAGCACACTAATATTGTCTAGAATATTGAGAGATCTATTAGGGTCCTCACCCATTATTCAATTTAGAAACAAATTTTTCAATAGAGAGTAAATAAAAGGCAAAAAGCCACCAAGGCTAAATATTTATATACCCAAAGGTTTACACTCATTATACAATTGAGAAATAAATTTTGCAATAGAGAATAAATAAAAGGCAAAAATCCACCAAGGCTAAATATTTATCTACCCCAAGGTTTACACCCATTATACATTAGGAGGCAAATTTTATAATAGAGAGTAAATAAAAGGCCAAGAGTCACCAAGAATAAAAAATTATCCTACTTAAGGCTTATAATATATAGCTACAAATTTGTGTTCACATTAAAATTCTCCTCCATGAGCACTATCACCTTAGGCTTTGAGGTGGTTGAAGTCAATTTCAACTAAAATGTGGAAAATTTGTGAAGCACAATCTAATTGAATGTAGAGTTTTTTCAAGGTTATCAATTGAAGTTTGTGGTAAAACCTTAGATGGATTTGAAAAATAATGTCCCATCTTCTTATGATATCATGAACAAACTTGGATTACAAATATAATAACCACTTAGTATCAAGCAAAAAATGTATTATGATATAGAAAAACTAACTCAATCAAATAGTTGTTATGTTGAACTTCAATTATTCTCTAAAAATTATATGCACCAAATAGTTATATTGAATTGGGAGCTAGGTTATTCTATTGAACTTCACTTATAATTCATAATTTGTATGCCCTAATGTGACCAATGTTGATTTTGATTGGGATCTAGGCTATTTGTGAAGCATGATCAAATTTATATCATTGTCTTTTCCAAACGATCAATGAAGTTTGTGACAAATCATTAGATGACCTAAAAAATCAATGTCACAAATAGATCATGAATCAAAACATCATACTTATTTTTTTCCAATCTTATGATATCACAAACAGTATTGAATTATAATAACATTATACTTAATTTGGCTCTGCAACTATCCCACCTCTTGTTTGAATTTGGTACTAGGCAGGAATGGATGGTGACAGTCCGGGAGGGGCGTGATCCAGTCCCCTCCCCTGACTATGGGGGACTCTGTTGCTAGCACGAGTTGTCAGGGGGATCACGTGTTTTCATCTTTAAAACATGATTCCAAGAAGTGGAAGGAAGCACTTGTGGGTGCCGCTAATGGCAGGGCCGATTGCTCATTTAGCCTGCCAGTTATCTCTGAGATTGAAGGAGCCAAGGCTCTCAAGCTTCCTGACTAGATGATTTTGAGAGTGGTGGCATCTATGGATAACACCCTAGTCAAAAATTCTTCGCCTTCAGACCCAATATTGACCTAGTTTGTTGTTGGATGGCGGCCAAATGGTCTCTCAAGAGGAGCACCTCTGCCAGCGCTATGGCAGGGGAATTGTTTTTGTTTAAGTTTACTTCTCAAGAAGACATGCTGTCGATCCTGGTGGGTGGCCCATGGCTGTATGGGAAGCATTCACTCTCGTTATGCAAATGGAAACCTTGCTTCGATCCCAAGGTAGATCTCAACTAGTTCGCTCATGTTTGGGTGTGCTTGCCCAGTCTCCCCTTGGAATTTTGGGATGAGGAAATTTTTGCCTAGATAGGTAATACCTTTGGGGACTATGTGACGGTGGATAAAGTCACTAAGGCCAAGGCGAGGGTTGTCTATGCTCAGTTCTGTGTCAATGTGGATGTCCTTAAAGTCCTTCCTACCTCTATTATTTTGGAATCCAAATATGGGAAGTGGACTCAGAGTATTCAGTATGAGAACTCTAGAGTCTTTTGTTAGAACTGCATGAAACTTGGTCATGTCTTCACCCAGTGCAGGGCCCCTAAGTGCCCCCACCTCCGAAGAAGATGCTGGTGGCATCGGATGAGACCCCAGAAGACTAACCCTTCAAAGATGACATCTTGAAAATAGTGGACTTGGCCCCTGCCTCCCTGAGAAGTCTGAGGAGGTTTCGGTGGAGGTCCCACAGTAGGACCCCTCTGTGATGCAAGCTCAGTCTTTGGCAGTTGTACTCCCAGAAGAAGCTGAACACTCAATAGTTGTCAATGAGGAGACCTAGAAGGTTGATGGACAAGAGTTAGGGAAAACCCTCAAACATTTGGAGGTTGAGGCCATTGCAGTTGGTAGGAGATAGGAGGGTTTGGAAGAGGGATAACTTGTTTTTGATTCCAATTCTTGGAAGTGCATTATCTCATAGCAGATCACAGTTAATGGAGTGAGTAGCCCTGGTGAGAAGACAGGCTTTTCCAAACTAGGGATGAGCTCCTTGGAGAAGAACTTCTCCCCATCCTCGAGAGCAAGTCCAAGCAGGGATGCCGAGGACTAGGAGGGTTGGTCTATTGTGAAGAAGGGAAAGGGAAGCAGTAGGAAAATAACTGATGTGGGGGAAGATAGCATCAGAGGTAGACATTCGCATATGAAGACCAGGTAGAGGGAGATGGAACAAGAAATTGCTAGGGGGAAGAAGACCACCTTGTTGGCCCCCCTAGAAGGATCAAGAAATGAAGATTATCTCATGGAACATAAGAGGGATCAATAGCCCTAAAAAATAGTTACTAGTTAGAAACTATATTTTTGACAATAAAATTAATATTCTCTTACTTTAGGAAATTAAAATGAGGGAGGAAAACTTCAAACTTGCTCTAAAGAATATTTGGCCAAATGGAAACTACGCAATCAGTGGGGCTCATGGTGCTTTGGGAAGTATTGCTACTTTATGGAATCATAATATTGTTGGGAATGTGATTTCCTATTCTAGGCATTATATCAAAGTTTCCTTCCAATGTCACTTTGACAGGTGGAACCTTATTAATGTCTATGCTCCTAATACCCGCAGCAGTAGGAAGGAGATCTGGGATAGCATGGCTGATAAAATTAAGAATGATAGAGGCACCAACTGGATGGTTGCGGGGGATCTCAACTCCCCCTCTATCCTTTGGAAAAAATGGGGGGACTTATGGACTACTCTAATAGTATGTTAGACCTAGTTGATTTCTTAGGGAATGCTAGTCTCATGGATATTGATCTGATGGGGCAAGCTTTTACTTGGTCCAATAGAAGACAAGGGAGTAATCTTATATAGGTAAAGCTTGATAGATTATTAATTTCTTCTTATGGGCCATTACGAATCTGGTGCATTTGTCGGCCCTTCCCTGGGTGGGCTCAGATCATAACCCTCTTTTGCTTAAATGGTTTGAAAGGTGTAGAAAAGGCCCCTTCCCCTTTAGATTTGAAATGATGTGGGCTCTTCATCCTGATTTTAGGGACTATCTTTCAGGGTGGTGGAATATCCCTGTCCAAGGACTGATGATGTTTAGATTGGCTCAGAAATTGGCTAATGTGAGGAACAAGGTTAAAGGATGGAACAAGTATACTTTTGGTAATGTCTTGAACATGAAGAAAAATATCATGGAGCAAATTAAGGAGGTGCAAAGAAAAATGGAGTAGGGGGACAGGTCAGAAGATCTGCAACCCCTTGAAAATAACCTATCTAAGGATTGGGCACATACACTTAAAGAAGAGGAGGTCTATTAGAAGTAGAAGTCTAGGGTCCAATGGCTGAGGGAAGGGGACATGAACACTTCTTTCTTCCATCAGTCCACTCTAAGGCATAGGAAGAGAAATATGATCAGGATGCTTAGAGATGAGCATGGGAGGGATCTTGAAGATGATGGGGAGAGCGAGGGTTTAGCATCTAATCACTTTGAATCTCTATTAGCTGACCAACATACCAGTGTCCCTGTTGAGGACATTGATTCCCTATTAGAGGTCATTCCAACCATTCTTTCAGAGGATGATAACTGCTCATTGATTAAACCCATCTCGGTGGAGGAGGTTAAAGCTACTATTTTTTTCCATCGGTGCCTTCAAAGCCCTAGGCCCAGATGGTTTCCCCTCGGCCTTCTTCCAAACCTTCTGGGAGATAGTTGGGAATGATGTCTTTAATGCAGCCAAGGACTTCTTTAGGACGGGTAGACTCTTGTGGCAGTTGAACAACACCTTTATTGCCTTAATTCCAAAGAAGATTGATGCTAGGCTTATGACAAACTTCATGTCTATTAGTCTCTACAATACTATGTACAAAGTCTTCACCAAAATTCTGGTCTTCATGCTACAACCCCTCCTGGATAAACTCATTGCTCTGAACCAAAAGAGTTTTGTTTCGGGGAGACAAATACTGGATACAGCTATCACTACCCATGAAATTATCCATTCCATCCATAAGAGCAACACGCTAAGTATGATCTTTAAATTGGATATCTCCAAAGCCTATGATAGGGTGAATTGGTATTTTTTTTATGGTCCTCAAGAAATTTGGCTTCAAAGAGAAGATTGTCAATATCATTAAAGAGTGTATTTCTACGGTGCACTTCTCAGTGCTGGTCAATGGTTCTCCCTTGGATTCTTTCCCTTTGGGAGGGGCCTCAGGCAAGGTGACCCTCTTTCACCCTATCTTTTTATATTTCTTGCTAAAGTGCTAGGTAGGAATGCTTGTAACTTGTTAATGCAGGGGACTCTCTAGGGTATCAAACCTGCCTCTACTGCTCAGACTACAGTCATACAATAGTTCATGGATGACACTATTTTGTTCGGGATAGCCTCTATTGTGGAAGCTAGAAGATGGAAGGAGCTCCTCAAAACCTATGAGAGGGTCTCAGGTTAGAGTATCAACTTTGAGAAAAGTCATATCTATTTTCTGAACACCTAGGAGGATTTGCAACAAAAAATCACTAGAGTCCTAGGCTATTCAAGAGAAAGGTTCCCAGCCACATACTTAGGCCTCCTCCTTACCATGACTAAAGTCTTTGCAGAATTCTGGAAAGGGTTGTTGGAGAGAATGCAGAGGAAATTGGCCAGATGGAAAGGGGCTCTCCTGAGCTAGGCAGGGAAGTTCCAACTCCTCAAAGCCTCCCTTTAGGGGATGCCTAACTACTCACTAAGTCTCTTCAAGATTCCTAAGTTTGTGGCAAAAAAGATTGAACAAATCCAAAAGAAATTCCTCTGGTATGATGTAGAAGAGAAACAGAGAATTGCTCTTGTTGGATGGGAAAAGGTTTGCACCCCTAGATATTAGGGGGGTCTAGGGCTAAGAAGAATTCATCTTATGAATCATGCCCTCTTGTCCAAAGTGGGAAGGAACCTTATTTAAGGTAATATTGACTGGGGGGACATCATGGTGGCCAAGTATCTCAATGGGGATCAATGCAGGAGATTACTCTCGGAGGCTGGTCTCCCCAAAGGCTTGGTCATTTGGAATGGGATCCTCAAGACCTGTGGCCTTCTTCGCTAAGAAATTAGGTGGAAGATAGGAGACGGCATGGAAGTTAACTTCTGGAAGAATAGATGGCTCAAGGACAAACCCTTCTTAGAGTTGGAGTATGACAGAATCGTGGATAGGGCCTACAGGGTCTTTGGATCTAAGGTGGTTGATTACATAAGGACTAACAAGGGTCTAGATGTTGGATGGTTTTTTTTGTTGGCATCCCTAAGTGTGATGAGGATAGGGTGTTATCCCTTCAGCTCCAAAGGGAATTGAAGGACTATAGACTCTCTCTCTTCCCTAAGAGAGATAGGATGATCTGGGACAAGGACAACAAAGGTTTGTTTACTATCAAAAGTGCCTATGGTTTGCTGTTAGACCCATGTGAGAATTGATTATGGGGGAAAGTCTGGATGCCCAAACTTTTACCAAAAGTTAATTTCTTCTAGTGGATCCTGGATCCTGATGCACAATAGAATTTTGACCCTTGACAATCTGAGAAAGAGGGGTTTCCAAATGCCGAGTAGATGCATTCTTTGTGGTTCGGAGGAAGAGACGACTGACCATCTCTTTCTTCACTATAGCTTTGCTTGGGAGGTGGGGGTTTAACCCTTCAAAAACTTAATATGAGTTGGTCCTTGAACAATAACTTAGAAGCCTTGGCCTAGTATTGGAGGCCCCCCTTTAGACTAGTGCTATTAGTTTTCAAGGAGATTCGGTCTCAAATTCCTCCCCATTTAACATGGAACCTATGGAAAGAACACAATAATAGAGTTTTTAGGGAGAAGTACAGAACACCTATGGAAGTTTTCTTGTGTTTCTCCAAACTGCTTGTGGAGAATATCAACTCTTGCAAGTTTAAAGCTACGGATAGTACCCCAGGAGGGGAAGAACAAAGTCTTTTAAAACAATGGAACATCAGCCCCAATTCTTGTCGGGTTGACAATTCTAAAATGATTGCTAGGGCCAAGCCTTACCGAAGCAAGGGTGGTTCAAGATCAATTTTGATGGAGCTACTAAGGGGAACTTGGGGGTGGCCAGCGGAGGAGGAATTATTAGAATGGACATGGGAACCTTTGTGGTTGCTTTTTCAGGTGGCATTGGTCTAAAGAGCAACAATGAGGTGGAAGTGTTTGCTATGCTATGGGGTATTAAGCTGTCCATTTCCTTGAACATCAGACTTCTTCATGTGGAAGGAGATTCTTAGCTTGTGGTGAATGTCACCCTGGGTTCAACCCAGATCTAGTGGAACTTAGCAGACATCATGGGAGATATCAAATTGCTCCTCAACGAAATGGATGATTTCAAGATTTTGCACATATATAGGGAAGGGAATATTATTGCTGACGCCCTGTCCAATGTAGGCAGTGGCAGAGAAGGATGACATTGCTGGAGGAGTATGTCTAGTCTGCCTAACGAGATTCATACTCTCATTTTGAAGGATGGTGATAGCTAAAGGAATTAGGTGGCTTGGGGCTATTGTCATTCTCTAATGTTGGCTGGAGGGTGGTGGGAATGGAGTTTCTTTTTTTAGCTAGTCGAGAGAGGGTTGTGGTCTGGTTTTCAGAAATGGTGGGTCCAACCTTTTGAATTTTCAAAATTGCATGAGCAGGAATAAAGGTGCCTAGAATTGGTTGCGGTCTAGCCTGCTAACTAGGATGCCTAGGTGGATTGATATAAGGTTCGACGTGGATTGTAGGAATAGAGGAGAAGATCTTTTAACCTTTCAAAATTGTAGAGGCGGGAATAGAGGTGTCTTGGACTGGCTGTGGTCTAGTCAGCTAACTAGAGCTCCTATGTGCTATGGGATAGAGGCACACATTGAATGCTGGACTGCCACCTCCCCCCTTGTCGATAGGTTGATGGCTAGGATGACAAGTTGGCAAATCATAAGATATATAGACATCGAGACTGGTGGTTATCCGAGAGTTAGATATAGCAAGATGAAAAGGACGTCGTGTGGGCCTTTGGTAGGGCTACGAAGGGCTGATGGGACAGTTTTTTAGATAGGTAATTATATTTGGTTAATGCCCGCGGCTGGTGACGTCTACTATCATACGAGGTGGCAGCTGAGTTCTCTCCCCAAGGAGATGTTTTTGAGTGGCAAGGATGTGGCGTATCACCTCATTAATTACACTGTAATTATTATTTCCTTGTCATGGCTTTTCCATTTTAATAGGCTACTTGTTATTTTCAACACTACCTATTTTAATTCTAGTTGCCTTAACAATTCCAAACTTAGCTGCCTCTGTAAGTTTCAAATTGTCACGATGGGTAGAGATATTGTCAAGATTGAACCCAATTCAGTGGAGGAATTCAAACATGACCCTATTGTGTGACATATCATTCAAGAATGGGAGGTGTTTTCCTTCTTGGAAGGAATGGCTGGTCATGATGAGAACTTATCGCACCAGTTTGCGGAGAATTGGGACAATGAAATCGGAGAAGTCAGGATTGGTGGCATTGGTTTCTAGGTGTCTAAGGAGGTGATTGGGAAGGCTACGAGGCTTCCTATTAGAGGGAAGAAACATTCGAGACACAACAGGGTGCCCGAACCTGAACATATGGCTCTCTTTTTTAGAGAGGGGGAGGCGACCGTTAAGCTGCATGGTGGGTTTGAGAGAGAAAAGTTGCCAGAGCCATGGGGCCATATCTGCTTAATGATTATGAAGTTCTTCATGCTGGAAGGGAGATTCAAGGTTTTTTACCACTACCACTTTGCTCTCCTTAACCAGTTTAGAAATAAAATGGAAATCAGTTTTCCTTTTTTTTCTGCTTTCTTCCCTGGATAACTCTATCAAGTCGGTTAGAGAGCTTAGGGCTAAAAATGCTGGCCACTCACTTGTTCCCATTCATCAAGGCCTCATTCTGAGACTGTACCAGTTCCACCTTGCCCTGTGCCCCTCGAAGCAAATTAAGGTTAACCTGCTTGAGGACCCCTAGTTGAATGTGTCTCCTGGTTCTAAAGGCAAGTGAAGATGTGTATGGGGACCCCTAAGATTTCCCTTAAAACCCCTAAGGGTGACCCCCGTACTATGGATGATATCCCTATTGGAACCCCTGCCACTTCTAAAAAGAAGTCCCAGAAGAGTGCTAGCTCGGTGCCATGGAAGAAGTCGGTCAAAAGAGATAGATTGGATTTGGAGGATGTTGAGACTACTCTGGTGAAGAAAGATAAGGAGGGTAAGGATGCTGTGACTACAGATGAGCCTATGAAAATTGTTGAGCTAGACCTTGGGCACAATTTTGTTGGTGGTGGGGAAGGTGTGGAGGCTGCTAACTTGAGGGTTCATTGGTCTATCCGCATTGATAGCAAACCTTCTACAAAACCCTAGGGGGTGGAGATCTCTAATGGCTTAGAGTTTATTGAGGAAACAATGGAGGAGGGAGGGGATGAAACCCCCACTGAGTCTGTACATGAGGTTGAAGGAGCGAGTCACTTCACCTCCATGAACAAGTCCAATTCTGAGGGCTTGGGTAAAGCTGATAGGGTTACCGTTGGACAAGACAACAAAGAGAATTGCTCGCTGTGTGTTAAGAATGTTGAGGATCTGAGATGCCTCTAGAAGAAGATGGAGAGAATGCAGAAGTGCAAGATTATGGCCAAATTTGCTGCTAAGGCCCTACATTGGGCGGTGTCTATCTTCGAGGCTATCAAGGACTTGGATGACAAGGTCAAATAGGTGGGGCTCGATAGCTTGGGAGACTACAAAGACATGGTCAATTTCCTGGCCAAGATTGGGACGACTGACAGTCCTTAGTTTCTGGTTGTTTTTGTTGTTTCTGATTAGGTTATTTTTGTCTGCTATTCATGCACTCTTAATGTACTGTTCCTAGCTTGTTAATGGCCTGTAGCCCGGGGGGCTATTTTGTATAGGGTTTTGGATCCTCTTTTCCATTTGAACTAATAAAAAATAGTGCTGAATTATAAAAATATTAATCACTAATTATCAATAAAAAATGATACAATAAAAATAGTTAAATACAATTATTATAATTTTAAACTTTTAGTATTCTTCACTTTTATTTTAAAAACATAGAATAAATGAAAAAATTCTCCAAAATATATATTTTTGAAATCATATCTTTTACATAAACATATTTATTGTGCAAAAAATTTACAAATAATGACATATTTTATTTGAAATCATATCTTCTACATAAAAATATTTCTTCTAAAATTTTTTTCCAACTAACTCGATATTTTATCTATAAAGGTTTTCCAAATAATAGTTAACATCTTACCTATTTCTTCTACTTGTTCCTAAGAATGCAATGACTATAGGAAACATAAATAACCATTCTTTTTGCTAGTTAGGTTTTTCATTGCTAGCATATGCTAGCAATATAATTCAACAAATACTTAAGTCTATATATTGCAAAGGAAGGTGAGGACAACAATCAATCAACACTATGATTTTAGAAGACTACTTGAGTGCAAAAGATCCTTGACATATAGTGTCCCTTAATATGTTGAAATTTCTAGAAAGATAGATAGAAATATTTGATGCTAGATAAACATAAAATTATAAAGTGTGATGTTCATTTCTTGAAGCAATCATTACAAATAGTTATCTTTGATTAAGTAAGAGATGTCGACATAGGTGAAATATTGTAAAGAAAATCTTAAAATTTCTTCTACATGCTCTCAAAATAGTAACACATATCCTTTATAATGAAATTTTCCTGCTTCTTCAATGAAAATTTTCTCTTTTTAGAATAATAAATAAAAAATCATCTAAACCCAAAGCCAAAAGTTTTTTTGATATTTTTATCAAGGTAAACTCTATTGAATAGTCTACAATATGTCCAACATAGTAATTGTTATTTTTTTAAAGAAAACATAGTAATTGTTTTTTTTAAAGATGAATACATAACTTTTTTTTCCAATTTGTTTTAGTAAATACATGTTGGGTAGAATGATAAAATATCATGTAAGATTAAATAAGAAATCATAGTGAAAATTGAATCCTCTTCTAATCTAGTTTGTATATATGCATGTTTCTATATATATTTAAAAAAATATTATACAACATTCATTAACTTAGTTTTAACAATAATGAAAATTACTTTCTCAATAAAATTAACAAAAATTATGGTGAAAATAATAGTAATTATAAACTCATTAAAAAACTATTTATGTGTGATAAAACTAGTTTAAATTTATTATGGCACTCAAAGAATTTTTAGGTATTATCGTGGCAATATAATATTAAACCTAACATCAATTTAAGTAAAATTATTATGAAAGCCAACACTAATAAATAAATAAAATATTAAAATGATACTTGGGAACATTTGACAAACATAGATCGAGCATGAATTAATAATAATACTATTTTTTTGATATAGATAAGTAGGGAAAATGGGTCCTAGTCCCATACAAGTAAAAGATTAACAGTCCAATAAGTCTAACATACTAACAACCATAAGAGACCCTGATAATAACCCTAACAGATCAAGGAATCCATCCCATACAAGAAATGGATTAACAGTCCAAAAAGTCCAACGTACCAACAACCATAAAAACCCTGATAATAACCATATTAGGCCAAGGAAAGAACCAACAAAAGCACAACTAAAGAACAACCAAAACACAAAACCTAACCATAACACCAAAAAACATACCACAAAAAGAAGATCAATTCTGGTTGTATTAATAAGATTTTCTTAGTCCTTTCTCATATTCATTAAAGTGTCCTCCCAGGTACTAGTTTCCATCTACTGCTATTGTCTGTGCTTCTTAGAAGTGCCCTGCAAATTGTCTTGCTAGTTCTTCCACTTGTTTAGGTTGGACTGAATAGCCATAAGACCCAAAACAATTTTTCATCACATCCTTAGTAAACAGAGCTAACTCATTCATACCTTTCTCAAGCTTGGTCACCCTGTTCTGGTACATAAGCATCATGTCGTACATGTTTGTCCAACTCTCTTTGCAAGTATTACAACTCATTCTTTTATTATAGATCCTCTCCAAGTCTTCAATTCTCCTAATAAGATCATTATTAGAATTGAGACCCATTTCCCCAACACCTCCTTTAGCTTTATTCAGTTCCTTTTTGAAGAATCCCACATCATCTCCCACATCTTCAAAGTCATCCCCAACATGAGAAGTGAATCCAGTCTCAATAGTCACCTTCTAGGTATGATGAATATCTTCTTCAACATCAACATTATCATCAAACTATATATCTTCCATATCTTGTACCATAGTGATATCTTCCTCATTCTCTTTAGTTCCTTCCACATCCTAAAACTCTTCCACACTCCATCCCCACATTCCATCTCCTCCATAGAGTTAGACCCTTCTTTATCTTCAACCTCATCAGCATTGTCAATAGTTTCAGGCACAGAGTCAGAATCCTCAATGACAATCTCCTTTCTCTTATTACCTTTCTCTTTTCTTTGTTTAGCTTTTTGGGCCTTAGCTAAATGGGCTGACCTTCTTCCAATCCTAGAAACATCTGTATAAATATCTTCCATAGTGTCCTTCAGATTAATTTCTTCAAAAACTACATTCAAATTAACCTTGAATGAAGTCGATTTAATTTTAATTTTTTTTCCCTTCTTCACACCAGCAGAACCCACACTACCAGTTGTTTCTTTTAGGGACAAGAGAATTTTTTGAGGGGAATCTACCACATCTCTGCTAGCAACAACTTTCACAATTTTAATCATTGGAGTGGGGGAAAGAGTGTTCTTGTCTTCGAGCATAGCTTCATTGCTAATTTTGACATCCTTTCCTTAATACTTGTGGGAAGGTTTTTTACCCTTATCAGTTAGGGTATTATCATCCTTATCACTAGTCATTTCAATTTTTCATTTAGAATCAGGGGAGATCTTGAGTTCCTTAGGTTGTACAACCCTACTCTTACCCTTCCCAAAGGAACTAGGGTTACAGTTCTTAGTAGTATCCATAGTACAATTTATATTGGGGTGAAGAAGAACATTGAACTGGTAAAGCACAAGCATCAAATCCTGATGCAGTGGTGGATTTGCCCCCTTTTTCATACAATTTTTAAGAGATGAAAGACGGAAAAAAAAAAACTTATAAAATTCCCATGCCTGAGGTGATCTAGAAGGGGAAAGTGATAGCCCCCTTTCTTAATCTTGTTGCCTTAGCTATCAGGTCCTCGGTCACTGTGAAAGAGATGCCCGATTCAATAGTTACCTCCCTTTTCTCCAGGTATTCACAAATTGCTCGCTAACCTTCACACCATATCCTCTCATAGACTATATATATGTTGCAATACCCCCTTCCTCAAAGATGCTCCATAATTGGGCATTCTTTTTAAGTGAAACATGCGATATAGGCTCAACCCTAAGCAATTGTCCACCCATTCTCATAGAACCCAAAAATAAATGCATCATAAATAAATTTATGACACAAAAATAAATGCATCATAAATTTAAGTATAGATGCATATTGATCATGGATTTAGTTTAGCCAACACACTAGAAACCCATTGTAGACCAACTTAATAGAAATACATTAATTATTACAATCAATAGTCAATTATTATTTCCATCAATAAAATTCGTAATCACCCCTATTAACTTGTTGAGTTTGTTATCAAATATTTTTACAAAAAATATTTTTCATATATATTATTCTTTTCTCCATTTTTTAAGATTTTTCTTTTTGAGCATGATCAACACTTAATGTGTCACTTCTTTGTCATTTGGAAGGTGCATCCCCTAAAATTTTAATAAAGTGAGCAATAAATATTATAAGAATTGAATAGTGAAAGACATTTAAAATGCTGGGAAAACACGTAGGAAATATTTGAAAAGTAGCATGATTAAGTGTATATAACATTTGTTTACCTATTATGTGAAAATAAATTTGGATAGTCATTTCCTCTAATTTATTGTCTACATCATGTTCTCTAAATTTCTCATTTCCTAAAAATAATAAATAGCGGTTAGAAAGGATATATTAAGAGAAAAGATTATTGAAAATACATAATTTAATGTAGTATGGACTAAAGGAATTGAAGAGAAAGAGAGCTAATAATATATAATTTCATTACATTAAATTTATAGGAGAACTTCATTCCCCGCTTGCATCTCCTATCCAATTTATGTTAGTTCATGGTAGGATACCTCCTACATATCTAAAGGTCAAAATTTCATATAAGATGAGCTTGTAACAATCGTAACAAGTAAGAAGAGAATATCACCAAGGTGATACACCACATAACATTAATTTCTATTATATAATTTTGAGTTATTTTCTATTATATAATTTTGAGTTATTGTAGACAATTTTTTTTTAGATATTTTAATGATTATAAATTAAAAATCACATATTCTATATTAATATAAACCTCTTTTTTGATGTTTTTGTTTTTCTATAAATGAAATTGTTCTACATTGAGTCTATCACTCACTTGACACATTTTCTATAATTTTTTTTATGTTGAGTAATATAATTTGTTATAATTCAAAAAATTCTAACAAGTTCAAATGTGGTCAAAAAAGAGTAACGAACTAAAAAATTAAAAAATAATATATTTAATTTTTTATAGAAATTATTTAATAGTTCCATCAAAAAATTACTTTGGACCATAATTTCATGTACTATATGGTTAGAATTTTAATCTCCAAATTTCAAATGCATTAAAAAAATAACAATGGTGAACAAGGTGTTAATGTGAACGTGTTCTTTACTATACTAGTTTCCTTTTGTGCACTATCCACACCTAGTTAGTTAAGTTTACTTAGGATATTTGTACTTTTCTAGTTTAGTGAAGATGTACTACACATATGACTACATTTCATGTTATCACATATTAGTTGTAAATTTGCATTTTTAAGTGGCATATCCTATATATACCCACCTTTTTCTCTCATATGAGTAACTCTCTCTTTTATGCACATTGTGTACTTTGTGTAGAATATTGTTATTTTGTCATTTTGATCTCCTTGTCTTTCTATGATTAGATCTTAAGCATCTTGATCATTGGGATAGCTACTTCCATAGCTAATTCTAGTACAGTATCAAAGAAGGAGATTGTTTAGAGTTAGTCCATCTTTGGAAGATTTATGATTGCGTTTTTGTCTTTCTTGAAACTAAGTATGCTCTTCTCTTGCATTCTAAGAGGATTTGGAGAATAAAAAAGGAAACTAGTTTTTGGGGGGTTCCTGGTGCAGGAGCACCTTCATAAATTGATGATTCATAGACTAATTTTTGGAGTTTGATTAAATTTTAATGGTTCAAAATTGTAATAAGGTTATTTGAGTCATCTTTCATGTGTTAAGGTCCTAGGAGGGGTTTAATGTTTAAGTCTTATGTCCATTTTTGACAAGTTGTCATACAAAATGTAAAATTTCAAAAGATGTAAAATGAGGGAAGGTGAAGAGTCATTTGGCTCTTAGTTCGTTCCAAAGAAGTTAGGAACTGAAGAGTCAAGTTGGAATGCCTTTAAAAGGCCTTGTAACCATTAGGAATTCGAAGGTGATTGAAGATTGAGAATGGAATGTTAAAAGACATTGTTTTCTGTATTCCTCTTCAGAAATTTGCTGTTTTCTTGCATGGTACGGCCTGACTTCAAATGAAAGTTCTTTCAATCACCTTCCACTTGAAGTTTGTCTCATGCATTTTGATTGTATTTTGAATTAGTTGTTGTGATTTTTTAGGAAACTATCAAAAACCCTAATTAGGGTAAACAGTGGCATGTAAATCTTGTGTTTCTCCCGGTTTATCCATTGCATGTTATTAATCCTTGGTGGAAAATGATTGTGGTAGTATTTGCCTTCATATTCTTGAGGTCTCCGACCAAATGACTAAGGTTGATGTGGGGAAAATCAAAGTTTTATGACTGCATTTCTGTATACAGTCAGAAAACAGGACAATCAAGAAAGTAAGCCTTGGGATTTGTATACATATCATTGCAAAAATGGATTTTTAGTGTTGTTAATAGCTTGGGAAGGTTAAATAGATCATATTCCAAAGGTTGGTTGAGAGAGTTTAGGGTTGGAGACTTCAAAACCAATAAGCCTTGTGGAAGGTCAAGCCTACTAGGCCTAAGTAGTACGTTGATAGTCCTGATTTGGGACATATTTTTCAAACCAATATTGAATTTTGGATATGTTTTAAGACCCTTTAAAGGGTATCTAAAATGTCAATCACAGTTTTGAGATGAGGTTTATGATGGAAGTTAAGTTTGACAGTTGCTTGAAGGAGTGCTACTAGGGATGTGGACAGTCAATGAAGGAATGGCAAATGCATGATGGGACAGTCCTTGATGATTGTTTGTTTGATTGAGTTAAGGTTCCTAGAGGTTAAGAAAGACAACTAAGATCTTGTTTGGGTCAGAGTAATTGGAAATCCAAAAAAATGCTTGAGTAGAGGCCATTGTATGGTGAAGTTCTCTTGTGAACTTGTAAGTATCAAATGGATTGAAACCCATTGTTGAGCAATATGCTAGTATGAAGTTGAGTTTATCCTTTTCCTCTGCATCAGTTCCTATTTGGGGCTTTATCTTGTAAGTTATTTTTTCATGATTAATGAAGTAGAATGGAGCTCACTACTAGATTTAGAGCTTTCAAAAAGTTTATTTCAGATTTTGTTGAATCTGAATTAGACATTGGAGGCTAGATCTATAGAGCTTTTAGTTTTGGGAGGTGTCTATGATATTTTGCAAGTAGCTTTTTTGGAGTAGTTTGAATCAAATTTGACCTCCTTATTACATTCAGAAGGCCTAAAAACCTATAAATTAACATAAAATTTATCAATTTTGGAGCAGCTGGTAGAAAAGGCAAGTTTTTTTCCTAGGAAAGTTGTATAGCCTCCCTATATAGCAATTTATAGTTAAAAAATCATATGAATTTGATTTTCTTTTTAATTTTTTATTTAAAAAGAATTAAAAAGTGGGCACTTGTATTATGTAGCCTTGTGCATAAGAATTTTTTTGGTGGGGGGGACCCCTTGTACCTTGCCATGATAGGGTATGACCCTACCATGTGTAGGGTTCATTGGGGGATGATCCCATAGTCCCTACCTCACATTAAGGGGGTAGAGGGAGCCTTTGGGCCTTGTTGTAAACATATGGGGTTGGTAGGTGCCTTGGGCCCTACCCCAAATATTTAAAAAAAAAACAAAAAAACTATTCTATACCTAGCACAATACCACCCAACCTTTGCTCAACTTGTGCACCACCATTCAGTTCTTCACCCTTGTACTACTTAATCAACCCTTCCACCACGACTCGACCACCCAAGAACTATTGAACCACCACCTCCACCAATGGTTCCATCCATAAGTTGCCCTCTAGCCACCAGGTCACCACCATGGGGACAAACCCCTCTTCATTTGATTTTTCAAAATTAGAGTTCCACTTTGACAGAGATTTTATCCTTCATTTGTTGCTCTTTTTGGAGAAATATTTTGAAATAAGGAAAAATATCATGCACTCCATGATGGTGTATACAAATTTTAGTTTCAATTCTTAGTTTGATCAAAATTTTAGTTTTCATAGTGACCTTATTGTGGAGTTCTCATTTGGAAACTTTGAAGGGCCATATCTTGTGCATATGGACTCCTTTTGGGGCCCAATTTTTTTAAAAACTTGGATATTTTTTTTATATACTTCACAATGGTTTCTCCATTTATTCTCATTTTGTAAACTAATTATATTTTCAACATGTGTTCTCTTTTAGAAATTATAAGAATCTATTGAATGCAATATTTGATTTATAAACACATTGAAATAAAGTCTCACACATTGTATTTGTATTTTGAGGATCTTGCACATCATACTGTGCCATTGTTCTACTCACACTATTTTATACAGTGCCATGGAGGGTTTGTTGTGTGCACCTTGTATTTGTAATCACAACCTCATCTAAATTCATGCAAGTGTGTCTTGTTTTTGCACACCCTTTATATAGTGCCATAGGATGTTTGTTGTATGCATCTTGTATTTGCAATCAAATCCTTCTTAGTGTTAGTCCTTCCATCACATGTTCATGTACTTGCTATTTTTTCTCTCTTTTGGAGAGGAGTTTTCTCCCACTGGGTTTTTCTCCTTTTTCTCCTCTTTATGAGAGATTCTTGTTGTTCATGGGTACCTAACATGGCCTTGTAGCCAAGACCCATTCTTGCATTAGTTGCATGGTTTTCATTTCTCCCTAAGTTGTACTTATGGGGGGTGTTGGTGTAATTAAATATTTAATTACACTTTAATAAGTTTACTTATGGCTTATTTTTAGTCTTAGGTTTTTTATTAAGTCATATTAGGGTTTTATTTAACTTGTAGATATAAAAGCAAGTTGTCACATGTAATATTGAATCCATTTCATTAAATCATCCTTATTGTACAAATTATTTCTCTTTGCTTTTTTCTCTTGTGGAAGGTAAATCTTAGGTTTTGCAGGTGATCTTTGTGGCTTGAGTTAATTATCAACTTCAACAATCCTCATCTACCTTCATGTGTGTGCCTTGTTTTTACACCCCTTATTTCAATTAGAGGTGCTTCATAGTGAACCTTTTGATGCTATTTCTTCACCTTCTTGTACTAGTTTTAGTAGAGCTACCATATTTCTCCATTATCAATATTATGGGGGTTATAATACTATTTGTACTTAGACTAATGCTTTGTTGGTTTTATTTTGGTGTGAGCTATGTATCTAGTTTTTGTTCGTATGTATTGGGTAGATGCAATGGCTAGATACCCATGCATTTCAGTGAGATGAAACATATCATATAGACACTCATGCATACTTATTTATGGAGGCTACCTTATATCTTCTTTAATTGATCAAGATTCTTGATATTATCGGTACCTTTTGGTGTGCCATCTACATTAACTATTAGATTGTTACTTTGTTGCCATATGTGCATTGTTCAAGTAGTGTTGTTATCCCTCATGCAAATTTGTGCCTCTTTGATTTTGATCATCGTATTTCATTGGATGCTCTTTGGTTCCAATAGCATGGTAATTATTTTTTGATAGTTGTTTACAACTTCATGTTTCAATGGAGTTCTTCATATTCCTAATCTTTTAGGGATATTTTTTTTCTTTTTGAGAGGCTTTTAGTCCTTATTATCTTTTCTCTCTTTTAGGAAGGGATTTTCCCTATGGGTTTTATCCTTTTCTCTTCTTGTGATAATTTTTTTGTACTTGGGATGAAGGAATTTGTCCTTGGGGGTCATCTTGAGTCCTCCTTCCTTCATTGTTTACAATGTAAATGGGTACTTGATTAGGCCTAGTTACTAGGATCTATCTTTGAGTCTTTTTTCTTTCCTCTCTAAGTTGCAGTTAAGGGGGGTGTTGGTGTTGTTGGCACCTACCCCAATGGTAAAAAATATTCTAAGTCTTGTGTCATCTTTGTGTCAAAAATGTGTCATCTTGTGTCATCTTTATTGTATGATTTCCTGCCAGACCCTATTGATCCCTGACCCCAAACCCTAAACCCTAAAGAATTTTGAATCTTTTCATATATTTAGTTTTTTTGGGGTTTCCTAGATCCTTTTGGGTTTTTTCTAGGTTTTATTGGATCTTTGTGGGCTTTTCTAGGTTTTTTTGACACTAAACTCTTATTGTACTCACCATTGAAAGCTAATCAAAGAATTATTAAATGGGCATCCTTGGTCTTTATATGCTTTGAATTCTCATTATTTTCTAATGAGTCTAAACTTCAAAAAATTAGAAGTGTGAAGGTTTTTAGTTCAATTTCCAAGGCCGGGGTGAAATTTGAGGTTTTTAAACTTTCTCATCTCGGCATGCCATTCCTTCAAAGTCCCATTTCCCTCCATTTCAAGATTTCATAATTTCTCATCTCGGCATCCCAACATACCATTCCTTCAAAGTTCCCTTTTCCTTCCATTTCATGATCTCAGACTTTCTCATCCCAACATCTCAACATGCCATTCCTTCAAAGTCCCCATTTCCCTCCATTTTGGGCTTTCAAGCTTTCCCATCCTGACATTCCATTTTAGAGTTTCCCTTCTTGACATGCCTTTCCTTCCAAGCCTCCTTTTCCCATTTCCTCTAAGTCCCTTTTCCCCATTTCCCTTCGTTTTGGAATTTTGGACTTTCTCATCCCAACATGCCATTTCAGAGTTTCCCTTCTTGGTATGAATTCCTTCAAAGCACCATTTCCCCATTTTCCTCGAAGTCCCCTTGTCTCCATTTCCCTCCATTTTAGGATTTAAAGCTTTCTCATCCTGGCATCCCAGCATGCCATTCCTTCAAAGTCCCCTTTTCCCATTTCCCTCCATTTCAAGATTTCAGATTTTCTCATCTCAACATCCCGACATGCCATTCCTTTAAAGTCTCCTTTTCCCTCTATTGCAGAATTTTAGACTTTTCGATACCAACATGCCATTTTAGGATTTCAAGATATTTTTTGTCTTCTTCCCCCCTTTAGCATGCAAAGTCTTAGAAACTCCATCGTTTAGACAAAAAATCATACCTACTTTCCTGCATGATCTAGGATGCCATTAATGGGCTCAAATGGATGCATTTAGACAAAGGAAGACTTTAAAACACCTCTTGGTACTTGTGGAGCCCTCACAGACATGAATTGTGTACAAAGTCATATGTTTGCTAATGTAAAGGGGCATGGTTTCAAGTGCACAACCATGTGAAGGTGATGCAACATGCATGGATGACCTACAAATTCATTGACCACTCTTGTATTCTTTCCAAAACAAAAAGACTAAATGTAATGCTAGCTAAATATACATGTTTGTAAGATATAAAAGGGGTTGGTCATGGAACTAAAATTTGACTGTAATTGCCTCAAGCAAGTTCTAGGGTATCAAATGATGAATGTCCAACTCTGCAAATGATGAAGCATGTTTCTAAATTGGAGGAAAGGGTAGTCTATTAAGTTTTTGTCTATAAATTTTTGTCTCCATGATAGGCTTTAAACCTAGTTGCTATCTCTCACTTGACACATTTTTGGCATGATTGTAACAAGATTTGTTTAATGTATGATAGGCATTCTAAAGAATTACAAAATCTTTGTAATGGTCTTCTTTTGTTGCATTTGATGTACTATTAATCTATAATGGATAAAGTTAAGTATGTTCATTTGCAATTTTCCTTATCTTTTGTGGTTGTGCATATACAATATTTGTTCTATTGTTGATTTGTAGACATGTTCTCATCCTCTTTGCAAGCTGAGGCTTTGTTACCCAATGAAGTAGGCACCAGTCTAATTGGTGAAGGGATAAACATCATTTATTATAACGATCTCTCTTGTTAGTTGTAGGAGTAGTTTATGTTCCAGCATACCTAGGTGATTCAATATTGTAAACTATGTCATATCTTGTGTTGTCCCAAAACTATAATATTATTGTCCAAAGGATCTTGTTGGTATGTTCTCCCTCTTACCCATGTCTATGAAATGTTAAGTGGATTCATTTGCTAGGGAATAATACAATTGTTATCTTTTGATGCATAGTAAGAGTGAGTTATTCTACCTATTGGAGGTCTTCTAGGTATATATGTAGTAAATGCTGACATGAACTTAGTGATAAATCTTGGGGTTCATAGAATTTTGGGTATGGATGCTAAAGGGCCTTGAGTCTAAATTATTTATTTCTCTTTAATTGTCCTATTGTTGAGACCTTAGGGAACACCCCCTTGGCCTTGAAAAGATTAAAGAAGAAGAAGGAATTACCTAGCCTTATCAAATTAGTCCATTGTTGTCCCTACCTAATCATAACTTGAAGGTCTTTTTCTCTGAGTTTGACACCCCTAGCACTTAGAAACAACCTAGATTTAGGGATTTGGGAATCTACAACTTTGAGCACCAAAATAATGGCACCGTTGCTAGGGATAGAAACCATGGGTTTTGGATGAAATGAAAACTCTACTAGTGAGCTAAACCCATATTAGTTTGTTGCTTTGGAGATCAAGCGTGATCCAAGATTTCTTCTTTTGAAATAAGTGGCAACTTTACCATTAGGAACTAAGTTTAATTGCTTCTACAACTTGTCTATAACGAAGGTAAACAAGAATTTTCTTCCTCACTCTTGAGACAAAGTTTCTTCAATGGTAAAGAAACACAGTTATAAGATCTCAATTTTTTACCTTGTATGATAGAATGTTCTAGTCATGGTTTCTTGGTTTGATAATGATCACCTTAGAGCTAATCCTTCACATGCACCTTCTTATGTTTCAAGCCTTAGATACTATGGTGCAAGAAATTACCTAGGTGATGCTTATTCATGCTATTTAGGTACCCATGCATCTTATGAAAACACATGTACAATCTTACAAGAATCCACACACAAGAAAAATAAAATTATTAGGCAACAAAAAGAAGTTGAAAGATAAATTAGGATGCTTGAGTCTAGGTTGCAAATACTTCTAGTTCTACCGACACAAAAAACCAAGTTGTCCAGTCCCCCATCATTCCCTTGACACCAATTACAAATATCTAGACCTCTCTTGGGTAAAATATGAAATGCAAACCTTGATAAGTAAGGTTATGAACTAGATGCCTAGATTTGATGGGTATGATGTTTATGAAGGGGACACACCTGTTGATGCATTTTCATAATTTATGGACTATTTTCAATTTGAGGATGAAGACATGCGGATGAGATCCTTTATTAGTTCTCTATGTGGGAAGGCAAGGAGATTGCTTGGAGGTTTTCTAGTACATTATTTTTCTTCTTAGAAGGACCTTGTGGCTACCTTTGATGAGAAGTATGCAAGCAATCTAGACCCTATTCCTCTTGTCTAAGAATTGGTGAATATCAAAATGCAAGACAAAGAATCTAGTAAAGACTTCAACCATAGATTTGTTGTTGCTATTTCCAAAGTCCTAAATGTTTCTAGACCTAATATGCTTATTTAAATTGATCTATTCTTTCAGGCTTATGGGTTTGGTTTGAGTTTAGTGCAGGAGGACTTGAAGATTACAAATATGCATCAAGCTTATGAATGCCTTGACTCCCTTGAAAGAATGAGGAATGACTACATAATGGAATTTATCTTCAAATACAAGTGTTGCTAGTAATGAACTAGTTGCTATGAGTAGCAATGAGATGGGTGCAACATGTCTCGGTATGGCTTATGATGTTGATGATGATGCATACCATAGTGAAGTGAATACAACATCAAATCAAGTTAAGAGTGAACTTGATGGGGAAAATAATTGTGATGCTACATAATATGACATCAATGTAGATGATGAAGATTGTGTATGCACTTACCTTTAGTTGGACGGGTCATCCTTTGAAGATGATAATAATGATATGCATGATGGATCTTAACTTGGGATTGAGGATGAAATGGGCTAGCCTGCACTTAGAGATAATTTTATTGAGATAAGTGATAGTGTAGACATTAATTCTTGGTTTGAAGGCCTTTCCCTTGATGACTATGACGATGGTGATCATGTGAATGCACATGAGAGCCTATTTCTTTGGTGCAAGATTTTTTTATCTCCCCCATGCTAATTGTGCTTCAATTAGTCCATAAGGAAATGTTGTTAGAATGAATGAGGAAGAAGAGATAAGATGTTATCAATCTGATTTTAGCAGTGAATATGACACAAAAAGTTGCCAAAATGAGCCTAAAATATAGGGACAATTTGAAGAACTTGGTTCTTCACTTAAAGTGTCTCATGTTGTTGACCTTTGTGATGATGGTTTGAATTGTGGCTTGAATCATGCTTATGATTTATACATTAAAAAATATATTAGCACATGTGAAAGTGACACATGCTGGTGGCCTAATGACTGAGAGTTTGGTGGGCATACCAATGACTATTACGAAGCATTTCACTTTGATGCAGGGTATGCACCAAAATATTGAGGGTGTTTGTGTTTCATTAGAGGTTGAGTCCTTTGTGTAGAACATGGATGTGAATCAGAGGCAAGGTGTAAGTTTGCTTAAGGATTAAGATGTTGTAGCCCTACATGGGGGTATGCCTGAGATTGAAGCTTTTCATTTTGACTTGTAGGAAGAAGTCTTTCTTTGTGTAAACCAGAAGGGCAATTAGTCATGTTTTTCCTTACAATATGAATTTTAGGTGTTTTATTTTTTCCTTGATTCACATAAGGAGGCCAACAAGTATGATGATGTTGCATTCATGGGTAGTATAGATTTGCATTCATCCACATGTATTGATGCTGACCTAATTTTTAGTGATCCACTCTATGTAGTTGTGAACATGCGTGAAATGTATGGTAAGATGGGGTGGCAAAGATCATGCACCTACCATTTGTGGGTGGTTTGTGCTGATAAATATAATGATGAGTTTGATCTTAGCTCCTCAAGCATTGGCTACATGATTATGCATGCATGCAAGATATATCATCTATTGCTCGGTGGTGAGTACATTTTTAGCTTGAGGGAGATTAACTCCTCAATTCTACTTGTCTTTGATAGAGGCAAGTGGATTGTGGTAGTTTGTTGATGGCCTGGTGCCATGGAACTTATTTGTAGGGTCTAACTTACAATTGTCCCAATTTTGTTTATAGGCATACAATCTTAGTCTCTTTGTGCCTCCTTGTAATTGATTGCCAGTTGTGTTTTGCCTTGTGTACATATCTTATTTTTTTGTTTGCCCCCCATGTTCCTCCTCTTTTTGTTTTTATCTTTTGGTTAGCTTCCCATAGATAGTTGGATTCTCACTGTGCCTGCAACTGGCACACATCCCAAACTAAAGCAAATGTTGGAACTTGCCTGAATGGTCAAAAATTTTCAAAGCGCGTCATGTAATATTTATTTCCTTGTGGATTTCTTGATGGACCTTGCTGACCCTTGTCCCTTAATCCTAAACCCTAAAACATTTTTAATCTTCTCATCTTTCTGGGTTTTTATAGGTTTTCCTAGATCTTTCTAGGTCTCTCTAGGTTTTCCTATGTCTTTTTGAGGTTTTCAAGGGTTTCCAATGCTAAACCCTTACTTCACTCATCACTAAAAATTGATTAGAGAATTCCTAAATGGGCATCCTTGGTATTTCTATGCTTTTACTTCATTTTTTGTCACGAGTCTAAACTTATAAAATTCTAAGTGTGAAGGTTTTTAGTTCTCCAAGGCCTAGGTAGAATTTTAGGATTTTAAACTTTCTCATCTTGGAATCCTGAAACCCCATTCCTTAAAAGTCCACTTTTCCCTTCATTTTAGGATTTTATACTTTCTCATCTTGACATCCCAACATGCCATTCCTTCAAATTCCCCTTTTCACTCCATTTTGAGATTTCAAACTTTCTCATCTTGGCATCCTAACATGCCATTCCTTCAAAGTCCCCTTTTCCCTCCATTTCAAGATTTTAGACTTTCTGGATTCCAACATCCTAGCATACCATTATTTCAAAGTCCCCATTTCTTGCCATTTCAAAATTTCAATCTTTCCCTTCCTAGCATGCCCTTCCTTCCAAGTCCCCTTTTCCCCTTTTGCCTCCATTTTAGGAATTTATACTTTCTCATCCTAGCATGCCATTTTAGAGTTTCCCTTCTTGACATGCCATTCCTTCAAAGTCCCCTTTTACCATTTCCCTCTAAGTCCCCTTATCCCCATTTCCCTCTATTTCAAAATTTTAGACTTTCTCATCCTGGCATCTTGGCATGCCATTCCTTCAAAGTACCCTTTTCCTATTTCCCTCTAAGTTTCCTTGCCCCCATTTCCCTCCATTTTCAATATTTTAGAATTTCTCATCCTGGCATCCCAATATGCCATTCCTTTAAAGTCCCCTTGTTCCCATTTCCCTCCATTTCAAGATTTTAGACTTTCTCATCCTGACATCTTGGCATGCCATTCCTTCAAAGTCCCCTTTTCCCTCCAATTTAGGATTTTGGTCTTTCCCATTCCATCATGCCATTTTGGGATTTTAGGATTTCTTTTACCTTCTTTTCCCTTTGGCATGCAATGTCTCAGAACTTTGTCATTTAAACAAAAAACCCAACCTACCTCCCTATACAACCTAAGATGCCATTAATGGCCTCAAATGGACACAATTAGATAGATGAAGACTTTAAAATGCCTCTTGGTACTCATGGACCCTTTAGAGACATGGCTTGTGTACAAAGGCATATGGTTGTTGATGCAAAGGGGCATGGTTTGAAGTGCACAACCATGCGAAGCTGATGTAATAAGCATTAGCAACCTACAAATTTGTTGACCACTATTGTATTCCCACCAAAACAATACGATTGAATGTAATGCTATTTATACATGTTTGTAAGATGTAAAGGGGGTTGGTCATGTAGCCAATTTTTGATTGTAGGTGCCTCAAGAAAGTTCTAGGGTATTAAATGATGAATGTCTAGTTTTGAAAATAATAAAGCATGTTTGTAAATTAGGGGAAGAGGTAGTCTAATAAGGTTTTTTCTATAAATTTGTCTCCATCATAGGCTGTAGCATCTCAAGAGGGCATTTAAACCTAGTTTTTGTCTCTCACTTACCACATTTGTTGGGATGACTGTAACATGATTTGATTAATGTACGATGGGCATTCTAAATAATTACAAACTCTTTTGTAATGGTCTTAATTTTTTCATGTGGGGTGCTATTGACCTGTAAGGGATAATTAAGTATTGTTGATTCATAGACATGTTCTCATCCTCTTTACATGATGAGACTTTGTTGCCTAATGGAGTAGGAATTAGTTTGATTGGTGAAGGGACAAAGACCATTTATTATAACCATCTCTCTTGTTAGTTGTAGGAGTAATTTGTGTTCCACTATGCCTATGTGATTCATTATTGTAAACTGTTTCATATCTTGTGTTGTCACAAAACTAAAATATTATTGAAGGATCATGTTGTATGTTCTCCCTCTTACCCATGTGTATGCAATGTTAAGTGGATTCATTTGTTGGGGAAAAATATAGATGTTATATTTGATGCATGGTAAGAGTGTGTTTTATTTGATTATTGGAGGTCTTATAGGTCTATATGTGTTATGTCAAAAAATGTCCCCTTGGGGGCTTTTCCCTCTTAAGGTTTAGCTCCCGGGTCCTTAATTTGCATTTAGAGCATCTTGCATATTATTTCTGACTCTCGATGAGAAAACGCTTGGGTCTTGTGACAAATAAGACCTAGGGGGCTGCACTTTATGATCACTGAGAAAAAATGGCAGGGTGGACTTGGGTGCTAGCACCCTAGTCTAGCCCTATTTTGGGTTTGCCCTAATTTCAAATGTTAGTTTAGTGACTATTATTTAGGTCCTATGCCGACGTCTAAAGTTTGAATTACAAAATTCTTAGCAAGAATATTTATAGTTGCATATATAAGCATGATTAGTTTTCATTTGCAAACTAGATGGACTAGAGATGGAAATGAGATGAGCATTGTGATTTTGTGAAAGTGATTCAAGGCATTCATTGTGTTGCAGAGTAGTACTTTGTTGTTATCATGTTTGTATTTGTAGATTCGACATCCATCTCATCATGGCATGAAGAGTATCTTCCTTCCATGAGATTTTCACTACAAGGTGATATCAATTGTGTTTTCAATCATTTATCATTTGGATTTTACCTCTATCCCACCGGGATACACACTCTCAACTGACAATGGTGTTTGGAAGACTTGAATGTCTCTGTGGGGCTTAACCGAGGCAAGCCTCTAAACACCCCAACCCCCTCCCACACTCCTTGTGATTGTAGGTTATAGTTGTCGAGTTTCATGAAATGGAGTTGTAGGAAGGAGTGGCCATCATTGAGGATTTAGGATCTGAAAAGAAGTAGGAGACTGGAGCTTTTTCTAGACTAGGGTGCTAGTCCCCGTGTCCTCAGTAGTTGAATTCCCAGAAATGAAAGTTGCAGTGCAGATCAGTGTCAGAAGGAGATTAGGATCCCGCAAAGAAATAGGTACCTTAGATTTGGGTGCTAGTCCCCATGTCCCTGAATTCTCTACCTTTTGAACTTCAAAAAATAGTGAGTTAAATATCTCTGTCCCTTATCTCAGTTTGAAAGGATTTGCTGTAATTTGATAATTTGCTTATTGATTTGCATAATTAGGGTTTCTAAGTATACTTGAGCATTAGATAGAGACATTGTTTGACGCATCCAAGAATCCATAGCTTCCCAAGTGGCAACTCAACCTAATAGGTGATTTCTCTCATTTAGTGGAGATTTAACTCAATTGATAAGCCCTTGGAATGTTTGTAATGAAAGGAGGATTTTGTATAAAACATTAAAATCAGATTTTGCCCCTTTAAAAAAAAAACACTACAAAACATTTTGGTGAACCCATGTTTTTGAACTTTTTCACACCTTTATGAGTGTTTTTTGATATATTTGCATTTGTTCATCCTATTGCATTTGAAAAATTTGAAAAAATTGGTATTTTAGGCTTGCATTTTAGCATAATTTGAATCAATTGGCATTCAATTTCATTAAATATCTGTCATTTTCATTATATCTGATTTAAAATTACAGAAGTTCATCATTTAGAATACATTTGCATTGCATTTTTGTGATCAATTTGGCAAAAAATGCTTGAAATTGTGCATTTTTCATAAAAACTTAGTTTTGCATTAGCTAGGGTTTGTAGTAAAAAATATTGCTTTAGATTTTACTACCATTTTCAAAAACTCATTAGGACTGATTTCTAATAGTAGTTTTACATCATAGTGGTCTTCTTGCAAAATTTCATGTCTAGGGTTTGAAAACCTTGCATTTTCACTAGATTGTGGCCTTATCGTCTCTCTAGATTTGCATCACAAGCCTGTTGTAAGGGATTTTTCTGCATTAATTGGATGTTACTAGGGTTATTATCTACTTCCCCTACTCAATTTTCTTACAACACCCCTTTTACTAGGCCTTTGCATGGAAAATTGTTGAAAAATTGCATATTTTAGCACATTTTCACTAGGTTTTAACTTGTTATCACTCTAGGTTTGCATAAAAAGTGTGTTGTGAAAGATATTGCTACATAATTGGACTGTTATTAGGCATATTATTCACTTTCCCTCTTGAAATTTTTCACAACACCTTTTCTCCTAGTGATTTGCATTGAAAAAAGTTGAAAAATTAAGCGTTTTTAGGTCATTCTCATACATACTTTTGCATTTGTTCTTGCATAAGTTTTGAAAACCTTTTGAAATATGATTTAGCATTCATTTGAAAACATACACATGGCTTCTCAATACAAAAATAATTCTAGGATTCCTCCTAGGCCACATTTGAAAAGATGAGCCCCTAACCTTGAAATAACATTTACACCTCACGATAAAGAAATGGTAGATAATAAAGGGCCTCTTTACATTATAGTAAAAATAATGGAAATACATGTGCATGGAACACTTATAGAACATGATTTGGTACAAAACTATTATGGCCCATCGGATTTGAGAATTAAAACACATAATGAATCTTTGATGAAAACATTTGGATTGGCAAAACTGTTAGTCTCAGTTTATGACAAAGCTGTGGATCAGTTATTTGATGTTATTCCCTTACCCGAAATCTTTCATGTAAAAATAGGATACCCATGGCTTAAGGCTATGAATGCCGTCCCTTCTACTATTCACAAATGCCTAAAATTCTCTTTGCATGGAGAGATCCGTATTGTCCGTCGTAACACATACCAACCTTCGACTAAGAGCAAGAATTTCACCCTTGATTACTTTTGGCCACAACTTGAAACAAATTTGAGCCACGAAGAGACCAATCTTTTCTAAACTATAGACAATACAAAGCAAAATAACTAGCTAGAGTGGCCAGGCCTCCTTTACAAACAATGAGAGATAAACAAGTGTTTGAGGATCCCCTTAGAGCAAAAGGAAAACAAACACAAGACTTCTATGGATATGATGAGATAATGGGAGTGATAGATGTAGATAAGGAGAAGTTACATAACTCACCTCGTCCATGGAGAGATGGTATCTATGCCAAGATTCCTCCTCTGACATCCTTACAAGGATCGGGAGGCTTTCATAGACAACAAAACATTCCACTAAGACCAATGAAATTTGAACATGGTGCCTCCTCCTCTAATGTGCAAAACCCTATGGAAAAACATGATGATTCCTTTGAAGAAATAAGTAGTAAGACAAGAAGGAATAGACAAGCAAAAGAAAGGAGGAGGAGAAGACAAGGTTTTGCCTAATGACTTGCCGCTCAACAAGAAAACATTCAACCTAACATTGAAACAAACATAGAAAACCTCAACATTGAAGAATTGGAAGATAAGAACAAAAGTTGGGCTATGGTACCTTACACACCTCTTTCCTCTAGCATTTGAGATTGAGAAGAGGATGATTTTCTCGATGACAACCCTTAGTTTGGGTATCCCTGTAGGTAAGTATTTCTAACCCTTTATCTCTGTGATGTGTTTCCCCTGTGATGTGTTATGTGTTGTTTAGGCCTCTTAGGATGACCCTTGATACTCTCGTAAGGTCAAGGATATTGGGAGACCACCTCTGTTGTGACCCTTCTTCTATTTGTATCATCATTCTTTTATATTACTTCTCCCCTATTTTCATTGTTGTGTGTTGTGTCTTACGGACATAGCATTGTGGTTGGTGACTTGGGGGCACCGTCCTACGTGACTATCCCTAAGGCACTTGTTTCTCCTCTCTTGATTTATTGTTTCCCTTCCTCTAGTGTTTCTATCTAGCGGGCAGATGATGAAAAACATATTATATTGATGCGGACCTAGTGTCCCTTTAGTGAGTAATCAAAAAATGGACCTAGTCCATACATGATGATGGGGTTGTTATATATTATCTGACGCTTGGCTAGTAGAATCACTCCATGTGATCTTGATGCTATCTTATTGCACTTACAAAACATAACAATACTACTACTCTGTGCACTTTGTCTATCTTGAATCTTGTATTCCTCGATTCTTTATGTGATTGATCATATGCATTGTTGTTTATCATGATTATATGGACACTAACACTTTTCTTGTAGGAATGTGTTTGTAGGAACATTTGGTGATTGTAAATTACATGTCACCTCCAGGGAGCATGGGCTTTGTGAGAGCTCTTGTTCCCTTGTGTGTTTTCTTCCTACATTAATGTGCTTGATATCGGTACATGACATCAACCACCTTGAGGTGGGGGCATATATAAGGTAAGCTGTCTGTTGTAGATGCTAGCAACGTGTGTTTGTGAATCTTGAATCTATTACAATCACTTAAGCCCTTTGTAGAGGTGGGATATCGTGCATATCCTTTTTCTCTTAAGCCCTCTATGGAGGCGGGATATCTTGCATATCCTTTTTCTCTTAAGCCCTCCATGCAAGGCAGGGATGGTGTATTTCTCAAGGAGAGTGCACAATCCTATCATTTTCAAAAAGACCTCTGAGCAGGCAGGGAGTGGATCTGAGACTATCCTAACCCTTAAGCGTGTCTTCGGCAATTGTTGTGGCAAAGCGCAATCATCAGCGTGTGCTTGTAATGTGCCTGAGATGGTGATGAACCTAGAAATAGGTACACTCCATCGCTTGTTTGCTATTTTTTCTCCATGTCTTCCATGTGTATGTGTATGGTGTGTTTGTTCCCAAGCATAGTCTAAAGACCAGTGGCGATGAGTCCCTCCTATGCTTTGGGATTTGTATGGTGTGTTTGTTCTCAAGTACAGTCTAAAGACTGGTGGCGACGAGTCCCTCCTGCACTCTGATATTTGTATTGCATTTTGTTGCACCATGTGCAGTCTAAAGACTAGTGGCAATGAGTCCCTCTTACATTTTGGGTTGTGTGTTTACTTTCCTTGTACTCGCATTCTGCATTTCATATATATGAGAAAAAGAAAAAGAAAATAATCACTACATTCACTATGTTTTGCGTGTCTTCAATACTATCTTCTCTGTGTTTTGCATGACTGTAACTGTCTTCTCTGTGTTTTGCATGTCTTTTACTATCTTCATTGTGATTGGCGTGTCTTCTCCGCACTTGGCATACTTGCTGTGTTTGTTGACCTTACTTTAATGCATGTATTGGCCTTGCATTTATACATACATTAAAGTGGGGGCTAAATTTTATGTCAGAAAATGTCCCCTTGGGGGCTTTTCCCTCTTAAGATTTAGCTCTCGGGTCCTTAATTTGCATTTAGAGTATCTTGCATGTTATTTTTGACTCTCGATGAGAAAACCCTTGGGTCTTGTGACAAATAGGACCTAGGGGGCTGCACTTTAATGATCATTGAGCAAAAATAGTAGGGTGGACTTGGGTGCTAGTGCCCTATTCCAGCCCTATTTTGGGTCTTCCCTAATTTCAAATGTCAGTTTAGTGATTGTTATTTGGGTCCTATGCCGACATCTAAAGTTTGAATTACGAAATTCTTATCGGGAATCTTTGTAGTTGCATATATCATCTTGATTAGGTTTCATTTGCAAACTAGATGGACTAGAGATGGAAATGAGATGAGCATTGTGATTTTGTGAAAGTGATTCAAGGAATTCATTGTGTTGCAGAGCAGTACTTTGTTGTTATTGTGTTTGTATTTGTAGATTTGACATCCATCTCCTCATGGCATGAAGAGCATCTTCCTTCCATGAGATCTTTACTACAAGGTGATATCAATTGTGTTTTCAATCATTTATCATTTGGATTTTTCCTCTATCCTATCGAGATACGCACTCTCAACTGACAACGGTGTTCAGAAGACTTTAATGTCTCTTCGTGGCTTGACCGAGGCAAGCCTCTAAACACCACAATCCCCTCCCACACTCCTTGTGATTATAGGTTACAGGTATCAAGTTTCATGAAGTGGAGTTGCAAGAAGGAGTGACAGACATTGAGGATTTAGGATCTGAAAAGGACACTGGAGCTTTTCCTAGACTAGGGTGCTAGTCCTCGTGTCCTTCACAGTTGAATTATGAGAAACAGAAGTTGCAGTGCAGATCGGTGTCGAAAGGAGATCGTGATCCTACAAAGAAATAGGTACCTTGGACTTGGGCACTAGTCCTCGTGTCCCCAACTTCTCTGCCTTCCGAACTTCAAAAAATAGTGACTCTGTCCCTTATCTTAGTTTGGAAGGATTTGTTGTAATTCGATAATTTGCTTATTGATTTGAATAATTAGGGTTTCTAAGTATACTTGAGCATTAGATAGAGACATTGTTTGATGCATCCAAGAATCCATAGCTTCCCAAGTGGCAACTCAATTTGATATGTGATTGCTCTCGCTTAGTGGAGATTCAACTCGGTTAATAAGCCCTTGGAATGTTTGTAGTGAAAGGAGGATTTTGTATAAACCATTAAAACCACATTTTCCCACTTTTAACAAAAAAAACACTATAAAACAATATGTAGTAAATGCTAACATGAACTTAGTGAAAAATGTTGATGTTCATAGCATTTTGGGTATGGCTACTTAAGGGACTTGAGTCTAAATTATTTATTTATCTTTAATTGTCCTATTGTTGATACCTCAGGGAACACCCACTTGGTCTTGTAGAGCCTAAAGTAGAAGGAATTACCTAGTCTTATCAAATTAGTCCATTGTCGTCCCTACCTAATCGTAAGATGAAGGTCTTTTACCCTAAGTTTGACACCCATTGTTGCAAGTATGTGTTATCGGTGTTGTCATTGATGTCAACAAGCTTGTATTGTCATTGGTGTCAATTGTGTTTACTGGATGAGTATAGATGAGATTGTTGTAAGTGCATGAAGTGTTTGGTTGAGATACTTTGTTGAAGATGATTTGGATGCCTTGTAGAGGTGCTGAAGATGTTAGAAATATGCTTTTGATGGCTGGTTTCCAAGTTCTTTTGAGAAAAAATTATTAATAAAGGAAATAGTGTGTTGAAGAGACTGTCTGATTTAACAGAGTAGTATTCTAGTTTTGCTCTGCATTTCTTCCTTATTGAAGATCTACTTTTGTAGTTTTAATATGTTTTTTAGAGGTGTTCTAAGATGTTATAATCCAAGTTTTGTGTTCTAGTTTTGTTATCCTCAAAATCAGCTAAGCCCATTTTGTAGGTCGACACCTACGAAACTTGTTTGTTTTGTAGCCTACAACTCTAAACACATTTTTTGAGGCATATTTTTGCCCTCATACTTGATCTTCTAACTCCTGGGAATCATTTTGAGTATCTCCTCATTTTGGTTCTTCAAGGTTTGCTAAATTCAAATAAATGAGCAAACTCGTTAAATCAAGTAAGTTTAATTGTTAAGGCGTTAGAAAATTTTAAGTGTAGCATGTTGGAGTGGTCAGTTTTGCCGCCATTACATGTTTTTACCCCTTTTTCTGTTTTACATGCATAAGTGGCATTTTTCACCACTCATGCATGTTTATGTTGTTTTAAAGTCCTAGATGTAGGGGTGGTGAAAATCGCCACTTGTGCATTTTGTTCTTTTCACATGTAATGATAGGTGAAACCACCATTAGAGCATATCTCTGAGCATCTTAAGTTATCTATGAGTGCATTAATGGCACTCGTGCCAAGCTTTAATTCATTCTTTTTAAACCTTTTTAAGCACTTTTTTGTTGTTATTTTCATTTTCTTTTCATTAGAAACCTCTTGTGATGCAAATTAAACCTCCTCCAAAGTCGATTAAACTGCTGGCGTTCTCGATTTGGGAAGATTTTATCAGCAATCGCGCTTAGGGTGTTTAGCGTTTCTATTAGGTATGTTTTTGTTTTTCATTTTTGTTTTTCTTTCTTCTAGTGTTTGCATGCAATAAAAGTGTTTATTTGTGATCTATGAAAACATTTTTGTTTTGTTAGTCATCATTTTTGAAGGATCGATGGCTGTTATGCATGTTTATGTTGTTTTAAAAACCCTAGTAGAATGTTTATGAGTTTTTCTTTGATAATTCTCGTCTGTCATCGATGGTTTCCGCCATTTTTTCCAAACCCTATTTTTATATAAGCGGCAGTTTTATTTTTGTTGGCATCTAATAAACTTAGGTTTTTGGTCTTAGGATTAACCAGATGTATTGGCGGTTGATTTCACCACCAATACATGTTTCTTCCTTTATATGCAATGGTAGGTGAAATAGACGCTCTCTTGGATGTTTTCTTTTTGATAAAATGTATCGGTGGTTGATTTCACCACCGGTACATGTATCTTTTCTTGCCAAGGTTTACCCAAATGTAAGGGCGGCGATTGTTGCGGCCCCTACATAAATTTTTTGAAACATTTTTACATATGCATGTAAGAGTGGTAGAAATAACCACTATTCCATGTATTAAAGAGGTTTCACCTATGTATGTGAGAGCGGTCAAAATGACCAACATTACATGTAAAAGGTTAGTCTTTCCACATGTAAGAGTGGTAAAATCAGCCGCTCAAACACAAAAGACTTAAAATTTACCCACATGTAAGGGTGGTCATTTTGACAGCCCCTACATAAATTTTTTTTAGTTTGCCCCTACCTGCAGAAGCGGTTGAAATGAATGACCCTGCACTCATGCAATTTACCCCACATGTAGGAGTGGTCAAAATGACCAGCCATGCATGTCTTCGTGGAAATTTTCCTAACACTGGGAATTTTTACCTTTTGATACTTTTGGCCCGATTTTGCCTAATTTCTTGACTTGCACGCTCTCAACCCCTTTCAAGCACATTCCTATGTTCATGATCGTCAATTTGCAGTATCCCTAATTTGCCTATTTTTCCCCTAACTGTGAGATCATGAACTATTGCAGTTTCATTGAGCATTTGTGATCGACACCATTTCCAGTTTTCTCTTCAAAATTGATGTCAGAGCCATCTCCGTCAAAGGCCAAGATCATGAAGTACAAGTACCAAGGGGTTTTCCCTGTAACTTCAATACAATCAAATATATATGGGGTCAGAGACACAGAGATTGGACATGTAGACATGGCAGAATTTGTAGAAAGGACCAAATAGGCAAATCCTCCCCATTACATGCAGAAGATTATTGAGAGCAACATACACTTGGTGGCATCTTTTCCAGTGGCTGCTCATAATCTAGAGTTTGTTCTCCAAGTAGCAAGCCACTTCAATAGGGATTCTAGAACTGTGACTGATTCTTAGGGGAATGTAATCATGAGGCTAGATGCAGAGTTCCTTGACAAGATTTTCATGTGTCCACCTATTGAGAATGTTGGGGAAATTGACTTTGGCAAAGGTTAGAAGGATTTTGAGACTGATGTGGAATCTGCAAAGAAACATATCAATAGCAAATGGTTGAAGGCTCCTAGGAGTAATCTATCAAGGTGGCCTAAGGAAATCCCAAGAAGTTATTTTGTGGAAGAAATCAGTGACTTGATCACATTGTTGAGCAGAGTTAGAGGTCTTCCTTCTTCCTCCAGATTTCAAGAATGAATGTACACATACATCAGGGTGATTCTCAAAGGGCAATAGAAGATCTTCTAGGGAGAGCAAATCAACAATCCTCTACATGATCAGTTGACCAAGGTCAACACAACTTTTAAGTTTTATATGACCTCATATTTGGTATATGTAGCTACAAGCATGAGGATGTTTCCAGGTTTGACTCAAGATGGTGCTCGGAGGTTGGTTCCAGTGTTTCAGTACTATCCACAAATAACTCTCAAAGGGTCTATTCATCATTTTTGGAGGGTGAATGATGCATTCTTTTCAATTTTCATGTGCTTATAGAACAATGAGCTTGAGCAGAATAGGGTATTAGATGAAGCTTGGGAAGTGGTTAATTCTTTTGGTTGCTTATTTCTCCAATTTTGCTACTTTCACTTATTTAAGAGTTGGATATTATCTAGGGTATCCATATATGTTATTGAGATATCCAAGTGATAAGGTAGTTCTAATGGAGTTATGTAGACAATTGATTGTTGTGCATAATAAACAGATGGAACTGAAAAAGTCAAGGATTAAGTTTCCTATGGAGATTGGTAGGTACTCAGTGCAATCAGCTACTAAGGCTAAGGTTGTTGAGGTAGAGATGCAACTGGTGATGATGAAACAGTTCAATAAGAGGGATCACTTCAACTTGCAAAGAGTACAAGATAATATCATAAGGAAGGCAGTGTTTCATGTCCCTATGGTTGAGGATCTGGGCTGATTTGAGAACCTAGAATGAGATAAGGAAACTGGATTACTACAGGTTACACCTAAGTTAGATAGAGGAGCTAGGATTGGCTGATGTTCTAGAGGGCATAGAAGATGAGGGTGATGTCCTAGATCCTAAGTATAACATCAACAATATTGAAGCTTCAACTTTGCCAGAAATCAAATGGTCTATGAAAGAAGAGACTTCTATGAGAAAGAGATTTCAACCTATACTGGCTAACACCAATATATGGTTGCAAAGCAAAGGTCTCAATTTGAAAGAGTTCCTCACCGGGTCAGAGACAGAAATTTAGAAGTAGAGCGGAAAGAAGGTAGAAAACAAAACTAAATATAAAAGTGATGTTTCATCTTCTTCAAAGGTGTCCAAACTGAAGATCAAATTTGTCTCTAAAGGAGGTAAGACAAAAGAAATTGCAGGAAGTTCTAATGTAGTAGAATTAGGTACTGAAGAAATAAATGTTGATAACATGGAGGTTGAGAATGCTGAGATGGAACAACAGGATGTTAAAGAACCTGATTCTGAGCAAGTAAAAATGAGTGAGAAACTAGATAAAGAAGGTAATAAGGAACAAGAAATAGAAAAGGATGTAGAACATGAACAAATTGGTGGTTCGTCAAAGTCTCCTCAAAAGGATAGTTCCCAAGAGCCAGAAGCTTCTATAGCTTTGCCGCATGTTTTTGTTTCTGATAGTTTTCTAGTGGTTTCTAATGTTGCTATTTCTCTTATTGTCATTGTATCTTCTGATAATACTCCCCCTTCTATGAGAACTAGTTTTGGGACTGTTTTTGATTCTTTTGGCTCTATTCCTAGTTTATCTTCTCCTTCTTTTGATAGTGGAGATCAAACTGTTCTGGATCATTTTCTTGATGGTTCAGAGAAAAATGTTGAAACAAGTGTAGTTTTCACCAACACCTCACCAATTGTAACCATAACAGGTATTGGCACGAGTTCCACTAAGGAAGCAGTTGATTCATCTCTAAATGTTAGTACTCCAACACTACCTCCATGGTTGTCTCCTTATACACTGAAAAGGAAAAAGTAGGCTATCTCGCTAGATGACATTGAGATTGAGAAATTGCTGCCTATTAAACCAAAAGCTCAGAAGAAAAAGCCTAAGAGTATTTCTAGGCTAATTGATGAAAAGGGAATCAGGTATGCGGAGATTGCTAGACCACCTGTAGATGCCACCACATATAATTTTGATGTGAATGACTATATTGTTTCTAGAGTTGAATTCGGAAAGCTGACTCATGAAGGCCTCAAGTTAGATTTTCAAGCAAAAACAAGCTCTTTGATTGTAAAATTTGATGAGGAAAAGAAAAAAAAAGAACATTATAAAGCTAAGGCTGAGTATCTTGCTGCGTTCTTCAGAAGATAGTGAAATCATCAGAAATTGTGGAACCCATGGCAGTTACTGTAGAAGACCCTTTGATTCAAAAGGTTGAAAAGGTTCAAGCTAGAGGAAGAGTGGTTGGTGATATTATGGAATGGTTGTTAGCACAAGGCAGAGTTCTCTTGAAAACCGCAGTGGAAAGAAAGGAAAAAATGGAAAAGGCAAAAGCTGAGTTGGATAATATTGTTGATACATTATCTCAGGAACTTCAAGGTCAAGAAGAAAATTTAGAGGAATGGATTGAGATGAAGAAAATGAAGATTAAGAATTTGATTGTGATTGGTGTCGTATCAAATCAAGAGTCTTATCTCAAGACCAAGGAATCTCTGACTCATTGCATCATTGTGATAAGAGGTCTACTTGATGATTTGTGCCAAGTACGAGAAAAGAGTGAAGATAGTGATGTCTCACTTCTGCATAGGTTAGAGGAACTACCATGCACTCTAACATGTGAAGATCATAAGTTTCACTCTGTAGATGAGATGATTGATGCTTTCAAAAAAATGGTTTAGCAGAAGTTTGAAGATGAGGTGCTTACAGTGGCTTCCATGGATAATCTTTATGATTATCATTGAACCTTTAAATATCTAAAGGATAACCTCGAAAAGCATGAGAAGGTGATAAAGGCGGTCAAGGATGCAGTTCTTAGGGCTCATACCATTTCAGGCAATACAGCTGGACCTGATGTATATGAGATGGCGGCACTAGGGACCATGTACCAAAATTTCCTAAAGAAGAATGATGATGGCAGCTGATATTCTTCTTTGTGCCTTAGTTTATTTTCATTTTTGTATATGCAATTTGTATTTTGTTTTGGACATATTCACATGTATTTTTCCAAAATGTAATTACATGTGAGACAAAGGAAGTCCCAAGTCAAATAGGACTCTTTTGTTGAATAAGTCAAGATAGTTATAGATTTCCTATTTTTGCTCTAGGCTCCTCCCTATAAATAAAGAGGGCCTCTATTGTAATTTTTATCTTTTGTCTATTAAAGTGAAGCACTACCATTTTGAAGAGCAATTTGAGACTTTGAGCTTATTTTGTAAATCAGTTTCAAGCAATATCAAGAAACAAGTTGGCATCCAATCTTTGTCTTGGAGCAAGTTTGTAATGTTATAGAATTGTTCTTGTGTCCTTTCTATTACATTATCTTGTATGAATGTTTGAATTGTGAGTGTGGAAATCAAGTGTTCAAAGGGTGATTCAAAGCTGATTTTGTAGACTTTGTGCTGCTATATCATATTTGAAATTTGCATTTAAGTTTGTGAATGAGAAGTAACTTGAAGACTTTGGGCTGTGATTTATTGTTCGTGATCGTGTTATCTTATATCGACATATAGTGAAAACTTTGGGTTGCACTCTATTTCAAAATATTTCATTTTCAATGTGCATAAGAAGCAACGAGAAACTTTGTGTTTTCATGGGTTTCTTCGGGGTTTAAATATACTAGTATTGTTTCAATTATCCTTTTGTGTTGAGTTTCATATTGAGAATTGTAAACATCATTTTTGAAAAAAGAGAAATGGATGATATAGAATCACCCCGAAGTTGGTTTTTAGTGTAAATAAGTTTTATCAATTATTAAGTTTGTAATAGTTTGCAAAATTTAAAGGGACTCTCCCCATGCTAAGAGGAGAGATTTATCTCATCACACTATGGTTGATATAACCATTTTGCCTTTAGTTAGCTAAAGACAAAATATTCACCCAACAGTTTTTGGCGAGTCCGCTGGGAACTTACGCTCAACTTGGAGCCTCATGCTTTGAGTTGAAGCATTTCGGTCTCGTTGCTTGAAATTAGTTTGTTCAAGTTTTTACCTTTGTTAAGTACTTTACATTCTAGTAGACTCAAGGTATACAAGAAGTAAAAGAGATCAAGGAATTATTGATCCTGTGTTTGAGTTAATGCAGCAAAGTTATTTTGGTCTTTTGCCTTCGATTCCAAGACTTCAGCATACAAGGAGTTTTCCTCCTACCAACGCCAGGTCTCCTATACCAGGTGAAGCTTCTAGTGCAAATACTAACAGAGTATTATCCACTTGGGTTCATCAGAGTTTTTTTATCCCACCTTTCAACCGGCATACTATGGCAGCTCAAGGTCCTTGGGGTAATTCTTTTGGACCCCTGAATTTGACACCACCATTGCATGAACTACCCCGTAGTTCAAGAAAGAATTTTCCCAAATTCTATGGTGATGGTAAAGTCCATCCTGATGAGCACATTGTGTCTTTTTGCATAGCGTGTGGTGTGCTAGGGGTGGAGTACGAAAATGTATCTGTGAGACTGTTTGTGGAGACACTTCAAGGCGTTGCTACAGATTGGTTTTACCATCTTCCATCCCAAATCATCAATGGATGGAATACTCTTAAAACCAAGTTTGAAGCTAGGTTTAAGCCTACAGAAAATGCACATGCCTTGTTAGCTCAGCTAACACAGATGAAGAAAGAACCACAAGATCCCATGCGAGAATTCATTGCCAAGTTCAACAAATTAACAAATTAGATTCCAACAACCGCTCAACCAATGACAGAGAATCTAAAATGCTTCTTTATCAACACTCAACTTCTCGAGGTAAGCTTTTTGTTAAGGTAAGCTAATCCCACCGATCTTGCTGTAGCCCAAAATTTGGCTACCGAGGTTGAAGATGACCTTATCCTTGTGGGTAAGATAAGAAGGGATTCAAATTGAAGTAGAGGGCAACTTTCTACTGATGTACCTTCCACAAGCACCACAGATCCTATGGTGTAGAAGTTAGCCAATGAGTTGCTAGCTTTGAAAAAGAAAATGTCCTAGAATATGTCCACTCCTTATCGGGACATACCAAGAAGGACGTTCCCTAATACTTCATACCAAGGCAATGCCGCGAGAAACCAAGGGCAGAATAGGCTTCCACCAACACAAGGGAAGCTTGGTATTGAAGCACCACCAGTCAACTCAGGAGTTGGCTACTATGAAGCTGAATAGGATAAATTTTTCCAACCTGACTTGGATCAAGAAAATAGTGCCAATCTCTTCATGGAAGGAGGAGAGGAATTGGTTGGAGATTCTACTATTGGGTTCTTAAACTATCAAGATGAAGTAGAAAGAGGAGAGGATGTATATGGTGGAGCGTATGCTGTTTTCACTAGATCCCAAAATCAGTCAAACTAGCAAGTGGTTGATAAAGGAAAATCAAAAGAAGATTCTCAACCTGTGATTTCAATTGCCAAAAGAGTAACTCCTTTGCCTTTTCAATCAAGGGATCCGGCTACTGATAAACAAGTAAGTTCTTCTAACTTTCCTACTTCTTCTACTGCTATTCCTCAGACTGGTACTTCCCCTATTAAACCCCAAAATGAAGGATTTCCCACCTTTGTGTCTAATTCATTTCATCTCTTTGACATAATTGACCATGCTAGGAAAACTAAAATCTAGATGTCTGAGGTAGAATATTTGCAAGCTAACCCCAAACAATTTGAAACTTGTTAGCCAAATTTGTTAAGAATAAGACTGCCTCTATAGGGCAAGATACTTCTAAAACTGTTCATGATTCCTCAAAGAATAGGTCTTCCCAAAACAACCTAGTTACCACTCCTTTGTTGCTCCAGGGAAAATTGAACCCTTTTATGTTTCTCTGTTAGTCAACGGTCATAAATTGAGTAATTGTATCATAGACTTGGGAGCTTCTGACAATGTCATGCCTACTAAGGTGGCAGATGCTCTTGGACTGACTTTGACAAAGACCTTTGGAAGGTGCTTTTCAATGGAGAATAAACAAGTTCCTTTGTAAGGCCAGATTAAGGATGAACAATTTGCATTTGCAACTTTTTTGGAGAAAAGAATAAAGATGAATGTTCTAGTTACAGATGTCCCGACTTCATATGGTATTTTACTAGGATAAAACTTCTGCAAGGATGTAGGAGGAGAGCTTAACATGGATTTATCTAAAGCAAGGATACTTGTCAAAGGTGTCATGAAAAAATTACTTCCTGAAAGGGAAGAAAAGTATATTATTACTCAATCCGAAGACCCAAAAGCTCAAATTTTATTTGAATCTTCAGGATTAGGTAATTATTTCCTAACTACAGAATATACTTTTGGATCGTCAGATGATAGTTCAGACAAAAGTATGGTGATGGAGGCTTCTTCTTCTTCGGGTGAAGAGTCTGTTGATCACAGAGATGTTGAACCAGAAAGTTCAAATGATATTTGGACTCTGGAGTTTGATGGTAGTTGTTCTTCCACTGGATCCAGGGCTGGAGTAGTCCTAATATCTCTTCAAGGGCATATTTTTCCCTTTTCATATAAACTACAGTTTTATAATACCAACAATACTGCTGAATATGAGTCTTTGTTACTTGGGATGGAAGTGGCTTGTACAAAGGGCATAAAAAATCTTCATGCACAAGGAGATGCTGAGCTAATTGTTTGTTAGGTAAGAAATCTATACTAGATGAAAAATGAAAGGTTGAAGCATTACCAAAATCGGGTATGGGAGTGCATTGATAGGTTTGATGCTTTTGGTATTTCTGTTGTTCCTAGAGAATACAATGACAGGGCTGATTCGTTGGCCGTATCATCTACCCTTATGGTCCTACATAAAGATTTTAAGGGTGATAAGTATACCATTGAATTGGTCTTCCAGCCAAGTGTACCTGATAATGCTGACCATTGGCAGGTTTTTAATGGTGATAATCAGATCATTGCTTTCCTAGAGAAAATAGATAGCTTTGATGAATTGTACTTTGAGGGGAGTGATTCTCCGCCTCAAGAATATGTTTCTGAAGTAAATTTAGAGACTGGTGAAGAGTTTCTTCAATTGAAAGGAATCAAAATTCTTAAAGGTTTAGTTTCACTTGACAAACTGTTTGATAAACATGATCGTTATATCAAACAAAAGCAACAACTTGGTTCAAGTTCATCAATGGAATTTGAACAAGTGAACCTAAACACAGAAGTGGATCCTAAGATGGTTAATATTGGGAAATATTGCACTGATGATGGAAAGTTCAAGTTCACAACACTTCTACACCATTATATCGATGTGCTTGCCTATTCATATGATGACTTGAAGTCTATCAGACCACAAGAGATCCAACATGAGATTCCTCTCAAGGTAGGATCATTGCCTCACAAGCAGAAACAAAGGCAGTACAATCCAAAGATATCAGGTACAATCCTTGCTAAAATTCAAAAAATGTTGAATGCTAGGATAATTTTTCCTATCCATCATTCCACTTGGATTGCAAATATTGTTCATGTAAGGAACAAGAACGGAGAAATCCGTATTTGTGTAGATTTTAGAAATCTAAATCAATATTATTTTTTCCCCATAATGGATCAAGTGTTGCAAACTGTAACTGGTTCAGACATGCTATCTATGTTGGATGGTTTTTCGAGCTATAATCAGGTAGAGGTTAGTGAAGTGGATTAGCATAAAACTACTTTCACAACTCCATGGGGCATTTTACATATCGCAGGATGCTGTTTGGGTTGATCAATGCTCGCGCTACATTCCAGAGAGCAATGGACTTAGCATTTAGAGATGAAATGGGTAAGTTTATTATGGTATACCTTTATGAGCTAACTATCTTTTCCAAGAAACGTCAAGATCATGCTTATCACCTGCAGCAAGTTTTGGAACAGTGTTGTCAAAATGGTATTTCTCTTAATCCTAAGAAGTCAGTTTTTGGGGTTACAAAAGGTAAACTTCTTGGTCACATTGTGTCCAAAGAAGGAACTAAGATTGACTCTGAGAGAGTTAAATCTATCCAAGGCCTTACTTTTCTTGCAAGTAAGATTGTTGTTCACTCTTTCTTTAGAAAAGTGATTTTTTTGTAGAGGTTCATTCCAGAGTTCGCAGAGAAAACTCATCATATTGTTATTATGATGAAAGGTAAGACCACTTTCCATTGGAGCGGGAAAGGTAAGGTAGCTTTTGAGGACATAAAATGAGCCATAGCCCATGCTCTGATTTTGGTGTGTCCCGACTACAACAAAAATTTCATTATGTATAGTTATGCTTCAGAACGTACATTGTCAACAATTCTGGTTTAATAGAACGAGGAAGGTGTTGACTCTCCAATCTCATTCATGAGTTGTCCTTTGAAATCTCATGAACTTAAGTATTTTGATATGGAGAAACATGCTTATGCTATAGTGAAGGTTGTGAAACATTTCAGGTTTTACATTTTCAACTCACATACTGTTCCTCTGGTACCAGATACAACGGTGAAATCTATCCTAACTCAACAGGAGTTTGGAACCAAGAGGGGCAATTGGATAGCCAAAATTCAAGAATTTGATCTTGATATTAAACCCACAAGGCTTCTTCATGGGAGAGGTTTGTCTCAGCTAATTGCTGATAATGTTCCAAAAGAAATAGGTGATGAAGAGGTAGAGGTTGAAGATGTTCCAACTGTTCTCTTTGTTAGTACAACTGATGAGTGGTATTCTAATATCACTTATTTTCTCACATATGGTGAGTGCCCTTCTCATTTGTCTTATAAAGAGAAGCGGACTATCAAGCTTAAACTGAAAACTATGTCTTATGGAATAATGGTTTGTATAAGAGAAGTCTTGATGGAGTTTTTCTCCGTTGTGTTAATAAAGCACAACAAAGTAAGTTACTGGAGTCTTTTCATAATTTGGCACATGGAGGACATTTTTCTACACCAGTAATGACTCATAAAATTTTGCGGGCTAGGTACTATTGGCCCACATTATTTCAAGATGCGTACAACTGGGTATGTAGATGTGAACTCTACCAGCAGTTTGTTGGAAGGCCTAAGTTGGTTGCACTACCATTGAAGCCAGTTGTGATTGAAGAACCATTTTAGCAATGGGGCATTGATTTTATTGGTGCTATGAATCCACCGTCAAGTGCGGGACATATCTATGTACTTACAACAATGGATTATTTCACCAAGTGGGTGGAAGCTATTCCAGTTAAGCATGCTACTTCTAAAGTGGTGTGCAAGTTCCTTAAGGAAAATATCATTTCCCAGTTTGGAGTTCCAAACAAGATTGTGGCAGATAATGGTACATGTTTTTCTTCAAATGAAATTACTAGTTTTTGCTTTGAATATGGTATTATTCTTTCACATTCATCTGACTATTATCTGCAAGGTAATGGTCAGGCAGAATCTAGCAATAAGAATTTGGTTACTATTATTAGGAAACTGGTAGAGGATAATCAGAGAACATGGCATAAAGCTTTATTTGATGCTTATGGGCCGATAGAATTATCCTAAGAGGGCAATTGGTATGTCACCATTTCGGATGTTATATGGTTTGAATGCAAAGGTACTGCTTACTTTGAAATTGCCAGCTTTGAAGTTGGCAAAAGCAGTGGAAGATAGAACTTTTGAAAGTTCTATTGATAAACAAATAATGTACCTTTCTAAACTTGAAGAGTAGTGAGTTATGGTAGTAGACTGTATTGCTGAACATCAAAGTCAGGTCAAGAAGCTGTTTGATAAGAAGGCGAAGGCCAGAGAATTTTAGATTGGGGATCAAGTCTTGTTATGGGACAAGAGGAGAGAGCCAAAAGGAATGCATGGGAAATTTGATTCCCTATGGAGAGGCCCATTCGTCATTCACCAACTTTGTGGTGAGAATAGTTTTTTGCTAGAGTATCAAGATGGGACACCATTCTTGTTGCCTCATAATGGACAACATCTGAAGCATTTCAATCCATGAAGCGTCAGATAAGTTCACCTATATATTTGTATAGTTTGTTTTTTTCTTTTTTATTTTTAGTCTTTTTGTGTCTTTTGTTTTGTTCACTTGACTCTTTGGCCCAATGGCATGGATGAAGGCACTTAGAGACTGAATTCTTCTCCCTTTGATCATTTCAAATAGTGACCGAAGGAAGCTCCCTAGTTAGAGCCAACTGTTGTCCTCAAAATCAGCTGAGCCCATTTTGTAGGACGACCCCTATGAAACTTGTCTGTTTCGTAGCCTACAACTCTAAGCACATTTTTCAAGGCAAATTTTTGTCCTCATACGTGATCTTCTAACTCTTGGGAATCATTTCAAGCATCTCCTCATTTTGGTTCTTCAAGGTTTTCTAAATTCAAATAAATGAGCAAACTCATTAAATCAAGTAAGTTTAATTGTTAAGGAGTTAGAAAAATTTAAGTGTAGCATGTTGGAGCGGTTAGTTTTGCCGCCATTACATGTTTTTACCCCTTTTTCTGTTTTACATGCAGAAGTGCCATTTTGCCGCTCATGCATGTTTATGTTGTTTACAGTCCTAGATGCAAGGGCAATGAAAATTGCCGCTCATGCATTTTGTTCTTTTCACATGTAATGATAGGTGAAACCACCACCATAGCATATCTCCAAGCATCTTAAGTTATCTATGAGTGCATTAATGGAACTCGTGCCAAGCTTTAATTCATTCTTTTTAAACCTTTTTAAGCATTTTTTTGTTGTTATTTTCAATTTATTTTCGTTAGAAACCTCTTATGATGAAAATTAAACCTCCTCCGAAGTCGATTAAACCGATGGCGTTCTTGATTTGGGTAGATTTTATCAGTGATCACGCTTAGGGTTTTTAGCATTTCTATTAGGTATGTTTTCATTTTTCATTTTTGTTTTTCTTTCTTCTAGGGTTTGCTTGCAATAAAAGTGTTTATTTGTGATCTATGAAAACGCTTTTGTTTTGTTAGTCATCATTTTTGAAGGATCGATGGTGTTGATAACTGAGAGGGGGGGTGAATCAGTTATCTTAACTAATTTAACTTTTTGTTCTTCTTTAACAACTAGTGCAACATCAAAGCAAATAAGCATTCATAAACATGAAAGCTGAAACAAGGTCAATACACATAACACAATGGTTTTGACATGGAAAACCCTGTTAAGGGAAAAAACCTCGGGGTGACTAACCCAAGAATGTATTCTCTATTAGAAGAATAGAAGTACAAAATGGCACTTGCCATTTAGGGCTCACTACCCGAGCACACTGCTCACAAGAGGCTCACTACCTACAAGTTATAAATAAAGTAACAAGATACTTGAACTAATAAGAAGCATCCACATATGCTGGAGTTCAGTTCCGGTTAGGCTCAGTATACTGATCTACTGCACTTCATCCTTTCTCTTCTTCTGTGATGCTGTCCTTTCACATATCATACCTACCTTACTGCTTTTGTACTACTCTTTTTCTTTTCTTCACACACCACACCACACCTAAATCCATCTGGTATATATATCCGTAGAAAGGATTTCATCCTCTTTCTAGTCGGCATCCGAAATAGTCAATATTTTCCCAAACTCTAGTTTGTTGGCAGAATCCTTGCTTACCAAGTGATGCGAATCAAGGAGATACTTATAGAAGTCATCTAACATGTCGGCCAATCATGGATGATACCTTAAGAACCTTGATCACCATCAATATCTCATCCGGAATAATTCTGATTCTCTGTCGGTCAGTTCTTCCTCTGTCTACTCTACCAAACCGGACCCCAATACTTAGATGCTCATATCTCTTCACTCTTTCATCATCGAAGGCTCAATCCCTGGAATCTATTAGTCAAGTTATTCCTCTTGACTTCCCCAAGTCCTCACTTTACAAAGATACTTCCTCTAAGAGATCCGGACCTGACTGTCAGACCTTGCTGCATGCTCTGTTCTTGCTTACCAGACCAAAGTATTCTTCAATCTGACTTCCTGTAAAGATACACCATGTCCTGTGGATGTGTGGAGTGGTCTTTGTTGCCATCAATGACAACACCAATGAAGCTACACAGTGTCTCTTGCCAACAATCTTCCCCTTTGGCATTGATGGCAACACTTAGTGAAAAATGACTGAGTGTCACACTACACTCCCCCTTGGTTGATGCTCTGTTCTAATGTACATTTTTTCGGAGCTCCCCCTTAGGTGGATTCCACATTTTTCACTGCTCCTCACTCCCCCTTTGACATCAATAGCAAAGGGTAGAATCTGTACACCAACAATTCTCAAAAAAATCAACTATACTTAGCCGCATAAGTATAAATACATGATACACTTACATATATTGAAGTATATCTACAAAAGATGTCTTCAACTGGGCAAATTCTATTGCCCAACTCTGCTTCATCCTGTCCAAAATTGAGATGTGACCACTCAATAGGAATACAAAATCTTCTGCCCTCTTAAGATCTATCGTATCACTAGTTCGGGCTGTGGTCTCGGCATCAGTTAGGGCCTCATGCGTGGCCTCTAATTTAGGGATAATCATCCCTCTAAGTTCACCCATCCTGCTTAATATGTTCTTCCTCTCCTTCTCAAGCTTCTTAATCTCATTCATGACTACAATAGTTTTACATTCCTGGTTTATTATGGATACAGTGAGAGGATCAAAATTTTGAGAGAGGCTTGATAGTTTATCCTCTTGTTCTTTCACTTTCTTCTCAATATCCTTTGTTGCTTTAGTCCAGGATATACAAAATTTATATACTTCTCCTCCATCCTTAAGAGTATTTTGTAAGCTCTTTATCCCAATATCCATATTTCTCCTATCATTGGTTATAAAGCCTTGTAACTCAGAGAATCTCTTATCCAAAAACTCTTTCCGGACCTTCACCTCAACTGATTTCTCTAAAGATTCAAAATGAGTGCTGACAGAACTAACAAGAGACTTGAGATTACCGGATGAAGAAGTTGAGGAATCCTTCTGAAAGGATGGCATGATCTTTTCAAGCACACCGGATGTAATTTCTAGTAGCTCACAGTCTTCCATGTGAGACTTTAGAAGTTTCTCTTTAGCCTTGGCTTGGGCAAAGGATGCTATCTTCATTGTTTGAACCGGGGAGAGAGAATCAAAGTCAAATGGTCCTTGAAGTAACTCTGGTTCATCAATCTCCATCATTTCTTTAGTCAAGAAATCCTTGACAGTTTTTGCAATGTCTCTTGCCGGAGACAAAGTTTTCTTTCCTTCTGCACTGTCACCTGTGTTCTTCTTAGCTTGACCTTCTTCTCTTCCCTTCACTTCTTCTTCTTTCTCCTCTATTCTTTCTTCTCCTTTAGATCCAGAAATTGCTAGAGAATCCAGATTTACTTCTCCTTGGACTTCCTCTTTCGGAACAGAGGAATCTAAGTCCTTAGCTTTTTCTTCACTAGTCTCCTCTGCCTCTTCTGCTACTGTCTTAATGGATTCTTCTTTGTCATCCATGGCAGAGGTTTCATCATCTAAGTCTTCTACAATGGGAATGTTGAATCTTTTGTATGCATTCCAGAGGATCTCTTCTGTCTCTTTTGCTATTTTGTCAGTTTTGCCAAGCATAAGCTGATTCATGCTAGCTTTGCTCCAGAACTCATCCTTGCAATCTTTGAAGATCATATTCATTTTCTTCTGAGTGATTGAAGGAAAGAGATGAATGGCTATGTGTTCCCAAATCTCAAGATCCTTTGCCTTAACATTATTCTTTCTTATTTCTAATTCCTTCTCTAGGCTTTTGGGAATGAGAGATATGATTTCAATAAAAGCCTTATTATAGATATTTAAATATCTAACTGTAGCTTCTCGCATGATCTTTTGGTCAGCTTCATTATAATCATCATAGAATTTAGTCATTGGTTTTAGGTTTCCATCCACAGTGACTGATTTGATTACATCATCAATGGACAGAGTGGGCCTTTCAACAAATTCTTCTGCCATCTCTTTCATGTCTTGACTTGTAGAAGATTCACCGGATCCTTTCTTCTTCTTCTTCTTCATTTTCTTTACCTCCTCATCTGACTCAGTTTCTTCATCATCCTTTTGACTGATGTAAGACCTTGTGGCCTTTGTCTTAGTTCTTTTCTTTGCTTTACCAGATGATTTTGCTTCCAGTTTAGATGCCTTTGAGCTTTTAGTAGTTACAGGTGCAGAGCTCTTAGAGGATCTGGTCCAGGAGGGGGCTTTTACTAGAGCACTTTCTTTTTTTGCTTCTTCCTTTTGTTTTTCTACTCTTTCCATCTTTTCTCTGTGGGCATCAAGTGCCTCTTTTGAGATTCCATGCCTCTTGGCAACTTCTTCAACTTCCCTTCTCACTTTCCTCTTGATTTCAGGCTGTCTAAGTTCCACATTAACTTTTACACTCAACTCTTGGAAGGTTCCAAACCTTTCTGCCTTAGGGTCTTTGGGCTGGCTCAGCAGATGTTGGATGTGCAGCTCTACAATTTTCTCATCTACTTCATACCCCATTGGCATGATCTAGACTTTCCTTGGTTCCATTGCCTCCATTAGGTATTGATCAGTGTCAACCATGAAACACACTGTATCTTTGTACTTCTCAACCAGTGATTGGGGAATTCTTTCTCTGGTTTGCATCATATTTTGAAAGTTCTTGAAGTAACCCCACAGAGCTGTATTTCTTGCCTTAGCATCCCCAAGCTACCCATGCAAGTAATCTCTGATTTGAATTGCAATAGGTCTGTCATTCTGCCATACCCAACCACTGGATCTGGACAACTCATTCATAAACTAGAAAAACAAACACAATATCAGTCCACCATACTCAAAAGAGTTCTTTTTGTCCTTCTTGATCTTCTGTAAGTTTTCCATCAGTTAGCTTAGAAGGAGTTCATAGAGATCATAATCTGCATTCTTTCTCAACATTTCATAAGCAGTATACACAGTAGTTCCAGATACTGAATTCTCCCTGCTGGAGTGATATATCTTATAGCTAATTATCATAGATGCCAACTTGATATCTGGATCAGTGATATCTTCTATGGTCATTGCTCTCTTATCAAATTTTGATCCGATGGCCTCACTCACAGTTTGGTTTTTGACAGATTTGAGAATAGGTAACCCTCTGGAAGAGTGTGTTGGTTTTTTCCCAGACTAGATGCTTATTCCCATATTTCCCTACAAGGTAGCCATCAATGATCAATAGGATCTCTGGGCCAGAGGCCAACAGTGTAGGAGATAGACTCTATATTTTATCTCCTCTTCTTCTTCAGGCTCTGCAAAACCTAGGGGGTATTCCCTACTCAACATCCATGAGGATATACATACAAGGCTGGGATGCTAACAGAAAGCAGATAAGTCCTCCTGTAAGTAGACCAAAACTGTAAGATAAGAGCAAAGGGGCTAGCTTTGGGCCTATTTGCAGTTGTAGACAGAGGACTGAGGATCCTAAAACTAATTCTAATGTCCTAATGGTTGTTTTAGAGTTTGGTTTTGATTTTATAGTTGGATGCAAAGCTGGACATGGTATATAACACAAAGACAAAGCTAGATTGGTGCCTATCCAGGGCCTGGAGTCAATAGACATACACCTGTGAATGATATGCATGAACAACTAAAACTAGATTTCAGGGGGACACATATGATACCTGCCTTACAGATATCTCCCAATACAGAGTGTTAAGCTATCTATACTTATGGCATCCCTACTGTAGTATACCCTTCCCAACATTCAATCTGAAAATAGTTTAATCTACCCCTTGAGCAGAAGTTAAGAGATCAGACATTCAACATAGGAATTCTATGTTCTAGAGTCTCAAACATTGCTTAAATATCCAGACTCAGAAGAAAGATACATGCAATACTGGAGACAGAATTAACAAAACACATGCTAACATAGCATTTCTCATATAGAATTAACCATGAAATCAGTGGATTCATGCAAAAACGTACAACAAGAGATACATAAACTCACAGGTTTTGCTATACAGAGCAACCAAATCAGCTGTATTGTATTACAGAGCTAAATGTTCAACTTTCAACAACCTAAACAATGGTAACACAGTCTGCTTATATCAGCCAGAAAGTGTACCACAACAATTAATTACATGACTATTACAAAAAACTGCCAGATACAACCCATGAGAAATGGAGCCCATAAGTCATCAACGCAGTAGGCAGGAGAGTCGACAGGGGTGGCCTCGAGCCCTATGCCACCATCTGGGAGTTTTCATCCACAATGGGGCAACTTGATCGCTTGTCCCGTCGCCCATACCCCTGCATTGTCGCCATTGATGGCTCAACTACCCACAACCACCAGGAAAAACACCGCAGTGTTCAAAAAGAACTTCCCGCCAAAATGTGCTTCTTCGCAGGTTCAAAATACACAGGGGAATAATCCCACATGCATAGTGCAGAAACCCCTTTAGCGCTTTATAAGCATGGTCACAAAGACAAAAGGTGTCGAGTGCTTTTGCCATGCTCGACACACACCTCTCAGCCCAAAGCCCATCACCGAGACCAACACCATCAGCCAAGCCCACAAATCCTCCGCCGACCTCAAAGGTCATGCCGACGCCTACTCCACATTCCCCTCCATCGGTCAGAGATGAACCATTGGGCCAGCTCTCCAAACCTTCGCTGATCTACCAAGTCTCTCCGATGGCCAAGCAAAATACACCATCTTCGGCAAGACGACTACCATCGGCCCAGCAAAAAACCCCTCGGCCGACACAGCCAATCACACTGATACATCAACAAGCTAGGCCCCGCCCCTTCATCGGCCAGACCCACGCTATCGGCTAAATGCAATCCATCCTCGCCGACAACACAAGTCATACCGAAGACCACCTCCGTCGGTGTGACTTACACCGTCGGAGCAACCAAAATCTCCCAAGCTGATCTCACTAGTTACGCCGATAGACATTGGCCTCCCATCTTCGTCGGTATGACCAAAGCCATCGGCTAACCTCAAAATGCCTATGCCGATACTCAATCTCACTCTAGTGGCATACCACATCCTAGGTCTTCAGCGAGACCATCCTCCCTCAGAGCAACAAGAAAATCCCTGGCCGATAGCACAAGCCCTGTCGATGACCACCTTGAACATCCCTCATCGGCCAGACACCTTACATCGGCAGCCCAAAAATTCGCTTCGCCAATAGCCAAACACACGCCGATGACCACTCCAAATCCTCATTGGCCTGACACTACCCCATCAGTGGACCCTCCAATGGCTAGACCGATAGAACATGTCACACCAAAACCAACCTTGCAAACTGCTAACCTTCCATCAGCCAGAGGCAAACCGTCGGGCCAACACTCCACCGTCCACCCGATGATGAACATTACGCCGATAAGACCAAAATCATAAGGCTTTGAACCATTGAACCCTGAACCAGTTTAACCTGATGGTTCAAAAGAGAAGTTCAACTGAGAAGTTCAACGCTGATAACACAGATGAACAAAGAATTCATTGACGGGAAAAGATGGAGCCTAAGCCCATGAACCGTTGAACCTTGAACCAAAAGGGTTCAACGCGATGGTTCAAAACAATGGTTCAAGCAAAATCTGAGTACCCAAAAAGAAGTTTTGCCGATAGAGAAAGTCACAGCGATGAACAAGGAAACTTAGGGCCCAAAAAGGAAAAAACCCTCCAACATCCTGCGCTCAGATCTAGACCAAAATTAGTGCTAACAAAGTGTAAACCGGTTACTGCCCTAATTGCATCCTTGGTGATCTTGAAAGGTCTATTCAACCATAAGAAGTTATCATGCACTTTGCTCAACACATACCGGACCCACTCATCTTCTTCAAAACATGGGAAATGGATGTACTGACCAAAATGTTTATCCCGGATGGCCTTATACTGAGGTTTTAGTTCAAAAGATTCATCTATCAGTTCCTTGTGGTAGATGTCCATCAGCTTGGATTCACCAAAATCTTCAATGTTTGTGTGAATGTAAACCCTAACGTCTTCTACATGCAAAACCCCATGTAGAATGCTGGAAAATGCCCCTAAGGGATCCACTTCTAGAGATTTGTAGGGATGTTTCTTAAATTTGGGGCGAGGCCTATTAGAAATCTTTACAACATTCAGAGTAGCCATCTTAAAGATTCAAAGAAAGTTTGATCAAGAGTGAAAAATACCTTTTTACTCTTCTAGGTTTCACAGAATGAGCTGGATCAGATTGCTGGAAGAATTGTCTTTTGTGGTTGATCTTTGAGAGACTTGAGACAATTTGTTTGCAAAGCTCTTTTTCTCTTCTTTTCGAGTGCAAATGTGTAAATGATGATCAAATGAACCCTTTTATCTCTGAGCAAACCCTAATTTCATATTGCAATAAATGTGCAATTCAAGTCATTCCAGTTACCTTGTTCTCCTTGTTCTGAGAAAAGATCTTTTCCAGATCACTAAGAAGCATTTAGAGTTGTTCTTGTTGATGATTGACAATCTATCTTTCTTTCCCTAAACATTTCATTTATCCCCAGATCAAGATTCCTCCATTTGAATCATATCAGATCTAACTGTGAAAAACCTGCTTCTTACTGGATGACTGTTGAACCAGATTGGTCTTGGAAGATTAACCTGTTCAAACCCACTTGCGGATCTTCCATCTCTTTATCAAACCTTATTTAGATGTTCCTCTGTGAACCCTTTAATCTGCAATGTTCCTTGTGCCAATTTCAGGCACCAATTAACTGGCTGGGGGAAAATGTTTTTCCTTATGTCTCCCCTTGAGCCAGAGCTCATCTTTTTAATTTATGGAAGGAATATCAGCACCAGATTCTGGTGCGGACCCATCCCCAACATTCTCTGTACTCCTCTTTACCCAAATCTTATTCATTTCCCTTTGAACCTCATTCACATTCACTTTTCCTTTTCCTTTGTCTTGATTCTGATTATGATGCATTGGACCTCTTTTATCCTGATTCTTGCTTCTACAGAATTTGGCAATATGACTGGATCTATTGCAATTCTGGCAAACAACATGCATTTTTGACTGATATCCTCTTGATCTACATTGATTAGCCATATGTCCCATTCTATTGCATGCAATGCATCTACCATTGAATGAATTTCTCATTTGCATATTTCTACATTCATGAGATTTGTGACCATACCTTTTGCAGTTGAAACACTGTTCGGAGAAGGATGAATTAGTCTGATTCATTCTTCTTCTGCACTGATTTGCTTTATGACCAAAGTTGTTGCAATTATTGCAGTATCCATTGAAGGAAGGATATCTTTGAGCATTTGGTTGCCTTACCGGAGGTCTTCTAGGCCTGTTTCTTGGATTTTCTGATATGGAGTTCTTCTAATCAGATCCGGAGCTTTTGCCTTTTTCATATCCCAAGACTTGCTTGTCATCTACCCTCTTTTAGCTTTGAAGAACTTCAAGTTGAGTAGAGCTTAACTTGAATTTCTCTTTGTATTCATTTGTTGTTTGAAGGTCCTTTTTAAGAGTGTCAATCTGATTCTCAAGTTGTTCTTCATTATCTCTAGCTTCTTCAAGATCAGATTCTAGATGCCTGATTATTCTATCCATTTTGTGGCAGTCTTCTGATTTCTCTTTGAGAGATTGTCTTAGATCATCCTTAGTTTTTATTTTCTCTTCAATTTCTTGAGTGAATTTTATAACTCCTGATTCCATTTCATGTCTTACCGTAATGATCTCTTTTGATAACTTTTCACATAACTTGGTTTTCTCCTTTAGGTCTTCATTTGTATCATTGGCTTCACCTTGACTTGCCAATTGCTGAAGTAGATCCTTTCTCTTTTTCATAGAGATACTCAATTTCCCTTTTAGTTCATTTATGAAATCATCAGCCTGTTTGAGTCTTTGTTTCAATTCATTGGCTTCAGAGTTAGATTGCTTAAGATCATCTAGGGCAGACTGAAGTTGTTCCCTCATACCATACACATCCGTTTGAATTCCTAGATCTTCCTCAAGTTGTTAGGCTCTTGTTTGGAGGAACTTAGCTCTGATACCAATTGTTGATAACTGAGAGGGGGGGTGAATCAGTTATCTTAACTAATTTAACTTTCTGTTCTTCTTTAACAACTAGTGCAACGTCAAAGCAAATAAGCATTCATAAACATGAAAGCTGAAACAAGGTCAATACACATAACACAATGATTTTGACGTGGAAAACCCTGTTAAGGGAAAAAACCATGGGGTGACTAACCCAAGAATGTATTCTCTGTTAAAAGAATAGAAGTACAAATTGACACTTGCCAATTAGGGCTCACTACCCGAGCACACTGCTCACAAGAGGCTCATTGCCTACAAGTTATAAAGAAAGTAACAAGATACTTGAATTGATAAGAAGCATCCACATATGTTGGAGTTCAGTTCCGGTTAGGCTCAGTATATTGATCTACTGCACTTCATCCTTTCTCTTCTTCTGTGCTGCTATCCTTTCACATACCGGACCTGCCTTACTGCTTCTGTACTGCTCTTCTGCTTTTCTTCACACACCACACCACACCTAAATCCATCTGGTATATATATCCATAGAAAGGATTTCATCCTCTTTCTAGTCAGCATCCGGAATAGTCAATATTTTCCCAAACTCTAGTCTATCGGCAGAATCCTTGCTTACCAAGTGATGCAAATCAAGGAGATACTTATAGAAGTCATCTAACATGTCGGCCAATCATGGATGATACCTTAAGAACCTTGATCACCATCAATATCTCATCCAGAATAATTCTGATGCTCTGTCGGTCAGTTCTTCCTCTGTCTACTTTGCCAAATCGGACCCCAATACTTAGATGCTCATATCTCTTCACACTTTCATCACCGGAGGCTCAATCCCTGGAATCTATTAGTCAAGGTATTCCTCTTGACTTCCCCAAGTCTGCACTTTACAAAGATACTTCCTCTAAGAGATCCAGACCTAACTGTTGGACCTTGTTGCATGCTTTGTTCTTGCTTACCAGACCAAAGTATTCTTCAATCTGACTTCCGGTAAAGATACACCATGTCCTGCGGATGTGTGGAGTGGTCTTTGTTGCCATCAATGACAACACCAATGAAGCTACATAGTGTCTCTTGCCAACAGATGGTTGTTATGCATGTTTATGTTGTTTTAAAAACCCTAGTAGAATGTTTATGAGTTTTTCTTTGGCAATTCTTGTTTATCATCGGTGGTTTCTACCATTTTTGCCAAACCCTAGTTCTATATAAGCAGCCATTTTATTTTCGTTGGCATATGATAAACTTAGGATTTTGGTCTTAGGATTACCCAGATGTATTGGCAGTTGATTTCACCGCCAATACATGTTTCTTCCTTTATATACAATGGTGGGTGAATTAGCCACTCTCCCGAATGTTTGCTTTTCGATAAGATGTATTAGCGGTCAATTTCACCGCCGGTACATGTATCTTTTCTTGCCAAGTTTTACCCAAATGTAAGGGTGACGATTTTTGCTGCCCCTACATAAAAATCTTAAAACATTTTACATATGCATGTAAGAGTGGTAGAAATAATCGCTATTGCATGTATTAAAGAGGTTTCACCTATGTATGCAAAAGCGGTCAAAATGACTGACATTACATGTAAAAGGTTAGTCCTTCCACATGTAAGAGTGGTAAAATCAGCTGCTCATACACAAAATACATGCAATTTACCCACATGTAAGGGTGATCATCTTGACCGCTCCTACATAAAATTTTTTAGTTTTCCCCTACCTGCAGAGGCGGTCGAAATGACCTACCCTGCACTCATGCAATTTACCCCACATGCAGGAGCAGTCAAAATGACTGCCTGTGCATGTCTTCCTGTAAATTTTCCTAACACTGGGAACTTTCATGTTTTGATACTTTTGGCCCACTTTTGCCTAATTTCTTGACTTGCGTGCTCTCAAGCCCTTTCAAGCACATTCCTATGTTCATGATCGTCAATTCGCAGTATCCCTAATTTGCCTATTTTTCCCCTAACTATGAGATCATGAACTTTTGCAGTTTCATGGAGCATTTGTGATTGAGACCATTTCTAGTTTTCTCCTCAAAGATGATGTTAGAACCATCTCCATCAAAGGCCAAGATCATGAAGTACAAGTACCAAGGGGTTTTCCCTGTTAGTTCAATACAATCAAATATAGATGAGATCAGAGACACAAAGATTGGACATGTAGACATGGCAGAATTTGTAGAAAGGACCAAACAGACAAATCCTCCCTGTTACATGCAGAAGATTATTGAGAGCAACATACACTTGGTAGAATCTTTTCCAGTGGCTGCTCATAATCCAGAGTTTGTTCTCCAAGTAGCAAGCCACTACAATAGGGATTCTAGAACTGTGCCTGATTCTTAGGGGATTGTAATCATGAGGCTAGATGCAGAGTTCCTTGATAAGATTTTCATGTGTCCACCTATTGAGAATGTTGGGGAAATTGACTTTGCCAAAGGTCAGAAGGATTTTGAGACTGATATGGAATCTGCAAAGAAGCATATCAATAGCAAATGGTTGAAGGCTCCTAGGAGTAATCTTTCAAGGTGGCCTAAGGAACTCCCGAGGAGTGATTTTGTGGAAGAAGTCAGTGATTTGATCACATTATTGAGTAGAGTCAGAGGTCTTCCTTCTTCCTCTAGATTTCAAGAATGGATGTACACTTACATCAGGGTGATTCTCAAAGGGCAACATAAGATCTTCTGGGGAGAGAAAATCAACAATGCTCTACATGATCAGTTGATCAAGGGCAATACAACTTTTAAGTTTTATATGACATCATATTTGGTATATGCAGCTGTAAGCATGAGGATGTTTCCATGTCTGACTCAAGATGGTGATCAAAGGTTGGTTCAAGTGTTTCAGTACTATCCACAAATAACTCTCAAAGGGTCTATTCATCATTTTTGGAGGGTGAATGATGCCTTCTTTTCAATTTTCATGTGCTTATGGAACAATGAGCTTGAGCAGAAAAGGGTATCAGATGAAGCTTGGGAAGTGGTTAATTCTTTTGGTTGCTTATTTCTCCAATTTCCCACTTTCACTTTTTAAGAGTTGGATATTATTCAGGGTATCCATATATGTTACTGAGATATCCAAGTGATAAGGTAGTTTTGATGGAGTTATGTAGATAATTGATTGTTGTGCATAATAAACAGATGGAACTAAAAATGTTAGGGATTAAGTTTCCTGTGGAGATTGGCAGGTACTTAGTGCAATCAGCTACTAAGGCTAATGCTGTCAAGGTAGAGATGCAGCTGGTGATGATGAAACAGTTCAAGAAGAGGGATCACTTCAAGTTTTGAAGAGTACAAGATAAGATCAAAAGGAAGGCAATGTTTCATGTCCCTATGGTTGAGGACATCTGGGCTGATTTGAGAACCTAGAATGAGATAAGGAAACTAGATTACTACAGGTTACACCTAAGTCAGACAGAGGAGCTGGGATTGGTTGATGTTTCAGAGGGCATGGAAGATGAGGGTGATGTCCTAGATCCCAAGTATAACATCAACAATATTGAAGCTTCAGCTTTTCCAGAAATCAAATGGTCTGTGAAAGAAGAGACTTCTATCAGAAAGAGATTTCAACCTATACTAGCTAACACCAATATATGGTTGCAAAACAAAGGTCTCAATTTGAAAGAGTTCCTCACCAGGTTAGAGACAAAAAATTAGGAGTAGACTGGAAAGAAGGTAGAAAACATAACTAAAAATAAAAGTGATGTTTATTCTTCTTCCAAGGTGTCTAAACTGAAGATCAAATTTGTCTCTAAAGGAGGTAAGACAAAAGAAATTGTAGGAAGTTCTAATGTAGTAGAATTAGGTACTGAAGTAATAAATGTTGATAACATGGAGGTTGAGAATGCTGAGATGGAACAACAGGATGTTAAAGAATCTGATTCTGAGCAAGTAAAAATGAGTGAGAAACCAGATAAAGAAGGTAATAAGGAACAAGAAATAGAAAAAGATGTAGAACATGAGCAACTTGGTGGTTCATCAAAGTCTCCTCAAAATGATAGTTCCCAAGAGCCACAAGTTTCTATAGATTTTGTTGCATGTTTTTGTTTTTGATATTTTTCTAGTAGTTTCTAATGTTCTTGTTTCTCCTATTATTATTGTATCTTCTCATAATACTCCCCCTTCTGTGAAAACTAGTTTTGGGACTATTTTTTATTCTTCTAGCTCTATTCCTTGTTTATCTTCTCCTTCTTTTGATATTGGAGAACAAACTATTCTGGATCATTTTCTTGATGGTTCAGAGAAAAATGTTGAAACAAGTGTAGTTTTCACTAACACCTCTCCAATTGTAACCATAATAGGTATTGGCATGAGTTTCGCTAAGCAAGCAGTTGATTCATCTCCAAATGTTAGTACTCCAACACTACCTCCATGGTTGTCTTCTTATACACTGAAAAGGAAAAAGTAGGTTATCTCGCTAGATGACATTGACATTGAGAAATTGCTGCCTACTAAACCAAAAGCTTAGAAGAAAAAGCCTAAGACTATTTCTAGGCTAATTGATGAAAAGGGAATCAAGTATGCAGAGATTGCTAGAACACCTGCAGATGCCACCATAGATAATTTTGATGTGAACAACTATATTATTTCTAGAGTTGAATTGGGAAAGCTGACTCATGAAGGCCTCAAGTCAGATTTTCAAGTGACAGTAAGCTCTTTGCTTGTAAAATTTGATGAGGAAAAGAAAGAAAAAGAACATTATAAAGTTAAGGCTGAGTAGCTTGCTGCCGTTCATAAGATAGTGAAATCATCAGAAATTGTGGAACCCATGGTAGTTACTGTAGAAGACCCTTTGATTCAAAAGGTTGAAAAGGTTCAATCAAGAGGAAGAGTGGTTGGTGATATTCTGGAATGATTGTTGGCACAAGGCAGAGTTCTCTTGAAGACCATAGTGGAAAGAAAGGAAAAAATGGAAAAGGCAAAAGCTGATTTGGATAATATTGTTGATAAATTATGTCAGGAACTTCAAGTTCAAGAAGATAATTTAGAGGAATGGATTGAGATGAAGAAAATTAAGATTAAGAATTTGATTGCGATTGGTGTCGTATCAAATCGAGAGTCTTATCTCAAGACCAAGGAATCTTTGACTCATCGCATCAATGTGATAAGAGGTCTACTTGATGATTTGTACCAAGTATGATAAAATAGTGAAGATAGTGATGTCTCACTTCTACACAGGTTAGAGGAACTACCATTCACTCTAACAGGTGAAGATCATAAGTTTCTCTCTGCAAATGAGATGATTGATGTTTTCGAAAAAATGGTTCAGCAAAAGTTTAAAGATGAGGTACTCACAGTGGCTTCCATGGATCATAATATTTATGATTATCATTCAACCTTTGAAAATTTGAAGGATAACCTCGAAAAGCATGAGAAGGTGATAAAGACGATCAAGGATGCAGTTCTTAGGGCTCATAGCATTTTAGGCAATATGGCTGGACCTGATGTATATGAGATGGTGGTAGTACAGACCATGTACCAAAATTTCTTGAAGAAGAATGATGGTGGCAGCTGATATTCTTCTTTGTGCCTTAGTTTATTTCCATTTTTGTAAATGCAATTTGTATTTTGTTTTGGACATATTCACATGTATTTTTCCAAAATGTAATTACATGTGAGATAGAGGAAGTCTCAAGTCAAATAGGACTCTTTTGTTGAATAAGTCAAGGTAGTTATAGATTTCCTATTTTTGCTCTAGGCTCCTCCTTTTAAATAAAGAGGGCCTCTATTGTAATTTTTATCTTTTGTCTATTGAAGTGAAGCGCTGCCATTTTGAAGAGCAATTTGAGACTTTGAGCTTATTTTGTAAATCAGATTTCAAGCAATATCAAGAAGCAAGTTGGCATCCGATCTTTGTCTTGGAGCAAGTTTGTAATGTTATAGAACGTTCTTATGTCCATTCTATTACATTATCTTGTATGAATGTTTGAATTGTGAGTGTGGAAATCAAGTGTTCAGAGGGTGATTCAAAGCTGATTTTTTAGACTTTGTACTACTATATCATATTTGAAATTTGCATTTAAGTTTGTGAATGAGTAGTAACTCAAAGACTTTGGGCTGTGAGTTATTGTTCGTGTTCATGTTATCTTATATCGGCATATAGTGAAGACTTTGGGCTACACTCTATTCCGAAATATTTCATTTTCAATTGGCATAAGAAGCAACGAGAAACTTTGTGTTTTTGTGGGTTTCTTCGGGGTTTAAATATATTGGTATTGTTTCAATTATCCTTTTGTGTTGAGTTTCATATTAAGAATTACAAACATCATTTATGAAAAAAGAGAAATGGATGATATAGAATCACCCCGAAGTTAGTTTGCAATTAAAGGGAGCCTCCCCTTGCTGAGAGGAGAGATTTATCTCATCACACTGTGGTTGATATAACCATTTTGCCTTTAGTTAGATAAAGACAAAATATTTACCCAACAGGTTCATTATACATAGAAAGTTGTGTTCACCATTGTGTGGACTGTGTTTCTATGTTGTGGAGAGGTGTGTGGGAGAAATAGTTTTGCTCCACATTTCTCTACAGATTTGTTTCTGGCTTTGCAGTTCTGGATTTATGCTTATAATGTCTATATATTTCTTCAATTCAAGTGGTTCATGGTTTGTTGCTCCGCAAGTTTTTTTCTTGAGTTGCAGCTGATGACAGAGTAATTTAAGTGCTTTGGTGTGAACTTTCTTTAGGTGAAAGATGTTGTAAAGGATTTTGTTGGTTTTTAGGTGCTTGTGGATGTTTCTAGATCATGTTCAAGCTTGGAGCATGATCTGCATGTCATCTTTTGGTCTTCAGCAAACATGTACTTAAAAGTTCATAGTGTTAACACAAGTTTGGCCGACTTGGTTGTTTACACTAATTATGGTTGTGCTTCGTTGATTATGGAAGCGTGGAATAATGTGTAAGAGTGGATTTATGTCCATGCTAAGGTGTGATGTGGTCTGCATTCATTGGTTAGCATTCATTCTTTTCATCTGCGAGAATGTTTTGGTCCAGACCTAAATTTTTTGGGTTACGATGTGTTGTTGACCTTGGAGAATATTTTTAAGGTTGATGATGGTATAAATAAGTGTCAAGGATTTGTGACTGATAAATGCATGATGAATATGATGTCTGTGATGCAAATTTTATCAGTGCAGTGAGAATTTTCATGTGTTAGGCTACTAGATGCAGTGAGCAGAAGGTGTACTATTTTTTAGTGTTGCTACAAAGGTGATGTTTTTGTTGTGGTTAATATTGAGCTTCATTGGAACTGTACTCCATGCATATGTTAGATGCAATTATATCATTTCATCCGTGGTAGTGAGCCTCCTCTTCTATCTCTTTCTTCTGGACAATGTGTCCTTTAGCAGTGAGCCTTTCTTTCTTTCTTCTAGGCAATGAGCCCTCTGGCAGTGAGCCTTTTGTAATTCAGTATTGCTGCTACTTTATATTGTGAGATAATCCTCACCGTGGTTTTTTCCTTCTTGGGTTTTCCACATAAAATCTAGTGTTGTCTTGTGTTTGGTGCTGTTATGATTCAGTTTCTGTTATTTTCTTTTAATGCTTAATCCTCATAACAAGTTTAAAGGTTAATGTGAATCTAAATTTTTTTTGAGGGTTTGAAGTTTATGAGACAACAGATTCACCCCTACTCTTAGTTGCCTTGTGCATTCAACAATTGGTATCAGAGCCTGGTTCCTTGGAAGAAGATTTACTGCTTGAGGAAGATCTTGGAGGCTAAACACACGACGAATAGAAAGTTTCCTACTCTTTTGAAAGAGATTCCTACTATTGGATCTTCAGAAGATGAGTGCATGATTGCCAATAATGAAGAACTTGAGGTTGCTCTTGATTACCTAGAGAGGACTGAAGAAGAAATCAAAGATCTAAAGGAGAATGTTAATGAAGTGGATGGATGTATCAGAAAATTAAGAGAGCAAGTCAAGAAGTTCAAAGAAAGAAATAAGGAGGTTAGTGAACAATTAAGGTTAGCAGTTGAATCTATGAACTGTCTAAAAGTGCAAGTTGAAGAAAAGGAAAGGATTGAGGAATATCTAAATTGAATGGTGAAAGGAAAATTTGAATAATGTATAAGGCTTGAACAAGAAGTTGTGAATGTAAAATTAGATCTGGAGAAGGCAAAGAATTATGAAGAAAAAATTAAGATAAGTTCTACAAGGCTTGATGAGATGCTTGCAAGTCAGAAAAGTCCCCAATGATAAAGAGGGATTAGGATTTGAAAAATACTGGCGTAGAATCCTCCATTCCAAACTTCAACAATTCTTTCACATATTTGGACTGAGAATTAAAAATTCCTTTTTCTGATTGAATAATATGTAGTCCTAAGAAGAAATTCATTTCACCAAACATAGACATCTCAAACTCCTTTTCAATTTCCTCTACAAATTTCTTACACATACCTTCATTGCCTCGAAAGATAATATCATCAACAAAGACCACAACAACTAAAATTTGATCATCATTAATTTTGAAGTAGAGATTACTGTCTGCAGTACCTTTACTGAACCCTAATTGTAGCAAATACTTGTCCAGCCTTGCATACCAGGCTCTAAGAGCTTGCTTGAGTCCATACATGGCCTTCTTCAATCTGCATACCATGTCACCTTGGTTTGATTACTGAAATCCTTCCAGTTGTTCCATGTATACCTCTTCTTCTAACTCTCCATTCAAGAATGCAGACTTCACATCCATCTAATACACCTTAAAATCTTTGTGAGATGCAAATGCCAAAAACATTCTTATTGCCTCATTCCTTTCCACATGAGTAAAAGTCTCTTCAAAGTCTATACCTTCAACCTGAGAATATCCTTTGCACACCAGTCTTGCTTTGTTTCTTACAACTTCTCCATTTTCATTCATCTTATTTCTGAAAACCCATTTAGTTCCAATCACATTCTTATTAGCAGGTCTAGGAACCAGTTCCCAAGTTTGATTCTTCTCTATTTGCATAAACTCTTCTTCCATTGCTTTTACCCAATTTTAATCTTGATGGGCTTCATTCATAGTTCTAGGTTCAATCTATGAAAGCAAATAGTAGTTCACATGTTCCTCTGCAACTCTTTTTCTTGTCAATACCCCTTTGCTTTTATCACCAATTATCTGATCGTCTGAATGATTAATCCTTACATACTTGGGAGTCTTAACAACACTTTATGAAGCTTTTTCTTCTTCAACCTGACTGTCCTTTTGTTCCACTTTTTCTTCATTGACTGTAACAATAGGTTCTTCTGATTCATTGCCATTTAGATCTAATGTTATTTCCCTATCTTCATCAACATTTAGATTAGCACTCTCAATAACCTTTCTCAATATCTTATTGTAGCACCGATAGGCCTTACTTTTAGTAGAGTATCCAAGGAAAATTCCTTCATCACACTTAGAATCAAACTTGCCTAACTCTTCATCTCTTCTGATATAACATTTTCTTCCAAAAACTTTGAAATATTTCACTATAGGAACTCTTCTAGACATACCACAATTCATAAGGAGTTTTAGTACCATTACCTTTGACTTGGACTTTATTTTGAATGTAGACAACAGTATGTATAGCTTCTCTCCAGTACACTTCTGGTAGGTTAGCCTCCATCATCATTGACCTAGCAGCCTCTTGAACTGTCATATTCTTTCTTTCTACAACTCCATTCTACTGGGGAGTTCTAAGAGCAGACAATTATCTTTTTATCCCTTGTCCTTCATAGAAGATATTGAATTCATTTTATGTAAACTCACGTCCTCTATCAGACCTTAAACATTTGATCCTCAATTCTAAATCATTTTCAACCACTACCTTGAAAACTTTGAACTTGTCTAGGGCTTCATATTTATCTTTTAGATAAGTGACCCATGTCATTCTAGAATAGTCATCAATAAGCAACATAAAGTACCTGTCTCCTTGCAGACTTCTTGTTCTTGTAGGACCACACAAATCTGTATGCACTAGCTCAAGTAGTCCAACAAAAATTGTTCCTTACTCTTGAAATTTGTCCTTGTCTATTTGCCCATTTGACATTCCTTGCAAATAGTATTAGCAGGCTTCACAAGCCTAGGCAGATCTCTCATAGCTTGTACTAAACTTATCTTCACCAAGTTGTCAAAGTTGATATGACACATCATTCTATGCCACAACCAACTTTCATCTATCTGAGCCATCAAACAACAATTATCAGTTCCCCTCAAGTGATAAGCATTACCTTTAGTCTTCTTACCAATTACAATCACTATTCCAGAGCTTTCCATGACCTTGCATCCACTATCCGTGAATCTTAGATTATATCCTTTGTCACACATCTAACCCACACTTAAAAGATTATGCTTTAAACCCTTCACATATAGAACATCATCTGTATTGTGCTTTCCATCAAAAGAAATAGATCGTCTTCCACAAATCTTACCAGCTGCACCATCTCCAAACTTAACAAGTCCTCCATCATACTTTTCTAAACTTACAAACTTACTTTTGTCACCGATCATGTGATGTGAGCATCCATTGTCAATAATCCATTCATCCTTATCTTTCTCAACCTGGACAAACAAAGCACTCTCTTCCACTAGTTTTTCTTCCTTCACATAGCTAGCAAGATTAGTAGACACAGGTTCTTCTTTCATAGCAATAAATAAGCATTCATTTGCACTAGTGCTAGTATCATCTGACTCATCCTCTGTTACACCATCATCATCAAGATCTCTAACATAATAGTATTTCTTTATGATTCTTGGTCTACTTTCAAATTTCTTCTTACCTCTCTCAATTCTCTCTAGACACTTAGAGGCATAGTGTCCAATCTTACTACAAGAAAAGTATTTGAATGGTAACTTGCCTTTGAACTTACTGGTACCTCTTTGCATTTTATCCATGAAGTTGGCTTCAATCTCATCAAGGTCATCATCGGATTCCACAACAAATTTTTGAGCTCTTGAAGTCGTTTCTGAAGTGCTGGCTTTGAAAGCAGTCTTAGTCTTGGGTAGGGCATCACCAAACTCTCTCATTTCAAAAGCTGTAAGCTTCCTGATCAACTGATCCTTTAAAATATTTTTCACACTCATAACCTCTTCAATTGCTGCCACCTTGTGACTATAGGATTTAGGTAATGACCTAAGAACCTTTAGCACAACCTCATCCTCATTAATAGTTCCTCTAAGACTGTTGATTGCATGTAGACTGTTATGTTCTCATCTTCACTCATCTTCACTCATCTTTAGGGCTTCATACCTCGCCTTCATGCTTTGTAATTTGGCACCCTTTATAGAATCATCTCCTTCATATAATTTTTTTAACTTATCCTAGATCTCATGAGCAGTCTCCAAATCTAGAACTTTCACCAATTCAGTGTTAGATAAGGAATTTAATAGAGCATCTCTATCTTTTCCATTTAATTCATATTATTTGACTTCATCTTCATCTGATGGACCATTTGGAGGAAGAGTGTACTTGATTTCTGCCATTTTTCAAACACCATAACCAAGAGAAATGAGATGACTTTTCATTCGTACCTTCCATATAGTGTAATCCATTCCATCAAATTGCGGTGACTCCTTCCTATGCTCCATCCTGTATCTACCTCAAGATGTTAGGCTCTTTACCAAGGAAGCCTTGCTCTTATACCAATTGTTGAAATGTTCAATACAATTAAGAGGGGGGTGAATCATTTGTAACCAAAACATTAAAACCATCAACACATCAACCACTTAATCACTAATATTGTAATTTAACCATGGAAGCATGAAATTAGAAACATAAACAAATTCACACATTCAAAACAAGAGACATTAGATTTTTACGTGGAAAACCTAATAAGGGAAAAACCATGGTGAGTGTTAGCTCACAATATAATATGTAATAACAATACTAAAAATCAGAGGATCACTACCTTAGGGCTCACTGCCCAAAATGCTTACTACAAAAGAAGAGGCTCACTACCATAATTGGTGAACTGAGATAATAGCATCTACATTATGTCAAGGTACAGTTCCTTTAAGCATAATGATTCTCCTCTGCTCTTCTCTACTTTTTCACTTCATACTTATCTTCACATCTTCACAACACACATTATTCATGACTACATACAAGTAACTATACAATTCACCAACCTTGAAATGAACATCAAGGTTGACATTACAAACATCAACCATTAGAGCAATCTCCAAGGTTGGCAAACATACATACATTAGAATAGGTCTGGACCTAAACAAATTTATGAAGAAAAAGAATGAATGTGGACCAAACCATGCCTTAGCTCAGACTCAAATGCAATCTTCCATGCAATAACATGCTATCGCAAACTCCAAAGCATAATCGCAAGTATTGAAAACAACCAAGTCAGCTAAAACTGGTGTTAACACTAAGACCTTTAAGAACATGCTTCATGCATGATCTGGATTACACTTTGCAGACTGATCAAAAGGCTGGAACATGATCTAGAGACATCCAAAATCAAGAACATCTGAACAACCTTTAAAGAGTTTGTCCATAAGATTCTTCAAACCGGAGCACTTGAACATCACTATTGGCCACTGTCATAAAGGAAAGATTGCTTATAGAGCACCAAATCATGAACCATTTGAACTGAAGGCACATATCATCATTACAAACTCAATTCCAAAACTGCAGATTGTAAAACTTAAATGCAGAGATATGCAGAGCAGAATACATTCTCCTTGTCACCACTAAATGCACAGAAAAATAGTTTTTACTTTGGTGAACAAAACTCGCTCAAATCTTCACACCGGAGGCTCAACTTGAAACATAGCATCTACAGACATTTCTTAACATAACTTCCAATCCATAGACAAAGATATTCAATATACATAATATGTGGAGCAAAAAACTACACTGTACTTCTGCAAGCCAAGAAACTCTGCAACACACTATTTTCACTAGGAGAGCAAATTTTCTCAAAAGCACTTGGAAACTTCAATACCAGGAACAATTTCTCATTATCTTCAACACTTATGTAAGCCATTACAAAGCAACTAACTTAATACAAGTAAGCATCAAAACAAAAGCATAGTTGACACCAATGACAACACAGATATGTTGACATTAATGACAACACTAGTAAGCACATACTTGTAACAATCTCCCCCTTTGTCATTGATGGCAACATTGATGTGAAAAACTGTAAGAACCATCAAGACAAGATTCTGCATTTATTACTTTCTCTCCCTTTCTCTTTACACATCTAAACTCTTTCTCCCCCTAAAGTTTTTCACACGATTTCTCTCCCCCTTTGACATCAATGGCAAAGGGAATCACTTCTCTTCCTTTGCACATACTTGCAAACTACTACTCTGATCAAACTGGATTTACTCTCTCAGGAATACTGTAATACTTACTTCTCTTTATCAGGAACTCATATCAATAACATCTACCTACTCACCCTGATAGGTAGCCTTCAAAAACATCAATCTAGATCAAAGAATATGACTTTGGGCACCACTGGACTAATGCACTTCCTATGCATCTTAGTTTAGAGCAGGAGGGGTAATAAACCCTAACTTTTCTCTGAGATGCTCAAAAGTATCCTTAGGCAGAGGCTTGGTGAAAATATCTGCAATCTGATCCTTGGTAGATACATATTCCATCTTCACTTCATTCTCTGTTATCTTTTCTCTCAGAAAGTGATACCTTATTGATATATGCTTTGTTCTTTAGTGCATCATTGGGTTCTTTGAAATATTTATAGCACTTGTATTGTCACAGAAGATTGAAATTGGTTCTTCATACACAACTCTTATGTCCTTCAATGTTTGCTTCATCCAAAGCACTTGAGTGCAACAACATGCTACAACAATATATTTTGCTTCTGCAGTAGACAAAGAAACTGATTCTTGCTTCTTGCTCAACCATGAAACCAATCGATTACTCAAGAGGAAAGCACCTCCACTTGTACTCTTTCTATCATCGGCATCTCTAGCCCAATCTGCATTTGTATAAGCACTAAGAATAAAATCAGTATCTTTGGGATACCACAATCCATAGTCTAAAGTGCCTTTCAAATACCTCATGATCCTTTTGACTTCCATCACATATGACTCTTTGGGATCTTCTTAAAATCTTTCCACAAGATAGACTGTATGCATTATGTTAGGTCTAGTATGGGTTAAATAAAGTAGTCCTCCAATCATAGATCTATACTTTTTTTGATCAGTCTTAGGTGATTCATCATTCTTGCTTAGCTTGCAACCAGTTACCATAGGAGTAAATACTAGCTTATAATCCTCCATTCCAAACTTCTTCAATAATTCTTTCACATATTTGGACTGAGAAATAAAAATTCCTTTTTTTGATTGAGTAATCTGCAGTCCTAAGAAGAAATTCATTTTACCATACATAAACATCTCAAACTCCTTTTACATTTCCTCTACAAATTTCTTGCACATACCTTCATTGCCTCCAAAGATAATCATCAACAAAGACCACAACAATCAAAATTTGATCATCATTAATTTTGAAGTAGAGATTACTATCTCCAGTATCTTTACTAAACCCTAATTGTAGCAAATATTTGTCCATCCTTGCATACCAGGCTCTAGGATCTTGCTTGAGTCCATACAAGGCCTTCTTCAATCTACATACCATGTCACCTTAGTCTGATGACTAAAATCCTTCCAGTTGTTCAATGTAGACCTCTTCTTCCAGCTCTCCATTCAAGAATGTAGACTTCACATCCATCTGATACACCTTAAAATCTTTTTGAGCTGCAAATGCCAAAAACATTCTTATTGCCTCAATCCTTGCCATAGGAGAAAAAGTCTCTTCAAAGTCTATACCTTCAACCTAAGAATATCCTTTTCACACCAGTCTTTCTTTGTTTCTTACAACTTCTCCATTTTCATTCATCTTATTTCTAAAAACCCATTTAGTTCCAATCACATTCTTATCATCAGGTCTAGGAACCAGTTTTGAAGTTTGATTCTTCTCTATTTGCATCAGCTCTTCTTCCATGGCTTTTACCCAATTTTCATCTTGGCAGGCTTCATTCATAGTTCTAGGTTCAATCTGTGAAAGAAAATAGTAGTTCACCTATTCCTCTACAACTCTTTTCCTTGTCAATACCCCTTTGCTTTTTTCACCAATTATCTGATCTTCTGAATGATTAATCCTTACATACCTGGGAGTCTTAACAACACTTTTTGGAGCTTTTTCTTCTTCAACCTGACTATCCTTTTGTTCCACTTTCTCTTCATTGATTGTAACAGTAGGTTCATCTGATTCATTGTCATTCAGCTCTGATGTTATTTCCCTATCTTCATCAACCTTCACATTAACACTCTCAATAACCTTTCTCAATCTCTTATTGTAGCACTTCTAGGACTTACTTTTAGTAGAGTATCTAAGGAAAATTCATTCATCACACCTAGCATCAAACTTGCCTAACTCTTCATCTCTTCTGATATAACATTTGCTTCCAAAAACTTTGAAATATTTCATTGTAGGAACTCTTCCATACCACAATTCATAAGGAGTTTTAGTACCATTAACTTTGACTTGGACTCTGTTTTGAATGTAGACAACAGTATGTATAGATTCTCTCCAATACACTTCTAGTAGGTCAGCCTCCATCATCATTGACCTAGCAGCCTCTTGAACTATCTTGTTCTTTGTTTCTAGAACTCCATTCTACTGGGGAGTTCTAGGAGCAGACAACTGTCTTTTTATCCCTTGTTCTTCACATAAGATATTGAATTCATTTGATGTAAAATCACCTCCTCTATCAGACTTTAAACATTTGATCCTCAATTCTAACTCATTTTCAACCATTTCCTTAAAAACTTTGAACTTGTCTAGGGATTCTTATTTATCTTTTAGAAAAGTGACCCATGTCATTCTAGAATAGTCATCAATAAGCAACATAAAGTCCCTATCTCCTTGCAGACTTCTTGTTCTTGTAGGACCACACAAATTTGTATGCACCAGCTCAAGAAGTCCAGTAGAAAATTGTTCCTTGTACTCTTGAAATTTGTCCTTGTCTGTTTGCCCATTTGGCATTCCTTGCAAATAGTATTAAAAGGCTTCACAAGCCTAGGGAGATCTCTCACAGCTTGTACTGAACTTATCTTCACCAAGTTGTCAAAAATTGATATGACATCCTTCTATGCCACAACCAACTTTCATCTATTTGAGCCATCAAACAACTATTATCGGTTCCCCTCAAGTGATAAACATTACCTTTAGTCTTCTTACCAGTTGTAATCACTGTTCCAAAGTTTTCCATGATCTTGCATCCATTATCCTTGAATCTCAGATCATATCCTTTGTCACACATCTGACCCACACTTAAAAGATTATGCTTTAAACCCTTCACATATAGAACATCATCTATATTGTGTTTTCCATCAAAAGAAATAGATCCTCTTCCACAAATCTTACTAGTTGCATCATCTCCAAACCTAACCATTCCTCCATCATACTTTTCCAAACTTACAAACTTACTTTTGTCACCGGTCATGTGATGTGAGCATCCATTATCAATAATCCATTCATCCTTATCTTTCTCAACCTGGACAGACAAACCACTCTCTTCCACTGGTTTTTCATCTTTCACACAACTAGCAGCATTAGTAGACACATGTTCTTCTTTAATAGCAATAGACAAGCATTCATTTGCACTAGTTCTAGTATCATCTGACTCATCATCTATTACACTATCATCATCAAGGTCTTTAACATAATAGCATTTCTTTATGATTCTAGGTCTACTTTAATATTTCTTGTTACCTCTCTCAATTCTCTCTAGACACCTGGAGGCATAGTGCCCAATCTTACCACAAGAAAAGCATTTGAATGGTAACTTTCCTTCGAACTTATTGGTACCTCTTTGCATTTTATCCACGAAGTTGGCTTCAATCTCATCAAGGTCATCATCAGATTCCACATCATATTTTTGAGCTAGATTGTAGTCTTTTCTGAAGTGCTTGCTTTGAAAGTAGTCTCAGTCTTTGGCAGGGCGACACCAAACTCTCTCATTTCAAAAGCTGTAAGCTTCCCAAGCAACTGATCCTTTGATATATTTTTCACACTCATAACCTCTTCAATTTCTACCACCTTGTGACTATAGCATTTAGGTAATGACCTAAGAATCTTTAGCACAACCTTATCCTCATTAATAGTTCCTCCAAGACCTTTAATTCCATTGACAATTTAATCAACTTTTTGCATGTAGATTGTTATGTTCTCATTTTCACCCATCTTCAGGGATTCATACCTCACCTTCAGGTTTTATAATTTGGCACTCTTTACAGAATCATCTCCTTCATATACATTTTTCAACTTATCCCAGATCTCATGAGCAGTCTCCAAATCCATAACTTTCATCAATTTAGTGTTAGATAAGGCATTTAATAGAGCATCTCTAGCTTTTCCATTTAATTCAAACTGTTTGACTTCATCTTCATCTGATGGACCTGTTGATCATGATGTTAGTCATAAACAAACATAGATAAAGAAATGCAAATCAAACCTTTATCATCTTAAAAGATACGATGAATTCAGAGAATTCATGATCGCAAGTCTCTGTAGATTAGTTCATAATCATCTAACGTTACTTAGTTGTTTGATACATGCATTGCTATTTTCCATTCAAGGGGCCTTACGTTTCCAATTCAGAGAAATTCATGTCTGGATTATCTCAATTTCACCCGCTCTCTATAAATTTCTTAACAAACAAGGTTAAATCCTACTATATTTAACCAGATGATGCAGATATTATGCAAGTTTGGTCAATTCTTCTGCATATCAACTCATATTAACTAAATTTCACCTCTACACTGTAAATTTATTCAAATGATGTGCCTATAGGCATATTATTTTCATGATTACTACTATTATTCATGTTCATTCGCATGATATTCATCATTTCAACATGCTATTTGCTCAAATATGCTAAAAATGTTCAATTACCTATGAGATGTCAGCATATTTCCTTGTATTTTCTTAAGATTTTCTATGTATTTGCAATTGTGATGATGATGAAATGAAATTAAAGAAATTTAAATGAATTCTTTCTAACTTTAGTAAAATGAGTGAATCTTTAGCCATTGATCCATACACATTCTTGACATTGTCATGAAGAGAAGGAAATCAAACCATATGTTCACTAGGTTGTTCCACAACTAGAAATGATTGAAACTAACTTTGATGGAAAGGAATGAAAATAACATGTGTAGATTGAAAAGCACTCCAAGGGACGCAACTAATCAATGAACATATCCAGAATCCATTCATAGAGTACTCAAACTTTACGATTGTATGTAATCAAGGTACTTCATCTTCATTAAGCATACAAATAAATGTACATTCACAATTGGCCTTGAGAATTAGTCCTGATGTTTCAACAATCTAATCTCAATTAAGTTTCAAATGTTTTACAAAGTGCACTCCATCTCCTTTTATAGGACAAGGATAGGAAACGGTTACAAAAGATCCTATGATCATGATTCATTGAAGAAGAGCAATGGTCCCAAACATTTCTGACAGTTGTGTCCAGCTGGCACTTTTTAGAATATTCCTTGGAATATCCTTTACAATATCTTCCACCCTTTGTGCTTAGAATTTCGGCCTGAATACCCCCTTTAAAATTTTTCCAAAGTTCCTCCCAAAAATATCGGTTACAACTTTGTTGACTTCTATCTTTGACTGACTTTGCATCATATCACCATGAGCAACCATTCGCATCTGCAAGTTATAGCGACGAATGCACTGTAGAACCAACCCTTTTTCCTCCATTGCCATGGTTCCTGTTATAAAAACAATATTCTAGTCAATCCATTTATTCATTGCATTTGTATATCCATATGTATGCACTTTCACTAATATGAAGAAAAGAGGTGATGATGTGATGATAAATATTTCGACTAAATGCCCCTTTTTATGCTAATTTCACCATTTTTTATCTTAGAACATGTGTAATACACTTTATGCACTTGTAATCCCTTTTCATTCGCTTTGCATATTTCGCTGTATATGCTTATGTATATCTTATACAATTGTCAAAACATACAAACACAGACTCTATAAGATTTATAAAACAAATTAGAATTAATTTCTGATGCGGTCTTGTATATTTTTTCTTGTATCATCTTTTTGTATATCGTATACATGCACATTATACATACACAAATGCGCTATTGGCTTTTCCTCTTTCGTTATGTATAGATGCACTTTATTTTGCAATTTAATCCTTTGTTAACATCCGTGATTGTATCTTGCTTTTTTATATATTGAGTACATGTATCCCAACATACAAATGTGGACCCCACCTAAAGTTTACCAAGTTTAACTTTTTAATCACGTCTGGATTTGTATATATTTATTAGATACATGCGTTTATACATACAATGATACATACAAATATAATCATTCACTTCCACTTTCTAAACTTAATTGTATTTTCTCTCGGGTCTACTCACACATTTGTATAGGAAAGTATTTATATTAGCAATAATTATAAAATTCATATTATTGTTCACATTAATAAAATTACAAAGTTTGAAAGATTACCAGAATGTTATAGATTCATATATATATATATATATTACCATAAATAACTAAATGACTATCGACGTTGTGTGCAGAGACAAAAAGGTATTAACACAACAGACTTGGGCGTTGAATACATCCCAGTGAATGGAATACAAATTACAAGTTTTAAGTTTAGATTTGTAAAGATTAAACATAAGCAGGCGTCCCCATATGGGGTCGCAATCCCTAATGGGGACTATGGCACCATATGGTGGAGCTGTAGCCACTACTCATGATCTCCAATATTTGATATGGCCTTTGTGCTGATAACTCTCTATCAACACTTTGATTTAATTCAAAATCCATACAACATACTTCGCACTATGCATATATTTCAAAACTAATTCAACACTGTAATCTGAATTTGTACATATGGGTTTCCATATATCAAATTTTGATATTATTGTATATATATATATATACAGTCGTTGTATATATATATATTTATATATACACATATATATGTAACATATGAGATTCCAATAACAAAACATATACACAGTAGTACACTCAGCAACATATTTTTATGTTATAATATGAATAAAATCCAAAAAATCATATCTTTTCACAAAGAAAAATAGGGGTTTGTCCACAAGAAATTAATCACACACAATTTGAGAATATAGATTTGCATAAAAACTTGGAGTTTTCCTCTCCAATCAATCGAATGCTCAAACCCTTATGTTCCCCAAAAGCTTCCTTTGTTCTAGATCTTCAACCTTTTTGCCAAAGCCCTCTTTTCCTCAATAAATCTTGTGTTTTGTTTACAAATTTAGAGATGAGAAAGAAAGTTGAGAGTGCAAAGTTGTGAGTGAATTTCTTTTTTGAGAGAATAAGTTTTATTCCTCTTTTATTATTTTCCTACCCAATCTTGCTTTGCTTTCTTTTGAGCTTTATTTCCTAATTAAAGTTTTCTTTTTCTAATTTTCTATTGTCTTCTTGTTTTCTTTTCTTTTTGTTTTGTTCTAAAATCTTGTTTTATTTTCTAATTTTAATTCTCTAATTTATCACAAATAATATTAAATAATAAACATGATTATCTCAACTATATATAAAACCAATAATATAATCATTCCCCAAATAAAAATCAAATAAATAATTAAACCATTTAATGTATATTTCTATAAACACATAATATTAAATAACAATTAATTAAATAATCTAACTATAACACAATAAAATAAACTATATAACAAAATCAAATAATGCAATTCTAATGCATCTACATGACTCTAAGTGATGTGTGTGAGAGAAATCCCTCCATCTTAACCCAGCCAGGCTGCTAACCTCCTTTACCTCAACCACACCCTTGTCTTCGACAACCTCCAACTCATGATAAACTCAACTTCCCATTAATAGGTTAGTAACCCAATAGTCGAAGCATAGCCGAAGCATCAAAATTAATAACATGAAAATAACATTCATTTCATTTCATCTTTTCCATATTAAAATAATCATTCATCTTTCAAAATAAAAAATTATTCATCTAACCACACATAATTGTTCATGAATTATTTCCACTTAAAGTAATTCCAAAAAGTATCAAAGTTTGAGACATGACATCCTTCCCCACTTGGAAGAGACATCGTCTCGATGTCTTATTACAAAACATCTACATAAATAGTCTTATACATCAAATATCAATAATATAATAAAAATGAACTAAAATCTCAGATGTGGAAAAGTTCTATCTTTATATCTTCTACATTTTCCCAGGTGGCACTGTCTACCGAATACTGGTCCCAGTGAACCCTATACTGCATGACAATGCGGTTCCGCAACTTAACGTTGCGCCTTTCCAAAATCTTGGTGGGCTCCACTAGGACCACCCTTGGATCTTGAACCTGCAATGCACACCAAGAATATGAGATGCATCTAGATGGTATGGCTTAAGTACAGAAACATGGAAGATATTATGTATCTAGGAAAGAGCCAGTGGTAGAGCAAGCCTATAAGAAACTGGATTAATAACCTCCAAGACATCAAACGACCTAACATATCTAAGGGCAAGCTTAGACCCCTTCCCGAATGACATCGAACTCTTTTGTGGTTGAACCCTCAAGAAGACCTTGTCTCCTACTGAGAACTGTCTAAAGGTTCTATTTCTATCTGCAAAGCTCTTCTGTCAATCTGAAGCTTGCTTTAACTTTTCCTTAATTAGCTTCATCCGATCTTCCATCTTCTTCAACATCTCTAGCCCAACAACAATCTTGTCTTTCACTCTATCCCAGCTGATAGGTGTATGCCATTTGTGACCATATAAAGCCACGAAAGGTGCCATTCGTAGAGAGGCGTGAAAAGAGTTATTATAAGCAAATTCTACTAGAGGTAGGTACTCCTCCCACTTATGTTGCTGATCCATACAGTACATTCTAAGGAGATACTCTACTACCTAGTTCACCCTCTCAGTTTGACCATCAGACTAAGGATGATATGTTAAACTAATGTTTAGTTTTGTCCCCAAAGAAGCATACAAAGTGGTTCAAAATCTAGAGGTCATCCGAGTATCACAATCAGAGATGATCGTTTCAGGCACTTCGTGCAATCAAAAAATCTCCTACACAAACTTTTTTACTAAAACCAATGAGCCATCCTTAAGATTCCTAGGAATGAAGTGAGCTACTTTCGTCAATTTATCAACCACAAAGAAGATGACATCATGTTGATTCTTGGTCATAGGCAACCCTGTAATGAAATCCATAGTGATTACTTGCCATTTATATTCTGGCACCCTAGTTGGGTAAAGAAGTCCCGCCTGATGTACATGCTCAGCCTTAACTCACTGGCATTCTAAACATTGGGCTACAAAAGATGTAACATCCATCCTAAGTCCTAGCCAGAAATACAATGGTTTGAGTCCTTATATCATTTTTGTTACACCAGGGTGCCCTGAATAAGGTGCATTATGAAATTCTTCTAGCAAAGGTTTTCTCAATTCTGTTGCATTTGGAACATACATTCATCCCTTATATCTCAAGAGTCCATCAGACTCAAACATGTATCCATCATATCTATGATCTGAAGGATCCTGCTCTAGGGCTTGTTTCACCCTATCATAAAACTCATCACCAGGTAAAGCCTGCATCACTTTCTATCTGAAAGTCGACCTTACCATTACCATGGCTGTGAGATGCCTCCTTCTACTTAGGGCATCCGCTACTCTGTTTTCTTTTCCTTTTATATACTCAATGCCAAAATCATATTTTCTCAAGAACTCCAACCATATTCTCTGTCGAGCATTCAAGTTGGGCTGAGTAAATATGTACTGTAATCCCAAATGATCTGTCTTTAGGTTGAAAAGCTTCCCCAAAAGATAGCGCCTCCACATTTGAAGTGCGTGCACTATGGCAGCCAACTCCAAGTTGTGTGGCGCATAATTCAGTTCATGCTGCTTCAATTTCTGAGATTCGTAAGCCACCACTTGACCTTACTACATAAGAACTGCTCCTACACCTTCCCATGAAGCATCTGTAATAACTGTAAAGTGCCCATTTGGATCTGGTACAATCAGGATGGGTGCAGAAGTAAGTTTCTCTTTTAACAACTGAAATACTTGTTCACATCTATTAGTCCATTCAAATTTCTTTCCTTTTCTCTAGAGTGCAGTGATGGGTGCTGCAATTGTTGAGAACCCCTTCACAAATTTTCTATAATATTTGGCAAGCCCCATAAAGCTCTAGACTTCTGACACATTCTGTGGCGTTAGCCACTCCATGATCACCTTAATCTTATTTGGGTCCACTACTACCCCCTCGGCTGAAATAACATGGCCTAAATAATGTACCTTAGTCTGGTAGAAAGCACATTTTGATATCTTCCCAAAAAGCTTATGATCCCACAAACACTGCAACACTATCCTCAGATGTTTGTCATGCTCCTCCTATGATTTGGAGTATATCAATATATCATCTAGAAAAACTAATACAAAGTCATCCAGGCAATCTCGAAAGACACTGTTCATCAAATTCATAAAAGCTGCTGGGGCGTTAGTTAGACCAAATGGTAACATCGTAAACTCGTAGTGTCTCTATCTAGTTCTAAAGGTAGTCTTTGAAATATCTTCATCTTTTATTCTTAGCTAGTGGTATCCCGATCTCAAATTAATTTTTGAGTTCATACCTTCACTCCTTTCATCTGATCAAACAACTCATCAATTCTAGGGAGTGGATGCTTATTTTTTATGGTGGCCTTGTTTAGCATTCTGTAAGTAATACATAACCTCAAGGTACCATCCTTCTTCTTTACAAAAATGACAGGTGCTCCCCATGGAGACACACTTGGCCTTATAAAACCCTGGTTAAGCAATTCTTGCAACTGCGCCTTCAGCTCATACAATTTAGTTGTGTTCATTCTATACGATGCCTTTGACAGAGGCTCAGTACCGAGTAACAATTCAATCAAGAAATCAAATTTCCATTTCGGAGGCAACTCGGTCACTTCATCAGGAAATACATCTTGGAATTCCTTCAGAATGGGATGGTCATTAGTTAATGACTCTGAGTTATCAAGATCCTTGACCTTTACTGCATAAATAGCGCACCCTTTTCTATTGGCCTTTTTCAATTGAATGATAGAAATCTACCTAAGCTCTAAAGGTCTTCTTAATCCATGAATCTCAACTTGGTTACCCTGATCATCTAAGAATTTGACTATTTTCTCTTCAAAATCTACAACAGACTTTTGCTTTGTAAGCCAGTTTATTCCCAGAATTACATCATATGACCCTAGGGGTGCAACATACAAATTGACCTGTGTCTCAAAGCTAGGAAGTTCAAGTTCACTGCATGCAAGACAATGCTCTACCATTTTCTCCACCTGGTTTCCATATTGTACAGAAACCAACATCACATCCATGTGGCAGTAGATAATCGCCAAGCTGATTTTCAGGCTACGCCAATCTAGTTCTTGGGTAAGCTTTTTGGATGCCCTGTTTCATGGAAGGTACAATATGGAAACCAGGTAGAGAAAATGGTAGAGCATTGTCTTGCATGCAGTGAACTTGAACTTCCTAGTTTTGAGACACAGGTCAATTTGTATGTTGCACCCCTAGGATCATATGATGTAATTCTAGGAATAAACTGGCTTATTGAGAATAAGTCTGTTGTAGATTGTGAAGAGAAAATAGTAAAATGTTTAGATGATCGGGGTAACTGAGTTGAGATCCATTAATTTAAAAGACCCTTAGAGCTTAGGCAGATTTTTTCCATGCAGCTGAAAAAGGCCAATAGAAAAGGGTGTGCTATTCATGCAGTAAAGATGAGGGATCTTGATAACTCAAAGTCGTCAGCTAATGACCATTCCATTCTAAAGGAATTCCAAGATGTATTTCCTGATGAACTGACCGAGTTACCTCCAAAGCGGGAATTTGATTTCTCGATTGAATTGTTACCTAGAACTGAGCCTCTGTCAAAGGCACCATACATAATGATCACAATTGAATTGTATGAACTAAAGGCATAGTTGCAAGAATTGCTTAACCAGGGTTTTATAAGACCAAGTGTGTCTCCATGGGGAGCACCTGTCATATTTGTGAAGAAGAAGGATGGTACCTTGAGGTTGTGTATTGATTATAGAATGTTAAACAAGGCCACCATTAAAAATAAATATCCGCTCCCTAGAATTTATGAGTTGTTTGATCAGATGAAAGGAGCGAAGGTATTCTCAAAAATTGATTTGAGATTGGCATACCACCAACTAAGAATAAAAGATGAAGATATTTCAAAGACTCCCTTCAGAACTAGATACAGACACTACAAGTTCACGGTGTTACCATTTGAGCTAACTAACGCCTCAGCAACTTTTATGAATTTGATGAACAATGTCATTTGGGACTGCCTGGATGACTTTGTATTAGTTTTTCTGGATGATATATTGATATAATCCAAATCAGAGGAGGAGCATGACAAATATCTGAGGATAGTGTTGCAGCGTTTATGGGATCATAATCTTTTTGGGAAGATGTCAAAATGTGCTTTCTACTAGAGTAAGGTACATTATTTGGGCCATGTTATTTCAGCTGAGGGGATAGTAGTGGACCCAGATAAGATTAAGGCGATCATGGAGTGGCCGGTGCCATAGAATGTGTCAGAAGTCTAGAGCTTTATGGGGCTTGCTGGCTATTATAGAAAATTCATGAAGGGGTTCTCAACAATTGCAGCACCCATCACTATACTCCAAAGAAAAGGGAAAGAAATTTGAATGGACTGATAGATGTGAGCATGAATTTTAGTTTTTAAAAGAGAAACTTACTTCTACACCCATCCTGATTGTGCCGGATCCAAATAGGCACTTTAAAGTTATTATAGATGCTTCAGGGGAAGGTGTAGGAGTAGTTCTTATGTAGGAAGGCCAAGTGGTGGCTTACGAATCTTAGAAATTGAAGCAGCATGAACTGAATTATGTGCCACATGATTTGGAGTTTGCTGCCATAGTGCACACACTTCAAATGTGGAGGCACTATCTTTTGGTGAAGCCATTCAACCTAAAGACAGATCATTTGGGATTACAGTACATATTTACTCAACCCAACTTGAATGCTCGACAGAGAAGATGGTTGGAGTTCTTGAGCGAATATGATTTTGGCATTGAGTATATAAAAGGAAAATAAAATAGAGTAGCAGATGCTCTAAGTAGGAGACATCTTGCAGCCATGGTAACAGTAAGGTCAACTTTTGGACAATAGGTGATGCAGGCTTTGCCTAGAGATGAGTTTTATGATAAGGTGAAACAAGCCCTAGAACAGGATCCTTTGGATCATCGATATGATGGATACATGTTTGAGTCTGATGGACTCTTGAGATATCAGGGATGAATGTATGTTCCAAATGCAATAGGATTGAGAGAACTTGTGCTAGAAGAATTTCATAATGCACCTTATTTAGGGCACGCCGGTGTAACAAAGATGATAGAAGGACTCAAACCATTGTATTTTTGGCTAGGACTTAGGAGGGATGTTACAACTTTTGTAGCCCAATGTTTAGAATGCCAGCAAGTTAAGGTTGAGCATGTACATTCGGTAGGACTTCTTTACCCACATAGGGTGTCGGAATACAAATGGCAGGTAATCACTATGGATTTCATTCAGGGGTTGCCTATTACCAAGACTTGACATGATGTCATCTTGATTGTGGTTGATAAATTGACAAAGGTAGCTCACTTCATTCTTTAGAATCTTAAGGATGGCTCTTTGGTTTTAATGAAGAAGTGTCATGCCCACATTTTCCTTGTGGTCACAACACACATCGTGGGGTGTGGGTGGGGCTCCGCCCCACTCCACATCTCCCCCCCTACCCCTTATGCCTCCCGCGGCCTGCACAGGCCTGCCACTCTGCGGCCATCCCGACCCTGCTTCTCTGTCGCAGCGGCCACCGCCGCCCATGGCCGCCGTCGGCTGTGGAAACTCCAGCAAATAAAATGTTAGGGCTTGGCCCTAACATATGATTGGGTTATTTGGAATATAAATGCAGTTTATTTTTATATAGCTCTATATATAGGCATATATATATTATATATGTCTATGTATATAGCTATATATCTAATATAATAATGAGTATATATCTGTAAATATATATATATATATATATATATATATATAAAAGTTGTGGTAAACCAATTCGTCCTTTACATAGACATTAAAATAAATATATTATATATATGTATATATATATATATATATATATATATATATATATATAGATATATAATATACATAGGAGTAAATCTATGAACCAATTTATTGGTCCCTCGTTTAAAATCGTTATAAACTATGTCTCATGGATATAGAGAAAAAAAATAAAAATAAAAATAAATATATAACAATTATATTCGCACAGTAGATGTTATTAAGTGTTGAACACAACAACCAAAGAAGATATATTACCATGAACAGAGTTTTATAAAGTGGTGAACCACCTACATCTATTGACAACGTCCTACGAGTCACAATCAGTGTATGAATCGTAATTAAGAGTAACAGTAATAACAGTAATTCTAAACAAGAGAAAATAAAATTATAATGTAAAGAGAGTTTAGGAATATTCAGTGATACTCTGGAAAGAGTTTCTCGGAAGTTTCAACTAATAACATACTAACAATCACCCGAAAAATGAAGAGGAAAATTACACAACTCCTTGCTCAAAAGAACACTGGAAATAAACTTAAGAAGCCACCACTAACAATCCATGTGGCCATATTAATCTCAACTGTAGCAAACGATCTCATATGTAAACCTGTAAGAGGTTCCGAAGAAGGAAAAACTAACATTGGAAAACACAGAGGAGAAAATGCGCGACATTTCTCACACGGGATAAGAGAACTAAGTTGACGGACCCTTCTGCCAAATTTGCTTAGGAACAAGTTGACTAAGTATTTACGAAGAGGAGGAACCTAGATCGGGGAAGATTAGGAGACCGAGTCCAGCGAAATAGTAAACCAGCCTTTGTGACCTAGATCATCCTGAAATTAGGTTTAATATCAACAATAGCTGCAGTAATAACCCTGATTGACGTAAATCATGAAGAAAGGTCAGGATGCACATAAAGAAAGCATAGAAAATGAAAGAGAGAGAGAGACCGAAATATAAACACACTAAATGAACTAAGAAATAGTTAAGGTAAGGGCGATAAAGATATAATCAGAATTAAGAACTTGTGAAAAGGGAAGAGAGGGCAACCAAACCGCCTTGTTGAAAATGCTAAGTCATAGGAGGGGTATGTTTCAGGAAACAAGAGAGGAGACAGACAACCGTGCCTGGCTGAAAAATGACTAAATAGGGAGATCACTAGCCGGTTTAGTCGGAACAAGGCGTCGTGGGGAGTGGTTCCTCTATCAGCGAACCACGTGCGTAAATGAGTGCAGCGTAATTCCCACTAACGCCGTAAGGCATTCTGCTACCGAACATTGCCGAGGGTTCAATTTAAGAACTTTGGTAATCTCACTCTTGCAATGACGTTAGCAGCGTTGTATAGACCCTCTTGTTGATCTATATGCTTCTGGTTGCACGCCATTGTACTTGTATTCCGCCGAAGAGTATAGTGTTTCGCCATGAGAGAACACCGTTGAGCATGCGTACGCATGCGAAAGGGGTTTTTAGGACAGTGTGAGAAAAGTTTTTCATATCTCATGTCATAACCACATGACAGATGTGGTTATGACACGTGCGATGTGTGTTGTGACCACAAGGAAAATGTGGGCATGACAAGAAGTTTGTGCGGGAGATTTTTTGATTGCATGGAGTGCCTAAAATGATCATCTCTGATCATGATACTCGAATGACCTCTAAATTTTGGACCACTTTGTATGCTTCTTCGGGGACAAAACTAAACTTTAGTTCAGCTTATCATCCTCAGACCAATGGTCAGATGGAGAGGGTGAACCAGGTAGTAGAGGATCTCCTTAGAATGTACTGTATGGATCAGCAGCATAAGTGGGAGGAGTACCTACCTCTAGTAGAATTTTCTTATAATAACACTTTTCATGCCTCTTTAGGCATGGCACCTTTCGAGGCTTTGTATGGTCACAAATGTCGTACACCTATTAGTTGGGATAGAGTGGAAGATAGGATTATTGTTGGGCTAGAGATGTTGAGGGAGATGGAAGATCAGATGAAGCTAATTAAGGAAAAGTTGAAGCAAACTTCAGATTGACAGAAGAGCTTTGTATATAGGAACAGAACCTTTAGACAGTTCTTAGTGGGAGACAAGGTCTTCTTGAGGGTTCGACCATAGAAAAGTTCAATCTCATTTGGGAAGGGGTCTAAGCTTGCCCCTAGATATTTTGGGTTGTTTGATGTCTTGGATGTTATCAATCTAGTTGCTTACAAGCTTGCTCTACCACCAGCTCTTTCCTGGATACATAATGTCTTCCATGTTTATGTACTTAAGCCATACCATTAAGATGCATCTCATATTATTGACTGGTGTGCATTGCAGGTTCAAAATCTAGGGGTGGTGCTAATGGAGCCCACCAATATTTTGGAGAGGTGCAACGTTAAGTTGCGAAACCATAGTGTCATGCAGTATAGGGTCCAGTGGGACCAGTATTCGGTGGACAATGCCACCGGGGAAAATGTTGAAGATATTGATAGATCATCTCCACATATGAGATTTAGTTCATTTTTATTATGCATATGATGACATTTATTATATTATTGGTATTTGATGTATAAGACTATTTATGTAGATGTTTTGTAATAAGACATCGAGACGATGTCTCTTCCAAGTGGGGAAGGATGTCACATCTCAAACTTTGATACTTTTTGGAGTTACTTTATGTGGAAATAATTCATGAATAATTATGTGTGGTTAGATGAATAATTTGTTATTTTGAAAGATGAATGATTATTTTAATATGGAAAAGATGAAATGAAATGAATGTTATATTCATGTTATTAATTTTGATGCTTCGGCTATTGGGTTACTAACCTATTAATGGGAAATTTGAGTTTATCATGACTTGCAAGTTGTCGAAGACAAGGGTGTGGTTGAGGTAAAGGAGATTAGCAACCTGGCAGGGTTAAGATGGAGGGATTTCTCTCACACACCTCACTTAGGGTCATGTAGATGCATTAGAATTGCATTTAATTGATTTTATTATATAGTTCTTATTTTATTGTGTTACAATTAGATTATTTAATTAATTGTTATTTAATATTATGTGTTCATAGAAAAATACATTAAATGGTTTAATTATTTATTTGATTTTTTAAATTTGGGGAATGATTATCTTATTGGTTTTATAGATAGTTGAGATAATCATGTTTATTATTTAATATTATTTGTGATAAATTAGAGAATTAAAATTTAGAAAATAAAACAAGATTTTATAACAAAACAAAAAGGAAAGAAAATAATAAAACAATAAAACAATAGAAAATTAGAAAAAGAAAACTTTAATTAAGAAATAAATCTCAAAAGAAAGCAAAGCAAGATTGGGGAGGAAAATAATAAAAGAGGAATAAAACTTATTCTCTTAACACATAAATTCATTCACAACTTTGCATTCTCAACTTTCTTTCTCATTTTTAAATTGATAAACAAACACAAGATTTATTGAGGAAAAGAGGACTTTGGCAAAAGGTTGAAGATCTGGAACAAAGGAAGCTTTTGGGGAATAGAGGGTTTTGAGCATTCGATTGATTGGAGAGCGAAACTCTAGGTTTTTATGCAAATCTATATTCTTAAATTGTGTGATTAATTTCGTGTGGACAAACCCCTGTTTTTCTTTGTGAAAAGATATGTTTTTTTGGATTTTATTCATATTATAACATAAAAATATGCTGTTGAGTGTACTACTATGTATATGTTTTGTTATTGAAATCTCATATTTACATATGTATAAATATACAACGACTGTATATATATATATATACAGTAATATCAAAAATTGATATATGGAAACCCGCATGTACAAATTCAGATTACAGTGTTGAATTACTTTTGAAATATATGCATAGTGCGAGGTATGCTATAGTATGGATTTCAAATTAAATCAAAGTTTTGATAGAGGGTTATCGGCACAAAGGCCATATCAAATATTGGAGGTCATGAGTAGTGGCTACAGCACCACCATATGGTGCTACAGTCCCCATTGTGGAATGCAACCCCATATGGGCCCACTTATGTTTAATCTTTACAAATCCAAACATAAAACTTGTAATTTGTATTTCATTCACTGGGATGTATTTGACGCCCAAGTCTGCTGTGTTAATACCTTTTTATCTCCGTGCACAATGCCAATAGTCATTTAGTTATTTATGGTAATATATATATCTGTGTGTGTGTGTGTGTGTGTGTGTTATATTAGTATGTAATTGCTGTAGATGGTTTTGAATATGCTGTAACAACACTTCATTAGTTTGGTATTTCTCTGTATAAATAGTTATTGCTATGAGATTTTCACACACACACACACACACACACACACATATATATATATATATAACACAGTTGTAAATGTCTAAATAGAACTATCATATAATCTTAATGATTATTAGTTTCTTGTATGAAGTTAAATGTTGTATTGAGACTAATTTTGTCACAACTAGCAAATCCATTGAATTGTGACTAATTTATAAAATTGATAGTTTTATTTTGACTACCAAACTGAAATTAACCATCACATCTAGAAAACTACTTAACATGAAAAGTGATATAAAACATTGGGAAATTGCAAACTTAGACAACAAACAAACTAGATGAATCAAGTGGATGATGTAAACTGTAATGGAAATAGATATTCTTGATCATGGATAAATAATTTTAGAAAACTAATCATTGCATGTATTTTGAGTAAAGTAATGTACTTTTGGGATAGGATGCCAAATGTGGGCTCCCAGAGATGATAGTTTTGCTTTTTCTAAAACTATCACCTTTGTTTGATTGCTTGGCCAATCTACTGTACCATTGAAATAGATGGATTATTAAAAAGCCTAAATTATGTTATATATGTCTCTACCACATCCTGCTTGCAAGAGTTTATGTCATTCTAGGTTAGGATGCATACAGGCAACAAGCATGCATCAAGAGATTCCCTCCTGCTTATATTGTTCTAGGTTGCTAGGCTCCTTGTGCAAGGTCGGTGTTTTCTTTGAATTAGGATGAAACTTGGGGAAGTCCAGTACTTTGTGGTTGGGTGGAAGAAGAGCATTAACCACACTCCCGGTCTTAGCTTGCGGAAGATCGGAGGATCAAGGTGGTCGAGTTCATAGATTCTTATGTTATATGGATATTTATTTCATTGTATTATCTTTTGTATGGCTAGTATAGCCAAGTTGTAAATGTAACTTTGCTTTCATTGATATATTGATGTATTATCTCTACTTGTAACATTGAAATAGATGTTTTGTAACACCAGATTGGTGTATGTAATGGAATTGTAACACTTCTTAGTGTATGGAAAACTTTTACTTCATTCATGGATTCTTGCTATTTTATATAGTTATGGATATTTGCAAAGTTGTCTATTGACTCAATCTAGAGCTTATTCTTACCATGTTATCAAAGTTGTAGAGCTTATTCTTACCATGTCTATTGACTCAATCTTACAATTATACACTACTACAACACCACATGATCATCTATTTGCAAGGATGAAGGAATTCTTTCTTAGCTCCAGTACCCTACACAACTCAATATAATCATTAGTTTCACAAGGTCGATAAATAACACATCAGATATCAATGCATGAACCTAAAGGCTCTAAGGAGCCGACCTAATGCCTCAGGGGCTCATCCGTGATGGCCTTGCCTATGTATGTGCAGAGGCTTTGTAGTTCGGGGACTTGCACAATGCAACCACAAGGTTTACTCATCTACAAGCATTCACAAGGGACAATAATAAAACCATACTATGTTATGAGAACATTGTTTCATTCTAGTTGTTTGGGGTGGTTCTTATAGGTAAACAAGTTATCTCCCATCAGGTAAACAAGTCTTCCAAGGTTTACACTTAGTAATAAGTCCAAAGGTCTTCCTCATTTGTTAGTTGATGATTTGTTTATAGTTTCTTTCAATACAAAGAGAAAGTAGAGGTATACAATATATCCATATAAGGTCTTGTAAACAAAACTAGTGGGAGTTCTAGCTTACTCAAGCACTTTGTTGTTAAACGAATTACATTAAACAAGGATCATTTCTTCTTCCATGGATACACAGAAACCACAAAGTAATAAAATTAAAATATGTTACATCCCAATTTCTGACTTGCTTTACTTTTACTTTTTACTTGGGCATAAGTAAATTTGTTGTGATGTTATAGACTTACGACAGGATATGACATGGAATTATATTGAATATCATTTATGAAATCATGCGAATAATTTTGTTATTGTCGATTTAATATCTATATGATGAGATTTGATTTATTAGTTGAATAAATTGAATAAAGATGCACTGATCTCTTATTGTTTGATGACAAGTGAAACAGGATTACATGGTATCGACTCTCAGAGAGGAGAGAGAGAGTATCTTTCGAGAAGAGAGATATAGACCTTGGAATACGAGTGGTCTATTTGCCAAATGAGTCTAGTGTTAAACGATAATGTGAACCTATGAGTCATATGAGGTATGTATTGTCTTGCCAGTTATTTTTGAATCTATTTTGACGGGTAGAAGATACCTTGTTTATCTTCTAGTCAAGTCGATGATGAGTCGACATAGTCGTTCGCGAAATAAACGTCATAAGCCGTAAAACAGTTGTGTTATTCTTCTTGTGTCACTTAGAGGTTTTACTGTCGCTTTTTAAACGTCAGACGTTCTCATCAAGTTTGATGATGCAAATATTGTTGACGTTTAACGTCAACAGATGAACCTATTTGTGGCAGATTTGTGGACTACGTCTCGTAGTCGAAAGATGCAAGAAGTTGTTTTGTGTGTCAAACGATTAAGAAACCTTGTGAAGCATTACGACCAATCCATCGTGATTGTCGTGAACCGCGTTAATCATGTGTTGAGAATTATTCCTTTTTTTAAATCAACGGAAGTCGAATGGGAAGTTGAATTATGCTTTAAATTATTCTTGTCGACCCTTGTGTTTAGGCATGTGCCGGTCATGAGTTCAAGGCCGAGTTGCTCCATCTTCATTGAGGGTACAAGGTATCGGTGTGGTTGTTGTTAAGAATCATTAAAAACACCGACATAGACCAATCTGTTCTTCACTGAACTCGGTAAGAGTGATGTCGTGGAGAATAAAGTGGAACCAATCTTAAATGCTTCTTATTCCTTCTTCATGGGCGCGAGAGGGAGGAGGTTAGGCGGTTGTCATATAAGTGTGACCGTTGAAATAGTTGGAGAGGCTCCAGCACTTTAGTGGGCGTGATGGTTGTTGAGAAACCATAGAAACCGTAGTGTGGAGAGCCTTTTTCTTGCTTCGCTGCTGAAGAGTAGGAGATACTCCATCATCGTGGTGAAGAATATAGTTAGTTGGGAGCTGTTGTTAGAGAGAAGAAATAAAAACCACTGATAATGCCGGTCATTTTCTTGGCTGAGGGGAAAACCGGAGGTCGTTGAGTTGAAAGTGGAGTGCAACTGTAGGCGGGGAGTCTAGTAGTGGAAAAATGAGAGGAAAATGTGGTATATACTGCATCGACGTGGGGCAGGAGTATTTCTGTTGCTTGGAAACTGGAAACGAGGAGAAAAAGGTGATAAAATCTTCCTCGCTGTGGTCGGGCGAAGGATGAGCTTTCTGTTACTTAGAAACTAAAACCGAGATGTAAGGCAATTAATCTCCTTAGTCGTGGATAGGCGTGGGGAGGTGGTTTGAACAAAAAACTTCACGGAGGATGCCAGGACGGGAGGAAAACTCGCTCTATCTGTGAGAGGGGATACTAAGTTTTGGGGCAGTTGGAGTGGTCTTCAGGAGAAGGGAGGACGTTAGACAAGAGAGTAAGGAACGGTTCAGGAGGAAAGGCATTAATGCCTTGTGTGCAGAGAGTGGGAAGATAGCGGTTTCTTCTGAGTGGCAGAGTGGACGAACCTAATGGAGTTTGTTTTAACAAACTTTGAGGGGAGTCTTTCGCGGTGGTTAGATATACACATCTTCATACTTCGTGTGGGGAGAGAGCTATGGGGGTGTTTTTAGGTTATGAAGAAAGAAAAAACGATGATGGAGGAGACGATGAGAAATCTCCTCTGCTGTGCGCGGACTGTGGGGATTCAGTGGAGAAGTCATAGAACCCGACAGAGTTAAATGTGGATATTCTCCGTCGACGGAGGAGGAGGACACTAAGTTGGAGATGAACGCTGTTAAGAGGGGGGCCTCTGAGACATATTCCGGAAGGGTGTTGTGGTTTGCAACGTGGAGCAGCATGTAGAGGAGGACGCGGGTGGAAGTAGATACCTGCATGGAAGTTTAACACAGACTTCTGCAACTTTAGTAAATACATCTTCACTCTCAGGTAAGAGTAAACCTATATTCTACCTCTAGATTCAAGAGTAAATATAGAAGGTAGTTGACAAGTTAGTTTGAGTCGAAACATACAGAAGTATAAACGATAGTCACAATATCATAGATGTACTTATCTAATCAAACACAAATATGTGAAGATAACCAAAATTTATAATACAGAGAAGAGGATAACAATTTATCACTCATCGAACATCATGGTTATTGTTGTTTTCAGTTAACAACTTAGTGTAATAACCAATGAGAGTCGAATATAAAACTGAGGCTGAACTTCATGAAAAATATAGAAGCAAGCTAGAAGTCGAGTTCAGACAGAGATAGAAACACAATGTGTATAGGTATTAGTTTATTGTTCACAAACAAGTTGCAGTGAAAGATATTCACTTATTTCATATATATTGTGGGATATTGCAAACACTTAAGTATGGTGATTGAATATCACATGTAGAATATACTAACGTTGAAGATTATTTGCATAGTATACAAAGGATATTTAAAGATATGTATTACTTGTCTTACAACAAAAATTGATGGATTTTAGAACTATCAAAACATAGAAAATATTATCATATTATTTCAGACACAATTTCGTATAAGTTGAAAGTTCGAACTTAGTCAAAAAGAATAACTTATGATAGAGGATATACCTCGAAGATTATGTTTATTGTCATTCAATAATGTTATCTATTTTTGGGAAATAATGGGAGTCGATATTATATCTTGATGGGATAGAGAAATTTATTTCTCCAGTATCAACCAAGAAGGGTTAGAAATATATCATAACTTTGTTATAAGACTTTTATGTTTTTGTATATCGACTGTGAAGGGTTGAGAGTCATTTTTATATCTAGATAGGTATAACTTGTTTTGAAACTTAGAATTATTGTCATCAATGTTTTTCTGGTTTCTTTTAGAGTCAAGACTTGTGAAAGACTAGAAAATAAAGGTTCTTACAATATTCTTACCTTTTGGAATAAGTATGTTTAATACCCATTAAGTGGTAATAGGGCAAATAAACCTATGCTCTATGGAATTTAGTACATAAGACTACGCCCAAACCATTGTCAAACTTAAAGAACTTAAATTTTGGTATCCGTGAATTGCTAAAAATAGATAGCAGGGTCCTTTGACTTCATAGAATATGGATGAGATAATAACCTTTTGACATTGGATTTTTATTGGAATAGACTTATTCACCTCTTGGTATCAAATCGATCTTAGTTGATGCATGAACTTGATTGAAACACTCTGGTAGATTCTAAGCAGCTTTTCTTGAAAATAAGGATTGGTCTTGTTTACAAAGTTTGAGACGACATTTAAGTCGAAAATGGAATTAAGGAAAATCATTTACTGAAAACACTATTATTTCTAGAATCGATTGCTTGATATTCCATTTTCATGGAAAAGGAAAAGCAAACCCTAGATTGACTGAGAAGGGATTAAGTTGTTAAAGGTACCTTGTTAAGTTACATCTTGTTCTATATATATATATATATATATCGGTTGATGGCGAAGGTCGAGAATCCCTAATCTGGTAAAGTTCATGTCTACCATATTGAAAAGAGAACTGTTACTAGTCGGCATTGTTTTACCTTAGGTAAGGAAAACTATCCTTTGGGCTACAATTTGACTTGAAACATTAGTCGCAAGCTTTGAGTTTAGCAGGCATGCAAGAGATACTTTTAATCGATAAACAAACATAAATTATTATATCTATTGGTCACAATTTTCTCCTAGTTATTACTTAGTGAAAGTAAGGAATCTCATATGATTGCAAGGATGCAAGGGATACCTAAGAATGGGTGATCATTTCATAAGGATTATAGAATGACGACAGCTTCGGGTGAGTCCACTTAAATCATAAAGACTAGGTTTGAGTTGGTCAAAACTCTTTAGTTAAACCTTAACTTAACCTAGAGATGGTATTTATTATATTAAGGCATTGAGATCGTTATTTAGATCGTGATTGAAGGGTTAAGAGCCCTGACTATTTGTAATTATTCTTACTTGCAAGAAGGGAATTAGATTCCTAGACTACATTGCTTAACCTGGTTAAGGTTATCATCTTAGTCGTAATTAATCTATCTATATCTATTATGAGACAATAAGTCGTGGACCTCGGGGATTGCAATGAAGCAATGAGAGTCCTTGTAAGAAAGAAAGTTGAACAGGTCTATGGATTATAGACAATGAAAGAGATCATGTATGAGTCGGGAAGACTAAATTAATGAAAACGCCATGACTTCATAAGTTGAATGTAGGTTGACCAAGTCGAACTGTAGGAATATGATAGTATCCAAGTCGAGTTGGGGTGGGTGAACATTACGACAACATTCATTGGGAACGTCAATTTATATTGAAACTATGGCCATAGTAATGCATATGTCTTTGCATGCATTGTCGGTTCACTGTATCTGGATGGCACATCCTATCGGGAATCATACTTAGCTAGAGGGTATCTAGGGTTGTATGATAGATAGAGTTGTGTAAGATACAACACTATGTACTCGGAAAGGCAAATTACCACTAGTCACCTTGGTCTATACTTCTCGTGAAGGGAAGGGCCACTTCCGGTTAGGAAGGAGTGCGGGAGACCGACGGTCTGTGGTTGGAGGTAAATCACTGGGAAGATACTCTCTCTCTCTAGTAGAAGACATGCCGAGGCTTGTGATAAAGATGTCAGAATTCCGGATGCAGTATATCTCTGAGACTTGTGTTTATTGAGACTAAGTAAAATATTATCTGTTTCAGGTATTTATAATTGATTTATTTTTGTAAATATTGTACTTGAGAAAGTCAATATGGTTTATTGAATTTGTAATGAGATATCTTGTAATTGTAGTTTCTCGACTTTATGTTGAATAAAAGAAAAACTTTCTCTGTCTCATTTTTACCTAGTAAAGTTACTTCGTGGTGAAATTTTTAGTTTTTACTATGTTTTTAGAACGTGGTTGTTACAAAATATCTCTCCAAAACATATCCTAGATTCAAAGATACAATTTACTTAAGAATATAAAATATACCCAATATCTTTAATGCAATTCAGATTAAATAAAGGTTCTAATAAAGGTTTTTATCTCTGACTAATCTTACTTCAGTTGATGATAGAAAGGGATCAAGATAAAGTTTCCAATTCCTCATTAGATGAACAACAACCATTGATAAATTCTTATAAGTCGATGCCACTAAGGCAAGCAATATCTTTAATGACTGTTGTGTCTCAATTATGTCTTAGCGAATACGAAGGAAACCATTTTTGTCACAAAGTTAAACACATTTATGCGGCTAGGTATGCATGTTAGAAGAGGAGACAACTAGAAATGATCAAAGCCACAAATAGAGATACGTACCTCATACCCACGTCTAGCAAGGAGCTACAAACACCAACTCATAACTCAATTCTACGGCAAGCTTAACATGTTAAACTGACATGAAAGGAAAGACACATTTAAAACCGCAACTCACACAAGGGCAACACCTTCTAAAGGCATAAAACGACAGAGAAACATAACAGGAAGATTACAAAAAGGAAAAGGGGTTTAAAGTTGCACTAGCCGCAGTAGACATGTATGCAGGTTAAGGAAACATAGTCAAGGCGTGCAACTATTAGACAGAATGCCTCAAAGAGATGTCACCTCATGGAAAACAATGATTTCATGATTTGCACAAATCGAATTGAGATATTCTTTGTTGCTATATATTATATTGATTTTTTTTTTTAAACGAAAAAGGTGGTGAACCACCCATAATATTATATTGAAAATACAGTCATCTTGGACTTCAGCCGGCCTGAGACCAACATTAAAAGATATTATATTGATTCTTATCTATTCTATTACGCTCATACAACATTAAAAACACTCAACAAAATGGTGATAGACGTAACCGACACCATACACTCAACAAAATGGTGATAGACATAACCGACACCATAAGGAAAGGTGAAATTGAAGTTGAATTTCGCTAATCTTCTGGAGTACACTTAGTGGTTGATGACACAAGTGTTGAAGATTCGAGACTTCTGTTGAAAAGAAGGAAAAACTATAAAAATAAGACTTGCTTACAATTAAAATTGCTTATGCCATTAAGGTTTTACATCGCTAGCAAAATTGTGAAAACATAAACATTGCACGCGAAACTGTTTGGTTGACTTCCAAGAAAAAATGGAAGCCTTCATCCAATGAATAATTTCCTTCAATTTAGATTTTGGCAAGATATGAAACGCTCGTTTGCAATATATTTAACCGACAAATTTAAAAAAAAAAACCAGAGTGGGGAAAATTGCTTTCATTCTATTTCTTACTGGACCATGCACATATACAAACCAATTCCACCATCTTGGCTGTGTTCTTCCCCTTTAGAAAATCTAATAATAAAAAATAATAATAGGTGCGAAGCCAAATTTCTCAACAAAACTATAAAGAGCTTCATAAAATAGAATTTACAGCTATAAAGCCATTTTCTACGGCCTTAAAAATTGAAGTTTTCCTTTTATTTTTTTAAAAATAAAACCATTCTAATCTCATACGTAGGATGAGGATTATATAAAAAGAAACTTCATCCTCTTAAAAGAATTTAATTCTTTATTATTGTAATAATTTTTTTTTTCTTTTCCCCCATTCCTTTTCCTATAAAGCTTTTGCTTTTCTTTAAAAAAGGGAAAGAAAACTAAAGCTTTATTTATTTTTATTTATTTAAGTAAAATTATTGAAGTAAAAAAAACCTAAATAAAGGATGTTTTAATTAATCCTTTATTTCCATTTTTTTTTTAATATTTCTTTTTTTTTAATAAATTTCTAAATTAAATAAATTTAATTTATAAGTTAATTTAAATTTATTTTAAATATATCAATATAAATAGGAAAATATAAATAGGAAATAAAATATGAAATATTGGTTAATAATTATAAGGCGGCATTTGAAATTATTTAATTAATCAGTCAGGTATAATATAGGTTTTATAGACCTCTATAGTGACTGGACGTCAAGCTATTTTACACGCTAAAATGTTAAAATTATTTTACCAATGATCAAAAGTAAGATAAGAGATCATGCTCCTCTACAATCCATAATGCCTATGGAAACAATTGGGATTCAAATATCAATCAAATCACTTAAGCTTATTTACATTAGTTAAAACCATAACCTTCATATGTATCTCCATACCTACAACTATTTAGATTGCTTTAGCCCAATATCTAACTCCGTTTTATCCACAGTAGCACTAACTAAACCAATACTGGCATTTTATATCCTACAAACAGATAATCAAAATAGAACATACCTGAACTGTGAGTTTACCTCTATTATCAAAATATTGACCTGGAATTCATTTTCAACCCCTTTTTATCTTTACTAATATTCGGTTCTCTCCTTCAACCTCATGTAAATAAAGTGTTGACTTCTGTTATTCAAAGATTTTCTTCATAAGAACAAGTGAGTTTTGATAATCAAACAAACAAACCTGAACATACTTATGTCGAGATCCAAAACATTTCAATCGTTATACGCTACATACCTTGATGACAAGATGTGATCAATAACATACCTTAACTCTCCTATCACAAGAATACTAGTAAGTCTTTCATTAAAAGAATCCAGTTCCCTAGTTATGTCATGTGAAGTAGGTTAGGTGCCCTTACATCCTTTGTCTTTTTACTGACTTTGAAAGCTACTTCTTTCTTTGGAACATCACTGTCAAACTCTCTCATTTCAAAAGTGGTAAGGGTCCCAAACATTTGATCTAAAGAGTATGCATCCAAGTCAGTAATCTCCTCAATAGCAGATACTTTAGAACTGTAAGATTTGGGAAGAGATCTCAGAACCTTTTTCACAACCTCATCTTCTTTTATTTCTCCACCAAGACCTTTGACACCATTGACTACTTCATTCACCCGGAGCATGAAACCAACAATTTTTTCATCTTCTGACATCTTTAGGGATTCAAATATGTTCTTGAGTGTTTGCATCTTGGCTTACTTTACTTTCTTATCTCTTTCATAAATAGTTTCAAGTTTATTCCAAATTTCTTTAGCTGAGCTACAACCTATCAGCTTTGAAAGTTCTGAATCAGTTAATCCACTCATGATAACAAACTTGGCCTTGGCATTATTATCAAACTTCTTGATTTCATCTGCATTTGTTGGAATAGAAGTAGGGATAGTGTAACCTTTCTTGACAGAATCCCAAACTCCACATCCTAGTGAATCGATGTAGCCTTCCATCCTTACTTTCCAAAAAACATAATTTGTTCCATCGAACTTAGGAATCTTGCTGGATCCTCCTGATGCCATCCCGAACCTTCCCTAAGTGGTTAAGATTCTTTCAAAGGAACTTGGCTCTGATACCAATTGTTAGACACACCAGGATACTTAGAGGGGGGGTGATTCAATATCTTATCAATCTTTAAATTTAACAACTTTAACTTATCCAGAGTAGATCATAACTTAAGCATCACAACATCAACATGAATATGAAAGATTAACGCAATGAACGACAACACATAACACTAGATATACATGGAAAACCCTAGAAGGGAAAAACCACGGTGAGGATTAGCTCACAATATATGAAGCTCAAATAATAACTTTGTTTTAGGGGCTTTAACCTAAGGAAGATGCTATTCCCTAAGTGACTTTGATTCAGGGTCACTCCCAAGGAAGCTTCTACTCCTTGATGGATTTGTTTTAGGGTCACTCCCAAGGAAGCAACTACTCCCTAAACTAAGAACAAACTCAGAATGATTAGAGTATGACAATCTTTCACTTTTCTGGAAACTACCTTTGAAGTTCACACTTGATGATTGCACTTCTGTCTCTTCACACTTCTTCTGAAGATTTGATCAGTCAGGCACACTCTATACTTGATCATTGTCTCAAATAAGTGTTCAAGATGAATTCAGACAGCATCAAGAACTTCTACTCTTTCTCCTTTAGTCGCACATCAATAATGCATTTATTCTTCCTTTTATCTGCTTGTGAATCCTTTTCATCAACTTGCAATCATACCCTCCACATTCAATTCAATTTACTATTTATACATGATATTACATTGATTACATAGCTTGTCAGCGAAATAAAATTGAAAAATACATTTACAAGTCGGCCATACAATACACAATAGGAAACATGTAGAAGATAGGTCTAATTAGGACAACACGTTACACCAGTAGAAGACTTAAGCCTTGTGGACCCCAACATTTTCTTAACCAGGTCCAAAACATCCTTCACAACTTCAAACATCAAGGAATTACCTCCGCACACTCTGCTAATTTGAAAATAGGATAACTTTAAGGAAAACTCATGAAAACTTAAAGAATAACAACCACATCAACTTGGAAACCTTGTGCGGTACTAGAAACAAGAAAGATCTTCGTGAAAATTTTCTAGATGAGTTCACATGACTCATAAAACATGCCCATACACTCCTTTTCCACTGCACATCAAAGAATTGTGTCGCAGTGCTTCAAACAATTACTCTGTAAACACTCTGTTGTCTGGAACATATTGTACCATGCTACCAATTGAAATAGCTGAGTTACGGACCACTAAGAAGCTTGAAATAGGAAAGAGGCATGCAATGCACATCCAATAACATGTCCACAAAACTACGAGTTTGATCATTCATTTCTAGAGGAATGTGGAGCATTCCAGTGAGTCTTCAACATTACACCATTCTACCAGAGCACATACCGATGTTCTATCATACATAAATTTCACAACAGAGGAAAATATGACTAGAAACTTTGGAAATAACACCTTCACTATCTTCTTGACAAAATTTTAGAACCACATAGGCACATCTACAACTGTGGAGGAATGTGGAGCATTCCATCACCCTGCTAGGGGCCCGTTTACAGAACCAACTCTACCTTCAAGTAGTCAGCAGAGAAACATCCTTCTGGTGATAAAAACATCATGAAACTTGGAACATACATGGAATAACACTATGTGAAGCTATGTTTGAACCCACAGAGCTCAATAGTAAAATGATGAAAATGTGAAGCAATCTTCTAGACAGTCTTCAAAGAGCAGGCATTCTGAAACAGGGACTGTCACCTTCTTCTGGAGGCCAAGTCTTCTTTGCATCACCATATACATCTTATGATCAGTGGGATGGATCATACAACATGCTTCAAGTTAATCAGGAACACATCCTCAACATCAACAGCACAACTGATTCTCTTAGTGTTTCTAATTCATATCAATCAAGCTTCAAACACAACTCTACTTTGATTAGGAATGCAACTTTTAGACTCAAACTCAATTATGCTTTTAGACTCAACCTTAACTTTGCTTAGATCAAGAATGTAGCTTTTTTGATCTCCAATCAGTGTATTCTATGTTGACATCAGTGTATGCTATGTTGACATCAATGTATGCTATGTTGACATTAGTGTATGCTATGTTGACATCAATGACAACACCTATGGACAACACCTTGTACATAAAAAAAATTATTTTAATAAAAAAAGTTTTGGTGGGGGTGCCTATACCCTACCATGATAAGGTATGACCCTGTACTATGCAGGGTCTATTGGGGAATGGCTCCATAATCCCCACCTCCAACTGAGGAGGTGATGGGATCCTTTGGGCCTTGCCCCATCCATATTGGGGGTGATGAGTGCCTTGGGCCCTACCCCACCCATATGGGGGGTGGTGAGTGCCTTGGACACTACCCCAAATATATATTTTATCTCAGAAAACTATTCTACACCTAGCATAGTACCACTTGACATTCTTTCAACCTTCATCTAATCACCACCAACGTGCCACTTGTACACCACTAGTTAGTTCTTTTCCCCTTCACTACTTAATCAACCCCTCCTCCATCACTCAACCACCTAAGCACTACCAGATCACCACCTCCACTAGTAGCACCACCCATGGGTTTCCCTCCAACCACTAGGGTGCAACCATGGTGACAAACCCCTCTTCATTTGATTTTTCAAAATTGGGTAAGTGTATGGAAATGGGGGATAAAAGGGGGTCAAAAGTGGCCATTTTTTTTGAAATCAACTAAATCTAAACTTGAATGAGTAGTTCAAGACGTGTACACTCGAAATTTAAAGATATGATAAGAATAAGAATTGTAGTACTCCAAATCTAGTTTCTAAAATACTAAATGGTTATGGTTAAAATTTAATGAAATGTTGAGCACACACAAAAGTGTTACCACTCTTATCACTAAAATATAAAGTAGTGTTTGGTGTGCACCCTCTATTTTTTATTATATTAGGTATTTTAAAAATTGGTTGGTAGAAATATAGCCAAAAGTGAGTAATACAAGTTGTGATTTTTTTATTGAATCTTTTAATGAATTTTCAAAGTGGACACATCTTGAAAACTGTCTCATTAAGCATGCACGCTGTATAACTTGCAAAAAAATAATAAAAAATCTAATTTATTTGTAATGTGTATAGAATGAAGCATAGAACAATCCTATATATTTTTTAAAATTTGGGTAAGTGCATCAAAAGCTATAAATAAAAATTAATACATATGTATTTGAGGAATATGAAGACACTGTTCAAACAAAATAAAAATAAATACCTTAACTTATTAAAATACTAAAAAAAATATATGGCTAGAAAGTTAAGAAGTAGCTTGTTGTTTTGGTGCTGGTTTCATCAAATTTTGTTATAAAATGAATAAATTTGATGACGTTGAAGTTTAAAAATGTTATTGAATATGAAAAACACATCTTTGGGAGGTATTATAGAGGTCCAATCCTTAGGCTTGATCATTCAAGCCTATTCCAAGCCAAAAATGGTGGGACCAAATTTTGAATAAATAATTCAAGTTCATTATCTAATGCAGTCACGTTATGTAATGAAAGCATGTTACATAATGCACTTGTGTTATGTAACACAAGCATTGCACCATCCACAAGTGAGATAAACAAGAAAAAAATGGTAACCTATGATATTGTCCCACTTACAACTTTTTACATGCTTTGATAAATTGTGATTTGGCCACTCTCTCTCTCTATATATATATATATTCTATCTATCTCCCCCTCTATCTCTATATCATCTCTCTCTCTCTCTCTATTTATCCCCCCTCTCTCACTATTTATCCCCTCCTCTCTCTCCCTATCTCTCTCTCCATGCTTCAATACTTCCCTCTCTCAATCTCTTTCCATCTCTCTCTCATTGTATATATATATATCCCTCTCTATCGCTCTCCCTCTCCCTCTCTATCTCTTTATCTCTATCTATTTATTACTCTCTCCCCCCCCCTCTCTCTCTCTCTCCCCTATGTTTCTCCCTCTCCATCCTTCTCCCCTCTATCTCTCCCTCCCCCCTCTATCTCTATCTTTGTCTCTCTCCCTCTCTACTCTCTCCCCCCTTTTTATCTCTATCCATCTCTCCCTATGTCTATCTCTATCTCTCTATCACTCCTCTATATCTCTATCTATCTCTTCCTCTATCTCTTTATCTCTCTAGATCCTCCCTCCCTCTCTCTCCATCTCTCCCTCACTATCTCTCTATCCCTCCCTCTCTCTAACTCTATCTCTCTATATCTTCCTATGTCTTACTCTAGGTCTATCTCTCTATGATTGTCTTTTTTTGCTTAAAACTCTATATAATGTGTGTAGACACCAAAAATTGACTTGCTCCACAAGCCAATTTCCCGTATCTCTACACTACCAATTATCCCTCCTATTAATTAAATAAATCTAATTTATTTAATTAATTTATCCCTAATCATCTACCCTTAGCCATTTATCCACCCTTTGTGATCAATTAATTCATTTAATTTATCACTATACCTTATAACTATATCCTCATTGATTAAATAAATATTGAATTAAAAAACTTCTGGTTTAAAATATGTGTAGCTTTTTTTAGCATCGATGTTTCGGATCACACTCCATGATCCATCATCAGGATGAGAAAAAGAGAATGAAAGAGATGAACTGCAGATCAAGTTCTATAAGAAGAGAGAAGTTTACACGGGTTACAAGATAGGAGAGAAGAAATAATAAGGAAATGAGGGATAATAACAATTATTTATCAGTCACAACAAAAATAACTCTCCATTGAAATGAAAAAAAGATAACTCAAATAAAGACACCTCAATAAAATAAGAATAATAAAAGACTAAAAAACTAAAAAAGGTAAGTCACAAAAGAAAAGAGAATAAAAATAACTCATTGCAAATAAAAAAGAACAAAGTAAATAAGAATAAGAACATCATAAAAGGTTCACAAACTAAATAAATTCAAAAAATAGAGAATTTAGAAAACTATCGTAGTCTAAGAATACTATTTTAATCAATCAGAGACAAAAGTTTTAAGAAAATATAGAAAGGTAACATTAGTAGGTTAAAAAGTAACAATGCACTTAATATAAAAATATGTAGTTATATACTTTAATAAATGAAAACAAGTTAAGAAATACACTTTATATATTAAAGATAGTAAAAAATGCTTAAATAATTATATGGTTATGGATGCAAAAATAAAAACCTAGCTATAAAAATATTAGAAAAAAGTAGTTAAATGTTAGTGAGCAACAAAGTCTTGAATAGTGAGAAAAAAATAGTTAGAAAACAATTAAGTAAGTACCATTATGGAAGAAGTTATGAAGAAGTAAGTAAGCCAGAGCATAAGAATGGAAGTATATAATAGTCAACATTAGTAAGCAAAAAAATTAATACACTCAATGAAATATTAAAAAGATATGAAATATGATAAATAAAAACAAGATCAGTAAAAAAAAAAAAAAAATTAGTAACATTACTTGAAAAATTGAAATAGAAATGCATTAAACAACACTTAGACATATAAAATATTAAAAATAGATAAGTATTGGTGAAGAAGATAGTTGAAAATAGTAAAGGAACTAGTAAGTGAAAGAAAATAACAAATGCATACTAAATATAGATTAGTAAGTAGTATTATGGAAATAGTTATGTGGGTGTAAATATGCATGTAGATCAATAAGCATTAGGTAGTATTTAGAAAAATAAAACTGAAGAAATATAGATGATTATTAGGGAAAGAAATAGTTTAAAATAGTAAACAAAAATAGTGAGTAAAAATATTAAAAGAAAGCATTTTAAAAAACAAATTATTAAGGAAATAGTTAAGTAGAAGTAAATATGCATATAAATACATATGCATTATATAATGTCTAGAAATATAAAAATAGAGAATAGATATCATGGACTGTGGAAATATCATGTCTTCAATTAAATAAATATTCTCAATATTTATTTAGTTAATTTCTCAATCTCCTGATCTTGATTAATTAGATAAATCATACTTATTTGATTAATCTATCCTACTAATCAACATAAACCTAGCCTAGTTGATTAAATATCAATTATTTAATTAGCTACCCTAGCCTACATGACCCCTAGACCTAAATTAATTAAATAAATCATTTTTTAATTAATTTTAATCCTCCATTAGCCCACTAACTAATTTTATACAACCATATTAATTAAGTTAAACACTTAATTAATATGGTCAAACCTTGCCTAACCCATCCTCCCACACACTTTGAATAAAAATCAATTTTTTATTCAAAAGGTCACATGACCCTTACAACTCACCTTTCTATTTTCATGTTAAAACATTCTCCATGAAATTAGCTTACAAATGTAAGGCCCCAAAAATGTGCATGTGTCACATGTCCTCACACTCCTCAATAAAACTTAATTTTTTATTCAAACACTCCCCCACAAAAATAAAATTTTAATTCATTGACAAGTCCACATCATCCTCACACAAAAATTAATTTTTAATTCATTCCTCATCCTTCCCAATGTGAATTTAAAATTCACATTTAATCCCAACCCTCCATCTTGGTTGATGAGATCTCAACCCTTGATCCCATCCTTTCATCTCAACCCTTGATCCCATCGTTTCATCTCAACCCTTGATTTCAACTTGGAATCCTAGCCATTGGATTCAAATCCCTCCAAATTTGCCTATAAATACAAGACTAATCCAAGCCATTTTCATCACATTCCATAGCACCAAAACCATGTAAAAATTCCTCTAAAATCTCCTCATCATAACCTTATAATGTCAAAATCATCCCTCATCTCATAGCCATATCATCTCATCTCAATCTCTATCAAAATCTCTTATCAATCCATAGCTAAATCCCTTCATCCATATTGTGTTGAAATGCAATACAACAATCCACATACACACAACATCCTACTACATCAACTTGGGTAAAGCTAGGAGCTCTTGGGTGCAGGTTCTTCAACCTTATCAAGGAGTGAGAGACTTTCAAAGGTATATCATGTGTGTTTTCATTGCATTTTGATGTTTTATCTACCTTTGAAATTTCTCTTATCTTCATTTGGCACGCTCGGTGGGACCCCATGGTCCCAAACTAACTTTTTTTCCAAGTATTTGTGAAGTTTTTTTGGCATACAGGTATTTTAGTGCCATATTCTCTTAGTTTAGCATTGTATTCCCTTGGTTTAGCACCATCTTCCCATGGATTAGTGTCATAACAGTCTGTTTTAGTGCCATAACAGACCGTTTTAGCGCCCTATTTTTAGCGAAAACACTAAATATTTTGGCTTATAAATTTTTTTAGTGTAGATTCTTGCTTCGCATCACCTATTATTTCTTTTATCTCTCTATTTTTGACATAATACAATAGGAATAGGGGTCATAATGCCAAAATCTACCTAGAAATATGTTTGGGTGAAGCTTAGAATGGTTTTTGTTTATTTTCCATAAACTAACATGTTTTCTTGTTGCAATCTAACTTATTGTGGTCTCAAATAGGTATTAAAACCCTCTAACACATTTGTAATCTCTTTGGTGTGAGTTGTAAGTCTTTTTATGCAGGTCCAAACTCTTTTCTGTGGACTAGTTCCATAATCACACAGAACCGCACCATAAAACTAGAGGACAGACAGGTAAAAGGGTAAGTTTTTAGTTTAGTGCCATAATATGCTACTTTAGCACCATCTTCTGCTTTAGCACAATCTTCTTCTGCTTTAGTGCCATCTTCTGCTTTAGCACCATCTTCTTCTACTTTAGCGTCATTTTCTTCTTTAGCGCCATCTTTTGTTTTAGCGTTATTTTATGACAGTATTTTTTGGAGTCTATGTAGGAATCTAACTCATCTTTGCAGGTATCAAAATGTTTGTCAAATCATCATTTATCAAACTACTGACATCTTGTGTACATATTCATGGTCAAATCATTTTTTTATCACTAGTCTTAGGCACATTAAGGTTAAAGTAGAGGAATTGACCTTGTTTTCTTTGCTTGTTGTTCACTTGTAGACATATGATCTCCCCTCACACCTTAGGGTGATCTTGGGGATCAAAAGTCTATTTGTGAACTTTTATCTCTTATATCAAAAGCAAGGGTGATTTCTTCTTAGGAGGCTTGCTTGGGGATTTCATCCCCCCAAGGGATGACCTCAACCACATGTAATGGCGGGGTATATCAAAGGGGGGAGAGCGAAAGTAGTACCTCAATCTAGTTGCATTGTCATTAGGACATCCTTGGGGCCCTGGGTGATTCCAGATACAAGGTGAAGTGGTGCTTGCTTAACTGCTCGGTGCCACATCCCTTTAATGGACTAGTGTTCATGGTTTCAGGTCTCATATACCTTGTGTATGAAAAGGACTCCCTATAAGCTCATTCAAGCCTAGCTTAAAACCTTTCAGCCATATGAGATTGTGATGCATCAGATACCTATATGGACCAGAAAGTTACTCATCGCACAAGCCACATTGATTTTATCGCCAAGTGCAAGTGCCCTCTAGAAACGAACATGCATGCCATGTATGCTCTCCCTTGATGATGTAAGAGTGATCTTGGGTGATAAAAAATGGTTAGATCCTCCTCATGGGACTTGCATGCCACACCTACATAAAGCCAACGAGATGAGCTCATAATCTTGTATACACCCACTTGAATAAATCTAGGAATGTTCGTGTGAATGGTGTGTCTTCTATGTCAAAACCCATGAATCAAAAATCAATTTTATGCATTAAATTCAGCCATTGTATCTTTCTTGCTTGCTTTATCTCTTGCTAAGATCTTGGAGCCAAAAAAATCAAACATTCCATCAAAATCCTACAACTTTCAAACCTTCAACAACCTTTCAATGCCATATGCTCACTGTTTAGCGCTATTCTATTCTGTTATAGCACCATCCCTTTAGTGCCATTTTCCCACCATTCAGTGCCATCTGCTCATCCTTTAGCACCTTCAGTGTCTATTTTAGTGCATTTGGTGACTGCTTTAGCGTCTTTTCCCTTCGTGTCCAAAAATCAAATTTTCCCATCAAAAACATCAATTTTATAAGCCCCTTGCACCCCCCTAATGTTGGGTTGGGTCTCCTCCCAACACCGCTAAACCTTCCCCCCATTTATCAAATCTCATCAATTGATCTTATCCAATCCCTTTATCTGAGCTTAATCAATTTCATCCTAATCATTCTTATCCACCTCATCTTAATCCAATCACCCATCTATCTTATCTACATCATCATTCAATCAACCTATCACTTTCATCCAAATCATTCAATCCAATCCTATCCTAATCACATCTACCTCATCCTTAATAAACCACATCATCACTCTAACCAACTATCCAATTCATCTTCCAATCAAACAAACATTATTCAAACCTTATCCAACATCATTCAAATTCTCATCAAAGCTATCCTACATAAAAGATCCTCAATATCTTCTAAAACTTCATCAAAATTCTAATCTAATCTATCCTCCCCTCATCCAACATAAGTTAACCTTCATCCAAAATTAATCTCCAAAACATCACCCAAACATCAATCCACAATCCCAAACCATAATCCAAATCCAAAATCAACATCATCCCCAACATCATCAACCATCCAAAATCTATCTCCAAAAATCAAACATTCCAACCCCTAATCTTTAATCAACAAACTATCGTTTTGCAAAACAAACTTTGGTTAAGGACTTAGTCTCCTTCATCCTCCATCAACCTTTCATCCAAAATCCCAATCCCAATCACAATCATCAACATCATTATCAAAATCCAAATCCAAAATAACCCAAATAAAAAATCAAGACCTTAGTTGATTATCATCAAACTTTATCCAAACTTGCTTGAGATCATTAGTCTATCTCAATTAAGTCATCCAATCAAATCAACCCAATCAACTCTATTGCTTGAGTCTCGTTAGTCTACCTTAAGTATAGAGAATCATCAATCATCTAATCCTTCAAATAAAATCATCCTAAGGTCTTGAAATTTGATCCCCAACATCACAATCATCCATTATCCTCCATCATCTCATATCCTTTCAACAACATGGATCCATATGTAGCAATGCAACAATTACAAAGACTTAGAATAATCTATGAGACATGGATCCTAATGCTAAGGAAAAATGCAAAAATGACATTAAAGATATCCCCTTAGCACACCTCATCATTGGAGAATCCCAAGCCCCTATCCCATCTTCATTATATCAACTTTATCATACCAACCTTCATCATATATATCCACCCCATCAATCTTATATCAACATTCAACATCTTACATATCCACCCCATCAACATCATATCAACCTTCATCATTATACATATTTTCCATCAACCTTATATCAACCTTCAACCTCATATCAACCTTTGCCTTCATATAAATCTTCATCCCCTTATACATCCATGCCATCATACCTATCCAACCAATCAATACCTCCAACTTACTCATCCCCCAACCTTTGTCATGTTACCTTTGATCAAGGGAACCACAACCTAGCACACAAGCACCTTATGGTCAAAATTGAGAGAATAAGTGCACAAACAAAGCCCTATGTGAATCCCCCAGATCTTCCAATCCATCAACTTCTCCAATCAATCCATCACAATATCCCTCCAATCCTATCAACCTTAATCCATCACCCTATCTACCTTACAATCCATCAATCTCAATCACCCACCACAATATCCCTCCAACCTTATCAACCTTAATCCATCATCCTATGTATCTCCCAATCCATCAATCCCTATAGCCCATCCAACATCTAATTTACCATTTAATCCACCAACAAATATTTCAAATCCTAAACCCACAACATCCAACGAATCCTTGAGTGATTTTCTCAAAAGAAAAAGCAAAACTATGGAGTCTCCCAATCCCTCAACCCTTAGCATCCATTCACTATCTAATCCACCATCAAACCTTTCAAATCCTAAACCCACAACATCCAATGAATCCTTGAGGGATTTTCTCAAAATAAAAAGCAAAACTATGGAATCCCCCAAATCCTATACCTTTCCAACACCACCATCTAATCCAATGCCTATCCTTGAGCCCATCCAAGGAACACCACTATCCAATCCCATTATTCCTTCACCCAATTCTAATCCCAATCCCATAATATCTACCATCATTATCCAAACACTATATTATCTACCGCATACCTCTCCTAATCCATCAACCCCTAAACCAATGAAGGATGTCATCCATTGGCTAATAACAAGGAATCAAACACCCTCATGCAATCCAACACCCACCAAACCCTTTGAAAAATATCCTAACATAAGTACCTCATGTAGCCATGCTAAGGAGCCCATCCAAGAACCTATCACTTCCATCCAAATCATTTCCACCTCCACAAAAACACATGAGCTATATCGAGAATCAAATCCAAATCATGTTGAAACATCAACCCCCTATCCTAATCAAGATCTAAGCATCCCATCTAATCCCATCCCTAATCCACTCCTATCTACTAATCAACCTATTGATACCACACCATCTTCTATCACCCCTTTATCATCCCCCATTAATCCTTTACCTCCACCTATCAACCCCATTCCAAATCCATCCTCTTATCCACTTGGAAAAAACACCTTCATCCATAGTGGCTCCCTCATAGGAGGTGAACAATTTCCATCCACCACCTATCCTTCAACAAATAATTGACTCGTGTCTTGTTTCCAAAGCACCAAACATCCCATTGCATGTCACATGCTCCAACATATGAAATATCAAGGAAAAGGTTTAGGCCTACATGAACAAGGCATCTTGGAGCTCATCCACACCACATTCCATTCATCCTCGCATGGCCTTGGCTATATGTCCCAAGGAAAACAATCTAAACATGTTGATAACATCCATGCATCCTCCAAAATCCATTCATCCAATCCCAAACATGGTGCACCTCATCGCACCTCTAAATCATATGTCACCATCCCTCCTCCATCATCATATCACTTGCAAAAGCATGTGACCAAACACATCCCTCCACTTCTACCAACTCCTAACATCCCCATCCTCAAATCCCCTTATCCTCCCATCCTTCCAACTCCTTAAGTTAAATCCCCTTATCCTTCCATCCTCCCAACTCCTAATATCCCTATCATCAAATCCCCTCATCCATTTATCCATAAATCCACTTTTAATCCCTCCATCCATAAATCCCCTAAAACCCCAAATCAAGACCAACAAAAGAACACATCATCCAAACTAGAAGCTACCAACACACCCATGGGATTCAAAAATAAAATTTAGATGCCTCTCTACATAAAGCAAAACATCCACAAAAGTCTAAATATGTTATCCCTCCCAAGCAAAATAAAAAATTCAAAAGGCTACCAAAGCCCACACCATCAAAAGAAAAAGCAAAAACAAAAATTATGTGGGTCCTTAAGCATAAATCAAACAATCCAAATGAGGCACCCACATCCAAATCTCAAAATACCAAACATCCCGCTCCCCATCTAAAAATCCCACAAATCCTAGGTCTATTTGGATCCCTAAAACCCCAAATCGACCATCCAAAAACCCCCTATCCCAAATCACCATTGCTACCCACCCCTCATCTCAAATACAATCTTCAAAATCCAAAACAGTGTGTGCAACCATTGGTCTTGGTTCCCCTCCACCACATGGCATTCCCACACACCCCCATCTCTCCATCTTTCATCCACTATCCTACATATCTTACCCATAACCTTCCTATGCTACATGCTTTTGCATAAACCTTACATAATCCATATCATAATCCACATAATCCACATCATAATCCATATTATAAGCCACCATCCATTCCATCTTCTCTTATCTATCAACATCCATGTGCATAATGCTATCTCCATCTACCTCACAACTACCCAACATGGGACCATCTTCTCCTAGCTATGGAAATAGACGCTAGAGTCCCCATTCCATCAAAAAAGCAAAAAAATTAAAAAAATCAAAAAAATAAAGAAAAAATTAAAAAGAAAAAATCCGTCCAATGGTGAAAACCACTCCTTGTGGTGCCTTGGGCAAGTACCATGACGAAAACCCCTTGTGGGCATCATATGTAATTCCTTTCCCATCCATTTGTACTCTATACTTGGGGGCAAAATCATATCCTTCATCCTTTGCATATCTTACCCATCACCCATCCGTATCCTATCATATTCATATCCACCATCCCCCTATTTATCCTATCATTTCACATCCATTTTATCTACTATATCTTCCTCCTTAGATCTTGATAAAGACAAGGGGCAAAATATCAACATCATGCTTTGGACACCTTTTGACATACATCCCTTTCAAAGCATATCCTCCATCCATCTATCTACTACAAACTCTATCCATCCCTTTAAACATGAGCCCATCATACATAGTCCTAAGCATTGTACCTAGAATGAGGCATATGATTCCTTGCAACCTAGTCCTTGGAGAAAATCATCATCCCCATCTTCCATCTATCTGACATGAATCCCTATCACTTGACCATTCATCTATCATGAATCACCTATCCATCATCTTTCATCGCCAATCCCCCTATCCAACCCCATCACCTCCACCTCTAGACTTGGTGTTCCCTTTTCATTGGTATCTAGTGCAAAGGCTATCCAAACACAATCCAATGCAGCTATTCCATAATAAAATCATTCCCTATCCAAAAATCACAAAAATCCAAAAAACAAAATATCCACAAAAACCCCAAAACCTTATCATCAGCAAAACATCTTATATCTCACATCATCAAAACATCCTAAACTATCCCACACCATCACCACAAATCAGAACTACATAGCATCACCACCCACATCTTAATGTGCCTTGATCCCGTGGATACATGGTATGTAGGCAGTCTGGAATATGAAGGAAGTTTCTAGTACTCAGGTACATAAGATGCACCCATCCAACCCACTTGGACGGTCCCTATCCTTGAGCTTACACTAGATCCAAACACAATAACCAAAGCATTGCATCACCTATCAAAGCATCATCCCTTAACAAAAATCATCAACATCAACCACAACTTGTAACCATCATATCTTGCACCAATCTTACAACATCAACTATTAGAACCATTCCCTAGGATATATCTTTCCTACAATGGGCATGATCCAATCATCCATCTAATCGTACCTTAACGGATATATTGTTCCTACAATAGATAGGATCTATCAATCATCATCGATCTTTGCAAGAGATACAATGGCTATTTGTTGGGTCAGTTGGTCTTTTGGTTATTGATTTTTATCTTTTGTCCTATTCAAAGATCACATCAAAACTACCTTGATCTCACTATATCATGGTATGTGGCAAAAACATCTAGAATGGGATATAGTCTTGCTTTTGTATGTTGTGCTTGTGGGTTGGTCTCATTACTCCAAGCTAGTATTCATATCTTTTGGATTGTAGGGTTAGTTCTAGCATATTGATCTCCTTGTGCACCTAAGGTCCATCATACCTTTTGTGTATTAAGGGCTTATGCTATGAGTCCCCTTCACTCATCTAGACAAGGTTGTACTATCTTGGGCATGCATGGGATCACCCTCTTGTTTGTGTGTCTAGTCCATGCAAATGTTGGATAAACATCATCATGCTAGTCTTCTATACCTTGCTTAAAGTATCCACTTTGCTATAAAAAACCTACGATTTCTCTAAATCATTTTCAGCATAATAATCATCCATCAACCAATCTACCCAAAATCATCAATCTTTCATCTCACCCCTTATCCTCCAACCACTTCATCTAATCCATTTCATCAATTTTGAGAGCACACCCGTGTTCTTGCAACCCGCCTATCCTCTTGAGGGGGCATCACCCTTACCAATCATCCCTAAACCTTACCCTATTCTTCTAAACCAAAATATTTTTCTATCCAATCCAACTCTATATTTTAAACTTCTTTGAAATAATGTTACTTAGTCGCAACACCATTTCAAAGAGGGGAAAAATATAGACACCTAAAATTGACTTGCTCCACAAGCCAATTTCCCATATCTCTACACTACCAATTATCCCTCCTATTAATTAAATAAATCCAATTTATTTAATTAATTTATCCCTAATCATCTACCCTTAGCCATTTATCCATCCTTTGTAATCAATTAATTCATTCAATTTATCACTATAGCTTATAACTATATCCTCATTGATTAAATAAATAATCTCAATATTTATTTAGTTAATTTCTCCATCTCCTAATCGTGATTAATTAGATAAATCATACTTATTTGATTAACCTATCCTACTAATCAACCTAAACCTAGCCTAGTTGATTGAATATCAATTATTTAATTAGCTACCCTAGCCTACATGACCCCTAGACCTAAATTAATTAATTAAATCATTATTTAATTAATTTTAATCCTCCATTAGCCCACTAACTAATTTTCTACACACATATTAATTAAGTTAAACACTTAATTAATATGGTCAAACCTTGCCTAACCCATCCTCCCACACACTTTGAATAAAAATCAATTTTTTATTCAAAAGGTCACATGACGCTTACAACTCACCTTTCTATTTTCATGTTAAAACATTCTCCATGAAATTAGCTTACAAATGTAAGGTCCCAAAAATGTGCATGTGTCACATGTCCTCACACTCCTTAATAAAACTTAATTTTTTATTCAAACACTCCCCCACAAAAATAAAATTTTAATTCATTGACAAGTCCACATCATCCTCACACTATCCCATGGAAATGAATTTTTAATTCATTCGTCATCCTTCCCAATGTGAATTTAAAATTCACATTTAATCCCAACCCTCCATCTTGGTTGATGAGATCTTAACCCTTGATCCCATCCTTTCATCTCAACCCTTGATTTCAAATTTGAATCCTAGCCATTGGATTCAAATCCCTGCAAATTTGCCTATGAATACAAGGCCAATCCAAGCCATTTTCATCACATTCCATAGCACTAAAACCATGTCAAAATTCCTCTAAAATCTTGTCATCATAAACTTATAATTCAAAATCATCCCTCATCTCATAGCCATATCATCTTATCTCAATCTCTAGCAAAATATCTTATCAATCCATAGCTAAATCCCTTCATCCATATTGTGTTGAAATGCAATACAACAATCCACATACACACAACATCCTACTACATCAACTTGTGTAAAGCTAGGAGCTCTTGGGTGCAAGCTCTTCAACCTTGTCAAGGAGTGGGAGACTTTCAAAGGTATATCATTTGTGTTTTCATTGAATTTTGATGTTTTATCTGCCTTTGAAATTTCTCTTATCTTCAATGCTTGCATGTTGTATAATGCGTGTATGTTATGTAATGTGTGTGATATGTGAACTTTTACATAATGCACACATGTTCGCTTCAATTTTTTTGATTTGGACACTTTTTGTCCTCCAATTTGATGCAGTTGCCCAATTATAGGTCCAATTTGATAGAGCTTTTCTCCCTCATTTGTTGCTCTTTTTTTGATTAATATTTTTGAAATGGGGAAAAATTTCATGTACTCTATGATGGTGTAGACAATTTTTAGTTTGAACTCTTTGGTTGATCAAAATTTTAGTTTTCTTAGGGATTTTATTGTGTAGTTTTCATTTCAAGAACTTTGCATTGACCTCCTAGTGAGCCTTTTGATGTTACTTCACCTTCTTGCACTATATTATGACACATAGTTTTAGTGGAACTACCATACCTCTCCCTTGTTAGCATTATGGGTGGTATTATACTATTTGTACTTGGACTAATTCTTTCTTGGTTTCATTTTGGAGTGACATGTATCTAGTTTTTGTTCGTATATACTGGGTAGATGCAATGACTAGTTAACTATGCACAACTTTAATGAGATGGAACATATATCATATAAACACTCTTGCATGTACTTATTTATGGAGGACAACTTCTATCTTCTTTAATTGATCAAAATTCTTGAGACTATTGGTATCTTTTGGTGTGCCATCTACATATTTAACTATTAGATTGTTACCCTATTGCCATATGTGTATTGTTCAAGTAGTGTTGTTCTTACTCATGTAGATTTATGTCTTTTTAATTTTGATCTCCATCTTGATTTTGTTGGAGGTTCTTTAGTTCTAGTAGTATAGTAGTTGTTTTTTGGAAATTGTTTGTAGCCTCTTCATGCTTTAGTGGAGTTATTCATGTTCCTCATATTTTAGGGATAGTTTTTTCTTTTTAGGAGGCTTCTTAGTCCTCATCTTTTCTCTTATTTTGGGGGTTAATTTCCTATGGGTTTTCTCCTTGTCTCTTCTTGTGAGATAATTTTTTATACTTAAAATGAAGTAAGTTGTACTTGGGGGTCATCTCGAGTCCTCCTTCCTTCATTGTTTACATTATACATGGATACCTAATCAATATAATTGTAGGGACCCATCTTTGAATCTTTTTCTTTTTCTTTCCTCCCTAAGTTGTTGAGGTTAGTATTTGTGAGAACATACTCTTTACTAGACTTGTTTCTTTTTGTGTCCTATTTACACCTAGTTAGTTAAGTTTACTTAGGACATTTGTACTTCCCTACTTTAGTGGAGATGCACTACACATGTGACTACATATTTTATTATCCCATAATGGTTGTTTATTTGCATCTCTTGGTGGTGTATACTCTATACCCATCTCTTTCTCTCATATGAGAAACTCTTTCTTGTATACACATTGGATCGTTTGTATAGAATATTGTTATTCTGTCATGTTGATCTTCTTGTCTTTGTATGATTATCTTGTAAACATCTTAATCAAGTGGGATAACTACCTTCATAGATAATTCTAATACAAGGATATTATTAAATTAGAATTATTAATAATTTATTGTTTATCATAGTATAGAATGAAGGAATTATTTAGGAAATATTCTAGTTATAAAGAAACTTAAATACCTGAACTCTATAAAGGAGTGACATGGATAGATTCCATCTTGTTTCCTCTTTCCTCTTTCTATGAAAATAATATTTGTATATCTAATGTATAAATTATTTATAGTAAATTGAATCTATTTAAAATGGCATAATAATTAGAATGTATCATTATGGTGATATCTAATAGAACATGAAATGTAGATCATGATAATAATACCTACTAGATCATGAAATACATTGCCATGTTGATACCTACCAAACCATGGAATGTATCACCTTGGTGATACATATGAGAACATGAAATTGTCAAGGTGATAATATCATAACATTAATTCATTTTAGAACAAGACTTGCCATATATTGTTATTTTGTAAATAACTATAAGGCATTATGATATGGGAGCATCTTAGGGGTTAAGAAATCTTGCATCACCTAAATATATTTTAATTCACATTTTGTTTTTTTTATATGTTTTATGTGGTTCTCTACTTACTAAATTATTTTCACAGAAGAAAGTTTTCACTACAAAAGCATTTTCCTGGCCAATCAACATTGAGTGCATTCTAAGTCCTAGATTAACATCTTTCAGTGCGACAATTATTCCAGCTTGGTAGTAGTATTTGAGGATATTTTAGAGCTTATTGGTCCTAAATGGGTTTGTGACTATAACGACATCAAGTTTCATTGCATAGATCTCATTACACACAACATTTAACATATGGGTCCTATTCATCGACATGTTGTAATTTGTAAAAAGGGCCCTTTTATATTTCATGCTCAATTTTTAAATGTTGCATCAACTAGGATACTTTGTGCATTTCCTAAGAAAGGTTATGTAAGAAAGTTCACAACCCTTCAATCAATGGTACCTTATCATTGAAAAGGGATCCTTATAAATAAGATAGCAGGATCTTTGGAACATGATGAAACATAGAAAAGACAATTCTGACTATAGTCTTTAAGTTCTTAATTGATGTAATGAGAACATAACATACAAGCATGTAAGATTGTACAAGTATTTTTGTTTGTAAACTTTTGTAGTGACCTATTGAGTTGGACATTAGAATGTAGGATGTATGTTGATTATTGATAATTGAATTATATTTTCATTGGTTGTTGACATCTCATTTACCTCCTAAAAGCTATTATGTTGTGTACTTTGTTGGTATATTGCTTATCTATGTTTGGAATGTACTAATAGAGTGTTTTTTATTACTTTTTATCTATGACTATATCAAGTGGTATCATAGCCCAACTTCAGCTAGATTGGCAGAAGCATTAGAGGTAACCCCGTAGGAAAAAACTTGTGCATTTGGTGCACTAAAGGTTAGCCATGAGAAAATATGGTTAACAAAAGAGGAGGTAGATAAAATTAGAGAGGACAACATGATGATGGAGATGATTAAAGGGAGTGTCAATATGGTGAACTTGCTCTAGTTCATTTTGAAAGCTATTGAGGCAGGGTTAGGATCCCTTAAGACCATGTAAAGATAAAGAATAATCGTAGATAATGATCCTAGTAGTGATGAAATATAAGAATAACTGCAATATGATGGGTAAGCTTTTAGTTTAGAAGAATAATTAAATGTAGAGGATAAATTTGCTAGGGCATTGATGAGAGTAGGAAATAAACCAAGGTTTGATCTTCCTTGTCATTTATGAGGTATAGATCCTAAGGAGTTTTTGGATTGGATTAATAATTTGGAGAAGTATTTTAATTTTAAATCCATCAAAGATGCTAAGAGAGTCAAGTATACAACCACCAGTTTGAAGAGGCATGGAATCTTGTGGTGGGACTATGTGTAGAAAAACAAGGCATGAAAGAATGGGACAAAAATTAGTAGATGAGATCAGATGGTGGAATAACTGAAAGGTAATTTTTTGCCTAAAAAATTCAATTTAGAGTTACTCAAGAAATTTCCAAATTTATGGTAGAGAGAAACAAATGGGAAGGAGTACACACTAGAGAGTTTTAGATACTTGGCATCTGATTAGGTCACATGGAGGATGACACAAATAAGGTGTCACATTTTAATGGGTCACAAAGTGAAATTCAAGATGAATTTGTTTGTTACTAGTTCAATCTATTAAACTTGCCTACTAGCTTGAAATGAGACCATAAGAGAAACTGTATAGGAAGTAGAAAGCATAGGTAAGGGCAATGGTAGAATCAACAAGTAGAGTAACAAACAAGAGAATTCACATAAGGAGACTACAACATCTTATGGTGGTGCACAAGACTTTAATGATGAAAACGCTCCAAAGAAAAGAGAAGGAAAGGGTAGAGGAGGTCATAGAAGGACTTCTAGTGGTACCTATTATAGATGTAGAGAACTAGGCCATAGGGAATTCAAAAGTCTAAAAGTAGGGAAAGAACATGGATGCATTAAGAAGAGAGTGCACATTGCATGGGGGAATGATGAATTAGAGATCATGAAACTAAAATATGGAGAGAATTTGAGGTTGCACAAGGTCTTGATGAAGTCTACTAAAGAAGATGGATAACTATGGTTTAGGAAGAGTATCTTTTACACTAAATGTAAGTTAGGTGGAAAGTGTTATGAGATGATCATAGATGGAGGAAGCATGGATAACCTAGGGTCCATCGAGATAATAGAGAAGCTAGGCCTCAAGGTGGTACTGCATCCTAATCATTACCACATTTCATGGCTACATAAAGGTGTTGGCAAGAGACACTGTGTGGCTTCATAAGTGTTGTCATTGATGGCAACAAAGTTTATCCCACACATCCATAGTACATAGTATGCCTATACCAAAAGTTAGATTGAAGATTATTTTGGTCCAGTGAACAAGAATAGAGTATGTAACAAGGTCCGACAATCAGGTCTGGATCTCTCAGATGGTGTAACTCAGTAAGTTGCAGAATTGGACAAGTTAAGAGGGGTATCATGACTACTGTATTCCAAAGATTTAGCCTCTGGTGATAAAGCAAGAAAAAGATATGATCATCTGAGTGTTGGGTTCCAATCAGGCATAGCAGACAGAGGAAGAACTGACCAACAGAGTATCAGACTTCAATCCAGATTGTAAAAGGTCCTGATCAAGCAATGTGTGATATTATACATTGTTAGCCGACATGATTTATGACTTCTATTCCTATGTTTTTGATGCGCATCACTAATTAAGCATGGATTTAGCTGACAGATTAATAACTTGCAAATATCTTAGGTGTTCTTGTTGCCGACTTAGAAGTTGTTGGAAATCCTTGATGCAGATATATATACCTGATGGATTCAAGACTGTAAGTGTGTGATAGTGATGATATGTATGGTTAAGTATGAAGAAAAGTAAAGACAAGTGCGAAGGTAGTAATTCAAGCCTGAAATGTGATAGAAAAGTTATATTGAGCAGAGGAAGAATGAAATGTGCCAGATCAATATATTGTACCTAACCGGAACTGAAATCCTACATGCATAGATGTTGTTCATCAGTTCAAACACCTTGGTATCATCTGTAAGCATTTGTAGACTATAAGTTTCCTATAGGCAGTGGGCCTCTTGTGAGTAGTGTGCTCGGGCAGTGAGCCCTAATTGGCAAGTGCCAAATTTGTACTCTTTATTCTTTTAACAGAGAATACAATCTTGGGTTAGTCACCTCGTGGTTTTTTCCCTTAACAGGGTTTCCACGTAAAAATCCTTGTGTCATGTGTTAATTTCTTTTTCAGCTCTTATGGTTGTCTTGTTTTGGCATAACATTAAATGATAAGTTGAGAAAAAGAATGAAAATAGAAAAGTTATAATATAACTGATTCACCCCCCCTCTTAGTTATCTGCATTGTTTCCAACAAAAGGTTAGCAGATGAATGTAACAAAGCATGAGAGAGATATTGCATTATAGGGAAAAAGTAGTGTGGGACTCAAATTTATTTGTTTGACTATGTTCTAAGGCCTATGTGACTACTGTCAATATTAAGATTCACGCAAAACCCTTGCCCTATCTTCTTAAAAACTTTTGAAAACTTCATTATTTGTTTATTCAATCTCCATTCTCTCTACACTTTCCTTGAATATTGAGGAAAACAGTGACAAGCTATTTTTAAAAGTATGGTTTTGCCTTTGTTGGCTTTTATCCTATCATGATCCTAGCTACCCTTACCATGAGAGCTACTATATACTTACTCACAGAACAAAGTTTCATACTCTTACTCAATATTCCTCTAATCCTAAATTTCTTTTCCTTTTAATATATTACAACCCTTGTCTCCTGGGGGCAAAGATTTTTCATTATAAAGTCTGCTTTTGCTAACTTCTAGTCCTCATGCCTACTGAAAACACTAGGTTTTGAATGTATGATCTCCTCTAATGTCTATTGCATTCATTAAATCCATTCATTATCTTGATGGGCTTGATGGGAGAAACATTGGCATGAAAGGAAACCCATTTGGATATAATTCTCGTTCTAGCAAGGTTTGTGATGTTTACTATATACCATGGTTGTTTGCTTCATAGAATCCTTGCCTATGCCCACACTACCTTCATCGGCATCAATGAAATCCATAGGCAAGCATGGATAGAGTCCATCACAAAGGTAAATTCTTGTTCTTTCAACGACATTGCAATTAAGAAATTTATTTATAAGTATGTGAAGATGTAATTATGGTGATAAGTGTTCTCTTAGTGAGGAACACTAGATGAAATACATACATTGATGGTAGAGATTAAAATGACTACCATCAGACAAATTTTGACCATATGATTTGCAATAAATACATGATTGTTACACAAAACCTTGTCGTATTGCAATAAATTCATATTTGCTTATATTTATTTCTCTATTTAATTTAAATTTATTTAGATGGAGATACTTGAGCTCTATTTAGTCTTCACATAAATAAATACATTTCATTTACCTACTTTGTTGCAATTTGTTATTGTCTAAAGTTCCATTATTGACCAATAAATTGATGTAGAAGGGGCATGCACTTGACTCAATGGACCAACAAATCCTTTATCAAGAAACTTAATGGCTATAATGTGTTACATTTAATTATGTCAAACTAGGGAATTATATTCTTCTAGGATGGCACTTGTACTATCTGTATAGTCAAGGATTCCTGAGTATATCCTAGAGGTTGTGCATAGAAACAAATTACAGGAAAGGAAATAAATTCTATCTAATAAACTCTAATCAATAACAGTTGCTACAAGAAGGTAATTCTGTTGACTAGTAACAATCACTTATTCAACTATGTTGTAAACAAATATTATTCAGTTATCCATGGTGACTGCTTATGAAATAACTAATTACAGTTGATACAAATCTAAGTATCAAATCAATGATCACTTTTAATAATATCCAATTCAACAAGTCATGACAATTAACAAACTATTAATAATCTAAATGAACAAGAGAACTACAGTTACCTCAAGTGGTCCTTGCTTGGGTGATTGTAACCTCACAAAATCTAAGTAATATTTTACTGTATAAATCACACATTGACTGAATCTATCACTCTTTATTGAATTCTGGAAGATGTAATACAATCTTGATAACGAAAGATACTGATAGAAAAATTCTCTAGATCTCTATCATATACATAATCTATCACATATATAGACATGATCTGAATCTCCTAGTTGATTTGAACTTGTAAACAACTTCTTTCCTATACATGTCAATTCTTCCCACAAACATAGGAAGAAGACTTATTCTTAGTCTAAGAAAAACAAGAGTAGTAAACTGATTATACAAAGATGGTTCAAATATCCCAGTCCTACTATAACTCTTCTTATTCACTATAAAGAAGGAAAAAATAAATGAGAACACATGGAATAGAGCATCATCAGATAATTTTGAACCACGATATGCAAATGCCATGAATTCTTTCTTATCCTTCATATATATCTTAACTGCTGATGATGAAACCATTGATGAGTGGAATGAGTTATGGCTAAACCATTTCCACTTTATTCGGGTACTTCCTCCTTTGGCTACGGGTTGTTGCGTTATCAACTGTAGGTGAACACTTCCTTTGCTACAGGTTGGCAAATGACCTTTGCTATGAGTAACTGCTTCCTTGTTGCATAGGGGTTAGTTTCTCCATGCAATATTTCCACATCATAAACTTCCACAAATAATAGAAATTACTATCATATTCTATAAACAATCATTAACACACACAATCATCCATAAATATATCATATACTATTCTTAGTGCTTTTAATACTTAAAGGTAATCATAAAGTATGGATAATGTCTAAAAATATTTGGAAATGTCTTTGAGAGATATAAAATTAAACAGGAAAATTGGAACAAATTAAAGACTCATCACACCCTCCAACTTAGCATGTTGCTTGTCCTCAAGCAACTTAGGGCCTCTAATTGTATTGAAGTGCAATCTCCCTATAATCTGTTGGCTCTATGACTCCTTTCTCCTGTTTTAGATAAAAACCCTTCTTCTCAACTAACTACTCCAACCTAGCCTATGCTGCTACTTCTTGAGATGCTTTCTAACCTTGCTAATGTGGAATTGGATATAGGAGAAGAGGAGGATAGAATTGTTGGTAGGTGGCGACTGATCAGGAAAGTACTGTACACTAGCCATGTATCCTCGCTGGGGTTCAGGGGCGCAGCCCCCGAGAAAATTTTTAGAGCCGACATAAAAAATCCTATTTTTGTGACCGACATAAGGAAACCCTATTTTTTGTAACCGACAAAAAAAGGCTTGATAAAAAGCGGCTAAGGGTTAGGGTTTTGATATATTGTATTGTAGCATTTGTAGCGGTATTGAGTTGCAGGGATTGCTGATTGTAATCAGTTTGATTTACTGGATAATAATATTGGACTCTCTGTTTGGTGGATGTAGCCCAAGTTTGGGTGAACCACGTTAAAACTTGTCTCTCGTTGTTATTATTTCTGTGTATTTCCATTCCTCTGTTTAATCTTTATTTGCATTTAATTGATATCTTCTACCGGCTAACCCTAACAAGTGGTATCAGAGTGGGTTGTGTTCGATTATCATCTGTAGGAAGGTCTCACGGTTGAGTGGGAGCAATGGCGGATGAGGGTAAATTGAAGGTCGATAAATTCAATGGGCAGAACTATCAGTTATGGAAGATGTAGATGGAGGATTGCCTCTATCAAAAGGATTTATGGATGTCGTTGGAAGGAGTAGCCAAGAAACTGGCAACAATGTCTGATGAGGATTGGAATCTTCTTGACAGAAAGGCACTGGGAACCATTCGGTTGTGCCTGGCACCATCGGTGGCATTCAATATAACGGAAGCAAAGACAACAGATGGTCTAATGAAAGCTTTGGCAAAATTGTATGAAAAACCCTCAGCCTCAAATAAGGTATTTCTCATGAAGCGTTTGTTTCATTTGAAAATGGTTGAAGGTGGATCTGTGACAGGTCATTTAAATAAATTTAATACGATTGTCAACCAATTGACTTCTTTAAATGTAAAATTCGATGAAGAAGTTAGATCTCTCTTGATATTATGTTCATTGCCTAAAAGCTCGGATAGTTTGGTAATGGCGGTTAGTAACTCTTTTTCTGGTTCAAATACCCTGAAATTTGATGATGTTATTGGTGTTATTATGAGTGAGGAAATTCGTAAGAAAATCTCAGGTGGCTCCACATCAGGCAGTGTTTTGAATGCAGAAAGCAGGGGTAAATCAAAGGAGAGAGGAAAAGGTTCTGGAGGTCATGGGAAGTCATGAGGAAAATCAAGGGACAAAAGATCCCAAACCAGAGGACAGAAGGATTGCTGGTACTGTGGGAAACTAGGTCATCTGAAGAAAGATTGCTGGTCTTAGAAAAATAAAAAAGGAGACAAACAAGAAAGCAATAAGGAAGCAAATGTGGTAAGTAATAAATCTGAAGATGATGCTTTGATTCTTTCCCTAGATAATGCTGATGATTCATGGGTTTTAGATTCAGGGGCCTCATTTCATGCTATGTCCCATAGAAGTTATTTTCTTGATTATGTCCAAGGGGATTTTGGGCTAGTTTATTTTCTAGATTGTTGGAAAGGGAAGAATCAAGATTAAGTTGCAGAATGGGAATCATTGGCTACTACAAGAGGTAAGGCATGTTCCAAGGCTCAGTAGGAATTTAATTTTAGCAGGGCAGCTAACTGAACAAGGTTGCACTATTACATTTACTGATAAAAATTGGAAGGTTTCAAAAGGTGCCTTAGTAGTAGCAAAAGGTGTGAAAGTAGGCACCTTATATCTTTGTACAGGTCATACTGTTCCTTCTACTTTAGATGTTATAGAGGAAAAACAAATAGGTTCAGGAATAGTTGCTGCAGGTTTGCAGGAAGAAACTGAAAAAGTTGCTGCAGGTTCTGAAACAACTCTGTGGCATAACAGACTTAGGCATATGAGTGAAAAAGGTATGAAGGTACTTCATTTTAAGAAAGTTTTACCAGGTCTAAAATGTATTAATATGGATTTTTGTGAAAGTTGTGTGTATGGAAAACACAAGAGAGTCAGTTTTCTCAAGGATGGGAAGCAAAAGAAAAATAAAAAGTTGGAGCTTGTGCATACCGATGTATGGGGACCGGCTTAGGTATCTTCTCTTGGTGGTTCTCGATATTATGTTACATTCATAGATGATGCAACTAGGAAGGTATGGATTTATTTCCTTAGGTAGAAATCTGATGTTTTTGAAACATTTAAAAAATGGAGAAGCTTGGTTGAGAATGAGACAGGTAAAAGATTAAAATGTCTCAGATCTGATAATGGCGGTGAGTATTGCAGCAAAGAATTTGAAGATTATTGTTCCTTTAATGGAATTCATAGGCAGAAAACGGTTCCAGGGATCCACAGGAAAATGGAGTGGCTGAACACATGAATAGGACAATAATGGAGCGTATAAGGACCATGAGATTGCATGCTGGGCTGCCCTTAAATATGTGGGTAGAGGCTGTCAACACTACTGTATATTTAATTAATAGAGGTCCTTCAGTTCCTTTGGGCTGTGGTATTCCAGAGGAAGCATGGATAGGTAAGAAGGTGAGTTATTCTTTTCTGAAAACCTTCGGCTGTGAAGCATTTGCACATATAGATTCTAAAAATAGAACCAAGCTGGATGCAAAATCAAAAAAGTGTACCTTCGTTGGATATGGCATTGATGAATTTGGTTATAGGCTTTGGGATTTTGAAAATCAAAAAATTGTGAAAAGCAAGGATGTTATATTCAATGAGAAAGTGTTGTACAAAGATCAGTTGCAGCAACATGAGAAGAAAGAAAAGGATTATGTGGTGCTGGATGATACTCCAAATAGTGATGTTTCAGTGGTTCCTCATGCTCCGCAACAGCAACCAGAAATACCACAAACTCCAGTGAATGTTAGACAGTCAATAAGGATAAGTAGACCTCCTGAAAAGTTTTCTCCCTCTTTGTATTCTATTTTGTTAACAGATGCTGGTGAACCAGAAGGGTATGATGAAGCTATGCAGGTGAATACACAGGTTCAGTGGGAGCTTGCCATGAAAGAAGAAATGGACTCCTTGCTGAAAAATCAGACTTGGGAATTATGTAAGTTACCTGCAAGTAAAAAGGCTTTACCAAACAAATGGGTTTACAGGCTGAAAGAGGAAGATGGAGGTAAGAAAAGATTTAAGGCCAGGTTAGTTGTAAAAGGATTTGCACAGAAACAGGGCATTGATTTTGATGAGATATTTTCTCTGGTTGTCAAGATGACTTCTATTCGTACTGTTTTAAGTATTGTGGCTGCTGAAGATTTGCATTTGGAACAGCTAGATGTGAAAACTACCTTTCTCCATGGTGATTTGGAGGAAGAGATATACATGACACAACCACAGGGATTTGAGGTCCAAGGTAAGGAGAAAAAAGTGTGCAGATTGAAGAAGAGTTTGTATGGCCTAAAACAAGCACTTCGGCAATGGTATTTGAAATTTGATAGTTTTATGGCTGAGCAAGGCTATAGCAAGTGTAATTCTGACCATTGTGTTTATTTTCAGAGGTTGGATAATGATAGCTACATTATTTTATGTTTATATGTTGATGACATGCTTGTAGCTGGGTCTAACATGGATCACATCAGAGAGTTAAAACATCAGTTAGCACAGTCATTTGATATGAAGGATTTAGGGGCAGCAAAACAAATCCTTGGTATGAAAATTTGCAGAGATAGGAAGAACAAAAAATTGACTCTATCTCAGGCTGCTTATGTTGAAAAGGTGTTGTAGAGATTCCATATGGAGAATGCCAAAGCTGTCAGCACACCTTTGCCTAGTCATTTGAAATTGACTAAGGAGATGTGTCCAAAGACACAAGAGGAGGAAGAAAAAATGTCTAAGGTACCATATGCTTCAGCTGTAGGAAGTTTAATGTATGCCATGGTATGCATGAGACTGGATATTGCACATGCTGTTGGAGTCGTTAGCAGGTATATGAGTTATCCCGGATTTGAGCATTGGAATGCAGTAAAACGGATTCTCAGATATTTGAGAGGTACATCTAATAAACACTTATGTTTTGGGGGCTCTAATACTGATTTAGCAGGTTATGTAGACTCAGATTTGGCAGGGGATATTGATACCAGGTGGAGTACTATATGTTATGTCTTTACTATAGGTGGAACATCAGTGAGTTGGATTTCTAGGTTGCAAAAGGTGGTTGCTTTATCCACCATAGAGGCAGAATATGTAGCTGCAACAGAGGCAAGCAAGGAGATGATATGGCTGCAATATTTCATGGAAGAATTGGGTAAACAACAGGCTAACAGTTCTTTGTATACAGACAGTCAGAGTGCCATACATCTTGCAAAGAATTCTGCCTTGCATTCAAAGACCAAACACATACAGTTGAGGTATCACTTTATTCGGTCGATGTTGGATAATGGACAGTTAAGGCTAGAAAAGATACATACAGATGAAAATCTAGTGGATATGTTTACAAAGGCAGTGACAAGGGAGAAGCTGAGCTCCTCTTCAGCTTCGATTGGTCTTCTAGACTAAAAATAATAAAAATAGAATAGTAGAGTCCAGGGTGCTTATTTCCAGTGGGAGCTGCATGTGCAGCGGTGTCGTCCAGGCTCAGTCTCCAAGTGGGAGATTGGTTGGTGTGGAGCCTAATCAGTCTCCAAGTGGGAGAGTGTTGGTAGGTGGTGACTGATCAGGAAAGTACTGTACACTAGCCATGTATCCTCACTGGGGTTCGGGGGCGCAGCCCCCGAGAAAATTTTTAGAGCTGACATAAAAAATCTTATTTTTGTGACTGACATAAGAAAACCCTATTTTTTGTAACCGACAAAAAAAGGCTTGATAAAAAGCGGCTAAGGGTTAGGGTTTTGATATATTGTATTGTAGCATTTGCAACGGTATTGAGTTGCAGGGATTGCTGATTGTAATCGGTTTGATTTACTGGATAATAATATTGGACTCTCTGTTTGGTGGATGTAGCCCGAGTTTGGGTGAACCACGTTAAAACTTGTCTCTCGTTGTTATTATTTCTATGTATTTCCATTCCTCTGTTTAATCTTTATTTGCATTTAATTGATATCTTTTGTCGGCTAACCCTAACAGGAATAATAAGGGGACCCAAGTGATTCCTTGATCAATAGATGGCTTGATGTATTTGTGTGCCTCGGTGATTGATGCCAAGAAATTGTAAATAGAGTGGGGTTCTTTTCTTTTTAATTCTGATGTTAATTCATTACACCCATCTCTTGAAAAATTTAATGCCTCCTTACCAGTGTTATCAACTAATTATTTGAATTTCTTGTAATTTGTTGCTATGCATTCAAGGAGTTTCTCTTCTACCCCAAGCCATTGGATCAAATTGATCCATTCCACTACTATTTGATTAGGATCCTTGGCCTCTGCCCTTATTTTGAGGGGAATTAAATTCTCCCTCTCATGATACTGTTGCTGAAGGATACCTCTTTTATGCTCATTCTATATGAATGATGCCAAGGCCTTCATCTACACATCCCCAATAACAATTAAGGGATTCCAAGTAGTCTCATATGGAATATCCAACTCATGTAAGTAAAATTCACACAATTGATTTTTCATTTCAGTGGTGGCTTTTTGGTATGCTGTCAAGAACAAATTAAGTGTAAAAAGAGAGATAGGAACATCACTATACAATTGGTTGAACTGAAAAATCAAATATTGTTCTTGTAAAAATAGGGCATAAACCCTTGCAGGAGTTCTACACCTCATGAGATGTATAGTCATATAAACCATCATATCTGTCTTAAATTTCAATCTTCTTATCTCTTTGTTCCTTTCGTCAATCTCCTTCTTATGCTTCTTCCCCATTTCATCCTACAAATTAACTATATCTTCCATCTTCTGGTGGTAGTGCAACTTCTTACTAAGGGACATTCTGCTGACCAAGCTCTGAACCTTTTTTATTTATCTCAATGATGGCCAATTGGTTTAGTCCTATCCCATGCTGTCGATAAACTTGTAGCAGACTCTATAATTTCTTAACTCTTTCATTCAACCCAGTTTCTTTTTGCTAATATTCCTACAGTTGCTTCTCCAATGCTGCAATCTTTTTCAAATCTACCTGCAACTCATCAAATTTCTCTTCTTTTTCCAAGAATAACTCCTCTTTTTGGGACACATTAGAGGGAGCTAGTAATTATTGGTTCTCCGTGCTGTTAGGGGGTTTAGACAGTTTCTTTGTTGTAAAAATGTCTTCCTTCTCTATTTTTGTATTTGTTTCCATATTCATAGATTGTGCCCTGTTTAATTGTTCCTAGTCAACAAATAGGTCTTCCCTCTTTGAACCTGTGTCATTTTCCACAAAAGTCACCTTCTTCTATTTATGAGTTTTTCCTCCTGTAACCCCTTTGATCTTCAATCATGATGAATGCCTTGGTGTTTGCAAAGGTGCTTTTTCTTCTTTTTTACCTTAGAGGAAGATGAAGGTGTTCCTCTTTTCTTATTAGTTTTAGCTATAGAAAGAGGGTTCTTGGCAATAGGGGTTTTGGAATTTGTGGATGTTGCAGGTTGTGATTTGGAGGCTACAGTTTGTGTTTCTTGTGGTTCAGGCTACTCAGTGTGGCTGTGGGGTGGCAAAGTTGAATGCTCTGACAATGGCATTTGTATAGGAGAAGTTTCAGAAGTGGGGGAAATTGTAGGCTCAATTAATAGGTTATTAGTATGTGGAGCTACATGCTCATGCATGTTATCATGGCTATGGGTAGGTCAGGTAATTTGTTGGGTAGAGGTTGCAGGTGCTCCCTCTCCTTCCTCTAGTTGTGTGTTTCCTACCTGTGCCCTATCTCCCCTAACTGGCCTAGATCTTAAGGGTCTTCCATGAGGGTCAACGTCAGGTCTATCATTTATGTGGTTGATTTCAAGATAATTCTCCCAAGGAATGTCTAGAAACTGAGCATACAAACTTATTTTTTTACTAATAAAAAAACTAAACAATCATGCGACAAGGCAGATTCGTTCCCCTTTTGTTTATATTCAACATACATTCTTTTCAAGAAAAGGAACAAGTAATTTGGAGCATTCACAAGTCTATTATTATGGAGATGACTTAACAATTTGAAATGCACTATATAGGAAAATGACTATCTTCCATCACAAGTCAAATATCTATTAATATATGTAGCAACAGAAGCCCATAACTAGGGTAAAGAGATCCATTTGATACCTTGAGCTAAGGAGTCTAGTTCTTCACCAGGTTGAACAAATTTGGCATGAGCTATGATGGCATCAACTCATATTGGAAATTCTTCTCCAATTACAAGTAACCCTGTTACCTCTACAATTTTAGCCTTTGAAGCATCAACCCTCAATCCTCTGACCACTGCTTCATTGTTTTGTAATGTCCTTACAAATTGTTGTGTCATGGCCTCATTATACTTGTTCAATTTGAGGAAATAATCTAGCCACCCAACTTGCTAGAAGATGTGCATACAATCCTAGTCATTCAGTAATGCCCTGTGATTAGCTGGTTCTCTTCTAACGAGACCCCCACCCATTATATGATAATGCAACACTCTGAATTCCTTTATCTTCTCTATAGTTCTTATTACCTAGTCTGTATTTTTTTGTGAAACCATTCACTGTTGATATCAACTCACACCCCATTGCTTCCCTTCTACTTGTTACGTCTTTCAGTTGTCAATGCTCAAATGTAAACATTGTGCATGCAACCATATGTCATTAATTATGGAGAGAAAGGATTAACAGGGGTTAGGGGTACATTCAATATAATTTCCACATATGAAATCAAGGTGTAATCCCCCAACTAAAGGTTTCATTTGTTTGAAAATGCCAAGATAACTAGGATGTATGGGAAATAAGTTTGAAAGTAGTTTGAACCATTTGTAATATTAAATAAATGATTGTGTAATAATAATTACAATAAAATAAATAGAATTAATGCTAAATTATGGAAGTCATGAGAGAAATACCATGAAAATGGTTGGTGAGATGAAAGGTGGTGCATGCAAAGATACTGACATGGTGGCTGAACTGAATGATTTGGAAGATTGTGCTGGAGTGAAGTAATCAGATGTGACCAGAAGGAAGTGTTTTTAATATAGGATCACACGATTGAATACATGTGGAAGAAAGAGTACAGACATGGAAGAAAGAGTTGAGGCATGATGTTGATTTGACTCACTTTGCGAGGAGGTTCCATAGGAAAAGTAGTGTATGGATGTGTGTACAGACTCCACATGATATGTAATGGATGCATATAGTGAGAAAGTAGGCGGTAAGAAAAGGGAGTGGCGTGGCAGTGTAGTTGTTGTGGGTATTATTTGAACTAGTCCTTGAGGTAGTGGCTACATATGGAAGGTAGTTAGGTCCCACAAGAAGTTGCTTTAGGTGGAGTGGCTACAGGTCCATGTGAAATGGTGGTGAGTGCAATGGTTATAGGTCCCTTTGGAAATGGTGGCTAGTGTAGTGGTTGCACGTGCTGTCAACTTTGATTTTCTGTATGTTTATTGATGTAATTTTTTTAACGTTTTATTATGGGGAAGAGAAAATCATACCTGTGGAATGATAGTAGGTGAGATTGTGGGCTCTTCTATTGGTGTATCAATAGATAAATTGGATGCTTCAAATGTGGATGCAATGCATGCTTCATTTGATGGTGAATCTTGTGGGGCTATGACTTCAAATTGTCATGTTAACTGTTGTAGAAAACTATCTTCATCCACTGGATTCTTGTAAAGTTTTAGATAATGAACATTTACCATTAGTGAAAATCTAACTGGATCAGTAGTGGTAAGTTTGACCGCACCATTGGGAAAAACTTCTTTTATTTATAAGGACCTAACCATCTCGTTTGTAGTTTATCTTATGGTCCTTATATTTGGAGTCATATAGTAGTGCTTAGTCATTGTACACTCAAAAACATGACTCGGTAGCCTGGGGCAGTTGAGCTATCTTTGAAAAGCACATGGACCCCTCTCTTTCGATGAGGTGAACCTCCACGCCAATCTCACTCTTGTGGAAGTAGTCATCCAAGAGGAGGTGAGACACGGGGGCGGTCCTACTCACTTGAGAGATGGACTTCACGGAGAGTGGTCAGCCGGTCCTAGGGCCTTTCTTGTGTATTGATTTTAATCTAGTGCTTTGTGACTATTTTGGTTGAAATAACTATATGACGTGAAGTGACACTAGTTAATATTCTTCCATTTGGATTCTGAAGATTCTAACATTGCATAGGTTGATGATTGTTCTCATTGATGCTTCTGTTAAGTTGGAGTTTTTCTTCAAATTGTTGGATGATGACTTGTGTTTGGAATAACCTAAACTTGTGTTGATCGTGTTGTGGTCTAGGGTGAATTTCCTCAATTTCTTTGAGGATTTTCCCTACTCCCCTCTAAGCCTAGCAGGGCACATTCTTAAGCCCAAACCGAGAGAGAATTGGTTAGAGTTAACCTTGATTTGACTTAGGGTTTATGACCTAAGGTTTGACTTGCCTTTCTTTATGTTGGGTTGACCAATGTTGACCTTGTGTTAGAATCAAGGGTTTGACTAATGTTGCCTACTATCGACCTTGTGTTGGAATCAAGGTTTTGACTAATGTTGACTAGCGTTGACCTTGTGTTGGAATCAAGGGTTTGCTATCTTCTTATGATGCTAATATTTTTATGCTTTCTTGGTTTTTGAATGCATACAAGCCTATATGAATGCAAAACAATATTTTTGTCCTTTTTTGGATCTTTATGAAAGTAAAGTGCCTTTCGAATCTAGGAATTGAAATATGTATTCAATCTAGAATTTATTTAACTAATGCAATGTGATCTATGTTTTTGTTTAATTTTCTAAATATTTAGGTTAATTACTCTAAGAAAATAAATTGCTTGGAAATAAACTAAGCTAAAGAACTTTGAAAGAAAACTAATCTAACAATGCAAATCCTATTTAACCTATCAAGGAAATTGCAACATTAAATTACTGTTAAAGAGAGAAAATTTAGATTTTCTAATTACTATAAAAAATGTCACTAAAGAACCTAGAATATGTAACACATGAGACTCCACTACCTCATAAATCCTTGTGTCAGCAACCTCTTTTTCCTCTTGCAGCAACACAGTATCCTGTTGGAAACAATAGGAAAGGGATACAAAAGAGCTTTTGAAAGATTGAAACATGAGCTCAATGTGAGCTAATGAGCACTATGTCTTGCAAATGGGAAGCGTACCAACATGATATGAATCTTTTAGAAAAGATTAGATGAAACAACAATAAAGAAAAAGGCTCGAGTGTCCTGTATGAGCATATGGATGCTAGTTGGAGAGCAAAAACCTGCAAAGTTAGGATGTACAAATGAAATTGTCTCACTTTGTGCTTGAGGGAGAGGGGTATCTATAGGTTGAAAGAGGCTATGAGAGGTGAGAGAGGTTGGAGAGTTAACTCCCTTGATTGAAGAGTTAACTCAGATGACCAAGGAGTGATCTAGGCTAATTAGGGAGTGAACAAGCCAATATAGCTTATCATTGGAGCAAGTATGGAGTTAGCATGAATGAATGAGTCGACAAGTAGAGATAAAAAGGAGCTAAGTATGCATGCTTGGAGGCTTGGAATAGTTAACTCTATGTTTAGACCAAAAACTCATGCAAACAGGAGGAGAAACAGGTCAAAATGAAGAGTTTTCACGTCCAAAACTCAAGTCTTTCCATGGATGGAAAAGATGAGAGGGTCGCCCATGGTTAGCCCCTTTCACCAGTCTAGGTCGCCCGAGGGTGAACCATGGGCAAGCCTTAGAGGGGAGGTCCTAGGTTGGAAAGAGGGGTTGGAGATTGTTAGTCAGGCGAAAAGGAGGCGAACTGCCTCTGAAAACTGGTCAAAAGGTGGTCAAAACCTAAATCTCCACTTGCAAAAGTCAAATCTCCTAGGGGAGATCCTAAAATAATAGGGGGAGATTTGTACTAGTTGATCAAAACTAAAAACTAAAAGTTGGAGATGGCTTGGGAAGTCCTCTGGAGGGCTCCTAAGGGTGGGAATGGATGAAAAACACTAAGAAAAAGTCAAATCACAACAAAAAGATGAATATAAGGCTTAGGAATGAAGTCACAAGCATAGGAAACAAGAATCGACAAGTGTTCAAAAGCATCAAAAGCAGGGAAAATGTTAGTAAAACAAAGGGGAAACAATAAGAGGAGGGAAAAACCCAAATGCTACCAAGAGAATCGCTGCTGAGAGGACATTATTTCATGCTTACATGTACGTGACAAGGATTATGAGTCATCATGAGGTCCTCGTGGAGGTTGTGCGTGATTTTGGTGCTTACATATTTGCCCCCTCGGGGATGGTAGTCTACATGAAGGGTACGTATCCTTCCTGAAATAGACCTTACCTGTTGTCAATTTTCTATAATAGTACCTACAATAACTAGCATTAGTTCGATATTTAAATATATCAACACAAGTAATGAAAATTGTAATGACAAGCATACCATAGATCTATGAATTTGCCTAGTTGTTTTCCTTTGTTGAGGAGACCTATAGGGATGAAAGCACACAAAATGAGAGCCTGAAAGATGCATAAAACAAACTAAGCTAAGAGAGCAAAAAAAGTGGATAAATTAGAGTGAACAGAGTGAAACGTTGACAGAATTGGTCATGCAAGTAGTCATCAAAAAGAATATGATCACCAAGGTGATTGCAAAGATGGTTTCTACTTCTACCGTTGAGAATCAGGCACACAATTAGTCAAAAACCCTTCTCTAAACCCTAATTTTCTTTTTGTGAAAAATCTTGTGAAAGTGTGTTTTTGTCAATTTTTCTTGTCGTATTGTGTTTGTCTTGTCATTGAGAGTTGAATCGATCTTTAGTTTACCAAAATCAGTCAAAATTTGTAGTTTTTAGAGTATTTTAGCATGAGGGAGATTAAATAGGTCACCCCTTTTTCCAGTCCAAATCACCTAGGGGATATTTGGCTGAGCAACAAGGTCACCTGGTGGAGATCTGGCTGTTCAATAGGGTCACTCGGGGGGGATCTTGTTGTACATTTGGTTCGCCCATGGGAGACTTGACATGATGAAAGGGGCGACTTAGCCAGTTTAATTCTAACTAAAATTTGAAGTTTTCTGATGCTTACTACACTCCGTTTTGGTCTAATTTGAACATTTAATGTCACTTTATTAAAATTTTTGCAAGTTATATGGTTTTTTTGGATTTTCTGAGTTTGAGGAGATCTAACTAAAGTTCTTTTCTGATGACAAGATATGTGTATTCATTGGAATGTAAATTGTGAGTAGTTGTAGGTATCTGAGATGTATGATTCCTTATCTCCTGGTGATCTTGTTGTCCTAAAGGGAAGGCTTGGAAGGATTTATCAGGTTCCTATTTTACATCCTACCTCTCACATCTGTTGTGATATTCTAACCTATTGGGATACCAATAGAAACACCTTTAGGTTCGCCCAGGTTTCAGGGGAGTGGACAATTACTTTGTATGATGTTTATTGCATCCTAGGAGTCCCTGTGAGAGGACACCCATCTATTCTTCCTACTAGCGAGTCTACTAAGGACAAGGCATCCTGTGCTTTGATCATGGGGGTGAGCCGTCCCGAGGAGAAGATATGAATTCATCTCACTACAACACCTCAACTTCGCATTCCTCTCTTGAGGAAGTTCCTTATTGGCTTGATTGCATTGAGGTTGTCTGGAGACAAGGCCTCCACTCATCTCAGATGGTGTTGGGAACCCATCATTAAGTGTATTGAGCAGGGTATAGTTTTCACATAGGGTGTTGACATTCTCACTATGGTCTATAAAGATTTCTATCGCATTTCTCAACATGAGGCTCTTGCATTCAACCACTCCACTTTGATCATGACTTGGATTTATGAGCACATCAGGCCATATCAGAAGGAGGTTCCATTTTTTGATCCTAGACTTCCAAGAGCTACTAGATGGGCTCATGTCGACCACTTTGATACTTCACTATGTGCTGTGGCTACTCTCATTGACAAAGACATGATTTTTGACCCTTATGTGGATATGGAGGGCACTTGGTCTCACAATAGACAGATCCAAGACTACTGTCACAAAATTTTTAAGCTTTCTAATCATAATGGATTTGTCAAGGCTCACCATGTTGAGTGAGTTCTTCAGCAGCTAGGAGATGAATCTCTAGAGGACTTGCCCTCGATTCGTACTAAACTATCGATCTGTCTAAGAGATGGGTGGGGTCGGCCAGAGACCTATTGTGTGGACTCCTTTGACTCTTGGGGTTTTTATTAACAAAACTTATTAGACCCAAGAGGTGGCTAGAGGGGAGGGAGATGAGCTCCTTCCCAAAGACTCATTGTCTTGGAGGACACAGACTCTATAGAAGAGGACTACAATCCTGAGGGAGATGATCAGTCATATGATGGCTTAGTTGGAAACAACCAAGAGGTTGACTTAGATGAGGAGGAGATATTGGGGACTACTTCAAGTCCTAGACCTCCTCTTTCCAATGATGAGACATGGCACATTGATCCCACCTAGCAGTTTGGCAATCCTAGTAAGTTTACATTTGTTTTTTTATGTTTTTCATTGTTCTTCTTTGTTAAAATAATGAATCATCATTTCTTGTTTCTTTATTTTTTAGGTAATGTTGAGGAATGGAGGATCTTCTTTTGTGACATTTCCATTGATTTGGTTGGCCCTTTTATTGGTATATCCTGGGAGCGACTTCTTGTTGATCCTGGAGTACCTACTAGAGCTAGTCAACACATTGATATCTTCACTCCTGCCTACCACGAGTGTAGGGAGAATGCTTCTTTGAGAATATAAAATATCACTCTTAGGGGTGAGAATTCCATTCTTTGAGAGATCGCTCATCTTGGGATTCGACGTCCTGATTCGAGCACAACAGGTCCTTCATATTCTCAGGCTCATAGCAGGCTTCCTCATTCTCATCAATCTCACAGAGATTCTAGTGCCATTTAGAGGCAAAGGAGTAGGAGCCTTGATGGTTCAGTTGGAGGGAACCATCCCTGAGAGATTTTGCCTATTTGTTTCATTATCGTGCCTCCTTGCATGGGGAGCTTTACTTCTCCTAAGAGCATTGTGTCTAAGCTCTTGTACTTTTGTAGAATTTTGAACCTTTGATATGCCTATGAAAAACCATCTCTTCATGATCACCACTATCATATAGATGCTTATCTCTTGTGTACTTTGGATGTTTTTAGAACTTTTTGATTGTGTAGACCCTTAACTCTAAGAATGCATACATGATGACAATGATGTGTTTTTAGTTCTTTTGGATATATAAGCTTTCAACTTAGATAAGAAATAAATTTTATTGGTGTTCGTTGGACTTAGATCATAGATGGAAAGCAAGATAGACCTAGGGTAAAGGAAAAATGGGGATGAATCAGGGTCCCTAAGTAGAAAATGGCCCTAAAGACTACTAGACTATTGGCTTTTCTCAACTAGTGCATGTGTGTGTTGTGTACCTTTCTTTTTTATTTTCTCTGGTAGAGTGTCACCCTTGAAGCTTCAAGCTTAGATTTATCTCTACCAAAGGGTACGAACACTCAAAAATCTTCTCTCTATCACTCTTTTTTGGAACTCATTTTTTTAAATATTTCTCTTTTTGTATTTCTAGAATGCCTCACTTGATTTTCTCATTTTTTTGACTTTTATGGAAATGAATGCTTTTGAGCTTTGGATAACTTGAATTCTCTATTCTGACTTTTCTCATCACTCTTACTCTTTTTTATCACTTGTTTTTTTATTCAGTCATATTTAGATTGCTTCATTCAGAGTTTTGATCCCGTAATGTTTTTGGCCAAGAAAGATAAGGGGCTGAATGCCACCAAAAGTTTTCGTAATCTAGTTGAACTTCCTTTTTACTAGGGAAGAATTGGGAAGGTCTACTTGCAAGCTTCCTTAGAGCACTGTGCATTTGAATACTGACTTTTCTTAGACTCAACAATGTGAATCATTAAGACTGGGATTAGTGTAAAGCTAAGAGCCAGGCTTTGATTAGAATCACTGGGAATGAAGGGGGAGAATGGTGATTGTGAACATAGGAGAATCTCAAAACCTAAAAGGATCACTCTACACCTAGGCAACCTTAGACTCCTTATTGAAATGAAAATAATACAAGATCGAGTCATTCACTAAAGTACAAGATGGACAGAATGATGTTGAAATGCAATAAACTTTTTTTTTTTTGCAATTTTTTTGTATTTTTGGAATATTTTATTTTTATTGTTATTTTTGTGTTTTATGATTTTTATGGTTTTTTAGACATAATACTTTTTGAGGTGAAAGACATTGATTGTTTCACCAAATTCCTCACCTTCCATTGTGCAAAGAGATAGGCACCATTACTGATATCTTCTTTAACCATCTAGGGACCTTTTCGATCCTCCGTAAATTTTCTTTTTCACCTTCTTTTCTTGTTCTTTGTGCTACCCCTTCTCAAGACAAATTCTCCTATTCTCTAGGGTTTCATGATATTATTGAACTTTGGCACACATAATTCTAAAGTTTGTCTTGGTAACATGAGACAGTAAATATTGGAAATCTTGTTAGTGTAAGGGAGCCCAATACAAGACTTCATCACATCTTAATAACTCCATAAGTGTATCAAATTGATCCTACATGTAAATCTTTACTTCTTGTCAATCCTGAATGTTTTGGAGAAACTGGAATAACTTGAATAGAGTTTGAGGCTTCCTTTCCTCGTTAGGAGGAACAAAGATTATACTTGTTCTTTCGTTGGGCTCAGGTCTCAAATCTATGGAATATAATATGTAACTCCCTAGTAATTAAAAGATGACAAGATCATCGGTCCCTACTGTTACTCACATCTTCCACTCCTTGTTGAATGTTCCCTCACTTTCTTCATCTTCATCCGTGAGTCTCTCAACCATCTCAATTTTTACTAAGGGTGCTTCCCATTCACCAAGCTCATTTGATTGCACTGAAGTAGATGTAGTAGATCTTGCCTAGGGTTGAGAGACTATGAACATTCTTGGGAGGTTTCCTACCAAATTGATTGATTCATTATCCCTAGAATTTACTTCCCCTATTGGTGTCATTGGTTTGTATGAATCCTCCAATGTTGTGAGTGGTTCATAGGATTCACTCTATTCTGGTGTTTTGAGGACAAATGACTCGCTTGGTGGTGTCAATGGAGTGTAACTTTCTACTAAGTCTTCCTTGGGATCTGAGAAAGCGTGTGGGTCTACAATTCTTAGATACAGTGTAGTCGTTTCAAATACTAGCCCTTTAGTTCTGTGAGGCTTTTCTCCAATGCAAGGGAAGATTTTATAGGTAGGCTCACCACTAATCATAAGAATTTCCAAATGAAATTGAAGGGGTCCATCATTTTCTATCCACTCCATGATTTTCATTGTTGTTTCCTTAGGGATGAACTCCTTCTGTTTTGACAATGTTTCATTTTCTAAAGCTTTCATTTTTGCATTGTTTACTGTCTTTGCCAAAATTTCGATCGTCTTGATACATATTGATTGCAGTGTAGGACTAGGAACATAAATCCTATTTGTGGGAAGCTCATAATCAATGGGGATGCCTATTTTCTTGTTTTCTATATTAGACTTTACCATATTGAAAGGCTCTTGATCCCCTTTTGCAACATATTCCTTTCCAATGTGTAAAAATCATACTTCTTGGAACAAGGTGGATGGCACAACCTCCATTCTATGTATCCATGGTCTCCCAAGGAGCAAATTATACCCTGTATCCTTATCAATGACGTAGAATGTGGTTGGGATAGTTTTTGGTCCTAAAGATACTGGAAGTGTGATTTTCCCTATTGTTGCATCCTTTAAGTTGTTGTATCTGCTCAGTGTGTCTCGAGACACAGTGATGTTGATGTTTCCATAACCTATCCTCTCCAAAAGAGAGAATAAAACTATATTTGCTGCTGCTCCATCATCGATTAGCGTTCTTTTGATGCATGTGTCGTAAATCCACACTTGTAAGTATAGTGCGGGATCTCCTTTTTTTGTTAATTCAGCCTCAGAAGGCATTTTCTTTAAGTGAAATAAAAACCCTGGATCTTTCAGTTCATAATTTGGTGGGTTTACATTGAAATCTACATGATTGACTTGTTCTCTAGGAGGCAGCATAATTTGATCCAGGTATTTTAATCCTATCACTTTTAGTAATGTTGAGCGATGTGAAGGAGAGTTTTTAAGGAGGTCAATGAATGAGATGTGTGTGTACATTTTCCTTAAGTCCTCAATTAGTTCATAGGGTCCAAATGGCACCGGTATCGGTTCCACTACCGAGACCATGCTTCCATGCATCTCTTTTTGCTCATTGTTGAGTTCTCCTTCTTCTTCATCATGTAATATTTTTACCAGTCCTAACATCTTGACTTCTCCTTTCTATCCTAGCTATAGAGTGATACTTGCATCTGTATCTTGGACTGCATTATTTTGACCAGTTGTTTCCATGTTTCTATGCGTGGGAAATGAGACTTGATAGATTTTCATATTTACGTTTTGTAGAGCTATTGGTGTTTATGTTTTCCTTGGTTCTTTATTGTTGTCCAGTATGAGCTCTTGTGGATTTACAAACATTTCTATGAATAGCCATTGTTGGTCTTCTGGTAACCTTGCTATGTGTTAGAAATTAAAGCAATACTACTCAATAGAAATCTGATTCAAATATATATCTAACAATATTTAATAGAGTATTAAAGATGGAGATTGCAACACAAAATATAAACCCACAATACAGAAATATACTAGAAGCAGAATGAAGCACACAAAATAGTGTTTAACGTGGAGAAAACCCTTGCGGGTAAAAAAATCCACCAAGAAAAGAGGCCAAGTTGTATTATCTTCACAAAAGGAGATTACAAATACATTCACTTCCTCTGTCCTTCAACCTTCACTCCGGTAGAACTTAGGTACCTATAAACTGTTATGCATCTCATCTACTATGCAATGGTTTACATAGAATTTACAGAACTTCAAGATGGGTGTCCACCTTGGAATCTTCACCCATGTAACATTCAATGACTTCTTACAAGCTCATAACACTTGTCAAGAGTCAACAATACAACCTTGGGCGTCCATGGACAAAAATATGCTCTTACGGGGTCATAAAAGTTGTCATACATGCATCCTACACTTGGAAAAAGATGCCCATGCAAGCTTGAATGTATAGGGGCCAAAAATAGCCACTTACAACATCTTATGACGCGTCATATGCTATCATAAATGTCATAGATTATTATGACAACATACAATTGTCATAGAATCTCTTACACGTTACAACATATATGACGCATGTCATAACACTAAAAATAGGTGATTCATCCACATGTGCACCCCACTTTGACCAATTACCATTTATGATAGTAAATGGCATCCCGTAACTACCGTCGGTAACTCTAAAACTTACCGATGCAGTAACTCTGTAATTACCGTGGACAATAAATATTTTTTACCACTACTGGTGAAACTAGTACATCCCTTATGGGTAATTATAAATAATAAATGGAATAATACAATAATGGGATTTACAAGGTTAATGAAACCTTATCCCAACATTCTCCCACTTGACATTATACATTGTAAATCAACCCATAGGAAAACAATTGTAAATAATCAGGCACTAGAAACAAGGCCCATGGCCTCTCTGCACCACATGAACTTCTCTGTGCTCACAAGCTTGGTCAATGAATCTGCAACATTCTCTTGAGTGTCTATCTTCTTTAGCTCAATCTATCCATTTACAACCAACTCTTGAACAAAGTGATACTGAACATCAACATGTTTAGTATAAGCATGATACATGGGATTCTTGGCCAAACAGATAGCACTCTGGCTATCACAACTAATCTGAATGATCTTGCAATCAAATCCAATACCTGTACATAGTCTCCCATTAGAGACATGGGTAGAAGCCATATACTCTGATTCTCTGGTGGACAAAGCAATTGTGGGTTGCCTCTTACTCATCTAACTCATTGCTCCTCCAAACAAAGTAAACACATAGCTACTAGTGGACCTCCAACTATCCAAGTCACCTGCCCAATCTAAATCAACAAAATCTTATGTCCGAAGATTTTATCAACACTATCAGTACCAGAGTAAACTAAACAATAATCATGAGTACCTACAAGATATTTAAGCACCCTCTTCACATAATTCCAATGCTATCTACCAGGGTTAGACATAAATCTACCCAAAACTCCCATTGCTTGGGCGATATCGAGCCTAGTGTAAACCATTGCATACATAAAAGTCCCTACAACACTAGCATATGGCACATTAGACATATCCTCAAGATCATCCTCAGTCTTTGGACACATATCTAATGAGAGCCTAGTACCAATTGGTAAAGGAACTCTAACTGGGTTACAGTCTTGCATACTAAACCTCTACAAAATAGTATTCACATACTTTGTGACAACCAAATCTTTCTATTACCTCTGTCCCTTCTAATCTCCATTCCCAAAATATACCTTGCAGCACCAAGATCCTTCATATCAAATGCACCTAAAAGTTGGGCTTTAAGCTCACTGATCATACCCTTTGTATTGCTGAAAAATAACATGTCATCAACATACAAAGCAATAACCAGTATAGAATCATCAATAAAATGAATGTAAACACAATGATCCTCCTCACTTCTAACAAAACCTAATTTCAACACAAATGAATCAAACTTTTGATACCACATTCTAGGGTACTGTTTTAGACCATAAAGTGACCTCTTTAACCTGTAAACCTATTTTTCTTTCCCTTTTACCTCAAAACCTATAGGCTATTGCATATAAATTTCTTCCTCAAGATCTCCATGTAAGAACATAGTCTTAACATCCATTTGCTCAATCTCCCAATCATAAGCTGCAATAATGGATAAAAGAAATATAATAGAAGTCAATTTAGCAACAAGAGAGACAATCTCACCAAAAATAATTCCCTCTCTCTTGGAGTAGCCCCTAGCTACCAGTCTAGCCTTGTACTTCTCCAATGACCCATCTACTCCAAACTTCTTCTTGAAGACCTGCTTACAACTTATAGCCTTTCTTCCTTTGGGCAAATGAATAAGATCCCTAGTATTACAAGAGTCTAAAGCCATCATCTCCTCTTGCATGGCTAGCTGCCAAGAATCACTATCATTTGAAAGAATAGCTTCCCTATAGGATCTAAGCTCATCGTTAGTACTCAATAAAATAAATACATAACAGAAATTTGGTGGGCTATACCTGTCAACTAGATTATGTTGTCTTGTGGATCTCCTCAAGGGTGGAGTAAGAGTCTCAACTCGTTCTTCTGCATGATCATTTGTACCAACTTCTTCTATAACAACAAATTCATCTTCATCAGAACTACTCGAATCTTCTTCTTCTTCTTCAAGCCCCAATCCATCAACCTGTTCTTCCTAAGGTGCATCTTGCTTCTCTAACTCAAAACTTGCACTCTCTTTACCTTTTCATCTTTTTCTTTTGGCCACTCAGGTTCAGAAATAGCTCTAAGTTCCCTGAAAATAACATCTCTAGAAAAGATAATCTTGTGGTTTAGTGGATTCTAAAGCTCATAACCTTTGACATTATCACCATATCCAATGAATGTACACTTTTTAGCCTTTGGATCCAACTTAGATCACTTTTCCTTAGGCACATGAACAAAAGCCTCATAGCCAAAAACCCTTAAATGTGAAACAGAAGTTTTCGTACTTGTACACAATTCATAAGGTGTCAAATCAAGAGCCTTACAAGGAGATCTATTTATCAAGTAGCAAGCAGTACATACAATCTCTGCCCAAAAACATTTATCCAACTATGCATCACTCAGCATAATTTTGGCTCTTTCCATGATTGTTCAATTCATCCTTTCTACAACACCATTCTGTTGTGGTGTATACGTAGTTGTCTTTTGTCTGATAATACCTGCATGCTTGCGAAACTCGTAAAATTCCTTGAAGCAATATTCCCCTCCATTGTTAGATCTTAATATTTTCATCTTCAATCCCAATTAGTTCTCTACTAAGACTTTAAATTCCTTAATCTTAGTGAAAACTTTAGATTTGTGTTTCATAAAATGAATCCATATAAATTTAGACACATCATCAATGAAGGTAACAAAATAATGAGACTTTCTGATAGAATCAGTATCCACAAGTCCAAACACATCTGTATGAATAATTTCTATCTTCTCTTTTGCTCTATTGCTTCCTAAAGGAAATGACTTTCTATTTTGTTTACCAAACACACAATGCTCACAGAAATCAAAGTGCTCGTCAAAATAAGAGAAACCATCCAACAAATCTTTATTCTTAATAGTTTTCAAAACATTATTGCTAGTGTAGTCCAATCTATGGTGGCACAACATACATGTATTTTTAGTACTAGACTCAGATGCATAGGAGGCATTACAAACTATAGTGGCTTCAAGCTTCAATAGGTTTTCCAATCTCTTCCACTTCGCTACCACCAAGTTCCATCTCACCAATCTACAACCATGCTTGTCAAAAGTCACAGGCATTCCCAAATCATTTAGCTTTGAAATAGAAATCAAATTTCTAGCTAATCGAGGAACATGATAAAGATCAAGGAGGGTTTTAGTTCTCCCATCACTGAAACACAGGAGTACCTTGCCTTTCCCAACTATCGGATATGTAGAGTTGTCTCCAAGGAAGATATTACCTCCGTCATATTCCTCCTATGTGGAGAACCATTCCTTATGCAAGGTCATATGAAACGAGCATCCTGAGTCAACCAAACAATTTTCATTAGAAACAATATTGCATGCAAAATGCAAAACATCTTCACCTACATTTGAGGACTTATTTGAAGCACTCTCCCATTGTTTCTTTGGGTTCTTGCATTCCTTCTTCACATGTCCCCTTTTATCGTAGTTCCAACACTTAACTATGTTCTTATTCCCGGGAGTCTTAGATCAACCCTTGGACTTGTCCTTAGCCCCTTTCTAATCTCCTTTCGGTCCCCTTTCCTTAGACCTTCCCTTGACACTGAGAGCATCCCCTGAACTATCTGAACTTTTCTTCCTCAATTCCTATGACAGTAGCATTGAAACAAGAGCATCCAACTTCAGATCTGCGAGGTTAGCAATGATAGAAAGGATAACATTCTCCCAAGACTCAGGTAAAGAACAAAGCACATTATGGGTGCATCATTATTCCATTTAACCTTGTAAATCCCATTAATGTATTATTGCATATTTATAGTATGTTAGAACTAAAAGCATAGTATGTATAATGTCAAGTGGGAGAATGTTGGGATAAGGTGCCATTAGCCTTGTAAATCCCATTATTGTATTATTCCAATTACTTTATTTGTAATTATTTGATTAAATGGGAAAACTTAGTACTAATAATCAAATATGGGGTCAATAGTTTTGTAGACACATGGTTTTGGGGAAAATGGTATTACAATACCACATGTTGTATTTGTGTGAGCTTATGTCTATAAAAGCAAACATAAGGGTAGTTGTAGAGGTTGGTTGAGTTAGCCATTTGGCTTGTTGGCTGGGTTGTAGCTTCTCTTGCAGGTTGGCTGTGTGAGGGTTTGAAGCATGGCATGGGATGTATGGTTACATGCTTGTTCACATAGATTGTAGGTAGAGAGAGCTTGATGTTTTAGAGGTTATCTCTACATATATATTTGCTAATTATTGCTAAATAATACATGAGAGATGCATGCTTTTGGAGGCTGGGTTTTTCCCTCTATGATGGTTTTCCTAGGGTATATCTTGTGTCACCATTGATGGTATGATTGTCTATTTTGTTGCATGTGGATTTTTGGTTTATTGCACATTGAATCTCTTATTGGGTTATGAGGAATTAGTCTATCATTGCATATGATGTTAAACACATCACAATATTCCTAAAATTGTTATATTTTGTGTTGTTATATCTTGCATTCTTATCTTGTCATAATACAACAATAATGGCTATTTTTATCTTTAAGGAGTAGACACCTAGTTATTAAACAATCCCCTGGAAAAAATCAACCATAGATTGGTTAGAGGGAACTTGGTGGTAGTGAAGGCCCGAAGAGATTGGGAAACATGTTCAAGCTTGAAGCTGCTACAGTTTGTAATGCCTCCTATGTATCTGAAGCTAGTACTGAAAATACATGTTTGTTGTGGCATTGTAGATTGGGTCATGTTGGAACAAAAATTTTATAAAAAAATCATCTCCCATCATCACATTATCCCCAAAACACCATTTTAAATTTTCCCCACTCAAAATAATACATCCATTTGGCCTAGAGTCTTAACCCTAATAAGTTCATGTCTTGTCGCCTTCACCCTAAAAGCAAAAAACCATAGCAGAAAAGCACTTCTATATCACTAAGTCCTACCCTAGGGTCTTTTCAATAAATGAACATGAAGAATATTGGTGAGAAACCACCATATTGGGGAGACTCACTTTGGAGTCTCTTCAATAATCTGAAAGACCAAAAAGGTAGAAACAGATAATTCGATGGCATATCGGGTTGATATCAAAAAATCAAAGGGACTGACAGATCAAAGAGACTAAGGATTATTAGCGTAAGTCATTTAAGGGTCTCTTTGATATTTTGAATACATCAAAATCACATCGAAGGGACCGATGTATATTGGTGTGACACCTAAATGTGTCCCTCCGATAAAGCGATAGCACCTACAAAGGGTAAATAAAAGCATTTCGAAAAGACTTCAGGATATCAGAGTGATACGATTTCCAGTCCTGCCGATAAGCCGACAACATTTATGAATAAAAGAAAACATTGAAGGTATTTCAAAGTGACTTTGAAATATTAGAATGAGGTGATTTCTAGTCCCTTAGAAAAAGACAAATGACATAATAAGCAAAGGGACATCGAAGAGACAAGTAAATATCAAAGAGACTTTTCATAAAGAGTATTTCGGGAGGAAACCATATTATCGATATGACACCATCTAGGGCCATTCTAAAATCCTGAGGGAAATAAAAATAAAAGAATATCAAGGGAAAAGAGACATATCGATGAAATTATAAATTTGATCATCTCAATGGAATAGTGACAAGACATGTTTGGTGGCGATCAAACGACCCTTATTCAAAAATTAAATGTCCCTTCGATGATATGAGAGTTGCCATGAGACACCATTAATACACCACAACTGAGTATATTGAGGCAAATCTTGAGGAAGATTGAACAATTAAGCAACCACGAGGAGCGAGGGCAGGGTGCAACAAAAATAATTTGAGAACCAGAGAAGATATCTGAGTAAGTACTCTGAGTTTGGCCTAAAATTTGCAACATACTGGTTCAAATTATATTCACAGAAGTAGGGTTCTTTTACATAAGTTTAAATCATGGAAGACACAACTAAAAACCCTAAGGGTAAAAGGCAGAAATTATAAGAAAGGCACTTGAACTAGGACTTGATAGATCAATGCCCAGGGTCAAGACAAAGATCTACGAGAAATGCCTAGTTAAACCCCCAAGCTGAAAAATTGGAGGATATATATAAACAAATAGGGGACACATGGACCCCAATAAGGGGGTATGATCTTTTTCTTTATCACTATGGGAAAATGCATAGGCATAAACTTGTCTCCAATCCATGGAGACTGAACCTTTGAAAACTCATAGAGCCAAATGTGTTTGTTAATGTGGAGTTATTAAAAGCTTTGGGCAAGAAATACAATCCACAAACCTGCATAATTGAGTTGAATGATGGGTCTGGTTTCATCCTTGTCACCAAAGATTATAAATCAATGGTGTTTCGGTTGGACACTAGCTTTGATGTGTAATTCAAAATTAGAGATCTGTTGAATGAGTATGATAATCTTAGCAATTCTTACAAGAGATGGAGGATACCTTTACATAGGTCCTGAGGTGAAGGAAATAGGCTCAGAGTATTCTCAGGAGTTGAGGATCCACCCTACTCAGTAGAGTTATTTGAGGAATACTTTAAATGCTCCTATAATTTTGTCTGTCAATTGCTTGGTCTGGAAGCCTCTCTATTTATGGAAGTTGCACAAATGGTTCTAACTATAGATGTGCAAATCCAAGATGCACGGCATCTGGACTACACTGAGTACCTTTCCAATGATCTTCATAATGATTTGGTTTCTATAAAGAATGGAGGCAGTAAATTTAGGCATTACTCTTTGCTCATGCATCTTTTCTTGTATGAGGGACAAAATATGTGTCTGTGGGATGAATGCTTGAGAGTAAGAGATTTGGACAGAAATGGAGACATTAAACCCATACAGATGTGGACAGCTATCTAGGATAGCAGGTGTGAGAGATCCCATTATTTATATTTTGAAGAATATTGTGTAAAACCTATGTATAAATTTCTAGGCCATCCCTATGATTACAACTTGTCAATGGAAGTGCAAAAATTTATGAGGCCAAAAGACAAGAATGAAAGGGGAAGATTCAATCACAACTGGGCTAATTGGTATGCTTATAATGACTGCACAAAGATTAGAGTATTTGCGTATGAAGGACCACCATTTTTGTTGCCAAAAACCTGTCCAGACAGAATTGCCTATTTAGAAATTGTAAGGTAGTTAGCTTACTTTGACTTTATGCACCTTAAAAGTCACAATAAGTAGTCCTTTATGCTTGGTACTTTGTGTTTTGGAGACTTTACAGTTCTTGCTGAGAAAGGATATCAATTAATTGATAAAAAAATAGAACAATTCAGAATGCCATCAGGAAATGCAAGAGATAACTTTGACCCTGAACACTTCATAAATAGTGTCAAAGTTAATAAAAATTTGAAAAAATATCACCATGTGCTATTCGTTGATGATGATTTGATTAGAAAGGTTGATGAGAATAATGTAGTTGAAAAAATAAATTTATATCATAAAGTAATGTTAGCTGAGGCTTGGAGGATAGCCAAAAATCCCACTTATAAAGGAGCTTTTTTGGAGGTTGATGATCCTATTGAAAGGTTGGACATGTTAATTGCACATGCATCAGAATTAACTATGGATGTTCCTCCTAAGGTTTTTGAGAAAAGAGGTAAAAATATCAGGGAGAGACAAGTTGAGTGTGAAGTACCCTTGGGTCATCTTTCCCCTCAGCCTACACCAGACATCAGCTTCTCTGTTGACACCAATGTTGCAGAAGATGAAGAGTTTGAAAGTGAAGATGAAGGTGTGCAGGGCTTTGAGCCTATAATTGAAGAGTATGAGCCTCTTGTGGATAGAGAAATGGTCATGCTGGAAGCCCCTAATGAGTTATCAGAAGATATAAGACATATGATAAGCAAAACATTTGTTTCAGATGATGATTTTATCAAAACCACTGAATTCAAAGCCTTCTTGTATGAGTACAAAGGCAAACAAGCTAAAGAGAAAATGAAGGACATCACTCCCAAAGTACAGGCTGAGGTATTGAAGGAGCTCCAAATAGAAATTGACAAAGAAATGGAGGCTATGACTCCAGAAAAGGGGAGAAAACTGCTTGAAGAAGCAGGGGTAATGCTAGTCTCTAGCTAGGATATGACCTCGGCCATTGTTTTTGATACCTTTAGAAGAAATCAGGATAAAAAAGTGTAGTTGAGTATTGAAGCACTGGATAAGATCAAAATAGGGTCAGGATATGATCTTGATAAGGCGACATTACTAATGTGGGCACTATACCCTCCTAATAAGAGACCTCAAATCATTGACAACCCGAACGAAGCATTTGGTCATCTCTTGATACAATGAGTTGAGGACATAGATCCTATTGAGACTGCTGACTTAAATGTGAATGTTGCTAAATTTACAAAGTCTCAAATTGAGCGATTGGTAAGAAATAATAATGCATACATGGCAGAAAATGCAAAACTGAGGCAAGAAGTTGCTACTTATAAGGACAGGTTGCCATCATCATGAGGCAACTATTCACCTTATCTAGAATCTAGCAAAAAAGTGGTGGAGGCCAGAGTTGATACCAGTTATTGGAAGATTAAGGCAAAAAAAATTTAAAAGAAGAGTGATCAATTGGAAACTGAAATAAAAGCTATTAAATACAAAATGGCTTTTGAACTGATTTAGAAAAGATTTGAGAAAATGATGGGGAAAAGTGATAAGGTATGGGAATTGTACAAGAGGACACACGATGCCTACCAAGAGCATAAAAGATTGCACCTTAGGATGCTGGAGAAGAAAGAGGAACTAAGAGACAAAACAAGTATTGATAAACAGGTGTTTAAGGAATATGATGACCTAATCAATGAGCATGAAAGGTTCAACACTATGTTAGCAGAGGACCTTAGTGATTTTGATCCACATCTGGATATGGCATTCCCTAGTTTCTTTGATAATGAAGGCGATTTATAGGAAAGGGTATTTGGAAAAATGAATTAGCTCAATTGTTACCAATATCTCTTGAAAAGATCAATGATGAAGATAGAGTAATAGAAAACTCACATATATGTTTAGACAAAATCTTCACTCTAAAATTTGTCATGGATGATATAATCTCCATAGAAACCTATGCGGCTCAAGAGTACATTGATCATATCGCCAAGATTAATTTGTTCATTGCCAGAGCAACATAAAGGGTCATATGAACTTGAGATGAAATTTTTACCAATATTTTTGCGATATTAGATCAAAATGGACACTAGTAGAGAAACATAAATAAATGACTAAAAAAATACCAAAAAATGGTCATGTGATCTGTAGTTTGGTCACATAACCATTGGTATTTTATTGCCGGTCATTTATCTCGTGACCAAATTTATGACCAAACAAATTTTAGTCATTAATTTGGTAGTATATTTAGTCATTAATTTGGTAGTATATTTAGTCATCAATTTGGTAGTATATTTAGTCATCAATTTGGTAGTAGATTTGGTAATTTGGTAGTATATTTAGTCATTGTAATCATTAATTACCGTCAATTGGTAGTATATTTAGTCATTTGTATTAACTAATTTCTGTTCATTGGTAGTATATTTGGTCATTTTAATCATTATTTTTTTCGTCAACTGGTCATATATAAACTAGTACATGATAAACATCAACTATGCCATTTTTTGTTGATAAACTTCAACAAATCTACTCAAAGGATTGAAACAATAATGCTAGAAAATAATTCATTGTATATTCAAATTGTATATAAAATATGTTACAAAGAACTCGTTTATGAACAAATTTGCTCAAAGGATTGAAACAACAATGCTGGAAAATAATTCACTGTATATAAAATATGTTACAAAGAACTATATATATAGAGTTTTCAAGACAAAATCTTTCTGTAGTATGCAAACTGTTGATTTATTATGCTTTTAAAACTGAAAAAAACTAAAACTAAAGCTAAAAAGTCATCGGTGTGAATGCATGTCTTCAGTGATGCCATTGTTGCACATGGTGTGGGCTGTAAATGCATCTAGAAGGCACTAGTTTTGTATTTTCTCCTTTCTTTGTACCTGTCCATAATAAAAAAACTCAAAATTTGTTAATATTTTTAAAAGATTTATGAAACTTTGAAATATGAAAAACAAAGTGTGATGATAAGGAATTTTACAGCAATATAGGCATATATTATGAAAGTATTCAAGAAGAAATGCATGTACAAGTCTGATAGTCAAACTCCATAGTTTATTTATATATATCTGATATTCAAGAAGAAATGAATATGTAGTGTTAAGCCATGGGCATAGACCTCCCCATGTTACTATACAGGCATGCACTTCATTTGGTTTAAAATAGACCTGTGAAGAAAAATCAGCATCACATATTCAAGTTGGGCAAACATGAAATTTTACTTTGAAATCTATTTTCATCAAAGATACATACCTTTTTCGTTGGTCCTGCACGATGAAAATGAAATTCTCTTGGACTATTTAGTTTGACAACAATCTGGAACTCAAGAAAAGTCACAAATTCAGATATCAAACTAGATTGAAACCAAATAAGATGCACAAAGAAAATGCATTGAAAAAATAAATGAACAAAGAACAAACACATGGATTGTAGTCTCAGATAAAAGACTTACATCTTTTGCAACTACATCATATGGGTGAACAAAGGACTACCTGCAAATGGCAAATTCAATATCTTACATTAAAATAAGACTAGACTCCAAAAAAACCTACTTCTTATTATTGTGCACTATGGATTCTTTCAAAACAAAATTTTCATAGATGTATATTAAAATAAAATAGATTGCAAAGAAAGTCCACTAAGATATTGTAAATAAAATGGATTGCCAATAAGAATAGGAAAAATATTTACCACTTTTTGTTGTGAATGAAGTGTAAAATTACTATTGACTATTTGACCATTGAAGTGGATGATATTTAAATAGGTTAGATCTAATAGCTTTGTTATTGCAATTGAAACCTTACTAGTTGAAATTTTTCTCAATTAAACTATCCCCTACTTTATGATCTTTGCAACTAAATATATTAAGTGTTTAGGGTAGCGTGTGAATGTGACACTTTCTGTGATTATCTGTAATTTTCTAGAAATTGTTAAATCTACCCAAATCTTAATTTCCATTACCTCTCCCAATATATTAGTTTTTATTTTCCACGCGTTATTTCAATTGCCTTGTTTGATGTATTGCAGATGAAGATTTTCGCTTAATCATGAATCAAGTTCTGGAAGGTGCTTCTTTCACCATGGTCTCCAATTTGTATCACATCAGAGGCCTCATTGATAAATAAAAAGAACAAATCAGTCCTCATGTTAAAGCTCAAACTCCCAATATCGAAGAAGAAGGGAAAAAGAGCAAGTTTTTACCCTTGGATTCTATTCTGCAAGTCTTACGAGAAAAAATAAGGCAAGTTGAATTAGAGGTTGATGACATAAAGACTGCTCTGTTTGATCTATTTGGTTCAAATGAGATAGCATTCAAGAGACAACTGGTATCGGCAAGTCGAAGAGACTTCCAACCTAGTCACAACAATATCACCAAGTCCCATCGATATGGGTTTAACACTCTTATCACTATGTCGAAGAGACCACATTCGGAGTCAGGTTGATATGGCAAGGTCCTACCGATGGAGGCTATCAGGATATCGAGGGGACACCAAATGGACTCCCACCGATATGCAAATCTCTTGTCGACACCGTTTCCTTCCCATCATTGAAATTCAAAGCACATCCATTAATGATAGAAATGGTTCACAACTCTCACAACAATTTCTTGTGCAATAGTCTTGGAGATAAGTTCCATTAAAAGAACATTGTCCCTATTTAAAATGATGAAAATGGTTCACAACTGTCACAACAATCTCTTGCAACAATCTTGGAGATAAATTTCGTTGCAGTTTTATAATCAGCATATATTCAAAGGTTCTTAAAAACTCTAATAATTGTTATAGTAGGCGTGTTTAACAAACCAAATGCAATTGCCAACTTTTCACCATGGTGCTAGAGAAATAATTCCTTTCCCCCTCTTCCACATAATTATGTAAATGTCTTGAATCTGGAAAATACCGTACTGCCTTCATCTCCCAAGTTAATTTCTCCAATTTTGCATAGATCTCCTGTACCTATGGATGTGATTTGTCTCCTACACAAAATACATTACCATTTTGTGGCCTTCAATCCAACTACACCCTGGGATCTTTTTAATTCCTCTATCTTTCATCAATCTCCTTATCATTTGAACCTCGCCCCAACTGCCCACTTCTACATAGATATTTGAGAGAAGAACATAAGTCGCAACATTTTTAGGATCCAAATCAAAAAGCAGCATCGCTGTAAATTCCCCTAAGATTATATTCATATGTAATCTATAGGCACCAAGAAAACACATCCACACAACCAACACAGGTTTAATTGGCATCTTAATGATAAAGTTTAGGGTGTCCTCAAGATAGCCAACATGGGAAAGAAGGTTAACCATGCACACATAATGATCAACTATAGGTGTAATGCAATAAGGGTTACTCATGCAATTGAAGTATGTATAGCCCTCATCCACTAAACCTGCATGACTGCATGCACAAAGAACACAAGCAAAGATTACAATGTCAAGATATGTTTGAGAGTGCTTCATTAATTTAAATATTTTAAGAGCATCCTTGTAAAATCCATTTTGTGCATATCCTACAATCATGGCATTCCATGAGACCACATTTCTTTGAGGCATTTTGTCAAATAGTTCATGTGCTTTGTCTATGCTTCCACATTTTGCATACATGTCTACCAGGGCAGTTGTAACTACAACATCTGACAGAATTTCTCTATCCTTTATGCTTTGATGGATGTCCATACTCTGTTCAAAAGCAAATGTTTTGGCACAGGAAGGAAGAATGCTGGCAAAGGTTGTGGAATTTGGCTTTGCTTCTGCCAATTGCATTTGCTTGAAAGTTTATAAAGCCTTTTCAACAAATCCATTTTGTGCATATCTTGTAATCATTGCATTCCATGAGATGACATCTCTTTTAAGCATTCTGTCAAATAGTTCACATGCCTTGTCTATGCTTCCACATTTTGCATACATGTCTATCAGAGCATTTCCAACTATAATATCTGATAAAATGCCCCCTTCCATTATGCTTTGATGGATGTCTATACCCTGTTCCAAAGCTCCCATTTTGGCACAGGCAGGGAGGATGCTGGCAAAGGTTGTGGAATTTGGCTTAACACCTGCCAATTGCATTTGCTTGAAAGTTTCTAAAGCCTTTTCAATAAATCCATTTGTGTATATCCTGCAATCATTGCAGTCCATGAGACCACATCTCTTTGAGACATTCTGTCAAACACTTTACGTGCCTTGTCTATGCTTCCACATTTTGCATACATGTCTACCATGGCAATTGCAACTACAACATCTGACATAATTCCTCTATCTTTTATGCTTTGATGGATGTGAACACCCTGTTCCAAAGCTCCCATTTTGGCACATGTAGGGAGGATGCTGAAAAAGGTTGTGGAATTTGGCTTTAATCTGAAATGGTGTTATCATCTTTTGTTCACATAGCGGTGACATGGAATGCCACTTGTGCTTGTGGTGGGACCATTTCCGTTATCAGTAGGGCCAAGCTGCATCAGAGTGAGGAGTCTTATCGTCCCTTCAAATTTTTGACTTTAGTGTGACTCCAACTCTTCAGAGTGATCCATCTGTGCATCTCTCTGACATCCCAATAATGCTCTATGGTGGGGTCCGCTATGCTAGATTCTCTTTTCGTCAAGACCATGCTATATTGGTATGACTCCAAACACTATCTCTTCGATATGGTGAACTTTGGTTAGTCAGTTTGAATAGCTCTTATTCCTCAGTGGGACCCAAACCCACGATTGCATGCATTGATTGGGGAATCAAGAACAAACTGGTGTTTCAAAAGAATATCTATTTGGAGCCTGAGTGGATATTAAAAGCAGAATGTAATGTTTAGAGCTGCCAGTAGTGCATAATGGAAAAGAAGATGATTTGCATGCAACCAGTAATGCCATGGAGATTAAATATTGCATGAGGAAGCAAGGAAAACACAAGGAGTATGTGAAGAAGCAGGGAAAGAACTCCAGAGAGAGAGAGCACCCATAAAGAACATTTTGTCCTCTGTGTTGTAATCTCTGAATGCATTCTGTTGATGAAATTAGATCTGCAACTCAACTCAATCTACACCTCTTGTATGGCCAAGAAGATTTCTTGGCTAAAGTGACATTACATAAACATTTACATGTGAAATTATACAAGGAAGAAATAAACCCACATCCATCCAACATAAAGTCATGCAGAGAAACTACTACAAACATATAAGGCCACAAACAATCAAATGCTAGCAATAGATCAGCTATACTTCCAACGGTACTGTTAACAATGAATAAACTAATGCATTCATCTTAGCAAAGTCTCAAGAGGTTATAATTAGAATGAACCTTACTTGAAATTTGCTGATGTACATAAGCTTTTCCTCCATCATTTTTTGTGTTAATTGTACAAGTAACATAAGGAGATCTGGAACACCTTCTCCAATGAAATCCACAATCAATAAATGTTAAATACAATTGAACAACCAAAAATCTGAAAAACAATTCTATCCAGTATATTGTAACCTTAACTAAATATGGACTTGAACACAAAAAAAAGAGATTATAAGAAGCTACAATGCTTATGTGACAGAAATTCTAGTTCCCTAATGGCTAGATCATGATCATCCTGCCCAGTCCTTGAAGCCTATGTAGTAGTGTGCCCACACACTTGAAAAATAACCATTAAACTTGACATTGAACTTGTTTTCACTGCTAAGTCACATTATCATTATGCATTGTTGTGAAGTCTATAGGCTTATAGCATTTCTCGTGAGAATTAAGATAGAATTAAGTCAATCCGTAAACATTTTATAGCCTACAAATCTAAAATAAAATGTAATATTTCCTAATATATTCTTTTGTTTAAAGTTGGTTGTACTTACATGGAATGTAATTCCATGAGTGGATATCTAGAATATAGACACAAGCTACTCAATTTGAGTAACACAATATTCATTATCGATTCTAATATGGCCAACCATTATCAATCCAAGAGAAGTACAACCATATACAGTAAAGCTTGGCTTAAATACTAGAATATTGAACTAGATAACATGCACAAGATTAAATACTACAAAGGTTATATAAACCCTACTTTAACCAATGAAAATAATATTTTGAATACTAACCACCAAAAAAACAAATCGAACATTTATAAATAAGGACAAATGTTCATGACCCCAATACAGCCATTGGACCAACCCAACAATACCTTGAGGTGAGCAAATTTATAAAATATGTGACACCAATGAAATTAAGGATGAGCACCATTCTCTTTTAATTTGTGCTTCCCTTAACAATGTCAACAATAACTTCAAGAAACAATGTTACTCAACTTCTCTTGATAAACTCCTAGCTTGCAAGAACCAAAATGACTTGGGTGCCTTAATTTCCACCATGTTTAAACCAATGTGTAAGGAATCAACAAATCCTCACTTATATTTGTGAGTTTAAATCCAAAACACATCAAGAAAGTTTGTGGCCATGACCAGGGACTTGCTGGGTCTCCAATTTAAAAATAAAGAGTCGTCCAGTCTTAAAGCAAAGGCTTTCACGTCGGCAAATGGCCTTAAATTGGCCCTCAATATGACTCAACATGCATGGGAAACATCAATGTTGGTTTTTGCAATTATCCCCCTCACCCTAGCCTTAGCCCCATATGTCCTCTTTGGTGTCACTATTGTGAAGCATCCCAAAGAATGCAGTGATGTTGTTCATTGTCATGCACTTAGCCATAATCCATGTTGGGGCTAGACAACATAGCTTGCCAAAATCATCTCACTCTAGAGTTTCATGGAAATCAAATTCTCTGAGTTTTACCAATATAGTGTAATACTCTAGTGCTTACAACTAATGCTTCAACAAATTCAAATTGTTTGCATCTTTTGTTGTGTTGAACAAATTGCAACCATTCACACAAGATTGAATGGCTTTTCAAATTTTAATATGGGAAAGCATCTATACATTTCAGGTGTAGAACTTCAGTTCTTCAAAGAAAAACTTGCTTCTCCCTCTAAAAATAGCCATTACCCTCATACTTTATCCCCTTCACCTCCTAGAATCAAGATCTTATACATATTATATTATTGCAGTTAATCTAGAACATTATACCAAGTAGTCCTATTGGCAACACCATACAACTAGTTTTAGCTAGTAATGCCATAACTCTAGACAATTAATTAGGCCACTGTACTCTAATTATCTGTCTTGCATTTTCTCCATATGGAATCACCCTTCTACTTCTTGGTGTATACATGTGCATTGTGTATGGTACATCTAATTGATTAGTAAATAATTCAGAGACAATCATCACATTCACCCTCCTCAAAGCCAAACTCCATAATCAAAAGCACTAGGAACTAGCACACTAACCAAGAAGGAATCAAGGAAACTCCACTTTGATGAGATGATGAAGGCTAATCCTACTTGGGGTGATTTAGTGAGATCCATCAAAAAAGAACTTTTTACCTTGAGATTAATATGAAGAAAAATGTATCTAGTGGTAGCTATTGCACTAGAAGAACCAACAATTGCTACAAGACTACAATAATTTCCATGTTTTATCTGAAAAACTTGACATTGAAGTATCGAAGAAGTATTGGGCCCTCAAGTAAAACAAAAGCCTTCATTGCTACATTGGAACAAAAATGACATTTTAGAACATCAAAACCTTGAGCACTACATACCTTTATGCAGTAAAAATTAACAAGATTCAAGCCCAAAGGTAAGAAAGAATCTTTCACAAGTGCTAATAACAAGTTCATAGTCAAACAATAGAGCAAGGGTGCCTCATCACAAAAGTAGCCAATATATAAAGTTGGCAAGAAGACCCAAAAGGATACAAGCATGTGGTGTGAAACTTGTAAGAACCTAAAGAATGACTAGATGGACTATCATGCAAACAAATCTCTCCAAACAAAATCACAAGAGAAACAAATAGATTATGTATCATTATCTACAAATCTGCTCAAACAAAGTGAAGCAGAGTACATCAATGATGTGGAAGCACATATCACCATTGCCTTTGTAAAGGCCTTGCCACCAAAGGATGAGAAATGCCTATTTCACTCAAATGTGGATGAATGTGAAGGCCTTACATTTCATCGTGGATAGTAGAAGTTGAAAGAGCTTAATCATTGTCAAGATAGTCGAGAGATTGAACCTGCAAAACAACACCTCACTTGCATCTATATACCATCAAATGGGTGAGTCAAAGACAAACGTACATTTGTGTCGATCAAAAATATCATTTGTCCTCTTCTATCAAAGCTTTCAAAAATGAGGTGCCTCACCTACATCCATATACCTATTGACTTTCTTCACTCAATAAAGCTCAAAAGTCACCATGGGTCTCTTGGAAGTGTCATTAGGTCTTCGGTCCTGGTTAGGAAGACTCACTCCTCATTTGGAGGGTAATGAGTCTCTCATTTATCTTTCTCTTACAAATAATGGTATTTGAACTTTTGATTAAAATCAATGAAAATCTATGTCTATAACATTTCAAACATAGAGTTTTTCTCCACATAAAACATGCTTCTTCCTAGAGTCAAAAAGGTAAAAAGAGGGAGTCCTAAACCTTAAAATCATTTAAAGAAAGGAAGAGTTTGAGGGGTTTTATTTTGCATTAATCATTATCAAACCATATTTTCACGTCCAAAGGACCTCTCCTCTACATTAATAGCATCATCTTTAATGAATAAAAGGTCCTCAAGTAACCTTAACTTTGTCAAAAATATCGTACTTTTAGGAGGGAAGATCTTTCAATTTTGGTCGTGAGTCTAAGTTAAGTCTTGAGTTGAGTTTAGGTTTTGAGTTGAATCATCATCCAGACTTGGGTTTTGACTCTTGTGCCCTACGATTAGGGTTTTTGGTTGTTTCTTCCTCTCAGTTTTCATGGAGGTGGCATTGTTATGAGATCACGATCTTAGATTGGTATCTATTTCATGGGAAACAAGGTTATATTCATATAAGGCATTTTGTTTTTGTCAAGATAGAGCTTCTAAAGATTTCTCTCTATCCCATGCAAAAGGCTCTCATGTAAAAGATGCTCTTGGGGTTTTAAAGAAATAAGGAATAACAACATGCAACATAGAGGCAGATAGCAGAGAGTTCGTGGTGATAGGGATTGCATTCAAGGCATTTGAGGATGAAGCCTAGGTAGTGAGTAGAGTTCTTATCAGCAAGGGCATACAAAAGTATAATAGCAGACTTGTGTTTTGACAAGGATAATAGAACAAAATGCTCAGAGAAGAGGTCTTCATTACACATGTTTAGTGGACAGAGATAAAGGCAGTGAAGCATATGGTTAAAGGAGGTTCTCAATGTCATGGAGGACTAAACCAGTGTAAGGACTGAACCAGCATATCATGCAGAGCAAGGGTTGTGAGTAATAGCATAAGGTTATCAAATTAAGAATATGTATGTCATAAAGATCTTGGGGGAGTCCACATCATTCAATGGTCTGCACATTAGATACAAAGTCATTTAGTATCAGTGTTGCATGAGAACAAAGCCTTGTCATGGGTTAAAGGATCTTATGATCTATACCAAACCTTCTCAGTCTTGCTCATGCTCTACAAAATAGTGGCACCTGTACAAGGAACTTAAAAGTCTATAGAAGGAGTTCTTTACAGTGAAAGGTTGTGTGGAAGCATGCAGGGTGGAAAAGAAGTTTCCATGATGGCCTACTATGGTATCAAGCATGTGCAAGCATAGAAATAGCATATTCCAGCATTCCTAAAGCTGGAAGGTACATAATCTTTAAGGCGATAGTCATTTCTTACTAAGGTCCTGATGTTCTAGGTAGAGCTTTAAGAAGATTGTGAGGCAGTGAGGGTTTTGTCACAAAATCATGCAACAGTCACATAGGATAAATAGCATATTGCATGATGACAATGGACAAAGGACTGTATGTTGGTTAAGATAGTCATAAAGATATGAAAGAGAAATCATCATCAACACCACCAAAATAGGCCAGAGAATAATAGCATGAGGGATCTGCAACAAGAAGTTAAAAGGACATCACATAGATAGCAAGGTATGCATAATGAACCAAACACTTTTCCATATTAAATAGAGAGACAATTTTTAAGGGGACTGTCATAGTGAGCAAGATCATACATAATGACTACCACAATCATAGTAAGGAATATAGTGAAGATAAAGTTTGTCAAGCTTTTGAAGCCCTAACAAGGTCAAAATTAGTAAGAGCTCAGTTAAAGTCTAGAGATTTTCTTAATGCCATCAAGACAATATGAAATTTGGTCAAGTGTTGATGGTAGTGTGTAGAATTAGGACAATGTCATTAAGTGCCAGGGTTAAGAATGACAGGAATTCTGTGATAAAGGAGACTAATATTAAACCTTATAGACTCTTTATGATCTTGTATACATTTGTAAACTATCAAAGAAGAAAAGAGACAATATGACAGTGAGCAGAGATCTTTTGAGTGGATTTGACTGTGTTAGAAGAGGCCTAAAAGGAGCAGCAAACAAAGATAAATCAGGTTTAAGAGTTCAAGAGCAGTCTAAATAGATGGGCAGTATGCAGATGTGGAGGGTCAATAGTCATGATGTGGAATAACATTTATGATGCAAAGGAACGGACCTGCTACATGGAGAAGGAGATAGCTTGTAAAAGGTTTGTCTAAACTCCAAAGAGCTCAGTTTAGAATATGAAGTTATGTATTCCTGTGAGATACCCTGCATACAGTCCTAAAAGGTTTTCTTTAGTTTCAAAGCCATTTAGCTTTGCTTTCACACATATGGTTTTTAGAAAGACTGTCAAAGCAAAAGAATCTATTATTACAGACTATAACTAATAAACAAAACATTGGAGTCCTATGAAGATCTGTGAAGGTGTATGGAGAAGGTGTGAAACAATAGAAGGCAACAAGTTCAATGGCACATTTTGAACTATTGGAAATATGTGAGGATAGTGGTATGAGAGTTAGGGTAAGAACCCAAACCCATGTGTATCCCTAGAAGTTTTGTGATAAGACAAGAAACCTTGTCAAGCCTTTGTGAAATCTGTATAACAGTGTAAGGATTTTGAAGATCTTAAAAGAGGCCTATAGAGGTGTTTGAAGACTTTTGACCTATGAAAAACTCTATGAACTAGTAGTTGAATCCCAATAAATCATCACATAGTATCAACACATTATTATAAGTGGATTTGGAGTTTGTCACATGCTATGAATAGTGAAAGTCAAGATTACACGTATTCTAACACAACCTTGATTACCTTCCACTATGATTTCATTTCCAAATAAAATATCAAAGGAACAATTACTCCTATAAAATTAATTTTGAAATAATGGATCAAGGAAATCATATTAATATGTTTCCCAAATTTTGTTGATCATTCCTTGATACAAGTGCTTTGAATGGGGTAATTTTGCCATGTTTAAAAAAAACACTTGTATTAGCAACTAGGTAATCCAAGTAAATTAACCAAGTGTATAGATTTACCATATTATTGAATAAGTTTTGAGCCTATTTTTTACTATGTGCAGGTTACGATAATATGATGTTCAATCAAGAAGGTTGCCATGGACATGCTACATTGTAGATGGTAGCCAAGACACTTTTTATGAAGCAACTGTTACTAAGTCTCTCTCTCTCTCTCTAATATGCAACCCAGATTCATCAATTCAAAAAGTATGAGTGTCTACAAGATTAATGTCATGGATAAATACATAAATCAAAGTAAAATAGCTTAACTACCAACAAACAAACAATAGATTTTCCAAAATCAAGTGTGCCTTCCTAAGTATAACAATTTAAATCCTTGTAATTCACATTCGATATACTAAATGTCCGCATCAGAGCATATGAGAACATTAAAAAAAAAAAAATTCAGATTTCAAAGAAGATTTTCAAAAAAGATTAAATCAATGTTGCATAGCAATATTAAAAATCCCAAGAACAGAAAATAAAAGATTTCAAATTTTAGAAATAAAATATATGAAACTTACAATTTGCAGCCCACCACCAGAAGTTACTTCTCTGTACAAAAAATGAAGATCCAAATCCTTGCCTCCAATCTTTGGAATTCTACATATTCAGAAAGAAAATATATTTTAGCATGCCAAACACAAGTATTATCTAATAATTTAAATTTTGATAAATTGGAAAAGCTCAAGTCATACCTGATTGCGCTAGTTGGCACAATACTAACATATTTCTTCACTTCTTTATTTCTAAAATATAGCTCAGAATTCAGTCCTTGTTCTTTGAGCTCTGTAATAACCTGCATTCATTGTAAAAAAATGTTTAGACTAAAGAACAATGTGAAAGTCTGATAAAATATTCCCAATCTTCGAACCCTACTTTGAGAGATAGACTTTTTCATTGTATGATTGTATGTTCTAGATCCCATTAGAAAAATGAAGCTTGTACAAAGCCAAACCTAAGTGAGCTGGTGTTCAAACTCATTTTGAACATCTTTTGACTGTTTCTTAAAGGTCATTCTTATGGGAGCATTTGGATGAGCCTTCCAACCATAGAGCCTATCCACCTTAATAAGTCAAGCACACAGTGAAAGCCTTTTGTGTCAGTGATTTTCAAGGTAGGTAATTTTTCATGAAAATTAATGGTAGATAGATATTGAATACACATTGAAACTACCATATAGACTTACCTTATTTAGGGAAACTACATGATGGAGGTTGATTCACTTGGATATGGTGTCCAACTATAAAATATGTGGTATGAAGGAGTATGCCTTGAAAAAGAAACTTCAATCAGCTTGAAAAATAAATCAGAGAACAAGGTAATGCAGTTTGATCCTACCAAGGAAACAAGAAACTTGTTTGACAGGTGATTTATATGTACAGTCTCCTGAGCTAGAGAATTTAAAAGTTTGAGAACTCTAATATTAAACATTTTAGTGTAGAAGGTTCCAGTTTAGAATCACTGGAATCAGAGAATCAATAATAGAACAAACTCAATTAAAAATGGTTTGACAATTTATCAAAATTGTAGCGTAATTTAAGTGTTTTTCCAACATTTGCATGTATTGGAGGTTTTATCACTTCAAACCATCATCTGTAGAATCATTAAAATGCATTCTCTAATCAATTGCTTCTTAGAGTCTCAACTTCTCACCATCCTCAGCAGTTTCTCAAACCTTGACGAAAAGGTAAAGTCAAACTTCTTCCTTTGGGTTAATATTTACTTGCAGAGTCAAAGTTATGTATAGCCAGATGGAATGTAAGGCAGGAGTTGAGCCAAATTCAATATCCTATTCTGGCATCCTCCTTGCCTATGCTAAAATAGGCAGCACTTTGGGACAGGTTATGGACATCCATCAAAGCATAATGGAATGGGAAATTTTGTCAGATAATAGTTGGAAAACAAAATCTCTGGTAGACATGTATGTAAAATGTGAGTGTATAGACAAGGCACGATAACTATTTAACAGACTACCTCAAAGAGATGTCCTTGTGGACTGCAATAAGTGTAATACATGCACAAAATGGAGATGCTTTAGAAACTCATAAGAAAATGCAATAATTTCTTGATCCACACAAAATGGATATGTTAAAAGGCTTTAGAAACTTCTAAGAAAATGCCCTTTGGCAGGCGTAAAGCCAAATTCCTTAACCTTTTCCAGTAACCTCGCTGCCTGCGCTAGAATGGGAGCTTCTAAACAGGGGAATTTTTGTCAGATATTTCAGTTGGAAATGCTCTAGTAGACATTTACACAAAATCTAGAAGAAAAGAGAGGGTATGTGAACTGTTTTCCAGAATGCCTCAAAGAGAAGTCATCTCATGGAATGTAATGATTCCAGGATATGTGCACAATGGGTTAGATTAAAAACTTCATAATCCTTCAAGCAAATGCGAAAATGTGTAACATAGACAAGGCAAGTAACTATTTGGTAGGATTCCTGAAAGCGATGTCATCTATGGGCAGAAATGATTACAGGATATGCACAAAAGATATTTGTTGAGAAGGCATTAGAACTTACATGTAGTGCAATATGCAGCAGTTGGAAAAATCCACCCCACAGTTGTGCCTCTACCCTTTTCATCTCCCTACGTTCCCTCCTTTCTCCTTGCCAAAAACCCTCGCTCTCCTCCCTTCTACCCAAATCCATAGCATGAGCCTTTTTCCCTCCCTCCCACTAGAATGAGAATCCCGCCATAAAATATTTTCTTTTTTTTCCTTAAGTCCAAAAAAAAGACTATCCCTATATTATTTTTGGTTTATAACTAATAGATGACCAAGGCTTAAGAAATACCCCATCTCATGAACGTCATATAGAAACTATGCACAAGGTCCATTCGCTAACACAATGCCACAACAAGAAAAATAAATAGACGAACACACACCATATTTATCTTAGTGTCTGCAATGGAGTCTCTGATAAATCTCAAAACGTTGTGAACAAAAGGGTCAAATAGGCAGGAATTATGCTCTATAGTTTGGTGGTATAAACAAAGCTAATATTGGCCCAATTTCTCTTGAAGTTTAAATTAGAATGTTATGCTCTAGGATTTTATCTTACTTTATTGCTTTTGTTTATATGTATGGTTAATAATGGAGTATGTGAATAATAGATCTATTATTAAAGAAATACATGTTTTGTTAAAGTGACTCAAAGAGAAAAAGAAAAATCATTATAATTGTTGTTAATGTTGAGGAACAATTCTATCAAGGGACTCCAATTATTCTTTTAAAAATTCAATTCTCCTTAATGAAATCAATATCCCTAGCTTAACATTCAAGTTTAAATGTGAATTATCAAATTGATTGCAGACACATGCTACACCATGTTTGTGAGGAACCAATAAGTTAGACTCGTAAACAAAGTCAACCTCTCAAAGTATGTTCGATGTACCTATCATGAAATAAAATTATAAACCTTACACAAGAAGAAACTTTTATAACAATGTCATAGCTACATTTACCTATGAAATTGACCTTACACAAGAAGAAAGTTTTACAACAATACCATGGCACAATTTAGCCAATTACCTATGAAAGTTATTTGAATACAAGAAACGTGTCCCCAAAGAAACCTATCATTGTTAACAAGAAAATCCCACCTATGTGGACATATCTAGCCAATCATAATTTAACATTGGACTTTATTTGTCATTGTACTTAATTATTTCTTACAACCAAAGCAAGTTGTAAACACAATCTTCTAAGATTATAGAGAGAGGAACTCTAGAGGTGTGCTAACCATTAAAGATGAGAATAACTAAAAGAATAACTAATATTGGACTTGCAAAATTAAATAATTTATCAATATTATAGTATATTTAAAAGTTTTATAATTAATAATTTTGTCTTTATTTTATTTGTATCTATCCAGTTTGTCTATTTTCTTGTCTTATTTTTAATTTCTTTTGTATATTTCCTATTGTATGATTTGTCTTTTTTCTTCTTAACCCTTTGTGCAATCCTTTCTCTCCCTTTATTCCTTTGGTCTAAGGGGACATTTATTGCCTTGTGTTGTATTGTCTTTAAATTCATGGATTATGATCAAATTGGAAAGAAAAAAGAATAGAGGAGTAATAGTCATTTATTTAGTCATTTTTATTTGTCTGACCAATTATTTAGTTGTGTTTTTTGCCCAATGACCAAATTAGTCATTTATTTAATCATTTCAACCGATGACCAAATTAGTCATTTATTTAGTCATTTATAGCTGTGTTGCAAAAACAATTGGTCACGTGACTAAAAGTTTTAGTCACCTGGTCATTTATTTGTCATATTTCTACTAGTGGGAGAAACAAACCAATAGTGTATATGAATTAATAACAGGCAAAGCATGTTCATCCGATACTACAACATTGGAGAGGAGGACCTTTCCAGGCCAGTGGTCACAGGTTCTCTACGATGATTAATGGATTTAGATCTTGATCGATGCAGATGCCCATATTGTTCTCTTTATCTATTTCTTAATTATGTTTCATAATAAATGTTAGTTATTTGAAAAGGTGCAATTTAGGAGCAGTCATGTTGTTTCATCCTGAAGCTTGTTTGCTTCCCGTATATATAAGGGAAACCAAGGCCAAGTTTAAAAAAAATAAAACTTGCAGAACAATCAATATATATATATATATATTAGATTTTCAGTCATAATTAAAGAACAAGATACAAAAACTTCTATGAGATTTTTGAAATAATATAATGGGCAAGATGGTTTAGTTAGTGGATATATCTTTGGTATTCTACTACATTGTTAATATTCATTCTTATGAGTTATTTGACTATCTCCATATTGGTCTTTTCCAGTTATTTAAATCAATTAGATTTATCAAGGCACATTTGTTGTCTCTGTATGGTATGCTTGATTGGTTTCTACGAGAAGTTGATTTAAGTCCTTCTAATTGATTTATGTTTATTGGTCTCTGCCCAGAGTTAAAACCCTTTAAATAATTCATCTTAGTTGGTTTCCTTTAAGGTAGAATTAAAATCCTTTCAGACAACCACAGTAACTTGAAAAAGATATCAATGGGATTTTAAAGAAGAATCTAAATAACCAATAGCCTTGCATGTTTATATAAAGTATAAACATTCAAAAGGTGCTAGGTAGTCAGAGTTAAGCTAGGTAGATAAATCCACAATCATACAAATCTTGACCCCATTAACCCAATAGAATTAGGCACTGATCATAATCACTTTAGAATAACCTTTCACGTTTCAAAACTTAACAACAAGAATAACTCTCAGCCTTATATCTACCTCTCATCTACATGCCAATGTGAGTAGATCATTAAGGTAACATAAATTTGCATTACATATTAAGGTATACCCACCTAGGTCTGGCATAACCTAAAGAGAAGGGGATTTTTAATCATATCAACCCTATTTCGTTAGCCAAAAATGTTAAGAGAGCTTGGGATCCTCTTAAGGCTTACAACCTGCGTTTTTGAGACCTAACAGGTCACACAAGTAATAATGTTTTGAAAACTATAAAGAATAAATATTTGTTGGACAATTTCTCTTATTCTGATGAGCACTTTGATTTTTGTGAGCATTGTGTGTTTGGTAAACAAAATAGAAAATTATTTCCTTTAGGAAAACTACAATATTCTTAAAGTTGTTATATCTTGCATTCTTATGTTGTTATAAACACACGTCATAAAGTTGTTGTATTCCTCATAAAATATCCCTAAAGTTACTGTCCACGGTAATTACATAGTTACTGCACTGGTAAGTTCTCTATAAATTCCTAAACAATATGATTGTTTTTACCCTTAAGTTGTCATAAGAATCTATGACATTTATGACACCATATGATGCGTCATAAGATGCTGCAAGTGGATTTACAAGGTTAATGGAAAATATTTTTTATCTTAAATCCCAATTGGTTTTCAACTAAGGCTTTAAATTACCCTTCACTATTTACAACCATAGAGAGCCGCCACATAATGTATAGACAACTATAAGTGGCCCTCTATGCAACCATATAGACTAATTCCTCATAACCTAATAAGTTCAATGTGCAATAAACTAGAAATCTACATGCAAAAGAAATAGACAATCATACCATCAATGGTGACACAAGATATACCCTGGAAAAACCCTCATAGAGGGAAAAACCTAGCCTCCAAAAGCATGCATCTCTCATGTATTATTCAACAATAATCAACAAATACATATGCAAAGATAACCTCTGAAACATCAAGCTCTCTCTACCTGAAATCCATGTGAACAAGTATGTAACCATACATCCCATGCCATGCTTCAAACCTTCACACAACCAACTTGCAAGAGAAGCTACAATCCAGCCAACAAGCCAAATGGCTAACTCAACCAACCTCTACAACTACCCTTTTGTTTGCTTTTATAGACATAAGCTCACACAAATACAACATGTGGTATTTTAATACCATTTTCTCCAAAACCATTGACCCCACATTTGATTATTGGTACTAAGTTTTTCCAATTAATCAAATAATTACAAATAAAGTAATTGGAATAATACAATAATGGGATTTACAAGGTTAATGGCACCTTATCCCAACATTCTCCCACTTGACATTATACATACTGTGCTTTCATTTCTAACCTTGTAAAGTAATTAACCCAATGTTACATACAATGATTACAAGTGGTGTCCAAATAAATATCCAATGTGGCTAAACACATCACATGATGCACCACAATTAAATATTTATTTTACATAATAAATATGCAATAATATAATAATGAGATTTATAAGGTTAAATGGAATAATGTGCACCCACAATGTGCTTTGTTCTTTACAAAAAACTCCACCAAGAAAAGAGGCCAAGTTGTACTATCTTCACAAAAGGAGATTACAAATACATTCACTTCCTCTATCCTCCAACCTTCACTCTGAGAGAACCTAGGTACCTGTAAACTATTATGCATCTCATCTACTATGCCATGGCTCTATAGAATTTACACAACCTCAAGATAGGTGTCCACCATGGAATCTTGACCCATGCAGGATTCTGTTGGTTTTTTCCCAGACTGGATGCTTATTCCCAGATTTCCCTACAAGGTAGCCATCAGTGATCAACAGGATCTCTGGGCCAGGGGCCAACAGTGTAGGAGATAGACTCTATATTTTATCTCCTCTTCTTCTTCAGGCTCTGCAAGACCTAGGGGGGTATTCCCTACTCAGCATCCATGAGGATATGCATACAAGGCTGGGATGCTGACAGAAAACAGATAAGTCCTCCTGTAAGTAGACCAAAACTGAAAGATAAGAGCAAAGGGGCTAGCTTTGGGCCTATTTGCAGTTGTAGACAGAGGACTGAGGATCCTAAAATTAATTCTAATGTCCTAATGGTTGTTTTAGATTTTGATTTGGATTTTAAGTTTGGATGCAAAGCTGGACATGGTTGTAACACAAAAACAAAGCAAGATTGGTGCCTATCCAGGGCCTGGAGTCAGTAGACATACACCTGTGAATGATCAACATGAACAGCTAAAACTGGATTTCAGGGGGATATATGTGATACCTGCCTTGCAAATATCTCCCAATACAGAGTGTTAAGTTATCTCTACTTATGGCATCCCTACTACAGTATACCCTTCCCAATGTTCAACCTGAAAATAGTTTAATCTACCCCTTGAGCAGAAGTTAAAAGATCAGACATTCAACATAGGAATTCTATGCTCTAGAATCTAAACATTACCCAAATATCCAGATTCAGAAGAAGAATACATGCAATACTGGAGACAGAATTAACACAACACATGCTAAGATAGCATTTCTCATATAAGATTAATCATGAAATCAGTGGGTTCATGCCAAAAACATACAACAAGAGATACATAAACTCACAGGTTAAGCTGTACAGAGCAACCAGATCAGCTTGTTTTGAATTACAGAGCCAAAAATATTCAACTTTCAACAACCAAAAATGAGTAACACTTCCTGCTTATAACAGCCAGGTAGTGTACCACAGCAATTAATTACATGGTTGACCAAAAATCCCGCCAGATACACAGTATCGGAAAAATGGCGCTCAACGCATTACCAGATTGGCGCCCAAACATGAATGCAGCAGGTAGGGGAGGAGACAGGAAGATATCTCGAGCCCTGCGCCACTGTTTGTCGATGTACACCTTCAATCAGGTACCAGATCCGCCCATACCTCTGCAACCTTCGCCATTAATGGTGCACCAACCCGCGGCCTTGGGAAAAACATCTAACAGTCGATCGCAACCACTTCCCGCCAAGATACATCGTCATGATATTTCAAATATGCAGGATATCAATTATCCCACATGCACCTCGCGGCGACCTTTTCAACACTTTATATACTAGGCCACGAGCATGTATAATGTCGGTGCTTTTGCTCTTGACGACACTAGTATAAGACTTCATCATCATCCTCCAACAGCATGATATCCTGTCGCTTGAAATATCACCCTGACGTCAGCATCATATCGCAATATAACCTGCATGATAATCGCCTTCATCGGCACAACCTGATCCATCGGAGGAACATCCTCCTACTGAGCCTATACCAAAAGTCTGGCCGATGAACATCCTGATGACGTCACCGTCATATCCTGCTGACGTCATCAGCATATCTGCCTACTGCGCACCTCCTCATATCCGGATGACGTCATCATCATATTTGCAAATATCGGGGGATCTCCACAAGATGATCAGTGTTAGAAATATGACCCCCCCGGACCTTGATGACGTCATCATCATATCGACATCAGGATGATATTCGGAAGATAACCGGATATTTGGAAATATCATCCTGATGCACAAATATCATGTTGCACTGTAGCTCCACTATAAGATCGGGGTGATAGATGAATATGATGATGCTTGAAAAGATCACCCCCCACTAGATAATGCACGAAGCCGGCAGGCGGATATCTCCTTGATATCAGCATCATCATGACGCTGGAACATACATCTGGGTGATATTCAAAAATGAAAATATCACCCCCTCCTTCGGAAATATCATGATGCAGATAGGTAGAGAAATAGATATCACCCTGACATAAGAATGACGTCAGCATCATCAGGATGATAAAACAATGAACATGAAGTGATACAACAACATCAGGATGATATTGACTAAGATCATCCTGACGTTCAAAATATGATGACCCCAGTGAATATCGGGTCATACTTAGAACTCTTCAACAACATCATCAGGATGATCATAACCAAGATCACCCGATGATAAAAATATCACCCCGGCGAAATATCATGCAGGCAGAAAATATGATGACCCCCGCAAGCAACACGGTGATAACTGGAAATATGATGATGATGATGATGACCCTTAAGAAAAAGCAAGTCAGGTCAAACAACTCAGAGAATAATCCCTTCAGAAGATCGGGGTGACATCATCATCATAAAAGGGCAAGGTGATAATTGGAAAATCACCGGATACTTGAAAAATCACCCCCGCAAGCAAATCAGGGCACACTGTAGCTCATCAGCAGGATCAGGATGATATCCAAACATCACCTGATATTGAAATATGATGATCCTGATGAGAAACCGGTCGACAGAGAACATGATGATGCTGACCACCATCGAAGAAAACATGATGATGATGACCTCCTCCTCAGGAAAATATGATGCTGCAGCTGAAAAATGCTGAGGAGGTCCAACACTTAGAACATTTTTTGGATACTTAGGGAAAGTGCCTGCATGAAAATTGCTCAAAAATTGTCAGTCAATTCAGGCACTAACGGATTCAATGACTTCTTACAAGCTCATAACACTTGCTAAGAGTCAACATTACAACTTTGGGTGTCCATGGACAAAAATAGTCTCTTACAAGGTCATAAAAGTTGTCATATAGGCATCCTACACTTGGCAAAAGATGCCCATGCAAGCTTGAACGCCTAGGGGCCAAAAATAGCCACTTACAACATCTTATGATTCGTCATATGTTGTCATAGATTCTTATGACAACTTACAATTATCATAGAATCTCTTACACCTTCTTACCCTATTTTTAGCACCATATGCAATTAATGTCCATAGTAATTGCATAAAGTAGTAAAAAATTTAAGAGGGTTTTCCTATATTGTAGTTTTCCTATTTAAATTATTGAGTTATGAGGAATTAGCAAATACATATGCAGAGATAACCTCTGAAACATCAAGCTCTCTCTATCTGTAATCCATGTGAACAAGCATGTAACCATACATCCCATGCCATGCTTCAAACCCTCACACAACCAACCTGCAAGAGAAGCTACAACCCAACTAACAAGCCAAATGACTAACTCAACCAACCTCTACAACTACCATTGTGTTTTCTTTTATAGACATAAGCTCACACAAATATATGTGGTATTGTAATACCATTTTCCCCAAAACCATGTATCTACAAAATCATTGACCCCACATTTGATTATTAGTACTAAGTTTTCCCAATTAATCAAATAATTACAAATAAAGTAATTGCAATAATATAATAATGAGATTTATAAGGTTAATGGCACCTTATCCCAACATTCTCCCACTTGACATTATACATACTATGCTTTCATTTCTAACATACTGTAAATATGCAATAATACAATAATGGGATTTACAAGGTTAAATGGAATAATGATGCACCCATAATGTGCTTTGTTCTTTACTTGAGTCTTGGGATAATGTTATCCTTGCTATCCCTACTAACCTCAAGGATTCAAAGTTGGATGCTCTTGTTTCAATGCTATTATCACAGTAATTGAGGAAGAAAAGTTTGGATAGTTCAGGGGATACTCTCTATGTCAAGGGAAGGTCTAAGGAAAGGGGACCAAAAGGAGATCAGAAAGGGGGTAGGGACAAGTCCAAGGGCCGATCTAAGACTCATGAGAAGAAGAATAGAGTTAAGTGTTGGAACTGCCGTAAAAGGGGACATGTGAAGAAGGAGTGCAAGAACCCAAAGAAACAGTGGGAGAGTGCTTCGGATAAGTCCTCGAATGTAGGTGAAGATGTTTTACTTTCTGCATGCAATATTGTTTCTAATGAAAACTATTTGGTTGACTTAGGATGCTCGTTTCATATGACCTCACATAAGGAATGGTTCTCCACATATGAGGAATATGTTGGAGGTAATATCTACCTTGGAGACAACTCTACATATTTGCCAGTTGGGAAAGGCAAGGTACTGTTGTGTTTCAGTGATGGGAGAATTAAAACCCTCCTTGATATTTATCATGTTCTTGGATTAGCTAGAAATTTGATTTTTGTTTCAAAGCTGAATTGTTTGGGAATGCACGTGACTTTTGACAAGCATGACTACAAATTGGTGAGAGGGAACTTGGTTGTAGCGAAGGGAAAAAGATTCGGAAACCTGTTCAAGCTTGAAGCCACTACAGTTTATAATGCCTCCTATGTATCTAAGGCTAGTACTAAAAATACATGTATGTTGTGGCACTGTAGATTGGGCCACACTAGCAATAATTAAGAATAAAGATTTGTTGGATGGTTTCTGAGCACTTTGATTTCTGTGAGCATTGTGTGTCTGGTAAAAAAAATAGAAAGTCATTTCCTTTAGGAAGCAATAGAGCAAAAGAGAAGTTAGAAATTATTCATATGGATGTGTTTGGACTTGTGGATAATGATTCTATCGGAAAGTCTCATTATTGTGTTACCTTCATTGATGATGTGTCTAGATTTACATAGATTTATTTTATGAAACACAAATTTGAAGTTTTAACTAAGTTTAAGGAATTTAAAGTCTTAGTAGAGAACCAATTGGGATTGAAGATAAAAATATTAAGATTTGATAATGGAGGGGAATATTTCTCTAAGGAATTTGATGAGTTTTGCATGCATGCAGATATTATCAAATAAAAGACAACGCCATATACACCACAACGGAATGGCGTTGCAGAAAGGATGAACCAAACAATCATGGAAAGAGCTAGAAGTATGTTGAGTGATGCACAGTTGGATAAATGCTTTTGGGTAGAGGATGTATATGCTGCTTGCTACTCGATAAATAGATCTCCTTATAAGTCTCTTACTTCAACACCTTATGAAGTGTGGATAGGACAAGTTGTATAATCTTCACAAAAGGAGATTACAAATACATTCACTTCCTTTGTCCTTCAACCTTTACTCCGGTAGAACCTGGGTACCTGCAAACTGCTATGCATCTCATTTACTATGCCATGGTTTATATAGAATTTACACAACCTCAAGATGGGTGTCCACCTTGGAATCTTCACTCATGTAGCATTCAATGACTTCTTACAAGCTCATAATACTTGTCAAGAGTCAACAATACAACCGTGGGTGTTCATGGACAAAAATAGGCTCTTATGGGGTCATAAAAGTTGTCATACAGGCATCCTACACTTGGCAAAAGATGCCCATGGAAGCTTGAACGCCTAGGGGCCAAAAATAGCCACTTACAACATCTTATGACACATCATATGTTGTCATAAATGTCATAGATTGTTATGACAACTTACAATTGTCATAGAATCTCTTACACCTTCTTACAACATCTATGACATGCATCATAACACTAACAATAGGTGATTCCTCCACATGTGCACCCCACTTTGACCAATTACCATTTACCATAGTAAATGACATCCCATAACTACTACCGGTAACTCTGAAACTTACCGGTGCAGTAACTCCATAATTACCATGGACAGTAAATAATTTTTACCACTATCAGTGAAACTAGTACATCCCTTATGGGTAATTACAAATAATAAATGGAATAATACAATAATGGTATTTATAAGGTTAATGGTACCTTATGTTATATGCAGCCATAGAGACAAATTCCTCATAACCCAATAAGAGATTTAATGTGCAATAAACCAGAAATCCACATGCAAAAGAAATAGTCAATCATACCATCAATGGTGACATAAGATATACCCTGGGAAAACCCTCATAGAGGGAAAAACCCTACCTCCAAAAGCATGCATCTCTCATGTATTATTCAGCAATAATCAACAAATACATATATAGAGATAACCTCTGAAATATCAAGCTCTCTCTACCTGCAATCCATGTGAACAAGCATGTAACCATACATCCCATGCCATGCTTCAAACCCTTACATAGCCAACTTGCAAGAGAAGTTACAATCCAGCCAACAAGCCAAATGGCTAACTCAACCAACCTCTACAACTGCCCTTGTGTTTTCTTTAATAGACATAATCTCACACAAATACAACATGTGGTATTGTAATACCATTTTCCCCAAAACCATGTGTCTACAAAACCATTGACCCCACATTTGATTATTGGTACTAAGTTTTCCCAATTAATCAAATAATTACAAATAAAGTAATTCGAATACTAAAATAATGGGATTTACAAGGTTAATGGCACCTTATCCCAACATTCCGTTCCCACCGGTAGCCAAGTGCTGGCCACCCAATGGCCACCAGAGAGCCACCTGGGCTTGGCCTATAAGCATACTAGGGCTGATTTTTTCCAAAGGGCATAACTTTCATTCAATAGGTCAGATTTTTGCCTTCTTATGGTTGATGGAAAGCTCTCTCCATGTACTATGCAGTGTTGTTAGAATTTTTATTGATTTTACAATTTTTGACTAGTTTTTTCCAGTTGGAAGCCAGATGTGGCTTTTGAGCTTTGACTGGGCATAACAAGTGCATACGGAGTTGGATTTCAACTGAGTTTTTTCCCACAAGGGTTTCTCCACGTAAACACTGTGTTATGTGTTTATTCTTCTACTCCACTGTTACCTTGTGTTGTGAGATCTTGCATTTTTATGTTGCTTATTTTTGGTAATTGTAAATATCAAGAGTAATTGAGGGTAGGTGCCACCTTGGAGAAATCACCTATTTTTGGCATGTATGATACACATCATAAAGTTGTTGTAATTACGGTTCATCATGTGATGGGTTTAGCCACATTGGATATTTATTTAGATGCCACTTGTAATCATTGTATGTAACATTGGGTTAATTACTTTATCTGTAATTATTTGATTAATTGGGAAAACTTAGTACCAATAATCAAATGTGGGGTCAATGGTTTTGTAGACACATGGTTTTGGAGAAAATGGTATTACAATACCACATGTTGTATTTGTGTGAGATTATATCTATAAAAGCAATCACAAGGGTAGTTGTAGAGGTTGGTTGAGTTAGCCATTTGGCTTGTTGGCTGGGTTGTAGCTTCTCTTGCAGGTTGGCTATGTGAGGTTTTGAAGCATGGCATGGGATGTATGGTTACATGCTTGTTCACATGGATTGCAGATAGAGAGAGATTGATGTTTCAAAGGTTATCTCTACATATGTATTTCATAATTCCTCATATACCCAATAATTCAAATAGGAAAACTACAATATAGGAAAACACTCTTAAAGTTTTTACTACTTTATGCAATTATCATGGACAGTAATTGCATATGACGCTAAAAACAAGGTAAGAAGGTGTAAGAGATTCTATGACAACTGTAAGTTGTCATAAGAATCTATGACATTTATGACAGCATATGACATGTCATAAGATGTTGTAAGTGGCTATTTTTGGCCCCTAGGCATTCAAGCTTGCATGGGCATCTTTTGCCAAGTGTAGGATGCATGTATGACAACTTTTATGACCCCGTAAGAGTCTATTTTTGTCCATGGACACCCAAAATTGTATTGTTGACTCTTGACAAGTGTTATGAACTTGTAAGAAGTCATTGAATGTTGCATTAGCAAAGAGTCCAAGGTGGACACCCATCTTGAGGTTGTGTAAATTCTATAAATCCATGGCATAGTAGATGAGATGCATAACAATTTACAGGTACCTAGGTTCTACCAGAGTGAAGGTTGGAGGATAGAGGAAGTGAATGCATTTGTAATCTCTTTTTGTGAAGATAATAGAACTTGGCCTCTTTTCTTGGTGGAGTTTTTTTGTAAAGAACAAAGCACATTATTCCATTTAGCCTTGTAAATCCTATTATTGTATTATTGCATATTTATTATGTAAAATAAATATTTAATTGTGGTGCATCATGTGATATGTTTAGCCACTTTGGATATTTATTTGGATGCCACTTGTAATCGTTGTATGTAAGATTGGGTTAATTACTTTACAAGGTTAGAAATGAAAGCACAATATGCATAATGTCAAGTGGGAGAATGTTGGGGTAATGTATTATTCCAATTACTTTATTTGTAATTATTTGATTATTTGGGAAAACTTAGTACCAATAATCAAATGTGGGGTCAATGGTTTTGTAAACACATGGTTTTGGGGATAATGGTATTACAATACCACATGTATTTTTGTGAGCTTATGTCTATAAAAGTAAACACAAGGGTAGTTGTAGAGGTTGGTTGAGTTAGCCATTTGGCTTGTTGGTTGGGTTGTAGCTTCTCTTGCAGGTTGGTTGTGTGAGGGTTTGAAGCATGACATGGGATGTATGGTTACATGCTTGTTCACATGGATTGTAGGTAGAGAGAGCTAGATGTTTCAGAGGTTATCTCTGCATATGTATTTGTTGATTATTGTTGAATAATACATGAGAGATGCATGCTTTTGGAGGCTGAGTTTTTCCCTCTATGAGGGTTTTCCCAAGGTATATCTTGTGTCAACATTGATGGTATGATTGTCTATTTCTTTTACATGTGGATTTCTAGTTTATTACACTTTGAAACTCTTATTAGGTTATGAGGAATTAGTCTATATGGCTACATAGAGGGCCATCTACAGTTGTCTATATAGTATGCAGCGTCTCTCTATGGTTGTAAATAGTGAAGGTTAATTTAAAGCCTTAGTGGAAAACCAATTGGGATTAAAGATAAAAAAATTGTCCATTAACCTTGTAAATCCACTTACATCATCTTAGGATGCATCATATGCTATTATAAATGTCATAGATTCTTATGACAACTTAGCTAGAAATTTGATTTTTGTTTCAAAGTTGAATGATTTGGGAATGCATGTGACTTTTGTCAAGCATGGCTGCATTTTGGTGAGAGGGAACTTAGTGGTAGCGAAGGGGAAGATAAAAATAGCCACTTACAACATCTTATGACGTGTTATATGCTATCATAAATGTCATAGATTCTTATGATAACTTAAAGCCTTAGTTGAAAACCAATCAGGATTGAAGATACAAATATTGTCCATTAACCTTGTAAATCCACTTACAGCATCTTATGACACATCATATGCTGTCATAAATTTCATTGATTGGTGAGAGAGAACTTGGTGGTAGCAAAGGGGAAGATAAAAATAGCCATTTACAACATCTTATGATGCGTCATATGCTGTCATAAATGTCATAGATTCTTATGACAGCTTATAGTTGTCATAGAATCTCTTACACCTTCTTATAACATCTATGACGTACATCATAACACTAAAAATAGGTGATTCTTCCACATAGGCATCCCACTTTGACCAATTACCATTTACCATAGTAAATGACATCTCGTAACTACCACCAGTAACTCCAGAACTTACCGGTGCAGTAACTCCATAATTACCGTGGATAGTAAATAATTTTTACCATTACTGGTGAAACTAGTACATCCCTTGGGGGTAATTACAAAAATAAATGGAATAATACAATAATGAGATTTAGAAGGTTAATGGCACCTTATCCCAATAATAATGGGATTTACAAGGTAAAAGGGGACATGTAAAAGAGTGTAGAAACCCAAAGAAATAGTGGGAGAGTACTTCAGATAAGTCCTCAAATGCAGGTGAAGATGTTTTACTTTCTGCATGTAATGTTGTTTCTAATGATCACTGGTTGGTTGACTCAGGATGCTCATTTCATATGACCCTGCATAAGGAGTGATTCTCCACATATGAAGAATATGATGGAGCTAATATCTACCTTGGAGATAAATCTACATATTTGATAGTTGGGAAATGAAAGGTACTATTGTGTTTTAGTGATGGGAGAATTAAAACCCTCCCTCATGTTTATCATGTTCCTGGATTAACTAGAAATTTGACTTATGTTTCAAAGCTAAATGATTTGGGAATGCATGTGACTTTTGACAAGCATGGCTACAGAATGGTGAGAGGGAACTTGGTGGTAGAGAAGGGGAAGAGAATGAGAAATCTGTTCAAGCTTGAAGCCACTACAATTTGTAATGCCTCCTATGTATCTAAGTCTAGTACTGAAAATACGTGTATGTTGTGGCACCGTAGATTGGGTCACACAAGTAATAATGTTTTGAAAACTATTAAGAATAAAGATTTGTTGGATGGTTTCTCTTATTCTGATGAGTTCTTTGATTTCTATGAGCATTGTGTGTTTGGTAAACAAAACAAAAAATCATTTCCTTTAGGAAGTAATAGAGAAAAATAGAAGTTAGAAATTATTCATACAGATGTGTTTGGACCTGTGGATAATGATTCTATCAGAAAATCTCGTTATTTTATTACCTTCATTGATGATGTGTCCAAATTTACTAAGTTTTCACTAAGTTTAAGGAATTTAAAGCCTTAGTTTAAAACCAATCAGGATTGAAGATAAAAACATTAAGATCTGACAATGAAGGGGAATATTGCTCTAAGGAATTTGATGAGTTTTGCAAGCATGCAGGTATTATCAGACAAAAGACAACTCCATATACACCACAACAGAATGGTGTTGCAAAAAGGATGAACCAAACAATCATGGAGAGAGCTAGAAGTATGTTGAATGATGCATAGCTGGATAAATGCTTTTGGGTAGAAGCTATATGTACTACTTGCTACTTGATAAATAAATCTCCTTGTATGGCTCTTGTTTCGATACCTTATGAAGTGTGGACAGGTAAGAAACCTTTTGTTTCACATTTAAGGGTTTTTGGCTCTAAGGCTTTTGTTCATGTGCCTAAGGAAAATAGATCTAAGTTGGATTCAAAAGTTGAAAAGTGTACATTCATTGGATATGGTGATAATGTCAAAGGTTATAAGATTTGGAATCCACTAACCCATAAGATTATCTACTCTAGAGATGTTATTTTCAGGGAACTTAGAGCTATTTCTAAACCTGATCAACCAAAAGAAAAAGATGAAAAGGTAAAGAGAGTGCACTTTGAGTTAGAGCAGCAAGGTGCATCTCAAGAAGAACAAAATGATGGATTGGGGGGTGAAGAAGAAGAAGAAGATTCAAGTAGTTCTGATGAAGATGAATCTATTGTTACAGAAGAAGTTGGTATATATGATCATGTAGAAGAACAAGTTGAGACTCTTACTCCACCCTTAAGGAGATCTACAAGACAATGGAATCTAGTTGATAGGTATAGCCCACCAGATTTCTATTGTGCATTTGTTTTATTGAGTACTAATGATGAGCCTAGATCCTACAGGGAAGTTATTCTTTCAAATCTTGGTAGTTAGCCATGCAGGAGGAGATGATGGCTTTAGACTCTTGTAATACCTGGGATCTTGTTCGTTTGCCCAAAGGAAGAAAGGCCATAGGTTGTAAGTGGGTCTTCAAGAAGAAGTTTGGAGCATATGGGTCATTGGAGAAGTATAAGGCTAGACTAGTAGCCAAGGGCTACTCCCAGAGAGAGGGAATTGATTTTGGTGAGATATTCTCTCCTATTGCTAAATTGAATTCTATTAGATTTCTTTTATCCATTGCTATAGATTATGATTGGGAGATTGAGCAAATGGATGTTAATACCACGTTCTTGCATGGAGATCTTGAGGAAGAAATTTATATGCAACAACCTATAGGTTTTGAGGTAAAAGGGAAAGAAAAGTGGATTTTCAGGTTAAAGAGGTCACTTTATGGTCTGAAACAGTCCCCCAGAACGTGGTATCAAAATTTTGACTCATTTGTGTTGAAATTGAGTTTTGTTAGAAGTGAGGAGGATCATTGTGTTTACATTCATTGTATTGATGATTTTATACTGGTTATTGCTTTGTATGTTGATGACGTGTTATTTTTTAGAAACAATAAGGGTATGATCAGTGAGCTTAAAGCCCAACTTTTAGGTGTATTTGATATGAATGATATTGGTGCTGCAAGGTATATTTTGGGAATGGAGATCAGAAGGGACAGAGGTAACACAAATCTTTGGTTGTCACAAAGTATGTGAATACTATTATGCAGAGGTTTAGTATGCAGGACTGTAACCCATTTAGATTTCCTTTACCCATTGGTCTAAGATTTCATTAGATATGTGTCCAAAGATTTAGGATGATCTTGAGGATATGTCTAATGTGCCATATGCTAGTTTTGTAGGGAGTTTGATGTATGCAATTATTTGCACTAGGCCAGATATTGCCCAAGCAGGGGGAGTTTTGAGCAGATTTATGTCTAACCCTGGTAGAAAACATTGGAATTATGCGAAGAGGGTGCTTAAATATTTTGCAGGTACTCCTGATTATTGTTTGGTTTATTCTGGTACTGATAGTGCTAAAAAATATTTGGACATACAGGGATTTGTTGATTCAGATTGGGCAGGTGACTTGGATAGTCAAAGGTCCACTAGTGGCTATGTGTTTACTCTGCTGGGAGGAGTAGTGAGTTGGATGAGTAAGAGGCAACCCATAGTTGCTTTGTCCACCACAAAAGCAGAGTATATGGCTACTACCCATGTCTCTAAGGAGGTAGTTTGATTGAGGATACTGTGTATAGGTATTGGATTTGATTGCAGGATCATTTAGATTGGTTGTGATAACTAGAGTGCTATCTGTTTGGCGAAGAACCCCATGTATCATGCTAGACTAAGCATGTTGATGTTCAGTATCATTTTGTTTAAGAGTTGGTTGCAAATGGACAGATTGAGCTGAAGAAGATAGACACTCAGGAGTATGTTGCAGATTCATTGACCAAGCCTATGAGCACAGAGAAGTTTGTGTGGTGTAGAGAGGCCATGGGCCTTGTTTTTAGTGTGTTATTATTTACAATTATTTTTCCTATGGGTTGATTTACAATGTATAATTTCAAGTGGGAGAATGTTGGGATAAGGTGCCATTAACCTTGCAAATCCCATTATTGTATTATTCCATTTATTATTTGTAATTACCCATAATGGATGTACTAGTTTCACCGACAATGGTAAAAATTATTTACTGTCCACAGTAATTATAGAGTTATTGCACCGGTAAGTTCCAGAGTTACCGATGGTAGTTACTAGATGTGATTTACTATGGTAAATGGTGATTGGTCAAAGTCGGGTGCCCATGTGGAGGAATCACCTATTTTTAGTGTTATGACACACGTCATATATGCTATAAGGTGTAAGAGATTCTATGACAACTGTAAGTTGTCATTAGAATCTATGACATTTATGATAGCATATGATGCATCTTAAGATGTTTTAAGTGGCTATTTTTGGTCCCTAGGCATTCAAGCTTGCATGGGCATTTTTTTCCAGGATGCATGTATGAGAGCTTTTATGACCCCGTAAGAGCTTATTTTTGTCCATGAACCCCCAAGGTTGTATTGTTGACTCTTGAAGAGTGTTATGAGCTTGTAAGAAGTCATTGAATGCTGCATGGGTGAAGATTCCAAGGTGGACACCCATCTTGAGGTTGTGTAAATTCTATATAAACCATGGCATAGTAGATGAGATGCATAACAATTTATAGGTACCCAGGTTCTACCGGAGTGAAGGTTGAACGACAGAGGAAGTGAATGTATTTGTAATCTCCTTTTATGAAGATAATACAACTTGGCCTCTTTTCTTGGTGGAGCTTTTTAGATGCAAGGGTTTTCTCCATGTTAAACTATCATGCCCACATTTCCCATGCAGTCACGACATTGAACACACGTCATGTCCAGATCTGTCATGTGGTCATGACACAAAATATAAAAAAATTTCCCATGGCTCTCAAGCCATTCAAATATACACATTTTCTCATTTTGCCCTCAAGGCTAAAATACCACAAAAATAAGGATGTGACCTCAAGGAGGTTCACTCCTCCCCCATCCCACACATGTTGAGCATTTTCTCCAAATGGAGAGGCTCTTACAACACCCATAAAAATCCCCACAACAACACAATAAGAAAATTCACACACACAAGAATCACACATGAAATGTAAATAACATAAGGAAAGGCCAAAGCCTTGAATCCTACCTTTAATAGTCCAAAAGGAAGATAGTTGAGAAGAGCCCTTCCAACTCCACCTCCAATTCCTCCTCCAAATGAGCCTCCCAAAAATCCTCTAACTCTCTCTCCAAATTCAAATAAAAATGAAAAATCCAAATAGTTCAACAACCCTCTCCCTCTCTTCAAGAGGGATTAAAATAGGCTCTTCTCATGAGCCTTGAGGAATGGGAAGGTGACACATGTCACCTCCTCACTCCTACACAACCACTTGCAAGCTTCATGGAATGGGGTGGTGACACTTGTCACCCACCCATTCCACCAAGTCTTGCCCCTATCCACTTGTGCTCTCTCACACATGTGGGAGAGAAAAGTGGAGCCAAAGAAAGAGTGGGTACTACAAGTGCCCCAATCATCTCCTCCTATGAAAGCCCAAAAAATCTCAAGGTACCCTCACCAATTGTGGGAGAGCCTTGGAGTTGAATCCTCCACAATTTAGGGGTCTTGAAGACTCCCCCAAGCTTTGGAAAGAGGAGTGGATGAGGTTGAGTGTTTGACCCAACCTTCCACTCCTTCCCAAACTTTCATTTTCGTCACTTTACTTCAGGGTGAAGTTTAAGTGACCAAATGGGAGTTTACCTAAGGTTATACAAGCTCAAATGGTCCCTAGATGCTAGGGGTACAACCCAGGGTCATTTTTAATCTATTTTGAGCACCATAGAGTGAGAAAAATCACATAAAAAGGGGTCTAAAAAATGTAAACTTAAAAATAAAATTCAAATGAACATTACACCTTTACAACACTAATTAAAATCAATATAAAAGGAGTAGACTTAACCCAAACAACATCACACAATAACATTACAAAATTTCATCACGCATAACATAGTTGATCTTGGTTCCTCTTGGAACTTGATTGGATTTACACGGGAATTCAAAACGTGCGTGGGATGATCTCTAATTGTCTGTGGCATGGTTAGAACACCTACACACTTAAACAAGAGATTAATCCAACATGTATATCATAGCTGAAGCAAGGTAAAACATACACTCACATCATCGCATGATCATATAAAACATCATAAAATCACATCATAATTAAATTCATAATTTGCATTTCAATAATCCATCTCAAGATAACATCGCATAATACATCCATCAGATAATCACATAACTAGTATCTCAATAACATCATAATGCAAATCATATGTCAAATCATCATCAGTAATCGAAATCAATATCTAGTCTCTCCCAAACATGCTAACATAATAAATCAAAGTAACAACATATAGTCTAATAGTCCTACATATCAGGATCAACATTCCCCAAAAGTCTAAAATGTGTCTCCAACAGTAATATAAAGGGATCAAAGTAAGGGAGTGAAAAGGTAGGCCTTACAACCTCCCCCCCTAAGACTAATCTTCCTCCTGGAAGTTGTCAAAGAGGTGAGGATAGAGGGCCCTCAATCTAGCTACATCCTCCCATGTTGCCGTGACCTCATTGTACATGTCCCACTAGACCCTAACCTGGTCCAACTCTCGACCTCGAAGGCCCATCTTCTGAAGAGCCAATATGTGAATTGGTTCCAAAGCCAACTGACCATCTACCTCTACCTATAGAGCACTCTAATCCAATACATGAGATAAATCAGATATGTAACGCCGCAAAACATATACATGAAAAACATCGTGGATGCGTGACAGGCTAAGTGGCAAGGCTAGACGGTAGGCTATGGGTCCTATCCGCTCCAAGATCTCAAAAGGTCCAACAAACCGTGGTGGGAGCTTAGAGCCCTTTCCATAACGGATTGGACTCTTGTGCAGTCGCACTCTCAGGAATACTCTGTCCAACCAAGAAGCTCTGATCTACCCTCTTAGTATCGGCATACTTCTTTTGTCAGTCCTATGCCTCCTAAAGTCTTTGTCTAATCAAGGTCACCTGCTGCTCCATACCCTGCACCAACTCTGGCCCTATTGCAACCCTGTCCTCAATACGGTCCCAACTCAAAGGTGTCCTGCAATGTCTGTCATACAAGGCCTGAAAAGGAGGCATACCCAATGAGCTGTGATGCCCATTATTGTAGGTAAACTCAACTAGATACAGATACTCCTCCCATCTACTCTAGTGATCCATAATGTACATATGGAGCATATCGTCAAGAACCTAATTCACCCTCTCTGTCTATCCATCTGTCTCAGGATGATATGCAGAACTGAAGTTAAGCTGTGTGCCCAATGCCTACTGTAATGCCCTCCAAAAGGATGATGTGAACATTGAATCCCTTTCAGAAATGATACGGTGAGGTACCCCATGTAATCTAACAATCTCATCAAAGAATATTCTTGCCATTGATGGTGCATTGTACGCCGTGCATACAGGTGAGAAATGCACCACCTTGGTTAACTTGTCAATCGTCACCATGATGGCATCATGGCGGTGAGATGACATAGGAAGACCAACAATGAAATCCATGGAAATGGTGTTCCATTTCCTCTCAGGTATCTCGTGAGGGTATAAAAGACCCCTTGGATGCTGATGCTCATCCTTGAGCCTCTGGCACTCAAGGCATCGAGCAACATACTCTATAATATTTCATCTCATACTTGCCCAATGGTAGAACTATCACAAGTCAGCATGCATCTTCTTCACCCCTGGGTGTGCTGCATAAGGTACTCTGTGAGCCTCTGAAAGAACTACTGCACGTAGGTCACCTGCATGGGGTACATAGATGCGCTGTCGATGTCTAAGTAACCCATCTACCTCAAGGGAATATCTTACAAACTTGCCCACAAGAGCCCTCTGTGAATGGATCTCCTGCTGCACCTTAAGAAACCACTCATCCTCAGGCAGATGCTGAATGATACACTCTCTCAAGTCCACACTCAAGGTCAAGGTCAGGATCTCATGGCACCTCCAACTCAATGTGTCAGCAATCATGATCTCCTTCCCTTTGATTAGTGGACATCAAAGTCGTACTCGCAAAGAAACTCCATCCAATGCCACTAGAGGGCGTTCAGATTCAGCTGTGTGAATATATACTGTAAATTGTGGTGATCCGAATGAAGCTCAAAGCGATGACCCAATAGAAAGTGTCTCCAAAGAACAAGAGCATGAACCATTGCTGCAAGCTTTAAATCATGAGTGGGGTAGTTCAGCTCATGTGTCTTGAGCTTTCGCAACTCATACGCAATCGCTCTACCACTCTGCATAAGCACAGCTCCCAAGTCCTCAAGTAATGCATCTGTACAAACCACAAAATCCTCTATAGGATCAGGAACCACTAAGATGGGAGCACTGATAAGATACTCCTTGAGGACCCCAAAGGCCCTCTCGCACTGCTCAGTCCAAGTAAAACTCTTCCCTTTTCGCTGAAGGGAAGTGATGGGGTGCACTATCCTGGAAAAGCCCTCTACGAATATGCGGTAGTAACTAGCTAATCCCATGAAACTCTTGACCTCTGTTACACTGGTGGGTGCTAGTCAATCTCTGATAGCCCTGATCTTCGATGGATCTACAGAGATACCATCACCAGATAGGATGTGTCCCAAATACTGCACCTCGGTCTTGAAAAAGGCACACTTTTCCAAGTTGCCGTAAAGCTGCTACTCTCTCAAACACTACAACACTAGATGTAAGTGATCCTCATGCTCCTCCTCGGTCCATGAGTAGATCAAAATATCATCAAGGAAAATGATCACAAACCGATCCAAGTAAGTGCGAAACACCCCGTTCATGAGACTCATGAACACTGCAGGGGTGTTCATCAAGTCAAAGGGTACCACAGTGAACTCATAGTGGCCATAACAAGTCTAGAAAGTAGTCTTATGGATATCCATATCTGTGATGAGCAACTGGTGGTAGCCGGACTTTAGGTCTATCTTAGAGAACACTCTGGCTCCCTGCATCTGATAAAAAAGGTCATCAATCCCAGGAAGAGGATAATGGTTCTTCATCATCACCTTATTAAGTTGCCTATAGTCCATGCACAAATGAAGAGACCCATCCTTCTTCTTCACCAAGATAACCGGTGCACCCCATGGTGAAACACTAGGTCAGATGTGCCCCTTCTCAAGAAACTCCTCTAACTGCAACTTGAGCTCCGTGAGCTCATGTGTGGTCATCCTGTAGGGTGCACGAGACATTGGCTCGGTACCCGGTACTAGATCAATGTGGAAATCTACCTCTCTACATGGAGGCATACCTAGTAACTCTGGTGGAAAGACATTGGTAAACTCCCTCAAGATAGGATGGTCATCTAAAGACACCTCTGTCTCATCCTCTGATCTGTCATTAGCAGTGATAGCAAACAACTGACATCCCTTCTGTATGCAATGCTTAAGCTGCTATGCGGAAATCATATGAAATGTCATGGGCTTCTGAATGCCCACTACCTCAACTAACATGCCATGATCATCTAACTAGCTAATCACCTTTCAGTGACAATCTAGCTTGGCTCTATGAGCTGCAAACCAATCCATGCCTAAAACTACACCATAGGATCCTAAAGGCATAACCCTAAGGTCGCATAATGTAGTGAAGGCCCCCAAAGAGATCTCACAATCCCAAATGAAAGCATCTATTGACATCTTGGCCCTAGTGGCCAACTCAACCTCCCACCTAACGTCCTGCCTAGAGGCCACCAACCTGCAATGCTCCACTAATGAAGTAGATATAAATGAATCAGTAGCGCTAGAGTCAAATAAAATAGAAATGGGGACATCCCCAATCATACATGTTGTCTTGATCACTGAGGCCTGGAAGTTGACCTGGCGGTTATCAACTGCTGCAAACACATGGTGGGATCTACCCACATCACCAACTGTCTACTCTGAACCTCTTGCACGAGGCTGTCCCCCTGCTGTGATCTCGCAGGTCCCGCAAGTGGTCCCTATTGTCTCTGATCCCTATGCGCGCCCTGTTGCTGCCAACCTCGATTCTGTCCTCCCTGTACCCTCTATTGGGGTCTAGACCTCTACTGATACTACTGCTACTACTGTTATGGAGGCCTAGGAGGTAAAGATGGAGAACTAAATCCTCCTCTCTGTGGTGGTGGTGGTCTATGGAAATTCTGCTGCTGCTGCTGTCTACGATCCTAAAACTGAGGGCGTGAACTTTGACCTCGTCCCTGGATCTCCTCTACAATATATGCCTTCTCGGCAGCCTCACTCAAGGTCTGGGGGTTTGCCATGCGCACAGGCCCCAATTTCCCCTAATTCAAACCTCTATTAAACTTGTGAACCAGAAGCTTTTCATCATGGAGATACTCCGCATAACATGACAGCTCTGTGAACTTACCCTCATATTGTGCAACCATAAGTCCTCGCTACTGTAAATCATGGAACTCGTCGATATGATGTTTCCTGTAGTGGTCTGACAGATATCACGCATTAAAGCGCTCAATGAATGTGTCCCATGAAAGTGTATCCAAAGATAAGTGCCGCTTGCACTCCTTAGTGCGCCACCAAGTCACTGTTGCGTCTCTCAACAGGTGAACCACCACGCATGCCTTCTTGTTGCCCTCGTAAGGACACAACGCAAATCACTTGTCTAAACTAATAACCCAATCCTTCACCTCAGCTCCCTCTGTGGTCCCAACAAAGGTAGGTGGATTCAGCCTCAGCAAATCTCTGATGGGGTCCCCATGGTCTCTGTGTCCTCAGATAGACTCATCCACACCATAACCATAAGGCCTGTGAAAAAATTGCTCTACTCTCACCATCTCCTCTTGCCGACCATGATGTGGAGGGCTCCTGCTAAGTGCTCTCTAAGCCAAACCAACCTCCACTATCGTATCAGGTATCTCAACATAAGGCTCTACAGGTGGTTCCCCTCGCAGCTCGATGAGGGGCTCTACACGTGGCTCCACACGTGACTCAACATGTGGCTCCTCACGTGGCTCCTCTCACAGATCAACGCAGGGCTCGACACGCAGCTCGATACATAGTTCAACTGTGGCCAGTGGTAACCTTTCTAGCACTGTCTGTAATGCCTGTAAGATTTGAGGTCTTATATTAGGTGCGGGTGGTGCCTGTGGTGCCTGCGGTGCCAGCGGTCCCTAACCCTCAGCTGATGAGTCACTGTGCACCTCTGTGAATGCAGTGTGGTGTGAACACGCTTGTTTCGTTCTAGGTGGCCTCCTACAAGAACAAGGTAGTCATGAATCAAATGAATTTATGGAATAAGTAATGTGCCCAAACAAGCCCAGTGTTTAAACTTGGGCTCTGATACCAAATGTCATGCCCACATTTCCCATGCGGTCATGACATGCAACACACGTGTCATGTCCACATTTGTCATGTGGTTATGACAAGAAATATAAAAAATTTTCCCAAGGCTCTCAAGCCATTCAAATATACACATTTTCTCATCTTGCCCTCAAGGCTAAAATACCACAAAAACAAGGATGTGACCTCGAGGAGGTTCACTCCTCCCCCACCCCACACATGTTGAGCATTTTCTCCAAATGGAGAGGCTCTTATAGCACCCATAAAAATTTCTACAACAACACAATAAGAAAATTCACACACACAAGCATCACACATGAAATGTAAATAACATAAGGAAAGGCCAAAGCCTTGAATCCTACCTTTAATAGTCCAAAAGGAAGATAGTTGAGAAGAGCCCTTCCAACTCCACCTCCAATTCCTCCTCCAAATGAGCCTTTCAAAATCTCCTCTAACTCTCTCCCCAAATTCAAATAAAAATGAAAATTTCAAATAATTCAAGAACCCTCTCCCTCTCTTCAAGAGGGATTAAAATAGGCTCTTCTCATGAGCCTTGAGGAATGGGGAGGTGACACATGTCACCTCCTCACTCCTACACACAACAAATTGCAAGCTTCATGGAATGGGGTGGTGACACTTATCACCCACCCATTCCACCAAGTCTTGCCCCCATCCACTTGTGCTCTCTCACACATGTGGGAGAGAAAAGTGGAACCAAATAAGGAGTGGGTATTACAAGTGTCCCAATCATCTCCTCCTATGAAAGCCCACAAAACCCCAAGGTACCCTCACCAATTGTGGGAGAGCCTTGGAGTTGAATCTTCCACAAATTAGGTGTCTTGAAGACTCCCCCAAGCTTTGGAAAGAGGAGTGGATGAGGTTGAGTGTTTGACCCAACCTTCCACTCCTTCCCAAACTTCCATTTTCGTCACTTTACTTTAGGGTGAAGTTTAAGTGACCAAATGGGAGTTTACCTAAGGTTATACAAGCTCAAATGGTCCCTCGACCTTAGGGGTACAACCCAGGGTCACTTTTAACCTATTTTGAGCACCATAGAGTGAGAAAAATCATATAAAAAGGGGTCTAAAAAATATAAACTCAAAAATAAAATTCAAATGAACATTACACCTTTACAACACCAATTAAAATCAATATAAAAGGGGTAGACCTAACCCAAACAACATCACACAATAACATTACAAAATTTCATCAAACATAACATAGTTGATCTTGGTTCCTCTTGAATTTTCATCGGCTTTACATGGGAATTCACAAAGTGTGTGGGATGATCTCTGATTATCCATGGCTTGGTTAGAACACCTGTGCACTTAAACAAGAGATTAATCCAACATGTATATCATAGCTGAAGCAAAGTAAAACATACACTCACATCATCGCATGATCATATAAAACATCATAAAATCACATCATAATTAAATTCATAATTTGCATTTTAATAATCCATCTCAAGATAACATCGCATAATCACATAACTAGTATCTCAATAACATCATAATGCAAATCATATGTCAAATCATCATCAGTAATCGAAATCAACATCTAGTCTCCTGAGAATCATGCTAACATAATAAATCAAAGTAACAACATATAGTCTAATAGTCTTGCATATCGAGATCAACATTCCCCAAAAGTCTAAAATGTATCTCCAACAGTAATATAAAGTGATCAAAGTAAGGAAGTGAAAAGGTAGGCATCACATAAGCACTGTGTTGTGTGCTTCATTCTTCTTCTGGTATATTTCTATATTGTGGGTTTATATTCTGTGTTGCAATCTCCATCTTTAATACTCTGTTAAAGATCATTAAATATGCATTTGAATCAGATTTACGTTGAGTAGTTGTGCTTTAATTTCTAACATTTGGTATCAGATCCTGGCTAGCTTTGACTCTTGGGTTGTAGTGTGGAAGCTATAGCTACAGTGGGAGATTGGGTTGCGTTTGTTGAGAATAAAGAATACTGAGAGGGGGGGTGAATCAATATTCCACAAAACCACTTCTTAAGAAATTTATTTATCCAATTTCCAAAGTTACTAATATGAAGGCAGAATAAACATGAAAATAACAGCCATAAAGACATAACACATGAACACCAGGATTTTTACGTGGAAAACCCAAAGAGGGAAAAACCACGGTGAGTGTTAGCTCACATTAATATATTAATATCACACAATACCGAATTACAAGATGGCTCACTGCCCAGAGAAATGCTCACTGTATGAAAGACTCACTACCAAAATAGACCCACTACCTAAAGAAAGAAGAAAGAAGAATGGCTCACTGCTAAGTTTAGCTGCTCAGATTGCATCTACACATGCATGGTTAAAGCTCTAATGAAGCATAGAAAAACTGATTCAACACTCTTCATCTCTGTCTTCCCTATTTCACTGCTTTGCTATTACTTGGGGATACGATCTTTCTTCTTCTACTAGTTGTTGACTTATCTTCACATGCTTTTCACACACAGTATCTCTTTGCACAATATACATACCACCAAAATGAAATTCATTGGATATATATCCGCAACAAGATTTATCTCTTAATGAGGTCAGCAAGCTAAACCTAAAACGTGTAAAAAAAGAGTTGTACTCTATTGGCTTAATCTTGTGTTTAATCTACATTGAGGACTCAAAAAAACATGTACATGTCCTCACATAGGTTGGCCCCCAATCATATAACCACTTAGATTAATTATCCAGATGCTATAACTTCTCTGCATAAGGATCTATCATGACTATCGGCTTGTTCCTTAAGAACATACTTGATCAACTCATCTGTCATATCATAACTCATATTGTGGATCATAGGAGACTTAATAAATCATATCCAACAATCATTACTGACCTCTTAACATGCCTTTAGATTTGCAGAACTAGATAAACTTGTATGTCAAAATGCAGATCTTGGAACTGTTGCACTGTCACAGAGAAGTATTGTCGAACTGGAAGCCGATATTGGAAAGCTTGTAGAATGTGGAATGTTGAACTTCAAGGGCTATAATCCTAGATTTAGGTAGTCATGACATGTCTCTTAGTTTCCTTAGAACCATAGAACAAAATATGCACTTGTGGAGGAATGCGGACCCTTTTACTTTGCACTATACACATTCCCTGTCTTACCTCTGTTCATCCAGACTTAGATATTTTCTCCAAATGACTTCTGGAGGAATTCATGACTTGAACATTGGAGTATATCATCATAAAATAGCTATGAGTTATCATACCTGAAATGCATTTACAAGTTTTCATCTGCGGAGGCATACTAATTCACTTTCTGTCCCTTACTCTGAACACTTTCTATACTTAGTCATTTTGGACTTCCAGACTTGAAAACTTTTGTGCTTTGTTTCCAATCCAAGTTGGTCTTCTAGAATGATGTCTTGTTGTCATGTTGATGTACCCTCTTTTTCTTTTTTCCATCAATGACAACACTCAATTATTCAACATAGCAGTGTCTCTTGCCAACAATCTCCTACTTTAGCATTGATGGCAACACTTAGTGAAAAATACTTGACTGCCTTGACTTCTCCCCCTTTCTATATACACTCTATATTTCTTCTCCCCCTGATATGTTTGCCCATTTTTCACTGACCTTCTTCTCCCCCTTTGACATCAATGGAAAAGGTGTAGGTTCTGGAGTTAAAAATTGTCAAAACTGCAAAATTTGCTATACTCTGTCACATATGTACACATACAATCTTCAACTTTATTTTACATGTGCTGGAGGATGTCAAATGTGAAAATTTTCTTAATTTGGGCTAGATCACCATCCCAAATTTTCTTGGCATTGTCCAAAATTTTAATATGACCACTGAGTAGAAAAACTACAGTCTCTACCTTGTGAAGATCAGAGGGTGTGTCAGATTGTAAAGCTACTTGTGCTTCAGTTGCTAGATTAAACATAGAATCTAACTTAGGACTGATTATTCTTCCTAGCTGACACATTTTGTTTTTGATTTTATCCCTCTCACTTATTAGATTGTTCAAGTCATCATGAAGATTGATGACTTGAATTTCCTTGCTGCTCACTGATTCTATCACTGGATCAACTGACTTAGAAATATTTATTAGTTTCAGCTCTAAATCCTTGATCTTCACTTCTATTTCCTTAGTGGCTTCCAACCAGGATAAGAAAAATTTGTATATGTCACTAGCTTCCTTAATGACACTCTGAATGATTTTTATTCTATTATCTAGCTGGTCTTTGTCATCAACTATCATTTTCTTCAACTCATTCAATCTTTTCTCATTAAACTCTTGCCTAGCTTTTATGTATGCAGATTTCTCAAGGGATTCAAAATGTTTACTTACAGAGTTTATAAGTCCTTTGAGTTGATTTTCTGATGACAAAGAAGTGTCCTTTTGGTATGTTGGCATCAGTTTCTCCAAAATGCAAGATGCCTCACCAATGAGCTCACTATCTTCTATGTGAGACTTTAACATTTCCTCTCTTGCCTTTGCCTGTACAATTGAAGCCAATCTGATTTTTTGTACATGGGACATTACATCCAAGTTTATTTGACCATGTAAGAACTTAGGCTCACTCAAAGCTTGTTTTTCTTTCTCTAGAAGTTCCTTATTTGATTATGCAATGTCTCTTGGTGTAGCAGAGACTTCTTCTTTTAGGATCTTCTCCAGTTCATCTAGATCCATGTCCTTATTAGAGTCCTCCTTTTGTTCCGGTGAAGGATTTTCCTTAGCATTTTCCTCCTCAGTTTGTCATCTGTTTTATGTCTTGGAGAGGATCTTGTTTCAACAACAAATACTTCTTTCTCCTCAGTCACTTTGACATGTTCATCTATTTTCTGCTCAAGATTTTCTTCAGAGCAAATGTTTCATTTCCAACATCTATTTCTTGATTGTCATAGATGGTAGGGATATTATATTTCTTTAGTATCTCAAAAATGATCTCCTTAGTCTCCTTGACCACTTTATCAATTTCTCCTAACATCAGTGCATTCATTATTTTGTTTGATTTGAACTCATTGTTAAGTACTTTGGAGATCTTGGCCTTTTCTTCGGGAATGATCTCCAGACATAGTTTATGTTCTCTGAGTTCAATTTCCTTGGCCATAGTAGCTTCCTTTCTGGCGAACAATATACTACCCAAGGTATATGGGAGATCAGTAATGATCTCAATGAGGGCTCTATTGTATATGTTCAGATACTCTCTAGTAGCTTCTTCTAAGATCCTCTTGTCTGCATCATTGTAATCATCATAGAATTGGGCCATTGGTTTCAGATTGCCATCTATTGTAACTACCTTTAGAGCATCTTCTAGTTTTATTGTGGCTTTTTTAGTTTGTGGCTCATCTTTCTTTTGCCTTTTCCTAGGTTTAGCCTTACCGGAGGGTTTCTTTTTGCTAGTTTCAGATGCTTTTGTAGCCTCAGTTTTCATCTTTTTCACTTCTTCATCAGACTCTATTTCTTCTTCATCAGTTCTTCCTATATTGACATACATCCTTCTACCTTTCATTTTCTGTCTCTTTGTGCCTTTGTCAGTGGATTTCTTGGATAGTTGCTCCACACTTGCAGATGGTGTGGGACCAGAGAAAGTAGCAGAGCTTCTTGTAGACCTCTGTGTTTCTTCAGACTTTTCTTGTTTCCTTTTAGGCTCCTTCGAAGTTTTAACAGGTTCAATTCCTTTCTTTTCTCTTGCTTCCCTTTCTGCTTGTGATTTTTATCTTGCTTCTTTGATTTTTTCTTTAGTGAAACCATGTTTCAATGTAGCTTCTTCTACCTTCTTCCTCACCTTTTTGGAGATTTTAGGTTTTCTAAGTTCAACATGGAGTTTCACATAAAGCTCTTCATAGGTTCCAAACCTTTCTCTCTATTGTCCTTGGGTTTTCTCATCATGTGTTGAGCATAGTTATCTAATATTTGTCCATGCACTTCATAACCCATTGGCATTACCCAAACTATCCTAGGCTCAGTAGCCTCCATCAAGCATTGATCTTTTGTAACCATAAAACATATAGTATCCTTATACTTCTCAACAATTTTCTCAAGGATTCTTTCTCTTGAATGCATCATGCTTTGAAAATTCTTGAAGTACCCCCATAGGGCTACTTTTTTTTCATCATAGATTCCAATGCTACTTAAATGATTTCTAATTTGGACAACTACTGGTTTGCTACTTAAGCAAAGAAAATTCTTCATGTTTGGCAACTCATTCATAAAATAGAAGAATAGACAGATAATCAGTGTACCAAATTTTAAAAGATAGTTTTTGCTTTCCTTGATCTTCTTTAGATTCTCCAATAGTTGGATTCTCAGCAACTCACACAAATCATAATCAACATTCTCTTTGACCATTTGATATGCGGTGTATATCGCAGTATTGGAGATAGAGTTCTCCCAGTTTGAGAAATAGATCTTGTAGCATATGACCATAGAGGCAAATCTTACTGCATGGTCTCTGATGTCATTTATGGTTAATGCCCTCTTGTCAAATTAGGCTCTAGTAGCCTCTGTAACAGTTTGATTCTTCATGACTTTCAACAATGGCACACCTCTAGTGGAATTTAACCCTGTTACTACCCTAATCGCCTCCTTGGTGATTTTGAAGGGCTGCCCTAACCACATGAATTCATCATGAATCTGACTTAGGATATACCGGACCCATTCATCCTCTACGAATGCAGGAAACTCTACATACTAGATGAATTTCTTCTCTTATAAGAATTTGTATTCTTCCTTTAGGTCAAATTGATCATTACTTAAATAGTTTAGGTATAGATTTGAGAATTTGTTGCCACCGAGCTTATCTAGGGCAACATGGATATAAGACCTAATATCTTCCACATACAGAACTCTGTATGGTATTTTCAAAAAAGCACCGATTGGATCAACTTTGATTGCTTTGAAGGGATGGTTCTTAAATTTGGATCATGGTTGCTCAGTAATATCAATAACTTGTGGGGTTGCCATTGCAAATATTTAGTAAAGTTTCAACGGTAAATACCTTGTTATGCTGAATTAGGGTTTTCTTCGCCTGAATCGCTCTGAGTTCTTTGAATCTCTATTGATGCTTGAAATCTTTCTTCAATCTCTCTTGGATATCTGATATCTTGAATGCAAAGTGAGTTATAATGCAAATGAGTTTTCTTTTTATCCTCTGCACTTGACCTAATCGTCATAAATGCTCATTCTCAAAAGCTACTTGACTTTTCTCTGATAGATATAGTCGATCAAAATTGCTCTGCAGTGTACCGCACTGACTCATTTTCTTCCAAATTTTCTTTCATAAGATCTTCCATATTAGATTCCACCACACATCTTTGTGCCGGATTGCAACACTATCTATCTGGCTGGGGGATTTGGATTTTCAACACTGCTCCCCCTGAGCTAGAGCTCCCAATTTACTTCCTAAAGGAAGTATCTGCACCAAATGATGGTGTGGATTCATCCTTGACTTCAATCACATCTTTCTTGATCCAAATCTTGCCCATTTCTTTTTTGGTTTCAACCAGATCAATCTTTTCTTTTCCTTTATCATTCCTTTGCTCTGTTTTCCTGTTATCAGTATGGTAGTTTCTTTTTGCATTTTTGCTTCTGTAGACTCTTGCATTATGTCCATACTTGTTGCAATTGTAGCATACCACATTCCTTTGTCTTTGATTCCTTCTATTGATTGGATTTGATCTGCATTAATTAGCCATATGTCCAAATCTGTTGCATGCAAAACACTTTCCATTGAATGATTGACTATTCCTTGCATTGTAAGAACCATTCCTTACCAGATTTCTGCATTCACTTGATTTATGACCAATTTTCTTGCAATTGAAACATTGACTAGAGAATGATGGAACATTCTGATTTACTCTACTTCTGCATTGAGTGGCTTTATGACCAAACTTATTGCAATTAAAATAGTGGCCATTGAAAGATGGATACCTTTGAGCATTTGGTTGTCTGACTGGAGGTCTTCTAGGTCTTCTTCTTTGATTTTTGAATTGGCTTCCTCTGTTTTTCTTTAACTCAATGTTTGTTTGACCAGATTTTGAACTTTCTCCTTTCTCAAATCCCAAACCTTACTTACCATCATCACTCCTTTGACTAGAAATCATCTCATCAAGCTTTGCAGAACTTAGCTTTGACTTTTCTTCATAGCTCTTGGCTGCATCCAGATCAAATTTCAGGAGTAGCACTTCTTTGCCTAGTTTTTCACATTCCTCTGATTTATCCTTAACAACTTGATTTAGATGCCTTTCAATTTCTTCCTTCTTTTCAACTTCCAGTGTCAACCCATTTAGAAACTGGTGCAGGAGCTCCCAATTCTAGTCATTTTTTGCTATGTCATGTTGTATTGTTCTCTCTAAGGCTTTGAAAGCCATTTTCATGAGTTGTAATAAGGACTTGGTCCATTTGGTCGACTTGTCCAATCTAGACCTTGATATGGTCATTTTGAATGTAATTACACTAAGAAACATGTGGTTTCTTGTGAAGGAGGTAATGCCCAATGGTTAACTGCCTTGTACAACAGTTGTACGGTTGGAGGAGGAGGAGAAACATTCCTCAAGCCTTCTATAGGTAGAACAATGTAATTACATGCCAAGATTAATGAAAGATTGAAGTTTTTGGAGTGCAAAAACTGTGATTCCTATGTTTTCCTGGAAACAGTCATTTAGTACGGCACTGTACGGACTGCAAGGGATCTGAAAATTATGAAATGTATTAGATCTTTGAAGTACCTTTCATTTGAATGTAGTTAGGCCTCTTGAAACTTCTGTGCTGTTAGAACCAATTCGTTTTGTGCAACTTGGTTTGGAAACCCTCAAAACTAGGGTTTTGTGGCAAAATGTGTCATTTCTCCTCTGTCCTCTGAAAGGCATCAACTATTTTTAGTAGGATGGAGGGAGAGAGAGTAAATTGTATGTTTTTTTGGTTGTAAGGTCTGTACTCCTCACTCAAAGGCACTTGGCATGATTCTAACTAGTCTACATAGTGACTAGTTAGTATGCAAATGGTGGAAATCGATGTGTTTTCAAGAAACAGTCAAGAGACCGACCAAATGGATGATGCATTTGGTGTTTGTAGATGAAAACAGACCTCTGCAGGTGGTTGTCTAATCTTGAGCAAGTGGATTTGATGCACTTCCTTTGTAAAGACCCCAAATTAGGCCTATTCCCTAAAGAGAAGAGTTCTTTGTCATTGAACGCCTGAAGCATAGTACGGCCCTGCAACTTGGTGGATGATTGCATGTCCATAATGGGTATTTAAATGTGCAAAGAGTCTAGATTGTCCTTTAGAAGTTTCAGGAGTTATCCTTGGATTAGCCGATCTCAAGGGCTACAAGGAATATGTCTCTTTAGGCACTGTCATAGTGCAGTCTTACTGTAATTTGCTGTTCACTATCCTTGCAGGTACAGAATATAGTTGTTGGGTCAGAGGCCTTGTATTGGTCATGTCCTTGACAAGTTTGTGTTGATTGTAGTGTGGGATCCTATTGGTAGGGATGTTGGTAGTTTGGTTGTTGATCTAGAAGGTAAGTGTGTGTTGGTTGGGTTGAGTAGAGACTCCCCAAAAGAGAGTTGAGTAGTCTATGTGGGTGGACACCAAGGTGTGGTCCCAGACTAGGTCAATCTCTTGGATAGCCTTGTATAGGCTAGTGTTACATAAGGTTTTGAAAGTTCTTGAGAAGGAAACCTTGAAGTCTAAGTCTATTGTGTGGACAAAACCAAATCTACCAATACCTCTGCATCAGAAACTCATGTGCTTCATCTAATTGATCATCTAGCTCCTTGCTTTTCTCTTTGAACTTCCTGACTTGCTATTTTAGCTTTACGATGCATTCATCAGCTTCTTGAATATTATCTTTTAGATCCCTGATTTCTGCCTCAGTTTTTTCAAGATTAATGAGGGTTGCTTCTAGTTTCTTGTTGCTTTCACAGTTTCCAAATATTTTTACTACCATGATTACACTACCCCAGATCTTCCTCAAGCTGTTAGGCTTCTTCCAAGGAACCTTGCTTTGATACCAATTGTTGAGAATAAGGAATATTGAGAGGGGGTGTGGTGAATCAGTATTCCACAAAACCACTTCTTAACAAATTTATTTATCCAATTTCCAAAGCTAATAATATGAAGGCAGAATAACATAGAAACAAAAATCATAAAGACATAACACATGAACACCAGGATTTTTACGTGGAAAACCCCAAAAGGGAAAAACCACGGTGAGTGTTAGCTCACAATATATTAATGTAGCACAATACCAGATTATAAGAAGGCTCATTGCCTTAGGGATCACTGTCCAGAGAAATGCTCACTACATGAAAGGCTGACTACCAAAACAGGCTCACTGCCTAAAGAAAGAAAGAAGAAAGAAGAATGGCTCATTGCCAAGTTTAGATGCTCAGATTGCATCTACACATGCATGGTTACAACTCCAATGAAGCACAAAAAAATTGATTCAACACTCTTCATCTCTGTCTACCCTATTTCACTGCTCTACTATTACTCGGGGATAAGATATTTCTTCTTCTACTAGTTGTTGACTTATCTTTGCATGCTTTTCACACACAGTATCTCTTCGCACAATATCCATACCACCAAAATAAAATTTATCAGATATATATATCCGCAACAAGATTTATCTCTTAATCAGGTCGACAAGCTAAACCTGAAACGTGTAAACAAAGAGCTATACTCTGTTGGCTTAATCTTGTGTTCAATCTACATTGTAGACTCAAACAAACATGTACAGGTCTTCACATAGGTCAGACCCCAATCATATAACCACTTAGATTAATTATCCAGATGCTATAACTTCTCTGCATAAGGATCTATCATGCTTGTCAGCTTGTTCCTTAAGAACATACTTGATCAATTCATTTGTCATATCATAACTCATATTCTTGATCACATGAGACTTAACAAATCATATCCGACAATCATTACTGACCTCTTAACAAGCCTATAGATCTACAGAACTAGATAAACTTGTATGTCAAAATGCGGATCTTGGAACTATTGCACTGTCACAGAGAAGTATTGTTAAATTGGAAGCCAATATTGGAAATCTTGTAGAATGTGTACTATTGAACTTGAATGGCTATAATCCTAGATTTAGGTAGTCATGACATGTCTCTTAGTTTCCTCAGAACTATAGAACAAAATATGGACTTGAGGAGGAATGCGGACCCTTTTACTTTGTACTGTACACATTCCCTGTCTTACCTCTGTTCATCCAGACTTAGACATTTTCTCCAAATGACTTTCGGAGGAATTCATGACTTGAACACTGGAGTATATCATCATCAACTAGCTATGAGTTATCATACATGAATTGCATTTATAGGTCTTCATCTGCGGAGGCATAGTGATTCACTTTCTGTCCCTTACTCTGAACACTGTCTATACTTAGTCATTTTGGCCTTCCAAACTTGAATACTTTTGTGCTTTGTTGCTAATCCAAGTTGGTCCTCCAGAATGATGTCTTCTTGTCATGATAATGTACCCTATTTGCCTTGTTTCCATCAATGACAACACTTAATTATCCAACATAGCAGTGTCTCTTGCCAACAATGTTTATTTTGCAAATCTCATGTTGATATTATGATTGGATCCAATGTTGCATCAACCTCTCATTTGGACAATGAGAAGTTACAGTGGAATGGGGTATGAGTGTGGAAGCTAAAAATGGAGGATTTGTTGGAAGAATCAGTACACATTCTCCATTCTCCATCCTTCTTCTGTGCTAACACTACAGGTACTGCACAAGGGCTCAAACTTTCTCTGATCAAAGTTTTCCTTAACAATTCTTGTATTTGTCTATTCAGTTCTTCATTCTCTGCCAGTGTCATCCTATGCACTGCTTTGTTAGGCAAACTTGCTCCAGGTATAAGATCCATGTGATGACTGATACTCCTTATAGATGGTAATCCTTTAGGTACATTATCTGATATGATGTCTTTATACTCTGTCAGTAATTCTCTTATCTCTTCCGGTTGTGATTCTTCAGTGTTTTGGGCTTCTTAGGAATCAAGGCATAACACATATTCTCATGTCTCAAACCATTCAAAATTTTTCTTCCATCTATCAAACAAATTCTAGCATTCCCACATACTTCACTCTTAGGATCATCCTCCAAAGGAATCAAAGTAATTCTCTTTCCATTTGCTATTATAGTATAAGTATTCTTTCTCCCATCATGCATAGCTTTTCTATCATACTGCCAAGGTCTACCCAATAAGATATGACAAACATCCATAGGCATAATATCACAGAAGACTTCATCATGATAAGATCCAATATGAAATTTCACCAAACATTGTTCATTCACCAGTACCTTACGATCATCCTGAATCCATGCTATCTGATAAGGCTTAGAGTGTTTCAATCTTTCCAAATTTAGTTTAGTCACCATCTCCTCTGAAACTAGGTTATCTAAACTACCACTATCAATCACAACTTTACAACACTTACCTCCTGATTTGCATCTAGTTCTGAACAAACTTTTCCTCTGTGATGGTTCCTCATTTGTCTCTACTTGAAATAGTGCTCTCCTCATCACAAGTGATTCTCCTTTCTCCAGATTGCCAACTGAACAAGGTGATTCAACAAGTTCTTCAACATAGGCTGATCTTCCATTATTTTATGTATTCTTGCTTGTACTACCCTGATTACATTCAAATGATCTATGTCCTTCACCTCCACACTTGAAACAAGTGCCTCTAAATGTTCTCTTATCAAATCCTCTTCCTTCTCTTCTGTATCCTTCATTCTGGTATGCACTAGGGTTTCCTTTCTAGTCAAAATTTTTGTCATCTCTTTGGTAAGCAATATTATATATCATCCTTCTTCAATGGGCTGTCAAACTTGTTCTTCTCCACAAATGATCTATCATATCCCGAAAATGATCTTCCTCTCTGAAATTTAACTCCTCTACCTCTCTATCTTAGATCATGCTTCTTATTTAGCTTCTCTTCAACTTTTAGGGCAAATTGATATGCTTCTTCCAAAGATGCCATCCTTACCAAGCTTAGTTCTTCTTGAATGTTCAATCTCAGTCCATTGATGTATCTAGCCACTTTCTCCTTACTTGCTTCACTATGTCCTATCTTGATGATCATTTTATGAAATCATTCAGTGTACTCCATAGATTTCTCCTTTTGTCTTAGGTTTTGCAATCTTTTCAGCAGTTCCAACTCATAGTCAACAAGTATGAACTCATTCTTGAACTTTGTTACCATCCGGTCCCACTTTGTAATCTTTTCTTTTCCATCTTCTATTTCTTTCCAACTGGACTTCTTTCCACCATATAGAAGCATGTCCTTTCAACTTTGTCTTTGCAAATTTCACCTTTTCTGGATCTTCAACCTCTTCATATTCAAAGTATTCTTCCATGTCATTTATCCAGTCAATCAACTCTTCAAGGTTCAGATTACAAGTATAATTCGGTACATCAACTCTAGGTCTCTTTCCAATTTTTGAAATAGCTCGCAACATCTTTACCTGATCTGATTCTTCTTCTTCATTACCTTCTAGGGTTTTGCTAGTTTGTTCAGTAGATTGAAATTCTTCTTCATCATCACTTTCAAGATTAGGTCTAGGCATCAATCCTTTTCGCCTGTCTTCCTCAATAGCATCCAAATGGATTCGCATTGTTCTCATCAATTCCATCATCTCATCCATTCTATTAGCTATTGTACCAACATGAGGAACTCTTCATGGTGGTATCTTCCTAGGATCAAGTGCAAACTGCCTCAAGTTTGGTGATCGGTTATGCATAAATAACTTGCCTTAGATCAACGATCTTCTCACAACAAGATCTTATGGAATCCCCTTCACCAATTTGCTTCAAAGAATCAAATTTTTGCTCTGATACGACTTGGTACAGTCACGGTAGGAGGGTTTACAGAATGAACTATCCAAACCATGCAGCAAGAGTAAACACAACAGAAACAACACAAGAATATAGAACAAATGCAGATTCAGTCATTCAGTATATCTTAGAATTTAGAATAGAGATCCACCGTCAACATGTGGGCTTACAATTCAGCTCACAAGCATGATTACATACATGCCAGATAAAGCTTTGAAGTTCCTTCACACAAAATCTAACTATCAGATCTTTCCTATGAGAACAGCTACTTTCCTAAGGATCTATTACATCAATATATATCATATCTAGAACAATAGATTCCTCTGCATCGGCCAAGGAAGATCACAAACTCCAATGAAGAGTTGACGTGTTCATAGATAGGTCAGACCTAAATGCATAGAACACGCTCACAAAAGAATGGAACAACATGTGGACCTCCGAAGAAGGTCAACCACAAACCAAGGATCATTGAATATTGTGTCTTTAGGATCTGCAAGTCAAGGAATGATCCACAAGCCTTCTCCTACAATTGATTTTTCTGATACTATCAGGATACTCTGCTCTGAGAAAATAATTGATCTTCTAATAGCGATATCTTTCTGGTAACTGATCCAAATGCTCTGAATTATTGATATGATGTAGATGAATGAATATAGATGCTAAGTCCAGATCCACAAGGTGTAAAATACCAAAACCAGACCACAAGCTGAAACTGCTTTTGACTAAACTACCTGAACTGAATTGGAAAATGAAAGAACTGAAATGCAAACAAATTGAAATGTAAATGTTTTTGGTTGATGCAAGATTTCTCTTGAACCAGAGATTCTCTTGCATCAGACATCCATGGTTATTGAAAAAGTGAGTCTCTCACTTTGCTAGGGCTAGGGGAAAACCAAGACGGTCCACCTTAGCTTGAGAAATCCAAGTTGAATCTTCTTCCAGTCTACCTTTCCACTTCACAAGGTATTCTTTGTATTATCTTCCTCTAGTTCTATGTCCAACTCTGCTGTCGAAAATGTCTTCTATCTACCCTGGTGCTTTGTGTGGTAACTGCTTCTTCAAGTCTTCTTCCATGCTGTCACTGAACTCTGCTTCATGATATTGATATAAGTCTGCAATGTTGAAAATAGGTGATATACCCAAAGTCTCTGATAACTCCACTTCATATGCATTTCCTGAATCAAATTACCTAAGTATCTTACAAGGTCCAAACTTCTTCATCTTCAACTTGTTATGTGTCCCAACTAGAAATCTTTCTTTTCTCAGGTACACCATTACTTCATCTCCAATTTCAAATTCTTTAGGTCTTCTCTTCTCATTAGCCTTCTCTTTGTACTTACTGTTCATAGTCTCCAAATGTTTCTTCACTTGATTATGCACTGTCTTCATGTGATCTGCAAATTCTTCTACTTCTGCACTTCTCTTTTCCTCTGTACTAATATCTCTGAGTTTTGTTACTCCTTTAGGATTCACTCCAGTAACAATCTCAAAAGGTGTTCTTCCTGTACTCCTATTTAATGAATTATTATATGCAAACTCTGCTTGTGAAAGAATCAAGTCCCAACTTCCTATCTTCTCTCCAACCAAACATCTCAACAAGTTTCCCAAACTCCTATTCACTACCTCTGTCTGTCCATCTATCTGTGGATGAAAAGTTGAACTGAACTTCAAATTTGTCTTCATCTTCTTCCAAAGAGTCTTCCAAAAGTATCCAACAAATTTTGTGTCTTTGTCTGAAACTATACTCCTAGATAATCCGTGCAATCTCACAATCTCTTTGAAAATAAGTCAGCGATATGTACTGCATCAGTCGTCTTTTTGCAAGGTATGAAATGCGCCATTTTTGAAAATCTGTCAACCACTACAAAGATTGAATCATGTCCTCTCTATGTCTTAGATAATCCCATTACAAAATCCATGCTTATGTCTTCCCAAGGTCTCTCTGGTACTATCAAAGGTTTATACAATCCAGTGTTCTGACTACTCCCTTTTGTAACTTGACAAACTCTACAACTTTGCACAAATCTCTGAACATCCTTATGTATCTAAGGCCAAAAGTAATTTTCACTCACCAAAGCCACTGTCTTATCAATGCCAAAGTGTCCTGCCAATCCACCAATATGCTTCTCCTTGATCAAAGTGTCTCTCATTGAACTTCTAGGTATGCACAACTGACTTCCTTTGAACAACATATCTTCCTGAATGAAATAGTCCAACCACTTACTCCTATTTGTTACAATAGGTTCCTTACATGCTTTCCAAGGTTCTGCAAAATTAGTGTCTCTCTCATACATGTTCTTCAATTCATCAAAACCCAACACTTCAACTCTCATTTCTGTCAATAGGTTTCTTCTACTCAAGGCATCAACAACTTTATTTGATTTACCACTCCTATGCTTCAACACAAAAGTATAACTCTACATGAACTCTACCCATCTCATATGTCTTTGATTCAACTTACCTTGACTGTTTAAATACTGCAAAGCTTGATGATCTGTATACAACACAAACTCCTTAGGCAACAAATAATGTCTCCACTTCTTCAAGGCTTGAATTATGGCATAGAACTCTTGATCATAAACTAAATATCTTTTCCTTGCATCATTCAACTTCTCACTGAAATATGCTATAGGTCTACCTTCTTGACTTAACACTACTCCAATTGCACTTTCCACTTGCATCACAATCAACTTGAAATACCTTATTGAAATCTGGTAATGCCAAAATAGGTTGCTCTGTCACTTTCTTCTTCAATAGTTCAAAACTTTTATATGCTCTTAATGTCCACTTGAAATCTTTTCTGTCACCTCTCATTGTCTCTATCATAGGGTTACAAACTAAACTAATATTTCTGATGAACTTCCGGTAGAAACTAGCCAATCCATGAAATGATCTAACCTCTCCAATGCTCTCCGGTGTAGGCCATTCAACAATTGCTTTCACTTTCTCAAGGTCCATCTTCAATCCTTCCATAGAAATCACAAATCCCAAATACACCAACTTTTCTTTCATGAAACTACACTTCTTGATGTTTATCGACAATTTCTCTTCTCTCAACCTCTGCAAAACTTGTCTAATATGCCACAAATGTTCTTCTTTTGTCTTACTGAAAATTAGAATATCATCCAAGTATACAATCACAAACTTACCCAATAATTTCTTCAAGACTTCATTCATCAATCTCATGAAAGTACATGGTGCATTTGTCAATCCAAAAGGCATCACTAACCACTCATACAATCCTTCATTTGTCTTAAAAGCAGTCCTCCAGTCATCTCCTTCTCTGATCCTGATTTGATAGTACCCACTCTTCAAATCTATCTTTGTGAAATATCTTGCTCCACTTAAACAATCCATGATATAATCCATCCTAGGTAAAGGAAATCTATACTTCACTATGATCTTGTTTATTTCTCTAGAATCAGTACACATTCTCCGTTCTCCATCCTTCTTCGGTGCTAACACTGTGGGTACTGCACAAGGGCTCAAAATTTCTCTTGCCGGTGTAGGCCATTCAACAATTGCTTTCACTTTCTCAAGGTCCATCTTCAATCCTTCCATAGAAATCACAAATCCCAAATACACCAACTTTTCTTTCATGAAACTACACTTCTTGATGTTTATCGACAATTTCTCTTCTCTCAACCTCTGCAAAACTTGTCTAATATGCCACAAATGTTCTTCTTTTGTCTTACTGAAAATTAGAATATCATCCAAGTATACAATCACAAACTTACCCAATAATTTCTTCAAGACTTCATTCATCAATCTCATGAAAGTACTTGGTGCATTTGTCAATCCAAAAGGCATCACTAACCACTCATACAATCCTTCATTTGTCTTAAAAGCAGTCCTCCAGTCATCTCCTTCTCTGATCCTGATTTGATAGTACCCACTCTTCAAATCTATCTTTGTGAAATATCTTGCTCCACTTAAACAATCCATGATATAATCCATCCTAGGTAAAGGAAATCTATACTTCACTGTGATCTTGTTTATTTCTCTAGAATCAGTACACATTCTCCGTTCTCCATCCTTCTTCGGTGCTAACACTGTGGGTACTGCACAAGGGCTCAAAATTTCTCTTGCCGGTGTAGGCCATTCAACAATTGCTTTCACTTTCTCAAGGTCCATCTTCAATCCTTCCATAGAAATCACAAATCCCAAATACACCAACTTTTCTTTCATGAAACTACACTTCTTGATGTTTATCGACAATTTCTCTTCTCTCAACCTCTGCAAAACTTGTCTAATATGCCACAAATGTTCTTCTTTTGTCTTACTGAAAATTAGAATATCATCCAAGTATACAATCACAAACTTACCCAATAATTTCTTCAAGACTTCATTCATCAATCTCATGAAAGTACTTGGTGCATTTGTCAATCCAAAAGGCATCACTAACCACTCATACAATCCTTCATTTGTCTTAAAAGCAGTCCTCCAGTCATCTCCTTCTCTGATCCTGATTTGATAGTACCCACTCTTCAAATCTATCTTTGTGAAATATCTTGCTCCACTTAAACAATCCATGATATAATCCATCCTAGGTAAAGGAAATCTATACTTCACTGTGATCTTGTTTATTTCTCTAGAATCAGTACACATTCTCCGTTCTCCATCCTTCTTCGGTGCTAACACTGTGGGTACTGCACAAGGGCTCAAAATTTCTCTGATCAAACCTTTCCTTAACAATTCTTGTATCTGTCTATTCAGTTCTTCATTCTCTACCAGTGTCATCCTATGCGCTACTTTGTTAGGCAAACTTGCTCTAGGTATAAAATCCATGTGATGACTAATACTCCTTATAGGTGGTAATCTTTCAGGTACATTATTTGATATGATGTCTTCATACTCTGGAAGCAATTCTCTTATCTCTTCTGGTTGTGATTCTTCAGTCTCTTTCTTCAGTGTTTTGGGCTTCTTAGGAATCAAGGCATAACACATATTCTCATGTCTCAAACCATTCAGAAATTTTCTTCTATCTACCAAACAGATTCTAGCATTCCCACATACTTCACTCTTAGGATCATCCTCTAAAGGAATCAAAGTAATTCTCTTTCCATTTGCTATTATAGTATAAGTATTCTTTCTCCCATCATGCATAGCTTTTCTATCATACTGCCAAGGTCTATCCAACAAGATATGACAAACATCCATAGGCATAATATCACAGAAGACTTCATCATGATAAGATCCAATATGAAATTTCACCAAACATTGTTCATTTACCAGTACCTTATGATCATCCTGAATCCATGCTATTTGATAAGGCTTAGGGTGTTTCAATCTTTCCAACTTCAGTTTAGTCACCATCTCCTCTGAAACTAGGTTATTTGAACTACCACTATCAATCACAACTTTACAACACTTACCTCCTGATTTGCATCTAGTTCTGAACATACTTTTCCTCTATGATGGTTCCTCATTTGGCTCTACTTGAAATAGTGCTCTCCTCATCACAAGTGATTCTCCTTTCTCTGAATTGCCAACTAAAAAAGGTGATTCAATAGGTTCTTCTTCAACATAGGCTGTTCTTCCATTATTTTCTGTCTTCTTGCTTATACTACCATGATTACATTCAAATGCTCTATGTCATTCACCTCCACACTTGAAACAAGTGCCTCTAAATGTTCTATTATCAAATCCTCTTCCTTATCTTCTATATCCTTCATTCCGGTATGCACTAGGGTTTCATTTCTAGTAAAATTTCTGTTATCTCTCCGATAAACAATATTATCTCTGTCATCCTTCTTCAACGGGCTGTCAAACATGTTATGCTCCACAAATGATCTATCATATCTAGAAAATGATCTTCCTCTTCGAAATATAACTCCTCTGCCTCTCTGTCTTAGATCATTCTTCTTATTCAGCTTCTCTTCAACTTTCAGGGCAAATTGATATGCTTCTTCCAAAGATGCCATCCTTACCAAACTTAGTTCTTCTTGAATGTTCAATCTCAGTCCATTGATGTATCTAGCCACTTTTCCTTACATGCTTCACTATGTCCTGTCCTTATGATCATTTTATGAAATTCTTCAGTGTACTGCTTCACATATTTCTCCTTCTGTCTTAGGTTTTGCAATCTTTTCAGCAACTCCAACTCATAGCCAGCAGGTATGAACTGATTCTTCAACTTTGTCACCATCTGGTCCCACTTTGTAATCTTTTCTTTTCCCTCTTCTATTTTTTTCCAACTAAACTTCTTTCCACCAGATAGCATCATGTCCTTTCAACTTTGTCTTTGTAAATTTCACCTTTTCTAGATCTTCAACCTCTTCATATTCAAAGTAATCTTCCATGTCATTTATCCAGTCAATCAACTCTTTAGGGTTCAGATTACTAGTATAATTCGGTACATCAACTCTAGGTCTCTTTCCAATTTTTGAAATAGCTCACAACATCTTTACTTGATCTGATTCTTCTTCTTCATTACCTTCTAGGGTTTTACCAGTTTGTTTAGCAGATTAAAATTCTTCTTCATCATCACTTTCAACATTAGGTCTAGGTGTCAATCCTCTTTGCTTATCTTCATCAATAGCATCCAAACGGATTCGCATTGTTCTCATCAATTCCATCTTCTTATCCATTCTATTATCTATTGTACCAACAGGAGGAACTCTTCACAGTGGCATCTTCCTAGGATCAAGTGCAAACTGCGTCAAGTTTGATGATCAGGCTACAAGTGACAACTACCTCTCAGTCGGTGATTGGTTGTGCACAAGTAACCTGCCTCAGATCGGTGATTTGCTCACAACAAGATCTTACAGAATCCCCTTCGCCAATTCGCTCCAAAGAATTAAACTTTCACTCTGATACCACTTGGTGCAGTCATGGTAGGAGGGTTCACATAATGAACTATTCAGACCGTGCAGCAAGAGTAAACACAATGGAATCAACACAAGAATATAGAACAAATGTAGATTCAGTCATTCAGTATATCTTAGAATTCAGAATAGAGATCTGTCGGCAACATGCAGGCTTACAATTTGTCTCATAGGCCTGATTACATACATGCCAGATAAAGCTTTGAAGTTCCTTCACACAAAATCTAACTATCAGATCTTTCCTATGAGAATAGCTACTTTCCTAAGGATCTATTACATCAATATATATCATATCTGGAACAATAGATTCCTCCACGTCAGCCAAGGAAGATCACAATCTCCAATGAAGAGCTGTAACGTGTTCACAGATAGGTCGGACCTAAGTGAATAGAACACACCCAAAAAAGAATGGAACAATGTGCGGACCTTCGAGGAAGGTTAGCCACAAACCAAGGATCATTGAATGATGTGTCATTAGGATGCGCAAGTCAAGGAATGATCCGCAAGCCTTCTCCTACAACTAATTTGTCTGAGACTGTCAGGATGCTCTGCTATGAGAAAATAGTTGATCTTCTAATAGCGATATCTTTCTAGTAATTGATCCAAATGCTCTGAATTCTTGAAATGATGTAGATGAATGAATATAGATGCTAAGTCTAGATCCACAAGGTGTGAAATGCCAAAACCAGACCACAAGCTGAAACTGCTTTTGATTGAACTTCCTGAACTGAATTGGAAAATGAAAGAACTAAAATTCAAACAAACTGAAATGCAAATGTTTTTGGTTGATGCAAGATTTCTCTTGAACCAGGGATGCTTCTGCATCAGAAACTAGTGGTTGGTTGTTCAAAAAGAGAAGAAACCCAATGAAGTCTCTCCAGATGAATGGGAAAGGTTGGATAAAAAGGCATGGGGAACCATCCATTTGTGTCTGTTAGATTTTGTCCCGTTGAATGTCGCAAAGGAAGAGACTGTACACAAGTTGTCGAATCATTTGGGTGAGATCTATCAAGTCAAGAGTATGGTAAATAAACTCTATTTAAAAAGATTTTTTTTTCAATGAAAATGAGAGAGGGTGATTCAGTTGCAGAGCATTTAAATTCTTTTAATTTGTTGTTGAGACAACCTTCTTCAGTAGATGTCGATGTTAATGAGGAAGATAAATGTATCTTACTTATTTATTCTTTATCTGAGTCTTGGGAGAATGTTATCCTTGCTATCACTACTAACCTTGTGGATCCAAAGTTGGATACTCTTGTTTCAGTTCTATTGTCACAGGAATTGAGGAAGAAGAGTTTGGATAGTTCAGGGGATGCTCTCAATGTTAGGGTAAGGTCTAGGGAAAGAGGACCAAAAGGAGATTAGAAAGGGGCTAAGGACAAGTCCAAGGGCCAGTCTAAGACTCTCAAGAAGAAGAATAGAGTTAAGTGTTGGAACTGCGGTAAAAGGGGACATGTAAAGGAGTGCAGAAACCCAAAGAAATAGTAGGAGAGTACTTTAGATAAGTCCTCAAATGCAGGTGAAGATGTTTTACTTTCTGCATGTAATGTTGTTTCTAATGATCACTGGTTGGTTGACTCATGATGCTTGTTTCATATGACGCTGCATAACGAATGGTTCTCCACATATGAAGAATATGATGGAGGTAATATCTACCTTGGAGATAACTCTACATATCTGATAGTTGGGAAAGCCAAGGTACTATTGTGTTTTAGTGATGGGAGAATTAAAAACCTCCCTGATGTTTATCATGTTCCTAGATTAGCTAGAAATTTTATTTTTGTTTTAAAGTTGAATGATTTGGGAATGTACGTGACCTTTGACAAGCATGGCTGCAGATTGGTGAGAGGGAACTTGGTGGTAGTGAAGGGGAAGATAAAAATAGCCACTCCTAAACTCCTCATAAGGTGAACACCCATCTTGAGGTTGTGTAAAATCTATATAAACCATGGCATAGTAGATGAGATGCATAATAGTTTACGGGTACCCAAGTTCTACCAGAGTGAAGGTTGAAGGACAGAGGAAGTGAATGTATTTGTAATCTCATTTTGTGAAGATAATACAACTTGGCCTCTTTTCTTGGTGGAGTTTTTTACCCTCAAGGTTTTTCTCCACGTTAAACATTGTGTTGTGTGCTTCATTATGCTTCTGGTATATTTTTGTATTGTGGGTTTATATTCTGTATTGTGATCTCCATCTTTAATACTCTGTTAAAGATCATTAAATATACATTCCAACATTCCAACAATTTGTCTCTAGGGCTATATATTTCCAACAATAATGGCTGGATTTATGGTTTTATCTTCAATCCCAATTGGTTTTCAACTAAGGCTTTAAATTAACCTTCACCATTTACAACCAAGGTACCACCACCGGGCCACCAACCACCCACCCAGTGGCCACCAGAGAGCCACTTGGGCTTGGCCTATAAGCATGTTAGGGCTGATTTTTTCTAGAGGGCATAACTTTCGCCCAACAGGTCAGATTTTCAACTTCTTATAGTTGACAAAAATCTCTCTCTGTGTACTATGCAATGGTGTCAGAGATTTTTCCTAATTTTGCCATTTTGACCAGTTTTGACCAGTTGGAAGCCAGATGTTGCTTTTGAGCTTTGACCGGGCATAACAGGTGCATACAAAGTTAGATTTCAGACTTCTTATAGCCGTTAAGAAGGCATTTCTGAGCACTATGTAGTGGAGCAGGTTTGGAGATGATATTCTAATGTTTGTTTAGTTTATATTAGTTTGAGCTACTTTTGATCCCTTTGACTTTTGGTGATTTTGTGAGTCAATGGCAAATCGAATCTGGGATGATTTGGTGTTTGAGTCATTGCAGACTTACATGTTTATCTCTAATTATCCTTGGTTGATAGCATTATACATGTAATGTTGAGTTTCCATGTTGCATTGTGAGATCTACAGGTTGTGCAATGTTGCATGTTGTCTATGTCTATAGGTTACATTTATGACTTGGATGTGGGTTGTCTATGCCCATAGATGTTTCAGTGTTGATGCAGATTCTAATTTGTGGCTTGGTTTAGTCACATGTTGCATTGGTTTGCTTGTCATTTGAGATATAGAGAGATGGTATTACCTAATATAGTCATGGTATGGGACCTATGTTTGTTGACTATATGGTACAGGTGTGTGAGACTTGATGGGAGTTTGATGTAGGTACATTGGGTGTTGATCATGGTGTCATGGATGTTCCTTGTTTGGTCGGGACTTTGACATGGCATGATTGTTTTATAGGTGTAGGTTTGGTATTGTATATTTAAATTAACCTTTTCTATTTGCAGCCATAGAGGGCGACTGGCCAGCCACCTACTAGCCACTAGAGAGCCACCTGGGCTTGGCCTATAAGCATATTAGGGCTGATTTTTTCCAGGGGGCATAACATTTGCCCAACAGGTTAGATTTTCAACTTCTTATAGTCAATGAAAATCTCTCTCCATGTACTACGCAGTGGTGTTAGAGATTGTTCATGATTTTTATATTTTGACCATTTTTTGCCAATTGGAAGCTAGATGTTGCTTTTGAGCTTTGACAGGGCATAACAAGTGCATACAAAGTCATATTTTAGACTTCTTATAGGTGTTGGAAAGGTATTTCTGAGCATTACACAGTGGAGAAGGGTTGGAGATGATATTCTAATGTTTGTTTAATTTATATCAGTTTGAGCAGCTTTTTATCCCTTTGACTTTTGGTGATTTTGTGAGTTAATGGTAAATAAAATCTTCGATGATTTGGTGTTTTATCTCTGATTATCCTTGGTTGACAACATTATACATGTATTGTTGAATTTGCATGTTGCATTGTGAGATCTACAGGTTGTGCAATGTTGCAGGTTGTCTATGCCTATGGGTTGCATTTATGACTTAGATGTGGGTTGTCTATGCCCATAGATGTTTTAGTGTTGATGCAGATTCTGATTTGTGGCTTGGTTTAGTCACATGTATTGGTTTGCTTGTCATTTGAGATATAGAGAGAGATGGTATTACCTAATACAGTCATGGTATGGGACCTATGTTTGTTGACTATATGGTATAGCTGTGTGAGACATGATGGGCATTTGGTGTAGGTACATTGGGTGCTGATCATGGTGTCATGGATGTTCCTTGTTTGGTCAGGACTTTGGCATGGCATGATTGTTTTATAGGTGCAGGTTTGACAGTGTTGGATTGATTTTTGGTTTATAGGTTTTGTTCATCTTCTTGGTTTTGGAGATTATGGTTTACTCGACCTTTTGGGAGCTGTGTCATTACAACAAGATTCTTTGATTATGTTGAGGCCATGGATGATCTTCATGTAGGAGATGGTTATCACGATGTCATGGATATCTTGGTTACATGTTTTAGTGGGATCTTTTGACAGTGATGGTTTGATGGTTTAATGTTTATGTTGTTGCCATGTATAGCTTGGTATCACAGTTCAGTGGGAGATTTGGCAGGATATGGTTATCTTCATGTGATTTAGAGATGTTGACATCTTGGTACCATGGAGGACTCTTGGAGTCTTTGGTTGAGGTGTTAGTTATGGTTTGTCAGTTTTAATAGGTGATCCTTACTTATAGGATGGTTGGTATTGTGTCATGATTTACTCTTGATCGTGCGTTAGAGTGTTGACATGATACAGGTTCTCTTGAGACATGATGTATGCATTAGTGCATGCGATCTTCCTTTGAGGAGATGATTAGATCATGATGTCATGATATGTTCATAGGTTATGTAGATGTACAGTGGGAGCTTTGACTATGATCTTGATGGTTCTCTTGGTATTGGGTACATTGGTCATGTGCTTGGGAGCTTCATGATGATGTGGTTTTACATTTGGATTTTAGCATGGATTGATCATGGAGGTACTCATGGATACTTGGAGACTTAGGTGAGGCTTGAGTTCTCTTGGATTAGAGACATGTGTTGAGATGATTACTCTTTGATGAGGATTTCAACAGCAAGACTGAGGAGCCTACACCTTGGTTGTACGTGAGTCAAACATGGACATGTTGAGGAGATTGTTCTTGGAGAGAGACTTAGAGGCTTGGTGCATCCTAGAGGAGCAATCTCATCCCCACTCTTGGTCCACTTGATGGTGAATAATTTGATAGGTATACCCACCTGATTTTCAAATGCATTCTTCATTTTTGTCTTATCTTCTCATGCTTGAGTCTTGAGCTATGGATTATGGTTGTAAGGACTTGTTTGAGGAGTAGATGCATGGTTATGATTGGTTATCTCGTTATGTTTGATCCTAATTTGCTATGAGATCATTGTATGTAATGGAGATGGTTAGTGGCTTTGGGCTTATTCTTGTTGTTGGGATGGTTGAGTTTGATCTACCTTTTCATTTGAGTGGCTTGCATCTTATTGTTGGATGTTGTGGAGGCTTCTTGTTTTGGGTTGTAAAGGAGATCATACTTTTCATAGATATAGCACATTAGTGTGGATAGAAGGACATGGTTATGATTTGAAGGTTCTCTCTTGATTGGTCTTATTCTTCTTCCTGGATATTTATGTTCACATGACATTGGAGTTGAGATGTGTATGGAGTTGTTGAGTCTCTTTGACTTCTTTCTCTTATGATGTGGATGATTTGGGAGAGATATGGACTTTAGGAGAGTTATGTTGTAGCTGTTTAGTTTGCAGATTTTGCATATCTATGTGTGTGTTCTTTGACACTATGTGATAGAGGATTCAACCACATCTATGTGCATGCTATTAGTGGATCTTTGGATGTCTTGATCTATTTTCAGATTTAACATTTACTCATGCAGTGGGAGTTCCAAGATGTATATGATTTCTTTGTTGGATGTTCTCATTATGCTGCGGTATGGAGGGTATTGAGGTTTGTTATCACATGCTTTGTTTTGTTACCTTGGAGGACTTCTTTATGCAGGATTGAGTATATACAGGGACTTTTTATCATTGTGATTTGAGTCAGATATGTTGATGACATAAGGTCTACTTGTTATCTTTTGTATACCTTGGTTTTGGAGGTATGGTTAGTCGATGCATTAGCAACTAGCCGTGGTTGCTATTTCAGCTATGATCGATTCGTGATAGCTACTTGAGCCTATTTGTTACCATTGGATTTGGTGTTTGTGTTTGGATATCAGTTGATGCAGGTTGCTTGCTTCTATGTGACATTTTAGTGTGGCATCTCTTTGGAGGATCTTATTCTTCATGAGGATAGATGGAGGATGAGTGGATTCTTGTTTGAGATGGTGGACACCTTGATGATTGTTACGGCATCTTGAAGCACATGGAGCACATGGATGGTTATATGGTACATGTTGGGCACACATGATGGTTTCCCTTGATGTTTTGAGTTTACATGTTGATCCCTTATGTAATGTATACAACAAGTGGGAGAATGTTGGAGTAGGTGTGTTGTACACGTTGCATAACATTGATATTATTTTATTATGTAAACTAAATATTTATTTGTGGTGCATCATATGATGTGTTTAGACACATTGGATATTTATTTGGATGCCACTTGTAATCATTGTATGTAATATTAGGTTAATTACTTTATTTGTAATTATTTGATTAATTGGGAAAACTTAGTACCAATAATCAAATGTGGGGTCAATGATTTTGTAGACACATGGTTTTGGAGAAAATGGTATTAAAATGCCACATGTTGTATTTGTGTGAGATTATGTATATAAAAGCAAACACAAGGGTAGTTGTAGAGGTTGGGTTGAGTGAAGGCTTATTACCTTTGGCTAGGTTGTAGCTTCTCTTACAGATTGCCTGTGTGAGGGTTTGAAGCATGGCATGGGATGTATGGTTACATGCTTGTTCACATGGATTGTAGGTAGAGAGAGCTTGATGTTTAAGAGGTTATCTTTGCATATGTATTTGTTGTTATTGCTGAATAATACATGAGAGATGCATGCTTTTGGAGGCTGAATTTTTCCCTTTATGAGGGTTTTTCTAGGGTATATCTTGTGTCACCATTGATGGTATGATTGTCTATTTCTTTTGCATGTGGATTTCTAGTTTAGTGCAAATTGAATCTCTTATTGAGTTATGAGGAATTTGTCTCTATGGTTGTATATTTCCAACATTCCAACAATAAAACAACCATAAACAAATATATATCCATAGAGATTGTTGTGTTTTAGTGATGAGAGAATTAAAACCCTCCCCAGGATGTTTATCATGTTCTTGGATTAGCTAGAAATTTTATTTTTGTTTCAAAGCTGAATGATTTGGGAATGCATGTGACTTTTGACAAGCATGGCTGTAGATTGGTGAGAGGGAACTTGGTGGTAGCAAAGGGGAAGATAAAAATAGCCACTCCTTCTAAATTCCTCATAAGGTGGACACCCATCTTGAGGTTATGTAAAATCTATATAAACCATGGCATAGTAGATGAGATGCATAATAGTTTACAGGTACCCAGTTTTGTTGGAGTGAAGGTTGGAGGACAGAGGAAGTGAATGTATTTGTAATCTCCTTTTGTGAAGATAATACAACTTGGCCTCTTTTCTTGGTGGAGTTTTTTACCCTCAAGGGTTTTCCCCACGTTAAACACTATGTTGTGTGCTTCATTCTACTTTTGGTATATTTTTGTATTGTGGGTTTATATTCTATGTTGCGATTTCCATCTTTAATACTTTGTTAAATATTGTTAAATATAAAATACTAAATCCTACTCACAAAATCTTTTCTACCCAGCATGTTTGATGCAGGAGCATCCGGACGAATGGGCTATCCTGCATCAATCAAAAATATTTTTTATTTTCTCATTTTTAGTGCGTGTTTTGGTTTGCTTTGGTGTTTTTAGGCATATCTTAGTAGCAATAACTCATAAATTTGGTCAAAATTGCAATATTCACGTTTTTGCCAAATTGTCGTTTTAAGGCTCTATAGGGCAGTTTTACGGAAACAATTGTTTCCAGAAATATATAAGAGATATGTTGAAATCCTTTAGAAGATATATCATTGGATGAGTTTTGCACAATGAGGTGAAGGTTTTGTGATTAAATTACTCACTTATTGGGAGAATTTAAAAATTAGAAAATTTGGCCCTGTTGGCTACGGAAACAATTAATTTTCAAGATTTTTAAGAGCTGGAAAATATTACTTCAAGGAAATGATTTGTGATAGTATTTTTCCTAATGTACAAAAGGAATCACCTTCAAATTCATCACCGTTTGAGAGAATTTAAAATTCTCTGATTGAGGCTGGTAGTTTATGGGAAATTTAATTTCTTGTGTTTTATGAAGTTTAGAGAAAAATAGCTTTGTGGCGACCTTAGGAATGTCATTCCACACATCTTGACAAGTTTTCATGCAAAAATGAGCTTCTGGGTAAGAGTTATGCAAAAAGGCAATTTTCTGGCACCTTGGCATACAGAGTCAAATCACATATTTGGATTTTTTTTCCAAACAACATATGCAACCTCACAAGGTAATGTTTGGTTGATTTTGTTTATCTCATATTCCTCTTGAGAAGCAAATTGAAAGATCAAAATGGGCAGAAACAAATAATTTTCTATCTTGTCGAGATTCCACCACTTTGGAAGGGTCAAAATATGTATTTCTTTGCCAACAATTTTCTTCAGCAACATAAATCAATTAATCAACTCGATGTAAGTCTTTGAGACCTTTCATTCAACTTGGTTAAATAGTAAAATAGTCTGGGTGAAAATTAAAGGAAGTATTTTATGAAAATTTCAAAATTTCATGGTTTAAAATTTGCCTGAAATAGCAAAAACGCCCCTCTAAGTAATAGAGTGCCTCGAGGAGTTAATGATGGTGTTTGCAACATTAAAATAGAAGTGTAAACACCTCTATTCATTTCCTATCTACCCCAGAGAAGTTGCAGGTCATAAATGACATTATATAATTGTTTCAAGCTGAAAATAGTGCCTTAGCTTATAAAAACGCCCTTGATAATTATGGATAGCCTATGGAATGCGTGGAGGTTTTGGATGACATTTCATTTTGGCTGGAGTTATTCATTTATGGTGTCAGTTTCAGATTCATTTGGAGGGGGAATTTAATTTGATTTTAATACATATTATAATTGTTTTGTGGAGGAGTTATTTTTGCAACCGCACAAAAGAATTGGGAGCAGATTGGGAGAAAGGGGGGAAGGAGTTTGGAAAGAGAGAAATTTTCCCATGAGAGGGGCACATGAAGGAATCAAAGTTGCTATTGTAAAACTGAGAGAGAGGCCATGAAAGGCCATCACTTATATTTTGTTGCAGATGTGTAGTTTGTAATGTTATTTGTAATCAGATTTGAATGAAAAGAATAAAAATAATATGGTCCTTTTATTTGCAATCTATGTGTGGATGTGAATTGGTGCTGTGCCAAGAGTGTGAGTGTCTGAGTTTTGAGTTGCAGCTATGTGTGTGGTTTCTTTTGTATTTTCATCAGTGGTCATAAGGATAGGTTTTATGTTAAGCTAAATATCCAACTACAAATTAGGAATATTGTTGCATTTTTTGTAGTTTGAAATATTGTACAAGATATAGACTAGTTCCTCATAACCCAATAAGAGATTCAATGTGCAATAAATCAGAGTATTTAAAGAAGGTGTAGGAGATTCTATGACAACTGTAAGTTGTCATAAGAATCTATGATATTTATGACATCTTATGATGCGTCATAAGTGTTGAAATGCTTAGGACAACTGAGAGGGGGGTGAATCAGTTGTCACAAAAACTTAACTTCATATGAATATCAAATCATCAAAGCCTTAACTGCTGATAATTAGAATTAAGCATGAAAGCATGAAACTATAGATTTAATAATAATCACACGTTTAACACAATAGGCACCATATTTTTACATGGAAAACCCTAAGAGAGAAAAACCACGGTGGGTGTTAGCCCACAAGATATATGAGTTATAACAATACTGAAAAATAAAGGCTCACTGCCCAAATCACTCACTACAAAGAATGGCTCACTGCCAAGGGTTGGCTCACTACCAAATGGTGAACTGATTAAGTAGCATCTACTCTATGCCTGTGTTCAGTTTCTTTGAAGCACAATAAAACTTCATTGCTCTGCTTCTTCACACCTTCACACTTATCTCTTCATTTTCACACACTAACACTACTTTCACAACTACATTACATGCTTTTATATAATTCATCAACCTTGAAATTTACATCAAGGTTAGGATTACATACATCAACCATTGGATCAATCTCCAAGGTTGGCATTACAATCATACATAAAATAGGTCTGGACCTAATACAAATTAAGCTAAGGAAAAGATGTAAGGATGTATGTGGATCATGCCACGCCTTAGCTAGGACTCAACATGCTTCTACAATCTTCGATGCATCTCTGCAAATAATGAATTCAACCAGGTTGGCCAAGACTGATGAGAGAACTAGGTCTGCTAAGAACATTCTTTATTCACGATCCAATTTTCTCTTTGTGAACCAATCCAAATATAGGAACACGATTAGGAGACATCCAAAAGCACATTATAATCACTAGGAACAACTGCATGATCTCTAACCACTCTGTCATGAAGATTCTTCAAATCGGAGCACAAGAACAACACTGTCAGCTACTTTCATAAGTAAAAGATAGCTTGTGGACCACCAAATCACAAACCATTGTAGTTGAAGGTACTTAACATCATTACAAACTTGATTCTAGAACTGCAGACCAAAATACTTCAATGCGGAGGAATGCAGAGCATAACACTTTCTCCCTATCACCACCGAACATACAGGAAAAGCAGTTTTCACACTAGTGAACATAACTCACTCAAATCTTTATTCCAAAAGCTCAAACTTGGAATATAACATCTTCAAATAGACTTCTAAATAATGTCCAATCCACAGGAAAAGATATTCATTCTAGAGGAAATGCGGAGTAAACTTCTAGACTATTCTTTTAAGTATAATACATAGTTTCCACTGCAACACACTATTACCACTGGAGAGGCTACTTTTCTCAATATCCTCAACAAAGTAAGAGCATAGTTGACACCAATGACAACACATATATGTTCACATCAATGACAACACCAGTTAGGCACATACTTGCAATAATCTCCCCCTTTGTCTTTGATGGAAACATATGATGTCAAAAACTTAATGACCATCAAGACAAGATAATCCCCCTATTTTTTACACATCTGCACTCTTTCTCCCCTTGAGTTTTTCACATGATTTCTCTCCCCCTTTGACATCAATGGAAAAGGGCAAATACTTGCATGCTACTGCTCTGATCCACTAAACTTTCTCTGTTATCAACACTTACTTTATTAGAAACATCTAGCTACTCCCCCTGAGAGGTAGTCCTCAAAACATCAATCCAGATCAAAGAATGACACTTTGAGCACCATTGGATTGATGCATTCCTATGCATCTTATTTCAGAGAAGGAGGCATAATGACCCCTAACTTTTCTCTGAGATACTCAAATGTATCTTTCGGCAGAGGCTTAGTGAAAATATCTACAATCTGATCCTTTGTGGACACATATTCCAACTTTACTTCATTCTCTGTCACCTTTTCTCTCAAAAAGTGATACCTTATTGATATGTTCTTTGTTCTTGAGTGCATCACGGGATTTTTTGAAATGTTTATGGCACTTGTATTATCACAAAAGATTGCAACTGGATCTTCATATGTAATTCTTATGTCCCTCAAAGTCTACTTCATCCATAACACTTGAGTGCAACAACATGCTGCTGCAATATACTCTGCTTCTACTGTTGACAAAGAGATTGAATCTTTTTTCTTTCTCAACCATGAAACCAATCTATTACCCAAGAATAAAGCACCTCCACTTGTACTCTTTCTATCATCAACATCTCTGGCCCAATCTGCATCTGTATAAGCATTGAGAGTGAAATCATTGTCCTTTGGATACCATAAGCCATGATCCAGAGTGCCTTTTAAATACCTCAGGATTCTCTTAACTGCCATCACATGTGATTCTCTTGGATCAACTTGAAATCTTGCAACAAGACAAATTACATGTATAATATCAGGTCTAGTTTGAGTTAGATAAAGCAATCCTCCAATCATGGATCTTTATTTTTTCTGATTAGTCTTAGGTGATTCATCAATTTTTCTCAACTTGCAGCCAGTCACCATGGGAGTACAGACTAGTTTAGAGTCTTCCATCCCAAACTTCTTCAACAATTCTTTCACATACTTAGACTGAGATATGAAGACTCCTTTATCTGATTGATTGATTTGTAGACCTAGACATAAATTCATCTCACCAAACATGGACATCTCAAACTCTTTTTGCATTTCAGCAGCAAATTTCATACACATACCTTCATTGCCTCCAAAGATGGTATCATCAACAAAGACTTCAACAATAAAAATTTGATCACCATTAATTTTGAAATAAAGATTACTCTCAACAGTACCTTTATTGAATCCTAACTACAATAAGTACTTATCCAACCTTGAATACCAAGCTCTAGGAGCTTGCTTGAGTCCATACAAAGCATTTTTTAACCTACACACAATATCACCTTGGTCTGATAACTTAAATCCTTCTGGTTGCTCAATGTAAACTTCCTCTTCCAACTCACCATTCAGAAATGCAAACTTCACATACATCTAATACACTTTGAACTCTTTATAAGCTGCAAATGCTAGAAACATTATGATTGCTTCAATCCAAGCTACTAGAGCAAAAGTTTATTCAAAATCTATCCCTTCAATTTGAGAATATCCTTTGCACACAAGCCTTGCTTTATTCCTTAAAACTTCTCCATTTTTATTCAACTTATTCCTGAAGACCTGTTTGGTTCCAATAACATTTTTGTTAGTAGGTCTTGGAACTAATTCCCAAGTCACATTCATCTCTATCTACATTAGTTCTTCTTCCATTGCCTTAACCTAATTTTTATCATTGTAGGCTTCATTCATAGTTTTTGGTTCAACTGTAGAGAGCAAACAATAATTTACTTGTTCTTCTGGAGCTCTTTTCCTTGTCTATACTCCTTTATCTTTGTCTCCAATAATTTGATCTTCAGAGTGATTGATTCTTACATACTTGGGGGTCTTAGCAGAAACTTCCAGACCCTTTTCTTCTTCATCTTGTTTGACTTCTTGTTCAACTTTTTTTTCATAAGTAGCAGCAAGTTCATTTGATTCATAGCCATTCTGATCTGATGTTCTTCCTTTGTGTTCATCCACCTTAACATTTGCGCTCTCCACAATCTTTTTCAGTCTTTTGTTGTAGCACCGATAGGCCTTGCTCTTGGTAGAGTATCCAAGGAAGATTCTTTCATCACATCTTGCATCAAATTTCCCTAGATCTTCATCTTTTATGATATAGCATTTGCTTCCAAAGACTTTGAAATATCTTACTATTGTAATTCTTCCATACCACAGTTCATAAGGATTTTTAGTACCATTTACTTTTACTTGAACTCTGTTTCTGAATGTAGACAACAGTGTGTATAGCTTCCTTCCAAAAGACTTCCGGCATACCTCCTTCCTTCATCATTTTCCTAGCAGCTTCTTGAACTATTTTTTTCTTTGTTTCCACAACTCCATTCTACTGAGGAGTCCTAGGTGCAGACAATTGCCTCTTTATTCCTTGTTCTTCACAGTAATTGTTGAATTCATTTGATGTGAACTCATCTCCTCTATCAAACCTCAAGCATTTGATTTTTAGCTCTATTTCATTTCAAACATTGCCTTGAAGGATTTGAACTTTTCTAGGGCTTCAGATTTGTCTCTCAAAAAAGTAACCCAAGTCATTCTAGAATAATCATCAATAAGCAACATGAAGTACCTATCACCTTGTAGACTTCTTATCCCTATAGGACCACATAGATCTGTATGAACTAGATCTAGCAAACTAGCAGAAAATTATTCTTTGCTCTTAAAATTTGTTCTTGTCTGCTTCCCCAACTGACATTCTTTGCAAATGGTATTAGTAGGTTTCACAAGTTTTGGTAAATCTCTTATAGTCTGACCTAAACTTATCTTTACTAGATTATCAAAGTTTATATAACACATCCTTCTATGCCATAACCAACTCTCATATGCTTGAGCTAATTAATAGTAATCACTAGTTCCTCTTAATTGATAGATGTTACCTCTGGTCTTCTTACCGGTAGCAATCACAGTTCCAGAGCTCTCCATGATCTTGCACCCATTGTATTTGAATCTTAGATCATAACCTTTGTCACACATATGTTCCACACTCAAAAGATTATGCTTCACGTCCTTCACATATAGGACATTGCCAGTATTATGCTTTCCATCAAATGAAATAGATCCTCTTCCACAAATCTTACCAGCTGCACTGTCTCCAAACCTAACCAGTCCTCCATCATACTTTTCCAAACTTAAAAACTTACTTTTGTCACTGGTCATGTGATGTGAGCATCCACTATCAATAATCTATTGATCCTTATCTTTCTCAACTTGAACAGCCAAAGCACTTTCTTCTACTAGTTTTTCTTCCTTTACACAACTAGCAGAATTAGTAGACATAGGTTCTTCTTTAATAGCAATAAACAAGCATTCATTTACACTAGTATTAGCATCATCAAATTCATCATCAATCACACCTTCATCATCAAAATCTCTAACATAGTAGCATTTCTTTGGAGCTCTAGGCCTATTCTCAAATCTTTTTCTATTTCTTTCAATTCTTTCAGGACATCTAGAAGCATAGTGACCTACTTTACCACATGAGAAACATTTGAAAGGTAGTTTGCCTTTGAACTTACCGGAGCCTCTTTCCAGTATGTCAACAAAATTGGCTTCAATTTCATCAAGCTCATCATCAGGTTCTACCTTGTACTTTTCTGCTCTAGAGATCTTCTCTGAAGTACTGGCTTTGAAAGTTGTTTCAACTTTTGGCAGAGCATCACCAAATTCTCTCATTTCAAAAGTAGTAATCTTCCCAAGCAATTGATCCTTGTTTATATTTTTCACATTCATTAATTCTTCAATTGCAGCTACCTTGTGAGCATAGGATTTAGGTAATGACCTAAGAATTTTCATCACAACTTTAGTTTCATCTATGGTTCCTCCCATACCTTTGATCCCAGTAACAAGTTCATCAACCTTTTGCATGAAGGATGTTATGTTTTCATCTTCTCCCATCTTAAAACCTTCATATTTAGATTTTAGTCCCTGCAGTTTGCCACTCTTTACAAATTCACCTCCTTCATATAGATTACTTAGCTTATCTCAAACTTCTTTGGCTGACTCATAATCCATAACCTTTATCAAATTAGAGTCATTCAATGCACTCAATAGAGCATCTCTGGCTTTTATATTTATCTCATATTCTTTGATTTCATATTCTGTTGTCAGACCATTCTCTAACATGGTATAATCAATTTGTCACTTGCCATACTTTATAACCAATACAAAGTAGATGGCTTTTCATACGAATCTTCCAAGTTGCATAATTCATTCCATCAAACTGCAGAGCATCCTTCTTGTAAGACATCCTAGATCTACCTCAAGTTGTTAAGCTTACCACCGAGGAACCTTGCTCTGATACCAATTGTTGAAATGCAAAGGACAACTAAGAGGGGGGTGAATCAGTTGTCACACAAACTTAACTTCATATGAATATCAAATCATCAAATCCTTAACTATTGATAATCAGAATTAAGCATGAAAGCATGAAACCATAGACTTAATAACAATCACACGTTTAACACAATAGTCACCATATTTTTATGTGGAAAACCCTAAGAGGGAAAAACACAGTGGGTGTTAGCCCACAAGATATATGAGTTATAACAATACTAAAAAATAGAGGCTCACTGCCTACAGGAATCACTGCCCAAATTGCTCACTGCAAAGTTCACGACTCACTGCCAAAATGATGCAGCACATAACATACACTCAATACAATTTTACCATTAATCATGTGAGAGCCAAAGATTTGAAGACTAGAACATAAAAAAACTTCTATTCATCAACTCTGCTGCTACAATGAGAGAAAACTCTCTTATATCCAAGAAAAACAAAAAAATAAAAAAATTACCGTTTTTGGCAAATTTTGACACTTGTCAGATTTTGCCATTTTAGGTAATTTTACAATCATATCTTGAAAATCCTATTTTTTCCCAAAAGCTTCCTAAAACTAAGGTAGGATTAAATGCCAACTAATATTCTAAATTCGAAACATGAGTTTCGATTTATTACAAAAGCAACTTTTTAAAAATCTAGAAAAAAACACTAAATTGCTATTTTGAGGGCCAAAATGAAAGTTTCAAGCCCCGAAAAAGTGTCAAGACGGGGTCCAACCCACTAGGGTCAGTTGCAAAACTACTTTCCACCTCATAACGCATCCACCCGTAAAATCTCGTAGAAAACCCACATTCGAGTCAAAAGTTATGATCTCCGGAAGTTCCTGCATCAACCAAGGGGTAGATGTTCTTTCACCATATAATACATTAAAGCTTAAATATCCCATTACTCCTGGTCCTTCATCAAAACCCATCATGGAACATCCTCAAAACAATCCCATAGGTAGTGTGGTCTTGCCTCCACCTATTAATGATCCTAATTCCACTTACTCCTTTCAACTAGGTCCACCCACATGACTCATTCCACAAACTTCCAAGCCAACTAGAACATTGCCAACTTAATTTCCACCCATTTCTATTCCTCAACAAATATTAGCAAGCCCATATCAACCACTCTCTTACCACATACCACTAAGTCGTCCACAAACCACCTATTCACATGTCTACTCATATGCTTCATCCCAACCCAATATATATTCAATTAACACATCCCATATATACAATTAACTCAACCCTTCAAACACTCAACCCATGGTCTCATATCCTCTTCACACTTATCATCACACCACATCCAATCCTTTGATGCCACATGTCACTGCAAAACCCTTGTCACATGGACCTATCAACTCCACCTCATCATCACCAAACCCACCTCCTTTGGATCATAAAACACAAGATATGGTAGAAAATTCCCTTCAAAAACTTCAAACTGGATCACAACGTAAACATTTCAACTTGAAGACTTTTTCCCTTATCCATTGGATCATTCCATCATGACAACTCCTTTTCCTCTTACTTTTGAGGTCTCCAAATTTGATAAATATAAAGGAAAAGGAGACCCTAGGGATCATGTTAAACAATTCTTTATGGCTTGTCAAGAGGTTTCCCATTATGACATTTATCTTTTAAAAAATTTTCCACTAATTTTGGTGGGACAAGCTTTAGATTGGTTTCATCATCTTACCCCTAGTACCATCACAACTTTCACCGGCTTATTTGAAAAATTCATTGCTCACTTCTCCTACAATGTTAAACATGAACTCATAATGTTAGACCTTTGTAATTCCAAACAATAGAATCAAGAAAGCTTTGCTTCTTACCTACAAAGGTGGAGAAGGCTTGCTAGTCAAATCCCATGGGTGATACGCGTAAAACAATTGGTTAGCATCTTTATCCAAAACCTTAATAAAGAAATGGCCTTTCATCTCCAAATCCATTGTATTTCCACATTTGAAGAGATTGTTGAGAAAGGGGTCACCATTGAAAAAACCATTATATCTAAAGGTCTAATCAAAACTCAAATCAAAGACAATAGCCCTACAAATGATAAATTCAAATCTTGGGCCAATAAAAAACATGTGGTTAGTGATGGAGTTACTGATGTTAAACATGTCCAAACCACCCCAACTTCTCAAACTCATGTGCTAAAAGTCCTCTCGACTAGTACCATTACCCTCTATGAGCGACAATTTAGAACAACTCCAAATTCATGAAGACATTTTACCAACTTAGGAAAGCCCATTGAGTCAATCTTTCAAAAGCTTGTGCAAGCCAACATGGTCACGTACCCTTATACAAGACCTTATGCCAAGAATGAGTCCAAACCCACATGGTATAGTGAACATGAATATTGTGATTATCATCATGTCCGTGGTCACCCCACATGTAATTGTATGAGTCTCAAACATTATATCCAAGACCTTATTGATCAAGGAATGTTGAAGGTCAATATTGAGCCAAAATCTTCTAATGCACAATTGGGTTCTTATAATGATCCTTTTACAAATCGTCAAACTGAGTCTATTGCCACCAATCCCAAGATAATTACATACCAATTATGTTCACTATAACAAAGCCTCTCTTGATTATGACAATGTCATAGGAAGAGTTGATTATGATTGTTCACAAGTTTTCACCATCACCATTAGAACCCCATCCCCTATATGCATTGTCACCACTCATCGCGGAACCACTACTATCCCCCAACCTTCATCTTCCTCATCTCAACCTTCATCCTCCTCAACCACTCATCCATCCCATTATAATATCCTTGATCACTTTGGGAAGAATCCTACACAAATATCCATGTTAGATCTCCTTAAGGTCTCCCCCATCCACAAAGCTATATTAGACCGTGTCCTCCATGACTCTCAAGTCCAACATGATATTGATCCTAATCAATTCCAAGCCCTTGTGAGTTACCTTTCTTCCACCTATCACCTAACCTTTACCCAACAAGACATACCATCTATTTATCTATTTCAACATAATGCTCTTCATATAGAGGTCTTGATCTCCAAAACCAAAGTCAAACATGTTCTTTTGGATAATGGAGCTGGCTTGAACCTATGTACCTTGAAGCTAATAAAATAATTTGGCTATTCACAAGCTAACTTGGAATGATGCCATCAGACTATTAAAGGCTATGATGATATTGAGAGAGAGTGCAACCTTGGCACCATATGTCTTCCTATACAAGTTGGACATGTCCTTTTACACACTACATGGCATGTCCTTGACCTTGAGCTTCCATATAACATCTTACTTGGTCATCCTTGGATCCATGCTATGCAATCCGTACCTTCTACTTACCATCAATGTATCAAATTTCCACATAATGGTGTTGAAATTACTATCCAAGAAGATCATGTACCTTTTGCATATTGTAGAGCCTTGGGAATTGCTAGTCCTAAAGATAACCTTTGTCCTAGCAATGATATTACCACATCTTCCATATATCTTATGTTAATCCTAATGACCTTGATTTCACTTCATCCTCTATAGATCCTCAAGTTACCAAAGTCAAGATTATACACAAAGGTTGTGGACAATATGAGTTACATAATTCTTGCCATGTTGAACCTCTCCATGATATCTCTTATGGTCTAGGATATATGCCCTCTAGTGTGGAAACTAAAGATCCCCATGTTCCTTTTACAAGTCTTGACGAACCCTCTAATGTCATTGAAAGTACCATAGATGGAACCATCAAAGTCTCCACCAAAGATCTTGACATTTCATCCTTATTCTATGATAATGCCATCTTTACCATTGAGCCTTCATTGCCATATCTTGCTTCCACATCATTGGACCAACAAAATACAATTTATCACACTCCTTGTCATAATGATGGAGAGCATAATGAAATCTTTAGACCTATGCTTACCAAATCAAAGAATCACAAAAATCCTAAAGCATTGGACTTCAAAAAATAAATCCTAGGGTATCCAAAGTCAAAGAAAAATCCATTTTACCCCTAGCATCCAAAAAACATTTACTTGAAGAAAAGAATATCCATTTGAGTATCGAAGAAAATTCAAAGAAGCTTTTTAAAAGTGAGATTATTAATTAGTCCCCCATCACTTCCACTCCATAACATTTCCACTACCTTCCATAATCCCATATTAGATGTACACCTTGCTCCATCCATAATTGTTGAGGCTACGATGGTTCCCATTTGCGTTACCTAAACACAAAGAGGACTAATCTTTCACTTAAGGAGGTGCATGATGGTATCCTTGGTGCCCATCCTAGTGACATTGTCCTTGCAATGAAACTTCCACATGTCAACCACCATTATGATCATTGTCCACTTGTTCCAAAGTCAACACTTCCACTTGTTATCCTACCTTTCCATGCTTAGCTTGTTGTGATATCCCAATATTAAAAAAAGAAAAACAAAAAGAAATAGTAAAGAGAAATAATCCATCCTATGGTGAAAATCACTTTTGTGGTGCCTTGGATAAGTACCATGGTAAAAACTTGCTCGTGAGCGCCATGTGTAGTTGTCATCTTCCATTATCCTCTAGGTCACTTGTTCCATGATTCCCCATCATTCCATTTCCATCTAATATATTAGTATCCCATCCCATATCCTATATACCATCCTTGTTATTTGTCAGAATCTTCCCTTCCTACCTATCATACATATTCCATCCATTGCATCCTATCACCCTACTTACACTTGGGGGCAATGGATTGTGTTGTATTTTAGACATAGGTTTCCTTGTGAACTCTTGATTGTCCTTGGTATGGATAAGTTCCTCCCCTTTGGGCCTCATACACTTGCATGTTACATGACCATCCACGCATGTTGATGTCAGTTATTCTATCTTACACCCATGGCATTAAACATTTTCCATAGCAGTCCCACACTTTGTCCTCCATCCCATAATAAAACAATCCCATCTCAAAACATATCCAAAAATCCCAAAAAATCAAAACATTTCAAAAAATCCAAAAAAAAATTAAAACATATCCAAAATCCAAAAAAAATCAAATATTCCCATAATACAAAAAATCAAATATTCCCATAATACAAAAAAATCAAAATATCTAAAAAATCTAGGCAATAAACCCAAATGCAAGCCATCCTTAATCCATACCAATCTAGCTAAGCAATCTAGCCAAATTATCCAATCACATCCTTGGTTTTGTTTCTAGTCTTTCTATCAACTTAATCATTCATCATCATCATCATCATCATCAATGGGATATATCATTCCCACATCCTTGTATTGATCTAGGGATATATCGTTCCTCACAAAACACCATCTTCAACATCCTCCTAATCCAACCATAAATCCATCAATCATCAGTTTAGAGCTTGACATGGGCAATACCTTGTTTGTTTTTGAATCATTTGTGCATGCTTGCTTGTGTGTGTTATCATTCTATCTTGCATTTGTATCAAGTCCTTATTACACCAGTTAATATTCATATCTTGTGTATGGTGGAATATCTTTTTGCATACTAGTCATCCTTTGCATCTAAGGCCATTTCATATCAAACTATATGGTTGTTCATCTAATGCAACATAAGATCTTTTTAATCCATTTTATCCATCCTTTCTTTTACATCCATTCTCCTTAACCCATTCATTTCATCCATTTCGAGAGCATACCCATGTTCTTCCAACCTACCTATTCTCTCGAGCGGGTATCCCATTCTTACTTTGTCATCTCATCCTTACATCCATTCCTCATTGTCACTCCTTCAAGTGGCTAGTGCATCCTTTTTTATCCATCCATACCTTATCTTCTTTGAAATTATGTTACTTCTTTTAGTCATAACATCATCTCAAAGAGGGGCAAAATGTAGACACTTGAAATTGACCATGTCACTTCCATTACCTTGTCGACACCACCTTGTGGCACTTTTGTCCTAAGAGTCCCTCATTACCATAATCCCTTTCCCACATTAATTAAATAAATCATATTTATTTAATCAATCCATTTCCTCCATCTCCTTAATTAAATAAATAAATTATATTTATTTAATTTATCCCATTTATCCCCTCTAGCCAATTAATTAAATAAATTGTATTTATTTAATTAATTCACACTTTCCTCTATCATCCAATTTAAATAAATTAAATATTTATTAAATTAGCCCTCACCACATATTTAAATAATTTTATTATTTAAATTATTTTCACCCTTGTCCTTATTCTCACACATGTCTCTCATAATTTAAATAATTTTATTATTTAAATTATTTGTCACACTTGTTTTCATCCTCAACCACTTTCCACCTTCAATAAATGAGTGATCCAAAATTAAATCACCTTTGCATCCTAGCCATCTATCACTAATCTAATCCTATCCATCCATTCCTATCCCTCACCTCCTATATATCAAGCCTCAACCAAGCCATTTAATCATCCACATTTCAAGTATCATCATGCTATCAAAACTATTCTAGCTCTTCCATTATCGTACATCATCCATTATCATTATCTAGTTGTAATGTTGCCGAATTCGGGCAATCAACACATCAAATTCATGATCAAATATCATAGGATTGTTTATCATTTTCATTATCTTGCTTAGTCCTTTGATCCCTAGATGAAGTGTTGTTCAAGTATGAAATTGGTACTTTCATTGTATTGTTTTCTTATTTGATTTCCATATTTCTACATACATAGATATTATTTTAGAATTCCAAAAAGCACCTGAAGTTTTCCAATCATGAAAAGAGAAGAGACTATTGTTTTGTTATTGATAATATTAATTAATATAAGATGTTGTAGAAGGCCATACATAATATACAACCTATTGCCAAAATGCTACCTTAAAACTAAATACATCTCCATGAATTTTGCAATTATATTTCATTTCTATTCAGCATGAGAATAAGTTTTTTTTACACAAAATTTAAAACAACATCAACACCAATATGAGTAAAATCAACCACACAAGTTGAACTAGTTTTGCAATATTCTCAAAATAGAAACAATAGCTTTTGCATATTGCAACAAGCATGGTAATCAATAGATTATTGCATATGAAAAACTATCTTCACAAAAGATGCAATTGGCAATTGTCAAAATCCTCCAAGCTAAAATGACTTGAATACTTACAATAAAATGTCTAGCTAATATGAAGAGAAATTCAAGAGAACTAGATTGATGAAATGGACAATTAGATCCATTTTTTGAACCCAATGCGCTATCTTTTTTTACACCCCCAATAATTCGTCCTTAGGATCCTTGTCCTCCTTAGGTAATTTGTGGAAAACAACAGTGCCGCTAGTGTGGACACGCTCATACTCATCAATTTCACTTCCCTAGACAACATTGGTTACATTCCACCCACACCCAAATGGAAATTTCCTAACAGTCAATGGATTACATCTAACATGAGTGCTTTATTACTTTTCCTTTTCAAGTTCTTGGGTTATAAATGACCCTAAACCATGTTTGTCATGCTACAATTTTTGTTGTTTCATGACTGTCACAAGAGTTATAGAATCTAATGCTACCTTTGCCTCCATTTTTAAATTAGGCCTACAGGGCCCCATAGTACCTTTAACAACTCTAGCTCCAAAGTTTTACTTTCGACTAGTCTTTCTTTCACACTTTGTTATAATGGCCCATGACTGCAAAAAATTAAAATATGTCTAAAGGATAAAAATATTTATCATTACAAAGAATATCTCTTTATACTCCACCCGCTCTCTATAATTTCATAACCCTACAAGCCTAAGTTCTCCTTACCCTCAAACTTGACATCCATACACTTATCTACAAACACTAGTAAATTCTATACCCAGGACAACCGCCAAATGCAACATGACTCCCCATCCTAAAAATGCCTTCACAGATCTATATGTTGATGGAGCATCTACCATGCATGTGAATAAACATTGCAACTTTAACCTCTATATGTTAACAACAAATCTATATAGATAATAAAATTGTTCTCCTTGCATATGGAAAGGCATTGCACTAATTCCATTAGCTATTCAACAACCATGTTAAATGATATGAAGCTATTCTTCTAGCACACAAATATGAACCATGTTACAAACACTTTTTCCCCACACAAAAATACAATATGCAAAAGCCCAACATGTTTCACATTTATCTACACAATTAAGACCAACAAAGAAAAATATAACTTGATCCATAATCTTGTTAGCGTATTGTATTACATTGTTGGTTACATTGTTATGGTTCGGTTGGTTCATCAATCGGTTATATAACTATTGTAACTGTCAACTCAACTCCCTCATAGTTTATATACATCATTGTATCTGCATTTTTAATATATCAATGAAACATATTTCATTCACACTCTCCATTAAATGGTATTAGAGCTACGAAAATAACTATATGTTATGCCTGAAGTGCATTAGATTGTTCTCAAAGTGCTAGGGCCCTAATTTCTCCTTCCAACATGTGGATGAACTCTTCCTTTCCATCTACAACTCGGATTGATGGGAAGCAGATTTATTTCTAGGGTCTACCTCAAACCCTAAATTTCATTGAGTGTCACCACTAATGCATTGGACGTACATTTATTTTTTGAAGGCGCTGGTATTTGGTATACAATATACCACATGTATCTAATTTAATTCAGATTTAGAAGCGAGCATGTATTTCTAGTGAGCATTACATTGGTGAGAAACTCTTTTGTCTGGGAGATGAAGTTCCTCTTTGAGAACTTCAAAATGCTGGTGGTAGAATAAGTTTGAAGATTGTATCCGACTAGAAGTCATAAACAAGCCCTTCATCTACTACAATTTTCTGTGTTGCAGATGCTGACAATGCACAGTTAGCCTGTCCTCTTGTTTCACGTTGGAAGTTATCAGTAGGGAAAGTTATGTATTGAAGTGTGTATGGAAGTACAAAATCTTATAAGCAAATATATTTAATTCGGAGTAAGAAGGTCAATTTAGTCCTACTATTTCCTTTTGGAGTATTATTTTTAAATAGAGATTCCATTAGACAAGTATTCTGGTTTCAATTTTCATACTTGGAGAATGAAAATTCAAATGCAACTAATGAATAAAAATTTATGGGGAATAGTAAGTGGAAAGGAAAAAGCACCTACAGATGCAAATAAGTTATTAGATTGGAGTAGTAGAGATGATAAATCCAAGGCTATATTGGTCTTGCTCTTTTTGACACTAAATTGCACCACATTGATTTGGATAAATCATCAGCTGAAATTTGGGATAATGTGAATAAATTGTTTGGAGCAAAAGCCGTTAATGCAAAGTTTTCTCTAAAACTTCAATTATTTAGATTTAAGATGGAAGATGGAATCACAATGTCAAATCATATAATTAACTTGTAGTCTCTCATTAGACAGCTCGCAGAGGTTAAGGTTACGGTAGATGATGATGATGATGATGCCAGGGCCTTCAAAATGCAACAATGTTATTTTTACACTCAGTCAAATACCTTCGCAAACTCTAGAAGGTATGATTTCTACTCTTCTAGTAGAAGAGAAGAGAACAACAGAAGATTTAGAAGATGATCCTCAGGAGAAAGCATTATTCTCAAGAAGCAATTACAAGAGATCAAAGAGAATCAAATGTTTTTATTATAAGAAAAACGGTCACACAGCTTGGGATTGTAGAACTCGAGCTAGTGATGTTCTTAAAGGAAAGGTCAAAATGAAGGAAAGCTTGCTTGCATTGAAGATGATAAGGATCCACCAGATCTTGAGGATGAGGATCCACCAGATGGTGCTATTAATTTCTGTGGATACGCCCTTTAAGCCTTCAAATTGGAGGTAGGCGGCATCAAAGGATGGAGGATTTTCCATCATCTCAAATCAGCTTCTTGCTTTGAGATGATGCTTTGTATGAGAAGCATTTTTGGTTTTGGTTGTTTTGCTTTTCTTTGTTGATGCTGACGGATTTGAAGAATGTATGTTCTGTGAAGATTTTGTTTTGGAGACAGGTTTTGTGATGCTGACTTGATTAAAAGAGTGAAGCAGAATTTGAAACTTCCATTAACAACATTAGTAGGATGCTCATATACAGCCAACCAGAAAAGAAGTTGATATAATCTTCCTAAATTGTTACTGTTTAGCTTAAGATAAAGAGCCTTCTTTCAATAACAAAAGTTCTTCACATAATCTTCCCGTGTCATTACTACTTAACATAATCTTCCCGTGTCATTACTGCTTAGCTTAATATCAAGATTTTAGAAGCCAGAAACTCATAATTGAATATAGTTACAGATTTTAGAAGCCAGAAACTCAATTGAATATAGATACAAATACAAAGGAAGGTTATAACACATAACACTGACACTTCGCGAAAATCGTTAAATTCATGATTCTTGAATTTAGGTATTATTAATTCCTTTGCGCACCGGTTCTATGATAGCTTCGTTTAGGTTGAAACAATGGGCACGACATGTAAGATAGGTGGTTGTTAGGACCTCCTTCATCCCGGGGTAGAGAGCTGATGAAAATGTCTCCTTATAACTTCCCGTACATAACAGTGACTGAATTTTAAGCTCATATCCTCTGCTGTCAGTAGGATTGATGCTTCTTGAGACATGCCTACGTAATTTCCTTCTTGTTGTGGTGTTTTTCTTTATTCAGTAAAATATTTTTCGAAGTTTTTGTCCTTAATGTCACAATTTACAATTATCTTACATACACTATAGAGGGCTCATCCCTGTATGTTAATAGAGCATTTTAGTTACCTTTTCTGGATTCAATTTATAGTAGTATGCCCTTAATACTGGAGATATTATTTTCAGCAGATAGTCCATTATACATATTATAAAGGACACGCATATATTAAATGTTGGTATGATGGCTGTCCAAATTACTAAAAGGTCTACTTAATTTGCTTCAACAAATACTTAATTTGTATTTGTTGAAGTATCAAACTTATGTACCTAAAACAGTAGAAATTAAGCAGAAAAACTAAATTTCTGTTTGGGTTTGAGTTGGCAGTTCACCATAATGAATACATAATCAAGTTTATAGTGAAATAGAATACAATGTTAATAATATAAAAACAATAATTATCCATTTTTTTGGTACATTCTCATGATAATGAATAATAGAGTTATTATTTCCAAAAATATATGTTATGTACAAAGAAATTAATTACACTTAGAATTATGGATGATCACTATTATAGAGAAAGTATAATATAAATATAACAGGAAATACTAACATATAATAAATCTAGGGTTAGGGTTATGTGCATAAGCAAAACATGATAACAGTCAAAAATAAAGAAATCAACATTCAATTTCAATGGCATCATTTATGGTGCCAAGCTCTCCAAAAAACACCAAAAGATACCCAACATCACCATTACAAGGTGTAAGCCATCCCAAGGCAATGTGCCATGGTAGAAAGGAGGTGTGGTCATCTCCAAGAAATAAAGTGCAGCCATTAAGATGATGCAAAAGAATATCAATGCAATGTATGAGTTCCTAAGGTAGTGCAAGGTAAATAAATAAATTGCAACCATAATACTTTAATAATAAATAAATTGCATTTAATATATATACCACTATGAGTTTGAGTAGGTTGATGAATAAGATTACATTAAAGTATTAGAGAGAGAGGAACAAAAGAAGTGGAGAGAGAGAGAGAGAGAGAGAGAGAGAGAGAGAGAGAGAGAGAGGATACGCCGAGAGATATCCTAATCAAGGCACTTCTAACACTTTTTTTGATAAATTAATAATATTATATAAGTGCCTCGAGAAAGATATCTCTTGGCCTAACAATGAAACCCACATCCAATTTATATTATTATTTAATATATATAAGATAGTAATATACTCACTATTATCCTTCACTTAACCATGAAAAATTGTCCAATTCTAGAAATACAAGAGCCCTGCATCAATGAAACCCACATCCAATAAGGCAAATGAAAAGGTGCATAGGGAATAAGAAATAATCAATTGTTGGACTATTTAGGGTTTTTAGAATGTTCATGAACCTTGGACATAAGAACCATATTGTGGGGCTAATAGTTTTGAATACTATAATGAACCTTGGACATTTCATCTGATGCTATTTTCGAGGAGCAACTACTGGAAGTTTCATAAAATGAGAAGTAAATAATAATTCAAGACTGATGTCTCGGCGTTTTTCGATAGATGTATTTAAGATTGATTGTCTTCTTCCATCTCGCGGAAGGAACTATCTCCGTTTTTCTGTGAGTTTCCAACTTTTCATAACCGGCGTAAGGACAAGATTGTCCTTTGGGCCATGCGTTTGAGACGATAAGCCCAAAAAAATTCTAAGAAAAACAGAAAACCCACTTCTTGTTCAAATGAATTTCTAGGGGAATCATCGCCCGAATGTGGAATATGCTTTGAAGTGGAGAGGGTGGCGACACAGATATAGGAATATCCACCCCTTACCGAAACATACCAAGTCATTCGTACAAACTTCAGGCTCCATCCTTCATTATAAACTCTGCCTTTGCTCACTTCTGAAAACACCAGGTGTTGAATGTATGCTACTGCATTCATTAAATTCATTCATTGTCTTGATGGGAAAAACAATGGCATGGCAGGAAACCCATTTGGATATAATTCTCGTTCCAGCAGGTTTGCTGATGTTCGCTATATACCATTGTTGTCTGCTTCACAGAATCCTCGCCCGTCCCCACACCACCTTCGTCGGCATCAATGCAATCCACAAAGTGGTCATGTGGAATATTTGAGCAGGGCATTCAACAAAGTGGCTCTTTTCTGGTCGGTGGGATTGAGGGCTTTTACCTCTCGCTTCCTCTCTTTTTGTGGAATTTTGGACCCATTCCCATATTCCTATCGTCCTGCCTCTTGCTCTTATTTCTGCACTCTATAGACGGGCCAAATACAAATTTGAGTGGCTCAGATTACCCTTAACCGCAAGAGAAAGATGGAGCCAAGATTTGGTGAGATTTGATTGGCGTACCAAGAGTTTCTTCTGATCAGATGTTTAGAAACAGACTCTCGGGAACAAAATAATTGGAACGGACACACTGATCCAATATTAAGAATAACTATTATATTAGGAGTTCAGTTTTTTGATCATCTACTTTCAGGATAAATATTGTATAAAAATAATAGATTAATGTTAAAAATTATTACACAGTTAAAATCTAGAAACACTCATATTGAATATTATGGACTGTAGAAAATTGATGTCTTTAAAGGAGAGCATAGTTTTTTTTTTTTACAAGAGATTAAGTTCTAGTGAAATTGTAGGGAAATGAATCATTTGTCCTACTAAAGTTACATAGATCTAGTTGAGCTATAATAATAAATGCAACCAGAATATTTAGTGTAAACTATTGGGATGTTGTGGTCAATCGATCGGGTGTTTATGTGGGGAATTGGTCTCCACATAACCACCGGCCCATTGACCATAATTTGTTTGCAACTTTAGCAACATCAACTAAGTTGTGTGTGATAAAACTCAGAAAGAACAAGAATACTTAACTATTTTTGATTTGATATATCAATGTGTAATGGTTGATGGTTTTGCTACAATTGATGATTAAAAATTGGAATTTAATTTCGTATTTGAGGTCCAAAGCCTATGAGAATCTCTTTCTAAGACTATTCTAATGTAGGACTTGGTTGTGTCATGTCACCTAGTCTAGAATGGATTGTGCTCCTAGGGATATAGCTCTATCTATTGTCAATGTAACCTTCTATGATGCACTCCTACCTTCTATACTTGTCCCTTGAGAAAGGGCTATGTTGACAAGTATAGTGGGATTTGCTACGTGCTAGAGGGAAGACCTTGGAATTATTTGATAGTACTCAAAACACTTATGAGTTGTACAAAATTTGTTGACACACAATGCCATTGATGCAACACTTAAGGATGCTAAACTAACATAATTTTAAATATACTTTACATGCTCTTTGTGTTTTTGATTTCTTAAGGTGCAAGAGTGTTTTAAGATGATTTCTCATGGGAAGCTTATGACCTAGGATTACTAATAAATACATGGTCCTAGTTGGTCAACTTGAGTTATTTTGCACATGGACTCAAGGTGCAATGATCAAATCCTAAAAAAGTTTAACTCCAGGAAGAGATCTAAAAATTGAAGTTGGAGAATTAAATTGCATGATAAATGCTAGTCCATGGATAGGGTCAACAACATATTACAAGTTAGTATGAGGCCCAAGGATCCATACCAATCTAGGTTTGGGGCTGGATTATATGCCAATTGCATCAACATGAGGACCTTGACAACATAATTTATGACAATACCCATAATGGTGTAAAACAAAGATGTAAAAGTGTAAGGTATGCACTTTTAACCATTACATATTTCCTCCAAATTAGTGTGCATGTGACTTTGCATGAATCATGCATGCCAAAGTAAAAGATGCAATAAATGAAATTTCAAGTATGTTAGGAAATATTAGTGCATGACATAGTTCATAATATAATAAATAATAAATTAACATGTTAATGTTAATTTATTAGATGTTAGTTTTTAGTTAGTTACTAGTTATGAGTTAGAGTTAGTGGTTAGGGTAGTTAAGTTGAATGGCTCTATAAAGCTATAGAATGTAATCATTTGTAGTGTTGAAGATGAATGGTTGATCTTGATGTGGTTGAGCCTTGGGCTCTTTTTTGTGTTTGGCATTTTCAATATGGTATCAAAGCAAGTGTCTTGGATCTCTCTGGTCACCCTCCATTTGCTCATCTTTTCTTCTCCAAAGTGGTGCTAAATGATGATACAGTGAGAACCACGTGCAAAAGTTATTGTTATCTAGTCACCATTCTTGCATTTTGTCAATAGAGGAGCAATGTAGACCACGTACAATTTTTTTGGCTTCATCATCCATATGCATTCCATTCTTTCATTTTGTCAACAGAGGCACAATGTTGTCCATGTGCAAATCTGACATTCATCATCCATCTGCATTTCGTTTATCTTATTTCTCCATCGTGTTCCTTCATTTGGTTTCTCTTCTGTCTCTCCATCTTGTTCACTCATTTCATAGTTTTCACTCCTTTTTTTAATTTCATATTAAAAAATTAGAAAATTTTAAAAAAATTATACATTCAAAGCTGGAAAAATCTTTGGTCTTGCAAAAAGTTTTTATACTAGTCTCAATAAAACTGTGATATCTGTCTCATTTGGTAACTAAATTTAGAAATTTAAAATGTTTTGGAAAGCCGATGAAGAGGAGAACAAAACCTAGATATTGTTTGAGATTATGGTTAATATGTATTGAGCATTTAGATGTACAAGATAGAGGTGAAATTGTAATATTTTCTAACATTATGTAAATGGAGAAATAAGGATTTTGGAGTCATAAGGGTGTAATAGATTTGTTATTCACACATTGTAATTGGATGCATTATTAGTGAAAATCGACATCCAAAGAAAAATTTTCATTGAAGGGGGTAAATATGAGACAAGCCAATTGTCAATATTGCAACACTAGAATAAAGTCCCTATGTCAGCACTAAAAGGGGGTGTTAGGAAATATTAGTGCATGACATAGAATAATATAATAAATAATAAAATAAAAAGTTAATGTTAATTTATTAGATGTTAGTTTTTAATTAGTTACTAGTTATGAGTTAGTTGGTAGTTAGTGGTTTGGGTAGTTAATAAGTTGAATGGATTTATAAAGCCATAGAATATAAATATTTGAAGTGTTGAAGATAAATGATTGATTATTGTTGTGTTTGAGCCCCATGCTCTTTGTGTTGTATTTTCAATAAAGTAGACCCATGTTGTAGTATTGGATGATTTCATTTGATCTTTATCTACCTACATAGATGACATCATCTTGTTGTGCATACAAAGTTAGTAGTTGTACTTGTAAAATGTTAGTCTACAAAAGTCTATAACCATTGACATTGCATTTCTTATGAACATGTTTAGTGTACAATATATGTCAAGTGATGTGTTTTGTATTCCATAGTGTATAGGACATTGTAGAATCGTGATTGAGTTACCCCCAACAAAAGTACAAACATGCTATGAGATGTAGAAGGGATCATGACGCAAAGAGAAATAATGGGGTTGTGATCAAGTTGTCCTGCATGATGTATGAAAAAATGATTGCCTTATAAGAGCTAGGGGTAAATGAAACCATGATATATGAAGGTAGGTTAGAGGAGGTGGATGTCCAAGAGCTAGTTGAGGAAGTGGTGCAGGAGCACCCGCACATGATCAGGATATAGGTCCGCATGATGACATACATGATCAGGATATAGGATAGTTATCAGCATGATGACAGGATAGTCTATTTTTAGTATGTTTGACTTTTTCATGTAATAAGGTCCACTGGACCGATGCTATGTATTAGTCAGCCTAGGAGTATGTGTAGGCAGTTAGAGATCGGGATAAGATAGTCTGAGTTGTCCTCTCTCCCAGCCGCTTGGAAGCTCCCAGCCGCTGGGAAGTGAAGTTGGTAGTACTCGAAGGATTTGTTATATATACCTTCGATCTGTTAGGGTTTAGACATTGAGTTCATAAAGATAGTTCATTTTGAGTTTGATAGATGTTATGTTCAGGAGAGTAGTACTGGTGATATGCGGTACTGGAGATCAGTTCAGATAGTGTGAAGCAGAATTGTAAAAGCAGGACTTTTGAATTTCAATTGAATAAGATCTCATCTTTTGCAGTATCTGGTTGTATCAGTTGTATTTGTGTTGATTTCCTTTTCTGTTTGCAAGTTAATGGGCACTTTCAACCCTTCCACCGGTTGAACCTGCAAATCGGTGGAATGGTCCTGTATCATAGCTTAGGTTGCATTTGTGTTTTCTGTTTATGCATTGCATTGGTCAGGAGATCAGTTAGGAGCATGCTGTAAATCAGCCTAGCATCCTCATGTGCTAGGTATAGAAAGATAAGTTGTTAGACTTTGGTTTGAAGGTGATCCGGCCCGATCGTCATATTGTAATTGTGTAATTATGCGGTTCTGAGTGTTTACATGCAGCGGATGGATACACAGGAGTCTACATATGCGTTTCCAGCCGGAGCAAGCCGCATCGTCATCTGCGAATGCATCGCCATCAGGATCGGGTCATGAAGCTGTTGAAGTTTGCAAGTTGCAAGTGCATCATGATGTTTTGAGTTGGATATATACTCTGTGTATATATCGCAGTCAGGATCATCTCTCGGGGAAGTTCACCATCCGCATATCGCTAACGGATGCGGGTGTGAAAGTTAAGTTTTTTGGCTAAGTGTTGAAGAGTTCATCAGGATGATGTGTGACGTCATCGTCATCAGGATATGACGTCATCGTCATCAGGATATTAAGAAATCCCTCAATGCGAGTTTATCCTGTTATCACTAAGTGGTAAGGTATCGGCGTAGGCAGGAAGTTGTATTAGCATCATCAGGAGGTTTCGAGGAACCGGATGAACAATATCATGATGCTGTTGCTTGTATCGTCGGGCAGTGCAGCATCGAAGGCAAGTTGTTGAAGTGTAACGTCATCAGGATATTTGGAGCAACCAGATATTTGGATATCCTGCTGACGAAGGTGATATTGAATATCATGATGATGCCGCTTGTATTTGACACCCGACGAACAGTGCAACCGGAGGATGTTTGCGCCCGTTGATTATCATGATGATGATGATAGGCGACAGGCGGAGGAGGTAAATAGTAGTCGACAGGAGGATATTTGCGATCATCCGAAATATGATGATGCTGTTGAAATGTGATGATGCTGTTGGTGTCTCTAGGAAATATGATGATGATGTTCAGCCGATAGAGAATTTTATCATGCCGTTTGTTTATTTGGCTCTTCCTTCCTGTTAGTTAGCCTCCATTGCGTATCACTCTGCATCATAGTGGTATCAGAGCAAAGGTTAGGATCTTTTGGAAAAGATAAGCAGGATGTCAGACGAAGAAGGAACATCTGAGGTTCCAACAAGGATGAGCAACACTGAGTTGGCAGTTCTGGTGAAGAAACAGATTGCAGAAAGCAAGGCCGTGAAGGCTCAGAATCAGGAGTTGAAAGAGGAGTTAGCAAAGTTGAGGAGCAGAGTAGGTTCTGGTAGAGAAGATGATAGGGAAGAAGAAGAGATCCCTAATTGGAGCGAGGAGGTCGTTCCTGCAGACCAGAGACCGCTGTTGAACGCCCTCAAGGCCATGGAGAGGAGAACCATGGATGTGAAGCTGGATTTGCCAGTGTTTACAGGTAAGATGGACCTTGATTCAGTAATGGAATGGATAGATTGTTTGAACAATTTCTTTGTAACAGAGGAGATACCAGAACAGCAGAGAGTGAAGATAGCACAGTCAAAGATGAAAGAAGCTGCCTTGACATGGTGGAACTTTGTTCAGGATGATAGAGTGCAGGAGGGAAAACATAGAGTTGCCACATGGAAGAAGATGATGGAATTGGTAAAGGAGGCTTATATTCCTTTGGATTACAGTATCCAGTTACACAAGAGGAAGCAGAACCTAAAGCAGAAGGAGCTAGATGTCAGCTCATATACAGAAGAGTTCATGAAACTCTGTATGAAGACAAAGGTGAAAGAGAGTGAAGAAGAAAAGGTAGCCAGATACCTTAATGGATTGAGGTCTAATATTCAGGAAGATCTCAGTCTGCATAACCCAGATACAGTGCAGAAAAGCTTTCAGTTGGCACTGAAAGTGGAAGAAAAGTTGAAGAGAAAACAAGACCAAAACAATAGAGGAAGAGGAAGACAACAAAGAGGTGGAAGAAGTCCTTTCAGAGGCAGAGGACATGGACAGGGATATCAAGGAGAGTCCAGTCAAGACAATAGCAAGGGCAACAATAGTCAGAATCAGAGAGAGAATTTCAGTCAGCAAGGAAACTTCAGGGGTAGAAGACCCTTCAGAGGAAGATCCCAGGGCAGAGGATCCATCAGGTGTTACAACTGTAACAAAGAAGGCCATATAGCCAGCAGATGTCCAGACAAGGCCACAAGCTCAGCAGGAGAAAGGAGGACAAATCTAGTCAATGAACCTGATAATCAAAGTCAGACAAGCTCTAATGAATTTCAGAGTGTGAATGGTCCTGAGAATTATGGATATCCAGAAAGTGGAGAGTCCCTGATGATGAGAAGAACAGTAACTACCATGAAGGTACCTGACAAAGAAGCCCCTCAGAGAAAGTCCCTTTTCAGAACCACTTGCAAAGCAGGAGGTAAGGCGTGTAAGGTTTTGATTGATTCTGGTTCTACTGAGAACTTTGTGTCTGAAGAGATGGTGGTGAAGCTGAAGCTTAGGAGATTGCCTCATCCATCTCCATATAAAGTCTCATGGCTTACTCAAGGTCAGCAGACAACTGTGGAAGAGCAGGCTTGGGTAGAGTTTCAGATTGGTGGATATAAGGATAAGTTGTTGTTTGATATCACCAAGATGGATGCTTGCAACCTTTTGTTTGGTAGACCATGGCAATATGATCTGAAGGCACAGCATGATGGTGTTAAAAACACCTATAAAATCACTAAAGATGGTAAAGAAGTAACGTTATTCCCATTGAAGGAGAAAGAGGAGAAGTCTAAAGGCAAAGAAGTGAAGGTCATGCTGATGGAAGGCAAACAGTTCATGAAAGAAGTAGCAGCAGAAGGTGCAGTTGCATATGCCCTGATCCCCTGTATGAGTGTGAATAAGAAACAACAGCAAGAAGCCAAGAAGGAGAAGAAGCCAAGGTTGATAGACCCAGCTGTCCAAGAGTTGTTGGATAAGTACAAAGGTGTTATCTCAGAGGGAATGCCAAGATCCCTACCACCTGTCAGAGATATCAGTCATTGCATAGACTTGATTCCAGGGTCTACACTTCCAAATAAAGCAGCTTATAAGCTTACCCCAGAACAGAATGCAGAAGTAGCCAGGCAGATTGAAGAATTGATGACTTCAAGTCTGATTGGAAAGAGTTTGAGTCCATGTGCAGTACCAGCTGTACTAGCACCAAAGAAGGAAGGCACTTGGAGACTTTGTACAGATTCCAGAGCCATCAACAAGATCACAATCAGGTATAGGTTTCCAATCCCCAGAATTGAGGATTTACTTGATTGTTTGGGAAATGCTAAGCACTTTACAAAAATAGACTTGAAGAGTGGGTACCATCAGATCAGGATTAGACCAGGTGATGAGTGGAAGACAGCATTCAAAACAAATGAAGGTTTGTATGAATGGAAGGTTATGCCATTTGGTTTGTCTAATGCCCCTAGTACTTTCATGAGGCTGATGAATGAGGTTCTGAAGGAATTCATTGGTAAGTTTGTCATAGTGTATTTAGATGACATTCTGATTTTCAGTAACACCAGAGAAGAACATATCAGGCATATAGATCTGGTTCTCAAGAGGTTACATGCAGAGAAGCTGATGATAAACTTGGACAAGTGTCTGTTTATGAAACAGGAGATCACCTATTTAGGTTTTGTCATTTCACAAGGAAAGCTACAGATGGATAAGGAGAAGGTGAGTGCCATATTGAATTGGCCAACTCCACAGACCATGAATGAAGTCAGAAGTTTCCATGGGTTAGCAACCTTCTACAGAACGTTCATCAGAGGGTTCAGTCATATTTGTGCACCCATGCTGGATACCATCAAAGGAGGACAGAAGTGCAGGTTTGTTTGGACTCAAGGAGCAGATGATTCCTTTGAGGCATTGAAGAGGAAGGTGGCACAGCAGCCAGTCCTTGCACTTCCAGATTTTAACAAGATCTTTCAGGTAGAGTGTGATGCCAGTCACATGGCCATTGGAGCCGTACTCAGTCAAGAGGGTAGACCAATTGCATTTTTCAGTGAAAAGCTCAATGATGCTAAGAAACGGTATTCATCATATGATCTGGAAATGTATGCTTTAGTTCAGTCCCTAAAGAAATGGAGGCATTATCTGATGCCAAAGGAGTTCATAGTTTTCACAGACAACCAGGCTTTGAGTTTCATCAACAGCCAGGAGAAGCTGAACCACAGACATATGAAGTGGGTAGAGACCTTACAGGCTTTCACTTTTACCTTGAAGCATAAGAAAGGGGTTAAGAACAAAGTTGCAGATGCTTTGAGCAGAAGAGTTCTCACAGTCAATCAGATTCAGTTAGAGAGTGTTGGTATTGATTCACTCAAGACCATGTATGAGTCTGATGCTGATTTTGGAGAAATATATCAGGTCTGTACTTCTTTTGGGGAGAAATACCATGCTGAGTTCTCTGAATTCCTGATCCAAGATGGATTGCTGTTCAAGGGTGGACAGTTGTGTATCCCAAGGTGTTCTATGAGGTTGAATATAATCAAGGAGAAACATTGTGGAGCAATGGCAGGTCATTTTGGTCTAGACAAGACTCTTGATCTGGTCAGGAGGCATTATTTCTGGCCTAAGTTGCAGTCAGATGTCAGGAAATTTGTAGAAACCTGTGTAATTTGTCAAAAGGCTAAACGCAGGTCAACTAATGCAGGGTTATATCAGCCCTTACCCATTCCTTCCAGACCGTGGGAAAGTATCAGTATGGATTTTGTTTTAGGTTTGCCAAGGACCAGGAGAGGATTTGACAGTGTCTTTGTTGTAGTGGATAGGTTCAGTAAAATGGCACATTTCTTGCCATGCAAAACCACTGCAAATGCCTCATATATTGCAGATTTATTCTTCAGGGAGATTGTCAGAATTCATGGGTTGCCTTTGAGCATAGTTTCAGACAGAGATGTGAAGTTTGTGGGTCACTTTTGGAGAACCCTTTGGAGGAAATTGGGAACCAATTTATCTTTTTCCTCTGCATATCATCCTCAAACGGATGGACAAACTGAGGTTGTGAACCGTTCCTTGGGGAATCTACTTAGATGCTTGACAAAACAGCATGGAGAGAAGTGGGACAATATTCTGTCTCAAGCTGAGTTCTCATATAATGATACTGTCAACAGGAGCACAGGAAAATCGCCTTTTCAGGTAGTGTATGGAATGCATCCCAGAGGTATTTTAGAGTTGCGAGAGCTACCTACAGCAGATCCTGTTAGTGCAGATGGAGAAGCTTTTGCTGAAGCAATCAAAGAAGTTCATGATCAGGTTAAGACCCAACTCCAGCAAACCACTTTGAAATATAAGGAGTATGCTGACAAGAAGAAGAAGGATGTTCAATTTGCTGTTGGAGATTTGGTTTGGGTTCACTTGAAGAAAGACAGGCTTCCTAAGGGGAAGTATACTAAGCTCATGCAAAAGAAAGTTGGACCATGTCAGATTTTGCAAAAGCATGGACAGAATGCTTATGAGATCCAACTCCCACCTGATCTTGGTTTATCTCCTATCTTCAATGTATGTGATTTAACTCCATACAAGGCTAATCCAGATGCAGATCAGGATATCCTACAAGATACAATTGCTGAAGACATTCCTCCACATGATCCTCCACAGATACAGTAGATTTTGGACACTCGAGTGGTCAAACAGACCAGGAATAAAAAGTACTTGGAGTACCTCGTCTCTTGGAAGGGACAGCCGACTTCTGAAGCAGTATGGATGACTGCAGAACAGATACAGAAACATGGTGCCGACCTTGATACTCTCATCTCAAGTGGACTTGAGATTTCTTCTTTTGGGGAGTATGGTGTAGGAGCACCCGCACATGATCAGGATATAGGTCCGCATGATGACATACATGATCAGGATATAGGATAGTTATCAGCATGATGACAGGATAGTCTATTTTTAGTATGTTTGACTTTTTCATGTAATAAGGTCCACTGGACCGATGCTATGTATTAGTCAGCCTAGGAGTATGTGTAGGCAGTTAGAGATCGGGATAAGATAGTCTGAGTTGTCCTCTCTCCCAGCCGCTTGGAAGCTCCCAGCCGCTGGGAAGTGAAGTTGGTAGTACTCGAAGGATTTGTTATATATACCTTCGATCTGTTAGGGTTTAGACATTGAGTTCATAAAGATAGTTCATTTTGAGTTTGATAGATGTTATGTTCAGGAGAGTAGTACTGGTGATATGCGGTACTGGAGATCAGTTCAGATAGTGTGAAGCAGAATTGTAAAAGCAGGACTTTTGAATTTCAATTGAATAAGATCTCATCTTTTGCAGTATCTGGTTGTATCAGTTGTATTTGTGTTGATTTCCGTTTCTGTTTGCAAGTTAATGGGCACTTTCAACCCTTCCACCGGTTGAACCTGCAAATCGGTGGAATGGTCCTGTATCATAGCTTAGGTTGCATTTGTGTTTTCTGTTTATGCATTGCATTGGTCAGGAGATCAGTTAGGAGCATGCTGTAAATCAGCCTAGCATCCTCATGTGCTAGGTATAGAAAGATAAGTTGTTAGACTTTGGTTTGAAGGTGATCCGACCCGATCGTCATATTGTAATTGTGTAATTATGCGGTTCTGAGTGTTTACATGCAGCGGATGGATACATAGGAGTCTGCATATGCGTTTCCAGCCGGAGCAAGCCGCATTGTCATCTGCGAATGCATCGCCATCAGGATCGGGTCATGAAGCTGTTGAAGTTTGCAAGTTGCAAGTGCATCATGATGTTTTGAGTTGGATATATACTCTGTGTATATATCGCAGTCAGGATCATCTCTCAGGGAAGTTCACCATCCGCATATCGCTAACGGATGCGGGTGTGAAAGTTAAGTTTTTTGGCTAAGTGTTGAAGAGTTCATCAGGATGATGTGTGACGTCATCGTCATCAGGATATGACGTCATCATCATCAGGATATTAAGAAATCCCTCAATGCGAATTTATCCTGTTATCACTAAGTGGTAAGGTATCGGCGTAGGCAGGAAGTTGTATTAGCATCATCAGGAGGTTTCGAGGAACCGGATGAACAATATCATGATGCTGTTGCTTGTATCGTCGGGCAGTGGAGCATCGAAGGCAAGTTGTTGAAGTGTAACGTCATCAGGATATTTGGAGCAACCGGATATTTGGATATCCTGCTGACGAAGGTGATATTGAATATCATGATGATGCCGCTTGTATTTGACACCCGATGAACAGTGCAACCGGAGGATGTTTGCGCCCGTTGATTATCATGATGATGATGATAGGTGACAGGCGGAGGAGGTAAATAGTAGTCGACAGGAGGATATTTGCGATCATCCGAAATATGATGATGCTGTTGAAATGTGATGATGCTGTTGGTGTCTCTAGGAAATATGATGATGATGTTTAGCCGATAGAGAATTTTATCATGCTGTTTGTTTATTTGGCTCTTCCTTCCTGTTAGTTAGCCTCCGTTGCGTATCACTCTGCATCAGGAAGACAAAAATTCATCCTCCATGAGAGTTCCTAGAGATTCACTCTCCTTCTTTCTTGTAATCCTAAGTGTGGTCTTTATATTATTTGTAGTCATACTATCTAAAAATATTTATGTTCTTTGTGATAGGATAGTGTGTAGTGCTTTTCAAAAAAATCCCTTTTTCTTGCCTATTCAATGGGAGTTTTTTGAATTGTGTGTATATTGCTTGTGCATTTTCCCATAAGGTGTGATTTCTAGCTAGTCCTTTGTAGATGAAACATTCAATATCATCTAATTCTCACTTACTCCTAGGAAATGATGACTTTTTGGGAGAGACTCAATGCTTATGGATTACACAAACCATCTTAATGGTGCAAAAAATATCTATGAAGTTGTAGGGAAGGATACAATCATTTTTGGTAAAATGGAATTTTAGATAATGGTATTAATATACTCTTGAGAAAAAAAGGATTTGTTGGTAATAATAAATACATTAAGAGATGTGAGCATTGGAAACAATTGTGGTCCTAGAATTTTTGTGTTTTTCTATCAATAAACAACTATGGAGGAGATCATGAGAACAATTTCAAAGGTTGGAGACCCTTTAGAGGTGAAGAAGGATGTAGTAGGTCCTCTACTCCTAAGAAATTATCATTATGAGAGAGAATTAGATAAGGTTGATATTATAAAAAAATGCATTAGGATCAAATTGCCAACAACATTATAAATCCTATGTAATTAATTACCCCTAATATTGTTTGTAAATCATTCAGAAGGGATAAACTATTCACCAAGTAGCGATCTTGTCTCAGTTGCATGTCTGATCCCGATACCTAATGGATATAGGTTATCCCAGGGGTGCATGAAGGTACCCCCTTGTGGGGTCTGGGGGGACCATCCCCTCGACAGGGGGTCTGGGGGCAATGCCCTCGTAAGCCACATTATATATATATATAATATTGTTTGTAAATCATTCAGAAGGGATAAACTATTCACCAAGTAGCGATCTTGTCTCAGTTGCATGTCTGATCCTGATACCTAATGGATATAGGTTATCCCAGGGGTGCACGAAGGTACCCCCTTGTGGGGTTTGGGGGGACCATCCCCTCGACAAGGGGTCTGGGGGCAATGCCCTCATAAGCCACATTATATATATATATATATATATATATATATATATATATATATATATATATATATATATTCATTGTAAATTTGCACTGTTTATCATTAGGTTACAAATTTGATAGTAGAAGTTATCTTGGCTTTTCTTTCCATAGAAGGCAACCCCTTTACAAAGACATTGTATTACAAATGTGGATGAGTATTATAGGTGCCGCAAGATTGGAGATTGAAGAGGAGATTGATAGTGTTGTATTGTAAACTCTATTGAAGTTAATACAGACTAGTGCATCTCTTCTTGTGTGGGGTTTTTTTCCCTAAAGGGTTTCTCCACGTAAATGCTATATTTTGTGTTTGATTTTCTATTCCATTACTTATTTTTGTTGATTTCATACCATCTGTATTTTGGTTCTGCACAATTAAATATCTATATTATAGTTTTAATTATTTTTCCATTACTAGTTGTTTACCTTCATTTCTAACAAAAAGAAGAGGAAGGATTAAAACTATACCTCTATTTTGGCATGTAGATTAACAAAGATTGTAACACCCGCCTTGTACACCTTAAAGAAATACACTCTTATGCTATATGAAATAGGAAATTTTTTTTTTTTTAAAAGATTAAGATAACAAAGAAATGTTAACATAACTAATTAGGACATATTCTCTAAGGATACAAGGCTGCATTACTTTACCAACCAACTAACATAATTTAACATTCATCAGTAACTGATCTAAATCCAATGCATAATTGAATAACTGATTCATATTTATTACATATCATTAGATAATACAATCTACATGATCAAAAACATAACTGAAATGCTTTTATTACACATAAGTACATCATGACATCATTACATTGCCATTTTTAGACTACATCAGGATGACTTACATTATGAATGATCTGTTACACAAGTCTGGTACAAAATAATACACATACATCTTCATCAATTGGGACAAGTACAACTGGAACAAATCTTTTCTGCATATGAACTTGACAAAGGATAACCAATGGATAATAAAGCTCTTCCACCCGACCATGTGGAACCCTAAGGTCCACCCCCCGAGCTAGGAGTTAACATGAGGTCCCAAACAATAACAGTCAGGTAGATAAAGACTAACATGAACAAAGGACGACCAAATGCCAATACAACACATGATAGTAACAACACAACACAATACAACTACCAGAGGCAACACATAACAAATGGGGGGAGTACAACTAGGATATGCTAGGCTGCAGTAGGGAGGAGTGTCATCACATGGCTTGTCATGGGTTGTCCTGGTAAGCCTTTCTAAGCCCCGGCCCCCATCTTGGGTTGTCCTGGCAGCCTCTCCCGACTCCCAGTCCCCATACAACGCTCATGCGGAATCAACATACCTTTCATGAGGACAAGGTAGTTGATCTTGCCATTCCAGGCCTTCTCATCTCATCTCAAGCCTAAACAAGCACTTGAGCCATGAGTGAGGCATCCACTTATCTTGTTTAGTGTGCTTAACTACCCAACCCCCTAATTCATTATTTAGGTTATCACTTGATTAATCTACTTTCAACGGGTTATCCTGACTGCCACTTTGGGCGCCGGCCCCATGTTGAAAGCCACTCCCCTACCTGCATCTAGAAGACCCTACTCAACAAACATAGCAAACATCATCATGACGACGATGATACATGAACCATGCAAGGCATTAACCATCTTGCATAACCATTATTCTGATATGAACATATATATGTAATGATGCAAGGCATTCACCATCTTGCATATCAACTCAATTACAAGGACATACTCTTAATACATTTTCCATGGCTTCCAATGAAGTAACTCATAAGAAAAATACTTTTTCATGAATGCCGACGTCTCCCCATTGTCTAATCCAACACAACATCCCAAACAAATAAATAAATAAATCACAACATTCATGAAGAGCCTTTCTACACACCAAGATGCATTCAGAATATTTACATTCTTCCACTACACCATAACCAAATTCCTTATACATGACAAAAGGCGACATGACTTCAATAACTTAGGACACTTATCAACACATTACATGAAGTCGAAACACAACAACCTTGGCCTCTGGAAATGAACCCTTGACAACTTACACCTTGACCATTTCATACAATTTCAAATCACACTAACTAATTATCTAATACCTTTAAATCAAATTTCCAATACAATAATTATATACCTAATCCTTAACCCATTATCTTAACAAAAAGAAGAAACCATATTAAAACCGATGTCAATCTAAATCAAATTTCATTAACCATAATATATAATCACAATGATTTTCTTTTAATCAAATACATAATGATAACATTATTCTAAATCCCTAATTTTATTTGGCAACTATACTTTTGAAATAATAATAATAGTAACAATAATTATTATTATTATTATTGTAATAATAATAATAATGATAATAATAATAATTATAATTATAATAATGATACTAATAATAACATTGATATTAATAGTATTACTATTAATATACCAAGGTCATTGAACACATTGTAAGAAAAATAACCATTCCTTAGGGTTAATCTAAGCCAATCAAATGAAATGCATACAAGAAAGCACAACTACTCTAGATTAACAATGACGGGTCTCTGTAGACTAGAATTGAAACGATAAATCTTAATGCACAGAAAGTAAATAAGAAAACTCTGTTTCTGCCTCCAAAATGTGACTTCTTCTCAGTGAAGTGCATTAGATTCTGCGCTGAGTCTGTGAGCTGTCTGTGGTTGCGTCTACAACTACAGATTTGCCCTCTACTGCTAGATTTGTCCCTACGCAAAGACTGCTCCTATTCTTATGCTCACCTAATTTGCCTCAGCTTCGTCTACCCTTTCTACTATCCAAGGACTGGCAGAATAGGCATGAAAGACTTCTGTTCACAGTTAATCATTTGGTAACATGGCTTAAGAGCTGCATATTTAGATTAGATCTATAATTTGCATCCTGCGTGCCTTACAAGCTATATTTTATTGTTCCTGAGTTACAAATATCACTCAGGGTTTTATCTTTTGATTTTATTTGTAATTCTTACAGACCTTCAATCATGATCCTGCTACAGACTGTGGAAACTACCATTTTGGGAAAAATGGGTCACTGAGTCGACCTATTGTGTCATTTATCCAACAGAGTTGATCTCCAGACAGGATAATGGTACTCGAGTCCAAGATAACAAGTGTTATAACTTTTACTCTGTAAGGATTGCTCCCTGTAGCTTCCTTGGAAGTAGCCATAATCTTGAATTTTATCATTAATATATGCTATATTCTTTGATGCCGCCAAACTGAGAGCACTGCTTCTATTTTCTGAATACTGTATTGTACCAATCATAGTGAAGTCTGCACTGAATACATCAATTTTGTTGTGAAGTAAAGATAGCTTTGAGTTCTGCATTTATTAACCATATTTAGTAGCCCAGGGACATTACAGCTAATGCTGCAAGGTGATGAAAATTCAATATACACATAGGAGTAAATCAAAGGCAGACAGATCAATTATGGCACCACAGTTCCCTTCAAACTGGACCTTCTATTATTAATTTTCATTAGAACTTCTCCAATTTTGCAAGTCTGGCATCTTCAAAGTGAGAAGACATGGAGTCAACCCCCAAGGTATAAATTTACTTTGGCCCAGATACTACTATAGGTAGAGCAATACATAATGAAGTATCACCCTACCTTAACCACACCCAACGTGCAAAATAGACATTCTCTTCTCCCAGCCTTCCTTAGTTGATGCTCATAAACTAGTTTGATATCTGAGTTTACGTGAACTAGGCCTCAGTTAAGTTATGGTGACTTCTACATGGAACCCAAGACTACTGCATGACTTAAGTTCTTCTCCCAAGAAACCTGCAGACGATTTAAGAGGAGCATGGTCGACCTTCTTGCCCGAGCTAGGCGGTGATGGGGACACCCTAACTTGTTATGGAATTAACTAATAAATCAAAGTTCATTTGGAAAGGAGATGCTATCTTGGTATCTGTGAATCACATATGAATATAGGCTTAGGAGTAATCACAGCATCACTGTTATTGATTCGCACCAATAACATTTAAGCAAAGGTGATCGATTTAAGTTTGCTGAGTCAGTGGGATAAATCAATAATACCAACAGTGGCAATGATGATTAACGGTGACTATGATGAAGTGGTAATATATATTTTTAATACTAGAGAGAAATGAAATTCGCAGGAATCTGAGGGTGTCAAATCTTTCAACTGCTGTAGCAATAGCCATATCTGCTGGATGTTCTGATGCCTTCAGCTTTGTTGGCTAATGTGCTTTGTCAAGTAAAAACAATATTTCCTCTATATGTTCCTGATTCTTCCATAGGTTTTCATCAATTTTATGAGGTGGATTGCATTCCAATTCAGACACCATTAACTCCTCACCTGGCTTCTTTGGCGAGTGGGACAACAGCGAATTGCAGCATTGACGAAGTTGGGTGGATAAATGAGCAACATCTTCAGACAAAGCGCCGAAAACATATTTATCATAGAATTTAGCGAGGAAATCCCTCGTTATTAGCACTAGGCCTTCGGTGGACGCCATTAATTACAACCCCCGACTACCTCGTCTGATAAAATTCTAAGTTTGGAAGTGCAGAAAAATGGGTGCGTTTGCAGTTACACATTCCAGGGACATGGTACAAGTTCGGAATTCACTTTCAACAACCCGATTCGATCCAACTATAAACAACGATCTACAGATATAAACTCATCACAGGATATATACAAAATGGGTTTGCTGCTAGGGCAGCGTTTACATTAAGATACCTATTAAGATGCTATGGTTGTTCCAGCCGCTTCATAAAGGCATTACTCAGACCAATACAAGAATACAAATGCCCGTTTAAGAAAGCTATTTCTATTTTAAATGCTGGATGCTAGGTTTTGATGATGGTCCAATTCAGTTTATGTGCCCTTAAAGACAGACATCTCTGCAGATTATGATTTGGTCATCTTTCAGCTGATGAAAACAGTGGTAATTTCTGATTAAAATTCTAGATCTCATAGCATAACAAACACGACTCCTTCAACATGATCCGAGAGTATGAAAAATCAGAGGAATCAATTCTTTCTAGTCCAAAAGAGCACTAGGTCTACAACATTACCGCAACCAGTAATAAAACTAGTGATAAACCGTTTAGTGGAAATGTTAAGATATATATCTCAGATTAAATATCGGAGGGATGCAGAAAACAACTTAATTGCAAACTAAAATATCTCTTGAAGCAGAAATTCAACCAAAACAATCCATTTAGAAACAAGGAAATGATCAACACCCACAGATTTAAAATTCAGAGGAAAGGAATTATGCATTTAAAGGAACCTGGCTGCGGCGTCAAATCGAGGAAGCTGTTCCCACTGCTGCAGACCAAGCTTCTTCTCCAGTCTTCTTCTCTCTGCTTCTTTCACCTGTAATGCTGTCCTCTTTGCCTCAACAAGCCTTTTCTTTTATAACATAGCCCCTTCCTTCTTCCAAGGGACTCAGCACATGATCCTGTGTATCTCCCCCCTCTACTATATTTTTATTTAATTTAATGATCCCAAAGAAGTTCTTTATTTATTTTATTGTATTTCATTTTTTAAATGAAAACACATAATTCCTGACAACATTTAATGACTTTATAGCCGACCAACCATATTGCATTTAATAAAGTTATAATATTACAACTATCTATAATTGTACAACTATATATTAATTTATTTTATTAATTTAGTTGTAAATCACTAATTACAACATAACTTACAACTATTTTATATATTTAAATATTTATTGTAAATAATATTATATTAAATAATACAAAATTTCTTACAATCTTTATTTAACAACTATACTTCTAATAAAATAATAATTTATTTACATCAATAATTAACAACTATCGACATTATACTCAATATTATCTTTTATAAATATATTTAATTATCAACATTATAATTTTCGTAATATGATTCTAATTAAAGCACAACGACACCTTACATACTTAGACACTTTCTAACCTAGTTAGACTCCAAGGTGCAATATTACTTGTCCGCAAATCATGATCGAATGACAGACAATGACCAAAAGGATAAACTGACAACCAGACCACACTGACATGGGATCTCACGTTAACTCCAAACAACTAATCCATTGGCAAAGGCACGCTCAGACCTGTAATTAGGTGGAGTCGATGCCTAGTACCTGCATTCCTGCAACAATGCACGGTTAAGCATAACAAAATATATATATCGACATGCAGTCCTGTAGTGAATGGAAATCGCAGTGGTGTAGGGTACTCGAGAGCGAGTAATACAACAATGTTCCATTCACGTTTATGAATAAACGATTAACTATGTTGAACAAGGTATCTGATATTAATCAACAACATAAAACATTCAATCCTCTTACAATCCAATATCACAATTAACATCAAACATCTGTAACATCTAGTTTATTTATCAAATTCTAAAGCATAAAACCACAGAATCCAACATCAACAACTGTTATCATGATGATTAGGTCCATAATAAAGTAACAAGATAACAAGAGATCCATCATCTACGATCTAAGACACTATCATAAAGTCTAAGCAAACACCAATCTGATGGACGACGAGATGAGGGGCACTACAAAGATGCCTTTCCATCTAGGAAATTATGATGATTGGTTTTCCTCTATCTATAGGGTGGAATAGTTAGGTATTTTTGTGCATTTTTGCAAAATGGTGCAACCACGACTTTTATGATGATGTTTAAAAATTCTAACATATAGTGTTGAGTCATTAATGGAGTATGGATAACTATTCCTTTTAGAGATTTCTCTTAAAATCTAGACCTTAAACCACTATGTAGTTATTTGTACCTCTTCTTGATAGATTAAGGTCCATATATCCCTCCCCAGTTTTGGAACTTACTTCCCCATGCCTTGAGTGCTCTTAGGGAAGTTTTAAAGATATAAGACACAAGAGTTATCCTCATGTACTTGAATGCAAGGGTTTTGATTTATATTAAACTAGAGGAAGCAATTTTAGCAAGTTATTTTCTTTCAAATTAAGGATAATTTTTTTAATAAGTTATTATATTTGGAGTATTTAGCTTCTTTTTTAGGTAAGAGTGATGTACATGTTGAAATTATTTTCAATTAATAGTTAAAATTTTGAAAATTTGCCCTAAATTTGATTTTTTTTGTCTCTCTTAAGGTAAATGGAGCTAAACCTATCCAAGATGTTGAGGGCACTAGAGCCAAAGCACAATAATGTATCCCACTTCTAGGCCAACCCTGATTTTTCCCCAAAATCACGTTTTATTTAAAAAATGGATGGGGTTTTGATCTCAGGGGAGGTTTGATCTTTGAGGGGTTACAGTAAACACCACTTTGTAGATCCCTTGATGGAGTCTCCTTTTCCACTATCTAAATGTTGGCAAAAAGTAATTTTATAAAATATTGTCAAAAAGTAATTTTACCTCACCTTTTGGGTGGTTAAATGAAGTCATCCAAAGATGTCATTTTACAATGAAATAGTCCTCAATTTTAACCTTCCAAAAATTATAATATGTATTATATTTTTTTAATGTTATATTTTTAATTTTGTAAACAACATAGATTATTTATAAAAATTAATGACCTTTATCCAAGACACTAGGAAAATAACAAACCATGTCAAAACTATTTCAAAAAATGCATTGCATTCCCATGGTTGGAAACATGTTAGGTAACATATAGGTATAATTTCTTTGTTAGTACTAATTAGAAAATAATAATAAATAAATAAATAAAATATTCAATACAAAATTACTAGAGAATACTCACATACTAGTGTAGTGCCCCTCTATTCTCATCTTGGATGTGCAGATAGTCTGGATAAGGAGCATGAAGATGAAGGTAAAATAATAGGAATATTTAGGGTATGTTAGACAGTTGATGTTGTATATTATATGATGCTGGTAGATGCTACATTCATGTTGGTGATATTCCTGATTATCCTCATGTGTGGTTTCATATGACAATTAACATGTTTTATTGATAATCCTTGTTGCGACACTGATAATTCATATGCTCTAACATTGTTTTACATTCAGGTGATTATGATATTGATCTTACTATGATTGTTATAAGTTAGAATTGATTTTTATGTGACTGATTTTGTATTATAGGATGATTTGATTATTGTGTGGTGTGAAAAGAGACAATGTCGTACCACTCATTCATGAGCGTTCGACGACGTTGCGATTCTCTTTCACTCCATGACCATTTGATATTGAATATACTTGTGCATAGACTGTGTTGTGTGCTGCAGGTTGCATGTATCAAGCATCGACTCCACCTAAATTGATAGGTCTGAGCATGCCTTAAAACTAATGGAATTGTTGAACGAAGATAACATATGGTCCCCTAGTTAACCATCATCCTTGAAAAGGATGAGTATCCAGTTTTGCACCCAGTTAATGTTGTCTATATAGGCATGATAGTCAGTCGCTGTCATTGTGGTCATGCTTTTCGATTGTGCATAGTGTCAAGTATTGTTTGGCATTTGGGTTATTTTGTTTGGAATTGTTTGATTAATGCTTTGGTTAATTGTTGCATTAAAATAAAATTAGTAATTTAAGAAGGTACTTTTGATAAATAAATAAATATAGATGCTTTTATGTAAATTTAAGTTTATGATAAATTATATTATATTGTATTTTCTAGTCAATAAATAATAATAATTATAATGAGGAAAAATAAAGTGTTATTAAAATGGGAATATAATTGATAAAATTAAAATGAAAATACTTTATAAACAAGTAAATATTTTGTTAGTGGCAATAAAAATAAATTTATAATATTTATGAGTTGTCATGAAAACTTATATATATAGCAAATTCTAAAATAAATAAAATCAGAGAGAGATTATTGTCTAGTTAAAATAGCTTGTTGTAAGAAAGTATTAAAAGAAGAATTTATTGCCATTATAGAGGGAATCTTAGAAATAATTGCTTCTTTTGAGTAAGAAACTAATTTTAGTAAGTAGAAAGAAATTGCTCTTTGAGAGGAAGTAATAAAGGTAGAATTTATTGCCTTTAATAAGGAGAATCTTCTGGAAGAAATTATGGGGGTGGTTATGCATGCTCAACTTTATTTTAAAATTTGAAGATATAATTTGGGGAATGAACGTGCATTTAAAAGAGGAGAATATGTTTTATGTTTTCATTTTTCTTTTGGCACCATAAACTATAGCTTCTAGAAGAAAAGACTTGGAGGAAAATGGATGCGAGCTGAGAAATTTTGTGAAGATGTGATAGAAGTAATATTCTAGGTATGGACTAAGATATGAAACTAGTTTATTATTGTATTAGATTTAATGAAATGAATTTATAAAATGCAAGATTTTATGTTATTCTGTGAATTCTCTTCTATATATTATGAACCTAGTCTGTTACGTTAGCCATAACTTTTTTTTTACGAACTGGGTTCTTCCAAAATTTTTATATATGGTGCATAACCTAGTTCTTTGAATCATATCTAAAAATCAGCCTTACCCAGTTTGTTGTTTCGGAGATATGAATATTTTCTGACTATCTACCTCTCACCCATTTCGTCTTTGTTAAAATAGTTAGTTGTATCACCAATAACTCTATATTTTTGAATTGGGTTTCTCTAAAATTTTTACATAAGATTCAACTCTTACCTATGAAAATCATATCCAAAAATTAGCATTACCCAGTTTGTGAATTCAGAGATGTATATCAATTAGTGACATACATTCCTATGCCATCTTGGTGGTTGTTATTAAATCTACAAACCCATTATGTGCGTATCTTGCAATCATTTCAATCCAAGTGACGATGTCTCTTTGAGACAACTGTCAAACAACTTACGGGCCTTATCTATGCCTTGATCTTTTGTATAACCATCTACCTGTTAGATCTAGGGCACACAACTGAGAGGGGGGGTGAATCAGTTGTACAAAAACTTGCTTCCAATTCAAACACTTAAATCCTCTTGTTATTTAATAGCATATCAATTAATCACTCATGAAAGCATAAAGCATAAACACCAGAGCAGATACACATCAACACATGAGACACCAAGATTTTGATGTGGAAAACCCGGTCAAGGGAAAAACCATGGGGTGATTAACCCAAGGATTATTCTCTGTTAGAAGAATAAGAAAAATAGATGGCACATGCCAATTAGGGCTCACTGCCCGAGCACACTGCTCATAAGAGGCACACTACCTACAAGAGACACACTATCTACAAAGTAACAAGTATTACAAAATTGAACTGGAGATTGACATCTTTACCATGTCTGGATCAGTTCCATTTAAGCCTAAAAAACTCCTGCTCTACCTTTTGCTCTTCTTCGCTATGCCACACTCATCCACACCAAGACACACTACAAAATGAATTCACAATCCCTTATTTATACAAGGAAATGACTTAGGAACAATCATCTAAGTTGGAAAACACCTATAAGATCATTTGCAAAACGTGTGATAGATCCGGTCAGCTTGTCTTAGGAAGAACACCAATATCCGTGGTTATTCTTCAAATGCAAACTCAAACTTCAATGCGGACCACCAATAAGAATTGTACATGATCCAAAGATCACCAAAACCTTTCATGAGTCATCAAGAACATCTGCACTTTATCAGTTTACTGGATTTCTTCTGTTCTTCATCTGGAACTTCAAGAACACAGTCTGTCATCACTGTCATAATGAAAAAGGTGCTTCCGAACCTCCAAACCATGAACAAATCTAGTTGTCACTTCACACAAACTTCTTCAACACTCTCTCCAATCCACAGAATGAGATAATGCAATTCCAGATCTCACCGGACCAATCTGTGACACTCTGTCACCACTGAACACCTGCCAGAACCGGTTCTACTTGAGCGACCATAACTTCTTCAGATCTTCATGCAGACCTCTAAAATCTTGACTAGAGCATCTCAAGACTCATATCTACAAACCCTTTAAACCGTATCCTCTGATCCTCAACCTATCGAGGACTTTTGCCTTCTTCTCATCACTATTCTTCACTATTCCTGATTGAGACTAATTTCCTCAATATCCTCAGCACACAGCTCATTTAATCCTTCTCATTCATGCAATATGAGTATGTTGACATCAATGACAACATTGGTTAACCTCATACTTGCAACAATCTCCCCCTTTGTCATTGATGGCAACATATGATGTGAAAAACCATCAAGACAAGAACTTCTCCTTTCTGTCACAGCTCCTCTATCAGCAACAACTCTTCACATGTCTTCTCTTTCTTTACTGCTCCCCCTTTGATCATCAACCACTTGTTTTTCACATGTCTTCTCTCCCCCTTTGACATCAATGTCAAAGGGCTTATACTTGCAACTCTAACACATCAGAATCATACCAGCTGCTCCCTCTTAGTAGCAGCTCCCCATCATCAATCCGGATCACAAGACATGACTATGATATCCACCGGACTGATGCACATTAGTGCATCCTAGTTCATCACTAGAGGGGCCATGACCCCTAACTTCTCCCTGAGATACTCAAAAGAGTCCTTGGGAAGAGGTTTAGTAAATATATCTGCAAGCTGATCCTTGGAGGGCACATACTCCAATCTAACTTCACCCTTGTTCACTTACTCTCTCAGAAAGTGAAATTTGATAGATATATGCTTGGTCTTAGAATGCAACACCGGATTCTTAGAAATATTTATTGCACTTGAATTATCACAGAAAATTGTGATAGGCTCCTCATATTCTACTTGAATATCTCTTAGCATCTGCTTCATCCACAAAAGTTGAGTGCAACTTCTTGCTGCTGCAATGTATTCTACTTCAGTTGTAGACAGGGATATTGCCTCTTGTTTCTTGCTTAGCCAAGAAACTAACCCTTTTCCCAAAAAGAATACTCCTCCACTTGTACTCTTCCTATCATCCACATCTCCTACCCAATCTGCATCTATATATGCATGAAGAGAAAAATTATGATCTCTAGGATACCATAGACCATACTCAACTATTCCTTTTAAGTACCTAAAAATTCTTTTGATTGCCATGACATGAGATTCTCTGGGATCAGCCTGGAATCTTGCCACAAGACCAACTGCCTGCATTATATCTGGTCTAGTCTGAGTGAGATACAATAATCCTCCAATCATTGATCTGTACTTTGTCTAATCTGTCTTAGGAGAGTCATCATCTTTGCTTAACTTACATCTGGTAGTCATGGGAGTGTTCATTGGCTTTGAATCTTCCATTCCAAATTTTCTCAATAATTCTTTCACATATTTGGTCTGAGAAATAAAGATTCCTTTCTTTGTCTGAGTAATTTGCAGACCCAAGAAGAAATTCATTTCACCGAGCATTGACATTTCAAACTCACTTTTCATTTGATTTGCAAAGGTTTTACACATATTGTCTCTTCCTCCAAAGATGATATCATCAACAAATACTTTAACAATCAAGATGTTTTCATGATCAATTTTGAAATATAGGTTACTGTCAGCAGTACCTTTGTTGAACCCAATCTTTAAAAGATGTTTGTCCAGCATTTCATACCATGCTCTTGGAGCTTGCTTTAGACCATACAGTGCCTTCTTTAATTTGTAGACCATATCACCATGCTCAGATAGCTGAAATCCATCTGGTTGTTCAATGTACACTTCTTCCTCTAAGTCACCATTTAGGAAAGAAGATTTGACATCCATCTGATACACTTTGAAATCCTTGAAGGCAACAAATGCAAGAAATGGTCTGACTGCTTCAATTCTTGCCACCGGAGCAAAGGTTTCCTCAAAATCAATCCCTTCTATTTGAGAGTAGCCTTTGCAGACTAATCTAGCTTTATTTCTAATTACTTCACCAACTTTATTTAGTTTGTTCTGGAAGACCCATTTGGTTCCAATCACATTCTTGTTTCTAGGTCTAGAAACAAGCTCCCAAGTGTGATTTTTCTCAATTTGCATCAACTCTTCCTCCATTGCTTTGGTCCAATTTTCATCATAATCAGACAACATTCATCTAAATTTTGAGCAACATTCCTTCTAGTTTGCACACCTTTTCTTTTGTCACCTATGATCTGATCTTCAGAGTGGTTCAGTCTTACATACCTTGGAACTTTGGGAGTTTCTTGCACTTCTGCGTCTTGATCATGCTCATTCAGACCTGTTTTTTCTTCCTAATTTACCAGATCAGTCTGAATCTGACTTTCAGGAGAGGATGGAGCTTCTTGAACCAGAACATCATTCTGATCATCTTCATCATACTCATAAAATCTTGAGGGCTTCTCAATACCTTCATCAACCTTCACATTTGTACTTTCTATCATCTTTCTCAATCTCTTATTATAACACCGGTATGCTTTGCTTTGAGTGGAGTAACCCAAGAAAATTCCTTCATCACTTCTAGCATCAAACTTTCCTAGATCTTCATCTCTTTTAATGTAACACTTGCTACCAAATACTCTAAAATATCTCACAGTAGGAGTGATGCCAAACCAAAGTTCATAAGGAGTCTTACCGGTATTGCTTCTGATTTGAACTTGATTGAGAGTGTAGACTGTAGTGCTAACAGCTTCTTTCCAAAACATCTGGGGAACATTTGCTTCCATCATCATTGTCCTAGATGCTTCCTAGATGGTCCGGTTCTTTCTCTCAACTACTCCATTCTGTTGTGGAGTCCTAGGGGCAGATAACTGTCTCTTTATACCATGCTTCTCACAAAAATCTATGAATTCACCGGATGTGAATTCACCACCTCTATCAAACCTCAGACATTTCAGTTTTAATCCAGTTTGATTCTCTACCATAGCCTTGAAGATTTTGAACTTCTCAAACGCTTCTGATTTCTCTTTCAGAAAGGTAACCCACATCATCTGGGAATAGTCATCAATCAGTAACATGAAGTATCTATCACCTTGCATACTCTTGATTCTTGTCGGACCACATAGATCAGTATGAACTAACTCCAATAATCCGATAGAGGACTGATCCTTGCTTTTGAATGAGACTCTGCTCTATTTACCCAGCTGACATTCTTTGTACAAACTATTTGTAGCTTTTACCAATTTTGGAAGATCTCTTACAGCTTGAGTATTGCTTATCTTGATGATGTTATCAAAATTTACATGACACATCCTTCTATGCCATAACCAACTCTAATCAACTTGAACAAATAGACAACTTTTATTAGAACCAACCAAGTGGAAGATATTACATTTAGTTTGAGTACTACATGCAATCTCTGTTCTGGATCTTTCAAGGATTTTGTATTTTCCATCCTTGAATCGGAGATCATAGCCTTTGTCCACCAACTATCCAACACTGAGAAGATTGTGCTTCAAGCCTTCAACATATAGCACATTACCAGTTTTGTTTCTTCCATTAAAAGAAATAGTTCCTCTTCCTCTGATTCTACCAACAAAATTATCACCAAACTTTACCACTCCTCCTTCATACCTTTCCAAATCTAAGAACTTGTTCTTGTCACCTGTCATATGGTGAGAGCATCCACTGTCAATAACCCAATCATCCTTTTCTTCAACTTGGGCAGCTAAAGCTCTTTCTACAACCTTACGATTGACAGATTCAGAGGATAGTGGATCTTCTTCCTTGATGGCAATAAACACCCATTCATTTATGGATTTGTTTCCTATCTCTGATTCATCATCTATTACTCCTTCATTATCATCTTCTTCATGAACATAATAACAATTCTTTTGGAACCTTTGTCTGTTAGAATTTGACCTTGTAGATCTTTCTGGACATCTTGAGGCAAAATGACCAATCTTATTGCAATTGAAGCACTTAAAGGGTAATTTTCCTTCATACTTACCCGATCCTCTTGGTAGTCTCTTTGCAAAGAGGGCTTCAAGTTGAGCTATTTTTTCTTCTTCCACTTCCATGTCTCTTCTTGTTTGATCATACCATGACAGCTTCCTTGAAGAGTTTTCTCTTGGATCAAATCTTTGTTTACCTTTCACAGAGGCACTAGCTTTGAATGCAGATTCAATCTTGGGGGGATCATCTCCAAATTCGGTCATTTCAAATGCAGCCAGTTTGCCAGCCAATTGGTCTCTTGTGACAGTTGTATGGGTTTTGAATTCATCAATGGCAGCAACCTTGATTTTGTAGACAGCAGGAAGGGATCTGAGAATTTTGCCAATAATCTCATTTTCATCCAAAACTCCACTAGCATTCCTGATTCCACACACCAGCTCATTTACTCTTGGCATAAAGGTAGTAATATTTTCATCATCTCTCATTTTCAGTCTTTCAAATTTCCCTTTGAGACTCTGCAACCTTACACTCTTAACATACTCATCTCCTTCATGCAGAAGTTCCAGTTTAATCCAGATCTCATAGGCAGTTGGTAGGTCAATAACATTTGAAAGCTCCGAGTCAGTTAATGTGCTTAGAAGAACCTCTTTGGTTCGCAGATTGTTTTCAGCATCTGTGATTTCATTTAGAGTTGTTAGACCACCCTGTGGAGGTGTATATGCTTTTGTGACCATGGACAAGTACGCCTTTCCCATACACTCCAAGTGACATTTCATGTGGCCTTTCCAAAGAGTGAAGTTGGTTCCATCAAACTTCGGATTGTCCTTCTTGTATGATGACATCCTGGATCTCCTCAAGCGGTTAAGTTCCTTTTAGAGGAACTTAGCTCTGATACCAATTGTTAGATCTAGGGCACACAACTGAGAGGGGGGGTGAATCAATTGTACAAAAACTTGCTTCCAATTCAAACACTTGAATCCTCTTGTTATTTAATAGCATATCAATTAATCACTCATGAAAGCATAAAGCATAAACACCAAAGCAGATACACATCAACACATGAGACACCAAGATTTTGACGTGGAAAACCCGGTCAAGGGAAAGACCACGTGGTGATTAACCCAAGGATTATTCTTTGTTAGAAGAATAAGAAAAATAGATGGCACATGCCAATTAGGGCTCACTGCCTAAGCACACTACTCACAAGAGGCACACTACCTACAAGAGACACACTGTCTACAAAGTAACAAGTATTACAAACTTGAACTAGAGATTGACATCTTTACTATGTCTGGATCAGTTCCATTTAAGCCCAAAAAACTCCTGCTTTGCCTTCCGCTCTTCTTCGCTATGCCACACTCATCCACACCAAGACACACTACAAAATGAATTCACAATCCCTTATTTATACAAGGCAATGACTTAGGAACAATCATCTAAGTCGGCAAACACCTATAAGATCATTCACAAGACGTCTAATACATCCGGTCGGCCTATCTTAGGAAGAAAACTATTATCCGTGGTTATTCTTCAAATGCAAACTCAAACTTCAATGCGGACTGCCAATAAGAATTGTACATGATCCAAAGATCACCAAAACCTTTCATGAGTCATCAAGAACATCCGCACTTTATCAGCTTACTGGATTTCTTCTGTTCTTCATCCGGAACTTCAAGAACACAGTCTGTCATCACTGTCATAATGAAAAAGGTGCTTCCAGACCTCCAAACCATGAACAAATCTAGTTTTCACTTCGCACGAACTTCTTCAACACTCTCTCCAATCCGTAGAATGAGATAATGCAATTCCGGATCTCACCGGACCAATCTGTGACACTCTGTCACCACTGAACACCTGTCGGAACCGGTTCTACTTGAGTGACCATAACTTCTTCAGATCTTCATGCGGACCTCTGAAATCTTGACTGGAGCATCTCAAAACTCATATCTACAAACCTTTTAAACTGCATCCTCTGATCCTCAACCTATTGAGGACTTTTTCCTTCTTCTCATCACTGTTCTTCACTATTCCTGATTGAGACTAATTTCCTCAATATCCTCAGCACACAGCTCATTCAATCCTTCTCATTAATGCAATATGAGTATGTTGACATCAATGACAACACTGGTTAACTTCATACTTGCAACACTACCAAAGTATTTTCAACTATATAAGTTATCACTTGCATATTAGTGGCATCGACTTATAAAATTTATCAATGGTTGTTCATCTAATGAGGAGTCGAAAGCTTTATCTTGATCTCTTTCTAATATGAACTAAAGTAAGTTTAGAAGGACATAAAACCTTTATTAGAACTTTTATCTATTTGGCATTAAAAATATTGGTTATATTTTCTAATTTAATTGTATCTTCGAATCTAAATTTTAGGGTGTGTTTTGGAAAGTTTTTTAAATAATATAGAAATGTGTTAGTGTATCAATAGCTAGGATCCATATTTATAGTTCAATATATTATCGAGATTTAGAAGAATATTATAGAAATGATCATTCTTAGACTTTATCTATATTGTGTGTGTAATTATCTTAAATTTATGGATGAGTGAGTCTACTTTTAGATCGTGATTGGAGGAGATAATTGGTTTGACAAGTATATCTTGGTTAGCATCCCTTCTTAGGATCCTCTTAAGTAAACTATTTAATTATTTTTTTTACATATTATTTTGACTAGTCTAATAATTGCAAAGTCTTTGATAAGGACCATACAGGTAAGTACCAAGTAGATACCTTAATTATTATATAATACGTTAGGGATGACTTTGATAACCTTTAGAATGACTAGACGATTGATTTTTATTTCTAATTGTAAACCTTGTAGTTAGTTTAATAAAGGTTTGTGATATTATCTCATGGCATTAATGTAGTAGACGTAGTATTAGTACTAGTTTATGAGTAATGCTTATGATTGCTTGTTATGTATAGCAACGAATGAAGTTACTTTAAAACTAAGTACATATATTTAGGTATAATTGGGTTGGAGATGGTGTTAAATGCTTTGATAAGGAATCAAATCTTTAGACTTCTTTTGGGTTTATTGATTGAGATTAATGTTTATATAGAAAGTAATTACTTTGAGACTTTAGAATAACATGAAATGAAATTAGTTCTGAATAATGAATTAATGTTTGAGTAAAGGTGCTAACTCTTTGTTATAAGTAATTCAAACCTTGGTGAATTGATATTTTACATTCTTAATGAAGTTCACATATATGTATCAAATTCGATATGATTAATTATATTGTTGTTATCTTTTAACAAAGGTTAGATAAATCCCTAACATTTAGGTTATGTTTATATCTTACATAGATAACAGGATTAGTATAATATTTGAGTCTAAAAAGTGGAGAGAATGTTTTGTTGATTTATGGGTAGCTTATGATTAATATTACATTCTTAAAAATCCATATTTAGGGCATCGTATCATATGTTGCATTTGTGCTAATATAATTGAAATATTGTTGAAGGATCTTAGTTTATGATGTGTATTTGAGAGTGGATGTGATGTGAGACCATTGTGTTTTAGTGGTGTTAAGTGTTTGTGTCATTTGGGAAGTTAATTCCAGAGGCCTTAGATGTTATGTTTTGAGTTCATGCAACTATGTTGTTAGGTATCCTGAGATAATGATGTCTCTTGTTTATGCATGTGGGTTTTGGTAAACAACAATGTGAAATGATGTACATTCTATGTTGTAAATGCATCATGATGAGGTAATAATCTCTTTTAAGGATGTATTGATATCAAACTTGTGTTAAGTATTGTGTTTGATAATGGGGAGATCTCAGTAATCGTAAATAGGAAGTATTTTGTTTATGGTTGATATTTGGGAGCAAGATGGCCCATGCCTTGCTCTGGATATGTGTTGTTGTGATTGCTTCAATTGGAAGTTTTGGGACAATGATTTAAGAGTTTGTCCTTATGATTATGTTTTGTATGCAAGAAGATAAATGCCTTGCATTGTTTATGTATACTGGTCATTATGATGGTAATTGTCTTGCTTGACGGATAGGGTTTTCTAGATGCAGGTAGGGGAGTGGCTTTCAATGTAGGGGCCGGTGCCCAAAGTGGCTTGCTAGGGTAACCCATTGGAAGTTGTTAATCCAGTGATAACTTAATAATAAATTTAGAGGGTTGGGTAATTTTCACACTAATTAAGATAATTGGATGCCTCACCCATGCCTGTAGTGCTCGTTTAGGCTAAGGATGGACTGAGAAGGCTGTGGTTGGCAAAATCAACTTCCTTGTCCTCACAAAAGGAATGTTGGTTCCGCATGTGTTACCCTATGGGGCCAACATCTAGTGAGAGACTATTAGGGTAATCATAGTTGGGGGCTAATGTCTAGTGAGAGACTGTCAGGGTAACCCATGTCAGGGCCATGCGATGACACTCTTCCCTACTGCAGCCTAGCATTCCCTAATTGTGTTTTCCCCTTTCATGTGTGATTGCCTCTGGAAGTGATCTTTAAGTTGCTTGTGATGTCTTTGTTGACCAGTGTTGTATTTGAGTCATGTGTAGTCCTTGCACCTGTTAGCCTATTGTCTTCTAGGTTTTTTGCTTAGTGGGACCTTATTGTTATCTCCTAGCACGGGGGTGGACCTTAGGCTTCCACATGGTCAGATGGTTGTGCTTTTATCTCCATTAGTTCCCCTTGCTGTTGTTTATGTACGAGAAGGGTGTACCTTATGTGGTAGATTTTAGATCTTGTTCTAGCTTGAGGAGACATAAACTTATGTTCATATTCTAGTTTTGTATATTAGTAGAATCATGTACTGTTATCTTGAAGTATGTACTCCAATGCAATCAAGAAAGTGATATTGTAAGCAAAGTAATGGTGTACCCTCATGTAAAGGGAATTGTATATGTACTTGTAATCCTTTATACATGACCTTAATGATTACTTATCTGATGTTATAATATGGAAATGTATATGTCTATTCAATTGATGCAATTAAATTTAGAATGAACTATGGTTATTAGTTAATTCATAATGTTGGTTAGATCTTGTTAATAGTTTGTTAGTAATGCAGCTGTGGAACCCTAGAGAATAAGCTTAACTTGATGTTATGAATAAATATGATTTACATTTTTTTGTTATTTCTTTCCTTAAAAAAAACAATTGTCCTTTTTGTATAGAATAGTTGAGCTATTCTCTGGGGTTTCCTGGCGGGGCATTACAACTAGATATTAGAGTTAATGACCCAATTCCATGAAATTGTGCAATGGTTAAATTATTTGTAGTGAAAGTTACTTTAAAACTAGGTACATATATTTAGGTATAATTGGGTTGGAGATGGTGTTAAATGCTTTGATAAGGAATCAAATCTTTAGACTTCTTTTGGGTTTATTGATTGAGATTAATGTTTAGATAGAAAGTAATTACTTTGAGACTTTAGAATAACATGAAATGAAATTAGTTCTGAATAATGAATTAATGTTTGAGTAAAGGTGCTAACTCTTTGTTATAAGTAATTCAGACCTTGGATTCATAATGAAGTTTACATATATGTATCAAATTCGATATGATTAATTATATTGTTGTTATCTTTTAACAAAGGTTAGATAATTCCCTAACATTTACGTTATGTTTATATCTTACATAGATAACAGGATTAGTATAATATTTGAGTCTAAAAAGTGGAGAGAATGTTTTGTTGATTTATGGGTAGCTTATGATTAATATTACATTCTTAAAAACCCATATTTAGGGCATCGTATCATATGTTGCATTTGTGCTAATATAATTGAAATATTGTTGAAGGATCTTAGTTTATGATGTGCATTTGAGAGTGGATGTGATGTGAGACCATTGTGTTTTAGTGGTGTTAAGTGTTTGTGTCATTTGGGAAGTTAATTCCAGAGGCCTTAGATGTTATGTTTTGAGTTCATGCAACTATGTTGTTAGGTATCCTGAGATAATGATGTCTCTTGTTTATGCATGTGGGTTTTGGTAAACAATAATGTGAAATGATGTACATTCTATGTTGTAAATGCATCATGATGAGGTAATAATCTCCTTTAAGGATGTATTGATATCAAACTTGTGTTAAGTATTGTGTTTGATAATGGGGAGATCTCAGTAATCATAAATAGGAAGTATTTTTTTTATGGTTGATATTTGGGAGCAAGATGGCCCATGCCTTGCTCTGGATATGTGTTGTTGTGATTGCTTCAATTGGAAGTTTTGGGACAATGATTTAAGAGTTTGTCCTTATGATTATGTTTTGTATGCAAGAAGATAAATGCCTTGCATTGTTTATGTATACTAGTCGTTATGATGGTAATTGTCTTGTTTGACGGATAGGGTTTTCTAGATGCAGGTAGGGGAGTGGCTTTCAATGTAGGGGCCGGTGCCCAAAGTGGCTTGCTAGGGTAACCCATTGGAAGTTGTTAATCTAGTGATAACTTAATAATAAATTTAGAGGGTTGGGTAATTTTCACACTAATTAAGATAATTGGATGCTTCACCCATGCCTGTAGTGCTCATTTAGGCTAAGGATGGGATGAGAAGGCTGTGGTTGGCAAAATCAACTTCCTTGTCCTCACAAAAGGAATGTTGGTTCCGCATGTGTCACCCTATGGGGCCAACATCTAGTGAGAGACTATTAGGGTAATCATAGTTGGGGGCTGATGTCTAGTGAGAGACTGTCAGGGTAACCCATGTCAGGGCCATGCGATGACACTCTTCCCTATTGCAGCCTAGCATTCCCTAATTATGTTTTCCCCTTTCATGTGTGATTGCCTCTGGAAGTGATCTTTAAGTTGCTTGTGATGTCTTTGTTGACCAGTGTTGTATTTGAGTCATGTGTAGTCCTTGCACCTGTTAGCCTATTGTCTTCTAGGTTGTTTGCTTAGTGGGACCTTATTGTTATCTCCTAGCACGGGGGGTGGACCTTAGGCTTCCACATGGTCAGATGGTTGTGCTTTTATCTCCATTAGTTCCCCTTGCTGTTGTTTGTGTACGAGAAGGGTGTACCTTATGTGGTAGATTTTAGATCTTGTTCTAGCTTGAGGAGACATAAACTTATGTTCATATTCTAGTTTTGTATATTAGTAGAATCATGTACTGTTATCTTGAAGTATGTACTCCAATGCAATCAAGAAAGTGATATTGTAAGCAAAGTAATGGTGTACCCTCATGTAAAGGGAATTGTATATGTACTTGTAATCCTTTATACATGACCTTAATGATTACTTATCTGATGTTATAATATGGAAATGTATATGTCTATTCAATTGATGCAATTAATTTTAGAATGAACTATGGTTATTAGTTAATTCATAATGTTGGTTAGATCTTGTTAATAGTTTGTTAGTAATGCAGCTGTGGAACCCTAGAGAATAAGCTTAACTTGATGTTATGAATAAATATGATTTACATTTTTTTGTTATTTCTTTCCTTAAAAAAAACAATTGTCCTTTTTGTATAGAATAGTTGAGCTATTCTCTGGGGTTTCCTGGCGGGGCATTACAACTAGATATTAGAGTTAATGACCCAATTCCATGAAATTGTGCAATGGTTAAATTATTTGTAGTGAAAGTTATGCACTATGGTAAAATGTCAATCAATAAAAAATAATAGAACATAAGAAACTTATTGAAAACTTTAAAAATGATATAAATAGTTATTTACAAAATTTATAAAAATTATAAATTGACTCTCTGTAGAATTTTTTTCCATAAAGTTCATTTATTTACATTGTCTTTAAATTCTTTCAACCACTTGATAAGTAGGAGCTATTTTTTACAATGTGTCAAATTATGATATTAATATCAAGATTAAACTACATAGTTATTCATTTAAACTCATTGACCCATATTTCATGAGTAGTGGTTCACACGAACCCCATCTCTCATAAGAATGAGTGGTTCACTTAGAACTCATTACATCTAGGTGATGCTTATAGGGGTGAAGCATCATGACTTCCTGAGAGGTCACCCATCCTAGTACAACTCTGACCCAAGCACACTTAATGCTAAAACAAGTTGATTTTGGTCACCCAATAATGTTGAAAAGTTGGACACACTATTGTTTGTAAACTTGGTGATAAGAGTCTTAGTGATTATGAGGAATGCCCATTGAAGGAGTTGGATTCTTCTTCTTCTATGGAGTATGAGGTAGTTTCAACCTCATCTAGTCCCCTTCCACTTTCTATGATCAAGAAAAAGTGAAACCCTTTGATTTTTTTGGTGGTTTAACCCTTTTGAAAGTTATAGATAATATTTTTGGTTGTGCAAGAGACTCTAGTGATTTTCTCTAAGACTCCCATGATTGTCACATGAACCCAAAGACTAAAGACTCTAGATTATATTATAATTAGTTTATAGCTTATTTTTATGAGTGGCTGTAAAAGTTTGAAGGTTGGTCCTCTAGTAGTCAACCCTAATGATAAGAGTGGCAATGGAGTTACTCCCATGGTCTATGAGAATACTAGAAAAAATATTGATATTTGGATTAGTTCAGATAGTGTAGTGCAAGAGATTAAAAACAAGAAACCTAGGGACACTCTTAACATGGGTTAAAAACTAGTAAGAAAGGTAAAGAGGAAAATATTCCTAATTACTTTGAATGATAGTACAAAGGACCCAAACCTTCTATTGCTCTTCTTATAAATAATATTAAATTGCATCACTTGGAATGTTAGGGGGTTAGGAGCAATTGATATGAGGGCTATATAGTTAGAATGTTTTGTAATTCAAGCACTAAAATTGATTGTGTTTTGTTACAAGAGGTTAAAGTGATTGGTTTTAAGATTTGCAACGCAAAATTCATCTAGCTAGGATCTATTTCAATTTATGTACTAATCATGTGAAGGGGAGGGGGTTTATCATCCTAGTTTCTCTTAAGTGGGTTTCTTATGTTGTCAGTGATGTCATCTCTCCCTATGATAAGGTTATGTGGGTCATATTTGAAGTTTAGTTCCTAGTATGATGTTTGTTTTCTTTATGCTTAAATCATGGGTCAATTCAAGTTAATGATGGATCAATCAACACTCTTAAGTCATGGTGAAAATGCTAAAGAACAAACATAAGGTAACATCATGTAGCAAATTGAAGGGCTTATCTATAAATTTGCAAAAAGGTAGTAATGTAAATTGTAGCATTTTAAATATAGCTCATAAGCTACTAATATGTTTCTAAATAATTTCAATCTATTTTGAATATAGTTTATAAGTTTCTAACTTTTTTATAAATAAATAATTCATTATTAATTTTTTAGTCTAAATTTTTGAAAAAAAATAATGAATAATTTTATGTCCTACCTAACTTAGTAAAAACTAGATGATTTTAAAAAAATGCATATGCATGATAAACCATAGGGTGGGCCCAAGCTTTCATAAATATTGAAAAAAGATACATAGATTTAAGGTTGTGAGCTCGCGTGCGTGCGTGCGCCCACAGAGAGAGAGAGAGAGAGAGAGAGAGAGAGAGAGAGAGAGAGAGAGAGAGAGAGAGAGAGAGAGAGAGAGAGAGAGAGAGAGAGAGAGAGAGAGAGAGAGAGAGAGAGAGAGAGAGAGAGAGAGAGAGAGAGAGAGAGAGAGAGAGAGAGAGAGAGAAGGTTATGAGCCTTCACACACACGCATGTACGCACACACACATGGTGTATGTGTATCCTAAAAATAATTTTTAATTATGTAATAAAGTTGTAATTAGGTTTTTATTTTTTTATAAAAATCTAAAGTTTTAATTTTTTATAAAATTTTTTATTATGCATAAATAATATAATTTGATTATATTTTTTAATATATTATTTTGAATATAATAGTTTTATTTTATACCTTGTTTATTTGAAATTATAGCAACATATTTTATTCATTATCAATATAGATTGAGATCAATGGTCTAAAAACAATTATGGTCTCAATGATTATTTGAAAGTGTGGGTAAATTTAGCTCTAAGAAAGACATGAGAATCATTATATATGACCCATTATATTAATATGTATAGGATTTATATGGTAGAAACTAGAAGGTTCTTTTAATAATACTAATATGTATGAATTTAACTTGATTATATTGATATAGAATTTTTTAAACATAATTTTTTAGATTTCATAATATAGACTATGAAACATTGGAATCTATATTATAGTTATATTTTTTTTTATCGATAAGGAGGGATTATTTAGGCTAAGCCCACACCAGTGGAGGTAACAAGGGGGACCTCCTCCCCATTCACATATTCAAGCTAGATCACTTATTCAATATAGAAGCCACAATGGAAGTCCAAGAGCCACAACTTAGAGTTCCAAATATAAATGTGACTTAAGGGATTCAAACTTGGATCTCCATCTTGAGAACCTTACGGCCTTGCCATTTAAGCACAACCATTTTGGCTATTATAGTTATATTTATTATTATATATTATATTTTACAGAATATACATTCCTAACTATAAATATAAATATAATCTAATAATAAAATATATTTTTAATATTAATATACATTTGTTATTGAATTATATATTTATTTTATATATAAATATAATATAATACATATGAATATAAATATAATAGAACACACACGTATATAAATAATACTATCAAAATTAGCCTATAAGACATCTAAGAACTTAGTTAGCCTTCCATTCTTCCATGAGAGAGAGAAATACAATGAGAGAGAGAGAGAGAGAGAGAGAGAGAGAGAGAGAGAGAGAGAGAGAGAGAGAGAGAGAGAGAGAGAGAGAGATTTCCCTCTCTCTATTTCACTATATTTCTTTGTCTCACTCTCCCTCTCTCATGGAAGATTGGAAAGTTAGTTAAGTTATTAGATGTCTTATAGGTTGATTTTGATAGTATTATATATATTCTAATGTTTCATAGTCTATATTAGGAAGTCTAAAGAATAATGTATAAAAAATTCTATATTAATATAATGAATTTAAAACTCAAATTCTATACATATTAATATTATTAATAGAAATTTCTAGTTTCTATCGTATAAATTATATACATAATAATATAATGGGTCCTACTTCTCAAAATTTAAACTATTCAATGAAAAAGGATGGATGGTTGTAGTTCAATTCCAGAAGGTGAATCTCAAAAGCTGTGTATTGGCAACAAAAACCTCTGAAATTAGCAGGAAGTTGTTCAATTGAGTTAGATTAATGATTCACATTCAAGATACAATATGAAAATTTTAAACATACAAGACTAAGAGAGAGAGGGAGGGAGGGAGAGAAATTAAAATACATAGAACACATGTATTTTCTTTAACAACTATCACATTAACATATATTATATATCAAAAATTTAAATCTACAAAAAATTTCTCTCTAAAGTCATAGAAGTCTTTATTCATGACTTTGTCCACCAAAATCTTTTTTGTCCCTCTATTCCATGATTTTGACAAATATTTCACTATACTCCATAATTAATAAGTCGAGAGTGAATATAAGTTTTGTGTGTAAATATAAATCATTCTTCAATGAAACTATGTTCATACAAGGAACCAATTTCCCAACATCAATATGGAAAGCCTACACTACAATTGCATTGTGACTTGACTGAAGAAGTTAAATATAGTAGATTAGAAATGTTATTGTTTTGAAGTTTTTATAACTTTCTCTACAATATTTTGATATTATTTTAGAATTCCAAAAAGCACCTAAATTTTACCAATCATGACAAGAGAAGAGAATATTTTTTTTTGTTATTGATAATATTAATTAATATAAGATGTTGTAGAAGGCCATGCATAATATACAACCTATTTCCAAAATGCTACCTTTAAACTAAAATACATCTCAATGAATTTTTCAATTATATTTCATTGTTATTTATCACGAGAATAAGTTTTTTTAAACAAAATTTAAAACAACATCAACACCAATATAAGTAAAATCAACCACACAAGTTGAACTAGTTTTGCAATATTCTAAAAATAGAAACAATAGATTTTGTAGTTTGCAGCAAGCATGGTAGTCAATAGATTATGGCATATGAAAAGCTATCTTCACAAAAGATATAATTGGCTATTATCAAAATCCACCAAGGTAAAATGGCTTGAACACTTACAATGAAATGTGTAGCTAATATGAAGAGAAATTCAAGAGACATGGACTGGTGAAATGGACAATGAGATCCATTTTTTTGAACCCAATGCACTAGATTTTTTTTACACTCCCAATAATTCCTCCTCAGGATCCTTGTCCTCCTTAGGTAATTTGTGGAAACAACACTAGTGTGAACAAGCCCATACTCATCAATCACTTTCCTAGACAATATTGGTGTATTCCACCCACACCTAAATGAAAATTCCCTAACAGTCAATGGTTTACATCTAACATGAGTTCTTTCTTGCTTTTCCTTTTCAAGTTCTTGTGTTATAGATGACCCTATACCACTTTTGTCATGCTACAATTTTAGTTGTTTCATGACTGTCACAAGGGTTATAGAATCCAATGATACCTTTGCCTCCATTTTTATGACTATCACAAGGGTTTTAGAATCTAATGCTACCTTTGCCTCCATTTTTAAATCAGGCCCCATAGTACCTTTAAAACTTTGGCTCCAAAGTTTTACTTTCAACCAGTCTATCCTTCACACTTTTTATCATGACCCATGACTGCAAAAAAAATATGTGTAGAAGATAAATTTTTTTATCATTACAAAGAATATTTCTTTTTACTCCACCTACTCTCTATAATTTCATAACCCTACAAGACTAAGTTCTCCTTCCCCTCAAACTTGACATCCACATACTTATCTACAAACACCAAGAAATTCTATACCGACAACAACCTCCAAATGGAGCATAACCCTCCATCCTAAAAATTACCTTCACATATCTTTATGTTGATGGAGCATCTATCATACATCTAAAAAAACATTGCAACTTTAACCTCTATATGTTAACAATAGATCTTTTATAGATAATAAAATTCTTCTCCCTATGTATGGAAAGGATTTGCATTAATTCCATTAGCTATTCAACAACCATGTTACACGATATGAGCTATTCTTCTAACACATAGATATGAATCATGTTACAAACACTTTTTTCTGACACACAAATACAATATGCAAAAGACTAGCATGTTGCACATTTATATGCACAATTAAGACCAACAAAGAAACATGAAACAATCTTTAATCTCACTTACATGTATTACCAATTACCTTTTCATAAATAGGTAACAAACAACACCCGTATAATGCCCCTCTAGGAAACCCCAGAGAACAATACAACTATGCCATACAAACCTGACAATTTTTTTTTTTAAACAATAGAAATAACAAGTAATGTTAAAACATATCTATACATATCATTAAATTGAGCATTACTCTCTAGGGTTCCACGACTGCATTACTAAACAAACTATTAATAGGATCTAACATACATTGTATATTTATTGGCAATAGTAATTCATTCTAAATCTATTGCACATAATGAATAAACGTATACATCATAACATCAGATAATCAATCATCAAGATCATATAAATAGAACTACAAGTACATCTACACTTTCCCTTACACATGAGTACATCATTACATTGTTTATGCTATCATTTCCTAATTACATTGGAATAAATACATTATGTTTAAATTGATACACAAGGCCAGTACATGAGCATACATGACCATCTCCTCAAACTGGTACAAGATATATCCTCCTCGCACATGAACCATGGCAAGGGAAAAACCAATGGAGAAAAAGCACATCCACTTGACCATGTGGAACCCTGAGGTCCACCCCCCTGTGCTAGGAGATAACATAAAGTCCCACTACAATAGACAGTCAGGTAGACATTAAACTATAAGGAATAGGGACAACACATGACTCCAACAACACAGGTCAATATCATAAGTAACTCAACACCACTTCCAGAGGCAATCACATAACAAATGGGGAGAACGCAAATAGGGAATGCTAGATTGCAATAGGGATGAGTGTCATCGCATGGTCCTAACATGGGTTACCCTGACAGTCTCTAGCTAAACATTGGCCCCCATCCATGGGTTACCCTGATAGTCTCTCGCTAGTCGCCAACCCCTAACTAATGTTACCCTAATAGTCTCTTACTAGACGCTGACCCCATAGGGTGACACATGTGGAACCAACATTCCTTTCGTGAGGACAAGGAAGTTGATTTTGCCAACCAGGCCTTCTCATCCCATCCTTAGCCTGAATGAGAGCTACAAGCATGGGTGAGGAATCTAATTATCTTAATTAGTGTGAAAACTACCCAACCCGTAGATTTATTATTAGGTTATCACTTGATTACAAACTCCTAATGGGTTACCCTGGCTAGCCACTTTGGGCACCGGCCCCAAATTGGAAGCCACTCCCCCTTCACTGCATCTAGATTCTCACAACCCATAACATAAACCAAGCATGAACTATCACAATCTCATCATGATACATTTACAACATGAAATATACATTATTTCACATCACATAGAGCCAGGCATTACTCATCTTGCATATTTACATGAATAGTTACACTGAGAAATGCATTATCCATCTTGCACACTCATCATCACCACATGAATAGGTACACTAAGCAAGGCATTATCCATCTTACATAGTCATCATAACCACATGAATAGGTACACTGAGCAAGGCATTACCCATCTTGCACATGTATCATACCAACATGAATAGGAGGCAACATTTCAAGAATGCATTTCATTCAACTCACATGATGCACACATAGCCAACCCCCACACAATCACACCATCCTAGGTCTCTGGAAACAACTTCTCCAAATGATACAAACACTTGACACCACTAAAACACAATGGTCTCACATCACATTCACTCTCAAATGCACATCATAAACTAAGATCCTTCATTGCATAACAATAATTCAATTACAAAACAACAAATGCAACATATGATATATTCAATCTTCAAAACAAAACTATATAGGGACAACATCTCATATCTACTAGAGTTTCAAGATCATATAATAAAGTTAAACAAACAATTAAATTGGCTTCTAAAACATGTAAAAACTATTTAATCAGAGCAATAAGGTTTCGAGATGCATAATTCTTATCAATGTAACTCACAATAAGCAGACACAAAATAATTTCATATCAATCAATGTTAACACTTCACTCAGTTGAACTAATTTCCTTTACACCTTAGGCTTGTTAAACCCACCATAATTAACTACAAGGATTTCATTCTTAATCTAAACATTTAATCCACATTATTCCATTGTATTCATGAACAAGACCTATCAACTAAATAAAACATCTTTGAACATCATTAATTCTAGAGTACAATTATAATTTTCTATAGCTAATGAACATTACTACAATAATCTTATTCATCACATGAGTAGAAAAGAGGATAATCCTAGATTACTGTGGATATTATAACTGACAAATTGATCAATATCTTTAAATCAACTACCAAATAAAAATGTTCCAACCTAATACTTAGTTCTTCTAAAGGTGTCTACTCTTCATAATGATTGATGAACTAGTCAAATCACTTATCCTACATTCTACACTAGTCTTGCATGCCTAACTTGAAACAAGCATTATAAACGTAATCTTTAAACATGTTCAACTAAGAAGTAGATCAACACTTGTAGCTTCAACAATCAATGCCTTAAGCATATGATAAAATTGTGTTCTTTAAATAAAGAAACATTAAAGTTCTATATCTATAAGAAAACCTAACCTCTTGAAATGAGAAAGAAGTACTTGCATGAATCCCTATTTAACAATACTTGGAATGCTACAAAAGCAAGCTTAATAGAGGCGACAGTGAGAACAAGAAAACTCTTTTATTCATCTAAACCTCTAACATGATCACTACCAATACTATAATAAAATGGAGATCATAGGAAAAGTTAAGAAATTTAAGAAAAAAATACAAGATTGTACTCATAAAAGGCTATATATCAGATTTGGAGGCTTTTGAGCACAAGAAGTTTTAATGCCAAGAATGGCGGCACACTCATCTTTCAAACAAATCTATAGACAATGCAAAAAGCTCTCAAGAAATATTATCTCATGGAATGCAATGAATGCAGGACACGTCCAGAATGGATTTGTAGATTTAATAACAACAACCAAGATGACATAGAACTTGTCTGTCACTAATTGATACATATCTCTGAATTGACAAACTAGGTAATGCTATTTTTTTTTGGATATGATTTTCATAGATAAGAGTTGAATCTTATATAAAAATTTCAGAGAAACCCAGTTCCAAAATAAAGAGTTATTGGTGACGCAACTAACTGTTTTAATAGAGATGAAATGGGTGAGAGGTAGATAGTCACAAAATATTCATATCTCTAAAATAACAAACTGAGTAAGGCTAATTTTTGGATATGATTTAGGTAACTAGGTCATACACCATATACAAATTTTTTTGAGGAACCCAGTTTGTAAAAGTATAGTTATGGTTGATGCAATATCTATAAAAACAAAGATGAAATGGGTGAGAGATAGACAGTCACAAAATATTCATATCTCCAAAATGACAAATTGGGTAAGGCTAATTTTCAGATATGATTTGGATAACTAGGTCGTACAGCATATATAAAAACATTAGAGGAACCCAGTTCGTAAAACTAAAGTTATGGTTAACGCAACATACTACTAAAACAAAGATGAAATGGGTGAGAGCTAGATAGTCCCAAAATATTCATATCTCCAAAATGACAAACTGGGTATGACTAATTTTTGAATATGATTTAGAACACTAGGTCGTACACCATATATAAAAATTCTAGATGAACTCAGTTCGTAAAAATAAAGTTATGGCTAACACAATAGACTAGGTTCAGAATATGTAGAAAAGAATTCACAATATATTTCACCAAATCTAATGCAACAATAAATCAGTTTCATATCTCACTCCATACCTAGAATATTGCTTCTATCACATCTTCGCAAAATTTCTTATCTGGGATCCATTTTCCCCAAGTCTTTTCTTCTGGAAGCTATGGTTTATGGTGCCAAAAGAAAAATGAAAACTTCCTGAGAGAGAGAGAGAGAGATCCCCAAAACATAAAACATATTCTCCATTTGAAATGCACCCTCCTTCCCCAAATTATGTCTTGAGATTTCAAAATAAAGTTTAGCATGTATAACCACCCCCATAATTTCTTCCAGAAGATTCTCCTTTATTACTTTCTTACAATTTGCTATTTTAACCAAACAATAATTTATCTTTGATTTTATTTATTTTAGAATTTTCTATTTATTTCATTTACAACCAAACAAAAATAGTTTCTTTCTACTTTTCTAAAATTAGTTTCTTACTCAAAAGAAACAATTATTTCTAAGATTCCCTTTTGAGGTGCGTAATTGCTACTTCTTCCAAGTGGCCAAAATAGAAAACAATTACTCAAGACAATAATAATAAGGAAAGAGAATCTTTTTCAGACATAATAATACATATTTCCCCACAACTATAATTTACATAAAAGCATCTATATTTATTTATTTATTAAAAGTGTCTTCTTAACTTAATAATTTTATTTTAATGAAGTAATTACCCAAAACATTAATCAAACTCCAAACAATACCTGACACTATGCACGATTGGAAAACAAGACCACCACAACAATGATTAACTATCATGCCCATACCGACAACACTGACTAGGTGCAAAACTTGATACTCATCCTTTTCAAGGATGGTGACTAAGCTAGGGGACCCTACATTATCTCTGTTTAACTATTTCCATTGGGTTTACGACACACTCAGACCTGTCAATTTAGGTGGAGTCGATGCCTGGTACATGCAACCTGTAGCACACAACATGGTCTATGCACAAGTATAATAAATATAAAATGGTCATGGAGTGAAAGAGACTTGGAACATCACCAAACACTCATGAATGAGTGGTACGACATCGTCTCTTTTCAAACTGCATAATAATTAGATCATCCTATAATATAGAATCAGTCTCATAAAATCAATCCTAACATATAACAATCATAGAAAGATCAACATCATAATCACTTGAATGTAAAACAATGTTAGAGCATATAAATTATTAGTGTCACAACAAAGATTATCGATAAAACATACTAACTATCATATGAAACTACATATGAGCATAATCAGGACTGTCATCAACATAATGTAGCATCTACTAACATCATATAATGTACAACATCAACTGTCTAACATACCCTAAATATTCCTATTATTTTACCTTCATCTTCATGCTCCTTAGCTATACTATCTATACATCCAAGATGAGAATGGAGGGGCACTACACCCACCTGGCAAGTTACAAAGATCAAAGCAAACTATTAGAGACAACATACTATCTTTGAAACAAAGGAACTAGAAACACAACATGGAGAACACCACAAGGAAGAAAACACACCACTTAACTCTTCCCATGTTTATTATTTTACTTCAATCAATAGGAATCATGATGGAAATTTGTTAAAAATTTTAGGTGCTCACAAAAACCTTGAAACCTATGTTTTAACTAATGTACACAAAAATATGCAAGCAATGAGAATCATGATTCTAGATTTTACAAACAATTGTATGACTATTTTGTGAATGTGATGGCAACCAATAGAGCAATAGTGAAATGCAAAGCTATTTTCATTAGAAACATATTCATTGAGTGTAGGGATTATATGTCCTATGATTGCAACCTCTTATCCCATGAGCTATATGAGTGGCATAGATTTGTTAATAGAGAAATATGTATCTACATGTATGCAAGTACTATCCCAACACAAATAAAGAATGTTTGGAAGTTAAAATTTGGTAAAGCCCCAATAAAGAGAGGATCTATAATTAGGGTGAGCAAAGGCAAAGAATGGAAAACCCTACATGTATTCAATACAATTTTTTTTAGTTATACTAGCAATAGCCCCCAGGCATGGTCAAGGAAGATCAATAGGTAGACAGTGAGATTTGTTTTCTTTTTCTAACTACAAATACATAATTTTGACCTCAAGGAACAATGTTTCATTCTATTATGGCCAAGAATTTAAAAGTCATGTTATATTTATGGCCAAGGAGAAAAGGAAGACTTGAATAAATGTGAAGTTCTCTTGGGCATAGGATATGATTTTTTCTTGAGATAAGTTATGTTTCTTCATTTCTCTTTAATTGTCCTATATTAAAACCTTAAGAAATATTCCCCTTGGCCTAGAAAATCCAAAAGAAGAAGTTATTCTTTCTCATGAATTGGTCCAAAGTTGTCCTTGCCTGATCATAAGTTTCAAGTATGATTGCTTAAGCTAAATTTCATAGTGTCTAAAGGTATGGCGTACCTTTAGGGTTTGAGGAGCCAATAGTTTTGAGAGACAAAAAATGGCACTATTGTTGAGATCCATTGAGGGTTGCCATCATCTAAGTGTGCTAGTTTATAGTTTTAGGGTTTAAGATTCATAGTTTATAGTTAAATTTTAGGTTTAGGGTTTATAGTTCATAGTTTTAGGGTTTATAATTATATTTAGTGTTTTAGGGTTTATAGTTCATAGTTTTAGGGCTTATAGTTAAGTTTAACATTTTAGGGTTTAAAGTTCATAGTTTTAGGGTTTATAGTTAAGTTTAGTGATTTAGGGTTCATTATATTAAAAAAAAACGTAAACCAAAAATCTTAATTTTTTAAAATTGTAAACCCTAATTGCTAAAAATATCAATAATAAAACGTAAACCCTAATTTCTAAATGTAAACCTAAAACTTACAAAAAATACATACAAAACAATGTAAACCTACCTAGAGGTCTTCAGGAATTGCGAGTCTAGTGGGAGGAGGTGGTAGGTGCGGGAAACCGGTCGAAAATGTGGCCAAAAATTAGTGTGGCAGGGGTTTGGCAAATGGATACCCGTTCTTTGTTGTACTTCTCACTGTCACTATTTGGGAAAAAATGATCCCGCATGCCTTTTTAAAAAATTAAATAGTTTTACGAAATAGGTACCCATTTAGGCTTGGGCACCCATTCCTGAGTGAGTACTAGTTTAATCTTGGGCACCTGTTCCTATCAAGATTTTATTTTCTTGACACTTCCCCTATATGTGGACCCAACTTCTTGCTTCTACCCTCACAATAGTTTTAGAATTTGATGCTACCTCCACCTTCATTTTTAATTAGTCTAGAGGGCCTTGCAATACCTTTAACAACTCTAGCTCTAGAGATTTTCTTTCCACCAGTCTTTCTTTTATGATTTTTATCATTGCCCATGATTGCATAAAAAATATGTGTAGGTGATAAAAACATTTATCACAAATAATATTGCTTTTTACTCCATCTGCTCTCTATAATTTCATAACAGGTTACAAGCCCAAGTTCTTCACCTCAAATTTGACTACACACTTATTTGCAAACACTGATAAATTCTATAACCATAACAACCTCCAAATGGAACATGATCCCCCATCCTAAACAATGCCTTCATAGATCTATATGTTGATAGAGCATCTATCATACCTGTGAATAAACATTGTAACTTTAACCTCTATATGTTAATGACGTATTTATTATAGATAATAAAACTATTCTCCCTACATATGGAAAGGCATTGTGCTAATTCCATCATCTATTTGACAACCATGTTATATGATATGAAGCTATTCTTCTAACACACAAATATGAACCATGAACTACAATTTTCTTTCCCCCACACAAATACAATATGCAAAAGCCTAGCATGGTACACATTTATCTACACAATTCAGACCAACAAAGTAACATGCAACAATCCTTAATCTCACTTATTTGTATTACCAGTTTTCTTTTCATAAAATAGTAACAAACAATGCCACCTAACAAGTTACAAAGAGTGAAACAAACCATTAGAGACAACATACTATCTTCAAAACAAAGGAACTAGAAAAGAAAATGGAGAACATTATGAGGAAGGAAAGACACCATTTACCTCTGCTTGTGTTTATTATTTTACTTCAATTAACATGAATCTTGATGGAAATCAGTTAAAAGTTTTGAGACACTCATAAAAAACAAACCTATGTTTTAATTAATGTACACAAAAATATGAAAGCAATGAGAATCATGATTCTATCTTTTACAAACAATTGTATGATTGTTTTGTGAATGTGATAGCGACCATTAGAGAAAAATTCAAATGGAAATCTATTTTCATTTGAAACACATTCATTGAGTGCAAAGATCATGTCTCATGTGATTCCAACTTCTTATCCCATGAGCTGTATGAGTAGCATAGATTCTCTACCAAAGAAATATGTATCTACATGTATTCTTACTATCCCAACACAAATAAACCATGTTTGGAAATTACAGTTTGGTAAAGCCCCAATATAGAGAGGATATATATAATTAGGGTGAACAATTGCAAAGAATGAAAAAACCTACATGTATTCAATACCATTATTTCCAAGTTATACTAGCAGTAGCCCCTAGACATGACCATGGAAGATCAATAAGTAGACATTGAGATGTGTGTTTTCTTTTTCTAATTATAAATACATAATTTTGACCTCAAGGAATAATTTTTCTTTCTATTATGGCCAAGCATTTAAAATTCATGTTATATTTGTAGCCAAGGGGAAAAGGAAGTCTTGCATAAAAGTGAAGCAAATAACACATAAGGCCAAAGAATACTAGCAATACTCTCCAAATGAGGCTAAGGAATACTAGTAGTACTCTTCAAATCAGGCCAAGGAATATTTATAGGTAGCTAGTAAGATGTACATTTTCTTTTCTTAATTTATAAGAACACATATTTGACTTGAGTAAACAATGTTTCCTACTATTATATTTGTTGCTAAGGGAATTGAATAAAATTTGGCAACTTTATAAACATGAATTGGAGCCATTCCAAGGGCCTTAACTATCCGAATCACTAAAAAAATCCCTTTTACTTTTATATTCACAACCTTATCACATAGGTTGAAAAATCTTAGTACTCGATATGTTACAATAAATAAAAAATTGTTAAAAGGGATAAGCATAGTTTATTAATTTAATCAAGCCATATTTAATTTGTACAACATAAACAACATATTTTCAATTGTATGCTCTCTGGAAAAAAGCTAAGATAAATTACTTGATTAAAAAAAGTGAAACAAGTTTTGGAAACATCCATCAACAACAATAGTAGGATGCATAAGATCATTGAATAGAAAAAAGTTTTCTTAGAAAGCTAAAAGAATCATACTAAATATATACATTTGTATGAGTATATCTAACGACATCTTGCTTAATGTACGAATATAATGAATATGTATAAAAATGGAATGATTAATAATCACTTGTCTTGGCCATGAAGACATGTGGTTTGACATGTTTAAAGTAGTATACCCTATGTAGAATCATGCATTTACCTAGATTTTAATCTACTTAGGTGGACTCCAAGCTATTGGTCAATCTAATCAAGAGGGAGTGGTAGTTGGTTAATCTTCTTGAAGGACTTGGTTAATGAACGACATTATGAATATAGATTTGGATAATGTATCAAGATCTCTTAAAAGTAAATCATGACAAAATGTTATCTTAGAGTCACTTGACAATCAAACTTCATTTAGAAAATAAGGAAGCAAGGAGAAATTAGTAAATGCCAAAAATAGAGCTTGACAAAGACTCAAACATGGCAACACTCAATTTATCTCTAAAAGCATAAAATATTTAGAACAATGAATATTTTATACATTTTTTATATACAAGTTTTGACAAGTTTTTCAAAGGTCCAAGTCAACTCTTAATTCTAGCTCACCCAAGCTTTTGAGTCTCAAGTCACATGAATACATATTGTAAAGACCATAACAAACTAAGGAATTGGTTAAATAGTCAATGACATTTTAGTGGAGAATTCTATGATATCACAGAAGCACATCTTAATCCCAAGTGTTGTAGTTATCTTCAAACTCTAGATATAAGTTTAATTAATAGTTGAACTTTAATCTTAAGTCCAAAGGAAAATGAAACCATGATTTCACTAATGTTGAAGACACGAGATCTTTCTTTGAGGATCAATCAAGATGTCTTGTTTGTGGAAGAAGTAATGTGCCAATGTTATGGTAAACAAGCAAAATGGTGAAAGTATATTAATGACCTCATTTAAGTCATAATGCACTCACTATTAGCCTTCATTTGACCATTTAAAATTGTCCAATTTTAGAAATACAAGAGCCTTGCAACAATGAATCCCATATCCAACATGGCAAACTAAAAAGTGTAGAAAGAATAAGCAACAATCAATTGCTAAACGATTTAGAGCTTTTAAAATGTTTAATGAACCTTGGACACAAGAACAATACTATGGGGCCAACTATTTTGAATACTATAACTATTTCTGTCTATAGAACACCTACACAATTGTCAACGCTCCCTAGATAATATGTTACAAGAGAAGATGACAAAGGGAAATAATAAAAGAACATAAAGTCAAGCATGGGAAAAAATCTAAGAATGTCTGGTTGCGAATGAAAATAAAGAACAAACTTGTGAATGATGAAAAATAACATATAAAAAAAACACCCTTACAAAGATTTCTTCGAGCTCGCGGAAGTTACTGTCTTCGTTTTTCTGTCCGTTTCCAACAAGATTGTCCTTTTGGCCATACAGTTGCGACGAAAAGCCCAAAAAAATTCTAAGACAAGACAGAAAATCCACCTCCTGATCAAATGAATCTCTAGGGATATCACGCGAATGTGGAATATGCGTTGATGTAGAGAAGGTGGCGACACAGATATAGGAATATCCACCCCTTACCGAAACATACCAAGTCATTTGTACGAGAACAAGCTTCAGACTTGACTCCATCCTGTTGGCCGAGATTCTGCATCATAAACTCTGTCTTTGCTCACTTCTAAAAACAAACTCTGACGAACAAAATAATTGGAACGGACTCACTGATCCAATATGAAGAATAACTATTATATTAGGAGTTAATGTTTTCGATCATCTATTCTCAAGGATAAATATTTTATAAAAATAATAGATTAATTATTATACAGTTAAAATCCAAAATCCAGAAACATTCATATGGAATATTATGGACTGTGGAAAATTGATGTTTTTAATGGAGAGTATAGTTTTTTTGTACAAGAGATTAAGTTCTAGTGAAATTTTAGGGAAATAAATAATTTATCTTACTAAAGTTACATAGATCTAGTTGAACTATAAATAGCGATTTTTTTAGTGGCAAATCTTCGCCAATTGGCAAATAGTTCAAATTTGGAAATTCAAATTTGGCGAATATATTGCAATCAGCAAGGGGCTAAATCGCTCGATTTTTACAAAAAAAATATTTTCTTAATTAAATCACCTGAGAATTATTTTTTTAAACCAATAAATTAAATTGTTTTGCCAAGTAAATTATGTGTCATTAGAGTTGATTCACCAATAGTTTTTAATATAATTATAAATCTTAATTGGATTTGTTGTCTTGATGTCTGCCCTTAGACTGTTGCTTCTCCTTCATCCAAGAGTTTCATAAATCTTTCTATGGGGATTTTCAGCATTGCTATGGCCTATTCACAAATCAAGCGAGTTGTGAATCTCATAAAGGACCCAGTATGCTTTCTTTCCCTTCCTTGATACACACTTGCATTCCTTGCCTTTCACAAATACCACAAAACCTCAGTAGTAGACAATAACCAAAACAGATTAGCATTTTGATCAACATTACTAACATATCCACATAGAATATTAGTTTTGGTAACACACAGACCAGACAAAACTCCTTTTAAAGACCTTAAGAAAAGACTCCAAACTTGCTTAGCAAACACATAGTCAAAAAAAGATGTTCACAATTTTTAGGCATTTCACAGTAAAGACATATTTTTTATCTGACCCTATTGCTAGCTGTGAAAGGGAAAATGGATTAATCAGTTAAGAATAATGAAACCCAATACATCTATGAAATGTGAAAGTAAAAGATATATTGAAGTAAAACAACGAACAATACTTACAATCTTTTACCTTTCTTCTTCCATAGTTCGCCTATCTCTTCTTGACCTTGATGATGATGAATCCCTCAGAAGCGAATGCTCCTTTGCTTGTTGAAGGTGACAAGAATAGAATGGCTGAGATATTTTGTGTGATTGAAGATGAGCTTCAAACACACTAACAGTGGAGGATATGAAATGCTTAAGAAAGTGGGGTGCCAAAGGCGCGCCTGTGTTTCTGGAGCATAAGTTTGCTCAAAATGATGGATTTGAAATGAAGAAGAGGAAGGCTATATTTATAGAGTTGGATGAGAGAAGATCAATGGTTGAGAAGAAAAGAGAAGATCAATGAATGAGGATTGTTGAGGAATGTGTAACAAATGAGAGAAAGACGTGTCATTCGAAAAGCAGCTTTGTTGAGTTAACTACTCTATTGATGAGGATTATTTTCTTAAATTAGAATTTATTTTTCTAATTTAAGAGCAAATTTGCTTTAAAGATGCTTTAAAACTGATTTTGCTTTTGTAACTCAACTTTTACTTTTGTATGACAAGATGAATGTATTTTTAGAAGATAAGAAAGATTTTTGAGAAGATAAGGAAGCATAATTAAATAAATAAATTTATTTAATTATTTTGTAGATAACTAAGAGGAATAAATAAAATATAGGAATATATTTTATTTTGTGGAGATTTTAGATTTTATTTAAATAAAATTGCATTTTATTTAAATTAAGAAGAATAAAAGATTTTAATTAAATAATTAAAATTATTTAATTATTTAGAAGAATGAGGTTGATGTAGATGAATTTAATTAATTAAATAAATGTAATTTATTTAATTAATTAGAGGGGATGAATCAAATAAATAAAAAAAATTATTTATTTATTGATAAAAGAATGTGAATGTGAAGTAAATATTAAAAATATTTATTTAAGAAGAGTCATGTCAATTTTTAGGTGTATACATTTTGCCCCTCTTTGATGCAATATGTTTTATCACGTTGTTTCAAAGAATAAGATTGTCTAAAAATGATACATTCCCTAGTTTACCCATAGTACAAGTTTAATGACAGGATGCCCCCTCAGGAGATTGGATGGGGAGACGGTAGAAAGGCATGAGATGGACAATCTCATGATGAAGAAGAGGATAAACAGGAGAAGAAATTGTTGGATATAGAAGAAAGATGGTGAATGATATGGGATGCAAGATAAAAAGATAACACACACAAGTAAGAAACAAGTATGCACAAATGATACAAGAACAAATAAGGTATTGCCCTTGTTGAGCAGTAAACCAAGGATATAAATCAATGATGTTTGGTTTCAGGAATGAAACATGTCATATAAGACTCCAGATCTAGTTTCGACAATGCAACATCCTATCTAAGACATTTGATATGATAACAATATACAATAGTGTTGTCATGGTGGGGAATAATATATCCCTAGAGCAACACGAAGGATAGTTATGACTGATTGATATGGTTTGCGACAAGATAAGATCAAGATCGCTGAATGCGATTGGATAATTTGACAAGATTGGGTTGACTCGATTGGTATGGATTAAGGATAAACTTACATTTTGATCACTACTCAGATTGACAGCTAGAACTATTGATGAGAGATATGAAGACAAATAGAAATTTGATCGATAGAAGAATGACTCGATAGAAGAAATCACAAGCTTTTGTAAACATTGATTTGCTACATTTTGGATCTTTATTGGATGGGATATAGAGAAATGCAATTGGATATGGATACGGATATGAGACGCAATTGGATACGTTATGGATATGAATTGCAATTGGATATGGTATGGATATGGATATAGATATTTGTCATCTTGACATAGCAAGTATTTTGAAGTGCTTATTTCATCATTGGGCTTTATTATGTTGTAAGAAAATACAAGCATCTAGGTATAATTAAACTGAGATGACCTGAGTATTAATTACATGGATTTTGATATAGCAAGTTAATACAAGCATCTAGTCAAAATTGAATCTAGATGACCTGAGTACTTCTTGCGTTTCAACAGACAAGGATTGACCCTTTTCATGTTCAGACCTTTGAAGTCCTCGATGATCTTTTGCTGATCATGTGGTTAGATAGAAGTCGTCACATTACTAAAGTTTGATCCACAAGCAGCAGACAAAGGAAAAGATTATGCCCCCATCATAGCATCTCTAGCTTTTGGCATCCTCGAGTAGCATAGGAAGACATAATGACAAAAATCCAAGACCTTGTAAGTTAACCTGTTCACAAACAATTCTTTGCATTAGATGTGTCTTTTTGCCATAATTGATGTAGAATTAGCTCGAGTGTTTTGGTATGGTGCTCTGCTTTGTTTAAGACAGGTTGATGTTCTGCATCAAGACTTTTGTTTGGAAGCGGCTTTGCTGCACGTGCTTTACCTAGTGAAAGGTGTGGATGTGGATGGACTGGAGGATAGGTGATAAGGTAGGGAATGCATGGGTAGCAGAGCCTTGGGGACACATTGATAATGGCCTCGCCTACGTGATGACGCAGAGGCAACATAGTTCGAGAAGAACCCTGATGGACCTAAGATATGGATTGGATGAGACACGATATGGGACTGTCATGTCCCTATAATGATTTATAATTGAATCGTTTATTTAAATAATAAGTTAGCCTTATATAAACTAAATATATAATATATTTATTTAAAATATATTATTAATATCTATTAGTTAATAAATAATATTAATTTAATATAATTTAAATATTATAAAATATATGAAATATATATTTAATTAACTAGATATATTATAAATATAAATATTTTAATATAATATTTATGTGGATAATTAATAAGATATATTATTATATATATAAATAAATATTACGAAGAGTCTTACCCATTAAAGGTAGAAAGTAAAGTAATTTGGAATGAGGCAAAGTAATACGATTAACCAAAAGGTCAAATTCAAAATAAAATCATATAAAGATAAAAGTCTAATAAGACAAAAATATTATCCCACCATATTATATGCTTGTGAATAAAATAAGATAAAAGAGCTCCCATACTTAATAACAAATGTATTTATTTATACTATATATATTATATAAATAATGTACTTTAATAAGATTAAGGGGAGGCTGAAAGAGAATATTTATAAGTGGAGCGATTAAGATGGTTGACACAGCGATCACATTAATAAATAATATATTATAAATATATCTAATAATATAGATACAAATATTATTATTATTATCTTATATTGTAATATAAATAATATAATATAGATCATATATCATTTATTATGATATAAATGATGTAATATGAATAAATAATATATCATTTATTATAATGATATAATATAAATACAAATAATATAAATAAACATCTATTAACCTATCCTCTTATGATAAGGGAGTTACGTATGGGTAGAACTAGTTTTACCATAAAAGGAAATTAATATAAAAATTATAAAAGGGTAAGTATGTCTTTTACCACCAAGCATAATAAAAGACGTGCCTCTTCGAACATATCCCTTGAAAGGGAAATAAATAAAGGTTGTGAGATAGATGGAAAACATCATCGGAAGAAAATATAAAATGAGTATCGGATAAATACATATAGTTAGATCTGCATTTTATATATATATTTCTGAGTCATAAGTAGGAAAGATATCATAAATTAATATATAGAGATATGTACATCTGCAGTAAAAAGGGGGAAATATATATTATAAAAAATATATAAATGCAACAGCAATACAATAAAAATTATATTACCGCAGCATAGGTAAGGAAACGGAGGTAAAGCTACAGCAGGTGAGTAAGTATTTATATTTACCTATTCAATTTATGATTTGAAAGAATATAAATGATAAGATTAGTATGAAGGAACAAAGGCATGAATTCCCAAGGGTAGATACGAGACTTCCTTATTAGCCACCTAACACTAAGAAGGTGAGGTAGATAGTTATGGTAGGTATTGATCAATCCATGGGAATGGGCCTTGATTGATGAATCAAGGATATTATGGGCTTTGGTTAACGAATCAAGGATATTGCTATGAACCTTCGATTTAAATATTGAAGGAATGGGTCTTAGTTGATGAAATAAGGAATTATATTAATGGACCCATAGGATTGAGATGACATCACCTACCTAACGAATCTTCTCTCACAAAGAGGAAGGTGAGGTTAATAAGAGGCCTAAAGATTATCTCACCCAAGGAGAATCATGATGTATGGAAAAATGGATTTATGAAATGGCAAATAGAATATGGTTATGTTTATGATTATCATCAAGATTAAAAGGAAATGAAAAATGGAATACTAATGTTCTCTTTTTGTGAGTTGCAATTGTGTGCAAGGTTGAGAAAATTTTGGCTTGCGAGAAAGGGACATTACAATGGTATCAGAGCTATCATCCTGCCATCCTGTGGATGAAAAATGAGCATTCTATGAAACCCAAGAAGGCCTTAGGCTAACCCCCTAAGGAGAAGGCCTTAGGTTAACCACCTAAGGAGAAGGCTTTAGGGTAAAACCTAAAGATTAATGAAGGCCTTAGGTTAAAACCTAAGGAGAAGTCTTTAGGGTAAAACCTAAAGATTAATGAAGGCCTTAGGCTAACCACCGAAGGAGAAGGCCTTAGGGTAAAACCTAAGGAGAAGGCTTTAGGGTAAAACCTAAAGATTAATGAAGGCCTTAGGGTAAATCCTAAGGAGAAGGCTTTAGGGTAAAACCTAAAGATTAATGAAGGCCTTAGTCTAGCCACCTAAGGAGAAGACCTTAGGCCCACCACCTAAGGAGAAGGCCTTAGGGTAAAACCTAAGGAGAAGGCTTTAGGGTCACACCTAAAGAATAAAGAAGGCCTTAGGCTGATCACCTAAGGAGAAGTCCTTAGGCTAATAACCTATGGAGAAGGCATTAAGGTAACACCTAAAGATTATTAATGGCCTTAGGCTAATAACCTAAGGAGAAGGATTTGGGTTAAAACCTAAAGATTAATGAATGCCTTAGGCTAACCACCTAAGGAGAAGGCCTTAGGGTAAAACTTAAGGAGAAGGATTTAGGGTAAAACCTAAAGATTAATGAAGGCCTTAGGGTAAAACCTAAGGAGAAAGCTTTAGGGTAAAACCTAAAGATTAATGAAGGCCTTAGGCTAACCACCTAAGGAGAAGGCCTTAGGGTAAAACCTAAGGAGAAGGCTTTAGGGTCACACCTAAAGAATAAAGAAGGCCTTAGGCTGATCACCTAAGGAGAAGGCCTTAGGCTAATAACCTAAGGAGAAGGCTTGAGGGTAACACCTAAAGATTATTAATGGCCTTAGGCTAATAACCTAAGGAGAAGGCTTTGGGTTAAAACCTAAATATTAATATGGCCTTAGGGTAAAACCTAAGGATTATATATGAAGGCCTTAGGGTAAAACCTAAGGATTACTTATGAAGGATTTGGGGTCACACCCAAAGATATATGAAGGCCTTTGCCTAAGATGTGGATTATTCCCACTTAAGACAAAGGAATACCAAGCCCATGATAGTCCCTCATACCTATCTCATTATCCTTATGAAGAAGAAGAAATTTTTATTATGATGAATGTGATAGGAATATGCAAAGATATATGATCCTAACTTTAATGAATAATAGAAGAATATGAATTTATGAGATGGCTAAGATATGAAAGTGAACTATGTACTAATGTTCCCTCTCGCTAGATCAAGAATATCCCAAAAGGGGGGGGGGGCATTATCTCATCATCAACCCCCAGGATCATGCTATACATTATCTTATTATCAACTTGCTTAAACAATCAAAGTCTTACTTTAGATTCATCTTTTGGGATTTTCATAAATATTATTTCATTCCAAAACTCCAATCTCAGAGTATCAATCCTCTCAAAGTTTTCTTTAACAATGAAAAAATCTTCCTTCTTGCATTCATTTGATTAACTAAATTTCCTCAATCATATTGCTATTCAAAATCAAATCAAATCTTCATCATAAAATCAATTACTCCTCAAAGAACATAACTCTTCTTGATTTTGAGTTCAATAACATATAAGACCGAATCTCTTAACCAAAGATCAAGATGCATCTTGGAATCTCAATACTCTCTAATCTTCTTAATCTATGATACTTCCATCCCACCATCATTATTCAAAACATCAAACAAATGCTCTTTTAATCACAAATTCTCTTTCATGGAATCACAATCAATTTCTTTTCACTAAAACAATATTCATTTTAGATCAAATCCACGATTTCGTCTCAACGCATTAGATAATAGACATTAAAAGGTGCAAGGTAATGCAAGAAATTATTGTGATTGCTTGAGGGCAAGCAATCTCGAGAGGGGAGGCTCTTCATGTCCCTATAATGATTTATAATTGAATTGTTTATTTAAATAATAAGTTAGCCTTATATAAACTAAATATATAATATATTTATTTAAAATATATTAATAATATCTATTAGTTAATAAATAATATTAATTTAATATAATTTAAATATTATAAAATATATGAAATGTATATATTTAATTAACTAGATATATTATAAATATAAATATTTTAATATAATATTTATGTGGATAATTAATAAGATATATTATTATATATATAAATAAATATTACGAAGAGTCTTACCCATTAAAGGTAGAAAGTAAAGTAATATGGAATGAGGCAAAGTAATATGGTTAAACAAAAGGTCAAATTCAAAATAAAATCATATAAAGATAAAAGTCTAATAAGACAAAAATATTATCCCACCATATTATATGCTAGTGAATAAAATAAGATAAAAAAGCTCTCATACTTAATAACAAATGTATTTATTTATACTATATATATTATATAAATAATGTACTTTAAAAAGATTAAGGGGAGGCCGAAAGAGAATATTTATAACTGCAGCGATTAAGTTGGTTGACACCAGCGATCACATTAATAAATAATATATTATAAATATATCTAATAATATAGATACAAATATTATTATTATTATCTTATATTGTAATATAAATAATATAATATAAATCATATATCATTTATTATAATGATATAATATAAATAAACATCTTTTAACCTATCTTCTTATGATAAGGGAGTTACGTATGGGTAGAACTAGTTTTACCATAAAAGGGAATTAATATAAAAATTATAAAAGGGTAAGTATGTCTTTTACCGCCAAGCATAATAAAAGATGTGCCTCTTTAAACATATCCCTTGAAAGGGAAATAAATAAAGGTTGTGAGATAGATGGAAAACATCATCGGAAGAAAATATAAAATGAGTATCAGATAAATACATATATTTAGATCTGCATTTTATATATATATTTCTGAGTCATAAGTAGGAAAGATATCATAAATTAATATATAGAGATATGTACATCTGCGGTAAAAAGGGGGAAATATATATTATAAAATATATATAAACGCAACAGCAATACAATAAAAATTATATTACCGCAACATAGGTAAGGAATCACAGGTAAAGCTACAGCAGGTGAGTAAGTATTTATATTTACTTATTCAATTTATGATTTGAAAGAATACAAATGATAAGATTAGTATGAAGGAACAAAGGCATGAATTCCCAAGGATAGATACGAGACTTCCTTATTAACCACCTAACACTAGGAAGGTGAGGTAGATATTTATGGTAGGTATTGATCAATCCATGGGAATGGGCCTTGATTTATGAATCAAGGATATTATGGGCCTTGGTTGATGAATCAAGGATATTGCTATGAACCTTCGATTTAAATATCGAAGGAATGGGTCTTAGTTGACGAACTAAGGAATTATATTAATGGACCCATAGGATTGAGATGACATCACCTACCTAACAAATCTTCTCTCACAAGGTGGAAGGTGAGGTTAATAAGAGGCCTAAGGATTATCTCACCCAAGGAGAATCATGATGTATGGAAAAATGGATTTATGAAATGGCAAATAGTATATGGTTACGTTTATGATTATCATCAAGATTAAAAGGAAATGAAAAATGGAATACAAATGTTCTCTTTTTGTGAGTTGCAATTGTGTGCAAGGTTGAGAAAATTTTGGCTTGCGAGAAGGGGACATTACAGGGACAGATATGGATCAGATAGGGATCAGACATGGAATAGATATGGATCGGATATGGAACAGATATGGATCGGATGATACTAAAGACAAGGCAACACCATAGATAGGTAGATGTATGGGTGATAAAGAATGGAATGGGTACATATGGGGATGGACAATAGTGGATAGAAGGAATCAAGGATGTGATCTCCAAGGACTATGTCGCATAGGAAAAACGTGCCCCATTGTAGGTAATATACTTAGGATTTTTCATGACAATGCTTAAGACGAAGGAGGAGGATGAGAGGATAATGAAGGATTTGCATGGTTTAGAGGGACAAGGTATGTCAAGAGACATCTAAAACATTTGTGAACATTGTGCCCCCAATCTTTATCAGGATCAAAAATAGAGGAAAGGAAGATTAGGATGGATAGACTTGACAGGATAGGTATGCAATGGATAGAAGGATATGATAGAAAATGGTATGGAAGGAAACTGATAGGAGAAGAGTGATATGCTGATGAGACAAGGTGCCCCCAAGTGTAGGTGACATAGGAGATCAACTTACACATGACGCCTGTTTGCCAGGTTTTCATCATGGTACTTATCCAAGGCACTTTTTTGTCAGATTTTTATCGTTGGATGAAGGGATTTTTCTTTACTTTTTTTTTTGACTTTTGGATGAGATAGATGGATGTGGAAAGGAGAGACTTGAGCATCTAGTCTCTTGAAAGGTGATAGTCCCACTAGATAGATGCTGTCGAACGGACCATGTCAAGTGTGCTCCTAGATGTTGGTAGGGATCGCACTAAAGTGAGATGGAGAATGGTAGATAGCAGATTATGGAAGGTGTGATAGTAGATTATGATGTGATTTATGGATGGAAGGTTTATGCAAAAGCATGGACCATAGGAGTAGGATGAGAAAGATATGTAGGATAATAGTTGAAGGAAGGGGAGATGGAGGTATGTGAAAATGTTGTGGAATGGAAGAGGATCATGACCAACAATTACACGTACTATGATAAACATTGAAGTTGATGATAGGAAGGTGGTGTAGGAAGCAGTGAAGAGTTTTTCTTGGTGGATGAATGATATAGGCCTTTAGGGACCCACATAGACTTAGTATTTTTTTTATTTTTGCTTGTCATGTGGGATGGAAGGATTTGATATTTTTGGATGGAATACGATTTTTAGATGGAAAAGGAGAAAGTGGACGGTTGGGATTCATGAGAGGTGGATGCCTTATTTGACTTGATGGCTTTTTGCTTAGGTACCCAAACCATTTTTCTTTTAGATTTTACTTGTGTAGGTATGGGCACAGATAGATGCATCTTTTGTGTAGCTTTTGAGGTAATTACTTGATGCTTGGGGACTCACACCTTTTTCAGTTTGGCATTGAGGTGTATGGGTGTATGTAGCTTTTGATATGGATAATTCTTTGATTCTTTGGTTTTGTATCCTAGGTCATGAGGACGCTTAGGATTTTTGACTTGAGAGGTAGAGGCATCCAAATTTTTGCTGTTGAATTCTCTTGGGATGGTAGAAGTGGGGTAAGTGGAAACTCTTTGTTTAGACAACATGTGCATTTGTTGGCCATGATTGAGATTGTTAGATGATTTATGGATGGAGGTACAAGGTGTTGGAAGAAGTAATGGTAAAATGCATGGAGGGATGTTAGGATTTAGAAGTAGCGGAGGTAGATTGGATGGTGGAAGGTGTATGGTCACATGCTTTTGACAATTGTAGGATGATGGAGGTGGAATGACAACATATGTTTTGGGGATATGATAGGGTTTGCGATGGAAAGTGGTATACTTAGGAGGAGTGGAGGAAGTACCAACATCTCGAGATTGCTCATCTTGGGGTATGTATCCAAGGCCGTATGAGGGTGGAGGAACATTGACATGGATAGGCTCCAAAATACCTTGTTCATGAAGGCCTAAGCCTTTACCTTGATAGTTCATATTCTGGAGTATGTGGTGGACCATGGGATTATTAATAGGTGCACTAGCAGTGAGTTCCTTATAGGATGAGGAAGACAAGATAGTGGATAATGGTTGTTAGTGTTCTAAGGAAGAACATTCATGCATGAAGGTAGTGAGACCAAGGATATAGGATAACGGATTTGTAGCTTGGTCAGTAATGGATGGTGAAGGATCACTAGAATCTTGATCATCATTATGCTCTTTAGGATCTAAGTTATTAGGTTGATCATTCATGTGCACTTGGGAGGCAAGTGTCTCATCAGAGGAAGTGGAAGTTGTTGGATCATGGATAGGACTAGATGGAAGATGGATAGGAGTAATGGAGGTTTCTTACTCATGAAGGGGTATGGGATCAAGTTATTCATGGACATCTTCTTCATAAAAGGTAGTATCTGGATCATAGAGAAGGTATAGATTATGAACGGGTTAGAATTGGATCTCTTTGCCATGTATAGGATCAAGTTGCTCATGGATAGCTTCTTCATAGGTATTATCTTGATCATGGAAGAGATAAAGGTTATGAATGGTTTGAAATTGGATAGGGGTGTTTTGATCTTGATTTAGACAAAGGGTGGATGTTTCCACATGCTCTAAGGTGTGCTCTTGACATAGCTCTTGGTCTTCTTGAATGAAAGTGGATAGCTCTTGGATAGCTTCTTGGTTGACAATATGGATGTTTGATGGACCTTGACTTTGGTTCTTGGTAGGAGGTTCTTTGATAAGCTCAAGGTGTTGTAGATGACATGAAGGGGTTGTAGGATTTGACATGTTATTGGAAGAATCTTTTGTAAGGTCAAGGACTAGATTTTGGGGACATGGTTGACTCTCTGCTAATAGTCCTTGGATCACATCCTTCGTAGGTGTAGGAGTACATGGATGAGGTGATGGATGAGTGGATTTTGGAATTCTCCATAGCTTTTCATGTGTTGTATATCTTTCCCAAAAATCATCCGAGAATGTTTTATTTGTCAGTTTAGACGGTGGGGAACTTGAGGTCGGTCTTGGTATAGAACTAGTATGTTTTGAAATATGTGTCTTAGAAGATAGCGAAGGAGGACTAGTAGATAGAGTGGTATATGATTTTCCCCTTGAGGTGGTGGTTGCCTTGTCAATAGTATCATTAAGACAGGAAAAGAAGGTATGATTTTGGGACGAGGCATAGCTAGTACTAGCACATTCAGCTTGCAAGATTGTCATTTCTTGTTGTAAGACTTGGACTTGTTGAGCAATTGCTATACAATCTTGGGGCGAGGGACCTAACTTTATTTGCAATTGCAGATATTGGAGTTTTTGACCAATATATTCCAATTTGTTTGCCATTGACACAAGACCAAAAAAACTTACTAGTTTGTATGAGCAATAACAAATGCGCCGTAATAGAGTTCAAAAGTGCCATAAGTCAGATCAAATGCGCTAGTCTGGTATTTTTCAAAAGCACTGCAACAGAGTTTATATGCACTGAAAGTCAGATCAAATGCGCTACAAGTTGTTTCAGATGTGCAACTCTGGTTTCTCAGCTTGTTTTCTCAGAATTTTTACAGAATTTGGATAATTTTCAAGATTTTTCTATTTTTGGTATGAAAAACTTGGTGTTTCTGAATATTCTAATGTTCAATTATGGCAAAAGCACAACAAACACATAGAATTTTTCCATGATTTTTATCTTTTTATATTTTTTTGTATTTTATTGGACTATTTTGACTCAAAACAAGTACACCCTAGGTTGGATGGGACGATATTCGTTGAATCCTCTAGTTGTGCTTAGTCAAAGCATGTAGCTCCAGGATCTGATAGCACTAGCTCCCCTCCACAACACTCACTTCTCATGCATACCAGATCCAGGTTTCCTTAGGCTCATACCCCCACTGAACCTTAGGATTGTCCCTGCTACCTCTACTAAGAGTCACATGAATCGAGGCCACTTCAAGAGCTCCACCCTTTGCATCAACAAATAGGGGTTTTTGGCTTACTACACAATTAGTTCTTAGTCAGGGCAACCGTTCGAGTGGTTACACATGCGGCGGCACTACTCTCCGTTGTGGAGTCTCCTAACATCAAAGGGTTCCACCTTAGAGGGTTTTGGGGGAGGTTGGCCATCGGTGTAACACAGCAACACTCGTTGCAGGAGGTTTTCACTTCAAGCACAATTTATTTTAAGAGGCTTGGTAGGGCTTGGTTTTAGCCTGTTACCACTTAGGGTGGTTCCCACTTGGACGTGCATCCAAGGGTAGGCCCCCCTAAAGGTTTAACAAATAGAATGGCAAGTCTGGCACTTTGGTCACCCAGTTAAGGGGAGAGCATAAGCCTATTGTCATTCACAATCACAAAATACACTGGTTAATCCAACCCTAGTTAAAAATAGAAAAACTAAATGGGCTATTCTACTTGTGCACTCACCCGATTGTTAACTTGGAAGTATTTAGAGCATAGCAATGTTCATTCCCATTTGTTTGAGATAGCAATGACTTAATCTAGGAAATAAGTCAATAATGCAAAAGATAGCAGTTGGTTCAATTACTTTCCAGCCTAGTTAGAGACTATGTAGAATTTGCATGCAATGCACTTGGTTACTTTTCCCATAATTAGTCTAAATGAACTAGGCAAAGCATCTAAATAATCTGATCCAGCCACTAACCCTACAAAATGACTGTTAGCTCAAACACACTAAAAAAAACCCTAAAAATAGAGAACAGAAATCAAAAGCATCGCAATGCAGTCTGAATGCGCAGAAATAGAACTTGCATGCGCCGCTGTACAAAAGTGCTAAAGCAAGCATCAAAAGTGCCATAACAAGAGGTATATGCGCAATTTTAACATATGCATCGTTTTACAATGTAAATGTGCCAAAAAATCAGGTATATGCGCAAGTAATACGCAAGCACCGAAATAGAGATTAGATGCGTCATTGTGGAGGATGAATGCATTGTACTGTCATAAGCACCAAAACAGAGGGTAGATGCATCGTCTTAAGGTCAGATGTGCCAGAGTTCCGTATGCGTCAGATAGGAAGGTAAATGCATCATTTTGGAAATTAGATGCACCGGATGCTTCTGTCAGAACCGTGTATCTGCACCTGTATGGACCTGTCACTTGGAAAAACTCAGTTTTTGATTAGTTAGAGGGGCAAGGGCCCCACGGTGGGTGCCAAAATGTGAAGGGGAAAATGGATTAATCAATTAAGAATAATGAAGCCCAATACATCTATAAAATGTGAAAGTAAAAGATATATTGAAGTAAAACAATGAACAATACTTACAACCTTTTACCTTTCTTCTTCCATAGTTCGCCTATCTTTTCTTGACCTTGATGATGATGAAGCCCTCAGAAGTGAATGCTCCCTTGCTTGTTGAAGGTGTCAAGAATGGAATGGCTGAGATATTTTGTGTGATTGAAGATGAGCTTCAAACACACTAACAGTGGAGGATATGAAATGCTTAAGAAAGTGGGGTGCCAAAGGCGCGCCTGTGTTTCTGCAGCATAAGTTTGCTCAAAACGATGGATTTGAAATGAAGAAGAGGAAGGCTATATTTATAGAGTTGGATGAGAGAAGATTAATGGTTGAGAAGAAAAGAGAAGATCAACGGATGAGGATTGTTGAGGAACGTGCAATAAATGACAGAAAGACATGTGTCATTAGAAAAGTAGTTTTGTTGAGTTAACTACTCTGTTCATGAGGATGAGTTTTCATTTTCTTAAATTAGAATTTATTTTTCTAATTTAAGAACAAATTTTCTTTAAAGATGCTTTAAAACTAATTTTACTTTTGTAACTAAGCTTTTGCTTTTGTATGACAAGATGAATGTATTTTTAGAAGATAAGAAAGATTTTTGAGAAGATAAGAAAGGATAATTAAATAAATGAATTTATTTAATTATTTTGTAGATAACTAAGATGAATAAATAAAATATAGGAATATATTTTATTTTGTGGAGATTTTAGATTTTATTTAAATAAAATTGCATTTTATTTAAATTAGGAAGAATAAAAGATTTTAATTAAATAATTAAAATTATTTAATTATTTAGAAGAATGAGTTGATGTAGATGAATTTAATTAATTAGATAAATGTAATTTATTTAATTAAATTAGAGGGGATAAATCAAATAAATAAATAAATTTATTTATTGATAAAGGAAAGTGAATGTGAAGCAAATATTAAAAATATTTATTTAAGTAGAGTCATGTCAATTTTTAGGTGTATACACTAGCCTTTTTAATAATAGTAACCACCTAAAACATCTTTTTTTTTTGGTTCAATGACATTAGACCACATAGTAGACATTGTTTTAGACAACTCATTGGACTCAAGCTTGACATTCCATACATAATTAGTGTGTGCAAAAACTTCATGATTTTTAGTCATTAGATTGTATAATGTTGTGTGGTTACACAACATGCCTCATTTTGCATTATCAAAACAGGGACCCAACTTTGCTGGCTTGTTCCCTTGTTTTTGTGCTCTGGGTGGTAAAGGTAAAACAGTGTCAGCCAGTATGCATATGCCTAATCTCAGGCATATTTGTGATCTTGAAGTCTGAGCCAAATTTGAAAGTCTGAATCTATCCTTAGAAAGCTTACCATGTGAAAGAGCTTGAAATTCTAGGCAGGTTTGCCTTTTACATCACCCTAAAATTCGTCCATATGAGAAAGTTATGACAAATCAAAGGTTTGGTCAAACATGATTTTAGGAGGGTCATATTTCATAACAACGAGCATCATGATATTATAACATCACCCGATATTATAATATCATGCTGATATTATAATATCACCCTGCTTAGAAAATCCACCATCTGCATATTTGCATGCGCATGTCAAAGTCCTATCGGAGGGTCATCATCCTGATCTTTCAAGGCAGGATCATATTCCTATATCCTCTTGATTCTCCTTTGACATGATCATGATGATCACCCTATCTTTTAGAAGGGGGTGATATTCCATTCCTCAGCATGATCATATTTTAAATATCACCCGAGTGCGAATATGATGATGATGATGATCATCATCCTGATCTTTTGAGGGAGAATTACTTTGGTCGCCAGGCTCATCACCTGGTCTTAAATATGACCCTGTGTTGCAAATATTGCCCTAGCGCTAGCATGATGATGACGATGATGTCATTCTTTTCCCAATATACAGAGACGAAATATGACGGTGACATCATATACAATATGGAAGGTGATCGGCTTGACTTTTTGCCATTGGCCAAGTTTATATCTGTCTCACTGATATGTATGGTTTGCCCGATATAAGGTTCATCGATGTGACTTTGTCCATCGGCAGTGCTCTACATTGTCTGCCCGATCTTATATCTCTCGCCGATTGAAATATGATCATCGGCCTAGCTTTTGATATCAGACGCGCTTTATATTTTCTCCCCGATGGGAGTAGTCTCGCCAATATGGCAGTTCATCAGCGTAGTTTTAAACATCGGTCGAGTCTTGAATTTTCACTCCGATATTGGTTGTCTCCCTGATGGGAGGACATCGGTGTATGATTTGCCATCGGCCAAGTCTAATTTTGTCACTCTGATCATATGTGGTCACACCGATGCGAATGTGATGCTGACCCGAGATGCAAGCGAATATACAAAAGCCGGATCCGAAATGGTTATTAAATGAGATTAAACTCTTGTATATCCGGTGCCTTGTATATAGAATTCGAAACATACAATACATAATATACAAGGTCGGAATTGAAATAGTTATTAAATAGCGAAAGTTCATTGTATCTTTCGAGATTGTATGTTTATACATACATCGCGATGTACATTGAACTTATACAACGGCGGAATTGAAATCATATAAAAGGCGATTAATTCCTTGTATGTTTTGCGCTTGTATATGCAAATTTGGAGCCCGATATACAAGCCGGTAATGTACAAGGAGCAGATTCGAAGGAAAGTTAAAAGCAATTAATTCCTTGTATATTTTACGATGTATCAACAGATTTGAAGCCTAATATACAAGGAAATGGGTGGGAATGCAAAGTGATAGAAATTTAGATCACCAGAATGCATTTTTCTAGTCAACGATGGTTGACCCGAGTGTTTTTGATGCTGTTTATGCATTTAATGCATAATTTCCACTGATTTGGGGCCCAATTGCCTGTAGCTGCACATTTTGTGGCCTGTTTAATGAAATGTTTATTTTCCTGCTATGTTCTAAAATAATGATGCTGGGCTTAATGCTTATCTGTTTATTGCAGGAAGCCTCGGAGCTGTTTGAAGCTGATAATTGCAGAGTTGCACATGGAGGCAACATGACTTTGAGCGATGAGGAGGATATTGTCAAATATGTTGTTTGCCAGCTGGAGACCGAATCAAATCAAAGATGCTGGAATATTCTATGCCAGTTATACATTTGCCAACTGGCAAAGCATGTGCTTTTCATCTGGACCATTGATTGTTATGGGAGGATCCTGATCCTTGGATCATTGTAACTGTTTTCTGGCATTTGTTCTACATAAAGAGCCAAAGCTTGTCGAAATATATATATATACATTGGAACATCTGGCACAATAAGGCCAATTACTGTAGAATCAAATAGGAGATCGGATTACTGAGACTAATGAGGATTGAATTGTTGAAATGTCAAGGTTCTTTCTTCAGATCACTGTAAATGTACCTGTTCTTGAGCATACTGAATGGATATGAAGTTTCAGATTACATCCTGATTGTAAATTTTACGTAATCTTCATGTTGATTTCTGGATATGTACTGGTGAATGCTGTGTTCAACTAGAAGTGCTTTCATTTCATTACATGTTGTTATCAACTTTTCCTTTGAAGATTTGCACTGGATCATGCGGATTTGTGGAATGTCCTGGTGAAGTATGATTCTAGTTTCCTTCTTTTCATTGCATGTATGGGAGCTTGTATATGGACTAGTGATCTCAGTCAAGTAGTTTTGGGAATCTCATTTTTTAACCCTTTTCTTTTTTTTAATTTCATAAATTCATCACCATAACTGCAAATCATGATAAATAACAAGCAGAATAGAGAAATATGTTGACATCTCAAAGATAATCGAAAATCTTTAGCATATTTGAGTTAAATGCATGTAGTATTGAAAATATCATGCAAAGAATCATAAATACTGGTATAAATCATGTAAATATTGGCCTATAGGCACATTATTTGAGTGAATCCATAAGTGCAGAGGTAGAATTGTTAAAGATTTGTACAGGGCAGACATAAAGAACAGGATATTTGGAGGAATATTGATAAAATTTTGCAGAAATTACTAAAGAACGTAAGGCCCCTGAATGGAAAATAGCAACACACATCAACCACTGAGTAACATCAGTAGATTAAGACCTAATCAACAGAGACTTGGGATCATGAATTCTCTAAATTCATCGTATCTTTCAAGATGAGTAAAGGTTGTTGTGTAACTTTTATTCTATGTTTGTATATGACTAACATCATCATCAACATAAATTGGCGCTAGAAGGAGGGCCAACTGAGAATTTCTAGATTTCTGTAAATATTACATAAATATTTCAGTATTTGAGTTAAATGTCTGCAAATATCTCTTATCTGAGATGTTTTGGTTGCACCTTTGCAAAGATCTAGCTCGAATCATCAAAGATTAGTTTGATTTTCTGAACTTTCAAGTTTTATTCTGAGATATGGTAGATCTCATTAAAATTTCAAAAAATCCTAAAAATTGAAAAATAGAGTCTCATTTTGATGGATGTATATGAAGGCAATTGTCAAATTAACATTCCTTTATTTCAGGAAACTTTGAATAGGTAGCTTTACCCTCACAGTTTGTCTAACTTTGGTTTATCCACCTGTTGCATGATACACCAGACTGTGGAACACAGCGAAATAAATTGTTTAGCTTTCCTTACAAGGTTGGATTTATATTTGAAAGGACTAATATTCTTTCCAGATGTGTTTAGGGCTGAAATTTGCCAGCGAAATGAGGAAATTCTGGAACAACAAGCAGATGCAGCACCGGAAGTTATTAGTTGTCCAGACACTAAAGTGGATCATTCTGAAGATTTTGAATTGTACTTGTCTAGAAATATACAATGTAGTCAATTATTAGGTTTACCCATTGATGATGTCTTGATTGAAAGTTGGTGCAGATTACATGATAAAGAGCATTCAGAGAGAGATTGCTACCCTTGCTTGGTCATGTTGAAAAAGATTCTAGAAAATATAGTAGTTGAATTAGTTCCAGAAGGTAAAGAAAAGGAAACATCTTTCCTGGAGTCATTTTATGGTGATATTGATAGGAGTTCTCTACTTCCTAATACAAGTAAGGACCAGTCAGTATGCAGGTATGAATCCTGTGAAAATTCTAGAGAAGAAACCACTCATCAAGATAATATTTTTGATTCTGATCCTAATACTTTTGATAAAGAAGATGAAACATCTTTCCTGGAGTCATTCTATGGTAAAGAGAAGTGTAAACAGATAGTAGAACAATTTAAATGCACTGCTGATGATGAAGTCCCTATGATAGTAACTCAGGGAGTCATAGAAAAGAAGATAAATGCTGATTTACTACCTAACTGGGTTGAATTGAATGGTCAAATACAAGAATGTTGCAGGTTAATGGAACCAGGCACTTTACTAGATAGAAGATGTGAATTATTTAATGAACAATTCCTGAAAGATGAAGATGTAGAAGACTTTGGAGTTGTTGTGCATGATTAGACGTCAATCCAGAAATATTTTGAAAATGAAACAGGGGAGTGTTCTTATCAAGTGAAAGTTGTTTCTCTTTTACAGTCAAGTGATTTAGAAATGATAAATTTCTGTATCTCGGGTTGTGATAATAAAGATACTTATTTAGATGCTGATGTGTAGGAAATTGAAGAAAATATTGAGAAGTTTCTTGAACTGGAGGATAAATTGAACATCCAGAATGAAGGGATAAAGCTGGATAAAGATGAAGAATTAATACATCAAGAGTCATACATCCTTCAATTTGAAGAGAGACCAGACACTGAGCCAAGCAATGAAAATATAGAATTAAATGGAAGATCGGCTGTCAACAAACAAACATGTCCAACAGAGCCAGAGATACACCAGATTGTATTTCTCCTTTCCACAGTAAATGATGTTGATTACTATTTTGATTATGGAAATTTGAGAGATAGGACATGCATATGGATTAATCATGAACATGATGAGCTGCCTCAGTTGCTGATCATCAAGAGTTGTTCTGTTGAATACAGTGAATTCAGAATATCAGTTCAGAATATAAAGATAAATTTGCTAGGTTGAGAACCATAACTAATACCCTAATGCTCCTGCACAATCAAAAGAAGTATGCAAATACAGGTGTATTTGGGTCTTTTTCTAGTTTTTGTTTTCCTAGTAGTGGTTTGTATATAATTTTGTAGGTTAGCCGTTTGTACAGGTTGCTTTTTGCTTTGCGTTGTTGAGTCTTTGTTTTGGTTGGGCAAAGTTGGTGCACCTTGTTACTTAAGAACACTACAGAAATTGTTATAACTCAAAAGTTGGATATAAGTTTTTACATAGGTTGTAACTCACGTCAGTATAGGTATTCTTGATCAGGTCTGTGGTATCATATTCATCAGTACTACTTTTCTTGAGTCAAGGTGATCCTCACAATGACACACCTAACAGCCTTGGGTTTATTGAACATATCAGTGTAGGTGTTAAGTGAAAAATCTAAAGGTTGCCCTTGCTACCATTGCAATTCTCAACTTAATTTCAACAAGTGACCATTCCTTGTATCATAAAGCTACAACTGTTATATCTTAAGAAGTTAAATTCAAAATATAAAATAAATAAAATAATAAAATAGATTTACTGAAATCCAGATTAAGTCATCTAAGTAACTCTACCGGGGCTATAGCTGCCTGCTGGCAGTGGGGCTCTACTTAGGGGAATTGCAACGATAACCTTGCTGGAGCTATGGACACCTGCTGGTAGCAAGGCTCTATCCGGTTGGCTATGAGGGATGAACCAAACTACGTAGCTTAACACCAGTCACTGATTTATTCAACTCACTTTCAAGATGAGTAAATGAATCACATGCACACAATTGATCCCTTATCAATTCATTGTTACATGGATGAACATGATACCAGTTAGAAAGGATTAGGATGCTCATGCTTAATAGGAGTTGGAAATTTATATTTTAATTTATCCTCACCTTTTGAATTATTTGAATTTTGTTGTTTTCTTTGGTGGAAAGTTGTTGTGTGGTTACACAACACGCCCCATTTTGCATTATCAAAACAGGGACCCAACTTTGCTGGCTTGTTCCTTTTTTTTTGTGCTCTGGGCGGTAAAGGTAAAACAGTGTCAGCCAGTATGCATATGCCTAATCTCAGGCATATTTGTGATCTTGAAGTCTGAGCCAAATTTGAAAGTCTGAATCTATCCTCAGAAAGCTTACCATGTGAGATAGCTTGAAATTCTAGGCAGGTTTGCCTTTTACATCACCCTAAAATTCGTCCATATGAGAAAGTTATGACAAGTCAAAGGTCTGGTCAAACATGATTTTAGGAGGGTCATATTTCATAACAACGAGCATCATGATATTATAACATCACCCGATATTATAATATCATGCTGATATTATAATATCACCCTGCTTAGAAAATCCACCATCTGCATATTTGCATGCGCATGTCAAAGTCCTATCGGAGGGTCATCATCAAGATCTTTCAAGGCAGGATCATATTCCTATATCCTCCTGATTATCCTTTGACATGATCATGATGATCACCCTATCTTTTAGAAGGGGGTGATATTCCATTCCTCAGCATGATCATATTTTAAATATCACCTGAGTGTGAATATGATGATGATGATCATCATCATCCTGATCTTTCGAGGGAGAATTACTTTGGTCACCAGGCTCATCACCTGATCTTAAATATGACCCTGTGTTGCAAATATTGCCCTAGTGCTAGCATGATGATGACGATGACATCATTCTTTCCCCAATATATAGAGACGAAATATGACGGTGACCTCATATACAATATGGAAGGTGATCGGCCTGACTTTTTGCCGTCGGCCAAGTTTATATCTATCTCACCGATATGTATGGTTTGCCTGATATAAGGTTCATCGATGTGACTTTGTCCATCGGCAGTGCTCTACATTGTCTGCCCGATCTTATATCTCTCACCGATTAAAATATGATCATCGGCCTAGCTTTTGATATCAGACGCACTTTATATTTTCTCCCCGATGGGAGTAGTCTCGCCGATATGGCAGTTCATCAGCGTAGTTTTAAACATCGGTCGAGTCTTGAATTTTCACTTCGATATTGGTTGTCTCCCCGATGGGAGGACATCGGTGTATGATTTACCGTCGGCCAAGTCTAATTTTGTCACTCCGATCATATGTGGTCACACCGATGCGAATGTGATGTTGACCCGAGATGCAAGCGAATATACAAAAGCCAGATCCGAAATGGTTATTAAATGAGATTAAACTCTTGTATATCCGGTGCCTTGTATATAGAATTCGAAACATACAATGCATAATATACAAGGCCAGAATTGAAATAGTTATTACATAGCGAAAGTTCGTTGTATCTTTCAGGATTGTATGTTTATACATACATCGTGATGTACATTGAACTTATACAACGGCGGGATTGAAATCATATAAAAGGCGATTAATTCCTTGTATGTTTTGCGCTTGTATATGCAAATTTGGAGCCTGATATACAAGCCGGTAATGTACAAGGAGCGGATTCGAAGGAAAGTTAAAAGTAATTAATTCCTTGTATATTTTAGATGTATCAGCAAATTTGAAGTCCGATATACAAGGAAATGGGTGGGAATGCAAAGTGATAGAAATCTAGATCACCAGAATGCATTTTTCTAGTCAACGATGGTTGACCCGAGTGTTTTTGACGCTGTTTATGCATTCAATGCATAATTTCCACTGATTTGGGGCCCAATTGCCTGTAGCTACACATTTTGTGGCCTGTTTAATGAAATGTTTATTTTCTTGCTATGTTCTAAAATAATGATGCTGGGCTTAATGCTTATTTGTTTATTGCAGGAAGCCTCGGAGCTGTTTGAAGCTGATAATTGCAGAGCTGCACATGGAGGCAACATGACTTTGAGCGATGAGGAGGATATTGTCAAATATGTTGTTTGCCAGCTGGAGACCGAATCAAATCAAAGATGCTGGAATATTCTGTGCCAGTTATACATTTGCCAACTGGCAAAGCATGTGCTTTTCATCTGGACCATTGATTGTTATGGGAGGATCCTGATCCTTAGATCATTGTAACTGTTTTCTGGCATTTGTTCTATATAAAGAGCCAGAGCTTGTTGAAATATATATATACATTGGAACATTTGGCACAATAAGGCCAATTACTGTAGAATCAAATAGGAGATCGGATTACTGAGACTAATGAGGATTGAATTGTTGAAATGTCAAGGTTCTTTCTTCAGATCACTATAAATGTACCTGTTCTTGAGCATACTGAATGGATATGAAGTTTCAGATTACATCCTGATTGTAAATTTTACGTAATCTTCATGTTGATTTCTGGATATGTACTGGTGAATGCTGTGTTCAACTAGAAGCGCTTTCATTTCATTACATGTTGTTATCAACTTTTCCTTTGAAGATTTGCACTGGATCATGCGGATTTGTGGAATGTCTTGGTGAAGTATGATTCTAGTTTCCTTCTTTTCATTGCATGTATGGGAGCTTGTATATGGATCAGTGATCTTAGTCAAGTAGTTTTGGGAATCTCATTCTTTAACCCTTTTCTTTTTTTTTAATTTCATAAATTCATCACCATAACTGCAAATCATTATAAATAACAAGCAGAACAGAGAAATATGCTGACATCTCGTAGATAATAAAAAATCCTTAGCATATTTGAGTTAAATGCATGTAGTATTGAAAATATCATGCAAAGAATCATAAATACTGGTATAAATCATGTAAATATTGGCCTGTAGGCACATTATTTGAGTGAATCCATAAGTGCAGAGGTAGAATTGTTAAAGATTTGTACAGGGCAGACATAAAGAACATGAATATTGGAGGAATATTGATGAAATTTTGTAGAAATTACTAAAGAACGTAAGGCCCCTGAATGGAAAACAGAAACACACATCAACCACTGAGTAACGTCAGTAGATTAAGACCTAATCAATGGAGACTTGGGATCATGAATTCTCTGAATTCATCGTATCTTTCAAGATGAGTAAAGGTTGTTGTGTAACTTTTATTCTATGTTTGTATATGACTAACATCATCATCAACATATAACTTCTTCGAAACCATGTGTAATGTCCCCTTGTCACAAATTAAAATTCTTGTTTTCCCTTGTCCACAAATTTCAACTTGCAACAAGAGAACATTAGTCTATTTTCATTTAAAGCCAATATATAAAATTCATACATAGAACATTGCTTTATCATTTAGTTCAAAATTGATTTTTATCAATATACATTGCTATGCAAGTTACTATTATTCATCTATGATCATTTTCTAGGCATATCACTATTATGAACTCATAGCTATTTTCAATGCATATCATCATTGCTAATCTCATTATTGCTTTCAATGCTCTTTGTATTTCACAAGTTAGTCTTATGATCTTCATGCATATGCCTTGCATATCATTAACATTTCATATGTTACTTTCATGATCTACATTAATATGCCTTGCATATTCTTATCATGACATTTCACATAATCTAGGATATTCATCAATACAAATTATAATCTACTTGTCTATATGTCATTTACTAATAGCTTATGGGAGATTGGAGGAGAGTTACCGTTATCCACTATGGGGCTCTAAGGGCTCTATCCTTAGACTCAATAGGGTATCCTTAATACCTTAGAGTCAAGGCCTCTATGAGACTCCTTGGTACTCTTTTGATGCCTTACATCAAGTAACCAAGGCCTATATATCACTATCCTTGCACTATGAGTACCTTATACCTCATGTGAGAAGGCCTCTATCTGATGATCATCCTTTGCATCATGGGTACCTTATACCTCATGTGACAAAGGCCTCAATAGTACCCATGTGGCCTCTTGGTAATTTCCTTCCATCTCTCATACGAGGTTAGCAAATCAAATATCATGGTATATGATTGTTTACAAGATAATTCACTTGAAATATTGCATAATAAATACATTATAAATGATTCCTCTATATGATTGTTTACATGTCATTATTCATGATTATTATATCATCATGGATAATGGGATGTATAGATTGCCTTACTAAGCATGGTTGTACATAAATCAATATTATCATGACAGAGGAATTTTGAGAATAAGCATATGATGACTGTCATAAATCAGAATTGATACATCTATGAGAGTTATCATATGACTATTTAGACAGAGCTATCATAACCGATGTAAATACATTAATATGAACAAATGCATATGACTATCAGCATACTAATTTCTATGAATGATGAAACAAGAATATGATTTCTGCATACCTGTGCTGGTACAGCCACCCATCAGGTGAAATGGAATTAAATATTATATAGATGCTTACCTATTCTAAAAGATGGACTGCAGTCTTGTAAAGGTGCTCTTATATGCAGTAATAATAGTATCTATTATTTGGGATTGATGCCTTCAAGAATTCAGAACTTCTGATTTGCTGCTATGCCGTACCTTCTATGCAGATTTGTTTTCCTTCTTATAAAAAATATGAATGATGAATAATGAATGCCCTCTTGGGGTTTCGATTCTTCCTTTTATGGTGTGGAGGAGCCATTAGTGGAAACCCTTAGGCCTTCATGCCTCTTCATTAAACTTATTTAATTATATTTATCTCCTTAATGATGATTGGTCCTTAGTGACTTATTCGACCTTTTCATAATTGCCTTTATTTCATTAAAACAAATGTGATTTGTCTTTTAGTGCCAAGTCAGTCTTTGTCTTATTCTTATTTTGTCTTTTCTTCTTGCCATGAAATTTGTCTAAGTATGAAAACATATGTAACCTTCAAGATAAACTAATCTTCTTTCCAATCTTTAATTGGAAAACTGTGAACTATTATGGACTAAAATTAAGGGACATGACAGGCCTCCCTCCTTAAGATTGCTTGTCCTCAAGCAATTTGTGTGCTTGGGAGTCTAAATCTTCTAGTCTTTCCCATGTAGCATCATCATTAGGTAGGTTCTCCCATTTAACAAGATGCTCTATGATGGTTCTATTTCTTAGCCTTCTTTCACTTGTGTCTAGAATTGCCTCAGGTTCTAGTATTAATTGCCCTTCATCATCAAGGGGGGGTAGATCCTCACAGGGTGTGACCTTTTGACCAAGTACCTTTTTGAGTCTGGAGACATGAAACACATTATGGATCTTGCTATTGTTCAGCAATTCTAACTCCTATGTAACCTCGCCAATTCTTCTTATTACCTTGTAAGGCCCATAAAATCTTGGTTTAAGTTTTTCGGCACCATTGGACTTTAAGGAGGATTGCTTATATGGTTGCAATATTAGGAATACCATGTCTCCGGCTTCAAATGTCCTCTCCACATGCTTTCGATCAACATATATCTTTTGCTAATTTTGGGCATGATGTAGATTGTCTCTAAGTACCCTCATGATATCTTCATGTTGTTGAATGAAGTCCTTTCCATTGGGACTCCTACTTTCTTGGAGTATCAAGTTTCCAAATGAAGGGGAATCATATCCATATAGACCCTTGAAAGGACTCATCCCGATTGACATATGGTATGTTGTATTGTAGAAATGTTCCCCAAGGTATAACCATTTAATCCATCCCTTTTGCTGCCCGGTGATATAATTTCGGAGATATCCTTTGATCCATTTGTTTACAATCTCAGTTTGACCATCTTTCTGTGGATGATAACTTGTGCTTGGTGTAAGATGTGTGCCTGCCAATTTGAACAATTCTTGCCAAAAGAGACTTATAAACTGGCTGTCTCAATCACTAATTATGTTTTATGGCAAACCATGGAGTCAAAATATCTCTTTGAAGAATAATTTTGCCAATTGAGGTGCCTTATAGTCATAGGATATGGCCATGAAATGTGCATATTTAGTACGTCTATCCACGACCGTGTAAATGCAATCTTTCCCTTGAACCTTAGGGAGTCTAGTGATAAAATCCATGGTGATACTATTCCACTTTTGCTCCAGAATGGGTAAGGGTTGTAATAACCTGACAGGATTTGTATGCTCTATTTTATTCCTTTGGCAAGTTATACATTCTTGGACATGTTGGAGTACATCCTTCTTCAAACCCCTCCATGCAAATTTCTCCCGAATTTGTCTATAAGTTTTATAATAGCCTTGATGACTTGCTAGGGGATTATCATGGAATTCTTGGATGATTTGGTCCTTCATTTTGGACCCTATGGCTAAATATATTCGATCTTTGTATAGGATGAGTTCCTCTTTGACTACATAACTTTCATCTTCAATGTGCCCCTCCATTATATTATTCGTGAAGGGATCCTTTACATATTCTGCAATGATCTTACTCTTCCAATCGAGAGATATGCATGACATAGCACATAAGTGTGGCCTTCTTGATAGTGCATCTGCTACCACATTATTTTTTCCTTTTAGGTAGCTAATATCAAAATTGTATGCTTGGATCTTGCTCACCCATTTTTGTTGTCTATCATTTAAATCATGCTAATTAAGGAAGTGCTATAGGCTGTTATGATCCGTTTTGATGGCAACTCTTCCACATACTAGATATTGGCAAAATTTGGCCAAGGCATGCATTATGGCCAACATTTTATTATCATAGGTTGAATACAATCTTTCGGCGGCCATCAACTTGCAACTTTCAAATGCTATGGGGTGTCTATTTTGCATCAAGACGACGCTAATGCCTTCACTTGAGGCATCACATTCTAATTCAAAAGGTGAGGAGAAGTTGGGAATGGAAAACACGGGACAAGAGCTCATAACTCTTTTCAATTCTTCGAAATCTTTTTTAGCAGCATCATTCCATTGGAATTGTCCTTTCTTTGTAAGGTCGGATAAAGGTGATGCAATCTTGGAGAAATGTCTTACAAACCTTTGGTAATAACTACATAGTCCTAGGAATCCTCTTAAGTGAGTTAAAGTCTTAGGTCTAGGCCACTCCTTAATGGTTTTAATCTTCTCCTCATCAACCTTAACTCCTTCAGCACTAATTTTGTGCCCTAAGTAAAGAATCTCTTTCATTCCAAACTTGCATTTCAAAGCTGTAGCATAAAGGGATTCTTGTTCAAGTATGGATAGGACCTCATCAACATGTTTCAAGTGTTCCTCCGAAGTTCTACTATAAATTAATATGTCATCAAAGAAGATTAAGAGGAACTTCCTTAGTTGCTTTCAGAAAGTGTGGTTCATGCATGATTGGAAAGTAGGTTAGTCCGAATGGTAGGACTAAGAATTCAAAATGGCCATAATGACATTGAAAGGCGGTTTTGGGTATATCTTCTTCTCGCATTTGTATTTGATGGTACTCAGACCTAAGGTCTATCTTTGAGAAGTATTTGGCCCCATGAAGTTCATCAATTAGTTCATCTACCCTGGGTATGGGGTACCGATTTTTTATGGTTTGCTTATTTAAAGCTCTATAGTCTACACACATTTGCAAGGTTCCATCTTTCTTTTTCACTAGTACCATGGTAGATGCGAATGGACTAGAGCTCAGTTGTATATGGCCCATTTCTAGGAGCTCATTTATGGTCTTCTCTATTTCTTCCTTAAACTTTAGAGGATGTCTATATGGGGTCGTAATAACTGGTTTTGCCCCTTTTTCCATTTCTTTGACATGTTTGAATCCTCTCTTGAGAGGCAACCCTATAGAATGTCTTCAAATACTTTCTTATGTTTTTGTAGGATGGGTTGAATATCTATGTGGGTGGCTTGCCCCTCTTTAGTTGAATTGTCTAAAATCATGCATTGAACTGCCCACTCTACTTGGTTGTGTCAGTAGATTTTTGCTATTCTTTTGGATGACACTACTCAGGGTGACCCATCGGAAAGTCCATGTAGGATGATCTTGTTTCCTTGATCCTTAAAATGGATTTCTAATTTTGGAAAATCAATAGTGACTCACCCTAGAGAGTGTATCCATTGCATCCCTAGGACAATATTCGTGTCTCCCAAATTAACCACATAAAAATCTTCCTTAACTTGATGTTTCCCGATGGTCATTTCTAGTTGAGGTATAATTTTTGAGCATTTTCTTTTAGAGTCATTTGCTAGTGAGACTTTAAACCCTTCAAAATCTTGGGGACCTAGTTTTAATCTTTTTACTAGAAATTCATCTATAAAATTATGAGTAGTCCCGCTGTCCACTAAGGCTGCTAGTTTGTTTCCTTTTAATTTACAACTAAGTTTAAAAGGATGGTGTTTGGATACTTTAGATATGGAAGCTAGGGTGACTTTTTCCTCGGGATCACATTTTATTTTCTTAGGAGGGTTTTCCTCTTCCTCTTCATTGGTCATGGCTTCTATGGTACGAATTTGCCCACATCTATGACCCGGTTCCCATTTGTCTTTACATTTAAAACACAAACCTTTCTCTTTCAAGTCTTGTCGTTTTGGACATTGGTGGTCACGTGACCATGGGGATCCACATGAGAAACATTTCCTTCTATCTCTCCTCTCATCCTTGTGACAGTAGGATTTGTCATATTTACCTTTCTTATGGAAGGGTTTTGGAGATGAGTGATAAGGTTTACTTTTTTCTAGGTGGAGGGCCATTTCCATGGCATCATCTAAGGAGGTAGGTTTGAGTGCTCCTAATAAGCCTCTTAGTTTATCATCCAAACCTTCTATGAATAGGAATGTGAGTCTTTCATTTTCAATTCTGGTAACCCGTATGGCAACCTTTTCAAATTCATTGATATATTCATCTACGGTTCCCTGCTGCCTTACTTGGGTTAAATCTTTGAAGTCTTGTTGCAGGTGTCGTCTCTCAAATTTCTTAAGGAAATTCTTAGAAAACTCTGCATAAGATGTGATGGAGTCGTGACCTTGGGTGAGTTTCCCATTATGCCATCATTCATATGCTAATCCTTCCAAATGTAAGATGGCAAATTGGAGTGCATCCTTTTCCATCATAGGGCTAAGTGAGAAGTAGTCATTTAACTTTTGGAGCCATGCATGTGGTGTGATCTTATTTGTCCCATCAAAATTAGGGAGGTTTACTTTGTTGGTTTTATGTTTTAAGTCCTTGTTAGGAGGTCTTCTTTCTCTTCTTATCATTTCATTCCTTCTAGTATTGCTATAATCATTAAATGCTACCACTCTCCTTACTTCTGGTTCTAGGCTTGCATAAGCCCTTGCAATATCATCCGCGCTTAATGCATTTGTAAGAGGTTCATCAGCTCTTGAGTTTTCTTCTTCTAGAAGGAAAGATGGCATAGGAATCCTTGGATTTGATGAAGTTGGGCTATTCTCCACATGGTTGGATCCTATGTCTCTTGCATTTGTAGAGTTTGGCTGATCTGTGGTGTTACCCACTTTTTGAAGTGCCTCTAAGAACATTTGAGTTGTCTTTTCACCTTGGTCCATCATGGCTTTGGTGATTCTTTCATTTTGTTCCATCATGGCCTTAGTGGTGGCTTCCATGAATGCCCTCATTTTGTTGTTCATTTCCTCTTCTAGAAGTTGTCGGTTCCTTCTAGTGTATGCTTGCATAAATTTATCTCACAGGATGGCAAGAACAATGGCTCTAATACCAATTGTAATGTCCCCTTGTCACAAATCAGAATTCATGTTTTCCTTGTCCAGAAATTTCAACTTGCAACAAGAGAACATTAGTCTATTTTCATTTGAAGCCAATATATAAAATTCATACATAGAACATTGCTTTATCATTTAGTTCAAAATTGATTTTTATCAATATACATTGCTATGCAAGTTACTATTATTCATCTATGATCATTTTCTATGCATATCACTATTATGAACTCATAGCTATTTTCAATGCATATCATTATTGCTAATCTTATTATTGCTTTCAATGCTCTTTATATTTCACATGTTAGTCTAATGATCATCATGCATATGCCTTGCATATCATTAACATTTCATATGTTATTTTCATGATCTACATTAATATGCCTTGCATATTCTTATCATGACATTTCACATGATCTAGGATATTCATCAATACAAATTATAATCTACTTGTCTATATGTCATTTACTAACAGCTTATGGGAGATTGGAGGAGAGTTACCATTATCCGCTATGGGGCTCTAAGGTCTCTATCCTTAGACTCAATAGGGTATCCTTAATACCTTAGAGTCAATGCCTCTATGAGACTCCTTGGTACTCTTATGATGCCTTACATCAAGTAATCAAGGCCTATATATCACTATCCTTGTACTATGGGTACCTTATACCTCATGTGACAAGGTGGTGCAGGAGCACCTCGATACATTTTAGGTTATGTCCAAAATATTACATTGTAAGGCCTTAGTGCCATGTCAAACCTTAGTTGGCCGAGTAACGGCATAATATTGGAAGATTGCATATGTGTCAAGAAAAGATCTAAAAAAATTGTAACCGAACAAGAAAGAAGTAGAATGTAACCGATTGGCAGGGTGGTTGAGGAACAGTTTCGCCTTCCACTTTCTGTAACTGCCAATGTATGAATCTTTAAATAGTTATCTCTGTATTCATAGAAGAGAGAGACATGAGAGTGAACGAACAGAGAGAGAAAAAGAGAAAACAATTTGTATGTATAACCTCTAGAAGGAATAAAATAGTTTTGTTCTTGGTCTAATTACTAGAACATCGATTTGGAGTCATTCCACTGGTGGGTTTCTTCGAAACCAGTGGAATGACCTCCGTAAGAGTAGTTTGTTTTGTTTTTTTATTTTGTGGGTTTTTGTAGTTCTGTGTGTTCTGTTCGGTTACATGAGCTGTGGAGAGGAACTGTGCACTTTAAGTGTATACAACTAATGTATGTGGAAAGCATTCCTGGTGTATATCGTAGATACAGTTCGTGTGTATCTTCCTTTTGAATGCCGCTGTCATATATGGTAGAAAGATGCATTCTAAATGATATAAAGGTTGACTGGTGGGAAACGGTAAGGAAGACCAGTAGAGCAAGTCAAAAAATGTATGCAGGAAGTCATCGGCATGAGTTAGCATGTCTCCCAGAACAATGTCAGGTAGTCCGATAGTATCAGTCTGACCGATGGTGCTAACCATCAGGAAGAGGTGATGTATTGGCCCGGGAAGAATTAGATTCACTGATAGAGGGTGATCTTGCCAATGATGAAGCAGTGTGTGTGCAGAGAGGGATCATCAGTGTGAGTATTGCCATCCGAATGAGAAAGTTACATTGGGCTGACGGTAGGAACTCTCACCGATCGGGGTGAAGTTTGCGAAGTGTAACCGACAAGAGTATATCGGTATGACAATGGAGATCAGAAGAAAGGACCAAGGCTACACCGACGGTATTTGTCTTGCCAACAGTGCAGTTTCAAGGAGCCTTTGAGGCTATCGGAGTAAGTATGTGTATCGGAGGACAACGGAGGAGTCACCCCGACAGCATAAGTCTGAGCGACGGATTCTATTCATCGGAGAAAGGTCCCATATCGGAAGACTCAAATAAAGTCAGGCCGACGGTTAACATCTGACCGATGGAGAAGTTGTAGGTGGATTTCAGCATGAGATTATGAAATCGGAGAAGAAGTAAAGAGTCCCACCGATGATGGAAGATTGGCCGATGAAGCATAGAAGTGAAGGCTCATCGGCATGACACAAGCATCGGCTTAACAAACTTGAAGGTTACCGATATAGATAAGTCAAGCCGACAATAGAGAAAGGAAGAACATATAAAGTATAGTTCGATGAGACATTAGAAATGTCTTGCCGATAGTAAAAGAAGAGGGTATTTTTGTCTCGTTTGGACCTTGAGAAGGATATTCGAAAAGCTATTGAGCTTTATAGTGTTGGTATTGTGGGTTTGGATGGGTTGACACCTTGTTTAGAAAGCTATTGCCCAATCCTCCACATCACAAGGCCTCTATGTGATGATCATCCTTTGCATCATGGGTACCTTATACCTCATGTGACAAAGGCCTCAATACTATCCATGTGGCCTCTTGGTAATTTCCTTCCATCTCTCATACAAGGTTAGCAAATCACATATCATGGTATATGATTGTTTACAAGATAATTCACTTGAAATATTGCATAATAAATACATTATAAATGATTCCTCTATATGATTGTTTACATGTCATTATTCATGATGATTATATCATCATGGATAATGGGATGTATACATTGCCTTACTAAGCATGGATGTGCATAAATCAATATTATCATGATAGAGGCATTTTGAGAATAAGCATATGATGACTATCATAAATCAGAATTGATACATCTATGAGAGTTATCATATGACTATTCAGACAGAGCTATCATAACCGATGTAAATACATTAATATGAACAAATGCATATGACTGTCAGCATACTAATTGCTATCAATGATGAAACAAGAATATGATTTTTGCATACCTATGCTGGTATAGCTGGCCATCAGGTGAAATGGAATTAAATATTATATAAATGCTTACATGTTCTTAAAGATGGACTGCAGTCTTGTAAAGTTGCTCTTATATGCAGTAATAATAGTAGATCTGTTATTTGGGATTGATGCCTTCAAGAATTCAGAACTTCTTATTTGTTGCTATGCCATACCTTCTATGCAGATTTGTTTTCTTTCTTATGAAAAATATGAATGATGAATAATGAATTCCCTCTTGGGGTTTCAATTCCTCCTTTTATGGTGTGGAGGAGCCATCGGTGGAGACCCTTAGGCCTTCGTGCCTCTTCATTGAACTTTTTTAATTATATTTATCTCCTTAATGATGATCGATCCTTAGTGACTTATTCGATCTTTTCATAATTGCCTTTATTTCATTAAAACAAATGTGATTTGTCTTTTAGTACCAATTTAGCCTTTGTCTTATTCTTATTTTGTCTTTTCTTCTTGCCATGAAATTTGGCTAAGTATGAAAACATATGTAACCTTCAAGATAAACTAATCTTCTTTCCAATCTTTAATTGGAAAACTGCAAACTGTTATGGACTGAAATTAAGGGACATGACACCATGTTTTCAAAAACTGTACCATCTTTCCGTATAATTTCTTTCCAATTATCTCTCTTAAGGACTGGGTTTTGTTGCATATAACATTTCATAGATTTATTTAGTATTGCATAGGTCCTTTTTTGTGACTCCAAAATACCATATTCCAACCTTAATTGATGCCAACTTTTTAAATAATTATTTTTTTATAGTATTTTCAAATGAAGCATTTCCTAGTTTAAACCATTTTTTAGCTGAGCAGCCTTGTAATAGGGCTAGTGGCTTGTCATTGTATTTTAGATTCCACCATATGGATCTTGACATATAAATCACCTTCTTATGACAATCAAGGGCCCCTCTATTCTTAATGAAAGGTTTAATGGATTCCCATGTTTTCCAGATTGAAGCGAACACAACAGATCCCAAGGGCTTAATCTTCAAGTCTCCTAACACAATTTCATGAAGACCTAGGCTTGACTAGTCCTTCACTTTCATAGGTACTACCTTTCTTAGATTGTTACTTATTAAAACTTTCCAAGGCTCAGTTCCTTCAAGGGCTCTAACAATCCATTTTGCCACAAGCATGGCACCTTGGATTTTTAGATCTTTTAATCCTAGTGTAACATGCCACTTGTTCTACCAACTAAGATTTACTATGTTTAACTCAAAGGTAAAATGATCAACATACTAATAGTGAAAACAATAAAATTTTTCCTTAAATTCATTTGATAAGATGCATATTTGAAACATATTTCAAACTCCCATTGCATAATCAAATTACATTTCCTCATTTAAAAGAATTGAATATTTCTCATTACAACTTTTCATAAAATAGATACATACAAGCTTCAAAGAGCTAGCTAAAAATAGTGATACATAATTGTACTTTGTCTATCTTCAAATCTCGGCCACCAAATGCATGAGGGGAAGCATCACTCAAGTGCTTTTCCACCAACCATGGACTAACTGCAGTCCCTCACACATTTACCAAACTAGTAAATGGCCCTACCCTTCGATGAAGGGATCTGTATGGTAGCCTCAAAGATAAGCCTAAATTGAGCAAGATGTTGTGTCCTACATAACTAGTATCGACATATTGTGGCTACAACCATCAACTATGATAACCCTTTCCTAGTATGCAAACCTGGATCATAGTGAACTGACAGTGTAAACATTGGCTACTTACACTACTTTGGCCAAAGTTTCATCACCCCTAACTCAGAATGGATGTCACATGATCACCCATCCTTCTATCTTGATTTAGAAAGACAACAATCTCTATACTAGGTTATCTACCTTTTACATGGATCACATATCCCAAGGTTAACCTATTCCCAAGTTTTACCATGACACATATGTCGAAGTAATACTACTCAAGCAAATTAGGGTTTACTATCCATTCCCATTATACAAGTGTCTAACCATTTATACAAGTGTCTAACCATATTCAAACTAATACATAAAATTCCCATCTAGGCACAAATCTCTATTACTGAGATTAATTTCACATTGACAATATAAATCACTTACTAGGTATATATATACTTTTATACATACAAGCAAACACTCAAATTGATAAACAAACAAACAAAAATAGCCTTTTAAAAAGAAAAACATATTGGATAAGAAATCCTCATGCCTGTGATAATAGCTCCAATGAATCAATGAAATCCCTTGCTTAAGATCCTTCCAACGAACTAAAATCCCTCTTCCAACAAAACAACTCTATCTCTAATCTTCCTATGTTTCGTCTCACAACACCAAAGCAAAATAGCAATAATCTCACAACACTAACTCAGAATTACAGTAGCAAAATGAAAAAGCTCTTGGTTGGAAAAACTTGTGTGGAATAGAATGAGAGAGCTACCATTTTTATACAAGAAAACCAAGAGAACTTAGGCTACAAACTAGCTTGTAAAAGTGCCACAACTCTACCTTCATCAAAATTGATTTAGAGGTGGCAAAAGGAAATTAAAGAAAAATGACACATAAGTGGACACCCAAACAACCACTCAGCAAAAAAAAATAAAACAAACTTCTAAAGGATAAAAACTTCTTCACAAAATTGACACATATAAGACCATGTTTCCTATTTCCTAGAAAAATTGGTTTCAAAGAATAAGTCAAAAAGTATGTTGGCAACCAATGAAAAACTCTTTAAAAACTATAACTATTTTCATATTCTCCCCTACATACAAGACAAAGTTAAATGCAGCTCAAGAGTTGGTTTTAAACTTCTCTTTGAAATGATTATAATGCTCATGTTTATGCGCTTCCATAAGCACTTGTATAGGCTATACTTAAGCTTTACCTTATCAACTCTCATAACTTCCAAAACACATATTAACATGTGCTCAAAGCTTAAGCGCTTAATGCTGCTATTCTTCCTTAACATTAGGCTGCATGCCATGCCATATAAGCCACATAAACCATTATATATATATATATATATATATATATATATATATATATATATATATATATATCCAAACATGTCTATTTGATCATAGAATTCACATAATCTCATTTCAACAAAAATGTAATAATTACATTATTATAACTATGTGAATATAATAATAAATAACTTTATATATATATATACAACTTATTGCTCATAATTCATTTATTGACATAAAATCCACATAGACATAAATGACATAAAATTCACATTCACACAAATGTCATTAACTCATCATGGTCCATTCTGATATCTTCATACCTATGAGTAATACGCTCATGAGTGTGTGTAGGTACGTCTACCTACATACACTCATGCTCATATCGACTCATATGTATGAACATATTGTGGACGTGCATGAGTTATACCCAAACCACAATAAAACCTTGCCTATGCAACCGTAAACTTATCAAAGAAGACTTAAATCAACATGCAGGTTAAATCACATTTCTCACTCGAACATCCAAACATACATTCAAGATTCATAACATAGATCACTTACCGCTACCCATACTGACTTGACACAATCTAGGTCAAAATAGGATTGTGTGTGTGTTTTCTCAATCTAGGTTTCTCTAGGGTTACCAGACCAAGTCCTTCTCCTGAGTGATACTTCCCCTCCCTTCCGGAGGAGCAACCTATTCCTGCATCCACATCCACTTAGATCATCACCATAGTAGTTAGCTGATCAAAATATAATCATTTGCTTCATACATTTTCTAACAATAATCATTTATAATACAAGACATTACATTATTCCAATTTTCTTCATTTTCCAATCAAGATTCATAATACACATAAATGCAAAGATTTCATTTAATCATTATTTATTCAAACAAATTAACAAATCTAGGTAAGTAGTAAATGGATAAAGCCACATGGGGTGTGACACCTAGTCCACCCATTTTTTTTATTTAGGTAGCACCATTCCCATGCTACAACATGTCTTTTTTTTTATTACCCTTACCATCAGACCACATAAATTCTCTAATCCTCTTTTGTATGATATTGACTTGATAACTCATAAACAACCACAAAGAAGCATAGTAAATGGGATAAGCAGCTAGAATTTTTTGACACACCTATAGCCTTCCAACCATCGTCAAATATTGTTTGTCCCACATATAAAGCTTCTTACTAACTTTGATATGTATCCAGTCCCACGTTTGCTTCAAGGAGGGATTAATAGAAAAAGGGATTCTAAGAAATCTCACCAGCCTATTAGAATCCCCCGACTGCCAGTGGTCAACATCCAGCCACAAGGGAGGATAGTCATTCCAGCTTAACATAACAAATTTTGAATTAGACGTGCTTTAGCCCCTACAACCTTACAAAAAATCATCAGTCTCTTCTGAAAGTTTAATAGATTCTCCTTTTCTAAAATGGGAAATAATATTGTATCACCAGCAAACTATACATTCAGTAGTGATTCATCATTAGGAAGTTTTATCCCTTTAAGTTCAAGTCCATTATCAATTTGGTTCTCAAGATATAAAATAATGCTTTAGAAGCAATGACAAACAATGCAGGGGCAAGAGGGCAACCTTGCCTTATAGATCTTTCTAATTTAAAGGGGTTAGAAAGTGATCCATTAATGTCAATTTTTACAATGGCATCCATGAATAGCATTCTAACCATAATACAATATTCCTCCAGAAAGCCTAAAACTTCTAGCATCATGAATACAATGGACCATTCAATTCTATCATATGCTTTTTCAAAATCTAGTAATAGGATTCCTGCATTTTGCCCACTCTTCTTTTCCCAATCTAGTGCTTCCCAACTTGTAATCAGGTTCTCCAAAATGTATCTCCCTTTTATAAAGCCCATCTGTGTGGGATTTATAATGACTGGTAGGATGTCAATAAGTCTCATAGCTAAGACTTTGGCTATAATTTTATAGGATACATTCAATAGAGTGATAGGTCTCTAATTTTTTATGTTTGTCGTCTCCTTCTTTTGGCAAGATTTTGATCACTCCTTTATTAATTTCTTCTCCTAAAGTTCCCTTAGAAATAGCCTCTTTGTATATTTCTAAGATGTCATCAACTATCCATTCTTCATTAGATTTGTAAAATTCCATAGGAATTCCATCAATGCCAGGTGACTTACCATTTTCCATTGTTCTTATTGCTTTGGAAATTTCTTCTTTAGTATTTTGTTTTCTTAACCTTACACACATATCATCTGTGACTTTTTTGGAAAAATGGATTTGAAGAAGTTTTGTGCCTCTCTACATGCCTTGGTTCCATCTTCAGCTGCAAATAGTTTTTGATAAAAAGATCTGAATATTTCCTTAATTTTCCCATTGCTTTTATAACACACATTGTCTTCTACTATAGGTCCAATATCCTCTCTGGAGCTTTTAGTTTTCAACAAATTAAAGAAATATTTGGTTCCTTTGTCTCCTTCTATTAACCGGTTCAATTTTTCTCTAACTCTAGCCCCTTGACTTTTGACAGTCTAAAATATTCTTAATTTGTGTTTTGCTTCTCCTAGTTCCTTCAATGCATTTACATCTTCTAGGTTCTTTTAGAATTCATTTTCACATTTCAAAAAGACTTCTTGCAATTTTCATTCCTCTCTTCTGTTATCTTTTGCATACTTTTTTCCTACAGTTTGAAACAACACTTTCCAATTTTTTATTAAGGCATTCCAGTATTGGCTCCTTGATGGGTTAATATATAAAGCTTTTGTAATTCTCCTCAAGCTAATAATTCCTTCTAAGCAGTCAGTGTCTTGAAGTGAATTACAGTTTATCTTAAAAAATTTCTCTTTTTTATTCCTTGTACATCAGATTATTATTCTTTCCATCTAATATGTGTCTTAACTAGATGGTAGTCTGAAAGAATGGATGGAAGAACCTCTACACAGTCAACATTCTTTTTACTAAAAAATAGAAGTTATCTTCACTTGAGTAAAATCTATCAAGCCTTGAGTATATTCTATTCTTACCTTCTTGGCTATTGCACCGTGTCTACTAGATGCCCTTGCTTTCATTCTTCTTTCCTTCTAGTGGGTCAAAAAGCTTATATGATTTTTTGAATTTATACCAAAAGAAGGATTCATTACTTTTCCAGCCCCATTTGAGTCCACCTTTTTTGTCTTCACTGAGCTCTATCATATTAAAGTCTCCCCCTGCAATCCAAGGAATCTTTGGTAAGTTGTTATCCATCCATTTCCAAAGTTCTACTCTGTAGTTGTAGTCATTAGGAGCATAAATAGAGCAGACTCCAAATTGGTTCCCTTATTAAAAATTGTCCACAAGCATCTATTACAAGGAGAATGTCCTTTTTGGATGACTAACTTAGACCACTTTCTGTCCATCATTATAGCTATCCCACCTTTACCTTTTTCATGATTAGTGAAAATGAAATCGACATCCTTCCAAATAAATCTCAAGTTGTTTTCTAGTGTGAAGCTTGTGGCTTTCACCTCTTGAAGAATAAGAAGATTCAAATTCATTCTCTTGTTACAAAAATTCCTAACTAAGTATTTTCTATCAAGAGACTCTAGGCCTCTTATGTTCCAAGTACAACAATTCATTGTTGTTATGGTTCAGGGGTATTCACTTTCCTTTTTTTACAAAGATTATTAAAGCAGTCTATAACTCTCTCTCCTCTTTTATTCTCTACTTTAACATGATTGGAGTCTTTCCTTACATATTTCTTTTTTTTCTTTTCTTCTGTTTTAGTTGGAATTAGAGAGGCTAACAGGGTCTTCAAACTTTCCTCATTTCTGTCGAGGCTGGCAAGATCAACTTCCACAGACTGTGTGTTAGGAGACTCATTATTATGCCCCCCCAGGATCTGTTGTAAAAATTTGCTTTCCCACCTTAATTGCAAGATTATCATTATTATTTTTGTCTTGATTCTCTTTCATTTGTGCCCTGATTTTTTCCAAGGCTAATTCTTGGGCATTTTTTTTTTATGTTCACCAGACCATCTTTTTTTATTTCTTCATTTATAACATCCTCTATTTTTTCTAGGGGAACATCTAATTTAAGACCATCATCATTAGCACTTTCTTCATCCATTAAGGATGGAGGTGCATTCAAATTTTTATTAACTACCTGGCAGGTAATTCCATAGGGGGTTGTTATGTTTGGACTAGAATCATTAAGAGTACTATAATCAGACCCCGTTTCAATAGCAGCCACCTCCTGACTGATGTTCACACAAGTAAGAGAGGTTGAGAAACACCTATCACCTATGGGAGAGGAGGAAACTACATCATCTATTTCTAGTTCATCCATAACTTCCCCCTCTTCGAGGCTCATTTCACTGAGTTTTATTTGTACTACTAAAATATCTATCTCTTCTTCAACTTTGTTGTTTACTTCATCAGCACTCTTCTCAGGGTTTACCTCATCTACAATGATTTCAGAGTTTGTATTGCTCTTATTAGGGTTCATGTTAGCTTTTTTAACAAACACCGACCTCCCATTTTTAGGCTCGTGAGTACACAAAGGTGGATCCAAGCTTCCACAAGGAATATATGAAAGAACATAATAGGTACAGTAAACAAAATGTGGATGAAGATAAGATAGAAGATGAGATGGCAGCTATGGAATATGCATGCCAAAACTTTGACATTGAAAGCAATGAACTCAGAGTTTCACCTAAAATTTGAACTATCAAAGAATGGGACTCGTTTGTTAGAAGTGATAACAGGAACCAAGCTAACCAAGTGACATGATTGAACTAGACTCAAGCCAATATTGTAGGATTGGACAGTTCTAAACAATGCAAGGCAATTTGAATGGAGAAACAAATGTGGAAGTCAATGAATTAAGAGACTAGAAAATATAAGGATTAAAAAATTTGATGTATAATATGCTCTTTAACTTGCAACTCTATAAATAGGTATATGCTATAAGATGTATTTTGGGTGAGCAAGTGGTTGCCTTAGCCACCTAATGTGTTTTCTCTTATTAGTAATATATATGCAAGTTAAAAAAAATGGATTTTCCATTGTTATTATATTATTGTCATTACTTTCAGGGTGATATCGCCATTATTAATAAATTATCATATGTACTTTAGGGCTAATTTCACTTTGAATATGCCTTTGACTCATTACCATTGATTATCATTTTAATCAAATGATTGTGGTTGAATTCCGCGGCCCTTTTAGCATGTGCCTTTTACAAGGCTTGTTGGGGCCCAGAATTTGTTTTGGGCCACACGATTAGATTATGATTGTGTGGCCCAAAACAAATTTTGAACCCCAACAAGCCTTTTGAAAGGAACATGTTAAGAATGCCATGGAATTCAATAACATCCGTCTAATCAAAATGATAATCGATGGTGTTTCCCCTTGTCCTTGCCGATGGTTGCCACCCCCGGGCCCGTGCTTCAAAATTAAAAAAAAAAACAAAAGAATATACAGGGGATTGCATTGACAAAATATGCAATTTTTTAAAGCAAGGATTCGCCATTATAATTAATTTATTTAGTAATTATTTGCTAAGTTTCACCATTGGTTTTATTTTTTTAGTGAGTTTTCACTAGGATTTGCCACAATTTTACAAATTTTTTAATAATGTGCATAGATTCGCCAAGAAAATTAATATTTTTCAAAAAAAGGAAAGATTTGGTAGGAAAATTATAGCACTTAGCTAGTATTCACCAGGATTTTATAGGTTTTTCTAGGGGGGGTGTTCCTTAAAGTTATCCCTGACTATAAATAAAATTACATGAAATCGTAATAAACTATTGGGATGTTGTGGTCAATCGATTGGGTGTTTATGTGGGAAATTGGTCTCCACATAAACCATCAGCCCATTCACCATAATGTGTTTGCAACTTAAGCAACATTAATTAAGTTATGTGTGATAAAATTGAGAAAGAACAAGAATACTTAACTATTTTTGATTTGATATATCAATGTGTAATGATTGATGTTTTTGCTACAATTGATGATCAAAAATTGGAATTTGATTTCGGATTTGAGCTCTAGAGCCTATGAGAATCTCTTTCTAAGATTATTCTAATGTAGGACTTGGTTGTGTCATGTCACCTAGTCTAAGAATGAATCATGCTCCTAGTGATATAGCTCTAATTATTTTCGATGCAACCTTCTGTGATGCACTCCTACCTTGTATACTTGTTCCTTGACAAAGGGTTATGTTGACAAACTTATAGTGTGATTTGTTATGTGCTTGAGGGAAGAGTGATGCAGAGGAAACGCAACAGAAGCTTACAAATGGGAAGGAGGAGTCATTAACACAACCAGCATGTTAAAATCCTGGACACGCAGTGTGTCATACCTATCACTTATCATCATCATCATATTTCTTGCTAACACAGACAGCATCATCATATTTCGAAGAGGCAAGAAATATCCTCCTGCTAACTACTGTTCACTTCCTTATCACCTTTCGCCTTTCGCCTGTCAGCAGCATCATGATACTCGACGAACACAATTATCCTCCTGATGATCACTATTCATCATACCGCCAAACTCTATCTTCATCATCATGATGTTCAGCATCATCTTCATCAGCAGGATAAAATATCCGGTTCCTCTCATATATCCTGATGACGACAACTTCAAGCACCTTTCCTTCGATGCTTACGTCACCCCAATATCCGACTAATCAAACAACAGCATCAGGATATGACTTATCCGGTCATATTGAAACATCCTGATGATGATACTCAACTTTATGCCGATGACTTACGCCGATGCCAAAACACTTAGCGACAACAGGATAAACTTGCATAGGGTGATATTCGCAATATCCTGATGACGATGACGTCACTTGCACCCGACGATGATGTCAATGCACCTGATGATGATGTCAACAAGATATAAGACATTTATATCCTCCACAACATGATAATGAATATCCGGTGATCTTTTCAATATCCTAATGATGACCTTTTCGGTCCTTAGCCAAAAAGTGAACTTTCACTCCTGCATGTGATAGCAATATACATGAAAGATGATCCTGACGATGATATATACACTGAGTATATATCCAACCTATATCATCCTGATGCACTTGAAACATGCAATCTTCGTCAACTTCATAACCCGATCCGGATAGCGATATACTCGCAGATGTCGATGTGATTCACTCCGTCTGGAAAAGCACATGCAGATCCCAGTATATCCGTCAGCTGCATGCAAACTCACAGAACTGCACAATTTTACAAAGAAAACATGATGATCGGGCCGGATCACCTTCAGATCAAAACTTAACAGTTTATCTTCCTAAATCCTAGCACATGAGGATGCTAGGTTGATTCACAGCATGCTACCAATCGATCTCCCACACAATGAAATGCATAAACAGAAAACTAAAATACAACCTAAACTAACATGCATGACCATTCCACCGATTCACAGAATCAACCAGTGGAAGGGTTGAAAGTATCCATTAACCTGTAATCAGAACAGAAATCAAAACATAAACAGCTGATAAACCAGATAATGCAATTGATGAGATCTTATTTAGATGAAACACAAATGTCCTGTTTCTGCAATACTATCAAACAACAATGTTTCACAATGTCTGGATTGATCTCTAGATCTCACTCAATCACCAGTACAACATAACACAACTACTACTCTGATATGATATCTGATATGATATGATATGATATGATATCAAACCCTAACTGATCTGAGTTATTTATAGCAATATGCTACGAGTACTACCAACTCGGTTCCCAGCGGCTGGGAGCTTCCAAGCGGCTGGGAGAGGACAGCTCATACTACCTGATCACGATCTCTAACTGCCTGCACACTATCCTAGGCTGATCTAATACATATGCATTGGTCCAATGGACCTTATTACATTATGAAGTCAACATGCTAAAAATAGACTAATGTCCTGTCATGCGGACAATGAACCAATATCCTGTCTTGTAGGGGTGCTCCTGCACCAAAGAGCTTGGAATTCATTTATAGTACTCAAAACACTTATGAGTTGTGCACAATTTACTAACAAACAATGCAATTGATGCAACACTTAAGGATGCTAAACTAACATAATTTTAAATATACTTTAAATGTTCTTTGTGCTTCGATTTCTAAATGTGCAAGTGTTTTATAAGATGCTTTCTAATGTGAAGCTAATGACCTAGTATTACTAATAAATACATGATCCTAGTCACTCAACTTGAGGTATTTCACACATGGACTAATGTGGCGATGATAAAATCCTATAAAAGCTAACTTCATGAAGAGATCTAAAAATTGAAGTTGGAGAACTAAATTGCACGATAAATGCTAGTCCATGGACGGGATCAACAACCTATTACAAGGTAGTATAAGATCCAAGAATCTATACCAAGCTACATTTGTGGTTGGTTTATATGTCGATCGCGTCAACTTGAGCACCTTGACAACATATTTATGGCAATACCTAAAATGGTGTAAAATAAAGGTGTAAAAGTGTAAGGTATCCACTTTTAACCATTACATGTTTTCCTTAAATTGGTGTGCATGTAAATTTGCATGAATCATGCATGCCAAAATAAAATATGCTATAAATGAAATATCAATTAGACCCAAGTTGCGATATTGGATGATGCCTTGTGATCTTTGTCTACCTACATAAATGGCATCCTCCTTTTGTGCATACAAAGTCATTAGTTGTACTTGTAAAATGTTAGTCCACAAAAATCTATAACCATTGATATTTCATTTCTTATGAACATGAAGTGAAAAATATGTCAAGTGATGTGTTGTGTATGCCATAATCTATAGGACATTATAAACTTGTGACTGAGTTAGCCCCCACAAAGTACAAACATGTTGTGAGATGCAGAAGGGATCATGATGCAAAGAGAAATAATGGGCTGGGCTTAAACAGCACACTCTAAGCTTTGACTTGGTTAGAGTGGGGCCCGCTTAGAGTGTGCTGTTACCAACAGCCCGTTCACTAACCGGAGTTTGGTGGAAGCCCGTAACTGTTTGTTGACTGCCCGTAACATTTTTGTTGACGGTAACCTGTTTGGCATTCAAAGAACCCGCCCACGCCCATAAGCCTGTTCTCTATTCCCGCCCAGAAGACATTTTCACCTTATGTTGGAGGACCAGGTGCAGGTTTCGCTCAAAGCCCCTTATGTGAACCAGTGGCTTCTTTAACAAGCTATGAAAAAAATCAATTCCAATAGATCTACAACAACTTATACTTGACTGCTGATTATTTACAGATGGAACGAAGGTAACAACTATAGAATGAAAGCAGAGATTTTAGCAGTAATGAGTCGCTGTATAAAGCATGCCCTTAGATGATGTGCTGCCGATCTTAGAACGGAAATCATGTCGTTTCTCACGAGTTGTGGAGTTGGTACAATCTCTTGCCAATCTGGTGAATAGCCGTTGAACTAATTTGGGAACTCTGAGTCTGCTCGGCGTCTTCGGATGCAGCGGCTCAAATTTAGAGTGATGCAAGACAACAACATCTGCCATGGGCTCATCTTCCTTAACAACCGTGTTGTACAGTTGAGAAGTGGGTGTGAAGGCGAAGTGGGGCATTGACACACTTCGGACACGCCCATCTTTCATGATAGAAGCCGATGACAGTGACGATGACGACAGTCTCTGAGCGGCAATTACATGATTGAGATGCTGAGTAAAAGTGAAGAGCTCAAAGGAATCATAGAGACTGCTCCCGCAGTCCCCACACAGGCGGCGATGATGAGTTTATCTTCTGCTTCACCTCAACAGAGACGTAATGAAGGCCATGGTGGAGGTCGTGCTGGCGCGCCATGGGGTGCATCAGATTGCCTGTGGGTTGTGTTTGGGAGCGCATATAACACAATGATTTGGAGCAGAAAGTCAGGAAAAATGGAAGAGGATGTTGTTTCTTCACGTAATCGTTTGTTTACTTCACAATCAGTTTTTATCCTCGCTTGATTTTATAATGCACATCTCTGTGTCTGGTCAGAGACTGCTGGATCTCGTGGACAGAGATTGTTGAATCTCGTGGACGTTATTAAAATCTTGCTGGGTCTCGTGGACGATATTAGAATCTTTAATTTCATTTCATCCATGCTTTGACAACTATTTTAGATGCTTCCTTCATTGTTATCTATCCCTAATTTCGTTTCCCTTTCCCTTATCCGAATGGGGAGACTGTTATGACGCAGGTGCCTTCCTAGAAACCCTAGGATGTGGGGTTTTCACTTCTTTCCACCTAGGGTTTCGTCATCTCTCTAGACCAAGTTAGCAGAAGTTATTTTCTACTGTCTTTGTTATTTGAAATGTTGGGTAGGGCCAAATTTGACAGTTGTATAGTTGTATTTAGGCATTTTTGTTGTAAAATACAATTAAATTTTTAAAAAGACTGTATCATATGAAAGGAGAGATTTTGGATAAATTGTCAAAATATATATAGGATTATGCATATATATATATAATTTACTTATTCTAAGGTATGTCATAGTATTTTAAAGGCAGCATTGAATAGATAACTATCATAAAAGAATTGCTTGACAGGCAAGGTCGACGGTCAAATTTAGGCACTGGGTAGGGCTCACTCTACTTAAATACTAGCACTTGCACCCATAGGAGGCTCAAGGATTTCACCAACGAGTTTAGAAAATTTTCCAACATGAATTTTTTTAGGCATGAGATATGGAAACCTTAAAGCCTCACAAGATTGGAGGTACACCATGAATATCATGTGTAATAGTCATAACACATAAGCATAAATGCAGTCGCTTCAAAAGAATGCCCTAGATAGAGAGAACAATATAAATGTTTACCCCCTTTTGCTGTGAATGAGGTGTAAAATTGCTAGTAAAATTGCTATTGAATGATCAACCAGTGGAAGATACAGTCATGAAATGTCAAGAGAAAAATGAACCAAATGTGAGTATAGAGGAAGGACAAGAGGGACTAAATCATTAATGCAAGCCACAACTTGGCATAGCTATTCAAGTTCAGGGTCAATCTAAACTGGCTTATGAAGAGAAGAATGCAAAAGCCTCTAAGGGAAATGCTCATGCAATCCAGTCCAAAGGATAGAAATCTATCTCCACCATGCACGGGAAGGGTAGAAATGCATCTTCTCTGGTTCAGAAGCCAAAGTCTTCTCCAGACTCAAAGATTTTATCAAAGGAGAAATAGAGTTATAGACCCTTCATCAGTTTCAATGCATGCAAATATATGAAAAGAGATGATGCCATACACAGGTGACAGTCATGAAGATGAGAACAAAGTAGCACTAAGAAAAGTTTGTTAACACAGTCACAACCATAAAAACTTGTTACAACTTCAAAAGATAGAGTTAGCATCTCATTTCATTGACCTTTCAAGATTGTCATGTGAATGGAGATGATAATAGGGAGCTTACAAAGATACAAAGGTCACCATAGTTATGCTCATACAACTTCAACACCAGCTCGCAAATACCTTAACAGCTGAAGAGAATTTTCAAGGAGCATAAGTCTTTATAAGAAGTAAATTGCAAACCCACAAAAAGCTTCTTCAAACCCTTGTCATGTTATAACCAATACAAGAGAGCTCATTTTTTGTCTTTCCTGTAACAAAAGAAGCAAGGTTTTTTTTGATTGAATAGGCTTTTTTTTTATGGGTCAATTTCTTTCTTAAAGAAACAAAAGTTGATGGATACAATAGTCATGGTCATGGCCAAACGGAGAGTTTTCTTCAATAAAATAACAAACCCATAAAATTTTTTGTTCAAAACCCTTGCTATATTAAAAGATACAGCCAAAGAAGCCCAAATGATGAAGACAGAATGAAACATTACCTTGTGTTTTGCAAAGAAGAGGAGCTATAGGCCGCGGGTCTGCAAATTTTAGAACTTTTGAAAATGTAGGAGACAGTCACCATGAAAGATGGAATACAAAGAGAAGAAAGGAAGATACAGTAAGAAGATGGAGTACAAGAGTTATAAAATGCTTAGACATAATCATATGGCCGTGGCCTAAATGAAAGTTCCAGCAACAGTCAAGAAATGTTTCAAAACTATTACAGTGATCTTACCTTCAGTTTCCTGCCAAGGATGTCGAAGAAAATCAGTCAAGAAACCTTCAAGAGTTGCAAAAAACTGTGAAGTTTCTACTTCAAACTCTAGCAGCATGGCGGCAGGCAGAGCTCTCCATTGAAAGCCAAAAGACAAAATGATGAGAATTTTAGGTTTTGCATTCCTTTTTGTCAAATTGACCTAGCCACGATGGCTTTTTCCCAATCTGTTTGACTTCTCTTTTTAAGATAAATCATTGTTATCTATTCCATCATCATGGTCAAGATTTTTTAAGTCTTAAGAACCTAATGATTCAAATCAACAATACCACAGGGGCCCATGAGGGCATATGTTATTATTGCCTTTTGATTTTCTTGCAAAGGTCAAAACAAATGATGAATGGATAAGGCCAAGTGTCTTGTATTGTTTTTTTCTAAGGCATGAGATAGGATGGAAGTCAAGATACAAGAGGATGATTCAAAGGTAGGGTATGGAGTGTGAAATAATATAGTCACATGAAGTGATAAGGTGTTATACATATGACAAGAGATGCAAAGATAAAGGTATATGTAATGCACATGGGAGACATAAGGGTCTTTTTACATACAATGAATAAATGTAGGATGAATGAGTTAATATATATGGAGTAATAAGGTGTTGTGAGACATTGATCATGCATCCATGGGAGTTATAAGTTTGTAATAGATGCATTTATTATTATTTTTAAATGCATAATGTATTTTTTGCATGAGGAGATCTATTTGATGCATGGGAGGCATAAGGAGAAAGATATTCTTTATCTCTTGCATGCATGATGACCTAGTTTTTCTTGGCATCATTGTTAATGCAATTATGCAAGTCATGTAAAATCCAAAAGGAGAGATAAGGTAGCATTTTCCTCTTCATCCAAATTTGAATGTTTTTACAACTCAAGATAAATGTAAACAAATAATAAAGTAATGTATTTATAAATTACTTTATTATTTTGTCACAAGTTGTAAAATCAAACAGATAGAACAAAATATAACTCATAATAAAGTAATTGTCTTAAATTACTTTATTCCTTGCCCACATCACTTGCATTCCAAAATCATGCAAAGTTGGAAGAGTGGAGTTAGCTGGAGACTTTTGAGTCCATCACATGGCTCTTTTGGTCAATTTTGGAGTAATTGGTCAAATCTTTGGTCAAACATATGGAGGAGAGTAGTTTGGAGCTATTTTTGCTCGATTTGGGCAGTTATAACCTTATTTTTAGGGATTTTATTGTTTTCTCATGGATCAATTTTGAGGGATTATTTTTAGAGGAATAAAACATGGATCATTGTTTGCTCATGGATCATGCAACTAAAGGAATAAAATAGACAAATAACAATCCTTAAGGGCTGGAATTTATCAAAGTTAATTTGCATCTAAGAGGAGTGGAAAAATCTTGACAAGCAACAATCTTAAAAGGCTGAAATTTAACAAGGATATGTTGGCACATACAATTTATTACAATATTTGAAGTTTTAAGCACATGATTATAAGAATTTGAAGGCATGAATATTGTTGCTATTAGAATCCACATAAGTGAAGTTGATTGGGCTACATGATGGGACAATCCTTCATTGGATTCTCTTGTCATGACTACATCAAAAGTCCATAGGGATAGGGTGTGTAACAAGATGATATGATAGTGGTGTATGTCTAGCATACTTTATTTCCTCACCATATTATCCATTTGGTTTTGCACCCACTCTCTTTTCTAGTTGATCTATCAAAAGCATAAGTGCATCTAGGGCCAATGAAGGAAGGATAACAAGAGAAGGTTGATGTCCATTAGTGTGGGTGTAGGTATGGTTATGGTCGATATGAGGTATGAAAGTGGCAATGGGTTGGGAACGAGGCTTGGAGGAGGAAGTATTATAATGGATAATATGCATGGGCCTAGATGGAGGTAAGGAGTGAGAGGTGCATATGGTAGAGAGGTGAGTGGAGGAAGTGGGAATGACACAAATGAGAGGGGTAGTGGATATGGTAGGTGGGGTAATGGTAGATGAAATAGAATGGATGTGTAATACATCATGAAAGATGCAGGTACCTTGAAAGGGGTATAGTTAGGAAGAAGACCATATAGAGGGGTGAAGATGGAGAAAATAAAGACATTATGTGGTGAAAGATTAGTAGAGGTAGGGGTTGTACTATAAGGATGGACAATGGTAGTGGAGGGAGTAATGGTAGAAGATGGAATCATGGTAGAAGAGGGAGAGGAAGTAGAAGCACTGAACAAGATGGTGGATGAAGCAATCTTGTCACTTATTGCAAGTCCTCTAACTCATGTGGCTTTAACAATGATGAATATGTTATGAGTCATGTCTAGTAGTTACCTTTGGCTTTTTGCATGAGTCAAAATAATAAATTTCAACTTGTAGACCCTTTTTTTGCCACATGGGTATCATGATCATAATCCTCCATATTATTCTCAACATTAGCATCATAATAGATTTTAGGTTTAATAGATTATGCACCTATGGTAGGGTTTAGATAGTCACTCCTCATAGAATATTAGGATCACAAGTTACTCATGGCATAAACAAAACAATGAAAGATGCGAGAATAAGGCACAAAAGCTCACTATAAAATTTAAAAATTAGACATGTAGCAATGGTATATTAGATGTAAAAATGAAACCGTAACAAGATAGCCAAGGTTGGGTGTGGTGGGCAAAATAGAGCTTACAAAGTAACACATCAGCCCTAGAAAGAGAGATATAATCAATTAAAATAAAATAGATAGGGACACAAACCCTAAGATCTAAATTTAATGAAGATGAGATCAAGAATTATAGATTTGAAACCCTAAAAACAATGAAGGTGTAAACCCTAAAATCAAACACTAGGGGCTGTAAGATTAGACGAGTTCACTAAAAACATATAAGAAAATAATATTTCCCTGGGCTTAATCAAGGCTAATCAAATAATGTACACAACTCAAGCACAATTAACTTAGATTAAAGTAATTCTTTGTTGGGTATGATAATTAAGAACAATTAATGCTAATTTAATCAAGTAAATGAGATGAATAAGGTGTACTTAGCACTTGATTCAATTACAAGGTATGATTGGCATCTTATTTATGAATTAGTTCGCCTCGATCATTGCTTTGTATTGATTGTCAAGGACTAGCAGTACATTTAAAAATACCTTGGAGAGATTGCTAGATCACCAACGTCAAGTTCTCCCATGTCAACCCCCTTGAAAGACTGGCTTCAAAGTTGTGAAATGATCACTAAACAATTGGCAAGCATGCAAGTTATCTAGATGATGCATGATGATTCGAATTCAAATAATGATATTTTTTAAAGCTCCAATTCAAAATATTCAAATTGAATGTTCTTTGAATTTTTAGGTTTTCAAATGATGCCTAAATGATTGATCAATACTCAAATGAATGTCTTTAAATACAAGGATATAACAATTCATTGCACAAATCTAGACCAAGTCAACTCCCAATGACTATGAGAAAAGGGCAGGAGTTAACAATTTCAATTTTAAAATATGATTTTTAGTTTAAATTTACATCATGTAGGATTGTTCATGTGCATCGTGGAAATGATCCAAGGCAAAGGATGTGAAATTTAGGCATCGCAAATAAATGTAATGAAACCTAGGCCAATAAATGGTGTGAATACATGGGAATAAATGTTTATAAGTTAGGGATGGGAGTGAATGTATAAGAATGTGTGTAAGGAGAGTAAATGAGTGTGCTCAATGATCAAGAAAGAAAATATGTCATATGGTTCTATGTAATCATATCAAGACATTATCTTAAAATAGACCCAAAATTAAATGAAAATTGACATGAATATGCAAATTTCACCTCACACACAGTCACACATATATCTTGGATATACTTTTGGGAAAAAAAATCCCATCAATAACAATTTATAAAGATAAAAACAAAATATTAGATAACATCTCAAATTTTGTAATTATTTAATATGTTTTGATATAAAAAACTAAATCTGCCCATAATTAGCCTATAACCTTTTATATGTGAGCATTATAATGCTCGGAAAATTGTGTCACACCTAAAAAAAATTCACGCCGGAAAATTTTCTAAACTCGTTGGTGAAATCCTTGAGCCTCCTATGGGTGCAAGTGCTAGTATTTAAGTAGAGTGAGCCCTACCCAGTGCCTAAATTTGACATTCAAGCTTGCCTGTCAAGCAATTCTTTTATGATAGTTATCTATTCAATGCTGCCTTTAAAATATTGTGACATACCTTAGAATAAGTAGATTATATAAAAACCTATATATATATATATATATATATAAATTTTGACAATTTGTCCAAAATCTCTCCTTTCATATGATACGGTCTTTTTAAAATTTTAATTGTATTTTACAACAAAAATTCCTAAATACAACTATACAACTGTCAAATTTGGCCCTACCCAACGTTTCAAATAACAAAAACTGAGTAGAAAATAACTTCTACTAACTTGGTCTAGAGAGATGACGAAACCCTAGGTGGAAAGAAGTGAAAACCCCACATCCTAGGGTTTCCAGGAAGGCACCTGCGTCATAACATACTCTCCATTCGGGTAAGGGAAAGGGAAACGAAATTAGGGATAGATAACAATGAAGGAAGCATCTAAAATAGTTGTCAAAGCATGGATGAAATGAAATTAAAGATTCTAGTATCGTCCACGAGACCCAGCAAGATTTTAATAACGTCCACGAGATCCAACAATCTCTGTCCACGAGATCCAGCAGTCTCTGACCAGACACAGAGATGTGCATTATAAAATCAAACGAGGATAAAAACTGATTGTGAAGTAAACAAAGATGGGCATGTCCGGAGTGTGTCAATGCCCCACTTCGCCTTCACACCAACTTCTCAACTGTACAACACGGTTGTTAAGGAAAATGAGCGCATGGCAGATGTTGATTTCTCGCATCACTCTAAATTTGAGCCGCTGCATCCGAAGACGCCGAGCAGACTCAGAGTTACCAAATTAGTTCAACGGCTATTCACCAGATTGGCAAGAGATTGTACCAATTCCACAACTCGTGAGAAACAACACGATTTCCGTTCTAAGATCGGCAGCACACCATCTAAGGGTATGCTTTATACAGCGACTCATTACTGCTAAAATCTCTGCTTTCATTCTATAGTTGTTACCTTCGTTCCATCTGTAAATAATCAGCAGTCAAGTATAAGTTGTTGTAGATCTATTGGAATTGATTTTTTTCATAGCTTGTTAAAGAAGCCACTGGTTCACATAAGGGGCTTTGAGCGAAACCTGCGCCTGGTCCTCCAACATAAGGTGAAAATGTCTTCTGGGTGGGAATAGAGAACAGGCTTATGGGCGTGGGCGGGAACGGATTTTGATTTATGCGCGGGGTTCTTTGAATGCCAAACAGGTTACCGTCAACAAAAATGTTACGGGCATCCACCAAACAGGTTAAGGTCAACAAACAATTACGGGCTTCCACCAAACTCCGGTTAGTGAACGGGCTGTTGGTAACAGCACACTCTAAGCGGGCCCCACTCTAACCAAGTCAAAGCTTAGAGTGTACCGTTTTAAGCCCAACCGAAATAATGGAGTTGTGATTGAGTTATCCCATGATGTATGCAAAAATGATTGCCTTATAAGAGCTAGGTTTAAATAGAATCATGATATATGAAGGTAGGTTAGAGGAGGTGGATGTCCAAGGGCTAGTTGAGGAAGACAAAAATCTATCCTCCATGAGAGCTCCTAGAGAATCACTCTCATTCTTACTTGCAATCCTATGTGTGGTCTTTGTGTTATTTTTGGTCATATTATTTAGAAATATTTATGTTCTTTGTGATAGGATAGGGGAAAAGACCCAATAAGTGGGATAGTTCCAATCGCTGAGATAGGATATGTGCATTTAAGGCCCAATATTTTTTAAGTTTAGTACTAGTATATGTACATTTAAGGTCCGATATTTTTTAAGTTTAGCACTAGTAGTTGTGAGTTTAAGGTTGTTAGTGTTATTATAAGTACTAATAATTGAATGAAATGTGCCCTTTAGGTTTTAAAAGCAACCAATCATGTGATGCCACATTAGCGCACCATCAAAGGAGGTCTTAATGCACACCTATTGGTCCACACTTTTTTTGGGGGAACTATTTGACACCTCAACAAAAAGCATGCTGATGTGACATCATATTTGATGATGTGGCCCTGAAACCTTAGTTATAAGCATGGGCGTTGCCAAGTAAGCTACTGTAAAAATTTTGGAGTGATTTGAAATTGCCACGTATGATTTTGAGAGGCGTGAAGTTAGGGCGCACCACTACCGGGTCCTCTCCCCTAGTGTGTATTGTTTTTTAAAAAAATCTATTTTCTTACCTATTTACTAGGTGTTTTTCGAATTGTGTGTATTATTCCATGTGTTTTCTAGTAGGGCATGATTTCTAGCTAGTCCTTTGTAGATTAAATGTTCATATCATTTCATTCATACTTACTCTTGGGAAAGGATGAATTTTGGGGAGAGACTTAGTGATTATGGATTACACAAACCATCTTAATGTTGAAGAGAATATCAATGAAGTTGTAGGGAAGGGTAGAATCATTTTTAATAAAATGGAATTTTAGATAATGGTATTGAGCTACTCTTGAGGAAAAAGGATTCATTGGTAATAAGAAGTCCTGGAGACAATTGTGGTCCTAGAATATTTATGTTTTTCTATCTATAGGAAACTATGGAGGAGATCTTGAGGACAATTTCAAAGGTTAGACACCCTTCAGAGGTGAAGAAGGATGTAGTAGGTCCTCTCCTTCTCCTAAGAAATTATCATTATGAGAGCCAATTAGATAGGGTTGATATTATAAAAAAAAAAAGAGGAATTGTTAAAAATATACCTATTTTTTGGCATGTCTAAGAATAAATATGCCTTTCCATCTAAGAAATTCTGATGATTGGATTAGCTCTATCTAGGGTGGAATAGTTGGGTATTTTTGTGTTTTTTTCTCAAAATGGTGCAACAATGACTTTTATGGTGATGTTTAAGAATTCTAACATATAGTATTTACTCACTATGCCTTTTAGAGAATTCTCTTAAAATCTAGACCTTAAACCACTAGATCTAGTTGTTTGTATCTCTTCTTGATAGATTAAGGTTCATACACCCCTCCATAATTTTTGAAATTGAGGCCCCTTAGGAAAGTTTTGAATATATAAGAGACAATAGCTACCATCATGTACTTGAATGCAAGGGTTTTGATTTCTATTAAACTAGAGCAAGCATTTTAGCAAGTTATTTGCTTTCAATTTGAGGATAAGTTTTTTTAATAAGTTAATAAATTATGAGGAATTAACTCCTTTTTCTAGGTAAGAGTGATGGACATGTTAGAAATTATTTTCATTTAATAGTTAAACTTATGAAGATTTTCCCTAAATTTGATTTTGTTGTCTCCCTTTAGGAAAATGGACCTGAACCTATCCAAGATATTGAGTGCACTAGGGCTAAAGCACAATAGTGTATCCCACTTCTATGGAAATTTTGATTTTTTCCTAAAATCACATTCTATTGGATAATGGATGGGGATTTGATTTTGGGGGAGGTTTTATCTAAGACTGAGGGGTTAGATTAAATCTCCCTTTGTGGATCCCTTGATGGAGTCTCCTATGCTGCTATCAAAATGTTGCCAAAAAGTAATTTTACTTGAAATGTTGTAAAAATGTAATTTTACCTCACCTTTCGGTGGTTAAATGAAGTCATCCAAAGATGTCATTTTACAATAAACCTCAATGTTAACTTTATAAAAAGTATAATATGTATTATATTTTTCAATATTATATTTTTAATTTTATTAACAACATAGATTCTTTATAAAAATAATGACCTTTATTCAAGAAACTAGGAAAATAACAAACTATGTCAAACAAATCTCAAAAATACATTTCATTCTCATGGTTGTCCTTTGATTTTTGATGATTTTTTGGATATGTATGCTAAGAGAAACATGTTAGGTAAAATATAGGTATAATTTTTTTGTTAATCCTAATTAAAAAAGTAGTATGAAATAAAATATTCAATACAAAATGACTAGAGAATATTCACATACTAGATATTAGAGTTAATGACCGAATTCCATGAATTTGTGGAAAGGTTAAATTATTTGTAGTGAAATTTATGCACTATGGTAAAATCTCAATCAATAAAAAATAATAGAACATAAAAACATTATTAAAAATTTTAAAAATGATAGAAATAGTTATTTACAAAATTCATAAAAATTATAAATTGAATTTACGTAGAATTTTTTTCCATAATTCATTTGTTCACATTGTCTCAAATAAATTCTTGACCATTTGATAAGTAGGTATTTTCTGCAATGTGTCAAATTCTGATATTAATATTAGGATTTAGTTGCATAGTTATTGAGATAACTCATGAGTAGTGGTTCACACGAACCCATCTTTCATGGGAATGAATGGTCCACTTAGTACTCATTACATCTAGGTGATGCTTATAGTGATGAAGCATCAAAACTTCCCGAGAGGTCACCCATCCTAGTACTACGTTCACCCAAGCACACTTAATGATAAAAAATGATAATTTGGATGGCCCAATAATGTTGAAAAATAGGACACGCTATAATACTTTAAAATAGTGATAAGGGTCTTAGTGATTATGAGGAGTGTCTATGAAAGAAGTTAGATTCTTCTTCTTCTATGGAGTATGAGGTAGTTTTAGCCTCATCTAGCCCCCTTCCACTTTCTATGACTGAAAAGGTGAAAACCTCTAAATTTCATGCTCTTTACTGGCTATCTTCACATTGAAGTTATTCATGAACGTTGATGACATTGAGGTCACTTACACACATATCAAATCCTGCTGGTCAGTCTCATAACCGAGGTTGGGACTGATGGTACTACCTTATCACACTTCTTCATTAATGGAAGATTATATCTCGGCGTCGAGGTGTAGGTGGCATCTTCCACATCTTTTCAAAGAGAGTGTATTTAAATGTGGCATTTTTTTATCACCTCTAGGACACTCAACTCAGGACTCATTGCATTTTCTCTCCTCTTTTGGTATTGTTGTGCCAGTTCATTTCCTCTTGTGTATTTTTCATATGATTTTAGGTTACTATTTTGGGTTCCACCAATAGAAAATCGGTCCAAGAATCTGTGCCATTGTCTCCCTATTATGAATTAGGAACTAGAAATTTGGGGCGTCTTCGACTCGGTTCAATTGCAACAAGTTTTTGGTATCGACTGCGCTCATGTCAAATTTACCGTCAGAATCATCATAGGGAATCAATTGCTGAATGCCACCGATCGAGACTTAAGGTGGTCTGAAGTTGCATTGATTGTTTTGTCTAATATCATGGATATTGTTCAGGAGGCAGACTTTGTGGAGTCAATTGGCTTTGGTTATATCTTCCACTACTTGTTAAACTTTGATTGTTGGAAGGGTGCGCTGGAGGGATACAACTTACAGGTCAGGGATGCTATGTAAAAAGGCCTTAAGCGTGGGCACATCAACACTCTTAACAGTGCTATTGATGCTCACCATTTCCAGCTTCCCCTTGGCTTAGACCCCAAGACCAAGGAGATGTTCAGTGCCTTGTGTTTCCTCCGCCTCCATGCGCTCGATCTGGTGATGAGACCTCCGAGGTTGTGTTCTTCATATGTATTGGCTTCATTTGATGCTACGCTGCCCACTACAGAACTTGGTGGCTCAATCTTGAGCTTGGATTAAAGGTTTCTCTATGGCGTCTCGTTTATGGTTCCTTTTTGGTTATTTGTTGGTTTTCGTCAACTGCTATATTGGCCTTTTTGCATCATGTTTTGGGTCTCCGCTTGCTTACTTCATGTTTTACATACTTTTTATGTATATGGAACTTTTATAATATTTAATATAGTATATGTGTGCCTACACATTTTTATCATATATATATATATATATCTCTGTTATGTACTTTGTTTAAAGTCTTTAACTTGAATGAGGTAGGTGATAGATGGGTTTATTAATATTAATGTTTTTTTGTGGTTTGTAGATAAAATTACAATTTTATGCAGTGTAACATTGATTGTCAAAGGGTTTATGTTTAGAAAGTATATATTTTTTAATTTATTCTTAGTAGTCCGACAGATTAAGTAGGTAATGTAAATGTTTGTTTAAAATATTTAATACCAAAAGTAAATTATTGAATTGTAAGAAAATTGAAGAGAACACATTGATTGTTTCTAGCAAAGTAAACTTAGGGAGAATAGTACATTATAAGTAAGGTGGATTATTTTGTTTATTTTTAAGATTAGTTACACTAACAATAACTGCAAGTATACATAGTAGTATGTTACAGTAATAGATTACATATTATTAAAGTAAGCCTCATATGCCTCAATGATAGGAAAGGCACCCACTCCATAGTGGTAGTTCTAGGCCTATTCCCTAAGGAAAGTGCAATGGTCTTCCAATTTGTCACAACTTTCATGGAATGTTTATAATATATCTTGCAATTTTTCCACATCCAATTCTTCTACAAGAGGAGTAGTTTGACACACAAGATTAAATTTGTGAATGATCTCATGGAAATGGGTTATTACATTTGATGTGAGACTTTGCATGTCAATTTCTAGATTGTTTGGATTATTTACAAGTGAGCATGATATTGTTGTTGTGGGTGGGTTTGTTGGAATGGTAGGATCTTCTAGAAAGAATGTTGATACCGATTGAACTATCAATGACAGTCAAGTATTTCACATGCCCTACAAGTTAGATAATAAAGAATACAAAGCATAAATAAGAGACACACAAAATTGGATTAACCACACAATATGCATTTACCATGAAAGAGATGTACATATATAGGAGAGAGGGAAGAAACTGCCATGTAGAGTTAGTGGAGAAGACTAGGTAGTTGACTCCCACTAACTAGTATTGGTGGCGAGTTAACATCCTCAAGACTCACATGCAGAGGCGAGTGAACTCCCACTAACTAGGACACCTAAGTAGACTTAAATCCATGTGGAATTATCCATGTGCATGTAAATAAAGCATGAGATAATTATATACACTAACACCCCCCCTTAAGCATAGTCTAGGTGCACACAAAGGAAAAAATTAGGTCCCAACAACTAGGCCTGATGAGGCATCCAAGTACGATGTAGTATTTCATAAAGATGAGAAAGGGAGAAAACCTAGTGGGAAAAATTCCTCCCCCCCCCCCCCCAAAAGAAAGAAAAAGAAGATGAAGAGGACTAGAAAGACCCTTGAAGATGATGCTGCTATTGAAGTAGACCACACCCTAAGAAGAGCTTGTAGGTGAATGAACTTGCTCTCGGTGAAAGGTTTGATGAAAATTTCAACAACATTCTTTAAAGATGGACAAAAGACTAAGTCAATGATCTAACCAAGAATAATCTCCCAAATAAAATGCATGCGAATCTTTGTGTTTGGTTCGATGGTGTTGGACTAGACTCCTACATATCTAAATGGTGTTTTGGTTGTCACAATAGATGACTATGGGTTGCCTAAGTGAAATGCTAAACTTAGTGAGAATCCCCTAAAGAAAAATTGTCACAATAGGCATCCAAGGGCAGAATTCTCCTCCTGCTCTCCATGTTAAGGGTTTATTGACAAACTTAGATTCACTAGTCAAAGAAGAATGGTGAGGGGACTTCTTGGAGGGAGAGCTATTGTCTGAACACACCCTACCATGCCTCCCTATACCTCCTTTTCTATTACTAAATTTTGTAAACAAATTGAATTAGCTACGTGATAATGGATAAATAATCTCTCTATATTGATATTGTTTATGAATTTGAATACAATGAAATCTTGTCTAACCCTGTGTGTGTGTGTGTGTGTGTGTTTTCTTATGTTATGACTACAGAACTCAAGTCCAAGAATTATGTAATTTTGAAGATATTTTAAGTAGTAAATCATAAATCCTAAACCTAACTTGTGACATTTGAATTTCTAGGGCAATTTAGGTAAGGGACATTACAAAGGTTTATATGAAAATACACATCTTGTCATACACAAAAGAAGAAATAAATAATATGTTCATCTTGTCATGCATACCTACCTATATGTGACAATTGAACATCTATTAACAGTTACTGTTCATAACTAGGCTATAGTTCTCCCTAGTTTATTACCAAACCATCATGACAACCAAGCATCCCATACTACTTGTCATCATCATTGGCAAGTTAATTAATTTGAAACAAAGGAATTTCAATATTAAACTCATTTAACTATTTAAACCAATCACAAGAAATGTACCAACATTGAATTGTTAGATCAACCTCAAGCATATGAGATCTCCAATATTAATTCATAAGATTTCACTAAATCATAGAGGTGTACAAATTGCATAAAGAGATTCTACTCTAAAGTGCACAAGGTAAACCTCAAATTAAGTGTATAAGCATACTATCATGAAAAATCTCAACTTGTTAAAACAAGATCTAGCACAATCTTAAAAATGATTACTTATCCAATGATTGAGTCAATCATCACTCAAATATGCATCACTCACAAAAGTACATGAAGGACAAGAATAATTCAAGAACAAGAACATTCAAGCATAAAGGACTTCATGATATTCCATCCTTTTCAAACATCAAGAATTATTTTCTTGCCTACAAGACAAGAGAAGATGAGTCAAACTCAACAACTCCTTATTCTAGGTTGACACAGACGAATTTTTCTACTTTCAAATCACTTAGTATACCTAAACTCTCAGGGCACCTAAAAAGTTTACATTCAGAGAAATGCAACTTGTAAAGTAGACTCTAGGCCCTAGTGCTAAACCTAGAACTCTTATATGATATGTAACATCTCTCTACCATGAAGCATTAAGCTTCTTTGTGCTACTCCATTGGAGAAGCCTAACCCATCATGAAGGACCTAGCATGCAAAAAGAGACCTGGTGCACTATGTCAATCACTAACAATCTAGAAAACCTATATACTCATGCAACATATATCTAATGCACATGTTCATTGATAAACATATATTATCGAAAGGAATATAAATCAAACAAAGTAATACAGTTATGATTGATTTGAAGCTATGGCCATAGTATCTTTTATGTAGGCAAAACAACCTACCTTCTTTGAGTTCCATAAATGTACACATCCATGCTCATCTCTCAAGTATACTAAATATACTATAACTCAACACATATAGTTTTCAAATAATCTATACAATCCTACAGTGTAAAACAATGACAATCAAATGTCTACAACTTAAGAATGTCCTATCCTCTCACCAAGATATCTTGATATTCAAAATGATAGGTAAAATATCCAAAGGATAGTCCATAACTGACATTTAGTCCTTTAAATTTAGTTTAGATAATATATTTGCATGGTAATCATTTTTACTAATTAGTCCACTGAGGATGCTAATCAACATCACAACACAATTCTCTAAACCCCCAATACTAGGTGATATAGTGGACCAAGAATCTTACTACCTCATCTCAATGTAGTTGGGATTGAATTTAATATTTTAGTTTTAATGATGAATTTCTAAACCCACATAATCAAGCAATGGAAATCAATGTCCCAAATAATATAAAGAAATGATTATTGATGCATTAGTTATAGTCCTTATCTCAAATGAAAATACCATGAAAATTTAATAGGATGGAAATATTTCCAGAAACACAAATTTCATATATGCATAGTGTCAATTAATTTATACATGACACCAACATATGGGTAAAAGCAAGAAACTCGGTCCACATGTAGGGGAAGTCGCATGGGCAAAAAAATTCCCGATATGAATGGGCACCCGAAGCTAAGTGGGTACCTGTTTAGTAACGGGTACCCAAGCCTAAATGGGTACCCGTTATAAAACAGGTACCCGTTCTTAAACGTAACGGGTACTTGTTATATAACGGGTACCCGTTTTGTTTATAAATGGGTACAAGTTATATAACAGGTACCCATTTTGTTTATAAACGGGTACCTATTCTATGAATTTTGAAATCACCCACCGCCTTTTCCCTTCCCTTTGCTTGGGTTTTAGGCTTGGGATAGGCATGGTTAGCCAACCTTGAGCCTTGGACCTGCAAGTTTTTTTCTAAGTACAGAACAAGAGGAAAGACTGAGTTTACCTATATGGCTGACGACTTTTTTCTAAATTTTTTTACGAAATGAAAACCCATTACAGATGACAGTGTCTAGTTTTCAAATATGTAATTTTTTTTGTTATTGGACATGTTTTTCTAGTTATTATTTAATTTATGAGCAAATTGGTCCAACAACTTGAAATGACAGGTGTTTGTATTTTTTTAATAATTTTTAATTTTTAATTAAAAAAACAAATTATATGTCATCAATCTACACATCATTCTTTAGACAATGAAAAAAAAAATTAATTTTATGATTTTTTTTGCTCAAATTATGTTGGTCGTATACGAGGGGTTTTCAAAAGTAGCAATCAAGCCTAATAAAAAATTAATAAAAAAAAATATTTGGAAAAAAAAATTATAAAAAAATATCCTCATCAAACTTCACTATACTACACATATTTTCCCAAAAGGATTTTTAAAAATAATTTTATTTAGTTCAAATTATGTTGGTCATACACGTGCATGGTATGGTTTAAAAAATTAACTTTTAAACAGTGGTTTTTAGAAATACCTATTGAAAATCAATTTGTATCATCTGGGTATTGAAATAAATTACATATTTGGAAACTAGACTCCGAGTACTACATTTTATATTTAGTGACCTTTTTAAGGATTCCATTTCTAAGTGCTTCAAATTTTAAGGTCAAATGTGACAAATTCTGAAAATCAGTGAAAACACTTCCAAAAAGTGGACCCAACTTCTTGCGCTGACCCATATTCTAGGTCTTGTATAGCCTTCTAAGCTATCTAAAAAGGGAACAACATCCAATCAATATGATAACATCAAATCCACTTAATTCATTACTTAAGTGTTCCATAATATAGGATCCTTGCTTAACCATTAAATGGTCTTGGGTTCAAAGATAACTTAATAATTTAAATGTCAAAAGTTGACATTGGTTCTAATTAAGACCTAATATGAAGAAAAAGAAGTTTAAAAAATTCATGCCATCAATTTAAGTTACAAAACCAACCAACTGTAGCTTACATATGAAAGGCTTTCAATTGATTCACTTATGAGATCAATAGGGATTATAAATCTCAATCCCATTTGACATCATTCTATACATTCAAATTATAAAGACTTTGAGCAGTGAAAGCATTAAAGTTGTGGATTCTTAATGAGTTCATCCATTTTTCCACTAATCCCATGAAATAAAAAGTTAATCAACATTTAGGTATCATTAAATCTTACCAAATAATGAATCCAAATTTCTAGTCCAAGATAACAAAATTTCCCAATTCTATGGATAAGAATTGATGTTTGATGAGGGTGTACTCCACCCAACACACTTATAAAAGAAAATTTAAATTAATGAGAACAACAATGATGTACATGGGGAAAACCCTTTCAGGAGAAAAACCCCATTAGAAAAAGTAGCTCAATATATTATTCAAAAATCTCAACAAATTACAATATACTTGCAAGGAAATATTTCACATGAGTGTCACTAACTACAGATCTAGAGACAACTCAACATCTATCATACTCATACACAACATCTATCTCAAGCACCTGATATATGAGATACAATATAGAAAACTGTCAAATGGTAATTACAAAACCATGAACTAAAATGACCCAAAAGTGGCACCCAAATTATCTCCAATCAAAGATGTCTTATGATGTGTCAAATTACATACCATAACATGTAACTTCCCCCTTTACAACTCTTTTAAGTGTCCAACATGTTTTAACATTTTCTAAAATGGGAGGCCGAGCTTTCAGAGGCCATAAATTTTGATTCGAGTACCCGATTGACGAACCATTTGATGTGTTGGAAAGCTTGTGAAGAGATCAAACATTCATCAAGGCCCCATTCAGTCATTTAAAGGCCCAAAATTCAAATTTAATATTTTATAGGATTTTTAGACCTTGAAACTTTAATATCTCACTATTTGCAAATGATCTTTAGCTAATTTTTTTACTGTAGGCTGAATGTACAATTCTAGAGCTCTGGGTAATACATGGTCAAATGCAAACTTTCTAAAAATAGTAGTGCAAACTTTCTAAAAACAATAGGTCACTATATTTTCCCTTTTACTAAAAATAAAAACAACATTAAATTTTTTTTTTTGTGATGCAAGATTGCTCTTACACCTCTGGATGCTCCTGCATCAATGCTCCATAAATTTTCCTATGTCATTCAGTAAAAGGAATCGAGGTGTACATATACCTCCTAGACTCATTTGCATAGTTGAATCATGTTTTTTTAAATCCTTTACATGAGTTTTTCATGGGTTAGTCTAGAATAACATGTCTCTTAGCAACATAATGGTAATTCTCTTAAGGGATTTATAAATACCACCAATCTTCAGATAAAAGCAAATGGAAAGTAGACAAAGATATATCAAGCAAGCCTTATGGCAAGGTACACACTCAGCAATATTAGATCCATGTAAAAAGGAACAAATCCTAATGCAAAAAACACCCATAGGCATGGACTTGACCCAGGAAAGAGCGTGGGTCCTACGTAGAATTTGAGGCATTACACTAACAGAGAGGCATCATTTCCTAGACCAATGATAGCTGAAAAAAATCTAGAATTTTCATTGGATTTACTCCTTTAGTTTGAAGGCTAAGTACCCTGATCCTTGCATTTACTTTTCATACTTACTACTAAATTTTGAATTACACATGCCCACTAAATTGGAAGGGATTTAAAGTTGCACAAATTTCCTTATCAGAAATATAGTATGGGATGGTGTGCATGCACTCTGAGCTCTATGGAATGCACTCCAATCTCTTTGGATTGAATTTGCACCGTTCACATTTGGAAACAACTTTAAGAAGTTTTTGCAAAATTTTAACTAATTAATATCAGTTACTTTATGTTATGTTGAAGCATTAAATGGATTAGGCTAGATTCACTCTACTTAAATATCATCCACTTTAATGGTCAAATGCTAAATAGTAGTTTTACACCTCATTCACAATAAAAAGTGGTAAATATTTGTTCTAATTTGATTGGTCCAAATTAACCTTTGACTAGGGAAGTGGATGATATTTAAGAATAGCTAGTTAGATTACACAGGAAATTTTATGCTCATATTTTATGGACCCATTCCCATATTTCAATACTCTCTAGGCAGGCCAAGCACATATTTGAGTGCCAATTACCCTTACATGGAAGGTAAAGATGGAACCAGGAGTTAGTCAGATTTGATTGGCATATCAAGAGATTTCTTATAATCAAATGTTTAGAAATTATTAGTGTTAAAATCTAGAAACACTCATACTTAATATTATGAAGTGTAGAAAATTGATGTCCTTAATGGAGAGTTTTTTTTACATATATAAAGTTCTAGGGAAATAAATCATTATCCTACTAAAGTTACATAGATCTATTTGAATTATAAATCATACATGCAATCAAATTATTTAGTGTGAACTATTGGGATGTTGTGGTCAATCAGTTGGTTGTTTATGCTCTGTCTTATGCAAAATCTAGAATTTCAATGCTCTAAGTTTTTGATCTAGGTCATGGAAGCACATGAAATAGGGTTTGCAGGGGGCTACAATAGAATCCTCAAGAAAATAAATTCATCCTCAAATATAAAATTTCAAAGAAACCATTGATACTAATTCCCATGCTACCAACATCACTACGTCTATAGTGACTGGTTCCTAACAAGAGAGACTCTAGATTAAATAAAAGGATGTTGATTTTGATCAAATCTTTCATTGACTTAATTCAATTCGCTCAAATGGATTATGATAAAATTTGTTAAACAAAGGTACTAGGAGTAACCCAGTTAGGTACCTAGTAGACACTTTCTACGCATATTCAATCATTCTCTTGAAAAAAGAAATTCTAACTACATGCTTCTAAGTACAAGTGTATGAACAAATTCCTTCACATCATGTTACATACAAATGACTAAATCCTTCTCCCTGATCATACTCTATCTCTTACTTGAGAGAGCGTTACTATTTCTTGTCACTTTTATAGATTAGAACACATAATTAGTCATCATCAATTGACATCTAATATGAATTCATAAATGATAACACATTACTAGAAATTATTTCAATTAAATTTAAAAGATAATTAGCATACTCAATTATCTTTTCTAATCATTCTATTAATCAATAATTAGCTAGGCAACGTAAACAACAAAGTAAATGGGATATGAAGGCAAAATATTAGGAAACTTTTAAGCTAATGCAATTAGAAAGTCTAAATCTAGACTCAACAACCTTTGTTAGCATCCTCATTAAACACGTAATTAAATAACGATAATACATTTTAAAAAATGCAAGCTATTAAGAAACTTACTACAAAGTGTGATTTGATCAACTGTAGAGCTCCAATGGAAGATAGCAAAGAAGTAGTGAAACCAAAGTAAAATTTCATGAAAACCATCTAGAATGAGTCTACATAATTGCAAATTTCCTTCAGTTCTTCTATTCAAGACAATGTATTTGAGTCAAATTAACCCATGCCTTACACATTTGATTTGGATTGAAATTTTTAACTTTACATGTCTATTATTAGTGCAAACTACAAACATCAGGATTTGTGTTCCCCTCCTATGACCCCCCAATACTTACATATGACATATATAGCTAATATACCCCCCTATCCTCTAATATGTATGTGGTATACCACTAGTATATTTATAGTTAAAAGAATATATCTACCGTATGTCAAGAGATATCTTCCAATTTCTTTTTTGGTTTTTAGTTTTTATTTTTTTATTTTTTATGAATTACTGGTAGTTAGAATTCAAACGTTTCATTTGGGAAATGAAATATATTTCTTATTCTTGACATTTATAAATTACTTACAACTACAATATTTGCATTTTGGCTTAAAATAGCAAAAGCATCTTTGAGAGTGGTGTTAGGTTTAGTGGTGTATTTATTGTGGAGTTTCATTACGATCCTCTATCTTAATAATCTCAAGCATATAATTATTTTTGTTATATAGATTGGAATCTTATAAAATTACACAAAATCTTGGAATCTTTCAGCTCTTCAACTCCACCCTTGCAATGATTGTAGAACGCCCCTCGGTGTAATTATTCATGTCATTAATTAAAAAAAACACCCAATATCCATGCATGTGCTATGGTATTGGATAGGTAGTGAATCCCCTAGGGTCACTCTCTTGTTGTATAAAGTGGGTAAGTTGGGGGGTTTGTTTTGTGGCATGTTTTGGCTCTACTTCATCTAAAAAAATGTACACTTTTCATTTCCTTGTTACTGTCATTGTGTTGTTTACCTTATCTATATTTGTTGCATTTTAATAATGACTATTGAAGTTTTGTGAGCTACTCTTTATTATATAGTTATGAAATTTTTACACCTGTTTACTTTAATTTCCAAGTCTACCTACACTTTAGAATCCCTTTATATTATTTTGTATTCATATATAACAATCTTTCTCTTAATGTTGGAAACACTATATGTAGGCATCCTAACACCACTCTACTTAAATATCATCCACTTTAATGGTCAAAAACTCAATAAAAAAATTACAACTCATTCACAACAAAAAGTGGTAAATATTTGTCCTATTTTTATTGGCCAAAATTGATCTTTGACTGTTAAAGTCGATGACATTTCAGAATATGTAAGTGAATGTATGACTCCCATACCAATTAGTCTGTTTTATCTCTGTTCTCTTCGCTTGGGTCTATCTTATCCGTATTCCCTTCTTGTAGTTATTTCATCGTTGTGACATGATTTGTCCTCTGGAGAAGATATATTACAACCCTTGTCCTCTTCCAGCTTGCGGAAGTAACTATGTAAGCAAATTAATTTTGTTTTTCTATCCGCCAACTTTTCCAATCGATGTGTTATGGATTTGCGACGAAAAGCCAAAAAAAAAATTAAGAACAGAACAAAAACCCACCTCTGTTCAAATTAATTTCCAGGGGAATCATCGCGCGAATGTGCTATATGCGTTGATGTGGAGAAGGTGTGGCGACACAAACATAGGAATATCCACCACATAGCAAGTCATTCGTACAGCGTGTACGAGAACATCCCACACTTGACTCCATCCAGATTCTTCATTATAAACTCTGCCTTTGCTCACTTCTACTATGCTCTCCTCTAAAGTCTACCGCATTCATTAAATCCATTCATTGTCTTGATGGGGTTTATGGGAGAAACATTGTTGTGGCAGGAGACCCATTTGGATATAATTCTAGTTCCAGCGGGGTTGATAATGTTGGGTGTATACCATGGTTGTCTGCTTCACAGAATCCTCACCCGTCCCCGCACAACCTTCATCGGCCTCAATGCAATCCACAGGCGGGCGTGGGTGGAAGCCATCATGAAGGTAAATGCTTGCTCTTTCAACAGCATTGCAATTAAGAACTTTGTTTAATAAGCATGTCAAGACATGTGATTATAATGGTAGTAAAGGAAGGATCGTAATTAATGGAATGAGTATGTTTACAGAAAGTCTATTAACATAAATTTGATAATTATTTACAACGATAATTTAGGTTTTAGGCACCGCCAACAATTTACGGTTGGAAAATTCACGGCCATGACAAATTCACCACCAGTAATTCATTGTCACGGAAAATTAATTGCATTATATGACAACTATATATTAATTTTTCGCACCACCAGTAATTTATTGTCATGGAAAATTAATTGCATTATATAACAACTATATATTAATTTTTCGCAGCTGTGAATTGCTGGTGGTGAATTTTCCTTAACGTAAATTTTCCCAATTGTTGGCAGTGAATTTTCCAATGGTGAATTGCTGGCAGTGAATTTTCTTACAACCATAATTTATGATATGAAAATATCTATGCTAATATAATTTGCAGGAAAGAATGAAGCACGGAGTGGTGGCAGTGCAGACAATACGGAACGGCATAATAGCGGCCACGCTTCTGGCCTCCACCGCAATAGCGCTGTGTTGTGTGGTGGCATTACTGATGGGAGTGAGAATGGATATCCCCCACAAGGAATTGAGTTTATATGGGATGAGGAGACCCATCACATCTTGCATTAAGTGCACGGTGATGTTCCTCTGTCTTCTGACGGCTTTTTTTTGCCATGTGCAATGCGTGCGCTATTGCAGTAAAGTTAGTTTTCTCATCTCCACACCTCCTGCAGCGCCAGAGATGGCGAGTGGTCATGTGGAATATGTGAGCAGGACATTCAACAAAGGGGCTCATTTCTGGTCAGTGGGATTGAGGGCTTTTTACCTCTCTCTTCCTCTGTTTTTGTGGAACTTTGGACCCATTCCCATGTTCGTATCGTCGTGCCTCTTGCTCTTATTTCTGCATTCTCTAGACAGGCCAAGCACAAATTTGAGGACCAATAACCCTTACACGCAAGAGAAAGATGGAGCCAAGAGTTAGTCAGATTCGATTGGCAGACCAAGAGATTTCTTATAATCAGATGTTTAGAAACAGACTCTCAGGAAAAAAATGGCTGGGATCGGACTCACTGATCCATTAATAAGGATGACTATTATATTAGGAGTTAAATAATGTTTTCAATCACACTCGGTGACTATTTTTAGATAAATGCTTTATAAAAATAGTTCCATTGATGTAAAAAATTATTAGTGTTAAAATTTAGAAATACTCATATTTAATATTATGAAGTGTAAAAATTTGATGTTTTTAATGGAGAGTATAGTTTTTTTAAAGAGATAAAATTCTAGTGAAATTTAAAGAAATAAATCATTACCCTACTACAGTTGCATAGATCTAGTTGAATTATAAATAAAACATGCAATTATAATATTTAGTGTAAATTATTAGGATGTTGGGGTCAATCAATTGGATGCTTACACAGGAAATTGGCCTCCACATAAACCACTGGACCATTGACCATAAAGTGTCTACGACGTAAGTAATATCAACTAAGTTGTGTGTGATAAAATAGAGAAAGAACAAGAATGCTTGGCTTTTTTATTTGATATATCAATGTGTAATGATTCGTGGTTTTGTTACAATTGGTGATTGAAAACTAGAATTTGATTTTGGATTTGACATCTATAAAAGCCTATGAGAATCTCTTTCTAAGACTATTATGATGTAGGACTCAGTTGTGTCATGTCACCTAGTCTAGAAACGAATCGTGCTCCTAGTGATATAGCTCTATCTGTTGCAACCTTCTATGATGTACTCCTACCTTATATACTTGTCGGTTGACAGGGAGTTATGTTGACAAGTATAGTGGGATTTGTTGTGTGCTAGAAGGGAAGACCTTGCATCTCATTGATAGTACTCAAACACTTATGAGTTGTTGTATGAAATTTGTTGACACCCAATGCAATTAATACAATACATAAAGATATTTAAGTAATACTATAGACACCTAAAATTACCTATTGCATTTCTGTTGTCATGACATTTCATCTACATCATTTTCTTCTATATTAATTGAATAAATAATATTTTTTAATTAATTATTTTATTTCCTCTATCCACATTAATTAAACGATGTTTAATTATTTAATTAATTAACTAATATTTCTTCTAAATATTAATTAATTAAATCAACATAATTTATGTAATTAATCAATTTAGTTTCCAAATTTTCATCTCAAATAAATAAAATCAATATTTTATTTTATTTTATTCTAACATTATCCTCATTCTCATGAATTAAAAAAATAAATTTATTTAATCCCCAATTTCCTCTCAATTCCTAAATAGACTCTTAATCAATTTAGTTAATTAATTAGTCAATTTAGTTAACTAATCAATAAAGGAGTTAACTCATCAATCAACCTAGTTAACTCATCAATCAAAGCTAGTTGACTAAAAGAGACAATTAGCTAACTAATTAATTATTTTCATAATTTAAAATCATGCACAAGTTAACTACATTCATACATGCACAGGACTCTAAGAAAGGACTTGTTAATCCCCTTGATCTATGTCACAAAATGACATTTGTCAATTTCTCATACAGCCAAATCCTCTCAAACAATCATAGCCATTGATCCTCCAAATCGATCTCTGCCATTGATCATCTCTTCTAGAAATCTATAAATTCAGCCTCTCATAAGTCATAATCATCCAAAATCTTGAAAGTAAACTTAAGCTACTAAGTTGATCACCTAACATCACAATGATCCATTGGAGCACAACCACCATTATTATTGTAACAAAGTTGCATTGGTGAGATTTTTTGTTATTTTCAATCTTTTATATGCAATTTTAGCTCAATTAGAGGAAGTGTTAAATATAAAACAATTTCTATTGTTTGTATTACTTTGATTTTTATTTATTTCATGTTTTACCATCTCCATTTTGGCATGTTTGGTGGGACTCCATGTTCCTAATTAATTTTAGATTTCTAGAATTTTTAGCTTTAATTTCATAGGTTTTTCTTGTAGGATTTAGGTGAAATTTTTGCAAGTCACAAACATTTAGGAACATTTTGGTGTAAAATAGATGTTGCCATTGGATTTGGAATGCGTCAATCTATATAAATTGATTTTCAAACCATTGAAATTAGACAAAGTTGTAATTTGAGAAAAATGTTTGGGGAGGCCATACGACCTCTCTGCAGGTGCAAGTATAGGAGGGTAATAAAAAAATTATTTTCTTCATTCTCTACTTTTCAATTTAAAAAATTAAAAAGTAAATAAAACATTAAGTAAAAATCTAATTTATCAAAAGTTAAAAAAGTAAAAATAAATTAGAAAAAATTAGTCAAGGCAGTACCCTACTGCATAGGGATTGAAGTACCTTGCATAGTTAGAGTATGGTGCCTTGGGCTCACCACCTACTGATGCTTATAGATCATCAATGCTTTAAGCCCTATCGACAATATTCAATAGGCTACCAAACTTTTCCTTTTTCCTTTAAAAAAAGATAAACTTAAGAATAAACATTTAAAAATTCAAAGAAATTTTTTTAAAACATTAAACTTGTTTTTGCTATCCCCTAGCTCGTAGTCACATTAGTGACCAAGGCTATTCTTGATCACTAGCCACCATCATTAATTGTTTGGGCTAACCACCTACATGTGCCCAGACTTGGTGCTAACCACTAGCTATTTAGACTAACTGCCAAGTTTAACCCCTCTCCATCTGAATTTTATTTTTGGACACCCAACTTTAGAGGCTCATATCTTGAGCATACAAACACATTTTTAAATGGTTTTTTAAAAATGGGGTAAAATTTTATGTTCTATATCATGGTGTTATTGGTTTTTCTCAATATCCTCTTTTTTTCAGATTTTTTTCTCACTATTGTCTTTAAGTTGTCGCAAGTTTTGGATAGACAAACCTTCATAACATTACATTGCAAAGCTTTTGGAAAACAACAATGTATATCTTTTTTACATCAACATTTTGGAGAACACTCTGTGATCCACCATTAAGAGGAGAATAAAAATGAAGTAAAATTGTAGAGCAAGTTCCTTAAAATGATAGAGAATGAAATGACATGGAGTACAAGGTTGAACACAAGTGGGAAAAAAAAAGAGGAACAACTAAATCAAAAATTAGTTTTGAAATAGAAAGATAGGAACCTAATAGGAACACCTGAAAGTGAGAAAGAAAGGCAATGGTTAAAGTGGAATTTGTAAAAAATATATAATTATAAAAAACAAAATAATATGAAACAAAAAAGACAAAAAGATGAAGAAAATAAAAATAAATTAATAAATACTGAAATATATATACCATAAGTAGAATAAAATAAATAAATAAATTGTTAATAGTAGAAAAATAAGTAATTGTAACTATGATATTAAAGTGGAGACTAAATTAAAATAAACATTAAATAGAGAAGGATTAAGGAAGTGCATGAAGGGGAAGAAATTATTGTGAAATAATTAAAAAAAAAAAAACATATAAAAGATAGATTAAAATATTAAAAAGATTTAAAGATAGAATGAGATAATAATAATAGTGAGTAAATAGGAGAATGATAAAATGAATTGAAATAATTAAAATAACACTAAAAATTAAAAAATTAAAGACCAAAAATTAAAAAATAAGGAAGACCTAGGCCCAAAAGAAGAGGAGAAATATAGACAAAACCTAGAGAACTAAAAAAATGGTAAGGAGACGAGGGATGGTAGGGGAGAGGAAGAACAAGGTGAGGGGATGTGCGGAGACTAGGACAAGGGTGAGGCCTAGAGGAATGGTGTGAGGAGAGGTATGGAGTAGAATAAGAGGTCAAGGGAAGGTGAAAGTAGTGCAGAGATAGGCAGATAAGGGAGTACTAGTAGAGATAGAACTAAGCGAGAGATGAGGTAGAAGGCAAAGGGAGATTAGAAGGGTGGGCATAATCTTGAAGGGAATTTAACAAAGGGTTCTAGGTGTGGATCAAGTTCCACCCATAACCTCTATTTATATTGGTGGGGTTATTTTTGATATAAAAATAGTTTCTTTAAGCTTTCCCTTGAAGAAGCTATCTTCCTTGGCTAGGACATGGGTATCCTCCAAGTGAATGTGGTTGTTGGTGTGCAAGTGGATTGTTCTATGAGGGTCGATTTTGTGACCCTTTCATGTCTAATGTATGAACCATGCTCTTTGATTCTCAAGTAGATAGATTTATGTGTCTCACAATCGTAGGGGGTTCCATATGAGGGTAAGTGCATGGAAATGGAGGACAAAACGGGGGTCAAAACTAGCTACTGTTTTTTTTTTTGAAATCAACTAAAGATAAACTTGGACAAGTAATTAAATGTGTAGAATTAAAATTTGAAGATATGATTAGAGCAAGAATTTTAGTACTCTGAATCTAGTTTCTAAAATACTAAAGATTTTTAAAAATGGTTAAGGTTAAGGGGGTGAAGTATTAAGCACACACAAAACTGTTCTTACTTTTATCACTAAAATATAACATAGCATGTGGTGTGTGCCCCCTGTCACACCCCAAATTTTGATTATGTTTTACTTTTTACTTGCACACAATTAGTACTTAATTATGCATGAATTAGTGATTTGACGTTATGTGAAAATGTCAGGATAAATCAATGATATCATGAGTTTATGTTTATATGATTAGAACTTAGACATGTTATTATAAGATGTCATGATTATTTATTCATAAGGTTTATGAATTGACGTATGATGCACTAATCCTAGTTTGGTGAATGTAAGCTGTAACTAGGAAACAAGTTTTCCACCCTCCGAGAAACAGAGGGAGAGCATCATCAAAGAGAAGAGAATAGGTGTATGGATAAGAAAAGATTGTTGCCATCTATGTCTCATGCTTTCACAAGTTTAGTGAACCTTCATCAAGTATGGTAAGTTGTGTTTGACTAATTGGTCTAAGTTTGGTTTTGACTCAACAAATTGTCGATTGTCAACTGGATCCATTAAGCTTAGGTTTTGTCCAAAACTAAGTTAGGATAGTGTATGACCATCGACAAAGAAATGGTTGATAGTAGTTAAACTATTTTATTATCAGCTAATCCCTAGGACTATTCATCACCTAATCCCCAATCCATCAACTTCATCATCTATTGCTAAATGCATCAACTAGTCCTAATTAATATAGGACACATCCCTTTTATGTAAAGTCCATAACTTAATTAAATATTTAATTAATCGGCCTTTTCCATCTTACACTTATAGTTATAGGGCATATTCATTGATACATAACTGATTGATCTCAATTTGACTATACAAAGAATCAATTCTGTAATAGTTCAACTATGTCATAGTAAGATGTTTATGGAATCAATTTTTTTTATCTGCCTTGGTTTTACTGTATACATGTAAATTAAATCATGAATAAAGTCATCAAATGGAAATAAGTTAAAATATTTTAAGATTGAAAAGAAGAATTAGAAACTGATAGAGATTAGTGTAGGTTAATTCAAAAGCATCTATACACGTAAGCAAATGTCATCTTTGTTTGTTTAAGTGGCAATGGATGTATACAGATAGATCCAAACAACTATACAACTATTGTGACTAGAAATAAATGTGAACGGTAGCATTAATTTTCACTTTCATTCAATAATAAATTACAACTTGATATGGATTTAGAATTTGTTAATTTTAGGATAAAAAATAAGTATTGACAGTTAAATATATTGATAAAAAACCTAACTATTATTTTCCTTGTGTGGTTGAGTACCTTGATAAAGTGTCCTCTAGGTAAATTGCAATGTCATTTCCTTTTCTAGGCTTAACACTTCTATTTAATGCATTATAGCATATGTTTGAAACCTTATCTTTGAACCAATTTTCTAGCTAATCACAGATAGGGAAACTAGAATTGCACAAGGATTTGCATTTGTAACAATGTCCACTAGTGAGGAAGTAGAGATAAGCATTGAAAGGTTCAACTAATATGTGAGTAACATTTTTATTATTTCATCTTATATATTAATTTTTAAATGTTTCCTGAATCATATGAAGTATGAAGATTAAGATTAAAGCTAAAATGAACAATGTAGTATCTTTTCCCCATTTTTGATCATTCACTCTTCTTATGCTTCTTACAAGATTATGAATATAGTATTACAAACTTACAATTTATCTAATGAAGCTTTCTAGGTTTTTCCAATACATGGATTCAGTATTAGATTACAATTCATATTTATATGGGATCATATTCTATGATTAGAATACAATTCATACTTATTATGTGTTATGGATATATGCTTGTTAGATGTTATCTAATGAAGATGATGCAATGTCTGTGAAGTGCAGTAGACATTCCTTCAACTTTTATTCAAATGTTGGCTAGGTGTTGGTGAGTAATGATGGATAGAACAGACAATGTGTTACCTCATTTGGCAGTTGTTGCTGCTTTTGGAATCATAATTATGATAGTGCTATACACTAGGGTACATGTTACTCCTGCTCACATGGATTTAGCTGTTGGTGTTTCTTCCTCAAACATTGGAAAACTCTATCTCAAATAGGTAACTAAAATCACAAGCATAGCAGTAAGCTAGTGCTTCTATTATCAAGGCACCTATCAATCTTAATAGTAAATAAAATCTATGTAAAGATGCATTCCAATTTCCAATCAGACATGTTAACTACTATGAACAATACGACCTACCCACCACAGATGTTCACACTGAAAATATGTCTAAAGCACCAAGACATTGGAAATGGATGAAATTTTTCAGTTTCTTCATCCCAACAATAATTTGCAATTTGGAAAATAGAAAACAATGGCCAAAATATCTGGCAGCAATGAGAAAATTGCAAAAAAGAACTTAGATTCCAAATTTTAACAATGAAAATGCTCCAACTTGTTTCTTCACTGTAGTTACATAATACAAACAATATAGAAAACAAATTTTAGACACCTGCACTTCAGTCTATTCACAATAAATGAAATAAATACAAAATGTCCTCGTTAAAATGCCATGCATGGATAGAAACACTGGGTGTGAGAAAAGTTCTATATCAAAGAACATTGTAAAGTCATGAAATATTTCCAATACCAACAAAACATTAGGATACAAATCGATTAATAAAAAAAAATCAATTCAAAAAATACAAAACCATGAGGAAAATAGCAAGACATTACCAATTGATGAAATGATTTTATGCCGAGACATTTTGCACTTATTTAGGCCTAATGTTCATTTGTCATTTCATAGATTGAAGTGTAGTTGGCATGCATGAGTGCAGAGAAAAGATTAGTTCCATTCTTAATCGTGGCCAACACAAAAGTTGACAACAATGAATTATGGTGTTAATTCTTTGACTCAACAATAGAGACTAACCCATGAAAGCACTCAAAGATAGGGAAGAGTAGAAATTAACCCATAAAATGCAGAGAACAACAAACAATAGACATTAAGCCATAAAATGCAGAGATGTAAAAAACATATCTATCTGCTCAAGATATAACTGATGTTTTGTGTATGTTTTGATCCATGGACATCATGCATATCTTCAAGAAACAAGACTTATGTTCAAGATGTCTATTTGACATTATTAAAATGAAATTTGGCCTATTTTTTTTGCATTTTTCTCTTTGGTTGTTCATATTTTGCTCCTGGTTTTGTATTTCACCAATTGCAAATTATTCTTAGGAATAATGAAGGCAAAAATTTCATCAATTCCTAATGTTTTGTTGCTATACACATGTCTTCACTGCAAGTGTTTCTGTGGACACATGGCATTGTTGATAGTAGTTCATGTGCCTTGTGTCTGTGAGCACATTTTGTGTATATTTAGATCTAATTTTCATTTATTGTCATTAGATTCAAGTGCAGTCACCATCAATGGATTATGGTGTTAAGTTTTATGGCTGTCAAGCAAAGGATTCTTTTATGTGACATTGAAAGATGTCTATGTATTCAAGATATACCTCATGTATCATGTATGTTTTGATCCATGGGCATCATGTATATCTTGAACAAATAGACATGTTTCAATGACTATCACTATTTCATGGACACACAATTAATTTGGATTGGAAAAATACAAAATTAGGAGGAAAATAGCAAGAGCCAATGAGAGAATTGAAAAAAAAGAGCCCAAACTCCCTTTTAATAAAATAGTGCCACAAACCATAGGATAAACATTAGTAGCATGATTTCTGATGAATGCATCAATAGGCAATAGTGCACAGAAAACATTAGCCTTTGCATCAGTAATTGTCACAAACACCATGAGCAAATTATGAAAAACTTTTCTGAGACCCAGAACATGGTTAAAACACATAAGTACTTTAAAATGATGTAGAGATATTTGTTACAATATCATACCAATAGTATAGTTATAAATCCTCTCAACAGAAATAGATTTTACATCAAGAGATTTTGCAGTTATTTAGATCTAATTTTCATTTGATGGATTGAAGTGTAGTTGGCATCCATGTGTGATAGAGAAAAGATTAGTTGCATTGTTAATGGTGGCTAACAAAGAAGTCAACATTAATGAATTATGGTGTTAAGTCTTTAACTGACCAATAGAGATTAACCCATAAAAGTAGTTAATAACAAGGAACCACAAAGATTAAACCATTACAACGACATAGAGAAATATAGAATGACAGTGTAAAAGATATAGGAACTTACAAATGTCTCCTTTTTTGCTTCCAATACATCAAAATCTTCTATTTTTAATATTTTTGTTGTTCCCTATCATTGAGTTTTTTTATTGCTTAATCTCTATAAAAAAATCTCTTGATTGATATAAACACTCAATGATGGGAAACAACAGAAATTAAGCCATTGTAGAGATGTAAAAAACTATAAAATGTCATTGTAAAAGATGTAGGAAGTTACAAATGCATCATTTTTTGCTTACAATGCGATATATATAAACCCTCTCAAGAGACATATATTTCGTCCTCATCAAGCAATCTAAGCAAATGAATAAACAACGCAAATAATCCTTTGCTTGATAGACTTAAAACTTCACGCCATAAGCCATTAATGATGTCTGCACTTTAGTCTATTGGCAATAAATGAAAAATTAGGGACTAATAAATGCAAAATGTCCTCGTTGATACACTATGCATCGATAGAAACACTGGGTACAAAGACATGACTATATATCAAAGAACATTACAAAGTCATGAAATATTTCCAATAGTAACAAAACATTAGGAATTGATGAAATTTTTCCCTTTCTTGCTTGCAAGAGTGATTTGCAACTAGGAGAGTACAAAAGCATGAGTAAGATACCCCAAATTCCATCTTAAAATAGAGAGTTTGAGTAGACTATACTCATGCAACATATTTATTCTTTCCCATTTACTTTTAAGTATACTGTTCAAATTTTGTCATTGTGAGTATCTCATTGATGCATAGAAAATTACGATAGGCTTATTTATTGCTAATGTTTTGTTGCTATACACATGTCCTGACTGCAAATGTTTCTATGGATAGGTGGTGTTGTTCATAGTATTTCACATGTGTTGTCCAAAATTGGTGCTAATGCTGAGTGTTGGAAATTGGAATGCATTGTTGTATAGATTTCCTATTTATTATTAAGATTGATAGGTGCCTTGTTCTTCTCAGGTGGCAATTGTTTCTTGGATCATCTGTTGTGTATGTGAATTCATAGGAGATGAAGTTCATGAGGTACTCTAGTCTAAATTTACAGGTTGACTCTAATTTTTATTCCTTTTTTAATACAATCATGGCATATTTTTTATGAAAGAAAATTATTGTGCTTAAATATAAAAAAATCTTGAGTTGCATTGTTATCTTTGGGAGATTTTATCATCCTACATGTACATTCATGCAAATCAAATCTAATCATCCTAGTGACATGATTCAGCATGATCAATCATTAAGAAATCATTTAGTTGTATATTAATATCATGCATATCATCTAAAGTTGGTTTCTCCTGTGTCATATTTCATCCTTTATGACACATATTTTATCACCCTTTGTCTTTTCAACATACCAATTGGGTTCCATTTCACTCAACAATACCACTGAACTTGTAATGGACTATGTTTTGCTACAGGAATCAAGTGCAATAGAGGAAAAACCTTTGCCAAGATGGTGTTCACGATCACAAAGTGGAGCCTATAGAAATTCGTCAACCTCACAAAATTGGAAAGTTCTATGATTATCTACACATCGATGTTGGTCACAACTACTTTGTTCTAGTTACTACTAATCAGTCACCAAAATCTACATTACAAGGCTTCGCTAATTTTTTTAATAGTAACAAGGAAAATTGTAATTTTGCAAATACAAATTTGTTGCAAGAATTTGGTAGAGCATAGTTTCCATGGTGCTTGGAACATTGTTGCTAGTTACATCTTGACATAGTGTAATTGGCTTGGACATTGCAAAATTGCTGCTCCTTAGGAATTGAGAGAACATAATTTTCTTGCATATTGCACTTTGTACTCTCACTTGCCATAGCACATGGATATAGCATAATATCCTTTTGTTCTTGGATGTTGCACATTGTCCTTTGGTTTCTTGGACCAAATGGATAAAGCATAATATCCTTTTGCTTGGCAAAGTTTCTATTATTTACACATTGATAAAGCAGAATTTGCTTTGAAGTTCCAAGGTTGCTACTGTATTTTTACATATATGTATGTGTGTGTGTTTACACACACACACACACACACATATATATATGTTTGTGTGTACACATATATGTATCTAAGCTCAAACCATACATGGACTTCAAGACTATAACAAGATTATTACCAAAATTGATCAACTCATTTGCTTTTTCTTGGTTCATTTGCTATTACTCAATTTATTTGCTTTTCCATTTTGTAGGGTCTAGTGACACATTTTGCATTGTTGCTCATCAATGTGAGTAATAGATTATCATGCTTGTTTCTCTTTTTCCTATTTTCAAATATGCATTGCCCTTCTCAATAGTCCTAGAACAAGTTTCAGTTTAGTCACATTAATTGATATTAAGAATTTTCTCTTGCTTTGTAGGCTTTCTAGTGCACAATAGTGAACCAAAGGCTATAGTTACAAATTCTGCACTACTACTGATCACAGTGAGTAATTGATTATTCAATTCTTCTTTCTATGTATTCAACATTCCAAGCCAGGCACATTGTTTTACTATCATTACTGTACTAAGTAGCATCAATAAAATTTGTAGCTTTTATCCTTTGACAAAAATCTGGCAATATGCTTAAAAACAATCGTCTTAAAAGACAAAAGTTGTCACAATAGTTAGTTGTAGTAGAAACCTACAAACCAAGTGCCAAGGCACCTTTCATGTCAATTGATGAACCTCTCCACCATGCACACTATTTTCAAATTGACTCATTCAATTACCAAGTTGGCGATTGCCTATTTGACACATTACATGTTTTGCTTCAGTGTCGTTATACATCGAAACAACTACACAATGGTCTTGTGGATCATTTCTTAGATTGCCTTCACAATCGTTCTACTATAGCTTTAGGCTCCTATGAAAATGACTTGCACTGAACAATCCTAAGCGATTTGCATAATACACATGACAAAAGCACGTATTTACAAAGAATGAGGCTTTCAACCACAGAGGTCAATGGTAGTGGTGAGACTAGGGTTTGGATGACACATTCTATCTAAAATGGCTAGCATATTGGCTAAACATACCAATATGCATTTGTTCTTTAACATACAAAACAATATACCTATATTTCAACAAGGATGCATCTAATCATGTAATATCAATTATTTTCCATGATACAATTCCTACTGTTGGGCACTGTGAGCCTGTGTTTTCATGACTAAATAGATATAATTGCATCCAAAACATCCAAAAAAACATTAGAAGTCGATAATTTTTTTCCTTCATCGCTCCCAAGAATAATTTACAATTGGGAAAATACAAAACCAGGAACAAAAAACACAAAACCATGACCGAAATATCAAAAGTCAATCAGGAAATTCCAAGAACATACATAGCTCAAAATCCACTTTAATAATGAAGATGCTACAACAACATATCATTTGCAATTGCAAAAATTCAAAACCAGGAGCAAAATATCAACTACCAATGAGACAATTGCAAAAAAAAACCCAAACTTCATTTTAATAGTTCCAAATACACATCCTAAACAAAAGTCTTATCTATTCAAGATATGGACGATGTCCATGCATCAAAACATCCATGGTACATCATATATATGTTGAACACATAGACATTTTCAATGTCTGTCACCGTTTCATGAACACACAATTAATTTGGTTTGGGAAAATTCTTGGGTAAAGGCCAGGTAACCATGCAACATGCTAGGATTTAGGTTTGTTTTATTTTTTTGTTTAGTTCAAATCATCATCATTTTTTGCATGGCACCATTTTCTGCATTCACTCATAGTGACTTGCAGTTTTGGTTGTTCTGTAAACTATCATGATCAGTACATATATGTAACAGTTTAATAGAGATTTATCTAGAAAAAATTGCATACCTCCTAAATTTATTCCTTGGGTTTCTTTTGAGTTAAAACTAAAATTTAAGATTCTTGATTATTAAGCATCTCTTTTAACTGATAGTAGATTTGTTTGTTTGCAAACTATGTTTGCATCTATTAGGATGAAATTGTTGCAAGGATTGAAGACATGGTTGTAGGTTGGACCTTTCTTCCAAAATGTGACAGATGTTCTACTTGCTTCTCGACATGTGTTCTTCTTAATGCTAGTCAATTAGTTTTATTTACTGGGCTTACACTGAAAAGAGATTGTTATAGATTTTATTGTAAGTTTCATATCATAATGTCAACTCATTTGTATTGCAAATGTTGTATTTACAAAATAGAGTGGTAATACAAATTTTGCATTAGGAAAATGGCTAGAAATATGAACCTCATTTTGATTTTTTTTCACAACAAACTCAATCAAGCAATGGGTGGTCATATAATTTCCACAGTATTGATGTATTTATCTAATGTGGTGAAGGGGGGAGAAACTATCTTTCCTAATTCAGAGGTTAGCAGCCTGAAATCAAATATTCCAAGTGCTTTTATAACTTTTAGATGTTTTGTTTATATTCCAAGGTGAACTTTAGTACTTATTCCACTCTCCAAGTATTGCTGATACATATGTTGAATTTTTAGGCAAAGTAGAGCCAACCAAAAGATCATTCATGGTCAGAATGTGCTAAGCATGGCCATTCAGGTGTTATTGCTAAAAGTTTTAATTTAATACCTAATTTAACATATATATTATTCAGTAACATTTATCAAATGTGCTCAATGTTCTCTACTCACCTTAAGCCTCTTTTTTGTATGCAGTAAAGCCCAGAAAAGAGGATGCCCTACTATTCTTTAGTCTTCACCCAGATGCTACAACTAATGGTACCAGTCTCCATGATAGTTGGCCTGTTATTGAGGTAGCTCAGTTAGCGCTCGCCAATGCCATATTACCACCTTCCAAAATCATGAATGCCATTTCCCAGTGGGCATTACACATTTTTCATGCTATTGCTATGATATCAAACTTATATGGTCAATATAGATATATTGCTATCTTTAACTTTTAGAAAACATTCAAAGGCCGAAAGGTTAAGATATCTTGTTATATTATCTTAAGATACTAAACCGGAGTAGGTCGATAGGCCAAGAGATTTTGGTTTAATGTTCATAGCCTAGTAAGCCCTTGTAGGCCTAAGGGTAGTATGATATTAATCATAAAACACTGTATGTATTTATTCTTGCTCAATCAACAATGTCTAATCTGTTACATATTCTGTCATTATTCCTACATCTACATACTCGTCCTAGAATTATTAGTGATTGTATCTACTTATTAGATGACTTTGTATCACACATATCGAATGATCAAGATGTTTTAGGAGTTTTCAATCCCTATGTATGGTTGTCTTTATCTCTCTATTGTCGCAATGTTATATCAATACATTTTATTTATAACATCTGAAACTATCTTGTTGGGAACTCTATTATTAACCACGAAATATGTTCGAAGTTTAGACTGAGATAGGTTTTCATTTTCCAAGACATATGTATAAAGTGTTAACAATTATATCAAAGATATTGGTATTCCTAAAAACACTAAGTGTGGTGATATTATATCACATATGCAACCTACATCATGATAGGTATTATTATTATACTCAAAGGACGATATCCAATAGTTTATAGCCTTTTCAATATTAAAAGGTTGATGGACTTGAGAAGACCAAGTGATCGAAGATATTGTATGGTTATTAATATAGACTCAAACAAATCTAAGTTGTAAGATAGACTTAGTCGAGAGATTAAGTTATGAAAACATTACTATTCATTAAGATTGTTTATGAAGAGCAAATAGCTCGTATACTATATTTCGCAAGTTATGAGAAATGTGATTCCAAACATTGCCTAAGTAATCAAGAGAAGACTGGAGGTTTATGTTATGATCACAATGAAATTATTATTTCTACATCCATGAGTTTGACTAATTCAATGTACATATAAAACTATTTGAAATTCTATAAATTAGATATTTCATGTTTCATTGTCATTTATGGAATATCATATCTTTGATTTAGATGATTCATTGAAGGATATTCATCCTCATGTTGATGAAACTTATCGAACAAAAGTTATCTTGTCATATTTATGCTCAAAGTTTTTTTTATATGAATATTCATAGGATGTTTGTTTGATTTCCCTTATTGCAATTATTTTCCTTCCCATTCATATGTTTTCTTATTAGAGTATTCACATAGTACAATGACATTTTTATTTACAATGTCATTATATGAATGAATCTAAAGCTCATTGTCTATCAACCAATATAAATTTTTACAAACCTAAAAAGCATAAATATGACATGAATCAAAATACATGTTAACATTTTTCTTTAATTGAACCAACAGTTTAAATATTACTTTAAGAAAAACTACTATTTGTATCATTACTCAACTCTCTCATACTTTGTATCATTACTCAACTATCTCATAGCAACAACTTCAAGCTCAATGGACATACATCCCTTCAAATCATGTTCGAACCTCAACTTGGTGCCAACACTTACCTATGTTATCTCCAAAAGCGAGCAATGTACATTGTAGCTTCAAGTGACAAATTACAATTATCTTTGAATTTAACAATTGTTGTGTTATCTCTCATGTACTTTAAAACATATCAAATACATATTGCACAATAGGACTACAATTATTGATTTCACAAAATATAACAACTAACATAATCATGATGAGTTTGAATAATACCCGAATAGTAATTGCATAAAGGATAAGTGAATGACAATTTTCAATTATATACACTAGTTTTAACTCTAAGTGCATTTTATTCCATTAAAAATAGAAACCAAACAGATCTAAATAGCTTTTTACCTCTCAATCTCCATGTTTAGTGAAACTTGAGATTTTTCATGATAGTTAATAAACTCATGAGCTACTTAAATTACGTTGAGCGCTAAGTGTGTGAACAAATCTATGAAATAAAACATTGAACATCATGTTGTCTACAACTTGTTGCAATCATTAAGGCATTACTACGTGTTGAACCAAAGTTGAATCTTGTAAGGATTGATTAGAAATTTGGTAGGAAGCTTCCTATAGTTTCAAAAACCATAATAACTTTCAAAGAAAATACACAAGTTTTAATCTTATTACATTTGAATTCAAGAATTGAGTCTTAAATTCAACAATACACTTTTAATCTTATTGTCTTGATTCTCAAATTTATAATGTACCTTTCAATGACATCAAAGTCACAAGCACACAAAACATATTGCTATATACACATAAAAAATTATAAAACTATATCTATTGCAAATTTCCGTATACTTAATTATTAGTTCCTGCCGCTGGTAGGATTACTTATGCATCGGTTAGATGCAATTTTTCCAACCCAGTCAGCCAATTGTTGAGCAGAATTAAAAAAAAAAGCAAATACACTATAGTTTGTAATTTATTTTTTCTATTTTCAAACTTGGAAAATGCTATTTATCTTGTTTCCTATTGGGCAAATCCTCAAACAGTAAGGAGAGAAATTATTTTTTAAAATATTTAAAAGAAAAATCATTTCGTGGAGGACAATTAGAATTGCCATTAATGAAGTATTTATTTTTATAAATGTATAAAGTACATGATGTGATAGAAATTTATTCGAGACATTGAATGTTCTTGATTGTTTTCGTAAAAAATCTTTGCCAAAATCTTACGCCAAAATCTTCAAATTAATAGGCCATGTTGACAGCACTATTATAGATGTTTAGAAGAAACTACCTGAGAACGGAACCAACTTGACACGCTGAGAACCAGTGGAGAAACTGTGAGAACCGGTGCAAAAGGTGCTGGGAACCTGAGCCGGTGGTTGCTGAATCTCTTTGTGGGCCTGCAAAATAAGGTTTGTAACCTATTAACTTGCGCAACTATCATCTAATGTCCTAATTTCCTCCTGTTTACTAGATATATGTTTTTCCCATTAGCAACAATATCTATTTTTGAATTAATGTCTGATAGATAGATATTGAGACTAAAAGAGAGTATTTCACAGTATTGTATTTTCAAGCAAATTTGGCACAAAATGGATCTAACCTGAAAAGAGCTGGACAGAATGTAACCCTCATGAGCTATTGCTGTGATAAAAATGTTGTATACTTTTAGGATTTGAGTAGCACCCCGCAGGAAGGGCAAACAATAGCACGCCATATACGAGAATAGAGCGGAATGAGGAGAAATAACCTGCGCTGAGCGTGCACTTCCACAATGCAGGCGACACCGCCGCAAGCTGAGCACATCCCCGCTCCAGCGTTTCGCATTTTTCACCCTCCTACTCTCTGACCACACCAACGCTATCCCCATTTTTAAAAGTTAAAACTATAAATAGGAAAATTACAGTTATGTATTTTTAAAGCTCTCAGCCTTAATAAAATTCGGTTGTCAATACAACTCGAAACTTTATCTTCACAAGATGAAGTAGGGTTGACAAAATGTTTACTGGGATGGAAATAAATACTTGTCAAAGAAGCCATTATCATCTGTGGTGGAGAAGCATAACTGCAGTGCTCACGTGGTTGTCCAGCACGACCATCATAGCATGGGCTTGTAGGTTTGAACATGACTCAGCCCGAGCAGACCTAAAATGTGAAGCCATATTGCCGCTACTTGTCCTGTGAGGTTGAAGGACTCAAATGTGTGAATCTCAGAGCAAGTTTTGTACTGTGGCCTGGTGAGCATGTGGATGGAATAGGTGAGGTGGATGCGGTTGAATACCATTGAACTAATGTTGTGGGCAGACCTCCAGAAATCTCTGTTTCTGTCTATCAACACTATACATGTATACTAGACTTTTTTTGTAAGCGGATATCCATCCCGTGCCAAAATGAATAATTTACAAAGCACGGTATCATTCCAATTTTCATCTTCACTTCTTAAACGTTAGGGATTAGGCCCAAATAATCAGTTCCTTGTTAAATCTTATCCTCATATTCTCGCATCCAACCAGTCCAATTAGTATAGTGCTCCTGAGAAATGCGCCTGGCGTCTATTGCATCTCCAAGCAATCCTCACCTTGTGAAGCCCACTTAATATAGTCCATGACAGGAATTCTCAGGAAGTACTAAGCAATAATGGGTCAATTCCTAGAAATATTGAAATCATCAATACCATTGTATACAGAGCAAAAAAATTGTTAATTTTGTATGAGCAGAAATGAAATGGAAAAATTTGTATACCATTGTTAATTGTCTGTGCAGACTTGTGGGTAGTAAACCTAGTTTCTTCCTGTTCCGTGGCCATAATGTCTGGAGTTGATTTAAGTTGCTTTCTCCCTATTCCATGGCCATAATGTCTGGCGTTGATTTTTTTCATTAAATATTTCTGCTATTTCATTCTCTTCCACAATTTAGAACAGGCTTACATGACACGTCAATGGATTCTTCTCCACGACTAAATAGCTGTCACTTAAATAAAACCAACGCTTTATAGTCTTTACACATTTGCATATACAGAATTGGGTTTCGCAAAAGCTAGAGAGATAAATGAATATTTTTTATTGAATCATGTGTCATCATATATACAACTACCACCACTACTAAGATCATGCAAAATCTGTGCAAGGTTAAATTTAATGTTAATGGATACAGTTGATGTTAACAGTTAAGCTTAATGCCACCGATAGTTTGTTTTGTGGATTGTTAGTTAATCTAGGTGGTGTATATTTTTGGAGCATGTCTGGTCGATGACTTTTCATTTCAAAAGACAGTGATGAGACCTATCAATCTACTAACACAATAAAAAAATACAATAATAAAAACCCATATCATTATCAACTTAGCCATTACACATTAAAGTGTGATTGCTATATTTTTATATTTTTATAGTTAATCTGATTACCACTCCGTGCTTTTACCACATACCCCTTTCCATTCAACAAAAGCCATAATTGTTACTTAGCTCTTAAAAGGAAAAGTTAGTTGGCTACATAGTTTTAAAATAGTTGACCTCATTTTCTCCGGCCCATGAATGCAAAATAATTGTGTATTAAATGAATGACGTGCTTGTAAACACATTTGGCTAGGGGAACAAAAACTTTATAAATGCAAGAGATAATATAATATAATATAATATGTTTTCTTTTGTGACCCACCACAATTTTTTTTGTATGTTCTTGGGAACGTACACATGCCCTAAATACAAGAAGCATCTTACTTAAATGGGAAATAAAAAGTAGAACAAGATAATGCCTTCATTTAAATTATTTTGGCGTCAATGGTCCCCCATTTAAGTGTACGGGAAATTAAAAACAAGAATACCCAAATAATGGCCCCATTGCAAACTGCTTTTTTCTCCAAACACATTCATTGAGTTCACACTTGGCTTGTATATATTCATTGTCATGGAAGTTTGTCCCATCAAAGAGCTTAGAAGATTTAACTTCTAAAGTGTTTTGCAATGTAATAATGTCATTATTATTGGTTCCTGCTGCTGGCAGGATTACTTATGCATCGGTTAGATGCAATTTTCCCAACCCAGTCAGCCAATTGTTGAGTAGAGTTAAAAAAAAAAAGCAAATACACTATAGTTCGTAATTTATTTTTTCTATTTTCAAACAGTTCACAGTTTCATTCTACCTTGTATCCTTGTGCTAATCGTTTGGTTGTTGGATCAACAGTTTTATGAGTGTGGTAGTGAAGTTAGCAGATATGACTACAGATTCTTTCTTTGGTTTGTAGTATTTGTTATTAATTGTCTTGTTTGTTTGTTTCTTTTTTTGTTTTCAATTTTACTGTTCAATATGTTATTCATATATGCAAATTGCAAATTATTTGAGATCTAAGGTTGTGACATTATGGAATATTATCTTTTGTAGTGTTCAATTATGATTGGTACTATTTAGACTTACATAACAGTTATTTTCAGAATTTTAAAACTTTGTGTTGACTATTTAGTGCTTTAGGGTTGAACTTATCTATTTTTAAATCCCTGCTCCCAACTTAAAATAAGAAAAATGTAAACAAAGTGAATTCTAAGTTTGTAACTAGGCATTGCTTTTAGGTCACAAGTTACTTCTTGGTTCAATTGTTTAATATGCCTTTTGTGGTTTTGCATGTTCAGACCTCACTAACACATGATTATCAACATATTACAGGTGCACCCTGTTTACAGTATTTGAATATCGGCAATATTGTCCTCGGTTGAGAAAATAAATGAAGAAAGCAAGGCTGTCAATAAACCAAAAACAAAAACAAATCATAGATATAGACAATTACAAATTAACAATACAACCTCACATTTCAAATATCGATTTCGCACTAGAAAATGAAGGGCTGCATAGAGTTCATGCATTTAAATATAATGTAGGCGATTGCTTATTTGACTCGTTATAGTTTCTACTTCATTCTAAATACACATCAATTCAATTGCGCAATGGAACAATAGACTATTTCTTGACCTGCCTTGCACAACATGATGCAGAAGCAATTACCTCATATAATTATGAATTGGATAGTCACACATTAAATGAATTACACAATGTAGGAAACGTTGAAGAGTATCTCTGGCGAATGCATATTTCTGCAACACCGACTACACATAACAATGAAGTTGGTCTATGGGGAGACATTTTTTGTATTCGCTGGTTATCCAAGTGGCTAGGAATCCAAATATGTCTTTGGTCAATCACATCAGGCAAAAAATACCTACATTTCAATCAATTCTCCCAAGGGCAATCATACTCTATCTTGTTTCATGACACAAATCCCCTTCATGGACATTTTGAACCACTCATACCCTATCAAATACAAGCAATTAATACCTAATCAAAAATATCATTTAGGACAATAAAACAGTACCTAAGGACTAATCAACAACCTCATGTTGGTAACTTTGTTAAAAAAACAAAAGATAGTCAATAGCAACACTACATCGCTTCGAAAGATCAAACAACAAATACGCAGCAATCAAAAAAAGAAAAATGCAGCCAAAAAAACAAATGCTTAACATCACCAATAGAATTATTCCAAAGAAAAATTCAAGACACACCAAGACATGTATGCGCAATCTGTCAGACTTTGCATTTTAAAAAGGACATTATGAGTTTCAAGGACAAAGAAAAACAAACATATTATAAACTAACAAATCAAAATCACAATTTATTGACAAATTCTATTTGTCGCATATGCCATAAAACATTGAATCAATGCAAGCTTCCTAGGTATGCAACACCGCAACATATTCGGATGAATAAACCTTTGCAATAAGTAAACATACTTACACAATTGGAAGAACGTCTTGTTTCACTGAGGATTGCATTTGCACAAATCTGGGAATTAGGATACAAAAGATCTCAAATAGGATTGACTGGATCTATTATCAATGTGCCAGTCAACATGAATATTATACAAAATGCATTGCCACGATCTACCAATGAAACGTTGACAATTGCAGTTGCTCTTAAAAGATGACTAGAATACAAAAATACTTTTCAAAAACGAATGGTTCGATCAACTGTTATAATAAAAGCTTTGAACCAATTAAGCAAAACAAGACTATACAAAATGGAAAAAGTTCAATTAAATAGGAACTGGAAAGAATCTCTTGAAATCAATAATGAAAGTGACATAGCCAATGAACATTGTACAAATGAAACTGACTCAGACTCTGATATAGATCATCAAAACCCTTGTGAAACCTTAATACATGGATTCACTGAATCTAAATGTATACATGAAATGCAAGACAAAGTTATAGAAGTTGCCCCTGCAGAAAACTATAACCCTATTGGAATCTTTAAAGATACTTATGCTGAAGAAATGAATTTCCCTACACTGTTCTTTGGAAACCCACGTGATGATAACATTGTCAAGAATTTCTCATATCAAAAAATTGCACAATGGGAGCTACGAAATTCAAATAGACAATTCGCATACCATACAACCAATCTATTTTTTAAAACTATCAAGATACTGATACATCAAGTACTATCTACAATGTGGATAAGAATTTGTAAAGGACAACTAAAAGGCAGAAAGCTAATAGCAAAAGATGTCAAATGCAAACCTAACCTAAAGCAAATACTCAAATCAGACATTGGATATGTTGATTTCAAAAGAATAAGAATATCTCCAGATTATTTACATCAATTGAAAAAAAATCTTTTTTCTATGATACGACAACTTGGACCACCTACATTTTTCCTTACATTTACTAGTGCTGAACAAAATTGGAAACACTTATCAAACACACTTGAATACTTGCATAGTACATATCACACATCTTCACAACAACAATATGACACAAATCATGAGAACAATATTTTCTACCTCATCAAAAAAGATCCTGTGACGTGTGTACGTTATTATAGACATAGAATTAATTCACTAAAACAATTGATATTTGCAGATAGCTCTTTCTTCGGACAAGCCATCGATTATTTCTCTGTAACTGAATTTCAGAATCGTGGCAATGAACATGACCACTTCCTCTTATGGATTAGAGATGCACCAATTTATGGTAAAAATAAAACCGTGGATATTGAACAATTTATTGACAAATACATCAGTTGTAATACTAATAATTTGACTGCAGAAATGGCTATGGTGCACAAGCACCACCATACAAAGCAATGTAGGAAATCAAAGCAGCATTATTGTAAACACAACTTCCCATTTCCACCAATGAAAAAAACTATGGTTCTAGAACCATTGAATGAAACCAATGAAGTTACAATTTCAATTGCAAAAAAAATCTTCTCTGTGTTAGAACATTCTAATTATGAACAATCATTCTCCTTCCAAATGTTTCTAGAAGACATGAATATGAATGAAGATGATTACATCATAGCTATAAAATCAACAATCCATAGGCCTACAATTTTCTTGCAACGAAACCCTTCAGAGATATGGAATAATAGCTTTTAAAAAAAAATGCCTGATATATGGCAAGCAAATACAGATGCACAGTTTGTACTTAATGCATATGCTGTAGCAATGTATTGCAGCTCATACATGACAAAAGTGGACAAAACAATGACATTCGCATTTAAAAGAATCCGTAAGGACCATCAACAAAATAGTATCGATGCTATTAAAATGATAAGTAAACTTGGAAATGCATTACTCAACCTACAGCAAATGTCTTCACAGCAAGCTGCTTACATTGTTCTATCACTTCCACTAAGCTATAGCTCAAGAAAATGTATATTCATTGATACAAGCACTGATAGTGATCGAACTTTTGTCCTGAAGTCAGTGAAACAATTGAACAATGAACCAGATGAATCAAAAAATATTGCTTGTAAGTCTTTAATAGACTACTACATAGCACGACTAGAACCAATTATGAATATTTGTGTTGCTCAATTTGTCTCAGAATATAGAAAGGATGGAAAACCAATGCATCAAAAAGCTAAACCAAATATCATACGTTTTATCGGTTTTAGCAAACATCTTGACTTGGAAAATTATTGTAGGGAACAACTGCTACTTTATGTGCCCTTTACAATAAATGAAAAGACACTTAAGCATGGTTTCGATACATGGCACCATGCTTACTCATTTCATGAAAACACAATTAATGCAAATCATATCAAATACAATTACAAGATCAATTCTAAATGGGGTGATATTGACAAAGCTCTCGATGAGATCAATTCTGAAAATAATCACACTCACAACCAGTCAATCCTTCCAAATGAAAAGCCATACAAAGAATCATACAACATAGAACAAGATTTTGAAACACTAAAGCGTAACAAACCAAAAACTCATTTTGCTAATGCAATTGAAATTGCAAAACACCCATATATCATGGACAATGTTGAATATTTCAAGTTGAGACGAATGCTAAATCAAGAACAACAAGCAATTGTCAAAGACATTGTATTGAAAAAAACAAAGAACAACAAAACTCCACTACACTTGTTCCTAACAGGTGGAGCAGGAACTAGGAAAACATTTACTGCAAAAGCAATATTTCAATCTCTTCTTCACATATATAATAACTCCATTAATACTGATCCTGACAAACCTAAAGGTCTAATAGTTGCTTACACAGGAAAGGCAGCATACAATATAGGTGGAGTAACATTACATTCAGCACTCCACATACCTTTCAACAAGTCAGAATTTGTTCCATTGAGCATTGAAACACTTGATACAATGTCAAAGCACTGCCAGCAACTGCGTGTGCTCTTACTAGATGAAGTTTCATTGGTAGGCGCATCATTTTTGCGTTACATTGACAGACGATTAAGAGATATAATGCAAACGCCTACTACATACTTTGGAAATCTTGACACAATTTTTTGTGGTGATTTGTACCAAGCACAGCCTGTGCTCGATTCAGTTGTTTTTCAAAACACACCAACCTTAACTGAACTAATGCCATACAACTTTTGGAATGACAACATAAAATTCTATGAATTGCAATCAACTATGCGACAAAAAGATGAAAACTTTATTGCAATCCTCAATAGAATACGTATAGGTTCACAGACAAATAATGATATAGAATATTTGAATGAAACTTGCCTACACCCACCACCCATGGACCCGACATTCCCTTTCCTATTTTACAAAAGGAAAGATGTTAATGCACACAATCAAAAAATGTTATCAATGGTTACTGGAGAGCTAACTATATTGAATGCAATTGATGAACATGATGAAAATTACAACGGGGTACGTCTCTATAATCATACAGCATCTTTACCATCTCAAATACTTTTGAAACCAAATATGCTTGTAGAAATCTATGCTGGGAATTACAATACACAAGACGGCCTCGTCAATGGATCAGATGGCACATTTAAAGCATACACCCAATACAATGACTTTGACATTGTTTGGATCAATTTTGATGATCCAAAGATTGGCCACCATCAACGTGCAAGGCTAGCACAATGCTATGGCAATAGTATTGACAGACAATGGACACCAATACTTCGCGTTGCTAAGCCAATTCAGAAAATATCAAGTAGCAAAAAAATAACTATTAGGAAACAATTTCCAATTCAACTAGCTTGTGCCAGAACCATCCATAGATCTCAAGGACTCACAATGCATAGTTTGGCATTTGATCCTACTGGCATAAGGCAACATGGATTAACATATACAGCACTCTATCGAACAAAAACAATTCATACATTGTTCTTGTTAAAGCCTCTTGTAAAAGAAAACTTCAAAATTAAAAAAAAAATAAACCTTGAAATGTCTCGCCTAAAATCAACAGCACAATGGATATTTGAAAATGAACATACCAAACACATTACTAGTTCACAACTACTATTATGTACATTAAATACCTGCAATCTATCTCTGCATATAGAAGACATTACCAGTGACATTGATATAATGGCATCTGACATTGTATGTCTACAAGAAATACATATGCTACTCAACAATTCTAACAACAAATTTGAACAATTCAATTGTTACTCATCATACAATATTCATGGAATATCATTCTTAACTCGGAAAAACATTATTGTCTGTAAAACAATGCAACATACAACAACAAATGTGGAAGCCATGACAACAACAATATGTTTCATGGACAACGAGATAAACATATGTAATCTATATGCAAGACCAAATGTTCCATTGACAGAAATCATATCCATCACCAACCAAGTATTTTCATGTGTAGATAGACAAAAGATAATGTTCATTGTAGGAGATTTCAACATTGACATGTGTACACAGTGCAACAAAAGAAAACAACTTTTACAACATATGCAAAACCAAAATATGCAATTTTTGTTACATGAATCCCAATCACTATCCAAACCAATGATTGACCATGTATGGTCCAATGTACATTCAGAAACATTTTATGTTTACAGATCAGAAGCACATTGGAGCGATCATTTTGCAACTTTCATAAAATTTGAACCCTTTAACAAGCCCGAACCTACTTCAATATGTCATTAGACATATCAAAATTACATTCATATACACATTTTAAAAATTAAATCCAAACAAAATATAATAATGAAACATAATAATTCTCTACTACCCAAACAAAAATTTCTTCCTTGTTGATGTCAGTAGCATCAAATTCCATCTATTTCTTACAAATCTCTACTGCTCATTTGTTAGAGGATTCTAAAATTCCCTAGTATCTACATTTTTACATATTGATTCATAATCTATATTGCTTTTCATTTTTCAACTTCAACCATCAAACCATTTGATAATTACCATAATATAACTATACATTCACTCATCTTTGCTAATGATTTATGGCTCCTAATATGCAGCATACAATGGACAAGACTAAAAGTGCAGAAAAACAAGTGCAAACCACTGATGAACAAACATCAAAGAGGTGACCAATATTCTTTATTTCTGCATAAATTTTGCTGATTCAAATCTTTAAACTTAAACTAATTTTATCTTCTCTCTTGCAGGTCAAAAATTGGAACTTCAAAACCAATTTCTATTGAGGATCTAAATGCTCATAAAGCAGGAAGCACCTTTGAAGGCGATGTCATTGTGACATACAAAGCTACATTAGACAAAGCTAACAAGACACGTGAAGTTTTCCGCGCAGACCTCACAGATGTTAAAGCTGAAATGACCATCACCTTGAATATAACTGGTGATCTTATCATGCAACATGAAAGCAAAATAATTCCAGGATTAGCAATATCCATATCTGGGTTTCAACTTGCTCCAAAAACTGACTATGATCGAGGTGACTGCGATTGCATCTTGCTGCTGAATAATGCATCCACTGTTGATATAATACCAAAGCTTTGTCAAGAGTATAATTTCATACCAAGCACCACTATTAAACAATTGCTTGCAAGTACAGATGCATATGCTGCTGGCACCATTGGCGCATTGGTCACTGGCACGAGAAAGACAGGAGTTTACTATGTTTTTGATATCAAGGATGGTGACTCCGAATGTGACAAAGCACAGGTAAATAATTATTATCGTCTCTTTATTGCAAATCATTGACATTTTCAATTTTACTATATATTTCTTTCGATAGATCAAGACTACTAACAATTTTGCCAATACAAAAAATAGTTGCAGCTACATACAAGTTTGACTAGCAATTTCCTTGCAGTCGAAGACGAGATGAAGCAAAATGAATTCCCAGCAATGCTGTTCAAAAATATTGTCAAGAGAATGGATGTAAAAGAGAACACACTGCGAACATGCCAAGCAACATATATTGGTAAATTAACCAATAGAAGAACCTTGGATCATCTGAATAGTTTATTGCATTCAACATTTGAGGTAACTAGACCCGAATTCCTGAATTTGTTTCATTAATCAATTTATATAGTAAAAGATACATCCCAGAACCAATGAAAATTAAACATCTCTTGCAGGTCCGCGGAACATTAAAAATAGCTAATGCTTATTCTGCCCCTTTCCATGCATTTTGCCCACAATGCAACTATAAGTTTCATAACTATGGAGCCCTGGAAGACCAAACAGCTCATTGTTTCAAATGTGATGGAGATGTCACATACATATACTCCCTTTACCTAAAAACTACTGTGACCACTGAGAACAATCAAACAGTTCAGTGTTTTTGTGACAATTCTATCATCCAACTTCTTCTTCCACCGCTCAGCAATCTCACATATGACAAGTATATTGCAGATAAAATAGCAATTGTCTTCATCTTACGGGACTTCTCTAAAAAGCGTAAATTCACGTTAAATCGATACAACCTCATCATCAATGCAACTTCCCTTCAAGAATAATCAATACACTCCATGCACAGGTACACTCCTATTCCACTTCATTATTGTTATCAATACAATAATTAGATCAAACAAAAATAATTTATTCTCCAGCACTTTTTAATAAATTATTTCTACATTATTTGCATGTTATTGTTACTTAGACTTGCTTATCACTAAAAAACAATATACTAACCACTCCTGTTCTATCCATATGTCAGGTACCAGATAAATAAGAAAACCAGACACCAATTTTTGCGAACCAACGACATATCACCTACACTTCTTACATAAAATTTTTGATAATGATTTTGCTATATCTCAAACTCTATAAAGCTATAGTTTCTTGTTATAATACACTACTACTCTGAACAATTTAAAAACAATATTTGTCCTTCACATATATTACTCACCTTAACATCAAACTTAATTAAAGAAAAAATTTTGTTTCCTTGTATCTCTTGCAATTTAGTTTCATGTTTCTTTTCTATTTCTCTGCTCCTTTTCGTTTCAGCTAGTTGATTCGTTAAAACTATCTCTATTGCATTTTCAGTAAATTTTGGTGGTTTCTAGTTATCTCGCACTCATTGTTGTTTATAAGACTTAACTGCAATAGTTTTTTCTTCACTATAGAAAATCCCACCCTGTAAAGTTCTTTTGTGACTGCATTTTACTTTCATTATTACTATATTTGACTTCAATACTGTTAAATTTAGTGCAATCTTATGTATTCTGTTTATATTCAGCATTGATGCTGTTATCACCTTGAGCTCTAGTTTCCTTAACAACTTACAAAAAAAATTGCATCTGAGATAGCTTAAAGATATTTGTATACAATGTTAGAAATCTGATCATTCATTTGAGGAGCTGTTATTTTCAATCTGGCAAATAGGTAATCCCGATCCATATATTTTTCATATACAGATGAACCCAAAGTTAAACACACCCACATTGCATTCTGGCCACTAGTAATGTAATAAGACCACCTCCAGCTAAGAAACTGCAATCGCCACTGCAGACAAAATCAAGATCTGGAAATTCGTATTGGTTGGCTGTAATTATATCTGAGTCAAGCTTTCACACTCACAGCACACAGTGAACCGATGCTTGCATTTAACACACATGCATTGTCATTACAACTTGTTTTAGCAAATATTGAATTGTGTTTGTCTGACAATCCAACATAACACTACATTTGTTCCATCATCTATTTCTTCTAAACAACACAATACACTGCCACATTGTATTCGACTATCAATGCTGGCAATTTCTGGAGTTGTCTGTATACCTATCCATTCTGAATTGTCCACCACAATTGTGCTTGTGCATTTTGTATTGCATTGGCATCAGCATCTTACATGATAGACATACAGTTCATTGCCATACCTCACAACAAACAATAATACCTTGTAGCGAGAAGCTCACCAATCGCTTAAAACCATCAGGACAGCCACCGCTGACCAGAAAAGTGCAACCGAAATCCAAGTGAATGGTAAACCCCAATAGCTCTATCCATGTATAGCAAGAATGTGTATCCTATCAAATTGAGGCTTCTTGGCTAGGGTGTCCTGCAATAAGCATAAATATGATACTGCAACACTGTTTCTTTCACAATCTTTAGCCTTTTGTGTAAGAAGACACTTCAACAGGGGAATAGGTTCCAATTAGCTTACTGGTTCTTCAGTTTCGAGAAATCATTCAAATCGTTTGATCTATAAGTGCCAAAATTATCTAGCAATGTAGGGCAATCTTGGTTGCCAAAGCTACACAATCCTAATGACCCATGGATTATGCCAAATTGTTAGATAAATTGCTCACTGCCATTGCCAAAAGCCCAATTGTATAAGCTAAACCCTCTTTGCCTGATCTGTTAATCTTAGACTTTGGTATTTTAACCATTTGCACATTGGCAGAGTGCCCTACAATCACATGCAATATTGAATGTGTGTGAACAAATTAATCGCATTTTCTATTACAATACAGTTATTGTTAATTTGCTAGTAAATACATTTTTGTTTTGTTTTGTTGTAAATTGACTTCACCAAAATGCAAAATCAGTATGGAGATCAAACAACTGTAAATAAACATCCAAAGAATTAACATCCAACCCAAAAGAGCAACATTAGCTCTGTCTAAGTATTATGCTGAAACACATAAGATCACCAAACAATGAACATCCAACCCAAAAGCACAATAAACACATTTCACTGCATTCAATGAGATTTATCTTCCTCGTGTAATATTTCATTCAATATAATAATGATCATATAGTTTCGATGCCCAATGGCTTAACAAAATCATAGATTGCATAAGGCAATGGGCATTACATGAATAGTGCCCTATTTAACTATGTGTGCTCAATAATTGGGTGGCGAAAGTTTGTAGGAATTTGTTCTATATAATATGATCTATTTACTGTCAAAAAGTATTGATACAATTAAAACTTTGGGGCCAAGCAATACTATCTGCTCAAATACTATCATGCAATTCTATTCTAATTTGAAGACGCAACAATCATTATGGGTCAACTTGCCAATTGAACAAATTCCAATCACTTATTCTGTAATATAAAATATATTTCTAACTTTTAATTTGCAACCTTCTCTTCCTGTATCTACACATAATTCACTCTATTACATCTGTATATTATAGATAGCCAATGCTTTTTCAAATACAAAGATATTTTAATTATTGTAATGGCTACCAAAATTATTTGCAAATCGTTTGTTTAGGCTAGGCCTAATGGTCCCTGGGAAATTTATGATTCCAATGCAGTTGAGTATTCTGCGAACTATCTATCTTTAGTGTCTAAACATTTCGACAATTTGATAAGCTCAAAGGTTTAACCATTCAATCGTTGTACCGTAAATTGTAGGTGGAAATGGTGAAAATAAGCAAAACTCAAGGCACTTGTTTAGCAACAGAAAAATAACCTCAACTTTCATTTAGTATGCCAATATCCTTGCTAATCTTTGAACTTTTAAAGTATTAACTAATCAAAATACAGATATAAAGACTCATTTGAATAGCAACAAAAATCAAAGTCAAATCCAAAAAGAATCCTGTTACTTCAAATTTTTATCACTATCAATGATACAATATGTTGTAGAAAAGATAAATTGCAAGATATGTTATCCAGAACAAATATCTGGGAAACAATTTATTTGGGATTTGGTTGTGATACTGGAGCATCCAGCAATAAGGTCTGGTCTTCACATCTGTTACATATTCCTTTACCAACACAGCAACAAAAAGAATTGATGGAACATATTTTTGATGAGCACAAATGGACAAAAGCTAAAATAAAATTAAATAATGAACGGCAACCAGAGCACAAAAGTCAAGGTACAAAAAGCATAATCAATAGAAGACACACAAAGGGCAGAGATCAACAAAGTAAAGAAGATGTCAACTTTATAACTGAACTCTTTTTTCTGGATGCTTAGGTTTCTGTCCATACATGAAAGTAAACTTAAAGGTTTTTTCTTAGTTAATCGTTGCATCGCAGTATCAATTTATTTAACAGACATCCAATATATAAAGCTCACAAAGTTCTCATATTCATTGCAAATTTGTTAGTGTAAATACCAAAAACCCTGTTTATGTTTCAGAGCAATAATGATCACCTTCTTGTTCCAAAAGAATAGTTATCATTGGTTCTTATAGCATGATAGGAGCTTTGCAACAGGGTATACAAATCTATCAAGGCATAAAGGATAGAGAAACTTTGTCAGATGTTGTAATGGCAACTACCCTGGTAGACGTGTATGCAAAATGTGAGAACCTAGACAAAGCATGCGAACTGTTCGACAAAATTCCTCAAAGAAATGTGATCTCATGGAATGCAATGATTGCAGGATATGCACAAATTGAACTTTTAGAGAAGACTTTAGAAACTTTCAAGCAAATGCAATTGGCAGGTGTAAAGCGAGACTCAACAACCTTTGCCAACATCCTCCCTGCCTATGCCAAAAGGGGAGCTTCAAAACATGGTATGGACATCCATCAAAGCATGAAGGATAGAGCAATTTTGTCATATGTTGTGGTTGCAAATACCCTGCTAGACATGTATGCAAAATGTGGAACCATGGACAAGGCGAAAAAGATCATAGTAAATCATAGTAAAATTTAGCAATCTCCAGGATTTATTGAACAGGCCTTTGATCCACTTCAAGTTACCATGACGTGATGTATCATTCTGCCAAAATGGAGTACCTTAAGATCTCTCCCAGAAAGTGGTAGGAACCCCATACTGTAGAGTATGAAATGTGCAAACTATATAGCCCAGGTTATATAGTACATTTTCTTCCATGCATGGTAAATAATATACAATCCCACCACGGCTAGTTTTGCAGAAAATAGCATACAGTTGTAAGTGTTCCAAATCATTGAGGGAAGCTGGTTAAATATAAAGTCCATCTTATGAAATTAAAATAGCATCTATTATTATTGGAAAAAATGTTTAGATTATTTAAGATAGATAATTCACATGATACTCTACTACATTGGAATCATAAATTTACCAAGTCCCATTAGACTGTGCTTAAACAAACGATTTATAAAATTTATCTCAATTTTTTCGATCAATTGCAGAGGAAACAAGTCACATAGCTCTGTATATAATCTATATTACAAGGGTGAGTGTTTAAGTACTCACCAAATACATGACCAACCAAATCTTTGTATCTGATAAAGCATTTTCCATCTATAATATACAGATCTGCAAGCTAGCAAATTGACATAGAGTGAGCAAGCATCTAAAACAACCCTAAATCTCTGTTTTTGATAAAGCATTGGCCATCTATAATATACAGATCTGCAAGCAGCAAATTGGCATAGAGTAAGAAAGCATCTAAAACAACCATGCCAGTAATTCCCCAGACCAATCCTAGAGGCACTAGAATGAGGTTTGAATATCCCAAAATGTAACTAACATGAGCTCCACTTTTTGCCATGAATCTGAAAAACCATCACACCAACAAAAAAAATTGAAAATTTCTATCTAGAAAACATACGACATAAACCATATATATGATATTAGCTATACACGCATTTAACAGTCTATAAAAGGCAAGACAACTTAGTGAAATGTGAGTAGAAATGACATGCAAAAAAATATATACCATTGTCAATTTTGTGTGCACACTTGCGGGTAGAAAAGCTGGTTTCTTCCTGTTCCGTGGCCATAATCTCTGCAGTTGATTTTTTCATTAAATATTTCTGCTCTTTCATTCTCTTCCACAGTTTAGAACAGCCTTACTTGACACCTCAATGGATTCTTCTCCACCACTGAATAGCTGTCACTTAAATAGAGTCAATACTTTATAGTGTTTACACACTTGCATACATAGAATTGGATTTCACAAATATCAGAGAGAGAAATGAATAGTTTTTAAAGATGTGTCATCATATATATACAACTGCCACCTTTATTCATGTAATAATAGTCTAGGACTAACCTATGTTTCAGGCAATGGACGCGCTGTTTGACATCTCTGTCTTGAGCGTTTTAAATTGCTCCTTGGCGTGAACTAGCATTTTTCCCATTTGCATCCTCCTTCAGATAATATAGTAACGACTTCATCATTTATCCCCAATGCTCATTTAACTAAATCATTTGGGGAATACTGGAAACTATTAATAGAAAAAGACAACTGCAATGAGCTAGAAATGAAATTAAATTATTTGGGGTCCACTCATAAATCTATGTATCTGACATTCACAATTTACTGACTTTGAGTCACTTTGAAACTCACAATTTATTCAGTTCAACTCAGTTTTCTCTTGTTCCTGGAGTTTTTAGCCCCAAAAAAGAAAACAAAACTCTTAAATTTAATTGCGGTTATTACTTTCACAAATCTTTACGCATTTCAAAGCAAAAAGCTTATGGCTTAAAATTTACCTTGAGATGAACCTCTCCAAACAGCTCTTTGCTTTGAACGAGCATGAGCATGTTTGGGCTTCTTCATCATCTTTAAAGACTCGTCTCCAATAACACGAACGCCTTTCTCCATCTCTTAATTGATGACAATCTTATCCCAGCCATGTATTTTGTAATAGGACAGAACACCATCCTACAGAACAAACCAATGCGATTTCCGTCCATAGTAAATCGATGGCTCCACGTCCAAGGTTTAATGTTCTTCCACATGCTTCGTATAACAGAGATTTCAATAGAGCTGCGAAACAAAACCCCCAAAATGTCAACTAACAGAAAAGAGGGTCTAGCAAAATTTACAAATCTTTATCCAAATTAACAGAGTTTTGATTACAAAGTGACAAGTTCAAATCTCTCCTAGATATGCTGATTGTTGGAAAGGAAATTTAGACTTGGAGAGTTATAGATATGGCAGAGACGTTGCACCCAACAAACTCTATTAACATAAGTTGTCGATCTAGGGCTTGTACATGTCCTATAACCTAGCCATCTAGGAACTAGCAAATCTCATCCACCTTTGATTATTGCCCGCCTGTAGCTGAATATGAAGGGCAACCTTGAAGCATCAGCCTCAAAACCACAATTCAGCTAACCCTGGAGTGTTTTGCATGGTGTAACAAGTTTGGATGCACAGGTTTATTTCTGGAATAATGAACTAAAATGATTCTACGCTTGGTCTTCCATGCCCTGGAAATGTAGTTGAACTCTAAGTAAACATGAGTCAAGGCTAGATTGACTTAGAAACAATCATGCAGAATTGGACTGAACCGCCTCACTAACTTCTCTCGATAGTCGAACCGCTTTATTGAACCACTCAGCTGAACCGCTCGGTTGAACCGGTTCATTGGTTCAATCGGTTCAACAGTTCACACTTTCACCGGCTCACTAAAATCTGCCAACAGTCGAACCGCTTTATTGAACCACTTGGTTGAACTGTTTCATTGAACCACTCAGTTGAACCGGTTCATTGGTTCAATCGGTTCAACAGTTCACACTTTCGCCAGCTCACTAAAATCTGCCAACGGTCGAACTGCTTCATTGAACCAGTTGGTTGAACCGCTTCATTGGTTCAATCGGTTCAACAGTTCACAGTTTCGCTGCCTCACTAACTTCTACCGACAGTCGAACCGCTTCATTGAACCACTCCGTTGAACCGATTCATTGGTTCAACAGTTCACAGTTTCGCCGCCTCACTAACTTCTGCTGACAGTCGAACCGCTCCATTGAACCACTCCATTGAACCGGTTCATTGGTTCAATCGGTTCAACAATTCACAGTTTCGCCGCTTCACTAACTTCTGCCGGCAGTCAAACCGGTTCATTGAACCAGTTCATTGGTTCAATCGGTTCAACAGTAAGTGCTAAAATTCAAACTTTTTTTTCAAAAAAATAATGACATCTGACATTTTAAACATTGAATGTTGAAGTACCAAGTTGCACTGTGATAGGCGTGTGGACCAGCAAACATTGACGGAATCTATGGCCCGTCGGCATGTCTACGGAATTACACAATTGTTTTTGCACTGTAAAATATTGGTTTACATAAAACTCTCAACGTAAATAGTATTTGATAGTAAATATACGCGCTGCCCGAATCTACATATAGTTATTGACATTTGAGCTGGTTGCCACTATTTTTAAAAACCTACGTGCGACGGAAGCCCTAACGAAATCATTTTTAATTTTATTTGCATTGTCTATTCGAATTGCATAGATTTGCTGAGCTTTCCTTTCAGAAGCATTTAATATTATAAATAATAACTGTATATGTTTTAGTGAATTAAATAATATTTTAAAGAAATTTAACAATAATATATGTTTATATTTTTTTAAATATTTTACTTAAATAACTTCCAGTCATTTCAAAATTACAATTTTCAAAGATCAGGTCAATAATAATTATAAGATATTTAGAAATATTTCACACACAAAAGAAAATAAATACAATATTTTTTACTTATATAAAAATTAATTAAATAATAAATTAATTAAATTTGACTCTTAAATATTATTAAAATAATCAATTTAAACATAATTTTTAAAATTGATTCTCTTTAATTTATTATGAATGTTTTGAATTTATATTAATAGCATGCCTACAACAACAGACTCTCCATCCCAAGGTGACTCGTCGTGACCATCACTGCAATAGTGATTGGGCCTCCAATCAACAACTTGCAACTCTTACTACATGTTTTCTTCTCTTAACAAGTCTAGCATTTATTGCAATGTGATCTTGTCACCACGCATACAAACATTTCTATACAGAAGGCCAAACAAGAAGTTATTACTACTATCTTTAGCCATACTTCAAACTAAGGGGCAAATTAGAACAATATTTAAGCTTTCAACCTATTCAATACATGTATAATAGATAAGTACCAGTTCATAAATTATTAATTACCATAATTACATGTTTAGTTTATATAATTATGTTAATCAAGTTAAATGCTTTACAAATTAAATCTTTTCCACAAAGTTCATTTTTAACCCTAAAACCATGAAAATTAAATTTAATCGGTTCAACAGTTCAAAGTTCCGCCGCCTCGCTAAGTCCTGCCAACAGTTGAGCCGCTTCATTGAACCTGTCCATTGAACCGCTTCATTGAACCGATTCATTGGCTCAATCAGTTCAACAGTTCACACTTTCACCGCCTCACTGGGTTCTGCCAATAGTCAAGCCACTCCTTATGCATGTCCTCGCACTTATTCCAAGACTTCCCACATGTGTCATCCATTTGCAAGGTTACTTAGTTGTCTACTCCCACATTCCTTTTTCCTTCTTGTCCTACATGTGCTAGGAGCTCATTGTAATATTTCATTCACTTTGTATCATAGTTTTTGGCATTATTGTGTGTATATTCACGAAAACAAAACAAACAATGAACTGCACCGTTATCATACTGCATCCACTCTTCTCTTCCTATTCCAAACAATGTCTAATCGGCAGGAACCTAACGCAATGCGTCTCTTGTTCCCTTTAGCAAGGACTCGAGCTCTTACAGAGCTGTTGTTCCCTTCTCGTACTCCTTTCGTCATTTCTTATGTTCCTAGTGACATGATTTGTCGGGATAAGATATATTACAACCCTCGTCTCCTTCCAGCTTGCGGAAGTAACTATGTAAGCCAAGTAATTTCGTTTTTGTATCCGTACAACTTTTCCAATCGATGGGTTTTCGTAACTGACGGAGGACAAAGTTGGGTTGGCGACGAAAACCCCCAAAAAATTTAACGACAGAACAAAAACTCACGTCTGTTCAAATTAATTTTAAGAGGAATTATGTGCGACACAAACATAGGAATATCCACCCCTTACCGAAACATACTAAGTCATTCATACAAGCTTCATACTCGACTCCATCCTGTGAGCCGAGATTCTTCATTATAAAATCTGCCTTTGCTCACTTCTGAAAACACAAAGTGTTGAATGTACGCTCTCCTCTATTGATTAATCCTCCATTCATTGTTTTGATGGGCTTGATGGGAGAAACATTGGCATGGCAGGAGACGCATTTGGATTTAATTCTCGTTCCAACGGGGTTGATATGTTCAGTGTATACCATGGTTGTCTGCTTCACAGAATCCTCACCCGTCCCCGCACAACCTTCATTGGCGTCAATACAATCCACAGGCGGGCGTGGGTGGAAGCCATCATGAAGGTAAATGCTTGTTACTTCAACAGAATTTTGTTTAATAAGCATGTCAAGAGATGTAATTAAGGAAGGATTGTAATGGAATGAGTATGTTTACAGAAAGTCTATTAACATAAATTTGAGAATTATTTACACGTTAAGGTAATAATTTATAATATCAAATATCTAATATGCTACTATAATTCAATTTTCATTTTGCAGGAAGGAATGAATCACGGGGTGCTGGCAGTGCAGACAATACGGAACGGCATGATGGCGGCCACGCTTCTGGCATCCACCACCATAATGCTGTGTTCTGTGGTGGCATTACTGGTTGGAGTGAGAAGGGAATTGACTATCTATGGGATGACGGGACCCCTCACATCTTGCATAAAATGTTATCCTTGATGGCCCATTAGGCCCTTATTGTTTGAATCATCTTCTGATACCATAATGTAACATCAATTCAAGCCTAAAAAATCTAAGCCATTTTATTGTTCTGTCTACATTTATTGCTTAAACATTGATAGATCAATCGCAACTTAACAAATTCATCCAAAACATTAATTGCAATTTCAATCTCAAGCCAATCTCCAACTACCCCTTTTTATGGATCTTAGTTACATGAAATGTTTTCACTATTTCCCAACCCTAAAATATTATTTTGATGTTTTCTAAACTTTATGGAGGGAATTTCTATAGCAATGAATTGTTTAAGCTTCCAAGGAGCAATCACCTAGTCCATAATTAAGCCCACAAGAAGCACAATGTATCTTTATCCAAGCTTTCCCATATTTTGAGGATTCTTGGACTGTAAGCTTCTCATTAACAAATTATTCCATTAGTTTGTCCCGTTTTATTTTCCACGATTTCAATACTTGAGAAATGGGAACTAATGCCTATTTTATAGAGTTATTCTCACCTTCCACCATTGGTTGTTTGAGTATAGATTCCACCACATTATAGAAAGTTTCTACATCATTAGGAACCCTTTCCACCATAGTTAATGTAATTGTACCAAACTACAAACTATAAAGTTTCATCTTAATCCCTATAATTTCTCCAAAAACTTTCCAATTTTTTTGCTTGATTTGAATTCAAAAGATGTCCTTTACGATCCATAAACACAAAAAGATAATCAACAACTTCATCATTCATAATTTTATGATAGATTTCAACAAATGTACACTCCTTTTGACTTCAAACTATACCAACGATATTATTCCCTTAACTAGTTAAATTGTCTTGAAATCTAAATACTTCCCAAGATCCATGTCTAAATTTCCATGCCTTTGAAACCTTTAGCAACAAAAATAAATGGAAAAAATTCAACATATCATTTATCATGCTATTTAAAAACATAAGACAAAAATATAATTTATCATGCTAATTAAACATAATTACACAAAAATATAATATTATTATAAAATGAGAGAAAAACTTATCTTTCTGTATAAAAATCCAATTTTCTTGTAAAAGAGAGTTGATTCACAAAAATGCAGAAAATGAGAGATAAGTCAAACAAAGACATAAAATTTAGGCTAAAAAGTCTTGGGCTATCAAGGTATACATTATTTGTTTCATAAAAATTCCAACTTAAGATCCCTATAACTACTTCCTACTACAAAAATTCAAATTTAAAGTTTTTCAAACATTTTTTTACCACAAAAGCCATTTGACCTAATCTAGGGACTTCTATATTTGCATTATATTTTTGGTTAAGTAATAAACTAAACACCCTAACCCACCCAAAATTTCTCATTCAAACAAGTTAAATAGCAATCAAAGAATATACATTATCAATTTCATAAAAAAATTTCTTGAGATCTAGTAGACATGTATGTAAAATATGCAAGAATAGGCAAGGTATTTGAATTATTTGATAGAATTCCTCAAAGAGATATTTCTCATGGATTGCAATGATTGTAGGATATGTAAAAAATGAATTTGTTGAAAAGTTTATAGCAACTTTCAAGAAAATGCAATTGACAGGTGTAAAGCCAAATTTCAAAAACTTCACAAGCATCCTCCTTTCTTGTGTCAAAATGGGAGATTTAGAGCATAAAGGATAGAATTTTTTTTATCAAATGTTGTAGCTACAACTTTGTTGGTATGTGTATACAAAATGTGGAAGGATAACAAGGAAGGTAAATTGTTTGACAGAATGCCTCAAAGAAATGTGGTCTCATGGACTACAATTATTACAAGATATGCACAAAATAAATTTATTAAGATGTCCTTGGAAACTTTCAACCAAATGCAATTGTTAGGTGTAGACTTGACAACCTTTGCCAACATCCTCCATGCTTATGCAAAAATGGGAGCTTAGGAATAGGATATTGACACCGATAAAAACATAATAGAAGGGGGATTTTTTTCAAATGTTATAGTTCCAACTACCCTGCTAGAAATGTATGTAAAATGTGGAACCATAGACAAAGCATGTGTGAAGTAGTCACTAAAACAACTCAAAGTGATGTGTCCTCATGGACTGCAATATGCACAAAATAGATTTGTTGAAAAGGTTCTGGTATTTTTCAAGAAAATGCAATTGGTAGGTGTAAAGGCAAAGTCCACAACCTTTGCTATCCTCTAATATATATGTGGTATACCATTATTCATGTCATGAATTAAAAAACCCAATATCCATGCATGTGTTATGGTATTGGGTGGGTAGTGAATCCCCTAAGGTTAGTATCATGTTGTATAAGGTGGGTGAGTTGGGATTTGTTTTGTGGCGTGTTTTGGCTCTACTTCATCTCGAAGCAATGTACTCACTTTTTCATTTCTTTTTTACTATCATTGTGGTGTTTACCCTATCTATGTTTATTGCATTTTAAGAGTGACTATTAAAGTGTTGTGAGCTAATTTTTATTATATAATTATAAATTTTTTAGTCATTAATTGCTTCAATTTCCAAATCTACCAAACACCTTAGAATCCCTTTATTACGCTAATAAGAATTCTTGTAGTGAGCAATACTACATGAATTATGTATATGAAAGACTCAAATCAAAAGGACTACGACCAAAATGATCACGTCCACACAATTTGCAATGACATCGATTTTTGTTTTAACAATATCCATCGCTCAATTATGATTTGATAGGCAACTTACATGTAGATCTCTCGTGACAAGAAATAAAAATATTTTTTTTTCTTGTGACAAAATTTGAGGGTGGCATGACTAGAGCAAGGGCCTATGCGAGCATGGCCCAATGGGGCACGACCTATTGAGCTCCTACTGAACCTACAAAGTAAACTCAGAAAAGAAAAAAAAATGTGTTTTGCCTTGTCTCATAAATATAAGCAATTTCAATGGCAGAGGGCTAAGATTGCACAAATTCAACTATTCTATAACCAAATGCAATACACAATTAGTCTATATTAAAATAAGAATTAGAAACTACCAGAAAATACACAATAGTGGAAACTAAAAATATTCATTACCTCCCACATGCACCACACACAAAACTTCAGCCTAGCCATAAAACATCCCCACAATGTGGTAATAATATTTCAAGGTCCAAGTGTGTAATCATGTTGAATTTGTATTTTGAAGTTTGAACAACAGTGCTGCAACCTTCTTATGGTGTCTAGCACAATCTTTGAGTTATTCTTTTAGCTTTTACTAAGTAAATAAGCATACCAAAAAATTTCTAATGAATGCCACCTTATTTGCCTACTCAATGATTGTGGCACTAAGGATAGATATTAAAAAAAAGGCAATGACAAAATATTACCAAAGTGACATCATTTTGAAAAATACAACAGAAATGTTCCCCTACCTTCCCTGGTCAAAAAGATTCCTAAAACTTAGATGGCCATTGGCCATGAGAAGATCATAGAAAAAGCTATTAGAGAAAAAAAAGGTGAAGTAATTAATATAAATTTAAAAGTATTGAAGGTAGTTAATGTTGGATATGTGTTTTTTAAATTTATAGTAATTATTTAAGTTAATTAAATAAATGTAGTTAATTAATATATAAATTAATTTAAATAAAGGAGTTGTCATTGATAATTATAATTATAAAAATAATTATAGAAATTCAATAAATTGAATATGATATTTGACTCTAATCAATGATAGAAAAATGATGTGATAGACATTAGTAATTAATTTGCCTTAGTGTTGGAATGTTATGATTCTATAAAAAAGGAGTTTTATCTTGAAAATTAATTGTTTGTCACTCAGTTTCACTTCCATGCATGTGGATTAATGAAAGAGACTGAATAGTACTGAATGAAGGCACTTTCAAACATGTAACATGTAGATGAATATCTGATACGATATGATATTATAGTCACTCAAAGATTTAATAGTAGATTGACAGGACCATTCCTCAAGATATTGAAGCGTCGATGTTATTAAAATGCACCCAATTGAAGGCTGAAACATGTTTTTAATGCTTCCCACTAGTAATTGGAATTTTACAACATTTCAAATAATGTTAGAAATAGAATTATTTCTCAAAAAGAAAAATAAATACTTGAATTCTTTACCACCATTTGTGCTAACTTTACTAGCATCTATGCTAACTTTATGATTGCTCCTAAAATGATTGTGTTTACCATGAATTAAATATGTAGAAGAGACTTCTGCTCCTATTCAGTTAAATTTTTAGTATAAAGCACAATTTTTGAAGTTCACGAATCCCATGAAGATATTGATAGTGAAGAGAAGAATGACAAGACCATTTTTTACATAGTATCTAACAAATTCTACAATTTCTTTTGAAAATTATCAGTAGAGCAATTGCTATAATCATGAGAAAACCAAGTATGCTTTCCATCTTGATAAGCTGGACAAGCCTTTGAAAGCAATAAGCATGATATTATTTAATGAAATGGGTACTCTATTAATTTTTTATGAGATTCATACCTGAAAATCTTGAGCCGATCTGAGAGGCCCTGGTGCACAATCTAGAAATATGCTAATAGAGTATGTACAAAGCTTGTCCTCAAACTGAACTTTGTTGGTCAAGAAATCAACTCCAGCAACAATGAAAGAGTAATGCACTTCTGCAACAGTTTCAACCAAAGGTAAACACCAATGAAAGAGAAGGCTTTGTAAATTTAAGAAAACAAATGCTACTTTTATAAGTAATTTTGCTGCACTGCACAATCTTGAGAGCTGACAGAGATCAGATAAAGAAGGGATGGTAGCATTAATTTTATTTATTTCCTAGTTAAGTGTGTAAATCAGATATTTATACATCTAGAAGATTTTCAATGCAAATGGAAAGAGGGTTCGATTTAGATTTTTATTTGGCATTAAATCTCATGTCTTGGTGGTTGCAAACATCTTATCAAATCAAGGTATAGTTTAAAGGTGACCGACAAATATTGGCCTCACTCAGAGCTATAGGTAAATGGATATCTTAGCTATAACCTAAAAACTCTACACACTTTTTGTTTTAATTATACTAAATCATTTATTAGTATAAGATCCAAACATATATGTCTATATAAGATGAAATACTATATACTAATTTTCTTTTGTTTATTACTAATATTTTCCCTATGGTTGTAGAGGTGGCAACCTCGATGTTCCATGACTTTGCCTTCCCCTGCAATTGTTGTTGCCCACATCGTGTACAGATACTTGTTGCCTTCACTTTTAACTCCTACGCTCACGTATAAAATTATGCATTGTAAAAGGGTGACTATTAATGCATATCTCTACAAACCAAAGCGATATGGGACCTGCCAAATATGATCCACCATTAACCAACACCACGTTGACTTTGAAGAAAAGTCTTAACTGTTAGTTGCATATTACTATATTGTGATCTCTTGTTCTCCAAATCCCATGGAACAAAACAATTGTTATCGTCACCCTATAAATCCTTATTAGATTATATTTACCTTGTTTGGATGTGAGAATTGAAAAAAAACCGATATGAATGCTGGCTAATGCTGCTTCTCCTAACCAGATAATAAGCTACAACATAGAAAATGGAAGCGCTAAATACTTATATTATCAGTAGAAAACAATTACTCAACATTTTAAAGCCAAGATTGAATATATAACATGCTTTAACAAGGACATAGATATCAGATGTGCAAAGTTAAAAGGGCAAGTGGTGCTTAGTTATATGTCATGGGCAGTGGTTTTCAGTTTTTGTCTTTTTATCATTTATTATTTCTTTCAACAAATCAATAGTCCAAATGAACTCTATAGTAATTCTTTTAATCTGAACCATTCATACATACATTTCTTCTAAATTAATTTTGTTATGTATAGATAATTATAAATTTTTTAGTCATTAATTGCTTTATATTTTGTATTCGTATATAGCAATCTTTCTCCTAATGTTAGTGGGTGGAAGCCATCATGAAGGTAAATTTGATAATTACTTACTAAGTTATAGTATCGAAATCTTATGTAAATTCAATTTCATTTGGCAGGAAGGAATGAAGCACGGGGTGCTGGCAGTGCAGACAATACGGAACATCACAATGGCGGCCACGCTTCTAGCCTCCACCGCCATATCTCTGTGTTCTGTGGTGGCATTACTGATGGGAGCGAGAATCAGTACCTTCGAGAGGGAATCGAGTTTATATGGGATGAGGGGACCCATGACATGTTGCATCAAGTGCATGGTGGTGTTGCTCTGTCTTTTCACGGCTTTTCTTTGCCATGTGCAATGCGTGCGCTATTACAGTCATCTTAGTTTTCTCATCTCCACACCTCCCGCAGCGCCCGAGATGGCGAGTTGTCATGTGGAATATGTGAGCAGGGCATTCAACAAAGGGGCTCATTTCTGGTCAGTGGGATTGAGGGCTTTTTACCTCTCTCTTCCTCTATTTTTGTGGAACTTTGGACCCATTCCCATGTTCGTATCGTCGTGCCTCTTGCTCTTATTTCTGCACTCTCTAGACAGGCCAAGCACAAATTTGAGCGTACCAAGAGATTTCTTATAATCAGATGTTTAGAAACAGACTCTCATGAAGAAAATGGTTGGGATCGGAATCACTGATCCATTATTAAGAATAACTCTTATATTAGGAGTTAATGTGCTTCAATTTCTAGAATGAAATCATGGATGGAGGTGCAATAAAGGACTGTTCAACCCCGCAACACACAGATTCTATACACAACAATGTTCAAAACTGATACATCTTATGAAAGCCAACTTGATTCAATATATGTATAATCAATAATCAAAATTATATCCTCAATCTCTACTAGAATGGGCTTACAACATGCGAAGCCTCAACCATATAATTACATATAGGCACAATATATGTAAACTAAAAAAAAACTGAATGATAAGGCAATACCATGTTCAAACCCGACTCTCAACTTGAATTTTTTCAAATGAATATGAGTTATATTTATATCACTCTACTTAAATATCATCCACTTCAATGGTGAAATAGTCAATAGCAATTTTACACCTCATTCACAATAAAAAGTGGTAAATATTTGTCCTAAATTTTCATTGGCCAAAATTAAACTTTGACTGTTGAAGTGGATGATATTTAAGAACAACCTATTTATATAGCAGCTCCTAGCCTTAGGAATGATCGCAATTGGCCACAAGATGGTGTAAAACTCGATTCCTTGTGAAATGCTTAGTCAACCAAACATGTAGAAAGAACCTTCTGGAATAAATGTAGTGATGATGGGTCAAGGTATCTCAATGTGGTTCATACCATAAACTCTCTTAGTCCAATGTGTCTTCAAATATGTTTCTTTGTTGTTGCATGCTTCAAAAAATTGCCACAAACTATGAACAATGAAATTGAGTTTTGCTTTGTCATGTCTGATAATAAGTCTAGAAGTGAATTATGACTTTGCAATGATCCAAATCTCTTGGAACTTGAATGTAATATTGTACGATCAATGTAGAACATATTTTACCAACTATAAAGTGAAATTTCTTGTGTAGTGAAATGCAATAGGATCTATAGTAAGTAACTAATGTCCGGAATGTAATTGTAAACCTATAAACAAATGAAGTAAAATAATTTCTTTTTGGGTGATGCAACATTGGTCTTATACACTAGGATGCTCCTGCATTAGAAACCCTAGGTAAATGATTTGTGAGTATTGTGCTTGCAAATAAGGGTTGAGTGATAGAATCACTCTTTCAACTAGTAACCAACCTTAATCCACCCTTAACACATGATTAGGATTCTAGGATCAAATGAATATTGCTTCTTCTTCCACCTCTACTAGTCAAGAGCAAGGAACTAAGACATGCTCCAACTTCCTTATTTATATCTACACTTATAACTCTCCACAAGTGTTCTGTCATCTTCCATTTTACTCTTTTAGAACTAAATCCCTTCCACTAGCCTAATCTTTTTATTTTGTAGCTCTCAACCTCTATATCTCTCAACCCAATCGATCTCATGTCATCCTTAAAACTTATCCACTGTTTTGTTTCACTCTTCACCATTTTTTGCATCTTATTCATTTGCAGTATCCAAACCTTTGGTTCTTCCCCATTCTCATATTGTATATACCCCATGATCCATCTATAGTTACTACTTCAAAACTTGTACTAAAATTTCCTACCATATACTCACAACTTTTTCTATTTCCTAAATCTACTTTATCTACTATTATTCCAAACTCAACTACTTCTACTTGTCTACTATCATCCTTTTGAACTCTCAAAACCACTACATATTCTATTGTTCCACATCTACCACAAGATTTTTGTTAGGATAAGGTGTCATTAACCTTGCATTGCTAAGTCATTTTCATATGTCTCCATGATCCTTGGAATGAGACAACATAGTTTCGTAGTTTCCTTTCCATAAAATAGTAACAAACAATTCCCACCCAACAAGTTACAAAGAGTGAAATAAACTATTAGAGACAACATACTATCTTCAAAGCAAAGGAACTAGCAAAGCAACATGGAGAACACCATGAGGAATCAAAGACACCACTTACCTCTGCTCGTACATTTATTATTTTAATTCAATCATCATGAATCTTGATGGCAATCAATTAAAAGTTTTGAGGCACTCCCAAAAACTAAAGTTATGTTTTAATTAATGTACACAAAAATATGCAAGCAACAAGAATCATAATTCTAGGTTTTATGAACAATTGTATGACTATTTTGTGAATGCAGTAGCAGATGATAGAGAAAAATCCAAATGCAAAGCTATTTTCGCTAGAAACACATTCATTGAGTGCAAAGATCACGTGTCCTATTATTCCAACCTCTTATCCCATGAGCTGTATGAGTGGCATAGATTTTCTAATAGAGAAATATGTATCTACATGTATGCTTACTATCCCAACACAAATAAAACATGTTTGGAAGATACAATTTGGTAAATCCCCAATAAAGAGAGGATATATAATTTGGGTGAACAAAGGAAAATAATGGAAAAACCTACATGTAAATTCAATACCATTATTTCTAAGTTATACTAGCAGTAGCCCCTAGACATGGCAATGGCAGATCAATAAGTAGACATTGAGATGTGTGTTTTCTTTTTCTAATTATAAATACATAATTTTGATTTCAAGGAACAATGTTTCTTTCTATTATGGCCAAACATTTAAAAATCATGTTATATTTGTAGCCAAGGGGAAAAGAAAGTCTTGCATAAAAATGAAGCAAATAACACATAAGGCCAAGGAATACTAGCAATACTCTCCAAATGAAGCTAAGGAATACTAGTAGTACTCTCCAAATCAGGCCAAGGAATATTTATAGGTAGCCAACAAGATGTATGCTTTCTTTTCCTACGTTATAAGAACACATATTTGACTTGAATAAACAATGTTTCCTACTATTATATTTGTTGCTAAGAGAATTGAATAAAATGTGGCAAATTCATAAACATGAATTGAAGCCATTCTAAGGGTCTCAGCTATCTGAATCACCAAAAAAATCATTGTTACTTTTATATTCACAACCTTATCACATAGGTTGAAAAATCTTAGTGCTAGATATGGTACAATAAAGAAAAAATTGTTACAAGGATAAATATATTATATTATTTTAATTAAGTCATATTTAATTTGTACAACATAAACAACTTATTTAATTTTAATTAAGTCATATTTACTTGATTAGAAAAAGTGAAGCAAGTTTTGGAAACTTCCATCAATAGAAATAGTAGGATGCATAAGATCGAACAGAAAATTTTTTCTTAGAAAGCTCAAAGAATCATCCTAAATATGTACATTTGTATGGGCATATCTAATTACATCTTGCTTAATGTAAAAACATAACAAATATGTATAAAAATAAAATGATGAAATCAAGTCTTGACCATGAAGACATATGGTTTGACATGTTTAAAGTAGTCTACCCTACGTAGAATCATGCATTTACCTAGATTTGAATTTGCTTAGGTGGATTCCAAGCTATTGGTCAATCTAATCAAGAGGGATTGGTCATTATTTAATATTCTTGAAGAACTTGGTTAATGAACCACATTATGAATATAAATTTGGACAATGTATTAAGATCTCTTAATAGTAAATCATGACACAAGGCACACAAATTATGGTAGAATGAATTTTCTTGATTTCAAATGATGGGTCTGGATGTCTTACAACCAACCTTTCTGTCACACTTCATGTGCTTTGTGAGTTTCAATTGTCTCATATACTATTGCGTATTGAATATCCTTAACAACAAAATAAGCTACCAAATTCACATAACCCTTGTGGATTTACCAGATTCCTTCCAGGGAGCCCTACAGTAAATACAAGTCATAGCAATTCCTTGACCTTTGGCTACTAGTGGTTTGCTTGCATACAAGACAGTGCATGTCTCCCTTAGGAAGAGGGAGGAGGATCCTCTACACATGTTGACAAATTCTTATTGCTAGATATTTCAATCAACAATATACTCCAACCCTTTGTTGATTACACTCTATACACTATTTCTCATTACCAAATTATAACAAAGTTTATGCTTTTTTTTTAATATCATGTTTATTTATATAGTGCCCTCATTATAAGCACCTATCGATGTGCCCATTGCACAATAAGTATGATTGATAGCTATATAATTATGAATTTTTTACTCTTGTTTGGTCCAATTTCCAAGTCTACCTACACTTTAGAATCCCTTTATATTGTTTTTTATTCATATATATAGAAATATTTCTCGTAGTGTTTGAAACACTAATATGTGGGTATCCTAGCACATGCAAGTGAATATATGACTCCCATGTACCAATTAGTCTATTTTAACTCTATTCTCTTCACTTGGGTTTATCTTATCCTTATTCCCTTCTTCTTGTTCTTTCGTCATTTCTTATGTTCCTAGTGACATGATTTGACCTCGGGAGAACATATACTAGCAATTGCACATTTTTTGTGTGCAATGGATTTGCTGATAGGCTTATGAAAACACACTAAATTACATTAAAAAGACATCGGTAGAAAAGAGCATCGTTTAACTTTTTAATGATGATATCAATATTACAATCACCAACAAGTTTATAAAATCTTAAATCAAGACCATCAAATTTATATAATTTTAAATCAAGACCATCAAATTCTAGGCTTGGTGAATTTATTGAAAGTAAAGGTGTTAGCTTAAGAGAAAATAAATGAAATTATAGGTCGTAAGCAGCGACAGCTTGCTCCCAGTTGTCACTGGTCTTTAAAAAAAAAAGTAAACCATGCCTTACTCCTACTATAATTGTTATTGCCATGATAAATTAATTGAGAATTGATTCAGTAACAACAAATACGAACTGCATGAATGGTGACAACAAATACTGGGATAAAGGGAAATGAGCATTTAACACTTTTTAAATATTTAACCAATATATCCGCATAGTTTTTATTATACTATTTTAATTAACAAATATATAGACATAATTTTTATTATGATGTTTTAATTAACAAATATATCCACATAATCATAATATTTTAATAACAAATTATGTCATAGGTTTTATTATAATATTTTAATTAAAATCATATGGGTGACAGGGGTAATCATTTTTTAAGATTTCAATATTCCCATTCAAATCTTTTTGAACAGAACTTGATGTACAAATCATTCAGAGATATTATAATTTATATAGATAACAAATTAGCCCGGGATATTTTTTTCATTTTTATTTATTGATTTGTCCCACAACTTCTTGCCGACCATCTTCACAATTTCAATATTTCCAAGGTGTCTGAACATCTTATGATTTTTGTATACACATGGGAATTAATGAACCCGAATCCATTCCGAATGGATGACACAGCTGATGGCATTACTGGTGGGAGTGAGAAGGGAATTCAGTGTCTATGCGATGATGGGACCCGTGACATGTTGCATCAAGTGCATGGTGGTGTTGCTCTGTCTTTTCATGGCTTTGTTTTTTGCCATGTGCAATGCGTGCGTTATTACAGTCATGTTAGTTTTCTCATCTCCACTCCTCTCGCAACACCAGAGATGGCGAGTGGTCATGTGGAATATGTGAGCAGAGCATTCAACAAAGGGACTCATTTCTGGTCCGTGGGATTGAGGGCTTTTTACCTCTCGCTTCCTCTACTTTTGTGGAACTTTGGACCCATTCCCATGTTCATATCGTCGTGCCTCTTGCTCTTATTTCTGCACTCTCTAGATAGGCCAAGCACAAATTTGAGCGCCAATTACCCTTACATGCAAGAGAAAGATGGAGCCAAGATCTAGTCAGATTCCATTGGCGTACCAAGAGATTTCTTATAATCAGATGTTGAGAAACAGACTCTCAGGAAGAAAATGGTTGGGATCGGAATCACTGATCCATTATTAAGAATAGCTATTATATTAGGAGTTAATGTTTTCAATCACACCCACTGATCTATTATCAGAATAAATACTTTATAAAAATAGTAGATTGATGTTAAAGATCTAGAAACACTCCTATTTAAAATTATGGAGTGTAGAAAATTGATGTCTTTAATGGAGAGTATAGTTTTTTTAAAGAGATAAAATTCTAGCGAAATAAATCATTATCCTACTAAAGTTGCATGGATCTAGTTGAATCATAAATAATATATGCAATTATAATATTTAGTGTAAACTATTCAGATGTTGTCATCAATTGGTTGGGTATTTACATGGAGAATTGGTTGTTATATGTATGTTTGAAGCAGATTAAATGAAAGAACAATGCATAAATATAAATTCAAAAATACAGAACAAAATAGCAAAACACCAATATAGAACAAACATGAGTTTTAACGTGGTTCACCATAAAAGGCTACATCCACAGAAGCAAGGGAATCTCTATATTAAACTCTATATACTCTGTTACAGTACATCAACAGTAACATATCTTTCTCTACAACAATACACTAAACATTACAATGTCCAAGATGATATTAAAATTTTAGCCTTCGAAGAGAATGTGAAGAGACTAAGTGAAAGAGGACAAAACAAGAACAGATAGTTATGCCAATTGGACTTCATATTCCAACAATCTCTCACTTGAACTCCAATCACTGCTGCAAGAAGGCTGCTCAGAGATATCCCCCACTTCAGGCTTATTGTCACATCTTGACAATGCCAAGAGAAGTCCTACAGAACTCGAACTTCTCCCTTGATACTATCTTCATAAATGCATCCCCCGGATTCACCTTTGTATCAATTTTCTCCACTTTCAGTTTGCTTTCTTCAAGTACATTCCAGATGAAGTGGTATTGCAACTCAATATGCTTGGTTTGATTATGAAAGGTAGAGTTCTTTGCCAAATGAATAGCGATGTTGCTATCACAAAAAAGAATGAAAATAGATTGTTTGAATCCCAACTCACCCAATAGTCGCTGCAACCAGATAATCTCTTTTGCACCTTCAATGAGAGCAATATATTCATCCTCGGTAGTGGAGAGTGCAACTACCTGTTGTAACCTTGAAACCCAACTGATCGTTGCCTCAACAAATGTGAAAACATAACCTATTGTGGATCTTCATTTGTCCAAATTGCCAACCATATCAGAATCAACATAAGCTCGCAGCTATACATCTCTCCCTCCAAAACACAAAACATAATCTAAAGTGCCTTTTAAGTACCTTATCCACTTCACTGCTTCCCAATGAGGTTTACCTGGATTACTCATAATCTACTTACTACTCCCACTGCATAGGAAATATCTGGTCGTGTACAAACTATGGCATACATGAGACTTCCAACAACTGATGAATAAGGAATACCCTTCATATTTTCTTGCTCTTGAGGTGTTTTTGGACACATTTCAGATGACAAACAAAAATGATCAGCAAGAAGAGTACTCACTGGCTTAGCATCCTTCATGTGGAATCTGTTTAAGACTTTGTCAAAATATTTTGCTTGTGACAATCTAATTTCTCTCTTATGTCTGTCTCAGATTATGGTCATACCAAACATCCTCTTTGCTTCCCCTAAATTCTTCATTACAAAATTTTGAGCTAACTTTTGTTTCAAATCATGAACAACTCTCATGCTAGTGCCGGTAACTAGCATATCATCAACATAAAGAAACAATAAAACAAACTCATCATTATCCAATACCTTGTAGTAGACACATGGATCAGATTCACAACATGTAAAAAGTTGATCAACCATGAAAAAGTCAAATTTTAGATACCACTGCCATGAGAAAACTATAAAAGTTTTATTGATTCATTCGATGTTCTAAAGTGTAGATACATCATGTATATATACTGAGGAGTTGGTTGATAGTTATAAGGAGTTATACAGTTACAATGAACTAAATGAAACTGAACGAACCACCTGACCAACACTGAAACTAACACCAATAGAACAATGTAGTAATGCTAACATTCCCCCCTTATTACATTGTTCCTGCAATAGTACCAAGTGACCCCCCCTTAATGCTAAAAACTCAACAAAGCTGATTACATAGTATGAATACATATTTATAGAAGATCTTCTCCCAAAGAACAAATCTTGAACCAAGCAAGGCTCCATCATGCTGTCTCGTCTACCCTCAGAAAGGCGTCGCTTCAAACTGTGTTCTTGAGCTCTTTAGTCCCAAGCTCTCAAATCACAGAGTCTTGAATTATTCAACAATGGCCCCTAAGAGATACGATAGATCTCTGCCATGTTGTCTGGTGACTACAAAAGGGTATAATTCAAGATCATATACTCTTTGAAGCTCGCTAGACAACAATCCATATTGAGCTCAACACCAAACCCCAAACCTGTCTCCAAAACAAAATCTTCACAAAACATACATTCTTCAAATCTGTCAGCTCCGTCAGCATAACAAAGAAAAACAAAACAACCAAAACCAAAAATGCTTCTCATGCAAAGCATCATCTCAAAGCGAGAAGCTAACTTGAGATGATGGTAAATCCTCCATCCTCCGATGCCGCCTGCCTCCAATATGACCTTGCTTAAAGTGCATATCCATAGAAATTAATAGCCCCATTTGGTGGATCCTCATCTTCAATATCTGGTGGATCCTTATCATCTTCAATGGAAGAAAGATTTCCTTCATTTTTGAGCTTTCCTTTAAGAACATCACTTGCTCGAGTTCTACAATCCCAAGCTATGTGACCATTTTTCTTACAATAAAAACATTTGATTCTCTCTAATCTCTTGTAATTGCTTCTTGAAAATAATGCTTTCTCCTAAGGATCGTCTTCTAAATCTTCTGTTGTTCTCTTCTCTTCTGATAGAAGAGCAGAAATCATACCTTCTAGAGTTTGTGAAGATATTTGACTGAGAGTAAAAACAACATTGTTGTATTTTGAAGGCAAGCTATTTAATAGGATGGCCCTAGCATCATCATCATCTACTGTAACCTTAACCTCTGCTAGCTGTCTAATGAGAGACTGCAAGTTACTTATATGATTTGACATTGTGATTCCATCTTCCATCTTAAATCGAAATAATTGAAGTTTTAGAGAAAATTTTGCATTAACGGCTTTTGCTCCAAACAATTTATTCAGATTATCCCAAATTACGGCTGATGATTTATCCAAATCAATATGGTGCAATTCAGTGTCAGAAAGAGCAAGACCAATTATAGCCTTGGCTTTATCATCTCTACTACTCCAATCTAATAACTTATTTGCATCTGTAGGTGCTTTTTCCTTTCCACTTACTATTGCCCATAAGTTTTTATTCATTAGTTGCATTTGAATTTTCATTCTCCAAGTATGAAAATTGGAACCAGAATACTTGTCTAATGGGATCTCCATTTTAGATAATACTAAAAAATCTAACTTCTTACTCAGACATAAATATATTTGCTTATAAAGTTTGCACTTCATACACACTTCAATACATACCAATTTGAGATGATAATGGATATCCACTTCTCTTTGATTGCCGAGTTTTGCAGACTATATCTTCAAACCATAAGTATCCTTCTTTTTGATTTGGAATAGCTCCTTTGAAAATTGTTTCATGCCCTCAGATGGCTTCAACCCTCACACTCCATCGGCTCTCCTCTACACTGGCAACTCCACTCATCTCTCATGCACAGGCATAGAGTTAACAATTTGTTTATACTGCACGGAGGATCAAAACTCTGATTACAAACGCCATCCGTACGCTGGTTTATCTAGGCCTTCTAATTTTTATAGCAATCTATTGTTGATGGAGATGCTTGACCTTTTTAATCCTTTCTACAGGAGCATCCCGACAATTCACATCATGATCGCCATGTATAAATCTGACAGTGATTTTAGAAAATTTCTTTTCCTTATGCGCCCTCTCCACAGTTCTTTTCAATAGGTTCCTTCTGACACTTTTCCTCCCACGGTCATCCTGCTACACTCAATAATCTGCATCAACCTTTAGAATCCTCACGCTCTGATACCAAATGAGAAAACTGTAAAAGTTTTATTGATTCATTCGATGTTCTAAAGTGTAGATACATCATGTATATATACTGAGGAGTTGGTTGATAGTTATAAGGAGTTATACAGTTACAATGAACTGAATGAAACTGAACGAATCACCTGACCAACACTGAAACTAACACCGATAGAATAATGTAGTAATGCTAACATTCCCCTCTTATTACATTGTTCCTGCAATAGTACCAAGTGACCCCCCCTTAATGCTAAAAACTCAACAAAGCTGATTACATAGTATGAATACATATTTATAGAAGATCTTCTCCCAAAGAACAAATCCTGAACCAAGCAAGGCTCCATCATGCTGTCTCGTCTACCCTTGGAAAGGCATCGCTTCAAGCTGTGTTCTTGAGCTCTTTAGTCCCAAGCTCTCAAATCACAGAGTCTTGAATTATTCGACAATGGCCCCTAAGAGATACGATAGATCTCTGCCATGTTGTCTGGTGACTACGAAAGGGTATAATTCAAGATCATATACTCTTTGAAGCTCGCTGGACAACAATCCATATTGAGCTCAACACCAAACCCCAAACCTATCTCGAAAACAAAATCTTCACAAAACATACATTCTTCAAATCTGTCAGCTCCGTCAGCATAACAAAGAAAAACAAAACAACCAAAACCAAAAATGCTTCTCATGCAAAGCATCATCTCAAAGTGAGAAGCTAACTTGAGATGATGGTAAATCCTCCATCCTCCGATGCCGCTTGCCTCCAATATGACCTTGCTTAAAGTGCATATCCATAGAAATTAATAGCCCCATTTGGTGGATCCTCATCTTCAATATCTGGTGGATCCCTATCATCTTCAATGGAAGAAAGATTTCCTTCATTTTTGAGCTTTCCTTTAAGAACATCACTCGCTCGAGTTCTACAATCCCAAGCTATGTGACTGTTTTTCTTACAATAAAAACATTTGATTCTCTCTGATCTCTTGTAATTGCTTCTTGAAAATAATGCTTTCTCCTAAGGACCGTCTTCTAAATCTTCTGTTGTTCTCTTCTCTTCTGATAGAAGAGCAGAAATCATACCTTCTAGAGTTTGTGAAGATATTTGACTGAGAGTAAAAACAACATTGTTGTATTTTGAAGGCAAGCTATTTAATAGGATGGCCCTAGCATCATCATCATCTACTGTAACCTTAACCTCTGCTAGCTATCTAATGAGAGACTACAAGTAACTTATATGATTTGACATTGTGATTCCATCTTCCATCTTAAATCGAAATAATTGAAGTTTTAGAGAAAATTTTGCATTAACGACTTTTGCTCCAAACAATTTATTCAGATTATCCCAAATTACGGCTGATGATTTATCCAAATCAATATGGTACAATTCAGTGTCAGAAAGAGCAAGACCAATTATAGCCTTGGCTTTATCATCTCTACTACTCCAATCTAATAACTTATTTGCATCTGTAGGTGCTTTTTCCTTTCCACTTACTATTGCCCATAAGTTTTTATTCATTAGTTGCATTTGAATTTTCATTCTCCAAGTATGAAAATTAGAACCAGAATACTTGTCTAATGGGATCTCCATTTTAGATAATACTAAAAAAATTAACTTCTTACTCAGACTTAAATATATTTGCTTATAAAGTTTGCACTTCATACACACTTCAATACATACCAATTTGAGATGATAATGGATATCCACTTCTCTTTGATTGCCGAGTTTTGTAGACTATATCTTCAAACCATAAGTATCCTTCTTTTTGATTTGGAATAGCTCCTCTGCACATTGTTTCATGCCCTCAGATGGCTTCAACCCTCACACTCCATCGGCTCTCCTCTACACCGGCAACTCCACTCATCTCTCATGCACAGGCATAGAGTTAACAATTTGTTTATACTGCACGGAGGATCAAAACCCTGATTGCAAATGCCATCCGTACGCTAGTTTATCTAGGCCTTCTGATTGTTATAGCAATCTATTGTTGATGGAGATGCTTGACCTTTTTAATCCTTTCTACAGGAGCATCCTGACAATTCACATCATGATCACCATGTATAAATCTGACAGCGATTTTAGAAAATTTCTTTTCCTTATGCGCCCTCTCCGCAGTTCTTTTCAATAGCTTCCTTCTGACACTTTTCCTCCCACGGTCATCCTGCTACACTCAATAATCTGCATCAACCTTTAGAATCCTCACGCTCTGATACCAAATGAGAAAACTGTAAAAGTTTTATTGATTCATTCGATGTTCTAAATTGTAGATACATCATGTATATATACTGAGGAGTTGGTTGATAGTTATAAGGAGTTATATAGTTACAATGAACTGAATGAAACTGAACGAACCACCTAACCAACACCGAAACTAACACCAATAGAACAATGTAGTAATGCTAAGATGCCATGGGGCTTGTTTGAGCCCATACAAACTTCTCGTCAACTGGCAATACAAATCCTCTTGACCTTGTTGTTGAAAACCTTTAGGTTGATGCATATACAACTCCTCATCAATCTCTCCATGAAGAAACACAGTCTTCACATCTAATTGTTTCAACTCAATGTCATATACCACTGCCAATCCCAAAACTACTCTATTAGTCGTCATCTTCACAACCGGTGAGAAGATTTCATTGAAATCGATACCTTTTTGCTGATCATATCCCTTCACCACCAATCTGGCTCGATAACATTTTCTACCTCCTTCTTCCTCTTTCAACTTGTACACCCATCAATTCTTCAATGCTCTTCGATTAGGTGGAAGTTTGACCAAATCCCATGTATGATTGGCCATGAGAGAATGCATTTCATCTCGCATTGCCTTCAGTCATTTCTCACAATTAACATCGTTGCAAGCTTCCTTGAAGTTGGTTGGCTCTGCTAGATCAAAAAACAATAATTCATAATCCTCAAATTCTACTGGAGGTCAATGCTCCCAGGTAGACATCTACAGTTGAGGTGCTTGTTCCATCAAAGTACCCTATTCCTACACACTGCCCTGTATTTCATTATTATTTTCATTTCTTAAATTATCTGTTATCAAGCTCCTCAAGTTACCAAGTGCCAAATTTCTCAAATTTGCTACTGCCACATTTGGCACATTACTAGCATCCCACTTAGGCTGCACGGGATTATTCAAAGCATGCATGGAAATTCCAAAAGATTGATGCAAAGGTAGCATCAAATTCAAACTTGATTGTGTTTGATATGAGAGAGTGGAGTCTCTTAAAGGCAGCGATGGACATATTATAGGTTGCGTTGAATCTTTAAGAGACTGTATTGCATGGAAAAGAGGTTCTGAAGGGGTTAATATAGGATGCAAATTAGAGAAAGAGGGTAGTATTTGAAACTGCGTGCGATGAATCTTTCAGTGAATGCATTTGAAATTCAATAGAGGGCAGCTTGGAACTTGGTGAAGCCTATGTGTGCATATAAGAGGGCTATGTAGAATGCATAATATGTAATGTTGAATTTCAAATAGGCTGTGATACATTGAAAGGAGGTTGCACATTAAGGTTGGGTATAACACTTACATGTGGCTGCATACATATATCTAGAATACTTGAAATCTCATGTCCCTATATACCTGATCATGAAGTAGATGTCATAGAAGATGAACTCTATGGTAGAGTAAGTGTAGTTTTAAACATATCACTTCCACTTTCAAACACATCAATAGGCACATATTCATTAGTTTGTGTCCCATGTTTTTGCAAACTTGGAAAACTTTTTCATTGAATATCACATCGCAACTACACAATATCTATTTAACAATCAAATCCCATAACCGATAGCCATACTACTCCTCTCCATAGCCAATGAAAATAATTTTTTTTTATTTTGCATCCAATTTTGTGCTCTTCTCCTTTGGAACATGAGCAAATGGTTCGCAACCAAAGACCTATAGATGATTGTAAGAAATCCTCCTTCCCAACCATCTCTCCTCCGGAATGTCTAGATCCAATCGAGATGAAGGGCAGCTATTGTTCAAGTACACCATTGTATTCATAGCTTCTACCAAAAATTCCTTGCCCAAACCTATATTAGAGAGCATACTCCTAGCTCTCTCCAAGATTGTTTGATTCAGCCTCTTAGCTACACCATTTTCTTGAGGGGTGAATGGAACAATCTTAATTTGATGGATGCCATTATCTGCACAAAAATTGTCAAACTCCAAAGAGCAAAACTCTCCTCCATTATCCATTTTCAAACACTTAATTTTATTCCTAGTTTGATTCTCAACAATGGCTTTAAAAACTTTAAATTTGCTAAATACTTATGATTTTCTATTTAGCATATAAACCCAAACTTTGTGAGTGTAGTCCTCAAGAAAAGTAACAAAATAATTTGCCCCTCCAATGGATGTTACCTTTGCAGGACAAAACACGTCCAAGTGCACAAGCTCCAAGGGCCTTGTCTTCTTGTCATGTCTAATTTTAGAGAAGTTTACCCACCTTCATTTGCCATAGATACAATGCTCACACAACTTTAAATCAACATATTGCAAACCTGTAAGTTGATCCCTTTGAGAAAAACTTCAAGTCCTTGCTTGCTCATATGTCCTAGCCTCTTGTGTTAAAGCTCTGCCCCACTATCCACAACCACCATCGTAGCTCCCACTTCAGCGTGACACTCTAGCAAATACAAAGTGCCCCGATTTGTTGTCTCTTGCAATGACTAGAGCTCCTTTGGTCACCTTCCAAGTGTTTAAAGAAAAGGTGATGCTACACCCTTGAGCCTCAAGTTGTCCCACTGAAATTAGATTCCTCTTGAGCTTAGGAACATGTATCACATCCTGCAACAACAACTTGTTTCCATTCTTTGATCTCAACATTACATCACCTTTGCCAATGATATGACATGGCTCATTGTCACCAAGGTAGGCTCTTCCATGTTTACCTTCTTCATAGTTTTGAAAAACTTCCTGACATGAGGTTGTATGAAAAGAAGCACCGAAATCCAATACCCACAAATTAGCTATAATTTCACTTGTCAAGACTAAAGCCCCTCCATCCTCTACATATGTAGTGTTAACCTCATTGTCTTTTAGCTGATTTTGTGCCTTCTTATATGACCAACAATTCTTTTTAGTATGACCTTCTTTGCCACAAAACCAGCAACCTCCATTTCTACCCCTAGACATTGATCTTTTCACATATTTATACCTCCTTCGATTGTTATTTCTGCCTCTATCCTACTGTCTACCTCTATCGTCAAAAATCAAGGCATCACAAGATGCAGTTCCTTGATTTTTTCTTCACACATCTTCACTGAGAAGAGTTCTAGCAACGTCATTGAATTTGAGTTTGGCTTTTCTAGACACAAAGGTGTTAATCGCCATCACTAGGCTTTCCCATCTATTTGGAAGAGAACACAATAATAAAATAGCTTTGATTTCATCATCCAAATCAATACTTACCGAAACCAATTAGCTGATTAGAGTATTGAATTTGTTCAAATGATTAGACACGATACCTCCTTTCATTTTTAGAGTGTACAGCTTCTTCATGAGGTAAACTTTATTTGAAGCTAAAGCCATCTCATACATATCATTGAGTTTGTCCCATAATGCCTTTGATGTCTTTTTTGTTGTGAGATTGAAGATGACATTGCTGGATAGTGACAATAGAATTGTAGCTCTTGCTTTCTTGTCCAATCTCTCCCACTCTTTGTCATCCAGCTTGGCTGGCTTCTTGGCTTTTCCTTCTAGTGCAAGTGAGAGATCTCCTCTAATCAGTAGTGACTCCATCTGCACCTTCCATAAACTAAAATTTTACCCAAAAAAATTTTCAATCTTCCATTTATCTACTTCCTCCATATTTGCTAGAAATTATCACAATTTCCTAATTTGCTCCTTCGTTAAGCTATGATACCAATTGTTATATGTATGTTTAAACTAGATTAAACACAAGAACAATGTAGAAATATAAATTCAAAAATACAGAATAGAATAGAAAAAAATGAATACAGAACAAACATGAGTTTTAACGTGGTTCACCATAAAAGGATACATCCACAGAAGCAAGGGAATCTCTATATTAAACTTTGTATACTATGTTATAGTACATCAATAGCAATATATCTTTCTCTACAACAATACACTAAACATTACAATGTCCAGGATGATATTAAAGTTTTAGCCTTCGAAGAATGAGAAGAGGCTAAGTGAAAGAGGACAAAACAAGAATAGATAGTTATGCCAATTGGACTTCATATTCCAACACCAGTCTCCACATAAACCAATGACCCATTGACCATAATGTGTCTATGACTTAAGTAATATCAACTAAGTTGTGTGTGATAAAATTGAGAAAGAATAAGTATTATCATCTTTAATCTAATTTTCAAACTTGGGCTCCTTTACTATCTACACTTTTAGAGTAATTCAATGGTTAGTCTATATATCAATCTCAAAGTTAAACCTAAAATGTTATCCTTGATGGCCCATTAGGCCCTTATTGTTTGAATCATCTTCTGATACCATAATGTAACACCAATTCAAGCATAAAAAATCTAATCCATTTTTTTCTTTGTCTACATTTATTTCTTAAAAATTGATCACAATCACAACTTAACTAATATATAATAAGATCAATTACATAGATCATATTCTATTTGCTAGGGAGATTTTTGTTGTTAAAATAAACTATAGGGTGAAATGATAGGTTGTCAATATTATTCAAGCCCTAAGTATATGTGTTAACTTCAAGAGGAGACACCTCAACAAAATAGAATGGGCCCACCATATTGGCATAGCAAATGAGGACACATGCCATAGTATATAAGGTCCTTGTTATGATGCTAGATCAAATAAGCATCTACACAAACATGCTCACCCAACATAATAATGATAATCTATTATGTTGAGAGCACTTGTGTATTGAGGGTTATGAGAACCATTCAATGGGAAATGATCTCATGGATCTTAGGGCTTCAAGTGGTGTTGAATCTTTGAACATCCTTCATGTTCCAAGGACCATTGGGTGAGAATCGATAGCAATAGTTCTCAGATGTACAATTGGTGTTAGCAGTATTCTCTAAGGAGAATCTTTGAGATTAGTTGGTTAATGGGTGAGTCAACATATAGTGGGTCCTACACCTCTTGCATTTATGTAATCAAACATTACATCAATAAGTGGTTCTCATTGGTAGCTAGTGTAGTGGCAAGTTCCAAGAGCTCTACTTTATATACATGCAATACATGCATCACCAATGGTGTGAGCTACACAATCTTTAGATGATGTGGAAGATCTAATGGTTCTCAAAAAAATTTAAGGTGTTAGGGATTTCAAACTTTTTTAGGTTCTAAGGACTATCCAATTTAGAGAGATTAATGGTTCCCAAAAGACCATGGCAATAATAGTAATACTTAATGAAGAGAGATGTTAGATTGGTTATCTCCTCGCTAAGTCATCAAATGGTGGGCTCAATAACTTAGGTTTAGGAGCTTTGGGTGGTAGATGGTCATCAAATAGTTAAAACACAATGCTAAGAGGGCACATGGCCTTAAATTGATAGTGATATATTTGACCTACCAGCAATGATATTTTTAGTGGTAAATCAATGCCAACTAGTGAATAGTTCATATCTATCAATTCAAATTTGGCAAATATATTACAACCAGTAGGGGCCAAACCACCCACATTTTATAAATTATTAGTCAAATGCATTTTAATTCACCAACAATTTATTTATGAGGTATTTATAATTAATATTTTTGTCACTAGAATTTTGGAGGCAAGTTTTAATTTAGTGACATAGTTGCCAATAGAATTAAAAGTTCACCATGTATGAGGACCAATTTTGGCAATACCATTATAATTCCATCTTAATCATAGAGCCATAATAACCTTAAAAATTACAACATATTTTTTTAATCATGGTTTTATTTTCCTAATTTTTATATGGACCATTTTACAATCATTGGGATTCACCAATATTTACTCCACCATTTTACAATCCCACGAGATTCACCAAATATGAATTCATATAAGTATAATTGAAAATCTAAATTAATATTTTACACATTTTTTCTCTTGATTTGGATCATAGACAAGTTACAACTACATGCATTAGTGAGTTAATACAAGGCAAGTGATAATTGTTTTCTTATTTTATAATATAAAATTCCTTCGATTTATTTCTCTTTTCTAGTTTGGTTTCATTGTTATAGATGATATTGAGTAGGGAGACATCTAAGCCCTAGGGATATATATTCTATGATTCCCTCTTGTTGATTTTATCTATTTACTATTTATTTTCATTGTTACATAATATAGATGAGACCAAAACTGTTAGTGTTGAGTCTTTGATAGTGATTCATGAACTTAAGCAAAAGGATATTTTTGCATCTTTTAATTCATGAGAGATATCAAGTAGGAACAAGCTTAGATTGAAAGTAGTAAAGGGAGCTCATCAAAATGTAGAAACATAATGTCATACTTTGGTAATATTTGTAGTCCATTGGACCAAGCTACAACATCAATATTTATACCATCTATTAATGAACAAGATAATACCTCAAAGGATGATTGGAATGAGTTAGATGACAATTCCATGGATGATGATCCAAAGGAGTCCTAGGGTATCAAGAATTATAATATAAATCAACATCAACAAATGATAACAAAAATGTAGATCTTGCATGGAAGGGGAAAAGCAAATCCAAATAAAAAATAAGGCGTGAGTGGGATCTAATAAAGAATTCTTAGATTGAGTGGGTGTTAAAATACCAATTCATTTAACTAGTGGAGGATGCAAACAAAGATGAACCTCACATAGAATGCATGTGTAATATTTGTAGTTGGAGATATGGTAGGAAAAAGAAGTTGCAGCTAAAAGTTGACACCATAGAAAACATGTCGGTAAAGTTTATGAAAAGCAAATCATAGATAGAAAGAAATTTTATTTTAATAAGATGAAAAACAAAGGAAGAATGTCTTCATGTTAAGCATGCCCTAGAATATGGTGTGTTTATTTAAAGAAAGGTGAAGCTTGCTACATGTGGAGGTTTAATTGGAGCCCAATTTACAAAGATCATGGCAGAAGCACAAATGGAAAAACCTATTTAGTTCAGTGTTACTTTTCATATTTTGACTAGGTAGTGTCCTATAATAGACTACCTAGAATATAAAAGTTTATTGTCTTTTATAGGCATTCCCAAATTTCCTAACACAAATTGGTCAGTAAATATGTAAGAGCCTTTATAATCATCGAGATTAAAATAATATTATTCTAATAAAATAGTGCAGATTTTTTTTTTTTTTAAAGAAATATTACAACTCATGAAATAACATTTCATCAATATAATCAAATAAGATTCATTGCATTTTCTAATCAAATAGCTTAATGAAAAGGACTGAGCCTTTACAACATCTAGCCATTTAGGCTCATAACATAGGTTATCACACCATAGGACTAAGCCTTTACAACATCTAGCCATCTAGGCTCATAACATAGGGAATCACACCATACAATGTCTTTGATACCATGCCATATATTTGAGACTAAATCTGGCAGAGAGAGAGCATCATCAAGGCAATTTACCACCCAACAACAAGGCTCACACCTCCTTGGTCTTACTCCTAAATGGAGAAGCCCAACCCTTCGCGAGGGGTCTTGTTACATCCCCAAACTTTGACTATGTTTAACTTTTACTTTCATGTGATTAAGTGGATAAGTAATCATAGATTAATGATTTGACGTTTAGAAAAATGTCAGGATAAATCATTGATTATATGAATTATGAGTAGTGCTCATAATTAGAAATGAGATTATATGTTACTGAGATTATTTAAGCATAATGTATAATAATTTGTTGATGATACACTGATCATAGTTTGAATGGCTGTGAGTGCAACTAGGAAAAAGATTTCCACCTCCAAGAATGGAAGGAGAGTATCACTAGAGAGAAGGGGATAGATGTTTTGGAAAAAGTTAGGTTTTTCATTTGAGTTTCAAAGTTGTACACTACATGAACCTTCGAGATGGGGTATGTTTTGGTTAACTTCCCTTGTTCAGTCGATCTCTATTCGACTAGTATCAATTTTTCATTAAGGGTTTTGTAAGTATTGAATTAATTTTAATAGCATCAGTTTTAGATTTTGAAGGGGGAGAAAGAAACCCTCAACCCCATATTCATATTTTGTTTTATGATTATTTTTAGCACCATAATTGTGATAATATTTATCATGGTGTCAAATAGTTTAACGTATAATTATTTTTGTATATTGCTACTTACATGATATCTAAGCAATAATCATATGATATATTTTTGAATCCTTATCATGCTTTGATAAGTCTCTTCTGTCGAGAGCCACTCTTTTAAGTAGTTTTGGTATGACTCCATTCTTCATGGATTGTGGAGAAAGTGGAGAAAGTGCATCTCATGATGGACATAAGCCTTGTTATCCAAAGGTCCCATGATCAAGCATGCACCAAGATCGGTTAGAGATTTGGCAGAAATTGGTTTAGTCTTAGTTATCCCTGTGAGTGGGGGAGGCAGAAAGTTTTTATGTTTTTTCATGATTCGAAAGAAAGCGGGGGAGAAACTCTCACAAAGAGCTCCAAGAGAACACGGGGAAACAAAATAGAGTTGAAGATTGTAAGGAATAAGGAAAAACTTCTCACAGAGGACTTCATTCAGAGTTGGTGACTTGATGAGTTTAGGTAAGCTTATATTGCTTTAATGCAACCAACTATATATTTCTTGAAATATTTGGGTTGGGGCTTGTTCCATGTCAATGATAATGAGATGCTATAAAAACTCAATTATAGCTTGAAACCATTATTCTTTGAATTCCTCTATGAAATATGAACCCGGGCCTATGTATTAAGGCCGACGTGATAGAGACATTTTCTATCTTAGCAAGTTATTTAAGTATGAGACAATGGCATATCTGATGTCTATGTTATTATCATAGCATCAGTTTTAGATTTCGAAGGGGGAGAAAGAAACCTTCAACCCCATATTCGTATTTTGTTTTATGATTATTTTTAGCACCATAATTGTGATAATATTTATCATGGTGTCAAATAGTTTAACGTATAATTATTTTTGTATATTATTACTTACATGATATCTAAGCAATAATCATATGATATATTTTTGAATCCTTATCATGCTTTGATAAGTCTCTTCTGTCGAGAGCCACTCTTTTAAGTAGTTTTGGTATGACTCCATTCTTCATGGATTGTGGAGAAAGTGGAGAAAGTGCATCTCATGATGGACATAAGCCTTGTTATCCAAAGGTCCCATGATCAAGCATGCACCAAGATTGGTTGGAGATTTGGCAGAAATTGGTTTAGTCTTAGTTATCCTCATGAGTGGGGGAGGCAGAAAGTTTTTATGTTTTTTCATGATTCGAAAGAAAGCGGGGGAGAAACTCTCAGAAAGAGCTCCAAGAGAACATGGGGAAACAAAATAGAGTTGAAGATTGTAAGGAATAAGGAAAAACTTCTCACAGAGGACCTCATTCAAAGTCAGTGACTTGATGAGTTTAGGTAAGCTTATATTGCTTTAATGCAACCAACTATATATTTCTTGAAATATTTGGGTTGGGGCTTGTTCCATGTCAATGATAATGAGATGCTATAAAAACTCAATTATAGCTTGAAACCATTATTCTTTGAATGCCTCTATGAAATATGAACCCAGGCCTATGTATTAAGGTTGACGCGATAGAGACATTTTCTATCTTAGCAAGTTATTTAAGTATGAGACAATGGCATATCTGATGTCTATGTTATTATCCTTGTGCTCGAAGAGTATCGGTTAAACATTAAAACCGTGGATAGACATTATCCACACTGCCTCATTAATGTAAAGATTATTTTATGGTTCAATACTGGCAGGAAGCCATGTTATCTCAAGAACCAAACTATTCTAAATAATAATTAATTTGTATAGAATGATCACTGATAAAGATGGTATCTTAGAGATGAAAGTCATTGTGTTACGAACCCATAAGATACTATATTTTAACAGTAGTTTGAATCACTATTGTAGTACTAGTTGACTATGGCAATGATACTTTAGAACTTGAGATGTGAAAATTATAAGGGTTTGACTTGAAATCATTATCTTTATGTGCCTTTTGGCTTCGTAACTTATGAATAGAGATTTAAGATTCCTTACTCTACATGAGGAGTACTGAAATGATAGTAATATCATTACTACACTTTGAGTGCATGTGGTGCCTCAAGCACAAGGGAAAGTGAAAACATGAATAACTCTAGATTATTTCTGAATATAAAATGAGAGAGAGAGCTCGATTTCTATGTAATCATTTATTATTATTTGTTTTCTTCTTGATGTTATTAATACTCTAATTTACTTGAATCCTATTTAAAAGATTATATAGGGCATCTTTTTCAGGATCCTTTTTCAAAAATAAAATAGAAAAAGCATTTATTTGCTTCTATCCCACTTTCCCACTCAACTCATTTTTTTCTAATTTTAACCCCTATTTAAAATAACTAACAGAATAGAAAACTCTTATGAAATTATTAAAATGGATTCCCTTTCATTTTTGAAAACACACTAGCTATAAATAAAAGGAATAATCTAATTTATTTTCTAATGAAAAATAACTAATTATTTTTCCAAGTTTGTGTGTGATAGATTCCCATCATAGCCATCCACTTCTTGATGACTAGATTTTGATGTCGAGACATCTCCCCGATGATTCTCTCTCTCTCTCTCTCTCATGAGAGAGCATCGAATTGTCCCTGTTTTATTCATTGAAACAACATCAAGTAGTTATTCCTTGTTAGTTGATTTAAAAGTTATAATCAAAACCTTTCATCTTGAATAAAAAGATTAATAATATTATTTTTTAATTGCAAATTAATTGCATTAATTAAATATTATTAATTTAGGGTTGTGATAAATTGTATATATATATTTTCTCTTGTTGGAGCCTTTCTTATTGGTGCCTACTTAGTACGCCATATGACCTATGTTTTTTTCTTATTGTTTGTGTACCTATAAGCAACTCCACATGCTCTCAAAAGATTTAGTTCTTTCCTTGGCAAATCTTGGGTTAAGGGCAACCTTTCACAAGGTTTAAGGCAACATTAGATTGTAGTTAGTTTGTTCAAGAGTGCAATATATGTTATAAGGGTTACACCATTATGTTTCCAAAAGGATCTTGAGTTTATGAGAACCTTTTCATAGTTGGATTCTAAGATTAATATCCTAACAAAGTGTTGTTCTTAGATTTTATTCCTTAAAAAAGCAAGCAATATATATTAATTCTTAATATAAGAAGTAGATAGTGAATATAAGCTTTGTGTGTAAATATAAATCATTCTCTAATGACTCTATGCTCATATGATGAACCACTTTCCCAACTTCAATATGAAGGAGAGCCTATGCTACATCTGCACTATGACTTGATTGAAGAATTTAAATATAGTAGATTAAAATGTTCTAGTGTTTTTGAGTTTTTATAGCTTGCTCTACAATATTTTGATATTATTTTAGAATTCCAAAAAAAGAACCTAAATTTTACCAATCATGAAAAGAGAATAACATATTATTTTTTATTGATAATACTAATTAATATAAGATGTTGTAGAAGGCCATACATAATATCTAACCTAGATTACCAAAATGCTACCATTAAACTAAACTACATCTCAATGAATTTTGCAATTATACTTCATTGCTATTCAGCATGAGAACAAGTTTTTTAAACAAAATTTAAAATAACATCAACAACAATATAAGTAAATAAACCACACAAGTTGAACTAGTTTTTTAATATTCTCAAAATAGAAACAACACCTTTTGCATATTGCAGCAAGCACAATAGTCAATAGATTACTACATATGAAAAAAATATCTTCACAAAGGATACAATTGACTATTGTCAAAAGCCACCAAGCCAAAAATAGCTTGATCATTTTCAATAAAATGTCTAGCTTTAATATGAAGAGAAATTCATAAGACCTAGATTGATGAAAAGGACAATGAGATCCATTTTTTAACCCAATGCACTAGCTCTTTTTTTTGTTTACACTACCAACAATTCCTCCTCAAGATCATTGTCCTCCTTAGGCAATTTGTGGAAAAAAACACCGCCAATGTGAACATTCTCATACTCATCGATCACTTCCCTAGATAAGATTGGTGCATTTTGCCTACACCCAAATGGAAAGTCCCTAATAGTCAATGACTTACATCTAGTCGTGAGTGCTTTATTGCTTTTCCTTTTCAAGATCTTGAGCTACAAATAACCTTGTACCATGTTTGTCATGCTACTATTTCGGTTGTTTCATGACTATCACAAGAGTTTTTGAATTTGATGCTACCTCCACCTCTATTTTCAAATCTAGCCTAGAGGGCCCCAAACCTTTAATAACTCTATCTCTATAGATTTTCTTTTGACCTATCTTTCTTTTACGATTTTTTATCATGGCCCATGATTGTCAAAAAAAAGTGTAGAGGATAAAAGCATTTATCATGACAAAGAGTATTGCTTTTTACTCCATCCGCTCTCCATAATTTCATAACCTTACAAGCCTAAGTTCTTCCCCTTAAATTTGACATCCACACACTTATTTGCAAATACCAATAAATTATATACCCATAACAACCTCCAAATGGAACTTGACCCCTATCCTAGAAAATGTATTTATAAATCTATATGGTGATGGAGCATCTACCATACATGTGAATAAACATTGTAACTTTAACCTCTACTTGTTAACGATAGATCTATAATAGATACTAAAACTATTCTCCCTACATATGGAAGGGCATTGCGCTAATTCCATTAGCTATTCAACAACCATGTTACATGATATGAATCTATTTTTCTAACACATAAATATGAACCATGTTACAAATTTTTCCCGCAAACAAATACAATATGCAAAATCCTAGCATCCTACACATTTATCTACACAATTAAGACCAACAAAAAAACATGCAAAAATCCTTAATCTCACTTACCTAAATTACCGATTAGCTTTTCCTAATAAGTAACACACAATGCCCACCTGTCAGGTTACAAAGAATGAAACAAAATGTTAGAGACAACATATTATCTTCAAAACAAAAGAACTAGCAAAGCAACATGGAGAACACCATGAGAAAGCAAAGACACCACTTAACTCTACTTGTGTTTATTATTTTACTTCAATCAACATGAATCTTGATGAAAATCAGTTAAAAGTATTGAGCTACTCACAAAAACCAAACCTATGTTTTAGTTTATGTACAAAAAAATGTGCAAGCAATGAGAATCATGATTCTAGCTTTTACAGATAATTGTATGACTATTTTTTAAATGCGGTAGCAACTAATAGAGAAATATTCAAATGCAAAACTAGTTTAATTAGAAACACATTCATTGAGTGCAAAGATCATACGTCATATGATTCCGACCTCTTATCCCATGAGCTATATGAGTGGCATAGATTCTCTAATAGAGAAATATGTATCTACATGTATGCTAACTATCCCAACAAAAATAAAGCATGTTTGGAAGTTGCAATTTGGTAAAGGCCCAATAAAGAGAGGATATATAACTAGGGTGAATAAAGGAAAACAATGGAAAACCCTACATGTATTCAATACCATTATTTCCAAGTTAAATACATGTAGTAGCCTCGAGACATGGCTATGGAAGATCAATATGTAACAACCTCTCCATTTGTTGCATTGGCATTGAGAGTTGGAGAGGATATTGATTGCAGAAAATGGAGAGGTTGTTACAGCATTATCCTCACCAACTCTCAACGCCAATGCAACAAATGGAGATGTTGTTACATCTCCTACCCCCCTAGGACTAGGCTTACTCCTAGAAGCCTGCAAACACTAAGATGCATCCAAAGCACACACTAGTCCAAGAAACTTGATACAATCAAAGAAAGCCAAGGAGAAAAACCTCAACCATCACACTAGGAAACTACACATGACCATAAGGTGCAATTTGAACATTACTATTAGGTAACCGGATGATAAGACAACATGGGAACACTATACTAGTATGGTACAGTGCGTTAGGGTAGGGTATAGGGAATAGGGCCTGTGACTATCTCGAGTAACCACCATCAGGGATAATAAGAGTACGCTCAGGCCTGTGAATCTAGGTGAAGTCGATACTCAGTACCTGCAACACTCCAAGAACACGTCAAGGTACCTGTACATATATATACATCGTATAGCTGAAGTAACATCAATCATGTAAGCATGAAATCCATCATAAGTAATAATAATGTCCACATCATAATAGTATCAAGATTGCACATCACTGGTGCCAATACAAAACAATAACAAGATGCATAATCCAAAAAAAAAGTATACAGTCATCCAAGTCCATCAAGATAAGAAAAACATAATACGAACACAAGGGTCATAACATCCCCTAGAAGTCTGCTTAAAGATATGGATAAAGGTCTCTCATCCTCATCGCATCTCTCCAAGATGCTGAGGACTCACCATCAAGATCCCATTGGACCCTTACCTAGTCTATGTCCCGACCCCTGAGGGTCAACCTCTGATTCTAAAGGATGTGTACAGGTTCCAAAGAAAGCTGCACATCCACCTCAACCTTCAAAGCAATCCAATCAAGAATATGGGTCACATCAGGAATATACTGTCTAAGAACTGAAACATGGAACACATCATGGATGCGTGATAGACTCGGTGGTAAAGAAAGGTGATAGGCAAGGACCAATCCTCTCAAGGATCTCAAAAGGTCCAACAAAACGAGGTGCCAGCTTCGAGCCTTTCCCATAATGAATGGGGCTCTTTCGTGGACGAACTCTCAAAAACACACAGTCACCTACCGAGAAATGGTGATCCAACCTACGAGCATCATCATACTTCCTCTGTCGATCCTGAGTTGTAGCCAACTTCTCTCTGATCCACACTACCTGCTGCTCCATATCCTAAAGCATCTCTAGACCCAAAATAACTCGGTCCTCTAAGCGATCCCAACTCAACGAAGTGCGGCATGGCCTACCATACAAGGCCTGGAAGGGAGACATACCGAGAGAACTGTGATACCCATTGTTATAAGAAAACTCAACTAGGTACAAATAGTCCTTCCAATGAGACTGTTGATCCATAACATACATCCAAAGCATATCCTCTAAGACATGATTAACCTGCTCCATCTGTCCGTTAGTCTTGGGATGGTATGCAGAGCTGAAATTAAGCTGAGCTCCCAAAGAATGCTAAAGAGAAGTCCATAAAGTTGAAGTGAACACTGGATCACGATCAGAAATGATCCTACGAGGAATACCATGCAGATGCACAATATCCTCCATAAACACTCGAGCTACAGATGCTGCAGTGTAGGAAGATCTCATGGGTGAGAAGTGTGCCACCTTGGACAACTTGTCCACTATGACCATAATAGCATCATGATAATGTGAAGACATAGGTAACCCCACTATGAAATCCAGAGATATCATATCCCACTTCCATCCAAGGATGGAATGAGGCTACAATAATCCTGTTGGGTGCTGATACTCTGCCTTCACCCATTGACACTCAAGACACCAAGCCATAAAATCAGCAATATCTCATCGCAAACCTGCCCAATGATACTGTTGTTATGTTCACAACACGCCCCATTTTACTCCTTAGCAAAATGAGGACCCCTGCTGTGGCTGTTGCTTCTGCTTTTGTGTGTTTTTGTTTTGCTTGGTGGTAAAGGGAAAAGAGGGTTAAAATTGCAAACTTTGATAGAAATGAAGAAAAAATGCATTTTCAGTACCAAGGCATGATATGGTTGGATTTCTTGTGAAAAATGAGCTACGGTTGCTTTTTGAACCATCTTAAAATTTGCCATATTTTGCAAGTTATGATCATTTTGGTAAAATGTACATTCAGGTTTGTATATCGCTTTGCACATATAGGATCGTTTGTATATGCAAAGGGTTTTGTTTTTGTACTTAGTCGCTTTTGCATTCGGGTTCATATACAAGGCCGCTTGTATGTCTTTTTTCCTTGTATGCATTTTAATAAAGGTTTATGCACACATACAAGGTGGACCCGAAGTGGTTTTAGGTTAAAATAAATTGATGTTTTAAATCCGCTTTGTATCTCATATTTGTATGTTTGGCAGGGAAAATATACAAGGCACTTCATACATGGCGGACCCAAAAAGGTTATTAAACAATGTTAAATCATTGTATCTTCGCAGCTTGTATGTTTCGGTGATATGCATTACAAATATACATCGCGCGGACTTGAAGTTTATTAAAAGTGGTTAATTCATTGCATGTATCCATGATGTATATATCTTACATACACTGCCAAGATACAAACACTTTGTGCAAATTGCGGACCCGAAGGGTTGTTGAAATAAAGTTAGTTGCTTGTATGTTTTGAAATATACAATGCATAAGATACAAGTGTTCTATATACAACGCGGACCCGACAGACTTATTAAATCAAATTAAGTTGTTGTATATTCGGTGCTTGTATGTTTTTTACATACAAGCGGAACATACAAGGCACTGTTCACATACAAGCCGGATTCGAAATAAAGGTCCAAAATAGCAAATTCATTGTATATCGAAAAATACATACAAGTGAAGCATGCAAGTCAATATACATTGCCAATAGACATAGCGGAAAAAGTCATTAAACATTGTTAAATTGATGTACATTCGGTGCTTGTATATTTGGACATACAAAGTAAAATATACATTGGTAACATAAATCACACGGACTCGAAGCAATTATGGAACAAGGTTAATCCCTTGTATATTTTACGGGCTTGTATCTTTCGGTAACATACAATGCAAATATACAATGGCGGACGTGAAATAGGTTTTAAATATGGAAAATTCATTGTATATCCGTGGATTTGGAAAGGGGGTTTCGTAAATATACAGGACCCGATATACAACGCGGATTTAAAAGTTTTTTGAAATAGCGTTAATTCAATGTATGTTTCTGACTTGTATATTATGAAATATACAAACTGACATGCAAACAGCATATACAACGTGGATTTTAAAGGAGTTATCAAACAATGCTAATTCGTTGTATAAGTTACGGCTTGTATATTTTGAAGCATACGTTACACCTTACACATACAAACCGGAACCCAAAGGAAATCAAAACTGATTTATTGCTTGTATCGCGTCTGACTTTTATATTGGAGGATACAATGCATATGTACATGGGGTGGAATTGAAGAGTGGTTTAAATAGAATTAATTGCTTGTATATTTCCGGCTTGTACATTAAGATATACAAACCGATATACATTGTAATATACAAGCCGGAATTAAAAGGAATTTAAAATCTGATTTAACGGAAGCGTCATGTCCGACTTGTATATTACGACATACAAGGATTTAAACAAGGAGAAATGCGTGGGAGGACAAAGCGATAGGTTTTTTTGGAGCCCGACTGCATGTTTTTGGTCAACGATAGTTGACCCGACTATTTTGGACGTTGTATATGCATTTTTGGACGCAATTTTCACAGATTTAGGGCCCGATTGATGCGTTCACACAGTCACGACTAGATTTGGTAGCTATTTTTTCTTCCTGTAGGTTTATTAAATGATGATACTTTTTGCTTATCTATTTTTGTAGGTTTGTAGTTGAAGGGGAGCTGAAACTTAATGGCAGTGACATCATGGAGGAGGAAATCAGATCTTAGGAGCAGAGGAAGATAAGGATAAAGGGCAAGGAAGTCAAAGGTCTTCATTGATGAAGACAAAATACAGTTGAAGACATTATTGCAGCAGACCACAAAAGTTATTATTGAGCTGCTAGGGTTTCTAGAGTAGCATATTTTGCCCAGATTGGATGTATGCTCAGAGATATTTTGGGAGATTTGATCTCCAGCATTTATATTGTAACCAGAGGTTGTAACCAAGGTTTAAACTAGGGTTTTGAGCTATATTAAGGATAATCAAAGTCTATATATTGTGCCTCTATGCACTGTAAAACTTTACACAAGGGCTACACAGGGATTTTTAGAAGATAGCCAACACTTGTAACTAGTTTTAGCATCGTAGAGTAGAGGGACCTTTAAGTTTAGGAGTAGAAGGAGGTCACCTGTGTCTGCAATAAGGAATGCATGGAACATCTAGCTTCCTTACTATATCTGTAAAGCTTGTAAGTTTTCTATAGTTTGGTCAATGAAGCTAAGAGTCATTCAGACATTGTAAATTTTATATGACTGTCTGTTTCTAATACAATTGAATATGGAATTCTCCATCTATCTTCTGAGTGTTTTCTTACTCTTCATTGTGTTTGAAACATTTTCTCTTAGAACTTGTAATCTTAGGTGTATGTTTGTGAAAATGCTCAGAATATACATTTAAGGTTTTGTCTGTGGATCTGATCAAATTGCTGTATTATTTATAAAGTGCATAATAGAACAACTAGATCCTTTGGTAGATTTGAATGAAGTTTAGATTAGATCTCTCTAACTTTTCCCAACCCATTCGAAAATACTTAGCTTAAAACATAGAAATTTGAAGGAAATTTGTCTCATATTTGAAAAGAGCACGCATAACAGAGTTTGAAAGTAGACAGTTTTCATAAATATTTAAGAGGAGAAAGCTGGAATAATCCGAGAAGACTATTTAAAGTTTTGCAGCACAAGTATAAGTTTATGCAAAAGGGATGAACAACATATTGACATTTATTAATCTTTTGCATAGTTTGAGTCCAGTAAACCATCAAGAAACCCTAAATCACGTAAGGCCCCTTGAACATTACAGCTTCACATTGACCAACTGAATTTGCCCAACAGGTCAAGACCTGACCATATTAAACTTGGGATTAAGTGAATCTTAACCGATTCCTTCATATCTTTCAAGTCAGTTCTAGTTCATTTTATGTGAATTTTAACTAATTGTTATGATTGCATCAAAACCATCATAAACAGATACAACTGTTGAAGATCGGCATGCATCTTCGTGACACCCAGATGAGCTGAATAGGGTGCATGATGGGCCTCTAAATAAAACCAAGGAACGAAGATCACCAGAATCTGGAACATAAATATGACAAAGATGTCACAAAAGTCCATCAGGCTCGAGTGAGAAACCTGCAAACCTACCCTCAAGGACTCTCCCAAACTCAATCTCTGCTCTCACCTCCTGATACCAAGTATCACTAGGAAGTGACTCCAAAATACGGCTCCGCAAATCCACTCCAAGAGACAAAAGTGAAATCTCATGTCTCCTCCTACTCAATGTATCCGCAACAACATTCTCTTTACCCTGATTGTAGCGAACCTCGAAGTCATACTCATAGAGGAACTCCATCCAACGATGCTGCCGAGCATTTAAATTTGGTTGAGTGAAGATATACTACAAACTGTGATGATCACTATGCAACTCAAACCGATGTCCCAAAAGGAAATGTCTCCAATGCACAAGTTCATGGATGATAGCTGCTAACTCCAAATCGTGGGTGGGGTAATTCAGCTCATGATCCTTGAGCTTACGAAACTCATATGCAATCACTCATCCCTCCTACATGAGAACTGCCCCCATACCCTCTGATGAAGCATTGGTGCAAACTACAAAATCACCTATAGGATCTAGCACTACCAGGATAGGTGCACTAGTTAGCTACTCCTTAAGAGCTTGAAATGCTGACTCTCACTGATCTGACCACACAAACTTCTTCCCTTTCTACTGAAGAGAAGTGATGGGATGGGCAACCCGAGAGAAATCTCTCACAAATCAGTGATAGTAACTTGCCAATCCCATGAAACTACAAACCTCAGTCACATTCGTTAGTGCTAGCCAATCCACAATAGCCTGAATCTTAGAAGGATCCATTGAGATACCCTCTCCTGAGATAATGTGGCCCAAATATCTCACCTCAGTCTGGAAGAACTCACACTTGGCTAAATTGCCAAACAACTTATTATACCACAAGCACTGCAACACTTGCCGCAAATGGCCTTCATGCTCCTCCATAGTCCTTGAATAAATCAAAATATCATCAAGGAACATGAGACCAAACTGATCAAGATAGGTGCGAAACACCCCATTCATCAAACTCATGAAAACTGATGGAGCATTGGTCAACCTGAAAGGGACAACCGTGAACTCATAATGCCCATAGCGTGTGTGAAATGCTGTCCGATGAATGTCTACCTCATGAATGTGAAGCTGATGGCATCCTGACTTTAGATCTATCTTGGAGAACACCTTGGCTCCCCTCATCTAATTGAACAAATCATCTATCCGAGGCAACGGGTATGGATTCTTCACCGTCACTTTGTTCAATTGGCGATAATCAATGCACAAGCGAAGAGATCCATCCTTCTTCTTCACGAAGATGACAGGTGCTCCCCCAGGGGATACACTAGGATGAATGAAACCCTTCTCTAGTAACTCCTCTAACTGCAACTACAACTCACCCAACTCCTAAGTAGTCATGCAATACGGTGCCTAAGAAATAGGCTCCACCCCAGGAATGAGATCGATACGGAAGTCTATGTCGCGCTTAGGCGGCATACCTGGAATATCACTCGAAAAGACATCTGCAAACTCCTAAAGAGTAGGATGATCATTAAGAGATACCTCCTAAATCCCACCCCCAACAAGATTACTAACTGAAATAGCGAACATCTGACAACCTTTCCACATGGTACGCTTCAATTGCATAGCTGAAATCACACGGAGAGAAATGGCTCTCTGAACCCTAACTAACTCAACACACTGAACTAACTTACGTTGACAATCTATACTGGCTAGGTGGGTCTCCAACCAATCCATGCCTAAAACAATCCCGTAGGACACCAAAGGCAACACACAGAGATCTACTGTGGTAGTGAAGGTGCCCAAATCCAACACACAACCACGAATAAGGGAGACTATAGCCACCTTGGATCTAGTAGCTAACTCAACCTGCCAGCCAACGTCTTTCCTTTGTTGGCATAATAGTAGTATTACATTGTTAGTTATAAATATAAGTAAATAATTAGTTGGTTAGTTTTTGGGAAGTTACTTTCCCGTAAGAAGTTATATATAGGAATAACAAGGCTTTAGAAAGCCAATGTCCTGCATTGTAACAGACATCAGAAAATCATCAATATACTATTATATATATATATATTTTATTTTGTCTAATGACTTAATCTGGTTACTCTACCATTTTCAAGATGGTATCAGAGTGGTTTAGTTGTTTTTGTGCGATGTGAGGTGTTCGGTGTTCGGTGTAGATTTAGTTATTCATGATCAGATCAAACTTCACTCTTGTGTCCATGAGAAGATGAGTGCAAGTTTTTTTGGAGATTCCAAATAGTAATATTATGTTTGAGATAGCTGTGCATTTGTTGAATCCTACGTAAGGTTGTTGAAAACATTGCCAAGGGATTACCTGCATGGAAGAGAGGTCTAGGCATGATGAAGGTGCAGTATAAGTGAGGAAATGTTTGCATCGATTTAGATGGTAGGGAGAAAGTTTGAAGGAGATCCAGACGTATGCAGAGGCATTCCAAAGGAGGAGTCATTCTATTCAGAAATCCACATTGAAGGAACACGCCAATCCTCACGTATAAAGCTGTATTCTCTTGCTGCATATAAGGAAAGTTATTCTTAGACCCTTTATGGTGTAACATATGCTCAAGCTTGCCCATGAAAGATATGACGAATGATGTGTGAAGTCATGAGGAAGTGAAGAAGGTGTTTTCATTCCTAGTAAACTGGTATGAGTATGCCAAAAATGTGTATTAGAAGTAGAATGTTGATTAATTAATGATGAATCCGATGTTGTGCATGGGAAGTTGGCCTCAAAATTGCACTTCCTATGGTGTTTGCAGAAATGGGATTTTTTAAGATGAGTACTCACACTTGTTTCTCCCATTAATATGTGTTTTTTGATTAGTTTTCTATGTATTGGAAGCGACACTTTAGATGTATTCAAAGAGTTTAAACATCTATACATTGTGAAAGAGGAAGAAGTTTTGGAACTTAAATAAGGTATTAGGGTTTCATTGTAATGGCAATGGTGGCATTTGAAGAATAATTGAAGTAAACACATTCATTATAGCAAACTTATATTTGGAAATTCTACATAGAAGCGAGCAGTTTTGTGTTTGTTGTTGTTACCCTATTGAAGAGACTAAGGTGATTAGTATTCCAGCATGTGATTGGTATGGTTAATAGTTTCCCCGGATTTATATGTGGAAGTTTCAGTAAAGGATTTTGGTCATATTGTAAAAAGGGTGCATTATCGGTTGAATCCGACATTTTGTTATCTCATGGGTTTTACAAATATGTTTGAAAGTCTTGTTTGTGCTTCTGGGACAATCCATGTTAAATCTGTTTGGGCTCTCAAAAGATCAGGTGGATAAAGTGTAACCACATCATATTAGAGGTTGGCGGCATCAGAGGATGGAGGATTTACCATCATCTTAAGTTAGCTTCTCTCTTTGAGATGATGCTTTGCATGAGAAGCATTTTTGGTTTTGGTTGTTTTGTTTTTCTTTGTTGATGCTGAAGGAGCTGACAGATTTGAAGAATGTATGTTTTGTGAAGATTTTGTTTTGGAGACAGGTTTGGGATTTGGTGTTGAGCTCAATATGGATTGTTGTCTAGCGAGATTCAAAGAGTATATGATCTTGAATTATACCCTTTTACGGTCACTAGACAACATGGCAGAGATCTGTTGTATCTCTTAGGGTCCGTTGTCGAATAATTCAAGACTCTGTGATTTGAGAGCTTGGGACTAAAAAGCTCAAGAATACAGCTTGAAGCTACGCCTTTCTGAGGGTAGATGAGACAACATGATGGAGCCCCACTTGGTTCAGGATTTGTTCTCTGGGAGAAGATCTTCTATAAAATATTTATTCATATTATGTAATCAACTTTGTTGAGTATTTTACCATTAAGGGGGGTACCTTGGTACTATTGCAGGAACAATGTAATGGGGGGGGGGGAATGTTGACATAATAGTAGTATTACATTGTTTGTTAAATAAATATAAGTAAATAATTAGTTGGTTAGTTTTTGGGAAGTTACTTTCCCGTAAGAAGTTATATACAGGAATAACAAGGCTTTAAAAAGCCAATGTCCTGCATTGTAACAGACATCAGAAAATCATCAATATACTATTATATATTTTTGTTATTTCTGTCCAATGACTTAATCTAGTTGCTCTACCATTTTCAAGAGCCTTGCCACCACGAGTCTACAATGCTCCACGAGAGAAGGAGAAATGAAAGAATCTGAAGCTCCTAAATCAAACAAGATAGATGTGGTAATCCCACATAACACACCTGAATACTCGACTACGGTGCCCTAATGCTTAGCCTGATAGTTATCAACTATAGAAAAAACTCTATGTGATCTGCCAGCCTCATCTACTGTAGGCTCTGAAGTAGCCTGTCTCTGACTACCTCCAACCACTGATCTCTGAGGACACTGAGCAGCTAAATGACCATGCTGCCCACAAGCATAACAACCACCCCTACCAAAACCTCAACCTAAAAATGGTGCACATGACTGCTAGGATCCACCACCCTTAGAACTCTGTTGATCACTCTGAAAACTCTATGATGGACCACTTTGTTGCCTACTCAGAGAGTGATGACGTGAACGATCTCTAGAAAATGGAGTACTAGGGTTTTGCCCACTCTAATGAGACTGAGTAGGCCTATACCTCTATCACTGACCGTGTCTAGGAGGTGCAGTATGAGATCTAGATGGTCCAGCTCCCTAAGACTGTGTACCCCGAGCAACTGATCCTAATGGAGGGGCACTACCAATCTGAACACCTGCCTGACCACTAAAACCTCTAGTCAAATTCTCCTCTATCAACCTCGCCTTCTCCATGGCAACCTCTAAGGTCTTTGGTTCAAACACACGGACACCACCACTAATACGGGCATTCAAGCCCCTGATGAAATGTTGTACTAACATCATCTCATCATTGGAAATGCTAGCATATTGCTTCAGCTCAAAGAAGCAGTGCTCATATTGATCTACTGTCATAGTCAACTGATGAAGTTCATGGAACTCATCAGCACATCTCTATCGATAGTAATCTAAAAGAAATCATGCACAGAACCTCTCTAATAATAGTCCCCATGACACAGAAGGAATGTCTAGGTGAAGCTTCTACTCTTCTACTCTCCACATCTGAGATGCATAATGGCACATCAACCTCTAGTATTGTTACTAAAAGGATGCATAGAAAAGCATCGATCGAGATCGATCAACCAAGTCTCTGCCTCGGTACTTGTACCAGAACCATGAAAAGTAGGGGGATGAGCCTTAAGAAGATCCCTCATGTGACCTGCAGTAAAATTGTCTCCATCCACCCTATCCCTCACAACAACTACTCTCGAATGATCTAGACTACGAGAACGCTCACGCTCAGCTCCAACATCTTGACCATCCTGACGAGAAGGGGTGTGACTCTGTCTCATGAGATACCTCCTGACAAGATCCTAATCGGTCTAAAATCTATTGTAAAATAGCTAAAACATGAGCACCCCCGAGCCCTTCTGCTTGATTCTCAATATGCGGTTCCTCTTGATGCTCACCCTAATTGCCCTGATTTCCCTGATTGCCTTGATTACCCTGATTGCCCTGATTGGCATCATGCTGGGTGCTACGTCGAAGACCAGTGGCTATACCTCTATGTCTGCCTCTGGCTCTACCCCTAGGGGACATCCTAAAGGAACAAAGAATGCATCAAAATAGATCATCGCAAAGATGACCTAAGCACCATACTAAGGCAAGAAAGCATAACAACATAACTATAGAATAATAGAATAAGCTCACGCCACACACATCAAACACAACAAAACATAGAAGGCTAAAGTATGCTAGAGCTCCCAGTGTGTGAACATGGGCTCTGATACCAGATGTAACATCCCGCTACGTAACCCCAAAGGGTAAGAGCCAAAAGGGGACAAGATAATTTTTTTTGATATAAGTGGACAACACACATATTCGATTGCCAATAAGATAGATCAGTAGCATTCATTTTATACACCAAAGCAAATATTCCTAATCCCATCTGATAAAAACATGAATCCATAAGCATAAAATACAGGTGGATCTAATACCCACACGGGAATCCATAAAGCAATAAAGAAAGATCACATTTCTTCTCATTAAATACAATGATTACAACTTCTCTCCTAAGAGAGTTTAATTACATAATTGCATATACAATTACAATGATATATTCCAGAATATGATACAAGTATAATAACATAGTCCTGAGTATGATACAAGGACTGAATGATTACAATAGCTGAATGAAGGGATGGAGAGAGAGATCATCTCCAACTAGTGTTCCAAAACCTGTTCGCCTGTCCCCAATGGTGGTGGCAACACCTCCCAACCATGTGGACTCCTAAGAGACCACTGTACCATGCTCAGAGATAGTCACAAGGCCCAAACGGATGAACAACAACAAGGGGATACAAGATGGCCAGCACTCACATTAGACACAGAGAAGACACAGAGAACATTGCTTACAGTCAAAGTCATAATATAGGTGTACTCATCTAAGTCATAAGTCAGGTACTACTCACGACCGCTAAGGTGCTAGATACTAGAGTGTAATCATATGGAGTGTCATCATGTGTGCTCTAAAGGATGGCACACATGGGACCAAGCACCTCTCATACAGACGAGGAGACTCAATCGTGCTTGAATCCACGCCCCGTAGACGGATGACTCAACGCCCCACAGATGGATAGGCCTTCTTATTGCATCCTTAGCCTTTACAAGTGCTCAAGGCCATGCACGAGGTCTAATTATCTTATTAGTGTTTTTACCCCAATATTTTAGTTTTAGTTATCACTTATTAATGTAACTCTACTACTAGTTCCCCTGGCAGCCACTTACAGGCCCCAGGCCTATAGAGAGCCACTCCAAATGACCACTCTAATGCCTAGACCTTGTTCATCTCGTTTGACTAAATGAGGAATATAAAAGGCTAAAACTCTGAAGTATAAATTAAAAATAGAAAAATGGGATCTACAAGACCAAAACTCTTGATGGCAGCAAAATTTGTGAAAACAACCCTTTGCTAGTTAGATCAATTTTGTAATAACTCCAGTGACCCCAATTTGGTCACGATTCACAAAGGAAAGCAAGGATAAAATAAAAAATAAAAATACGAAAAATGGCATTGCAAGCCTTCTCACAGCCTAATTTTTTTTACATATTGACTACCATAAAACATAACAAAAAAAATGTTTAAGATAATAAAAAAATGGAGATCTTAATTTTCCCTTCTCCAGTAGTTCCTTAGATCCTTGATATAATCCCTATACCCAAATATGCAATGAGGAAAGTAATAATTAAAAGCTACAGTGATTTTATTAACTCCTTGTAGTGACACACACCTTACAACAAAACATTGAGCTACAAGGATCTACAACAAGTCATGTAGCCTATCTCTACTGTCACAACGAGGCTTCTCATAGTCTTATTTTCATTAGAAACCATTATTCATGTTCAGAGATCTTCATACTCTTTTAACTCTCCCTCTTTCCTCTGAAGGGTTACTCTTCCCAAACCCCTTCTACTATATCTAAAACTAGATATTGTCTCCTATCAGTCACGGGACCTTCCTTCTTAGGAAATAATCCAAATAAATAACTACCACTTAGCCTAGAGTGTAACTGCCACCTCAAGGAAGAACGGACAGTTAGGGGAAAGGTATTAGCAAATGGATAATGGTTTGGGGTTGAAAATGCCTCCTTCAAGAAAGGAAGAATTGACTCAAGCCATAGAGAAAAAACCCAAGCCTCCAAATGGAAGAAATGGCCAAGGAAAAGATAGTTTTAAAGCCATGTGGAGAAAGCCAAAAGAGGTGATGTAATATCTTGCATTGAAATGATTTCTGCAATATTTTAAAAAGGCGGTGAAGAGGTTTCCAATTTTTTTATGCATAAAGAATACAGCTGCTAACATATATTTGTTTTGTTGAAAAGGGCAGCAATGGGTTTCAGTTCTTCTGTGTTTAATGAATAGCATACATATTCAAGTTTTATAAAGGTAGAAATGGGTTTTCAGTTTCCTATACTTAATGAAAATAGAAACCAACCTATTATATTTTGAGAGGCAGTAATGGAGTTTCAGTTTTCTGTGCTAATGAAATTGCAACTAATAGATTTTAGTTTGTGTGTTGGAAACAAAACAAGAAAAATGAGGTAAATACCTCACAACTGAAAGCACTCCTCGTCTACTGATCTCTCTCCACTTTAGCACACCTCTAATCTTGCAATTTCCTCTGCTTGCCTGAGACCTTACAATTTGATATGCTCACTTGAGTCAATCTATCCCCCTGCCTCTCTTTTTTTCTTTTGTTTTTGAAACACCTCCCCTCTTTGCCTCCATTCTCTCTCTATTTTTTTTAATTTTATCCCTGCTTTCCTTTGTGAATCATGACCAAATTGGGGTCACTGGAGTTATTACAAAATTGATCTAACTGGCAAAGGGCTATTTTCAACAAATTTCACTGCCATCAAGAGTTTTGGTCTTGTAGATCGCATTTTTCTATTTCTAATTTATACTTCAGAGTTTTAGCCTTTTGTATTCCTTGTTTAGTCAAACGAGATGAACAAGGTCTAGGAATTAGAGTGGTCATTTGGAGTGGCTCTCTATGGGCCCGGGGCCCGTAAGTGGCTACCAGGGGAACTAGTAGTAAAGTTACATTAATAAGTGATAACTAAAACTAAAACATTGGGGTAAAAACACTAATAAGATAATTAGACCTCTTGCATGGCCTTGAGTGCTTGTAGAGGCTAAGGATGCAATGAGAAGGCCTATCCATCTGTGGGGTGTTGAGTCATCCGTCTGTGGGGCGTGGATTCAGGCACGATTGAGTCTCCTCGTCTATATGAGAGGTACTTGGTCTCATGTGTGCCATCCCTTAGAGCACACATGATGACACTCCATATGATTACACTCTAGTATCTAGCACTTTAGTGGTCATGAGTAGTACTTGACTTATGACTTAGATGAGTACACCTATATTATGACTTTGACTGTAAGCACTGTTCTTCGTGTCTGCTCTATGTCTAATGTGAGTGCTAGCCATCTTGTATCCCCTTGTTGTTGTTCATCTGCTTGGGCCTTGTGACTATCTCTGAGCATGGTAGGGTGGTCTCTTAGGAGTCCACATGGTTGGGAGGTGTTGCCACCACCATTGAGGACCAGTGAACAGGTTTTGGAACACCAGTTGGAGATGATCTCTCTCTCCATCTCTTCATTCAACTATTGTAACCATTTAGTCCTTGTATCATACTCAGGACTATGTTACTATACTTGTATCATATTCTAGAATACATCATTGTAATTGTATATGCAGTTATGTAATTGAACTCTCTTAGGAGAGAAGTTGTAATTGTTGTATTTAATGAGAAGACATGTGATGTTCCTTTATTGCTTTATGGATTTCGGTGTGGGTATCGGATCCACTTGTATTTATGCTTATGGATTCATGTTTTTATCAGATGGGATTAGGAACATTTGATTTAGTGTTTAAAATGAATGCTACCAATCTATCTTATTGGCAATCGAATATGTGTGTTGTCCACTTATATAAAAAAAATTTATCTTGTCCCCTTTTGGATCTTACCCTTTGGGGTTACGTAGCGGGATGTTAGACAATAAGTAGACAATAAGATGTGTGTTTTATTTTTCTAAATATATATACATAATTTTGACCTCAAGGAACAATGTTTCTTTCTATTATTACTAAGCATTTAAAATTATGTTATATTTGTCGACAAGGGTAAAAGGAAGTCTTCCATAAAAGAGAAGCATATAACACATAAGGCCAATGAATACTAGCAATACTCTCTAAACAAGGCCAAGGAATACTAGTAGTACTCTCCAAACTAGGGCAAGGAATATCTATAGGTAATGAGTAAGGTGCATGTTTTCTTTTCCTAAGTTATAAGAGCACATATTTGACTTGAATAAACAATATTTCTTACTATTATATTTGTTGCAAAGGGAATTTAATAAAATGTGGCACCTTCATAAACACAAATTGGAGCCATTCCAAGGGTCTCAACTATCTTAATCACCAAAAAAAATCCTTGTTACTTTTATATTCACAGTCTTATCATGGAGGTTGAAAAATCTTAGTGCTAGATATGTTACAATAAAGAAAAAAATGTTACAAGGATAAGCATATGATATTATTTGAATCAAGGCATATTTAATTTGTACAACATAGACAACTTATTTTCCATTGCATGCTCTCTAGAAAAAACCTTTAAGATAAATTACTTGATTAAAAAAAGTGAAGTACAAGTGTTGGAAACTTCCATCAACAACATAGTAGGATGCATAAGATCGAATAGAAAAAGTTTTCTTAGAAAGCTCAAAGAAGCATACTAAATATATACGTTTGTATGAGCATATCCAATGAAATCTTGTTAATTGTACAAACATAATGAATATGTATAAAATTGGAATGATTAATAATCAAATCTTGACCATGAAGACATATGATTTGACACATTTAAAGTAGTCTACCCTATGTAGAATCATGCATTTACCAAAATTTTAATATGCTTAGGTGGACTCCAAGCTATTAGTCAATCTAATAAAGAGGGAGTTGCAGCTAGTTAATCTTCTTGAAGAACATGGTTAATGAACCACATCACAAATATAGATTTGGACTATGTATCAAGATCTCTAACTAAATCATGACACAATGTTAACTCAAAGTCACTTGACAATCAAACTTCATTTAGGAAATAAGGATGCAAGGATAATAGAGCTTGACAAAAACTTTAAGCAACACTTAATTTATCTTGAAAATACTCAAAACACAGAAATAGATAAAATATTTAGAACAATGAATATCTTATACGTTTTTTAGATAAAAAGTTTTGACAAGTTTTTCAAATGTCCAAGTCAATCCTTAATTCTAGCTCACCCTAGCTTTTGAGTCTTGAGTCAAATGAATATAGATGACAAAGAGCATGACAAACTAAGGAACTAGTTAAATAGTCAATGACATTTGAATGGAAAATTCAATGATGACAGATGAACACATCTCAATCCCAAATATTGTAGTTATCTTCAAACTCTAGATATAAGTTTAATTAATAGTTGAACTTTAATCTTTAGTCCAAAGGAAAATGAAACCATGATTTCACTAATGATGAAGATAGGGGATCTTTCTTCGAGGATCAATCAAGATGTCTTGTTCGTGGAAGAAGCAATGTGCCAATGTTATGGTAAACAAGAAAAATGGTGAAAGTTTATTAATGACCTCACTTAAGTCATAATATGCTCACTATTAGCTTTCACTTCACCATTTAAAATATGGAGCCAAGATTGGTGAGATTTGATTGCCGTACCAAGAGTTTCTTATCATCAGATGTTTAGAAATAGACACTCAGGAACAAAATAATTGGAACGGACTTACTGATCCAATATTAAGAATAACTCTTATACTGGGAGTTCATGTTTCTGATCACACTATCATCTATTTTCAGAATAAATATATTATGGAGTGAAAAATTGATGTTTTTAATAGAGAGTATAGTTTTTATAAGAGATTAAGTTCTAGTGAAATTGTAGGGGAATAAATCATTTATCCTACTAAAGTTACATAGATCTAGTTGAATTATAAATAATACATCCAATCAAAATATTTAGTATCAATTATTGGGATGTTGTAGTCAATCAGTTGGGTGTTTATGTGGGAAATTGGTCTCCACATACACCACCAACCCATTGACCATAATGTGTTTGTGACTTAAGCAACATCATTTAGGTTGTGTGTGATAACATTGAGAACGAACAAGAATGCTTAACTTTTTTTGATTTGATATATCAATGTGTAATGATTGATGGTTTTGCTATAATTGATGATCAAAATTTGGATAGGGCAACTGTAGACTAAGCTACCCATGGGATAAATATAGCATAAAAGAAGCAATATATGAGGACTACCTATATGAGTCATTATGCCAGAACCATATAGACTTCGCTATGGTAGCTATATCAATTAATAAAATTTTTACACATGGATGTCATCTGAGTTGGAACTAAATATAATGTACTACTATGATGTTCACTCTCTTTCATATTCACAAATGAAGCTACGTAATTTTCCAAGAATTATAAATACTGTTGTAATGCAGTATGCAGAGTAGAAAAATGTCATAGTCTGTTTTATTAAACCATATCAGTGCACACTAAATTACAAGGTCAAAGGTCCCCTTATGTACCTTCTTGTTAGATAGTGGAGTAGGCAATATACTTAGTTTCAAGTATCCAAGTCATGAAAACATAATTGTATGGATCTTATTAAACCATATCAGCATACATACTAACTTACAAGATCTAGAGGAATGGATGTTTCTACATGTTTGTTGGATGTGGAGAAGTTGCAAGCCCTACATAATGTGTTGGGTAGCTTGGCTAAAATATATGATAAGTTTGATGGGTTGTTTCTCCTGGTAACACATATCTTCTTTGAATAAAATATGCATTGGGAGGAGCCACAATGTTATTGGATGAGCTTGAGCATTGATTGGGAAACATGTAGCATTGGTGAACATCTTTATAATGCACTCATGCAACCCTCCCTTGTAAAGTTTTGAATGGCATTGTAAACAAGTTTCTCACCATCTCATGCTATATTTTGATGCATCTAGGAATGATGTCAAATTTATTGAAAAGAAAAAAGAAAAACTTATTAAACATAATGCATTTAGGAATACCCAATGTTGCACCATTGCATCTCTAGAGAAAACAACACATTATAAAAAAATTCTATGATAAAAAAATAAAAGAGTTTGACAATAAAATTTTGACAACAACCTTATCTCACAATTAAATATATTTTGATTTAATTTATTGACTCTTACATCATTACAACCACAACACATTGTGATAGAAATAATTCTAAAGTTAAAAAAAATCAAATCTCATCTCACAATTAGATATTAAATTTAATTTAACTTTTGAAATGTTATAAAGAAATTGCAATGTGCCTCTATTAAATATTAAGTACCATTTTTATTAAACCCTATATATTATTATTTATATTATGTCTTTCATAAGTTGCAATATGCCATATTAATGTAAGTATATTAGATACTACATTACTTAAATTATCTATTTTGAAACAATTAACTTAATTACGCATTTCCTATGCTAATGACAATGTCCAATGGTCTCTTCAATCCCAATTCACAAGCATCATTTTCAAGATACAAATGTTTCTCCAAACTTTCATTTATCATAAATTTAAAAGACAAACATTTGAACCTAGACATTCAACATGAAGCTATGGTTCTAGTGAGATTGCAGTGTAAAACCTTTCAAATACCTTGCAAACATGTTTTGACCATTGTTTTGGTTAGTTGTGGTGGTTTCCACTAACTCCTTCATGAAGATGGCATGTGCTTTAACAATCCATAAGTTCCAAGGTTTCATACTTGAAAGAGCGATGATAGACATTAGAGGCATTGATCGTCAAAGTCTCATGTTCACTTCAATTTCGTGGGTTTGGCACTTGGTAGATCTGTCCATTTCCTTGACCTTTGGCTACTAGCGGTTTGCTCCACTTGAAAAAAATACTTGTACACATTATTCCCGCAAACGTTATAGAACACAACATCCTCAATGAGCATGGCAAGCGGCTCACAACAAACAAGAATTCTAAAAGACATTGCCAGTAGGAATTTTATACTGTGAGGACATGTTCTTGTGTATATCCCCAAACTACTCACAATTTCTATCTACATGTATCTATACAGTAGCACAAGATTCCTCCAAGCCTTGTGTATATCTATGTTCATTGTGTACACAACCTTGAAGCTGCCTTATCCTAGATTCTGCACATCATCAAAGGAGTTGGCTGCAGTCTTTATGTCATGGTATGAGAATTTTTGTTAGAGAGAAAATGGATATTGCCCCTACTTACTTGTTTTGCAGTCTGGTTCATTCTAATTATGGTAGCCATGAAAGAATTCATGTGCCCTATATTGGAGGGTTTGTTAATGTGAAGGTTGAAAGAATTTGTAGCCATCTACTTTTTTATGGGTTTTAGCTATGGATATGATAATTTCTTGGTTTTCTTTGTTTGTTAATGAGAAATTTCTACTTGATAAGTGTAATAATGGGCAAGTCCGCAAATTAATTACATGTCCACTACTCTCTAATCATTAGAATTTAGATGTTTTATTTTTGAGAGAACAGTACATGTAATTTTCACATTATGAGAATTTCCATTTAAATTATTTTGAAGCTTGATTATGTATTGTTAGCCTTGCTTCAGGGATTGACTAGATCTTGGTTTTCTTAGGCATAGAAATTCCTAATGATAAAGTATGTGTTACAAATTTGAATCATATGAATTCCATTAATGAAAATTTTGATAAATATTTAACTTTTTTTATTGACCAAAATTAACCTTTGACTATTTTGTTTAATTTTAATGGATGTCCATTTGTAGTTTCAAAGCTCTTATTTTGGCCTCTAACTGGGGAGAATATTGGCAAAGGTTGTTGAGTTTTGCTTTACACCTATCACTTGCATTTCCTTGAAAAAAAAATTTATATATAAGAGCGTAAATTTTTATTGAATCAAAGAAACATTATAGAGAAATAGGTAGTAGCCCTAAAAAACAACCAACCAAACCCAAATCAAAAGTCCCTAGAGGAAGCCAACGCAAGAACCAATTACAAATGAAGGTCTTCTATGATTATCTTTTTCAGGGACAAAGATAGCTCCAAGGATAAAAGTCCCCAATCATCTATAATCCACCTCTCCACATGCTCAGAGGCCCACTTCGCCAAAATATCAGCCACCCTATTCTATTCCATATGAATATGACAAAAGGAAACAAATTCCAAAGAATTGCATAGATTCACAATCTGTTTGATCACAACAGCGAGTTTCCAGTTAACACCATCAAATCTCTACTCATTTAGCATATAAACTACAATCTATGAATCGGATTCACAAATAATCCTCTTCTAGCCGAAAGAACAACCTCTTTCAATAGCATAAAAAATAGCCAGAGCCTCCATGAGATTATTAGAATGGTGACCCTTATAAATAGAAAAGAAAAACACCACACCACCACTACTATTTCTGCCAATACCACCAATCCTAGCATGTCCAAGATTCCCCCTAGAAGATCCATCAGTATTTATCTTTAGGACTCCCTATGGGGGAGGTCGCCATTGACCCTCCCGATGAACTTTCTTCTTGACCTAACGAGGGCCATTACTAGTAGAGAAACTAGACCCTCCACCTTCCAAGTGCAGATTCCTCACAAAGGACAGATCTCCTGGATCCATAGTAACCAATAGATCACATTTAGCTAAAATAGTCTCTTGGATCTTGTTGAATAGCTTCCTCCATAAGAGATCTCCATCCTGCTTCATGTCTTGGAAAATCCTTCTATTTCTCTCAAGCCAAAGGTGCCAAATAATAAATGTAGGGCCAATAAATCAAGAAATTTGAAGAAAAGCCATCTTAGCAGGGGGCCTCCCCAAGCTTTCCCAAAACTCTATCAAAGAAGAGGCATGAGCACAAGGATGGCCCAAAACCCCCCACCAAAAATGCCAAATACTCCTAGCATAAGGACACTAAAAGAAAAGGTGTGAAGTACACTCCTCACTATTATTGCACAAAACATAGATGGAAGATCCCTGGAAGCCTCTTTTCTGTATATTTTCCCATGTAAGACATCTATTTTGAAAAACCAACCATAAAAAGAAATTACTCTTAGGCCAAGAAAATTTATTCCAAACCTACTTCCATCAAGGGACCCCAACCTTTCCATATCCATGTCTATCTAGCTCCATATATCCAGAGGCAATAGAGAATCTTCCCTTCAAATCAAGGTGCTTGAAACACGTAAGCTACGCTTGCACAATAAAGAAATAACTCAATGCAAGGTCTAGTGGGTCTAGTATTCTGAAGAGAATGCCACATGGGAGAACTATGAGGATATTTATGCAAGATTTCCCCATCTCTTTTAGAAACTTTTTTACTATGATGAGTAAACACTTTTATTTACTATGTTGTTTTGATTTTACAGACATTAAATAATTAGGGATGATGATTCATATGGGGAGAGATATGTTACATCCCCAACTTTTGATTTAGCTTAAATCTTACTTTTATGAGGTAAACAGGATAATTAACCATAGTTTAATGATTTTATGTTTGTAGAAAATATGAAATAGAATCATTGATTATATGAATATTGATTAATATTTAGTTTAGACATGTGATTACAAGATGATACGATTATTTAATTATAATGATTTATGAAGCAAATGATGATACACTAGTCATGGTTATATGGTTGTGAGTGTAATCAGGAAAAGAATCTTCCTCCAAGGGCAGAAGGAGAGTATCATCCAGGAGGAGGAGATAGATGTTGGGAAAAGGTCAGATTACCATCCGAGTATTGAGGTTAAACTTTTGTGAACCCATGCAAATATAGGGTGAGTTTAAGTCATTTCCTTTTTTAAGTCATTTTCAAATTTGACAAATGTCAAATTAACAATTTTTGGTCTCCCGAAGTCGTCTTCATTGTTTCAACTAGATAATGTTTTCATAACATTTTTGTGGTTGATAGTAAACCTGGTTGTTTGTCAAAGTCTTCCTTATTCACGTATCTATTCATTTATATTTTGTGATTATAGTTTAATTATTTTGGTTATGCTTGAAATAAGGCAAAGAGGGGGAGAGGACTCGACCCCATATTCGCATATTGATGATACTACCTTGATGACATTACAAGTTATTAATAGTTAATTTATTGTGATATTGCCAATACATCATTTTAGATATAATTGATGTTGTATTAGTCATAATTATTTATCGATCCACTTATAGTGGTCGTGTATTATTATTTTTATATCAAGTTGAGAGCTCTTGTAATCCAGCACCTCACGACCCATGAAATGTGGAGTGAGTGGTGATTGTTACGAGCTTAGCCAAGATAATCTTTTTGGAATTACTCCCAAATGGGAGGTAAGGCTCTTATGGATCCAAGAGAGAGCCTGCAAATTGGAAGCCATGCCAACTAACTCGCCACCTTTAGTGTGAGGGTGGCAATGATAGGCGAAGTGGAGGACATTGCATGCGGGTAGAGTCTTTGTGTGAAGGGTTTCGTGAGGATAGAAGGGATGTTTTTGCATTATTTCTCAATAGTAGTTGATGGTTGTCTCTTGCTGGGGGAAGCATAGATAATAAGATTGAACATTGAAGCTCAAGGAAGGAGCTAAGCCTTCAACAGTAGTGTATTACTTAACAATTTGCAATCGGCTGTGAACCAACACACTGTTATTTCTATGTAATTCGGTCATGAGTATTTTGCATCTTTACACTATTGTTTGTAGGCCATTCGATAGTTAATCGATGGCCATACTCAAAGCTTATAGGAGCTGTAATTTTTATAAGGCCTACAGGTCATGGGCATGTATAGTTGTGATTTTTAAATGATAACTTATTCATGCTAAAGGTCATAATCACCAAGAGCACATATAGTACTACTGGTTATAATGATAACATTTGCATATATATATATATATATATATATACATGTATGTATATATATATATACATGTATGTATATATATATATATACATGTATGTATATATATATATGTATGTATATATATATACATATATATATGTATGTATGTATATATACATACATACATATACATATGTATATATATGTATGTATGTATGTGTATACATACATACATACATACATACATACATACATACATACATACATACATACATACATACATACATACATACATACATACATACATACATACATACATACATATATATATATATATATATATATATATATATATATATATATATATATATATATATATATATATTCATGGTCGACTACATAGTAGTGCCATGCTATCCATGCAATGGCTTTGAAGTCAATCCTGTCATGGCTTATCAAGCCAAAGCATTGAAATTTCTATGTTCCATTTTTGTGTATGTTTTGAAAGTAATGATACAATTTGGTACGCTGGCTGAGAGCATTGGCACCGGTATTAGTAACTATGCATATAGGCTACGAGCCATTGTTTCTCTTAAAAGAGAATAAAATAACAGTAAGGCCGACAACCTAGTCTTAGTGCAATGTAATGAAACTGTTGTGAGTTGATGCTATCAAAAACACCACACCATGGAGGCCATAGAGGCACATGGGTTGTGGAGTTATGCATTAGTTTATCTATTTATATGATAGTAATCCCATGCCTTCGGGGATATTCTTAACTTTAGAAAGAATATAAAGACTTATAATACCCATAAAGGGATAACCTATGGTTAAAGATAACTATGTAAAAATATTTATTAAGTGCATGTCTACCTTGTAGATCAAGGGAGCAAACCCTTTAATGAAGACATTATATGTTTTGTTCTTTTCCAATGGCCATGCTTCATGACGAAGTATAGGGTGGTAAGAACCCTTCTATAAATCGTTGAGTAAAGGGGTATGTCCATCTTGACTACTTGAAGCCTATAATAGTTTAAGTATAGTTGTTGTGATATGGTGAAAACCCAAAACAAGGAAAACCTAGAAAAGAGAAAGTTTGAACATTGTAGGATGAGACAACTTTAAAGTCAAGTTGAGATGGTGGACATATGAGTACGTTAATTGTGAAACGTATATTTATGTAAATCTTTGGCTAAAGTAATGCATTCGTCTCTGCATGCATTAGTCGGTCCACTGTGCTCCAAATGGCATAATGTTTCTAGTAGTGTCATACATAGTTAGAGTGGATCTATAGTTGTATGATCATGAGACATTATGAAGGACACAACACCAGATACTCAGATGGCAAACCTAGCAGTTCCTTATATATATACTCTCCGTGAAGGGTAGGGCCGCTTCCAGATAGGAATTTGTGCGGGGGACCGCCAGTCTGTGGTTGGAGGAAAAGCACTTGGGTGATGCTCTCCAAGTCCCAAGTAGAAGACAAGCCAAGACTTATGAAGATAAATGTCAAAGTTCCAGATACAGTGCATTCTTTATATGACTTGATAGTCAGTTATTATGTATACTTTTATAAACAATGCCATGAGCATAGCTTTGTACATGTATAGTGAAGGTTATTCACTAATAAGTTATCCATGGATGTAAATCTAATTTTTTTAAATATTCAGAAAAGAATAGCATGTTCAATTATCATGATGATATTGATTCATTCTTTCTTAACTATGACTATGTTAATCATGATGTATTCTTAACCTTAAATAAGATGGTTAATTATGGTTGATTATGGGTAATGGGAGATGTCATGTTATGATGGATCAATCAAGATGTCTTGGAAGAAGCAATGTGCCAATGATTTGGTAAACAAGAAAAATGGTGAAAGTTTATTAATGACCTCATTTAAGTCATACTATGCTCAGTATTATCCTTCACTTGATCATTTAAAATTGTCCAATTCTACAAATACAAGATCCCTACAAAAATGAAACCCACATCTAATAAGGAAAACTAAAGAGTGCACAGGGAATAAGAAACAATCAATTGTTGGGTGATTTAGGGTTTTTAGAATGTTAATGAACCTTGGACATAAGAACCATACTATGGGCTAATAGTTTTGAATATTATAATTGTTTCTACTTGCAAAACACCTACACAATTGTCAATGCACCCTAGATAATATGTTACTTGAGAGAATATGACGAAGGGAAATAATAAAAGAATGTAAAATCAAGCATTGGAAAAAATCTAAAATGTTTGGTTGCAAATGAAATTAAAGAACAAACAACAAAAATCAAGTAACAAGCGACCAACTCGTGAACAATGAAAAATTTTATATATGAAAATAACCAAAACTCTTACACAGAACACTCCTGCACCAAATCCAGTCTATCCAATAACTCCAACCACATAGAATGTGTTTCTTGCTTCATATTATTAATCAATATACATTTTCCAGATTTCAGGAAGCACAACAAACTCGGGCACATGCAATGAACAAACCCTAGGCAATAGCCAAGTGTATCCACACGTGTCATGCAACAAACCCTCAAGGATCCATACTTGTGCTTCAACAAACCTTCAAAATCACAACACACCACATTCCAAAACATTCCAAAACATCAAAATATTTCGTCTATGATATTTTCAAAGAGCAACTACTAAAAGTTTCGTTGAATCAAAAAAACATTAGTCCCCACCTTAAACAAGGACTAATAAAATGAAACCCCTGTTAAGTAAATAATAATTCAAGATGATATGTCTCGACATTTTTACGTTGATAGGCATTTCACTTGCAGAGCAAGGTGAGCTCCATATAGCGGTCAGATGGAAATCCACGATTTAAAATGGTTGTTGGGTACATGGATGACCCTTCAAACAATCGCAGCCATTAACATCACATTGCAACAACAATGTTAACCTGACAATGAAACGTAATTCGCAAGTTAGCTAATGTTAAATCTTTCATGGGTTTGTAAGAGCAATGTTTTTAGCTTCCACAAAGGCAGGATGAAGAGATGTAGAAGTGCGCAAGGGTGGCAACACACGGCTGCACAGTCTGCGGCGAGTGGCTACGGAGGCCATTGAAAATCGATGGCTCAAAATAGTTTTCAGCTATTAGTCTACCATTGAAGCAATCACTGCCAAACATGTTTTGGAAGGCTGGCACTGTGGGTGAGTATCCCCCATAGACCCTCTGGACATAGGCCTGATACAGTAAGGGCTGCTAGAGACCACCACCACTGATCCTATGGCTTCAGTTTTATGGTAGGGCAAGGTCATATGCCTATTGGGTTCTTCAGAAACATAACATTTTCAGCATGGTTTGGGCTGTTTCCTTCCTTTTTTGGATTCAAAATGCATGGTTTTGCTGATACGCCTTATGGCAGTGCTGGTATTTCCAATGGGTTTCATCATGGAGGCCCTCAGCATCCAATGAGACAAGATCAGCAGCTGGAGGCCTTCCTGTCAAGGCTGCTCTTATTCCTGGGTTGTTTTTTAGTTCTCTGTCTTCTATTTTTCTGAGCTAATTTTGCCCAGCCCTTTATTTACTCAGCAAGTTTTAAATAGGAGATTGTGGCCTTTGTTGGAGGTATTGGAACAAATCTGCATTTTGTCTTAAGGTGGAAAACTGCACTTATTGTACAGTGCGTCTAATGTAAACGCTTTTTGTACTTAATGTAAATAAATGCTTGGATAAAAATATGATTCTTCTTTTGATCATGTTCGGATTTGTTGTTGCTCATGGAATTGTATTGCCGATTGCAGATATCTGATTGTTTGGGAAATAGTCTTAATCCACACCAAGAAGAGGAATATAATGCAAATATCCCATTGTTTAGGTAATAGGTTTAATTGCTTGGCTATTCTTAAATATCATCCACTTCAATAGTCAAAAATTATTTTTGGCCAATAAAAATAAAACAAATATTTACCACTTTTTATTGTGAATGAGGTGTAAAATCGCTATTGGTTGTTTGACTGTTAAGCGGATGATATTTAAGTAGAGTGGGCTTAATCCAACCCACAACTAAAATAGGAAGATAGATAGGTTTGATCCTGCTCATCCCCAGAAGACCAGATTATTTATTTAGAGCTGGTGAGGCTTAGGGCTGGATTTCCACCACACACTTATTAGGATGCTTGAGTTCAAAGCTCTGGTGCAGAAATTTCCAGCAGGTGATATGCTTTGGTTCCGGATTCAATTGTAAGGACCTGGGAATGCTATTAATGTTATCAGAACTCACCCCAGCTCTCTAAATACTAAAAGTCGAATAGTCTTACGTCTAAGTACCCAACAAGAGAGTTTGCACCAGATTGCATCTAATCCATTAGAAAAAATTAAAGGATTTGAGGTTTTTCCTCCCCCAAAAGGCCTTCTCAAAGTCAGACTGGGGGCATAGAATGGAGGTTTCTTCCCATTTTTAATTAGTCAGATTGGCATCTTGCTGAGTTTGGGTGTAGGATTGAATAGGCCAGATTGGCAGGTACATCAGGATTATAAGATCAAGTCTTCTCATTCCCAAAAGGGCAGATTGATATCCCATAAATTAGAGGCAATGAGCAGGCCTTACCTTTCCCAACAAGTGAGCTTGGCAATTGGTATATAAGTGGTGTATAATTGGGTTTGGTGGAGGGCAGGACAGATATTCTGCTTCCATGCTTTTCCTAATGTACTGGGAATTAAATTCTTGTCTCCTGAATATTGAAATGTAAATTTTGTTCATTTCTGATTACAAGGTAAGTAAAAAAAACATGCTATTCATTTTTTGTCTTTATTTTTTTCATACTTCATTAGAGATCAGTTTTGGTTCAGTAACCAATAGTTTTGTGTTGAATGTTTTGTTTTCCATAATTTAATTTTTTAATTTTTTCTCATCCATTATTGATTCTTTAGCTTCAGCACGCACATGGGTGTTTGATAAATGCTATATCTCGCCAAATATGCAATCATGGTTGTAGATTCTAGAGCAATCTCCATTTTCTCATTTTCTTTAGCCTTGAGGTTGTTTGCTTCAGTACAAAAATGTGTCTCTGATATTTGTTGATCATAAATTTTTTCAGAATTTACACACAGATAGGTATTTGATTTTTATTTTGTGTAGTTGTACTATATGTTAAATTCCTAACAGATTATATATATAACACTAGTGATGATATAAATCAGTTTTCTTGATGCCCAATCAACCAAAGCAAGCTATGTTTGTGGTGTTGAAGGAAGAATTCTAATTTTTTTCATCGAGCCCAAAAGACGAAGATCAAAGTCTGATGGAAGGACGATGAGAATGGTTTCGTAGGGCCATTTTCTTCCTACCCATCATTAAAAATGTTATGATTAGATAGAATGACTTTTAACCTTCTATATGCTAGAGTGGTCTGTTGGGCCTACAAACTTGTTTTTGCTTGTTTATCACGTTTTCATACTAGGTTGTTTGGGTAGATACCAGAAAAGGTCTCCTCTCTCTCTCTCTCTCTCTTTAATTCTACTTACAAGTTTTCAAATTTGAATGTATATTTTTTCATTGAAAATGCTATAAATGAGAGTTGTTTTCCATAAGGTATTGTATCAATATTGATACTATTCGATAGTATATATGGCTTATCTTAGTTAGGTGGTTGTTATATAGAAAATTTCACTGTTATATATAGTTAGAAGTTATTACATTGATGTAATGAGCACGTCAATAGTTATCTAGATCTAGTGTAGTGTTATAAATAACTACGTATAGTGTTATAAGTAATCACAAAATTTGAAAGAAATACATTTTTGTTTGTTTTTGAATGTAATGTACTATATATAGGGCATAAAACAAACGATTAAAGTACATTGTTGGTTGAAATGCCTAGCGAATCAAGACAATCAATGCCCTTAGGTGATTCTCTTCCCTTCTTTTTAGTGAGACACATGCATTGTCTTGCATCCTAACATATGGTTGGTAGTTGAAGGTTGAGGAGCTGTGTAGATCTAACAAGCATTGGACCCCTGAGACTGTAGTGAACACCAAACCTTGACGATAAATTATTTTGATGTCTATTGACACTTTGTCAAGTGTAAGACCATAGGGTTTATGGACTGTTTAAGCCCATGCCATCTTGACTAGTATTAGTGTACACATTTCATTTGGCTTAATTTGGCATTCATTTGACCATATTTGGAAGCCTCATTTTATGCACATGGCATAAGACACCTCAGCTGGGTGTGTGGCAGTTAGGAAGAGTCCTTCAAACTCTTTCACTCCACTTAGCTTGCCACTTCTACTTGAGATCTCCTTAAGTTATGGGATTGACTCCCAGTTACTCAAGGCTACTCAAGGCTATATGTACTTGTCATATTGACTTCCAATTCACTTCAAATTTGGTAATCAGCAATTGTCTTATAGATTCTGGGTTCTTTCAACTAGGAATTGGTGGTGATCACCATGAGTCACATGTAAAATTGGAGCAAGGTGTGGGTTATACATATCCCAAGGTGAACTAACATAATGATCAAACTTGATGTTGATGTAACAACAAAGCTCCGGTTGGGAGGGTTGTTATCGCTTTTGTAGACAATAGCTACAACTTTCCCAATCAATCAATTAACAATATCTATAGCAACATATAAATTTGAAGTGAGCATAAGCTGCTAACCAAAGCATAGGAGAGTTGGTGGCAATCACTATGGGTCACATGAATAGTTGACACAAGGTATGGGTTATGCATATCCCAAGGTGGGTTGACATAATGATCAAACTTGACAAGAACAAAGCTTGATAGATTGGGATGATTGTTATCACTTTTGTAGACAATAGCTCGGTAGATTGGGAATTAAGAGTAGACATGTGGCATATTCTTTGTTTGCATCTTTTGATGGATCCCACCAATAAAACTTGGTAGATTTTACTACATGTTTACTCTTAATTTCCTCGAGCCATTGTTTTTTAAGGATTTTATGGTTGCTTATGACACTGCACTCAATGAAAGCACCTATTGGCATGCCCATTGCATATCAAATTATGATTGATCAAACTTTAACATAATAGTTATTGTTGTTGGGTCTCTCATTGTATTTTAGGCCTACTTTTTGAGTTGAGCCTTGGATCTATTGTGGGTGTGTAATATTGGATGGGTTTTTGGCCTTGGCTATCTTATCGTAATACCAAAGGTTAGCCTGATTATGTGTTTAGTTTGCTGGATAGTTTTTTTTAAAAGGAATTGTTGTTTTAATTGATTGACCTATTAGGAAATAAGGGGCCTTTAAAAGTGCCTATCAGCGGGCCTATTGCACTTCAAGTGCGATTACGAGTTTTAAGATAGATGTATTGAAGATTGATTGTCTTCTTCCAGCTCGCGGAAGTAACTATCTCCGTTTTTCTGTCCTTTCCAACTTTTGGTAACCGACGTAAGGACAACATTGCCTTTTGGCCATACGTTTGCGACGAAAAGCCCAAAAAAATTCTAAAAAATAAAGAAAACTTATTGCGCGAATTTGGTATATGCGTTGATCGGCATATCCACCCCTTACACCGACATCGGCATATCCACCCCTAACCCAAACATACCAAGTCATTTGTACAAACTTGAGACTCCATTATAAACTCTGCCATTGCTCACTTCTGAAAACACCAGTTGTTGAATGTACTGCATTCATTGTCTTGATGGGAAAAACATTGGCATGGTAGGAAACCCATTTGGATATAATTCTCGTTCCAGCCGGTGTGGTGATGTTCGCTGTATACCATTGTTGTCTGCTTCACAGAATCCTCGCCCGTCCCCAAACCACCTTCGTCGGCATCAATGCAATCCACAGGCGGGCGTGGGTGGAAGCCATCATGAAGGTAAATTTGATAATTACTTAATAATTTATAGTATCTAAATCTTATATAGCAACATCAACTAAGTTGTGTGTGATAAAATTGAGAAAGAACAAGAATGCTTAGCATTTTATTGATGTATTACATCAATGTGTAATGATTGATTGTTTTACTACAATTGATGATCAAAAATTGGAATTTGATTTTGGATTTGAGGTTTGGAGCCTATGAATATCTCTTTCTAAGACTGTCATGATATAGGACTTGGTTGTGTCATGTCACCTAGTCTAAGAATGAATCATGCTCCTAGTAATATAGCTCTAATTATTTTCAATGCAACCTTCTGTGATGCACTCCTACCTTGTATACTTGTCCCTTGACAAAGGGTTATGCTGACAAAATTATAGTGGGATTTGCTATGTGCTAGAGGGAAGAGCTTGGAATTCATTGATAGTACTCAAAACACTTATGAGTTGTACAAAACTTGCTAACACACAATGCAATTGATGCAACGCTATAGGATGCTAAACTAACATAATTTTAAATATACTTTAAATATTCTTTGTGCTTCGATTTTAAATGTGCAAGTGTGTTTTAAGATGCTTTTCTAATGTGAAGCTAATGACCTATGATTACTAGTAAATACATGATCCTAGTCACTCAACTTGAGGTATTTCACACATGGACTAATGATGAGATGATCAAATCCTAAAAAAGGTAACTTCATGAAGAGATCTAAAAATTAAAGTTAAAGAACTAAATTGCATGATAAATGCTACTCTGTGGATGGGATCAACAACCTATTACAAACTAGTATGAGAACCAAGGATCTAGACCAATCTATGTTTGCGGTTGGTTATATGCCAATCATGTCAACTTGAGCACCTTGACGACATATTTATGGCAATGCCTAAAATGGTGTAAAATTGTTAGGTATGCACTTTTAACCATTACATGTTTCCTCTAAATTGTTGTGCATGTAAATTTGCATAAATCATGTATGCCAAGGTAAAACATGTAACAAATGAAATATCAATTAGACCCAAGTTGTAGTATTGGATGCCTTGTGATCTTTGTCTACCTATATAAATGACATCCTCATTTTGGCATACAAAGTCATTAGTTGTACTTGTAAAATGTTAGTCCACAAAAATCTACAACCATTGATATTTCATTTCTTATGAACATGAAGTGCAAAATATGTCAAGTGATGTGTTGTGTATGCCATAGTCTATAGGACGTTGTAAACTTGTGATTGAGTTAGCCCCCACAAAGTAAAAACATGTTGTGAGATGCAGAAGGGATCATGATGCAAAGAGAAATAATGGAGTTGTGATTGAGTTATCCCCATGATGTATGCAAAAATGATTGCCTTATAAGAGCTAGGGTTAAATGGAATCATGATATATGAAGGTAGGTTAGAGGAGGTGGATGTCCAAGAGCTAGTTGAGGAAGACAAAAATTCATTCTCCATGACAGCTCCAAGAGAATCACTTTCCTTCTTACTTGCAATCCTAAGTGTGGTCTTTATGTTCTTTGTGATAGGATAGTGTGTATTGTTTTTCAAAAACAAATCTTTTTTCTTGCCTATTTACTAGGTGTTTTTTGAATTGTGTGTGTGTATTATTTCATGTGTTTTCTCATAGGGTGTGATTTCTAGCTAGTAATTTGTAGATGAAATGTTTAATATCATTTAATTCATACAAGTACTCTTGGGAAAGGATGACTTTTGGGGAGAGACTTAGTGACTATGGATTACACAACCATCTTAATGTTGAAGAAAATATCAATGAAGTTGTAGGGAAGGGTAGAATCATTTTTAGTAAACTGGAATTTTAGATAATGATATTGAGCTACTCTTGAGGAAAAGGATACGTTGGTAACAAGAAGTCCTAGAAACAATTACAGTTCTAGAATCTTTATGTTTTTCTATCTATAGGAAACTATGGAGGAGATCTTGAGAACAATTTCAAAGGTTAGAGATCCTTCAGAGGTGAAGAAGGGTGTAGTAGGTCGTCTCCTTCTCCTAAGAAATTATCATTATGAGAGCCAATTAGATAGGATCAATATTATAAAAAAAGAAGAGGAATGGTTAAAAATATACCTATTTTTTGGCATGTCTTAATAAAGATGCCTTTCTATCTAGGAAATTCTGATGATTGGATTGCCTCTATCTAGGGTGGAATAGTTGGGTATTTTTGTGTCTTTTTGCAAAATGGTACAACCATTACTTTTATGGTGATGTTTAAAAATTCTAACATATAGTATTGAATCACTATGCCTTTTAGAGAATTCTCTTAAAATCTAGACCTTAAACCACTAGATGTAGTTGTTTGTACTCTCTTTGATAGAATAAAGTTCATACACCCCTCCATAATTTTTGAACTTACTCCCCCATGCCTTGAGGCCCCTTAGGGAAGTTTTGAATATATAAGAGACAAGAGTTACCATCATGTAATTGAATGCATGCATTTTGATTTCTATTCAACTAGAGGAAACATTTTAGCAAGTTATTTTATTTCAATTTGAGGATAATGTTTTAATAAGTTAATAAATTAGGAGGATTTAACTCCTTTTTTAGGTAAGAGAGATGGACATGTTAGAAATTATTTTCATTTAATAGTTAAACCTATGAATATTTTCCCTAAATTTGATTTTGTTGTCTCCCTTGAGGAAAATGGACCTGGACCTATCCAAGATATTGAGCACACTAGGGCTAAAGCATACTAGTGTATCCCACTTCTAGGCCAACCTTGAATTTTTCCTAAAATCACATTCTATTATAAAATGGATGGGGGTTTGATTTTGGGAGAGGTTTGATCTAAGACTAATGGGTTAAATTAAACCTTCCTTTGTGGAGCCCTTGATGGAGTCTCCTATGCTGCTATCAAAATGTTGCCAAAAAGTAATTTTACTTGAAATGTTGTAAAAATATAATTTTACCACACCTTTTGGGTGGTTAAATGAAGTTATCCAAAGATGTCATTTTACAATAAAATAGTCCTCAATGTTAGCTTTTCAAAAAGTAGAATATGTATTATATTTTTTCAATATTATATTTTTAATTTTATAGACAACATAGATTCTTTATTAAAAATAATGACCTTTATTCAAGAAACTAGGAAAATAACAAATTATGTCAAAAAATCTCAAAAAATACACTTCATTCCCATGGTTGTCCTTGATTCTTGATGATTTTTTTTGTTGGTATATAAATTCATACGAGTTATACCTAACTTAATCATAGTTAGTGGCTTTCCTCACATGTGGAAAGACTAAGTCCTCTTGTTGAGTCATTAGTCGATGTGTCAATCCATCTTCGACACATCACTACTATTTTGGATGGAGGTTAAACCTTGAGCTATTCTCTTGGTTCCTATTTTTCCACCTTTCGTATTCTCGTGGAGACTTGTTCCTCAAGCTTCACCTATTTATATCGGTGTTCAGTTGTAAATCAATTAGTTTGTTTTCAATACGTTGCATTTGTGTTTGATTTCTGCTCCATGATCTTGGACTTCTACTTCCACATGGTATCAGAGCAATTGGAATAGAGTCAAATCATTTTCTCGTTGATTACATAGCTCCATTGGCGAATCTCTGCAACTTCTCTTGCACACTAGGCTCAATCTAGCCTCCTATCACTACATATCGAGGAGGTAAAATTTTGTTTTAAAGCACATTTGAAATAGGCTTTTTTTGTAGGTCATAATCATCATTGGAAAAGCTCATCGACTCTCACCATAGTGAGGTCGAATCACAGCCGAGAAAGCCTCAAAAGAGGCATTTTTCTATGGTAGTCATACCTCACACAGAGGCCAATTTTTATTAAGGTGTGCCTCACACAGAGGTTGAACCTTGTACCAATCGGGCCTAATATCACAGGCTGACTTCGCCCCTCCAAACTACATTCTCCGGTGCCTCCAAGAGGCTGGGTCCTCTCATCCTCATCACTGCCTCTTATGCTGCCTCTTACGGTGGCATTCAATCCACATCACCTCATCTGTGTGTGGCATTTTTTCCACATATCCTCAGTCGACGGGGTCCACATAGCCACGAAGGTTGTAGCTATTTCTTCAATGCCAAAAGGTGGAGGCAAGACCGCATTTGTTGGTGGGAAATCAGAGCAAAAATGGCTTTGAAAAGGTAGGCGGGCCGTGGGAATAGTGACGACTATTAATTTCAAAGAGGGTGTTTGTAGCACTATTCATTGTAATTTATGTCAATTTTGCTGACATGAGAAAATAGGGGGGGTGACATAAGCAGAGAGGCAAAATAGAAAGGGGGGGCACAAAAATTTTATTAATAAGCCCCTGGTCACACCCTACCACAGGGGACTTAACTTTTTCCCTATCAAGTTTTTTCCATATATTTGTTTGCACAAAATTTTATTTTCAAGTACATTGAATTTTTTTTTAAGGTGTAATTTTTTTTTACATATGCAAAAATTGTAAAGGCTATAACTTTTGCATACGATCTCATAATCGAGTTGTTCAAAAGTCAGAAGTGCCTAATTTTTTTACCTCTATCATTCTAGCTACTAATTGCATTATCATTATTAAGTGCCAAATTAAGTTAGGTTTAGAGTTCTTAAAATACTTCATCTCAAATTGCAAGCTTGTTAGGAGAGAAACAGAAAAGGAAAGTATTGTTGTATGATGTCATGCACTACTTATAAAGTGCTGCTTTAAGGGGGGTAGATAAGTAAGAAGAGTGCACACAATCACTTCTTCTACACTAAAGCACCACCTTAATTCCCAAAACTGAGTTTAAAACTAAATCCTTTCATCAACTCTAATAGGGATAAAGAGAGATAAAAATGCCACCATTTAAAACAGAGTTAAACCGATGGGTCATAAGTTTAGTTGTTGGTGATCATATGTCACCATTTCTAGAAATGTTTATAAAACTAGAACCTTGTAGAATCTACAACATTTTAATGAACCAAAAGTATTATGATATCATTGGTAAAGGAACAGTTGAACTAGGGAATGGTATTCTAAATAATGTATACTATATCCCCGGTTTATTTAAAAATTATCTCTCAGTATATGCACTTACCGATTCTGAAAAGATGGTAGAATTCATTGCAGATGCTGCCCTCATCAGAGAGTCCAAAGATAGAAAACTAGTTGCAATTGGTAAAGTCTGCCATCTAGAAGCCTGCTTCATATTTTCACACTTTACAGCTAATGAAGAAGTTAATTCAAAGCCTAGTATCAATTCGAGGCTCCACTTAGTTGGCCTAAATTAGCTGATTATTAGGACTCCAATAAAGCTACTTTGTTGTACTTGCACTTCAAAAGGTGTCAAATTAAAAATCACTCGTGTAATCAATCATGAAAATTGGGAATTGTATATACACTGAATTATAAAGTGTAATGGGGGTTGAACAATCAGTTCTCAAAGAATCACATAGATTCTTTATCTCATTCACATATGCACATGTGCACATATGCACATCCTTTTATCAAGCTTTAGTATACCAACTTCTGTACACATTGGACATGATTTGTCTATTTTTCTGAATATTCAGAAAATTTAGAATTTACAACATATTTTGCTTGGAGAGTTCTCAACATCAGCATCTGGGTCTACATCAGCATCATCATCATCTAGAGGGGTGATTTAAAGTCCTCTCTTTGTTTTCTCTCTTTAGGAGGAATGTTTTTCCCATAGGGTTTTCTTTCTTTCTCCATTTATGAGAGATGTTTTGTAAATGAGTACCTAAAATGGTGCACAACTAGGACTCATATTTAATAAACCCACCTAAGCTATGCTTAAAGGGGTGTGTTGGTGTATAAACTCATACCAGTTCTACCTAACTCAATCATAGTTAGTGGTTTTCCTCACATGTGGAAAGACTAAGTCCTCTTGTTGAGTCATTAGTCGATGTGTCGATCCATCTTCAACACATGCTGCTATTTTGGAGGGAGGTTAAACCTTGATCTATTCTCTTGGTTCCTATTTTGCCACCTTTCCTATTCTCATGGAGACTTGTTCCTTAATCTTCACCTATTTATATCGGTGTTCAGTTGTAAATCAATTAGTTTGTTTTCAATACATTGCATTTGTGTTTGATTTCTACTCCATGATCTTGGACTTCTGCTTCCACATTTTTTATATTTATACTAAGAAAAACATGTTAGGTAAAGTATAGGTATATATTTTTTTGTTAATACTAATTAAAAAAATAGTAAGAAATAAAATATTTAGTACAAAATTACTAGAGAATATTCACATACTAGATATTAGAGTTAATAACCCAATTCCATGAAATTGTGGAAAGGTTAAATTATTTGTAGTGAAATTTATGCATTATGGTAAAATGTCAATCAATAAAAAATAATAGAACATAAAAAAGTTATTGAAAATTTTGAAAATGATAGAAATAGTTATTTACAAAATTCATAAAAATTATAAATTGAATCTACGTAGAAACTTTTTCCATAACTCATTTGTTCACATTGACTTAAATAAATTCTTGACCATTTGATAAGTAGGAGGTGCTTTCTACAATGTGTCAAATAATGATATTAATATTAGGATTTAGTTGCATAGTTATTGAGTTAAACTCATTGACCCATATTTCTTGAGTAGCGGTTCACACGAACCCATCTCTCATGGGAATGAATGGTCCACTTAGCACTCATTACATCTAAGTGATGCTCACATTGGGAAGCATCTAGACTTCCCGAGAGGTCACCCATCCTAGTACTACTTTCACTCAAGCATGCTTAATTCGAAAAATGTTAATTTTGATGGTCCAATAATGTTAAAAAGTGGGAGACACTATTATGTTTTAAACTAGTGATAAGGGTCTTAGTGATTATGAGGAGTGTCCATTGGAGAAGTTGGATTCTTCTTCTATGGAGTATGAGGTAGTTTTAGCCTCATCTAGTCCCCTTCCACTTTATATGATTGAAAGGGTGAAAACCTCTAAATGTTTTTAGTAGTTTAACCCCTTTGAAAGATATAGCTAATGTTTTTGGTTATACAAGAGACTAGTGATTTTCTCTTAAGACTCCCATGATTGTTACATGATCCCAAAGGCTAAAGACTCTAGATTATACTATAATTAGTTGCTAGCCTATTTTTGTGGATGGATCTCAAAAGTTTGAAGGTTGGTCCTCTAGTAGTTATAAGTGTTGGATTTCTTAAAGTTCTCATAGTTGGTTTAAATTTCATAAGGATGTTCTTCCAACCATTGGAATCTCATTTTTAGAAATAAAATTAGATTATTTATGTTTCTAAATATTGTTAAAACATGATTTATTTAGTGTAGATACATATATAGAAACTAATTTTACACTCTCTTAATAATATATTAGGAGGGTTTGAAAATTATTCTTTTAGGTATATTTGGTTATTCTTCATAAATTGGTAAATTTTGTTCATTTGGTGCAACATCAAAAATTGAATTGAAATATGGTGTTACATCATCATTCATTCTTACATTATTTTGTGTTGTAGTAGGTAATTAAGGATTTTTCTACATTCAGTTCAAAATTTGGCATAGGGCTGACAACATAATCAATAGTGTGTTTCACTTTTTATTTTTATTTTGGGGCCAATGACATTAGGCTTTTCAAGCATTCATCATAATGTATCAATTATAATGAAAAACTATCAAGAATTTAAGGATGATTTAAACTAACCATATATTTCATTTTCTATATAGATTTAATTTATAACTTTTCTCAATTTTATAAAAACCATTTATATCATATTTGGTTAATTTTCAATAAATAGTGTTTATTGTTTCTTACTATATTTTATTAAGTAACATTTTTCCATATTGCATAACTTGACCTACAAATAAAATATTTGAAATCATGATTTCTTAGATAAAGATCTTAAACCCCAATATCTAGTGAATAAATAATTTTTATTTCTTTATTATTATTAATTGTTAATCTATAATAACTAAAATCTTAAAGCCAATCTATCTTGTCAATTATGGATGCAACTGAAGTTGGCCTTCTTAGTGGGAGTGTGAAATCATATCTATATCTAGAAAATGTATATTCTAAATGATGTTAGTATAGAACTCTTCTAGATTTAATGATTATACATTGAAGTGACAAAAGGATATGCTTATAAGTTTGATAATTTTGTACACTATGAATCTAAGGGAAATGAGTACTATTTTATTAAAATAAGTATATCTTCATTATTTCTTTACTCAATTTATTAAAATATGATGATGGAATACATACATGTAGTGGAAAGTATATAAAGAATATGTTCTCATTTATATGCCCAAAAAACTTAATACTAAGAAATAATTGTTTAAGATTTTATATGGCAATTTTCTTGTTTAGTTAGTAATTAGAAATGAATTAAGGCAATGGGCAAAAAATTATATAAGGGTCAAAATTATCTATTGGAAATGTCAGAATGTTATATTTGGTTATTATTTGACTATTTTAACAAAACAATTTGTAATAATTTTATCTTGCAAATATTGTTCTAAGGAAGGCTACAGGTTGTAGTTTGTGAATTAGATTTCAAGGGGTGAACAATAGATTTTTAGTAATTTATATTCATTTATGGTAGAAAATGAATACAATTATTTATCAAAACATATGGTTAAAGAAATTCAATGATTAGAGATTTGTTACAAATGAAGAGATTGTTCTTATCAGATGTATTATATCTCTATAATTGTTAAATTAACTCTACTATAGTATTGCATGTTAGTAATATTATAACTAAATAAACTACTTGTCAATTAATTTAAACTAATAGTATCAAGGACAATACAACTTAATTCAATACTATAAACTACTTTAAATGAATATTTCTTAGTAATCTATAATTCTTAGATAATCATTATAATTCAATTACCAATAGACCTAATAATAAAAATTAATTAACAAGTAGTGTTGGGAAAGAGAAATATGTGTAAATGGAAGGAAATTAATTTGAGGTGAAGGCACATGAAATTTATTCCTGCATCTATTATAGTTTTAGTAGGACTCATTTGTTCATCACACACCATAAAAGGAAAATGAATGTCTAAAGATTAAGGAACTTACTCATGCTTGAGATATCTAGCAATCATGTGTACAAGTTCACTTAAATTACAATATGAACAATTTAGTATTAGAGAAATGATTATGATGTGTAATTAATTATAATGTGTTTTCATCTTGAAGCAGGGTACTCCCATTCAATTTGGCATAATTTTATCCACTAACAAAAAAAAATTGACCATATTTTGAGTGCACATGATAGGTATGACAACAAATTTGTAATGGCTATATCTCATTCAAAATATTGTTTTAAAAACATCTCCCTCCTTCACTCGCATCTAATGATATCCTAATCTCATATCTATTCGATAGGAAACATTCGGACCCTTTAATTGATCAAACAAGTCATCTATCTAGGGCAAAGGAAATTGATTTGTTAATGGTAGCCTTATTTAATTGTTTATGGTTCAGACACTACCGCAATGCGGTATCCTTCTTTTCCAATAAAATTATAAGTCTTCCCTAACCAAGTGTATGACATGATGTTGGTGCTCATGGTAAGGCTTAAACAACTAGTGTGTTGTTAGTCCTGACTGACAAGGCAAGTGGAGCCCACACTACAATCAACTATCTTTCATTTATTTTGCACTTTCTGTTACTTTTGGAAAGAGCAACTATTCTCCATACAAATGGCATGTCTATATGTCATATCATGGCTCTAACCTTTAATTTACCATGCTGATACATGTCATGGCTATTCTCCCAACAATACCCAAAATGGCATGCATAAGTCATCATAACATACAAATACAATCCATGAACATATAGCATTGGTGATGGGACTCGTGTGTACAGTTGTAGTGTCTCAAAGTTAAAATGATTTTGAATTTATTCAACACAAATTAAAAGTGCCAATTTTATTAAAGTGTCGCTACACTATTGTTTTAGATTAAAAACAATAGTTTCACTACACTAATAAAATATTTTATAATTTAAAATATTTTATTGATGTAGTGAAAATATTGCTTTTAATATGGACCTTTTAAAAAAATGTATAGCTTACAAACAATAAGATCTTATTTTAATGTTCTAATTTTTTTTCCATTTTTTCTATAATAAAAATTAGAATAATTTTTTGGGTCATTTCTAATGTTAGGATTTTGTGTAGTTTTAACATAATTTTGAAATGAAAATGATCTTTTATTGTTTGTTTTGGATATTTGTGTGGTGTAATAATATGTGATGGAAAAAATATTTAGTACGCTGAATAGTGTTTCTCCATTCGTATTATTAAAGATAAGACTTTGTCAAATAACCTAATTTAATTATGCACCATAGTTTGTCTTTCCATGTGATTAGTTATCTCTACAACCTTTCTATAATATGTTCTTATGTTTTCTATAAATTACAATGACTCACTTTATTATTGCATATGCATAAATAAAATAGAAGATTAATAATCTAAATATAAACTAGTATAGATATCAAACACATCTAGATATCTATACTAATTTATCTACAATTTCAACAAATTATTTACTCCATATTTTAAGTACATCAGTATATCAATAATGCCAAAAGTTTTATAATTGAACAATTTTAATAAATTATTTAATCCATATTTTAAGTGCATCACTATATCAATAGTGCCAAAGTTTTATAATCTACAATTTTAATAAATTACTTAATTTACATTTTAACTACATAACTATTGATATTTATTGTGGAAATGGATTATTTCAATAGTTTTATATGTTATGTTTATTTCCTATAATGCATAACTTTTCTAATTACTTTATATAACTTATGAAGTATATATCTATTTTTAAATAAGAGATTTATTTAAAATATTATAAAGGAAACCAAAATGGCAAGAATACAAAATAATAATATGTAGTTGATTTTTCTATATAAATATTTAATATTAAAATCTATTTAAACTAATAAAGATTACACAAATAGATAAGTAAATAGACATGAAAAAGAGACACAAAGATATTTTATTTAAGTAAGAGTTATTTTATTTTACTTTAAAACTATTTTATTCAGTACATACATGAACACATAAATTTTATTTATTTAACAATTGTTTTATTTTATTTGAAAGAGCTATTTTTTTTGGTTAATACTCTAACTTTTAATTTTACTTTTGAAAAGCTCTTTCATTACTTTGTTAATTATTTTTTTTACTTTGAAAACTGTAGGAAATCTTATATACTTTCATTGTAGGTATTAATATATATTTTTTAGAATTTTGATGACTATAATATATAAATTTGATATTAAATTATGTATTATATTATAAATATTATGATAATAATATATTCATTTTATTATATATTTAAATAAATAAATATTATAATATTTAACGTTTTATAAATTAGTGTAATTTTAGATTTTTCCAATAGAAAAAAAATATTTAACCTATGATTATTATTTGGAAATGTGTTTGTAATATTATTATTGAGAAAATGGATATTGTTGATTGAATGTTGGTCTAGAAAATAGTAGTTTAAAAAACACAATGTATATTTCAACCTACATGTCTAGATTATGATTTGTAAGATGTAGTTCAAATTTCTAACCTTGTTATGCTATTTATATTTTATTGTGTTTCAATTTTTTTTTTACCTTTTTTAATTCATTCATTATTTTTTGTTATGATTCCTTAAGTAAAATGTAGGCTAAAAACACATTTGATGTGTATTTCAATGTACGCATATTTACTTCATGATTTGTAAGATGTCTTTCAAATTTCTAATGTTCTTAGGTGATTCATAGTTTTTAATTTTTTAAATGTTGAGACTCATCCAATAGCAAAGAGAATATCATGTAATTGAATGTTGGTGAAGAGAATTGTAGCTTGGAAAACACAATGTGTATTTCAACCTGCACGTATTTTATTCATGAGTTGTAAGATGCCTTTCAAATTTAAGACCACTATAGTCAATTCATAATTATTTTTGAAATGTTGGGATGCAAAAATTATTAAAGCAAATATTATGTAATTGAATATTGGTGAAGAAAATTATATGTTGAAAAACATAATTTGGAAGACAGCTTACAAATTTGAAAGGTATTTATGAATCATTCAAATTTAAAAATTACAGTTGAAAAACACAATTACATAATATTCATTTTCCCAATGCATGAATCAAATGTTCAAATTGGTAAAATGAATATTGTTGTAATATAAAAATGAAAACATATGAAATACATTTGAAATTTAATTGTATTTGAAAGACATCTTACAAATTTGAAAGACATTTATGAATCATTCAAATTTAAAAACTATAGGTTGAAAAACACAACTTGAAATACATCTTTTTTTAACTTGAAAAAGAGACACAAAGATATTTTATTTAAGTAAGAATTATTTTATTTTACTTTAAAACTATTTTATTCAGTACATACATGAACACATAAATTTTATTTATTTAACAATTGTTTTATTTTATTTGAAAGAGCTATTTTTTTTTAATACTCTAACTTTTAATTTTACTTTTGAAAAGCTCTTTCATTACTTTGTTAATTATTTTTTTTACTTTGAAAACTGTAGGAAATCTTATATACTTTCATTGTAGGTATTAATATATATATATTAGAATTTTGATGACTGTAATATATAAATTTGATATTAAATTATGTATTATATTATAAATATTATGATAATAATATATTCATTTTATTATATATTTAAATAAATAAATATTATAATATTTAACATTTTAATAAATTAGTGTAAATTTTAGATTTTTCCAATAGAAAAAAAAATATTTAACCTATGATTATTATTTGGAAATGTGTTTGTAATATTATTATTGAGAAAATGGATATTGTTGATTGAATGTTGGTCTAGAAAATAGTAGTTTAAAAAACACAATGTATATTTCAACCTACATGTCTAGATTATGATTTGTAAGATGTAATTCAAATTTCTAACCTTGTTAGGCTATTTATATTTCATTGTGTTTCAACTTTTTTTTACCTTTTTTAATTCATTCATTATTTTTTGTTATGATTCCTTAAGTAAAATGTAGGTTAAAAACACATTTGATGTGTATTTCAACGTACACATATTTACTTCATGATTTGTAAGATGTCTTTCAAATTTCTAATGTTCTTAGGTGATTTATATTTTTTAATTTTTTAAATGTTGAGACTCATCCAATAGCAAAGAGAATATCATGTAATTGAATGTTGGTGAAGAGAATTGTAGCTTGGAAAACACAATGTGTATTTCAACCTACATGTATTTTATTCATGAGTTGTAAGATGCATTTCAAATTTAAGACCACTTTAGTCAATTCATAATTATTTTTGAAATGTTGGGATGCAAAAATTATTAAAGCAAATATTATGTAATTGAATATTGGTGAAGAAAATTATATGTTGAAAAACATAATTTAGAAGACAGCTTACAAATTTGAAAGCTATTTATGAATCATTCAAATTTAAAAATTACAGTTGAAAAACACAATTACATAATATTCATTTTCCCAATGCATGAATCAAATGTTCAAATTGGTAAAATGAATATTGTTGTAATATAAAAATGAAAACATATGAAATACATTTGAAATTTAATTGTATTTGAAAGACATCTTACAAATTTGAAAGACATTTATGAATCATTCAAATTTAAAAACTATAGGTTGAAAAACACAACTTGAAATACATCTTTTTTTAACTTGTATATAGATTACTAATAAAATAAATGAGTATAATTTGTCACTAAGAGGGCCACTCCATCAAAATATATAGTCTATAATATGTTCTTCGTAGTACAACTATTACAAGTTAATACCCAATAATCAAAACTAGTATACAAAAACTATATCATACTATTTAAGCATAATTCTAGTCTATTATATCCATCTAATCACCATTGTCTTGTTGCTCTTTTACAGTCTCTGGAATGCTCTTTTCCTTTTTAGTATGATGGTCAACCTGGTCTGTTTCAATAAGATTAGTTACCCTCATTGATGCCCTCTATTGTTGTTCATCCTGAATCCTTCCCTCTTTGCTTAAGTAACCTTTGTTATCACTGCTCTTGAAAGAACCCCATTCCTTAAGAGCCCCTATTGGTGGAGAATTCCTTAACATATTCTTGTCTATATTAAAGCTTTGACACTTGTGAATTCCACTCCTCCAGTATCTTCCTCTGATCTATCCTCATCCAGAGGATGATTTCTGTAGCTATTGTGGTTTTTCATATACTCTTTATGAAAGCTTGGATCAACTTTCTTGTGCTTGTGGGGCCAGAATTCTATTGTTTGAACATTAGATCTGAATACCATTGCAGACCCTTCATCCACTATCTTCTTGAACTTGTCTATAGGAATCTTCAATGTTGTAGTCACTTGTTCACAAATAGAGTTAGAGGTGAACCTAAAAAAAGACTCAGTAGGGGCCCTCTCCCTTCTTTGGTATACTTCTTCATTCCTAGCCTTCTATAATGACCACAAGATCTCAGTAGAAAATAAAAGCCAAAAAAAATAGCATTGGCATCTAAATTATTGACAAAACCACATATAATATCTAGTTTGCTTATATTATTTTTAAAAGACCAGCCTTCAATATTTCCGATAAAGTATTCCTAAATTTCACATGCAAACTTACAATCAAAAAACACATGATCATAGGTCTCATGTTGGTTGCAAAAAGAATACAAATTATTGTCATATGCTAAAGAAAGCCTTTTAAGAATTAACAACCACCTAAAACAACTTCTTTTAGGTTCAAGAACTTTTGATTAGATAACAACAAGGGATTTAGACAACTTATGTTCTAAATTGACATTCCAAGTAGAGTTAATGTGCTCATATACCACTTGAGAATCCATCATTAATTCATATAATCTTTTAGGTTTCATCTTCAAAAATTTTGTTCCATCCATCCATTTTATGCTAACCCACTCATATTTGTTCACAACAACAAACTAAGATAAATCTATAATAATGTCATTATAAAGAGTTGTAGCTAGTTTTCCTTTACACCAATTACATTTTTTCTTTATTAACCATATTGCAAAGAAAATATAAACCTAATTTCTAATTTTTCAAAATAACCACTCAAAAATTAAAAAAATTAAAAATTGGGGGAGTGACCACTGTGCCATCTATCCCTAGTGGCATGTAGAGTAGATGCAACTTGTTCCTATGCATGAGTTTCTTGTGTTGAGATTCTTTGTAATAAGACTACAATTTATGTGGGGATAAAATTTTGCATCTTGTGATCAATGCTTTAGTGAGAGGATAAAATTTTGTGTCCTGCTTCCAATGGCTATGGCTGTTGTTTGATTAAAATATTTAAGAATGTGATTTATTAAAACCTTAAATGATAGTTGTAATTGTTAAAACCTTGAATGGCAAATGTAGTCATTGATATAAGAAAATATCGCTAGATGACAGATGTAATCACTAACTGATGTAATAAATATAACCTTGAATGACATGTAATCATTAACTGATGTAGTAATTATTAAAACCTTGAATGGCAAATGTAGTCATTGATATAAGAAAATATCGCCAGATGACAGATGTAATCATTAACTGATGTAATAAATATAACCTTGAATGACATGTAATCATTAACTACTATAGTAATTTAAACCTTGAATGGCAAATGTAGTCATTTCATCTGTTATGTTCTAAAATAACTTTTCAAGAGGAGACATTAAATGAAGAAAACCCTTGTTCTGTAGGCTAGCAACTGTATCAGCCAGACACTTTTTTATTGGTGTAAATGTAAGGCAACAATCCCTCATCTTCTCATTAGAGAATTTGTAAGCAGGTGCTTCCTTGGATTTTTCTGGTCGGAACACCTGTAGAGATAGTAAGCAGAAGTATTAGTTGAATTGATTGATATTTGTTGATACTTGGGCAAAGCATTCACTAAAATTATCTGAAAAAGAGATATATATTGAGTACATGAGAGGAAGAGGATATTGGGGGAACAATTGTGCCAAGAGTGTTGGGAAATGAGGTGTCTCAACCTTGCATATTTCCCGTAAATAGTTATTTTTATTTAATATTTTTCTACAGTTGTTATGTGTTGTCAGTGCATTGAAAATTTGTTTATTAGGTGTCAAAAGATGCCCACATGGTAGTATATGATGGAAGGCCTATTTTTAGGCATATTATGCTAGATTCTATGACATATGTAAGGGTCAAAAATAGGGGTTTTCATTTTGGACGTGAGAGCTTATTTTGGGACTAGAATCTTTTTTGAGAAGCTTCAGACATGGTTTTGTAAAACCATAGATGGTTTCTTGAATAGCCAGAAGTCTATAAATTCGAGGCTTGAGGAGTAGTTTGCATAGTGTGAGTTTGCAAGTATTGTTATGCTATCGGAATTCTTCCAGAGTTGTTTACTGGTGATACTCCTGTAATAAACTTGCTCTACAAGTGTATGTAATCTTGTTATTAGATTTGGAATACATTGAATAGGCTTTTGGAGTGTGGGGTTTTTCACCTGAAAGGGTTTTCCCCACGTATATCTGGTGTTTTGTGTTTCATTGTTTATTTCATGTTTTGAATGTGTTGCTGGAATTTCTTTAGTTGTAAATCAGTTTTTAAAAAGTTTTGCATATTATCTCTCCTCAAGATTGGCGTTGGAAGTTGGTTCCACTACTTTAACTTCCTTACAAGTGGTATCAGAGCTTGATCACCTTTGGTTTCAGTATCGGGTTGTTGGGTTTTTTGTGCTAATAAAGGTTTGAGTGGGAGCTTGTGTAGAGGATACTTTGTGGTCTTGTTGCAGGCTTTTTCAGATGGCAAGCACATCTGGGAGAATGGAGGTTGAAAATTTTCCTGGCACAAACTTTGAAATGTGGAAGCTGAAGATGGAAGATCTATTAATTGATCGGGATCTATGGGATGCAGTGGATGAAAATGTCTAGAGGCCTATGGATCTAGCTTAGGCTACAAAATATGATATAATGGATTAAAAAGCTAAAGGTCTCATAAGACTGTGTCTTGCAGACTTGATTTTCATAAATGTCCATGAAGAATCCACTTCGAAGAAGCTTTGGAAGAAGTTGGGTGAGATATACCAAGCTAAATGTTTAGTAAATAAAATTTTCTTAAGGAAGAAGTTGTATTCCTTGAGAATGGAAGATGGTGGATAAATTTTTGAGTATCTGGAAACATTCAATATGTTGGTGACTCAGTTGACCTCAGTTGGGGTGAAAATAGATGAAGAAGAAAGGTGCCAAACTTTTCTGTGTTCATTGCTAGACTCATGGGACAACCTAGTCATGGCCATTGGGAGCACTTCAATCACTCTGAAGATGGAGGATGTTGTTGGTTCTCTACTCTCTGAAGAGATGAGAAGGAAGGCCTCCTTGAATGCCAAAGACGCTTTGAGTGTTTGAGGAAGACAAAAAGAATGAGGCAAAGATGAGAAGCAGTGTGCCTGTTCTAAGTCTAGGAATAAGGGGAGATCAAAATCCCCTGGTAAGTCCAAGGCGATATGCTAGAACTGTGGCAAATCAAGGCACTTCTGAAAGGAATGTAAAGAAGAGAAGAAGAAGAAGAAGAAGAAGCAATATTCTGATTCTAAGTCTGAGAAAGAAGATGGAGATGCCTTTATTGCAGCCTTGGCCACTCATGTAGGTGATAATGCATGGTTGATAGACTCAGGTGCATCTTTCCACATGACTCCTAACAGAAACTAGTTTAGTAAGTATGAAAACTATGATGGTGGTAAGGTGTATTTTGGTGATAATTCTTTCCTTGACATTGTTGGCCATGGTAGTATTCATGTGAAATTTTCTGATGGTAGAGTTAGAAGATTTGATGGTGTCTTGCATATCCTAGGACTAGCAAGAAATTTATTATCTATTAGCAAACTAATAGATGCGGGTGTGCATGTACAATTTTTTGAAGCAGGTGTCAAAATGGTGAGAGGTGCTATGGTGATAGCAAGAGGAAGAAGATAGGGTACATTGTACCAGCTTGATGCATGCACGGTTGAGTGCAATAGCACTTCTGATAAAATTAAGCCAAAAACTACTTCGCTAAAAAAAGAGATGGTTTCTTCTTCTGTGGATGCTCGCGGCTTCTGGGTACCCAAGGGTGCTCTGTCTACTAAATCAAAGTTGCCTACAGAGAAGGCCATGTTATGGCACCAGAGACTTAGCCACATTGGAGAGAAGGGTTTGGAAGCCCTGAAAAATAAGAACCTTGTTGAAGGTTTGAATGATTGCAATCTAGAGTTTGATTTCTGTGAACACTGTATTTATGGAAAACAGAACCACGTTCAGTTTTACTCGTCTTCTTATAAGTCTTCATGTATTTTAGATCTAATCCATTTAGATGTATTTGGTCCTATTGATGTTGCTTCTATTGGTAAATCAGTTTACTATGTTACTTTCATTGATGATTTCAGTAGAACATGGGTATATTTTTTAAAGAGCAAATCTAAAGTTTTTAGTCATTTTAATGAGTTCAAGGCTATGGTAGAAACTCAGACTGGAAAGAAAATTAAATGTTTGAGGACTGACAATGGCAATGAGTACTATTCTGTAGATTTTGATAGATTCTGTATAGATTATGGGATTAAAAGACAGAAGACAACTTTGTATTCTCCTCAGCAGAATGGAGTTGCTGAAAGAATGAACAAAATGTTTATGGAGAAGGCTAGGATCATGTTGAGTGGAGCTGATCCAGAACAAAAGTTTTGGGATGAAGCTGTTGCCACTCCTTATTATTTGATAAATAGATCTCCTACATCAGCTCTTATTGATAAACGCCAATGGAGGCGTGGTCGGGGAAAAAGCCTTCACTTAGACATCTGAGAGTTTTTGGTTGGGAGGCATATGCACATGTGCCTAAGGAGAATAGAACAAAGTTGGATTCTAAGGCTGTCAAATATATCTTCATCGGCTACAGCTATGGTGTGAAAGGTTACAAGCTTTGGGACCCTGTTGCACATAAGGTAATTCATTCCAGAAGTGTTATTTTTAGAGAAACTAAATCTTCTCCTGTTATTTTTCAGGTAGAACAACATAAAGAAATTGAACAGAAAAAATATGTGATTCAACTTCCTTCTATGCCCGAGGAAGATGAATCAAGGCCCCAAGATAGACAAGAAGTTAAGGAGAGCTCATCAAGCTCTGAATCTTTAGAAGAGGGTGAAGAGGAGGAAGAAGTGGAAGAACCTCCACCTCAACTTGTTCGAAGGTCTACAAGGCATAGGCAACCACCTGAAAGGTATGGGTATTCACCTGATGATTGGAAGTATATATTTGCTTTGAATACTAACATTGATGAACTGAGATCTATGCAAGAGGCTTTGGTTATGAATGATGTAGATTCCTGGAAAGTTGCCATGGATGAAGAGATGGCAGCCCTTGAAAGAAATGATACATGGGACCTTGTACCTTTTCCTGAAGGACGCAAACCTATTGGATGTAAATGGATGTTCAAGAAAAAGATTGGTTCAGATGGAAATATTGAAAAGTATAAGACACGGTTGGTTGCGAAGGGATACTCTTAGGTTGAGGGTATTGATTACGGTGAGATCTTTTCTCCTGTTGCTAAAATGACATCCATTCAATTTTTTTTATCTATTGCAGCAGCTTATGACCTAGAGGTTGAGCAAATGGATGTGAAAACTACTTTCCTTCATGGTGATTTGGAGGAAGAAATCTATATGACACATCCAAAGCACTACGTGATAAAAGGTAAAAGCAAGTTGGTTTGTAAGTTAAAAAAAATCTCTGTATGGCCTTAAACAAAGTCCTATGATGTGGTACCAGAAATTTGATACTTATGTGTTGAGTTTGGGATTTGTGCGGTCTAAATCTGATCACTGTGTATATTTTAAATCTGATGATGATCGTTTCCTGGTAATTGCTTTATATGTTGATGACATGTTTATTGGGAAAGGCAAAGGTTTGATTGTAGAATTGAAATCTCAGCTCTCTGCGAAATTTGAAATGAAAGATCTTGGTGCAACAAAACACATACTTGGGATGGAGATTAGAAGAAATCATGAGAACAGAAAGCTATGGCTTGGCCAGAGTAAGTATGTTTGTTCAATTTTGCAAAGGATTAACATGCAAGATTGTAAACCACTATGCGTTCTTGTTATATTGGGAATGAAGCTCTGTATTTCACAATGTCCTACATCCCAATCGGAGATGGAAGACGTGAGCAGATTGCCTTACCAGAGTTAGTTGGAAGCTTAATGTATGCTATGGTCTGTACAAGACCAGACATTGCCCAAGCAGTGGGAGTTCTTTCTCATTATATGTCTAATCCTGGAAGAGTGCATTGGGATGCAATTAAGAGGGTCTTCAGATATTTGCAGGGTACATCAGAGTACTCTATTTGTTTTCATGGTACAGGAGATTAGCATTCCCTGAGTATTCATGGTTTTGTGGATTCAGACTAGGCTGGTGATGTCGATAGAAGAAGATCCGCTAGTGCATATGTGTTTAGTCTTAATGGTGGTGCAATCAGTTGGATGAGCAAGCGACAAGCTGTGGTCGCTTTGTCCACTATTGAGGCAAAGTACATGGCAGCTACTCATGCCTATAAAGAAGCCATTTGGCTGAAGCGTTTGTGTTCAGATATTGGATTGAAACAGGGTGCAGTTACAATTTATTGTGATAGTCAAAGTGCAATATGCCTTGCGAAGAACTCAACTTTTCATGCCAGGACCAAACACATTGATGTTCAGTATCACTTCGTGAGAGATATGGTCGAGGATGGTAGGGTGAAGTTGGAAAAGGTAGAGACTGTGGCGAATGTTGCGGATGCATTAACTAAGCCCGTGAGCACAACAAAATTTAGGTGGTGTTTTGAGTCTATGGGCCTTTTGGCCCCTAGCAGTTGATCCATGATGATGTTACTCCCCTAGCCCTTGCAAGGTATTCGACAAGTGGGAGAATGTTGGGAAATGAGGTGTCTCAACCTTGCATATTTCCCGTAAATAGTTATTTTCATTTAATATTTTCCTACAGCTATTATGCGTTGTTGGTGCATTGAAAATTGGCTTATTAGGTGTCAAAAGATGCCCACATGATAGTATATGATGGAAGGCCTATTTTTAGGCATATTACAACAGATTCTATGACATCTGTAAGGGTCAAAAATAAGGGTTTTCATTTTGGACGTGAGAGCTTATTTTGGGACTAGAATCTTGGCTAAGAAGCTTAGCACATGGTTTTGTAAAACCATAGATGGTTTCTTGTATAGCTAGAAGTCTATAAATTGGAGGCTTGACGAGTAGTTTGCATAGTGTGAGTTTGTAAGTATTGTTATGTTGTCGAAATGCTACCAGAATTCTTCCAGAGTTTTTTACTGGTGATACTCCTGTAATAAACTTGCTCTGCAAGTGTATGTAATCTTGTTATTAGATTTGGAATACATTGAGCAAGCTTTTGGAGTGTGGGGTTTTTCACCTGAAAGGGTTTTCCCCACGTATATCTGGTGTTTTGTGTTTCATTGTATATTTCATATTTTTAATGTGTTGCTGGAATTTCTATAGTTGTAAATCAGTTTTTAATAAGTTTTGCATATTGTCTCTCCTCAAGATTGGCGTTGGAAGTTGTTTCCACTACTTTAACTTCCTTACAAAGAGAGCCACCAATTCTTCACGGTGCATGTTGCTTTCTACACATAGATACCACCCACAAGCATAAGGGGCTTCATAGACTAATATATGAGCTTCTGCCACATCTCTCACATCCACATAGGCCTAGGTTAAATTTGCGTATGTTTTGGCCGAACATGCACATCATACTTTTAGTTTAATCTAAATCTGTTATAGATAAACATCAAATAATTCAATGACATTTTTAAGTGATATATTCTGAATCTTATTAGACAAGGAAAAATAATGAAATACCTACTTGAGGGTTGCAGCAAAGGACCTAAAACCAAACAGGGATTCACAACCACCATATCCAAATTCTTGCTCTCTTGGCGTCATCAAAAGATCCAGTGGTGCTGAAGCTAGAGTAGGCGCTACTGCCCTGGATGAAGCCATCGTAGGTATAGTTCTATCCAGCACAGGAGTTATCTGCACTGCTGAGAATAGCATCAACGAGAGAGCAATATGGGATGGAAGCCCATTTAATAATTGATTGAGCGGCAAAATGTCCCACATTTTTTCTCCATCCCATCATGCAAATAGGGTATGGTATGGGCATATGTGACATGGTAACATGGTGCATGCGAATAAGGGATGCCAATGGGATAGAAATAGAAACGAAAATGGAAAAGACAGATGTTAAAAGTCAATATTCTGGTTGGGCTTCGGCATTGGCGGAGATTATCCCTTGTCCGCCACCATCATGTCTGATTACGCCAACAAGAAGACGAGAGGAGCCTTCCTCGCAGCCGTGTTCGTTATGCAGGGCTTCGGCATTCTCCCTAATGGCCTAGTGTCGCTCATCGTCTCCGTTGCATTCCTAAAGTATGACGACGATTGTCCAAACTTCAAACCAATCGATCAAGCAGGCTATGTATGGAGAATTGGATGCGCGCTTATGTTCTACTTGTGCATGAAGATAAATATGATCCACTTCAACAGTCAGAGTTTAATTTGTACCAATAAAAAGAGGACAAATATTTACCACTTTTTGTTGTGAATGAGGTGTAAAATTACTATTGAATGTTTGACCATTGAAATAGATGATATTTAAATAGTGGTCGGAAACCTACTCCCTATTCCCTTCACCTCCTATGACCCCCAATACTTACATATGACATATAACTAATATAGCTCCCTATCCTCTAATATGTATGTAGTATATCTTTATTCATGTCATTAATTAAAAAAATCCAATATCCACACACATGCTATGGTATTTGTCGGGTAGTGAATTCCCTATGGTCACTCTCTTGTTGTATAAGATGGGGGATTTGTTTTGTGGCATGTTTTTGGCTCTACTTCATCTCAAAGCTCAAAGCTCAAAGCAATGTACTCACTTTTTCATTTCCTTTTTACTGACATTGACCCTATCTATATTTTTTTATATTTGAGTAGTGACTATTGAAATATCATGAGCTATTCTTGATTATATAATTATGAATGTTTTACTCTTATTTCAAGTCTACCTACACCTTAGAATCCCTTTATATTGTTTTGTATTCATATATAGCAATCTTTCTCTCCGGGTATCCTAGCACATGTAAGTGAATGTATGACTCCCATGTACCAATTAGTCTATTTTATCTCTATTTTCTTCACTTGGGTTTATCTTATCTTTATTCCCTCCTTGTAGTTCTTCCATCATTTCTTATGTTCGTCGTGACATGGTTTGTCTTCGGGAGAAGATGTATTACAACCGTTGTCTCCTTCCAGCTTTCGGAAGTAACTATGTAAGCAAAGTAATTTCGTTTTTCTATCCGTCCAACTTTTCCAATCGATGGGTTTTGTAACTGACGTAAGGTCAAAGATTGGGTTTGCGACGAAAATCCCCAAAAAAATTTTAAGAACATAACAAAAACTCACTTCTGTCCAAATTAATTTTCAGTGGAATTACCGCGCGAATGTTGGTATGTGCGTTGATTTAACATAGGAATATCCACCCCTTACCGAAACATACCAAGTCATTCGTAAAACGTGTAGGATAACAAGCATCAGTCTCCCACTTCACTCCATTCCTCATTATAAACTCTGCTGAAAACACCAGGTGTTGAATGTACGCTCTCCTTTGTTGATTAAATCCATTGATTGTCTTGATGGGCTTGATGGGAGAAACATTGGTGTGGCAGGAGACCCATTTGGATATAATTCTCGTTCCATCGGCGTTGATAATGTTCATTGTATACCATGGTTGTCTGCTACACAGAATCCTCAACCGTCCCCGCACCACCTTCATCGGCATCAATGCAATCCACAGGCGGGCGTGGGTGGGAGCCATCATGAAGGTAAATTGGATAATTACTTAATAATTTATAGTATCGAAATCTTATATAAATTCAATTTCATTTTGCAGGAAGGAATGAAGCACGGAGTGCTGGCAGTGCAGACAATACGGAACGGCATAATGGCGGCCACGCTTCTGGCCTCCACCGCCATAATGCTGTGTTCTGTGGTGGCATTACTGGTGGGAGTGAGAAGGGAATTGAGTTTCTATGGGATGACGGGAGCCGTGACATCTTGCATCAAGTGCATGGTGGTGTTGCTCTGTCTTCTCACGGCTTTTCTTTGCCATGTGCAATGCGTGCGTTATTACAGTCATGTTAGTTTTCTCATCTCCACACCTCCCGCAGAGCCAGAGATGGAGAGTGGTCACGTGGAATATGTGAGCAGAGCATTCAACAAAGGGGCTCATTTCTGGTCAGTGGGATTGAGAGCTTTTTACCTCTCGCTTCCTCTGTTTTTGTGGAATTTAGGACCCATTCCCATGTACGTATCGTCGTGCCTGTTGCTCTTATTTCTGCACTATCTAGACAGGCCAAGCACAAATTTGAGCGCCAATTACCCTTACATGCAAGAGGAAGATGGAGCCAAGATTTGGTGAGATTTGATTGGCGTACCAAGAGTTTCTTATCATCAGATGTTTAGAAACAAACTCTAGGAAGAAAATGGTTGGAATCGGAATCACTGATCCATTATTAAGAATAAGTATTATATTAGGAGTTAATGTTTTCAATCACATTCAGTGATCTATTTTTCGAATAAATACTTTATAAAAGTAGTAGGTTGATGTTAAAAATTATTAGTGTTAAAATTTAGAAATGCTCCTATTTAATATTATGAAGTGTAGAAAATTGATGTCTTTAATAGAGAGTATAGTTTATTTAAAGAGATAAATTTTCTAATGAAATTTTAGGGAAATAATTTATTATCCTACTAAAGTTGCATAGATCTAGTTGAATCATAAATAATACATGCATTTTGAATATTTAGTGTAAACTATTGGGATGTTGTGGTCAATTGGTTGGGTATTTACATGGGCAACTGGTCTCCACAAAAACCACCAGCCCATTGAACATAATGTGTCTATGACTTAATATTAACTAAGTTGTGTGTGATGAAATTGAGAAAGAACAAGTATTATCACCTTTAATCTAATTTTCAAACTTGGGCTCCTTTACTATCTACACTTTTAGACTAATTCGATGGTTACTCTAAATATCAATCTCAAAGTTAAACCTAAAATGGTTTTCTTGATTGCCCATTAGGCCCTTATTGTTTGAATCATCTTCTGATACCATAATGTAACACTGATTCAAGCCTAAAAAATCTAGGCCATTTTATGCTTTGTCTACATTTATTGCTTAAACATTGATAGATCAATCATAACTTAACTAATATAGCATAAGATCAATCACATAGATCATATTATATTTGCTAGGGAGATTTTTGTTGTTAAAATAGACTATAGGGTGAAATGATAGGTTGTCAACATTATTCAAGCCCTAAGTATATGTGTTGACTTCAAGAGCAGCCACCTTAACAAAAGGGAATGGGCCCACCATATTGGCATAGCCAATGGGGACACATGCCAATGGATAGAGAGCGATAGATGGAGAGGAAGAGAGAGAGAGAAGAGTAGATAGAGATTTAGAGAGGGAGAGAAAAATATTGGGTGGCAAAGAGAGATGGGGCAGAGAGAGAGAGAGAGAGAGAGAGAGAGAGAGAGAGAGAGAGAGAGAGAGAGAGAGAGAGAGAGAGAGAGAGAGAGATGTTTAATTGTAATATAAACCATACAAGACATGTTAAGAACATTTATCCCATGGTGTTTAAACAAGTTAAAGTGTTACAAATTCTTGTACTTAAGTTATAGAAGACTCTTGGATCATATTTGACATTATATTGCTACTACTATTCATTTTTTACCTCCAAGAGAGGTTGTTGAAAGTAATTAACAAGATTTTCCCTAGTATTTTCTTATTAACTTGGTTGACACATTCTTTCATTTTTAAGTTCTCTTATCCACACCAAAATTTATACATAGGGACTATTTTTCCATAATTCTTCACATGTAATAATAAATTCATCAATTAATGTTATTTAAGGCTTAATATGTTTCAATTGGTAAATTTTATAGTGGAATATCCACAATAACTATGGATAATATTCATATCAAAGCAAGTTTTATTGAATTTTGTGTTTGTTTGTTTATACATGATTACTTTTGTATAATTGTGGCTATTACTAAATAATACAAGTGGGAAAGTCTATTTTTCTCCTTTACAACAAGAGATAGCATCTAGAGATTGGATAGAATTACTAAGCATCATAGCACATGATGATGTTATACCTCTTGATGGATGAGAGGTTTATCAAGTTATACAACATCATGGACTGTGGAAAACTAATGATTTCCATTGACACCCTTCATGGGAGGGAATTATGCTTTAAATCTAAATAGCTAGAGAAGCTAAGAATCAAGCTAGCTAAGAAAATTGTAGACCTAGCATTTCTAAAAAGATGTCGAGACCATGAGGTTATCCCGTCCTTCATCAAAATCTACCACCATCTCTGGAACTAGAATACAAAGCACATCTTCCGCCGTGCTGGTCTCTCACTGCTCAGATCAGTCATCAAAGCTACCAGAGCATCTATCAATTTGTTGTCTTCTCGATTGTTCTATCTGCACCTCGAATTGTCGTCTTCTCTTCAGCTGGACTTGTGGATACTCCTTGACTATTCTTCTCAAGTGAGAACCTCCAGTCTCTAAGACGTGTGTGTGAGAAGGCAAAAGAGGAAGTTTTCTAGTCTCCTCAATAGAAGGTCTCATGTGTTATGGCAACGAGTTACCCACTCCAGCACTCCTCCTTCCAGACATACTCTCAAATTAGATCTCACCGATCCTAGGAGGAAGCTACCTCCGACATTATCTGCTCGTTCCGATCCAACTCTCTCTGTAAGCTTGAACCAATTTCATTCAAACCCTGCATCATTCCAACGTAGTTCACCTAGCTTCTCAGAGGTCTCCGACCCTTCAACTGTCAAAACCTTCTCCTCTCACCCTCTCCCCCAGGCCTCGTCTACTCAGCCACCTTTCCTGGACCTAGATCACCTACCTACGTCGGCCTCTGCAGTTTTTCCTTCTACCTGTGACTCTTTCTTCCCTTCTAGCTCTGTTCTGCCGCTCCCCTCACCGAGTCATCCTAGAACCAGCCATCGCATACCTTCAACCTCCCTCCATGCGACGCCTTGCCCCAATGAGGCAATGTTTGCTCCTCTTGTCAGCATCTCAGCCCGTGAGACACATCGGGTCACAGACGTTCAACCAGCTCCACCTCGATCATGTGGCTTTGGCGATGACCTGCTTCGGCATCCGCTATCACTCTCAGTCTTTGTCTTGGCTCTTGAGACGCCTATGGTTTCAGATGTGCAACCATCTCTACCGCGATCCTGTGGCTTCGATGATGGCCTGCTTCGACAACCATTGTCTCTCTCTATCAATGGTCTCCTTCGTGGATCCCCAGGTGTGCTCTCTCCATCCGTTGCTAAACATCTTTCTTTTGTCTACACGTTTGGCATTTACGATAACTAATCTTCTGATCCACGCTACAACCCACCTCGAGCCTCTTCATGCACATCTTCTTCCTTGTTTGACCTTTCTCACAAAATGGGACACCTCTTGAGCTTTGAGCCCTCTCATACGTGGGACAACACCCATAGCACCCCACCGGTCACCTTCCCAGCTGACAATTCTTCCTCCCACCTCTCGAGCTCCAAGCCCTCTCATCCCTTAGATAACACCCATAACTAACCCCTGATTATCTCTCCAACTGCCAAATCTTCCTCACACCTCTCGAGTTATGATCCCTCTCATCATTTAGACATCACCCTTAACCACCCTCTGGTTATCCTTCCTTCTGACATATCCTCCTCACTTGGTGCCTCGGTACCTTGTTCCTCTACATCTACCCCCTCCACCGCTTCTCGTGTCTTTCCTTTGATTTGTTAAAACCCCCCAAAACTTTTATTCCTTCTCTCTCTTATTCCTTCCTTCCAAGCCATCCCCTCTCTCCTAACTTCATTCAAGATTGGGAAAAGAAATTAGTTGTTAACCTCTCTGATGTTCCCATTGACCCTCTGGCTTTCAGTTTTTTAAAAAGAGGTCTTGGCTTTGCTATCACTCCCCGCCACATTCCTATAACGGAATTTCTTGTCAACATTGAGAATGCTATCCGATCACTTCCCGAGGATAGTGCCGAGGAGGTTAGACAAGACTGTGTCATTGTGCTGAGACATGTGAAACCTCCTAAATGCAATGTTCCCAAAGCTGAACTTCGTGCCTTCGAGAACCTCACTAGCAACAACAACCTAGTCATTGTCAAGGCAGACAAAGGTAATGCCATAGTCATCATGAGTAGGCATAGTTACATTACCAAGATGAGAGACCTGCTCTCTGACAATGGTAGCTACAAAATTTTGCCCTGCAATCCTATCTCCCAAATTTCTAGTAACGTTAAAAGAGCCCTTTCTCATTCGTCCTTTGATGACGACACCAAAAAGTAGCTCTTACCCACCAAAGAGGTCACCCCTCGTATTTATGGCATTCCAAAAATCCACAAATTGGGCATCCCCCTACGATGCATTATTGACACCATTAATTCCCCCATGTACAAGCTTGCGTCCTACCTTGCCAAACTCTTAGCGCCTTTGGTGGGAAAATCATGCTCTTTCATCCAAAACTCTTCCCACTTTGTTGACTTCATCAAAGACAAAAAAACTCAAGAAAAATGACATCTTGGTCAACTTTGACATAGTTTCCCTTTTCACTAGAGTTCTGATCCTAGATTCCATTAAGTTAATTAAACACAAGACTAATGATGAAATCGCCTCCTTGGTAGAGTTATGCCTTAGGTCGACTTTCTTTACCTTCCAAGGAGTAGTCTACAAACAATTAGATGGAGTCGCTATGGGATCCCCTCTTTCCCCTATTGTAGCCAACCTTTACATGGAACATTTCGAAGAAATGGCCCTCAACTCTTTTCCCCTCAAACCGAAGTGGTGGAAACGCTATGTCGATGACACCAACATTTGTTGGCCCCATGGTCGGGACAAGCTTGAATATTTTCACTTGCACCTCAACAACTTGGTCCGAAGCATCTCCTTTACCAAAGAATTAGAGACCAATGACCAACTTCCTTTCTTGGATATCTTGATCTTAAAAAAACTAGATGGTTCCTTAGGCCGAAAAGTCTACAGGAAAGTGACCCACACCGATCTTTACCTACATGCCTCCTCCCATCATCACCCTTCCAAAAAAGCTGATGTCCTAAAAACTCTAGCTACTAGAGCTTTCCGCATATGCGACAAGGATAACTTAGACCTCGAACTAGCCCACCTCTGCAATGTCTTCAAATTAAATGGGTTCAAAAGTAGACTTATCTCCAGAGCTTTCAAACAAGCTAGATCTTGCTTCTTCTCACCGCCATCAGAGTCCCAACATTCAACCCCCCTGTGGCTTCCATCCCTTACATTGAAGGCATTTCCAACAATATCTCTAAGATTCTCCTTAAAAAGGGCCTCCGTTGTGCTTTCAAACCCATTTCTACTCTCAAGAATCATATCCTGTCTCCCAAAGACCCTAGTGACCTCTTCCTTAACTCAGGTGTCTATAAGGTGGTTTGTTCATGTGGCACCCCCTACATTGGGGAGACAGGTCGTTCTTTTAGCATTAGGATCAAAGAGCACGGTGCCGACATAAAACATGAACGAACTCAAAAATTAGCCCTAGTCGAACACTCCTCTAAAACCAAACACCACATTTGCTTAGAAGACACTCAAATCTTAGTCAAGGAAGATAACTTTTTTAAACAAAAACTCCAAGAGGCTATAGAAATCAGAAATCACCCCTCGAACCTCAATCGAGATGAGGGTTGGAGTCTAAGTTTCTCTTGGCACCCCTTGCTTTCCCGTCTCAGAAACCACTCTCCTCCCCCTCCCAATCTCCGCCCTACCTAGTCTTTCTCCCTTCTCTGCGTCTTGCCCTGGCTCCCTCTCGTGTCATCTTGTGCCTCTTCTGTGAACCCAAAAAAAACCCCCCTCTTCTCTTCCTTTTTCCCCCTTTTTGCCCAATCCTAGGCATGCTTTTATTCCTCTCCCTGCTTCCCCGGGGTGACTTCGGGGCTTGTAGTCTATGTCTCCTCCATTTTTTCTCGCCTCTAGTGATCTCGTTCTCCTTCTCCTTGGATCGCTCTTCCCCTTTGGCTTTTCATGATTGCCCCCCCTCTCCCTTCCATCCTCACACAATGTCCGCACACCCACTAACTCTCCCATTCTGTCGTTATCTCCTTCTTGTTTGGCCATTCTTTCGACCTGTGTTCCTCTCACCCACCAAGTTAGTTGTACATTTGTGGTCTCATCTTCACCTTGATAGCCTCATTATATATTTTTACTCGCTCATGCTTCATTCATTCCCATATGTTTCATTTCCCTCCTTTATATTTGCTTTAATGTTTATTGATTCATTTATACTTATATCCATTCTTACATGCATACCTACTTCATATATATATATTTCTTATTTTCGGTCTTTTATTTGCATTTTCTCATTTTTGTTCCTCGGTCCTATTTATTCATTTATTTGTATTCTATTTATTTGTTTTAGGTTTTTTACTTATTTCTCTTCCCTTTGTATTTTTCTTTGTTTTATTTTTATTTATTGTTTTGGTTTCATTCATAATTCCTTTTCATTTATTTGTTTTCTATTTTTGTGCTTTAGGTCATTCACTTATTTCTCTTTTTTTATTTATCCTTATTTTATTAATTTTTATTTGATCTCTTTTCTTCATTCATATTGCTATTATTGCCCTTCTGGTTCACATATTTTTTCTATTTATTTTCTATTTCTAGTTATATTTCTTGCCTTTAGATTTTTTGGTTATTTATCATTTTCATTTATATTTATTAACCTTCATGAAAACATTTTTACCTTCATGTATTTTTTGATTTTCTATTATGTATTTCATCTTCCTCTTTACATTTTTACCAATATTTTTTATAATTCTTTATGTTATTTTATCTTTATTTTTATTTTTTATAGTAAGGTTTTGATATTCTCTTTTTTATCTGTTCTCTTTTTTGGTTTATCTCCTTAGCTTGTTGGTTTTTATGTGGAATTTTACTTATTTTTTCTATTTTATTCTTTTATGTTATGGTGTTCTTAGAACTCTCTGTAGCCTGTTTGTAATTTATGTCTCTGTTTTCCTCTCTTTTCTTCATTTCCTCGGATGAGTAGTTGTTCCCCTTCCCCGAGACATCCCTTGGCATCCATGTCCCTCTACCTCCCTCTTTTTATGGTGCTTTGGTCTGTAGTTTATCATTTGTTGTTCTCCTCTCTTGCTCTCATTCTCTTGATGATGGATCACTGAGTGTGATCCGAAACATTGAGTAAAAAGAAGTAACTTAGTCAAATCCAGAAACATTCACATACAACATCATGGACTGTGGAAAACTAATGATTTCCAAGTTATAATATGTTACAATAGTTTCTCTCTATGGGGAAGCTAAAAAGAAATGACACTCATGGAGAAAGTAGGGATGTCTCTAGAGAATACTAAGCATAAAGAGTGGCTATTTTCTTAGAAAAAAGTGTAATCCCATGGTGATAAAATTATTTGATGAGCACATATTTTCAATTTTGAGGTGAATATAGAAATAATGCCTTACAGAGGAAATGTAATCTTGTCAAGAAAATTGACAATTGGTTGTCATAACTTGAGGTATATTTAAGTATGCAAAATATTAGTGAAGAACATAAAATTTCCTTTGCTGGATTAAAATTAAAAAATAATAATCTTATTTTTCTAAAGATATTCTTATTCTTTAATTTTAAGAAAATTAGTAATTATATATTCATTGGATGAATCTTAGAAGATAATAAAAAAATTAATTCTATCTTATGTCAACAAAGAAGATAGGTTTAATGAGAGGTAGTCTAATAATTAAAAACATAGTCAAAGTGTGCAAGAGTGTACACTAGTGAATTTTATAGAAGAGTTATTCAAATGGAAAATGATATATGAAGTATGTATGTTGTTGCCTTCACAGACATCTAAGAAGGATCACATTTATCTCAAAAATTAAAGAAATAGATAAGACATCTTATCAAGCTCATTACTTCAAAATGGACAAGGAAAATATCACACGCATTTCTTCATGAAGGGAAATACAAAACATTTTTCAACTTAATCCTATAAGAAGAGATGTCATAAGTTATTTGATCTATACAAATTATCACCACTTTGACATAGTAATGACACTAAATAAATAACTAAAATAAAAACATAATAGAACAACCATGACAGAGAAAGGGAGATATGGAGAGGGTTTTTTTTAATGCTTTAATGTCAATGTTTAGGGTTTTGGGTTCACATTTAGGGAACTTAGATTTCATTATTAAGGAAGAGAAAGGTAAAGGTAGGGTGGTTTGAGAGATAAGGAGAGTGAGAGAGAGAGGTAGAGAGAGAGTGGAGAGAAGGAGAGAGAGGCAAAGAGAGTGGGGGTGGTAAAATAAAGAGAGAGATAGAGCTTGAGAAGGAGATATAGAGCTCAAGAGGGATAGATAGAGAGAGAGAGGGAGAGATAGAGATAGAGAGGGAAAGAGATAGAGAGATGGAGAGATGGAGAGATAGAGATGGAGAGAAAGATAAAAATAAATATACAAACTCATTCTTATTCTAGTCTATCCATTCTATGGTTTTCCAACTTTCCTATATCTAGACTCATAAGGGGAGGGTACCTAAGAAATCATCTCATTAAGAATTGTGATGTCTTTTGGACTAGGCTTAGCCCTAGAATTTTGTTGTAGTCCATTATTCTTTTGAAGATAGATAAGCCTTGATCTAGGCTAGATCAATTCAACTAACTCTATAAATATAGGGACAGTTCCTCTTTTTCATCCATAGCACAAATCCAAGTGTCATCATCCCAATGATTATACCATAGTTTGGATAGGTCACCTTTTTCATCATATTCCTAAATAGATTTTCCACTCTCATCTACTTCATCATGGAATTGGACTCCTATACGACAATGAGAAGGGTCATGAGCTTGGATACAAGAAGTACACCATGAGTATACTTCCATGAAATTTGTGTACTACAAAGTATCTCAAAGGCTTCTCCTTTTGTCCATTGTTGTACTCATCTTGGTCTCCTATCTCATTGGTGATGATTGTGTGAACGACAAGATGGTCAAGCTAGGAACTTTGTGCTCATTCCAGTTTGTCGTTACAGTTTGTATAACCAATTTATAACTGCAACATTGTAAATGTAATTAACAATGTAATACTAACTATTATGCCAACATTCCCCTCTTATTACGTTGTTCCTACAATAGTACCAAGGGACCCCCCTTGAATGCTAACATACTGAAAAAAAAAGAAGCTAATTACATAATATGAATACATATTTTATAGAAGATCTTATCCCAAAGAACAAATCTTGAACCAAGCATGGCTCCATCATGCTATCTCGTCTACCCTCAGAAAGGCATAGCTTCGAGCTATGTTCTTGAGCTCTTTAGTCCTAAACTCTCAAATCACAGAATCTTGAATTATTCGACAATGAACCCTAAGAGATACAACAGATCTCTGCCATTGTCTGGTGACTGCGAAAGGGTATAATTCTTGATCATATACTCTTTGAAGCTCACTGGACAACAATCCATAATGAGCTCAACACCAAATCCCAAAGACATTCTTCAAATCTGTCAGAATCAATAAAGAAAAGCAAAACAACCAAAACCAATAACACTTCTCATGCAAAGAATCATCTCAAAGCAAGAAGCTAACTTGAGATGATGGAAAATCCTCCATCCTCTGATGCCGCCTGCCTCCAATATGACTCTCTTAGTCATTACCCTCCAAAGATAGCACTAGAGGAAGTACTACAATCCTCAAAAGCCTCGAAATATATGTCAGTAGGAACAACCAATTTGTTTCCATCCATGGTACAAAAAGATTGCATGATTTTGAATAGATTTTCTCCAACCTTCATTAGTAGATGCTCTATGTGCTGCTACTGACTAACATTGAGAACAAGAACCATTCTTAATTCTTACTCCTTCTAATCAGGGATCTTCATTCTCCTTTTTTAAACCTTATAACTACTTTATGCCTCTTAATACCATTAATCTTTTTAACTAATATAAATATTTTCTTGATCCACACCTCGTTAACAATGCACATCCACATGACATGAAACATTTCTATCAACACCACGGCAAATTAAAAGGACTAACTAAGAAATAAATGTGGCTCAAACAAACCAAACTACCAATTTCATACCATAAACCACCAGCCACGGTAAGGAATTGTTAATAACACCACCTCCACACAAAGGTGAAGTACATAGTGAAATCCTGCCTTATTGCATGTTAGATGGCAACAGAGAGACTAAGGGTTTTGTGCCAGCAATCAATAGATGGATTAGATAATAATGATGGTTAATGCTTCACTTTCCACAAATATAACATAAAAAGAAAGTGTGCTAGTTATACCTTCTATTCAACCCTCTTCAGATGTCATCACATGGTAAAAATCCATTCGCCCTTATACAGTTATTCATCTTTATAATTTAGAAATTAAAAAAAATACTCTTACCACTCAAATTTCAATGCTCATTCATTGACATTGTCCTACTGGCCGCACAATATATAGTGGAATGAGACTTCTACTTACATGTCTTCACTAAATGCAACACAAATCCAATGGTCTACAACAAGTTCAATGGTCTTCAAATAGATTCAAACGATCTTCTATTATCCACAATACCTTGTCCACATCTCCAAGGATGTCTTCTAGCACATTTTTGGGCCTGAGATAGATTAGTCTCTAAATTTCCCACTTCAAAGTATTTTGAAATTCCACTGAAAATCAATATCTTCAGACTTTCTATTCTTCCATGAGATGCTAGAGATCTATGCTCAGGTGCTAAGAAAAGGATTTAAATCCAAGCACTTTTCTAGTAGCAACTCAAGAAGTATAACATATACATTGAACCTTGTTCTCCCACGCCATTACTGGCAATCCATGACCGCTGCAGATTTACAACATAAACTAGCATCTTCACGCAGGCTAGATCAATAATGCCATAGCTCTGATACCAAATGAAAAAAGGGGTAGTGACTTTATTGATCGATTTGAAATGATACAAAGCAGTGGTTTTATACAAGGATGATGCAGTTTATAATTGTTCATTCTAGTTTGTCATTGTAGTTTGTATAACAAATTTATAACTGCAACATTGTAAATGTAATTAACAATGTAATACTAACTATTATGCCAACCCTTTGATAATTTGAATACCCTAGTTGGCATTTGAGAGAATGGTTTTATCATTTTCTTTAAGTTTCTGACTAAGGCATATTCAATACCCCTACCTCTATATTGCCCCTACTATAGATAGGTGGATTATTTATTCTCCCTATGATCTTTGGAATCTCTAGCCCCTTTAGGTCTCTTTAACTCTAAATTGAGCATTGAACTCCATCTACAATAGTTGAGGGATAAAAACATTATTGATTCACATTCCTCGCTCTAGCATTGTTTACTATGGGTCAAACTTTCTATTTAATTCTTAAAGGTTTTTACCCCTTTGTGAACTTCTCTTATTATAGAGAGGGGAACTCTACGCCCTTATAGATATTAGGGCTTCTCTAGTTGAGGGAGGTCCCCTCCCTATTATGATTTCAATTCCACTATTCCTTGTGCCCTTCTAAGAGAAGTTTAGGTCCTTTTGGAAAAGAGGGGGCCACGATCATAAACCATAGATGCTCACCCAACTCCTCATACAAAACCATATGTGCTTGACCACCTCTTATCCTTTCACTGATCACATCCTTGCACCTCCTAGTTTGTGTCTCTACTTTAGTTCTTTCTAGGTCTTTATCTAAATCTTGATTCATTGTAAGTGGTGAAGAACTTGGGGTCAACAATTAGATCTACCAGATCTTCTATGGTTGGGTATGGGTAAATATCAATTGAGATGAGGTCACCTCATGCTCAACCTTAAATATCATACTTAGTTCAAAATCTAGATGGAGGAATATATTGATGAAGATGCAAAGAATTGATTTGATGATGTATAATAATTTTAGGGCATTATTAGACAAATGCCTTAGAATATTGAAATTGATTGCATCTTTCTCAGGTTTAGATCCATGGCTAAAAATTTGAACTTCACACCTACAAAAGTGAACCTAACACATGAAAATGAACCTAACTCATGGAAGTGAATTGATAAAAAATTGGTGACTATTATAGATGTGTCTCAACTTGTTGTATGCAACACCGCAAATGGGCTGCCAAAAATCAAACCAAAAAATATTTTCATGTATAATTTAATCACCTAAAACACTTGACAAATTAATCATAGCTTAACAAGAGCTAAAAACAATTTAAATGAGATAATCATTTTTTTCATCTCTAAAGGATTGAGGGTTCTCAAGCACTTAACTCCCTTGAAGTTAACTACATGCATTGATCATCTTTCAATCAAGGTCAAAGGTTAAATGGATATATTAAAATTTTATGATGCTACCCTTGGACATTCTTCCCTAGTATGGATATGTACACAAATCTAGGTTGTTGGCCTCTTGAAATGTCTCAAACTTACTAATGACTCCCATGGACCTGTGTAATTTATGAATTTTAATGTACTTAGCTCAATTGGGTTCAATCTTTACTTATCAATGTCTCACAAAGTACCCCAAAGATGCAAGGAATTTATGAATTTGGGCTCGCTTGGTCACTTTGGTTCCAAAGTTAACTAGTTAATTCTCTAAGGGATCCGAGAAGATGTGAGATTCCATTAAGGCTTTCCTACATTTTTTAACTACATAATTTACTTGATGAATACTCTTGAGGTCATCCATAGATGTGAAAACCTAATGTGTTTGAATTTACCTAATCCTTTTTTTCTAGATTTCACATGACTTTATTTTTTAAGGTTCAACAAACACAAGTCTTACTAGAATCTAACTTTATCTTCTGTTGATTCTAAACAAAAAAACATGTTTTACATAAATATTTTATTTTTGACAAAACACACTCCTATTTTGTGGAACATAAAACACAAGTGTGTTTTATGTTCAAAAAAGAATGCTCGTAATTTTTGAAGCATAAAATGTGATCATGTTTTATTTTTTTTCAAATTTTTATCCTGTCTTTTTAAGCTTGGAATTGGCTTGGGCAATCAAGACTAAGGATTGGAGCTCTATGATACCTCCCAGAGACATGTTTATCATAGTCAATTACATTTTTGAACTTCAACGTCATCATATTTATTCATTTTATAACAAAATTTGATGAAACCACCACCATAATGATGAGCCAGTTATTAGCTTTCTAACCTTTTTTTTTAAAAAATTTGAATAAGTTAAGATTTTTATTTTTATTTTCTTTAAACAATGTCCTCATATTCTTCAATCATATATGTATTGATTTTTCTTTATAACTTTTGATTCATTTAGCTAAATTTTATATATATATATATATATATATATATAGAGAGAGAGAGAGAGAGAGAGAGAGAGAGAGAGAGAGAGAGAGAGAAGATTGTTCTATGCTTCATTCTTTATACATTAAAAAAATTAATAAAAAATTATAAAAAATATACAACTTCTAGTACTCACTCTTAACTATATTTTTGCCAAACAGTTTTTAAAATACTAAATGCAACAAAAAAATAGAGGGGCGCACACCAGACACTTGTTATATTTTAGTGAGAAAAAAAAAGAACACTTTTGTGTGCATGCAACATTTCACCCTCTTAATGTTAGATATTTTTTTTAATATTTTAGTAGTTTAGAAACTAGATTCAGAGTACTACAATTCTTGTTCTTTTATATCTTCAAATTTTAGGTGCTTGCATCTCAAATTACACATCTAAGTTCAAGTTTAGTTGATTTGGGGAAAAAAATGACAACTTTTAACCCTCTTTTTGTATCCTATTTCCATGCACTTGCCCACATGTCATTGTCAATAGCATTATAATATAAATTCCGTGCATCTATTCCTATTTCAATTTTATCATACATAGATTTATCTTTATGAAATTCGGCCCACTATCTATAGTAGTATGTGTCATTTTCAAAACTCAAAACTATCAATTCTTGACATAATATATTTGATTTGACAAAGGCTTGTATTTTTTAATTCTGAGAAGTCAAAACAAATAATATCCTGCATTGTCAAAAAATATGGGCGAGAGCAGGTATGTTGGTTGTTCCTACACAAAGGAGCAAGGAGAGGGAGATGAGAATGATGATGGGGATGAGGGTGACTAGGGGTGTTCTCAAGATCAGTGTTACCCATTTGTTGTTGTGGTTGATCTTCTCCTTATAAGGGTGGAGCCCTGCTAGATTGGTCTTGGATGCTCTATGTTTAGGGGTCCTCCATTGAGAAAGGGGGAAGTCACGATCCCCTTGGAGAATGGTTTCCCTTTGTTTGGGAAGATTTGTCACTACTTGGGACTGGGGTTGTACAAAAGTTTCCTCTGTATAGAAAAAGTACAATGACCTACTTCAATATGTTGACCAAAGAGAGGGATTTCTTAGGGTCAGCTATGTCTGAAATGGTGTCACAAGTTATGGGAGAGACATCCTCTCTCTCCTGTGATATTGATCATGTTGGTAACGATGGTATGGTTTTGGGGCTAGGGCATCTTGATGTTCCCCATTGCCAAAATGTACATGATTTGGACTTGGCTAGGTCAGTCTCCACCCTCTTTCTGGGGGTAACTTTGGGTGGGAGGATTCAGAATCCTTTTTCTCCTGTTGAGAAGGTTGTCTTCAAGAGGAGTCTTTCCTAGATTGGGAAGGTTATATCTTTCAAACCCAATATTAAGGTTTTTAGATTTGGGGCCAGAAGAAAATGGAAGCCCTGTGAATATATGTTGCGTGAGGAGATGTAGAGAGGTATGATGGAGGATGCTTCCATTGGTGGGCATGATGGGTGTGTGCCCAACCCTATTGAGGCTTGGGAAACTAGGTTTTTTCATGGCCTCAAGTTTGTTTTGTTTGAGTGGTCTCAAGGTAGGAGAATGGCTAGCTAGGTTAGTTTATTGGTTCTCCTGAGATGGAGCTGCCTTGCAATGGCTAAGGGGTTCTTCATTCCCTAGAGATTGTGGGGACTATGGTCTTTTGGTAAGAGAGGGCTTTCAGTAAAATGGAGGCTAGGTTTTGACATAAAGAATCATTTGATGAAGAAGGAGATGACTTCTAAAGTGGGTTTTTGTGAGTCTTCTCAATTTATGGATGCAACACTATTGTTGTTTCTTTGTGGGCCAACTTTGATTTTGTCTATAAGTTCATTTTGATGTATATGGAGAAGACTTTAGTGGATGTCCCTTTAACTTTTCTCCTAGGTACAATATGGTTGTTGTTTCATTGTGCGTCAGCATCGAGAATGTTGTTGTTTGGTTGTTTGTGTAAGGGTCTAGGGCCCTTTCAAAATATATAGCTACGTGGTCGCTATTGGCATTCTATTTGTTGTTGTTTGGCTGTGTTTATTCTGTTAGACAACATTTGTATGTATAGGGTTTCAAGTCCCTTCAAAACATGTCATGTGGTTGGTGGTAGTGAGTCCTCTCATTACCTTTGTTCTTGGTTACAACATTGTTGTTGTTTCTAGGTGGCTCTTCATTGGGTTTGCTGATGGTTTGTAAGATCTAGAATCTTATATAAACCTATTGTTGTGGGTGTGATGTGGGCTTTCTTTTTGTTGTCATTTGGCAATGATTTTATTGTTTGACAGTGTTTGGTTGTAAAGGGTTTTAGGTCCCTTCAAAACCTATTTCAAGTTTCATGGTCTTGTCAAAACCTGTTTTACCCCTTTAATCAAAAAACATCTTGCATTGTTATACACAAATAAAAAATTCAAGGGAAATAATATCCTACATAGTCTTACTTGATTTTTAATAGAATTTTTTTTATTAAAAAAATTTAGTAGGTAACTTACCTTCTATGCATAGCTACCATGATGAATGACATCACTTTACTCCTTTTTGATGCTCAATAATGCAATATTGAAGTAACTAAACTTAGGTTTCTTGTTTTTCTATTTTTTGAAGACTGAAACAAGTGCCAACTTGCCAAGTATGCATATTACAATTAGAACAATAAATAATATAATAAATAAACATTCAATTTTTGTACTTTTAGTACAATTGTCAAGGAAATTGGATTATGTTGTGCATGATGTAACTTCATTAAAGTGTTTCCACTGGTGCTCCTAAATCCTAAAATATTTAATGGACATTGGCTAGTTTCAAGGGTTTCTATTCCCAATATCTTTCAAAAGTACAGCTGCCAAAGCCATAAAATATTTCTTCCCTTAAAACATTAAATTCCAATGTACATTTTCATAATATTTTCATAAATTCTCTCACCTTGGATGTCTCTTCAAAATCAAGATCTATACTCGACATTATTAATATATATCATATTATTGCAAAAACAATAAATGTTTTATGTGCATGTTTTACTAGTTGGAAGCTCGATTAAACTAGAATAGATTGGCAGTGGTAGTACCCTTTCCAAACTTCATTGACACTTGTATTCTAAGGACATGTAATCATCTTTGGCTACTGACATCATAAAAGATCATTAATAGCTTTTGTGTGGAGTTGTTATTTATTCTCGGTACATCCTTGATTCCTCTCAAATCTTTCTATTATGAGTTGGTCTATCATCAGCAAAATGAAGGTAGTGACAAAAAACAAAGACCTCCACATCTTCTCAAATAAGTGGGAACTGAGGGAGATTAACTCATATGATGTTGTTAAATTGATTCATGTCTTCTCTTTTGACTATGCAAAGGTGGAGGTAGCAATTTGAAGCATCACGAGATATGATTTATTAATGGAGTGTCATTGTGTCTTGGATTATAGTAAGGTGGTCTCAATTTTTTTTATCAAACTCTATGGATCTTCTTCAGAATGAAAATCTTCTATGTATCCTAGGTTTCAGGTAATTTTAACAATAATTGTTTCTAAAGGAAAAATTCAAGTAGAAAATGGACGAGTATGATTCTTTTAAGGGTCTATCTCTAGTTGGACGTCTTCTTTCCTTCTCTCAATTGAAGTCTAACCATGCAATAAACAAAGTGTACAAAGCCATGAAAATTGGCCTCTGAAATGCCTATAGAATTCTGTAAGTCTACTCTAAAATATCTTATTGTGTAGACTTGGGAATCTTCATATCTGGAAAAGTAGTGGAAACGTTCAGAAGTATTTAGTTTCCACTTCACCATCCTACAATCAGTTTCCTATCTAGGGTTATTTCAAAAGCTACATCTCTCCTGGGTTCTACTTAGTTTTTTAGTTTTTTGATATCTCAAGAGGTTGATATTGCAAAACTCTTCTAATATGTACTTTTTAAAATAATATATTAATATAATATATAGGTGGCATCCACCTTTTATCGATAAAAAAATGTCAAATTATATTAATAAATTAATATTACATTAATGTCACATCATGGCAAGTTAAAGTGTCATTCGCTCCTTGACACTTGTCTCTTAAAGAGACCTATTATGGAAACTTTAGGGTCATATTTGGATGTGTCAAAACTTTGGCATGGAATAGAACTTAAGCTATTGATCTATGCTCATTAGATGGTGCAAAATTGATTAAAGCCAAAAATTTGCCAAAATAACTTAATCATTATATAAATAGCATATAATACTTTTACTAGTGACATTATATTTTTTATAAATCATCTGTAAATTCACCAGGTAATTAATTTTATATTTTGATTATATCTATAATTTTCTATCTCCTTTAATTTATTTTTTAATATATCTATAATTTGCCAACAAAATTATTCTATTTTTTCAAAAATATATGTAATTTGCCAACAAAAATCAGCAATGTGAACAAATTTGAAAAAAATTCCATGCAAATTGTTTTTTCCTCAAAATAGGCATATATTTGTCATAAAAATTATTGCCTCAAGCTAGGATTCACCTAGATTTATGTCTTCTTTTATGGGGTTTTTAAAGTGATCATTGCTACCTAGAGAATAGATGGCCCACACACTATTAGATCAAATCATTTTGATGGATCATGGCACTTGGGGCTAGTTTAGAACATTATCAACTCTCAAACTCCTACCAACCCTCTATTGGAATTCAATCCATGGTCATGAATGCTTCTATTCCCACATATGTTCTCATCAACAATAAAATTGATGGATTACACTCTCAACAACACAATCTATGGACCTATATATAACAATTCATGTTGTGATTCACCAATCATTCTAATGGAACTACTAAAGAACCTACCAACAATACATTGCGTAGTTGCCCAATTTTGTCAATCTATCCACTCTATATCTTCAATTTTTATCTTGTGAATGGGTCATCTCACAATAATGGGTTACACTTTTTGGTCAAACTTGACATTGAAATCAATATTTTGAACTAAATCTTCACTTTCTAACACCTATAGCCACTAAACCGTTAGGAATTTGAAGATGAAATGAACTAGTGATTTGTGAGATTTTGTCTATAGATCTTAAATATATTTTTAAAAAAAATTGGAGTTAAATTGTAAAATGTTTTGTGTCTCCTTTGATAACTAGTTTTTAATAGTAAACAACATTTTTTTTAAAGTGATGTATATTCTGTTGCACATAACTCTTTTTCCTAAAAAGGATAAAATTATGATTCTTTTGAATTTAGATTGGTGAAACTGATATCTAGAGGATGCATTTGGTTTCATAATATTTTGTTGAATATTTTTTTAATTAAATTTTTAAGCCAAACCAATTATAATTTAGACATGGGCGTATTCTGTCCAACATAACTTTTTTTTGTATGTATCAGAATTTAATTTTTTTTGTTGGAATAAGGACATCAATATCTAGAGGACATATATTTTTTAGAATTTTTTTCTCTATTTTCCTATTTTTTCATATGTGTGAAACAAAGACCTTGAAGTTCATTGAAAAACCTACATTCACAAGAAATAAAAAATAAATTTTAATAATCAAATTAAATATATTTAAAATTATACTTTTTGGGAAGCTTATAATAAGGACTACATACTTACAAAACATAAATTTTAAATGAATTCATTTGATCCCCCAAAAGGCAAATCAAAAGTGGTTTTTTATCAGCATTTTGATAGGTGTAGAGGAGACTCCATTATAGGTATGGTTTAAAACTAGTGGGGTTCTATCCAAAGGGGTTTGAATATAAGGTTGTTTGATCAAACCCTCTTCAATTAAAATCTTTTAAATGGAACCTTTCAAAGCTTAAATCATTATATTTTCTAAAAATATGTGATTTCAGCAAAAATCAGGATGTCCCAGAAAGTGTAACCCATTATTGTGGCAACACCTAAATATTCACCTTTAAACTATTATAAACCATTCAAACATGATTAATGCTAATCAACTATTTTACAAAAATCAAATACCTTCTCCCACTAAACAAAGCATTTACTAGCTTCTTTCCATTGTGGATGAATTCTTGGTCATGTAGTCTTTTAACCATTCAATCATTATAAGAACCAAATAGTAAGCATCCCTCCCATGGAATTTTTGAAATTGAATACCAATGGTTGAAGAATAATCCATAAACATAAGTTATCTTCTCCCACTATCCCCAACTAATAAATGAACTATGACTGGTACCAAATAAATTTCAACATGTTTCTTCCACATATCTTCAAATTTTTCCCATTTTCCTCAAAGAAAATTTTCATCTACCCTATTGCATGTTGGGTGTGGAACCAATACCAAGCATGGAATATTTTCATGCAAATGGTTTGAAATAATAACACATGCATAGTGGCTAATTGCATAGTTCTTGAGAGGGTCTATGATAACCTTATATCTGTTGGGAAATGAGAGAGAGAGAGAGAACAAGGTAATGTTATAGCTATGTAGCTTTAAAATGTTTTCTAATCTAAAATTAAAAGAATGTGTAAATCTGAAAATTACTTTCAATTTAGATGTTATAGTATTTCTCCAATTTAATCAATGTAGTAGAAGAAAATAGCTTGCAAGAAGAAGACAAGTATTTACGTGGAGAAAACCCTAAGGGAAAAATCTCCACACCAAAGGTGTTTATGCTTGTATTAAATCTCTTGTGAAAAAATACATTCAATATTAAAATCATTCGATTCCTTGATGCACTTGAAAAGCTTCTTCAATCTTCAAACCTATAAAAACTTAAAAAAAGCTTCTTGCTTTTTTTCTTCTAAGTCTTTTACAATCAACTCTCTTGAAAATGTATGGGGCTCTTAATAAATTCAAAAGCTTCTTTAATTCAAGAGCTTCTTAATTTGAAAGCTTGAAAATAAAATTGCAATAAATTTTAATTGATAACATAGCAACCAATGCTCATGCAAAAACCAAGCACTCCAAATAGAGAAGACTAAAGTCAAACAAAAGTCAAGCCTTCTATTAAGAAATTCTTGGGCCATCAAGGTATACGTTATTTGTTTCATACAAATGCCAACCTAATATCCCTATAACTACTTTCTTACTACAAAATTTCAAATTTAAAGTTTTTAAAACATTTTTATTGCAAAATTCATTTGATCTAATCCTATGGACTTCAATTTTACCGTTATATTTTTAGATAAGTATTAAACTAAACACCCTAGTCCACTCTAAATTCCTCATTCAAACAAGTTAAGTCTATCAAGGAATATACATTATCCATTTCATAAAAAAATTGTTTGAGATCTAGTAGACATGTATGTAAAATGTGGAAGCATAGACAAGGCACATGAACTATTTGATATAATTCCTCAAAGAGACGTGTCTTCATGGACTACAATGACTGTAGGATATGTATGAAATGAATTTTTAAAAAAGGATTTGGAAACTTTCAAGCAAATGCAATTGATAGGTGTAAAGCCAAATTTAACAACCTTCACAAGAATCCTCCTTGCTTGTGTCAAAATGGGAGCTTTGGAGCATAAAGGATAGATTTTTTTATTAAATGTTGTAGCTACAATTTTTTTGGTATAGGTGTATACAAAATGTGGAAGCATAGATAAGGAAGGTGATTTTTTTGATAGAATGCCTCAAAGAGATGTGGTCTAATGGATTGCAATGATTGCAGGATATGCACGAAATGTATTTGTTGAAAAGTCCTTGGAAAATTTCAAGCAAATGCAATTGGCATGTGTAAATCTAGACTCGACAACCTTTGCCAATATCCTCCTTTCCTATGCCAAAATGGGAGCTTTGGAATAGGGTATTGACATTCATTAAAGCATAATAGAAGGGGGGATTTTTGTCAAATGTTATAGTTGCAACTAACTTAGTAGACATGTATGACAAATGTGGAACCATAGAGAAGGCATGTGAACTATTTAATATAACAACTCAAAGAAATGTTGGAAACAAGGCAGATAACTGAGAGGGGGGGTGAATCAGTTATCTCAAAATTTCCTTAACTTTCTTTTCCTTTTGTTATCTTAATAATCAGTGTTGTATCAAAACATGAAAGCATATGTAATCATAAGAACAAAAATAAAATCAACACACATAACACAAGGATTTTTACGTGGAAACCCTGTTAAGGGAAAAACCACGGGATGACTAACCCAAGATTGTATTCTCTGTTAAAAGAATAAAGGAGTACAAAATGGCAATTACCAATTAGGGCTCACTGCCCGAGCACACTGCTCACAAGAGGCACACTACCTACAAGAGACTCACTATCTATAGAACTTACAGAAGGTAATCAAGTGTTTGAACTGATGAGAAGCATCTACAAATGTAAGAGTTCAGTTCCGGTTAGGCACAATACACTGATCTGATGCACTTCATTCTTCCTCTATTTTAATGTTGTTGGTCTATCACATACTGGACTTGAATTTCTGCTCTCACACTTATCCCTGCTTTTCTTCGCACTTTATTTCATCACTTATTCACCACACACTTACATGCTGAAATCTATCTGGTATATATCTCTGCATCAAGGATTTTTATCAACTTTCTAGTCGACATAAAAAAACTGCAAGTAATTAATCTGTCAGCTGAATCCTTGCTTGATTTGTGATACGTGTCAAAAACATAGGCATAGAAGTCATTAATCATGTCAGCCAACGATGTATAATCCCACAAATTGCTTGATCAACACATTTTACTCATCTGGATTGAAGTCTGATACTCTGCTGGTCAGTTCATCCTCTGTCTACTCTGCCTGACTGGAACCCAATACTCAGATGCTCTTTCTTTTCCTTAATTTATCACGGGAGGCTAAATCACTGGAATACAGTAGTCATGATACCCCTCTTGACTTTCCAAAGTCCACAACTTACTAAGTTACACAATCTGAGAGATCCGGACCTAATTGTCAGACCTTGTTACATACTCTATTCTTGTTCACTAGACCAAAACATTCTTCAATCGGACTTCTGGTGAAGGCATATTATGTATTGCAGATGTGTGGGATAGACTTTGTTGCCATCAATGACAACACTTATGAAGCCACACAGTGTCTCTTGCCAACAATATCCCCCTTTGGCATTGATGGCAACACTTGGTGAAAAATGGCTAAGTGTCGCAGTAACTCCCCCATGGCTGATGCTCTGTCTTTTGCACTATTTTACCAGAGCTCCCCCTTAGCTAGATTCCACATTTTTTACTACTCCTCACTCCCCCTTTGACATCAATGGCAAAGGGCAGAATCCACATACCAAAATTTGCAAAAATTGTCCTATATATGGCTACATAAGTATATATATATGCTATACTTACATATACTTAAGTATATCCGCAAAAGTATCCTTCAACTGTACAAAATCTGTGGCCCAACTCTGCTTCATCCTATCCAAAATGGAGATGTGACCACTCAAAAAAATGTATATGCTTCTGCCCTTCTTAAATTTGTCGGATCACTAGTCTGGGCTATGGTCTGAGCATTTGTCAAGGTCTCATGCATTGCCTCTAGCTTAGTGATAATTATCCCTCTAATTTCACCCATTCTATTTATTATGTTCTTCTTTTGTTTGTCTAGCCTCTTTATTTCATTTATGATAACAATAGCCTGGCATTCTTGATTCATTAGAGAGGTAGTAAGGGGATCTAAATTCTGAGATAAACTTGACAGTTTTCCCTCTTGTTCTTTCACTTTCTTCTCAATGTCCTTTGTCACTTTGGGCCAAGATAAATAAAATTTGTATATGTCCCCACCATCTTTCAGAGCATTTTAAAGGCTATTTATTCCAATGTCTAGGGTCCTCCTATCATTAGCAATCAGTCCTTGTACTTTAGTGAATCTTTTTCCTAGAAATTCCTTCCAGACCTTTGCTTCTGCTAATTTATCGAGAGATTCAAAATGAGTGCTAACAAAATTTACCAAAGTTTTCAAGTTACCAGATGGTGAGGCTAAAGGATCCTTTTGGAAGGATGGCATGATCTTCTCCAGCATCCCGGATGCAATCTCCAACAGTTCATAGTCCTCCATGTGGGATTTTAGGAATTTTTATTTTGCTTTGGCTTGAGCAAAAGATGCTATTTTCATTGTCTGAACCGGAGAGAGAGAGTCAAAATTTAGTGGTCCTTGAAATAGCTCAGGTTCATCTATCTCCATCATTTCTCTATTTAAGAAGTTCTTCACTGCCTCTACACTGTCTCTTGCCAGTGATTGAGTCTTCTTTTCTTTTGGGATATCAAAATAGTCATCATTAGTCTTTTCTATTTGTTCTTCTTCTTTTCCCTTAACCTCTTCTTCTTGAATCACCTTCTCCTCTCTTCTACCTTCTCCTTCAACTTCAGAATCTAGAATGTCTGTAGTGTGATCCAGAGGAGAGATGTCACATGTGTTTACTACTTCATGAACCTCTTCTTCCAGGATAGAGGAGTCTAAGTCCTCAAACTTCTCTTCATCTATTATCTTTAATCCTTCAACATCCATGGTGGCAGGTTCTTCATCTATTTCCTCTACAATAGGAAGATTGAATCTCTTCAAGGCATTCCAGAGGATATCTTTTGTTTCACTTGTTACTTGGTCAGTTTCTCCAAGCATAAGTTTATTCATTCTTGCCTTACTCTAGAACTCATCCTTACAGTCCTTGAAAATCATGTCCATTTGTTTTGAAGTGATAGAAGGATAAAGTTGAATTGCTATCTGCTCCTGAATCTCTAAGTCTTTTGCCTTTGCATTCTCTTTTCTCAGTTCAAGTACCTTTTCTAGACTCTTAGGAATTAATGATATGATTTCAATGAAAGCTTTATTATAAATGTTCAGGTACCTGATAGTAGCTTCTTCCAAAATTCTCTTGTCAGTTTCACTGTATTCATCATAGAACTCTATTATTGGTTGTAGGTTCCCATCCACAGTAACTGTCTTGATGATGTCATCAATGGAAAGAGTGGGCTTTTCAACAAATTCCTCTACCTTTTCTTCCTCATTTTTACTAGCAAAAAATTTCCCGGATGTTTTCTTCTTCTTCATTTTCTTGTTTTCCTGATCAGATTCTATTTCTTCATCATCTTTAAGGCTTGTATATGACCTTGTGGCTTTGGTCTTTGTCCTCTTTTCTCCTTTTCCGCATGCCTTGACTTCTGGTTTGGAAGCCTTTGAGCTTTTAGGAGTGACAGGTGTAGAGCTCTTGGAAGATCTAGTCTAGGAGGAGGCTTGTACTGGAACATCTCTTTTCTTTGCTTCTTGTTTCTCTTTCTCAGCCTTCTCCATTTTCTCTCTATTTGCATCAACTGCCTCTTTTGATAAGCCAAATCTTTTGGCAATTTCTTCAACTTCCCTTCTTACTTTCCTCTTTATCTCTGGTTGTCTTAACTCAACATGTATTTTTACACTTAGCTCTTGAAAGGTGCCAAACCTTTTTGCTTCGGTGTCTTTAGGCTGGCTCAACAGGTGTTGAATATGTAGCTCCAAGATTTTTCCATCAACCTCGTATCCCATCAGCATTATCCACACAGTTCTTGGCTCAACTGCCTCCATTAGGCATCGGTCAGTGTCAACCATGAAGCACACTGTGTCCTTGTATTTCTCAACTATGGATTGAGGTATTCTCTCTCTAGCTTGCATCATGCTTTGGAAGTTCTTAAAGTAACCCCAAAGAGCTATGTTTTGGGCTTGAGCATCACCAAGTCCATATATATAATCTCTAATATGGATTGCAACTGGTTTATCATTTTTCCAAATCCAACCACTTGATCCAGGTAGCTCATTCATATAATAGAAGAATAGACATAGTATTAGGCTACCATATTTAAAGGAATTCTTCTTATCCTTTTTTATCTTCTGTAGGTTTTCCAATAGTTGATTTAGAAGAAGTTCACATAGGTCATAATTTGCGTCTTCCCTCAACATCTGGTATGCTGCATAGATTACTGTTCCAGACACAAAATTCTCCCTTCTCAAATGATAGATCTTGTAGCCAATTATCATTGAGACAAACTTGACATCCAGATCTATGATGTCATCTATGTTCATTGCTCTTTTGTCAAATTTAGATTCAGTGGCTTCAGTTACTGTTTGATTCTTCACAGATTTAAGCATAGGTAACCCACTGGATGAATGCAGTCTGGTCACTGCCCTAATGGCATATTTAGTTATCTTGAAGGGCCTCATTAGCCACATGAAATTATTATGCATCTTGCTTAGAACATGCTGGACCTAATCATCTTCTATAAAACATGGAAAATGTATGCAATGTCTGAAGTGTTTATCCCAGAGGGCCTTGAATTAAAGTTTGAGTTCAAAATTTTCATCTATTAGTTGTTTGTGATAAATATCCATCAATTTTGAGTCTCCAAATTCTTCAATGTTGGCATGGATATAAACCCTAACATCTTCTACATGCAATACTTCGTGCGAAATGCTAGAAAATGCGCCCAAAGGATCAACTTCTAGAGATTTATAAGGGTGTTTGTTGAATTTAGGTCGCATCCTATCAGAGATCTTAACAACCATTGGAGTAGCCATTTTGCAAGAGATTTAGAGAGAGATTTTCATAATGGAAGTACCTTTTCACGCTTTAGGGTTTGAAATAGGAGCTAGAACAAATTGCTGGTTGAATTCATTTTTCAGTTGATCTTGTAGAATCTTTGTTGCAGAGCTCTTGTTTTCTTCTTTACGAGTGCAAGTGTGTAAATAATGAGTGAAAGAACCCTTTTATCCTTGCACAAACCCTAATTTCCATTTGTAATAAATGCACAACTTAATTTATCCAGTTGCCCTAATTTGAGAGAGATCTTCTCGAATCACTAGGATGAACTTAGAATCATTGTAAGTGAGGATTGACAATGTATCTTCTTTTCTTCAATCATGCCATGGGTCTGCAAATCAAAGCATTTCAATTCTGAATCATATCAGATCTGTTTAAGAAATTCTGCTTTGCCAGATAGTTGTCGGAACCAGATTAACTTGAGCAGTTCTAAGTCTTACAAAACTCCATGCGGATCTTTAACATTTTGACTGAAGATTATTTGGAGGTTTTTCTGAGAACCCTTTAACCGCAGTGTCAGATGTTTACTCAATGTGCTGAATTTAGGCACTAGCTGACTGGCTGGGGGAAATTATTTTTTCTCTATGACTCCCCCTGAGCCAGAGCTCACCTTTTTAGTTTCTAGAAGGAATATCAACACCAGATTTTGGTGCAGATCTATCCCCAATATATTTTTTACTCTTCTTTACCCAAATCTTACTCATCTCCTTTTGAACTTCATCCGCATTCACTTTACCTTCGCCCTTATCTTGTTTCTGATTATGTTGCACCGGACCTTTTCTATCCTAATTTCTACTTCTATAGAATTTGGCAATATGACGAGATCTATTGCAATTGTAACAGACAACATTTCTTTGTTTATTTGATTGATATCCTCTTGATCTGCATTGATTAGTCATATGTCCCATTCTATTGCATGCAAAGCATCTACCATTGAATGAATTGTTTATTTGCATATTTCTAAATTCATAAGATTTGTGACCATACCTTTTGCAGTTGAAACATTGTCCGGGGAAGGATAGATTAGTCTGATTCATTCTCCTCCTGCACTGAGTTGCTTTATGACCAAAATTGTTGCAATTGAAGTAGTATCCATTGAACGATGGATATCTTTGAGCATTTAGTTGCCTTACCAAAGATCTTCTAGGCCTGTTTCTTTGATTTCCTGATCCAAAGTTCTTCCAACCGGATCTAGAGCTTTCAGCTTTCTCATATCCCAAGCCATGCTTATCATCTACCCTCTTTTGGCTTTCAAGAAGAACTTCAAGTTGGACTGAGCTTATCTTGAATAATTCTTTGTATTCATTTATAGTTTGAAGATCTTATTTAAGAGTGTCTATGTGATTCTCAAGTTGTTCTTCATTGTCTCTAGCTTCTTCAAGATCAGATTCAAGATGCCTGATTATTCTATCCATTTTGTGGTGGTCCTCTATTTTCTGGTTGAGGGATTGTTTTAGATTATCTTCAAATTTCCTTTTTTCTTCAATTTCTTGGGTGAATCTCATAACCCTTGATTCCATTTCATGCCTTACCATAATGACTTCTTTTGACACCTTCTCACATAGCTTATTTTTCTCATCCAGATCTTCATTAGTATCATTAACTTCACTCTGATTGGCTCATTTTTGAAGTAGTTCCTTTCTCTTTTTCACAGAGATACTAAGTTTTCTTTTAGTTCATTTACGAAATCATCATCTTGTTTGATTCTTTCTCTCAAATTATTAACTTCAGAGTGGGATTGTTCAAGATCATCTAGGGGAGACTGAAGTTGTTCCTTCATACCATATACATCCATTGAGATTCCTAGATCTTCCTCAAGATGTTAGGCTTTGTTCAGAGGAACTTGGCTCTAATACCAATTGTTGGCAACAAGGTAGATGACTGAGAGGCGAGGGACATCAGTTATCTCAAAATTTCTTTAACTTTCTTTTCCTTTTGTTATCTTAATAATCAGTGTTGCATCTAAACATGAAAGCATATGTAATCATAAGAACAGAAATAAAATCAACACACATAACACAAGGATTTTTACGTGGAAACCCTATTAAGGGAAAAACCATGGGGTGACTAACCCAAGATTGTATTCTCTGTTAAAAGAATAAAGGAGTACAAAATGGCACTTGCCAATTAGGGCTCACTACCCGAACATATTGCTCACAAGAAGCACACTACCTACAAGAGACTCAATGTCTATAGAACTTACAGAAGGTAATCAAGTGTTTGAATTGATGAGAAGCATCTACAAATGCAAGAGTTCAGTTCTAGTTAGGCACAATACACTGATCTGATGCACTTCATTCTTCCTCTATGTTAATGCTATTGCTCTGTCACATACCAGACTTAAATTTCTACTCTCACACTTATCCCTGCTTTTCTTCGCACTTTATTTCATCACTTATTCACTACACACTTACATGCTAAAATCTATCTAGTATATATATCTGCATCAAGGATTTTTATCAACTTTCTAGTCGGCATCAAAAACACTGCAAGTAATTAATCTATCGGCTGAATCCATGCTTGATTTGTGATGCATATCAAAAACATAGGCATAGAAGTCATTAATCATGTTGGCCAACAATGTATAACCCCACAAATTTCTTGATCAACACCTTTTACTCATCTGGATTGAAGTCTGATACTCTATTGGTCAATTCTTCCTCTGTCTGCTCTACCTAACGAGAACCCAATACTCAGATGCTCATATCTTTTCCTTGATTTATCACTAGAAGCTAAATCTCTGGAGTACAATAGTCATGATACCCCTCTTGACTTTTCAAAGTTTGCAACTTACTGAGTTACACCATCTGAGAGATCTAGACTTGATTGTCGGACCTTGTTACATACTCTGTTCTTGTTCACCGGACCAAAACATTCTTCAATATGTCTTTCGGTGAAGGCATATTATGTACTGTAGATGTGTGGGATAGACTTTGTTGCCATCAATGACAACACTTATGAAGCCACACAGTGTCTCTTGCCAACAAGAAATGTGTCCTCATGGACTGCAATGATTACAAGAAAAGCACAAAATGGATTAATTGAAAAGGTTTTTGAATTTTTTAAGAAAATGCAATTGGTAGGTGTAAATCCAAATTCCACAACCTTTTCCAACTTCCTCCCTACCTATGCCAAAATAGGAGCTTTAGAATAGGTTATGGACATTCATCAAAGCATAAAGGATAGATAAATTTTCTCAAAATTTATGGATGTTATAGTTACAACTTTCCTAGTAGACATGTATGCAAAATGTGGAAGCATAGACAAGGCATATAAATTATTTGATAGAATGGTTCAAAGATATGTGGTCTTTAATTGTAGGATATGCAAAAAATAATTTAAAAAAAAAAAATTGAATTAAGCTAATGCAATTATAAAGTCTAAATCTAGACTCGACATCCTTTGTTAGCATCCTCATTAAACATGTAATTAAATAACAATAATATATTTTTAAAAATATAGGCTATTAAGAAACTTACCATAAAGTGTGATAGATTTGATCAAGTATAGAGCTCCAATGGGAGATAGCAAAGAAGAAACTAAACTAAAGTAAAATTTCACCAAACCCATCTAGAATGAGTCTACATAATTTCTAATTTCCTTTAGTTCTTATATTCAAGACAATGTATTTAAGTAAAATGAACCCACACCTTACACATTTTATTTGGATTGAAATTTTAACTTTACATGTTTATTATTAATGCAAACTGTAGACACAAGGATAACACCTACTCCTCTCTATTCCCTTCCCCTTGTTTGACCCCCCAATACTTACATAAGACATATAAAGTTAATATAGCCCCTATCCTCTAATATGTATGTGGTATATCATTATTCATGTCATTATATGAAAAATCCCAATATTCACGCACATGCTATGGTATTGGGCATGTAGTGAATCCTCTAGGTCAGTCTCTTGTTGTATATGGTGGATGAGTTGGGGGATTTGTCTGGTGGCACGTTTTGGCACTGATTCATCTCAAAGCAATGTACTCACTTTTTCATTTCCTTTTTATTGTCATTGTGTTGTTTACCCTATCTATGTTTGTTGTATTTGAGATGTTGTGAGCTATTCTTGATTACACCAATAGTTGTTTTACTCGTAGAGCGAGTCAACCTCCGTATTGTGTCATTACCCTGATCCACAGCTTGAAATGTATCTCACGTATGAATTTTGCAATTATAATTCATTGCTTTTCAACATGAGAATAAGTTTTTTAAACAAAATATAAAATAACATCAACAACAATATAAGTAAAATGAACCACACAAGTTGAACTAGTTTTGCAATATTCTCAAAATAGAAACACCTTTTGCATATTGCAGCAAGCACGATAGTCAATAGATTACTGCATATGAAAAACTATTTTCACATTTGAAGATACAATTGACTATTGTCAAAAGCCACCAAGCTAAAATAGCTTGAAATTTTTTAATAAAATGTCTAGCTTTAATATAAAGAGAAATTCAAAAGACCTAGATTGATGAAATGCACAAAGAGATCCATTTTTTTAACCCAATGCACTAGCTTTTATTTTGTTTATGCCACCAACAATTCCTCCTCAAGATCATCGTGCTCCTTACGCAATTTGTGGAAAACAACACCACCAATGTGAACATGCTCATACTTGTTGTGATGTTCACAACACGCCCCATTTTACTCCTTAGCAAAATAGGGACCCCTGCTGTGGCTTTGCTTTTTGCTTCTATTTTTATGGGTCTGTCTTTGGTGGTAAGGGAAAAGAGAGTGAAATTTACAAACCTTGATAAATTAGTGAGAAAATGCATTCTGAGTATCAATGCATGGTATGGTTGGATTACTTGTCAAAAATGAGCTAGGGTTGCTTTTTGAATCATTTGAAAATTCGCCATATTTTTCAAGTTGTGCCCATTTTGGTAAAATGCATTACAGGGGTTTAAATAGTTCAAAGTTTCAAATGTTTCTTAAAGGTTTCTAAAGTGTTTCAAAGGTTGCGTGGAAGATGCCACGTGGCGCCTTCCACAATGATTTAGTGAGTTTCGCAACGGTTTCAAAGAGTTTCCAGTGTTGCGCGGAAGGTGCCACTTGTCACCTTCCGCAATAACCCCTTTAAAATTTAAACCATCCACAGGTCCCGTTAAAGTTTCTAAATAGTTTCAAGAGCCGCAAAGAGTCCCGTATGTTTCAAACAAGCAGTGCGGAGAGTGACAAGTGTCACTATCCACAGGACCTTCAAAGCTTCCTGAAAGTTTCCTTAAAAAGTTTCTAACAGTTGCAAGAGCAGTGTGAAGTGTGCCATGTGTCACCCTCCACAGAGCCCCTTAAAGTTTCAATGAGCAGCGTAGAGCATGACACGTGTCACTCTCTGCAGGTCCTTCTGATAGTTTCAAAAAAGTTTCCAAAGCAGCGCGGAGAGCGACACGTGTCACACTCCGCGGGTCCTGTAATTGTTTCCAAAAGTTTCAACAAATGCATGGAAGACACCACGTGGTGCCTTCCACAGTAGTTTTTGCAGTTTCGAAAGAGTTTCCAGAGCCCTGCGGAGTGTGACAAGTGTCACTCTCCGCAAGGCCCAACGTAGAGTTTCAAAAAGGTTTCTAGGGCACCGCGGAGTGTGACAAGTGTCACCCTCTAACGTATGACCCGCTGGGACCCTTTAAGTTTCAAGCGGCTGCACGGAAGACGCCACGTGGCGCCTTCCACCAACTGTTTCAAAAGTTTCAAAAAGTGTCTAAGGGTCACAACAGTCGCACGGAGAGTGACAATTGCCACTTTCCGCAATAGTTTCAAATGGTTTCGGGAGAGCTTCCGCTTGCTCTTGGTGGCCCTTAATAGAGATGCAGAAGGCGACACGTGTCTTCTTCCGCATATATCTAAAAGTTTTTATAGGTTTCACAAAAGTTTCAAACGGAAGCGCAGAGCGCACCATGTATAGCCTTCCGCACAAAGCAACAGTTTCAGAAGCCCCTCACATGAAACGCACCACGTGTCACTCTTTGAGGGCACCGTTTCTTTAAATGGGATATATAGGGCTATTTTTTAGCTAGACACAGGAGGTCGGTGGGCAATTTTCAGGGCCCGCCGATGATGGTTTTTTGGCGCCAATAGGCGACAGGCATTTTGCGATAGGTTTTTTAGGGTTTTTGACACACTTTGACCCTACGTTTGCATCGTTTTTTGTTGGCGATGGTTGACCCGGTAAGTTTTTGATGCAGTATGCGCGGTATGAATGTGTTTTTTGCATATTTTGACCCGATAGCTGTGATTTTTTGCTTAGCCCCACTTGGATCTTACAGGTGTTTCGAAACTGGTTATTTAATAATCAATGGTACTTATTGCTAGTCTATTTTTGCAGGTCAGTAGTTGGAAGAGGAAGCTGAAACTTAATGGCAATGACATCCTGGAAGGAGAATCTGATTTTAGAAGCCAAGAGAAGATGAGGATGAAGTGTAGAAAGTCAAGGGACATCAATGAGAAGACCCAAAATGCAGATAAAACATAATGACAGTAGGTTGCAGAATTTACTTCTGAACTGGTAGGGTTTCAAAAAGGGGCATATTTTTGCCTAGATTTGACACATATTTAGAGATATTTTTGGGAAATTGGTTCACCTGCATTCAATGCTGTAACCTAGGGTTAGAACCATTACTTAACCATTAGGGTTTTGGGCTGTATTAAGGACAATCAGAAAGTCTATATATTGTGCCTTAATACATTGTAATACTTACACGGGGATTTTAGGAACACACAGCAAGTTAGCTTAGTTTAGATTAGAAGTAGAGGAAGGAGGTCACCTGTTGTCTGCAGTAAGGAGTGCGTGGAACATCTGGCTTCCTTATTGTATCTATAAAGCTTGTAAGTTCTCTATAATTTGATCAATGAAACTAAGAGTCATTCCAACATTGTAAATCATGTATGACTGTTTGTTTCTAATACAATAGAATCTGGAGTTCTGCATCTATCTTCTGAGTGTTCTCCTACTCTTCTTTGTGTTTTGAAATATTTTCTTTGAGAGCTTGCAATTTTAAATGTATGTTGTGAAAATGCTCAGAACTTACATTTAGGGTTTTAACTATGGATTTGATCAAATTGCTGTATGATTTACATAGTGCATAACAAAACAATTAGATCCTTTGATAGATTTAAATGATGTTTAGAGTAGATCTTTCTAACTTTTCCCAACCCATCTGAAAATACTTAGCTTAAAACGTAGAAATTTGAAGGAAATTTATCTCATATTTGAAGAAGCATGAACAACAGAGTTAAGAGTAGACAAGTTTTCATAAATATATAAAGAAGAAAGCTACAATAACCCAAAAAACTCATTCACAGCTTTATAACATAGCAATACTTGTATGCAAATGAACAGAACACTTGTTGATATCTGTGATCTTTTGCATAGTTTGAGTCCAGTAAACCAAAAAGAAACCCTAAACTATGTAAGGCCCCTTAAACATTACAGCTTCACATTGACCAACTGAATTTGACTAACAGGTCAAGACCTAACCATTGTAGACTTGGGATTAAGTGAATCTTAAACGATTCCTTCTTATCTTTCAAGTATAGTTTTAGTTTATTATATGTGAATTTTAACTTATTGTTATGATTGCATCAAAACAATCACCAATAGTTTTCTAGCGCTAGAAGGAGGGCCAGACTTGAGTTAGGGTTTGTTTCAAACTGGCTAATAACAGTGATAGAGTGACCAGGTCTAGATCCAGTTCAGGAGATATATTTGTGCAACTACCTGATATAAAGTGAAGTAAGAGCCCTTTGATTTGGAATCCTAAAATATCACAAGTCAGAAGTTCATCTAGAACACCTCCTGGGTCACCTTTTAACATCCGTAGTATTGTGAGTCCTGACAGATCACTATTCAGATCTTTAAATCTTGATTCAGGCACTCCTGGAGGTCCTGATCCTCCTAGAAATCCTATCCCACCAATCAATCCTGATATTTCTACAAGTTCAGGTCAAGCTCAAACACCTGCAATGGCTTATTTCAATGTTCATTCTCTCATATTCTTCAATGATTTTCATGAGATGCCCAAAAATCCAGAAAAGATATGTCCCAAGTACCAGTTGCATCAGGATCCAGAGGATCATATTAGAATATTTAAGGAGGCATGTTTTAGGGCTATGTTAGAGCACGAGGATGTTGTGTGTAGATTGTTTCCCTACACCTTTAATGAACAAGCCTCTAACTGGTATGTAAACTTACCCAATGGTTACATTTCTTCCTGGTCACTTATGGAAAAAGCATTTCTGTCAAGATTTAGAGGACCCATTGACCCTTGCGCTTTGTATCATAAATTGGCTGCTATAAAATGAGGTGAGGGAGAGCTGATTGATAATTTCAATGATAGATTTCAAAAGGCCTACTCTAGGCTAGTAGCCCCTTATACTGTGGATGATGATCCCTTGTTGGCTATGTACTATGCAGCCTTGGATCCTTTAACTGCCATGTTTGTCAAAAGAAAACCTAACATAGATTCAATATCCAAAGCCTACAAAGAGGCAGCCTCAGTGAACCAAGAGATGAGGCATACAACTTATAGCCCATTTATTAATGGAGGGAATTTTGGGGTGCAGAATCAGGCACAACCATGGAATGGAGCCCCTATGCAGCACACTCCACTATTAAATTTGGTTCCTTCTTACACACCTATGTATAGTCCTACCCCAATCCAATCCATAACTCCTTACACGAGTAGCACTTCCAATAACAGTCAAAATAATAGTCAGCCTTTCTTCCAACCTCCTAGGGATACAACTATGGCAAAAGCACAGGAGGATAGGGAAGAAATCAAAGAGATCACTACACATTTGAAAAGGTTAACCACCAAAGTGACACAACTAAGAAATGAGAACCTCTATGGAAGAGGCAACCAAAACTACAATCAACATCAGAATCACAACCAAGGCCAAAATCAGAACTATAGTTTTAATCAAAATCAATAGTACAATCAGAACCAAAACTATAGTCAGCATCAAGGCCCCAACCAAGGGCAACCAATGCAAAATAGAGGGCCAGTGATAGATAATAGGGCCTAGAGCAATAATAATAGAAATTAGAATCAACCTAGGCCACCCAAGACATGGAACACTGGGCCCAACAACGGTACTCTAGCTTCTCCTTTTGAGAACATAGATAATCATGATGCAAACAAACGGCTGGCATCCAAATGGCCAGCACAGCACCTAAAAATTGGTGTAGATTTTACAATACCAATGCCCATGCTGAGCACGACTGCCCATAGTTCCACTTAGCAGCTAGCATTTTTAATATAGATGTCCAGCCTCCTACCTCTGAATTTCTCATTCCCAAGGGTAATGAGGTAGTACCCTTAGGATATGACACAGCATTAGTCTTAGAAACGTTTACTTTTGCAACTACAGAAGAAAAAGAGGATGAATTGCTAGAAGATGGACCATACTGTTGTGAAAATCTTTATCCTGAATCAGCCTTTGTGTTAAATGCTTTTCAGTTTCCCTTTGAATCTGAAAATGAGGTATTAACTGAAACATAAGAGGTGCAGGCCTTTCATCAGACAAATAAAAACCACACCTACAATTTGAGGAACAACCCTAGGCCAGGAGGACCTTTCACCACTTCCATTCCTCTAAATAACTTCAATACACCCCCAGATCATAATACCAACAACAATCCTGCCATACTTAAAGCTAATCAGCACACAAATAATGGAACAGTAGTACAAAAGGATCAAACAAGTAAAACTGAAACAATAGAGACAACAAGATTAATGAGTTACTTGTCAGAGGAAATAAAGAAAATTAAGGTTAGTATACCTCTAAATGAATTATTGAAGACCCCAGGGATCAGAAATGCTTTTATAAAATCTCTGGATACATCCATGACAGATGAGGTTTCTACTGATATAACTGTTCCTAATAGAGATTCACCACCTAAAGAGAAAAATAAGAAAGTTGAGCACCCTTCCAATACAAATGTAGTAATACATGCGGATAAGAGGGATACTCCCCCTTTCTTGTTAACTGTTAGATTGTGTGGGAAGAATATACACAACTGCATGGTAGACTTTGGTGCCTCAGCCAATGTAATGCCCTTAGGAATATGTAAAACTCTCGGGCTGACTCCCACTAAATCTGCCAAGGTTGTCACACAATTAGATAAGACTGAGGTTAGCGTGATAGGAGAACTCATGAACATTCAAATGCAATTAGCTTCAGACCCTAGGGTAAGCCAAATCATTGATATTCAAGTAGTGGATATACCCGTAAATTATGGAATGTTGCTGAGTAGGGATTGGTCCAAGACATTAAACGGATATATGGCCACTAAATTTTCACATATGTGGCTGCCTTGGAGAGGTGTCCCAAACTAGATTAGAATAGAGGCAGAGCCCAGGATGAAACATATGATAACAGAGTATAATCGAACTAATGAAATATTACATGCTGCTGTTGAACCTGGTGTCTATAGAATTACCAACAATGGGGTGCAGATTGAAGAGATCATGATGTTAAACATTAGAAAAAAATGTGTTAGCAATAGGACAGCATTATTCATTGAGTCTGATGGAAATTCTTCAGATGAAGAAAACAATGCAATAGACAAATTTGGTCATGCCATTAGACAAGAGGTGGAAGAGTGTGTTAAACACAATCTACCGGTCCAATGTAAATTGTATAAAAATAGGTGTAGAGTCCATGATAGGCAACATTCTAAGGAGAGTTGTGAAATATGCAAAGACATCATTGAATATGAATACAAAAAATGCATAGGGAGGGTATGTTGATAACTGAGAGGGGGGGGTGAATCAGTTATCCTAATTATTTCCCTTATTGAACTTTTCTTTTAATTGATGTAGCATAAAATCAAACACAAAAACATTAACCATGAAATAAGAAACACATGACACAGTATTTTTGACGTGGAAACCCTGTTAAGGGAGAAAACCACGGGGTGATTAACCCAAGAATTATTCTCTGTTAGAAGAATAGGAAATTACAAAAATGGCACTTGCCAATTAGGGCTCACTGCCCGAGCACACTGCTCACAAGAGGCCCACTGCCTACAAGAAGACACACTGTCTACAAAGTGATGAGAATCACAGTCTTGAACTGATTGGAAGCATCTGCATATGCTGGAGTTCAGTTCCGGTTAGGCTCAGTACACTGATCTGCTGCACTTCATCTTTCCTCTGTTCTTTATTCTGCTATCTTTCACATACCGGATCCTTTTTGTTACCTCTGCTCTTTCTCTGGACTTATTCGCATATCTCTCTACACACACTACTAACTTCACAACTAAATCCATCCTCTATATATATCCGCACAAGTAATTTCATCACCTTTCTAGTCGGCATCCGGAACAGTCTAGTTTCTTATAAACTTTCATTCTGTCGGCTGAATCCTTCCTCACCAAGCAATGCGGATCAAGCATATACTTGTAGATATCATTAATCATGTCGGCCAAACATGATTCATGCCTTCACAACCTCTGTCATCAATAGTAACTCATCCGGAAAGCAGTCTGATACTCTGCCAGTCAGCTCTTCCTCTGTTTTCACTGTCTCTCAGGAATCCGGTACTCAACCATTCATATCTTTTTCCTTGTCCATCACCGGAGGCTAAATCCTTGGAATATACCACTCAAGGTAGTCCTCTTGACTTCCCCAAATCCGCACTGCACCAAGACACTTCCTCTGAGAGGTCCGGACCAATCTGTCGGACCTTGCCACATGCTCTGTTCTTCTTCACCGGACCACAACATTCTTTATTCTGACTTCCGGTAGAGACATATCATGTCTTGCGGATATGTGGGATGACCTTTGTTGCCATCAATGACAACAACCATGAATCCATATAGTGTCTCTTGCCAACAATCTCCCCCTTTGGCATTGATGGCAACACTTAGTGAAAAATGACTAAGTGTTTTCACTATGCTCCCCCTTTGCTGATGCTCTGTCTTTATATACAATTTCCGGAACTCCCCCTTAGTTGGATTCCTCATTTTTCACTGCTCCTCACTCCCCCTTTGACATCAATGGCAAAGGGTAGGGTCCGCATATCAAAATTTTCAAAAATTTCTTATACTTAGCCGCATATTTACATACTCACATATATTGAAGAATGTCTGCAAAGGATGTCTGTAATTGAATCATTTCGGTAGCCCAACTTTGCTTCATTCTGTCCAAAATTGAAATGTGACCACTTAACAAAAATGCAAACGCTTCTGCCCGCTTGAGATCTGTCGGATCTTTTGTTTGGGCGGTGGTCCTAGCATCACTGATGGCCTCATGCATGGTTTCCAACTTAGGGATTATAATCCTTCTAAGTTCTCCCATCCGGTTGGTGATGTTCTTCCTTTCCTTCTCAAGATTCTTTATTTCGTTCAAGACTGCAATAGTCTGACATTCTTGATTTATTATAGAGGAAGAGAGAGGATCAAAACTTTGAGATAAGCTTTGTAGCTTATCCTGTTCCTCTTTTATTTTCTTGTCAAATGCAGCTGTTGCCTTTGACCAGGATATACAAAATTTATAGATATCACCGCCATCCTTAAGAGCATTCTCTAAGCTCTTTATTCCAATGCTTACAATCTTCCTATCTTTAGAAATTAATTCTAATATCTCTGAAAATCTCTTATCCAAAAATTCCTTCCGGACCTTTTCTTCAGCTGATTTTTCTAGAGAATCAAAATGTGTATCAACACTGCTGACTAAGGTTTTTAGATTACCGGAAGTGGAGGCTGTCGGATCTATTTGGATTGATGGCATGATCTTCACAAGTACTCCGGAAGCAGCCTCTATCAACTCACAGTCTTCCATATGAGACTTCAGGAGCTTTTCATTTGCCTTGGCATTTGCAAATGAAGCTATCTTCATCAATCTCTAGAGTTTCTTTGCTCAAAAATTGTTGAACAGTTTGTGCAGTGTCTCTTGCCGGAGACAGATGTTTCTTCTCTTCTACAGTCTTAGAACTGTCAACCTCTTTGTCTTTCACCACTGCTTCCTTCTCCTGTAATTGCTCTTCTTCTTTGGATCCGGAGACTGTAGGGGAAACCGGAGGAGAGATGCTAACTTGTTCATGGGCCACTTCTTCTGGAGCAGAGGGTCCCAAGTCCTCACTTGTCTGTTCAGGGCTCACTTCTTCCGGAACAGAAGATTCCAAATCAGCAGCTGTTTCTGCACCTAAGTCCTCTACAACAGGAAGATTGAACCTTTTGAAGGCCTTCCGGAGGATCTCTTCTGTTTCTTGGGCCACTTTGTCAGTCTCACCAAGCATGAGTTGATTCATCCTGGCTTTGCTTCTGAACTCATCTTTGCAGTCCTTGAAGATAATGTTCATTGTCTTGGGATCAATTTGAGGATATAGCTGAATAGCTATCTGCTCCCGGATCTCAAGATCTTTGGCATGAGCATTATTCTTTCTTACTTCCATTTCCTTCTCTAGGCTTTTAGGAATGAGAGATATGATCTCAATGAAAGCCTTATTGTATATGTTCAGATATTTAACTGTGGCTTCCTGCAGAGTCTTTTGGTCTGCCTCACTGAAGTCATCATAGGATTCAGTTCATTGGTTGAAGGTTTCCATCCACCGTGACCGACTTGATTATGCTCTCTAGTGACAGAGTGGGCTTTTCAACAGTTACCTCTGCCATTTCATCCTTGTCTTGGCCTGTGGAGGGCTTACCGGATCCTTTCTTCTTCTATTTCTTTACTTCTCTTACTCCCTCATCTGATTCTGTTTCCTCTTCATCCTTTTGGCTTCCATAAGCCCTTGTGGCTTTTGTCTTGGATCTCTTACCGGATGCCTGGACTTCCGGTTTTGAACTTTTGGTTGAGGGAGGTGCAGATCTCTTTGTTGATCTGGTCCGGGTGGGAGCTCCAACCGGAGCACTTTCTTTGCTTTTCTCTTCTTCCTCGGCCTTCCTCCTCTTTTCCCGGCTGGCATCAAGTGCCTCCTTTGAGATACCTAGGCCTTGAGCAATGTGCTCTACTTCTTTTCTTACCTTTCTTTTAATCTTAGGTTCCCTGAGTTCTACATGTATTTTTACACTCAGCTCCTCAAAGGTTCCAAACCTTTCTGCCTTAGGATCTTTGGGCTGACTTAGCATGTGTTGAACATGCAGCTCCACTATCTGTTCATCAACTTCATACCCCATGGGCATGATCCAGACAGTCCTTGGCTCCACTGCCTCCATTAGGCACTGATCAATGTCAACCATAAAGCACACTGAGTCCTTGTATTTCTCAATGAGAGACTGGGGAATTCTCTCTCTTGCTTGCATCATGCTCTGAAAGTTTTTGAAGTATCCCCATAGAGCTGAATTTCTCGCTTTTGCATCCCCAAGTCCATGCAAGTAGTCTCTTATCTGGACTGCAACAGGTTTGTCATTCTGCCATACCCATCCACTTGTTCCGGGTAGCTCATTCATGAAATAGAAGAATAGACATACAATAAGAGTACCATACTTAAAGGAATTCTTCTTATCCTTCTTGATTTTCTGTATGTTTTCCATTAATTGGCTTAGTAGTAGTTCGCAGAGATCATATTCTGCATTCTTTCTTAACATTTCATAAGCAGTGTATATTGCAGTTCCGGATACAGAATTCTCCCTGCTGGAGTGATAGATCTTGTATCCTATTATCATTGATGCATATTTGATATCCGGATCCGAAATATCTTCAATGGTCATTGCCCTCTTGTCAAATTTTGATCCGGTGGCCTCAGTTACAATGTTGTTCTTGACAGATTTGAGGATAGGTACCCCTCCAGAAGAGTATAGACCAGTTACTGCTCTAATTGCCTCTTTTGTAATCTTGCAGGGTCTATCTAGCCATAGAAAGTTGTCATGCATCCTGCTCAGTACATACCGGACCCATTCATCTTCTTCAAAGCAGGGGAAATGAATAAATTGCTCAAATTGTTTCTTCTGAATATCCTTATACTCTGGTTTAAGCTCAAAAGCATTGTCAATCAGCTGCTTGTGATAGAGGTCTCTTAATTTGAATTCCCCAAATTCCTCAATGTTTGCATGTATGTAAACCCTAATGTCTTCGGTGTGTAAAACTCCGTGAGGAACACTAGAGAAGGCTCCTAGTGGGTCTACCTCCAATGATTTGTAGGGATGTTTCTTGAATGAGGGGCGAGGTCTATCGGAGATCTTAACTATGTTTGGAGTAGCCATTCTTCAAAGATTTGCAGTGAGGTAATGAGTAATGAAAAACGGAGAATACCTTATGCGCCTTCGGTTTGCACGGAGTGGTTGGATTGATTTCTTTATCCAATAGCTTTGGCAGGAGATCCTTGGTGTGCTTGAAGAACCTTGTTGCAGAGCTCCACTTTTCGCTTCTTCTCGAGTGCAGAATGAGCAAATGACCTTTGAGAAATCCCTTAAATTGCTCCGCGAACCCTAATACCTGTCTGCAATAAATGCTTCACCTACATCATTCCGGTTTGCCTTGTCTGGATAGCTTGGAGTATCCCGGATTAGTCCTGATCTGTGGATATCATCCGGATCTTTCAATCATGAATAAATCGAGGTAGCATATTACAAGATCATCTCAAACACTCTGTCCAATCCGCAGAACAAGATAGTGCATTTCCGGATCTTTCTGGACCTTTTTGTAATCCTTTATCATACCGGAGCATCTCCCTGAACAGGTCTTATTTGATCGATCACAGCTTCTTCATAACTTCATGCGGACCTCTGAAAACTTGACTGAAGTATCTCAAGACTCATATCTACAAACCCTTTGATCCGCATCTTGTGCCACATCCGGCACCACTTGTTTGGCTGGGGGAACAAGATTTTCTTTGAGTCTCCCCCTGAGCCTGAGCTCACTTTTTAATTTCCGAAAGAAATATCAGCACCAGAGTCTGGTGCGGATCCAACCTCTACATTCTCTGAACTTTTCTTCACCCAGATCTTGCTCATCTGATTCCTAACCTCATCCGCATTCATCTTTTGTTTACCCTTGTCTTGATTCTGATTATACACCGGACCTCTTTTGTCCTGATTCTTGTTTCTGCAAACTTTAGCATTATGACCGGACCTATTGCAGATTTGGCAAATAACATTTCTTCGCATATTTGACTGATATCCTCTTGATCTGCATTGATTAGCCATATGACCTACTCTATTGCATGTGAAGCATCTACCTTTGAATGATTTGTTTACTTGTATACTTCTGCATTCATGGGATTTGTGTCCATACCTTTTGCAATTGAAGCACTGTCCGGAGAAGGATGAATTAATCTGATTCATTCTCATTCTGCACTGATTAGCTTTGTGACCAAAGTGGTTGCAGCTGTGGCAGTATCCATTGAAGGATGGATATCTTTGAGCATTTGGCTGTCTTACCGGAGGTCTTCTAGGCCTGCTTCTTGGATTTTCTGATCCAAGATTCTTCTGACCGGATCCGGAGCTTTCTCCTTTCTCATATCCCAAACCATACTTGTCATCTGTCCTCTTTTGACTTCCAAGAAGAACTTCAAGTTGAGCAGAACTTATCTTGAATTTTTCTTTATATTCATTTGCTGTTTGAAGGTCTCTTTTGAGAGAGGCAATTTGATCCTCAAGTTTTCCTTCATTATCTTTGGCATCTTCAAGATCAGATTCAAGATGTCTGATAATCCTGTCCATCTGGTGGCATTCTTCTGATTTTTCTTTAAGAGATTGTCTTAGATTGTCTTCAGCCTTTCTTTTTTCTTCAATCTCTTGAGTAAACTTTATAGTTCCTGATTCCATTTCATGTCTTAACATAATGACTTCTTTTGATAACTTTTCACATAACTTGGTTTGCTCAGTCAATTCTTCATTTGTATTGCTTTCTTCACTTTGTCTTGCCAACTGTTGAAGCAGCTCCTTTCTCTTTTTCATAGAGAGACTTAATTTGTCTTTTAATTCTCTCATGAATTCATCAGCCTGTTTGAGTCTTTCCTTTAATTCACTGACTTCAGAATTCGACTGTTCAAGATCCTCAAGAGCAGTCTTGAGTTGCTCCCTTAAACCATATGCATCCATTTGAAATCCCAGATCTTCCTCAAGCTGTTAGGCTCTATTAGGAGGAACTTAGCTCTGATACCAATTGTTGATAACTGAGAGGGGGGGGTGAATCAGTTATCCTAATTATTTCCCTTATTGAACTTTTCTTTTAATTGATGTAGCATAAAATCAAACACAAAAACATTAACCATGAAATAAGAAACACATGACACAGTATTTTTGACGTGGAAACCCTGTTAAGGGAGAAAACCACGGGGTGATTAACCCAAGAATTATTCTCTGTTAGAAGAATAGGAAATTACAAAAATGGCACTTGCCAATTAGGGCTCACTGCCCGAGCACACTGCTCACAAGAGGCCCACTGCCTACAAGAAGACACACTGTCTACAAAGTGATGAGAATCACAGTCTTGAACTGATTGGAAGCATCTGCATATGCTGGAGTTCAGTTCCGGTTAGGCTCAGTACACTGATCTGCTGCACTTCATCTTTCCTCTGTTCTTTATTCTGCTATCTTTCACATACCGGATCCTTTTTGCTACCTCTGCTCTTTCTCTGGACTTATTCGCATATCTCTCTACACACACTACTAACTTCACAACTAAATCCATCCTCTATATATATCCGCACAAGTAATTTCATCACCTTTCTAGTCGGCATCCGGAACAGTCTAGTTTCTTATAAACTTTCATTCTGTCGGCTGAATCCTTCCTCACCAAGCAATGCGGATCAAGCATATACTTGTAGATATCATTAATCATGTCGGCCAAACATGATTCATGCCTTCACAACCTCTGTCATCAATAGTAACTCATTCGGAAAGCAGTCTGATACTCTGCCAGTCAGCTCTTCCTCTGTTTTCACTGTCTCTCAGGAATCCGGTACTCAACCATTCATATCTTTTTCCTTGTCCATCACCGGAGGCTAAATCCTTGGAATATACCACTCAAGGTAGTCCTCTTGACTTCCCCAAATCCGCACTGCACCAAGACACTTCCTCTGAGAGGTCCGGACCAATCTGTCGGACCTTGCCACATGCTCTGTTCTTCTTCACCGGACCACAACATTCTTTATTCTGACTTCCGGTAGAGACATATCATGTCTTGCGGATATGTGGGATGACCTTTGTTGCCATCAATGACAACAACCATGAATCCATATAGTGTCTCTTGCCAACAGGGTAGAGTTACAAGAGGAAAATGAGAATCCTGATCAAACACAGAAATATGTTCAAGATGATGTAGATGACTCGATTCCAGATTTAGGAGAAGAAATAAGGGACAAGGGTAGTTGTCTTTCTGAGTCGCAAACTAAAAACACTCATATACAAGTTGACCAAGCAGAAAAACCCATGAATAAACAGGACAACACCCCACAGGCGATAAAAGAGACAAAGCATGCCAAGATAAAAGGTCAAAAAAGTAAAGATGGTATGTGGACGTTAAAATGTGATGGGTCCAAATCAAAACAGGGCACGGGTGCAGGTGTTGAACTTATAGATCCTCAGGGTAAATCACATCTGGCAGCATATAGATTATAATTTTCTTGTACTAACAATATTGCTGAATATGAGGCCCTAATTTTAGGACTTGTCATGGCCATCAAGAAAAGGGTGAAAACGATCAGAGTATTTTCAGACTTTGAATTAGTAGTCAGACAAGTGAGGAAACTATATGCCTACAATTACAAGAAAATGATTAGTTACAGACATAGAGTATGGGGTTTAATAGATGCGTTTGATGCTTTCAACTTAGAGCATATCCCTAGAGGGTTAAATCATAGGCCAGATGCACTAGCAGTTGCTGCTAGCACATTAGAACCATTGGCACTGTCAGGATTGAGACAATTTGATGTTGAGCTAGTTAATGTACCTAGTATCCCAGACAACATTACACACTTTCAGATATTTGGGGGGGATCAGCAAATTATTGATTTTCTGACTTGTAATTTGAGGCTCAAGTCATTGATGAGCAAGAAAGGCCTGAAATAACATGGGACGAAGAGGATATCTTCAACTTGAAGAGCAACTTCTTACCTAAAGGAGTAATTGAATTAGAACATATCTTTGACTTTGATGGAGTAATGAGATAGAAGGACTTGCCCAAAACAGAAGGGGGTAAGTGCAATTTACATAACTTAGGGACAGAGCAAAATCCACAAAATGTACTAATTAGAAAGGCTTGCTCTGAGAAAATTAGAAAAGAGGTTTTAGATGTTCTGAAAGATTATAAACACGTAATAGCATGGACGTATGAAGACTTGAAAACATTTGATGAGTCCATCATAACTCATGTAATACCTTTAAGACCAGAGGTTAAACCATTTAGGTAGAAACAAAGGCCTGTGAACGCCATTCTAGAGCCTTTAATCTTTGAGGAAGTTAAAAAATTGCTGTCTGCTGGAATAATTTTCCCAGTTAGACATTCTGTCTGGGTAGCTAACTTAGTACCAGTGAAGAAGAAAAATGGAGACATCAAGTTATGCGTAGACTTTAGAAATTTAAACAAAGCATCTGAAAAGGATAATTATCCTCTGCCTCCAATAGACGAAGTGCTACAAGTAGTAAACATGGCAAAGATGATGTCTTTTTTAGATGGTTTTTCAGGTTATAACTAGGTCTTAATTGATAGAGAAGATAGACTAAAAACCACCTTCACTTGTAAATGGGGAAATTATGCATATAGAAGAATGCCTTTTGGTCTGATCAATGCAGGTGCCACTTTTCAGAGAGCCATGGACATTGCATTCCGTAGATTATCAGGTAAGTGCTTGTTGTGTATATGGATGATTTGACTGTGTATTCCAAGGATGCATCCACTCACGCTGAAGATCTCAGGAAAATACTCAAACGGTGTGAAAGGCATGGGATTTCCCTTAATCCTAAGAAATGTATATTTGGCGTAACTGAAGGTAAATTATTAGGCCATGTCATTTTTGAAGATTGAATTTCGATTGATCCGGATAGAATAGAATTCATAAAAAATTTGCAAATACCAAATAGTAGGAAAGAGTTGAAATCATTTTTTGGTAAAATTAACTTTGTTCATAAGTTTATCACAGGTTTTGCAGAGATCGTGTAGCCGTTAAATGCCATGTTAAAGAAGGATGCGCAGATGGAATGGACGCCTATGGCTAGGGTTGCATTTGAATATATCAAGGAGGCAATTTCTAATGCTCCTGTATTGGTAAGTCCAAACTACACAAGCCCATTTTACATCTACTCCTTTGCATCTTCTCATTCAGTCACGGCTGCCTTGACACAGAAAGGTGAAAACAATGAAGAGAGGCCCATTACATTTATGAGCGCGCCTCTGAAGGATGCACAGCTGAGGTATCTAGACACCAAGAGGCAAGCATTTGCATTAATGAGGGCTGTGAAAAAATTTAGACATTACATTCTGTGCAGCCAGATCAAAGCCATAGTGCCAGACACAGCAGTAAAGATGTTGCTAATGCAGAACGAACCTGGAGAAAAGAGAGCCAAATGGATCACCACGCTGCAAGAGTTTGACATGAAAATCATTCCCATGAAGCTAGTCAGAGGGCAGGCGTTGGTGCAAACAATAGCAAATACGGATCCAGATTTGATAAAACAACAGTACGTATTGAATTTCCAGAACGCATCAGACTGGTATGATGATTTAAACACCTTCTTGATAGCTGGAAAGTACCTAAATAGAATGAAAGCTTCTCAAAGGAGAGCTTTGAAGATTAAATCACAAAAATATATGGTGCAAGGAGGTCTTCTATTCAGGAAGAACCATGATGGAATTTATTTGAGATGTCTAAACAGAGCTGAAGCAGATAAAGTGTTGACAAAACTACATAACAAGTATGGAACCGACCATGGTTCCCATCTAGCTACAACACACAAAATACTGAGGGTGGGCTATTACTGGCCCACGATGTTCAAAGATACTGAGAGTCACATCAGAAGTTGCCACACCTGTCAGACTACAGCAGATAAAGGGAGAAATCAGGCCAATCCACTACAACCTGTGATTGAATCAAGACCGTTTGCACAGTGGGGCTTGGATTTTATTGGAGTCATCAATCCCCCATATTCTGCATGACACAAATTTATACTGATGGTAACAGACTATTGTACAAGGTGGACTGAGGCTACCTGCTGCAAATTCTCCACAACTGAGGTAGTTATCAAGTTTCTTGAAGAAAACATCATCACCAGGTTTGGAACTCCCTATTCATTGGTATGTGATAATGGCCCTACTTTCTCGTCTTTAAAGTTTTCTAAATGAGCATTTGAATACGGGATCATTTTAAGGTTTTCTTCAAATTATTACCCTCAAGAAAATGGATTGGCTGAATCAACGAACAAAATCTTATTAGATATAATCAAAAAGTTGGTTGCAAAGAGTCCTAGAGAGTGGAATACCCTGTTAAGATATGCATTATGGGTAGATAGGACCAAGTTTAAGACAGCTTTAGGTAGCACACCTTATCATTTAGTTTATGGGACTGATCCCATACTTCCAGTAAATCTGAGAATACCAACCTGGAAGTTTGCCAATGAGTATCTAGGCTTTGATGACCATAGGGAAGCCATAATAGTACAAATGCTACAATTAGATGAGAAAAGAGGTCAAGCCATCGAGAAGTTTGCCAAACACCAAGTGGTTGTTAAGAGGTGGTTTGATAAAAGGGCAAGAGTCAAAACATTTAAGATATCAGACTTGGTGCTGTGCTGGGACAAAGCACATGAAAAGAAAGGAAGCCATGGAAAATTCGATAAACTATGGCTAGGTCCATTACAAGTCTCAGAAATAATAGGAGACAATACATTTAGACTTAAGACCTTGACTGGAGAAGAGGTGCCATTGCCAGTTAATGGCCAACATCTGAAACACTACTTCTAGGCCTGAGGTAAAAGGGCAGTCTATTTTGGTGTAATATAGTGTAAGTAATGCCCGATTCTTCTTTTGCTGTTTTCTTTTTTGGGGTTGGCTGTTTGTATAGTTTTGTTTTCTGTTTGTTGTTTTATTTCTGTTTGTACAATTTTTTCTACTTTTTGTTTTTTGTACAGTCTGTCTATTTGGTTGGTTTGTTTGTTGTCTCATCAGCAGGGATCTTTATTTTACTTTAGAGTATTAAGGAGCAAACTAGCAACCATCCAAAATAGTATAAATTTAGAATATTCAGGTTAATTATTTGCAATTTGTGCATAACCTTTTGTGACTGTCATGAATGTAGAGAGTTATTTATCTTCTGAAATTTCATATTCAATAAATGTGATTGAGAATTCAAGGCAAGTTTCTCACAATGACACACCTAAAATCCTTGGGTTTGTTGAACCTACCAGTGTAGCTATTAGGTGAAAAATCAGAGGTCACCCTTGCTACTATTACAATTCTCAGCTTAATTTCAACAAGTGTCCACTCCTTGCATCATGAAGCTACAAATTGCTATATCTTGTGAAATCTCGTTCAAAATCAGAAAATAAAAAAAAATAAAAAATAAAAATAAATAAAGTGGATTATACTGAAAATCTAGATTAAGCCATCTAAGTAACTCTACCGGGGCTATAGACGCTCGCTGGTAGTGGGGCTCTACTTAGGAGAATTGTAACGATAACCTTGCCGGGGCTATAGACGCTCGCTGGCAGCAAGGCTCTATCTGGTTGGCTATGAGGGAATATTCTCACCTACGTAGGCTAATGTCAGTCACTAGTTTGTTTAACTGATCTTCAAGATGAGGCTTATTAATCACGTGCACACAATTAAACTGAAAATAAAAATTCATGCACCCTTATTGAATGCCTTAGGTCTCAAGTTGAATAATAATTTACAAGATGGATAGTCGGAAGTTATGCATTTATCTCATTTAGTTTTCTTGAATGCCTTGAATTTAGTTGTTTTGTTTGGTGGCTAGTTGATGTGATGTTCACAACACACCCCATTTTACTCCTTAGCAAAATAGGGACCCCTACTGTGGCTTTGCTTTTTGCCTCTGTTTTTGTGGGTCTGTCTTTGGTGGTAAGGGAAAAGAGAGTGAAATTTGCAAAACTTGATAAATTAGTGCATTTTGAATGTCAGTGCATGGTATGGTTGGATTCCTTGTCAAAAATCAGCTAGGGTTGTTTTTTGAATCATCTAAAAATTTGCCATATTTTTCAAGTTATGCCCATTTTGGTAAAATGCATTACAGGGGGTTAAATAGTTCAAAGTTTCAAATGTTTCTTAAAGGTTTCTAAAGTGTTTCAAAGGTTGTGCGGAAGACACCACATGGCACCTTTCGTGATGGTTTCATGAGTTTCACAGCAGTTTCAAAGAGTTTCCAGTGTTGCGCGGAAGGTGCCACTTGTCACCTTCCACAATAGCCCCTTTAAAATTTAAACCATCCGTGGGTCCTGTTAAAGTTTCTAAATAGTTTCAAGAGCCGTGGAGAGTCCCGTATGTTTCAAACAAGCAGCGCGGAGAGTGACAAGTGTCACTATCCGTAGGACCTTCAAAGTTTCCTGAAAGTTTCCTTAAAAAGTTTCTAATAGTTGCAAGAGCAGTGTGCAGTGTGCCATGTGTCACCCTCCACAGAGCCCCTTAAAGTTTCAACGAGCAGCGCAGAGCATGACACGTGTCACTCTCCGCAGGTCCTTCTGATAGTTTCAAAAAAGTTTCCAAAGCAGCGCGGAGAGTGACACGTGTCACACTCTGCGGGTCCCGTAATTGTTTCCAAAAGTTTCAACAAATGCGCGGAAGACACCACGTGGTGCCTTCCGCAGTAGTTTCTACAGTTTCAAAAGAGTTTCCAGAGCCCCGCGGAGTGTGACAAGTGTCACTCTCTGCAAGGCCCAATGTAGAGTTTCAAAAAGGTTTCTAGGGCCCCACGGAGTGTGACAAGTGTCACCATCTGACGTATGACGCGCTAGGCCCCTTTAAGTTTCAAGTGGCTGCGTAGAAGACACCACGTGGTGCCTTCCACCAACAGTTTCAAAAGTTTCAAAAAGTGTCTAAGGGTCGCAACAGTCGCACGGAGAGTGACAAGTGTCACTTTCCACGATAGTTTCAAATGGTTTCGGGAGCTTTTGCTTGCTCTCAGTGGCCCCTAACAGAGACGCAGAAGGTGACACGTGTCTTCTTCCGTGTATATCTAAAAGTTTTTATAGGTTTCGAAAAAGTTTCAAACGGAAGCGCGGAGCGCACCACGTATCGCCTTCCGCACAAAGCAACAGTTTCATAAGCCCCTTGCGCGAAACATGCCACGTGTCACTCTCTGAGGGTACCGTTTCTTTAAATGGGATATAAAGGGCCATTTTTCAGCCAGACACAGGAGGTTGATGGGCGATTTTCAGGGCCCGCCGATGATGGTTTTTTGGTGCCGATAGGCGACAGGTGTTTTGCAATAGGTTTTTTAGGGTTTTTGACACACTTTGACCCTACGTTTGCATCGTTTCTGCTTGGTGATGGTTGACCTGGTAAGTGTTTTGACGTAATATGCGTGGTATGAACACATTTTTTGTAGATTTTGACTTGATAGCTGCAATTTTTTGCTCAGCCCCACTTGGATCTAACAGGTGTTTCGAAACTGGTTATTTAATAATCAATGGTACTTATTGCTGGTCTATTTTTGCAGGTTAGCAGCTGGAAGAGGAAGCTGAAACTTAATGGCAATGACGTCCTGGAAGGAGAATCCAATTTCAGAAGCCAAGAGAAGATGAGGATGAAGTGCAGAAAGTCAAGGGACATCAATGAGAAGACCCAAAATGCAGATAAAACATAATGACGGTAGATTGCAGAATTTACTTCTGAACTGCTAGGGTTTCAGAAAGGGGCATATTTTTGCCCAGATTTGACACATATTTAGAGATATTTTTGGGAAATTGGTTCACCTGCATTCAATGCTGTAACCTAGGGTTTGAACCATTGCTTAACCATTAGGGTTTTGGGTTGTATTAAGGACAATCAGAAAGTCTATATATTGTGCCTTAATACATTGTAATACTTACACAGGGATTTTAGGAACACACAGCAAGTTAGCTTAGTTTAGATTAGAAGTAGAGGAAGGAGGTCGCTTGTTATCTATAGTAAGGAGTGCGTGGAACATTTGGCTTTCTTATTGTATCTGTAAAGCTTGTAAGTTCTCTGTAATTTGATCAATAAAACTAAGAGTCATTCCAATATTGTAAATCATGTATGACTGTTTGTTTCTAATACAATAGAATCTAGAGTTCTGCATCTATCTTCTGAGTGTTCTCCTACTCTTCTTTGTGTTTTGAAATATTTTCTTTGAGAGCTTGCAATTTTAAATGTATGTTTGTGAAAATGCTCAGAACTTACATTTAGGGTTTTAACTGTGGATTTGATCAAATTGCTGTATGATTTACATAGTGCATAATAGAACAATTAGATCCTTTGATAGATTTAAATGATGTTTAGAGTAGATCTTTCTAACTTTTCCCAACCCATCTGAAAATACTTAGCTTAAAACGTAGAAATTTGAAGGAAATTTGTCTCATATTTGAAGAAGCATGAACAACAGAGTTAAGAGTAGATAATTTTTCATAAATATATAAAGAAGAAAGCTGCAATAACCCAGAAAACTCATTCACAACTTTATAACATAGCAATACTTGTATGCAAATGAACAAAACACTTGTTGATATCTGTGATCTTTTGCATAGTTTGAGTCCAGTAAACCAAAAAGAAACCCTAAACTACGTAAGGCCCCTTGAACATTACAGCTTCACATTGACCAACTGAATTTGACCAACAGGTCAAGACCTGACCACTGTAGACTTGGGATTAAGTGAATCTTAAATGATTCTTTCTTATCTTTCAAGTATAGTTTCAGTTCATTATATGTGAATTTTAACTTATTGTTATGATTGCATCAAAACAATCACCAACAATACTCATCAATCACTTCCCTAGATAATATTGGTGCATTTCACCCACACCCAAATGGAAATTCCCTAGTAGCCAATGACTTACATCTAACTTGAGTGCTTTATTTTTTTTCCTTTTCAAGTTCTTGAGCTACAAATGACCCTGTACCACATTTGTCATGCTACAATTTCATTTGTTTCATGAATATCGCAAGAGGTTTAGAATTTGATGCTACTTCCACCTCCATTTTTAAATCAGGTCTAGAGGGCCTCATGGTACCTTTAACAACTCTAGCTCTAGAGCTTTGCTTTTGACTAGTCTTTCTTTTACGCTTTTATCATGGCCCATGATTGCAAAAAAAATGTGTAGAGGATAAAAGCATTTATCATTACAAAGAATATTTCTTTTTACTCCATCCGCTTTCTATAATTTCAAAAGCTTACAAGCCTAAGTTCTTCCCCTTAAATTTGACATCCACACACTTATTTAAAAACACCAATAAATTATATACCCATAACAACCTCCAAATGGAACATGACGCCTATCCTAGAAAATGCATTCATAGATCTATATGTTGATGGAGCATCTACCATACATGTGAATAAACATTGTAACTTTAACCTCTATATGTTAACAATAGATCTATTATAGGTAATAAAACTATTCTCGCTACATATGGAAAGGCATTGTGCTAATTCCATCAGCTATTCAACAACCATGTTACATGATATGAATATATTCTTCTAACACATAAATATGAACCAAGTTACATATTTTTTCTCGCACACAAATACAATATGCAAAAGCCTTGCATGCTACACATTTATCTACATAATTAAGATCAACAAGGAAACATGCAACAATCCTTAATCTTACTAACCTGTATTATTGAAATACCTTTTCATAAAAAAGTAACAAACAATGCCTACCTGACAAGTTACAAAGAGTGAAACAAACTATTAGAGAGAACATACTATCCTCAAAACAAAAGAACCAACAAAGAAACATGGAGAAAACCACAAGGAAGCAAAGACACAACCTACCTATGCTCGTGTTGGGTAAGTGCAAGAAGATGAGTTCACTTTTTGGCCAGAAAGTGGAAGTATTTTTCCTATTTTTCAAATTTTTTCGTACTTGGAGTAACAATTTGAAGCACTTGCACATAAAATATTTAGATGAAGTAAAAATAAGAAATGTAGGATTTTGTTTCTAGTTTTCAAATATGTAATTTTTTCTAATACCCAGATGATGCAAGTTGGTTTTTTAATTGGATGTACAAAAGTGGCTTTTTAAAAGTCCCCTATTTTTTGCAAAAGCATGCATGTGTACGACCAACATAATTTGACCTAAATTAATTTATTTTTCTAATTCCTTTTGTGGAAAGGTTCTCAAGATGTTGAGTTTTGGTTAGGATATTTTTTTGTAATTTTTTGATAAATATTTTTTTATTAATTTTTTAATGGCCCTAATTAGTGTTTTTTAAAAACCCTCGTGTACGGCCAACATAATTTGAGATAAACTAATCAATTCACCAAAAAGAAATTTCATCATGTAGATAATGATGTCTAGTTTGATCAGACATAATTTTTTATCAAAAAACTTTCAAAATCAAAAGTTATTAAAAGAATAGTAACCTATGTTATTTCAAGTTTATGAGTTAGTTTGTTTGGAAAATTAATAATAAATAGGAAATTATGTTCAATAGTAGAAAAAATTACATATTTGAAAACTAGACTTTCAGATCTATAATGGATTTTAATTTTGTTAAAATATTCTAAAAAAAAAGTCATCAGCCATAGTGGTGAAACTAGTTTTTCTCTTGCTATTTTCATGGTCTCCTAGTTGCAGTTGCAGGTCCAAGCCTAAAACCAATGAAAATTGGTGGGTTTGAATTTTCAAAATTTTAGAAATGGGTACCCATTATAAACGGGTGCCTATTTATAATGGGTGCCTATTATAAATGGGTCCCTGTTTTAAAAATAATTGGTACCCATTTCTAAAAAATAAGAAAATTAGCCATATGCATGTAAAAAAAAACAAAAAAGAAACTTTTTGAAAATGGGTACCCGTTTTGAAATGGGTACCTGTTTCAAGCAAGTACCCATTTTATAACGGGTACCTGTTTCAAAATGGGTGCCCGTTTTGCTTTGGGAGCTCGATCCTAAACGGGTACCCTTTTTTTCAAAACGGGTACCTTTTCCAAGTGGCATTTTTCATCCGTGGGAGACTTCCATGAAATGTATACTCATCTTCTTGCTTTAACCCTGTTTATTATTTTACTTCAATCAACATGAATCTTTATGGCAATGAGTTAAAAGTTTTGAGCCACTCACCAAAACCAAACCTATGTTTTAATTAATGTAGATAAAAATATGCAAGAAATAAGAATCATGATTCTAGATTTTATAGATAATTGTATGACTATTTTTTGAATGTGGTAACAACTAATAGAGAAAAATTCAAATGTAAAGCTATTTTCATTAGAAAAACATTCATTCAGTGTAAAGATCATATCTCCTATGATTCCGACCTCCCATTATCACATGAGCTATATGAGTGGAATAGATTCTCTAATAGAGAAATATGTATCTACATATATTCTTAAGACTATCCCAACAAAAATAAAGCATGCTTGGAAGTTGCAATTTGGTAAAGCCCCAATAAAGAGAGGATATGTAAATAGGGTGAGCAAAGGAAAAAAATGGACAAACCTACATGTATTCAATACCATTATTTCCAAGTTATACTTGTAGTAGCCCCTAGACATGGCCATTGAAGATCAATAAGTAGACAATGAGATGTGTGTTTTCTATTTCTAAATATAAATACGTAATTTTGACCTCAAGGAACAATGTTTCTTTCTATTATGGCCAAGCATTTAAAATCATGTTATGTTTGTAGCAAAGGGGAAAATGAAGTCTTGCATAAAAGAGAAGCAGATAACACACAAGGCTAAGGGATACTTGCAATACTCTCTAAAGGAGACCAAGGAATACTAGTAGTACTCTCCAAATTAGGCCAAGGAATATCTATAGGCAGTGAGTAAGATGCATTTTTTTTCTTTTCCTAAGTTATAAGAGCACATATTTGAGTTGAATAAAAATGTTTCGTACTATTAAAATTGTTACTAAGTGAATTGAATAAAATGTGGCAACTTCATAAACTTGAATTCAAGCCATCAAGGGTCTCAACTATCTAAATTACCAAAAAAATCCTTGCTACTTTTATATTCACAGCCTTATCATGGAGGTTGAAAAATCTCAATGCTAGATATGTTACAATAAAGAAAAAATATTACAAGGATAAGCATATTATATTATTTTAATCAAGCCATATTTAATTTGTGTGACATAGACAACTTATTTTCCATTGCATGCTCTTTGGAAAAAACCTTTAAGATAAATTACTTGATTAAAAAAACTGAAGCAACTTTTGGAAACTTCCATCAACAACAATAGTAGGATGCATAAGATCAAATAGAAAAAGTTTTCTTAGAAAGATCAAAGAAGCATACTAAATATATACATTTGTATGAGCATATCCAACGATATCTTATTAATTGTACAAACATAATGAATATGTATAAAATTAGAATGATTAATAATCAAATCATGACCATGAAGACATATTGTTTAACATGTTTAAAGTGGTCTACCCTATGTAGAATCATGCATTTACCTAGATTTTAATATGCTTAGTTGGACTTCAAATGATTGGTCAATCTAATAAAGAGGGAGTGGTAGTTGGTTAATCTTCTTGAAGAGCTTGGTTAATGAACCACATTACAAATATAGATTTGGACAATGTATCAAGATCTCTTAACTAAATCATGACAAAATGTTAACTCAAAGTCACTTGACAATCAAACTTCATTCAAGTAAAAAGGACGCAAGGATAAATTAGTAAATACCAAAAACAGAGCTTGACAGAAACTTAAACATGGCAACACATAATTTATCTCTAAAAAACTCAGAACATAGAAATATATAAAAATATTTAGAACAATAAATATTTTATACATTTTTCTATGCAAGTTTTCACAAGTTTTTAAATGTCCAAGTCAACCCTTAATTCTAGCTCACCCCAACTTTTGAGTCTCGAGTCACATGAATAAAAATGGCAAAGAGCATGACAAACTAAGGAATTAGTGAAATAGTCAATGAAATTTGAATGGAAAATTCAATGATGTCACATGAGCACATCCCAATCCCAAATGTTGTAGTTATCTTCTGTAGTGCCCCTCTAGTTTCACTTTGTATGTGTAGGTGGTCAAGCTAAGGAGCACAAAGATGAAGGTAAAATCCTCAGAATACTTAAGGTCTGTTAGACATGTTGATGATAGGTTTATTGTTTAGATGTAGTTGATGACAGTTATTGATGTTTACTATGATGACATTGTTGATGCATTATGATTGGTACATTATGCTTATGTTGTCATCAGTTATGGGTTAATTGATTATGTGGATTAATTCTAGTATGTGCCTTATGTGATTATCAGATGATGTTTTATCTCGTAGTTTAGATATGATGAACTTGCTTGATGTAGATTTTTGTGATGTGTTTTTGTGAAGGGACAGTGTAGCATTACTCATGTTGAGTACCTTGCTACACTATGATTCCCTGTCATAGTGTGTCTGTTTGGATATATATATTGATATTGTATTTGACTGTTTTGTTTGCCGCAGGATTGTAGATACTAGGCATCGACTCCACCTGAATTAACAGGTCTGAGCGTGCCTTCATACCAATGGAATTTGTAGAATGGAGATAATATGAGGTCCCTTAGTTTGTTATCATTCTTGATGAGGATGAGTTCTCAGTCTTGGGTTCCATCAGTTTAGTTGGGTGGAGCATGGTTGTGAGTCTCTGTTGTTATATATAGTGTTGTCATCGGGAATGTTTGGTATGTAGTTTTTGAGTGTTTATTGTTAATCTATTGTTTCATTTGATAGAAATTATTAATCTATTTTGTAAATAAATGATACTAATTTTGTGAAATAAATATTTGTTTTCAAATAGAAATTAAATTAATAAATTTTCATAATAGTAATAATAAATTCTAAATATTTAATATCATATTAAGTGAATAAATACTCTTATGTATAGTAAGATAGAACACTACTTTATATTGTTTGGTTAGTTGTAAATATTAAAAATAGCAAATTATTAGATAGTGTTACTTGCAGAATTTATTGCCTTAAGAGAGGAAGCCTCTGGAGGATTTGGGAGGATTTTCTGTCTTAAAATACACAAGTTTAGGCTACATTTGGGGGGGTGATTGCGTGCAATTAAAGGGAGAGAAATCTTTTGGTCTGGTTGTATATTAAATGTATGGCTTATTTTGTGACAAAGTAATTATTGAGTGTGGTGGTGGGTAACGAAAACATCTCTAGGGCTTTCATTCTCTAAAAGTGATGGGAAAATTAATTACTGGGATGCACTTCTTGAATGTGTAGGAGATGCAGGGAATTTTGGGATATATAACACCCTTCTAAGTTTGAATCAGGGGGCACTTTTCAGACTTTGTTTCCTCAGATTTTATAGGTATTATAGAGGAATTCAAGCAAGGGGGTCATTGCCAAGCTAGGGTTTTATCAAATGCTTCCTTAATCAAAATCCAATCAGGGATGTCACTTTGGCGTTCAATATTTATGAGCTTCCACTTTGGCTTAACATCAATGAATTATTCTTTCATATGGTGATACCAATCACGTTGGTAAGATCTTTCTTATTCCTTAAACATCTCTTTCTATTTTGAAGGATGAATATGAAGTGTTGTCATGGCTCTGTATTTTATCGGGATCACCTAATTTACAAATTACTACATAGATGATGGATACCAATAAAACTTACATTAATCTTCCATTTTAGTCTGATTCAAAGAGTAGTTTTTTTTGTACACTTATTATCTTGAGACTATGCTTCTGGGTTAGATAGGGAAATGCTGCACTGTACGACTAAGCCATTAGGGGATATAGAAGAACTTAGAGAATTCAAAGATGCTGATCTCCAAGTCATGCATGAGTATTTCTCCCTTGATTCAATAACATTGACCTTAGATATATATAGATATGTCCATCATATTATGTTTGCATTGCTGACATCTTAATAATTTTCTAGATTCACATAGGATAGAATTCTTGGAGGTGCCTCACATTAGAGAGTTATCTAAATTGTCAGTCATTTCTATCAGAATATTCCTTAGACCCTGATATCATTTCAATAGTAATTACTTAAAAGTTTCTAAAACCTTTTTGATAAATCCATATTGGGAACATCCTACTAATCTAGCCATTGTTGCATGCAATGAGGTAACCTGCTCAAAATGGGAAGATTCTTAGCAAGTTTAATAGTTTCTCAGTTGGGCATGTTTAACAAATTAATGTAATTTCCAATTCTTCATCATGGAGACAGAGAAATAATTCTTTTCCTTTCTTTCATCAACTACTAAACATCTTGATTCTAGGAATACCTCGTAACCCTCACCATTCAAGCCAAACTCTCCAAAAAGATATTATATTTCAAATAGAATGTGACTATGACTGTGCAATGGTACTTGTTAGTGGCATTGACGAGTATTGGTCTAATGCAATAATTCAGCCTTCATCACAATGGATTTATTACCTGACAGGCTATATGCTGTGATGGCTTCTAGCTGAAAATTTGTCTCACATCGTTCCAGGAAATTTTGGAATGCCGTAAATTGTTTAAAGTCCCATTTGAATTCTGAGGCTTGCACAGGCGTCATTGTACTGAGAGTTTTTTTTATAAAATGTGCAATCTATTTAGTCCAGGTTAAATCATACAGTTTTGTTCCTGCATGGTAAATAATCCCACCACTGTCAATTTTGTAGAAAATAATATACAAGTCTATGCATTCCAAAATCACTAAAGGAAGCTGGTTAAATATGAAGTTCATCTTATGAAATTTAAATAGCATCAATTTTACTACTAAACTTATCACACCTAGGTCTATGGAGATTCCATAATCCTGCAATGCTCTATGTAATGACAAATTCTAAGAATAGCGCTATTCATTGCATGCACCTTAGTCCCTATATTTGTAACTGTCACAATCTATTACTTCTGGTTTTAGCGCCATTGAAATTATCTCTTTAATTTTAAAACAACCTGCATAGAGACTTCCCTGCATTTGTAGATTGATCTTTTTAATGTCTAAAACATATATATTGATGTTTCTCTTTACACCTTTCTCTAGCGCTTGCATGGAGATCTTATCCACTAGATTTATTGGCGTCTGTTTTTCACTATAAGTGTGCCTTCTCCAGAGCTAGCTTGTTGTCTAGAAACCACCATTATTGCCCCTTTTCTATGGTGATTCCATTCTTAGAATTGGTTTCCACTTATATTTTACTTCTTTATTGAAATAATTGTAATGCTAAAGTTTTGGCTTATAGCACCTTCTATTTTGGTATGACCTCAGATTTCTTATGTTATTGTGTAAAAGAGTAACAACTATGTCAAACCAAATTATGAATGCACCTTGATAACAAGAACTATTATAGTATTAAATTTGAAAAGCATCCCAGCATAATTCCCTTTTGCGCATGCTTCTATATTTTGGAGTCGGTCAATAGTTCTAAAACAGAAGATTAAATCTACCTTATTACACCATAGGCATGGGCACCTTAGATAGGATTTTATTTTTTTGTAGCTAGGAACCATTTTTGACCATGGCAAGCCTAAACTAATCAAAGTCTGTTGAACCATGAACTTCTATTTGCCTAAATTAAGTCTTTTCTAATGATGAGTTATATTATAGAATTTGATTGTGGTATGAGCAGAATAGTTAAATGATAATGGTTTGCACATGAATTGTGCTATATTAATTTGCTCGCTCCCTTATCTATAGTGTGTAGTGTTGAGTTGAATCTATATAAATACAGGTCATATATTATATTTAGATAGAAAAGCCATAAATTTATATTTAATTAAATATGTTTTTATTTATCTGTTGTTTAGACGAATTTATATGAACATTAGCATTACTTTTGTACCTTTTATTAATTTGCATGACTAGCATGATAGTGTCAACAACTTTGCTTCTAGTCTCTGATGTAATAGTTGAGTCTCAACATTTATCATTTCTAGTGAGTCGGGGAAGTTGTCAATAGAGTCGACCTTGTGTATTTGTTAATTTAGTCTTAAGGTAAGTCAAAACTTTTATTATTTCTTAAGTGATATGTTCGTATATGGGAGTTTTATGATAAAGTGAGTCTATGTTAGACATGTACTATTGCCTAAAGTGCTCATAATGAGTCACAGTATGGGAACCTTCCTTTTGTTGATTTACTATACCTCGTGGACTTGGTTAACTCCTGTATTAGATGTATTTTGTTTCTTTCCCCACTAGAGGATATGTAAGTTGGCAACGTATGTGAGGATGGATTTGAAAAGGAAAGTATAGTTCAATAATGATTGTTATGTCTTACTATTCGCATGTGCAAAAGGGGGATAATTTAATGTTTTATGTGTTGTTGATTAAATTGGAAGGTAGTATGGATGGATTTAAAGTTCATACAAGAAAATACTTAATGATATTATGATGTTTTCTAGTTTCGAGGAAGTGTTTTCATTTATTCTTAGATGTTAGTAATAATTTTAAGAGTGTCCATAAGTGAAAGGGATTTATAGTAGTAGTATAATGTTTTGCTAGGATATAGAATGCATTCTAGCATGGATGTTTGAGAAACATTGATAAAGAAGAAGTGTATATAAATGCTAACTTTTATTGTGGATATGAGAAGTTGTCCCTATATAGATTGTTTTGAAGATTGGATCTATCTTATGTTGCAATTATGGTGTTGAAATTGAATTATTGATGAAGGATCTTAGTTTCGTCTATAAGATGGTGATGTACATTTGAGATTGAATGTCAATGTGAGACTATTATATTATAGTGATGTCATGTGTCTGTGTCATTGGGAGGTTGATTCTAGAGGTCAAGAGGGGTAATCATGTGTGTGACTCTTGTGATTATGTAATCTTGTTTATGGTTGAGTATGTATTGGTTATATGTAATGTTGACTCCCCTTTTTTTATGGGTTCATGCCATTATGATGACTGTGCAAGATGGATAATGCCTTGCTCAGTGTACCTATTCATGTAATTATGCAAGATGAGAAATGCCTTTCCCTTTGTGATGTGACACAATGTATATTTTGTGTTGTAAATGTATCATGATTAGAAATGTGATAGTTCATGCTAGGGTAATGTTATGGGTTGTGAGAATCTAGATGTAGTGAAAGGGGAGTGCCTTCCAATGTGGGTCTGGTTCCCAATGTGGCTAGCTAGGCTAACCCAATGGGTGTTTTGTAATCAAGTGATAACCTAATAATAAATCTAGGGGTTGGGTAGTTTTCACACTAATTAAGATAATCAGATTCCTCACTCATGCTTGTAGTGCTAGTTCAGGCTAAGGATGGGATGAGAAGGCCTAGATGGCAAGATAAACTTCCTTGTCTTCACGAAAGGAATGTTGGTTCCGCATGTGTCACCCTATGGGGCCGGTGTCTAGAGAGAGACTGCTAGGGTAACCATAGATGGGGTCTGGTGCCTAGCGAGGGACTGTTAGGGTAACCCATGGATGGGCTCCGGTGTCTAGCTGGAGACTATCAGGATAACCCATCTCAGGACCATGCGATGACACTCTTCCTTCTCAAGTCTAGCTTTCCCTAATTATTTTTCCCCATTCATTATGTGGTGGCCTCTGGAACTGATTGTGTTAGTTACCTGTATTGCATTGGAGTCATCTGTAGTCCTTGTTTTTTTCAGACTACTATCTACCTAACTATCTACTTTAGTGGGACCTTATGTAATCTCCTAGCACAGGGGGGTGGACCTCAGGGTTCGACATGGTCGGGTGGATGTGTATTATTCCATTGGTTTATCTAGTGTCGTGGTTCGTGGATGTATCTCTCATAGTGGATTCCAGTTTGCACCTGTATTTGAAGATAAACATTTGTGCTAATTGTATCTAGATCTTTTGTATCAGTGAACTTCATTATGTAATATGATGTAATCTGAAAAAGAGAGCTTTTGGTATCAAGGAAATTATGTAACATGAACTATTTTGTACTTGTAATCTTGATTACAAAGATGTTGATATATTGATCTGATAGTGTAACCTGAAATGTTAGTTTGATTCGTTTGATTGATCAAATCATGTATGTTGTTGATTATTGTTAAATTTTAATAATGCAACTATGTAATCCCTAGAGATGTTAGTTTAACTTGTTGCTATTAGATTATGTTATGTTTTGTTATCATTATTTCCATTAAAATTTTTTTTTGCCTTTTTATTGGATTAATTGAACTTATCTCTAGGGTTGCATGTCGGGGCATTACATTGGGTATCAGAGCCAAGGTTACAACACTGAGACCTCTGGATTGTTGTTGTTGCTCTAGGTTAAGTGATTTTCTCTTTGTGGTGAGTTGGTAATAGTACCTCCCACCTGTGTGCATTAGTATGACATTAGGAGGTTAATAAGTTTGCAGATTTGCTCTTTAAGAAATGAATTCTTTAAGTCCTATTTTACTTAAGTGTTTATAAGGTATTATTTCTTCTTCATTTCTTAAAATGTGATGATATATCTCCCAATATGAGTTTCCTGAATGATAGTGCATGCAATTAAGTATTGGAATGACTTAATCATCTAGTGAGTCATATGGTTATGTGTGGGGTATCTTTACGTGGTTCCTTGATTATCTATATCTAACCAATAGTTGTTCATGACCTCATGTGGAAGAATTGTTGTGATTTATGAAAGTTATCATTGTGTATGCCTGTGAAAGGACCATGTGCAGGAGATCAAATTGGAGCTTGTGTTGGACCCATAAGATCATGAGTGTGATACTGTAAGTCAATTATAGTTAGCAATTATTCTTGTGTGCGACATCATACATGTCCTAGAATATCTTCTTGCATAAGGAAGCAATTGCATATTTTCATAGATTAGTAAAAAGAAATTGTACTGTATTAAAGATAGAAGTTGTTTATAAATAAGTAGCGACTGTGTTGCCTTAAATCTCTGTATAAACAATGCTTAGATATGAGAATGTAACTTAATTGTCTGTGTATATGGTGTACATTCTCTAATGCATTCTAGACTATGTGTTCTTGAGTCTTGTGTAGTAGATACTCCCTTTTTGAGGCTAAAATTAGTCACATCTTGATGTGAATTTGTTTTGAAATTTTTGAAGGTTGTATCATGTGTTGTAGGGTGTTAACAATGAGTTTTCTTTCTTTGAACTTTCTTGTGATAGGAATGGTCACCAAAACTCTTTTCTTTGTACATGATTTATTGTTGAAAATGGCCGGCACTTTGTGACTTAAGGTTGGATTTGATTATTTCCCCACTTGGGTTTGCATCTATTTTTAAAATTTCTATGGTAGCTATTCCAAATGTTTGTATCTATTGGCCCATTTTGTGTTAAGTGTTGTTTCTATCATGTTCATTTCGAAACTCTAATAGTGTGTTCAAGGGAGGACTCCGTGAAGAAATTCACTTTGCATGGTTGGTAATTAGTGGAAATAAGATATGAGATGAATTTTTCCTTGATTATATGTGAATGCAATTCTCTAAATTGGATGAAGTTCTCAAAATATGTGTGACTAGATATAAGTAGATCACATGATATGCCTTAGAGGTAAAGAATTGATGTTCATCTTGTCTTTATTGAACGATTGTGCCTATCTTATGAACAATTTCTTTATATGGATGCGTATGTAGGCAATAGAAAGTTACAGTACCAATATGTTATGTTTCCACCCTAGTCTGTAACTTTCAGGAGGATGTCAAGTTTTAGGGGAGGAGGATGTAGTGCCCCTCCAATTTCACCTTGTATGTGCAGGTGGTGGGGCTAAGGAGCATGAAGATGAAGGTAAAATACTTGGAATACTTAAGGTATGTTAGACATGTTGATGATAGGTTTATTGTTTTGATGTAGTTGATGACAATTATTTATGTTTACTATGATGACATTGTTGATGCGTTATGATTGGTACATTATTCTTATGTTGTGATCAGTTATGGGTTAATTGATTATGTGGATTACTTCTACTATGTGCCTTATGTGATTATTGGATGATGTGTTATCTGGTAGTTTAGATATGATGAACTTGCTTGATGTGGATTTTTGTGATGTGTTTTTGTGAAGGGACAGTGTAGAATTACTCATGATGAGTACCCTACTACACTACGATTCACTATCACAGTGTGTCTATTTGGATATATATATATAGCAATCGACTCTTTTGTTTGCTGCAGGATTGCATGTACCAGGCATCAACTCCACCTAAATTAACATGTCTGAGCATGCCTTCATATCAATGGAATTTGTTGAATGGAGATAATATGAGGTCCCTCAGTTTGTTATCATTCTCGATGAGGATGAGTTCTTAGTCTTGGGTTACGTTAGTTTAGTTGGGTAAAGCATGGTTGTGAGTCTCTATTGTTCTATAGAGTGTTGTCGTCAGGAATGTTTGGTATGTAGTTTTTGAGTGTTTATTGTTAGTCTATTGTTTCATTTAATAGAAATTATTAATCTATTTTATAAATAAATGATACTAATTTTATGGAATATTAAATATTTGTTTTCCAATAGAAATTAAATTAATAAATTTTAATAATAATAATTATAATTTATAAATATTTAATATCATATTAATTGAATAAATACTCTTATGTATAGTTAGCTAGAACACTATTTTATATTGTTTGTCTAGTTGTAAATGTTAAAAATAGCAAATTGTTAGTGTTGTCAATCAAGTATGCACCCTTGCTAAGTTCACAGAAACTTAGCTACCTGTTGAAACATGGAATCATTCTCAGATGTGGGTTTCCTATGATGAGAAGGACTCTTCAGAGTGAGCTGGTTCTCCTTATGATTTCCTAAACTAAAGACTTGCAGGGAAAAGAGATAGAAGGGTAATTGAAATGCAAACTAACTCTTGAATCTAATCTAGATGAATCTATTCACTCACAAAATAGTTCTTCAAACTTAAAATTTTCACAACCTCACCTATAAGTTTTGATCCCTAAATAATTTGTAATAAGGTCTAATTCAAATAGAGATTACAACCAGGAGCAAACATGCAATCTAATAGGATCAAGAGATGATAAAGGACAAGAAATTGTCACAATAAAACATCAAATCAAGACTGCAAAACACATAAGTAGATGAAATAGGAAAATCTGCTAGTAGAACTGGAAGGAGTACAATGCATGTAAAACCAAGTGAGCCAACTGCCTATATACAACTATCCTGCGAACAAGAGAGAAGAACTGGTATCAACTGACTGAGAAAAACTAATATTTTCCTCCTATAAATGCATCCAAAAGATCTTAGAAGAAAGCTGAAAAAGCTGCTAAAAATAGAACCTAAGTCCATTTTCGAGCTACTCAGAAAAGAACAAATAAAAGCTCCTCAAATAGCTCCAAAGTGAAAAATCATGCTGCCAAGCTGATCCTCTAGGTGGTCCCCACCAAATTTGCATCCAAATCTGTCCAATCTACATGATAAAAGAAAAATTTTATCCTGTTCTTCTCAATTCACCCAAGAGAAAGAAACTGCCTAAAAATAGTTAAACATTAAAAGCAATTTATAACTTCATTGCTTTAAAGTTAACTTTACATTATATGGCAGTTTAATCAATATCGTATTCGATATGATTTTTTGCAAAAAATAAAATAATATCTGGCTCATAATTTCACCAAGATATTTTACAAGATATTATAATGAATTTTCTATAAAAATCATAAAAAGATGATGAACACATTAGTATATATTTTGCAAAAAATATCAAAGCCTTGAAGGATTAACACCATGGCTCTAACCCTCAAATGCATATCTATATGTCAATTCCCACCACCTCATCTCTATCTCCATGCCTTGCAAAATGCCACCATATCAATTTACCCTTTTCACAGTGTCATTACTCATGCATGCATCTCATGTTTTCAAAGGTTCTTTGCTTTGACCTCTCTTATACATTTGAATGATATAAGGAATTGAAAAAATAATCAATGCATAAGTGGGAGGTCTATGACCCTTAACCACATGCATAATTATAAGGCACTTCGACCATGCCATGAGTCGACCACATAGGAGATAAAGGCCTTGAAAAGGTTCTAAAGGTACAAACCTTATCTGCTCATAATATTGTCCACCTTTGACTTTATGAAACAAAACAACATGCAACATGTTGTCGGCCTTGTCACTCAATGATTACTAGGCACCATCGATTGCAAGTGTTGACCACGATACCATTTGGATAAAGCAATTATGTTGTATTTGCAAGGTCAAAAATGAAGAGTAAAACACTATCAAACAAAATGATGATACAAACCCTAAAAGTTAGGCATTTTTATTTGTTCTTTGCTCTTGTTATTCACTCTGCAACTCTCATACCACCAACTTGGAGTTTGTGGCTCTCTAGTTATTTTTCCTCCATTCGATGGCCTCTGTGGTTGAAATCTCACATCTCCTGAGTAAAATGACAGGCAAAAATGTCACAGGTATGATATGTGCCACTTGACTGTCATTTTTTCATTATTTATTGTTTTTTGTGGCTTGTTGTTTTGAATGGTCGTGGCTCTTTTCACACACTGCAATCTTTGACATTTTTTCATTTCTTTCTTTGTTCAAAATCTACCACTATTGACAAAAAAATAAAATCTCCTCAAAGGAGGTTGTGGTCAAGCTATTCACCCTCCATGGAAACCAAATAGTGAGTTCTTTTTTCTCTCTCTGTTGTGGGCTCTTTTACATTACTATATATGCAAAATAAGATGAGGGTTTCATTTTAATCAACCAAACATGTTTGCATTTGATAGATCTTTATTCCTTCTGTCATGGCCGCAACAATGTAGATAGTTCTACAACTGTTCTTTGTCATTTGATGTGAAAAACTTGAATTTTTCTTTGACTACGAAATGAGGGTTTCATTTTAACCTTGCATGGGAACTCTCCTTCTTCCACAACCACACCTATAGACACTCCATACCTATTTTTATTTGATTGTATCTGCAAAAGAAAGAAGGTTCGAAAGCTTGACAAGGGTTTCACAAAACTGTATATAATGCCATTCTTTGGCACAGCCTTGGCATAGACACTTTATTTTACCATTCTTCTTTCTAACACTACAAAAGATGTTAGGGTTTGAAAACTCAACATGGGTATCTTAAAAATGAACAAAATGGCATTTCCTATTACGACCTCAGTTTAGATATATCTCTGCAAGCTTCTTTTTACTGTATTAACTAAAGATTTCAAAACTGAAACAAAGGTTTTATATTTGTGCATAAAATAGGAGTATTTTGATGATACTTGTAGCACTATATTCTTGACATTTTGATGATACCTATAGCATTCATATGTTTCTTTTATGTGATATATCACTTTTGGCTGTCCATGGACTTTGCATTTGTATAGTGCCGTAGTCAAAACAAACATAGCTAGCACTTTGCTTCACATGTCATGATGAATGACAAATGGCCTCTTCTTTATGTATGATGACAGATGAAGTATCAAACAATTGGACTATCATTGATCTTTGTAACAAGATGTTTATTGATCTGTAATATATGATATCATGTTGATGCTTATTTACATTTACATACTCTTGTCATTGTAGCATACTTATTTTGATGTCTTTGAAAAAACTATGATAGCATTACTGAATGATGACACCATAGCATTGTTTCCTTCATCATGCAAATGTATAACCTCATTACTCTTGATGACTTGATATGGTGAAATGCCAGTTGAGACTTGACTGGTGCTCCTATAGTAGCACATGATATTGGTCCTTTATCTTATCACCTATATGCATCTTTTGCTCAATAGAAATGTTTTTACTCTTTGTATATGGCAACTGTCCACATGCCTCTTTGGGTGATAACACCCTTTGTTACTATATTGTGACATCTATTTGATACACATAGTCCTGAGATAATTACCTAAGCCGTAGCCCATACACATGATGTTGACTATGTTCATTTACTTGTATGCATATGCCACACATGGAATGGCATCCTTCATTGGCTACTTTAGTCATGAAAACTTTTATTAATGACACCTGTAGATTATTTGGCATCTCAAACTCAACATGATAACACTTCTAATCAATAGTGCAGTCTATTTCATTGTAGCTCTAGCAAGAGATGACTTGGTTGATCCATGTATCTGCTATTCATTTATCCTGGTATGTTCATGATACAAGATGATAGGATATGTTTTCTCTTAATGGCTATCTACTTGCACTTCATTTCAGTTTATTCAAACCATGCATAAAAAGATATTTGTCTCTGATATTTCCAAGATACATTATGAAAGATATGACAATAAGGTACCTGAGAATGTCATTTCCAAGACAGTTAGAGCAATGACATCAGCTGTTATACGCATTAAATATTGTTCCTTAATAGTTCAACTCATGTTTTGAAATGCAATCATGAATATGTATCTGATTCCTTTGATACTCCTTCAGTTTGTCATGCAATTAAACAATATAAGTAATGATCTTTATTTTTCATTCCATCCCTTTTGAGATTAAAGGGGAAATAACACGCTAGGCTCAACCCTTGTGGGAGCCTGATTTACACCACATGCTAATATGTCTCTGAAACAACAACATGACTTACCCTATACCTACACATGAAAAAAATAGATTAGAATAAAAGCATTGATACTCAGTGATGTTTCATTTTTCTCTCTCTCCTGAATAAGGATGTACTTTTTCTGATCTTGCATATCCTAAATATTCTATTATGCAGTATGTTTCAACTGATGTAGTGTATGAATAAAACCATATCATGAGCTCTAACCCTTCTCTCTCTCCTCCAATGCAGGTTCAAGTGCACTCAGAGCTTCAACAAGATAGAGACAACTGATACAAGACCAATCTAGATCTAGACTAGTTAGGCAATGATTGATATGCTTTTATTTATATGCCTAGTCAGTTTATCTTTTCACAGTTGCATAGTTTACTATTTTTTGATATCTTGGTTTAGCTACTACCACAGATTGTGTGGGACAATTAATTGCTCTCTCATTTATATTCAATGCAATGTGATTCCATTTTATGTATCTCATCTGACGATATGAATAAAACACTACAAAAATTATGAGACCTCTTTCAATCAATGATAAACACTGACATAAGCAATGAATGTTAACTAATTTGTACTTTTGTTATGCATAACAACAACTGATAAAACTGAACCAATTTGTTATGATAACTATACAACTGATACAAACAAAATGCTATGAATTTTCACTTCTAAAAAAATGAACTGTAATACATCAGCTCTACCAATTTGAGCTGGGAGTGGAAATTGGTAACATTTCTGGTGACCTATGTGATATGCTTGCCTGCTAAGCATTAGATCTGTTGCCTTGACCATCCATTGGGAATAGAGTCATACTTTGTCTTTCTCAAACTCAAAAAACATTGCAAATCAGCTCTCTAACCAGTTCAAACAACAACTAAAAATTGAAAACAAACTAAACTGAAAGCAATCTAATAGGCCCTGGTGGCCAAAAGTAACGTGCAACTGTACTTAGGGAAACAAACTATCTGAAAGAAATGTGCATAAAACACTTATTAACTACAACCTAATCTAACCTATTCTAACCAACTAAGAAAGCTGATCAAACAAAACCATTTACTGGTTTGATAAAATAACTCCCCCTCCTCCACAATCTGTAATACTTCATCAGCTTGTGACTAGACCCAAAGAGGTGAAATAAGAACAAATAGGCAGTAGACAACTGTAACACTTGTCTGAACAAGAACATGAAAGTACTTACCCATTTCACCTGTTTTGTAAATTGATCAAAAGAACAAGGAAATTGATAAGGCTCAACTTGATACCCTTCTTGCCGATGTGGGTGAATATCATTATGAGGTTGTACCCTCTCGGCAGCTGCCAACCCAACCAAATATCTGATAGGACACCCCCTAGACAGTGTTGGATCAGATAGAAAGCATTTTACATGGTTAGGGGCAGCAGTATCATCTTCATTCTGCATGATGGCCTGCCATGTAAGCTCTTCCTCCATAGTCAATGGGCCATCCTCCTCTGTCAGGGTTGCTAATAGCTCTTCAAAATTAGGCTAAAAATACATATCATCATTTAATGAAGAACACTTTAAATTAGGAGTCCCCTCTTCTATGAATGAAGGTAAATGGTCAGACAATGAACTAACCTTTTCCGTCATACCACCAATTGGCATAACATCAGCCTCAAACTCTTCTGTGCAACAGAAGGACAACTTCTCAAAACAGTCTAGATCAGACTACTCCAGTGATTTACTTAGGAATGTCATGATTTATTCCTCTTGTCCTTGCTGTCCTTGGTGACTTTCTGCCAAAGGGTCAGCCAAATATGAGCAGAAAAGCTCAATTTGAGCCTATAAAAGATCTTCCTCCAGATTTTGATTATCCAAAACAGGGTTGTTTTCACCAGACTATCCTTGAATCAACAAGTTACTATCAGATTGCTTAGCTTCACTTAGCAAATCAACGCTATCTCTGCTATTTTGAAATCGGTGTCCTTGATATGACTGTGGATTCCTCATCTGGTTGGACAAAATCAGGTAACTGATTCCTCCTCTTCATGCTGCATTTTCCATATCCTACCTTCATGCAGCTTTTGAACTGCGTTAGAAATTTTTCAAATGAAACAAAATCTAGAGGGTTTGGTACCAGGTTTGAAACAACAACCTTTTTAGATGAATAATGCTTAATATCAGCTATAAAAATATTACTAATGGCAGCAACCTCCTGCTTCTCTTTTGATTTGTCTGGCTGGTCATCTTTCACAAAACAAGGAGGGTCATTAGTGAAAACACTGAAAGATTCATTAGAAGGATTCCTTTCCTATTCAATCCTTTTCTACTCTAATCTATATTGTTTCATAGCCACATGCAATAAATTTACATTCCTAGCTTCCTTCATGGTGAGTGAGTCATTTTGGTAGGCCGTAGGTCCATCGTTATAAAGGCAAATAGTGAAAAGACAATCGGATTCATCTCACTAGGAAACCTGAGGAGCTTTTTGATGTGACTGAAATAGAGGATTCATAGACTGATCTTGGATGCAAACAGGCTCCTGAGTAAAATCAGATCTTGGGATTTTAATTTTCTGCGGAGTCTGTTTGCATTGAAAACCAATCTTTTGCTGGAGGGAAAAGGATTCTTCAGGTGGTTGATTTTGAAGCATAATATATTCAGGCTATACCAACCTAGGTTGTTGCATGGGTACAGGATTCCTGAAACTAGGAATCTTGACTTTGGCAGGGATAATAGGTTCACTTTGGTTAAAATTTGCAAAATTATACCCACATACCTCATCTTGAAAAGGCTAATTTTGACTAATAAGGGGAGCTTGAATTCATTGTCCATGTGTTTGATGAAGCAAAAACCTCATTTTCTATTCTTTAGCTACTATTTCTTGTTCAAAATGTGCTCTTTGTGCCTCCAACTCCTGCTCGTGAAGATATGTCTGATAGGCTAATTCATCCTGTTGTCGATTGTACTCAATCTGCCTATTGATCTCATCTATTGACCTCATCATTTCTGCCAATGTATCATTAATCATGTCTTTAACCTCCCTCACTACAGACTGTGTTAGTTGATCGGAAGGTTGAGCAAGGGTGGGTGGGTGGAAAACATGCTGGTATGCTATTGCTACATGGCTATTCAGAATAAAACCAATTGCATGATTGCTTTGATAGAGCTGATAAGGTGACTGATTGGTAACACCATCATGATATGGTGGATGATATGAACCAATCATCCTAAAACTAGAAAAATAACATGTAGAGTCACGAGGTATGCTAGTTGCTTACCTCCAAAGGCTAGATTCACTGATACACACACCAAATATCAGTGATAAATGATCTAACTATGGACTAAAATAGTCCAACTTGTCCCACCAGGCGTGCCAAAAACTATTGTCAATCAAGTATGCACCCTTACTAAGTTCACAAAAACATAGCTACCTGTTGAAACATGGAATCATTCTCAGATGTCGGTTTCCTATGCTGAGAATGAATCTCCAGAGTGAGCTAGTTCTCTTTATGATTTCCTAAACTAATGACTTGCAGGGAAAAGGGATAGAAGGGTAATTGAAATGCAAACTCTCTTGAATCTAATCTAGATGAATCTATTCACTCACAAAATAGTTCTTCAAACTTAAAATTTTCAGAACCTCACCTATGAGTTCTAATCCCTAAATAATTTGTAATAAGGTTTAATTCAAACACAGATTACAACCATGAGAAAACATGCAATCTAACAACATCGAGACATGATAAAGGACAAAAAATTGTCACAATAAAACATCAAATCAAGATTGCAAAACACATAAGTAGATGAAATAGGAAAATTTTCTATTAGAACTAGGAGTACAATGCATGTAAAACCAAGTGAGCCAACTACCTGTATACAACTATCCTACGAACAAGAGAGAAGAACTGGTATCAACTAACTAAGAAAAACTAAAATTTTCCTCCTCTAAATGCCTCCAAAAGATCTCCTTAGAAGAAACCTGAAAAAGTTGCTAAAAATAGACCCTAAGTCCATTTTTGAGCTACTTAGAAAAGCACAAATAAAAGCTCCTCAACTAGCTCCAAATTGAAAAATCATGCTGCCAAACTGATCCTCTAGATAGTCCCCACCAAATCTGCATCCAAATCTATCCAATCTGCCTCATAAAAGCAAAAATTTTGTCCTATTCTGCTCAATTCACCCAAGAGAGAGCAACTCCCTAAAAATAGTTAAACTTTAAAAGCAATTTATAATTTCATTACTTTAAAGTTAACTTTACATTATATGGTAGTTTAATCAATATCCTATTCAATATGATTTTTTCCAAAAATAAAATAATATCTGGCTCATAATTTCACGAAGATATTTTACAAGATATTACAATCGATTTTCCATAAAAATCATAAAAATATGATGAACACATTACTATATATTTCGCAAAAAATATCAAAGCCTTGAAGGCTTAACACCATGGCTCTAACCCTCAAATGCATGTCTATGTGTCAATTCCCGCCACCTCATCTCTATGTCCATGCCTTGCAAAATTCCACCATATCAATTTACTCTTTTCACAATGTCATTACTCATGCATGCATCTCATGTTTTGAAAGGTTCTTTTCTTTGACCTCTCTTATACATTTGAATGATATAAGGAATTGAAAAAATAATCAATGCATAAGTGGGAGGTCTATGACTGTCGACCACATGCATAATTATAAGGCACTTCAACCATACCATGAGTCGACCACATAGGAGATAAAGGCCTTGAAAAGGTTCTAAAGGCAAAAGCCTTATCTTCTCATAATACTGTCCACCTTTGACTTTATGAAACAAAACAACATACAACATGTTGTTGGCCTTGTCACTCAATGATTACTAGGCACCATCGATTGCAAGTGTTGACCATGATACCATTTGGATAAAGCAATTATGTTGTATTTGCAAGGTCAAAAATGAAGAGTAAAACACTATCAAACAAAATGATGATACAAACCCTAAAAGTTAGGCATTTTCATTTGTTCTTTGCTCGTTATTTACTCTGCAACTCTCATGCTGCCAACTTGGGGTTTGTGGCTCTCTGGTTTTTTTTTCCTCCATTTGATGGCCTCTGTGGTCAAAATCTCACATCTCCTAAGTAAAATGATAGGCATAAATGTCACAGGTATGATATGTGCCACTTGACTATCATTTTTTCATTATTTATTATTTTTTGTGGCTTGCTTTTTCGAATGGTTGTAGCTCTTTTCACACACTACAATCTTTGACATTTTTTCATTTCTTTCTTTGTTTGAAACTTGCAACTGTTGATAAAAAAATAAAATCTCCTCAAAGGAGGCCACAGCCAAGCTATTCCCTCTCCACGGCAACCAAATAGTGATTTCTTTGTTCTCTCTCTACTATGGGCTCTTTTACATTACTGTATATGCAAAATAAGATGAAAGTTTCATTTTAATCAACTGGGCATTTTGGCATTTGATAGATCTTTATTCCTTCTATCATGGTTGTGACAATGTAGATAGTTCTGCAACTTTTCTTTGTCATTTGATGTGAAAAACTTGAATTTTTCTTTGACTACAAAATGAGGGTTTCATTTTAACCTTGCACAGGAACTCTCCTTCTTCCACGGCCACACCTATAGACACTCCATACCTATTTTTGGTTGACTGTATCTGCAAAAGAAAGAAGGTGTCGAACGCTTGACAAGGGTTTCACAAAATTGCATATAATGCCATTCTCTAGCACGGCCTTGGCATAGACACTTTATTTTACCATTCTTCTTTCTAACACTGCAAAAGATGTTAGGGTTTGAGAACTCAACATGGGTATCTCAAAAATGAACAAAATGGCATTTCCTATTATGGCCTCAGTTCAAATATATCTTTGCAAGCTTCTTTTTACTGTGTTAACTAAAGGTTTCAAAACTGAAACAAAGGTTTTATCTTTTAAGTACAAAAATACTCCTCCTGTAGCATACTCTGCACATCATATGTCTTCTCTCTTGTTTTGAATATGGCACTGTATTCTTGACATTTTGATGATACATGTAGAATTCATTTGTTTCTTTTACATGATATATCACCTTTGGATGTCCATGGACTTTACATTTGTATAGTGTTGTAGTAAAAAAAAACATAGGTAGCACTTTACTTCACATGTCATTATGAATGACAAATGGCCTCTTCTTTCTGTATGATGACAGATGAAGTATCAAACAATTGGACTATCATTGATCTTTGTAACAAGATGTTTATTGATCTACAATATATGATATCCTATTGATGCTTATTTGCATTTACATACTCTTGTCACTGTAGCATACTTATTTTGATGTCTTTGAACAAAATATGATAGCATTACTGAATGATGATAGCATAGCATTGTTTCCTTCATCATGCAAATGTATAACCTGATTACTCTTCATGACTTGATATGGTGAAATTCTAGTTGAGACTTGACTGGTGCTCCTGTAGCAGCACATGATATTGTTCCTCTATCTTATCACATGTATGTATCTTTTGCTCAATAGAAATGTTTGTACTCTTTGTCTATGGCAACTATCCACATGCCTCTTTGGGTGATAACGCCCTTTGTTACTGTATGGTTACATCTATTTGATACACACAGTCCTGAGATAATTACCTAAGCCATAGCCCATACACATAATGTTGATTGTGTTCATTTACTTGTATGCATATGCCACACATGGAATGCCATCCTTCATTGGCTGCTTTAGTCATGAAAACTTTTATTAATGACACTTGTAGATTATTTGGCATCTCAAACTCAACATGATAACACTTCTGATCAATAGTGCAGTCTATTTCATTGTATCTCTAGCAAGATATGACTTGGCTACTCCATGTATCTGCTATTCATTTATCTTGGTATGTTCATGATACAAGATGACAGCATATGTTTTCTCTTAGTGGTTGTCTACTTGCCTTCATTTTAGTTTATTCAAACCATACATAAAAAGATATAATTCTCTGATATTTCTAAGATACATTATGAGAGATTTGACAATATGGTACCTGAGAATGTCATTTCCATGACAGTTGGAGCAATGATATTAGTTGATATATGCATTAAATATTGTTCCTTAATAGTTCATCTCATGTTTTGAAATGCAATCATGAATATGTATCTAATTCCTTTGATACTCCTTCAATTTGTCACGCAATTAAATAATATAAGTAGTGATCTTTATTTTTCATTCCATCCCTTTTGAGATTAAAGGGGAAACAACACACTGAGCTCAACCCTTGTGGGAGCCTCATTTACACCACATGCTGATATGTCTCTGAAACAGTAACATGACTTATCCTATACCTACACATAAAACAAGCAGATTAGAGTAAAAGCATTGATACTCAGTGATGTTTCATTTTTCTCTCTCTTGAATAAGGATGTTGTACTTTTTTTGATCTTGCATATCCTAAACAGTCTATTATATAGTCTGTCTCAACTGATGTAGTGTATGAATAAAACCATATCATGAGCTCTAACCCTTCTCTCTCTCCAATGCAGGTTTAGGTGTACTCAGAGCTTCAACAAGATAGAGACAGTTGATACAAGACCAATCTAGCTCCAAACTAGTCAGGCAATGATTGATATGCTTTTATTTATATGCCTAGTAAGTTTATCTTTTCACAGTTGCATAGTTTACTATTTTTGATATCCTGGTTCAACTACTACCACGACTTGTGTGGGACAATTAATTGCTCTCTCTCATTCTATATTCAATGCAATGTGATTCCATTTTATGTATCTTGTCTGATGATATGAATAAAACACTACAAACATTATGAGACCTCTTTCAATCAATGATAAACACTAACATAAGCAATGAATGTTAACTAATTTGTAATTTCTTCTGCATAACAACAACTGATAAAATTGAACCAATCTATTATGATAACCATACAACTAATACAACCAAAATGCTATGAATTTTCACTTTTAAAATAATGAATTTTAATACATCAACTCTGCCAATTTGAGCTGGGAGTGAAAATTGGTAATAGTTAGATAGTGTTACTTGCAGAATTTATTACCTTAAGAGAGGAATCTTCTGGAGGATTTTGGAGGATTTTCTCTCTTAAAATAGACAAATTTGGGCTACATTGGGGGGGGAGGTGATTGCGTGCAATTAAAGGGAGAGAAATCTTTTGGTCTGGTTGTATATTAAATGTATGGCTATTTTTGTGAGAAAGTAATTATTGTGAGTGTGGTTGTGGGTAACAGAAAAATCTCTAGGGTTTTCGTTCTCTAAAAGGGATGGGAAATTAATTACTGGGATGCCCTTCTTGAGCATGCAGGAGATGCGGTGAATTTTCGGATATATAACACCCTCTAAGTCTGAATCAGGGGGCACTTTTTAGAGTTTGTTTCCTCAGATTTTATAGGTATTACAGAGGAATTGAAGCAAGGGGGTCATTACCAAGTTAAGGCTTTATCAAATACTGCCTTAATCAAAATCCAATCAAGGATGTCGCTTTGGCATTCAATATTTATGAGCTTCCACTTTGGCTTAACATCGATCAATTATTCTTTCATATGGTGAAACCAATCACATCGGTAAGATCTTTCTTATTGCTCAAACATATCTTGTTAGTTTGAAGGATGAATATGAACTGCTGTCATGGCTCTGTATTTGATCGTGATCACCTAATTTACAAACTACTGCATAGATGATGGATACCAGTAAAACTTACATTAAGCTTCCATTTTAGTCTGATTCAAAGAATAGTTTTTTTTGTACACTTATTGTCTTGAGACTATGCTTCTAGGTCAAATAGGGAAACACTGCATTAGATGACTAAGCCATTAGAGGATATAGAAGAACTTAGAGAATTCAAAGATGTTGATCTTCAAGTCATGCATGAGTATTTCTCCCTTGATTCGATAACATTGACCTTAGATATATATACATATGTCCATCATATTATGTTTGCATTGTTGATGTCTTAATAATTTTCTAGATTCACATAGGATAGAAATCTTGGAGGTGCCTCACATCAGAGAGTTATCTAAACTTGTCAGTCATTCCTATCGGTATATTCCTTAGATCCCTGTGTCATTTCAATAGTAATTACTTAAAAGTTTCTAAAACCTTTTCGACAAATCCATATTTGGTACATCCTACTAATCTGGCCATTGTTGCATGCAACGAGGTAACCTACTCAAAATGGGAAGATTCTAAACAAGTTTAATAGATTTTTAGTTGGGCATGTTTAACAAATCAATGTAATTTCCAATTCTTTATCATGGCAATAGCGAAATAATTATTTTCCTTTATTTCATTAGCTAGTAAACATCTTGATTCTAGGAATACCTCGCAACCCTCACCATTCGAGCCAAATTCTCCAAAAAGATGTAGTTATATTTCAAATAGAATGTGACTATGACTGTGCAATGGTAATCATTAGTAGCATTGACGAGTATCAGTCTAATGCAATAATTCAGGCTTCATCACAATGGATTTATTACCTAATAGGATATATGTTATGATGGCTTGGAACCACAAATTTATCTCATGTCATGCCAGGAAATTTTGGAATGCTGTAAATTGTTTAAAGTCCCATTTGAATTATGAGGCTTGTACAGGAGTCATTGTACTGAGATTTTTTTTTTTATGAAATGTGCAATCTATTTAGTTTAGGTTAAATTGTATAGTTTCATTCTTACATGGTAAATAATCCCACTGCTGTTAGTTTTATAGAAAATAATATACAGGTCTATGCGTTCCAAAATCAGTAAAGGAAGATGGTTAAATATGAAGTTCATCTTATGAAATTTAAATAGCATCAACTTTACTACTAAACTTATCACACCTAGATCTGTGGAGATTCCACAATCCTGCAATGCTCTGTGCAATGACAAATTCTAAGAATAGTGCTATTCATTGCATGCACCTTAGTCCCTATTTTTGTAACTGTCATAATCTATTACTTCTGGTTTTAGCGCCATTGAAATTGTCTCTTTAATTTTAAAACAACTTGCATGGAGACTTCCTTGCATTCATAGTTTGCTCTTTTTAATGTCTAAAACATATATATTGATGTTTCTATTTATGCCTTTCTCTAGCGCTTGCGTGGAGATCTTATCCACTAGATTTATTGGCGTCTATTTTTCACTATAAATGCACCTTCTCCAGAGCTAGCTCGCTGTCTAGAAACCACCGTTATTGCCCCTTTTCTATCATGATTCCATTCTTAGAATTTGTTTCCACTTATATTTTACTTCTTTATTGAAATAATTGTACTGCTAAATTTTTGGCTTATAGCACCTTCTATTTTGGTATGACCTCAAATCTCATATGTTATTGTGTAAAAGAGTAACAGCTATGTCAAACCAAATTACGAATGCACCTTGATAACAAGAACTATTATAGTATTAAATTTGGAGAGCATCCTAGCATAATTCTCTTTTACGCATGCTTCTGTATGATGGAGTCGGTCAATAGTTCTAAAATAGAAGTTTTAATCTACCTTATTACGCCATAGGCATGGGCACCTTAGATAGGATTTTTTTTTTGTAGCTAGGAACCATTTTTTACTGTGGCAAGCCTAAAACAATCAAAGTCTGCTAAACCATCGACTTCTATTTGCCTAAATTAAGCCTTTTCTAATGATGAGTTATATTGTAGAATTTGATTGTGGTATGAGCAGAGATAGTTAAATGATAATGGTTTGCACATGAATTGTGCTATATTAATTTGCTCGCTCCCTTATCTATAGTGTGTAGTGTTGAGTTGAATCTATATAAATATAGGTCATCTATTATATTTAGATAGAAAATCAATAAATTTATACTTAATTAAATATGTTTTTCTTTATCTGTTGTTTAGAAGAATTTATATGAACATTAGCATTTGTTATGTACCTTTTATTAATTTTCATGACTAGCATGATAGTGTTAATGACTTTGCTTCTAGCCTCTGATGTAACAGTTGAGTCTGAACATTTAGCATTTCTAGTGAGTCGGGGAAGTTGTCAATAGATTTGACCTTGTGTATTTGTTAATTTAGTCTTAGGGAAAGTCCCAACTTTTATTGTTTCTTAAGTGATATGGTCGTATATGGGAGTTTTATGATAGAGTGAGTCTATGTTAGACATGTACTATTACCTAAAGTACTCATAATGAGTCACAGTATGGGAACCTTCCTTTTGTCGATTTACTGTACCTCGTGGACTTGGTTAAAACATGTATTAGATGTATTTTGTTTCTTTCCCTGCTAGCAGATATGTAAGTTGGAAATGTACATGAGGATGGATTTGAAAAGGAAAGTATAGTTCAATAATGATCGTTATGTCTTACCATTTGTATGTGGAAAAGGAGGATAATTTAATATTTTATGTGTTATTGATTAAATTGAAAGGTAGTATGGATGGCTTTAAAGTTCATACAAGAAAATACTTAATGATATTATGATGTTGTTTTCTAGTTTCAAGGAAGTGTTTTGATTTATGATCAGATATTAGTAATAATGTTAATAGTGTCCACAAGTGAAGGGGATTTATAGTAGTAGTATAATGTTTCGCTAGGATATAGAATACATTCTGGGATCGATGTTTGAGAAACATTGATAAAGAAGAAGTGTATATAAGTGCTAACTTTTATTGTGGATATGAGAAGTTGTCCCTATATAGATTGTTTTTAAGATTAGATCTATCTTATGTTGCAATTGTGGTGTTGAAATTGAATTATTGATGAAGGATCTTATTTTGGTCTATAAGATGGTGATGTACATTTGAAAGTGAATGTCAATTTGAGACCATTATATTATAGTGATGTCGTGTTTGTGTCATTGGGAAGGTCAATTCTAGAGGTCAAGAGGGGTAGTCGTGTGTGTGACTCGTGTGATTATGTAATCTTGCTTATGGTTGAGTATGTATTGGTTATATGTAATGTTGACTCCCCTATGTTTATGGGTTCATGTTGTTATGACGACTATGCAAGATGGATAATGCCTTGCTCAGTGTACCTATTCATATAATTATGCAAGATGATAAATGCCTTGCCCTTTGTGATGTGAAATAATGTATATTTTGTGTTGTAAATGTATCATGATGACAAATGTGATAGTTCATGCTAGGGTAATGTTATAGGTTGTGAGAATCTAGATGCAGTGAAGGGGGAGTGGCTTCTAATGTGGGGCCGGTGCCCAAAGTGGCTAGCCAAGGTAACCCATTGGGAGTTTTGTAATCAAATGATAACCTAATAATAAATCTAGGAGTTGAGAATTTTTCACACTAATTAAGATAATCAGATTCCTCACTATGTCTATAGTGCTAGTTCAGGCTAAGGATGGGATGAGAAGGCCTGATTGGCAAGATCAACTTCCTTGTCTTCACAAAAGGAATGTTGGTTCCGCATGTATCACCCTATAGGGCCGTTGTCTAGAGAGAGACTGCCAAGGTAACCATAGATGGGGGCCACCACCTAGCGAGAGAATGTCAAGGTAACACATGGATGGGGGCCAACGTCTAACTAGAGACTGTCAGGGTAACCCATGTCAGGACCATGCAATGACACTCTTCCTTCTGTAGTCTAGCTTTCCCTAATTATTTTTCCCCATTCATTATGTGGTGGCCTCTTGAAGTGACTATGTTAGTTACCTGTATTGCATTAGAGTCATGTGTAGTCCTTGTTCTTTTTAGACTACTATCTACCTGACTGTCTACTTTAGTGGGACATTATGTTATCTCCTAGCACAGGGGGTGGACCTCAAGGTTCCACATGGTCGAGTGGATATGCATTATTCCATTAGTTTATCTGGTCTCGTGGTTCATGGATGTATCTCTCATAGCATTCTAGTTTGCACTTGTACTTGAAGATGGACATTTGTGCTAATTGTATCTAGATCTTTTCTATCAATGAACTTCATTATGTAATATGATGTAATCAGAAAAAGAGAGCTTTTGGTCTCAAGGAAATTATGTAACATGAACTATTTTGTACTTGAAATCTTGACTGCAAAAATGTTGATATATGCATCTGATATTGTAACCTAAAATGTTAGTTTGATTCATTTGATTGATCAAATCATGTATGTTGTTGATTATTGTTAAATTGCAATAATGAAGCTATGTAATCCATAGAGATGTTAGTTTAACTTATTGCTATCAGATTATGTTATGTTTTTTTATCATTATTTCCATTCAAAAAAAAATCTGCCTTTTTATTGCTTTAGTTGAACTTCTCTCTAGGGTTGCATGTGAGGGCATTACATTGGGTATTAGAGTGGTGCAGGAGCACCAAGGAGAATCAAAATACTCATATCTTGTTTTGTTATTCATTTTGTTTTGTTGGTTTCATAAGGTCTTAGAGAACATTCTCATGATGTAATAAGAGCCACGGTGCCATGTTGTAATAAGCAATCTTGTAAGTCCTAAGGGACAGTCATGTATGTAAGCCTTACTAAGGCATATCAAGTGTTAGAAGGCATGTTAAAGTCTTGATGACATTGTCAAGTCATAAAAAAGTCCTAAACAAGTCATAAACATCGATGCCTCTATGTTGAAGAATTGTAATCAATTTAGAATGCTAAAACAAGGTAGTTGTCCAAAAACAAAAAACTGCCAAGAGAATTCAAATTGGTTATGGCTCCAACCATCAACAAAATTGCCTTCCATGGAGTTGTCAAGGTATTTACAAGTCTATATAACCTTGAACATGTAAAATGTATGAAGGAGAAGAAGTTTGAATGTAATAAAACACCATTCTTGCTATTTTTCTATTGTTTTATGCATTTTCTGGAAAAGCAGGCCGTACTACTCTACTGTACAGAACTGTCATGGAATATCAATTGCTGGGAAGTGAAGTGTGTTGAATTAAATTTCATTCAAGCATGATTTGAGGCTGTGAATTTGCATAGGAAGAAACTTGTATGCATTTTCCTTGAGACTATTTGCAGAAATTTATGTTTTCCTTGAGGAAATTCGCCCCTACAGGCCGGACAATAAGAAGGTATTGAACTGTTATCATTCCCTCATGTCTTGATTTGATAGTGCATTGAGTTAACTTGCATTTGAATGTAGTTTTGTGTCTTGAAGTTACATTATAAGGGAGTTATAAGGTTTTATTCAAAAACAGTCTCATAGAACCCTAACAAGGGTTTTGCCTCCAACGATGAGGAATGAACCATCCGACAGTCTTCCAAAGCCATAAGACCAGTGGTATAGGTGTATTATGTTTCATTTTGAATGTTTTGATTGATTACAGGAGTGGGAGAATTGGTTTGTGCAAGATTTATTAGAAAAGGCTTAATAAGACCATGTATTAAGCCATTTGGACGAACCTGAGAGGTATTTTTGGGAACAACAGAGAGTAGAAGTTTAAAACCCATAAAATCCTTTGTTTTTGAATGCATTCTAAGTGTTCAAACCCTTGGTTGAGTTTTGGGCTTGCATTTGAAGGTACTCTCTTTGTAATTTTGGCCTAATTGGGGCTCTACGTCACTGACAGGGGTTATTGGTTGAGGTATTCCGTCCAGAATAACCCATGATAAGTTTGGGATATGTAATAGAGGGAAATAATGGGTATCTACTGATTGTCTAAGATCTAGGTATGGAGGTCTGAGTCAAAAGTTATTTGGACTGTTGTCATTTTGGAGGGCTACAAGCCATTTTGGGGGTTTGTGAAGGAAATACCAATCCTAAGTCTGGTCTGCCTTAGCTAATGGATGAAATGGGTCACCTAACATCCCAAACCAACATTTACATGATGATCCTTGAGTTTATTTCTTTTGTTCCCACTTTTGTGTAAAGATCTTTGATTTTGGGCTTGTAGGTGTAGTAGAATCTTGTCTTGTTTGTCCTTCTCCTATCTAATTTGCCTCTACATTACAGAGCCTAGGTTGCAACACTGAGACCTCTGGATTGTTTTTTTTTCTCCAGGTTAAGTGATATTCTCTTTGTGGTGAGTTGGTAATAGCACCTCCCACCTGTGTGCATTAGTATGACATTAGAAGGTTAATAATTTTGCAGACTTGCTCTTTAAGAATTGAATTTTTTATGTCATGTTTTACTTAAGTGTTTACAAGGTATACTTTCTTCTTCATAATCTTCAAATGTGATGATAAATCTGCCAATATGAGTTTCCTAAATGATAGTGCATGTAATTAGGTATTGGAATGACTTAATCATCTGGTGAGTCATATGGTTATGTGCAGGGTATCTTTACATGGTTGCTTGATAATCTATATCTAATCCCTAGTTGGTCATGACCTCATATTGAAGAATTGTTGTTATTTATGAAAGTAATCATTGTGTATGCCTGTGAAAGGACAATGTACAGGAGATCAAATTAGAGCTTGTGTTGGACCCATAAGATCATGAGTGTGATACTGTAAGTCAATTATAGTTATCAATTATTCTTGTGTGTGACATCATACATGTCCTATGTGAATATCTTCTTGCATAAGGAAGTAATTGCATATTTTCATAGATTAGTAAAAAGAAATTGTACTGTATTAAAGATAGAAGTTGTTTGTAAATAAGTAGCGATTGTGTTGCCTTAAATCTCTGTATAAATGATGCTTAAATATGAGAATGTAGATAACTTAATTGTCTATGTGTATGGTGTACATTCTCTAACGCATTATGGACCATGTGTCCTTGAGTGTTGTCTAGTAGATACTCCCTTTTGTGGCTAAAACTAGTCACATCATGATGTGAATTTGTTTTGTAATTTGGTTGTTTTGGAATTTTTGACGGTTGTATCATGTGTTGTAGGGGGTTAACAATGAATTTTCTTTCTATGAATTTTCTTATGACAGGAATGGTCACCAAAACTCTTTTCTTTGTACATGATTTATTGTTGAAAATTGCCAACACTTTGTGACTTAAGGTTGGATTTCATTATTTCCCCACTTGGGTTTGCATCTATTTTTAAAATTTCTATGGTAGCTATTCCAAATGTTTGTATCTATTGGCCCATTTTGTGTTAAGTGTTGTTTCTATCATGTTCATTTCGAAACTCTAATAGTGTGTTCAAGGGAGGACTCCGCGAAGAAATTCACTTTGTATGGTTGGTAATTAGTGGAAATAAGATATGAGATGAATTTTTCCTTGATTATATGTGAATGCAATTCTCTAAATTGGATGAAATTCTCAAAATATGTGTGATTAGATATAAGTAGATCACATGATACACCTTAGAGGTAAAGAATTGATGTTCTTCTTGTCTTTATTGAATGATTGTGCCTGTCTTATGAATAATTGCTTGATATGGATGCGTATGTAGGCAATAGAAGGTTGCAGTACCAATATGTTATGTTTCCACCCTAGTCTGTGACTTCCGGGAGCAAGTTATGTTTTAGGGGGGCAGGATATAGTGCCCCTCCAGTTTCACCTTGTATGTGCAGGTAGTCGAGCTAAGGAGCACGAAGATGAAGGTAAAATACTTGGAATACTTAAGGTATGTTAGACATGTTGATGATATGTTTATTGTTTTGATGTAGTTGATGACAGTTATTGATGTTTACTATGATGACATTGTTGATGCGTTATGACTGGTACATTATGCTTATGTTGTGATCAGTTATGGGTTAATTGATTATGTGGATTAATTCTACTACGTGCCTTATGTGATTATTGAATGATGTGTTATCTGGTAGTTTAGATATGATGAACTTGCTTGATGTAGATTTTTGTGATGTGTTTTTGTGAAGGGACAGTGTAGCATTACTCATGTTGAGTACACTTCTACACTACGATTCCCTATCACAGTGTGTCTATTTGGATGATTATATATATATACAATCATCCAAATAGACACACTGATAGATATATATATATATATATAAGTGTGTTTGTTTGGATATATATATATATATACATATGTATATATACATATATATTTATATATATGTATATATATATATCTGTATATATATACATATATATACATATATATATATGTATATATATATATATATATGTCTGTATATATATATCTGTATATATATCTGTATATATATATATCTGTATATATATCTGTATATATATATATATATATATATATATATATATATATATATATATATATATATATATATATAGTGTATTCAACTATTTCGTTTGCCGCAGGATTGTAGGTACCAAGCATCGACTCCACCTAAATTAATAGGTCTGAGCGTGCCTTCATATTAATGGAATTTGTTGAATGGAGATAACATGAGGTCCCTCAATTTGTTATCATTCTTGATGAGGATGAGTTCTCAGTCTTGGGTTCCATCAATTTAGTTGGGTGGAGCATGGTTGTGAGTCTTTGTTGTTCTGTAGAGTGTTGTTGTCGGGAATATTTGGTATGTAGTTTTTGAGTGTTTATTGTTAGTCTATTGTTTCAATTAATAGAAATTATTAATCTATTTTGTAAATAAATGATACTAATTTTGTGGAATATTAAATATTTGTTTTCAAATAGAAATTAAATTAACAAATTTTAAAAATAATAATAATAATAAATTATAAATATTTAATATCATATTAAGTGAATAAATACTCTTATGTATAGTTAGATAGAACACTATTTTATATTGTTTGGCTGGTTGTAAATGTTAAAAATAGCAAATTGTTGGATAGTGTTACTTGCAGAATTTATTGCCTTAAGAGAGGAATCTTCTGGTGGATTTTCTCTCTTAAAATAGACAAGTTTGGGCTACATTTGGGGGGGTGATTGCGTGCAATTAAAGGGAGATAAATCTTTTGGTCTGGTTGTATATTAAATGTATGACTATTTTTGTGAGAAAGTAATTATTGAGAGTATGGTGGTGGGTAATGAAAAAATCTCCAAGGCTTTTGTTCTCTAAAAGGGATGGGAAAATTAATTACTGGGATGCCCTTCTCGATTGTGCAAGAGATGCGGGGAATTTTGGGATATATAACACCCTTCCAAGTTTGAATTGGGGGACACTTTTTAGACTCTATTTTCTCAGATTTTATAGGTATTACAAAGGAATTGATGCAAGGGGATCATTGCCAAGTTAGGGTTTTATCAAATGCTGCCTTAATCAAAATCCAATCAGGGATGTCGCTTTGGCATTCAATATTTATGAGCTTCCACTTTGGCTTAACATCGATCAATTATTCCTTTATATGGAGATACCAATCACATTCTTAAGATCTTTCTTATTGCTCAAACATTTCTTGTTTGAAGGACGAATATGAAGTGCTGTCATGGCTCTATATTTTATCGGGGTCACCTAATTTACAAATTACTACATAGATGATGGATACCAGTAAAACTTACATTAAGCTTCCATTTTAGTCTGATTCAAAGAGTAGTTTTTTTTGTACACTTATTGTCTTGAGACTATGCTTCTAGGTCAGATAGGGAAATACTACATTGTATGACTAAGCCATTAGAGGATATAGAAGAACTTAGAGAATTCAAAAATGATGATCTTTGAGTCATGCATGAGTATTTCTACCTTGATTCGATAACATTGACCTTAGATATATATACATATGTCCATCATATTATGTTTGCGTAGCTAACGTGTTAATAATTTTATAGATTCACATAGGATAGAATTCTTGGAGGTGCCTCACATCAGAGAGTTATCTAAACTTCTCAGTCATTTCTATCAGCATATTCCTTAGACCCTTGTGTCATTTCAATAGTAATTAATTAAAAGTTTCTAAAACCTTTTCAACAAATCCATATTGGGCACATCCTACTAATCTGGCCATTGTTGCATGCAATGAGGTAACTTGTTCAAAATGGGAAGATTCTTAACAAGTTTAATAGTTTCTTAGTTGGGCATGTTTAACAAATCAATGTAATTTCCAATACTTCATCATGGAATGAGAGAAATAATTCTTTTACTTTCTTTCCTCAGCTAGTAAACATCTTGATTCTAGGAATACCTCGCAACCCTCACCATTCAAGCCAAATTCTCCAAAAAGATGTAGTTATATTTCAAATAGGATGTGACTATGACTGTGCAATGGTACTCATTAGTAGCATTGATGAGTATCAGTCTAATGCAATAATTCAGCCTTCATCACAATGGATTTATTACCTAATAGGCTATATGCTGTGATGGCTTCCTGTCAGAAATTTCTCTCACGTCGTGCCAGGAAATTTTGGAATGCCGTAAATTGTTTAAAGTCGCATTTGAATTCTGAGGCTTGCACAGGCATCGTTGTACTGAGAGTTTTTTTATGAAATGTGCAATCTATTTAGTCCAGGTTAAATCATACAATTTCATTCCTACGTGGTAAATAATCCCACCACTGTCAGTTTTGTAGAAAATAATATACAGGTCTATCAATTCCAAAATTAGTAAAGAGAGCTGGTTAAATATGAAGTTTATCTTATGAAATTTAAATAGCATCAAATTTACTACTAAACTTATCACACCTAGATCTATGGAGATTCCACAATCTTGCAATGCTCTGTGCAATGACAAATTCTAAGAATAGCACTATTCGTTGCATGCACCTTAGTCCCTATTTTTGTAACTGTCACAATCTATTACTTCTGGTTTTAGTGCCATTGAAATTATCTCTTTAATTTTAAAACAACCTACATGAAGACTTCCTTGCATTCATAGATTGCTCTTTTTAATGTCTAGAACATATATATTGATGTTTCTCTTTACGCCTTTCTCTAGCGCTTGCATGGAGATCTTATCCACTAGATTTATGGGCATCTATTTTTCACGATAAGTGTGCCTTCTCCAGAGCTAGCTCACTGTCTCGAAACCACCATTATTGCCCCTTTTCTATCATGATTCCATTCTTAGAATTGGTTTTCACTTATATTTTACTTCTTTATTGAAATAATTGTACTGCTAAAGTTTTGGCTTATAGCACCTTCTATTTTGGTATGACCTAAGATTTCTTATGTTATTGTGTAAAAGAGTAACTGCTATGTCAAACCAAATTACAAATGCACCTTGATAACAAGAACTATTGTAGTATTAAATTTGGAGAGCATCCCAACATAATTCCCTTTTGCGCATGCTTCTATATTATGGAGTCGGTCAATAGTTCTAGAACAAAAGTTTAAATCTACCTTATTACGCCATAGGCATGGGCACCTTAGATAGGAATTTTTTTTTTTAGTTAGGAACCATTTTTTACCATGGCAAGCCTAAAATAATCAAAGTCTGCTGAACCATCAACTTCTATTTGCCTAAATTAATTCTTTTCTAATGATGAGTTATATTGTAGAATTTGATTGTGGTATGAGCAGAGATAGTTAAATGATAATGGTTTGCACATGAATTGTGCTATATTAATTTGCTCACTCCCTTATCTATAGTGTGTAGTGCTAAGTTGAATCTATATAAATACAGGTCATATATTATATTTAGATAGAAAAGCCATAAATTTATATTTAATTAAATATGTTTTCCTTTATCTATTGTTTAGAAGAATTTATATGACTATTAGCATTAATTATGTACCCTTTATTAATTTGCATGACTAGCATGATAGTGATAATGAATTTGCTTCTAGTCACTGATGTAATAGTTGAGTCTCAACATTTAGCATTTCTAGTGAGTCGGGGAAGTTGTCAATAGAGTCGACCTTGTGTATTTGTTAATTTAGTCTTAGGGCAAGTCCAAACATTTATTCAGTGATATAGTCGTATATGGGAGTTTTATGATAGAGTGAGTCTACATTAGACATGTACTATTACCTAAAGTGCTCATACTGAGTCATAGTATGGGAACCTTCCTTTTGTTGATTTACTATACCTCGTGGACTTGGTCAAAACCTGTATTAGATGTATTTTGTTTATTTCCCCACTAGAGGATATGTAAGTTGGGAATGTACGTGAGGATGGATTTGAAAAGGAAAGTATAGTTCAATAATGATTGTTATGTCTTACAATTTGCATGTGCAAAAGGGGAATAATTTAATGTTTTATGTGTTGTTGATTAAATTGAAAGGTAGTATGGATGGATTTAAAGTTCATACAAGAGAATACTTAATGATATTATGATGTTGTTTTCTAGATTCGAAGAAGCATTTTGATTTATGATCAGATATTAGTAATAATGTTAATAGTGTCCAGAAGTGAAGGGATTTATAGTAGTAGTATAATGTTTTGCTAGGATATAGAATGCATTATGGGATCGATGTTTGAGAAACATTGATAAAGAAGAAGTGTATATAAATTCTAACTTTTATTGTGGATATGAGAAGTTGTCCCTATAAGGATTTTTTTGAAGATTGGATCTATCTTATGTTGCAATTGTGGTGTTGAAATTGAATTATTGATGAAGGATCTTAGTTTGGTCTATAAGATAGTGATGTACATTTGAGAGTGAAAGTTAATTTGAGACTATTATATGATAGTGATGTCATGTGTCTGCATCATTGGGCAGGTCGATTCTAGAGGTCAAGAGGGGTAGTCATATGTGTGACTCTTGTGATTATGTAATCTTGCTTATGGTTGAGTATGTATTGGTTATATGTAATGTTGACTCCCATCTGTTTATGGGCTCATGTTGTTAAGATGACTGTGCAAGATGGATAATGCCTTGGTCAGTTTACCTATTCATGTAATTATGCAAGATGAGAAATACCTTGCCCTTTGTGATGTGAAACAATGTATATTTTGTTTTGTAAATGTTCATGATGAGAAATATGATAGTTCATGGTAGGGTAATGTTATGGGTTGTGAGAATCTAGATGTAGTGAAGGGGGAGTGGCTTCCAATGTGTGGTTGGTGCCCAAAGTGGCTAGCCAGGGTAACCCATTGGGAGTTTTGTAATCAAGATATAATGTAATAATAAATCTAGGGGTTGGGTAGTTTTCACACTAATTAAATTAATCGGATTCCTCACTCCTGCCTGTAGTGCTAGTTCAAGCTAAGGATGGGATGAGAAGGCCTGGTTGGCAAGATCAATTTCCTTGTCTTCATGAAAGGAATGTTGGTTCTCCATGTGTCACCCTATGGGGCCGGTGTCTAGAGAGAGACTGCCAGGGTAACCATAGATGGGGGCTGGCACTTGGCGAGAGACTGTCAGGGTAACCCATGGATGGGTGTCGGCGTCTAGCTAGATATTGTCAGGGTAACCCATGTCAGGACCATGCGATGACACTCTTCCTTCTACAGTCTATTTTTCCCTAATTATTTTTCCCCATTCATTATGTGGTGGCCTTTGGAAGTGATTGTGTTAGTTACTTGTATTACATTGGAGTCATGTGTAGTCCTTGTTCTTTTTAGACTAATAGCTACCTGACTGTCTACTTTGGTGGGACCTTATGTTATCTCCTAGAACGGGGGGCTGGACCTTAGGGTTCCACATGGTCGAGTGGATGTGCATTATTCCATTGGTTTATCTGGTGTTGTGGTTCGTGGATGTATCTCTTGTAGAAGATTCCAGTTTGCACTTGTATTTGAAGACATATATTTGTGCTAATTGTATCTAGATCTTTTGTATAAGTGAACTTCATTATGTAATATGATGTAATTAGAAAAAGAGAGCTTTTGGTATCAAGGAAATTATGTAACATGAACTATTTCGTACTTGTAATCTTGATTGCGAAGATGTTGATATATTGATCTAATATTGTAACCTAAAATGTTAGTTTGATTCATTTGATTGATCAAATCATGTATGTTGTTGATTATTGTTAAATTGCAATAATGCAACTATGTAATCCCTAGAGATGTTAGTTTAACTTCTTGCTATCAGATTATGTTATGTTTTGTTATCATTATTTCCATTGAAAAAAAAAATTGGCCTTTTTATTGCTTTAGTTGAACTTATCTCTAGGGTTGCATGTCAAGGCATTACATTGGGTATTAGAGCATAGGTTGCAACATTGAGACCTCTAGATTGTTGTTGTTGCTCTAGGTTAAGTGATTTTCTCTTTGTAGTGAGTTGGTAATAGTACCTACCACCTGTGTGCATTAGTATGACATTAGAAGGTTAATAAGTTTGCAGACGTTCTCTTTGATAAATGAATTCTTTATGTCCTGTTTTACTTAAGCGTTTACAAGATATTCTTTCTTCTTCATTCTTAAAAATATGATGATATATCTGCCAATATGAGTTTCCTGAATGATAGTGCATGTAATTAAGTATTGGAATGACCTAATCATCTAGTGAGTGATATGGTTATGTGTGGGGTATCTTTATGTGGTTGCTTGATAATCTATATCTAACCCCTAGTTGGTCATGACCTCATGTGGAAGAATTGAACTGTGATTTATGAAAGTTATTATTGTGTATGCCTGTGAAAAGACCATGTACATGAGATCAAATTGGAGCTCATGTTGGACCTAGAAGATCATGAGTGTGATATTGTAAGTCAATTATAGTTATCAATTATTCTTGTGTGTGACATCATACATGTCCTATGTGAATATCTTCTTGCATAAGGAAGTAATTGTATATTTTCATAGATTAGTAAAAATAAATTGTACTGTATTAAAGATAGTTGTTTTTAAATAAGTAGCGAATGTGTTGCCTTAAATCTCTATATAAATGATGCTTAGATATGAGAATGTAGATAATTCAATTGTCTGTGTATATGGTGTACATTCTCTAACGCATTCTAGACTATGTCCTTAAGTGTTGTGTAGTAGATACTCCCTTTTTTTGTGGCTAAAATTAGTCACATCATGAGTGAATTTGTTTTGTAATTTGGTTGTTTTAGAATTTTTTACGGTTGTATCATGTGTTGTAGGGGGTTAACAGTGAATTTTATTTCTTTCAACTTTCTTATGACATGAATGGTCACCAAAAAAAATTTCTTTGTACATGATTTATTGTTGAAAATTGTTGGCACTTTGTGACTTAAGGTTGGATTTGATTATTTCCCCACTTGGGTTTGCATCTATTTTTAAAAATTCTATGGTGGCTATTCTGAATGTTTGTTTCTGTTGGCCCATTTTGTGTTAAGTGTTGTTTCTATCATGTTCATTTTAAACCTCTGACAATATGTTCAAGGGAGGACTCCAAGGAGAAATGCACTTTGCATGGTTGGTAATTAGTGGAAATAAGATATGAGATGAATTTTTCCTTGATTATATGTGAATGCAATTCTCTAAATTGGATGAAATTCTCAAAATACATGTGATTAGATATAAGTAAATCACACGATGTGCCTTAGAAGTAAAGAATTGATGTTCTTCTTGTCTTTATTGAATGATTGTGCCTGTCTTATGAATAATTGCTTGATATGGATGCGTATGTAGGTAATAGAAAGTTGCAGTACCAATATGTTATGTTTCCACCCTAGTCTGTGATTTCCAGGAGGAAGTCAAGTTTCAGGGGGTGGGATGTAGTGCCCCTCTATTTTCACCTTGTATGTACAGGTGGTCGGGCAAAGGAGCACGAAGATGAAGGTAAAAGAAGGTAAAATACTCGGAATACTTAAGGTATGTTAGACATGTTGATGATAGGTTTATTGTTTTGATGTAGTTGATGATATTTATTGATGTTTACTATGATGACATTGTTGATGTGCTATTATTGGTGCATTATGCTTATGTTGTGATCAGGTATGGGTTAATTGATTATGTGGATTAATTCTACTATGTGCCTTATGTGATTATCAGATGATGTGTTATCTGGTAGTTTAGATATGATGAACTTGCTTGATGTGGATTTTTTGATGTGTTTTTGTGAAGGGATAGTGTAGCATTACTCATGTTGAGTACCTTGCTACGCTGCGATTCCCTATCACAGTTTGTCTCTTTGGATGATTGTATATATATATATATAGTATTTGACTCTTTCATTTGTTGTAGGATTGCAGGTACCAGGCATCAACTCCACTTGAATTAGCAAGTCTGAGCATGCCTTCATACCAATTGAATTTGTGGAATGGACATAATATGAGGTCCCTCAGTTTGTTATCATTCTCAATGAGGATGAGTTCTTAGTCTTGGGTTCCGTTAGTTTAGTTGGGTGGAGCATGGTTGTGAGTCTCTATTGTTCTGTAGAGTGTTGTCTTCAGGAATGCTTGGTATGTAGTTTTTGAGTGTTTATTGTTAGTCTATTGTTTCATTTAATAGAAATTATTAATCTATTGTTGTAAATAAATGATACTAATTTTGTGGAATATTAAATATTTGTTTTCAAATAGAAATTAAATTAATAAATTTTAATAATAATAATAAATTATAAATATTTAATATCATATTAAGTGAATAAATACTCTTATGTATAGTTAGATAGAACACTATTTTATATTGTTTGGCTGGTTGTAAATGTTAAAAATACCAAATTGTTAGATAGTGTTACTTGCATAATTTATTGCCTTAAGAGAGGAATCTTCTGGAGGATTTTGGAGGATTTTCTCTCTTAAAATAGACAAGTTTGGGCTACATTTGGGGGGGTGATTGTATGCAATTAAAGGGAGAGAAATATTTTGGTCTGGTTGTATATTAAATGTATGGCTATTTTTGTGACAAAGTAATTATTGAGTGTGGTGGTGGGTAACGGAAAAAATCTCTAGGGCTTTTGTTCTCTAAAAGGAATGGGAAAATTAATTACTGGGATGCCCTTCTTGAGAGTGTAGGAGGTGCGGGGAATTTTAGGATATATAACACCCTTCTAAGTTTGAATCGTGGGGCACTTTTCATACATTGTTTCGTTAGATTTTATAAGTATTACAAAGGAATTGAAGCAAGGGGGTCATTGCCAAGTTATAGTTTTATCAAATGTTGCCTTAATCAAAATCTAATTAGGGATGTCACTTTTGCATTCAATATTTATGATCTTCCACTTTGGCTTAACATCGATCAATTATTCTTTCATATGGCGATACCAATGACATCGGTAAGATCTTTCTTATTGCTCAAACATCTCTTGCTAGTTTTAAGGATGAATATGAAGTGTTGTCATGGCTCTGTATTTGATTGGGATCACCTAATTTACAAATTACTGAATAGGTGATGGATACCAATAAAACTTACATTAAGCTTCCATTTTAGTTTGATTCAAAGAGTAGTTTTTTTTTGTACACTTATTGTCTTGAGACTATGCTTCTGGGTCAAATAGGGAAATGCTGCATTATACGACTAAGACATTAGAGGATATAGAAGAACTTAGAGAATTCAAAGATGTTGATCTTCGAGTCATGCATGAGTATTTCTCCCTTGATTCGATAACATTGACCTTAGATATATATACATATGTCCATCATATTATGTTTGCATAGCTAACATCTTAATAATTTTCTAGATTCACATAGGATAGAATTCTTGGAGGTGCCTCACATAAGAGAGTTATCTAAACTTGCCAATCGTTTCTATCGGCATACTCCTTAGATCCCTGTGTCATTTCAATAGTACTTACTTAAAAGTTTCTAAAACCTTTTCGACAAATCCATATTGGGTACATCCTACTAATCTGGCCATTGGTGCATGCAACGAGGTAACCTGCTCAAAATGGGAAGATTCTTAAGAAGTTTAATAGTTTCTCAGTTGGGTATGTTTAACAAATTAATGTAATTTCCAATTCTTCATCATGGCGATGGAGAAATAATTCTTTTCCTTTCTTTCATCAACTAGTAAACATCTTGATTCTAGGAATACCTCGCAACCCTCACCATTCGAGCCAAATTCTCCAAAAAGATATAGTTAAATTTCAAATAAAATGTGACTATGACTATGCAATGGATCTCATTAGTAGCATTAATGAGTATCGGTCTAATGCAATAATTTAGGCTTCATCACAATGGATTTATTACCCGATAGGCTATATGTTGTGATGGCTTCTAGTCAGAAATTTGTCTCACGTCGTGCCAGGAAATTTTGGAATGCCGTAACTTGTTTAAAGTCCCATTTGAATTCTGAGGCTTGCACAGGGATCGTTGTACTGAGAGTTTTTTTTTTCATGAAATATGCAATCTGTTTAGTCCAGGTTAATTCGTACAATTTCATTCCTACATGGTAAATAATCCCACCACTATCAATTTTGTAGAAAATAATATACAGCTCTATGTGTTCCAAAATCAGTAAAGGAAGCTAGTTAAATATGAAGTTCATCTTATGAAATTTAAATAGCATCAACTTTACTACTAAACTTATCACACCTAGATTTGTGGAGATTCCACAATCCTGTAATGCTCTGTACAATGACAAATTCTAAGAATAGCGCTATTCATTGCATGCACCTTAGTCCCTATTTTTGTAACTGTCACAATCTATTACTTCTAGTTTTAGCACCATTGAATTTGTCTCTTTAATTTTAAAACAACCTGCATGGAGACTTCCTTGCATTCGTAGATTGCTCTTTTTAATGTCTAAAACATATATATTGATGTTTCTCTTTACGCCTTTCTCTAGCACTTGCGTGGAGATCTTATCCACTGGATTTATTGGCATCTATTTTTCACTATAAGTGCACCTTCTCCAAAGCTAGCTCACTGTCTAGAAACCACCGTTATTGCCCCTTTTCTATCATGATTCCATTCTTAGAATTGGCTTCCACTTATATTTTACTTCTTTATTGAAATAATTGTACCACTAAAGTTTTGGCTTATATTACGTTCTATTTTGGTATGACCTCAGATTTCGTATGTTATTGTGTAAAAGAGTAACAGCTATGTCAAACCAAATTACGAATCCACCTTGATAACAAGAACTATTATAGTATTAAATTTAGAGAGCATACCAGCATAATTCCCTTTCACACATGGTTCTGTATTATGGAGTTGGTCAATAGTTCTAAAATAGAAGTTTAAATCTACCTTATTATGCCATAGGCATGAGCACCTTAGATAGGATTTTATTTTTTTGTAGCTAGGAACCATTTTTGACCGTGGCAAGCCTAAAACAATCAAAGTCTATTGAACTATCGACTTCTATTTGCCTAAATTAAGTCTTTTCTAATGATGATTTATATTGTAGAATTTGATTGTGGTATGAGTAGAGATATAGTTAAATGATAATGGTTTGCACATGAATTGTGCTATATTAAATTTCTCTCTCCCTTATGTATAGTGTGTAGTGTTGAGTTGAATTTGTATAAATACAGGTCATATATTATATTTAGATATAAAAGCCATTAATTTATTTTTAATTAAATATGTTTTTCTTTATCTGTTGTTCAGAAGAATTTATATGAACATTAGCACTAGTTATGTACCTTTTATTAATTTGCATGACTAGCATGATAGTGTTAACGACTTTGCTTCTCGTCTCTACTGTAATAGTTGAGTCTCAACATTTAACATTTCTAGTGAGTTAGGGAAGTTGTCAATAGTTGTCGACCTTGCGTATTTTTTAATTTAGTCTTAGGGCAAGTCCAAACTTTTATTGTTTCTTAAGTGATATGGTCGTATATGGGAGTTTTATGATAGAGTAAGTCTATGTTAGACATGTACTATTACCTAAAGTGCTCATAATGAGTCATAGTATGGGAACCTTCCTTTTGTTGATTTACTCTACCTTGTGGACTTGGTTAAAACCTGTATTAGATGTATTTTGTTTCTTTCCCCACTAGCAGATATGTAAGTTGGCAATGTACGTGAAGATGGATTTGAAAAGGAAAGTATAGTTCAATAATGATAGTTATGTCTTACCATTTGCATGTGTAAAAGGGGGATAATTTAATGTTTTATGTGTTGTTGATTAAGTTGAAAGGTAGTATGGATTGATTTAAAGTTCATACAAGAAAATACCTAATGATATTATGATGTTGTTTTCTAGTTTTGAGGAAGAGTTTTGATTTATGATCAGATGTTAGTAATAATGCTAATAGTGTCCATAAGTGAAGGGGATTTATAGTAGTAGTATAATGTTTTGCTAGGATATAGAATACATTCTAGGATGGATGTTTGAGAAACATTGATAAAGAAGAAGTGTATGTAAATGCTAACTTTTATTGTGGATATGAGAAGTTGTCCCTATATAGATTGTTTTCTAGTTTTGAGGAAGAGTTTTGATTTATGATCAGATGTTAGTAGTAATGCTAATAGTGTCCATAAGTGAAGGGGATTTATAGTAGTAGTATAATTTTTTTCTAGGATATAGAATGCATTCTAGAATGGATGTTTGAGAAACATTGATAAAGAAGAAATGTATGTAAATGCTAACTTTTATTTTGGATATGAGATGTTGTCCCTATATAGATTGTTTTGAAGATTGGATCTATCTTATGTTGCAATCGTGGTGTTGAAATTGAATTATTGATGAAGGATCTTAGTTTGGTCTATAAGATGGTGATGTACATTTGAGAGTGAATGTCAATTTGAGACTATTATGTTATAGTGATGTCATGTGTCTGTGTCATTGGGAAGGTTGATTCTAGAGGTCAAGAGGGGTAGTCGTGTGTGTGACTCTTTTGATTATGTAATCTTGCTTATGGTTGTGTATGTATTGGTTATATGTAATGTTGACTCCCCTCTGTTTATGGGTTCATGTCATTATGATGACTATGCAAGATGGATAATGCCTTGCTAAGTGTACCTATTCATGTAATTATGCAAGATGAGAAATGCCTTGCCCTTTGTGATATGAAACAATGTATATTTTGTGTTGTAAATGTATCATGATGAGAAATGTGATAGTTCATGCTAGGGTAATGTTATGGGTTGTGAGAATCTAGATGCAGTGAATGGGGAGTGGCTTCCAATGTGGGGCTGGTGCCCAAAGTGGCTAGCCAGGGTAACCCATTGGGAGTTTTGTAATCAAGTGATAACCTAATAATAAATCTAGGGGTTGGGTAGTTTTCACACTAATTAAGATAATCAGATTCCTCACTCATGTCTATAGTGCTAGTTCAGGCTAAGGATGGGATGAGAAGGCCTGATTGGCAAGATCAACTTCCTTGTCTTCACAAAAGGAATGTTGGTTCTGCATGTATCACCCTATGGGGCCATTGTCTAGAGAGAGACTGCCAGGGTAACCATAGATGGGGGCCAGCACCTAGCGAGAGATTGTCAGGGTAACCCATGGATGGGGGTTGACATCTATCCAAAGACTTTTAGGGTAACCCATGTGAGGACCATGCGATGACACTCTTCCTTCTACAGTCTAGCTTTCCCTAATTGCTTTTCCCAATTTGTTATGTGGTGCCCTGTTGAAGTGATTGTGTTAGTTACCTGTATTGCATTGGATTCATGTGTAGTCCTTGTTCTTTTTAAACTACTGTCTACCTGACTGTCTACTTTAGTGGGACCTTATGTTATCTCCTAGCACGGGGGGTAGACCTTAGGGTTCCACATGGTCAAGTGGATGTGCATTATTCCATTAGTTTATCTGGTGCCGTCGTTCATGGATGTATCTCTCATAGCGGATTCCAGTTTGCACCTATATTTGAAGATAGACATTTGTGCTAATTGTATCTAGATCTTTTGTATCAGTGAACTTCATTATTTAATATGATGTAATCAGAAAAAGAGAGCTTTTGGTATCAAGGAAATTATGTAACATGAACTATTTTGTACTTGTAATCTTAATTGCAAAGATGTTGATACATTGATCTGATATTGTAACCTAAAATGCTAGTTTGATTTGTTTGATTGATCAAATCATGTTTGTTGTTGATTTTGTTAAATTGCAATAATGCAGCTATGCAATCCATAGAGATGTTAGTTTAACTTGTTGCTATCAGATTATGTTATGTTTTATTATCATTATTTCCATTAAAAAATAAAATAAAATCTACCTTTTTATTGCTTTAGTTGAACTTATCTCTAGGGTTGCATGTCAGAGCATTGCATCTTCAAACTCTAGATATAAGTTTAATTAATAGTTGAACTTTAGTCTTAAGTCTAAAAGAAAATGTGTAATGCCCCGTCATGCAACCCTAGAGTGCTAGAACAACAAACGTAAATATTACAAAAATATTTTTTTTAAAAGCAAGATAGTGCAAAATAGTCACCAAATATATCATATTACACAACATAAAAGAAATTGCTCTTATAACAAATCTAGGGCATTATAACTGCATCAGTGAATAAAGAGTAGAACCATATAAGTGATAACATTAAACTACTGAAATAACTGTTACAATAGAAAGATAGTTTGATTACAAGGTCTCAGTACAAGATTACAAGATCGATCATGTTAATTAATAAATGAATACAATAGAAAGTATACAACATCACTGAAAGTGGAAAAACAATCAGGGACTGGAACATCTCTACACAGGACTCGAATCGAATCTCTAAGAGGGACCAATAGATAGCTCTACCTCCCAACCATGTGGAACCCTAAGGTCCACCCCTCCGAGCTAGGAGATAACATCAAGGATCCACTAGGTTGAAGTTACAACAAGGGAAATAACAATAAGATATAGACTCCTCACAGTCATACGAGGTAACAAGACTGCATAGAAATGACAGTATCCACCAGATAGAACCAACATCCAAACAAGATTAAACATGAAGCCAAGACTGTACTCTAGAGGTATCAACAAAATAAAGAGGAAGAAACTAAGTTGTGTAAGGAGAGTGTCATCGCATGGTCTTGGCATGGGTTACCCAGGCTATCTATCACCAGAAACTAGCCCCCATCTATGGTTACCCTAGTAGCCCCTCTCTAGGCACCGGCCCCATAGGGTGACACATGCGGAGCCTACAAGTCCTCTCATGGGGACGAGGAGATCAGCCTTGCCAACCAGGCCTTCTCATCCCATCCTTAGCCTGCGAGAGCACTCAAGGCATGGGTGACGTATCTTACTTATCTGGTTAAGTGTTTCACTACCCCAACCCTCCTAATGAGTTATTAAGTTTTCACTTGCTCATAACTTCCATGGGGTTACCCAGGCAACCTCTCAGTAGGCACTGGCCCCACCATAGAAGCCACTCCTTTAGCAATCTCAAACAACAAACCACATCACCATGAGAAAAAATAAGATACAAACAGCTTCTACCCAAAACTCAAGCCATTCACTTGCCCTCGACAATACAATCCCATAGCATTGACATGCCACTATTTGAACCAAAGCCCAACACAACACACCTCTGGAGATAGGTACAAAACCAAAGAAAAAGGTAACCATTATCTGATAGGTCAATGTTTCCGCATTTTGACACCAAGTTCCTATAATATCCCTCAAGAATCAGACTTCATACTTGCCCAAAACATAGATGAAACTCAACCCCCAAAAGACACAATGACCCACCAAAGCATTTCGCCATGACAAGGAAGATAATCAAGAAGAGAGATTCAATGTACTTTTAACCATAACATGAAATTACTAGAAGATTAACTTCATTCTAAAGAAAATACAAGTTTCTGGAAATAACAATTCCTCTACAACTACAAGAAGAAATAAGTTTCCTAACTAGTCCCTAATAAACATCCTCTCTTTTAAAATAACCATAAAATAACAATAACGTAATTATCCAACTATACTGTTAATTTCACATCCTAAAAGATCAACCTCCATTTATGAAAATATACACTTGCTAACATAAATTTTCCCATCTAAGCTACATCCTAATATAAACCACTACAAGATATAATTCAACTTTTTGACAACCAACCAATTAAAACAATTTCCTTTTAAACAATTATAACACAATAAATTACTTATAAGCATATAATACCATTTATCATTACACAATACAATTTTAACATGAAACATTATACATAATTACAAACAAACATAAATCACCATCTAACGTCTAACCATTGCAATTTTCGAAGGGTTAAAATTATTTTCCTATCATCATACCATTTACAAAACCTAATTATTTCAACTCTAAGGAACTTCATTTCCTTAATTCAACTTCCTAATAAACAAACCAATACTTAAACAACATCTATAAAGACTACATTTTTCTTATTTCAATTTTTTTTAATAAAAGACCAATTACTTAACAATCTCTATATAAATATGCCTATATTCTCCTCTTGACCAAGCATATTATCTACATTAACAATTTCTATCAACACCCATTACGAATGATTTTCTCATTTAGTATCATCTAACAACCATTATAAACTTCTATGTTACAATTTCAAAAACATATGCAAGTTCCTACCCTACTACCATAATTCGGCTTCTAATCTACACATAAGAGCTTCTTATAAGCAAGGGTCCAATCACAAGTTACCACACTATCTAATGACAAGCCACAAAAAAAATGCCCACGAACCTATTGGCTATAATCCCTAGCACACCACTCGACATAATATATAAACAAAGTTGAGAAAGTCGACTACCTCCATCAACTACCCGCCACTACAAGGCGACAACAGAAGCACACATACATTGCAATTCTAAAACAGCAGGTACTAACTTAAAAACTCAACATAGACATGCGCTACGTAACACCTTGCTATGAGGCTAACTACTTACTCAACCCTTCCGACTGCAGGGGCTTAAATGGGTGACTAAAGGCATAGCGACTACCATAACAGCAACAGAGTCTGTAGCCAACGACAAGGGCATAAGGTAAGCATTACAAAAAGCACTACCATCAGCGTAGCTCGCGGCTCTAACAAAAGATAGGCAACCATTTGAAACATTCTACTTCCCATTCAACTCGCAACGACTCTTCAACCACAGTTTTCTAAACATTACTATGCATAAACACAAGCTTTCTAAAGTGACAGTGAAAGTAAAAAGTGAATTTGAGAGAGGTCTGGAAGATAAAAATAGGAACTTCTAGAAACAATTTAAGCTTCTAGGCCTAACACAATGCGAATCGCTTATGAAAACAAGACATGTTTAATTTTCTGCATGTTACAAGTTGAGAATTAAACTAATACAATCGGAGAATGGATGAATACCTTGTATCCAAGAAGAAGGTTATGAATAAAACTTCACAAGATCTGTCAAAATTCTATACATAAAAGCAGGGTACTCTCTAGTGGAGGTAATGTTGGAGCCACAAGATTTTAATAGAGGTTTCACAGGTAAAAGTAAGGAATTTAGGGTAAACATGAAATATGAATACTATGAAAACCAAATAAGGGTCATCTGCAGAATGGTGGAGCATAAGCATAGCCTCAAAGGAATCAACTCCATCAAGTTGTCACAGGACAAGAGCAGAAGAAATTTGTTAATGGAGAAAGGTACATTGATGTGCAATTTGGATCCTCTTTCTTACTGGGCAATCTACTTCAGTCTTGAGAGATAAATAGGTGAAGAAAAATTTAAGAACGACAGGGACATGAGGTTGGTAAAAGTTTCAAATAGAGCCATGTTTTCAGAGGTTTGAAAACACAATACAGGGTTACAGATGATGGCACATGCTTTCAAGAGGAAATTTAGGCACAGGTTAAAACAGAAGAATACATCTTGGAAGAAAATACAGAGATTAGAGCGACATCTGACCATACAAGTACAAGACATAACAAGCCATAGAGATAGATAGATTCTAATCTACAGGACATGCAAATACACACAACGGAGCAAGCTGCAATAAATTTTAAATTTTAAACTACAGCAATGGCAAATTTTACAGAGTGACAAATCACATACCCAGATTCCAGTCCCTCTTCGAGAATTCTTTAAATCCTGCAACTAATTCTCTGTTCTTCTCTCAATTTCTCCGTTCTATTTTCCAACCCCCTCCAAACAAGATTTTCTTCTATAAAAAAAATGATTCAACTCATAAAATAAATGCAGACATGCATCCGTTACCCAACAACCCACTCCCTGAGAAATTCAAAAAAATTCTATAACAAGAGATTCCAAATCATCTAATTTCAAAATTGACAACACAAGGCATTAATTTCGTATATCCAAATTATTCTGAACCAAATAAATGCTAATTACCTGTAACTCAAATTTATGACATAAATATTTTAGAAAAAAAATAGATAATTTAATTCTAGACTATTATAGATTTTAACCCAGGTGTCAAACAAAGTTTTAGGTTAAATCAATTATTATCTAACCAACATAACATCAATTACGAATAAATCATTAAAGTAACTTCCAACCACGCATGAATATAATTAGCATTATAAAGCACAACTCGACTAAACCCCCACAACACACGATTACCAACATAACAAGGCAAAGACCAAGTGTCACAACACGACTTGAAACCACAACAAAAGATAAGGACTGACCTAGTGGAATAAACCTCGTGCTATCTCCCATCACTGATACCCATTGGTGTAAGAACCTGCTCAAACCTGCTATATCAGGTGGAGTCAAGGTTCGGCACCTGCAGCTTGCATCTAAACAACTGGTTGTACATGATCAAATATATATATATGTCTACACACGGAGAGTCATAAAATCGTGGCGCAGCAGGGTACTCGAAGCGAGTAATGCTACACTGTCCCTGCTCTTGAACAAAATTATAACCACAACATTTGAAACCAGATATCAACGGATCTAATAAAACATGCAAATGTTAATCCATAACTAATCATGTCCAACATATCATAACTAAAATAATACTGATATCATCATAACTCATAACACATGTCTAAATATATCCATCGAACATAGTCCATCAAGGTCAGAGTGAACATAAGCCATAACATACTAATCCAAATGTCTCAAAACTATAAACATGCAATGAAAGACTATCAACTAATTCAGAACTGTTAGAGAGAAATATGAAACTAACATCTATCAAAAGCCAAAAAGCGAGGGGCATTACAAAATGAAACCATGATTTCACTAATGATGAAGATAGGAGATCTTTCTGTGAGGATCAATCAAGATGTCTTGCTTGTGGAAGAAGCAATGTGCCAATGTTATGGTAAACAAGCAGAATGGTGAAAGTTTATTAATGACCTCGTTTAAGTCATAATATGCTCACTATTAGCCTTCACTTGAACCATACTGTGGGTCGAGTAGTTTTGAATACCATAATAGTTTATGCTTGGAAAACACCTGCGTAATTGTCAGCGTAGCCTAGATAATATGTTACAAGAGAAGACAACGAAGGGAAATAATAAAAGATATATATAGATGTATTTAAGATTGATTGTCAACGCAGCTTAGATAGATGTATTTAAGATTGATTGTCTTCGTCCAGCTCGCGGAGGTAACTATCTCCGTTTTTCTGTGCTTTCCAACTTTTCGTAACGGACGTAAGGACAAGATTGCCTTTTGGCCATACGTTTGCGACGAAAAGCCCAAAAAATTCTAAAAAAGAAAGAAAACTTATTGCGCGAATTTGGTATCTGCGTTGATGTCTAGAAGGTGGCGACACCGACATCGGCATATCCACCCTTGGGCCGAGTTTCTTTGCCATGTGCAATGCGTGCGCTATTGCAGTCATCTTAGTTTTCTCATCACCACACCTCCCGCTATTGCAGCGCCAGAGATGGAGAGTGGTCATGTGGAATTGGGATTGAGGGCGTTTTACCTCTCGCTTCCTCTCTTTTTGTGGAATTTTGGACCCATTCCCATGTTTCTATCGTCCTGCCTCTTGCTCTTATTTCTGCACTCTATAGACGGGCCAAACACAAATTTGAGTGGCTCAGATTACCCTTTCCCGCAAGAGAAAGATGGAGCCAAGATTTGGTGAGATTTGATTTGCGTACCAAGAGTTTCTTATCATCAGATGTTTAGAAACAGACTCTCAGGAACCAAATAATTGGAACGGACTCACTCATCCAATATTAAGAATAACTATTATATTAGGAGTCAATGTTTTCGATCACACTCGTCATGCATGTTTAGAATAAATATTTTATAAAATAGTAGAGTAATGTTAAAAATTATTAGACAGTTAAAATTTAGAAAGGAAAATTGATGTCTTTAATGGAGAGTATAGTTTTTTTAGAAGAGATTAAGTTTTAGTGAAATTGTAGGGAAATAAATCATTTATCCTACTAAAGTTACATAGATCTAGTTCAATTATAAATAATACATGCAATCAGAATATTTAGTGTCAACTATTGGGATGTTGTGGTCAATCAGTTGGGTTTTTATGTGGGGAATTGGTCTCCACATAAACCACCAGCCCATTGACCATAATGTGTCTGTGACTTAAGCAACATCATCTAAGTTGTGTGTGATAACATTGAGAAAGAACACAAATGCTTATCTCTTTTTGATTTGATATATCAATGTGTAATGATTGATGATTTTGCTACAATTGATGATTAAAATTTGGGTAGGGCAACTGTAGACTAAGCTACCCATTGGATAAATATAGCATAAAAGAAGCAATATATGAGGACAACCTATATGAGTCATTATGCCACAACCATATAGACCTGGCTATGGTAATTGTATTAATTAATAAATTCTTGACACAGGGATGTCATCTGAATTGGACCTAAATACAATGTGCTACTATGATGTTCACTCTTTTCATATTCACAAATGAAGATGAGTAATTCACCAAGAACTATAGATACTGTTGTAATGCAGTACGCAGAGTAGCAAAATGTCATAGACTATTTTACTAAACCATATCATGGCATACTAACTTACAAGGTCAAAGGTCCCCTTCTGTGCCTTCTTGTCAGATATTGGAGTAGGGAATATACTTACTTTCAAGTATCAAAGCCATGAAATTGGAATTGTATGGAGCTTATTAAACCATATCAGCATATACTAACTTACAAGTTCTAGAGGAATGAATGTTTCTACACGTTTGTTGCACATGGAGAAATTACAAGCCCTGCATAGTGTGTTGGGTAGCTTGGCTAAAATATATGATAAGTTTGATGGGTTGTTTCTCCTACTAAAACATATCTTCTTTGAATAAAATATGTATTGGGTGGAGCCACAATGTTATTGGATGCACTTGAGCATTGATTGAGCAACATGTAGCATTGGTAAACATCTTTATAATGTGCTCATACAACCTCCCTTGTAAAGTTTTGAATGAAATTGTAAACAAGTTTCTCACCATCTCATGCTATATTTTTATGCATCTAAGAATGATGTCAAATTTATTGAAAAGAAAAAAGAAAAACTTATTAAACATAATGCATTTAGGAATACCCAATATTGTACCATTGCATCTACAGAGACAACAACACATTGTAATATAATTCTATGATAAAAATAAAAGAGTCTGACAATAAAATTTTGACAACAACCTTATCTCACAATTAAATATATTTTGATTTAATTCATTGAATCTTACATCATTACAACCACAATACATTGTGATAGAAATAATTCTAAAGTTTAAAAAAATTAAATCTCATCTCACAATTAGATATTAAATTTAATTTAACTTTTGAAATATTATAAAGAAATTGCAATGCACCTCTATTAAATATTAAGTACATTTTTTATTAAACCCTATAGTATTATTTATATTATGTCTATATCTTGCAATGTGCCACATTAATGTAAGTATATTAGACACTACATTACTTACATTAACTATTTCAACAATTAATTTAATTACACATTTCCTAGATGCTAATGACAATGTCCAATGGTCTCTTCAATCCCATTTCATAAGCATCATTTTCAAGATACAAATGTTTCTCTAAACTTTCATTTGAAGATGGCATGTTCTTTAACAATCCATAAGTTCCAAGGTTTCATACTTCAAAGAGCGACGATAGACATTAGAGGCATTGATCGTCAAGGTCTCATGTTCACTTCAATCTTGTGGGGTTGACACTTGGTGGATCTATCCATTTCCTTGACCTTTGGCTACTAGCAGTTTGCTTCCACTTCAAAAACAATAGTTGTGCACATTATTCCCACAAACATTATAGAACACAACCACCTCAATGAGCCTTGCAAGTGGCACACAACAAACAGGAATTCTATATTGTGAGGACATGTTCTATGTGTATATCTCGAAATTGATCACGATTTCTATCTACATGTATCTATACAATAGCACAAGATTCCTCCAAGCCTTGTGTATATCTATGTTCTTTGTGTACACAACCTTGAAGCTGCCTTATCCTAGATTCTACACATCATCGAAGGACTTGGCTGCAATCTTTATGTCATGGTATGAGAATTTTTGTTACAGAGAAAATAGATATTTCCCCTAGTTACTTGTTTTGCAATCTGGTTCATTCTAATTATGGTAGCCATAAAAGAATGCATGTGCCCTATATTGGAGGGTTTGTTTAGGTGAAGAATTTGTAGACATCAATTTTTTATGGGTTTTAGCTATGGATATGATAATTTCTTGGGTTTCTTTGTTTGTTAAGATAAAGTTCTACTTGTTAGGTTTAATAATGGGCAAGTCAGCAAATTAATTACATGCCCACTACTCTCTAATCACTAGAATTTAAATGTTTTAAACTTTTGAGAGAACAATACATGTAATGTTCACCTTATGATAATGTCCATTTTCATTATTTTGAAGCTTGATTATGTATTGTTAGCCTTGCTTCAAGGCTTGACTAGATCTGAGTTTTCTTAGGCATAGAAATTATAGATGATAAAGTATGTGTTACAAACTTGAATCATATGAAATCCATTAATGAAAATTTTGATAAATATTTATCCTTTTTTTATTGACCAAAATTAACCTTTAACTATTTTGTTTAATTTTAATGGATGTCCATATGTTGTTTTGAAGCTCTTATTTTGGCATGTAACTGGGGAGAATATTAGCAAGGGTTGTTGAGTATGGCTTTACACCTATCAGTTGCATTAACTTGAAATTTTGTTAAGATTTTTGAACAAATATATTTTGTGAATATTATGCAATCATCTCAAATGGTGGGCCTGGATGTCTTAGAGGCATTCTATCACACTTCGTGTGCCTTGTGGGTTTTGATTGTTTCATGTAGTATTGAGTATTGAATATCCTTAATGGTGGAATAAGCTACCAAATTCACATGAACCTTGTGGATTTTACCAATTTCCTTCTAGGGAGCCCTGCAGTAAATACAAGTCATAGCCCCCAAGTGCTTAAATTCACTTGACAAAATAGTACTTGTGCATATTATTTCTACAAATGTTACAAAACACAACCGACTCAATGAGCCTAGCAAGTGGCTCATTAGAAACAACAATTATATAAGACACTGCCAGCAGGAATTCTATAATGTGAAGATATGTTCTTTGTGTATATCATCAATCTACTCACAATTTCTATCTACATGTATCTATACAATAACACAAAATTCCCCCAACTTTGGAAGTGGGTGAATAGACATTTTTTATTCCATTCAAAAGATTGTAAAAGAAGGAATTCTATAAGTCTATTCATTCAACCACAAGGCACATAAAGTGTGGCAAAATGTATTTTCCTAATTTCAAATGATGGGCCTAGATGTGTTACAGGCAACCTTTCTGTCACTTTGTATGCCTTGTGGGTTTCGATTGTTTCATGTAGTATTGAGTATTGAATATCCTTAACAACAAAATAAGCTACCAAATTCACATAACCCTTGTGGATTTACTAGTTTCCTTCTAGGGAGCCCTACAGAAATACAAGTCACAGCAATCCCTTGACCTTTGGCTACTTGTGGTTTGCTTGCATACAAGACACTGCATGTCTCCCTTAGGAAGAGGGAAGAGGATCCTCTACACATGTTGACAACCTCTTATTGCTAGATATTTCAATCAACAATCTTGATAAAAAATAAATTACATATTTGTTAATTAATTTTTTTTTTCACGGGAGGTGGTGACCGATGTTTGTGCCTTTTGAACATGCATAAATACTCCCTTCTTTCACAGGCAAAATCAGACACATATCTCTCAGAGAGATCGTCATAAGACTCCAACACTCCTACAACACTGCAGGTGACTTGCTCACCAAGTTTTGTCCTCTGGATCTCCAACAAATCCAGATCAGTGGTATCAAAGCCAATCGTGGAGGGTAATTTCATCATTGGACATTTCTTCCTCAGCAAACAACAATGATACACTTACTATCCGGCAAGTAAGGCGAAAGTGATGTCAACAATGTTACTCCTTTAAATTTAACAATTTCGAGAAATATATTCTGCAATGAACTGTGATATTTTACCATACTCACCAAAGTTGCGTACAAGAAAATGGACAACATTCATTGCAATGGTCAAACCATAAACTATATTCAGTGCCAAGTGGATCTTAAATTGGTATATTTTTACACAGGACTTCCTACATGTAGAGAAAATCTAAGCTTATAATTGATTGCTGCTCCTGTGGATTTGTTTCCACTACTGTAGAGAAAGTATGATCTGATGCACCAGGTCTTTCTGGCATCGTATTCCATCACATGTTGCCCTGATGAAACTTCCATGCTCTTTACTCTCTTTTGTACACTTTAACAACCTAAGATACCTGTGCATGACCCCTCTTCCGTGTAGGAATTGCTAGCGTGAAATCATGTCATTTTACTCGGCAGCAAAAACTATAAAGTCAGTTACTTCCTAACATTAAATTTTTCTTCAAGTTTGTTGTTAAGCTTCAGCTTTCCAATTTAAGCTATCCATTTGACAAATTTTTCGTGTTATCTCAAGCTTACATCGTCTCCTACCCATATCTGACCAGAAGAAGTAGAATGATTAAACTAAATTTCTGTGTGATTGGAAACCTAATGATTGAGAAATGAAAGCTTGGGAAACATAGTACTCAAATTTCGATCTTCATAAAACTTATTGGTGGAATTTTTGAATGATTGCTGGCCAGTAACTATCTCTGAAAAGCATACAAAGGAGGTCATAAATTGTGCAAAACTATATTCCATTGAGCATCAATAATAAAAACGTTCGATTGCTCCACGTCATTATCTGCAATTACATTTGAGCAGCACTATAAAGGTCTGGGGTAGTCCATGTCAAGAAATTCTAACCAAGCAGAAGCAATCCTTCAGAGAATCAGAAATTGGGTTCCTGAAGGGCATACTATTTTTATTGCATCAAATGAGAGAAACCCTGGGTTTTCCTCACCTCTTTCTGTGAAGTACAGGCTTGCGTATTCTTCAAATTTTACTAATATTTTGGAGCCCGTTGTGCAAAGAAATTATCACCTTTTTATGCTGGAGTGTTTGGTTTTGGCTGGTGCCAGGACATTTATCAAGACATTTAAAGAAGAGTCCACAAACCTAAGTCCCACAAATAATCCAAAAATAGACTAAGTCTCATAGATAACCCAAAAACAGACTGGAAAGTTGGAAACTAATAAACTTCAAATGCAAAAACAAGGCACAGACCCCCCCTACAAAACTCAATAGCACACATGCAAAATCTCAAGTACTTAGTTTCTTTGTATCAGCGCCTTGTTTAAAGCTTCTCAACAATCTATTTTACAACAACAGCCATCCATTATTCAGCGACAACAATCATCAATTTTTAATGTTTCAAATATGTAGACACAACAACAATTCCAACAGAATCAATTTAAATGGTCAATTTTGGGGCAAGTTAGAGGCATACATCTCACTTGCTGAGTTTGCCAAATTTTGACATACATCTCACTCGTTGAGATTGTTGAATTTTATGAACTCTCCCAAATGGAGTCTCTAGGGAATACATCTCATCTGCTGAGATTGCCCAAATTTTATGATGAATGAGCTATCACCACATGCTGAGAAGGAGGTAGACAAGGCATCCAAGTTTGTTGATAAGATTCACCATCTTCAACAAGTTCATAAGATACTGCAACACACCAACCAGAAGTATTGGGAGTGACATGACCACCATCGTATGCCTCATTAGGATAAGTGGTTAACCAAGACGCACATTGCCCAACACTTTCCTCATTTTTTTACAGACCATCAATTCAATGGGGCCCATTGCCTCTCAAGGGGGAGGAATGATCAGAAGTAAATTACTTATTTGTTAATTAATTATTTTCTTCACGGGAGGTGGTGACCAATTTTCATGCCTTTTGAACATGCATAAATACTTCCTTCTTTCACAGGCAGAATTAGACACATATCTCTCAACGAGATTGTCAGAAGACTCCAACACTCCTACAACACTACAGGTGACCTACTCACTAGGTGTTGTCCTCTAGATCTCCAACAAATCTAGATCATATCTACTCCAACCCTTTGTTGACTACACTCTATATACTATTTCTCATTACCAAAATATAACAAAGTTTATGTTTTTCTAAATTTCATGTTTATTTATATAGAGGCCTCATTATAAGCACCTATCGGTGTGCCCATTGCACGATAAGTAGGATTGACAGTTATATAATTATGAAATTTTTACTCTTGTTTGGTTCAATTTCCAAATCTACCAACGCTTTAGAATCCCTTTATATTGTTTTCTATTCACACATATAGCAATATTATACTTGTAGTGTTCGAAACACTAATATGTGGGTATCCTAGCACATGTAAGTGAATATATGACTCCCATGTACCAATTAGTCTGTTTTATCTCTATTCTCTTCACTTGGGTCTATCTTATCCTTATTCCCTTCTTGTACTTCTTTCGTCATTTCTTATGTTCCTAGTGACATGATTTGTCCTGGGGAGAAGATATATTACAACCCTTGTCTCCTTACAGAAAGTAACTATGTAAGCGAAGTAATTTTTTATCCGTACAACTGTTCCAATCGATGGGTTTTCGTAACTGACGGAAGGACAAATATGTTTGCGATGAAAACCGCCAAAAAATTTAACAACAGAACAAAAACCCACTTCTGTTCAAATTAATTTTAAGAGGAATCATGTGCGGCACAAACATAGGAATATCCACCCCTTACCGAAACATACTAAGTCATTTGTACTTGACTCCATCTTATGGGCCGAGATTCTTCATTATAAACTCTGCCTTTGCTCACTTCTAACAATACCAGGTGTTCACTGTATGCTCTCCTCTATTGATTAAATCCATTCATTGTCTTGATGGGAAAAACATTGGCATGGCAGGAAACCCATTTGGATATAATTATCGTTCCAGCGGGGTTGGTGATGTTCGGTGTATACCATTGTTGTCTGCTTCACACAATCCTCACCCGTCCCCGCACAACCTTCATCGGCGTCAATACAATCCACAGGCGGGCATGGTTGTTGCTTCAACAGAAATTTGTTTAATAAGCATGTCAAGAGATGTAAAGGAAGAATCGTAATGGAATGAGTATGTTTACAGAAAGTCTATTAACATAAATTTGATAATTATTTACACGTTAAGGTAATAATTTATAATATCAAATATCTGTAATACTATAATTCAATTTCATTTTGCAGGACGGAATGAAGCACGGAGTGCTGGCATTGCAGGAAATACAGAACGGTAAGTAATTTATATTATGGTGGAGTTTGATAATTACACCAATCTTAAGGGTATTTGGATTGTTTGGCCCTTTTGTAATGGTGTAATTGGAACTGTACATGGAGATTGATCTTCAAATGGTATTCCTATGTAATTATCAAACTCCACCATAACATGTCGGTGGTTCAGGTGGTGCACTTCCAAGTTTGTATATTATTTTTCGAACATACCCTAAAGATCCATTTACAAGGCCTGCTTCTATCCAAAGATTAGAAGTTAACAAGACTCTTGCATCCTTAGCAAGTAACAAACTCCATATCAATTTCATCAATCTGACCTGTTTGTGGCACATTGACACTACCCACTCTTGTTGCAATGCTGCATGCAATTGGATGCCTCAATGAGAATAATTTTTTATTTTGTTGTGACTATGCACATTATCATTTGTGGCAAACAAATGAATAGTATTGTCAAATTCTTCATTGGTTGGTGCACCTATGTAAACATTGGTTCTTGTCATGAGCAACTTCCAGTCGTCAATAGTTGGTTTTGCATCTCTTAGATTTGTCAGAAGTTGACGAAATCTCTGTTGTTCAATGCTTTCTCTTTCTTGTCTAAATATTTTATCCAAAGTAACAATGGTTTTGAATTCTTCCCATAATAGTTTACCACGTCTGTTACTATCATATGGTGGTCTATCATTACCAGGAGGTAATTGACCTAAATCTCCAACCAGAATCATAGATATACCTGCAAAATATTGGAAAATGATGGCCTTCATTAGTGTATACTATTAATTGTTAGATTTAATAATAATCAAGTATATGTTTTAAAATAGGGAAAAAAATGCATATCTTCATTAAAAACATATGTATACCTCCAAAACTCATGTTTGCATTTTCAGGGAATGCATGACGAAGTCAACAGTCCACCTTCTCCAGTAAATTTTGTCCAATGAAGCCCATTTCATCAATCAAAATGTATTTTATGTGTCATAACTACTCTTGGAAACTTGTGAGTCTTGCCCCTTCTAACTGACCAAAATCTGTGATTGACATTTGAATTACTGAATGGATTGTTGAGGCTCCAATATTGAATGCTACAACTCCTATTTGTGCAAGTAATAGAAGTGAAGTACGCCATGGTAATGCTACATTTTGAAGAATTTGACTGATAGAACCAATTAGATATGATTTTTTAGTTCATGTTGTTCCTTGAATTATCATGAATAATGGCAATGCATTTTGAGATCCATGATGATGTGTCATTATTATATCAAGTTCTTTTTTCTGTTTCACACCCAATGATGCATAATTGATATTTTGTGGTATATCATCACATATGAGTAATCCATTATCTTTCATGGTGCTTATGAATTTTATTGCTTGATCTATGTAGTGTTCACCTTGATATTCATTAGACCATGTTGTTTGTCTATCAATATCTCTTATTGCCAACATATCTATTTCAGAGACTTCCATAATCTGATTATGATGTAGCCTTGATATGATTTCCCAACATATGTATTGCAGACAAATTGGTCACCACTTCCCGTGAAGAAAATAATTAATTAAGAAATAAGTAATTTATTTCTGATCATTCCTCCCCTATTGAGAGGCAATGGGCCCCATTGCATTGATGGTCTGTAAAAAATGAGGAAAGTGTTGGGCAATGTGCGTCTTAGTTAACCACTTATCCTAATGAGGCATATGATGGTGGTCATGTCACTCCCAATACTTCTGGTTGGTGTGTTGGCATGGTTGTTGCTTCAACAGAAATTTGTTCAATGAGCATGTCAAGAGATGTAAAGGAAGAATCGTAATGGAATGAGTATGTGTACAGAAAGTCTATTAACATAAATTTGATAATTAGGCTGAGAGGCGTTTCTACATTCATAGCACGGATGGAGAACAAGAGCTGAAATATTCATAAACAGATTCATATTTTATGAAATTTTATAAGATTCTATAATAAAAAATAAAAATAAAAATAAGAATAATGTGCATAGTGGGGGCATAAGAATAATAAGAATCCACATAAGAGAAAAAATTATAAATGCATAAGAATAATGAATAACGTGCATAGTGGGTGGAATAAGAATTATAAATGCATAAGAATAACATGCATAGTGGACAACATAAAAATCCACAGGTTGAAGTGAAAAAAATTATAAATGCATCAGAATAATGTGCATAGTGGTTATAATAATGGACAACTTAGAATAACATGCATAGTGGGCATATGAATGGATAGGTTGAAGAGACAAAAATTATAAATGCATAAGAATAACCTGCATAGTGGGGCATAAGAATCAACAGAAGAGAAAAAATCTAATACTAATCATATATCTTTTTATATAAAATCCTATGTTGAATTCCACATGGGTATTTTCCATACAATTTTCCTAGACAATTGCAGGCATTGGGCTAGGCATTTTCATGAGAAAGCAATGGCAGTTATGGAGGAGTTGCAGTGGAAACCCTCTAGGCACAGGCTCACGCCGAGCTCACTCAACATTGGAGCGCAAGATGACACGGAGGATGAGGATGCATCCACTTCCCTAGTTTAACATTAACAAAATAAACACCAAGTTTAAATTGAAAAACAAAAAATCTGCAACTTAATTTATTTTATGGATTTTTCTTGGCCCATTTCGTCATTGCAAAGGATGAGGTCTAATTCAATTTTGTTGGCTCTAGATTTTGGACAGTAACTTCGCATTGATTGAGAGTAGTTTTTTTTAGACATCAGTATATTACCATTTTTTCAGAATCAAGAAGAATGCATTGTAACCCTTGGCAGCTTCAAACCTGCACAACAAATTAGCAATATATTTTTCCAATTACAAATGTAATTAGCTAATGGTTAAATTATGATTTATAAAATTAAAATTATAAGAATGAGAAAAACAAGGAAAAAGTAACTATTGTTAGAAAGCTTTTATTATTTTATCTTGATTTATGATTTTTGAATAGGTAGTGAATTTAGTAAAATCTATATTTGTGTACTATTAATTATAATTCATTTATTTGTTTCAGCAAGTATCATTTAATTTATATTTTAAATAATTGCTTTAAAGTTGTTACTAAATTTGAATTTAATTAATTAATTAATTTTATTGATATTTTTTGATAAGTTACCTTGTAAATTAGTAATTAAATAATAATCATAGTGTTTTATTTTATGGATTTGATTAACTATTTTTCTTTTCTTTAATTTTATTTAATTGGTAACTTAAATTAGTAGAATTAGTTTTTTTCAACTAATCATTTAGTTATTTGAGTAAATGGTATTACCCTATTTATTGAATTTTGTAAAAATTGTCCAATAAATAAAGTTAGTAGTTAAACACAAAGTATAAGAACACTTAGTTATTAATTTTAAATGGTTAAACCTTGTTAGGACAACTTAGAGGTTTTTAGTCCCAATGATTAAATTATTTTAACTTTTCTAAGTAACTTGGGTGGAAATCCTCTTTACAACAAATTTAGGTAAAAATTTTACTTAATGTATTATTACATATTTTAATCTTTTTAAGTTGTTAGGTTGGTGTCTCTACCCATTTTTGCATGGCTTGCACATGGGCATTACGATACTAACCATAATTTCTTAAATATACTATACTTTAAAGAAATAGTTATGTGGTTTATAAAATAACACAATTTACTTTATTGTAGACATGATATTTCCACAGTCCATGTAGATGAAATTGTAATGCTTCTAGAAAAACTGTGTATTATTTTTTTTGCCTCAACATTTCGGATCACACTCCATGATCCATCTTCAGGAGGAAAGAAGAGAATAAATTTGGATCATGGAGTGTGATCCGAAACGTTGAGGCAAAAAAAAGCAATACACAGTTTTTCCAGAAGCATTACAATTTCACAATTTACTTTCCTAATAAATTGCTAAAGTTTTTAAAATAAATTCATAGAATATGTAAGGTTTCTAAAATTTGTTTATCTTCCAAAAAAAAGAGATGCCTTACAAAAGCTCTTTGATTTTATTAAAATAACTCATGTGAAATCTCTAAAATATTTTATATTATATTAGAAAAATAAACTTATTTATTTCTATAAATAAAATAAAAATAAATATTTCTTTTATGAAATGCTAATCATAATTTCTTTTATAAATTTTTACAAGGGTTAGGGATAACAAGGTTAAGGGAAGAGCTTACCTTTTAGTTTTAATTGAAATAAATTTAATTTTAATTGAAATGAATCAACAAAGGTCATTTACATTTATATTTATATGTAGAACTATGGTTAGAATTAGGGTTGGTCTTAGGGTTAGAATTAAGAATAGAATTAGGGTTAAGTAGATCTAGCAGTTGAATTAGGGTTAGTGTTACTGTCATAGTTACAATTTGGGTTCAAATTAGAAATTAGGGCTACAATTAGGGTTATGGTTGGGGTTCAGGTTGAAGTTAGAATTAGGGTTAGAAATATGGTTAGGATTAGGGTTGGGGATAGAATTAGGGTTAAGGTTAGAGTTAGGGTCAAGGTTAGAGTTAGACTTAGGTTTAGGGTTAGGTTCAAAGTTAGAATTAAGGTTAGGGTTAGCTTGAAAATTAGGGTTAAGGCTAAAATTAGAGTTAGAAATAGGGTTATGGTTAGTGTTAAAATTAGAGTTAGGGGTAGGGTTAGAGTTAGAGTAAGGGTTAGGGTTAAAATTAGAGCTATGTTTAAGGTTAGAATAAGCTTTAGGATTATGGTTAGGTTTAGAATTAGAGTTAGTGTTAGGATTACCATTTGGGTTAGGGTTATGGTTACGGTTATAATTAGGGTTTGAATTTGAATTAGGGTGAATGTTAGAATTAGGGTTAGTGTTAGGGTTAGAGTTTGAATTAGTTTTAGGGTTTGAATTACAGTTAGGGTTAGGGTTAGGATTAGGTTACGACTATAATTAGGGTTAACTTTAGAATTAGAGTTAAGGTTACAATTAGGGTTAAGGTTATATTAAGGTTAGGGTTAGGGTTTGAATTATGATCACTATTAGGGTTAGAGTTATGGTTAGGGTTAAAATCAGAGCTATGCTTAGGGTTACAATTAAAAATAGGGTGGCAATTAGAATGAAAATTATGGTCAAAAGTAGGGTTAGGGTTATAATAAGGGTTAGGGTGAGAATTAGGGTTAGGGTTGGAAATAAGGTTAGGCTTAAGCTTAGGGTTTAAATCAATATTAGAATTAAATTTATGGTTAGAATCAAGTTTATTGTGAGGGTTAGAATTAGGATTAGTGTTAGGGTTAGAGTTAGGGATAGAATTAGGGTTAGGGTTATAATAACTTGGGTTAGAATTAGGTTTAGAATTAGAGTAAAGGTTAGGGTTAGGCTAAGAATTAGGGTTAGGGATAAAATTAGAGTTAGAAATAAGGTTAGGGTTAGTGTTAGAATTAGGGTTAGATTAAGGGTTATATTTAGGGTTAGGGTTTGAATTAGAGTTAGAAATAGGGTTACTATTAGAATTAGGGTAAGAATTAAACTTGCAATTATGTTTAGGGTTAGTGATAGACATAGGGTTAGGAATAGAATTAGAGTAATGGTTAGGGTTAAATTTAGGTTTAGGGTTAGAGTAAAAATCAGGGTTATGACTATAATTAGGGTTAATGTTAGAATTAGGGCTAGGGTTAGGGTTAGAATTAGGGTTAGGAATTTAATTAGGGTTAATGTTAGAAGTAGAGTTAGGGTTAATTTTACAATCAAAGTTAAGGTTAGTATAAAGGTTAGGATTAGGGTTTGAATTATGGTCAAGGTTAGGGTTAGATTTAGAGTTAAAATTAGACCTATTTTTAGGGTTAGAAATAAAAATACTGTGAGAATTAGAATTAGAATTAGGGTAACAAGTAGGGTTAGGGTGATAATTAGGGTTAGGGTTAGAACTAAGTTTAGGGTTTAGGTTAGGGTTAGGGTTTGAATCTGTGAGAATTAAATTTATGGTTATAATGAAGTTTATGGTGAGGGTTAGAATTAGGATTAGTGTTATGATTAGAATTAGTTTTAGGGGCAGGGTTAGGGTTAAGGTGAAAATTAGGGTTAAGGTTATGGTTACAGTTAGAGTTAGCATTAGAATCAGGGTTAGGGTTATAATAAGGGTTATGTTTAGGTTTAAAAGTAATGTTAGGGTTAGACAAAGAATTAGGGTTAGACCTAAATTTAGAGTTAGAATTAATGTTAGGGTTAATGTTAGAATTAGGGTTAGGGCTACAAGTAGAATCAGGGTTAAGGTTTATGTTATAGTTAGAATTAGAGTTACTACTAGAATTAGGGTAAGAATTAGACTTATAATTAGGGTTAGGGATAGAATTTGGGTTAGTGATAGACTTAGGGTTGTTAGAGTGTAGGGTTTATCCTAACCCACACCTAGGCTTAAGTCACACTTAGTGGTCATGTCTGACTTAACCTTGACATTAAAGGTTAAATTCACTTTTCAGGTTAGTCACTTATTTGTCCCACCACGTGCACACATGAGATTAGTCATTTTGGCACTCCACCTCATTAGAGGTTGGAGATATTCTCTCCTCACCATATGGAAGGTTGGAGACATTTGTCCATCACCCTCCACTTGTGCACATGTGTGTTCATCACATAGAGGGTTAGTCATAGTAGTTCTCTCCTTCTCATCTCCTTCTACTTGCCTATATATGCAAGGCTCTTTGTACATTTTCGTCAACTCTTGATGTAATCTTTTGATTATACATTTTGGCTTTTATGTGCTTATGCTTTGTGGAAGTTCATTTTAGTTCTCACTTGCTAATCTTGGCTAATTTTGACAAGGGTTAGGGATAGAATCAAAATAACGATTAGGGTTAAATTTAGGCTTAGGCTTAGGGTTATAATTAGGGTTTTGATAATGGTTATAATTACAATTTGAAATAGGGTTATAAGCAAAACAAAACTGTAATTCTAAATCTGACCTTCATTTGAACCTGATCTCTAAACCTAATTCTAAAAAAGTTCTGCTAACATTACACTTAGCATATTGTATCTTTACAAATAAATTAGGCTTAGGATACAATTAAGAATATCCTTATGGTTAGTATTAAGGTTACTATTCAGGTTAGGGTTAGGGTTTGAATTATAGTTACGGTTAGAATTAGAGTTAGGGGTAGGGTTAGGGTTAAAATTAGAGCTATTTATAGGGTTACAATTAAAAATAAAGTGAGAATTAGAATGAGAATTAGAGTCAAAAGTAGGTTTAGGGTTATAATAAGGATGGTCTGGACGATAGAAGATTATATACTAGAGGGGGTTTATTCTCATATATAATAATATATTTATTATTATATATATAATATAATTATGGTTCGATTTGAATTAGGGTTTGGATTAGGTTAGATTTAGATATATTATTATATAATATATCTAACATTTATTACATAATATAATTATAATAATTCTTAAGATATATAATATAGTTAGAATTAGGCTTGCCACTCCGGATGCTACTAGCATATTTATATTTTAAAAAGTATATCTAATGTACGTCGAGAGATATCTTTCTTGAGGTGCCTATTTCCACCTATGTGAGTTAAATTGATTAAAAAATAGGCACCTCGAGAAGGATATCTCTCGACGTACTTTAGATATATTTTTTAAAATATAAATATGTTAGTTATTTACACGTTAAGGTAATAATTTATAATATCAAATATCTGTAATACTATAATTCAATTTCATTTTTTAGGAAGGAATGAAGCACGAAGTGCTGGCATTGGAGACAATACGGAATGGCATGATGGCGGCCACGCTTCTGGCCATCACCGCCATAATGCTATGTGCTGTGGTGGCATTACTGGTGGGAGTGAGAATCGGTACTCTCCAAAGTGAAATGACTTTCTATGGGATGAGGGGACCTGTCACATCTTGCATCAAGGGCATGGTAGTGTTGCTCTATCTTCTGACAGCTTTTCTTTGCCATGTGCAATGCGTGCGCTATTACAGTCATGTTAGTTTTCTTTAATCCACACCTCCCGCAGCGCCCGAGATGGTGAGTGGTCATGTGGAATATGTGAGCTGGACATTCAACAAAGGGGATCATTTCTGGTCAGTGCGCTTGAGGACTTTTTACCTCTCTTCCTCTCTTTTTGTGGAATTTTGGACCCATTCCCATGTACGTATCGTCGTGCCTCTTGCTCTTATTTCTACACTCTCTAGATAGGCCAAGCACAAATTTGAGCACCAATTACCCTTACATGCAAGAGAAAGATGGAGCCAAGAGTTAGTCAGATTCCATTGGCGGAACAAGAGATTTCTTATAATCAGATGTTTAGAAACAGACTCTCAAGAAGAAAATGGTTGGGATCGAAATTACTGATCCATTATTAAGAATAACTATTATATTAGGAGTTATATTTTCAATCACACTCAGTGATCTATTTTCAAAATAAATACTTTATAAAAATAGTAGATTGATGTTAAAAATTACTAGAGTGTTAAAATCTAGAAACACTCCTACTCAATATTATGAAGTGTAGAAAATTGATGTCTTTAATGGAGAGTATAGTTTATTATGAAGTGTAGAAAATTGATGTCTTAAATGGAGAGTATAGTTTTTTTAAAGAGATAAAAGTCTAGTGAAATTTTAGGAAAATAAATCATTATCTTACTAAAGTTGGATAGATCTAGTTGAACTATAAATAATATATGTTATCAATGTATTTAGTGTAAACTATTGGGATGTTGTGATCAATTGGTTGGGTCTTAAACCACCAACCCATTGACCATAATGTATCTATGACTTAAGTAATATCAACTAAGTTGTGTGTGATAAAATTAAGAAAGAATAAGTATTATCACCTTTAATCTAATTTTCAAACTTGGGCTCATTTACTATCTACACTTTTAGAGTAATTCGATGGTTAGTCTGTATATCAATCTCAAAGTTAAACCTAAAATGTTATCCTTGATGGCCCATTGGGCCCTTATTGTTTGAATCATCTTCTGAGACCATAATGTAACACCAATTCAAGCCCAAACAATCTAGGCCATTTTTGTTTTGTCTACATTTATTGCTTAAACATTGATAGATCAATCACACTTGAACTAATATAGCATACGATCAATCACATAGATCATATTATATTTGCTAGGGAGAATTTTGTTACATATAAAATAGACTATAGGGTGAAACGTTAGGTTGTCAACATTATTCAAGCCCTAAGTATATGTGTCAACTTCAAGAGGAGCCACCTCAACAAAAGTGAATGGGCCCACCATATTGGCATAGCCAATGGGGACACATGCCATACTATTGTTGGTTAACAGGTTTGTCCTTATTCAAAATCACTCTATTCTGACTCTATGCCTTTTCTTCTTTAAAGAACAAACAAATTAATCAACAAATGGGTGAACTTTCAAAAATAGTTCCCCTCTGAATTGAGGTACAGCTCATTTTAAGATCTTCAATGAATTTAATCTATGTTAATTATCCCAATACACTTTTAACCAAAAAGTGCCTAAAGGCCAAACTAACATTCATACATTATTATGCTATGAATGCGATAACTTTTCTATAACATCAACAGTTAATAGAATGCACAGATTCTATCATCAATGATAACCAGATATATGAACATGTATATCGTTGAACCAATAAATGATAAAACACATACAATGAGTTGTCCAATGAAAAAGCAATTACCATATGAAAGAAGATTTCACACAGAAAACCCAATTTCAAATACTCAAACGCACAAATCCAAGTATGCAGTAATCGTTCCTCCTTTTCATTCACAGATGAAAAAAAATGTTTCAGACAAATATTGTATATATTGTAACACAACAGTAGTTCAGCCCAAAATTTCTTGCCTCTTTTCTTTTTTCTATCCTCTCTCTCCCTCTGTTCAGTAATGAAAAACATATATATATGATAGCCCTAATTCTCTAATCAAGTAAAATCAAACCCAGAGTTAAAGTAACTCTGACCCATACGGGATTTAGTTTTTCAACAAATTGATTTAAAGATCAAGTTTTGAAAATAGCATAACTAAAAAAATTGAATAAAGGCAACTGGGTGAATAAGATCACAGCTGCGATAATGGATTTGAATCTGCAGATTTACTATCGGTAGTCGGGGAGGCATGTTGAGTCTTCCACTCCTGAAACACAGTAACAAACTCTTGAATCTTCATAAGGTTGGGGATGCCTATGTGTTTCACCCTTGTCTTCTAGACGTCTTTCTCCCTCCGTATTTTCCCAATCTTTTCCTTATGTTCTGGGAGTACGTCGATACAGAGGTAAAGCAGTGACTCCACCTTAGAAATTTGGGAGAAATCTTTAGTTAAGATATTGTCACTTTCTTTGACAAAGCTAATTTTATCCTTAAAGGATTGAACCACTGTATCGACATTTTCCTCTAGTTTCCCATCATCTTTTATGTATTTTACATCAATGCATTGTAAATCATGTTGCAGTGATTGAGTGAACTTGGTGATTTCCTTAATCATTTTTGTAAGTTCAAACCACCCTTGCCATGACACAGAGTTTCTCCATTCAATGTTTTTCGTATTCACGTACACTAGATCTTCATCCACACCTGTTAAACTTTTTTCTGACAGAAATTTCATTACCCCGTATTTTTGAACCTCATCAATTTGATTCATTACATTCACCCACTTGCCTTCATCTTTCATCCAAGAAGCAATCTGTGCCTTAAGGTCCTCAATGGTGGCTGTAGTCTGATCATATATATTTTTAAGTTCATGGATATATTCAGTACCTTTCTGAACAATACAATCCAACCAATCATCGAATACCTTAGTCACCATTCTATTCCTGTTAACCTGGTCCAACATCTTCTGGTTAGCTAGCGACTTAGGGTCAAAAGGCAGAGACGCTGTGAAACCAGTTGTGGACTGGGATTAAGAATAGCATCAATATATTCTTCCATGGAACATAGAGTCTATTTCAATTCTTTCTTATCTTTCTCATCTTTCCAGGTCTGACTAATGATCCTTTTGGTGGATGCCTCAAGATGATGAACATCTGCTACTCTTGAGGCAGCCCCAAGATCCACCCTTTCAATAGTGAAATCCTGCACAGTGGGGTCTTGAACCTCTTCATCAGTTGCTGGCCTGGCTATCTCTGCAATCCAGCCCCCAGTATTAGGGTCAATACTCACCCTGGATGTCATTTTCAGCTTCTTGGACTTAGGTGTTTTTCCTGAACATTTACTCACCATGTCTTCTTAAGGCAAAGAAAATGGAATTATCTTCCTTTTGTCACTAATCGAACTCTCCAGCCATTTGGGTGCAGGGGCTGAGGTTTCTTTTCTCGGGTTCAATTAACTAGAGGATCCATCTGAAATCATCATCAATTTAGGAGTCTCTAAAACATCCTCTGCCTGTTGTTTTGTACTAACCTCCTCTACTCTTGGTGAACCAGGTCCTTTATCACCCATTGTTTCCCCTGAATCCTCCTCAGAATACAAATCCATGACTATTCTTTCAAGAACCTGCTTTCTCTTCCTGCTTTTAGTAATGAGGGGGCAGAATAGTGGTGAGGGCTTTCTTGGATCCTTTGATGACAGGACTTCTTCCAGTTCTTGACTTGGAAGTACCTGCATCACAAATAGCAATAGGCTGGTTAGAGGAGCTTATTGGGAATGGTGATTCAATCAACGACATGCATTATTGGGAATCTTTATTCTGAAACCCTTTATGTTTCTGTTCCCTCAACCATTTTGTGGTCCTCCTTATCACCAGGAGAGTTTTCACCTCAATCCTATCTTCCTCCTCTTTACTCCAGTCAATTTCTAGAATAGGTGATTATTTTATTTTCAATCACCTGTTCTACATTATCAATAACTCCAGAAATGTTCATACTTAGATTAAGGGTGATTATCTGTCCTAAAGAGAACATACACCACAGTCTCCTCCTGACCTCAAATTCATCTGAACAGTCCTCCCAGTAATCTTCCAATTTAGGGATATGCGAATGCCCTATCTCAGAATCCAAGTTATGCCTAATAAAGCCTTTGCTGTCAAATTGGGACCTGGGAGTGAAGAACTAAAAATTGAACTTTTTAAGGTTCACTTCTAAATTCAAAGCATCAGATTTTGATTGGCACGAGTAATGTCCAAGTTAAATGGGGAAAGAGATACCAAATCCCTTTTTTGTTGAGAATTTTTTATCCGCATGTGCTAACTGTTTGCATACCTCTATCAGCACAAAATGGTCAAATACATACCTGGGTAACTTAACAAGTTCACCGTCAAATCCTCCAACTCTAATGTAAGTGAACTTGGAAAATTGAATAAAGAAACTACCATATATGCTGACCAACTTCATTGCTTCATTGGACATTCTCTTATTCAGATTACCTGCTAGTTCATAAGTCATTCTCCCAGTGAAAACATCACTAACCCTCTTGTAATTCCCATAATAGTTATGCATCTACAATTGTGAATAATATTCATAAATTTTACTATCTTCAGCTAAAGGTGCATGAGGTAGCCCCAACCATTGTCTTGTAAATGCCAGGCAATAGAAAAGGTACAAAGACATGTAAAAGTCTTTATTACTCAAAGGATTACTTAGACCCTGATGCAAAAAGTCAGCTACAATTTCTGCCCAATCCAAATATTGTTCTCCTTGGAGGATAACCTATATGAAAAAGTACATCTAGTCTTCCCAAAAGTATGCCTATGCGTTGCCTTCTAGCCTGTGTAGTAATACCACAATATCTCTCACTTCTGAATCAAGTGATCTCTGGTAAGCGATCTAGGTAGCCTTGAACCTCCCTTCTGGAATTTTCAACAACCAATTTCTGGCTATCACACTTCTATAATATGTTTTCTTTAGTGAGAAATGCCCATAAGAAGAAGAGATATTAAGGCTAGAATAGGCTCCCTTTGGCAGTATTCTCATCATAGACATTAGGGTTTTTCTGTTGACATCAAATAACACACTACCATTGGCATTTCTGATGCACCTGTTTTGGGGTTCATACCTGTTTATGCACTCCAGAACTAATTCGGGGCACTATACGGCTGTGGGAAAGGCCGCAGCTTCAATCAAACCACTTTCTAATAGCTTTTTCATCATGGGAGTTGGCATAGGATTTCTAGACCTTTCTCTAAATTCTTCTAAATCATACAGAACTAGTGAAGTATCCTTGAACTCAGGATGAGAAAAAGTGAGACTAGGACCATGCTCATGATCCGAACAAGTAGATTTCATAGCCATACTTGGAGGATACAACAGAAAATGCTTCAGATTTCGAAAATAATGTCAAAAACTCAAAGGATTTTTCTTTCCAGCTAAGAAATGGAAACAACATATAGGAGGAATAGAACTCACCTTCAAGATATTTGAAATTACTACAGAATTTGGGCAACAAGACCTTATACCTTATGTGTCATTCTCCTCTGCATCGTACAGTATGTTCATTTGACAAATTTGACTTGTTTTCTCTTAATAATGGCATTAACGGATTGAATAATTATTACTCAAAACAATATGTGCCGAATTTGTTTGAAAAGACATGAAGTTTGACATCCTCATTAATGGCAAGCATTATTCACGCACAGCCATGATGTATAATAATTATCCGTAACTTCACCAAAATTAGAATTTTTTGTTTCATGATGAGTTTCAGACATATTTTCCTCCAACTTTCCCGCTAAATTTGATTTAGAAGGCCTCGGGGAAAGGCAAGATCATAATCACTGAACTAGTGAACTTTGAACCATTGAACCTTGGGAATGTGGTTCAAAGTTCAAGTTCAAAGACATGAGAACTACATAAACCAACCAACATCACATGGCTTGTGAAGGACATTTGACTATGAAACAATACAACATTGAACTTGGAACCAATGAACCATTGAACCTTACGAATGTGGTTCAAACGGATGGTTCAACGACACATTAAACTGCACAAAAGAACTGAGTAAAGTGACTCAAAACAAGGCACCGAGTTTTGAACCTTGAACCGTGGAACCTTTGAACCATTAACAAAAGGTTCAAGTTCAACCCAAAAATTCAAAGGCATTTTAAATTACACGGAACAAAATAGCTTACTTTTTGAGAGACTTTAAAGACATCGAACCATTGAACTTTGAACTTTGAGAATAGTTCAGGTTCAAAGGTTCAAGCCTTAAGTAATTTCATACACAAAGGGGGTACACGGGCAACCTTTGAAGAATAAAGAGCCGATTTAAGAAATAAGGTATAACTAATAGGACAAAATAGCAAATCGACTCTTGCTTAGGGAATTTACGAACAAAATAAATAAGGGTGACTCGAAAGGTAACATTGGCTCTAACTGGGGACTGCATTTTATGGCAAAATGTAGAGAACTCAGAAGCTCTGGTTACATAGAAACTGAAACACAAAGATGAAAGAAAAGAAACAAAACAAACCAAAACTGGGAAAGGAAAACACAAAACCAGACAATAAAGGGAAGGCTATGTACAAAGCAGGGGACTCCTATTTCATAGATGATACAATTTGAGATCCTGTCCATTATAGGACAGGGGTAAAATAGCTCCATCCAAATATTCCAATTTAAAAGAATTTGGACCTAGTACCTGATGAATTCTAAAAGGTCCTTTCCAAAGCAAGTCAAATTTGCTATGTGCACCTTTTGGTTCTCTCCTTCTATCCCACAACAATACTTCATCTCCCTGCATAAACTTTCTAGGCCTTGTTTTTCGGTCAAAAATCTCTTTAACTCTGGCTTGATGAGCAGTAATTCAGTCAACCAATTCATGCCTCTCTTCTTCAATCTTAGTTAAGTACATAATCCTCTTCTCTAGGGAATCTTGGAAGTATTGATCCTCGATTACACTTTGTAGTTTAGCTGTAGATAGCTCCAGAGGTAAAGATAATTGGGCACCTATTCCATAAACCAATTCAAAAGGTGCCATCCCAATTGCCCTTTCAAAGTTATTCTGTCAGCCCAGAGTGCTTCATACAGTCTCTTATGCCAATCTCTAGGGTTATCATTCACCAATTTCTTCATGATAGCAATCAGATTCTTGTTACTGGACTCAGCTTGTCCATTTCCTTGGGGATAGTAATCTGATGAATGGAAGAGAGATATACTATGTTCATAACAAAAAGAAGTCATTTCAACTGAAGAGAAACTAGTAGCGTTATCTGTTACAATCTTCTGGGGAAAACCAAAACGTACCAAAGTATTTTCTTTAAGAAAATTACACACCACCTCCGAAGTTGTTCTCTTTATAGGGGTTGCTTCAACCCATTTCGTGAAATAATCTATCGCTGTCAAAATGTGGGTATGTCCTGCACTTGAGGGGGGCGAGATAGGCCTAATAAAATTCAATCCCCATTGTTTGAAGGGTTCTTCAATAACAACGGGCCTCAAAGGTAAAGCTGCAAGTTGTGGCCTTCCTGAGAATATTTTGCATTTTTCACAGTTAGCCACCCATTTATACGCATCTTTAAACATCCTTGGCCAATAGTAACAATTCCTAAGGATTTTGAAAGCTGTGACTGAAGAAGAAAAATGTCCACCATAGGCTTCATTATGGAAAACTTCCAAGAGCTTGTCCTATTGCTCCTTGTCTACGCATCTTAGGAAAGTCCCATCTAGTCCCTTCTTGTAAAGGACATCCCCCCAAATAACATATTTTGCCACTTTTAGCTTCAGGTTTCTTTTCTCTTTAGGAGATAAGTGACTGGGACAATCTCCGTAAGTAAGATAGTATGCTACATCTAGAAACCATCGGTCCTGTAAACTTACCAATAGGACAGTGGGAAGTCCTTCTTCTTCTTCTTCCTTTCAGTTCTCAGCAATCAATTTACATAAGCCTTGGCCTCTGATTAGTTTAGTTGGCCTAACTTCCTGATCATATTCCTAGATTTTAGCAACCCACATTGCTCTATTGTTTAACCCAACATCTTGCTGAGTCAAGATACTTTTCACAGCTGAACTTGGAACAAATACCACTGAATGAGAGTGAAGTATATAATATCTGAATTGTTTAATAGCCTTTACTACAGCAAAAGCTTGTTTTTCAACCAAAGAATATTTTAGTTCATGCTTTTTAAGGGGAACACTCATAAAGGCTATGGGGACCTCTTCATCCAATTCATTTGTCTATAACAAAATACCTGACATGGTGTGTTCTGATGCATAACAGTAAATAATAAAATCTTTTTGAAAATTAAGATTTACCAAAGTGGGTGTGCGTACAATCACCTCTTTGATATCCTCAAATGCCTTCTTAGAAACTTCATTCCACTTGAATGTCTATTTCTCGCTCATCATTCCAACAATATGCTTTGTAATCTCAGCAAAGTCAGGGATGAACCTTCTGAGAAAATTGATTTTGCCAAAGAAGGACTTGACTCCAGTCCTATTAGAAGGGAGACTAAGCTATTGTATCGCCCTAACCCTCTCTGGATCAATTCTGATTCCATCTTTTGAGACTAAGTGCCCCAACAACTTTCCCTCTATAACACAGAAGACTGACTTCTTGGGATTGAGTGATATGCCATGGCTCTGACACCTTTGTAAGATAGTCTCCAGATCCTTCAGGTGATCTTCTCTATTTCTAGAAAAAATAGTCAGATCATCAAGATAAATAACAATAATTCTATCCTTCAGATCTCTAAAAGATGAATTCATCGCCTGCTGAAAGGTTGCTCTGGCATTAATCAGGCCAAAGGGCATTCGGTTATAGGCAAAAGTTCCCTGAGGCATAGTGAAGGCAGTCTTATGTTGATCAGCTGCAGCCACACCTATCTGATTGTAACCTGAGAATCCATCCAGCATAGACATCATTTCTGACCTAGCAACTGTTTGCAAGATGTGGTCCATTATAGGTAAGGGATAGTTATCCTTCAGACTAGCCTGGTTCAAATTCCTGAAATCAACACAGATTCTTATTTCTCCATTCTTCTTGTGCACTAGAACAATATTTGCCACCCAAGTGGAGTGATGAATTGGATAGATAATTCTAGCTTTCAACATCTTATCAATCTCCTTAAAAATGGCCTCGGTAACTTTTGGATTATAATTCCTCTGCTTCTGCCTGAATGGGGCTGCATTTGCTTTCAGAATAATATGGTGTTGAAACTGTCCATGTCCAAAAATTTTAAGATCATCATAGCACCAGGTGAAAACATCCTTATACCTGATTAGCAATTTGATCAATTTGTTTTTCTCCTCTAAAGAACAACATCTACCAATGGATATCCATTTAGGATCAGCTTCGTTCCCAATGTTTATTTTCTCATAATCCTCCATTTTTTTAAGATCCTGGGTAGGTTTGCCTTTAGTATATTCATCTTTTCTAGTAAACAAATGTTCTAAGGAGACCAGTCCTTTAGGGATCTTATTTCTCTTCAACTAAATCACATCATCTTTTGGATTAATCCCTGGGTCAGGACTAAATTCTTTACACTCTATTTCAGAGCCCTCAAAATAAGCTCCCAGGGACATTTCATCGTTCTCTAAGAATTTTCTAATCTGATTATCACTCTCAAAAACTTGCCGTCTTTCAGCATTGTCTGGAACATTAGGACGATATATCAACTCTATTCTATAAGAATCTTTTCTAAAATCAGGATGTGGTAGAAGAAGAGAAGCTGATACTGCTAAAGAATCTGCTCTAGTGTTCAGGTCTCTGGGAATTGCTTCAATAGAGAAGGCATCAAAATATTCAATCTCATCCCAGACTCTATTTCTGTAATGTTTTAATCTTTCATTTTTAACAGAAAAGATGCCTCTCTCCTGTTTTACAATCAATTCAGCATCTCCTCACTTTAAGTATTTTCACACCCCTTCCCTTGGCTTCATATAGCCCAGGTAACAAAGCTTCATATTCCGCAGTATTATTAGTGTATTTAAACTCTAATTTAAAAGAATAAGAAAAAAATTCACCTTCTGGTGAGAACAACACAACCCCAGCCCCTGAACCAGCAGTAGCACAACTACCATCAAATTCCATAATCCATAGGTCATCAAAATGTATAGACCTTTGGGTTAATTCTTCCTTGAGGTCATCTCTAAAACTCTATTCAAAAGAGATAAAATAGTTACCAAACTCACATTCCTCAAATAAATCCTGGGACTTGGGATCATCAGAGGGATAGACAGTAAACTCGCACTTGGGTTCAGGTTCCAGCTTTACATTTTGCTTTCCCACTAGGATTGTGGCTTCTAACCAATCCAATTTAATTTGTCCACTCAAATCCTCGCAAAATGTCCTGCTCAATAGCATCCCATAACTAGAAGGAATATCTGCTACCAAAATAGTCAATTTCACCTTTTTGTCAGGATAGGCTGCAAGAGCAACTCGTGCATCCTTAATCTGTCCAAGCAAGGAAACCTGTTTGCCATCCATAGAATAACACCTACCAAATGTCTTTGTAAGTGATAATCCTAGGGATTTAGCTACAGAAGAGGGCATAATGTTGTCTGAAGCTCCTGAATCTATAATACAGTTACTGAGCTTATGACCATTGATAAACAAAGATACATAAAACGGGTTGGGTTTCAAATCAGCTGTGTAAGAAGTATCATTTGACAAATTGAGAGTCATTTTAGGGGTAGTCATGGATGACTTAGATGAGGAAGCAAATAGTTGAGCAATGGGAGACTCAGCATTAACATCTAGTTGACTCTCAGATTCAGTTTGTGTAGGACCACCCTTAACATGTTTAACCAGTTTGTCAAGCTCATTAGGTTTTAACTTAAGATACTCAAAAGGAGAGATTTGAATTTTTGTAGATTTACAGAATTCTACAATATCAAAAGAAGCATCTGAATCATTTTTATGCAACAATTTAGTTTCCCGAGCCTTCAAATTAGCATCATGAGTTCTAATAAAAGGCTCCTTACCTTTACCAAGCACTTCTTGCATGTTAGAGGATCTCATATTCCTCTGACTCCTAGTGAGCACGACACATGAAGGATCTTCAAGGGTAACCAATATTTCACCTCCCCTTTCTAAATCAGACTCATATTCAAGGAAGTTTATCTCAGAGTCGCCAGGTTCCTCAAAGTTCCTTTCTTCTTCAGTGGACTCCCCTAACATATCCTGAGTAGCGGTCATCTGAGCATACTTGAGCATCTTTGGGCAAGAATTTCCATCATGGTCGGTAGTCAAATGAAAAATACACATGTTCCCCCTCTTAGGAGGAGCTTCAATAGTCAGCCTTGGTTGTGCTGATGTCAGGGGTAAAGCTCTACTAGTATTTGCTTGTTGATTCAAATTCCTCCTACCAATATCTTGATATGATTGTTGGAAGGAAGCACCAGTTTTAGGTAATTGCCTCTTTAAGGCAATCATATCATTAACCAGTCTTTGCACTATAGGATTAGTAGATGATGAGGGGTGAGCATTTGGCACCTGGACCTCTTTCTTCCATTTACCGGCCATAATAAGATCATCTTCCAATCTAACTACCAATGCTTGTGCAACAGGTAAATCAGCTATTACCTCTCCTAAGATGGAAGCTAATATCAAGAGGCATAGAATTGATGAAGAAACATTTCTGATTCTCACCAGTTGGTCTTTTAGCAACAGGGATTTTGTTCACAATTCTATTGAATTTAGCCACGAATTCCCTCATAGGTTCATGTATCTCTTTCTTAAGTTGAGTCAGTTGTGCAAGGAGAGAATGTTCATCTTCTATGCTTTTGAACCTATTTTCAAACACAATTTTCATGTCATTCCAGTTTGTAATTAAGGAGTTAGTTAGGTGATAGAACCATTGTGCTGTAGTATTGGTCAAGGTTTGCACAAAAAGCCTTATGGCTACATCTTGGTGTTGTACACCTAACACACTACATGCTGCTGCAAAGGCACATAAATGTTCTTTTGGTGATTGTCTCCCATCTGCATTAAATTTGGACAAATTCTCCTATGCATTTTTAGGCAAAGGATTTAGGTTAGCCCCTAGGTTTAGAGGCCCTATGGCTGCTCCCCAAGGTTGGGCCATTGGTAGGAAGTTTATAGCTGAGGGGATGATAGTACCGGAAAGAGTTAGAGCTTGACAAACAGGAGATGTAGAAGGTTTAGGGAGGCTAGGGGGTCTACTTCTAGCTCTTCTTACATGAGTACGGATATAAGGAAAATTAAAGTTTTGCAGTGCTTGAAAGGTAGAATCCTCAACTCCCTCTCTTTTCAAAGACCTTGTATACGGTCTAGAATCTAGCTTAAAATATTGTAACTGGATAGGCAGCTATTAATTTCTATGTTATTCTTGATTTCTTTGCGCTTCAGGGACTTGATTTCTTGCTGTGTTTTGTGCTTGCCTTCTTCTCTGCCTAAGCAACAGCAATCTCAGGTTATCGGCCAATTCCCCCTCTTTTTCTAATACTTTGCTTGCTCTTCTATAATCTTCACTATTCCGATGAGTATGCCAAGCAAGGGTATTCAACTGGCCAATAACGTCTTCCTGTTCATCCTAAAAACCAAGATTAGGCTGCAGAACAGGAATTATGTTTTCATGTGGAAGCACCATTGTTGCTTCATATTAAGGCGACCAATCTTTTAATTAATGACCTCGGTCCCCAGTAGAGTCACCAAAAACTGTTGGTTAATAGGTTTGTTCTTATTCAAAATCACTCTATTCTGACTCTATGCCTTTTCTTCTTTAAAGAACAAACAAATTAATCAACAAATGGGTGAACTTTCAAAAATAGTTCCCCTCTGAATTGAGGTACAGCTCCCTTTAAAATCTTCAATGAATTCAATCTATGTTAATTATCACAATACACTTTTAACCAGAAAGTGCCTAAAGGCCAAACTAACATTCATACATCATTATGCTATGAATGCGATAACTTTTCTATAACATCAACAGTTAATAGAATGCACAGATTCTATCATCAATGATAACCAGATATATGAACATGTATATCGCTGAACCAATAAATGATAAAACACATACAATGAATTGTCCAATGAAGAAGCAATTACCATATGAAAGAAGATTTCACACAGAAAACCCAATTTCAAATACTCAAATGCATAGATCCAAGTATGCAGTAATCGTTCCTCCTTTTCATTCACAGATGAAAAAAAATGTTTTAGACAAACATTGTATATATTGTAACACAACAGTAGTTCAGCCCAAAATTTCTCATCTCTTTTCTTTTTTCTATCCTCTCTCTCCCTCTGTTTAGTAATGAAAAACATATATATATGATAGCCCTAATTCTCTAATCAAGTAAAATCAAACCCAGAGTTAAAGTAACTCTGACCCATACGGGATTTAGTTTTTCAACAAATTGATTTAAAGATCAAGTTTTGAAAATAGCATAACTAAAAAAACTGAATAAAGGAAACTGGGTGAATAAGATCACGGCTACGGTAATGGATTTGAATCTGCAGATTTACTATCGGTGGTCGGGGAGGCACGTTGAGTCTTCCACTCTTGAAACACAATAACAAACACCTGAATCTTTAGAAGGTTGGGGATGCCTATGTGTTTCACCCTTGTCTTTCAGATGTCTTTCTCCCTCTGTATTTTCCCAATCTTTTCCTTATGTTCTTGGAGTGCGTCTATACAGAGGTAAAGCAATGACTTCACCTTAGAAATTCGGGAGAAATCTTCCGTTAAGATATTGTCACTTTCTTTGACAAAGCTAATTTTATCCTTAAAGGATTGAACCACTGTATCGACATTTTCCTCTGGTTTCCCATCATCTTTTATGTATTTTACATCAATGCATTGTAAATCATGCTGCAATGATTGAGTGAACTCGATGATTTCCTTAATTTTTTTTGTAAGTTCAAACCACCCTTGCCATGACACAGAGTTTCTCCATTCAATGTTTTTCTTATTCACGTACAATAGATCTTCATCGACACCTATTAAACTCTTTTCTGACAGAAATTTCATTACCCCATATTTTTGAACCTCATCAATTTGATTCATTACATTCACCCACTTGCCTTCATCTTTCATCCAAGAAGCAATCTGTGCCTTAAGGTCCTCAATGGTGGTTGTAGTCTGATCATATATATTCTTAAGTTCGTGGATATATTCAGTACCTTTCTGAACAATACAATCCAACCAATCATCGAATACCTTAGTCACCATTCTATTCCTGTTAACCTGGTCCAACCTCTTCTGGTTAGCTAGTGACTTAGGGTCAAAAGGCAGAGAATGCTATGAAACCGGTTGTGGACTAGGATTAAGAATAGCATCAATATATTCTGCCATGGAACGTAAAGTCTGTTTCAATTCTTTCTTATCTTTCTCATGTTTCCAGGTCTGACTGACGATCCTTTTGGTGGATGCCTCAAGATGATGAACATCTACTGCTCTTGAGGCAGCCCCAAGATCCACCCTTTCAATAGTGAAATCCTGCACAGTGGGGTCTTGAACCTCTTCGTCAGTTGCCGACCTGGCTATCTCTGCACTCCAACCCCCAGTATTAGGGTCAATACTTACCCTGGATGTCATTTTCAGCTTCTTGGACTTAGGTGTTTTTCCCAAACATTTACTCACCATGTCTTCTAAAGGCAAAGAAAATGGAATTATCTTCCTTTTGTCGCTAACCGAACTCTCCAGCCATTTGGGTGCCAGGGCTGAGGTTTCTTTTCCCAAGTTCAATTGACTAGAGGATCCATCTAAAATCATCAACAATTCAGGAGTCTCTAAAACATCCTCTGCCTATTGTTTTGTACTGACCTCCTCTACTCTCGGTGAACTAGGTCCTTTATCACCCACTGTTTCCCCTAAATCCTCCTCAGAATTCAAATCCACGACTATTCTTTCAGGAACCTGCTTTCTCTTCTTGCTTTTAGTGCTAGATCTGGTGGCACGAGGGGGCAGAATAGTGGTGAAGGCTTTCTTGGATCCTTTGATGACAGGACTTCTTCTAGTTCTTGACTTAGAAGTACCTGCATCACAGATAAGAATAGTCTGGTTAGAGGAGTTTATTGGGAATGGTGATTCAATCATCGACATGCATTATTGGGAATCTTTATTCTGAAACCCTTTTTGTTTCTATTCCCTCAACCATTTTTCGGTCCGCCTTATCACCGGGAGAGTTTTCACCTCAATCCTATCTTCCTCCTCTTTACTCTAGTCAATTTCTAGAATAGGTGATTGTTTTATTTGTTCAAATTGGGGGTCAATCACCTGTTCTTCATTATCAATAACTCTAGAAATGTTCATACTTAGATTAAGGGTGATTATCTGTCCTAAAGAGAACCTACACCACAGTCTCCTCTTGACCTCAAATTCATCTGAATAGTCCTCCCAGTAATCTTCCAATTTAGGGATATGCGAATGCCCTGTCTCAAAATCCAAGTTATCCCTGACAAAGCCTTTGCTATCAAATTGGGACCTGGCAATGAAGAACTGAAAATTAAACTTTTTAAGGTTCACTTCTAAATTCAAAGCATCAGATTTTGATTGGCACGAGTAATGTCCAAGTTCAATGGGGAAAGAGATACCAAATCCCTTTTTTATTGAGAATTTTTTATCCACATGTGCTAACTGTCTGCATACCTCTATCCGCACAAAACGGTCAAATACATACCTAGGTAACTTAACAGGTTCACCGTCAAATCCTCCAACTCTAATGTAAGTGAACTTAGAAAATTGAATAAAGAAACTACCATATATGCTGACCAACTACATTGCTTCATAAGACATTCTCTTATTCAGATTACCTGCCAGTTCATAAGTCATTCTCCCAGTGAAAACATCACTAACCCTCTTGTAATTCCCATAACAGTTATGCATCTGCAATTGTGAATAATATTCATAAATTTTACTATCTTCAGCTAAAGGTGCATGAGGTAGCCCCAACCATTATCTTGTAGATGCCAGGCAATAGAAAAGGTACGAAGACATGTAAAAGTCTTTATTACTCAAAGGATTAATCAGACCCTGATGCAAACAGTCAACTACAATTTCTGTCCAATCCAAATATTGTTCTCCTTGGAGGATAACCTGTACGAAAAAGTACATCCAATCTTCCCAAAAGTATGTCTGTGCGTTGCCTTCCAGCCTGTGTAGTAATACCACAATATCTCTCACTTCCTAAATCATGTGATCTCTGGTAAGCAGTCTAGGTAGCCTTGAACCTCCCTTCTGGAATTTCAACAACTAATTTCTGGCTATCACACTTCTGTAATATGTTTTCTTTAGTGAGAAATGCCTATAAGAAGAAGAGATATTAAGGCTAGAATAGGCTCCCTTTGGTGGTATTCTCATCACAGACATTAGGGTTTGTTTGTTGACATGAAACAACACACTACCATCGGCATTTCTGATGCACCTGTTTTGGGGTCCATACATGTTTATGCACTCCAGAACTAATTCGAGGCATTGTACAGCTGTGGGAAAGGCCATAGCTTCAATCAAACCACTTTCTAATATCTTTTTCATCATGGGAGTTGCCACAAGATTTCTAGACCTTTCTCTAAATTCTTCTAAATCATACAGCACTAGCGAAGTATCCCCGAACTCAGGGTGAGAAAAAGTAAGACCAGGACCATGCTCACGATCCAAACAAGTAGATTTCATAGCCATACTTGGAGGATACAACAGAAAATGCTTCAGATTTTGAAAATAATGTCAAAAACTCAAAGGATTTTTCTTTCCAGCTAAGAAATGGAAACAACATATAGGAAGAATAGAACTCACCTTCAAGATATCTGAAATTATTGTGGAATTTTGGCAACAAGACCTTATATCTTCTGCGTCATTCTCCTTTGTGTCGCACAGTATGTTCATTTGCCAAATTTGACTTGTTTTCTCTTAATAATGGCAGTAATGGATTAAATAATTATGACCTGAAACAATACGTGCCAAATTTGTTTGAAAAGACATGAAGTCTGACATCCTCATTAATGGCAAGCGTTATTCACGCACGGCCATGATGTATAATAATTATCCATAACTTCACCAAAATTAGAATTTTCTGTTTCATGATGAGTTTCAGACATATTTTCCTCCGACTTTCCCGCTAAATTTGATTTAGAAGGCCTGGGGGAAAGGCACGATCATAATCACCGAACTGGTGAATGTTGAACCATTGAACCATTGAACCTTGGGAATGTGGTTCAAAGTTCAAGTTCAAAGACACGAGAACTACATAAACCGACCAACATCACATGGCTTGTGAAGGACATTTGACTACGAAATAGTACAACATTGAACTTGGAACCAATGAACCATTGAACCTTAGGAATGTGGTTCAAACGGATGGTTCAATGACAAATTAAACTGCACAAAAGAACTGAGTAAAGTGACTCAAAACAAGGCGCCGAGTTTTGAACCTTAAACCATGGAACCTTTGAACCATTAACAAAAGGTTCAAGTTCAACCCAAAAACTCAAAGGTGTTTTAAATTACACGGAACAAAATAGCTTGCTTTTTGAGAGACTTTAAAGACATCGAACCATTGAACTTTGAACTTTGAGAATAGTTTAGGTTCAAAGGTTCAAGCCTTAAGTAATTTCATACACAAAGGGGGTACGCAGGCAACCTTTGAAGAATAAAGATCTGATTTAAGAAATAAGGTATAACTAATAGGACAAAACAGCAAATCGACTCTTGCTTAGGGAATTTACGAACAAAATAAATAAGGGCGACTCAAAAGGTAACAACTATATAAGGTCCTTATTATGATACTAGGCCAAATAAGCATCCACACAAACTTGCTCACCCAACATAATAATGATCATCTATTATGTTAAGAGCACTTGTGTATTGAGGGTTATGAGAACCATTCAATGGGAAATGATCTCATGGATGTCAGGGCTTCAAGCAGTGTTAAATCTTTAAACATCCTTCATGTTCCAAGGACCATTGGGTGATAATTGATAGCAATAGTTCTCATATGTGCAATGGGTGTTAGCAATATTCTCTAAGAAGAATCTTTAGGATTGGTTGGTTAATTGGTGAGTTAACATACAGTGGGTCCTACACCTCTTGCATTCATCTAGGCAAACATTACATCAATAGATGGTTCTCATTGGCAACTAGTCTAGTGGCAGGTTCCAAGAGCTCTACTTCATATACATGCAATGCATGCATCATTAATGGTGTGAGCTACACAATCTTTAGATGATGTGGAAGATCTAATGGTTATCAAAAAAATTGAAGGTGTTAGGGATTTCAAACTTTTTTATGTACTAAGAACTATCCAATTTAGAGAGATTAGTGGTTCCCAAAAGACCATGAGAGTAATAGTAATACTTAATGAAGAGAGATGTTATATTGGTTATCTCATCGCTAAGTCATCAAATGATGGGCTCAAAAACTTAGGTTTAGGCTTTGGGTGGTAGATGGTTATCAAATAGTTAAAAGACAATACTAAGAGGGCACATGGCCTTAAATTGATATTGATATCTTTGACCTACCAACAATGATTTTTTTAGTGGTGAATCGCTGCCAACTAGTGAATAGTTCATATCTATCAATTTGAATTTTGTAGATATATTACAACCAATCAGGGGCCAAACCACCCAAAAATTATAAACTAATAGTCAAATGCATTTTAATTCACCACCAACTTATTTATGAGGTATTTATAATCAATATTTTTGTCACGAGAATTTTGGAGGCATGTTTTAATTTACGGACATATTCAACAATAGCATTAAAATTTCACCATGTATGAGGACCAATTTTGGCAATACCATTATAATTCCATTTTAATCATAGAGCCATAATAACCTTAAAAATTACAACATATGTTTTTAATCATAGTTTTATTTTCTGCTACGCCCTTAATATTGGTGTACATAGGGTTATGAATAGTCGGCTTGTGGCTATCTTAACTCCTAATTAAGTCATATTATCATTATTATATTGTTATTTAGTTGTTTAGGTCAGCCTAAGGCTTCTATAGGTCTATCAAAGTCGGCCTGGGTGATATCCTAGGCATAAATAGGTATATATAGGAGGTAGTGAGTGTCATTTCATATCATATTCAGTATTGTGTTTTCATTGAAGACTGTTGGAGGTATCCCCCTCAAAGTGGATTAGGAGGTTGCCCCCTCGAAGTGGCATATTATTATCAAGTATTTTCAGCATATTTACTATTATTTTCAGATATTGTGCAAGTTGTTTCATTACAAGTGGTATCAGAGCATGATCTTGGCACCGTAGAGGCAAGATTTTTTCTCAACATTGGAGGCGATTTTGGGAAGAGCATAACTTTCAGATTTTAGAGAATTGTTTATAGATTTTTAAAGGGTTTTTGAAGACCATATTAACAAAGATACAGTCCAGATTTTAGAGGAATTGAAGTAAAAATAAGCGAGTTATTGCAAAATTAGGGTTTCCAACAAATTCGCTCTCAAGGCAGCAAATTTGCTAAGTTTTTAGATTTTTTTATGGGTAAGTGGTATCTTGGCCTTAGTAAGTTACAGTAAAAATTTTAAAAAATTTACATTTCATTTGTGTGATTTATTTCAAAAATATTGGTTTCCATCATGACGGGGCCTGCAACAAGAGGCAAAAAGAATGCTGCCACACCGGGGAAATCCTCTGATAAGGATGAGGAAATAATAGAGGATAGTAATCCCAATGAGGAAATGAGTAAGGTCAAAGAAGATGTGTCCTCAATTAAGAGGGATATGTGTGACTTAAGAGGAGATATATCAGAGCTACGAAGCATGTTCAGTGCCTATATGAATGAACCAAGAAAGGAGTTCTCAAGCAACCAAGGTGAAACCTTCAAGTTGGCTAATAATGACACAAATTTTAATACTCCTATGGGATCTAGGAATTTCTTTCCTAAGGTGGATATGCGCAAGTTCGATGGTAAGGATCCTCTAACATGGATTAACCAAATGGAGAATTTTTTTGAAGTACATCAAATCCCATATGGACAAAAGGTCACGATGGCTTCCCTATATCTAGAACCAGATCAATTCATTTGGTATCATTGGCTTTGTACTCATTGGAGAAAAAAGGGTCTCACCGTCTCATGGTCAATTTTTACAGAAGAACTCCAAGCACAATATAGCAATAGTGTGACAGACAACTTCTTCAGCTGGCTTGCTAAACTTCAACAAACAGGATCAGTTAAGGATTATATTCAAAAATTCCAAAATCTATCATTACGAGTGGATACAATTACAGAGGAGAACTTGAATGATTTATTCTTGGGTGGTCTCAAGGATTACATTCAACATGAGGTACGTATGTTTAGTCCTAGCTCAGTAAATGAGTCTTTTATCTTGGCACGCAGGGTAGAGGAGAAATATTTGATTCCTAGAAAGCAAGGGGCTAATATGACAAGAGAGAAAGGATATTCAACACCTTCTCTTCCTCAACCTACTAGGTTGACTCCACAGCAAATTGAGGAGAAAAGAGCAAAAGGGTTGTGTTTCAATTGTGATAGCAAATACAATCAAGGACATAAATGTAGTGAAAAGAAATTGTTCTATATTGAAGGTCCAAGTGAGGAAGAAGAGGAGGAACCTATATTAGAGGAGGATAAGGAGTCAAGTGAGGAATCACATGATTCTCAGCCAATCATTTCTTGTCATGCACTCTCAGGTTTCAGTGCACCACAAACTCTCAAGGTAGTGGGTTTCTTAAAGAAGCAGAAAGTAACAGTGTTGATCGACTCAGGTAGTACTCATAATTTCATGAACAAAAAGTTGGCAACTCGTCTAAATTATTTTATATATCCAGCCCCAGAGTTTTAGGTTTTGATTGCAGATGGGGGTACAGCTAGTTGTTTGGGGAAGTGTCATAGCATTAAATTATCCATGGGAGATTATCAACTTGATACCCCAATGTATGCAATATCCATGGGTGCAGTAGATATTGTTTTGGGAGTACAATGGCTTACTACTTTGGGAACAATTGAGATGAACTTCCAAGAACTATTCATGAGATTTCAATAAGAAGGAAAGGTAGTGGAGCTAAGGGGGTTGAAGGCAAAATCCCCACAGATGGTAAGCTCTCATAAAATGCAAAAGTTGCTTAAGAAAGGAGCAGATGGATTTGTGGCCCAGCTATGTTCATTAGAAGTCTCTCAATCTAATGCTCCTACTCATCCAGATTTACAAGCCATAATTGATCGTCACTCAGTGGTTCTTGGAGATATGCCTACAGGACTTCCTCCTAAGAGGGATCATGACCATGCCATACAACTAGTTCCAGGGAGCCAACCACCAAACATCAGGCCTTATAGGTACCCACACATACAAAAAAGTGAGATAGAAAAAATTGTTGAGGAGATGCTAGAGGCAGGAATTATCAGGCATAGCCAAAGTGCTTACTCCTCACCTGTGGTGATGGTGCATAAGAAGGATGAAACTTGGCGCATGTGTCCAGATTATAGAGTGCTCAACATGTACACCATTAAAGATAAGTTTCCTATTCCAGTCATTGATGATTTGCTAGATGAATTGAATGGAGCTATGTATTTTACCAAGTTAGATCTTAGATCTGGTTATCACCAAATTCGGATTAAGGAGGAAGATATTTGTAAGACAACATTCCGAACTCATGAGGGTCATTATGAATTTTTGGTGATGCCATTCGGCCTTACCAATGCACCATCTACATTCCAAAGTTTGATGAATTCCATTTTTAAGAAGTTCTTGAGAAAGTTTGTGTTAGTGTTCTTTGATGATATATTGATTTATAGCAAGACTTGGGAAGAACATTTGCAGCATGTAGATCAAGCATTACAATTACTCAAAGATCATCAACTCTATGATAAGCCATCCAAGTGTGCTTTTGGTCTTAAGGAGGTGGAGTATTTGGGACACATAGTTTCACATGAAGGAGTAAAGGTGGACCCTAACAAAATTAAGGTTATCATGGAATGGCCTATTCCAAAAACCATTAAGAAACTGAGGGGTTTCTTGGGATTGACAGGGTACTATAGAAGATTTGTGAAGAATTATGGTCATATAGCAGCACCCCTCACCACTCTCTTGAAGAAGGATTCTTTTCATTGGAATGAGTCTGCTAATGTAGCATTTGAGCAATTGAAGGAGGCTATGTGTACAACTCCAGTGCTTGCCACTCCGGACTTCACCAAGGAATTCATTGTGGAATGTGATGCTTCTGGAAATGGGATAGGAGCAGTTCTCATGCAAGAAGGTCGACCAATTGCTTTTGAGAGTCGTCAATTAAAGGGTAAAAATCAGCTCAAACCTATTTATGAGAAGGAAATGCTAGCAATCCTTCACGCAGTTAAACAATGGAGGCCTTATTTAATGGGTCGACACTTCAAGGTTAAGATAGATCATGATAGCCTAAAATATATTTTGGAACAAAGACTATCCTCTGAAGAGCAACAAAAATGGGTCACTAAGATGTTGGGATATGACTTTGAGATTGTATATAAGAAAGGGAAGGAAAATATTATGGCTGATGCACTTTCTAGGAAGGATGAGAAAGATGAAGCCTTATTGTGTGCCCTTTCAATATTACAAGCAAATTGGGTGGAAGAAGCCAAAGCAGAATGGCAAAATGATGTTGCAACAAGTAATCTCATCCAACAATTAAAAAGTGATCCTAGTAGTTCAGATAAGTTTTGTTTGAAGGGAGATATTCTTTGGTATAAAGAGCGTTTGTATCTCTGCAAGAATTCCACTCTTAAACACAAGATTCTCATAGAGCTACATGAGTCCCCAGTTGGTGGTCATTCAGGATTTTTGAAGACATATCATCGGGTCAAGCAAGATTTTTTTTGGGAAGGGTTAAAAGGTGATGTTCAAAAATTTGTGGCTGAATGTTTGGTTTGTCAAAGAAATAAGGGGGAGACAATTAAGACACCAGGTCTCTTGCAGCCCTTATCTATTCCTAGCTAGCGTTGGGAAGAGGTATCCATGGACTTCATCACAGGGCTTCCCAAATCTAAAGGTCATAATGTCATCATGGTAGTAGTTGATCGCCTCACTAAATATGCACATTTCATTACATTATCACATCCTTTTATAGCAAGTGCAGTGGCAAAAGTTTTCTTGGAGAATATACAAAAGCTACATGGTACACCTAAGGTTATTGTTAGTGATCGTGATCCTATCTTTACTAGTCACTTTTGGAAAGATTTATTCTCATGTTTGGGTACTCAATTGGCTCATAGTTCTTCATACCATCCTCAATCAGATGGGCAAACTGAGGTTGTTAATAAATGTTTGGAAGGATATCTACGTTGTTTCACTTTAGAAAAGCAATCTCAATGGGTAGATTGGCTACCACTGGCAGAATCGTGGTATAACACTTCTTTTCATAGCTCATAAAAAATGTCTCCATTTTTGGCACTTTATGGATATCATCCTCCTTCCATCACATCATCATTAAAGGTGTCACCAAGAGTTCAGGTAGTAGAGGACCACTTGCATCATCAACAACAGGTACTTTCAAGACTCAAGGAGAATTTAGCTATGGCACAAAATCGAATGAAACAACAGGCGGACCAACATCGTAGTGAAAGAAATTTTGAAGTTGGGGATTGGGTCTTCTTGAGATTGCAGCCTTATAAACAAATCTCAATGAAGCAACACAAAAAGAATAATAAGTTGTCTCCAAGATATTATGGGCCATACCAAATCATGCAAAAGATTGGTAGTGTTGCCTACAAGCTAGAGTTGCCACCAACAACAAAGATACATCCAGTTATTCATGTTTCGTGTTTGAAGAAGGTAATTGGGCAGAATATTCCTACTCAAACAGTACTACCAAAACTCGATGAAGAAGGAAGAAAATTTTTGGAACCAGAGGGCATTCTTCAAACTCGCACAAAGAAGCTGAGGAATAGAACCCTCACTCAGTATCTCATCCAATGGAAGAATTTACTAGTTGAAGAGGCCACATGGGAGGATGAGGAGTTCATTCAAAAGAATCCACACTTGGTTAGCATTGAGGACAATGCTTCTTTGAAGAGGGAGGGCATGCTACGCCCTTAATATTGGTGTACATAGGGTTATGAATAGTCAGATTGTGGCTATCTTAACTCCTAATTAAGTCATATTATCATTATTATATTGTTATTTAGTTGTTTAGGTCAGCCTAAGGCTTCTATAGGTCTATCCAAGTCGGCTTGGGTGATATCCTAGGCATAAATAGGTATATATAGGAGGTAGTGAGTCTCATTTCATATCATATTTAGTATTGTGTTTTCATTGAAGACTGTTGGAGGTACCCCCCTCGAAGTGGATTAGGAGGTTGCCCCCTCGAAGTGGCATATTATTATCAAGTATTTTCAGCATATTTACTATTATATTCAGATATTGTGCAAGTTGTTTCATTACATTTTCCTAATATTTATATGGACTATTTTACAATCACTGGGATTCACCAAATATTTAGTCAACCATTTTACAATCCCACGAGATTTTCCATATATGAAACTCTAAATTAATCTTTCACACATTTTTTTCTCTTGATTTGGATCATAGACAAGTTACAACTACATGCAATCTAAGTGAGTTAGTAAAAGACAAGTGATAATTTCTTTATTAATTTATAATATCAAATTCCTTCTATTTATTTATCTCTCTACTAGTTTGGTTTTATTGTTATAGATGATATTGAGTAGGGAGACATCTAAGCCCCAAGGATCTATATTCTATGATTCCATCTTGTTGAATTTGTCTATTTACTATTTAGTTTCATTGTTAAATAATACAAGTGATACCAAAAACTCTTAATGAACATGAGTCTTTGAAAGTGAGTCATATACTGAAACAAAAGGACATTTTTTGCATCTTTTAATTTATGAGAGATGTCAACAAGGAACAAGTTTCTTGAAAGTGGTAAAGAGAGCTCATCAAAATGTAGAAACTTAATGTAGTACTTTGGTAATATTTGTAGTCCATCAAACCAAGATACAACATCAAGATTTATACCATCTACTAATGAACAAGGTAATATCTCAAAGGAAGATTGCAATGAGTTAGATGAAAGTTCCATGGATGATGTTCCAAAGGAGTCCTAGGGTATCAAGAATGATAATATAAATCAACATCAACAAATTATGATAACAAAAATGTAGATCTTGCATGGAAGGGGAAAACCAAAGACAGATAAAAAACAAGGTGTTAGTAGGATCTAACAAAGAATTTTTATATTGATTGGGTGTCAAAGTACTAATTCATTGAACTACTGGAGAATGTAAACAAAGATGAACCTCCCATAGAATGCATGTGTAATATTTGTAGTTGGAAATATGGTAGGAAAAAGAAGTTGCAACTCAAAGTTGACACCATAGAAAACATGTTGGTAAAGTTTATGAAAAAACAAATCATAGATAGAAAGAAATCTTATTTTAATAATATGCAAAAAAAGGAAGAATGTCTCCATGTTTTTATTAAAGGTGGTAAACCACTAGACTAGTATTGATTATAGATTCTTATAGAAGTTACAAACAAGGGGGGGTGACCAGATTGGTTACGCTCTATCACCTATTACTAGAGCCAAAAATTTTATAGATTTATGCGCATATGGCTTGTATAGTTGGCAGTAACAAACGTACTTAGAGCTTATACATACATAGTTTAGAAAAACATAAAAATAGAAAATAATATTGACATTCCATCTGCCTTGCACAACACATAGAAATGACAAACCATCTGACCCAATATTATGGATATTCCTTCTCAATCACTCTAGTTCTATGATTCTCCAGTTGCACTCCCACCGGTGTTGTCATGTCTTTCCTAGACATGAGAGGCACGTTGGACATTTTTGGTTCATCCTGGAGGTCCAGGGATGGCATCTTCTTAAGATTTGGCATTAGTTAGGGGAGGTGGGGGGCCCAAGAATGTCTTCATGTTAATCATGCCCTAGAACATGATGTGTTTATTCAAAGAAAGGTCAATCTTGCTACATGTGGAGGTTTCATTGGAGCTCAATTTAGAAAGATCATGGTAGAAGTACAAATGGCAAAAACTATTTTGTTGAATGTTACTTTTCGTATTTTGACTAGAGAGTATCCTATGATAGACTACCTAAATATAATATTTTATTGTCTTTTATAGGCATTCCTAACTTTCCTAAAACACATCAGTCAATAAATATGTAAGAGCCTTTATACTCAACTAGAATAAAATAGTATTATTCTAATAAAATAGTGCAGAAAATAATTTTTTCTAGAAATATTACTGTTGTCAATTAGGATTGCACCACTAGTCAAGTCAAGTTTGACTGTCCTATTGAAACATGGAAACCCTCCTTAGATGTGGGTGATCTAAGTGAAGAGGGAATCTCTAGAGTGAGTTGGTTCTCCTTATGATTTCCTAATTTAATAAATTGCAGGGAAAAGGGATAGAAGGATATGTTGAGCTGCAAAACTAACTCTAAGATCTAATCTAAATGAATTTTTGTCACTCACAAAACAAATCCTCAAACTTAAATCTTCACAATTCCACTGATAGTTTATCCCTTAAGTGATTTACAACAAGGTTTGAATCAAACACAAACTGCAACAAAAAAAAACTAAGTTTTTAACAGCATTGAGACATAATAAAGGACACAAAATTCACAATATAACATCAGATCAAGACTATAAAATGTGTGAAACAGGATGATTTTCTATTAGAACTAGAAGGAGTACAATGCATGTAAAACCAAGTGAGCCAACTCCTTGTATACAACTATCCTGTGAACAATAGAGAAGAAACTGGTATCAACTACCTTGCTTCTCTAAAAATGAATCTTTGATATATAGCCTGTCCAATGATCCCTCAGAAAAAGCTCCTAAAAATACAAAAAACATCCATTTTCAAGCTTAAAAAAAGCTACCAAAAATAGCACCAAATCCCCTCTAATCCGTGAAAGAAAAGTGCCAAACTACAACTTTAGGTGGACCCACCACAAATATTCTTTCTCCTAAACATGAAATCTCAGTTTTGTCTGTATTTGCCCCAAAGAAAACAAAACAAATTAAGAAGAATATTTCAATTTGTCTTATTTGTCTTACTGCCTAAAAATAGTTTAAGTTTTAAAAGCAATTTATAATTGATTGCTTTAAAACTAACTTTACAATACTGGCAGGTCTACTCTATCTCCTATTTGATTTGATTTTGCAATAAATATTCATGGCTTATAATTTTGACATCTGCAATTACAATGTTTGATTTTTTCCATAAAAAATCATAATATTCTTATGACCCTTACATATTTTGCAAAAAATAATAAAACAAAGCCTTAAAGGCTCATCCCAACCTATCTCTGTAAAAATATCTCTAGGGTATTCCATAAATGGTTTTCCAGAAAAAATAGAAGCCTCCTTAGGCTTATTCCCTATGTGATTTGTAGAAGGCTTCTAAGGGCATATGACCTATTGGCTATCTTTACATGGCTTCATAATGCTTTACATCATCAAATGCAAATACCATATGCATCAAGGTATAGGACCTATAAAATGCAATAAAGTCTTTTGTAAAATTTTATGGCATTAACATAATCAGCCCCTAAGGTAAAATCCTTCACAAGATGTTACTAGGGCCAAAGACATGCCTAGGCAAGTATTTTAATGGGCACATACCCACGATGACATTAAGAGGAGTTTTTTAATAAACAAAAGTGACAAATTCCCACTTAATGTTTAGGGAAAAGGTGAGCCCTCAAACAAAACTCTCAAACCCTAAAAGCATTTGCCATTTTGCATTTTCAAATTTTGTGGAGAGGATCTGTGGCAGCACCTAGCCAAGGTTTCTACCATGAAACTTCATCATTTGGTAGATTTGAGCATGATTTGATGCATATACACAGGGAGAATGAGAGTAAGTTCATGCTTAATGCAATAGTGACTCATATTTCTAACCTTCTTTTAGTCTCTAAGTTGAGTAGGGCTTTAAAAGTCGCGGCTTATGCATCTCTGATGGTTTTTGCTTGTGTTCCTCTATCACTTCTTCTTTACTTGGTGGGCCACCATTATGACTGACTGTATTGGGCTATCTGAGAGGGAGTTGAAGTGGAAACCCCACTATCACTTTTGCATTTCTTCAAACATAGCTAAGTTTCATTCTTACCACTATATCCTGTAGCATTATTTCAAAGTATTCTTTTGGTCTTGGAAAGCCTGGTTGTTGATATTTTCTTTTGTAAATATGGCAAAGGTTTGTTTAAAAAATAAAAATGAAACCCTCACAAACTGAGTCTACTCTGCAAAATGGCGTCATTCCCTGACTGGGCTGTGGCTGTGTATTACATTCTAAGCACTTTTTACCTTCTTGTTTGAAACCCTAAAGTGGGCATTATCTCTGACTTTCATTTATCAACAATGGGCCTTCAGAAATTATTAGTTTACTATAGGTCATGGGCTCTAACTGGCAACTACACCTCTCCTTGTAGCTATGCTCACTATTGCAAACTAAAATGTTTTTTGAAGTTTTTCCCTTTGTCCCTAGAATGGGATCTTGATCCTCTTAAGTCTTCTTTATGAAGGAAAAGGGCACAACTTATACCCTGCTCACCACTACACACAGAAAAATATGTGTATTATGTTTCATATTTTACTACTTCAGCTACTTCATGTAATGATGTCATTTGGGGATTTTAACATTGATTGGTCATTATCAAGTTTACAAGTTAAACATCTTATGAGATTGCACTTGAGTTTGGCCTGCACCATTCTTAGATAGAACATGTGTTGTTCTCTTAACTTGTTCTGTATCTTGTGAATGTTGTTCTTACTACTGTCACTCTACAACTTGCTCAAAAAGTGATATTCAGATTGTTGAAACAACATGATTTATGTGATAACAGTTACTTAACTTGGCACAAAAAGAGTTTTCATTTATTCTGCCTTCCACTCTTTCTGTAGCCGTGTATATATCTTATTGATGAATTTATGGAAGCTTTAAAAGATGCCTTATATATGTTTGATGCTAATAATGATTTTCATTTGTAAAAGATAGTTGTTCTATTCTTATTGTATTGATGCTTGTTCCAACATTACGATACATCATAAAAATGGAATTTGTTGTTCCAAATACACTCTGAGATGGAAAGATTCATGTTGCTTCAATATCCTATTCCATCTTGAATGTGTTCTCATATGTAATAAATGTCATTTAGACATGGTACTTCCTGTTTACTTCATTATACACATGGCTGTACCATCTTTCATGTAGTTCACCTGTATATTATTTGTCATGGCTACTCTTTGACTTGTGGTTGGCTGTCCTACTTATGTGGATGACAACATTATAGATATTCTAATGATAATATTTGTAATTCAACCAAAATGATAACTAGTTGTCCCTCGAATGACAATACTTCTCCTTTTTCCTGTAGCACTTATACTCATGCACTACTGATGACATATAATGATTCTCTTCTCTGCTCACAACTATGCATAAATCTTTCATGGCATCCATGTCTACTCACTTGGCATACATGTTGCAAACGTTTATTGCTATATCATCATATCACAAACACTTGTCAGGAAACTTTAGCAATGATAACTTCTATTTGGGTTGCCTCTGCCATGTGACTATGCACATACTATCTTCTATATTTGTTTGTTTGACTTGAACAATAAATTGATATTCTATGGTTCTTAATTGGAAGCTCTATCAAAAACATGACTTCTTAAATATAAATATGAGCATTTATAGTCTAATGTTTACAACCTCTTACCTCATCAGTTGCCATGTGCAAAATTCACTATTCATAGATGATTGCTACTTCAACTCCCCTTGAATGGTAGTCATAAATGGACACTGAACTGAAGTCCAATAGGTTGAGTTGATGCAACATCATTCACCTTATCATGTTCCTCTTTTACACAGTATGGATGAGTATTTTGATCTTATTCTCCTTAAGATTCAGGGGGAGCATGTTGAGCTCTACCCTTGTGGGAGCCCATTTTGCACCACATGCTAAAATTTTTTTAGATCGTTAACATAATTTTACCTATTCCTACACATGAAACAAACAAGTTAGTTAAAACAACAAAGTGCAATGATTGTTTCTTTCTTTGTTCCTCCTGCATGTGGATGTTGTTCATTTGATCAATGCATTATAATCAAAGTATTATGCCTCTTCTAATGGATAAAGGATTTTCATAACCGGAGCTTCTAACGAGACCCTTCCCACATTTTTGCAGGTGCATGTTGAGATCAAGAGTAGGACATGAGGCTACTGAAGATTGATAAAACAAGGCAATGATGGCTATGTCTTTCCTTTTTCATTCATTAGATGCATATTATTTTATTTATATCTGCATATGTTTAGCTATAACCTACGGCTTGTGTGGGACATCTGATATATCATCATTTATTTCAATGCAATGCTTATTCCTTTATGTATTTCAACTTGTAAATGAATAACCATTGTGATGAATGAAAGACTTATCTCACTTGATTGTTTTGCAATGCAATGATTGATCTGAAACTTTTTCCTTCTTTCTTGGACAAATGAATTGCATTTAACACTGAAACATAATAACTATGCAACTAACTCATAATAGAAGTAAATAAAACCTCACTCAAAAATGATCATGTTGCATCTGCTCAGCCAATTTTGAGTTGTGGCAAAAAATGGTAACAATTACAACTCATGAAATAACTTTTCATCAATATAATCAAATAAGATTCATTACATTAGCTAATCAAATAGCTTAATCAAAAGGACTAAGCCTTTACAACGTCTAGCCATCTAGCCTCATAATATAAAGAATCACAGCAGACAATGTCTTTGATACCATACCATATATTTGGCACTGAATCTGGTAGAGAGAGCATCATCAAGGTGATTTACCATCTAGCCACAAGGCTCACACCTCTCTAGTCTTACTCCTGATTAGAGAAGCTTGACCCTTCATGAAGGGTCTAGCAAACTGAAGCTGGCATGCATGAAAGAATCTGGTGTAATATGATATGTCTGTCATCTCTAGCATGTGTCAAATATATACTCAATTAATATTATGATATGGTAGAGAGAGAAATAAAACATCAAATATTAACTACTACTAATTTCATTGACAAGCTTTGGCTAAAGCATCTTTTAAGTCGTTCATGGGCAGATAGGTTACAAATAAAAAACCTACCATTCTCTATAGTTCCATATTTGATGTTAAAAAAGATAACTACATGAAAACCTTGATTTTGTAGGATGGTTCTTGCTGTTTGTTGATGTGTATGGCTCCTTAAATGGGTAATATAACCTTACTTCTCATAGAGTCTTGGATTGAAAGTGGCAGCATTATCTTGCATGAAGAAGTGCTATATTTTGCGAAGGGGTGAGGTCCAATTTATAAATTTTTAGAGACTCAATTGGATGGTTAGGATTTGATTGAAATACCAATGGATGAGGATGCTTGAGAGCTCTCAAGAAAGGAGAGCTTGAGAAGTGTCATGATGAGATTAGATGAGAGGAGATGTCCTTGGATCAAGGAGGAATGGATGGTCAAGATTGGGGTATGGGAAGATTGGAGGGATGAGATTGTCTTGGTAGATGGGAGGTATGGGTTGGATTTGATTGGAGTTTTAAATTGGGGAGCATGTGCACATGCCCAATTTAATTTATTGGAGGAAAAAGGATGAGTTGGCTTTGAAATGGTGTAAAATAAAGGTTTAAAACTGTAAGGTATGCACTTTTAACCATTACATATTTTCTCTAAATTGGTGTGCATTTAAATTTGTATGAATCATGCACACCAAACTAAAATGTGCAATAAATGAAATATCAATTAGACCCAAGTTGCAGTATTGGATGATGCCTTTGAAAGGAAGCAAGGTGTGTGGAAAACACTTCCTACACTAATCTAATGTGGGGAGAAATATGCAAATTCTTTTTAAACCTTTACAATTACAGTGATGTTAACACAACAATAGAGATATTATAGCACTACACACACATAGAGAATGTAGACAGAAGAGAAAGAGAGAGAGAGAGAGAGAGAGAGAGAGAGAGAGAGAGTATATGACGTGGGGAAAACCCTTTCAGGAGAAAACCCCACACTCCAAAAGTTACACAACATATTATCAAAACAAAGAAATTTTACAACACACTTGCAATGCAAGTCTTCCAGAGTCTTTAACACTCGTATCTGGAGATATTCCAGTAGCATACTAGTACCTGTCAATAACACTATGCACCTCCCATCCAAGCACATGTTTATATAGAGTTTACAAGGCAAAATAGGAACCTTCTAGAGATGGGTGTCCATCTTGGCCTCATGGCCCAAAACCCATGCCTAAGGACAGTTGTCCAACATTACAACATGGATTTTACACTTGTCACAACACCCCATCCCAATGTGGGCACCTAGTCCCAAGATAGGCTATGATAGATGCTCTTACACGCCTTACAGCTATCATAGAATCCGTCATACATGATAGCTCTTACAGCTATAAGAGAACCTATCATAACTACCTAAAAATAGCATATTCCTCTTACAACATGTTATAACCCACCTTGGGCACCCAAAGATGCCTTCCTCAAAGATGCTCTTCGACACATGTCTTCACCTACCATAGAATCTTCTATTCTTGACTCTTGCGTGTCATAGAATCTGTCATAGGAATCCGTCATAACACTTACACATCATAACTCCTTACACACTACTCAAGATCCCAACACATGGAAGAAAACCTCTACCACAATTTGGGACACCGATATCCACATGGGATGAGTTGACCACCCTAGTCACATTCCAAGTGGAGTGACAACACATCACGCCACTTCACACTAAATGACAAAATATGATGTACAACATAAATTACAACATAGGTAATTAAATCAATAAATAATCAAATAACTAATGCTAGGAATTACCAAGGTTGAGACACCTTAATTCCCAATATTCTCCAACTTGTCGAACACCTTGTAAGAGCCAATAGAAATAACAGGATTTAACTACTATAAGCCAAGAGGCCCATAGACTCTGAACACCATATGAACTTGTTTGTGCCCACTCATTTTGTCAATGCATCTGCAACATTCTTCAAAGTGTCTATCTTCTCCAATATAACCTTAAGGGAAAAACCACAGTGGGTGTTAGCCCACAAAAATAAATAAGTTACACACTGATAAAGTAGAATTTGCTTTGAAGTTCCAAGGTTGCTACTATATATATATTTGTGTATGTGTCTATGTGTGTGTGTGTGTGTACACATATGTGTATCTAAGCTCAAACCATACATGGACTTCAAGACTATAACAAGATTATTACAGAAATTGATCAAATCATTTGCTTTTTCTCAATCTATTTGCTTTTGCTCAATTCATTTGCTATTACTCAATTTATTTTCTTTTCTTTTTTGTAGGGTCTAGGCAATGGAGCATTTCCAATCGCGTGATATCATGACATATTTTGCATTGGTGCTCATCAATGTGAGTAATAGATTATCATGCTTGTTTCTCTTTTGCTTGTTTTCAAATATGCACTACCCTACTCAATAGTCCTAGAAATAGTTTCAGTTTAGTCACATGAATTGATATTAAGAATTTGCTCTTGCTTTGTAGGCTTTCTAGTGTACAATAGTGAACCAAAGGCTATAGTTACAAATTCTGCACTACTACTAATCATAATGAGTAATTGCCTATTCAATTCGTATTTCTATGTATTCAATGTTCCAAGCTTGGCACATTGTCTTACAGTCATTACTGTACTAAGTAGCATCAATACAATTTGTATCTTTTATCCTTTGACAAAAAATCTGGCAATATGCTTACAAACAATCTTAAATGATAAAAACTATCACAACAATCAATTGTAGTAGAAACCTACAAACCAAGTGCCAAGGCACCTTTCATGTCAATTGATGAAGCTCTCCACCATGCACATTGTTTTTGAATTGGCTCATTCAAGTACCAAGTTGGCGATCGCCTATTTGACACATTACATGTTTTGCTTCATTATCGTTATACAACGAAACAACTACACAATGGTCTTGTGGATCATTTCTTAGATTGCCTTCGCAATTGTTGTACTATAGATTTAGGCTCCGATTAAAATGACTTGCACCCAACAATCCCAAGTGATTTGCATAATACAAATGACAAAAACATGTATCTATGAAGAATGAGGCTTTCATCCATAGAGGTCAACGATAGTCATAAGACTGGGCTTTGGGGTGACACATTCTGTCTAAAATGGCTAGCATATTAGCTAAACATACCAATCTGTATTTGGTCTTTAACATACAAAACAATATATCTATATTTCAACAAGGATGCATCTAATCCTGTAATATCAATTCTTTTCCATGATACAATTCCTGCTGATGGGCACTATGAGCCTATTTTTTCATGACTAAATACATACAATTGCATCCAAAACATCCAACAAAACATTAGAAGTTGATATTTTTTTTCCTTCATCGCTCCCAAGAATAATTTGCAATTGGGAAAATACAAAACTAGGAACAAAAAAACAAAACCATGATTGAAATATCAAAAGCCAATCAGGAAATTCCAAGAACATAGCTCAAAATCCACTTCAATAATGAAGATACTACAACAACATATCATTTACAATTGGGAAAATTCAAAACTAGGAGCAAAAATATCAACTGTCATTGAAACAATTGCAAAAAAAAAAAAAAACTTCATTTTAATAGTTCCAAATACACATCCTGAATAGAAGTCTTATCTATTCAAGATATGTACGATGTACATGCATCAAAACATCCATGGTACATCAGATATATGTTGAACACAGACATTTTCAATGTCTATCACTATTTCATGAACACACAATTAATTTTGTTTGGGAAAATTCTTGAGTAAAGGCCAGGTGACTATGCAACATGCTAGGATTTAGGTTAGTGTTATTGTTTTGTTTAGTTCAAATCATCATCCTTTTTTCCATGGGACCATTTTTTGCATTCACTCACAATGACTTGCAGTTTTGGTTTTTCTGTAAACTATCATGATCAATACATATATGTAATAGTTTAATAGGGATTTATGGAAAAAAAATTGCATAGCTCCTAAATTTATTCTTTGGGTTGCTTTTGAGTTAAAACTAAAATTTAAGAGTCTTGATTATTAAACATCTCTTTCAACTGATAGTAGATTTGTTTGTTTGCAAACTATGTTTGCATCTGTTAGGATGAAATTGTTGCAAGGATTGAAGACAGGATTGCAGGTTGGACCTTTCTTCCAAAAGGTGACAAATGTTCTACTTGTTCCTTGACATGTGTTCTTCTTAATGCTAGTCAATTGGTTTTATTTATTGGGCTTACACTGAAATGAGATTGTTATAGATTTTATTGCAAGTTTCATATCATAATGTCAACTCATTTGTATTGCAAATGCTATATTTAGAAAATGGAGAGGCAATACAAATTTTGCATTAGGAAAATGGCCAGAAATATGAACTTCATTTTGATTTTTTTCACAACAAATTCAATCAAGCAATGGGTGGTCATAGAATTGCCTCAGTGCTGATGTATTTATCTTATGTGGTGAAGGGGGGAGAAACTGTCTTTCCTAATTCAAAGGTTAGCAGCCTGAAATCAAATATTCCAAGTCCTTTATAACTTATAATTGTTGTGTTTATACTCCAAGGTGAACTTTAGTACTTATTCCACTCTCCAGGTATTGCTGATACATATGTTAAATTTTTAGGCAAAGCAGAGCCAACCAAAAGATCATTCATGGTTAGAATGTGCTAAGCATGGCCATTCAAATGTTATTGCTGAAAGTTTTAATTTAATACTTAATTTAACATATATATTATTCAGTAACAGTTATCAAATGTGTTCAATGTTCTCTGCTCACCTCAAACCTCTGTTTTGTATGCAGTAAAGACCATAAAAGAGGATGTCCTACTGTTCTTTAGTCTTTGCCCAGATACTACAACTAATAGTACCAGTCTCCATGACAGTTGGCCTATTATTGAGACAGCTCAGTTAGTGCTTGTTGATGCTATATTACCACCATCCAAAATTGTGAATACAATTTGCCAATGGGCATTACACATTTTTTCATGCTATTGCTATGATATCAAACTTATACGGTCAATATAGATATATTTCTAACTTTAACTTTTAGAAAACATTCAAAGGCTTAAAGGTTAAGAGAACTTGTTATATTATCTCAAGATACTAAACAAAAGTAGGTCGATAGGCCAAGAGATTTTGGTTTAATGTTCGTAGCTTAGTAAGCCCTTGTAGGCCTAAGAGTAGTATGATATTAATCATAAAACACTATATATATTTGTTCTTGCTCAATCAACAATGTCTAATCTGTTACATATTTTATGATTATTCCTCCATCTACATACTTGTCTTGGAATTATTATTGATTGTCTCTACTTATTAGATGACTATGTATCACACATGTTGAATGATCAAGATGTTTTAGGAGTTTTCAAGCCCTATGCATGGTTGTCTTTATTTTTCTATTGTCACAATGGTATATCAATAAATTTTATTTATAACATCTAAAACTATCTTGTAGGGAACTTCATTATTAACCAAGAAATATGTTCGAAGTTTAGACTGAGATAGGTTTTCATTTTCCAAGACATATGTTTAAAGTGTTAACAATTATATCAAAGATATTGGTATTCCTAAAAACACTAAGTGTGGTGATATTATATCACATATACAATCTACATCATGACAGGTATTATTATTACACTCAAAGGATGATTTCCAATAGTTTATAGCCTTTTCAATATTAAAAGGTCGATGGACTTGAGAAGACCAAGTGATTGAAGATATTGTATGGTTAATATTATAGGCTCAAACAAATCTAAGTTGTAAGATAGACTTAGTCGAGAGATTAAGTTATAAAGACATTAGTATTCATTAAGATTGTTTATGAAGAACATATAGCTTGTATACTATATTTCGTAAGTTATGAGAAATGTGATTCCAAACATTGCCTAAGTAATCAAGAGAAGACTAGAGGTTTATGTTTATGATTGCAATGAAATTATTATTTCTACATCCATGAGTTTGACTGATTCAATGTACATAAAACTATTTGACATTCTATAAATTAGATATTTCATGTTTCATTGTCATTTATGGAATATCATATCTTTGATTTAGATGATTCATTGAAGGATATTTATCCTCATGTTGATAAAACTTATCGAACAAAAGTTATGTCATCATACTTATGCTCAAAGATTTTTTTATATGAATATTCATAGGATGTTTGTTCGATTTCACCTTATTGCAATTATTTTCCTTGCCATTCATCTATTTTCTTATCGGAGTATTCACATAGTACAATGACATTTTTATTTACAATGTTATTATATGAATGAATCTAAATATTGTTGTCTATCAACCAATATAAATTTTTACAAAAATAAAAAGCATAAATATGACATGAATCAAAATACATGTTAACATTTTTCTTTAATTGAACCAACGGTTTAAATATTACTTTATGAAAAACTACTATTTGTTTCATTACTCAACTGTCTCATAGCAACTTCTTCAAGCTCAATGGACATACATCCCTTCAAATCATGTTCGAACCTCAACTTACTGCCAACACTTACCTATGTTATCTCCAAAATTGAGCAATGTACATTGTAGCTTCAAGTGACAAATTACAATTATCTTTGAATTTAACAATTGTTGTGTTATCTCTCATGTACTTTAAAACATATCAAATACATATTGCACAATAGGACTACAATTATTGATTTCACAAAATATAACAACTAAGAACATAATCGTGATGACTTTGAATAACACCCAAATAGTAATTGCATAAAGGATAAGTGAATGACAAATTTCAATTATATACACTAGTTTTAACTCTAAGTGCATTTTATTCCATTAAAAATAGAAACCAAATAGATCTAAATAGCTTTTTACCTCTCAATGTCTATGTTTAGTGAAACTTGAGATTTTGTGTGATAGTTAAAAAACTCATGCTACTTAAATTAGGTTGAGCACTAAGTGTGTGAACAAATCTATGAAATAAAACATTGAACATCATGTTGTCTACAACTTATTGCAACCATTAAGGTATTGCTACGTGTCGAACCAAAGTTGAATCTTGCAAGGATTGATTAGAAATTTGGTAGGAAGCTTCCTATAGTTTCAAAAACCATAATAACTTTCAAATAAAATACACAAGTTTTAATCTTATTACATTTGAATTCAAGAATTGAGTCTTAAATTCAACAATACACTTTTAATCTTATTGTCTTGATTCTCAAATTTATAATGTACCTTTTAATGAGATCAAAGTCACAAACACACAAAACATATAACTATATACACATAAAAAATTATAAAACTACATCTATTACAAATTTCCATATACTTGTTTATTCCCTTTGGAGGGACTCCAGCTCTTTCAGAGCTCTTGTCCCCTTCTTGTACTTCTTTCGTCATTTCTTATGTTCCTAGTGACATGATTTGTCGGGATAAGATATATTACAACCCTTGTCTCCTGCGGAAGTAACTATGTAAGCAAAGTAATTTCGTTTTTGTATCCGTACAACTTTTTCAATTGATGGGTTTTCGTAACCAACGGAAGGACAAAGATAGGTTTGCGACAAAAATCCCCAAAAAATTTAACAACACAACAAAAACTCACGTCTGTTCAAATTAATTTTAAGAGGAATTATGTGCGACACAAACATAGGATTATCCACCCCTTACCGAAACATACTAAGTCATTCGTACTTGACTCCATCCTGTGGGCCGAGATTCTTCACTATAAACTCTGCCTTTGCTCACTTCTGAAAACACAAGGTGTTGAATGTACGCTCTCCTCTATTGATTAAATCCATTCATTGTCTTGATGGGGTTTATGGGAGAAACATTGGTGTGGCAGGAGACCCATTTGGATATAATTCTCGTTCCAGCGGGGTTGATAATGTTCGCTGTATACCATGCTTGTCTCCTTCACAGAATCCTCACCCGTCCCCGCACCACCTTCATCGGCGTCAATGCAATCCACAGGCGGGCGTGGGTGGAAGCCGTCATGAAGGTAAATGCTTGTTGCTTCAACAGATATTTGTTTAATAAGCATGTCAAGAGATATAATTATAATGGAAGTAATGGAATGAGTATGTTTACAGAAGCGACATGGAAAACAGCCGCCACATTGTCGTGCCCACTGTTTACAAAATTTCGACCTAGCATAAAATTTCCATAAAGTCTATTAACATAAATTTGCAAATATCTATAATACTATAATTCAATTTCATTTTGCAGGAAGGAATGAATCACGGGGTGCTGGCAGTGCAGACAATACGGAACGGCATGATGGCGGCCACGCTTCTGGCCACAACCGCCATAGCTCTGTGTTCTGTGGTGGCATTACTCGTGGGAGTGAGAAGGGAATTGAGTGTCTATGGGATGACGGGACCCCTCACATCTTGCATCAAATGCATGGTGGTGTTGCTCTGTCTTTTCACACGGGCTTTTCTTTGCCATGTGCAATGCGTGCGTTATTACAGTCATGTTAGTTTTCTCATCTCCACACCTCCCGCAGCGCCAGAGATGGCCAGTGGTCATGTGGAATATGTGAGCAGAGCATTCAACAAAGGGGCTCATTTCTGGTCAGTGGGATTGAGGGCTTTTTACCTCTCGCTTCCTCTGTTTTTGTGGAATTTTGGACCCATTCCCATGTACGTATCGTCGTGCCTGTTGCTCTTATTTCTGCACTCTCTAGACAGGCCAAACACAAATTTGAGCGCCAATTACCCTTACTGCAAGAGGACGATGGAGCCAAGATTTGGTGAGATTTGATCAGCGTACCAAGAGTTTCTTATGATCAGATGTTTAGAAACAGACTCTCAGGAACAAAATGGTTGGGATCGGAATCACTGATCCATTATTAAGAATAACTATGATATTAGGAGTTAATTAGGAGTTAATGTTTTCAATCACATTCAGTGATCTATTTTCAGAATAAATACTTTATAAAAATAGTAGATTGATGTTAAAAATTATTAGTGTTAAAATATAGAAACACTCCTACTTAATATTATGAAGTGTAGAATATTGATGTCTTTAATGGAGAGTATAGTTTTTTTAAAGAGATAAAATTATAGTGAAATTCTAGGGAAACAAATCATTATCCTATTAAAGTTGTATCGAACTAGTTGAATAATAAATAATACATGTAATTAGAATATTTAGTATAAACTATTGGGATGTTGTGGTCAATTTGTTGGGTATTTACATAGGAACTGGTCTGCACATAAACCACCAGCCCATTGACCATAATGTGGCTATGACTTAAGTAATATCAACTAAGTTGTGTGTGATAAAACTGAGAAAGAACGAGTATTATTACCTTTAATCTAATTTTCAAACTTGGGCTCCTTTACTATCTATACTTTTAGAGTAATTCGATGGTTAGTCTCTACATCAATCTCAAAATTAAACCTAAAATGTTATCCTTGATGGCCCATAAGGCCCTTATTGTTTGAATCATCTTCTAATACCATAATTTAACACCCATTCAAGCCTAAAAAATCTAGCCTATTTTTTGTTTTGTATACATTTATTGCTTAAACATTGATAGATCAGCTGCAACTTAACTAATATAGCATAAGATCAATCACATAGATCATATTATATTTCCTAGGAAGGATTTTGTTGTTAGAATAGACTATAGGGTGAAATCATAGGTTGTCAACATTATTCAAGCCCTTAGTATATGTGTTGACTTCAAGATGAGCCACCTCAACAAAAGGGAATGGGCCCACCATATTGGCATAGCCAATGGGGACACATGCCATAGTATATAAGGTCCTTCTTATGATGTGTCACAACTCAATATTTTTGAAATTTGAAATTATGATATGTGTTGTAAGAATTGGCTTTTTTTTATTTTTATCTTATTTTTGAAGTTTAAATTTTGAGACCCTTTCACTTGTGCTTTAACTTGACCCTGGGAGTCCTAACTAGGTTAAAATCAACCCTAGGTTATACCCCATGGGTCTAGGGACCCTTTTGACTAGGATAACCTCCATATGGTCACTTTAACTTCACAGTGAAGTTAAGTGACGAATTTGGAGGCATGGGGAAAATAGGATGAGTGGAATCAACACTCAGGCCCATTTCCAAGTCATGGAATGACTCTATGATCCACCAATAATGGAGTGGGTTGTCTTTTTGTTCCTCACTTTTGGTGGGAGTCCCCCATAAAGAGGGTGGTGTGTCATCCACTCCCTCTTTATTTCTATTTTACTTGTTTTATTTTATTCCTCCATGTGTTGGAAAAGGACTATGGTGGGGGACCTCATGAGTGAGTTTATTTTTTTATTTCCACTTGGGATAGTGGAAAAGGAGTGGGTTTATTTTTTATTCCCACTTGGGATAGTGGAAAAGGAGTAGGATTATTTAAATATTACAATCTTTAAAAAATTCATAAATATTACAATCTTTAATTCATTTTTGTCCTCCACTCCCCCATGAGTTGAATTAAAATTTCAACTTGTCATAATCCACTTTTCCCAAAAAAGTGAATCTTTAATTATTTTTGTCCTCACATGTGAATTTAAAATTCACAAATAATGTGAACCCTTGATCTCAACTCTTGATCCTCACCTTCCATTCCCTGTTCAAAAAATCTATAAATAAGACCCTTCTCTAAGCAATTAAGGAAGACTAGATTTTTGTAGGGGAACTTGATTCTTGTAGGGGAACTTCATTCTTGCAGGGGGACTTCATTCTTGCATTCTTGTCATGCCTAATTTCCTCTAGGAAATCTTCTTCTGGCATCCTCATAATGCCTAATTCCTTTCTATTCACCTCTTCATAGCCTCATAATGTCGAAATTATTCTAGCCATCCTATATCCTCCATTCATTATCCCTTGCTTGTGATCATAGAGAGATTGTTTTATTTTTGAGATTTGGAGAGGAGGCTGGAAAGGAACTCTACATCAACTTCATCCATTAAAGGGCTTTTTAAGGTTGGATTTCATGGCTTTTCCTTTGTATTTCTATTTGTTGCATGGAGGATGTGTGAAAATTATTTATTTGCTTCTGTTGTAAATTTTGTTATTGTGAAAAAATTTTATTGGGATGTTGACAGAGCTTCTTTCACTTGGGAGAAATGCTCATCAAGTGTGGGGTAGGGGAGGAGTGATCTTCCTCGAGTGCATGCCTTGTTTCTTTTGGGATGTTGAAAGCCTTGAGGGTATTTGTGTGACTTTAAGAAATTGTGTTATTTGGCTTGAGAATCAAAATATGATCTCCTTGGAATCTTTGTTGGCAAATTGGCTTGAGGCCATGAGAAGGAAACTGTGTTGAAATTTAATTGAAGGGTGACACTCTAGAGTTGAGTGTGTCCACTCTCCTACCCCTCTTTAAACACACAGGGGATGAGTTTTGTGTTGTGTAAATATCTATGGGTGTATTTATGTTTTGGTGTGTTGTGTTTATCTTGTTGTGAAGTGGTGTTGAATCCCCTAGGTGTGTGGATGATCTCCCTAACTCGAGGGTGACCCTCTTGCAGGTCTACGGTAGAGAGAAGAGCAGTTTGTGTGGTGTTTTCTTCCCTTGTGTGTCATGTAGGTTTTCATAGAGCTTAAAGTGGAGTTGAAGAGTTTTTCTATTTTTGGGAAATATTTTATTTTCCTTTACTCTTAAGGGAGCTTGGTCTTTTAATAGCTTCATCCTGTTGATTTTACAAGAGGGGAACATTCTCTCTCTTTCATTGTATAATTTGGTATTTTAGAGTTGTGAGAAAATCCTCCCTTAATGTGTTGTTAGTTGTGATTTTACAGTTCATTAAGTTTTACCATTTACAAATGAGAAGAGGAAAAGAAAATTTATTTTTAATAGGATATTAAAATTGTCTAGTTCCTTCTTCTCCTAGTTGCAAAATTGAGAGTTAGTTGATGTCTTAATTAAATTTGTAAAAGTATTATTTCTATGCAAGCTTAGTAGAAATATTAGTTTTAAATTTTGTTATAAGTCAAGTTATAATTTTGTTACCATGAAAGAAATAAAATTTGGGTTGCAGTATTGCTTTTGAAATTTCCGCCACCTTGAGGGTCTCTTCCTAGGATGGGTACCATTTCACTATTCACTATTCACTATTCACTATTCACTATTTACTATTCACTTTCCACTAATCACTATTCATTTTTACTATTCACTATTTACTTTTACTATTCACTTTTCACTATTCATTTGAAAGCAAACTATATGTAGTTTAAAACATTTGAGTTGAAATAGAAATTTTAATCAAGGAAAGTGGGATTTATTTATGCATAATGTATAATACGAATTGAATAGATGTTTAAACTCAGAGTTGCAATTCAGAAATACATTGTTTATATAATTACAATTTAAAAAGAGCATAGGTAAATATATTTTAATTTTAAGGAAGAGTTTCTTGGAAGTTTTAACAATTATCCCAAATTAAATGACAGGAAAATGAAGAGGAAAGTATTATCCCTTCATTTATAAAAGACACTGAAAATAAATGCAAACAAGCCATCACAAGCATTCCATGAGTGGCCATTTTAAACTCAACTGTTATTATGCAAATTTTTCCTTTGTCATTAGATAGGTAAACCTTATAAATAAATGTCCAAACTCAAACATTCACAGTGTTTAGTATTTACGGTACCTCCGTGTCATATTTACAGGTAATGTCGTCGCGTTGAACCAAGTACCTCGTGCCTAACATAGTTGCAACAATGACGTCTGGGTACTGTCCCTCTAAATCATCGAGGAGTAATAAGGAACATATCTAAGTTGAATCCGCAGGAAGGGAAAATCTCCTCGGATACCTGACTAAAAAGATTAAGAAAAAAAATGAGACTATCAACAATTGTTGTAGGATGATCAACAGGAAGACCTCATCAGGGAAATATGCGTGATAGGTAAATTATTCACACTTGATAACTTAAATACCAAACACTCACGGGAGGTGTGTTTGCAATACTAGTTTCTTAGGAATTCCATCTCTATATCACTTGAGTGAATGGCCAGTTGGCGAAGAACTTTGTACCAACCACAGTTACATAAAACATAGTGCAAGACAGAACTACATGTTCGCATTCGTCATGTAGATCACATCCGTAGAGGGCCTTGATCCTATGGATATAGGGTATGTAGGTAGTCTAGACAGCGAAGGATGCCCCCAGTACTTAGGTCCCTTGGATATAGGGTACTCTTTAATAATCAACTTCATAATCCTGATCTCTAGTTAAAAGTTTATCTAGATAATTTAAGAACTCTCTTAGTACTCAAAAGAATCCTCGGGGTGGATTACTTGTACCCATCATTGCCATAAACTAAGGTGAGTACAAGTTGATGTTATGTGTTCCCTGGTCGACATCCTCAGCATAGTGCCTAGGCAAACTGTGGTCCCCAGGAAGTGACTCTTGAATCTATATTGGTTCTGAGGGAGTCAAAAGTCTCTGGCCAGAGCATAATGATTCCTATCCTATTTAGCCTGGTTGGCTATTGTGTTTACTTATCCCATATTGGATAGAGTATTAGTTCCGTATGAACCTATTTGTTTGTCCTGCCTGAATCAGGTAGCGATAAGGTCTGTTTGACCTAGTTCTGTATGAACCTATTTGTTTGTTCTACCTGAATCAGGTAGCGATAAGGTTCGTTTGACCTGGTTCCGTATGAACCTATTTGCCCAAAGGATAGAAGAGCCTGGGTTGGCTTAAGAATGTTCTGTTTTGAACATATGGCCCATTTTGGCTGACATTTTTCCTGAGTACTCAATGGAAGTCTTGATATATCTGATAAGAACTTGTTAATAAAGTAAAATTTTTGAAAATTTGAGTTTGGATCAAGCGGGTCCTTACATGATGCTAGACCAAATAATCATCCACACAAACATGCTTACCCAACATAATAATGATCATCTATTATGTTGAGATCACTTGTATATTGAGGGTTATGAGAACCATTCAATGGGAAATGACCTCATGGATCTTAGGGCTTGAAGTGGTGTTGAAGCTTTGAACACCCTTCATCTTCCAAGGACCATTAGGTGAGAATTGGTAGCAATAGTTCTCATATGTGTAATGGGTGTTAGCAATATTCTCTAAGGAGAATCTTTAGGATCAGTTGGTTAATGGGTGAGTCAACATACAGTGGGTCCTATGCCTCTTGCATTCATGTAAGCAAACATTACATCAATAAGTGGTTCTCATTGGCAACTAGTGTAGTGGTAGGTTCCAAGAGCTCTACTTCGTATATGTGCAATGCATGCATCACCAATGGTGTGAGCTACATAATCTTTAGATGATGTGGAAGATCTAATGGTTCTCAAAAAAATTGAAAGTGTTAGAGATTTCAAACTTTTTTAGGTTCTAAGGAATTTATCCAATTTAGAGAGATTAATGGTTCTCAAAAGACCATGGCAGTAATAGTAGTACTTAATGAAGAGAGATGTTAGATTGGTTATCTCATCGCTAAGTCATCAAATGGTGGGCTCAATAAATTAGGTTTAGGCTTTGGGTGGTAGATGGTCATCGAATAGTTAAAACACAATGCTAAGAGGGCACATGGCCTTAAATTGATAGTGATATCTTTGACCTACCAACAATGATTTTTTTAGTGGTGAATCACTACCAACTAATGAATAGTTCATATCTATCAATTCAAATTTGGCAAATATATTGCAACCAGTAGGGGGCCAAACCACCCAAATTTTATAAATTATTAGTCAAATACATTTTAATTCACCAGCAATTTATTTATGAGGTATTTATAATTAATATTTTTTTCACTAGAATTCTAGAGGCATGTTTTAATTTATTGACATATTCGCCAATAGCATTAAAAGTTTATCATGTATGAGGACCAATTTTGGCAATACCATTATAATTCCATCCTAATCATAGAGCCATATTAACCTTAAAAATTACAACATATGTTTTTAATCATGGTTTTATTTGCCTAATATTTATATGGACCATTTTTCTATTTTATTGCACTATGGTCTTGTCGTTTAGGTCGAATATAAATCTTGGGTGTTCTTTTTTTAATAGGTTCTACATTATCATACAGTTAGTTTTTCTTCGATGTTGTAGCAAATATTAGGGTGTGTTCTTTGTTTCATAAACCAAAAATAATTTTGTGGATTTGTTATTTAATTAGGTTTTGCTTCATCTATTCAGTGACTTAAAACATGTAGGTTTTTTCGGTGCCATAGATAAATTTTGGGGTGTTATCTTTTTTGTGGGTTATGCTTCATCAATTCAGTCATGCAAAAAAGAAGTTATCATTTAACTTCACAATAATTTATGCATGCGAATGAGTTGGTCATTCACAAAAGATGTGAGATTTGTTAAACTCTTATTGTTTTCCTTTCTTAAGCTTTATATTGTTCTTCATTATAGCCATTACAGTCATAGGTTAGTAGTTGTGTTTCCCTATGGTTTATATTGCAATCATTACAATCATAGTTAAATAGTTGTGTTTCCCTGCTGTAAAATGTAAGTGTGGTTTCTAGTTTGTTGTGCCTGAGTATGTTTATATTGTACATGCCTTTTAAGATATGAGATGTGGTTCTCTTTTTCATTTCTTCTGCTTCGTCTATTCAGTCATGTAACTGTACTAGTTTTTTTAGGTGCCATTGATAAATTTGGGGGTGTAACATTTTTTGGTGCCTTGGATAAATCTTGGGGTGTTAGGTTTTTCGTATGTACTGCTTCATCAATTCAGTAATGCAAGTATTGTCTTTTTTAGGTGCCATCCATATATTTAGTCATGCAACTAATGTTGGCTAATTTGGTGCCTTAGATAACTTTGGGGGTGTTCTCTTTTGCATTATCTTTATAAGGTGCCATTGATTAATTTTGGGGTGTTATCTTTTTTTAGGTGCCACTGATTAATGTGGGTTATAATACATCATAAGGCATATTTGGTTTGGATTAATGTTATTTAGTAATGTAACTATTGTAGCTTTTTTAGGTGTCATTGATAAATTTGGGGGTGTTAGGTTTTTCATATGTGTTGCTTCATCAATTCAGTAATGCAACTATTGTAGCTTTTTTAAGTGTCATTGATTAATTTGGGGGTGTTATCTTTTTTCATAGCTTCTGCTTAATCAATTCAGTTGAATGCAATTATTGTAGATTTGGGGGTGTTCTCTTTTGCATAGGTTATGATTCATCAATTTAGTCATGCAATTATTGCAGCTTTTGTCCAATGCCTTAGAAATATTTGGGGGTGTTCTATTTTTTATAGGTTCTTCTTCATCAATTCAGTGATGCATTTATTGTATCTTTTTTAGGTAACATAGATAATTTTGGGGGTGTTATCTTGTTCGTAAGTTCCACTTCATCAATTCAGTCATCATATATTCTACTAGTTTTGGGTGTCATTTACAATTTGGTGAGTGTTAGGTTTTTCATAGCTTCTGCTTCATCAATTCAATCATCAACTATGTAACCTTCTGTAGGTACTATTGATAAATTTAGGGGTGATAGGTTTTTTATAGGTTCTACTTCATCAATTCAGTAATGCAACTATTGTAACTTTTTAGGTGCCATTGATTAATTTGGGGTGTCATCTATTTCATAGTTTTTGCTTCATGTTATTCAGTCATGCAACTATTGTAGCTTTCGTAGGTCCAACAATTGCATCAATTTAGTAATGCAACATAGATAGCTTTTTTAGGTGCCTTAGATAAATTTGGGGGTGTCTTCCTTTTCATAGTTTTTGCTTCATCAATACAATCATGCAACTATTGTAACTTTTTTTGGTGCCTTAGATAAATTTGGAATTGGTGCCATTGATTAATTTGGGGGTGTTCTCCATTGCATAGGTTTTGATTCATCAATTTAGTCCTTAAACTATTGTAGCTATCTTAGGTGCCATTGATTAATTTGCCACAGTGGTACGCCGGTCCTCCACAAGTTAGGAAAAAACTCTTGCATAAAAAAGCACGATGAGATCAAACACAAATCAGATAGTAAATGCACATTTAGTCATATATATTTATCAACAAAACAAGTACAGGTTGGCAGCCAAACAAGTGTAAGTGTTTTGAAATTGTATCTGACATATCACTGTAAAGATCCAACATGGAAATAAAATAGCCATACCATAACTCATGTGTCCCATCTTTGATCGAAATGCTAACCCATTACAACCATGTTTCCCACCATAGCATAACCTAAATAATTTATCAATTCAGTGTTGCAACTATTGTAGCTTTCTTAAGTGCCATTGATTAATTTTCTTCACATTGATGCCAGAATGTGTTGGCTTAAGGTCTCTGCAACTTCAATCCCACCACCACTACATGTTACACTCGGAGTCCCATGTCCCTTCTAGTTTCTTTATATATATGTATATGCATATACATAGACATATACATATACATATGTATATATATGTATATGTATATACATATACATAGACTTATGCATATATATATAGACATATACATATACATATACTACTTCCACGACACCCCATGTAAACTTTGAGCTAACCTGCATTCAATCTTACCAGTGCCTTGCACACCTTGTCAACTTTAGAGTCTTTCCATCTACCATCTTCTCGAATTTACTTCACATTGATGCCAAAATGTGTTTGAGGGTGTTATCGTTTTTATAGGTTCTACTACATCAATTCACTCATGCAACTATTATAGGTTTCTTAGGCACCATTGATTTATTCAAGGGTGTTCTCTTTTGCATAGATTATGCTTCATCAATTCAGCCCTATAACTATTGTATTGTTTTTAGGTGTCACTGATTAATTTGGGAGTGTTATCATTTTTATAGTTTCTACTACATCAATTCACTCATGCAACTATTGCAGCTTTCTTAAGTGCCATTAATTTATTCGGGGGTGTTCTCTTTTGCATAGGTTATGCTTCATTAATTTAGTCTTGTAACTATTGTATTATTTTTAGGTGCCATTGATTAATTTTTAGGTGTTATCTTTTTTATAGGTTCTGCTACATCAATTCACTCATGCAACTATTGTAGCTTTCTTAGGTGCCATTGATTTATTTGGAGGTGTTCTCTTTTGCATAGGTTATGCTTCATCAATTCAGTCTTGTAACTATTATATTGCTTTTAAGTGCCATTGATTAATTCGGGGGTGTTATTTTTTTATAAGTTCTGCTATATCAATTCACTCATGCAACTATTGTAGTTTTCTTAGGTGCCATTGATTAATTCAAGGGTGTTCTCTTTTGCATAGGTTATGCTTTATCAATTTAGTCTTGTAACTATTGTATTTTTTTTAGGTGACATTGATTAATTTGGGGGTGTTATCTTTTTTATAGGTTCTGCTACATCAATTCACTCATACAACTTGTTGATGGATGAAATTGCATCGATTCTAGCACCAACATGGGAAGCTTCAAGAATGTGGGACTTGACACTTGAAACAACCTCCAAATTTTACTAAAGCTAGCTCTTCCTTTTTCAATGGGGTTTTAGGTAAAGTAAAGAAAAAATAAGATTACAGATACAATAAAGAAAAGCTTCTAATTCTATGGTGATGCACCAGATTTTTATAAGTACCAGTAACTAGCATAGTGATTAAACCTTTAGGATTCAGTTATGTTGAAGAGAAAATAAAGCATGATCAACATAAATAGATTGCAAATAGATTTAAACAAAGGATAAATTCAAAGCAATTACATAGAGACACAGAGAATATCATCGAACAACACAGAACAATGTTTCTTTTCATTAACAGATTCAGCAAATACAAGAGGTACAGTAACATGCACAAGTCTATATTCTCCTTCTTGAAATAGCTATGAAAAGCTAAAATGATACAATCTAGTCGCAGCAGTAATCACTCTGTATTTCTCTATCAATATATATCTCTGTGTTATAAAACCTTCCCCTATTTATAGCAACAAAATTTGACTTCAGATTGCTTCCAACCGCTTAGAATCTCAATGGCCTCAACTACATCTGGAGTTCAACTGGGACTCAAACTGGCACACAGGATCTTTTAAAATCTGCAATTGTATTGTCCCTACATTCTAATTGGCTAAATGATACTAAAAATGCGGCACCATAATTATAGCTCTGTTGAGACACATGGTGGCACCTGCGAGCTTCAAATGGATCCAAACATATGCTACGTGGCATCCTCTACTACATCGGGACTAATTCCCTTTCGATACAAAAGAAACAATAGAAACTGTGACACTTGGCACTTTCTGCCTTTCTGTACTGCTAAACACGGTGCCCCCTGAGAGTCTCAAAATGAGACAAATGGCACACTCGTGCACATTTCTATGCTTGTTTTGTTTCTTTACCTTCAAATACCCGCAAGTGCGACATCTAGCATACTCCACAGCTAAGAAATTTTACTTATTATATATCATGGGCCCACTTAATAAAAGGGACACGCGGCACTATCTACATATTGCAACAAAAGAAATTTGTGGCAGTCCCATGCACATTTTAGCTACTTCAAACAAAAGTAACTCCTCAAAGTCCTACAGTAGCAACACATGGTACCCTATGTGCACAACAAAAACTTATCAAAAAGGAACTCAACCAAAGATACATGGCACCCTCTCGTGCATCTCCAAATTGTGAAGTAGGAAGAAGACACGTGGCACCATCCACTACTGCCGATCACTGTAGCTAACTGCTTTGAAACCTCCTCCACATGGCAGCCTTATGCATCATTTAGAAGCATAGTTCCTTGTGGGTTCTCAAAACCCCTCCATACTGACATGTGTTGATCTTTGCGGGTAGAAAAATTGGGACACCGACTACAAATAAAACTATAGAAGAAACCATAGAACGCCGCAACCAAATAATATCAAAATGTAGAGTTAAAACTCTATAGTTCTTGGTGACCAAAAAGGGACTATGCACCTACTTAGAGAGAACTCCAGAAACATTAGAAAAAGGTTTAAAAACAAAATTGCATCGCCATTACCATAGAATAGAATCATAATTTCTGCAATGCAGCCTAATATCTAGACCATTCTGAATCTGATAGACCCTATCTATTCTGCAAATCTTGAAAGGTAAAATCTAAATTGATGATGTCCTTGTAAGAAAAGGACTGTAAAATTTGTACCATAGCATGCAGCTGAAACTCAAGACGAGTCATTGGAACAAGAACTGCCTCCACTTCCTTAATACTTGAAGAATCACTCAAACCTTGGAAAATAGTCTGATCATTTTGTTTGGTCAGCAGAAGGGATTTTATCACATCAGTCATTAGAACTGTACTATCATCTAGAAAAGGGGATGGTATCCCCAACTACACTAACTCTTCAATGTGTCCTTTCATATTTTTGACACCATCCTTTACCACATTTAGAAGTGCTTTACAACTCTTAGCAGCTTCATTACAACTTAAGACCTCATTTACCTTCTTTGTTGCAACCATTATATCATTCACACTAGCAGCTAACAAGGTCTCATCAGTTGTATTATAGAGCTTCTACAACAAAAGTTCAGAGTCTGAAACTCTCAAAGAAATAATGGACAAAGTTGCTTCAACTGAAGACTCTACCTTTTCACATAACTATTGAGCATTTAACAAGAAACTAAGGATAGGTTTGAGCTATGAAATCTCTTCAGAGATTCTTCCCCATGCAGACACATAAAGCTCCTTTACCATTGCCAAGACCCCCGTATTTTGTGGCCTCTAACTCAGCTCAATAGTTAACTACTTGGTCTTTTCCTATTCAGCCATATATTGGACCTGGGTTGCACTATTATGATTTTGTTCCTTTAACAAGGTCTGCTATAACTATGATACTTCTTGTATTTTATCTTGATACTTTTTCTCAACAATGGCCTTTTCTTGTTTTAGTGCAGCTACGGTAGCCTTCTCTTGTGCTATCTCATTTTGCAAAGCTACAACTTTAGCCTGTGAAGCTTGATGTATTTGCAAAGACATAGTGGACTACAAATCTTTATTAAGAGTGTCAATCTCTTTTTCCTTAGCCTTTATTTCTAATGTCAAGCTACTGTTAGTGGCTTTTACCTTTGCTAGGTCTGTTCAACTTTCTACAACCTTTTTCTTACCTTCAGGTAATCAGTTGCAATAATTGTGGCAATTTCATTCATCAATTCCACTCTATCTTGTGGCCTAAATTGAGTTAGGTCCATAGCCACTACATTTATTATGTAGTCATGTGGCTGCATTTGTTCTACAGGCTTGACCACATTCGGGGCCATGTGAGTGATTGTCAAAGATTGATGAACAGGATCAAATAATGATTTCATATGAGGAACAACAGGGCTTTTCTCTTTTTTCTTTTTCTGTTTCTTAATCCTAGCTTCTCTTACCTTGTTGGAAGCATCAACTTGCATTTGAAATGTAGGTGGAGAAGCAATAAGCTCTCCAGCAAAAGGATGTCCCTGGGGTAAGCCATATGGTATAGTAGCAACTTGTCCACTGGGATCAATTCGAGACAAATCCCATCTAGGCATGGTTGGGGAAAATAGGGGTAATGATATGGCCTATGATGACATGGTCGGTGAACTAGCAGTAGGGGCAAAAGTTTGCAATGGCACAACAGAGGTGGCAGGAGACGTGGAAGAATGGGCTACTTGGGTTGCCACCCCTAATGAAGAAGAAGTTGAAGAAGGATATAGAGGAGAAAGGATACTCACCTATCCCGCAGCAGTTGTTGCAAGAATTTGTTGCCATGGGAACAGCAAGATGTCACCTTCAGTATCTTCCTTTTGTAACTCCACTTTGCATCTTCTTTTCAAAGGATTATTTGCTACATCTTCAAGATCTTCATTCCATATTGCCTCTTGTGATTCAATTAATATTTGGTGAGAAAGTGCCACTCCAAAACCCCCCAATGCAAAAGCTATTTGGGTCTCACGAGATGGTGATATTGTAGCCTTTTATTTCTATAGAGAGTTGAGAGATTAAGGCCATGGGGTTCTAGGAGCTTCTATTGTTGCTTGCTCTGTTTCTTCTAACTCCTGGGCTTCCTCTGATGATTCTACCTTTTGAACTTTCTCTGGCTCTTATGTCTCCTCTTCCTCATGCGAGCTACCTAGAAGATTACTTGTATCAGGGCTTGACATAGGTGTCATATGATATTCATCCCAGATTGCTTCCCATTGTTCATCTGTCTAGACACCTCCAAAAGTATGGGTAATCTCAGAAATCTCCTACCTATGTTTCCAATAAGCAACAATTTTCTCAACTTTCCATTCTTTCTTCTTTAAAGTCTACCTTAGGCCTGAAGTCATCAGCTTCTTAGGGTCATATTCTTGAAGCTTCTTGTAAAATGTCTCCCATGGCTTGGGACCCTCAGCTGGTAGATCTTTCAATTCTACATAAAATGAAGGATCATCATGTTTCGGTGATCTCCTCTATTCCCAAAAGGGGCACTTCTCATGAATGAAAGTTGCAGAAACTTTGTTATTCACAATCCAAGATGCTAAGAAGCTATTCGGATCATACTTCCATCTATCTTCTACTATAACAAAGCCATAAGCTACCAATTTCCTTAATAGGAGATTCTTAGTTTCTCTCCTCTCTATAGTAACCTTTCCCCTACTCCAAGGAACATCATACATTTTCTTTTTCCTCTTCTTATTTCCAAAGTTATTATCAATAACAGATAATTGATGAGTCACCTCTAAAAATATGACCCTAGGGTTAGAACCTTTGGGAGCAAAACAGGCTCTCCAACAAAACCATGAAGTTTGACAATAGTGGTGTGGGTACCAAAGAAATAATCACAGGAAATTTTTTAATTTTGTTAAGAACCTCTCATACTCTCTATCATTCTATTCTCCACATCCTTAGACCCTAATTGCCCAAAGACTGGGGCTACAAAATACTCAACAAACTCATATGGATCTGAAGTATCTGAGAGAACATGAGTCCATGCAAATACTGGGATTGTTCTCTTACTGCTTGACTCAGGTTCATACATATTCAAAGGCATATACTGCTGGAAGAGACTATGATTTTGATACAGAATTAGGTGACAAAGATAGGTAGAATACCTGAAAACTTGGTTTTGAGAGAAATTTGTCAGTTATTCCACCATAGCTTAGGAGATTTGTTCTGAAAAGTCAAAACAGTACTCCAAAGACTTGTCCACGATTTTAAGTCTAAAAATTACTGCTAATTGCTAATCATATACCCTTGAATCATTATTCTAGCCAAAGATAAAAGACAACATGGAAAGGGCGTCCTGAACATCAGGGTTAAACTGAGCTCAGCTAGTGGCCAGTTGAGGCAACTAAGTATTCTCCTCATCTAAATGCATCTCAATATTTAAAAATTGTACCTTACTGTCGAGACCACCCCATGCATGCTGCAACTTGGGAATTGTAGGAAATGCAGCATTCCGATCGTAATACAAACCCAACATATCTTGAATTACTTTGGGAGATATATGGACCATGAAAGCACCACTTTGAATCAAGACAGTTGGAGGGTGAAAAGGCTCTGGACACATGTCAATCAACTTCGGATAGGGGTGAATAGCAAGGACCACAAATTTTACCAACTGAGAAGTCCAAACCCTCATTCCAAAGGTTTGTGATTCTCCCTTTTCAGTCCATTGGAGACATCTCTGGTGAGCTCCTTCCCTTAGATTCTTTCAATTTTTCTACATGTGTGTATTAAAAATAGCATCAGCAAAGTCTTTCACCTATGTACAATCTATGCTCAATCCTGCATCCAAGACCCTTGTCCTTGGATAGCTTGTTTTAGGTTGCACCTCTACGGGTGCATAAGATTTGCTACCCTTCCATTTTTTGGGTAGCTCGAAAAGCCTAGCCCTTCTTGCGATGACTATGCCTCTGACATTTCTATATCTTTTTTAGAAAAAGGCCTTAGAAACTAGAAACGAACTCAAACTAGCTAGAATTGTAGACAAAGAATTGAAACTTAATGTAGACAGCAAGAACTTAGAGAAAATGGAATAAGAAATAGCAAATGCAACTATCTGAGAAGGTTAATACTTAGCTTGTCGGGCATAATGATGCATTAAATGACCCATCACATCTTATTAATGGTAGTAGCACCAAAAAGACGGCTAGTGTATCATTCAAAATCTGTATGGGACTGTGTGTCAGATCAACATTAAAAGTGGCGATCCTCTGAAATGATTAGCTACTTTCTTTAAGGTTTAAGGAACCGCCTAACGGCCTTGGTAAATGCAACTGTCAACAAAAGAGCCACTATGCTGTGGACACGTGTTCCCAGAATAATTATTTAAAAGAAAAAGCGAGAAAAGCAAGACAAAAGTAGAAAAGGAAATAAAGGCACCTAATTAACTAGATACAGGGGTGGGTCTAGAGATTATGTAAAGTGTTTCAAAAAGATCCCATTCATAAGAATCTCTTCAGGTTCTCCTTCCATATTCTCTAGCTCAAAGGCATTTTGTTGCTTGTAGGTGCGAATCTTGAAAGGACCCATCCATAGTGAGTCAACTTTGCTGTGCCGACCTAGTTTAGCAGCTCTCTCATCCCATTTCAGCACCAAAGATCCAACTTCAAATTTTGGATTAGAGGTCCTTTTGTCAAACCAATTCTTTATGATGTGTTGATGCTTCATCAAAGACTCATGTGCTCTTTCTCTTTTCTCTTGAATCTCTAGTAACTCGGTGAGCCTCATGTGCATCAAGCCATTTTCTTCTATCTCCAATGGTTTAAGCAACTGTAAGGCAGGAATCTGTATATTCAATGGTATCACTGCAGTCTTGTCATAGACTAGCTCATATGAAGACATCTTAGTCACTTGCTTCGGTGTGATTCTATCTACCCATAGTGTTGAATTCAGAGACTTATGCCAATCTCTCTAATGATCCACCCCCATCGTTTTGATAAGCCTGATCAGGTTCTTATTCATGGATTCCACCAAGTCGTTGCCTTGTGGATAGTAATTAGATGAAGTCTTCAGATATATTCCATTCTTTAATGCAAACTTTGACATTCTATTCCCTAAAAATGCTTTAGCATTATCTAATATGATGGTGCACGAAGGACCAAACCGGGTGGTTATCCCCTCAATAAACTCTAGGATTACTTTTTCAGTACCTTCTTTAATTGGCACTGCTTCACTCCACCTTGTAAAGTAGTCAGTTGTAGCAACGATCCACTTATATCCCATACTTGACACTAGATTAATCATCCTGATAAAATCTAAACCCCACTGAGCAAAGGGTTCATCCACTACTATGGGACTCAAGGGCAACGCTGCATTCCTTCTCCTTCCAATATAAAATTGACAAGCCTAACACTCTTTGATATCTGATAACAATCTGCAAACAATGTCGGCCACAAGTAGCCAGCTTCTGTAACTTTAATGACAGTAGTTTTTGTTGAAAAATGCCCCCTTGAGGCTCCATGATGAAACTCATGTAGTATCTTTTGAGATTCATCGTTTTCAACACATCTCAATAATATTCCATCAAAATTCCTTCTAAATAAAACATGATCAATTATTGCAAAATGAATTCCTTGTTGCCTATAACATCTTCTTTTATCAGGGGAGAGTTCACTAGGGAAAACACCAGTTCTTATGAACTATATTCTATCACTTACCCAAGAATCTTGATCAATCTCTTGGAGTTTCAATACTGCTTCATCCTCTATGTCGTGAGTAATATATTGGTAGAGTCCTCTTCCTCTAACCAATTTAGTAGGTCTTAACTCTACATCATATTCTAAAATTTTAGTTATCCAATTGGCCCTTTTTTCTATAATCTCACCTTCCATAATGTACTCCCTAACACTTGGGTGAGATACTAGTATTAAGATCTCATTTCCTCTTACTAAATGCCTAAATTTTTTAAGAGCTTTGACCATGGCATAAGCTTTTTTCTCAACGAAATTATATCTTGATTCATACTCTCTTAGGGTCTTGGAGAAGAATGCAATTGGATGTTCTCCTTCTTCCTTATCATCCCTTTGGGTCAAAATAGCTACAACACTATATTCTCCTCCATATACATACATTATGAAGGGCTTAGAGAAACCTAAATTTCTCAGCACTGGGATAGCAGAGATAGCTTTCTTGATTTATTCAAAAGCCTATCTCCCTTCAGTAGTCCATTTGAAAACTAAATCCTTCTTCAGCATCAAGGTAGTGGGCCTAACTAGGCCTACAAAATCAAATATAAACCAACTGACAAAATTGATCTTACCCAAAAAAGAGTAAACTTCCTTTTTGTTGACTAATAAAGACAAATTTAGTATAGATGTGACTCATTCTGGATCAATGGAAATTCCATCTTTTGAAACTATATGTGCCATAAGTTTCCCTTGTGGCATAGAAAAAACACACTTCTTAGGATTTAGGGAGATCCTGAATTCTTGACACTTCTAAAGAATAGCTTATAAATGCTCAAAGTGATCTTTGGCATCTTCGATGAATATAGTAAGGTCATCTAAATAGATCAAAATGATCTTATTTATAAGGCCTCCAAACGCTATATTCATGGCGCACTAAAAAATGGCTCCAGCATTTAAAAGACCAAATGACACTTTAGCGTATGAAAAAGTTCCCCACTTTGTTGTGAATGCTATCTTATGTTGGTCTTCATCTGCCAACCAAATCTGATTGTATCTTGAGAAGCCATCTAGCAAGGAGAATCTCTCTCATCCAACCACTATTTATAGAATCTGCACCATGGAGGGCAGAGGGTAATGATCCTTTAATGAATCCTTATTTAGGTCTCTGAAGTCTACACATAGCCTTATGTCCTCATTCTTTTTTCTTACTAGCACCAGGTTAGACATCCAAGTCAAATGCTTAATTAGAAAAATAATTTTGGACTCCATAAGCTTTTGCAATTCATCCACCATTAAAGGCTCAATCTTATGATTCACTGGTCTATGTTTCTAACGGACTAGTTTTGACCCTTCAGCAAGTTCTATGGTATGTTGAATGACATCTCTATTATAACCATGAAGTTCATCATAGGTCCATGCAATTACTCTATCATACTTGTTACATAAAGAAATCAGCTTATCTCTTTCCTCTCGAGTAGTAGCATTGCCTACCTTTAACTTCCTTCATTCACTGACTTGAATCTCAGAATAATCATCTTTGTTTGCTTTAAACTTCCTCTTATCTAGGCTCACATCATCTAGGTCAAATAAGTTCTCCAGCGTGATTAACCCCTTTGGGAGCTTATTAGACTTCAATTGAACAATTTGGTCACCATATGCTTCTTCAATCTTGGGTTGTAATTGGTCAGCAAATTCTCCTAACTATTGCAGAAATAAAAGCACCTGAAGATCATTGTCAAAGACTTGCCAGTTCTGGATGTTATCTGGGATTGCTGACCTAACTTTTACTGCCTCATTGTTAATGTGCAAGTCACTTGCTGGGTTATATTGAGAGCTAATTTGTGCCATTCTGTCTACTTCAGTATTTTGAATTCTAGGGACAACCTCTATATTAAAAGCATCAAAGCCATCAATTAGGTCCCAAATTCTATGGCAATAAGATCTCATCCTTACATTCTTTGCCACAGCCTTTTCTCTAATTTGTTTCACAACCAGCTCTAAATCACCTTTGACTATGATATTTTTTATCCCTTTCTTCTTTGCCAACACAAGACCATGCACCAAAGACTCATACTCAACATCATTGTTAGTGCAAGAAAATTGGAAGCGTATGGCTCTGAGAATTTTCACCGTTTGGAGAAGTGAGGTATTTACCTACCCCAGCACCATTCTTACTCCTAGTCCCATCAAAGTTTAAGGTCCAGATTTCTAAGCCTCTATCAGAGAATTCTTTTTTAGATATTTCTTTTCTCATAATATTTGGTATTTCTTGGCCCTCTTCAAAAATAACATAAGTACCCAAACCTATTGAGTCATAATTACCATAAAGGTCACTCTACATCATGTTCATCAACTAACTGTTTTCTTCTTCCTGTTGATCATATTCAATCCAGTCTCCCATTTACTCAACAAAAACTCTCTCCTCCTTATTCATCATAGCATGAGATGCTTCAATTCTTGGAGCTAGTTCTTCAGTGCTATGATCTTTAGATAGGGGCTCAGAAAGCACCTTCATCTTTGTCCCATGTTTAGTTCTCAAAATCAAATGTGACCAATCAAGTGACATGTATCCTCCTCTTTTAGCTGCAAAGTCTCTAGATAGACATAGACCAAAGATAGGGGGAATATCAATAACTACCACATCCTGCAAGACAATTATATTTGGACAAGTCTATAGCTGCAATGGGAGTTGTTTGATCCTTCCTATGGTTTGGATAGACTTCCCATCTAATTGCTTGACCCCTTTAGCCAATGGCTCATATTTTATCTTTAAAGCATCCACTATTTTCTTTGGCATGACTGTAGTACTAGTCCCTAAATCTATCATTGAGTTGTGTAACAGTTTCTTGCCCACTATTAAAGTTAGATAAAATGGATCTGGCTACTTTGTTTTGAATTTTCCCTTTAGTCATACCTCCTTGTTTTGTATCAGCAACTTTAGGGTCCACCTGAGTCTGCAATGCTTCTTGTAATAGTGTCTTTTGCTCAAGAATAGTCAACATATCCCATATCGACACATGCATAGGGGTCTTCTTTAGCTATTCTACCACATTCATGGGCCCCAATGTCTGTGTCTTAGGATAGTAAGGGTATCTTGCTCTTTCTAGTACCAGGTTAGAGACTACTTGATTCTGGGCTAGCTGAGGTACTTCTTGTCTTGAAGCAGGATTATAGTGGGTTTGGAAAGGAGGGACTCCAGCCGCTTCATTATTTATAGCTTTAGTTTTCTCAACCATCCTTCTTTTTGATCTGGTGTGGTAATTAGACTCTACTAAGGGCTTTTTAGAGGTAGATGCTTCATTCAGAAAGATTGACTCTTCATCTTCAATCCATGAAAATAAAGCATGTTATGGGGCAATCTTGTCCTCCTGTTTAATAGACAGTCCTTGCATCTAAGCCACCATTACTACATTCTAAATACCAGGTGACCAATATGGAGGAGCATCAGACACCATAACTTGATTTTCCATCCTTCTCTATTCTGCTATCTTCTACTGTAAATTGCCTCTAGGACAATCTCTGGGCATATGGGCTTGTTGCAAGGAAAACACCAAGCATTGGCATCATCTGCTAGGTTATTTTGTCGAGGGACCATTTCTCTACTTGTGTTAGATGGGACAACTTGTAATGGAGTGGGAACTGTAACCAATTGATTAGAAGGTTGTGGATTATTAGGTCTTTGAGCACCTTGATATTGGTTCGGCTGATATGGGGGTCTATTACCTTGGAATCCCTGGTAAGAAGGTTTCAGGTAAGAAGTATGTTGCCTTTTGAGATTGATAATCTCATTTCAAAAGGTCCTGAGAATGCTATTGACATCATCCATTTCAGATGGAGGGGCAGAAGGCATCGACATAGTGGGTTGTTGAGGTGTTGGGAAAGTGTACATGGACAGCTAAAAATGGTGGATTAGGGACTTCTTGTGGTAGAGGAATAGAAATTTCTGGGAACATAGGCATGGGAGGCCTTGAAGGCAATTTTCTAGCATCTATTAGATTGTTCTCAGCTTTTACAGCCAACTCATATGCTTCTGGTAGGGTCTATCCTCTTAGGGACTGTATCATTATAGAGATATCAGATTTGAAAGCTTTGAGATAGAATACAATAGCCATACCTAATGGTGGCCTAGCTGCAGCAAGGATTCTATCCCAAGTCTTTTGAAACCTAGTGTTGAAGTCTATTATGGCTTCTTGAGGTGCTCTCTTTATAGTGATCAATTGTTGTAACAGGGATGATTTGTCACCCTTTTCATTGAATCTTGCAAATAAGGTGTCTCCAAGCTGGTCCCAAGTAGATATGGAATTTGAGGGAAAAGACCTATACCAATCTAGAGCCTTCCCTTTAAAAGAAGCCACCAAGAGTCTGATAGCAACATTTTTTACTGTAGTAACATGTACTGCACACACATCTGACACATCTTGGAGATGTTCTCCTAGTGTCTTGGCATCTTCTCCACTTAATTTGGGTAAGGCCTTCAAATCACTATCTGGGATCGGATCACAAGTATCTGGTGGCGTCAAGAGAATAAGGGGGTTGCTATTGATCCAGTCTACATAACTCCATGGCAGAGCAGGTACTACCATGATTGTTCCTAATGCTATTGCTACTCAGTTTACTCTTCTTATTGGAGTGGTTACTAACAAAGGCAATAAAATCTTTAGATTAGTGGCTAACTGTGCTCTTGTTATTGGTCCACAGCTCTGACTCCTTGATACTCTCCGGTTCATATGATCTTGATCAAAATTCAAGAAAGGTCCCACTGTGCATGCCAAAAACTGTTGATAGATAATATTGCATGGATTCCAGCACCAAGATGGGAAGCTTCAAGAATGTGGGACTTGACAGTTGAAACAACCTCCAAATTTTACTGAAGCTAGCTCTTCCTTTTTCAATGGGGTTTTAGGTAAAGGGAATAAAAAACAAGATTACAGATTTAATAAAGAAAAGCTTCTAACTCTATGGTGATGTACTAGATTTATATAAGTACCAATAACTAGCACATTGATTAAACCTTTAGGATTTAGTTACATTAAAGAGCAAATAAAGCATGATCAACATAAATAGATTGCAAACAAATTTAAACAAAGGTTAAATTCAAAGCAATTACACAGAGACACAAAGAATATCATCGAACAACACAGAACAACATTTCTTTTCATTAATAGATTCAACAAATATAAGAGGCACAACAACATGTACAATTCTATATGCTCCTTCTTGAAACAACTATGAAAGGCTAAAATGATACAATCTAGTCACAGTAGTAATCTCTCTATATTTCTCTATCAATATATCTCTGTGTTACAAAACCTTCCCCTATTTATAGCAACAAAATTTGACTCAAGATCACCTCCAACTGCTTAGAATCTCAATAGCCTCAACTGCATCTGGAGTTCAACTAGGACTCGAACTGGCACACAGGATCTTCTAAAATTTGCAATTGTATCTTCCCTGCATTCTGATTGGCTAAATGATACTAAAAATGTGGCACCATAACTTGTAGCTCTGTTGAGACACATGGTGACACTCGCAAGCTTCAAATGGCTCCAAAAATATGCTACATGGCATCCTCCGCTACATCAGGGCTAGTTCCCTTTCGATACAAAAGAAACAACAAAAACTATGACACTTGGTACTTTCCACCTTTCTGTACTGTTAAACACGTGGCACCTCCTGAGAGTCTCAAAATGGGACAGATGGCACACTCACGTGCATTTTTGTTCTTGTTTTGTTTCTTTACCTTCAAACACCCACAAGTGTGACATCTGACATACTCCGCAGCTAAGAAACATTACTCATTATATATCTTGGGCCCACCATACTATACCTTAGCATCTCAAAAGTCACTTAATAAAGGGGACACATGGCACTATCCACATATTGCAATAAAAGAAATGCGTGGTACTCCCACGTGCATTTCATCTACTTCAAACAAAAGTAACTCCTCAAAGTCCCACGGTAGCGACACATGGTACTCTTTGCGCACAGCAAAAAATTATCAAAAAGGAACTCGACCAAAGATACGTGGTGCCCTCTAGTTCATCTAGGAACTATGAAGTAGGAAGAAGACATGCAGCACCATCCGCTACTGTCGATCACTGTAGCTAACTGCTTTGAAACCTCCTCCACGTGGCAGCCTCGTGCATCATTTAGAAGCATAGTTCCTTGTGGGTTCTGAAAACCCTGCCATACTGACATGTGTTGATCTCACAAGGAAGAAAAATTAGGGCACCAACTGCAAATAAAACTATAGAAGAAACCATAGAACGCTGCAACCAAATAATATCAAAATGTAGAGTTAAAACTCTACACAACTATTGTAGCTTTCTTAGGTGTCATTGATTAATTTGGCGGTGTTCTCTTTTGCATAGGTTATGCTTCATCAATTCAATCCTATAACTATTGTATCTTTTTTAGGTGTCATTGTTTAATTTGGAGGTGTTCTCTTTTTTATAGGTTCTTCTACATCAATTCTCTCATGCAACTATTGCAATTTTCTCAGGTGCCATTGATTAATTTTGGGGTGTTCCCTTTTTCATAGGTTCCACTTCATTAATTCAGTCCTACAACTATGATATCTTTTTTAGGTGCCATTGATTAATTTGGGTGTGTTCTCTTTTGCATAGGTTCTGCTTCATCAATTCAGTCCTGCAAGTATTGTTTGTTAATCAAATAGTGAGAGACATTCAAAGATGTCTATGTGTTCAAGATATACGTGATCTACTATGGATGTTTTGATCCATAGACATCATGTATATCCTGGATAGATAAGACTTCTATTTGTGTGTTCATCATTGCACAAACTTTCACACTGCAAATTATTTTTAATATTTGTATGGATGGAAGTTAAAATTATTTTTGATGGTTCCAAGATTAAGGTCTATAATACAACCACCCCCAAAATTATCTATGGCACCATTAAAGAGTATAATTTGGCCACCCTTTCACTCCACTGGCTCACATTAATCTTTCACCGCCCCTGCGAGTTCTTCTCTACAATCATGTTTATTGCACATCCCCTTCTATTACCTCCATGACATGCTGCGTAAATTAGATAGGAGATTTGTTTAACTCTAACTTACTATTTTTTCATCCCTTTGATTTTGCAACTATATGAATCACTTTCACATTGTCTAGGCATTGACACTACACTACCAATAATTCATTGCATATATTGACATGTATTACCATAGAACAATAATCAACAGTTGGACTTTGTTACAACATGTATTACCATTACTGAATGTAACAAATTTTACCAAAATCCATTCATCCATGTCACATTGTGAAGTATTACTTTAGAACAATAATCTTCAATTGTACATGTATTACCATAGAACAATAATCATCAATTCTACTTTGTTACAACATGTATTTAGGGGACTTGGTTTTGTGAAGGCCTTTCATGGTTGCCTATGTAGCACTTCACAAATTAAATGGAATTGTGGAAAAGTGCAACTTAGGTTTCCATTAGAAGAGCATTCATAAAATCAAGTCTGCCTAAATTATTACTGAATGCAACAATTACCAATATCATTTCATCCATGTCACATGTGTCTATCATCACAAACATAAGCATAAGAATTGCACCATATAGGTAGGTAATTGCAGTTCCAACAACAATTCAATAATTTTCAACATGACTCTATATACAATTGCTTACATGCATTCTTTTTCTTACACTGAACAAACCAAGAATACTTATGTCTCTATTGCTTACTTGATTGAATTGATGAAGTTGAACCTATGAAAAAGACAACACCCCCAAATTTATCTATGGCACTGAAACAACCAACAATATTATTTGTTACTGAAATGAAAAAATGCAACAAAATAAATATGTGTATACAATTGCTTACATGCATTCTTTTGCTTACACTAAACAAACCAAGATGTCTCAATTTAAGAACAACAACAAATTAGAATTGTATAAACATATGTCTACATCTCACCTATAAAAGTTATAATAGTTGCATGACTGAATTGAATCACATGAGTAAAATAGATATGTATAAAGAGGTATATATACTTATACATACATGCATACATTGATTACTTGCATTGTTTTGCTTACATTGGACAAACCAACAATATTTATGTCTAAATTGAAGAACAACAGTAAAATATATATGTATAAACATATATACATATGTATATATATGTATATGTATATATGTGTGTATACATATTTACATGACTATAATTGTGCTACATTATCTCTTGACACAACAACTACTGAAAGGCTAAGAATGTTTTCCACTAAAGAAGCATCCTTGCTAACCTCAAATGTTTCTCTAGGATGCATGTCGTCCATGAGTGCATCTGGATTGAGTGGCCATATCCTAGTCATTTTAAATCCCACTTTGATGTTCTCAACTATCAAAGCTCTTATCAGTGCTTTGTTGCCTAACATTGCACTCACTTCAATGTTTGGGAACCTTGCCAAAAATGCTGCACATTCTAATTTGAAGTAAGATTTAAAAGGTGAAAAGACACTCACATCCAACGGTTGTAGCTTATGTGAGGTGTGTGATGGCAATGTTAGGAAATCTATACCCAACTCTCTTGCTTCTTGGATGAGTCGAGTGCTACATTGCTTCCATGCCCATAAAAATGAGCAATTGCCTATTGGTGGGCGAAACACTACCTGGAACTAATTTTTTAAATTGGGTCAACCAATCTATAAACAAGTCTTTAGTCATCCATGCATGGGGCTGGGCTACAATGCAAGCACCTCGTTTGCAGTCTGTAATGTAATTATCTATGTTCTATTTCTCCTTGAACAAGTAAAAGCCTAGAATGCTCTGGCCAGCAGCATTGACACAACATAGAATGGTTATCCATTCATGACTCTATGGAATAATATATGAGACATTCCTGCTACATTTTTTGGCTAGCACCTTCATGGACCCATTTTTACCTACCTAGATGCCAGTTCCATCGCAATTCCAAATGCCATGAGGACCATATGGTAGTGCTTCATACACTGCAGATAATGTATTGTAGAAAGATTCTACAACAGCAGGTCTAAGGTTGAGTGCCCTATCTTTTTCTAGGTATTCAGCAGTCCACAAAACAAGTTCAGGATGTTGGTTCTTGAAACCTATCCACTAGGACTTCCTTGGGATTGCTGAAATGGTTTGGCCTATTTTGACAAATTTGGGAAACCTCTACCTTAAGATTGACTATCTGAAGATCATGGCCAACCTCAACCATTTCCTTGCACCATTCCACAAATAGATGTTCTTCCTCTTCAATGATGACTATTAGTGGACCTTTCTTGGACGTTGTTGTTAGTCTGCCTAGCCATTTGGAGAGTGTGGCTGTTGGGATTTTCCACTTTTTGGAAGCTCCCCTTATCGATGTGTCATTTTCCTCAATGTCATAGAGTGCCTCTTTCATGTCCTCTGAAGACCACAGTTGTTGTTTCATTGTTACCTTCTACGATATTCGAGGTGTAGGAACCTCATTCTGCGGTATTCAAGGAGTAGAATTCTCCTCAACTGTTGCAACATGATCTTCTTCTGGGGAAATTTAGCCCCTCGTTTGTGGGAGGGCAACCATGTCATGACTCTTTTCTTTTTTTTTGTTCTAGTACAAGTCACCATTGTATTACCCTTAGCCATCTACATAGAATAAGTACAATCAAAACCAAGAAGGGAAAACAACATATATTTACTTCTTCTAACAAAAATAGGAAGGCATTTTCATATTGAATGATAGTTATCTTTATGTATGAAGGCAGTGATTCTTGAACAGAAGATTAATTAGTTTATGTATGTGTTTTCTTTTTAGTTTGTTGGATTAACATTCAAAAATATTGTTAACAGTTTACAGACATACATTTATTCTAGAGTGAGCGACACAAGGAAAAGAGGAGTGACAACCATAGAATTACATTGTATGCAAGGGATAGAGTTTAACAGTAAGTTAGAGTTTAACAATATCGCATATCTCTTAGGTATGTACAACATAAACATACTCATGCACAACAAACTAGGAACCACACTCACATTTTAACTATGACTGTAATGATTGCAATATAACTCATATGGAAACACAACTATATAACAATGACTATAGTGATTGCAATATAAAACATAGGGATAAACAACTACTAACCTATGACTCTAATGGCTATAATGAAGAACAATTAAAAGCTTACAAATGTAAAACAGTAAGGCTGAGCTTAACAGATCTCATATCTTAAATGTAGTGAAACACAACTGCTAATCTATGATTGTAGCAATTTCAATATAAACCATAGGGGAACACAACTGTTTAACTATGAATGTAATGGTTGTAATATAAACCGTAGGGAAACACAATATAAAGCTTACAAATGAAAACCAGTAAGAGTTTAACAAATCTCACATCTTTTGTATTGTGATGAACTCATTCACAGGAATAAATTATTGTGAAGTTAAATGATGTAATATTTTGAATGACTAAATTAATGAAACATAACCTATGAAAAATATGAAACAAAACCTAATAAAAAGAGAAACCCCCAAATTCATGACTGACATTGAAGAAAACCTAACTGAATGATAATGCAGAACCTATGAGAATAAGATAACCAAAGTGAATGATAATGCAGAACCTATGAGAATAAGATAACCAAAGTGAATGATAATGTAGAACCTATGAAACACAAATGCTAAATTATGACTGTAATATTTGCAATATAAACCCTAGGGAAACACAAATGCTAAACTATGATTGTAATATTTGTAATATAAACCCTAGGGAAACACAAATGCTAAATTGTGACTGCAATATTTGGAATATAAACCCTAGGGAAACACAAATGCTAACCTATGACTGTACAATATTTGTAATATAAACCCTAGGGAAACACAAATGCTAACCTATGATTATAATATTTGCAATATAAACCATAGGGAAACACAAATGCCAACCTATGACTGTAATGGCTGTAATGGAGATCAATATAAAGCTTACGAATGGAAAATAGTAAGTTGCCTATTGAAAAATATCATATCTTAAAGGCATGTACATCATAAACATACTCACGCACAACAATCTTTAAACCACACTTGCATTTTATGACATGGAAACACAACTACTAATCTATGACTTTAATGGTTGTAATGAAGAACAATATAAAGCTTACAAATGGAAAACAGTAAGAGGAATACCTAGAACAATATGGAAGCTGCTGGACTAGAATCTGTGTTGCTACCTCCTCTTGTTGTTATGTCTGTCAAATTTGTGCTTGTCACTCCTCCTTTTCTTATTTCGCTCACTACAGAATAAATGAACACTTGAAGGTTTTCATGGCTATTTGAATTGGGAATTATTTGAATCTGATTGATGTTTGTTTGGTGTGGTGAATTAAATCCCTATCCTATTTCAAATTTGAATTCTGGGTGATATGAATTGTAGATTTGATTGATTTCAGTCATTTTCTTGAGTTGATTGGTTTGGTGTATTGTTTGCATTTGTTTCCATAATTTTTTTTATGAATAATGACGGCCTTATAGCTTGTATATTTGGATGCAGGTGGGTTTTTATAAGAAGAAGCCAGTACATGTACACCCTACTTGGCGAGATGGGATAGACTCCTACTGATACATGTTGTAGGTCTCATGTTTGATGAGACAGGTGAATGAATTTGCATGTTGTTTAGGTTATGCTACGGTGGGAAACATGGTTGTAATGGGTTAGCATTTATGTCAAAGATGGGATACATGGTTTTGAATTGTGTTGATGTGGCACCTCTATTTTGTTGTGTAGTTATAATTAATCTATAAGTGACGCCTTGATTGGTACGACAATTGAGTTTGAATGTTTATGGCGAAGGGTGCAAACTTTTATGATAGGACTATTTTATTTCCAAGTTGGATCTTTATGGTGATATGTCAGATACAATTTCAAAACGCTTACACGTGTTTGCTGCCAGCCTTAGCTTGTTTTGTTGACAAATATATGCGATTAAATGTGCATTTAATATATGATTTGTGTTTGATCTCATCATGCTTTTTTATGCAAGTGTGTTTTCCTAACTTGTGGAGGACCCGCATATCATTGTGGGCCCCAATGTGCACCAATCATATTCCACATTAAGTCCCACGCACACGTTTCAGCTCCTCTCCCCTATACCAATTAGTCTGTTTTATCTCTATTCTCTTATCTTTATTTCCTTGTAATTCTTTCATCATTTATTATGTTTTGTCATGACATGATTTGTCCTCAGGAGAAGATATACTAGCATATTTATATTTTAAAAATATATCTACACTATGCCAAGAGATATCTTCCATTTTTTTTTCTTTTTAGTTTTTGATTTTGAATTTTTTTATTTTTTATAAATTACTGTCTTTTTATTTTTATTTATAAATTACATGGAATCTTGGAATATTTCAGCTCTTCAACTCCACCTATGTTGTGAATGTAGAATGCCTCTTAACGTAATTACAACCGGTCTCTCCTTCCAGCTTGCCGAAGTAAATACCTATGTAAGCAAAGTAATTTCATTTTTCTATCTATCCAACTTTTCCAATCGTTGGGTTTGCGATGAAAAGCCTAAAAGAATTTAAGAACAGAACAAAAACCCACCTCCTGTTAAAGTTAATTTTCAGTGGAATTACCACATGAATGTGGTATTTGCATTGATTTAACATTGGAATATCCACCCCTTACCAAAACATACCAAGTCATTCATACTCTCTATTCCTCATTATTTAGTCATCATGCTAGCTAAAAACATTAGGTGTTGATTGTATGCTCTCCTCTAAATTCATTAAATCCATTCATTGTCTTGATGGGCTTGATGGGAGAAACATTGGCATGGCAAGAGACCCATTTGGACATAATTCTCGTTCCAGTGGGTTTGGTGATGTTCGGTGTATACCATTGTTGTCTGCTTCACAGAATCCTCACCCGTCCCCACACCACCTTCATCGGCATCAATGCAATCCATAGGCGAGCATGGGTGGAAGCCATCATGAAGGTAAATTTGATAATTACTTAATAATTTATAGTATCCAAATCTTATAGTATCCTTGAATCTCCTCTAAATTGAATATAATGTTTTAGGCTTAGTGTTGAATATATATTACCAACCATGAAGTGAAATGTGCTAGTGAGATGAAATGTAGTAGGGTTCACAGTGATTGACTAATAAGTGAAATGTAATTATAAACCTACAAAAATAGAAACAAAGTAAAAGAAAGTATAAATTTGAGTGATGCTATAGGATCACTCTTACACCCTAGGAAGCTCTTGCATCAAATACCTTGGCCAAATGATTTTTGATAATAGTGCTCACAAATAAGGGTTGAGTGATAGAATCACCCTTTCATTCGGTAACCAAACTTAGTGCACCCTCAACACATGAATAGGCTTCTGGGATCAATTGAATATTGCTTCTCCTTCCACCTCTACCAGTCCTAAGAAAAAAACTAGGACATACTCCAACTTTCATATTTCTATCTGCACCTAAAACTCTTCTCAAGTGTTCTTTCATCATCCACTTTACTCTTCTAGAACTAAATCTCTTCCACTAATCTAATCTTCTTCTTCTATAGTTATCAAACTCTATCTCTCTCAACTTAATCCATCTCTTTTCATCATGAAATTTATCCTCTATTATGTTTCAATCTTCACCATTTTCTATCTTCTTCATGTTTGATATCCAAATCTCTAGTCCTTCCTCTTTCTCATATTGTATACAACCCCATGATCCTTCTATAGTTACTACTTCAAATTTTGTACTAATTTTTTTTATTTCCTAAATTTGCATTTTCTACAAATATTCCAAATTCAACTAATTCTATCTATCTATTATCATCCTTCTAAAGTCTCACAACCACTACATATTATATTATTCCACATCTGCCACAAGATTTTATCTCATCTTTCCCTTCACATCCATCTTCTCTGTTATTGTTGTACAAACCAATACATATTTCTATCCCCAATCAATTCTTACACATTCTTTGTTACTTTGTTTGAAAATTTTAGATTTTGCAACACTTTCTTTATAACTATTGTAATGTCAAAAATTGCATATCCTTACAATTTCATGCTACATTTTGCACTCATTTTGGTGTTCACTCGCCTAGTATGTTCTTAGGATCACTTTGGCCCTATCTTATCTGTTTTCCCTAAACCACACATGCATTTGTGTTATGTTCTAGCGTGTGTGCTTATTTTTGCCAAGTTTTGTTTTAGTGCCTTAATTCTCTTACTATCCTAAGGTGTTTTGTGATACTAGGATCTATAGTCACTTGGACACTAGCACTTAGTGTGGATGTCCATATGTCACTCTAGTGTCTTGAGACTATGTGGCACCAAGTGACCATTCCTTGGCATTAATGGCCACCTCCTGCAACGTGAAAGATTCCTTGTAATGCCTCTATGCTCTCGAACGACCTTCTTTGACCTACCCTCTCTTTTTCTCTCTCATTATTTCATTTTCAAAGTGAATTCTTTATAATCTTTAGTACTCTTTTGAACTCTCCTTGACACTCCTTCTACAACTTTTAGAAAATTTGTAAAGTTCTTGGTGTTATTGTGCACACAAGTAGCTCTATATCTTGCACTCTAAAGGATTTTGTTGGCTCTATTATTGTATTCAAACTCATGTGATATTTCATGAGGATTTGTAGCATCTTCATGGGGTTTCTTAGGAGAACTACTTGTTGGGTATGTCATTTTCAGTTGGCTAGTTTGTATATTCTCGTTTACAAGCAAGGCAAGATGGAGAAAAGTTAGAGAGAAAACTAACTAAAACTTAAACCCTTTCAAACATTTCAGCCTCAACAATGGATAGACAAGTTTGCAAACATTTTAACCATTCTTGATTTGACCAAGACAAGTCAACAATCAAGTTTCAAGAAAGTGCAATCATCAAAGGTGAGCTTATGTGTTTTCAGGCTAACCACACAAAGTAACTTGCAATCAACAAACCACTAGTGGTATGCACACTTTGCAAATTCATCAAATATCCATGAATCTATAGCTAAAAATGAAATAACAACTCAACTTGGTGTTTAGAAACCATGAAACAAACTTTGTATGATGACAAGTTCAACAAATCTCAACAATTTCTATTCACTATATTGACTAGAAAACATGAATCAAACTTGTATTAGGCTCAAAATATTGATGAACATCAATAATTTCCAAACTTGGTGTGGAAAAACTAGGAGACTATCATTAAAAAATTAGAAAATACTATAGATTTGCTCTCAGATCCAAAGTACAAATTATTTCAAGTATGTCTTCAATGACTTTTCCCAACAAACACCAACAAGAACCCACTAGTTCTCAACTAATTCTTAAAAGTTCTAACTCTTTCTAATCTTTGACAATGAGTTTCAATTGTTGTATTATACAAATTAGCTTTATAATACTAGGTTTTCATCTTTAGATCCAATGGCTATGATCAATTTGATTGAATGGCTCACAATTGATGCTCAAACACAAAGTCAATTTTGGTGGCAATTGTAATTTCCACTCATCCCCTTGTAGATTCCTCAACAAGCTTCCTTTAGTATCAAAAAGTAACTTTTTCTTGTCATGACGTTTTCTTTTTGTTACTAAGTTTTCTAATTTTATCAAAAGTAACTTTTTGGAAGCTAAAAACATTTAATTTTTTATACTACATCTCCAATACATTTAAGTTTTGCAACTACAAATCCAACAACTTGTTGTAATGTGACAAATCTTCATAAAGTGGACATATGCAGCTATAGAAAGTCATTTCGCCATCATATGTGGTTTTAGGTATCCATTTTCCATGTGCAAGCATGAATATCTAGTTGTAGGTGATCAAATGCATCATAAAAAGGTGCATTTCCAGCCCTTGTTCTTCATTTTTTAAACACAAATCTCTATATCAAATCTAGAAAAGCAAGTTGGGATCTCATTGAAGGTTGTATCAATCATATTTTGGTTGCAAATCATGTATAAGATGGTACAATTCATCCTCCACCAGCTACATGGCATTGTTTCATTTATTTTCCACCATTTTGGGCTCCAAATGTGCATGTACAATAGTAGTATAGGTCTGATTTTTATGTTTTCCTAGATCTTGGGGTTTTTCTTCATGCTTCTTGACACCGTCTTGATTTTATCTTGTAGGTACAATAGTGGTTTGGGTTTGAAAATGAAGTTTCTCCATGGTTGGGACAACATGATGCCTCTAGATCTTTGTGTTTCCAAAATAGCTCCAATTGATCTCCACTTGTTTCCAACCTCTTAGACCAACAAGAAACAAAGAAAAGTATTAGATTCATCATAATAATTACAAGTCAATATATATATCCATTTGCAATCCTAGATCAGTCAAGAACAACTAGGTGGCAAATTTGAACTATCATTGGCAACTACACAAATTTGGGGTTTCATCTTATTTTACATCATGGTTCTCCATCATTCTCATCATTTCATCATCCTTTCTATATTTTCATCATGTTCTCTTTGATTCCATCCTTCATCTTTATCAAATTTTCATACCATGTAGCTAGAACTCAAAAGATGGTAATGATTGTCCTAGACCTGTAGATGACTATTTGAGGCCAGTTTGGGACTAACTTTTTATATTTTTAGGCAAAAAAGGATAGTTATTTGTGTTTACATCACTAGACCACCTTCTCCTTCCATTCCTTGATATTTTAATGACGGTTCTTCACAATATCTTGATAGATTTTGTGGATTATTATATAAGTGTTGTTGTTTTAGGACAACAAGCTACTACAGGGAATGTAATAGTCCTAAAATCATGAATAAACCCTTCCTTTTGTTGTGTTTAATCATATTGTTTGGTTCATTAACCCAAATGATCAATAATAGTTCTCTATGTTGAAGGAGAGTGATTTATTGCCCAATCCACACCATAAGTATCCAATATTGTCTTATAGTTGTTCAATGTTTCATGAGAGTCCACCTTTGGTAAGAAAAGCATACAACATTCAACTCATGACAACACCTTGCATAAGGTATGCTACAATAGTCTTGTTAACATCTTAGGGATTATTTCTAATGATGATAAATGATACCTCTTTCTACTCATAATTGTGACAGTAATTCAACAATGTTGTCCCTTATTGTTATGAAAGTCCTAATCTTCACAAACTCTCTTAATTACTATGATAGCCTTGCACTTTTTCATATAACAATTTTATACCATGAAGGCTCATCATGATTGTCATGGTATAATCTCAATTCATTTTTCAACCTTCATTGTTTTTAGCAAATAAATCTCATGAAAATCACAAAATAGATATGCAGTTTTTTGGAGCAACACCTATAGGTTTCATGTACCAGATTACCCAGTCTTCTTGAAATAGTTCATAAGCACCCTAAAAGCTAATATTCTACACCTTTCAAGGATTATTCTTCTTCCTTAGGTATTTATCATTGCAAAATAATGCACATTTAGTCTTGTAATCGTGTTCTAATGTGAAAGTTCTCTAGCAAAAAATTGACTATTCCTAATGCAGATTACTGATTGTTCCTGAAGTAGCAAACTGACTGTTCTTGAAGCAACAAACTAACTATTCTTGACACAATTACTAATAGTCCTTTTCATTGATTGTTAAAACCTCTGAAAGATAAAATGATCTCCATAAGATGGGCTATGAACAACATGGTTAGGCAAGGGTATGCTAAGGTGAGAGTTTGTGTTGGACAACTTTCTCATAGAATTGTAATAACTCATATTTTAACTATTGCAGAAACATGCACTTGTGAAACCCTCATACTAATTCCTTCCCCTCCAGATTGCAAATTTAGATATATGAAGACTAAACTACAAACATAAAGGATGCAATTAGGTCTAAGTATAACACAAAAGGATTAAGCATTTACATCACATGAAATCAACAAACCCTCTTACACTACCACATCCTCATTTTGAAAGAAAATTTCACAAACCTTTTATTTTTATAATGATCCTAGAATGACACAATACCATTGAAAATATGTTTCCACCATGTCTGAGTATGCACTCCAAGTGAATGGAAAACAAGGGTGTATTTTCCACAAATTGAGAATACTTAAGAAAACTTAGAAAACCCTTATTTTTACCAACAAATAAATAAAGTTAAGCACTCTAATTCATTAAATATACGTCATAGTTACCCTATTTGTACACTCATACCTATCAAATTGATTTCATAATTAAATAAGTGTCCAAAAAGCTACACTTGTAGTCATTTGTAGAGTTTTGGACAACAAAAAGATAGTTGTTCATGCACAAAGTGTGGAGATAGGGGTTTTGTTGGCTTTCCTTCCAAGACTAATTCAAATCTAAGGCACCCAAATGTTGATGATGGTTTTAAATGGATATTCCAAGTCTCCAAAACCTTAATAATGATTCAACAAAATGTTTTTTTGAATGGCTCCAAAGAAACTAGGAGACTAGGACAACCTATATAGATGCTTGAGAAACTCATATAGTTAAATGTAAGGATAAAACAAAACAAATGCAATCAAAATGGATAGATTAAATACTCTAAAGGAAAAATGCATTCATTTTATCCACCTCACCATGATGATATGCAACTCTATAGATAAAAACACAAATAAAAAGAAGCATAGCATTCATAGAACAAATATGAATCAATGTAAAGATGAGGACTTGGATCACAAATAGAACCATAAACTATGAAAAACATTGACACTCCCCTAATCTAGTGATCATCAAATGGACATAACAAGGTACAACAAGGATCATCTCATGATCATGCAAATAGGACCTCAAGGACATCTCCATGCACCAAAACCATTATGAGCAATCAAGGACCTTTATGACCAAATCAATGTTTTTGCACACAACAACTATTCTTCTATTTGTCCCTATGTTCTTCTATTTGTTCTCTATATTTTTTGTGATGTTTTGGGGATGAGGAAAAGTGTTGGAAGATTTAGCTTCCTACCATTTTGACCCAAAATTTTTGTTTTTATTTGATTTCTTTTGAAATTCTTCCTTTGTGCTCATAGTTCTACGTGCTTGGGGGATGATGATTCATTCAATTGCCCCTTGTTGATTACCCTTCCCAATGCATACTAACCCCAAAGCATGTAGATCCCTTAGTGTTTTTGGTGTTTTTTCTTGTTTTATATGGCATGTGTTAGTGTTTCTTAGTGTCATACCTTGCTTACACAAGCTTTTGTGTATCATGCCTACAACATCGCCTTTGTTGCCTTCCTTTACCTAGACATTTATATCTTTTTCTAGATGCAGATTTTAGAACATACCTTTACCATATAGATATGTTTCCTTGAGCTCTTTCTCTCTCCCTCTTTCATCTACCTTAAACTAATTACATACTATTTCTTTATATGCAATTATTTTAAGGTGGGGGCATACTTTCATAGTTTACACCTTTGCACACACCATGTTGTTGGTACGCTCTCTACAACATTCTCTCTTAGCAATGTTTACAATAGCTTGTGGTCCTAAGTAGATGCACTTTCTTGGCTTGACCAAGCTTTTTAGCTACTCCTTTCACACTCTTTGTGAGTCACCTAACAACATAGTTTGCTAGCTCTAGTGGCCCACAAGAGTTGGGTATGGTTCCTAGATGCACTTGCTTGGATTGACTGTGTTGTTTAGCTACTCTTTTCACACTCTTTGTGAGTCACCTACCAAAATAGTTTGCTAGCTATAGTGGCCCACAAGAGTGCTAGCCCTAGAACCATACTTGGCCTCCTTCTATCTCTCGTAGTGTGATAGAAGCAACCCCTTTTGCTTCACTTTCTTTTTCTTTTGTGTGTTGTGTGTTAGATTAGAATGTGTATTAGACTATATGGTTTTCTAACCCTCTACATTTTGGAAAATCATATTTGGTCTAATCCTATTTAGCATAGTTTTTTATATATGTGTGGACCTGACACTGCCTTGTATGTAGATTTTTGTTGTTTAACACTATGATTTTGTAGGTTCTCAGCCTGGTGTCTTCATTCCTCCACTTGAAGAGTTTTGTATCCTCTACAATATCCTTTTGAAAAGGTAGTACATGTATGATATTTATTTTTCTAGTTTAGCATGCATATTCACATAGGTGCATAAGCCTGCTAAAGTGGGGGCTAAATGTAACATCAAAATCAAGCATACCCTTGCAAATTCATGCTATGTTTTATGACCACTTTGATTCTTGCATCTTCTTTTTGCATGTTAAGTTCATGTTTTTTAAATTCTAGACTCTTTTTCTCATTTTCATCAAATTCTATTTTAGTGATTGGTGAATCACTTAGCTTGAAGATGGTTCATGAGATTCCAAAGGTAGATTCACTAAGAAGCTAGCACTTAGTGTAGATGTCCATGCATCATGTTGGCGTCTTGTAAGCATGAAATAGTTAGTGAATCTATGACTCTTATGGCTAGTGAGATTCTAGTAACACCTATCGAGCTCCGAACAACTCTTTCCTCTTGCATGTGGTTTCATTCTTCCCTCTCATTCAAGGCTAATCTAACTTTTTGGAAAAATCTCTCAAGCTCTCTCTTGGCTCCTCTCTACATCTTTGGTGAAACCTTGAAGGATTCTTTGGTTAACTTTATCTCTATATTAGCTATCTAGACTTTCTATGCCCTCTTGAGTTGTGGTATTGTCTCTACTAGCTCTTGGAGATTTTTCTTGCATAGTGTTCATTGAGAAGGCTTTCTCTTGCTAAGGTTTTGAATATGTGCAACCAAATTCAATCCTTTGAGGAGTTACAACCTCCTTTCTATCTAAGATGGTAACATTATTCTATTTTGATGTTTAATATTTCATATTTGAATCTATTTACACATGGTTTAGCTATTTTCTTTGAAAGATTCATGGTGTAGACCACCATTTGTATGTTGTTGGGTATTCTTCCCTATAGACTAAAGAATTTACCTTAGCTTTATTTTCATTTTCCATTGCTCTTAATTCCTAGACACATGTAGGATAGGAGCACACACTTTATCTTGTTATTCTCTTTACCATTTGTTGTTCATGGAGGTTGAAAGACAAAAACCAAGGCTTGACTGAGGCAAGCTCCCTAATAGGACAACATTTTCCCTTTGTTCTTTGTAGGTGTTCTTGAGTAAAAGCATTTCAAATAAACAGAGGTTTCATTACTTTTTCTTTCATTTGCATTTCATTTTATTATATTTTCAATAGATTCTTGTGCTTTATTTTGAAATCTGTCACTTGGAAACTACTGGGTGTTTATTTTGTCTATTGTTGTGTTGTGTAGGTGTCTTAGGTCCATATGAATCTGGAGATTTTTATGTTTGTGGATTTTAGGATGTCAGCGCTTAGCACAGATGTCCTCATGACATGTTGTCATCGAAGGTAGTGAGCTCCTCCTTCTGGTGGCAGGTTCCATGGGTGTGTGCAAGAAGTTGTGTCCACTTTTTGGCCAAAAAGTGGAAGTGTTTTTCCTGATTTTCAGAATTTGTCACATTTGACCTAAAAATTTGAAGCACTTAAATGTGGATCTTAAAAAATGTCACTAAATATGAAATGTAGTACTCGGAGTCTAGTTTCCAAATATGTAATTTTTTTCAATACCCAGATGATAGAAATTGATTTTGAATAGGTGTTTCTAAAAACCACTATTTAAAAGTCACTTTTTTTACTATACCATGTACGTGTACGTCATCCATATTTTGACCTAAATAATCATATTTTTTAAAATCCTTTTGGGAGAAGCTTTGTAACTCACTGAAGCACATTTTCCATATTTATTTGTAATTTTTTAATGAATAATTTTTTTTATTAATTTTTTATTGGTCATCTTTTGTCTTTTAAAAAATCATCGTGTACGTCACGCATAAGATGACCTAAACTTAACATTTTTTTAAATTTTATTTTTTAAATTGAAAAGAATTGTCTAAAGTACGTTTTCTTACAATTTTGTTCACAAAAAAATATTTTAATAAAAAGTTATTAAAATATTAAAAAACCTTGATAATTCAAGTTTAGGGACCTATTTCATCAGAAATTGATTAAAAAATAGAAAAATTAATCCAATTATTAAAAAAATTACATATTTGGAATCTACATTGTCTCATCTATAATGGGTTTTAATTTCGTCAAAATATTTTGCAAAATAGACCTTTAGATATATGCCCAAAGTCATTATTTTATTGTGACATTGATAGGGCCTTCAAGTTGCAGGTCAAACTAGGTCTAGAGGTCAGGGTCGGGTCCCCAAAGCATTTTTTGAAGCAGGTTACAAAGCAAAACCCGATCCTAAAATTCAAATTTTGAATAACGGGATCCCGTTTCTTTATTCATCTGTCGAAAATAAAACAGGATCCCATTTAATATAACGGGATCCCGTTTATTATTTGCCTGTTTATTTTAATAAGACTATACTATGACTGCCATTTCTGCAACTTACTCTGTAGTATGGCCGACAGCCACTCTTGCAGCATTCTTTGGCATATTTCTTTCTTTTGCATGTCCATCAACTTGAAGTATTGTTTGTATTTTGATAGAAGCCATTATGGAGACTTTATTTGAGTGGAATTTTGTTGAATTGGTACTTGTTTGAAGGACTTGAAACACATTCAAGTTTTTGACATTCATTTGTACATGCTTCATAAATTTTTTAATCATGGGATCACAAAGTCGTAATAAGAGGAAAGATAGTAAGCTATTAACCCCTGAAGAAAAATTGAAGCAAAAAGACAAAGAGATAGAAGAGTAAAGATTCAATCAATGAATAATGTTGAAGCATCTAATTCCACAACTATTGAAGATAAAAACATTGAGGAGACCATGGATGTAGACGATGTAAGTTTGCAAGAGGTGAATATGGAAACTAATACGATTATACAAACTACTTTTGGTATGTCTTCAAATCCCTAATGCTATGGAGAATGTTTCAATAGGCACAAATCTAGGTACTTCTTCAAATCCACCTTTGAATAAAATAGAAATAGTGTTGATAGGAGATTTAAAACAAGCTGGATATAACAATGTTGAGATTGATAATATTCGTAGAGATCAAAATTTGAAACAAATTGTTGTTGAAAATCAAAATGAAAATCTTTTTGTTGAAAATAAAAATGAAAATCCTTTTGTTGTTGAAAATGAAAATGAAAACCGTTTTGTTGTTGAAAATGAAAATGAAAACCGTTTTGTTGTTGAAAATGAAAACGAAAATCCTTTTGTTGAAAATAAAAATAAAAATTATTTTGTTGTTGAAAATGAAAACGAAAATCCTTTTGTTGAAAATGAAAATGAAAACCGTTTTGTTGTTGAAAATGAAAACAAAAATCCTTTTGTTGAAAGTGAAAATGAAAACCGTTTTGTTGTTGAAAATGAAAATCATTTTGAAGTTGAAAATGAAAATGAAAATCTAGGAAGTGATGTTGAAAATGAGAAATATTTTTTCAAAATTGAAAGAGATGTTTTGGATAATCTTCCTGGTAAAATTTCTTGGAGACAAATAAGAACACATGCCAATAGATGATACAAGAAATTTTTTTATCATAAAAAACTATCATTTCAATGTCAACTAATGATGCAATTAATGAGAATGTGGAAAATGAGAAAAGTAATGAAAATGTTAGGCATTTTTGTTAAACCAAGAAGAAAAGATCAATCACTAAAACATGCTATGTCTACTGTTGCTAGTGCCATTGAGTCTATTGGAAGTAATAGTCAATCCAAAGATAAAAATGCAGCAAGACGAGCTATAACAACTGCTATAGTAAATAAAACAACTTTGAATAGAAGAATGGTAAGTAATATTAGTGGAATTTTAAAAATACATCCTAGAACATTGGTAAGAGCGGCAAAAAGAAGAGAAAGTATAGAAAATGATCCAATTAACCAATGTTGGAGTTTTAGTGGTCGACTCTCGAGATCTAACATGAAACTAAATGTTGAAATCAGATCTTTGATCAAAAAATATTGGCATGATAATACTAGGGTATCGTCTAATACTAGAGATGTTTTAAAATTAAGAGTGGGGTCCAAAGTTCACGATCCTCATCCAAAATAGCTATTAGATACAACACAAACTGAATTTTATAGAAAATTTTGTGATGAATTAGTGTTACCTAGTAATACTAAAATAAGTCAAAAATCTTTTAAAAAATGCAAACCATGGTATGTAAAGATTAATAAGGAACGAATATCTTGTTGTTGTAAAACGCATGTTCAATTTCGTTATTATTATGATGTGTTTCAATATATACGTTGTACTTTACATCGTGACATGATTATACAAGAATGTGATATTAATATGCCAACTGAAGCAATAAAAGAGTTTATATCAAGTTTGTTCTATGAAAGATCTAATGAAAAAGGTTTTTATTTAAGTTCATGTATTTCTAGACAATGCACTAGTTGTGGCAATATTTCTTTGTTAAGAGTTTGTATGCATGAAAGTGTTGAAAATGATTTTGGACAATAATTAGTGGATGTTAAAAGATTTAAGAATGTTGAATATTCTTTAAAAGATGGAAAATATGGAAAGCGTTGTGATTTAATTACAGAAAAGGTTAGTGTGCATGCATTCATATCAAAATTTAAAAGTAAAATTGTACCAAAATATGTCAAGCACTCTCAACAAGCTCAATGGCTTGATGGACAATTTTGTGAATGTAGAAACACATTTCCAGTTGGTACTTTACTATCAGTGGTTGATTTTGCAGAAAACTATACTTTAGCTCCGCAAGAGGAAATTCAATCACAATATTACAATTCAGTGCAGGTTGCTATGTTTGTTCATATTGTTTATAGACATGCAGATGATAGTACAGAGAATGATAGAAAAGTTTTGAGGGAGTATCATTTCTATTTGAGTGACAACCGGTTACACTCATCAGAGTTTATTCAATATTGTTTCAATATATTTTATACAAATTTAAGAGAAAGAGGAATCCAGATGACTGAACATCTTATATGGTCAGATAATTATATGGGGCAGTTCAAGAATGCTCAAATGTTCTATTGGTTATGTAGGGTTCACAAGGAGAATAATGTCCAACATATGTAGAATTTTTTTGAAGCTGGACATGGTAAAGGAGAACATGATGGAGCTCGTGCATGTGTTAAAAGAATTCTTACTAGACAACAATTAAAATTTGAGGATGTAGTAAAATTTAAAGATGCACGTGGGATTATAGATTGGTGCAATACAAGATTATGTACACCTGGATCAAGCGAGTACTCTATAGTTCGTTGATTCTTTTGGTTGGTTGAAGAAGAAAACATTCCACCTAGACTTGATTGCCAAACAATCAGTGGATCTACTAAATGGCATTCATTTAGGAGTTTGAATGCAAGTACATGGACTATCTGGACAAGGGAGCTTGCATGTTTTTGTCAGTTTTGTATTTCAGGAGATTGGGAAACATGTGAGAATACAGAATGGGTTGAAGAGTGGAAATAAAGACCATTGACACTTGCACAAGCACACAATCAAAGTGAAACAACAATTGAAGACAATGATCAACTGTTTGTATCAGACGATTATGACTGTGTTTTAGACCTTGTACAAAAAGGTAATTTAATTCAAATCATTTCATTTTATTTTACTTCATTACTAATTTGTAGTGCTTTTATTTATTTATGTGTACATATGAATGCATGTATGTTGATTGGTCAAATTTTATGGACATGTGCAAGTTATTGAATCAAAATTTGTTTTGCAGGATATGTGTATGCTGTTGTTGCACCAAAGAATAATGAAGAGGAAACTGAATATTGGTTGGCTCGTTGTGTGGAGACTAAACATAAGTTAATAGCACCTCAAGAAGATGATGATGGCTTTCCTTATCCAACAGGTTTGGTGATCCCCTTAAGACATCCCCTTAAGCAAATTTTTATAACAAGTCTTTGATCCCCTTAAGCATATTTTAAGAACTTCTTTGATCCCCTTAAGCAAATTTTAAGTATTTCTTTAATGATGGCTATCATTATCCAATAAGTTCAGTGGTGGTTGTTGGCACTTGGCTACGGAAATACCTAATAAGGAAGAATGGTTTACCTGCATTCGAAGATTATGAAACACATAAGAAGATTATACACTACTCACATTTGGTGTTGGCAACAAATATAAAACTGGAGAGGTATCATGGAAAACTTGCAAATAAAGAGCTATGGAACATTTCTATGGAAGACCATGAGACAATCATCGATGCATTGGAAAAAAGAGAGGATGGAGATGGTACAATGGAATAAGTAAATATAGGTAAATATAGTTAAATAGATTTATATTGTTGTTTTAAATACATTAAATACATGTTTTGATATTTCTTGTGCGTTATCAGTTGAAATTGATTTAATTTATCCTTTTATATCCTCAGGCCATTATCACAAATTCATCACATACTTTGAAACAAAAACTTGAGAGGCACTTGTAAATACAAGTACAAATTGTGTATATCTAGATAGTTTTATATAAATTAAAATACATGTTTTGATTCAGATATATTGATAAATTGCTTGTATTATTTTTACATTAGGTGGCATGAAGATCTGCTACATTCTCCTCAAGTTTTGGATTTTCTTGAGATTGTCAATAACAACATTTTGTATTTACATTATTTTGAGTTGGCATATATGTACATACACAATTACATTATTACACATTTTGTATAGAAATTTGTATACATGTGTATGTACATAGTTTTATACTCTATAGTATTAAATTTATCAAAATTATTATTTTATGTATTTTATTTGTTAAATGTCCATGTTTTTCTACTTAGAATTTACTTTAAATTTAATTTATTATATTGTTCAATTTGGTTGCCTTGGGCAACTTCACCAAATTTTGAGAACTTAAGACGTCCCCTTAAGACATCGTAAATTAGGACCCCTTAAGACATCCAAAAAGTTAGCATCAAGTTGTAGGTTAATTGCAAATGATAGGTGTCTAGGTGTAGGAGCTTTCTAGGTGTAGGAGCTTCATTGGTGAGTAGTGTGTAGGAGCTTTCTACAACAAATCAAGTTGCCCTATGACAAGGTTGGATAGATAGAGTGGTGTAGGTTCCTATTGTGTTATCCTTATCACACATTTATTATGACAAGGTGGTACTATCAACACTACCTACCTACAGCTCTTTTAATAATCTTTTTTTTGTTTTTTTGTTTTTTTTGTCTTTTAATAATCTTTCAAGCCACATTGATTTTTTGATGTTTTTATTGAAACTTTATATTTGCCCTTCATGGATGATAGAGCCCCTATAGGTTGATTTTTATTACTCCATGTGATAGTCCCTACACTAAATTTAAAGAAATAGTCCTGGAAGTATATTTCTTATGAACAAGATTACTAATATAGAACTAACATCACAATAACCATATAAATTTGCATTTTGGTGTAGGAAAAAAAAACCATATTTAAAAGTACTTTTAATATACTTCAATATTTTTTAGTCATTTTCCAATGATCCACATATGGATCTTGCATGAATCTAGATGCAATACTTACTACATTATAAGTAATGTCTGGTATAGGTATGGTATGGTAAATAAGGCTTTCTACTAACTATATATACAAAGTAGGATTGGTCTTTTCAAATAGAGGTTTGGAGTCAAATTTAATACTCAATTCAATAGGAATAGTAGTTGGTTTATAGTCAACCATAATTGAAATTTTTAAGTATATATCTTATTTGTATCTTGCTTGTGATACCCTAATAGATTAATGATCCTAGAAGATAATCATTCCTAAGAAATGATGCAAAAGCCCTAAATTAGTTATTCAAATATCTGGTTCAATTTATTTTTTATATTTGTGGATTAAAGAAATAAGACTGCTCGTAATGAGTAAGTCGTCCATATATAATACAACTATAATGATTTGACCATTTTTAACATTAACAAAGAGGTCATTATCAAAGTCACAAATAGAGAATCCAAGAGATTGGAAAAAATATTGAACTTTGCATGTGAAGGACTAAAAATGTCCACTTTCTCATATGGTATGTAGCCTCCTATCATTGAGCAAGTGGAGTTAGGTAAAGTTTATGCATGGGGGTTTGACATCCTACCTTCAAGGTTTACCATGACCTTTATTAGATTGTGCACCATAAGGCACTAGGATTTAGTCATCCTTCTCTAGTTATGGTATGGATATTGGAGCATATTAGACCAGGTATCAATGACCCATGCCCACACCAGATCTTTCACTTCCTTGAGGTATCAAGTAGTGTTGATTGGGTTACTATGGCACATGATTACACATTTAGACAATGGTGACTTTGACTAACACAAACAAATTATTACAAACCCATACATAGAGATAGAGAGGAGATGGACCATCTAGGAGATGACATGACTAGATATTATTGAAAAAGGGTGACTTTCTAAAGGATTTCCCCTAGTACACTCCCATGCTACATCACTACATATTCTTTCAATGCAATTTCTTCATTAAGCGCAAATCTAGATCAACACTCTAACACTTACATATAGATATTTATATTATTGAAAAGGGGCAACTTTCTAAAGGATTTCCCAGGTAGTACAGTCCCATGCTACAAATCTACTTAAGATGTAGTAGAGGTTGGTCAAGGGACACTCCCGTGGACTCTTACTCTAGGGACTCCTAAATTACATGGTCAACACAAGAACAAGCACCAAGGCACTTGGATAAATATAACTATAACCATGCTAGGATCATTTAATATAACTTAGTTGATCTCTAGATGAGAAGATGTGAGAGATTGATCCCTCCTAGTAGGCAAGATATCCTCATGAACTTATCTCACTTTTTAATGCTTTGTTTTGATTTGCTTACCATTTTATTGCTTAAAATTTGACCAGGACCTAAATATGCATACCATGAATGAATGGAGGAACTTTATTAGGACCTCATCACTACAAAAATTCTTTCAATGCAATTTCTTCATTAAGCGCAAATCTAGATCAACACTTTGACACTTGTAGATTTATATATGACAATCGATTATTTCTATTGATGTCAATCTATATATCTTATTATGGTTGATCTCAAATGTTTAGATTTCTTTTCCTTAATGCACATGGTTAGATTAGAGTTTGATTTATGATTAAATTTAGGGATGCTTGTATATACATATGTATGTGATGTTATGCTTTTATAGTTTATGATGTATATGCAATCTATGTATGCATGGATAACAGATATATGTATGGATGCACCTAAACTAACATGATGGTTTTACATGATTATTACTTTTACATGTGTATGATTTTGTTACGACAAGATTGCATTTATTGTGTGACATGTAAAAATATATAGTCCATTTTTAACAATATATATATATAAAGTCCAGGTCCATGTTCAAAAAATATATAAAGTCCATGTTCAACAATATATATATAAAGTCCATGACAAACAGTATATAACAAATAGTCCACGAAATAGTCAAATATATAAAGTCCAGGTTCAACAATATATATATAAAGTCCAGGTCCATGTTTAAAAAAATATATAAAGTCCATGACAAACAGTATATAACATATAGTCCATGAAATAGTCAAATTATACATAGCCCATGTTCAATAACCTATCACATACTATCTCTATCATCAAGAGTCCTCTTCACACCATGCAAACTACTCAGATGACTTGAATCGCTCTGCAAAAGAGAAAGATTTAGATGAAATTAGATGTAAGATGATAAGGAAATCTAATTTAATGACAATTTTTAAATTTATAATTTATCATAAAATTAAATTACTATGTGAGGCTGAGAGGCATGCTCTGGTGCACCTGGACCTATCTCTCCATGCTCTAAATCAATCTATTTAATACAAGAGAAAGTTCAAGTTGATGTTAAATATACTTGACAATTTTAAAAATGATTTAATTCAATTTAATTTATAAGAACTATCATATTTAAAAATTATTATACCATAAGAGGAACTTGTTGTGAATCCTCTATTCTAGGACCTGTCTCTACAAGCTTAGCTCCATGACATGTATCGAGCTATAAAAGAAAAAAGAATTTTGAATGTACATGTCAACACACACACACACACATATATATATATATATATATATATATATATATATATATATATATCAAGAAATTTACTTTAAGTTCACAACGTATATTTTAATTGTTCAATTTAAATATAATCTAAATTTTAAATTATACTGTATCAGGCTACCCATCTCCTCTGTCCTCCTGCTCTACATGTGTTGTGTGTTGATGAAACATGTCACTAACAAGCTCCTACAATGTCATTTATATTTAAGTTAGCACATGTGTGTACAAATTAGGTTTTAAAACATATATATAATTGACTTGTGTACATGTTATATGTTTTTCAACAACCTGAAATGCAGTCGACTCCTAATATAAACTTGGATTCTCCAAGTGTGCTACAATGCCCATCCTCATTGTTGTGTCAACCTACATAGACATATTTATAAAATATTAAATAGTACATGTGCACATTTTTAGATACACTGATATCAAAATAGAAAAACTTTAGTATATATATAGTTTTTTAAAACAATATACATACTGTAAGAGTGTCATGTGAGATGCCCAATGATGGAGGAGCGCTCGAAACACCCTGAGATGGAGGATTGAATGTGGAAGAACCCTGAACCAGTTCATAAATAAGTTCATAAATATTTAATTGTACACACATTCAAGACTAAATTTTACAAATTTACAAATCATTGAAAATGTACCCCAAATGGGTGCTCAAGATGAACAGGTGTCGATGAAAAATTAATTCGATCAATGGTGACCCCTATTGCCATCATCTACACCACACAAACCAAACAATTCGATTGTTAAAATATTACAATTTAATTGATCTATATGTTGATTAAAAACATGTGGTTAAAAAATTGTTTTAAATTCAACATGTATACATAACCTATATATACCTGTGTCGAATGATCAGTGGGATGATCCTTAGCAAATAGATAATCAACAAATGATTCAATGCCCACATTAGTAGATGATGCATGTGTAGCTAAAGTGGGTGCAACTACCTGATAAGGTCCATAACACAACTGATTGCAACTCGTACATGTATGAGGCATTGACACATGTGGAGTGGTACTAGGACCACTTCCATCATCAACTCCTCCATGCTCTCTAACTCGAGCTACCATCATAGAAGTCTACTCATGTAGGCTGCCTGAGAGTGCACTCAATGTGCCTAGTGTGGATACCACTGCACGATGCTGGAAGGGCAAAGGAATGGCAGCAATAGGAGGGTCAATAAGAGGTTGAACAGGCATCGGTCATTGGGGATCAACCCGTGCCCCCAACCTCTGTTGTGGCATGCCACCACCAACACCCTAGAATGATCTAAAATCAAAGTAGTTGGGTTTTTTATTCATAACAAACTCTACATATAATTTTCTCAAAAAATATAAAGGAACCTCATAATTAGCATGAGGTGGATAATCAAACACCATCCACCATCTATCCCAAAAATTCGCAGACATTCCTTCATGCCTACACCACCTGATTGATATTCTTTTCTTATTTGCAGGAATAGGTTCATTTGTAATGGGATGTCTAAAATATTGTGCTAAATGAGCTTTTGTGATTTTAAGATCCAAAATAGTCTTATAGGAGAGGCCATCAGCATAAAATTGGCACCTCTCCTCTCTCCATTTCCAGAATCCATCAAAATCTGAGTCAATAGACCTCACAGAATCTACAATGTTTTGCATCAAAGATGCAAAATGTACTACATGAGGTGGCATTAATTGTTCATTGCGAATGGAATTTAGTTTTTCTTGTATCAAATCCACATTTTCATTTATTATGGCTCACAAGCAAGCCTGGTCAGTTCTAGGTGGGGGTGGAGGTGGAGGTGGAGGTGGGTCATCTGCATGTGGGGCATCTAGAGGTGGGGCATTTGGCACTGGGGGTGTGGGTGCGGGTGTGGGTGAGGGTGGGGGTGTGGCCGGATCATCTTGTGCATTAAGGAAGTCCTCAACATCAAAGTGAATATCATCTAGATTCATGATGTATATATAAAACTCTAGATATGAACCTGCATATATATACATATAAACATACAAACTTCAGTACAAATTTAAAATTAAATGAAGAATATATAAATATATATATATACATATATATATATACATATATATATATATATATATATATATATATATATATATATATATATATATATATATATATATATATATGTTTCAAGAAATTACACTTGAAATAAATTTAAATTAAACATACAGATAATGTATACATGCATGTACAAATTTCAAAATGTAAGAGAGCTATTAGGACTACCATAATGATTGATACAATGGGAAAGGTGACCCATCTTAATGTATAATGTGCATTTAAGTAGGGAAACTTCTCTGGACAATCATCATGTATTTCTTAAATGTGAATATGCATCCCAAATTTTGGACTATTTTAAAGAAATATGGTACATTTAGGAACTTGGTGATTGTTGGGGTAAAGAGGAATATATGATCATGCTAGAAGAGGTGGATTAGGCTCATAATTGGCCAAGGTTGCTTTGAATAAGGTTAAAACAAGGAGATACCCATGTTGATATTCACACCCTTTGGTCCACACCTACATTGGGATGGATTAAGCTTGAAATTTTGATGGGTAGCCAAGGGTAATCCTAGTGAAGTAGGAGTACATACATTTTATTAAGAGATGATAAGGGAAAACCTCTACCTATCTTAAAGCTTATGATTTTGGTGTCAAGAACAATAATATGGTAGATTCTAGGGCCATGATATCCAGGGCCTCAAGATGACTTGGAAACTAAACAAGATATCCCTTAGTGTGGAAGGAGATTCCAAGATCAACATTGATCATATGAATTTAAAGCATAGATGAAGCTTGTGGTTATTGGAAACTATTCTATTGGAAGCTAGAAACTTGGTGAATACTTGTTTAAATCTATCTCCTTCAAACATATCAAAAGAAAAGTTAATTATATTCTAGACTAGGCAGATAATGGAAGAAATCATTAAATTGCCCTAGACATCTAGCATTTGTTGGGAAGAATAATTTTTTTACATTCAATTCAATCCCTAAGTTGTGCCTCCATGCTATCAAATGTTACTTGTATCTACCTTCTAGACAATGATATTGAAGGGGTAGAAGGTTAGGCTAAGGATTTCTATATTGCTACTTAGATAAATTCCACATCTTCAATGTGTGGCATGAGCATATGCACAAAGCCTTGGAGGATATTTCTAAGATAATGAAGATAAACCTTCATGTCTTGATGCTAAATTGGATTATTCTATCCACTATGAGAATTAAATCCCTCCTATCAAATTCGAACAATGTTAAAAATGTCAAGGAAGTGGTAGAGGCTTTGTAAGGCTTGTGTAATTTGTCCCACCACCCTAGGATAAAGTTTTTTAGTTTATTAGTAATTCTAACACTACTTCAACTTATTACTCTAGGGTGAGGGCCACTATAATTTTCCCTACCACTAATATATCTTAAGACACCTATTGGTTTATGTTTGATGTCATTGTAGTATATTAATTTTCCCTACCACTATTGATTGAACAAAACTATACCATATATATTAAGTACTCTAGCTCAATGATCTTAAGATTAATGAAATCAAGACTAACTATATCATCATTATGCTTAGATACACCCAACATGCTAATCAAGAACTTAATTACCTTCACAACCCTATTAGCATTGTATCACTCCTATTAGGGAGTGGACTTGAATGGGGCCAAAAGATTCTTTACCTCTTACAATTGTGACTTTGGGTTTGGCATGGTCAACTTGGAGATGTTGTGTGGCATATCCCTATAAGAGGATGAAGGGTGATAGGAGGTTGTAGGATGGCTAAAAGCATTCACATGACGATAATGTTCAAGTTTATATTTCAAGATATGCATCATGGTCTACAAGGTTCTCTTGTTCAAAATGTTCATCATATTCTAGACAAGGAACTCACAATCATTGGTACCAAATTCAAGACCTCCTATTACAAGTCTCCATATAGCTTTAAACATAACACCTATAAACACAAAATTTATAGGGCTTGAATACAAGCCCGCCTCCCAATTAGGAGACTTCCAAATAATTGGTGAACTCACATGCAATAAGGGGATAACACATGCATACAAAATATGTAGAAGAAAACCCTGTAACATGACTCGTGATTAATTAAAGTTAGGGTTAGGGTTTCAATTAGGATCAGGCTTAGGGTTAGAATTGAGGTTAGGGTTAGAATTAGAATTCAAGGGTTGCTAAATTAGCGTAAGTATTAGAGCTACAATTATGGTTTGGGTTACGGGTAGAGTTAGGGTTACAATTACAATTACAAGTAGCTTGTTAGGGTTAGGGTTAGGGCTAGGGCTAGAGTTAGAGTTACAATTACAATTACAAGTAGAGTTAGGGTTAGGGTTATGATTAGGGTTATAATAAGGGTTAGGGTTTGAATTGCATATAGAATTAGGGTTAGGATTAGGGTTAGAATTAGTGTTAGGGTTAGGGTTGGAATTGCATATGGAATTAGGGTTCAATCTAGCTAGAAATAGATAAATTAGTCAAAATGGTTCTAGCTCGATTTTGTTTCCTATTTCCTAGAAAATGCAAAACTATTGTTTTCTATTTAGTTGTTAGTCCCAACTCTTTCCTTTTAAGAAGTATATCAAATCTAATGTTAGCAGATACTTCTACATATACAAGTTTCTGTTAGGAGAAAATATCTTTTGCCAAATTTGTATAGAGTTGTCTATAGTGTGTTCCAGGGTAATCAAACAATGTAAGTCACAATTTAGAGGGTTGAGGGATAAGTTTGTGTTGAGTCTATAGGAGGTGTTTTCTTACATAGACCGAGCTCCATAATCTAGGTGTCTCCATGTCTAACTCAAATGTTTCAACTTGGTCCATATTATATCCAAATTATTGATAAAATTATATATATATGGCTATGAGATCCACGATCATATCAATGTTTGGTAGAGAAAAGTTATCTAAGTTGGGGTCTAGATCCTTTTTTGATGTCTCAAAAGTTAGTGCAAACATGAATTCCCTTAGTTTTCTTGTTAACTAAGACCACATTAGAGACCCATTTAGGATAAGTAATAGTCTGAATGAACCCTGGACATCCAAGAGTTTATACAATTCTTCTATGACCATGAGGGCTACTTGGGGGTGCATTTTGCGTAGCTTTTAATGAATAGGTTTGGCATTGAGATGAACCACAAGATGATGCATGACTTTAAAGATGGAGTCTCAAGGCATATCACCATAAGACCACATGAAGAAATCAACGTAATATTTAACATGGTGACATGGTTATATATGCCTTATTTGATGTCAAGGTCCAGTGGAGCTACTATCTTAGAGAGTTTAGGGTCTAAGCTTCTATTCATAGGTTGATTTCTATAGCGTCCTCAACAAGGAGAGGGGAGTCATGTCTTGTATCTGAGTGGTATCTAATGGAAGGTGAAGTTTGTCAAATTGAGGAGCTCTTGGTAAGTGTCCATTTTTATTGTATCATTTTAATCGATCACAAGTTTCTTCTTATATCTTGTTGCTATTCTACCTAGACTAGGGTGCCTTAGGACTAAAGGGTTCTTTCTTTCTCTCCAAAATAAGCATATGTAGGTGTTAAGTATGGTGGAAAAGTCTTTCTTATGATTACAATGGGGATGTGGTCTTGACACTTCATAAGTTTCATGATGGCTTCATCATTTTGGAAAACATCAAATCATAAAGGGTCGTGTTGGTCCCAATCGATAAGCTCAAGGTATTATAGGTCTAAGGAGATGGTGAGGATAGTGACCTATCATGAAAGAGGTTAGTGGTGGAAAGATCTTCGTAAGGATCATGAGTGGAGCCTACATCAATGTCATTAAGATTAGGGGAAGCATTACCAATGAGGTTGAGCTCGTATCACAATTAACATCATGATGTTCATTCCAAGGGCATAACCTAGCTAGTGAGGACAGCTACTTGAGTATATCAAAAGTTACATAAATGTTGGCTTCATTTCATTCTTGATTAGTTGGCTATCACAAAAACTGTAAAATTTTCTCAATTCTTGATTAGTTGGTTGTCTCTAAAGGTTTGATTATGAAGGATGTGATAACTTGGTTTTATTATGGTTTGTTGTAATTTTTTTACATGATAGTTAGCTATTCAATAATGCCTTTAAAATACAATGACATACATTGTTATAAGTAAATTTTATAAAAACCAAATATATGTATCATCCCAATGCTATATAATTTTTGACAGTTTGTTCAAAATCTCTCCTTTCATATGATACAATCGGTTCAAAATTTCAATTGTATTTTACAGCTAAAATGTTTAAATACAGCTATTCAACACTCAAATTGAACTCAAATTTTGATAGTTTGTTCAAAATCTCTCCTTTCATATGATACAGTATTTTCAAATTTTCAATTGTATTTTATAGCTAAAATGTTTAAATACAGCTTCAACACTCAAATTTTGACAGTTTGTTCAAAATCTCTCATTTCATATGATACAGTATTTTCAAATTTTCAATTGTATTTTACAGCTAAAATGTCTAAATATATCTATTCAATTCTCAATTTTAAACATAATTTTGATAGTTTGTTCAAATTCTATCCTTTTATATGATATAGTCTTTCAAAATTTCAATTGTATTTTACAACTAAACTATCAAAAATCAACTACTAATTTCATAAACCCAAAACCCTAAATAACAATTCAAAATTTAAATTTTGATTGTATTTTACACCAAAACAAACAAGGGAAGCTTAAAATGATTGATGGGTAATTTGTAGAAGTGGAAAAATCCACTTACCTGGTGGCTAGATGGTGTCTGAACTTAGGATCCCATTTTCGCCTGTCGATTGTCGTTGTTGAAAATGGGGTCTCTGCCATTTTTTAAAAAATTTAATACTTTTACAAAACGAGAGCCTGTTTTATAAAACGGGATCCCATTATGATCACCTTTTTTGTTTTAGGCTCGGGATCCTGACGCAAAACGGGATTGCATTTTATAGAAATGGGATCCCGTTTTATAGAAACGGGATCCCATTTTTGGTTCCCCGATTTCGGATTTTTTTCTAACTCCGAAACTTCCACCTTAAGTGGACACAACTTCTTACATTTACCCCCATCTCATTTGTTCTTTCTGCTTTTATACTTTTTTTTTCATAATTTTATCTACAAAAGTCTATTTTCCAACATTCCATCAATTTCTTTCTTCCTTGTAAGTGTCTAGTTTAGTTTCTTTACTTTTGTTGGTGCAAAAAGTGGTTCTATAGACCTAGATTAGGCTTGAAACATCAACTAAACTGAACCTGAATGTAATGTTAGTGAAAAGATCCCTTAATTGATACATTCAGTAGAGGAAAATGTTTTTCCTACATCACAATTACATCTAACGTCAATGCTTTATTTCTTTTCTCTTTCAAGTTCCTGAGCTACAAATGACCTTGCATCATGTTTGTCATGCTACAATTTCAGTCGTTTCATGACTATCACAAGAGTTTTAGAATCTGATGCTACTTCCACCTCCATTTTTAAATCAAGTATAGAGGACATCGTAGTACCTTTAAAAACTTTGGCTCTAGATATTTTCTTTCCACCAGTCTTTCTTTTATGCTTTAATTATTTCCCATGATTGTAGAAATAAAATGTGTAGATGATAAAAATAGTTATCATACATTTATGATATTGCTTTTAACTCCATCCACTCTCTATAATTTCATAACCTTACAAGCCTAAGTTCTTCTTCCCCTTAAATTTGACATCCACACAATTATTTGCAAGCAACAATAAACTCTATACCCATAATAACCTCCAAATGGAACACGAACCCCCATCTTAAAAAATACCTTCATAGATCTATATGTTGATGGAGCATTTACCATTCATGTGAATAAACACTGTAACTTTAACCTCTGTATTAACGATAGATCTATTATAGACAATAAAACTATTCTCCCTACATAGGGAAAGGCATTGTACTAATTTCATTAGCTATTTAACAACCATGTTACACAATATGAAGTTATTCTTCTAACACACAAATACATGAACCATGTTACCATTTTTTTTTCCACACACAAATACAATATACAAAAGCCTATCATACTACACATTTATCTACACAATTAAGACCAACAAAGAAAAATACAATAATCCTTAATCTAACTTATCTGTATTACCGGTTGCCTTTTCATAAAATAGTAACAAACAGTGCCCACCTAACAAGTTACAAAGAGTGAAAAAAAAACTATTAGAGACAACATACTATATTCAAAACAAAGGAACTAGAAAAGCAACATGGCGAACACCACGAGTAAGTAAAGACATCACTTACCTACACTCGTGTTTATTATTTTTCTTTAATCACCATGAAAAGTGATGTAAATCAGTTAAAAGTTTTGAGGCACTCACAAAAACCAAACCTATGTTTTAATTAATGTACACAAAAATATGCAAGCAATGAGAATCATGATTTTAACATTTCAAAACAATTGTATGACTATTTTGTTAATGCGCTAGCAATTGATAGAGAAAAATTTAAATGCAAAGCTATTTTCATTAGAAACACATTCATTGAGTGCAAAGATCATGTGTCTTATGATTCCAACCTCTTATCCCATGAGATGTATGAGTGGCATAGATTCTCTAAAAGAGAAATATGTATCTACATGTATTCTTACTATCCCAACACAAATAAAGTGTGTTTGTGTTGGAAGTAAGCCACACCCGGACCGACGATGGGCTGGCCACAAGGGGCCAGTAGCTCAGTTGGTAGAGCACTCCAGCAGCAAATGGAAGGTCCTAGGTTCAAGTCCTAGCTGGTCCATATGAGCTGTAGCTCAACAAATGGTATCAGAGCCAGGCTAGGAGCCCCAAGCACCTGCAGTGTGGCTTAAGGGGGGGTGTTGGAAGTAAGCCACACCCGGACCGACGATGGGCTGGCCACAAGGGGCCAGTAGCTCAGTTGGTAGAGCACTCTAGCAGCAAATGGAAGGTCCTAGGTTCGAGTCCTAGCTGGTCCATATGAGCTGTAGCTCAACAGTTTGTAAGTTACAATTTCGTGCATCCCCAATAAAGAGAGGACATATAATTAGGGTGAACAAAGGAAAAGAATGGAAAAGCCTACATGTATTCAATACCATATTTTCAAGTTATACTAGTAGTAACCTCGAGACATGGCCATGGAAGACCAATAAGTAGACATTGAGATGTGTGTTTTCTTTTTCTAATTATAATTACATAATTTTGATCTCAAGGAACAATGTTTCTTTCTATTATGGCCAAGCATTTAAAAATCATGTTATATTTGTAGCCAAGGGGAAAATTCTAAGTCTTGCATAAAAGTGAAGAAAATAACACATAAGGCCAAGGAATACTAGAAATACTCTCTAAATGAGGCTAAGGAATACTAGTAGCACTCTCCAAATCTGGCCAAGCGATATTTATAAGTAGATAATAAGATGTATGTTTTATTTTCCTAAGTTATAAAAACACATATTTGACTTGAATAAATAATGTTTCCTACTATTATATTTGTAGCTAAAGGAATTGAATAAAATGTGGCAAATTCATAAACATGAGTTGGAGCCATTCCAAGGGTCTCAACTATCCAAATCACTAAAAAAGTCCTTGTTACTTTTATATTCACAACCTTCTCAATTAGGTTGAAAACTCTTAGTGCTAGATATGTTACAATAAAGAAAAAATTGTTACTAGGATAAGTATATTATATTATTTTAATCGAGCCATATTTAATTTGTACAACATAACCAATTTATTTTCAATTATATGCTATGTAGAAAAAACCTAAGATAAATTACTTGATTAAAAAAAGTGAAGCAAGTTTTGGAAACTTCCATCAATATAGCAATATTAGAATGCATAAGATCCAATAGAAAATATTTTCTTAGAAAGCTCAAAGAATCATATTAAATATGTACATTTGTATGAGCATATCTAATTGCATCTTTCTTAATGTAAAAACATAATGAATATGTATAAAAATAGAATGATGAATAATCAAGTCTTGATCATGAAGACATACGATTTGACATGTTTAAAGTAGTCTACCCTACGTAAAATCATGCGTTTACCTAGATTTTAATCTGCTTAGGTGGACTCCATGCTATTGGTCAATCTAATCAAGAAGTAGTGGTCGTTGGTTAATATTCTTGAAGAACTTGGTTAATGAACCACATTATGAATTATATAAATTTGTCGTTGGTTAATATTCTTGAAGAACTTGGTTAATGAACCACATTATGAATTATATAAATTTGGATAAATCATGATACAATGTTATCTCAGAGTCACTTGACAATCAAACATCATTTAGAAAATAAAGGAAGCAAGGAGAAATTAGTAAATACCAAAAATAGAGCTTGACAAAAACTCAAACATGGTGAAACTCAATTTATCTCTAAAAAACCCATAACATAGAAATACCTAAAATATTTAGAACAATGCATATTTATACATTTCTTATATACTAGTTTTGACAAGTTTTTCAAAGGTCCAATTCAACTCTTAATTCTAGCTCACCTAAGCTTTTGAGTCTCAAGTCACATGAATCTAGATGGAAAAGAGCCTGACAAACTAAGGAAGTAGTTAAATAGTCAATGACATTTAAGTTGACAAACTAAGGAAGTAGTTAAATAGTCAATGACATTTAAGTGGAGAATACTGTGATGTCATAGGAGCACATCTTAATCCCAAATGTTGTAGTTATCTTCAAACTCTAGATATAAGTTTAATTAAGGCAAATGAAACCATGATTTCACTAATGATGAAGATAGGAGATCTTTCTTTGAGGATCAATCTTGAGATGTCTTGTTTGTGGGAGAAGCAATGTGCCAATGTTATGGTAAACAAGAAAAATGGTGAAAGTTTACTAATGACCTCATTTAAGTCATAATACACTCACTATTATCCTTCACTTAACCATTTAAAATTATCCCATTTTAGAAATACAAGATCCTTGCAACAATGAAACCCACATCCAACAATCCTATTTTTGTGGGTGGCTCTAAAATTTTGAAGGTTGTTCCTCTAATAGTCAATTCTAATGATAAGAGTGGTAATGGAGTTACTCGTCTATGAGGATACTAGGGAAAATATTGATATTAGAGTCAGTTCAAAGGAAACCTAGGGACACTCTTAACATGGATTTATAAACTAGTAAGAAAGGTAAAGAGGAAAAATTTCCTAATTACTTTGAATTATAGTAAAAAGGACCCAAACCCTCTACTACCCTTATTCTAAGTGATCTTAAATTGTATCGCTTGAAATTTTAGGGGGTTACGGGCAATGGATAGAGGGCTATAGTTAGAATGTTTTCAAATTCAAGGACCAAAATTGATTGCCTTGTTACAAGAGGTTAAAGTGATTAGTTTTAGGATTTGGAATGTACTTCAAAACTCATCTAGCTAGGATTTATTTGATTTTATATAATAATCATGTGAATGGGAGGGGTTCTACCATCCTAATTTCTCTTGAGTGGGTTTTTTATGCTATCAGTAATGTCATCTCTCCTTATAATAAGGTTATGTGGGTCATATTTGAATTTTATTTCCTAGTGTGGTGTTTATTTTCTTTATGTTTAAAAAAGTACGCCAAGAGATATCTTCCACCTATGTGAGGTAAATTGATTTAGTAATTTTAAACATCATACAAGATTCTCCCTAAAATTCTAACTTAACTACTCCACATTGCAATTAGATGTTTCTATTTAAAAAAGATGTGTCCTTTGATATGCCATTCATGTAACGTTTCTCTCTTTGATGTTAGTGGATATGTCATATGTTAGTGGATATGTCATTCATGTCCATCCACCTTCCTATCCATTCATTCATATATTTTTAAATTATGGAATCTTATTTTCTATTCTTGTTCTCCATCCGTGCTGGACATAATCATGGGTCAATACAAGATAATGATTGTTCAATCAACACCCTTAATTTATGGTGAAAATTCTAAAGAACAAACATAAGATAACATCATGTAACAAATTAACAAACATAAGAAAAATGCTATGTGTCTGATGAGGTATGTAACTAAATAAACATAAAAATATGCTAAGAACAAACATAAGATAAATTCTATGTGTCTAATGAGGTATGTAACCATGTAACCTTGGAGTGTTGCTTCAAATCTATTTACTCTCACCACTTTGTACTTTAAATCACTTTAAGAGAGAGAGACCCAATTCTTTTCCATATTATTTTCTTTCATCCATGGAAGTGTCCATGAAGGATTGCAAGAAAGCCCCAGTGGTTGCCCCTTTACACCAAGGGCTTATGTTACTAGTGGTGAGACACATTAACAAGCTTAACACCCCATCCCTCAATCAATTCTCATGAAAGGGAAGAGGAAAAATAGATTGTGGATTATTCAATCGCATGCTCGAAGAGACAAGGAAGAAAATAGTAGCTGGAACAAAACGGGCTTTGAACCTGATTTAGCACCTAGGTGATTGTCATAGAAACAATTGTTTGAAAAGATTTTAAAACTTCAATACATAGCCCAATGAGAAGCACTCCTAGGGAGAAAAATAATACAATAAAAAATATATGCTTTCACACGTACAATGATCACATTGAAAGGGTTTTAAGATTCATCACAAAGTGCAATATAGAGTGCTTCCATGGCGCATTGTATGATGTAGAGATTGCAGAAGAAAAAGATACTCACGGAATGTTGAAGTGGTGCAAGAATAGCACAAACATAGTTAGGAAGAAAGCAAGAAACATTATATACAATTAATGGAGAAAAGGAATGTTTGCGACAGACAACCTTTATAAAAAATTATGCGGAAGCATAGACAACGAACTGTCACGATTTGGTAAAGAATACCAAACAGAGATTAACTACAGTGATTTTGACTACATAGATTGCTTCTATCAAAAGTAACACATCCCAAATAACAATTAACTAAGGATTGTAAAAATTTATGGAAGATTTGCGCCAAACACAAGAATGATAAGTTTGGAAAATGTTAAGAGTGGAAAGATTTAATTTCATCAAAGATAATCAAAGAAAATGGAAAGGAAGAAACATCCCATGCATCAGCGCAAAAACATGTACTGTTAGTTTAAGAAAAAGCTTAACATAGATGTAATTTCAAGGAATTACATTGACTGTAGGGTGCATAGGAATATAGGCTGGAAATTATTTCATTGTCAAAGTCCTCAACAAGTCACATGATGATGTAGAAATATTGCAGGTATGCACAAGGAATTAGAATTCAACACAGGTATGAAATGATTTATAGGATACTTACAAAAAATATTAAATAAAACTTCTAGACAAATGCACACAAAGAATGGAGAAAATAAAAAACTTTCTTCCAAAACAAAAACATACCAAAATATTTATGCTTTTTCCCAAATTCCTACTTTTTCTCCTTCAAAGGTAATTCTCCTCTATATTTCCTTACATACCCACCTTCTAATTTACTTTCCTATTTAGAAGGTTCTACAGAGCATCTTTTTTTTCTTTTTTGGGAATCTTTTTCAAAAATAAAATAGAAAAAGAATTTATTTTCTTCTATCCTACTTTCCCACTCAACCCACATTTTTCAAATTTTAACCCCTATTTAAAGAATAGAAAACTCTTATGAAATAATTAAAAAGGATTCCCTTTCATTTTTGACAACACACTTGCTATAAATAAAAGGAATAATCTAATTTATTTTCTAAAGAAAACAATAAATTATCTATTTAAAACACATATACATATACAAATTCATTTTAAGTTATTAAATTATTTAAGAAAAATCTAATTATTTTTTCCAAGTGTGTGGTAATAGATTCCCATCATAACCATTCGCTTCTCGACAACTAGGCTCTCTCTCCACGATGATACTCTCTCTCTCTCTCACACACACACACACACACACACACACACACACACACACGAGAGAGAGCATTGAATTATCCCCATTTAATTCATTGAAACAACAAGTACTTAGTCCTCGTTAGTTGATTTAAAAATTATAATCAAAACCTTTCATCAAATAAAAAGATTAATAATAATATTTCTTAATTGCAAATTAATTGCATTAATTGAATATTAAGAATTTAGGGTTGTGATAAACTGTATATATGTTTTCTCTTGTTGGAACCTTTCTTAGTGATGCCTACTTAGTACGCCATATGACCTATGTTTTGCTCCTATTGTTTGTGTACTTGTAAGCAACTCTACATGATCTCAAAAGATTTAGTTCTTTTCTTGGCAAATCTTGGGTTAAGTTAAGGGAAACCTTTGACAAGGTTCAAGGTAACTTTAGATTGTAGTCAATTTGTTCAAGAGTGCAATATATGTTATAACGGTTACATCATTAATGTGCCAAAAGGATCTTGAGCTCATGATCCACCTTGTCGTAGTTGGATTCTATTGGATTCTAAGATTAATATCCTAACAAAGTGTTTTTCTTAGATTTTATTCCTTCAAAGATCAAGCAATATATTTTAATTCTTAATATAAGAAGTAGATAGTGAATTTAAGCAAATCCATATAGATAGATAGTGAAGTAGATATGTTACAATAAAGAAAAACTGCTACAAGGATAAGCATATTATATTATTTTAGTCAACCCATATTAATTTGTACAACATAGACAACTTATTTTCTATTGCATGCTCTCTCCAAAAAAACCTTTAAGATAAATTACTTGATTAAAAAAAGTGAAGCAAGTTTTGGAAACTTCCATCAACAACAATAGTAGGATGCATAAGATCGAATAGAAAAAGTTTTCTTAGAAATCTCAAAGAAGCATACTAAATATATACATTTGTATGAGCATATCCAATGACATCTTGTTAACTATACAAACATAATGAATATGTATAAAATTGGAATGATTAATAGTCAAATCTTGACCATGAAGGCATATGGTTTGATACATTTAAAGTATTCTACCCTATGTAGAATCATGCATTTACCTTGATTTTAATATGCTTAGGTGTACTCTAAGCTATTGGTCAATCTAATAAAGAGGGAGTGGTAGTTGGTTAATCTTCATGAAGAACTTGGTTAATGAACCACATCACAAATATAGATTTGGACAATGTATCAAGATCTCTTAACTAAATCATGACATAATGTTAACTCGGAGAAACTTGACAATCAAACTTCATTCAGGAAATAAGGATGCAAGGATAAATTAGTAAATACCAAAAATAGAGCTTGACAAAAACTTAAACATGGCAACACTTAATTTATCTCTAAAAAACTCAGAACACAGAAATACATAAAATATTTAGAACAACATGAATATTTTATACAATTTTTATATGCATGTTTTGACAAGTTTTTGGCTCAGCCCAGCTTTTGAGTCTTGAGTCACATGAATACAGATGGCAAAGAGCATGAGAAACTAAGGAATTAGTTAAATAGTCAATGACATTTGAATGGAGAATTCAATGATGTCACATGAGCACATCTTAATCCCAAATGTTGTAGTTATCTTGAAACTATAGATATAAGTTTAATTAATAGTTGAACTTTAATCTTAAGTCCAAAGGAAAATGAAACCACGATTTCACTAATGATGAAGATAGGAGATCTTTCTTTGAGGATCGATCAAGATGTCTTGTTTGTGGAAGAAGCAATGTGCCAATGTTATGGTAAACAAGCAAAATGGTGAAAGTTTATTAATGCTCTCATTTAAGTCATAATATGCTCACTATTAGCCTTCACTTGACCATTTAAAATTGTCTAATTTTAGAAATAAAATAGCCTGCAACAACAAAACTCACATCCAATAGGGCAAACCAAAAGATGCTCAAGGAATAAGAAACAATCAATTGTTAGGCAATTTAGGGTTTTTAGAATGTTAATGAACCTTAGACATAAGAACCATATTGTGGGGCCAATAGTTTTGAATATAATTATTTATGCTTACAAAACACCTACACAATTGAAATCCAGTCTATCCAATAACTCCAACCACATAGAATGTGTTACTTGCTTCATATTATTAATCAATAGACATTTGCCAGATTTTAGGAAGCACAACTGAGGCACATCAGCTAAACGAACCCTAGGCAATAGCTAAGTGTATCCACACGTCCTGCAACAAACCCTCAAGGATTCATACTTGCCCTTCAACAAACCCTCAAAATCACAACACACCACATTCACAACCATGCACAACATTAGGGACGAGTTTAATTTTTTCCTCCGCTGAATTTCCATTAGGCAGAATAATCTACCCTCTTCTTGTAAATGAAAAACCATGCAAAAAAATATTGTTCAATCAGAAAACACCAAAAGCGTGTGAAAAAAAAAGGGACATTCCAAAACATTACAAAACAGCAAAATATTTCGTCTGATGATATTTTCGAAGAGCAAGTACTAAAAATTTTAGTTGAATCAAAAAACATTAATCCCCACCTTAAAACAATAAAACAAGGACTAATAAAATGAAATACCTGTAAATAATAATTGAAGACTGATATGTCTCGGTTTTTTTTTAGATAGATGTATTTCAGATTGATTGTCTTCTTCCAACTCGCGGAAGTAACTATCTCCGTTTTTCTGTCCTCTGAAACTTTTCGTACCGACGTAAGGACAAGATTGCATTTTGGCCATACATTTGCGACGAAAAGCTCAATAAAATTCTAAAACAGAAAGAAAACTTATTGCGCGAATTTGGTATATGCGTTGACCGGCATATCCATCCCTAACCGAAACATACCAAGTCATTTGTACAAACTTGAGACTCCATTATAAACTCTGCCTTTGCTCACTTCTGAAAACACCAGTTGTTGAATGTACTGCATTCATTGTCTTGATGGGAAAAACATTGGCATGGTAGGAAACCCATTTGGATATAATTCTCCTTCCAGCGGGGTTGATGATGTTTGGTGTATACCATAGTTGTCTGCTTCACAGAATCCTCACCCGTCCCCACACCACCTTCACCGCCATCAATGCAATCCATAGGCAGGCGTGGGTGGAAGCATTGACCATTAATGCCTGTGGATTTCACTGACCATATAGACTTGGTTATGGTAACTGTATCAATTAATAAATTCTTTACACAGGGATGCCATCTAAGTTGGAATTAAATATAATGTCCTACTGTGATGTTCACTCTCTTCGTATTCACAAATGAAGCTGAGTAATTCTCCAAGAACTATAGATACTGTTGTAATGCAGTACGCAGAGTAGCAAAACGTCATTGTCTATTTTATTAAACCATATCAGTGCATACTAACTTACAAGGTCAAAAGTTCCCTTCTGTGCCTTCTTGTCAGATAGTGGAGTAGGGAAAATACTTAGTTTCAAGTATCCAAATCATGAAATTGGAATTGTATGGAGCTTATTAAACCATATCAGCGTATACTAACTTACAAGGTCTAGAGGAATGGATGTTTCTACACGTTTGTTGCATGTGGAGAAGTTGTAAGCCCTGCATAATGTGTTGGGTAGCTTGGCTAAAATATATGATAAGTTTGATGGGTTATTTCTCCTACTAAAACATATCTTCTTTGAATAACATATGTATTGGGTGGAGCCACAATGTTATTGGACACGCTTGAGCATTGATTGGGCAACATGTAGCATTTATGAACATCTTTAAAATGTGCTCATGAAACCCTCTTTTGTAAAGTTTTGAATGGCATTGTAAACAAGTTTCTCACCATCTCATGCTATATTTTAATGCATCTAGAAATGATGTCAAATTTATTGAAAAGGAAAAAGAAAAACTTATTAAACATAATGCATTTAGGAATACCCAATGTTGCACCATTACATCTATAGAGACAGCAACACATTGTAATATAATTCTATGATAAAAATAAAAGAGTTTGACAATAAAAATTTGACAACAACCTTATCTCACAATTAAATATATTTTGATTTAATTCATTGACTCTTACATCATTACAACCACAACACATTGTGATAGAAATAATTCTAAAGTTAAAAAAAATCAAATCTCATCTCACAATTAGACATTAAATTTAATTTAATTTTTGAAATATTATAAAGAAATTCCAATGTGCCTCTATTAAATATTAAGTACAATTTTTATTAAACCCTATATTATTATGTATGTTATATCTTTCATAAGTTGTAATTTACCACATTAATGTAAGTATATTAAACACTACATTACTTACATTAATTATTTCAACAATTAACTTAATTACACATTTCCTATGCTAATTTCTCAATGTACAATGGTCTCTTCAATCCCAATTCACAAGAATCACTTTCAAGAAACAAATGTTTCTTTAAACTTTCATTTGTCATAAATTTAAAAGACAAACATTTGAACCTAGACATAAAACATGAAGCTATGGTTCTAGTGAGATTGCAGTGTTAAACCTTTAGAACACCTTGCAAACATCTTTTGACCATCATTTTGGTTAGTTGTGGCGGTTGCCACTAACTCCTTCATGAAGATGGCATGTGTTTTAACAATCCATAAGTTCCAAGGTTTCATACTTGAAAGAGCGATGATAGACATTAGAGGCATTGATCACCAAGGTCTCATGTTCACTTTAATCTCATGGGGTTGGCACTTGGTGGATCTATCCATTTCCTTGACCTTTGGTTACTAGCGGTTTGCTCCACTTGAAAAGTAATACTTGAGCACATTATTCCCACAAACATTATAGAACACAACTGCCTCAATGATCCTGGCAAGTGGCTTACAACAAACAAGAATTCTAAAAGACATTGCCAGTAGGAATTCTATATTGTGAGGACATGTTCTTTGTGTATATCCCCAAACTGCTCACAATTTCTATCTACATGTATCTATACAATAGTACAAGATTCCTCCAAGCCTTGTGTATATCTATGTTCTTTGTGTACACAACCTTGAAGCTGCCTTATCCTAGATTATGCACATCATCGAAGGACTTGGCTGTAGTCTTTCTATCATGGTATGAGAATTTTTGTTAGAGAGAAAATGGATATTGCCCCTCCTTACTTGTTTTGTAGTCTGGTTCATTATAATTATGGTAGCCATGAAAGAATTCATGTGCCCTAAATCGGAGGGTTTGTTCAGGTGAAGGCTAAAAGAATTTGTAGACATCGATTTTTTATGGGTTTTGGCTATGGATATGATAATTTCTTGGATTTCTTTCTTTGTTAAGAGAAAGTTCTACTTTATAGGTGTAATAATAGGCAAGTCCACAAACTAATTACATGTCCACTACTCTTTAATCATTTGAATTTGAATGTTTTATTTTTGAGAGAACAATACATGTAATTTTCACCTTATGAGAATTTACATTTAAATTATTTTTAAGCTTGATTATTGTACTGTTAGCCTTGCTTCAGGGCTTAACTAGATCTTAGTCTGCATAGGCATAGAAATTCCTAATGATAAAGTATCTAGTACAAACTTGAATCATATGAAATCCATTAATAAAAATTTTGATAAATATTTATCCTTTTTTTATTGACCAAAATTACCCTTTGACTATTTTGTTTAATTTTAATGGATGTCCATATGTTATTTTGAAGCTCTTATTTTGGCATGTAACTAGGGAGAATATTGAAGGGTTGTTGAGTTTGGCTTTACACCTACTAGTTGCATTTCCTTGAAAGTTTATTAAGAGTTTTCAACTAATCTATTTTGTACATATTCTACAATCATCTCAAATGATGGGCCTAGATGTCTTAGAGGCATTCTATCACACTTCGTGTGCCTTGTGGGTTTCGAGTGTTTCATGTAGTATTGAGTATTGAATATCCTTAATGGTGGAATAAGCTACCAAATTCACATGAACCTTATGGATTTTACTAGTTTTCTTCTAGGGAGCCTTGCAGTAAATACAAGTCATAGCCCCCCAAGTGCTTAACTTTAATCCACTTGACAAAATAGTACTTGTGCACATTATTCCTGCAAATGTTACAGAACACAACCGGCTCAATGAACCTGAAAAGTGGCTCATTAGAAACAAGAATTATATAAGACACTAGTAGTAGGAATTCTATATTGTGAGGATATGATCTTTGTGTATATCCCCAAACTGCTCACAATTTCTATCTACATGTATCTATACAATAGCACAAGATTCCTCCAACTTTGGAAGTGGACAAATAGACATTTTTTATTCCATTCATTAGATGGTAAAAGAAGGAATTCTATGTCTATTCATTTAACCACAAGGCACACAAAGTGTGGTAGAATGCATTTTCTTGATTTCAAATGATGGTCCTAGATGTCTTACAACCAACCTTTTTGTCACATTTTGTGTGCTTTGTGAGTTTCAATTGTTTCATGTAGTATTGAGTATTGAATATCCTTAACAACAAAATAAGCTACCAAATTCACATAACCATTGTGGATTTACCAGTTTCCTTCCAGAGAGCTCTACAGTAAATACAAGTCATAGCAATTCCTTGACCTTTGGCTACTAGCGATTTTCTTGCATACAAGACAGTGCATGTCTCCCTTAGAAAGAGGGAGGAGGATCCTCTACGCATGTTGACAACCTCTTATTGCTAGATATTTCAATCAACAATCTACTCCAACCCTTTGTTGACTACACTCTATACACTATTTCTCATTACCAAATTATAACAAAGTTTATGTTTTTTTTAATTTCATGTTTATTTATATAGTGCCCTCATTATAAGCACCTATCAGTGTGCCCATTGCACAATAAGTAATAGTTATATAATTATGAATTTTTTACTCTTGTTTGGTCCAATTTGCAAGTCTACCTACACTTTAGAATCCCTTCATATTGTTTTCTATTCATATATATATAGCAATATTTTTCTTAGTGTTCGAAACACTAATATGTGCGTATCCTAGCACATGTAAGTGAATATATGACTCCCATGTGCCAATTAGTGTTTTATCTCTTTCTCTTCACTTGGGTTTATCTTATCCTTATTCCTCCTCCTTGTTCTTTCGTCATTTCTTATGTTCCTAGTGACATGATTTGACCTCGGGAGAACATATATTACAACCCTTGTCTCCTTCCAGCTTGCGGAAGTAACCATGTAAGCAAAGTAATTTCGTTTTTGTATCCGTACAACTTTTCCAATCGATGTGTTTTTGTAACTGACGGAAGGACAAAGTTGGGTTTGCGACGAAAACCCCCAAAAAATTTAACAACAGAACAAAAACTTACGTCTGATCAAATTAATTTTAAGAGGAATTATGTGCGACACAAACATAGGAATATCCACCCCTTACCGAAACATACTAAGTCATTCGTGCTTGACTCCATCCTGTGGGCCGAGGTTCTTCATTATAAACTCTGCCTTTGCTCACTTCTGAAAACACAAAGTGTTGAATGTACGCTCTCCTCTATTGATTAAATCCATTCGTTGTCTTGATGGGCTTGATGGGAGAAACATTAGTGTGGCAGGAGACCCATTTGGATTTAATTCTCGTTCAGCGGGGTTGATAATGTTCGGTGTATACCATGGTTGTCTGCTTCACAGAATCCTCATCGGCGTCAATGCAATCCACAGGCGGGCGTGGGTGGAAGCCGTCGTGAAGGTAAATGGTTGTTGCTTCAACAGAATTTTATTTAATAAGCATGTCAAGAGATGTAATTATAATGGTAGTAAAGGAAGGATCGGAATGGAATGAGTATGGTTACAGAAAGTCTATAATATCAAAAATCTATGCTAATATAATTCCATTTCATTTTGGAGGAAGGAATGAATCACGGGGTGTTTGCAGTGCAGACAATACGGAACGGCATGATGGCGGCCACGCTTCTGGCATTACTCGTGGGAGTGAGAAGGGAATTGAGTGTCTATGGGATGACGGGAGCCCTCACATCTTGCATCAAGTGTATGGTGGTGTACTTAAATATCATCCACTTCAATGGTCAAACAATTAATAGAGATTTTACACCTCATTCACAATAAAAAGTGGTAAATATTTGTCCTATTTTTACTGGCCAAAATTGACCTTTGACTATTGAAATGGATGATATTTAAGTGATATTTAAGAACATCCCTATTACAGTCATGTTAATTTTCTCATCTCCACACCTCCCGCAGCGCCAGAGATGGAGAGTGGTCATGTGGAATATGTGAGCAGTGCATTCAACAAAGGGGCTCATTTCTGGTCAGTGGGATTGAGGGCTTTTTACCTCTCGCTTCCTCTGTTTTTGTGGAATTTTGGATCCATTCCCATGTACGTATCGTCGTGCCTGTTGCTCTTATTTCTGCACTGTCTAGAGAGGCCAAACACAAATTTGAACACCAATTACCCTTACATGCAAGAGAAAGATGGAGCCAAGATTTGGTGAGATTTGATTGGCGTACCAAGAGTTTCTTATGATCAGATGTTTAGAAACAGACTCTCAGGAAGAAAATGGTTGCGATCGGAATCACTTATCCATTATTAAGAATAACTATTATATTAGGAGTTAATGTTTTCAATCACACTTACTGATCTATTTTCAGAATAAATACTTTATAAAAATAGTAGATTGATGTTAAGATCTAGAAACACTCCTACTTAATATTATGAAGTGTAGAAAATTGATGTCTTTAATGGAGAGTATAGTTTTTTGTAAAGAGATAAAATTCTAGTGAAATTTTAGGGAAATAAATTATTATCCTACTAAAGTTGCATGGATCTAGTTGAATCATAAATAATATATGCAATTAGAATATTTAATGTAAACTATTGAGATGTTGTGGTCAATTGGTTGGGTATTTACATGGGGAACCGGTTGTTATATGTATGTTTGAAGCAGATTAAACGAAAGAACAATGCAGAAATATAAATTCAGAAATACAGAACAGAATAGCAAAACACGAATATAGAACAAACACGAGTTTTAACGTGGTTCACCATAAAAGGCTACATCCACAAAAGCAGGGAATCTCTATATTAAACTCTGTATACTCTATTACAGTACATCAGCAGCAATATATCTTTCTCTATAGCAATACACTAAACATTACAATGTCCAAGATGATATTAAAGTTTTAGCCTTCGAAGAGAATGTGAAGAGACTAATGAAAGACGACAAAACAAGAATGGACAGTTATGCCAATTGGACTTCATATTCCAACAATCTCCCATTTGAAGTCCAATCACTGTTGCAAGAAGGTTGCTCAGAGATATCCCCCACTTTAGGCTTATTGTTACATCTTGACAATGCCGAGAGAAGTCCGACAAAAATCAAACTTCTCCCTTGATACTATCTTTGTCAATGCATCCACCGGATTCACCTTTGTATCAATTTTCTCCACTTTCAGTTTGCCCTCTTCAAGTACATTCCGAATGAAGTGGTATCACAACTCAATATGCTTGGTTTGATTATGAAAGGCAGAGTTCTTTGCCAAATGAATAGCGTTGTTGCTATCACAAAAAAGAGTGAAAACAAATTGTTTGAATCCCAACTCACCCGATAGTCGCTGCAACCAAATCATCTCTTTCACACCTTCAGTGAGAGCAATATATTTAGCCTCGGTAGTGGAGAGTGCAACCACCTGTTGCAACCTTGAAACCCAACTGATCACTGCCCTGACGAATGTGAAAACATAACCTGTCGTGGACCTCCATTTGTCCAAAACTCCAGCCATATCAAAATTAACATAACCTCGCAGTTGTACATCTCTCCCTCCAAAACACAAAACATAATCTGAAGTGCCTTTTAAGTACCTTAATATCTATTTCACTACTTCTCAATGAGGTTTACCTAGATTATTCGTAAATCTACTTACTACTCCATTGCATAGAAAATATCCAGTTGTGTACAAACTATGGCATACATGAGACTGCCAACAATTGATGAATAAGGAATACCCTTCATATTTTTTTGCTCTTGAGGTGTTTTTGGACACATTTTAGATGACAAATGAAAATGATCAACAAGAGGAGTACTCACCAACTTAGCATCCTTCATGTGGAATCTATCCAAGACTTTGTCAACATATTTTGCTTGTGACAATTTGATTTCTCTCTTATGTCTGTCCCAAATTATGGTCATACCAAACATCCTCTTTTCTTCCCCTAAATCCTTCATTGAAAACTTTTGAGCTAACTATTGTTTCAAATCATGAACAACTCTCATGCTAGTGCCGGTAACTAGCATATCATCAACATAATGAAACAATAAAACAAACTCACCATTATCCAATACCTTGTAGTAGACACATGGATCAAATTCACAGTGTGTGAAATGTTGCTCAACCATGAAAGAGTCAAATTTTAGATACCACTATCGTGGGCTTGTTTGAGCCCATACAAACTTCTCCTCAACCGGCAATACAAATCCTCTTGACCTTGTTGCTGAAAACCTTCAGGCTAATGCATATAAAACTCCTCATCAATGTTGCCATGAAGAAACACAATCTTCACATCTAATTGTTCCAACTCAAAGTCATATACCACTGCCAATCCCAAAACTACTCTAATAGTTGTCATCTTCACAATTGGTGAGAAGATTTCATTGAAATCGATACCTTTTTGTTGATCATATCCCTTCACCACCAATCTAGCCTGATAATGTTTTCTACCTCCTTCCTCTTTCAACTTGTACACCCATCGATTCTTTAATGCTCTTTGATTGGGTGGAAGTTTGACCAAATCCCATGTATGATTGGCCATGAGAGAATGCATTTCATATTGCATTGCCTCTAGCCATCATGATTGACATCATTATAAGATTCCTTGAAGGTGGTTGGCTCTGCTAGATCATAAAGCAATAATTCATAATCCTTGAATTTTGCTGGAGGTCGGCGCTCCCGAGTAGACCCCCGCAGTTGAGGTGCTTGTTTTGTCAAAATACCCTATTCCTGCACACTACCCTATATTTCATTATTATTTTCATTTCTTAAATTATCTATTACCAAGCTCCTCAAGTTTCCAAGTGCCAAATTTCTCAAATTTGTTGCTGTCACATTTGGCACATTACTAGCATCCCACTTAGGCTACATGGGATTATTCAAAGCCTACATGGAAATTCCACAAGATTGCTACAAAGGAAGCATTGAATTCAAAATTGATTGTGTTTGATATGAGGGAGTGGAGTCTCTTAAAGGCAGCGATGGACATATTATAGGTTGCGTTGAATTTTTAAGAGATTGTATTGCATGGAAAGAGGCTACAAAGAGGTTAAGATAGGCTATGAATTAGACAAAGAGGGTAGCATTTGAAACTGCATATATTCCATTGAGTCTATCACTGCTTGTAATGAGTCTTTCAGTGAATGCATTTGAAACTCAACAGAGGGCAGTGTGGAAAAAATAAATGGAAAAAATTCAACATGTCATTTATCATGCTATTTAAAAACATAAATCAAAAATATTAACTTATCATGATAATTAAACATAATTACACGAAAACCAAATATTATTATAAAATGAGAGAAAAACTTATCTTCCTCTATAAAAATCCAATTTTCTTGTAAAAGAGAGTTGATTCATAAAAATAAGGAAAATGAGAGATAAGTCAGTCAAAGAAATAAAATTTAGGCTAGAAATTATTAGGTCATCAAGGTATACATTAGTTGTTTCATAAAAATTCCAACCTAAGATCTAGGTATAACTACTTCCTACTAAAAATTTTCAAATTTAAAATTTTTCAAACATTTTTTATTTCAAAAGTAATTTGATCCAATCTAGGGACTTCTATATTTGCATTATATTTTTGGATAAGTAATAAAGTAAACACCCTAACCCACCCTAAATTTCTCATTCAAACAAGTTATGGATATCAAGGAATATACATTATCCATTTCATAAAAAATTCTTGAGATCTAGTAGACATTTATGTAAAATGTGCAAGAATAGGCAAGGCATTTGAATTATTTGACAGAATTCCTCAAAGAGATGTGTCCTCATGGACTGCAATGATTGTAGGATATGTATAAAATGAATTTGTTGAAAAGTCTTTAGCAACTTTCAAGAAAATGTAATTGATAGGTGTGTTGTGATGTACACAACACACCCCATTTTACTCCTTAGCAAAATAGGGACCCCTGTTGTGGATTTGCTTTTTGCTTCTATTTTTGTGGGTCTGTCCTTGGTGGTAAGGGAAAAGAGAATTAAATTTGCAAACCTTGATAAAATTAGTGAGAAAATGCATTTTGAGTGCCAGTGCCTGGTATGGTTGGATTCCTTGTCAAAAATGAGCTAGGGTTGCTTTTTGAATCATCTGAAAATTTGCCATATTTTGCAAGTTATGCCCATTTTGGTAAAATGCACTACAAGGTTTAAATAGTGCAAGGTTTCAAATGTTTCATTAAATGTTCCTAAATGTTTCAAAAGGCTACGCGGAGCGTGCCAGGTGTCACACTCCGCATGAGTCTCAATGGCGTTGCAAAGAACCAATGTAGAGCCCCAGCCATTTCTAACAGTTGCGCGGAGTGTGCCACTTGTCACCTTCCGTGACGAGCCCCTTTAAAAATTTAAAACCATCCGCGGGCTAAAAAGGTTTCTTAACAGTTTCAAGAGTTGTGCGGAAGATGCCATGTGTCACCCTCTGCAGGTCCCTTCCAAATGTTTCCAAACAGTTTCAAAAGCTGCGCAGAAGACGCCATGTGGCGCCTTCCGCAATGGTTTCTTAAAAGTTTCAAAGGTTGCGTGGAAGACGCCATGTGGCGCCTTCCGCAGGATGTTTCTTAAAGTTTCCAGAGCTCCGCGAAGCGTGCCACTTGTCACTCTCCACAGGTCCCTCTAAAGTTTCCAAAGGTTTCCAGCATTCCGCAGAGAGTGACAAGTGTCACACTCCGAAGGATGACCCACCAAGCCCCAAGTATCTCAGCAGCTGCGCGGAAGACGCCACATGGCGCCTTTCGCCAACAGGTTTCAAAGTGCTCCGACAGTTTCTGAAAATTGCAACACGCCTACGGAGAATGACAAGTGTCACTTTCCACGAGAGTCTCAAAAGTTTTGGGAGAGCTTCTACTTGCTCTCAGTAGCCCCTAACAACAGCGCGGAAGGCAACACGTGTCTTCTTTTGCATGAATCTAAAGGTTTTCATAGGTTTTGAGAATAGTTTCTAGGAAGCGCGGAATGTGACAAGTGTCGCCTTCCGCATAAGGCAAGAGTTTCAAAGCCCCTCACGTGGATCGTGCCATGTGTCACTCTCTACGAGCACCGTTTCTAATAAAATGGGAGGTAAATGGGCTATTTTTTCAGCCAGACGCAGGAAGTTGGTGGGTAATCTTTAGGGCCCGCCGATATGGTTTTTTGGCGCTGATAGGCACGAGGCATTTAGCGATAGGTTTTTTTAGGGTTTTTGGCACACTTTGACCCTGCGTATGCATCATTTCTAGTCTGCGATGGTTGACCCGGTAGTTTTTGACACGGTATGCGCAGTATGAATGTATTTTTTGCGGATTTTGACTTGATAGCCATGATTTTTTGCTCAGCCCCACTTAGATCTAACAGGTGTTTCGAAAGTGGTTGTTTAATAATCAATGGTACTTATTGCTGGTCTGTTTTTGCAGGTCAGCAACTGGAAGAGGAAGCTGAAACTTAATGGCAGTGACATCCTGGAAGGAGAATCCAATTTCAGAAGTAAAGAGAAGATAAGGATGAAGGGTGAGGAAGTCAAGGGTCTTCATTGATGAGGACAAAATGCAGCTAAAGACATTATTGCAGCAGACCACAGAAGTTAATATTGAGCTGCTAGGGTTTCAGAAAGAGGCATATTTTCACCCAGATTTGACACATATTTAGAGATATTTTAGAGGATGGTTCTGCACTATTTAATGTTGTAACCTAGGGTTTGAACCATGACTTAACCATTAGGGTTTTGGGCTGTATTGAGGACAACCAAAAGTCTATATATTATGCCTTAATACATTGTAATATTTACAACAGGGATTTTAGGAACAACAGAGATTTTAGCATTTGCCAAAATTGTAGATTCTTTTTGGGCATAGTTTAGTTTAGAGGAGGTCGCCTGTTGTCTGCAGTAAGGAGTGCGTGGAACATCTAGCTTCCTTATTGTATCTGTAAAGCTTGTAAGTTCTCTGTAATTTGATCAATGAAACTAAGAGTCATTCCAACATTGTAAATCATGTATGACTATTTGTTTCTAAAACAATAGAATCTGGAGTTCTGCATCTATCTTCTGAGTGTTCTCCTGCTCTTCTTTGTGTTTTGAAATATTTTCTTTGAGAGCTTGCAATTTTAAATGTATGTTTGTGAAAATGCTCAGAACTTACATTTAAGGTTTTTACTGTGGATTTGATAAAATTACTGTATGATTTACATAGTGCATAACAGATCAATTAGATCCTTCGGTAGAGTAAATGAGGTTTAGATTAGATCTTTCTAACTTTTCCCAACCCATCTGAAATACTTAGCTGAAAACGTAGAAATTTGAAGGAAATTTGTCTCATATTTGAAGAAGCATGAACAACAGAGTTAAGAGTAGACAAGTTTTCATAAATATATAAAGAGGAAAGTTACAATAATTCAAGAATACATTTTCAAGTCTTGCAGCACAGAAATATTTTTATGCAAAAGGAATAGACAACTTGTTGTATTCATGATCTTTTTGCATAGTTTGAGTCCAGTAAACCACAAAGAAACCCTAAACTATGTAAGGCCCCTTGAACATTACAGCTTCACATTGACCAACTAAATTTGACCAACAGGTCAAGACCTAACCACTGTAGACTTGGGATTAAGTGAATCTTAAACGATTCCTTCTTATCTTTCAAGTATAGTTTCAGTTCATTATATGTGAATTTTAACTTATTGTTATGATTGCATCAAAACAATCACCAACAAGGTGTAAAGCCAAATTTCACAAACTTCACAAGCATCCTCCTTTCTTGTGTCAAAATGGGATCTTTGGAGCATAAAGGATAGAAATTTTTTATCAAATGTTGTAGCTACAACTTTTTTGGTAGATGTGTATACAAAATGTGCAAGCATAGACAAGGAACGTAAATTGTTTGACAAAATGGTTCAAAGAAATGTGGTCTCATGGACTACAATTACTACAAGATATGCACAAAATATATTTGTTGAGATGTCCATGGAAACTTTCAAGAAAATACAATTGGTAGGCATAGACTTGACATCCTTTGCCAACATCCTCCTTGCTTATGTGAAAATGGGAGCTTAGGAATAAGCTATTGACACCCATCAAAGCATAATAGAAGGGGGGTTTTTGTCAAATATTATAGTTCTAACTACCCTACTAGACATGTATACAAAATGTGGAACCATGGACAAGGCATGTGAAGTAGTTACTAAAACAACTCAAAGCGATGTGCCCTCGTGGACTGCAATGATTGTAGGAATTGCACAAAATAGATTTGTTGAAAAAGTTTTGGAATTTTTCAAGCAAATGCAATTGGTAGGTGTAAAGCCAAAGTCCACAACCTTTGCTAACATCTTCGCCACCTATGCCAAAATAGGAGCTTTGGAATAAGGTATGAACATCCATCAAAGTATAACAGATAGAGAAATTTTCTCAAAAGTTGTAGATGTTGTAGATACAACTTTCCTAGTAGAGATGTATGCAAAACGTGGAATCATAGACAAGACACATGAATTGTTTGATAGAATATCTTAGAGAGATGTGTTTACCCTATCTATGTTTGTTACATTTTAATAGTGACTATTAAAATGTGGTGAGCTATTTTTTATTATATAATTATTAATATTTTTATTCCTTGTTTATTTTAATTTCCAAATCTACCAAACGCCTTAGAATCCCTTTATATTATTTTGTATTCATATATATAAATCTTTCTCCTAATGTTTGAAACGCTAATATGTGGGTGTTCTAACACATGTAAGTGAATGCATAACTCCTAGTCCATTTTATCTCTATTCTCTTATCTTTTTTTCCTTGTAGTTCTTCACTCTACTTAAATATCATCCACTTCAATGGTCAAATCATCAATAGCAATTTTACACCTCATTCACAACAAAAAGTGGTAAATATTTGTCCTATTTTTATTGGCCAAAATTGACCTTTGACTATTGAACTGGATGATATTTAAGAACACCATAGGTCTTTCATCATTTCTTATGTTTTGTCATGACATGATTTGTCCTCGAGAGAAGATATATTACAACCCGTATCTCCTTCCAGCTTGCCGAAGTAAATACCTATGTATGCAAAGTAATTTCATTTTTCTATCGGTCTAACTTTTCCAATCGATGGGTTTGCGACGAAAAGCCCAAAAGATTTTAAGAACAGAACAAAAACTCACCTCCTGTTAAAGTTAATTTTCAGCGGAATTACCGTGTGAATGTGGTATGTGCATTGATTTAACATTGGAATATCCACCCCTTACCGAAACATACCAAGTCATTCGTACTCTCACACTTGACTCTATTCCTCATTATTTAGTCGCCTTGCCAGCTGAAAACATTGGGTGTTGAATGTATGCTCTCCTCTAAATTCATTAAATCCATTCATTATCTTGATGGGCTTGATGGGAGAAACATTGGCATGGCAAGAGACCCATTTGGACATAATTCTCGTTCCAGCGGGTTTGCTGATGTTCGGTGTATACCATGGTTGTCTGCGTCATAGAAACCTCCTGCGTCCCTACACCACCTTCATCGGCATCAATGCAATCCACAGGCGGGCGTGGGTGGAAGCCATCATGAAGGTAAATGGTTGTTCCTACTTCCTTCAATAGATAGGAGATTAGCTGAAAAAGAACGTACACTTAAAACATTTGTGAATGTTCCACCTTCAACTTCAACAAACCCTCTCTCGGTAACTGATGCTAGAGAATTATCACCCAAAGTGATAGTAAACATGCTATAAGGCTCTAAGGAAGAAAATTCTACATGTGAAGAACCCATGTGGTACGAGGCACCTAAGTCAATGATCCGTCTGGATTTGAAGAAGATTCAACTACAACTAGATCCTTGCCCTTATATTTCTCTTTTTCTTTTGCCTTAGTTCAAGTTCTTAGGTTGATGAGGACTCTTCTATAGATTTAGGGATGCCTATGTTGTTCTTCTTAAGAAGATGTGAGAGGTGGTCAATCTTCTTCTTCTTCATACATTTGTGCTCATTGTGCCCAAGTTTCTTACAATATGCACACTTTTTCCCTTAATTTGAAAAGTTTCTAATGTTGGTTTTGGAGGACTTAGATTTTTTTATCTTTCTTAGTCTCTTTGTTCTTCTAAGTGTTTTTCTTATTCCCTTTGTTGTTTGAAGCTTGCTGTTTCTCATTCCCAACAATGAGGGCTTAAGGTTTTGAGGACTTCAATGTGCCCATTTGTATTAACTTATCCTACTCCCTAGTTAAGTCAGCAATAAAGTCATCTAGAGAAATAATTTTCCATGAGGCTCCAAGAGCCTTTTTGGTGGAGTAGAAGGTAGAGACAAACATATAATAATTAGGACCCAGTTTGGAGAGTATAGAAAGAACTAGTTGATCCTCCTTTTTTTATCTACGCCACATTCTTTCAACTGCAATCTTAGTGATTTGAACTTAGTGAAGTAATCCTATAAGGTGTCAAATGAACTAGGGGTCAAACTTATGAGCTCATTCTCTAACTCATGACTTCTCATTTCATCTACCTTCCCAAAGAGGTTTTCTAATGCAAGACAAACTTCATTGGGTGTATTCAAAGCTTCTACATGAAAGAGGAGTTCAAGAGACGGATTAAGACATAGGAATCCAAAGCCTTGATCATATTTATTAAACCATTTTTCTTTAGCTTCATCAGCAGTAGGTTCTTTAGGTCATGTTTTTAATTTGAAAAAATATTAGATGTTATTGAAGAGCAAGTTGAGCCAATGAATGTGGTATGAAAAATATGGACAACAACTTTTGGGTAAAAGCACAAAGTTGTGTCACACTTTAGGCCAACAAAATAGTTCAGAGCGAGTCATTTTCGCGCGAGTCAATCTGAGGGCGAGATGGTTTCACCCGAAAACACGTAGCCATTGCGTGGTGCATATGTGGCAAGCTATTTTCAGGCGAGTCGATCTGGGGGCAAGATTGTTTCATCCGAAATCATGTAGTTAAAAATAAAATAAAAATGAAATTGCCACATTTCACAGCGGCCGTTTTCTCACAGCGACAGTGGTAGGGTTTGAAATCTTTTTGCACAAAGGGCATCCCCACCACCTTTTGCAATAGTCTCGTCACCTTGAACCAGGTATGCCATCTTCACCTCAAGGCATTTTCTGTCAAACATTTTGTATGGCACAATGTATAGAAGTGTTTGAAATAAACCTGCACCTTATATGATTGTATGCAAGTAAAATGGGTTTGTATGTCTTTGATTTCAATGTGCAAAATGGGTAAAATTTGATTAAAATTTGTGAATAGGTACAAAATTTGTTTAAAATTTGTGAATGGGTACAAAATTTGATAGATGTTGTAGTTGCAACAACCCTGCTAGACATGTATACAAAATGTGGAAGCGTAGAGAAGGCATGTGAACTGTTTGACAAAATACCTCAAAGAACTCTAGGATATGCACAAAAGAGTTTAGTCATGATGTCTATGCTTCTGCATTTTTTATACAGGTCTGCCAGGGCACTTGCAACTGATACATCTGATAAAAACCCACAAGATATGCACAAAATGTGGTCTCATGGACTGCAATGATTGCAGGATATGCACAAAATGGATTTGTTGAAAAGTCTTTATAAATTTTAAAGCAAATGCAATTGGCTGGTGTAAAGCCAAATTCCACAACCTTTGCCAGCATCCTCCCTCATATCCATCAATACATCTATGAATCTGAATGGATATGAGGGAGTTAACAAAGCCACACCTACCCTATACCATGACGCAATAGGAAACTACAAGGAATATCAAATTTCATCCACACAATATAAGCTAAAAAAATATATCAAAATTTGAAATCATTCTAGAGAGAATTTGTGCATAAATTCTTTATTGAATTTTGTGCATAAATTTTTATCAAGGTTGTGGTGATGGAAAATTAATCACAATTTGAGACCATTCAAGAAAGAATTTGTGCATAAGTTATTGTAAAGGTTGTGGTGATCAGAAGTAGCAAGTGGCTGGTGGCTGCGGGGTGGGAGTCAGTTCACACATAAAATAGGTCAAATCAAGTGTTACAACAATGCAGGACATGCACTTTTATCCCTTGTAAGGTTATCCATTCAAATTTGCCCATCAAATGCTAGGGAATAACATAGTTAAAGAAGGAAACAACATACACTAGATATATATACATTTATAATACTCTAGAAAATTTGAAATATATCAAAATTTGAAATCATTCCAGAGAGAATTTGTGTATAAATTTTTCTTTATTGAATTTTGTGTATAAGTTTTTATCAAGGTTGTGGTGATGGAAAATTAATCACAATTTGAAACCATTCAAGAAAGAATTTCTACATAAGTTATTGGAAAGGTTGTGGTGATCAGAAGTAGCAAGTGGCTGATGGCTACTGGGTGGGAGTCAGTTCACACATAAAAATAGGTCAAATCAAGTGCTACAGCAATGTAGGACATGCACTTTTATCCCTTGTAAGGTTATCCATTCAAATTTGCCCATCAAATGCTAGGGAATAACATGGTTAAAGAAGGAAACAACATACACTAGATACATATACATATATAATAATCATCATCATTGCTTGATGGCTGTGACAGTTGTACTTGATCTGCAACTGTGTTAATTCAAATTGTTAGTGCTTTTTTTGATGCTTCATAATTGTTAGTGTTAATTTCTCATGTACTATATACTGCTCCAAGATAGATGACTTTTTTGTTTCTTTCTGTCCAACTGTAATTTTTTGTTGCTTCAACATCATGATCAATAAAAACTATATTATGATGAATTGATTCATTCTCTTTGACAGTAACTGCATTATCTTGAATCCTTTGGGTCGGAGAACATTGATGTGACTCAAAAGGAAAGTTGCTTTTTGCTCTACTCTAATGGCTTTGAATTATGATAAATCTTATTTATATAAATTCCTATGGTTGTCTTGTCAACATGCTACATGTGACTTCAAATTTGGAGTTTCTATGCATTCCTAGTTTTGTGTTTTATTGTTGATTTGATTTGGTTGATAGGTCTATTATTTATGTATTTGCAAGCATGTAAGGTGTAGGTTTATTTGAAAAGCACGTGTGCATTTATATCATGGATTTTTTAAAGATGTATGTAGTAGTTAGAAAATTTATATGCAGGTTTATTTACATCGTGACTTATAATATGTTTGACAGAAAATTTAATTATCATGCTGCAAATAAATTTAGACACATGGATGACCAATCTTCACATCAGTAACATCAGTTAGGTCAACCTGACAATCATGATAATTCTACATTCTATGTTGAGACCATTCAGAGGTTTGAAAAAGCTTTTGATGAACTCAACAGTACAATACACAATACACCAAACCTGTCAAATAGAGACAGGTTGGTTAGGATTAGAGATGAGATAACACGTATGATCAAAGTTGTTCAATCATACAATCCCTATGATGAGATTAGTGTTGACAAGTTCTATGCATCACTTTCTCAGAGTGTTGTCAGCCAGGAGAAATGGCCATCTATTTCTAGGCTAGTTTCAGTAGATAATGTTCTCAGCATGTTCCCTTCTTATAGGGGAAAAGAGAGAGTAAGAGGCTATTCTCCCACCAAGTGTGTGGATGTAGTTGTCGGTCCTTTCATCTATCCTAGGTTTTTGGTAGCTCATCACAAATGGCCAAACAATGATGAGTTGCCATTATATTTTTGTAAACAATTATATGCAGAGTTTCGTTTACATTTATCTGTCGATTATACATCTTTCCCTAAACATGTTGGTTAGGGGAAAGGGAGGTTTGCAGAGAGACCTAAGTATAGAAGACCAGATGTGCCACCTCTTCATAACAAGAGGTCCTTAGTTGGCCCACACCTTTTGGTTCTTCCAAAACATGTGGAACTAGCAAATGTCGCCTGACCAACATTGACCCCCTCGAGATGCACAATTTTTGAGAGCATGACAACTATTGCCACTGAGGTTGATCAGTTGTCATCCAATCATGTTGGCAGATATTTGTTACACCCGAGGATTGACATTCCATCCACTGAGGCCACATCGACCAGCTGTTCATATCGTTACATTCATGCTGATATACCATCGCCACATGATGTGGTACAAATTAGTGGAGAGAGTGCTTTGTGGAATATGACTAGATGCCTGGCCAGTGATTTATTAGATTCATAAATTATATATTTAAAAATTATAAGTTCAATTTTAAATTAAATCACATACATTGAAGCTCTAACTCTTGATTACAATCTTAAATGTACATGTGTATTAGACACAAGCTACTATTTTACAACCTAGATATGGAGATTTGCATCATGCTGGCGATCCTAGTCATCATCATGAGGTATTTAAAAACTAGGTCTATATATCACATGTACATATAAGTTTGATTTAAGTGTACACATATATCAAGTTAAATTTCTACATACAAACATCAAGTGTACAAGTTTTCTAAATAAATACACATGTGCTTATATATTGTATGAACACATGTCATATATAGGTTGCAGGATCAAGTCATGCTTCTATTGAGACTCCTCTACATGATGCGTATGTCAGGTAATTTAGATTTGTCAAGTATTATTTATTTATTTAAAATCAAAACAAATTATATTTGTGTATATATATAGAATTTGAAAATTTTATGGTGTTTCATGTGCAAACCCCAACCCACAACTCAACACAGTGCTCGGGTCACGGATCAGTCGAGGGCTCCAATCAGGGATCAGGACATAGCTCGAGACATAGCGATGCTCAATCCACTCGTAGAGCAAGACATTTATAAGTTGTTATTATGATTCAGATGTTTTATATTTGTACATTTGGACATTATGAGTTACATGAACTATTATATTTTATCTAGACATTTTTATGAGTCACATGAACTTTTATATCTAGACGTTGTTATTATGAGTCACATGTTTTATATTTGGAAATTATATAAACTTATGTTTTATATTTTAGAGACGTTCTAATTATGAATCACATGCTTTATATTTACATTTCAAAATTTATATTATGAGTTACATGCTTTATATTAATTATTTGGACATTTGGATGTCCATTGTTTATTTTGTGAAGAAATTTAATTACTTTCCCCTTTATGAATAAATTTAATGCATTGATGTAATATAGATATAATTGCATGGTATTATTCAATTGAAGGATAACAAGTGCCATGTTTAATCTACTTGATGTTGGTATGATATGAAACAATGTAGGATCCTCCCTTGTAAATGACATAATGTTTTCAATAGTTGAATAGCTATCAAAGTAATCACATTGTCCCCTAAAATAGAAGATTAAGTTCACAATATTTCACATGAAAAAATAAATCTATAAATGATGCATAATGTTTGTGTGAATGGGAAAAGGTAAAATACTTATTTTTATGTGGTAAATTATTTTCAATTACCTACTCTAATGTTCCACTATAAATCTAACATATAAAGAGTTTTATTTAGTTAAAGCAAACATAAGTAACTACTCTACCCAATAAGTTAGTGTTATTTTTCCTTTTATCTAAATTTCTAAATGTGTCCTAATTAGGCTATATTCCTAATCTAAAATAAGATTAAGTTGGGAAATAGAAAATGAATATAGGAAGATATCTAAGCAAATGAAGTAGTACATATAAATATTTTGAAGTAGTACATAGCAAATGAAGATATCTCAATGCTTAAATATTTTGAGTAATAAATGAAATGTAATCAAATATTAAAGAAATTTCTACATATTTTAAAAAGCTAGAGCATATAAATACCATTAAAGATCTACCTAAACTTCAGTTAAAATAACAATCATCATGTTAAAATCCAAAATACAAAAGAACTCTTAGAAGAGAACTCATTTAAGCACATCATCTTTGAACATGTAAATTATGAACTAGATAGATCTATCTAATGTAGGTTTGTTAAGTTTTGAAAACCCTCGATAAACCCTAATATATTGATTGAGGTTCCCTCAAAAATTTCTTGGTTATGGCCTTCTTTTCTTCACAATCCCTCATGTTATTTCTTTTGCCTAGGTTGAAATTGGGTTTTATGTTTTGTTTTTCTTATATTTGTGGGCCTATCTTGTCACGTGATATCTTTTCCAAATTTTAGAAAAGCTGGCAAAAACAATGATACACAAAGACTTCTTGCCTCACTACACTATCAGACCATGATGTGGTATAACAAGAAATTTTAACGCGTGTATTATCTTATATAGATACAGAGACTGGCAGGAAGGAGGAAGCTGTACAACCAACCAATTGCCCTATAAATAATGGTCAAATTTATTCCCATATAGTAGGAATACGGTTGATGTCCTTGATGGGAGGACTAGCCCACCAATTAATTTACCACCTAGTGGGAACACCCAACTTGGCCTACGACTTAAAAGCTACAGCATAATTTCCATGGAAAAGAACACTAGAAAAAACACTAAATCAGAATTTTTTTATGTCCAACAGATGGAAGAATCAATAACAACCTTGCATTATCTATGAAAAATGTGCAAAGAGTATCAAGAACATGAAGTGACTATATCACGGTAAGAGGTGACACTATCTCTGATAATAAGCAAGTTGCATTTTGAAATGAAACCCAAAAGAAATAAACAAATAAATAATTATATAAGCCAAAAGAAAGCTTCTAATAGGGTCATCATTGTTTGACAATGGCATGAGCTGAAGTGTAAATCAGTGGGGCTTTTCATAATGGCGACTCATGTCCAAGTCTCCATGTTACATGCTTAAATGTACAAATCATTGGGTGATGGCATCTAAGCGGAAGGGTGAAGATATTATTCCTATGAAAAAAATCCAAAGTCGTTCTCAAAAGTTTGCTTGCCTAGACTTCAACCACCTGACCAAATCTTACATTCAACAACCACTCGGAGTGCAAATATTACTAATGGGCAAAAGAAAAGGCAAATGGGTAAAAGAAAGTCATCTAAGGCAAAGAATAAGGAACAAGAAAAAAGAAGTAATGAATGTGCATACATCCACATACATACCTTGGTAGTGTAAGTAATACCCTCAAGCTGGCAATTCCAGTTATCTTCGCATTCAATCATGTTGCCTTTGTAAATCTCACCTCTCTTTAGCTCCACCATCACAACGTGACCTGCCTCATTGTGCAGCAGCTTCATCAGAATCCCCAAACTTTTGCTCATCATTTTCCAACCTCACAAAATCTCAAACCCTCGATAAACCCTAATGTACTAATTGAGGTTCCTTCAATATTTTCTTTGTTATGGCCTTCTTTACTTCACAACCCCTCACATTATTAATTTCACCTGGCTTGAAATTGGGTTCTTTGTTTTGTTTTGTTTTGCTAGGGTTTTAATGGATATGACCGAGGGCTTACATTATTTGTACATGTAAGCTTTTTTATTATTTGAATATGTTGTAAATGGTTTATAGCTAGCTATTTGAGGGAAATCAAAACTTAAATGCAGCCTGTGATCACATGAAAAGCTCCTTATATCGATATTTGATCCCTAAAGGTTCTTTTTAGTATTTTTATGTCCAACAAATGGAACAATCAATAACAACATTGCATTATCTATATTTTTTTCAAAGAATATCCAGAACATGAAGTGACTATATTGAACGACAAAAGATGACACTATCTCTGATAATATGCACTGCATTTTGAAATGAAACCCAAAACAAATAAACAAATAAACAATTATATAAGTCAAAAGAAAGCTTCAAATAGGGTTGTCATTGTTTGAAAATCACATGAGCTGAAGTTGAAACCAATGGGGCTTTTCATAATGGAGACCCGTGTCCAAGTCCCCAAGTTACATGCATAAATGTACAAATCCTTAGGTGCTAGACTCTAAGAGAAAGGGTGAAGATATTATTCCTATAAAAAAAAAAAGCAAATTCATTCACAAAAGTTTTCTCAACTAGACTTCAACCTCCTAACCAAATCTTACATTCGTCAACCACTCACAGTGCAAATATTACCACTTACCAAACATAATAATTTTTCAAAAATACAAACCTAAAAGTTCTGGAAGGTGCATAATTACATAAGCCCTAAACAATCCCATAGTTAAATTTAAAGGCTAAGAAAAGAAAAGTCAAAAAGGGTAAAAGAAAGTCATTTAAGGCAAAGAATAAGGAACAAGAAAAAGGAAGTAATGAATGTGCATACATCCACATACATACCTTGGTAGTGTAAGTAATACCCTCAAGCTGGCAATTCCAATTATCTTCGCATTCAATCATGTTGCCTTTATAAATCTCACCTCTCTTTAGCTCCACCGTCACAACATGACCTGCCTCCTTGTGCAGCAGCTTCATCAGAATCCCCAAACTTCTGCTCATCTTTTTCCAACCTCATGAAATCTCAAACCCTCGATAAACCCTAATGTACTAATTGAGGTTCCTTCAATATTTTCTTTGTTATGGCCTTCTTTACTTCACAACCCCTCACATTATTACTTTCACCTGGCTTGAAATTGGGTTCTTTGTTTTGTTTTGTTTTGCTAGGGTTTTAATGGATATGACCTCGAGGGCTTACATTATTTGTACATGTAAGCTTTTTTATTATTTGAATATGTTGCAAATGGTTTATAGCTAGCTATTCGAGGGAAATCAAAACTTAAATGTAGCCTGTGATCACATGAAAAGCTCCCTATATCGATATTTGATCCCTAAAGGTTCTTTTTAGTATTTTTATCTCCAAAAAATGGAACAATCAATAACAACATTGCATTGTCTATATTTTTTTTCAAAGAATATCCAGAACATGAAGTGACTATATTGAATGACAAGAGATGACACTATCTCTAATAATATGCACTACATTTTGAAATGAAACCCAAAAGAAATAAACAAATAAACAATTATATAAGTCAAAAGAAAGCTTCAAATAGGGTTGTCATTGTTTGACAATCACATGAGTTGAAGTGGAAACCAATGGGGCTTTTCGTAATGGAGACTCGTGTCCAAGTCCCCAGGTTACATACTTAAATGTACAAATCCTTAGGTGCTAGACTCTATAAGAAAGGGTGAAGATATTATTCCTATGAAAAAAGTGCAAAGTTGTTCACAAAAGTTTTCTCAACTAGACTTCAACCTCCTAACCAAATCTTACATTCGTCAACCACTCGCAGTGCAAATATTACCGCTTACCAAAAATAATAATTTTTCAAAAATACAAACCTAAAAGTTCTGGAAGGTACATAATTACATAAGCCCTAAACAATCCCATAGTTAAATTTAAAGGCTAAGAAAAGAAAAGTCAAAAAGGGTAAAAGAAAGTCATTTAAGGCAAAGAATAAGGAATAAGAAAAAAGAAGTAATGAATGTGCATACAGCCACATACATACCTTGGTGGTGTAATTAATGCCCTCAAGCTCACAATTCTAGCTATCTTCACATTCAATCATGTTGCCTCTGTAAAGCTCACTGCTCTTGAACTCCACCATCACAACGTGACATGCCACTTCACATAGCAACTTCACAGGAATCCCCAAGCTTCTGCTCATTGTTTTCCAATCTCACAAAATCTTAAAGACCCCTACATGATAAGGATACAAAAAAAAAGAGCTTCCCTTAGCTTCAAGAAATATTTATTCTATACTGACAAGGCCAACCACATGAAGGTGGAAGCTCAGTGGCCTCACCTAAGACCTAACACACCTAAGACCTAACACACCTAAAACCTAAGACCTAAGACCTAGAACACAACTAAGACCTAGAAGACATCTTTAGGACACTTAAGACATACATTAAGACACCTAAGACCTTTAATACACTTAAGACATACATTAAGATGTACCTACGACCTTTAAGACACTTAGAAGACATACCTACTTGACACATTGAAGACACCTAAGTCTTAAAACACCTAAGAAACCTAAGACCTATAAGACACCTATATGTACCTCTAAAACACCTAAGAATTAAGACATATCTAAGACACCTAAGAAACTTACTTGACATATACATTAAGACACCTAAGACATCTAAGAAACTTACTTGACATATACATTAAGACACCTAAGACCTTTAACACACTTACTTGACACATTTAAGACACCTAGACACCTAAGACACCTAAAACACCTAAGAAAGGTCTAAGATGCCTAATCTACCTTTAAGACACTTAAGACATATATCTAAGACACGTAATACCTAAGATAGGTCTAGACTTGACATATTTAAGACACATTTAAGATACCTAGACACCTAAGAAACTGTAAGACCTAAGACACCTCTAGACACCTAAGACATCTAAGACTATCTATATATAGTTTAGAGATCATACCTGCACAACATGAAGTTTAATTTTATAACTTGAAATCCTTATAGGCATAGACCTACATAATTGCAAAAATAAAAATATGTGTAAATAAATTTATAGCTCATTTGTAGCTTGATCATGTTTGATTATAATAAAATTTGAACTAAGAACCATTGAAATTAAAATTTGAAAGGAAAGAACTATCAAGAATCATGTACATTTTAAAATAAATCAATAGATCAATATATAATTCAAGTGCATATACCTTCATACCATGTATCGATTGGTTCAACTCGCTCTTCAATAATGTAGTTAGAGCTCTTGGTACATATAATCTAGATCTTCTCTATCTTTTATTATCTCTAAAATCTTTTCATGATCTTCAATAGACAACCTCCACTTTTGTTGGTCACGTCCTCTTTTTTGTAAAGTTTCCAAACTTAATCTTGTTGCTATAACTAAGTGACTATACTGTAGAACCTTTTGTCCTAGCATATAATCAATAAATATAATTCCATTTTTATCTATCTGTTTGCACCAGAATATAGATTTTTGCAAAATGATTTGAAACTATTTCAAAACCCTAAAATCTATACTATGATCAACCAAAAAGATTAATGATAAAAGCTATAAACTGCACAAATATAAATGTTACCGAAATATTGAAATGTGGTTGCTCATTATTTGCATAACTCCAATGCGAATTTTGCCGGGGGGAAATGAGAATGAGTTTTTGATTTTTATAAGGTTTGGGTAGTAGTTTGGGTAGTTAAACGGATTTTTGGTTCGGTGAATGGTAAAATGTAGTTAGGGTTATGGTAGGCGTTTTACGGGTTAGGTTAATAATAAATTAAAGTTGTTAGTTTTAATTTATTATTAATGAGAGGTTTTAGGTTCCAAGTTGTAAATAATAAATTAAATTCATTGATTTTAATTTATTATTTATGGGAAAATGGTAAAAATGAAAACGATTTAATTAATTAATTAAAATTAATTAAATCTTTAGGATTAAGAAAAATTTATGATTTAGGGATCAATTTTTTATGTCTACATTTTGCCCCTCTTTGAGACGATGTCGCGAAGCGATGTCGTTTCAAAGAAAATCAAAACATAGGTTTTTGGATACAATTTAGGAAACGGAGGGAAGGATGATGGAGTTATGCTGATTAAACTTTGAGCAACCTGATGTTTGATAGAGCACCTGACATTATGCACCGAGGTATAAAGACCAGGGTGACGATGTGTCAAATGCAGAAAGGAGGAAAGTCGCAAGCAAGCATATGCCTAATGGCACCATGATATGAAAGACCATGATGACGGTGTGGCAGGTATGTTGCAAGGACCAATAATAGACACAAAAACATCAATGAGTCAGCACACACAAACAAAACAAGCAAAACATGCATACACAATGTTGCCCCTAGACAAAAAAAAGCAAAAGAAGGACCAAAAGACTTAATCATGATAAGCGGTAAGATAGGCAGTAAGATCTCAAGCCAAAGACTAACACGATAAATAGATAAGTGCCATGTTGCGGGAACGATATATCCCTAGATAAGATAAGGTAAATAAAGGATGGTTGGCTTGGGGGATCTACAACTGAGTTACTACAATCAAGATCGAATCACTAGGTGTTTAAGTTCCCATAATTTAGTCTAAGAGTTTTAAAGCGTTTTTGAGGTATGGTTTGGAATGTGCGAGTGTCAAAAATTGGGTTGTGTTTGTTTGCATTTTTGCATGAAGTGAAATGATTGGATGGAGGGGAAGAATGAGGATACAGTGCTGAAAAATGTTATTACGGAATTGCATGAGACTGGAAAGGCAGACAAACTCAAGAGTCTATTATGAGGAACTCAAAGGTACCAAGACACATAGACCTACACAGGTGGACAAAAGAATACTAGGATGAGAGCAGGTGAAGGAATGGGAAAGGACTAACGGACAAGCTAGTGATAACAGAACGTAGAATAACTGGCGAGACAATGCAATATGACCAGATGATACTGAGTAGATGCGTATGGCAAGATATGGATGGGAGCAAAAGGGAGGACATATTTTATTATGGATGGGAAATGGATGATGGCGAGATGGATGATGTGAAAAAGCTACCTAAAGGATGGTGGGAACAGCTTGAATTCTACACATGGCGCCTGCGAACAGGTTTTCACCATGGTACTTATCTAGGGTGCCACCGAAGTGGTTTTCACCATTGGACGAAATGATTTTTCTTTACTATTTTTTTATTTTTTTATTTTTTTATTTTTTTAATAATTTTTTTTTTACTTTTTTAACTGGGATACTCCGAGTCAGGTATAGAACCGTTTGAGATGGGCTATGTTGATAGGCTCTTCCAAAGGTTGACCTTCCGGAGTGGAAAGCTAGTAATCTCCTGATCCATAGCTCTTGGTTACGACAAAAGGTCCCAACCAGTTAGGTTCAAACTTCCCTTTCTTTACACAATCAGCCAGATTCCTTTGATTTTCTAGTAGAACAAGATCTCCAAGCTCAAATTTACGAGGCTTCATTTTCTTGTTGTAACCTCGGCGCAGGCGATTTTGATAAGCTTTTAGATGATTAAGAGCTGTAAGTCGCTTCTCGTCCAACAATTCAAGCTCTTGTAGTCTTGATATCTGATACTCCTCATCTGAAATCAAGTGTTGTAAGGATACTCGCAAGGAAGGGAGCTCGATCTCAATGGGTAAAATAGCTTCTGAACCATATACCAAGGAATATGGTGTAGCACTAGTAGGAGTACGGATACTAGTTCGATAAGCCCAAAGAGCAGGATGAAGTTGCAAGTGCCAATCACGGCCAGCCTCATTTACTGTTTTCTTCAAGATATTCAAAAGAGTCTTATTAGTTGCTTCAGCTTGGCCATTACTTTACGGATAATAGGGGGTAGAAAAGTGATGTTGGATTTTGAATTTATTGCAAAGCTCTTTGACATCTTAATTCTTAAATGGGCGACCATTATCTGTGACTATGGCTTGAGGAATACCATAGCGGCAAATGATATAATGGAAAATGAACTTAGATATTTGCTTTCCCGTAATGTAAGTAAGAGGAATTGCTTCAACCCATTTAGTGAAGTACTCAGTAGCAGTGATAATAAATTTATGACCATCTGAGGAGGATGGATGTATTTTTCCAATGAGATCAAGCCCCCATTGTGAAAATGGCCATGGAGTAGTGATAGTTTGCAGTTCTTGTGCTGGTGCATGAATTAGATCACTATGTTGCTGACAAGGTACACATTTCTTAACAAATTCATGCACATCCTGCTCCATAGTAGGCCAATAGTATCCTGTGCGAAGCATTTTCTTGACTAAGGATGAACCTCCAGAATGAGCACCACAGATGCCTTCGTGTATCTCATGCAAAGCAGTTTGGGCTTCTTCCGAGTTAAGACATTTAAGCAAAACACCATCTAGTGACCTTTTATAAAGCGTATCACCAAGGAGGACATATTGGGAAGAACGACGAATGAAGGAGTGACGTTGGGATTTGGAAAGATTTGGTGGAATGATTTGGCTATGAAGGTAATGGTAGATCTCATTGAACCAAGTGGAGTTAGGACCAACAATATCACATACCAACTCTGATTCTGGGATATCAAAAGCTGGTACAAACAACTTTTCTATTAGGAATTCAATTTTGTGATCATTCCCAGGTATCTCTATCATTGAACCAATTGTGGCCATAGCATCAGCAGCTTTATTGTGAAGCCTTGAAATCTGTTCAAATGTGATCTTGTTGAAATATGTTTTAAATGTATCCACTAGTTTCTTGTATGGCTTTAACTTTTCATCCTTTGTCTGATATTCATTGTTCACTTGCTTGATCACTAGTTGAGAATCCCCATGAACTTGTAAGTCTTTGATATTCCAGGTTATAGCCAATTTCAATCCTTTGATTAGTGCTTCATATTCGACGATGTTGTTTGTACATGGAAATTGAATGTGAAATGATTTTGGTATATAATCGCCTTGAGGTGTAACAAAGAGTATTCCAACTCCGGAGCCACGTTGAGTATGAGAACCATCAAAATATAATTGCCAAGAGGGAATAGTTTCTATGTTCAAGATTGATTCATCAGGAAATTCAGTTACCATTGGATGATCTGATTCTATAGGTGCTTCAGCCAATTGATCTGCTATTACTTGTCCTTTTATAGCTTTTCTATCAACATACTCAATGTCAAATTCACTAAGCATCATCACCCATTTTGCCATACGTCCAGTCAGGGCTGCTCTAGATAGTAGATATTTGAGAGGATCAATCTTTGATATAAGCTTAGTCTGATGACTCAACATGTAGTGCCTAAGCTTTTGTGATGCAAAGACAACTGCGAGACATGCCTTTTCAATAGGTGAATAATTTACTTCATAGCCCACCAAAGTTCTACTGATATAATAGATTGCTCGTTCTTTACCACTATCATCATTTTGTGCTAACAAAGCCCCTAATGCTGCTGATGTTGTTGAAATGTATAAAATAAGGGGTTTTCCATGAATAGGTGGTGCTAACACAGGAGGAGATCCCAAGTATTCTTTAAGTTTATTAAATGCTTCTTGGCAATTTTGATCCCAAATAAATTGTGTGTTTTTCTTCAACAAGTGAGTAAATGGTTGACACTTGTCAGCAAGCTGAGCAATAAAACTCTGTATGGATTGTAATTTTCCTTGCAAAGATCTAAGTTGTTTTAGATTTTGAGGAGGAGGCATTTCCATTATAGCTTTGACTTTTGCTGGATCAACTTCAATTCCTCTTATGGAGACAATATAACCTAAGAGTTTTCCAGATGTTACTCCAAATACACACTTCTTAGGATTTAGTCTGACATTGTACTTTTCAAGACGATCAAAAATGTTTTCCAAAACATATAGGTGCCCCTCTCTAGTTTTTGATTTGGCAAGTATGTCATCTACATAATCTTCCATTTGTTTATGAAGCATGTCATGAAAGATAACAGTCATTGCTCTTTGATATGTGGCTCCGGCATTTTTTAGACCAAAAGGCATGACAAGCCAACAATATGTTCCCCAGACACAAATGAAGAAGTTTTATGTTGATCTTCTTCAGCTATTCTAATTTGGTTATAACCAGAAAATCCATCCATCAATGATAACATAACATGTCCTACTGTCAGATCCACTATGATATCAATGTTTGGTAACGGAAAATCATCTTTTGGACAAGCTTTGTTGATGTCTCTGAAATCATTACAAACTCTGATGGTTCTATTTGGCTTGGCTACAGGTACAATGTTTGAGATCCACTCAGGATAATTTATCAGTTTGATGAAACCAACCGCCAAGAGCTTTTCTAACTCTGCCTTGACCATTAGAGCAATTTTGGGATGCATCTTTCTCAATTTTTGTTTGACTGGTTTTGTTCTAGGACATACTGTTAAATGATGTACTATTAGTGATGGATCTAATCCTGGCATATGTGCATAGGACCAAGCAAAATTGATTTCTCATTTTTTGAAGAAAGAATTGAAGTCCCGAGTTTCAAATTTTGATAATGACTTTGCTGCATATGTGATCTTGGGTTCTTCTGTAGTTCCAAGATTCATCTCTTGTGTCTGTTCTATGAGAATAGTGGACTTTTCTTGGTGTGCCCCCACTTTGGGAAGGTTAAATTCCTCATCCTATGGCGCCTCAGAAAGGTTTTCACCAGTGGATACGTCTTTTATTTTTATTTTTGCATCGTCCGAAAGTGCCACAAAGTGGTTTTCACCAGGGGACGTTATTTTGAAATTTTCATTTTTTTGACTAAGGAATTTAACAGATTCCCCAAAGTAGGCATCGGAGTGTAGTTCAATAGAGTAACCAATCTTGTGATCTCCGATAGGTAGATGAGTATGAAGCCCCAGAAATTCACCAATAGCCTCATCATTTTCAAAGACATCAAGAACAGGAGGTCCGTGTTGGTCCCAGTCAATGAGATCTGGATAAACAAGGGATAATGAATGAGAGGAAGTGGACGGGGTGGATGAGGATGATGGTTGATCAAAGGAACAGGTGATGGTATAGATGGAATTATCCTCGAAAACATCGGCGGCCGCTTCAAAAGGATCTATGAAAGTGTCTCGATTAAAGGACTCAACTGCGGGAAAAGCTTTTGCCACTTCGTCTAAGATAAACTCAACATCGGGTGACTCACGCTTGGTGGATCCAAACCCTAGCCCAGCATGCTTAGGTCGACGATGAAATTCTAAAGGCTCTAAGATTCCTTGTTGCTGTTGCCCAGCCGACCTTCTGTATAGCCCAACTTTTTAATGATAGGATACCCTCTGTGATATATACTCAATGGTAATTGTCTCTGTTCATCTTCATCGCTATAGAGCCATTTAGAGATGTCATCTTCAATGGTTTCTTGACTTAGTTGCCCCCAATATTTGAAGTCTTTCAACTATGGATGAGTAATCAAGACATGATTAATCGGACGAGGTCGCCCATAGCTCTTAGGTGAAAGAGGAAGTTCATTGATATGAAACAGAGTGTACTCCCCCATGCCTGTAGCACTGATCTTAGCCTTGATCTCCGATTGGGAAGTGGATGGTGTGGATGAAGAAGACGGGGTGAGGGTGGATGGGTCAATGTGTTTGGATGATGGTTGGGCAACCTCATTAGTTGGACAATAATTTTGATGTCGATAAGGACCCTCCAGTCGTCTACAGTATTGAAATGGGCAAGGGTCTGCTTGTATGGTAATCTCACGATCATTAAATGGGAATTTTATGCATTGGTGGTACGTGGAAGGGACGGCTCTCATGGCATGAATCCAAGGATGCCCTAGGAGAATGTTATAGGGGAGATCAAGATCTAAGACCTGACATGTAGTTTCCATTGTAATAGGGCCAACCTTGATTGGGAGTTTAATTGTACCTGCTGATTTTCTTTCTCCGTCATCATAAGCTTTGATCGTAATTTGATATTTCTCATCAATGTTCTCATCAGAGTATCCCAATTGTTTTATTAATTTGAAGGTACATAAATTCAAAGCTGATCCACCATCTATTAGGACTCGTTTCACGAAATGTTGTTTGACAATAACTTCTAGATGAAGGGCTTCGTTATGGAAATGATCTGGAGAGGAGTTTTCTGGCTCTATGAAGATGAGGCGAGGAGTGGATGCAAGAGCCCCCACCATAGCTTGGAATTGATCTACGTCAATATCACCTAGTACTTGAGATTCTATAAGGGCTTTATCCAAGATTTGTTTGTGCTGGGGAGACATTCTTAAAAGCTCTAGGATTGAGATCTAGGTAGGTGTCTTTTTTAATTGATCTAGGATATTATATTTAGGTACATTATGGGATAACACATGAGGTCTCGTGGGGTCATGGGATGCAATAGGAGGAGGAGTTCCCTGAACAGTAATACGACCTCTTCGTGTAGTGACATCACACTCGGGAGTTCGACCTCTAACAGTTATAACATTGACACAAGGATATGAAACTTCAATACGGCCAACTACGCTGTGGTTACTATAGTCATAATGAACTTCATTGTGTGATGTGTTATCAACATTATTGGCTCTATTATTTTTTGTCCATGTGGAGGAAATGGTTCTTGGTAGGCTTTGAGTTTCTCATTGGGAGACTTATGAGGTATTTGATCTATGTGTATCTCTCCTTGATCAATTAGATCTTGGACATAATGCTTCAATCTTATGCATGAATTAGTGGCATGTCCATTGACACGGTGGTATTCACAATATTGATCTTCTCGGAACCAACGGGGTTTTGGTCGACTGTCATCATAAGGTTTACTAGCGTCAGGAAGTTCAATCATGTTTGCTTGTTTAAGTTTCCGAAATATGGATTCAAGAGATTATGTTAAATCTGAAAATATGCGTGGTGGTCGCAAACCTGGAAGAGTAAATTTCTTCTGTATATGTGGTGGACGATCTCGAGGTGTATTCTGAGTTGATGAAGAATTGAGGACAAATGGTTTGTTTTGTACATGTTGAACATGTTTCGTATCAGTGATTCCATCATTCACAATCTACAGAAGAACCCAAGATCACATATGCAGCAAAGTCATTATCAAAATTTGAAACTCGGGACTTCAATTCTTTCTTCAAAAAATGAGAAATCAATTTTGCTTGGTCCTATGCACATATGCCAGGATTAGATCCATCACTAATAGTACATCATTTAACAGTCCGTCTTGGAACAAAACTAGTCAAACAAAAATTGAGAAAGATGCATCCCAAAATTGCTCTAATGGTCAAGGCAGAGTTAGAAAAGCTCTTGGCAGTTGGTTTCATCAAACCAATAGATTATCCTGAGTGGATCTCAAACATTGTACCTGTAGCCAAGCCAAATGGAACCATCAGAGCTTGTAATGATTTCAGAGACATCAACAAAGCTTGTCCAAAAGATGATTTTCCGTTACCAAACATTGATATCATAGTGGATCTGACAGCAGGACATGAGATGTTATCATTGATGGATGGATTTTCTGGTTATAACCAAATTAGAATAGCTGAAGAAGATCAACATAAAACTTCTTTCATTTGTGTCTGGGGAACATATTGTTGGCTTGTCATGCCTTTTGGTCTAAAAAATGCCGGAGCCACATATCAAAGAGCAATGATTGTTATCTTTCATGATATGCTTCATAAACAAATGGAAGATTATGTAGATGACATACTTGCCAAATCAAAAACCAGAGAGGGGCACCTATATGTTTTGGAAAACATTTTTGATCATCTTGAAAAGTACAATGTCAGACTAAATCCTAAGAAGTGTGTATTTGGAGTAACATCTGGAAAACTCTTAGGCTATATTGTCTCCAGAAGAGGAATTGAAGTTGATCCAGCAAAAGTCAAAGCTATAATGGAAATGCCTCCTCCTCAAAATCTAAAACAACTTAGATCTTTGCAAGAAAAATTACAATCCATACGGAGGTTTATTGCTCAGCTTACTGACAAGTGTCAACCATTTACTCACTTGTTGAAGAAAAACACACAATTTATTTGGGATCAAAATTGCCAAGAAGCATTTAATAAACTTAAAGAATACTTGGGATCTCCTCCTGTGTTAGCACCACCTATTCATGGAAAACCCCTTATTTTATACATTTCAACAACATCAGCAGCATTAGGGGCTTTGTTAGCACAAAATGATGATAGTGGTAAAGAACGAGCAATCTATTATATCAGTAGAACTTTGGTGGGCTATGAAGTAAATTATTCACCTATTGAAAAGGCATGTCTCGCAGTTGTCTTTGCATCACAAAAGCTTAGGCACTACATGTTGAGTCATCAGACTAAGCTTATATCAAAGATTGATCCTCTCAAATATCTACTATCTAGAGCAGCCCTGACTGGACATATGGCAAAATGGGTGATGATGCTTAGTGAATTTGACATTGAGTATGTTGATAGCAAAGCTATAAAAGGACAAGTAATAGCAGATCAATTGGCTGAAGCACCTATAGAATCAGATCATCCAATGGTAACTAAATTTCCTGATGAATCAATCTTGAACATAGAAACTATTCCCTCTTGGCAATTATATTTTGATGGTTCTCATACTCAATGTGGCTCCGGAGTTGGAATACTCTTTGTTACACCTCAAGGTGATTATATACCAAAATCATTTCACATTCAATTTCCATGTACAAACAACATCACCGAATATGAAGCACTAATCAAAGGATTGAAATTGGCTATAACCTGGAATATCAAAGACTTACAAGTTCATGGGGATTCTCAACTAGTGATCAAGCAAGTGAACAACGAATATCAGACAAAGGATGAAAAGTTAAAGCCATACAAGAAACTAGTGGATACATTTAAAAAATATTTCAACAAGATCACATTTGAACAGATTTCAAGGCTTCACAATAAAGCTGCTGATGCTATGGCCACAATTGGTTCAATGATAGAGATACCTGGGAATGATCACAAAATTGAATTCCTAATAGAAAAGTTGTTTGTACCAGCTTTTGATATCCCAGAATCAAAGTTGGTATGTGATATTGTTGGTCCTAACTCCACTTGGTTCAATGAGATCTACCATTACCTTCATAGCCAAATCATTCCACCAAATCTTTTCAAATCCCAACGTCGCTCCTTCATTCGTCGTTCTTCCCAATATGTCCTCCTTGGTGATACACTTTATAAAAGGTCACTAGATGGTGTTTTGCTTAAATGTCTTAATCAGAAGAAGCCCAAACTGCTTTGCATGAGATACACAAAGGCATCTGTGGTGCTCATTCTGGAGGTTCATCCTTAGTCAAGAAAATGCTTCGCACAGGATACTATTGGCCTACTATGGAGCAGGATGCGCATGAATTTGTTAAGAAATGTGTACCTTGTCAGCAACATAGTGATCTAATTCATGCACCAGCACAAGAACTACAAATTATCACTACTCCATGGCCATTTTCACAATGGGGGCTCGATCTCATTGGAAAAATACATCCGTCCTCCTCAGATGGTCATAAATTTATTATCACTGCTACTGAGTACTTCACTAAATGGGTTGAAGCAATTCCTCTTACTTACATTACGGGAAAGCAAATATCTAAGTTCATTTTCCATTATATCATTTGCCGCTATGGTATTCCTCAAGCCATAGTCACAGATAATGGTCGCCCATTTAAGAATCAAGATGTCAAAGAGCTTTGCAATAAATTCAAAATCCAACATCACTTTTCTACCCCCTATTATCCGCAAAGTAATGGCCAAGCTGAAGCAACTAATAAGACTCTTTTGAAAATCTTGAAGAAAACAGTAAACGAGGCTGGCCGTGATTGGCACTTGCAACTTCATCCTGCTCTTTGGGCTTATAGAACTAGTATCCATACTCCTACTGGTGCTACACCATAATCCTTGGTATATGTTTCAGAAGCTATTTTACCCATTGAGATCAAGCTCCCTTCCTTGCGAGTATCCTTATAACACTTGATTTCAGATGAGGAGTATCGGATATCAAGACTACAAGAGCTTGAATTGTTGGACGAGAAGCGACTTACAGCTCTTAATCATCTAAAAGCTTATCAAAATCGCCTGCGCTGAGGTTACAACAAGAAAATGAAGCCTCGTAAATTTGAGCTTGGAGATCTTGTTCTACTAGAAAATCAAAGGAATCTGGCTGATCGTACAAAGAAAGGGAAGTTTGAACCTAACTGGTTGGGACCTTTTGTCATAACCAAGAGCTATGGATCAGGAGCTTACCAGCTTTCCACTCCGGAAGGTCAACCTTTGGAAGAGCCTATCAACATAGCCCATCTCAAACGGTTCTATACCTGACTCGGAGTATCCCAGTTAAAAAAGTAAAAAAAAATTATTAAAAAAATTTAAAAAAAAAAAAAAATAGTAAAGAAAAATCATTTCGTCCAATGGTGAAAACCACTTCGGTGGCGCCCTGGATAAGTACCATGGTGAAAACCTGTTCGCAGGCGCCATGTGTAGAATTCAAGCTGTCCCCACCATCCTTTAGGTAGCTTTTTCACATCATCCATCTCGCCATCATCCATTTCCCATCCATAATAAAATATGTCCTCCCTTTTGCTCCCATCCATATCTTGCCATACGCATCTACTCAGTATCATCTGGTCATATTGCATTGTCTCGCCAGTTATTCTACGTTCCGTTATCACTAGCTTGTCCATTAGTCCTTTCCCATTCCTTCACCTGCTCTCATCCTAGTATTCTTTTGTCCACCTGTGTAGGTCTATGTGTCTTGGTACCTTTGAGTTCCTCATAATAGACTCTTGAGTTTGTCTGCCTTTCCAGTCTCATGCAATTCCGTAATAACATTTTTTCAGCACTATATCCTCATTCTTCTCCTCCATCCAATCATTTCACTTCATGCAAACACAAAATTTCCAATAAAACAAACACAACCCAATTTTTTGGCACTCATACATTCCAAGCCATATCTCAAAAACACTTTGAAACTCTTAGACTAAATTATGGAACTTAAACACCTAGTGATTCAATCTTGATTGTAGTAACTAAGTTGTAGATCCGCCAAGCCAACCATCCTTTATTTACCTTATCTTATCCAGGGATATATCGTTCCCGTAACATGGCACTTATCTATTTATCATGTTAGTCTTTGGCTTGAGATCTTACTGCCTATCTTACCGCTTATCATGATTAAGTCTTTTGGTCCTTCTTTTGCTTTTTTTTTGGTCTAGGGGCAGCATTGTGTATGCATGTTTTTGCTTGTTTTGTTTGCGTGTGCTGACTCATTGATGTTTTTGTGTCTATTATTGGTCCTTGCAACATACCTGCCACACCGTCATCATGGTCTTTCATATCATGGTGCCATTAGGCATATGCTTTCTTGCGACTTTCCTCCTTTCTGCATTTGACACATCGTCACCCTGGTCTTTATACCTCGGTGCATAATGTCAGGTGCTATATCAAACATCAGGTTGCTCAAAGTTTAATCAGCATAACTCCATCATCCTTCCCTCCGTTTCCTAAATTGCATCCAAAAACCTATGCTTTGATTTTCTTTGAAACGACCTCACTTCACGACATCGTCTCAAAGAGGGGCAAAATGTAGACATAAAAAATTGATCCCTAAATCATAAATTTTTCTTCATCCTAAAGATTTAATTAATTTTAATTAATTAATTAAATCCTTTTCATTTTTACCATTTTCCCATAAATAATAAATTAAAATCAATGAATTTAATTTATTATTTACAAATTGGAACCTAAAACCTCTCGTTAATAATAAATTAAAACTAACAACTTTAATTTATTATTAACCTAACCCGTAAAACGCCTACCATAACCCTAACTACATTTTACCGTTCACCAAACCAAAAATCCGTTTAACTACCCAAATTACTACCCAAACCTTATAAAAATCAAAAACTCATTCTCATTTCCCCCCGGCAAAATTCGCATTGGAGTTATGCAAATAATGAGCAACCACATTTCAATATTTCGGTAACATTTATATTTGTGCGGTTTATAGCTTTTATCATTAATCTTTTTGGTTGATCATAGTATAGATTTCAGGGTTTTGAAATAGTTTCAAATCATTTTGCAAAAATCTATATTCTGGTGCAAACATTTGGTGTGATAGATGAGGTGGATTGGAACACGTTTGACATAGGTGTTGAAAAAGATTGGTGGAGAGAGGAAGTAGCCTGAGCTTTGGCTTTAGCTTTTTCTGCTTTTCTTCGTGCTCTTTCTCTCTCATAAATATCATCAGGGACTCTAGCTCCACAATCATAAAGGTATTGCATAAAATAATCAAGATCATGATCCATGTGAGATGAACAAGTTGCAATGTTTCAGGATCTTGTTGAATTTGAAGTGCAATTGGATTCGTTTCAGCATAGTCATTTGTGGGTTTAGGAGTTTTGGGAGTAACTGGTTGGTCGGATACGTCATCTCAAACATCTACAGAAGTTGAAAGGCCTCCAAGTGGATCATTATAAAAATGTGATGATGATCCAGTATCTTGTTGGGAAGGATTGATTTGCTCATGGATGGGCTCTTCTTCAAGGAATCTTGAGGATTGAGGTTGCCAGTTTTGAGGAGTGAAATCCATATTGTTTTTCTTGGCTTGGGCACGGGTAGTAACCATGAAAATAGAGGACAATTGAAATGTTAAAAAGCTCTCAGATAGATATATATGGATGATATGAAAGACTCCAAAAGTGGGGATAAATGATATGGATCAAGATGTAGATATGAATTGTTTGATTTAAGATAGAAATAGAGTCAAAATGGTGACTCAAAGAGACTGGATGGACCTTAGGATTAGATACGGATAAGGGGCTCCTTTAAAACACTCAGGGTGATGATATGCCTAAGGAAGAAAGGAGACCAAAATGCCACCTCTACTCAAAGGAAGACAGGGCTTATTGAGTAGAAAAGATAAGATGACAAAGATACACTAACTTAAGAATGGTCAGTGCCTCTTAAGCAAATGGATCATTATGGGATTGATTAGGAAAAGGTCTGTCTCTTAATTGGATGTTGATATATGATCAATAGGACAATGGGGGTCTACAAACTAGTGAAAAGAGATTTTGGGAATGGATATGGATGAATGATCAATCGAAAGAGCTTCTTGTGATTTAAAATGACAAGATTCCACTTGAGATGTGCCACGAGGATAAAAAGATTCTCAATTTTGAAAGTCCAGCTGATGATGTGGGAGACAAGATATAATGGTGATGATGATTAAATATGCACACACAACAATCATATAAGACACACAACTTGATTGGCTGTTTTTTTTTATGACACCTGGATGTTTTGCAAACACTTGTAAACATGCATGATCCTAGGCTAGGAAAGGACAATACTTGTTGAGTTCCCACTTGGTTTTACCCAGCTGCGCCTACTTATGGTGTATAGCTCCAGGAACTTGGGGCACGGGCTCCCCCTTATAGTGCACTCACTTCTCAGGCACACCAAGTTCCAGGTCCTAGGACGCGTAGATCCTGAGGTACCTTACTATCTCTACCATAAGCCACGAAAATATGGGACGGCTATCAGAGTTTCCTCCTGTATCAACAAGTAGAGGGTTTTTGGCCACTACACAAAAGGGTTCTAGTGAATATCTGGGGGACCGGCACCTTACGAGCGTCCAGCAAGCCACTAAAGGCTTTGACTAACCCTACTAGGAGTTTTGATATACACAAGGTACACCTCCTTTCGAGCTAGCACTGTACGGTAAGCGCTAATACCGGTTAGACTTGGCTTTCGCCTTATCCTCAATTTATATAGCGGGCCGGACGAAAGTCCCGCTTGGGGTCACAAATGAGTTCTCCTTGCAGATGTGTCTCAAGAGCAGGCCCACTCTAAGGATAACAAAAGCAAGGAAGCACGTTGTTTTTGATCTCCCAGATCGCATGAAACGCAAGGAGAGAGCATACACAACGCTTTTGCCTCACACTCGCATGGGGTTCATTTTAATTCCAAATCCAAATGTGTGGGTGGTTGTACAAAATGTTAAAGAAAATGCTTTTGATTCTCAAGATCGCCGAATGGCGCAAGAGAAGAGCATACGCATTCAATGACAAAATTGCAAGCTATTGTTGTTGAGTTTGTGCAAGATTGGTGTATTTTCATGGGTTGCGGAAAAGTTGTAATATTTCTTAGTTAGGGGCCCTTCAGCCCCCAGCCATACTCCATTATTGTATACTTTTTGTGTGAATTAGCTCCTCTGGTATCATTGCTTTAAATTTGGACAAACATTTACCTTTCTAGTTTTCATGCCATTATTCATTGGTAATTCTAATCACGGTCTAATGCAATTACTGGCTGGTTGATATCTTAGTTTAGAAGGTACAGTGCAGATCAAACATTATCTATTGGTTTTTCTTAGCATTTCTTGGCATCTTTAGGATTCATTGGTTTATTTTGTTTACTGGACGAAGATTGCTGATCTCTAATTTTGGAATCTGCAGTTTTAACTTAAGTGAACTTTTGCTTATACAGTGACCACGATTTGGATCGTGGAGAGTGGTCTGTGTAGTCCAAACTTTAGAAGAGAGGAGACCAACTGATGCCAATCAAACACAGATACCAATAAATAAATAAGGAAAGGCTGAAAGACAATCTGCAACAGCCACAGGTTAGGAGAAAAGGACTCGCGACAGCCACAAGGTGTGAGGTAAAGCAATGCCTCATGCACAACAAATGGTCTTGCTCCATTCATCAAGGTTATGGACCTTCAATGTAACCTAATGGTCTTGCTTGGGCATATTACTGTCTGATAAAGGAATGTTAGACTTGTCTCACGCCGTACGAAAAGCTCCACGCTGGTAAAACATTTTCTGAACTGATGGGTTATTACCTATTGTCTTATGCCGTAAAATCAATTCTCACACTGGAAAAGTCTCTAAACTCATCAGTTATTCCTATCCGCGTATTCATTGAACCACATTTGGTTGCAACTGCTAATTATATAGTATAACTGATTTTATTGTTTATAAAATTGGCTATAAAATATTTCTTTGGTAATCTTGAAACTTTTTGCTAATGTGCTTTTGTTCCACTTTCTAGAAATCTTTAACCACGGATCACTATCACTTTTACTACGTAGATTTTATAAGTTTTAAACTTACGGCAAAAAGTTGATCTAGATAAAACTGCTTATTAGAATATTGGCATAGAAGTGTTCTAGTTACATTATAGTTGTAGCAATCTCCATGAAATATAAATAATCACTGATGCAAGTATCCATATTTCCTCTGCCATCTGGACACCGCATGGTGGGCATCAAATTTTAACAGTTGCAATATCAACTAATGAACATCTTCGATTATAAACATTAATGCATTTCTGTGAATGTACAACCCATTTGATGGTGGCATTAAAAAACCTTACTGTTGGAGGGACCATTTTCTTGTGACCCGGAGATAAAATTGCCAAGAACAGTGTTAACAGACCTCCAGAGTGCCAATTTCTAGCCCTAGGAGGCTATTTCATTCAAACAGGCCTAACTTTTTCATTTGTCATCGGATTTTCATGTTTTTGTAGGTGTCGGAAAGCTGATTCAGAGAACTATATCGTGATACAATCCATTTTGTCAAATTCATATCTGATTTTCTGGTATAATTCTCTGAAATTCAATCATTTTCAAAAAACATCAAACATCTTCTTCTTGTTGTGCACTAATATTTTTGTCTGGGTTTTTGCAGGATTGTTTTGTCTTGATCTAACATTTTCTTGCAGCTACACGCCTATCAAACATAAATTTTTCAAACTACTAATCAGTTTTTTGCAGGATCGATTGTCAAAGAATTTAATCTTGAAACATTCTGTCTTCATTTTATAGATTAGATCACATCATAAGCAAGGGTTAAAATTAACAAGTGTTTGTGATGTCTTGTGGCTTGCAATTTTGTCATTGAATGCGTATGCTCTTCTCTTGCGCCATTCGGCGATCTTGAGAATCAAAAGCATTTTCTTTGACATTTTGTACAACCACCCACACATTTGGATTTGGAATTAAAATGAACCCCATGCGAGTGTGAGGCAAAAGCATTGTGTATGCTCTCTCCTTGCGTTTCATGCGATCTGGGAGATCAAAAGCAACGTGCTTCCTTGCTTTTGTTATCCTTAGAGTGGGCCTGCTCTTGAGACACATCCACAAGGAGAACTCATTTGCGACCCCAAGCGGGACTTTCGTCCGGCCCGCTATATAAATTGAGGATAAGGTGAAAGCCAAGTCTAACCGGTATTAGCGCTTACCGTACAGTGCTAGCTCGAAAGGAGGTGTACCTTGTGTATATTAAAACTCCTAGTAGGGTTAGTCAAAGCCTTTAGTGGCTTGTTGGACGCTCGTAAGGTGCCAGTCCCCCGGATATTCACTAGAACCCTTTTGTGTAGTGGCCAAAAACCCTCTACTTGTTGATACAGGAGGAAACTCTGATAGCCGTCCCATATTTTCACGGCTTATGGCAGAGATAGTAAGGTACCTCAGGATCTGCGCGTCCTAGGACCTGGAACTTGGTGTGCCTGAGAAGTGAGTGCACTGTAAGGGGGAGCCCGTGCCCCAAGTTCCTGGAGCTATACACCATAAGTAGGCACAGCTGGGTAAAACCAAGTGGGAACTCAACAAGTATTGTCCTTTCCTAGCCTAGGATCGTGCATGTTTACAAGTGTTTGCAAAACATCCAGGTGTCATAAAAAAAAACAACCAATCAAGTTGTGTGTCTTATATGATTGTTGTGTGTGCATATTTAATCATCATCACCATTATAACTTGTCTCCCACATCATCAGCTGGACGTTCAAAATTAAGAATCTTTTTATCCTCGTGGCACATCTCAAGTGGAATCTTGTCATTTTAAATCACAAGAAGCTCTTTCGATTGATCATTCATCCATATCCATTCCCAAAATCTCTTTTCACTAGTTTGTAGACCCCCATTGTCCTATTGATCATATATCAACATCCAATTAAGAGACAGACCTTTTCCTAATCAATCCCATAACGATCCATTTGCTTAAGAGGCCCTGACCATTCTTAAGTTAGTGTATCTTTGTCATCTTATCTTTTCTACTCAATAAGCCCTGACTTCTTTTGAGTAGAGGTGGCATTTTGATCTCCTTTCTTCCTTAGGCATATCATCACCCTGAGTGTTTTAAAGGAGCCCCTTATCCGTATCCAATCCTAAGGTCCATCCAGTCTCTTTGAGTCACCATTTTGACTCTATTTCTATCTTAAATCAAACAATTCATATCTACATCTTGATCCATATCATTTATCCCCACTTTTGGAGTCTTTCATATCATCCATATATATCCATCTGAGAGCTTTTTAACATTTCAATTGTCCTCTATTTTCATGGTTACTACCCGTGCCCAAGCCAAGAAAAACAATATGGATTTCACTCCTCAAAATTGGCAACCTCAATCCTCAAGATTCCTTGAAGAAGAGCCCATCCATGAGCAAATCAATCCTTCCCAACAAGATACTGGATCATCATCACATTTTTATAATGATCCACTTGGAGGCCTTTCAACTTCTGTAGATGTTCGAGATGACGTATCCGACCAACCAGTTACTCCCAAAACTCCTAAACCCACAAATGACTATGCTGAAACGAATCCAATTGCACTTCAAATTCAACAAGATCCTAAAACATTGCAACTTGTTCATCTCACCATGGATCATGATCCTGATTATTTTATGCAATACCTTTATGATTGTGGAGCTAGAGTCCCTGATGATATTTATGAGAGAGAAAGAGCACGAAGAAAAGCAGAAAAAGCTAAAGCCAAAGCTCAGGCTACTTCCTCTCTCCACCAATCTTTTTCAACACCTATGTCAAACATGTTCCAATCCACCTCATCTATCACACCACCACAAAATTTTACCTTGGGACCACAAGATACTTCTATTTCTACAATCCCATCTCTCTCTTCCCATCAATCATTTTCAACACCTATGTCTATCTCGTCACATACTTACACATTGGGGATACCTCCTGACTATTATCCTCCCGTGCTCCAACCTATTCAGTCATCACTTACACCCCCATCGATTCCACCATTAGGAATCTCACAATCTATCCCCGCAATTCAACCCATTCAGTCATCTTCATCATTTCCTTCATTAGGATCATCTCTCACAACCTCTTCCATTTCATCAGTAGGGATCTCACAATCTGGTCCTATATCTTCCATACTGAAAACCTCCAACATTCCCTCATCTCAATTAATTCCCAATGCAACTCATGTTTCCATACCTCAAACTTCTTCTATCCACATCTGTCACATCAACGCTCAACCAAAACCGGTATCCACTTCCATACCCTCAATTTCACGAAATTATAACCCTACCAATGTCTCATCCTCAAAACCCGTTGATCCCCAAATCCTTCAGCTACAACAACAACTCGCTCAATCACAACAACAGCTTGCCCAATCGCTACAACAAAATTTGAGACTCCAATCAGTCCAACAATCCCAATCATCATCACAACATCACCCTCAAACATCACCTCAAATGCAATTACACAATCAATCAATCACCACTCCGCCCATTCAAGATGAAATCGAACGAATCATCGATAATCAGATTAGTGCTAGACAAAAGAAATACTCATTTGAAGAACTATGCCCAGATCCATTTGACAAATCTCTAATCATGGTACCTTTTCCTACAAACATTGAAATACCAAAATTTGACAAATACAAAGGAAAAGGTGACCCTCGCGATCATATTCGTGAATTCTGTATCGCATGCATGGAATTTCGACATGAACCTACATACTTAATGAGACTTTTTCCTAAAAGTTTGGCTGGCTCAGCCCTTGAATGGTTCTCACGTCTCCCAGGAAACATTATATCTTTTGAACAACTAACAGAAGAATTTGTCAAAAATTTTGCCTACAACATTGAACAAGACACCTCCATGCAAGACCTTTATAACACCAAACAAAAAGGAGGGGAAACCCTTACTTCTTTTCTACAACGATGGAGGCATATTGTCAGTCGACTCCCTTGTCATATTCCTGAGAAACAACTAGTTCCAATTTTTGTGCAAAATCTTAATCAAGAACTGGCCTTTCACTTATAAGTGCAATGCTCTGATTCATTTGAACAAATCATGACAAAAGGCAAGACGATTGAAACGGCTCTTATCAACAAAGGTCTCATCAAAATTTACAAAGACAATTACAATCGCGATTCCAATAACCAAAACAATGATAAATCTCGATATTGGAATCGAAACATGAACATTGGTGAACCTGACGTGAACATGCCCTTTTCTTAATCAATTGTTTGGTAAGTGCTTCTATTGAAGATTTGTACAGGTTTTGGATGCATTTTTGAAAATATCTTGAAGGTTGATTTTCACAAAAGTTTGCTTGGATTGAATCTAATCTCTTCATTGATTCCATAGTAGTTTGCGGACAAAGAAAAACATATTATATCATAGAATTGCTGCTCATTTGCTCTCTAGGAAACGTCTTTGGTTGTCTTGGTGTGAATGCAATACATGTAATAACTACAAGAGTTTTGAGAAGTAAGTTGTCAAAGCCGTAGTTGGGAAGCTCGGCGAGACTGCTATCTAATCAATTTTTATGTGCTAGTGCCTATAATCTTCCAATCGTCAGTATCAAAATTGTTTATGATGACAATGTATTGAATCAGCGGACTCTAAATCCTGTTCCTTCTGATTAGGTGTGTTTGGCACGCTTTTGTCTTATCTTTTTGGTCCTCTTACACATATTATTGCTGTGATAATTGGAATTTCATGTGTAAAACTAATACAGATTGTTGTGAGAGCTATCCAAATTTGCATTTTCTATTAAATCATAAGACTTTGAAATCTTTTTTTTACATTTTGGGGCTAACGTTTAATTTTGTGGGTGGCTGTTTTGACATTTTGACATAGTGGCATCCTTTATTTCACCGACTCCAAGTGGGACATATAATTCTATGTTTAAGAACACAACTCAATGGCTATTCCTAACGGTGTATTCCTTAAGCCTAGTATATAGTTAGCTCATCACAAAAATATTCCGAATGGTGCCAACTGTCATTTGTTTGATATTAATAATACAAAGTTATAAACTAAGCTGCAGCACATTTATCTTTTGGGCTTCAAGTAAAATATTTGTTGCTAATAATTTTGTATGATAGCGGCACTAACTTTCGAATGGAATGTGATTCCTTTTTGGTTTTTTTTTTTCACTGAATATAGGTTCACAGATTCTTGATTCTATCTACAAGGAAAATAGTTTGGTTTGAATGTGATCACATGCAAGGTTTGGAATCTCTTGAGAGATAATCAAGTATTTTTCAAAAGAGGTTTGATGTAGTCATATATGCAGAATAAGACTATAGTTTTTAAAACCTCAAATGAAATTATTGGCATGTATTATCAAGCTGATTATAAAGGACCACAAGTAATTACTATGATCAACCAAAAAGATTAATGATAAAAGCTATAAACCGCACAAATATAAATGTTACCGAAATATTGAAATGTGGTTGCTCATTATTTGCATAACTCCAATGCGAATTTTGCCGGGGGGAAATGAGAATGAGTTTTTGATTTTTATAAGGTTTGGGTAGTAGTTTGGGTAGTTAAACGGATTTTTGGTTCGGTGAACGGTAAAATGTAGTTAGGTTATGGTAGGCGTTTTACGGGTTAGTGTAGACACCCAAATTTGTCCATGTCTAGCGACACCTTGTTAAATCACTAATCCATTAGCTAATTAATTAAATAAATTTTATTTATTTAATTAAAACCCCATTCTCATCCACTTAGCCAATTAATTAAATAAATTGTATTTATTTAATTAATTCCACATCATGTCTTATCTCATTTTATGCATTTATCCTATTAATTAAATAAATTTTATTTATTTAATTAATATCCAACTCATATCCCAACTAATTCAAATACTTTATTTGAATTAACCCCTCATTATTTATCACATTTCAACACTTGTCCATTTCCCATTCATTATGTGTTGTAAGACAACTTTCATTTAAAATCTTTCACATGCACAACTAATTGGACCTAAATTTAGTAACTTTCAATCTTAGCCATTCACATAGCCTCTGAATCTCCACCGTTGATTGATCTTGGTTGAGTTCTATATAAACACCCTTTCATTCCATATGAGACATCCAGCAATCCAGCAATCCAGCAATCCAGCAATCTAGTAATCCAGCAATCATATTGCACCTACATTATCATCTTGAGCATTTGAGCATTTGAGCTTTTATCATCCATCAATGGCAGCTTTCAGCTTTGTAATTGCTTATTGTTGAAGAAGCAGTCCACATCTCTCTCTCAAACAAGGAATCGCACGATCTAGGTGATGTTATGCTTGAATTGCATTATCCTTTGATTTCATTTAGGTTAGATTCCTTGATGATGGTAGGGTTAGGGTTTCATGACTATGTCTGATCTTCCACACCTGACTTTCACCTATCACATTTTGGCACGCCCAGTGGGACTCACTTCCCTGATTAACTTCATTTTTTGGAGTTGTTTCTTTGAAGATCAGATTTTGCAGGTGCTCGCAGAAAATTTCGATCACTTTTGAACTAAAATACGCCGCTTCTGAATTTCTGCGTCGCTTTTAAGCTGGAACAGGCCGCATATTCCTCTCTGGATCACCTTTGAATGAACAGTCATCGCTTGAGGTAAGAAGTATCGCTTTTGATTTTAAAATGTTCGCTTTTTATGTTTGCGGCTACTTTGACAGTACTCACCGCTTTTGACCTAACATCCGCCGCTTATACACATCATTAGGTCGCTTTTGACATAACAGTGGCCGCCTTTGCATATATCCACGTCGCTTTTGATCCAACAGCACTCGCCTTTACACTGATCTATGTCGCTTATGAGCTAATAGTGATCGCCTCTGTAGGTTAGGGTTTTAGCTTTTCCTTGCAGATACAGGTCGTTGTCGTCCTCCAACAGTCGCTTTTGGGTATATCAGGATCGCATATGAGTCGACAGAAGCCGCTTTTGAATTCATTGGTATCGCTTATGGACTGATAATGATCGCCTTCTAGACTAGGGTTTTGTTTGTCGGCTGTGTTTTTGCAGATACTGTTCGCATTTCGCCCTCAACCGATCGCTTCTGGCAAATCCGCGTCGCTTATGAGCTGACAGGTGTCGCATCCTGTGTTTTTCCGTGTCGCATATTATCTACAGTATTTCACCTCAGATATAATGGAGATCGCTTTGGATCAACATGAATCGCATCTGGTAAAGCTCTGTTGTTTTCAAATCTGTTTCAGTTCCAGTTTGATTTTTGGCTATTAATTGGGTATTTGCGCATCTTATCGATTTGTCCAAGAAAGGAGGTTATCAAACTACTGACATATCTGTTGTAGGTTCGATCGGTCCAAGATTTGTGGTTTTTTTCACTAAATTAGGCATATTTGGGCTTGGTGCTTAAAATGAACTACTGTTTGCTCCGTGCTTGATTTATCTTTTTGATTGCTTGCATGTGCCTGATTGTAACCCAAATTTAATGACAAAAGTATCCTCTCCCCTTGCCTATCAAACAGATCTTGGGTGTATGAGAACTTGTCATTATCTTTAGAGGGCCTGCCTTCCCGGTGTGAGAAGGGATACGACCCAAGCGGTAACGGGCTAAAGCCAAGTCCTTCCGAACCGCTATATAAGAAAAGTGTTTGTGTCGAAAGCCACAAACAACGGGTGCAGTTGTGTTATACCGACAGCCAACCTCCCCCAAAACCCTCCAAGGCGCAACCCTTGGAGGCTGGGAGACTCCATAACAGAGAGTAGCGCTGCCGCACGTATAGCCACCCGAACGGATGCCCTTATTAGCAACTTTGTGTAGTAGCCAAAAACCTTCTATCTGTTGACGCAGAGGGCAAAACCCTTGAAGCGGCCCCGATTCATGCGGTTCTTAGCTGAGGTAGCAGGGACAATCTAAAGGTTTGGAGAGGGTCAAGCCTTATAAGAATCCCAGATCTTGGTATGCATGAGAAGTGTGTGCAAATGTAAGGAGGAGCCGGTGCTACCAAGATCCTGGAGCTACCCGCTTTGAATAGGCGCAGCTAGGGGATTCAACAGATACTGTCCTATCCTAGCCTAGGTTGTATCAGTTTGTGCTTGTTGTGAGTGTGAGTGACTGTTATCATTGTTTTCTTGCTGAAAAACTGCAAAACCAGACCACTGTTACACAAACACAGTCGCTTTTGAACCTAAACTGCTCGCACAGACCATCGACATCGCTTCTGAACTGTAGTGACTCGCATATTGCCTGAACTGTGTCGCTTTTAAACAACAACTGCCCGCATATTGCCTAAACAGAGTCACTTTTAAACCGCAGTTGATCGCCTTTTGATTGAACAGAATCACTTTTGAACCACAGCTGATCGCCTAGTTCCTGAACCAAGTCGCATCTGCATCATAACCAATCGCATATTGTCTGAGCCAAATCGCCTTTAAGCCGCAGTTATTCACCTGATTTCTGAACAAGCTCGCCTCTGAACAACAGACTGTCGCCTTTAGGGATATCTGAGTCGCCTCTGATCAACAAAAAATCACCTTTGAACCAACAGTCATCACCTCTGGCATAGCATTCGCTTCTAGTTAGCACTGTCATTTTCTGTCAAAACTAAACCAAGTCGCATCTGAGCTATCATTAATCGCCTTTAGCATCCTTTGAGTCGCCTTTGAGCTATCATCAGTCGCCTGTAGCTAAAATCCCTGCAAATCTCAGTGCATCAGCTGAATTAGCCTCAGGACCAGCTTGCTTGAATCTCAAACATCAGCTTTCAGACTTCTCTTTGATCAACAGCAAATACCTGGACTTTGTCTCCTATTTTGAGCTTATCAATCAATCACAACTCATGAGCTTTTCCATCTTTTGAGACCCCAACCAGCAAATCAGACATCAACCCAATCATTTCAATCAGCAAACAACCTTCAGTTTTAGCTTCAGCCAATAAACATCCTTCAGCTTTAGCTTCAGCAAACAATCTCCTTTAGCTTTAGCTCCAACAAACATCAACAGGAAACAATCTTTCCCTTGAGTGATTAAGCTACCTCTAGGGACAACCAACAACAACTCAGCCAAACCAAATCAACCAAGCAACTTAGCCAAACCAGCAAACCAAAACAACAACCAATCAACCAACTATCATCTTTTGGGTCTCAAAACTTTGACAAGCTCAACTTTATCATCAACATCATGCCTCAAACTAGGAGTCAATATCAAGCCGAAATAGAAGCTAAATTGAAAGCTGAAATGGATGCCAAATTGCAAGCTGAGATGAAACAATTCACAACACCTCTTAAGGACGCAACTCAATTCACAACTGGTATGCCTTCTCATATGTTTATACCTCAAGGGTACACTAGGGGCAAATCATCTTCACAACAAATGCAACCTCCACCATCCTTGGAAACTTTCGAAGAACAATCTCAAGATGACTCATCAGAATTCCAAGATACCTATCTATGGGACCAAGTTGAGAAACTCATGATATCTGAGCCTGATCGCTGTTTTCTCTAGCTTGCTCGCATGGGTGCTAAACTACCTAAAGACTTTGATATATCCACTATTAGAGAGCAAGATCCCAACACTACTGCTGTTGTTGTGAATAGACCGTCTACTATAATCACATCATCTCCTATTACCTCGCAAACATCATCCTCATTGCCTATTGTTGCTTCATTTGAGTTACCACGATCAGAGCATACTTTAGAACCATTGATAGTGCCCACCAATGTGCTCCCTCTCATGTCACAAAATCTTAACCTTCCACCTTTTCATGTCCCTCAACATATCTCTCCTTCTACCATGACTGTTTCCATGCCTCAAGTAACACAAGCTGTCCATGCAACACAAGCACAAACACTTCGAGCATCACAAGCAATTCCCATGTCTTATGGTGTGCATACCTCTCAAACCATTCCAACAACACATGTTGTCCATGCTTCACACCCATTGCAATCTACAACATCTCATATACCAACTGCTAATTCCTCCATGTTATCCTATAATCCCAACGTTAGTCTCATTGACATGAGTGATCCCCTCATTTCTCAAGCCAATTCAAACAATAAGATCGCTTATGTTGATCAACTTACATCCATGCTGTCCTCTTCTTCCAATCCTTCACACACCATCAATCCATCTTATGCTACCCAAGGCTTCTCTAATATCACCCAACACATGACATATACCAATCCTCATATTGTCCAAAATACCAATCCCAATGTTCATCCTTCTGTCGTATCTACCAATCCCTCCATCACTTACCATGTCATGAATTCAATCCCAACTTCCCAATCATCTGCTACTATCAATCCAACATCCACTTCTCATGTGATGCACACCCACTTGCCACTTGTGTCTCAGGGACAGCAATCCTCTAACACATACATGTCACATACCACTCCTTTGAAATACATTGTGGGCACACAACCCCAACAAACAGTCACAGCTTCATACATCCCACAACCACAACAAACAGTCACAACTCCACATATACCACAACCGCAACCACAATATGTCTCATATCACACTCCACCCCCTTCGCAACAACAGCAGTTATCCTCAGCCGATATCCAACAGATGATCGATGAAAGGGTAGGACAAGGCAAGAAACCTTTCTCTCTCGAAAACATATGCGCCTATCCATTTGACAAGTCTCTTAATATGATACCTTTTCCACCACACTTTGAAATCCCACAATTTGATAAGTACAAAGGGAAAGGAAATCCGGACGACCATCTTCGAGCCTTTTTCGTGGCATGTCTCGATGTTGCCTATGATGATACATATCTTTTGAGACTATTTCCTCGAAGCTTAGCAGGACAAGCTCTCGAATGGTTTTCCCATTTACCTCCAGGAATTAAGACTTTTTCAGAATTGGCAAACAAGTTTCGATCACATTTCGCCTTCAACATTGAACATGAGGTAAACATGAATGACCTTGTCAACAACAAACAACGCAATGGTGAAACCTTTTCCTCATTTACCCAACGATGGCGTAATATGGCTAGCAAATTATCATGGGAAATCCCTGAGAAACAACAGCTTGACATCTTTGTTCAAAATCTTCATCCTGAGCTGTCATTCCAACTACAATTGCAAAGTGCTAGCACCTTTGACGAACTAGTTTCCAAAGGAGTTATTATTGAACGAGCCTTAATTGCCAAAGGAACTATCAAGATCTTTCATGATAACAAAGATTCTCCCCAAAATTCTAATGATAAGTCTCGCTTTTGGAACAAGAACAAGAATGTTGTCAATGACGGTATTGTTGATACAAGGAATGTTCAAACCATGAGAGCTCCCATCAACATTCAAGCAGCCTCTCCACCAAGACAGCCTTTTCCACAATGAAGAAACCAACGCCAAACTTCTAATCCACGCCGACAATTTACACCATTAGTGGAACCCATGGAAGTTATTCTTCGAAAGCTGCTTCAAGCCGGAGACGTTATTCTACCCGATGCACCACCAAATGGCGAACCACTCTTTCGAGCTCCTTGGTACAAAGAGAATGAGTATTGTGATTACCATCGAGTTAAAGGACACAAAACAAATGGTTGTATGCGCTTAAAACATGTTATCCAAGACTGCATTGATCAAGGTTTAATCAATGTCACACCTTCAACAGCTCAACCTGCTCAACAATCCACATCAAACTATGATCTGGAGACTTTCAAGAATCCACTTCCATCTCATGATCAGACAAATAATCTTCAAGCTGGAAATGCTATTCCCTATAATTATGCATCATCTACCATTGGCCGCATTGACCATGCTCGCATTTCTACCATTACCATCCAAGGAGCACCTGATTGTGCCATAACCACGCGCAGATGTCGAGTTACCATCCAAGGAGCACCTCCTCATCCTCCTCGACCTCTCTCTGACTATAATCTCTTGGATCACCTTGGTAAAACACCCGCACACATATCTATCCTTGAGCTGCTCCGCATATCCCCCGCACATAAAGCTATCCTTGATAAAGCCTTACAAGAGTCTTCGGTGCCTACTAATATTAATATCACACAATTTCAATCCATGGTCGCTAGCATTGCAGCCCCTTGTCATTTGACCTTTTCCGATAAAGATCTTCAACCCTCCATTCATCCGTCACACAATGAGGCCCTCCATATTGAAGTATTTGTTAACCAACGCCGTATCAAACGAGTCTTGATAGATGGGGGAGCTGGTCTAAATATATGTTCTTTGAAACTTATCAAGCAATTGGGATATTCTGAGACAGATGTTGACACTTCCAAAGTTATAACTATCAGAGCATATGATGACGCTGAAAGAGATACTGAAGGGATCATCTTATTGCCTATTCAAGTTGGGCTGGTCATTACAGAAACTCGCTGTCAAGTTCTTGATATTGATCTGCCTTACAACATCATCCTCGGTCGCCCTTGGATCCATACCCTTAAAGCAGTTCCCTCTACATATCACCAATGCCTTAAATTTCCACATAAGGGTGTTGAAGTTACCATTCAAGCTGATCCCAATCCATTTGAGTTTTGCCGTGCCTTTCAAGCTAAATATCAGAGTCCAAACCGTATCCCTATCAACACCGAGGCATATCCGTCTTCCTCCTATGTAGACCCATCCGATCTCCTCAAGCCCTCATCTAGCAAAGCCGCTTCCAACCTCCATATCAAATATACCAAACATGGCCCTGGTGAATACAAATTGCAGGAATCCTATTGCATTGGTACCCTTCCATTATCTCCTAAATCCCACGGTAAGCCCTCTACATCTAAGCCCACTTCATCTTCCGCTGTTATCAAAGCTCCCCCTACCGTATTCATTAAAGGTGGTTTCTTGGATGACGAAGACATTGAGGACATCAACTCTTGGATATTCTTTGATGAAAATGACCAAGTCCAACTTGAAGTAGAGCGATACAATAACGGGTTTCGTATCATAAAGAACATGGGCTATAAAGGACATGGCGGCTTGGGATCACAGGAACAAGGACCTATTGAGCCCCTTATTGTGTCTAAGAAGTTTAATAAGCAAGGCCTTGGTTACCAACCGGAGGTACCGCGACCCAAAGACATTAAGTGTATTTCCGATATTGACGTTGGACCTTCCTCGGTAGGAGAGACTTCTAACTCGGATATCATCAACGATTCCTCCCTTCATATCACCGACCTTTTTCAAGAACATTCCATCTTCATGTTTTCCGCAACCTCCTCTAGCCATCACGATCCCTCCTTTAGCCTTTCACTCGTATATCCTGACCTCATCGATTGGGACCAACAGGGGGCACCGATATTAGATACATTTGAAAATGACGAAGCCATTGCAGAATTCATGGGCTTGAGACAAGGTATCCCATTGGGTGATCATAAAGCAGGTTTCATGATGGAATTACCTAAACTAGCATATTTTGGCGGAAGTATCAAATCCTTCAGTCGCAAAAGTGAAATAAATAAAATTCAACAAAATAGGTCACTAGGTGAAAATCGCAAGGCGCCTCTTGACCGTGAAAAAGCAAAAATAAAGGACGTATCCGAAGGTGAAAACCTCTCTGAGGTGCCTGAGGATGAGGGATTTGATCTTCCTGTTGCCGCTGATTACCATGAGAAATCAACTGTGCTAGTTGAAAAATCACAAGACATGAACTTGGGAACAGAACAGAATCCGAAGATCACTTTTCTGGCAGCATCACTATCAGAGCAAGAACGAAAGAACTTCACAGCATTTTTTCTGAGAAGAGCTATAAATTTTGCATGGACTTATGCAGACATGCCAGGACTAGATCCTTCACTTGTGGTACATCATTTAGCAGTATTCCCTGATGCAAAGCCTGTCAAACAAAAATTGCGCAAAATGCATCCACAAGTTGCCTTATTGGTCAAAGCAGAAATTTAGAAACTGTTAGAAGCAAAGTTCATAAAGCCTATTGATTATCCAGAATGGGTTTCAAACTTGGTACCTGTAGCAAAACCAGATGGACGAGTTCGTTGCTGCACAGACTTTAGAGATCTTAACAAAGCATGTCCTAAAGACGATTTTCCATTACCAAGCATAGACAACATTGTTGATCTTACAGCAGGACATGAAATGCTATCTTTGATGGATGGATTTTCAGGTTATAATCAAATCAGAATAGCAGAGGAAGACCAAGATAAAACATCTTTTATTTGTCCATGGGGCACATATTGCTGGGTTGTAATGCCTTTTGGTCTCAAAAACGCTGGAGCTACCTACCAACGAGCCATGACAGTTATTTTTCATGACCTTTTTCATACTATCATGGAAGACTATGTTGATGACATCCTGGGAAAATCTAAGACAAGGGAAGGACATCTACAAGTATTGGCACAAATTTTTGATCGATTAGAAAAATACCAAGTCAGACTAAACCCAAAGAAGTGTGTATTTGGTGTAACATCAGGAAAACTATTGGGATATATTGTGTCTCGACGAGGGATAGAAGTGGACCCAGCTAAGGTAAAAGCTATCATAGAAATGCCTCCACCAACGAATCTCAAACAGCTCCGCAGTTTACAGGGTAGGCTACAATCTATCTGCAGATTTATCTCACAACTCGCAGATAAATGTCATCCTTTTCAGCATCTTCTTCGTAAGGGTGAACCTTTTAAGTGGGATGAAAAGTGTCAACAGGCTTTTGATAAGATAAAGGAATACTTGGCAACACCTCCTGTGTTAATACCTCCTGTACTTGATCGTCCATTACTGCTTTATATATCATCAACAACCGCAGCATTGGGTGCACTTCTCGCTCAACATGATGATTCAGGAAAAGAACAAGCCATCTACTACATTAGCAGAACTCTTGTGGGATATGAGCTCAATTACTCGTTCATGGAAAAAGCTTGTTTAGCATTAGTGTTTGCTTCCCAAAAGTTGCGACACTATATGTTGAACCAAACAACAAAGCTCATCTCTAATGTGGATCCCCTCAAGTTCTCCTTTCAAAAGCACTTCTCACAGGGAGATTAGCAAAATGGGTTATGATCTTGAGTGAATTTGACATACAATATGTGAACCGTAAAGCTATCAAAGGACAAGTCATTGCTGATCAATTAGCTGCAGCACCTATCACAGACATTCAGCCAATATACCCAGAATTCCCTGATGAAGGATTGTTTAATTTCAGCTCTCCAGCACGATGGCAGCTATACTTTGATGGATCATACACTCAACACGGATCTGGAGCAGGTATCTTGTTTGTCACTCCCCAAGGAGACTGCATACCTAAATCATACAGAATAGCATTCCCATGTACCAACAACATAGCAGAGTATGAAGCTTTAATAACAGGTTTGCCCATGGCAGTACAATGGGCTATCAAACAGTTACGAGTCTTTGGCGATTCTCAGTTAGTTATCAAACAGGTCTTAGATGAATATCAAACAAAAGACGAGAAGCTTCTTCCATACAAGCTAATGGTGGACGATTTCAAGCAATATTTTGAGGACATTACCTTTCAGCAAATTCCAAGACTACAAAACAGAGCAGCCGATGCCATGGCTATGATTGGATCTCTTTTAGACATGCCATCTAACACCCATAAATGTGAATTCTTGGTCGAACAGCTTTTGATTCCAGCATTTGAAGTTCCACAGTCTGAGCTCATATGTGAGATTGTTGGTCCCAACTTGTTGTGGTACAAAGATATATACGAGTATCTCCGTAATCACACCTTGCCTCTTCAACTATCCAACACCCAGCGTAAAACTTTTATCCGTCGAGCCTCTCATTACACTATCTTAGGAGACACCCTTTATCGCCGAAGTCTTGATGGTATCCTTCTTAGATGTCTTGATTCCAAGGAAGCAAAAACGGCCTTATGTGAAGTACATGAAGGTGTCTGCGGTTCGCATTCCGCTGGCCCTGGCCTTGTTAAGAAACTTCTACGAGCAAGATACTATTGGCCAACTATGGAAAAAGATGCCCAACAATTTGCAAAGCGATGTTTACAATGTCAGAAACATGGAGACCTAATACATGCACCAGCACATGAGCTTCAGCCTATTGTCACTCCATGGCCTTTTTCGCAATGGGGACTTGATCTTGTGGGTAAAATCCATCCTACTTCATCAAATGGTCATAAGTTTATTATCACTGCCACTGAGTATTTTACAAAGTGGGTAGAAGCCATACCAATGACCTACATCACAGGTAAACAAATAGCTAAATTCATCTTACATTACATCATCTGCCGTTATGGAGTTCCTCAAGCTATTGTCACAGACAATGGCCGGCCTTTCAAGAACCAAGAGGTTAGAGATCTTTGCAATAAGTTCCATATTCAACATAGGTTCTCTACGCCTTACTATCCTCAGAGCAATGGTCAAGCTGAAGCCTCTAATAAGACAATCATCAAGATCCTCAAAAAGACTGTTAATGAAGCTGGTCGAGATTGGCATCTACAACTGCATCCTGCTTTATGGGCATATAGAACAAGTGTCAGAACTCCTACTGGCGCCACACCCTATGCTCTCGTCTATGGCACTGAAGCTATTTTGCCTATCGAGGTTGAGATCCCCTCTTTGCGCATATCCTTGCAACATACTATCTCAGATGAAGAATATCGAGTGTCCCGACTCCATGATCTTCAGCTCTTAGATGAATGCCGCCTTACAGCATTGAACCATCTTCAAGTCTATCAAAACCGGCTACGCCGCAGCTACAACAAAAAGATCAGAGAATGCATATTTCAGGTTGGCGACCTTGTCCTTAAAGAAAACCAAAGGAATCAACAGCATCGAGAGAAACAGGGCAAGTTTGAACCAAATTGGCTTGGTCCTTTCATTATCACAGCAGTCTATGGATCCGGTGCATACACTTTGTCAACACCTGAAGGCATTCCCTTGGATGAACCCGTCAACAGCGTTCATCTCAAGAAGTTTTATCCATGAATCTCAGCTATCCTCCAAAAAACCAAAAAAATCACAAAAAAATCATAAAAAGCCAAAAAAAAAAAATAATAAAAAATAAAAAATAAAAATAAAATATATATATATATATAAAATAAAAATAAAAACATCCAATAAATAATCCGTCCTCTGGTGAAAACCTGGTAAACAGGCGCCTTGGATAAGTACCATAGTGAAAACCTGGCAAACAGGTGCTATGTGTAGTGACCAGCTTCCCTCATTTGTTTGGTTCGTTTGATCATTTTCCCCACTGCATCTTGTATCAGCCATGCTCATAAGCCCTATCGCAATCTCACACATAGCCTTTCATCTTCATCCTTTGTCAATGCTAACTGTCATACTTGAGACATTGTCGTGATATCTATATCTTTTGGCACCTTAGCATCTTGGCCACATCTTTTCTGCATTGTCGCTTCTGCATAATAAACCTCATTCCGCACTGGGGGCATTTGTTGAGTCTTATTTGGAAGTGGATCCTGTTATCTCTAGCTCATAACACATCAAACAACTCAGCTTGCAACACAGCACACCTTATCAACTTCAGCCATGGCACATGTCCACCGACAAATATGACCTAATGACTTGCAACCAGGACTCATACCTTCGCAATCCATCCACATTCATCCAACAATCGCAACAAACATCGCTTGATCAATCATCCAATTGATTAGCCACATCAATAAGAACTACATCTAGCTCTATCGTTGACGCCTTGATCCCGTGGATACAGTGTATGTAGGCAATCTGAGATGCGAAGGAAGCACTCTGATTCAAGCTAAGACGATAGCCCCATTCATCATTCATCTATCATCTTTTCTTCTAAAACATCCTTCAATCTTTCAGCTCACATTCTTCTATCTTTCATCACTTACATCATCAATAAAACCCAGAACTACATACTCATCATGTCTCATCTTCATCGTAAATGTGCTTTGATCCCGTGGATACAGGGTATGTAGGCAGTCTGGAATACGAAGGAAGTTTCCAGTACTCAAGCACAGATGATCCCCCCCATCTTCTTCATCTTCATCCATCTTCTTCTCTTTGATCAGCTCAAATAGGAAGCAATCCATGTGTATATTGCAAGCTCAAGCACTTTAACCAATCACAGGTAAGCCAGAAGCTATTTGTCCGCATGCCTTAAGCCAACATTTGCTATAGCAGTTTATCAACAACTTTAGCCTTCAACAGGATGTAACTTTCCTTTTAACAAGGCACCAGCTTAATCTATCCAAGAGCACCCAAAATTTGGCAAGAGAACGTGATGACAGTATCTTTTGTTTTATCTTTTGATTTATCTTTTGTCCCTTTTCTATACCTAGTCAAGACTGCCTTGATCTCTTTATATCTTGGTATGTTGCGATGAAGTAAGGACTGGGGCATGGTCATATAGCTTTCGTATGCCGTGTTTGCGGGATGATCTTATTCTCTTCCTATGCGTCTTGGTATCTTGTACGTGTTGGGATTAGTATCTTACATATCAATATCTCTAGCATCTGAGAAGCTAAACAGTCTCTTATGCACTGGAGACTATTCTATGTTAAGACTAACTCCATACATATAACCAGCAAGCTATCATTATGTGTAGTGGAGATAAGCTCAAACCATTGCTTGTAGTGTCAAAGTCCAACACTAGCTGTTATTCATATCTTGTGCATGTTGGCTCAACATCTTGACCTCATGCGTTCAGACAAGATTGTAACACGCTAGTTGCGCATTGGATATCTCGACACCTTGGTCTCTTATACCCTGGTGCATAACATCCATATGCTATATCAAACATAAGGACTGCATTTCTTTTCATTCTGAGCAATTATTTGAAAGCTGCCCATCCTCATCCTATCTATTCATTCTATCTATTCATTCCATCATACTCAGCCAAATCACTCATTTCCATTTTCTTCGTGTCTGCCTTCTTTTTCACCTTTTTCTTCTATCAAGAGCCAACCCAGCCCTTCCTGGTTAGCCTGGCTTACCTCTCGAGGGGGCATCACCTGCCAGTTACACTAGGGCATAACTTGTTTATCGAACACATATCATATCTTCTTTGACACAATGCTCTATCGAACATTGTATCAAAGAGGGGCAAAATGTAGACACCCAAAATTGTCCCAACTTTGTCCATGTCTAACAACACATTATTCATTAAGCTAATTAATTAAATAAATTTTATTTATTTAATTAAAATCCCATCCTCATCCTACTTAGCCAATTAATTAAATAAATTTTATTTATTTAATTAATTCCACATCATATGCCAATCATATCCTATCCCCATCCCAATTAATTAAATAAATTTTATTTATTTAATTAATTTCCACATCATATCTTATCCCATTTTATTCATTTATCCTATTAATTAAATAAATTTAATTTAATTAATTAATATCCAACTCATATCACAACCAATTCAAATATTTTATTTGAATTAAACACTCATATTTTATCACATTCCAACACTTGTCCAGTCAATCATGTGTTGTAAGACAACTTTCACTCATATCCTTCACATGCACAACTAATTGGACCTAAATTTAGTAACTTTCAATCACATAGCCTCTGAATCTCCACCGTTGATTGATCTTGGTTGAGTCCTATATAAACACCCTCTCATTCCATATGAGAGGGGGGGGGATCCAGCAATCCAGCAATCCAGGGATCCAGCAATCTAGTAATCCAGCAATCATATTGCACCTACATTATCATCTTGAGCATTTGAGCATTTAAGCTTTTATCATCCATCAATGGCAGCTTTCAGCTTTGTAATTGCTTATTGTTGAAGAAGCAGTCCACATCTCTCTCTCAAACAAGGAATCGCACGGTCTAGGTGATGTTAGGCTTGAATTGCATTATCCTTTGATTTCATTTAGGTTAGATTCCTTGATGATGGTAGGGTTAGGGTTTCATGACTATGTCTGATCTTCCACACCTGACTTTCACCTATCACATTTAGGTTAATAATAAATTAAAGTTGTTAGTTTTAATTTATTATTAACGAGAGGTTTTAGGTTCCAAGTTGTAAATAATAAATTAAATTCATTGATTTTAATTTATTATTTATGGGAAAATGGTAAAAATGAAAAGGATTTAATTAATTAATTAAAATTAATTAAATCTTTAGGATTAAGAAAAATTTATGATTTAGGGATCAATTTTTTATGTCTACACTATCTTTACTTGTTGATAATAGGTGCCTTCAACAACAAGTGATCCAATGGGATATGATTGTTCATCACTATCTGTCATTAATTCTAACAATTTTGCTTTTGCTTGTGTGCATCTTAGTAGATAGTAATCTACACCTTCTGTATTGTCAGGATCTGCAACCACAACAAAAATATCTCCTGTACACACCACAAGTAAACATGTTTGTACATTTGAGTTGAACAATGTAAATCAAATGTTCAAAACTTTATTACAATCTAGAATATAAATCAATTCTATAACTTACCTATAACAACTAAATCTGATACACGTTCCTAATCAGCTGAATATATAGGATCATATACATCTACAATGTCATTATCTTCAAGAGGAGGCATTGATACTATTTGTTTCATTTCCCATTGTGAAACATATCCATCCCTTACATTTGGACATTGTAGAATATTTGCATTATTCTCAATGGAATCAACACAAAAATAGGATTTTTTTCTCACTTGAATAGCAAGAGGCTTGCTATGTCCTGTAGTCATGACTTGATGCAAACTTATAACACCATTAATTGCTTGACAATTATATGGATTCGATCGATCAATATCTATATGTATGAACAAATTCTTGAGCACCTCAATTAAAAATAAAATTCAATTAAATCACATGTGTACTTAAATTTAAATATTTAATTTTTCAAATAACATAAATTCAATTAACATATCTTTAACTTCCCAAAAATAGTGTTTGTTGTATATTAAGTCACGAGCACCAAAATGGCTTTTGCACCATTCAACAATTTAATTTGCATTTCCTATGGTGTTACCTGCAATTTCATCTTGGTGAAGTGCCCAGGTAAGAGGTAAGAATTTTAAAAAGTTCACATGTACATCCAACTATTACAATACATGTAGATCAATTACATAAAGCATTGTAGAAGTATTCAACAATTTTAAATTTTATAAATTCCGTATCTAGTGCATTACCTGTAAGTTCATATTGGCGAAGTGCATGCTTTACACATGCTCTTGCTCCATTATGCTCTCCTTTTCCATGTCCACTCTCAAAAAAATTCCACAAAAACTTTATGCCAAATCTAGCATGTTGTTGCGTTAACCAATTAAATGCTTTTGCAGACTTAAATTGTCCTATATAAATAGTTATATATAAACAACAATTTGAAAACTAAAAATTAGTTAAAAATTTAAGTCTTAAAATTTTATAAATTTTTAAATTAAAAATTAAAAAATAATAATAAAATCAACACTTACCAGCACATCCATCAGACCAAATCTAGTGTTGTAATGCAGTAATGGCACGTTGTCTCAAATCTTCAAAAAACATTCGAAAGCAATGTGCTACATAGCTTCTATCATGACCCGTATCATCACTGATACAAAAGTGAACCTCCTTGATGATAATTCGTTCATCTTTGGTACTCTCTACCTCATCTACAAATAACTTAGCATGTCTATATAAAACTTGTACAAAGATTGTGATTTGCTCTGAATGATAATATTGACTTTGAATCTCAGTTTAAGGACTAAATGTATAATTTTTAGAAAAATCTACAATAGAGAGAATACAACCCGGTGGAAAATAATTCTTTGAATCACGAAATTTCTTAGCCTGCCATCTTGCACCATGACAATGTTGGATATGTGGGTATACAATGTTACAAAATTTGTTCATAAACTCATTGCAGGGCAATTCACTCTCACAAAATAATTTTTTTGGATTCAGCTCATGACTTCGTTGAATATTTCTCATATTCAAATCTCTTCCAAACAACTAACATTGAATTATCAATATTCTCAAATGGTAAAAATTTCGTCAAATTTCCACAATCTACATATATTTCTTATACACTATACATTTAATTCATCTGAATCTTCTAATTTTTCATATAAGATAGACTTCACAAATTGTGTTGTACTTCCAGGGATGACTACATTTGGATTAACTATTGCCATAAGTTTTTTATGTGACTATGGGTGTAGATGAAATTCAACATGATTTTGATAGCAACAAGTTTCACATACTTTATTTATACATACAAAACATGGTCGTAAATTCTCAAACATCCTTTGAGAAATCTTCACCTGTGAAAATTCTTGCTTGGATGCTTAAAAAAATTTACTTTGTGTTGTATCTATAAAATGTTTTGGATGAGAAATTTTTTTACCATCTTCATCTTTTATTTGTATAGTTTCCCTTCTATTGGAAGAAACATGGGAGTGCTTGGTCCAATATCCAATTACTTTTTGTTTTACATCTTCTGAAATTCTATCTCTCTAAGGGACTCGACAAATATTTTCTCAATTATTTTTAGTGTTTTCATCTAATCTGTTTCTCTTCTTGATATATCTTTGAATAGTTCTCCTAGATACATTTACTAATTGGGCAATTGCTTTAACTTGTCTTCTATGTGATAATTTCTTACTAGAAATTACAGTCATCAATGCTCTACGTGCAGCACTTAAATCAGAACTTCCAGTCTTGGTTTGAATACAATCCAATGTTGTTTGCAAGTTTTCAATTACTGTCTGATTTACTAAATTTGAAGATTTTTTCTTGTTATCAACTCCTAACAACTCCAAAACAAGGGTCATTTATTTTCGTCTAAATAACTTTGCACATAATTGTGCTCTTCCAATTAAAGATTTATCTTCAAAAAATTCATCCCAAATTCTTTTAAAGTGCAATTTTATTGTGCTTTTAGGTAACATATGTTCAGGTGAAATATTTTTGAAAAGAGCATCCTCATCCATCTCCATAAGATTTTTCATTCCATGCAAAAAATTTCTATCACTACTATCAATTTCATCTTGTACTTGTTCACACGCCCTTCAACTTGTTCATCAATAATTTCAATGGGTTGTTCTTTACTAAATGTTCCTAGGGTTTTTTCATCTCTTTTTCGGTCATACAACCTTGATCTAGTTCTTTTATTCCCCATCACAAATTGCTTGTTTTAATTCACCTACACACACATATACATCCTAATAAATAACTCATGAAGTTTAATTTCTACATGGTAAAATGAGTAAATAAGTTAGGAATCATGTTACATACCTAAAAATTTGTAGCCTCTCTTGCTAAAAAAACTCCTTTTGTGTGGTTTCTGCAAATGCTTGAATTGAAAAAAATTTTAAAAATAATTTTTAGCCTCTATTGCAAAAAATTTTGCTTCTTCTATTTTCTCCTTGATGCTTGAATTGAAAAAAAACACAAAAAATAAAGCTATATATATAATTAAGTTTTTTAAAAAAAAAAAAAAAATAAACCGCCGACTAGTGGTGGTCACTAGAATTATATGATTTTGGGCGAGTCGATCTCACCCCCAATTTGATCCAGGTGAGTCAATCTCGCCCCCAATTTGATTCACCTAAAACTGTCTATGTGGCATCCCACTTGGCAACCACCTCCTCATTTTCCAGGGTTTTTTGAAATTCTCAACTTAAACTGAATACTTTTTCAATCAGAATGGATTATTTCAAAAATAAAAAAATACTCTTTTGTAGAGCTCTGAGTCTAAAATCCAAATATAATTTTTTTTAATATTTTGATTAGTTTTAATATGTTTTTTTTTTAATTATTGCAAGTAGGTTGTTAAAATCAAAGATGACACTTATTAGAAATTAAAAAAATATATCAAAACACATCCAATTTTTTTCAAAATTATATGGTGCACTAGAGGAAAGAGTCCTCTCCAAAAGGGTATAATTGGTTTTGTGAAAATGATAAAAAAATTATACAAAAGTTGACGTGGAATGAAAACTATCAAATTCTGTAAAGTTTGACTTTAAAACGATATTACGAAGAAAATATGCATTGAAAACTGATTTTTTTTTCTCCATGCACTAGATATTAAACTCATCTATTTGGGAAAAGAAAATTAGGGAAAAATAAGATTGTTTGCTCTTTTTTTTGTGACGTGGACTCAAAGTCACTTTTTCCTGAAATTTTCAGCAATTCAAAATTTGCTCTTTAATTTATTAAAAAATGTCAAAATAATTTTTTAAATTTTTTGAAAAATTACAAGCATAAAATTCATCAAGAGATCTACATTTCATTAGTTTACATGATTTTGAAATTCAAAACATAAATGCCGCTTTTATGAGGTTGAAGTTGAAACTTTTTGCTTGTGTTGGCTGATTTCTTTATAAAAATGTGACACAGCTTTGTGCTTTTACCCAAGTCTACTTATACCAATGATCAAAATCAAGGTGTGCAATATTTTGTAGGGGGAGAAGGAACACAAGTTGAAGCATCAAGTGAAAGTGATAATGAAGACACATAAAAGACTATAAGCATTCAAGAAATATACCAAGAAGGCCCTAGAAATATGTTTGCTAAATATGCTCTTATGACTAGGGTGATGCAGGTTGACACTCCAAGTACATATGAGGAAGCAAAAGGAAAAGAAGAATGGGAAGAATCAATTTGCAAGATGAATACAATTCTTTGATGAAAAATAGAACTTAGGAATTGACAACTCTTCCAAAAGGTAAAAGTGTAGTTGGTTGCAAGTGGACATACAAAATAAAGTTCACATTAGATGGAGCTATTGAAAAATATAAAGCAAGACTAGTGGATAGAGGCTTCTCACAAACATAAGGTATTGATTATACTGAAACCTTTTCTTCAGTTTCTAAAATGAGTTCAATTCGTACAATAGTTGCTCTAGCTGCAAACTTTGGTTGGAAAATTTTTCAAATGGATGTAAAAAGTGCATTTCTACATGGTGATCTTAAAGAAGAAATTTACATGCAACCACCTAAATTTTTTAAAAGTGGTGAAGAACATCTATTGTGTAGATTAAAAAAATCATTATATGGTCTTAAGCAAGCTCCAAGGGCATGGTACTCCAAAATAAATGAGTACTTTATAGATGCAGGATTTAAAAGAAGTAAAGTTGATCCAAATGCGTATATAAAACATAGTGATAATAAAGTTGTTATTATTATATTATATGTGGATGACTTGATTATTACAGGAGATCAAACACGTAATATTGAAATAACCAAGGATCAACTCAAACAAGCTTTTGAAATAATTGATCTAGGGTTGATGCACTACTTTTTGGGTATGCAAGTATGGAAAGAAGAAAGAAGAATCATGTTTTCTCAAACCAAATATGCTCTTGATGTATTGAAAAAGTTTAATATGAGTGATTGTAAACCATCTAATACACCATGTGAAGTAGGATTAAAATTGAGTTCTAACTCTACTCAAAAGAAGGTGGATGGAAAATTGTATAGATAATTAGTTGGGAGTCTTTTGTATCTCACCATAACTAGACCAGATATTGCATATGTAGTTGGTATTGTATACAGGTACATGTCAAATCCACACATTGAGCATTGGAAAGAAGCTAAGAGAATATTAAAATATATTAAAGGCACTTATCAACTTGGAATTGAGTACAAATATGGAGGAGAGCCTACTTTAGTTGGATATACAGATTCTGATTATGTAGAGAACATTGATGAAAGAAAATCAACTTCAGGATACATGTTTTATCTTGGGTCAGGACCAATTTCTTGGAGCAGCAAGAAACAAGCAACAGTATCACTATCATCTACAGAAGCTAAATATGTTGGTTCATCAAAGGCATCTCAAGAAGCATTATGCCTTAGAAGACTACTTGAAGAAACACAACATCCACAAGTTTGTCTAACTGCTATATTCTGTGATAATCAAAGTACTATCAAGATAGCAAAAAATATAATATATCATGCTTGATCGAAGCATATAGAAGTACATCATCATTTTGTTCATGATTTGATAGAAAATCAAGTGGTGGAGTTAAGATTTTGTGGAATAGAAAATCAAATTGCTGACATATTTACAAAAGCACTATCTGAAGTAAAATTTGTCAATTTTAGAAACTTGTTAAATCTCAATGAAGTTGCTATATAGTAATTTTTTGTAATTATCTTCTCCAAATAAACATTATGGGGGGGGGGGGGTGTTGGAGATAATGTTTATTTTATGGAATGTTCCAGAATATGGAAACTTTCATCTCTAAATGGAAACTTCCAGTTTTTCTTTTCAACACTTCTCTTAGTCATTCTAAGATATTCTAGAGATTTCCATGAATCTATTAATATAGCAGCAACATTGCCATTGTAATTATCAAGAAATCATCAAGCTTTTATGTAATTTGCTATTCAATAATATATTCAAGTGTTTTTATTTGCTGCATTCTAATTCATTTTATCTCAAATATTGTGTTTATTCAATAGTGCTGATGCAATCATGGGTGAAGGGTCCAACAAAGAACTATCCAACCATGTTTTCTTAACACAAGCACATCCTATGCACAACAATTTTCAAAACTGATGCATTCTTATGACAATCGACTTGATTAAATAAATGTATAATCAACAATCAAAATTACATCCTTAGTCTCTGATGTAATGGACTTTCAACATTCTAGGCCTCAATTGTTTGATTACATATGGGCACACTATGTGTGAACTATAGAATTCAAATGATATGGCAATACCATGCTCAAACTTGACTCCCAACTTGAATCGCCAACTTGATTACTTTCAAATGATTGAGTGTTGTTTATATAGTAGCTCCTAGCCTTAGGAATGATCTAAGTTAGTCACAAGATGGTGCAAAACTTGATGCCTTGTGAAACATATAGTCAACCAAATGTGTAGAAAGAACCTTCTAGAATGAATGTGATGATGATAGGTCAAAATATCTTGATGTAAGTATTCTTAGTCGATTATGCCCTATATGTACTACCTCTTGGAAGCTAATTCATTATCCCATATTTTGCATTCCAATTGTCCATTGTTTGCAATACGTGTTTTCTTGCAGGTTGTGCATGCTCCTATTTGTCTCAAGTGGCTAAATTTAGTGCTTGCATCTACTCAATGTTCCTAGTTTCTACATTGACTTCCTTCATGGTCTTGCCCATATTCTGAATAGTGATGCACCTCCGCTAGAAGCTACCGTGAGGGAGATTAGGACTCCCATTCTAACATCTAGTGGAGGTCATAATTAAGGAGCTCTAATCAAATTACTCAAATACAATAACACAAAATTTGTTTTCATTGGACAAAAATATCCACAACCACAGTAGTAACAATTCCATCTAAAATGTCCTTATTAGGTTACAGCATCAAGTTCTGCACGAGTACAAAATTTCTATTCAAGCAACAATATTTAATCAGAAATCACTTCTCTGTGGTCTCAAATCAATCAATGTGGTCTTATTCAAACACTTTCATTTATTGATCTCCTTCTGAAAAACATCACATCCCCTTCTCCTCTAGTCGATCTGTAGTATTTTCTTCTATATCACCATTAATCCTTTCAGAGAAAACACTATTTCTTTCCTACGGTCTAGCTCCTCCATTCCTAGAGTCAAACCTCCAAAACTGAATATCGATCCCCATTTAAACCTCTTGTAGGGCAGTTAAACTGTTTGAGTATAGAAGTTGAAATGGGATCGTCCTTCTATGAAAAACATGGCTTTTGGTCCTTTTGATGAATTTCAAACTCAATGAATGGCTTTGTCTCCACTAAATGTGATCTTTGTGTAGCATATATTTTCATTACCGAAGTCACTTTGGTGAATCGGCATATTTCATAAACTTAGAAAACTCCAAATAGAATCCATCAACACGGCATACAACGTTTGTATATCAACCTCTAAAGCATTCTTGAATCAGTTTTTATCGATCCACTCTATTTTGGCATGCATCATGTTAAAGTTGTTTTATTGTGAACCTTGAGATTTCTGATCGGCAAGTTTCTCTCCATTAGAACCGAGTATATCGGTTTCCTTAACATTTCAAAATACTTTTATCATAGGTTAAGTGTTTGAAAACTAAATGAATTACTCTTCGTCAATTTTATCATCTTACTCTCATTCAACAGCTTGAGCTTCATCTAAACCATCAATTCCTTAAATTACAATACTCCACTTGTGCTATCGTTCCTTCTTTGGTGAAGTATGAATTTGACGAACTTCTTTCGGCGTCTGTAAGTTAGTTCGCGAACTAGTGAGTGCACTGAAACACTCTTCTTGCGGAAAATGTAGAGTTACAGAACTTGTGTTTCGGCAAAAATGTCATTCTATGAACCTTGGAAATCCATCGGTCTTACTAAGACTCCTTGATATTCACTATAGATTTATTTGTAATTTATTTTGACGAATTGAAACCATTCGATAAAGAGTGTATTCCACAAACTTTTATGAAGGCTGAAGAAGAAGAGTTAAAAGTTGAACGATGAAAATGCGAGTTCTCGAGCTTGAGAAACTATCAATGAAGGTAAACAAGTCCTTTCGGCAATTTAGCAATTAGTCGAACCTTCACACGAACTTTATTAACAGGAAATCGATAGATACATAAACTGACGAACTTGATATCGGCACTTCACTTGGTTCATACACTAAGTGATTCACCGAAAGACTTGGAGCCGGTGTATCTTTGACCCAATGTAGCTTCCTTTGTAAATGTCTTTTTCAACAAGAAACTGAAACCTCAAAATCTATAATAAGCTCCTTCGGCATATTGAGGGGTTCACGTACAAATAAGATTGCCAAAACACTTATTAGTATGTATCTTTGATTTGAGCATAGTCCAGTATAAGTCTATTTCACATTTTCTTTGGAAATAAACCAAACTCAAGGCCTAGTTGTAAACAACCGGTGCATTGTAAACAACCAGTTGTACGGCTTTTTCGACAAGTGAGCTAGTTGACTGCACCAAACAACCATTTCGACTCAACTCTTCTCGACCTTGTCGGCCGTACAAAGTGTCGACGGGAATTCAATTGTTTTTTACCAGCCGTACAGATTTTGACCAACCGATCATTTGCAATGCACCGACTGGTTAAGGTTAACCAAACTCAAGTGCATGAATACTCGCCAACAAGAAAACAAGATGAGTACCATCAACCAAAATTCTTGAACAATAAGATTTGTCAATATGCCATGTTCTCCATACACCAAATTATTCCAAATTTAAATCTAGGAGTATCTCCTAAAACAAAACTGCATAACAAAAACAAACAATACGAGAAATAGAATGGAAAACAATTTGCAATGTTTTTGAGCGATACAAGATCGCATGTCCACTTGGACATGCTCCTACATCGGACATGTCAGGTAAGAGAAATGTTCCATGAGTGCATAACTCATGAACATTTACGCAAGTCTAGAATGGGATTTCCATACTTAGACAAATTTGAAGTATTCACCCAAGATGCTTCATCAACTACTCAGTTCTTCCAATGGACCAAATATTACCAATATTCCTTTCCCCTTGTTCGTTTGACCACACAGGAATCTATCACTTTGTCGATCTCTTCAAATTTCCTCTCAGGCAATTGATGTATCCATTCATGTGCATCCTACAAATCTAAATATGTATCCCCCTGCACACCTATTTCTCCCTTAGAGTATTTGTACAAATCAACAACATTGAATATCGAGGAAATGTCTATACATACTGGAAGTTCAATATCATACGCATTTGATGAAAACTTTTGCAATACTCTGCATGGGCTTATTTTCTTCCACTTCAGTTTGTTATATGTTCCCTATGGGAACCTGATGCAGAGGTGTTAGGACTTTAATGATAATCTAACAAGATCAAGAGATTCAAATAGCTTGTCGGCTTCATCAATAAGACTTCACTAGTCTCCCCATTGCCTTAAACTCCACCAAAGGGCTCAAATTTGGATCCCAACTTCTCAGATGAAATATTGCACCTTCTAGGGTCTCAACCTACCCCAACCAACAATGTTCAATAGGTTTCATACACCATTTTGCTTGGTTCTTGACAATTCCACTTGACTAGGCCTAATCCTAGTAGCCCTGTTTAGCGACTAATTTCCATTTTTCTCTCAACTTTCCCAAAGCACTCTAAAAAAAAATGACTGATCTGAGTACCCTTTATCAAGTTATAAAACATATCTCAAACTTACCTACTATTGTTTTGGACCAAATGTGACTGTCCTAACACCTTGCTGCCTTCCTACAAGGCCTAAATTGACCATTTTACAAAGGAACCCTATGGAAAACTTGTCATCTACTCTCCAAACTGAAAAAAAGTCTTAGGAAAGGGTTCAAAACAAAGGATTTTCTAGGTTTGATCAGGTGGTTTGCACATTCAGAAGTTCAAATACAAAAACCTCATTTCTAGGGCCTAAAACCTAGGGCTTCCTAGATCTCCCACTTCCAATCACTTCCAGACCTCATTCAAAGGTCTAACACCATCTCCAGGACCATACTAGACAATATCAAACATAAAAAAGTCACCTTGTTAAGACGAATCTCTGGCTGTTATAACTATGCCACCATTTCAATGCTCTTTCACAAGCAATCCCTGACTTCAAATGGTGATCACCTCCCCCTTTTTCCATTCCTCCTACTTTGCCAAGTTAGAAATCATATATTACATGTTAATGAGGACCTATTCCATGAGAATCAAGATCCTACATCCATGGAAAGGTCTTATGAGGCATTGAAACCCCTCAAAATGTACAGGACAGCCTGTTGTTCCTTATGACAGTCAATACAAACAGCAATAAAACTGATCCAAAAACCTTCTCAGAGCATAGAAACAAGTCTATTACTATTCAATGAAGGTTTTAAAACATTTTCCAACCACCATAGATCAAAAGACCAATAGAAAATAAGAAGAAAATGCAAGAGAAAACTAAATTTTACTGTTCTTTTCAATCTGTCGTACAAACAGGCCTCCAAAAATGCTTCCCCCTCACATCTCACACCTTGAATAGGCTTATATAACCTCTCCCTAACTTCTACAACCAATTCCCATTAGTTAGGGATGGTTAAACTTTCAAAAACTAATCAAAAAGGATTTTCCCACCTAAATGCATAATTCAGAAATTTGAATTTAAAACTTTGGTTTAAAGGATTTTTACCTTATTTAATGAACTCCTACCTTATTAATTCACCATGTATGATCTTCTTAGGTTCATTATGCTTTCTTACTGGTCTTAGACACCTCTATTTGACTCTAGGGGCACTATTGGCCCAACTTACATCATTTTTGGTCCTAGGGTCCCTACCAGGACCCTCAGGACATTTAACTATTACATCATTTTGAATATTGCAACATGCCATAATTGGTTGTAAGGTGTCCCAATTGACTTGATTTGTTCCATAGGTTCCTTCCATGGTCATTTTTGTCTTCTTGCTCCAAGGTATTCTTTTAGGTGCTCCTGCACCATACTCCCCAGCATGATAAAAACTCTTGTCCCAAGAGGCATGTGATCTGCTCCAAACCTCTTGTAGTCTCTTTGAAATGTTCCTCTAATTTGTGATAGGAAACATGAACTCTCCAAGGGTCATCCTTCTCCTTCTCCCACCTGCATGACTCTTACAAACAATGTTAGCATCATAAAACATGTTTTGGTGTCCTTGCCTAGGACCTTGCTACTGTGGTGTTTCTACCTTCTCCATCTTGAGATTTGGATCTGTTTTTCCTTGTTGTTTGCCTTCCTTTTCCTACCTCCCTATAGGGCAAGCAATGTTCCCAACCTTGGCATAAATTAAGTCCCAAATTTGCTACTCTTTAGGACTGTTATAAACCTTCTTCTGCTGCAACTGTTCCTGCTGTCTAACCTGCACATCCAACTTCAATTTCTCTCCAAAACAGATAGTAACATGTTCCTTCTTGTCTCCACAAGGTAAAGGGATTAGTCTAAACTATTTGCCATCTTTGTGCACCAAATAGTTATTAGTATAACCATCATGAATTGTCCTCCTTAAATGTTGCCATGGTCTACCCAAGATTACATGCCCACATGTCATTGAAATGACATCACACAAAACATAAACCTGATATGGACCAATTGAAAAATCAACATATGCCCTCTGACTAACCCTTACTTGCTGCTCTTGACTTACCCAAATGACATTGTAAGGATTAGGATGATCAAATGTCTTCAATCCTAATTTGTGTACCATATCCCAAGAAACTAAATTATCATGTGAACCTGAATCTATAATCAACTTACACATTTTTCCATGGCTTAAACAATTCATTTTAAAAATGGATACCTGTGGTGCTTGCTGCATTTTGCCTTTTCTACCATGAGCAATTCTCCATCTGTAATTGGATAGGCTGGTGCTAGTTCTTGGTCTTCTTTCTTTTCCTCTTCTTGTGCCAAATGAACTCTTCTCTCCTTGTTCTTATCAGCATCATCCCTCTTAGGACATTTGAAAGATGTGTGTCCCACTTCATTGCAATGATAGCATCTGCCTGTGAATACTCCTCTACCTGATCCAAACCTACCTCCACCTCTATACCCACCTCTCTGATCTGTAGAAAACTCTTTGCCTTTCTCATTGCTGCTCTGTCCTTCATTAGTAGGTCTGCCCCTACCTCTATATCCTCTACCACTACCTCCTTGTCTTTCTTGTTTCCTCTTTACCCTCTCTTCAGCCCTTATGGCTAACTGAAAACATTCTCCAAGTTATTTTGGTTTGGTCAAACCAATCTCATCTTGCAAGTTGTACCTGATCCCATTAAGGTATCTTGCCACTTTCTCTTCTTCATCTTCCAATCCTCCTCTAATACTAAGCTTATGAAATTGCTTAGTATAGGACATAACATCCATGTCCTTCTGCTTCAAGTTCTGCCTCATCCTCTTTGTTTGAATAGAGTAATCAGATGGAAGAAACTGATCCTTCATCATATCCGTCATCCTACCCCAAGAAGTGATTCTTGTTCCACCTCTAGCCACTCTTTCTGTTTGCACACTACTCCACCATGTAAGTGTTGTCCCTCTTAACTTTGTTTTTGCAAATTTAATCTTCTTCTCATCACTCATCTCCTCATACTCAAAAAAAGTTTCAAGGGCATCTATCCACCCTAATAGCTCTTCACTATCCATCTTCCCTTGATAGACAGGTAACTCTATGTTTGCCTTTGTTCCACTTCCTTGGACTGCCTTAAGCAATCTCACAAATCTCCTTTCTTCAACATCCAACTCATCCTCAGGAGGGTTCTCATCTGCTTTCTCATGTCCTCCATCATCTCTTTCTTGATCATCTTGTTCATCCCCTCTAGGATTCTTCTCCAATGCTTCCAACCTTGCCAAGATTGATGCATTCTCTCTTCTCACTTGTCTTAACTCTCTTTCCCTTGCAGCATCCTGTTCTCTTCTATCCCTCAACTCTTTTTCTCTTACCTCTAAGGCTTCTCTCAATTCATTATTCTCCCTAGCCATCTGATTCTTAGGAGGTATCTTTACAACTCTCACCAAACTCTTAGCTTCTTCACAAGATCCTACTACTCCTTCAAGGACCTACTTGCTTCTCTGATACCACTATGATGCAGAGGTGTCAGGACTTTAATGATAATCTAACAAGATCAAGAGATTCAAATAGCTTGTGGGCTTCATCAATAAGACTTCACTAGTCTCCCCTTTGCCTTAAACTCCACCAAAGGGCTCAAATTTGGATCCCAACTTCTCAGATGAAATATTGCACCTTCTAGGGTCTCAACCTACCCCAACCAACTAGGCTCAATAGGTTTCATACACCATTTTGCTTGGTTCTTGACAATTCCACTTGACTAGGTCTAATCCTAGTAGCCCTGTTTAGCGACTAATTTGCATTTTTCTCTCAACTTTCCCAAAGCACTCTCAAAAAAAATGACTGATCTAAGTACCCTTTATCAAGTTATAAAACATATCTCAAACTTACCTACTATTGTTTTGGACCAAATGTGATTGTCCTAACACCTTGATGCCTTCCTACAAGGCCTAAATTGACCATTTTACAAAGGAACCCTATGGAAAACTTGTCATCTACTCTCCAAACCTAAAAAAAGTCTTAGGAAAGGGTTCAAAACAAAGGATTTTCTAGGTTTGATCAGGTGGTTTGCACATTCAGAAGTTCAAATACAAAAACCTCATTTCTAGGGCCTAAAACCTAGGGCTTCCTAGATCTCCCACTTTCAATCACTTCCAGACCTCATTCAAAGGTCTAACACCATCTCCAAGACCATACTAGACAATATCAAACATAAAAAAGTCACCTTGTTAAGATGGATCTCTGGCTGTTATAACTATGCCACCATTTCAATGCTCTTTCACAAGCAATCCCTGACTTCAAATGGTGATCACCTCCCCCTTTTTGCATTCCTCCTACTTTTCCAAGTTAGAAATCATATAGTACATGTTAATGAGGACCTATTCCATGAGAATCAGGATCCTACATCCATGGAAAGGTCCTATGAGGTATTGAAACCCCTCAAAATGTATAGGACAGCCTATTGTTCCTTATGACAGTTAATACAAACAACAATAAAACTAATCCAAAAACCTTCTCAGAGCATAGAAACAAGTCTATTACTATTCAATGAAGGTTTTAAAACATTTGCCAACCACCACAGATCAAAAGACCAATAGAAAATAAGAAGAAAATGTAAGAGAAAACTGAATTTTACTATTCTTTTCAATCTGTCGTACAAACAGGCCTCCAAAAATGCTTCCCCCTCACATCTCACACCTTGAACAAGCTTATATAACCTCTCCCTAACTTCTACAACCAATTCCCATTAGTTAGGGATGGTTAAACTTTCAAAAACTAATCAAAAAGGCTTTTCTCGCCTAAATGCATAATTCAGAAATTTGAATTTAAAACTTTGGTTTAAAGGATTTCTACCTTAGTTAATGAACTCCTACCTTATTAATTCACCATGTATGATCTTCTTAGGTTCATTATACTTTCTTACTGGTCTTAGACACCTCTATTTGACTCTAGGGGCACTATTGGCCCAACTTACATCATTTTTGGTCCTAGGGTCCTTACCAGGACCCTCAGGACATTTAACTATTACATCATTTTGAATATTGCAACATGCCATAATTGGTTGTAAGGTGTCCCAATTGACTTGATTTGTTCCATAGGTTCCTTCCATGGTCATTTTTGTCTTCTTGCTCCAAGGTATTCTTTTAGGTGCTCCTACACCAGAACCTTTCCTTCCGCAAATGTGCCAATACCAAATCACCAACCTGAAATTCATGCTCTCTCCTGCGCATATCAGCATACTCCTAGTATTTGGTGGCACTCTTTTTTAAAATGATTAATTAGCTCTTTTGGAATGATTTAAATGTAAAATAAGTTCTAATATCTTGTGTCTTAATGGTATTTTTGCATTACTATAAAATGATTTAAATGAACTTTGGCATGATTGGAAAAGGTTATTTTGTTGTCATGTTTAAAATTTGCATAATGTCTATTTTGAAAACGAATAGCTTAGGTAGGAAAAGGAAATAGAGGTTTTTCAATTTGGGGTATTAGAGGGCTTTGATTCTACACTTTTACTTTTACTACTTTTTGTTTTAGAAAGTTGAGAGGAGAGAAATTAGAATCTCAAACCTTTGAAATTGATTTGGAAAGAGGAGCTTGGATTGTGAACAATTGTTGTTGAAGCTTGCATGTGGGTGCATAATTGGGAAGGATTATTTCACCATTTTCTTGCATCTTGTTACTAAAAGTATTTTTCTTTATTTTTGAATTGTTGGTTTATTTGCAAAGGAATTTGAATGGTTGTTGTCGAAATCATGTTTGTGAGTGCAAAGGGGAGGTTGCATTGTATTGATTCATTTAAAAATTATAATATTTTGTATGAGGGAAACCATCTAGATTACCTCTATGTATCATGTGAAATTCACATAAATTAGTGCAAAAGAGGAATCCCTGTCTTGTTTAGGTCAAAAGGGTATTCTCAATATTTTGATTCGACAATTTTTGTATTTTTGTTAGAAATCTTTGAGGTCTCCATTAATGGGGTAACATGTTTATTTTATGGTTCTTGCACTTTAACTTGAATATTTTATTTTTGTGAATTTTAGGACTTATGATGCATTTGTATTTTGTGGTAGATTGTGTAAATGAATGCAAATGCATTAGTAGATGAGTAGGGAATGTTTGTGAGTGTTCTGACCCAACCTACCTTCATAAGAGCCAAAATAATATTTAGGAAATCTTGTGTGTGATTCATGAATAGATAATTACAATTAAGACTTGGAGTGCTTCTTGTGAATAAATTGAATTGGAAATTTGGCATTCATTAGCAATGAATGTTTCATCTTGAAGATGTTCATACCTTCATTACTATTTTGTGTCATCGGATGACCAAAATGTAAAATGTGTGTGCTCCAATGCCTCAAATGTAGTATTTTTTTTCTTGTTGCATAATTGGATCTTATTAAAAGACCAATTTGTGTATTGTGACCAATCTTGCCTCATTGATGATTGTAATTGTATGGGTGTTGTTATGCCTTATGTGTGTGAGATGAGATCAAGTGTTTGTTATCCTTTCCATCACCTCCTAGTTTAGTGGGGTGAGCCTCAAGGTCCCGCACAAGTGGCAATAGACTCTGTTAGTGTATATTTTACCTACGTCTTATTTTACCTCACATGGGTAAAATACACGTGTCATAAGCCTACTCATGTGAGTTAGGTGTTGACTTGGAGAGTTCGACACAACTCTCCAAGCTATGTGTCAACATCTTTTTGCCACTTGGTGAGTGGAGTGTTGAAGTCGAGTCCTAAGTTGACTCAACCTCCTCACTCATCCTCACCTATATGTTCTTGCCTTTTGGCTATTATACATGGTGGATTTGGTCGACTTACATCCATTTGGTATGCTTTGCATTTGTTATTTAATCTTTCATTCCCAGTTTAATTGTCTCATAGATTGTGGCTTCTTCATGGTATCAGAGCAAGTTTGAGGTCATTTACAAGTTTGGGTATTGTTCTATTCATTTGTTTGCATACAAATTATTTTTTGGTCACTGTGTTAAACCTCGACCAACAGAAGGCTAGTTTGTGATGGGTCTGGGAGGTTTGTTTCAAAGCAAGCAGAAGGCCCGAGTCAAACTTGTACAAGGCCAACCCTATTGGAAGACATCAGAGGGTGCATTCGTATTGACTGACTCATTTGAGTTGTAGTCTATTTGAAGGAGAGGCAAGGTCATGGATGCAAGAAGGTGTTAGGCCCATCCTGGCCTACAGAGCAATCCCCTACCTCTGTCATGGTATCCAAAGTTAGCTAGGGGTGGACAATCCAAACTCGACCAGGGACGTGGACTGAACCCGCCCATGAGAGGACTGAACCTGCCCACAAGAGGAGAATCTAGTCCATGTAAGCCCTCATAGGTTTTCCATTTTCTACAAAGGCATCCATTTTCCTTAGAGGTTTGGAGATTGAAGGATGATGACTTGGGTGCTGCCACAATAATGGGTTACACTTTCTGGGACATCCTAATTTTTTTGAAATCACATATTTTTAGAAAATGTAATTATTTAAGCCTTAAAAGGTTCCATTTAAAGGATTTTAATTGAAGAGGGTTTGATCAAACCCCCTTAGATTCAAACCCCCTTGGATAGAACCCCACTAGTTTTAAACCATACCTATAATGGAGTCTCCTCTACACCTATCAAAATGCTGGTTACTTTTGATTTATCTTTTGGGGGATCAAATGAATTCATTTAAAATTTATGTTTTGTAAGTATGTAGTCCTTATTATAAGCTTCCCAAAAAGTATAATTTTAAATATATTTAATTTGATTATTATATTTATTTTTTATTTCTTGTGAATGTAAGTTTTTCACCAAACATCAAGTTCTATATTCTACACACATGGAAAATTAGTAAATTAGTGAAAAAAAATTATGAAAAATATCTATGCCCTAAATATTGATGTCCTTGTTTCAACAAAAAAAATTGAATTTCGATACATACAGAAAAAGTTATGTTTTACGGAATACACCTATGTCTAAATTATAATTGGTTTGACTTCAAAACTTAATTAAAAATATATATTCAACAAAATATTATAAAACCAAATGCATGCCCTATATATCAGCGTCACCAATCTAAATTCAAAAGAATCATAATTTTATCCTTTGTAGAAAAAAGGTTATGTGCTACAGAATACACATCACTTTAAAAAAATGTTGTTTACTATTAAAAACTAGTTATGAAAGGAGATGCCAAAAAATTTACAATTTAACTCCAAATTTTTTTTTAAAAATGTATTTAGAATCTACAAACAAAATCTCACAAATCACTAGTTCGCATCATCTTCAAATTCCTAATGGTTTAGCGGCTATAGGTGTCAAAAAGTGAAGATTTAGTTCAAAATGTTGATTTCAATGTCAAGTTTGGCCAAAAAGTGTAACCCATTATTGTGGGATGACCCACCTTCAAATTTGGGGCCAAAATCCTTGGTAAATCACAAATTCTAGTAAGGAGATCCCACTACCTAGTGTTGAAGGGTTCAGACCATGTTTGCAAGTGCCACCCCTGCATCTTGGCCGCCACAACCATTTCTTTGGCCGCCCCAGCATTCCCCTAGTCATGCATATTTTTGGGCATTTTTTCCAAACTATGTTTTTGCTCATGTTGCCCTAATTCAAGCTTTATAAAATTGGGGCCTCGAAAACTTTATTTGTGTTTTTTTAATTTTTGCAAAGGCTTTTTTAAGTTATGCACTATGAAATAAAAAATACAAAATAGGGGGATGTAAATATTTGGGGCAAAATTTCTTACAAATAGGGGGTAATTAAACAAAATTTGCGGAAAATTGTTTTGAGAGGATTTGTGGGAATTAATGGTTATTTAACCCTTGTTTTTCACTTGTTGAAGACAAAGGGTGAGGCCCGAATTGGCAAGAGGCCAATTCCCCCTCACAATCAAAACCATTATATTTATCTCTCTTTTCCAACTCCAACGAGTGGTTGGACGGCTAGGCTTCCTCTCGCCATAGGCATTTTTTCTTTTTTTAGTGCAAATGTATTAAATTATGTCATTTAAGGGAAAATTGTTTCTGTCATAACTTTTAATCGATAGCTCAAAATTGAGCACCATTTTTTGCAACAGTTAATGTTTTCAAATTTCCCATCTATTAGAACTACCTACATTGTAAAATTTAGTATGTTATAAAGTGCCAAAACTGGGGGGTCACCTAATCAAGGGGTTGCCTAACGTGTTGAATTTCTTGTCTAAAGAAATTAACCTATTTGTAATCATGGGATATAAAACTCACTCTTCTGTAATCAACCTAAACAAGGGAAATTATAAGTCTTGGTGTGATGATATCCTAAAACACCTCAGGTATGATAATCTCATGCCATATCTATATGGACTTATCCCTAAACAAGGTAACCAATCTCAGAAGGATAAGTGGTTCAATAATCGTGATCATATTTTTGGATTAATCAGTTTACATATACTAGATGTTTCTTTGTATACCATCATGGATATTGAATGTCCACATGTATTATGGATCAAAATTTGTGAAATAAATGGAGATTCAAGCATTTCTCCCTTCCCGCATGATCCTGCTATGATCACAACTCACATCCCACATCATGATTCAAATACATAATGTCTAATTGACATAGAGGAAATCATCATTCATCCACCTCCTCCTATTGCTTCATCAAATTTTAGAGTCACTTCTTTGAAAGCTTCTAGCACTTTTTTGCAACAAGATACATATATCAATCTTCCTAGCATTGTTGATTGGGACAGATTTCTATCTAACATTGCTTGTTTATTTGTAGAGTCCCACATTGTTGACTTAGAAGCACACATTGAGGACATCAATCTTCTCTTTGATAACAGTTTCGATGGATCTACATCACCATTATCCTCTTTGAATATTCATGCTCTACATCCATCTACACATGGTTTTGGATTGTCATCATCTTCATCTATTAGGCATGCATCTAATATGATTATGGCATCCTTTGACATCGACATGGGGACACCTAAGAACTCTTTGAAGACATCACAATGTGCATCATTATCCTTGTATCAGTTTCAGCATGATTCATGAACATACATACATCTTCCTACATCTTCCTATTCAGAATGGGGAGATATCTTACATCTTCAGTTGGTCTCATTTCTTCCCAAGGGAAGGAACATTGTTCAAAATTCTTTGATCTACATCTGCATCCTTTGTCAACTATCCAGCCTCACTCTAGTATGACACGTATTATGGGGAGTCTCATAGACCTTCTATCATTTTCTCTCTTATTGGGGGAAACATTTATTGTACTTAGTGAAAGAAGTAGTACTTCTTCATTTGTATAATTTTCATGTATCTTTTCTCTTTTGGAGGGTATTTTTTTTCCATAGGGTTTTCTACATTTCTCCACTTCATGAGAGATTAATATGTACATGGGTACCTCGCTAGGCCTAGTAGCCGAGACCAATCTCTTCTTGTACCCACCTAAGCTATGCTTAAGGGGGGGTGTTAGTGTATATTTTACCTATGTCTTATTTTATCTCACATGGGTAAAATAGACATGTCGTAAGCCTAATTCTGTGGGTTAGGTGTCGACTTGGAGAGTTCATCACAACTCTCCAAGCTATGTGTCGACATCATTTTGCCACTTGGTGAGTGGACTGTTGAAGTTGACTCCTAAGTCGACTCAACCTCCTCACTCATCGTCACCTATATGTACTTGCCTTTTCACTATTATACATGGTGGATTTGGTCAACTTACATCCATTTGGTATGCTTTGCATTTGATATTCAATCTTCCATTACTTGTTTAATTGTCTCAGAGATCTTGGCTTCCTCAAAATCAACATTGTTGGTGGTCAATTCAATCCATGTTGGTGCAAGTTGGAGAACTTAAAAGGTTCTCATGATATTGTTTTGTATTTATACCTTTCATTTGTTTGCAAAGTTGAAAAGTTGTGTGTTTGAGAATGATTGTAAAAATGATTTAAAGTAAATAATTGCACTTTTGATTAATCCTTATAGCCACTCCAATCTGTATGCGGGGTAAGGATACGTCATAATTATCTTTTGTATGTTATTTTGATTGAAAAGTGATCATGTTGTATTAAGAAGATCTCTTGAAATGTGATAGTGCTTATGCATGTTAATAAAGTGTAATTCTTCATACAGATGAAAAATGAGATTCTAAATATTTTATGCTTGAAAAACATGTATTTGTGCATTCATTTGGTAACATATTATTTAGTTATTTGAAAACATATTGGTTATATAATTATAATTGATAGTTGTAATAAATTTAGAAATTGATGCCATTCATATGTTGGAAGGCTTGAAAAAGATATATGTGTACATTCATTTGAAAACATATTATTTAATTATTTAAAACATATTGGTTATATAATTATAATTTATAGTTGTAATAAAGTTTAAAATTGGTGCCATTCATATGTTGGAAAATGTGTCACATGATTATAATAATGATTATTCATGACTTTGATTTGAAAAAACTTATATAAATTTTAGAGTGAAAATGTATGTATGCAAATCAAATTGATATCTACTTTAAACTTAGAGGTGTATATTTAAAATCATGGTATTCCATAAGATCACATTTCCTTGAAGCATTTTGTTGAGCAGTTTTCATTGAAAATCAGAATTATGACATGACACCTCACTTCTTTGAGACATTCTGTCAAACAGTTCAGGTGCCTTGTGTTGCATGATTGTTTTTTAAGGCATTTTGTCAAACAGTTGATTTGCCTTGGAGGCATTTTATTAAATAGTGCATGCTTCCACATTTTTGCAAGGACTTCTTCTTGGGAAGCTACAGCTACAACATATGACATAATTACTCTATCCTTATGCATTGAGGGATGTCCATGACCTATTCCAACACTCCCATTTGTGGCCCAGAATAGAAGGTGCTAGCAAAGGGTGTGAGACTAGTTTTACACCTACTATTGCATTTGCTTGGAAGTTCCTTAATCCTTTCAAATATGTTGAATGAATTAAATAAACAAAAATTAAATACAAACTATAACAAATCAAAAACACCAGAATATGAGAATATGGGACGCAACAATTCTTGCTTCCCTTGGGCTTTTCAATGCCTCTTCCATGCTTAATAAACCTACAAGAATGTATCTCCTCGCATTGTTAATTTTCTCTACAATTCATTTTTGCTTGGAGTGCCTAAAAACTGAGGGAGCAGGAGTGTCGAGTAGAAAAACTCTGACCTCGATGGCAACCGCAAGAAGGAGCTTGTGACTACGGGAGGTGAGAGAATCAAGAGGCACTCGAGCAATAGTGCATGGGGCATTACCCCAATGAACAAGAAGCTCCTGGAGATAAGCCACCTCCAGGGCCACCTTGTTGGCCTGTACTTGAAACTATAACATAACATTGGAGCAAATTGTAGCTTTATCAAAAAGTGAAACATTTGTATCCACAAAACAATGAGAAAATATAACAAAATTTCTATCCTTCCATAAATGGAAGAGGATCTCCATCCTAAAAGCATGCCAAATTTGAGTATACTTGAAAGGGATACAAGGCCAATCCATCAAAGGAGCCATATGCCATTAGAAAGGCTCAGGGTGGAAGGGGTGGAAAGAATCATGAATCTATTGGAAACACGATTGTTGTTGCACTAAAAGGTCAACCTTGTAATGCCTGATACAACCACCAGAGTTAATGAATCCACGGGAGGCAATTAAGCCATGTCACGAATCCTGCGAGAGATGCGGGCTCACTACCAACAATCCCCCCTGTGTCACTCACAGGGGAGATTGGAACCCAGAACCTTTGGCTCTGATACCACTTGTTGGAGTCCAAGACAACACTGAGAGGGGGGGTGAATCAGCGTTGTGAAAACTTTTAACTTTTTGCCACTTTTGATTTATAAGACAAAGAGAAAGAAATACATCAATGAATTGTTAAACACATATGTAGATGTATGATAATGAAAAAACACGAATCAGGACATGTGAGTAAAACATTAGAAAGAACATAGAGGCATATTATGACATAAGGATTTTTAGAGTGGAAAACCCCCATGGGGTAGCAAAACCACTCAAAATGCTTCACTAGCTTAATCAGGAATCTCACTAATACAAGTAGGTCTCACTAACTATATAAGTCTCACTGGCTACAAGAAGGTCTCACTGACCATACAAGCCTCACTGGCATACAAAGCCTCACTGGCAAATTCAACCATCATCAAAACATACTACAATGTGTGCAAGAAATTATTGCAACTCAATTTGATTTGCACCATTACATAACCTGTCTTCTCTGAGTTTGCATATCTCTTTTCAATTCAATCTGAATGTCAATCTCATTATCTATTCTCAACCAATTCACCTGATGCACAATCATCTGCATATTGTCTTCGTAGTTCAATCTGTAAATTTGTTGCACAAGGAGATCTTCATTACTGCATATTAATCCACATCATAACTCTCACATACAAAGCACCTGTAAAACCAATATATATTAGATGACTATTCATATTCTTCTTCTCTATATAAACATTTCATCCTGCACTATTCATCTTTCTTTGTGCACTTCAATCACCCTTTCAATTTCTTCTTCTTCATAAATTCAATCTTTCAAGAATAAAATCAATTTGCCCCATTCAAAAAACAATCTCTCTATCATCTGTACAAAATTCATAATCACCAAAGAATAAAATGTCCATCCTACAAATAAAGAAATAACTTTCGATATTCCTTTCCAAAATTCTTCTCCTTTCTGCATTTTGAACACTTTTCAATATCCTTCAATCTCTTCATCTTCTTTTAAAACAATTTCATCAATAATATTCATCAACCTGTAATAAAAAATTGAATGACCCTGCAAATAATTGACCTTTTGTTTCTCTTCAATAAAATAATCAATCTGCTCTTATGAAAAAATAAAATCAACTCTGCTTAGATCCTTTTTACATTCATGTATATCTTTTCATAAAAAGAAACTTCTTCAAAATCTTTTCTTTTTACCCTTTATTCGGACTATCTTTCCATCTCTAAAAGGCATTAAAAAGAACTCATAAACTTCATCTTTAGACTGCACAAGAGGGATAATTTTTTTTTTTAAATTCCTTAAAAATTCCTTGAAAAACTCAAAAATCTACCTCTTCAAAACATACTTAAAAATAGCTTATTTCAAGCTGTCAAGGAATATGACGTTCTGCTAAACTTCAAAGTTCAAACACGTGGTTTGATTTCTTATTTTAAACTCTATCCATCGATCCAAACCTGCACGCTCATTGCTCTTTTAAATAAGATCCTTTGATTTAATTTTGGCACCTCGCACCCAAAAGGAAGACTGAAGATGTCGATCTTGCTAGTTAAAGAGGGCTGGTTGCCCATGATACTTACACCCTTCAATTTGTCACTTAAGTGACAGTTACCTACTGTAGCAAGTCAACTCACTTTTAGAACAAAAGTGCTTTAGTAAATGATAGGCAAAAAATTAGGTCTTTTAGAAAGCATTTAAGAAAAATTAGAATGTAGGATATCCTTAAAGCAACATTCTTTGCTTTACCAAACATGAGATCCTGATGTCCTATTATGAATCTCTGTCATCTCTACCATAAGGATAAACTCTCTATTTCCATCATGAAGGATGTCAAACCAATACAACATCATTCCAATAGTCATGATGACAAACCAAAGTCCCGATGAGGAAGACATAAATGAAGCATACTTGACATGATTTGGAAAATCTTTGCAATACCCAACATCTTCTGACAACAATGGAAAGTTCCTTTTGCATTGCATTACCCAACATAGAGATGAGAATAGATAAACTATGGATTAACACCATCTAAAAAAATACCATCAAGACACTATCACTAAATGTGAACTCTGTCATGTCATGAAGCAACCTCCTAACCATTCCTAAACCCTGAAGTATATCAAACTTCCAAACATGCCATATCAACAACTCAACCACACATAAACTCTATAGATAAAGACAACTCAACTTCAAAGCATGAGTGCAACTCTTTAAGCAAGCTTGAACAACATAAACTCTGTAGATCAAGACAACATGAACTTCATCAAGTATGGTATACCTTCCAAACACCTTCTGAACCACACACCATCATAAACAAAGATGAGACCACAAACTCCTTGATCTACCAACTCTTGAGATGATCACTAAAACATTGAGAACCTCATGAAGGAAGGCAGGCACCAAGTCATCCAAATCACCTGTGACCAAAAAATCATAAAGACACTATACACCTTTTGACATCAATGATAACCTGTCTCCATCAATCTCCCCCTTTGTCATTGATGGCAAAACCATATGATGCAATTTTTTATCTCCCCCTTTTTGACATCAGATGACAAAGGATAAATTGACTCCCCCTGTCTTATCTTTGATCACTTTTAAACACCTTGCTTCTCTTATTTTGAAAGTATTTGCTCATCTAACATTTATTATCATCTATCATTGCTAATACAAAACACACTTTTGATTGCACTTGATGAAATACAAGTCACCACTAACAATGTCATAGTTTGAAGGACTTCAACTTGCAAATATCTTTCTGAAGCATATTAATGAGGAAGACAATAAAAAAACATGTCAAATTATCCCATCAATAACTCTTTCAAATAATCATGACTACCATCTCTAGTCCACCATCTTCTTTTGACACTATCTTCAATCCACCTAAAAGCTCAAATTCTCATGCAAAACAAATTGTTCAAAATACAAGATCAAAACTTATGAAGATTAATATCAAGAACAATCCTGAAGCAAGCATATAACAAGCCATGTAGACAATACTCTGAAACAACTCTTCAATTTTATTTGAACCACATACATTCTGAAGCATAGATCATTATTGAGATCCTCTTATCTCATCTTTTGACAAAATGAAGACTGACATATATGAACTTGACTCATGATGACATGATGACCACTCCAGAGATGATCTTTCCAAGACTTCCAAGATGGACGATCATCCTACAACCAATTTACTTCTACACACACATCTTGACATGAAAAAGAATGAAGATCATCCTCATGTTCCTGCACAAGACACTTCTTACAAAACCATGTCAAATCTGATATATACAAAACCACTATGATTACCTTTGCAAATCCAAATGTAAAGACACATGCTAAGTATTAACTTCTTCCATTTTCAACCTCCTCAGCCAACATATGCAAACATCTGATGAGATTTCCTGTAGAACACCTTAACTGTTTCACTGACATACACCTCCTGAAACTTCTTGGGGATAACTGATAGGACATTTGACACCTCCCCCTTACTTCATGCTATGTTATGCAACAGATGAAATGACTTGTGCAAGATGCAAAAGCTTAGAATTTGACTTCTCTTGACTTTCTTTTTGCTTCCAAACTTTTACAGGCTCTTTCTTCTGTTCATGTTTCTTTATCCAAACCTTTTCAACCTTTTTCTTTACCCAACCTTTCAAATCAGGTGATGCAATTCTTCCAAACCTTCTACAACTATATGCTTTGTGACTAGGAGAATTACACTTGAAACATACAACATTAGTATTCCATATTGAAGCAAATTGAATTCTTCTACAATTAACTTATTTGTGTCCAAAGTGATTACAAGTGTAACAATAACCATTAAATGAATAATTATACCTGTACATATAATCTTGTCTTGTTGAAGCAATTCTTTTGAATTTTCTCCTTTGATTGTGCATTTTTCCTTCAGGGGCAGCAATAGGATAACTCAAATCAATTTTCCTTCTAGGAGTCTCCCTGACTTTGGAACACTCTCCTTCTTCATAACCAAGTCTAGTAGTGTCTCCGTATAGTTTTTGTTTACCAAGCATCTCCTATAACTTGCTTGTGATTTCTTCAAACGTCAGCTTCTTTTCCAATTGCTTCCTAACATTCTCAAGATCTTTTCTTAAAGAAGTTATTTATCCTTCAAGACTTTGATATTCAATTATTTTAGCTTCCAACTCAGACTTTGTTTCACCAGCTATCCTCTTAGTTTCCTCAACCTCTGTCTTTAACTTGATAATCAATTTGTCTAATTCACCTGCTTGATTCCTCAAATCTATAATCAAGTTTCTATCATCTTCAAGGTCTGAAAGATCTTTGTTTTTTGAAGTATTTTTCTTGTTATAGCTGCAACTCTAATATGTGATTCTCCTTTTTATATTTCTTGAGTTCACTCAGAGCACATATAAGTTCTCCTTCAACATCAACCTCACATTCTTGCTCATCATATTCCTTATCATAATCACTCATAATATTACCTTCTTCTGAATCAGATTGAACTTCATCTCCTTCATGCAAATGTCTCTCTTTGTTATCACTTTCTTTAGACACCAGACTATCCTCTTCTTTATCATCACCTTGATAGATTCTTTTCAATTCTCTCCACATATCCCAAGCTGTATCACAATACATAACTTTAGAGGAAACTTGATTAGATAATCCAGATAAAATAGCCTTCTTTGCAATGTCATTGTATTCATAAGCTTCTTTATTACTTGTATCATTAGGTGATAGAGAGGAAATAAAACAACCATCCTCTACAAACATCCATACACCATATCCTAATGAAAATAGATAGGCTTGCATCCTAAAACACCAAACAGAGAAGTTTGAACCATCAAAGAAAGGAACATCTTGTGAAACATTTTGTATATCAACTAATTGAATACCAACATCTAAATTTGATACAGACTGCACCTTTTGATTAGAATGAAACTTGACATTTCTCATGTTCTTATTTCTTCTACTCTTTCCCATGGTACTCCACTAATAGGACCTACTCGAGCCTATTAGACTTCAAAAAGGGGACCTAGGCTCTGATACCAATTATTGGAAACACGATTGTCGTTGCACCAAAAGGTTGACCTTTTAATGCCTGATACAACCGCTAGAGTTAATGAATCCATGGGAGGTGGTTAAGCCATGTCACAAATCCCCCGAGAGATGTTGGCTCACTACCAACAAAATCCAGCTCTAGAGATGCTGGGCGCGATGACGAAACCAAAAGAGGTGTATAAAGGACTCTAGTTGCCCATAGAAAGGGCAACGGGGATCCTGGATGCCCATGTGGCGAAGGCAAGAGCCCATTGGTAAGCCTTGGAAGATAATACACCAAGAAAAATGAGCCAATTTAGGTTCCACAATAGCCATCCAAATATTATGAAACCTGTGTTGTCTGGTTGAAATAGGGGACCACATTTATGCCATCTCAAATTGAGGCTGGGCACCATGGGAAGATGTGGAGAGAGCCATCGATATCCCAGACATAGCTTGTAATTACATAAGCCTGGGTCATCCCACAATAATGGGTTACACTTTTTGGCCAAACTTGACATTGAAATCAACATTTTGAACTAAATCTTCACTTTCTAACACCTATAGCCGCTAAACCGTTAGGAATTTGAAGATAATGCAAACTAGTGATTTGTGAGATTTTGTCTATAGATTCTAAATATATTTATAAAAAAAATTGGAGCTACTTACAAAACATAAATTTTAAATGAATTCATTTGATCCCTCAAAAGGTAAATCAAAAGTGGTTTTTTATCAGCATTTTGATAGGTGTAGAGGAGACTCCATTATAGGTATGGTTTAAAACTAGCGGAGTTCTATCTAAGGGGGTTTGAATCTAAGGGGGTTTGATCAAACCCTCTTCAATTAAAATCCTTTAAATGGAACCTTTCAAGGCTTAAATCAGTATATTTTTTAAAAATATGTGATTTCAGCAAAAATTAGGATGTTCGAGAAAGTATAACCCATTATTGTGGCAGCAACCACCTGTATTAGGCGTCCAATGCCAGTCCTTCCACCAGGGCTTAAAAGAATGGATACCAATTTAATGCAACATTTCAACTAGGAGAGCCTCCTTAGCGGCCTCAAAAGTTGTTTGATCAGCTTGAGAAAGGTGAACTTGAGTATGCAAATCCTCCCATAAGTGAAGACTCATGGTAGCTCTAGAAAACAAATCTTGAGGAGTGCAAATGCCTTTCTTGTGAAAGTGCAAGGCCTTGACCCCAAGAAGACAGGTGAGAGGGAGTCCTTAAAGTTGAATGAGAGGGGGAGTCCTTGAAACTGAATGAGAGGGGAACACCATAGATTGTGCTGGTTGAAGGAGAGACCATCTTGAAAACTATTTCCAGCCTAAAAAATCTAGTCTTAATAGATTCCCAGGCACACCAAAGACTTTTGGCGACAAAGGACCCCTCAATATGCATTGGTTCTTTCATTGAAAGAAGGGTCTGAAAGCCAATCCCCTTCCAAGCCAAATGGTTTACTGGAAACCCAGAAGAAATGCATTGTCTGAGAAGGATCTTCCAGGCTTCATTGTCAAAGATGGCACAAACAATCCATTTGACACATAAATCCAAGCCTTGTCTCTGGGTTGAAAGTAGGCCAAGCCCACCAAAATCTCGCGGAAGGCAGAAAAGTCCCATGCCACATGATGGAATCCTTTATGATCCTCTGAGGAAGCCCAAAGAAAATCACGAAGGAGTTTCTCTAGCTTCATATAAGAGGCTTTAGAAGGATCCCAGCAAGAAGAGTAATACACATGGGTGGCTGCAAGAATCTTGGAGCAGACTTGAAATTTCCTAGCCAACGAAAGCAGTTTGGTAATCCAAAAAGAAAGCTTCTTCTTAATTCTAGATAAAACTGCATTCCAAAAATCGACCAGAGACGCTTGAAAGGTAAAAGGAATGCCAAGAAAGCAGAAAATTTCTCCATGATCAATCCACTTCCAGTCATAGCTAAGAATCCACGAATGCATTGGAAGGAAAGACTAGTGATAGCATTGAGTCTTATGCCACTAAATAGCTGACCTAGAGGTAGGAAAAAGGTGTCAAGACACTGAAGCACTTCCTTGATATTCTGTTCTTCCTCAATGAAAGTGAGAAATGAATCATCAGTAAAATGACCATTGACTAGCTGATTCAAGGAATTAGGTAAAGCAATTCCTTTGAGAAGCCCAATAGAAATAGAGTTAGACAACAAATAACCAAATGCTTCAGTAGCAAGAACATACAAAGGAGCTAGAGAGCACCCTTATCGAATTGATCAAAAAAGGTCAAAGGCCTGAGACTGGCGGCCATTGATGGTGATGCAAGCTGGGGCATCAACAAAAAGCATGTTGACCATTTGAAGGAATTGAGGACCAAACCCTAAGGCTCCTAGTATGGCAAGAATTAATGGCCACTCAATGCAATCATAGGCTTTGGAAAAGTTAATCTTTAGAAAATGGTCTGTTGTTTAGAGTGTCAGGCCCATTCCATGCCTTCCCAAACTATGATGATGCTGTCAAGGATGAACCAAGACTTGATAAAGTCATTTTTCTTAGGTTGAACAATAAGAGATAGCATGTGCCAAATTTTTAGAGCCAAGGCTTTAGCTATGATCTTGTAGGACACGTTGAGCAACGTAATTAGCTGCCAGTTGTAAATGTGTTTAGGATCCCCAGATTTAGGTATGAATTTAATATTTCCTTTATTTATTAGTTTACCTAAAGATTTATTTTGAAAGACCTCAAGATAAACATTGTGAAGGTCAAAATCAACAAAGACCCATAAGGCTTTGTAGAATTCACACGGGAACCCATCACAACCTAGTGATTTGTTACCATCCATAGAACAAATAGCCTCCTTGAGGTCCTCAAGAGTGAGCAGTTGATCACAAAAAGGCTCATTAGGGATGAGAAAGCCTGCATAGGACAACCTAAAGGCACTCTTGAAGAGCTTGATCATGCTCAACAGAATGAGTCTGAGCGATAAAAACTTTCTCATAATGGTGGACAAACGCTTGGAGAATATCGAGAAGCTCAGAGAGCACCCTTTGACCTTCCTTAACTTTTTTGATGCTAGGAGAGGAATGACGAGCACAAAGAGCATGAAAGAACTCTTTGGAAGTTCAGTCATCAACTTTAAGCCAATGCAACCTAGCTTGAATTTGAGCTCCTCTTGCAGCAATTTGTTTGTGTTGGTGACGCTGAGCCACCTAAGCTTGCAAGTCAAGAGAGAAAGGATTCTAAGAAAGACTCTACATGGCTTGGTGGAGATTTGAGGTGGTGGCATCATAGGAATGGTAATGGAAAATGGCTAACTAGCAGCCATAGATGCGAAGGAAGTGGGAAGTCCGCTGAATCGCATTATTCCACCATGCTATCCAACCTATCTACTGAGTAGGATGACATTCAAGGTTCCAAACCCATTGAATGTGTGCCAGCATGGGCTAGTGAGTTAGCAAAGACATATTCAAAAAGAATTGAGTTTTGGAAAGATGTGCCGGCCCCAGTTGCCATTCAATGCTGAACTTAATGGGAGAGTGGTCTGACAAAGATACCTCGTGAAGAGGGACAACCAGTAGAACATCAGAAGAGACAAATTGAAAGAATGATTATACTGAGATCATGGTATGATCAATATGGTTTAGTACTCTATCATTTCTAGCCTGGAAGTTACTCCATGTGTACCAGCAAGTCTAGGAATGGCAACGATGGAGGTTAGGGTCATAAAGGCCCATTTTGTTGCGCATGTAAAACCATGCTTCTGTTTTTCCAGTTGTCTAATAGAAAGGCAAAATCCTAACTTTTTCAAAAGCCACTTCAACCATATTAAAATTGCCACATAGGATGCAAGTAGTCGGAGGCATTGAATCTGTAATCCACAGCCAAAGGGTAGATCTTTCCACAGCATCATTGGGAGAATAAACATCAATGATCCTGAAAGAATTATTATCAATATTCATGAGGATCCAGACAAGATTTTGAGTCAGATAAGACCCATGATCAAGCACCAAAGAATTCCACCGTGGTGCAAGAAAAGTGACCACCCCGTCGGGTGCTACCACAATAATGGGTTACACTTTCTGGGACATCCTGATTTTTGTTGAAATCACATATTTTTAGAAAAGATAATGATTTAAGCCTTGAAAGGTTCCATTTAAAGGATTTTAATTGAAGAGGGTTTGATCAAACCACCTTAGATTCAAACCCCCTTGGATAGAAACCCACTAGTTTTAAACCATACCTATAATGGAGTCTCCTCTACACCTATTAAAATGCTGATAAAAAACCACTTTTGATTTACCTTTTGGGGGATCAAATGAATTCATTTAAAATTTATGTTTTGTAAGTATGTAGTCCTTATTATAAGCTTCCCAAAAAGTATAATTTTAGATATATTAAATTTGATTATTATATTTATTTTTTATTTCTTGTGAATATAGGTTTTTCAATGAACATCAAGGTCTTTGTTTCACACATACAAAAAAATAGGAAAATAGAGAAAAAAATTTCTAAAAAATACATGTCCTCTAGGTATTGATGTCCTTATTCCAACAAAAAAAATTGAATTCTGACACATACAAAAAAAGTTATGTTGGACAAAATACGCCTATGTCTAAATTATAATTGGTTTGACTTCAAAACTTAATTAAAAAAAAATATTCAACAAAACATTATGAAACCAAATGCATCCTCTAGATATTGGTGTTACCAATCTAAATTCAAAAGAACCATAATTTTATCCTTTGTAGAAAAAAAATTTATGTGCGACAGAATACACATCACTTCAAAAAACTATTGTTTACTATTAAAACTAGTTATCAAAGAAGACGCAAAATAGTTTACAATTTAACTCCAAATCTTTTTAAAAAATATATATTTAGAATCTACAGACAAAATCTCACAAATTACTAGTTCACATCATCTTCAAATTCCTAACGGTTTAGCGGCTAAAGGTGTTAGAAAGTGAATATTTACTTCAAAATGTTGATTTCAATGTCAAGTTTGGCCAAAAAGTGTAACCCATTATTGTGGGATGACCCTGCCACGACTAGCCTCCTGCTTGGTAGAAAAAACTAGGCCATTATGCCAAATGACTCGACATGCTACAAAGAGTATGAAGGAAACAATTTTAACTTCCTGAAGACACAGAACATCAATACTAGAATATATCTGACAAGTATCCCACACAGAATACTTTCTAGAGAGGTCAGTAAGACCTCAGACATTCCAGGAAAGATAATTCATGAAATAAACTCTTGCATATCATCCTCATCCTCCAAAGAGGAGTAGCAATTCTGCAAGAATTCTATGGCTGACATTACATTCCTTCATTTTTCTAAAACAAACTCACCCTCTTCCTAGTGCCTAGTGGGGCTGCAGGAGCGGTGCAAGCTAGGTGGTGGAGGTGCAAGCATCATCGTTGGCTGAGGGGTTCACACAAACTTTGGATGAACATGAACCTCAAGAGCAACGAATGAGGCAACAAGCTTCCCTTTCCCATAAGGGTTTGAAACCATTACCTATGGCTACATAGAAGTGGACGAAGATGGCTGAGTTGAACCAGCCAGCTGAGATTGAACCAAGCCAGCAGTCTGTGGCTAAACTGCAACAAACTCCTGGTGTTTGCTTTGAGACTGGCCAGTCGAAGTGGGTCGACCTTTACGGGTGACCATAGTCCATTTTTCCTCTAATTTAGATAATTCAATAGCCCACAGAGGATCAACAACCCTCAATGGGGTCTTACCTCGAAGAACTGCAAGTGGACAATCTTTGATCATATGCTCCGCTGACTGGCAGCAAAAGAAAGTATTGGGTAAATTCAGATAAAGCACTCATTGAGAGCAGTAAAAAGTATCAATTTGAATGTCAATGGTATCCTTAAGGTCTCATGCTAAATCCATTTCCACACAGACTCGCTTCTAGGGATGGGCCTAGTAAAAGTGGTCTGGCTCAACATAAACAACCTTCCCTAAGGAAGAAGTAATATTGGTAAGAAAAGGCCAACAAGGCAAAGGGAGACCCAAAAATTCAAGCCATACAAGCACACGAATTTTCTTGTCATCAAAAGTTTAGAGAAATTTATGGTCCAAGGTTGAAAGAGCAAAAGAGATGACCGGACATACCAAGGACCATATTGAAAAAATAGCCTGAACATGGCTGACTTCAACAAAACAAAAAAGAAAGAACCCTTTAGTGAGGTTTTGGATGCCATCCAAGTAAACCCCATGGGGGACCCAGGATTTGGTAACCCAATCTCGCAGCATGCTTTCAGGGAGACCCTCCCAACAAAATAACCTATCAGAATATGTTTCTCAGGCCATTGACATGAAGAATCAAAGTCCAAGGTGGGTAAAACCATATTCACGAGAGTATCAAAGTGCATATCTCATGGAAGACCTTTGGAACAAACTTCTTGGGACATTTGCTCGGAGGAGCCATTGTTAGTAGCCACCAAACTATCAACACCAGTAGAAACTGTTGGGTTGAAGCTGGTTGAATCCATTAATAGAAAAGTCTTACAAATCCCACAATAAATGTGGTATGACATAGGGAAAACTACAATGCAAGACAAGGTAATGCAAAAACCCTAACAAAACAATTTCCACCAAAGATCCAATGCCCTTTGTTTTAAATATTCATTGTTTTAGTTTTTTTTTAAATTAAAAAGGAATGTGAATTTAAATGTTATTTTTTAATAGTTTGCATTAATATATATTTTAAAAAATTTATGTCTTATTATTTAAAAAATTAAGTAATTAAATATCTATTGATTAACAATTAATTAGTTTATATATATTAAGAGAGTAAAATTTATTTTGTTTTGTTTTATATTTATTTTATATTTATATGTTTTATTTTTATATTTAATTACATCAACTATATTTTTTATTTTTTAGTTTTAGTTTTTCTTAAATATATATATTGGTTGTGAGCATTTTAGTTTTTTTATAGGGCATGACATGAGACTCCATACCATGTTATTGTAGAATGCCTTTGAGCATAATTAATGTAATATGAATTAATATAAGTGTTTGGTGCAAATAATGTAATGTGGATTATAATTCGGTTTGAGTTTTAGTTAAATAGTTATTGTTGTAATGAATTTATTCATTTTAATAGGTTAATATTTGTTGTTATGATTTGTATTTCAAGGTGAAGTTTTCCTAATCATGTTATATTTGTGCTCCTAAGTGAGAATGATTAGACTCTTGCAAGTCCAGAGCAAGTTGTCATACCTCCCTACTGATCACTCACTTAGGGCATGTATGTGTAAATGATTGGATGTATTTCTCTTTCATTATTTTTCTTAGGTGTTCCCTTGTTAAGAAGATTTCTTTTTGTTTCCCTCATGTGCATTCTTTTTTATGCATTAGTGATAGTGGTCAAATACTCTATTTTCTATCATGACAATATCATTTCACAATGATATGAAGAATTTCACATGTATAGCCATGCCTTCTGCATTGACATTGTGTTTGGGATTTCATTGTGTTGTGTCATGACATCTTTTGTGGGTGAGTGTGTATTGTATAACATTTATGTTGCAATTGTAACATAAAAAGATTGTTATCCCATGTTTTGATTATTAATATTCTATGTGTATTCCTAGGGCATTACACCATGCATCATGTAATTATGCTCTCCTACATTATTACAAACAACATTGACAATCTTGTAAAATTTAGTATTCAATCAATCTAAAAATATTACCACTCGATAATAGTGACATTTGGGTAATTCTCATGATTTATGACTCAATTATTCAAAACATATTTGCTATCACTTTCTAAATTTTAAACAAGAATTTGAAGATCATCCTTTTTCCAAATAAGGAACTTGTGGCCTTGTTGAACTTCCTAGGGGGGATTAACATAGATTCAAGCTTCATCTATCCCTTATATCTATAGATATGCTAGAGAGATCTTAATTTAGGATTCATCTAAACATTCAATCCTAGTGGCTACAAGCTCAATTACACTTTAAAAACAACTCAAACATCATGGTCATAACCATTACTATATAAAAATTAAAATTATGGGATTATCTATTACCACTTTTTTTCACTTGAGGGTGGATATCTTTGCTTAAGGGATAACCTGGATATTAGGCCTACTTTTCTACTTGACCACCCTCATGCTGGGGTATTCAACTTCCTAAGGGTGTTAGTGAGTTGTGCATCCAATACCAATTTCTATAATTGATTTGAAAGTGTAGAATTATGACCAACCCAAATAAAAATTGTGGCACCCACCACTCGCCCATTCTAAGCCCAAACACTTGTTGGCTTCAACCAACACACACACAGATGACTCAATATATGGACTATAACTAGACTCAATAACACAAATTAGGAAGGCTATAACCACTCCATTGGGACCAAGAACAAGTGTATAAGGGAACACCTTGATTAAATAAAACAACACTATGTAGCTATTATTAAGATAGACATTATCCTAATTCAACAAGAATGACCATCATTCGACCACTAGTAGCACCAAAATAACTATCACCTAGCTTCAATAAGGATGATTATTGAGCTCCACTCTCCATCTAGTGAAAGCTATATAGCTCCATTGAGACCTCAAGGTTGATCATAAATTTTAATTTTCCCCCTACCACCTACAACTTGGGGTACTTAGTTAATGGAGTCTTCCTTGTCACTAGCTTAGATGCATACTATACTAAAATAAATTATACTCATATGCACACAAGGATTACAACCTCAGACTCGAAATCACAAGACACACAATTACACATGCACAAAAATTACATTCACAAATCTAGCAACATTGGGCTTCAACCCAAACATATACCTTATCAGTCCTTTACCCACTTTATGCTATGCTCTGCATTTGTTTCTTACAATTTTAGTAGCCTTTACCTATTGATTTCTCTTGATACTTATACAATTTTTCTAAGTTCTTCTATTAGGGGTCCCATTGGATGGTTTGGATGGTATAATAATTTCTCAAAATGATTACATTTAAGACATTAATGAATGATAAAATCATGCTACAAATGTCAACATCAAAATACCACATCGCACAACTATATGCACAGGGTGTTTTGACAAAACACAATGACACACAAGACATGCAACATTGATGCACTAAACATGGTGACACAAGTAGAAGACTTAACCAATCATGGGTCAAGCTCATCATGATAACACTACAAGGAGGTAGAGATTTCTCTATCTCTAATGATTGGGCCTAGGACCATGATCTTCATCACTCATCAAGCCAAGAACATAATGAGAACATGACTATTAGTAGGTTACTCGACAAAGAACAGAGCTAACTAGAGGAGATTATACAATATGCAGAGGTTGAAAGACAACAAAAGACACAACCATATGTAATAGATATAGTATATATAAAGATAGGAGATAGTAGAATGTAAGTGAGTAAGCATGATATGAGAATAGGAGTATATTATGATGTAAACAATGACATAGAAGTCATGTATGTAAATGTGCCAGAGGATGGATGATAGATGTATACATTTGATGGTTGCTAATATATATATATATGGAAGTCTATTGGCACCAGGTAATTATATGTGTTATCTTAGTGTGATATATGTGTGATGATCTATTTTGTTATTCTTTATGTTTTGTTATCAATCTCTAGCTACCTGACTGGGTTATAAACTGACCACAAAGACTTGACTAAGGACCAGATCTCCAGACTAGTATTCCCTCTACATTTCTTGCTAACATTTGGTTCCATTGTCAGGACACTAGAAAAGGGTAGTTAAATATTGAAATGGAAAAACATCTAAAGAAGTAGTGCAAAGTTCTAGAAAGGAGAAAAAGCGAGGTTGGCAAGAAAAATTTTAAATTGCGGAGTTCACATCTCCTTAAGTTTCTACCTCTGTGAGGGGGGCAGGCACTTAAGGGGATGACAAGTGGGAAGGGGGTAGGTTTCAAAAGGACCTTTCAAATGATGCGACTCTTCAAACAATGATTCCATGGGGTATAAAAGTACTAATTGAACACCAAATCCAACAAAACATGGCAAAAGGGAAATAGTAGAAGAAAAAGAGGATCAAGTAAGAAATTAGGACTAAAATGGAGATAAGCGAAGAAGAGGGATTGAAGAAAACTCAAGAGTGATGAGAAAGTTACCAAAGAAGAATGGAAAGGGCACAAATGTTGGAGGAAGAAAGGATGATAGAAGATATAGAGGAAAAGATAGAAGAAATTGAAGAGCACACCATTGAGGATGCTGCTAGAAGGAAAAGGACAAGTGCATCATGAAGGATGTTGGTGAGCATGCCATGGAGGGAGCTATCAGAGAAAGGAGATCTGAAGGTGACGACATAGAGGATGTGATGGAGAATGTGGAGGAGTACACCACTGTGGGTGTTGCTAGAGAGGAATGTAGAAGGGAAAGAGAAGAAATAGGTGAATTAGGGTTTATGCCATAGACTACTAGAACATATGAGCTAACACTAGAGATTTTAAAGATGGATGAGGAATATATAGAGGAATAAATTTTCTAAAGCATAAAAGAGATAAGAGAAGGAGGAGAAAATGCGGTAAACATTGAGAGGAATTTTGAGGGTTTTGGAAGAGTATTTCAATCATCATTGGATGTTGACATGATATCATTTACAAAGATAAGAGAATCCCCTAATTTGAAGAGACATTGTGAGGAGACACAACCCTTGGACCATAAGCCACCTCGAATGCCATATAAAGTCGATAGATTTTTAGTTGAAGATATTCGAGAAAACAAAGAAGTAGAGAGAATAGCAGAGATCCAGAGCAATTTTGTAGAGGTTTTACAAGAAGAGTACTTTGAGATCTGATTATAGAGAGACGAGGGAAGAGAAGAAAAGAAAGCTGATATAAGACAGTTGTACCGAAGAAGCAAACCAGAGGAAATCTACCTCAAAGTACTGGAGAGTTGGTGGAAAGAAATCATGAATACCCCAGTTAAGTTACCTATATTCGAGAAGGATACTACTGAAGCTGCTGAGCATATTTTTGTCTTGGAGTCTATTTGGAACCAGAAGGGAGAAGCAAGAGATGAAATAAAGTTGTTTGACTTCATAGGCACCTTGCAGAATGAAGCATTGAAGTGGTATAGGAAGACATGCCCAAACAGTGACAAGGAATGGGATGATATCAAGAAGCTATTCTTGGAGAACTTTCGAGTTTCATATGTTCTGATAGAAGGAGTAAGTAAGATGAGAGATTTGATGCAATTGGAGAGAGAATCAATAAAGGAATTTGATAAGAGATTCAAGGAGACAACTAGGAGATTGGAGAAACCATTGACTACGAAGCAAAAGATAGAATGGTTTATATCTGGAATAAGCCCTAAAATATGTTAGCCCTAGATGGAAGGATTTTTGAAACATATGTAAAAGTAGTGACAAATTGGCCTACCAGATGGAGTCTCAATCCTAGCACAGACAAGATAAGATGAAGGAAAACTTAGAAGTGGAGAAGTTGAAGTTGGAATTGGAGCAGTTGAAGTTGAGGTAGGAGATATTAGCTAAGCAAGAGGGGAATATACAAAAGGAAAGACCTCATTTTTGGTGTTCATACTACATAAGATAATGCCACTTGAGAAATGAATGCCTGAGATTGAGAGGTGAAAGACAAGCTACTGTAATAAAAATAGATACCAAAGCAACAATGAAAAAAGTCAATTCAATAAACTATGGATTATGCAGAGAATGGGATGACCATGACACACCAAATTTTCATTCATAGAACTTCTAGAGGAAAAGAGACTTTGTTGATGAAGAAGATGAAGCATGGTATGGTGGAAACAATACAAACTATGCGGAGAGCAGTAACATGAAAGAAATAAATTCATATGATTAGGACTACAAGCATCCAAGTTGGAGAAAACAGAGGAATATTAATGCAATACAAAATTAAAATTTTAGCAATCCATCATATGGAAATAGTTATAATAATGATGACAGAGAATGGTTTGGAGGCTACAGAGGAGGCAGAGGCCATGGAAGAAGTCAAAGGAGGGAGCATGCAACATGCTTCGATTGTGGTAAGTTAGGATATTTTGCAAATGAATGTTGGGCTGAAAAGAAGACACAGTGTTCATTTTGTAAATGAATGACCTATTTTCTTGTGACAGAGCACAACAATACTTTCAAAATGCATAGCCATAGTCTAAGAGTGATGAGTTACAAAACTTGAACAATCAAAAAGGAGCAAGGATCATAAGAAGAACACCAAAAGATCAAGGAGAAAGAACTTTCTAGAAGAACAACAGAGAAGAGATAGACATATCTTCAACTGAATCCACAGAAGAAGAAGAGTACTACCAGATTAGCACACCAAAACGTACCAGAAAATAGAGAATTAAAAGGAAGGAGAAAGATACGATAGTAATAAGACAAGCAACTAATACATGAAGGCATTATATCACTGAGATAGAAGAGAAAGAAAGTGAGGAGGATGAAGAATTTGTTCCAACCAAGAAATAGCATGAAGAATTTGTGAAGGAGGCTAAATAAACAATAAGGAAGGAGCAAGAAAAGGAGAAGCAATACAAGCAATATTTCACCGAAGGAGAAGTGAATGCTCTGAAGCAGTTAGCCCAATTGACACAGCAACATAGACTCATTGAGAAATTGAAGAAATTCTCTAAGTACTGGAATAAGGAACAAGGTCAAAGGAGTCAGCTCTAGAGGATGGGAAGAACAGATAGAGAATGGAAGATAAAACCACTTATGGTGGATGTTCACATCAATCACAAAAAGGTCTAGAATGTCGGGATAGATTTGGGAGTAGATGTCAACATGGTCACAGAGAAGTTGTGGGAATAGTTAGGAAGACCTAAGCTATCAGAAACCACTTACAATACAACCTTGGCTGATGGATCTAACATGCAAACAATGGGGACATGGAAGCAAGTGAAGTTAACCTTATGTTGATCAAACATGTCTTAGATTTCATTGTGTAGCCATGAAAGATCAAGGAGAAGCTTTCAATGCACTTTTGGGCTTAAGATGGTTTGTAGATGAAAATGGTGTCATAAACTCCTAGAAAGAAGAGCTATCATTTTCTAATGAGACCAAAGTTGTCAATATCCCTTTGGGATCATCTAAGGAGGAAGCATATATACAAGAAACAAAATTAGGATGAATATAGTGACAAGGATGAAAAGAATCTCTATACAATCACAAGGTTGGATGTAGAGGAGACAACAGAAGAGCCTAATTCTAAGGGTGAAGTTGAGATAGAGGATGGTCACTATAGTATAGATAGTGAGGAGGTTTTGGAAGCTTGGATGAGAGAAAACTTGGAACTAAAAATAAGGAAAATGCTTGGTTATCGGAGGATATTCACGATCAAGACAGATGAAGAAGACATACCACAATCCTCCACACTTCATCAAAACTCACCGAAGATTACCTATTGGCAAGAGACACTATGTGGCTTCATGAGTGTTGTCATTTATGGCAAGAAATTCTATCCCACACATCTGCAACACATAGTATGCCTATACTGGAAGTCAGATTGAAGATTGTTTTGGTCCGGTGAACAAGAACAGAGCATATAGCAAGGTCTAACAAACAAGTCTGGATCTCTCAGATGGTGTAACTCAGCAAGTTGCAGACTTGGACAAGTCAAGAGGAGAATCATGACTACTATATTCTAGAGATTGAGCCTCCGGTGACAAAACATGGAAAATATATGAGCATCTGAGTATTGGGTTGCAGACAGGCAGAGCAGACTGAGGAAGAACTGACCGGCTGAGTATCAGACTTCAATCCGGATGAGTAATTGATGTTGATCAATCTAATTGAGGGATCATACAATATTGGCCAACATGATTGATGACTTTAATGTCTATGATTTTGATACACATCACATATCAAGCATGGATTCAGCCGATAGATCAATATTTTGTAAATATCTTGAGTATTCTGGTTGCCAACTAGAAAGTTGTTGAAATCCTTGGTGCAGATATATATATACCAGATGGATTCCAGTAGGAGAGTGTGTGTAGATGTGATGAAATAAGGTACACAGAAAGGCAGAGATAAGTGTGGAAGCAGCAATACAAGTCTAGTATGTGACAGAGCAGCAGCACTAGAGCAGAGGAAGAATGAAGTGCATTAGATCAGTATATCGAGCCTAACCAGAACTGAACTTCACCATTTGTGGATGCCTCTCATTAATTCAAACACCTGGTTACCTTCTATAAACCTTGTAGGCAGTGAGTCTCTTGTAGGCAGTGTGCCTCTTGTGAGCAGTGTGCTCAGGAAGTGAGCCCTAATTGACAAGTGCCATTTTGTACTTCTTATTCTTTTAACAGAGAATACAATCTTTGGTTAGTCACCCCGTGGTTTTTCCCTTAACAGGGTTTTCCATGTAAAAATCCTTGTGTTATGTGTGTTGATTTTATTTTTGCTCATACGATTATGTATGCTTATATGTTTTGATGTTGCACTAATTATTAAAGGAGAAAAGAAAGTTAAGATATTTGAGATAATTGATTCACCCCCCCTCTCAGTTATCTGCCTTGTTTCCAACATTACCTGCAGTACGTTCAAGGAGGATAAGGAAGATATGGAGCAAAGATCTCACTAAGTAAGTCACATTTTGAAAGGAATTTCACATATCGAGTTGCCTAGGTTTTCAAGTGTGCAAGACCTACATAAATACCTAGTAGAAATGGAGACAGTCTTTTCAGAGGAGGAGATAAGATTACAAGTTGCACAAGACACATTAGTATGCAATGTTTCAAATTGGTGGAACACACACAGACATAATTGACTGGTGGTTAGCATTCAAGATATTTGTTGGAGGAAGGAGAATATGACATAATATCTAAGTATTCAGGTCAAATCTCCCCACAAGAACATTTGTCCATGTGTATAATGGTATGAAAAGGTAGAAATGAATATAATGAGGTATTGTATACCCACTTCTTTTGTTGGACACTATCACCAATTGCATAGACATGGTATAGTAATCAAGAATGGAGGAAAGAAACCAAATACTAGGAAGATTTGAAAAAATACTTTATTCATACTTTTTCATTCTTTGATCCAAACAAAAACATACACACAACACTCATCAAAATCTAAGAGATCACCTTTCAACAAGATGCGGAAGAAGACGAAGCCAAACTGGAACATAACCCATTATCAAAAAAAATAGAAAGCATGTGGAAGATCATAGAATGGATGAATAAAGAATCATATCCGAAGAAACACAAATGCTACAAAACATCATAGCAGGAAGAAGAATATAAAGAACCCAAAATAAAAGTAGAACAAGGTGAAAGAGAGTTGCCAGAATCAACAGACATCAAGGAAAATTACTACAACAAGCCCATCCGGCCAAGGGAAGAAAATATTGCAAAAGAAGGAGATTTGAAGCTAGCCAAGATAGGAGACTATTGGGATGAGAAGGAAGTGGCACAAGTACTAGAAATTTTATCTAAGTATGAGGATGTGTTCCCCAAGAAGTTCATAGAGATGAAGGGAATCAAGGAGGAAGCTAAGACAATGAAAATTCAACTGAAGGAAGGATACAAACCAATCAAGAAAAGGCCATACTGGATGAGTCCAAACATGAAGAGAAAAGTAAAAATAGAACTTGACAAGATGCTAGAAGCAGGGATCATAAATCCACTAGAGGAACCAGATTGGATCAATCTAATGGTAGTAAAAAATAAGAAAATAGGAGAAATCAAGATCTGCGGAGACTATAGAGAATTAAAGAAGGCTTGTATTCATGATCCTTTCCCTACACCATTTATAGAGGAAATCCTGGAGTTAGTTGCCGGCAGGGAAATCTATTCTTTCACTGATGGGTTCTCCGGACATCACCAGGTAAAAATTAGAGAGGAAAATGAACCTAAAACAACATTTGCATCTGAATTAGGATCTTTCATGTATACTGTTATGCATTTCGGATTGACAAATACACCTCCAATATTTAGTAGAATCATGGTCAATACATGTGAAAGGAGTTTATACATGATTTTCTAGAAGTCTATTTGGATGATTGGATTGTATTTGGACTAGTCAAAGATCACACACAAGCATTAAGATTGATGTTGAACAAGTGTAGGAGTTTGTAAATTTCTCTAAACTTGAAGAAATGCACTTTTGCGGTACTATTTGGAACACTATTGGGTCATATTATATGTAAAGGACTGATAGTCGATCCCCTAAAATTTGCCACTATTCAAAACTTACTGCCACCTAAAACCACATCTAATGTCAAAACATTCTTAGGGTACACTAGTTACCACCAGAAATTTATCAAGGGTTATGCAACCATCTCCACACATATAAAGAAAAATAGGGAAAGAGTATTACCTAGAATAAGTAGCATCAAAAGACATTTGACACTCTGAAGTAGAAGCTAGGAGAAGCACCCATACTCATATTTCTGGATTGGAAAAACACATTCCATGTTCATGTCGATGCATCAGGAATTACAGTAGGAGCAGTGCTAACCCAACCAAGAGGTTCTAAGGATCATCCTATATAATTTTTGGCACAAGAAAGAAACTATCAAAAGCATAGAAGAACTACACCACAACTAAAACAGAAGCCATATCAATGGTATATGCACTATAGAAGTTCAGACATTACCTCTTGTCAACACCTTTTGTATTCTATACTAATCATGAACCTTTGAAATACCTACTCAACAAACCAAGCATCCAAGGAAGAATTTGTCGATGGCTAATTTTGTTTCAAGAATTTGAATTCTCAATCATGGTGAAACCTAGGAAGCATAATCAGGGACCTGACTATTTGTCCATAAATGAGATAGGAGAAGACTCAAAGGATTAGGAAGAGGAATTACTTGGCACAAATCTATTCAAACTAATTGTGGTACTAGAAGAACTAGAAGACATAGCACACCTACTGGCTATAAGAGAATTTCCAATAGAAATTCCATCACAAGAGAAACAAAGCCTAATGAGGAAGTCTTTTCCATACACAATAATTGAAGGAGAGCTACACATCCAGGGAAAAGATGACATCATCAGGAGGGTAGTATATGAATATGAAAGAGAACAAATTCTAAGGGAAGCTCATGAAGGAATAGCCAGAGGACATAATGCTAGAGACATAACAGTAAGGAAAATCAAACTAGCTAGGTTATGATGGCCTACACTTTTCAAAGATACAAAGAGCTATGTAAAAAATTGTGATGTCTATTAGACAACAGGAATCCCTCCTATAAGAGATGAAATGCCACTGAGACCAATTTCAGCATAATTGCCTTTTTTTAGAAATGGGCTATTGAATTCATTGGACCTATAGATCCACCAGCAAAGCAGTCTAAAACTAGAGTAGAATACCTAACTAAGTGGGCTGAAGCACAACCAACAAGAGACTACATAGTAAAAATTGCCGGCAAATTCATCTATGAAAATATAATTACCAGATTTGGCTGTCAATTGAACATAACAAGTGATCAAGGTAAACATTTTGTAAACAAGATGATCTCAGATCTACTAGAAAATTTCATGATAACACACAATAGGAGTTCCCCATATCATCCATAAGAAAATGGAGCAAGTGAAACCCTAAATAAGATCATTGGAGTAGCATTGACAAAGATGTACAGTGGGAACAAAATAGATTAGGACATGAAAATACTTGCGGTACTATGGGCATACAGGACAACCTTCAAAAGAACCACTAATTTCACTCCCTATGAACTGGTATATGGACTAGATGCTACAATATCGGTACACTTCATATTACCAAATTTTTGGACAGCAAGGACTCTCAAATTGGGTAAAGAAGAATCTCTCACACAGAGGATTGAAGAATTGGAAAAATTGGATGAGGATAGATTGATGGCAGCATATAATATGAACTTGGAAAGAAATAGACATAAATTCTGGCATGATAGAAACTTGAGGAATAAGATATTCAAGGAAGGTGACTTAGTACTCCTGTATGACAACAAGTTTAAGAAGCAAGGAAAACTGAAGACAAGGTGGCTAGGACCATACTACATTGAAGAATTTATAGATTTTGGAGCAGTCGGACTAAGGAACATGGAGGGTAAACTATTAGTTGGATATGTCAATGGTGCCAGACTCAAGAAATATTATCATCTGAAGCAAGAGATGTCTTGAGAACAAGACATAATTTTGTGGGGGATGATGTTAGCAGGTTACTTGACAGATAATAGAGTCGGCAAGAGGAGATTATACAATATGAGGAGGTCGGAAGCCAATAGAAGACACATCCCTATGTAATAGATATAGTATATATAAAGATAGGAGATAGTAGAATGTAAGTAAGTAAGCATGATAGGAGAATAGAAGTATATTAGACTGATGTAAATAATGACATAGAAGTCATGTATGTAACTGTGCCGAAGGATGGATGATGGATGTATACTTTTGATGGCTACTAATATATATATATGGAAGTCTACCAATACCAAGTAATTATGTGTGTTATCTTATTGTGATGTATGTGTGATGATCTATTTTGTTATTCTTTATGTTTTGTTGTCAATCTCTAGCTACCTGATCGGGGTATAAACTGACTACAAAGACTTGACTAAGGACCAAATCTTTGAACTAGTACTCCCTCTATATTTCTTGCTAACAATGACATCATCTCAACCCTAAAGAGACTCCAAACTACAAAAACACACATCAACAAGGATGTGGGACTAACATTTAGACCTAAAAAGCATGCACTTATAGGCTAGAGGGATAGGGACCCTGTAAGCACTAAAAAGCAGATGGGCTTACATGGTAATCTAATGATGAGCTATAGTCCTAAACATGTAAATGTAAGCGTGTAATAATAACCTCTCAATAGCATTCTTCTTGGAAACATTTGGATAAAAGTTTTTTCATCATATTTATGCTTTCTCTATCCCCTAGCAAACCTTCTAAAGTGCATCTCCCCCATTTTCCCCTTTGTCTCGACAATACATTTTTACAACTTTCTAACCCTATCAACTTGACCCACTGACATCGCAAGATTGGAAATTCACTTTCCCTAATCCTCTTTAATCCATTTCAAACTTGTAGAGGCCTCTAATTGACCTCCTAGATCATTCCACATCATCAATTTCATCCCTTTATTCTTCCTTTCTAGGTCACCACCTATTATTTCTAGGTCTCCCCTGAGAAACCCTAAATCTCCCAAGGGATGACCCTAGAAATCCCCTGGGAGACCTACCCTCTTGAGTTCCTTCAATTAGTCTCTAGGTCTTGAGGTCATCTTTAGCCCCCTTTGATTATTCTTCGCCCTTGAAACCAACTATGTAACCTAGTTTTTCAGGTCACCCATATTGCCTTCTAAAACTCCCTTGGGTGACCCTAAATCTCCTTAGGGTGACGCTAAAAATTCCCTAGGCAACCTACCCTATCAAACTAGGTGACCTAGTTTTGTTTAAACACATGAATTTCCCTTTAGTTTGGGCCCAAATTAGCTCCATTTTTCCTTCTAGTCTGCATGGCTCTTTGACCCTAACTAAGCCTAGCCTATTTCTAACTCCTTATTCACTCCCAATCACTCTATTCTTAGCTCCCACAAGGCTATTATTATCTCCCTTTCTTCTCATGCTAACTATTCTTCCTCCTTGAGTGATAATCTTTCATGCCCACTTCACTCCCTAATCAGGCATGTTCACTCCTCAATCAATCTTGTTAACTCTTTAATCAACTCCACCATTTGTGAGCCTCTCCAACCTATAAATACCCCTCACCTCTTCATTATTTCTCAAGTCTGAGAATGCTCTTCTTATCTTCATAATATTTTTCAAGCTTCTTCACAAGCCTTTGAGCCTCTTAGTTTCTTTCTTTAGTTCTTACAAAGCTTCAAAGATTTCCCTTAGGAGGAAAATTCATTATTGCACACCCATTTCTAGATCTACTTTTTTCTCTTCATAGCAAGCTTATGCTCTTCATAGGACTTGTGATCCTTTTTCTTTCCTAGTTTAGTTTCCAATATTTTGAAAGCTTCAATAGCATTGTTATGCTTGCAAATTGCTTTCAAAAAATCCAAGCTATAGTGCTTCAATAGCACAATTCATTCATCATAGATTCAATAGATCAATCATTCAATCAATTTCTATTTAATCTTTGTTTCTAAGAGGAGATCCCTACTACTACAGAGGAGAGGAGGTTGCCACACAAAGGACTTTTGATGATATGCCAGGCTCATGCACCAAAGAGAATCTAGGTTTTTTTTGGATTGAAGATCTCTAACAATTATATTAATCAAAACAAGATTACATCATAAGGTGATCAAGGCAACCACCATACATCAGAATCTAGGTTTTTCATGCTTTCATAGTTAATTAAATCACACTTTTGCTCTTGGAGAAGTAGTATTCACATTATTATTTCCTTGTTAGGAATTTTTTATATTTAATTAATTATCATATCTTAGATTAAATTTGTTGCAATTCATAGATTACATTTCAATCAAGCAATTTCAATTTTTAGAATAGATTCAAAAATTGTCTCACAAAATACTAAAAACATAGGTTTAAAAGCATCTAGAAAAACTCATCTTAATTTCATTCATATTTCAATTTCTAGCTATTTAGATCACTTTTATTATTCAATTTAGAAACGGAACCAAAAGTTGATTTGCATTCATATTAGTTGCATCTCATAGAAAACACAAAAATATTAGGAAACTTAGAAAACCAAACCCTTGATTTCATATTTCAAGTCAAAACAAGGTCAAACCCTCGATTTCATCATGAGGTACATTTCATGTTACGCATCAAAACAAAATAAAAAACAAACCTTTGACCTCAAGTCAAACTAAGTCAACACTTACTCAAACACAAACTCTCTCCCAAGCATTCGATGTGCCTAGGGATTAGAGGAGATTAGATCAAGGTCATTCTTAAAGAGATAGAAGAGATCCATCCATGACCACAACATGCACAACAAATAATAGAATAGCAAGAACATGCTATTAGCGTTATCCAACAAGAAAACAACATACAACGAATCATCCTAGCGAACGAGGATAGTTTGCATTGTACTAGACTCATCAATGAGTGAAATAGTCTACCCACGAGGCATTGGAACCTATGAAATCCCAATAGGAGACATAGGATTAGTGACCCTTTGGGTCATATAATTATCTCCACCACAACAATCCTAGAATGATATCGTCAAATATCAATCCATACTAGGCCTATAGACTAGCCAACCACCCTCAATGAAGTTCTGCTTTCTCATGAACAGAACCACCCCCGAGTCTTGCCTTCACTCAACTGGCTTCTACCACAAGTGTGAGAGTGACTTGGAGGTCTCCCATAGTAAGGAAAGGGGTTCATGTGTGATATCAAGGCTGAATCATTCGCATTGTACTTGAGTCATGTTTTAGAGAATACATATTTTGGTGAACCTGACGTGAAGAGAAAAACCTCTTGGTTGAGCTTTTGCATTTTTATTGATTAGATCCCACTTTCATCATCATTTTCACATCTAACACTAGATTCACCACACATATTTTGGTGAACCCGACATGAAGAGAAAATCCTTTTGGGATGGGTTCTTTCACATTTTTGTACATTTCTTCCATTCCACATTCATGCTTCATTTCCATGATCATTTCATTCATTTTGTGATGTTTCTTGCTCCCCTAATCTAGGATAGAATCACACAAAGTTCAAAGGAATGTCCCCTCCAATCAAACTACTACATATTCAAATTCAATAACTCTAATCTCAAATCAACTAGTATTTGAAGACTTAAATTCAAAGGGCATCCAACAAGGGGCCCACAACTTTGACCAAGTCAAAACATGCCAAGTGAGTGTTCAATCAGAAATCCATCAACGAGATCAACCCATAAAAAAACATACAAAAATGGCCACCCACATGGACAATAAGGTGATCCATCAAGAGAAGATCTCTCAAGATGCTCAAAAGGCACAAAATCCCTCCATGTAGCACATCAAGATAAGAGATATATGGCATGTCAAGTGTCATCAACAATAACAAATGGGGCGACTCAAACCCTAATGCAAAGAAATCCATCTCAAGGTGGAAAAACACAAAGAATGGAGGAACTCTCACTCAAAAACCTTGGTTCAATGGATCGAGACCCTTGAGGCTAGAAATGTTGAACAATATTGCCAAAGAAAAATTAAGGAAAAACCTAGGGCACAAGGAAATCCTTTCATTAACAAAATCAAATCAAACCAGAAGGCAACCCAAAAATCCCCCATCTAAGATTTCATTCCCATGACACAAGTAGTGAACTATTAATGTCTCCCTTACCCTTATCATTCAACATATCAAGTTTCAATCACATGGGTAGGATGCCCATGACGTAAAATCAACCACAAAGAATCCCACCCAATTTTCAAAGCATAGACATGATACCATCTAGATCCAACTTTTTTAGGATATCAAGAATGTAGCATACCCTTTCAACAAACACAACAAACTCCACTTGAAAGTATAATGTTTGGAGGAATAAGACCCTCTACACATAACCCCCTCTTAAGAACATACCTTGATCATTTAAAGGAGCCTCTTGACTACAACATTTGTCATGTCATACTACCACATCGTCTCCCTGAGCTTGGAAAATTTAAAGGAGAGGGTGATCCCAACTCTCATGCCAAGGCCTACATCACAATAGTGAAGGAACTCCTTCCTTTGGATGGGGTGGTAGGAAAAAAAATTCTAAAGAATTTGGAGGGTATAGCTCTGGATTGGTACTATCGACTTTCAGAAGCATCAATCCACTCATTTAGGCAACTCATCAATTAGTTTGTGGTTTCCTTTGACATAAACAAATTGGTCAAGATAGAAATATGAGAATTTTTAACGATCAAGCAAGAAAATGAGTCATTCACACATTTTATCACAGGATGGAGGAAAGTTCTCTATTCTTCAACTAGGACACCAAACACAGATCATAAGGAGCTATGTGATCTTTTCTTACATGCCCTCAACAATGACATAAGAGACAAGTCCAAAAATTTCCTTATAAATCATATGAAGAAACACTCAAAAGTGCCCTTATAATTGACCAAGCTACTATTGATAGCTGAAGAAGGGAGTGTGATCTCAATGGAAGGTTGATAAACCATGAAATCACTAACAAATATTTGAGAATAACTAAAACATAGATGAGTCAACAAACACTTCATCATCCAAAAACAATAATAATTGTGATTACAACAATCATACAAATTTGGGGAACCAAAATGTCAATAACTATCTCTTGAGAATCAATAAGCAATCATACGATAATCATTATAAAACTTGAAATTACAATCATGATAAATACTACTCATTTCACAAGAGAAGGGGGCACGATATCAAGTCATGTTGGGAGTACCATCACTTCATATCAAACCTCTCAGAATATTAACCATTCATGAACACATTCTCACAATATGAAATAAACCCAAAATCCATCAAAATGCCTTTGATCAAAACAACTTAGGCCTGGTGGAATTAGATAAAGATCGAGAAATTTGTGTCACCCAAGGACCAGAATGATTAGATGACACCTCTAGTTATTCAAGTTTTTCTTGGATGTTAGAACTTCTCAAGAGTTCTCATGTGCACAAGAATGCTCTCCTAAATGCCTTATATCTAGGCCACCTAATTCAAAACACTCTAAATGAAAAGTGTTGTTCTTCAACATTTAATTTTGTGAATTTAGCCTTAGATAATGATATAGCTAAATAGGGTGATCTCCCCCTCCACCTAATAGTCCAATTTTAGGACTATTCCATCAAACGTGTAATGATTGACGATGATTCTGCAATCATAATAGTCTCTCTCTCTCTTCTTCTTCAAAGAATGGGTTATGATGAAACTCAAATCACATGATAAACTTTCATCCTTAGAATTCTTGATTCATGATAACCCAAGCATCCAAACTATGGGAAAAGTCAATCTTCAAATCACATTGAGTCTTAAAACTCTCCCAACTAAATTTCACATCATCAATGAAGAAACCACTTACAACATCATCTTAGGGAGGCCTTGGATCCATAGGATGAGGGCTATTCCTTCTACTTTATTTCATGAAATCCACTTCTCACACATGAGACAAACCCACATCATCAAAGGAGACCTTGATCCTTTCAATCTTTATAGGGTTGAACAAGTCAAAAAGAAAGGAAAGACCATGGAAAAAATTAATTTTTTGAAAAAGGAGAGACATCAAAACAAATTGAAAACATAGCTAAGACCTCAAAATGTGTAAGATTTGGCTGAAAATCCACCCAAGAATGCAAATAAATGAAGGAAAAAAATAGAAATCAAATATGAGCCACATAAACTATATTCAAATCAAGAGACTACAAAGCATACGATAAAAATGAGATGCTCATATGAGAGCAAGAGGTGGGTATAAATAGGATATTCCATCCAAAATACTAAAAACACAACCAATATTGGATAAAGTGAAAAATCCCCTAAGTAAACTTAATCTAGTGTGAGGATAGCTAAGCGGAGAACTAGCTAGGAAAGAACTAGATAGCTAAAGAACCATGTTCACACTAACACCCTCCCTAAGTGCAACTTAGGGGAAATAAATGCAAAGATGAAAATATGGGTCCCAGTAATGAGGCATGATGAGGTACCCATGTACAAAAGATCCCCTCAAATAGAAAAGGAAGGAGAAAACCTAGTGGGAAAAACTCCCTCATGAGAGGATGAAGCAAGAAGGGCTAAGTGACCCCCCCAGAAGAAATGTCTTGCACCCCCAAGAGAGACTGAAGATGGACATGCTTGCTCTTAGTGAAGGGTTTGGTGAAGATATCTACAACCTACTCTGTTGTAGGACAATACCACAAATGAATGACCTACTCCCGAATCAGCTCCCTGAGAAATGTATGCGGATCTCAATGTGTTTGGTCCACTAATGTTGAATCAAGTTCTTCAAGATTTGGATGGTACTCTAGTTATCACAGTAGATGACTGATGGCTTCTGAACAGTGATTCCAAGTTTAGTGAGGATATTCTAAAGCCAAATAGCCTCAGTGGTGGCATATAATGCCCCCCGATACTCATCCTTAGTTAAAGAAAGAGTAATGGCATGTTGCTTCTTTCTCTGCCAACAAATGGGACCAGAACCAAGGTGAAAATTGTAGCCAGATGTGGACTTACAATCATCAAGATAACCAGCCCAATCAAAATCTATGTATCCAACCAAGTCTGAACATGTGTCTGCTGCATAGTGAATCTCATACTTGTGAGTGCCCTGTATGTAGTGCAAGATATGTTTGGCAACCTTCCAATGAAGCTCATGTGGCTTCGTCATGAAGCATGAAATAATCTCAACTGCAAAAGAAATGTTAGGGTGAGCATGAGTCAAGTAGATGAGGCTAGCAACAAGTTGATGATACAAAGTGGCATCAATTAGTGGTGTAGAACACTTCACCTCAAGATTGACTCAAGACAAAAAGGGAGTTGATGCAGGCTTACAATCAACCATGTGAAAATGAGACAGAAGATCAAGAGCATACTTGGGCTACATAAGAGAGATCCCAGAAGAGGTCTGAGTGATCTCAATCCCAAGAAAATAGTGCAAGAGACCCAATTCAATCATGGAACACTTGTCATGCAAAGTAGTCTTGACACTTGTAATGATGGATGAGGTGATCCCAGTGACAATCAAGTCATCAACATAGAGAGGTAACAAAAGAAGAGCATCCTCCTATCTTAAGATGTAGACATTTAGATCTAAGTGGCATCTAGAGAACCACACAGAGAGAAGAAAGGAGTCAATATTGGCATACCAAGCCCGTAGGGCCTTTTTGAGGCCATAGAGAGACTTTTGCAATCGGCAAACCAATGAAGAATCCTGAACAAATCCCTATGCCTGCTCCATGTAAATCTCCTCCTGTAGATCCCCATGAAGAAATCTACTCTTCACATCCATCTGATGTCCAGCGAAGATCCCAAGTTTTGTTCTGAATCAAAGAGTTGTATTCTTCCTCCATTGTTAAATCCCACTTAGCAATACCTGATGCTTCATGAAATGAATGTGGATCTGAAGCTATGGCAATGTAGGAATGTGAAATATCCTGATGTTGTGACCGAGTCCTCTATGTATCTGAAGCATCCCCAACATGAGTACCTACAGACTCAAGTGTCTGATAAGCCCAGCGAAGCATGGTAGGGGATGGAGGAGGAGAATCCTTATCCTCAAAATCTAAAATCTGTGAAGAGGAGGATGAAACCTCATGACCAAATCTACAAGTAGAGGAAATAGGAGGAAAATCATTTGAGTCACTATCTAAGTCCACAGTTGAGTAAGGAAGAAGAGAGGATAAGATAGGAGAGATTTCCTTGAATTGCACACTTCGCTCAATGAAGAGATTATGTGTCTTAGGATCTAGAAGCCGATATCCTTTTACACCATTTAGGTAACCAACAAAGATACAAGGCTGACTCTGAGGTTCAAAGGCCTTATGGTTCTCTGAAGGAATGTGAGCCCATGTTGGAAAGCCAAAAACTCTAAAGTGTCACATAATAGGTTTCCTGCCACACCAGGATTCAAAGGGAGTGATGCTCTTCAATGCCTTATGCGAAACTCTATTCTATATGTGAGAAGCACAGTTGATAGTGTCTGCCCAATACTCAGGTGCAAGGGAGCATGCATGTATCATGTAACCAGCCATCTCCTTCACAGACCTATTTTTCCTCTATTCCACACCATTCTTCTGAGGTGTATAGGTGATAGTATGTTGAAGATCTATCCCTTCAAGAGTGTAAAATTGTTCAAAATGATGGCTCACATATTCTCTACCATTTCTAGTGTAGAGAATCTTGACAACCTTTCTGGGTTGTTTCTCAGTATGAGTTTTGAACTCCTAAAATCTATCAAAACTTATCCTTTCTACCGAAGAAAGTAGACTCAGATGTATCTAGAATAGTCATCAATAAAAGTGAGTAAGTAGTGAGACTTGTTGAAAGACAAGGATGGAAATGGACCCACCATGTCACTAAGAACCAGCACAAGGACTTCTGAAGCCCTCCAAGCCTTCCCTTTGTCAAACTTGTCCTCAAGATGTTTTCCCAAGGCACAACCTAAACAAACTCCATCTGAAAAACTGATCTGAGGAATACCTATGACCGTATGCTGCTTGTTGAGATACTGGAGATAACAAAATTTGAGATGGCCAAACTTCTCATGCTATATCTTGCTTATAGAATATGAATGGGTGAGCAAAGTAGTAGAATGTGAATCGGGTACAAAATGAGAGAAAGCATATAGTCGAGACTCATGATCAACCTCTCCAATTGCAAGAAGTGCATTGTCTTCAAGATTCCTGATGGTGATGGAATCAAAAGTGAACTTAACTTTTATACCATTCTGGGAATCTGATAGATGGAAAGAATGTTGGTTGACATATTAGGCACACAAAGGACATCCTCAAATGTACCAATGCCAGCATCAATAGAACCTTTCCCGATGACCTCAACAGGAGAGTCATCCCCAATGAGAATATGGAGCACTAAACAAGGCTCCAACAAAGAAAACTATTCTTTGACAGAACCCATGTGATGTGATGCACTTGAGTCAAGAATACACTACTACAAAGAATCTACAATAACAATAGGTGTGATTGCTTTGCCTTTACTTGATTTGGAAGGAGTTAGGGATTTTTGTAAAGAAAGTAGATTAATGTTGTTCTTTTTTAGAACATGCTTCATCTGCTTCTTGTGACAAGAGTGTTCCTCGTGACCAACCTTCTTATAGTAACAATAAGTTGGTCTTTCCTTCTTCTAAGAGTTCCCCTTTGAAGAAGAGGAATTGGAGTTTGCTTTTGGGGCAGACAATGACTATGCCTGATCTTTTTATGACTTTTTCTTGGACTTCCTCGATTTCTATTAGGTTTCACTAACTCTTTCTATCCCTTTGACTATCTATCCAACAAAGCCTAAGATTGAGATGGCTTCAAGAGACCCATGGAAAGAAGCTTGCCTTGTTCTTGCATCAACAATTTAGAAAATGAAGCAAAAGAAGGCATTGTATAAGTAGAGCCCATAGTCAATCTATGAGTATGAAAGTTGGAAACAAAAGATGCATATTCAAGTCCAAGTTTGTTAAGAGTACTTAAGACAAGTTAATTGTCATTTTTTCTCTATGCCACATGCTTTACATTATGCTCTCAAATCATTAAATATTGTTACAAAGTCCTAGATGTTTTCAAAATACTTAGGATCAAGTGCCATTAGTTGATTATCAATTTGATATCCCCTTACTTCATCATTTGTCCCATACAAAGTTTTTAATTTTTCCCATGCATCATGTGAATTATTACAACCATTGAGTTGAAACATTATATCAAGGGACACTAAACTCCTAAGACAACCTAGAGATTTTGTTTGTTCAATCATCCAAAGTATTTTTTCCTTAGCATATGCGGGTTTAGTTATATTTTGTTCAACATAGAGTGTATAACCTCATTGCATTAAGAAGTTCCATGCATTTTTTTGTCATGTGTTGTAATTGTATGGTGTTAGCAATGGAAACATAATATTACCCATTTGTGAAAGGAAAGGAGAGCATGAGTAGAAAGAGATGCACAAGCACAGTCACACCAAGACACCCCCAGAATTATTCAATCAAATATGCCCCCAAGAAAAATGATTTCGCACTTTATAAGTAGTTCCATTACAATTGCCACTAGGCAGATAATTCTTAGTGGACCTAACTTCAATGCTTTTAAAAATCCTCAAAAGAGAGAGTATACTAAAAGTACAATTATAGAACAATTCCAAGTGAGATAAATAGCACCACTATGAAGTACACAAAAAATCATGCACTTTCAAAAAAAGAATTGTCTCGATCCGAGGTTGTATGCAAAATTTATGCAGCTTTAAAGTTCCCAAAATGGGAAATGCATAATGTCACCTATGAGAATCTATGATTTTTGGGAAATCCATGCATCAAAATTAGAAACTATCTGCACCAGCACGTAGAGCGTGAAAAATTAGCTCAAATCAAAATACATTGCTCAAGAAAAGGAGGTCGTAAGCCTGAGATATTGATCTTCAAAGTTGAACTGCAATTTCCAAAATGCCAACAGAGGGGTAACATTTGAAAATTCCTCCTACCACTAAATTTAGCAGAACTTCCGCCAAAGTTAGTATATTTGTGCCAAATATAGAACCCTACCAAACAAAACTGGAACCTCTGCCAAAATAGAGATTTTCTAGCCAAAACTAGGCCATGCCAAAACTAGTAGAGCTGTCATATTCTTTGCCAAATGTAGAAGAACCTCAAAAAAGAACCTAGAACAAAGGCCAAGGAAGGGGTGATTTTCAAAGTCTATTATAGGCCTAAAGGATGAAGTATTGTGAAAGAGGCCATAGGCAAAAAAAAATTAAAAGTAAGTGTGGGGGACAAAGCCATCCCACACCCCATGTGAGGAGAGGCGTTGCAACCTCAAGGAGGTCCACAGACCTCTATTAAAGAGGTTGTAGCCTCTATGAGGTTCATATCCTCCTTACAAAAGTCTATAGCCTCTTACAAAGGATGCAGTGCCTGTGTAAGGGTCGTACGACCTGCACAAGTATCTATGTACCTTACAATATTATTTATTTTTATTTTTTCAAACAAAATTAAAAATTGTGATTTGCAATATTTTTTTCAAACCTCAATAAAGAACCCCCTAGAAACTAGTGTTTTATCCACACTTTTTTGATTTTTCAGATCATCTGAAGATGCAAGAGAAAAGCATACTCATGTGCTTCAAAAAACAACCCCACACTCTCATATTTTAAAGAAAAATGCTAACCCCACAACTCACAACCACTCTGGTACCATGTAAGATTTGGCTGAAAAGCCACCCAAGAATGCAAATGAATGAAGGAAAGAAAAATAGAAATCATATATGAGCCAAATAAATTGTATTCAACTTAAGAGACTACAAAGCATACAATGAAAATGAGATGCTCATATGAGAGCAAGAGGTGGGTATATATAGGATATTCCACCTAAGAGACTAAAAACACAACTAGTATGGGATAAAATGAAAAAGTCACCAAGTAAACTTAACCTAGTGTGAAGAGAGCTAAGTGGAGAACTAGCTAGGAAAGAACTAGATAGTTAAAGAACCCTATTCACACTAAAAAATGTATAGGGAAGGGGGCAATAGGAGAATTCCCTTTCGATCCCCAATCAACAACTTCTTATGCTCCATTCAACTTAGTAGCCATTCTTATGAGCTAGGTATGAGAGTCTATAAAGTTGAGACCACCACTAAGCAAAAAAGGAGAACCAAAACCCACACAAGAACTAGGAGAGAAATCAAAATTTGTTCAAACACCAATTCCAATTGCCCCTCAAAATTTCAAAACAAACATTAAAACTCTACAAGAACAAAAAATGATAAGGCTAGGGGGCAAATCATCAAATGACAAAAAATGTGAATACACAAAACTTCTCACTGAATTCAAAGACATTTTTACACCAAGTCTTTGGTTGTCCTTGGAAAGGCTTTCAAGTGAATTTCAAACCAAATTGGATAGGTCTATATATAGTTAAGGAATATGTTAAAATGAGTCTTACCTACACTATGGAAAGGGAAGAGTTTCGCATATGAAAACTCCATAAAAATCATAAAAATCCAAAACAATCATAAATATATATATATATAAGTAAAAAATTCCAATCAATAAAATCATAATTTGCATTCTTAATTCTATTCCACCATGCATTATTTGTGTGACATGATCTTGTTCAATTTTTCTCTTAGTAAGGAGTCTAAATTTGTATAGGTATAGGTTGACCCTTTGAGCTCTTGATACCTCTTATCGTCATACTTACCACATTATTTTCCCCTTCCATTTCCTAGATCTTAAAAAAGGCCAAGCTTTTAACTTCACACTGATCCTAGTCTTAACGAACCATGATGTTAAGTCCAAATGAAGTTAGTACTCAAACCTACAATACCTAATAGAAGCTTGCAAGTAGACCTTCCCCATTCCTCCTTAGTAGAAGGGAAGTTTGACTAGATGGTGAAAACCCTTAGTGGTACTTAGCACCTTATCATTCCTAGCTAAAAATGTCAGGGAGATCATAACTCCATAGGAAGCAATCAAAAAGAGAAAAAAATAAGAGTATGAAAAAAAGAGATCAAGAAAAAGAGAATACAAAAGTAAAAAAAAAAAGAGAGAAAATACCAAAAAATGAGAGAACCAGAAAAGATATTACAAAATACCAAAAAAAAAAGAAGAAAAGAAAGAGAAACAAAAAAAGAGAAAGAAAAGTAAATAAGAGGATTGTTGATGTCCATACTCTCAAGTGGAGATAAATCTAAGCTCGAATCTATGAGGGTGGCATCTATCAAAGAAAATAAAAGAGAAAGGTACAAAGTACACGCACACACTAGCTAAGTGAAACCAAGAGTCTAGCTATCTTTAGGGCCATCTTCTACTCTAGAGTCTTTCCTTTACTCCAAGTCTATCTTGTTGGCCATCTCTGATCGAAGTCTAGAAGGTACTAATAAAATTTGTTGCTTGGGGTAAATGCATGGAAATGGGGAACCAAAAGGGGTCAAAAGTGGCCAATTTTTTCGGAAATCAGAAAATATTCATCTTGCATGAGGAATTGAAGATAGCCAAGCTCAAAATTAGAAGATGTGATAAGAACAAGTTTTGTAGTGCTCCGAGTCTAGTTTCAAATATACTTTTTTTCTAAAAATGGTGGAGATTAAGAGGTTCAAATAGGGGGAGCACACAAAGTGCTCCTAATTTTTTCAGAAAAATATAGCATAGTGTCTAGTGTGCTCCCCCTAAAATGTTGACTTTTTTTAAGTATTAGACAAATCACAATAGTGGAAAATTAGCTAACACCATGTAGTTTATGCTTGTTTTTTATGTTAATTTTGTTATGAATATATGAGTTTTTTATGAATTTTCAAAGTGGACACATCCTAAAAAATGAAAATTTGAGTGTGCTCCCCCCCCCCCAAATTTTTTTGAGAACTAATCAAAAATCAAAAAAAAATTCAATGTGTATAGAATTGAGTCTAGAATCTAAAAAAGTAATTTGTTTCAAATTTCAATAAACATGTAAAAAATGACACCATAAATACTAGACATAGGTTTTCTGCAAAACAAAAGAAGACATTAGCAAAAGAACTTGAAGATGGAAACCTTAATGTTATCAAATTTTTGAAAAAATACATGGTTAGAAAGCTAATAAAAACTTGAAGTCATCCTGGCACTGTTTTGTATTGACATTGAAAAATGTGTAAACCATAGGGGAGCTCGCACTATATTTGGTCAAAATTTCTAACTTTTTTGTGAAAAACACGTCCTTGGTATCCAAAAGCTACCTCCAAACCTTTGGGTTGGATGCCCAAGGTAAATCCAACCCTTAGGGTTAGAATTCATAAAGAAGGAAAAAATGTGAGCACGTTATAAAACAATTAAAATGAATTTTATGCATCTCTCTCTCTCTCTCTCTCTCTCTCTCTCTCTCTCTCTCTCTCTCTCTCTCTCTCTCTCTCTCTCTCTCTCTCTCTCTCTCTCTCTCTCTCTCTCTCTCTCTCTCTCTCTCTCTCTCTCTCTCTTCTCTCTCTCTCTCTCTCTCTCTCTCTCTCTCTCTCTCTCCTCTCTCTCTCTCTCTCTCTCTCTCTCTCTCTCTCTCGTATCATTCATCTTCATCTCTTTGTGTCCATTTGACTTCTTTTTCCACCTCCTCCCCTCTCATTTTCCACCTCTTAACCCTATCTTTCCTAGTTTTCCTTTTCCTTTCCAATTTTCCTTTAGATCCCACCAAATTTTCCCTTTTTCACTATTTTCCACCTCTCCTCTCATCATTCTTCCCATCCAATTACCTCTCATTCTATCTTTTTTCCATTTCATCCTCCCAATTTATGTGCTCATCCCTATTTGCATGCCCTAGTTTTATTGTTTCCATTTGCTTTGTCAATAAGGGAGAGGGAGAGGGAGGAAGAGACAAAGGGGGATATGGACGGGGGAGAGAGGGGGAGAGATAGAGGAGAGATAGGGAGATAGGGAGAGAGAGGAGAGAGAGGTATATATATAAAGATAGTCCAAGTTTTCTTGTTTCCATTTCCTTTGTCAATAAGGGAGAGGGAGAGGGAGACGGAGGGAGGGAGGGAGAGATAGGGAGATAGAGGAATGATAAGGGAGAGAGAGGTAAGAGATAGGGAGAGATAGATAGGTAGAGAGATAGAGAGGAGACATATAGGAAGAGATAGGGAGATAGGGAGAGATAGAGGAGATAGAGGGGAAAGATAGGGAGATAGAGAGTGAAGGAGATGTCCAGAGACATAGGGAGAGAGATTGAGAGGTAGAGGGATGATAGAGATAGGGATATAGGGGAGAGATAGGGCGATAGAGGTTTAGGGTTGCTTGGGTTTAGGGGTTAGGGTTTAGGGGCATTATTTAGGGTTTAGGGAGAGATAGAGAGAGAGGGGAGAGATATGGAGATAGAGAGTGAGGGAGATGCCAGAGACATAGCAAGAGAGATTGAGAGGTAGAGGGACAATACAGATAGGGAGAGATAGGAAGATAGAGCTTTAGGGTTGCTCAGGTTTAGGGGTTAGGGGTTAGGGGTCAAGGTTTAGGGGCAATATTTAGGGTTCAGACGTATTATTTAGGGTTTAGGGGTTTAGGGTTACTTGGGTTTAGGGTTTAGGAGTTATGGGTTAGGGTTTAGGGGTATAGGGTTTAGAGAGAGAGAGGACCTATAGGAAGAGATAGAGGAGACAAAGGGGAGAGATAGGGAGATAGAGAGTGAGGGACATGTCTAGAGACATAGGGGGAGATAGTGAGAGGTAGAGGGATGGTAGAGATAGGGGAGGGATAGAGAGATAGAGGTTTAGGGGCATTATTTAGGGTTTAGGGTTTCGTGGGTTTATAGTTTAGGGGTTAGGGGTTAGGTTTTATGGGCATTATTTAGGGTTTAGGGGTTGCATGGGTTTAGGGGTTAGGGGTTAGGTGTTAAGGTTTAGGGTTCAGGGTTTAGAGAGAGAGGACCAATAGGAAGACATGGAGGATGCAGAGGGGAAAGATAGGGAGATAGATAGTGAGGGACATGTCCAGAGACATAGGGTGAGAGATTGAGAGGTAGAGGGATGATAAAGATAGGGAGATAGGGGAGAGTTAGGGAGATAGAGGTTTAGGGTTGCTTGGGTTTAGGTTTTAGGGGTTAGGGGTTAGGGGTTAGGGGCATTATTTAGGGTTTAGGATTTAGGGGTTTACGGTTTCTTGAGTTTAGGGGTTAGGGGTTAGGAACATTATTTAGGGTTTAGGGGTTTAGGGCTTCTCAAGTTTAGGGTTTAGGGCTGCTCAAGGTTAGGGTTTAGGGTTTAGGGGTTAGGGTTTTATGGTTTAAGGTTTAGAGAGAGGACTGATAAGGAGAGATAGGGAGATAGAGAGTGATTGAGATGTCCAGAGACAAAGGTAGAGAGATTGAGAGGTAGAGGGATGATAAAGATAGGGAGATATGGGAGAGATAGGGGTTGGGGATTATGGAACTTAGACCTACCCTAAGTGTGGGGTGGGTATATTTAGGGAATTGAGAGATAGAGGGACAATAGAGATAGGGAGATAAAGGTTTAGTAGTTAGGGTTTAGTGACAAATAGAAAGAGATAGAGAGAGAGAGAGAGAGTTTGTGAAATAGTAGAAGATAGTGATATAAATAGCATTTTAGCTAGTTTAAAACATGCTTGCATTATAACATGGGCACATTTTGAAATAGTTAAATTGATGTCTAATGGCATGCAAAAAGGCACGCCACATGTTTTTTGGTGCACATGCTTTGTTTTATTCCCCGTTCTATGCTTTTCCAAACATTGAAAGAAACTTTTCATGATTTTGAGGTTCTCCCATAATTGGTTGACAAAATTGATCCACTTTTTGTTCTTGTTTCGATGAAGAAGAATCCAATTATAGGTTTTAAATTCAAATTTGATATTGGAAAGCATTTTTCATGTTTTGAGGGATTGCAACACTAGATTGAGTAAAATAACTAGTTTTTTGTTTTACATTGACAAAATTAATGTAATTAAGCATGTTTTGTATTATAACTTGATTAATTATTGGATATTTTGTGTCCTTTTGACCATTGTTTTAAAGTGATATAGAATTCAATACAATGCCAAGTAAATGAGCAAGAACTCTAACACCGGAGAAGCATGAAGCCAAGAATGCAAAGGAAAGAGAACGAATGAGACAACTTCGTGAAAATAAGAAATTGAACTTCACAAATGAAGGTGACATTTCTTTGCTGATTGAATTGGATGATGAAGCATTGAAGAGAGGGAAGGAATTGGAGAAACAAAAGGAATGAATGAAAAAATTCATGCAACTAAGAAATTAAATGTGGAAGAATTTGAAGGTATGATCTTTGTCATCTCAATTTGATAATGTAGAAAATATTCAATCTCTAATTGAACATTATATGCATTTGCAAATGTTGTAGTAGATGATATACCAATCTATCAAGTGTTTAGTGATCAAAATTTAGCTTGTGAATCAAATTTTCCATTGAGAACACCTCCTAGAATTTTGTGTAAAAAACCTAAGTTTTTTATTGAAATTGATTAGAATATTCTATAACCAATGGTTGATAAGATTCCCAAACGTACTTGTAGAAGAAATGTGAATAAGATATGGAACATGTTTTTTCAAAACATAAGTGAAACTGGAAGATGCCAATTATTTCTTGAGATGATGAAAAATATAAAGTTTAGGCCAATCATGAAGATTCTTGGCCTAAGAACATCAAGTGCTAATAGTGAAAAATCTATTGTAAGAAATTTAATCAATGCATATCAAAGCATTGGTTCCACCTCATGCACCAAATATAGTAATGCTACACAATGTGTCATTACATCAACTATTGTGAGCAATCAAACAAACAAATCTCACTTGATAATAAAAACAAGTTAAGCACTAAAGATAAATAGAAAAACTTTGATGAAATTCATTGGGAGGCATGAAAGAATTGAGGACCTGAATAGAAATGAGCTATGGGCATTTTATGGTAAACTCCCACAGAAAGATAAAGCCATAATTGAAGCCTTAAAATCCCTAATTGAGGATTTTTGGTCCAATAACACAAGAGTATCTCTGAATCAAAGGGATGTTGTAAGAAGGAGAATTGGTTGTCAAAACTATGAGCGACATCCAAAATATTTTTTAGATATGACTCAAACACAATTTTTCTCCAAATTTGTAGCTACTTATCCTCAAATTCAAATTAGTCAAAGGTATTTTGAAATGGAAAAACCTTTTTATGTCAAGATAAATCACACATGCACAACTTGTTGTAGAGTTCACATGGAATTTTCTATGCATTATGATGTTTATCAACAAATATGTTCATCTTTGCATACTAACGATGTTTTGTAGGAGTGTATGATAGAAGGTCCACCTAAATCGGCAAGAGATTTCATTTCAAGCATTTTTTGTGAAATGGTATATGGACAAATGTTTTATAAGACATCATGTTTGGATGGGACATGTGATAGTTGCGGTGGTTTGCAACATTTGAGAATTAGTACCTTTTGGAAAGTATAATATAGTGGCATACAGTCTAAAAGATGGTAAAGAAGCAAAAAGGTGTGAATTGGTTAGTGAAGAAATAGTAGTATCTACATTTATGCCTATTTTTTGAGAAAAGATAGTTTATGAGTATGCAAGGCATACACACATAGCTCGATGGTTGGACTTGCAATTCAATTTATTCAAGGACACATTTCCTCTTCGTACAATTGTTTCAATTGTTGACTTTGTAGAGAATTATACACTATAGCCACTTAATGAGGTTCAATCATAGTACTACAACTCCACTCAGGTTGCTATGTTTGTGCATATAGCATTCATTCACACAATGGATAGTACAAAGGAAGATAGAAAGATATTGAGAGTATCATTTTATATTAGTGATGATTGCACACATTCTACAAAATTTGTTCAAGGTTTCTTTCAGATGTTCTATGGTCATTCGAGTAGTAGGAACATCATGTTTGATCATCATATCATATGGTTAGATAATTGTACATCACAATTTAAGAATTCATGAATATTCTATTGGTTGATTAGGATGCATATATTTAGTGGTGTTCAACATATATGGAATTTCTTTGAGGCTGGGCATGGAAAAGGGGAGCATTATGTTGTTGGAGCATGTATTAAAAGAGCCTTAGCATGAGAAGAGTTGAAGTACAAGGATAGTGTAAATTTGACAGATGCATCATCCATTGTCGAATGGTGCAACTCTACAATGGGTCGAGGTAATGAAGGTAAGTCTATAGTTCATAGATTCTTTTGGTTGATAGAAAAAGCTAATATTGCAAAATATGAATATTGTTGTATAGTGACATGATCAAGTGAGTTTTACTCTTTTAGAAGCTCAAATGCATCTTCATGGACTATTTATTTGAGGCAGATGGTGTGTTTTTGTTCATCGTGTATAGGTTTTTCTTGGAATGGATGTGAGTCAAAAGAATGGGTCGATGAGTGACATGCTAGATCTTTTTGCCCACTTCTGACGTATCAACTTCTAGGAGCACTACAACGCATACAAATGGAATCATCAATTGACTTTGTTCATATTTCAGATCTAGTTGAACTAGGTAATATGTTAATGAAATTATTATTTATTTTAGATTATGATGTAGTATTTTTTTAGCATTTATTGAATTTTTATTTTGTGCAATTTATTGTAGGGCGTGTATGTCCAATTATTGCTGATGAAGATAATGATGAGGGAATGAATTATTATTTATGTCATTGTGTTGAGGCAAAAAATAAATTGACAGCCCCTATCATAGATGGAGAAAATATTGAGTATCCTACAGGATCAGTGGTTGTTACTGGAACATGTCTTAGAAGGTATCCAATGAAGAAGTCTGATGTGTGGTTGTTCAAGGACTTTGACACACATAGGAAGATTCTTCATTATTCTAACCTTGTTATGGAATCAAAAGTTCATCTTATAAAATATGGAGGTAGACCGTTGAATAGAAACTTGAGGAAACTCCATGAGTCTGACCATGAAGCAATACTTGACACCATAAAGGGTAGAGAAGATCCAGATGGTTCATTAGATTGAATCATTGGACTGATAGAAAGGTAAGTTAGTTTTCTTTGCTATCCTCATTTCACCTTCTATATTTTTGACACTTTTCATACCTTATTATATGTGCTCCTTGGTCTTGGTTGATTAGCTTCATTTCATTATAGAGCTCGTGACTGAATGGCATGGTTGTTGATGCATTTGGATATTCCCCAAGGTCGTGATTGGTGAGTTGGTTTGATCAAACTAAGTCAAGTGGTTTGGTCAAACTCATAAAGATATTTCAAACAACAGGGGGTGTGAAAAATATCACTACTTTTCAGCTTATGAATAGCAATGGAAGAAAATCAAAAATGTAAGTTTTTTTTTAAATTGTAAGTTTTTAATTTATTTTATTTGAACTTTCAAAGTAGGAATTTGATGTGTACCTTTACCAGGAGGACTGGTATAACAAAAACTTGCATCTTTGAATAGGTGGACAACAAGAAACATAGATTTATGTTTAGAAACATAGATTGTACTTTGTGGAGGTATTTTGATGGTATTGTCTCATTTCATCATGTTGGTGTACTCATTTTAGATAAATAGTGCAATTGCATTTGCATGCAAGATTTGAGTATGATGGAGGTAGGCATAATCCTTATGAAGTTGATTTTGGAAGGAAAGTAAGGTAGGTTTTCATGATTATTTCATGATGATTGTTCTCATTTGTCTTGCAGGCCCTGAGATTTTAAAGGTTTCATAGTACCAATGGTAGTATTATAATGATAGGGATTCCTTCAAAGATTGTTTCTTCATGTTACATTATGGTTTCATTCATGGAAACCAAAGTTGAAAATTGTACATCAAACTTATCTATGCATCATGAAATCATACAAGGATCTTATTTCAAATTGGCTTTGTCATATCCTATGAAGAGATTAAGACCATAATATCATGATGTTACTATGAGTTTTAATGGCAACAATTCCATCTTACAAACCCTCATGTGTTTCTTCACATTTGGTGCTAAGAATTAATAGCAGTGGTAAGGGCAATCTTAATTGATGCCCTAGAACACATTGGATCAAGTGAGAACACCTTTATAGTACTAAATTTTCATCTACTAGAAAGGTTCTAGGAAAGAATTTTTGCATTCAGCCTCTCTTGGGGCCAAACAGATGGCATCAACATGTCTGGGTGGGTATGTAAATGCTAAGGGAGGTGTCTTTTCAGTGGTGAAGCCTCCTGGTCGTTCTCAGCTACATTGGACGAAGACAGTCTCTTAAGAGCCCTAAGACAAAAAAAAAGGTGTCAAACTTTGGACTGGATGTTCCATCAAATTGTGACACCTAGGAACATCTTCTTTGCATGTATAGGTGGATTTTGGTTCCACCTACAAATATCTGCCTCAATTTTTTTCAATCAATTTCATTTGCCTCTAGTGGCAAGGAACATGTTGTTCCAAAATGCTTCAGTTTCATGCAGTGGAAAGGCGCTAGGAGTGAAATTTTACATTCCAAACTTCGTGGGGCCCAACAAAATATCCCAACATGTCAGGGTGTGTGGGTAAACACTATGGCAAGTCTCTTTTCATGCACCAAGTGCCCTAGACATTTTGGGTTGTAAGCTACCAGCAAAGTCACTTGAGATCCCTGAGAGCAAAAAACTACCAAACTTTGACGAAGCAGTTCTCAAATTTCATGGCACCTAGGAATGTTTTGTTTGGACCTATAGCTACACATGGGGTCTATCCACAATAACCTCTCTTGGTTTTTGTCAACTCCAATATGTTTGACTATGCCAAAATTACATTCTTGCAAAATGCTTTAATGGCATTCAACACAACCTTGCCAGGAGCCATATTTTTCGTTATGCTCATTGTGGGGCCCAATGAACTATTCCAACATGTTGGGATGGGTGGATAAATTATATGGGAGGTCTCTTTTCATGTACTAAGTGCCCCAAACTTTTTAAGTTACAGGCTACCAGCAAAGTCACTTGAGATCCCTAAGAGCAAAAAAATACCAAACTTTGATGGAGCGGTTCTCAAAATTTGTGGCACCTGGGAATGTTTCATTTAGACCTACAATTGCATGTGGGGTCTACCGACATTAACCTCTCTCAGTTTTTGTCAACTCCAATCCATTTGATTGTGTTGAAATTAAATGCATTCTTGCAAAATGCTTTAGTGGCATTTAGCACAACCTTACTAGGAGCCATATTTTTCATTTCGCTTGTTGTGGGGCCCAAAACCCTCATTATCACTATCTTTTAGCATGCAAAATTGTGACAGTCCTAAGATTGTAGCAGTAACAAGATGTCTTATTCATAAGCAAAGACCCTGGTTTTTGTTGTGTGGTTACACAACACACCCTATTTTGCCCAGCAAAATAGGAACCTTACCTTTTTCTTCTTTTCTTGGCTTGTTTTGTTTCCTTTTGCTTTTGGCAGTATGGTAAAAGCACTATCAAATGTATGTCTAGGTCCTATTCTAGGCATGTCCGAATCTGGAAATCTGGATAAATTTTCAAAGTCAAAATTTCTCCTCATAAACCCTGCCAAATGAAATAGAATAAAATTCTAAGGAGGTTTGCCTTTTGAAGCACCTAAAAATTCCCTAAAACTAGGTAGTTATGCCTAGTCAAAATTTAGTCAGCTAGTCATAGGAATGTTCACATTGTTTTAATATTTGGACATTCACTAATGTCTCAACCTAAGAAATTGCTAAGTAAAACCCAATATCCTGACATTTGCAAATGTGCAAATGTCAAATTTAATTCATTGTGAGAGCTAAACGTCATGCTCATGGATATTAGTTAATATCCAGTTATTAACATAATATCCATACCTTAACTTAATGTCCATACCTTCGTTAATATCCTAATGATGTGTCCCGATTGACTTTTCAACTGAACATAGACTAGGGACATTTTTCCTTAAGAATAACATCCAGACCTTACCCAATATCTTGATGACATCATCAGATCTTATCTTAAAGAAATAATTAAAAAATGATGACATCATTCAAACATTAAGAGGATGGGATATTTGACATTTCTTAACATCTGAACCTTACCTTAATATCCAGACTTTCGCCAATATCCCTATGACATCACTTTTCTTCACACTTAAAAGAACCACTTTGAACCATGATGTCATCAGGACATTTAGACCTAGGGATATTTTGTAAAGTCTAATATCTAGATATTTTCTTAATATCCATATTCCTATTGTTTATGAAAAAAAACTCAAACCTTCCATGAACTAATCAGATAATGCCACATGGCACAGTTTTGAATTTTCAAAGTGGACATCTTAATATCCAAATATCTAAAATCAAAGGCGAATGCCTTCGGACCTTAACATCCCAATACCCACTCCTTGGTCAACATTGACCAAACATCTGCATGACATCATCTGAATGTATGGACATTCTGAAATGCAAAGCATATCATTCAAATGTTTGAACCTTCGTTTATATCCCAATCTAACAATTAATGCCATGAAAAAGGGGTTGTTGGCCATTCAAAATTTCAAATTAAAGGCTGCCACCTGTAAGGATCTCCTAAGACCTTAACCAGATGTCCATAGACGATCAATTTAGCATTAATTATGCCCTAATCTCCTGATTTTAACACATAAAAGGTAAATTTCAATCATTTTAAACTTGACTAAGCATTTATAAGAGAGATTTACAGAGCTCTGGTGAATTATAATGATTGTTGTAGAAATCCTAACCTCGAAACGAAACGATGTGAAAAGTGAACAACATTGATTGAATAGTGATTATATAGTGTAAAGCATATATCTGGACATCTTTTAATTAGGTTTAAGCTTAGAAAAAGGTATGTAATGATGAAACCCTACTTTTGTCGTTTATGGCAACACAGTAAAGGTAAATTTGCACCTACGGTAAAATCTTAGCTGCATATGCATACATTATGCTCTATAAACAATAAAATGTGAGGATATTGAGAAAATTAACTGTTGAACCTGATATCATGAAATGTATTTTGAGACATGCATATTTGCCATTGCAGGGCACAATGGAGGTTAGGAAGCTCCAAAATGAGGTAGAATTCAAGACTGCCATGTTCTCATCGCCAGGAGCCATAGGATTCCACTTTTGGAAAGTGGGTGACACACATACGGGAAACACAAATGTGGATGAGTGGATGGAAAAAATAATTCAAGGTAGTGGACACGTAATTCTGTAGAAAATATATAATTCTGGGATGTGGCACACAACAGGTTTTCCATATGCAACAGAGGCCATTGAGGTGGTGGTGGCATGGGTGGAAAATTATAATAGAGAGACCAGAAAAGTAGAGAAGGATGGCAGGGTGTATGCAGACTTCTCTGTGAAGGGAATCACAAAGGCTTTCCATTTGCCTGTAGGTCTAAATCTTGAGGATCTTGAGAAATAGTATAAGGGCAACACCACTGATTGCAAGAAGATAATGTTCACTTACTGGAGGGCAACTAATAGTAAGGTAAAGGCAGTGGCCAAGATGCCACAAAATTTATACAAGTTTGACTTCACTCTGAAGGTTACACAGTACATGATGGTGATGTTGAGCTAAATGATTGGGAAGTCTAATGCTAGCAGTTTTGAACCCTAGATGTATGGATTGATAAGGATGGTGGAGACAACTGACACCAAGATGGGGTGGGCATCCCTGATCAGTGATAGCCTAAATGAGAACATGAAGAAATTTGGAGGCAAGATGTGCATCTTCTATATGAATTCATATGTTGTATATTCATGTGCTACACAATCCACATTCTCTAGTTTACAAACAGTGGGTAGAGTGGGCAGAAATCTGGGAGATGTGAACATATGGGATCATTATCCCTAGCTAACAAGGAAGGCCTCCACGCAGCATTATAGGAGGGTTAATGATTATTTTATCATGCATTTGGTCTGACTGATGGACAATGATAGAGCAAAAAAGTTGAGCTCTAAAGCTCAAGAGGTGATCACAAGAAATGGAACTTAGTTCATCCAATTCCCAACCTTCACTTATATAAAGATGGAGGGATTTGATGGGCAACCCCTCATGTTGCCAAGGTACCCCATAGACAACATAATATTATTGGAACTAACTAGGCAGATTATACCCTCATATGAGGTGTATGTGGCTAGGAATAAGAAGGGTAATGTTAGGTTTCCTTTACTTCTAGGATGGTATATGTGTCCATCCATTGAAGAAGCTAAGCATTCAGAAGTAGAGTTGTGTATGCTTCAGTTACATCCATTCTCCTTAGCAAGGTACTATGATCCATATCATAGAATGGAGAGGTTTTTAAGCAAGAAGTTGGTGCACCAAGTGCACTTGGAGGACTATTGGGCAGATTGCCCAGATGATGTGGAGGTCATGAGGAGAAGTTACCAAAGGTTAACTCTAAACTAGATTAGGACATTCGATTGTTTTGATGTCCCTCCTCAGTTGAACTTTGATGATGGCATGAGGATATCTAAAGAGTATGAAGACAAGAAGATTTATAATGAGACCATTTCCCCTCCTGATTGGAGCCAATCAAAGGTAACATCCATAGACCTCATTATGGCTAGAGCCATGAAGTTGACTAGAGCTTAGGTAGATCAATAATTAGTTGAACGAAAAGCTAAAGGGGTGGTTATTATAGTAGATAAAAAGAGGAAAAGGAAAGAGTTAGGAGAAATTGAGTTTGATGACCTTCTAATCCACAAGAGGTAGGTCATGGAAACCAAACTGGTCAAGTCTACAGTAGAATTAGCTACAGAATTCATAACCAGTGGCATCACTATAGCCACAAGACCATCCCCTCAAAAAGAAGGTCTTGTCCCAGCAATCGTAGTTACCAAAAGACTGGCACAAGAGCCTAAGGTCACATATGAGGACATGGAGGATGAGGAGGATGAAGTTCCTTTAATAGGAAGAGGTAGGGATTTATTGCAAGGAGCCACTATCCTAAAATAAAAGAGAGGATAGGCACATGTGATGAGAGGATCCACAAGAAAATGGCCTGATGTCCTAGTCAAAGAGGGTGAAGAGTTTACAAAAATGGAGAACATGTTTGCTACTGAGCAACCTACAGCAGATAGAGTTGCAAAAATAGTTGTTTTGAGGACTAAGGATTTGGAGACAGAACAGATCAGATTTTAACACAATGTCACCATCCCTACAATTGTGAAGTTTAAGTCAAAATTAGCTCAGGAAGTGAGGGAAGAAGAAAGAAAGAAGGTGAATGATCCCTCCTTGCCACTTGATAAGACTATTGATCTCACCAATGATGATGTGACAAGAAAGGTGGCATCTAGTCCCCTTGATAGCCTGATCAAGAACACTACACTAACACCCTAGGGTATGCCACATGTGCCAAAAGGCACTAGAGATGAGGATGAAGTTGAAGATCCTAAGGCAGTGGAAAAGTATATTGGTTTGGATGTGTTAGTAGGGAGCATCACCAGACTAGTAGTCATCGATTTATCATATGATGGGGGTAATGAGGAAGAAAAGGATAAAGCCATGGATGATGAGCAAAATAATGACGATACAGCTATAGACATGGAAATCCATACAAAGATGCCACGGCATAATGTCTGGGATATTGAAGAAGGACATGCTGAGGTAGGAGATAAAAAGCAACAAGTGGTTACATCTGGACAAATAGGGCCCATGGTCACATCTAGATCAGAGGATCCAAAAGATAAGGAAATACCAACATCTGGGCATAAAGGTCCATAGAATAAAAGTGATGAGGAGAATGTAGAAAATGTAATAGCTAGTGGTGATCAAAATGAACATCAAGATATGCAAGATCCTAGCCACCAAGGGCCTGATTCAGGTAATCCTCAACCTCAGAATACACAACCTACATAGGAATAGAATGTAGAGACACCTCAAGATGTGCATGTTGATGAAAACAAACAAGATAAGGATGTCCAAATGCATGTGCATGATGGTCAAGAGCCAACCAAGGAGACATCTCATGATCAGGAAATGACATCCAAAGATGTTGCATAGGACCAAAATCAATAGCAAATGCTCAAGGAGGTTCCTATTGATGGGGCCCAACAATATAATGTCAATCTAGACATTCCAAAGGATAAGAATGTAGAGGTACAAGATGCTCACATTGAGTAGACTGGTCAGCAAGGGCCAACATCTAGTGCACCACATTGGCTTGCACATGAGGTAAATCCACCTCCCACTTCTAATTCATCCAATTTTGATATTTCTTCATTATTTTCTCTTGAGGGAACCAATCCCAAAAGAAGAGCAAGGGCCACCTTAGTAATAAGGCGTGATCCCACCATTGGTAGAAGGATAGCTCAAATATTTGTACCTATGGTTAACAAGGAAAAGGGTGAAATAAGTGCCAGTGAGTTTCAGATCACAACAATTAATCTAGGGCACACCACCAAAGAACAAGAAATCCAAGGATTGAGGGATCATACAGATGCAGTAGAGGCAAGGATAATGAAGGAAGAAGCTAAGAAGAAGATGTATAAATAGCAAGTTGCTCAACTATAGGCCTTCATCAAGGGATTAGTAGCACCTACTAATGTTCATATTACAACCTTTGCATCCCTAGCACTTGTATCTCAATAAGAGATAGCAACATTGGATGTTCAGAAACATTAGACGCGAGTGATGGATAGATGGTTCACTAAATTTTTTAAGGAGAACAAGTGATAAAGACCTCATTGTCCAATTGGGATATGTTGAGCAATCTGAAAAGCAAAGCAAATAAACTGAAGAAGGAGGTCGGTCATAGACTGATAAAGAGTGGTCAAAACCTGACTACACCAAAAGATATGAGGAAAGAAGATGTCAATACCCTCATGACAGACAAGATTTTGACACCTCAAATGCTACCACAAGTAGATAGCTGATATGAGGACATAGAGTTTGAGGTCAGCATTTTGAAAAGATGCAATGCTAAAGCTATGGATATCAGCATCAAGGCACATGAAATCTTCGTAGAGAAGCTCGAGATTTTGGAAACTCTTGAAGGTGAAGTGAAAGGTAATGTTGAAAATCAGGATGAAGAGTTTGTTGTTAAAGCATTTAGAGATAATTTCAACTTAGTAGGAGAGGATCCTATCTAGTACTTTTCTAAAGATACTATTGATAAAGCCATGCTTATGAGGTCTAAAATTGAGTCATGTAATGAGGAGTTAGATAGCCAGACCAATAAGTGGATATCTTGAAAGGAACAATTAAAGGCTCAAGAGCATGCTGCTGAGAAGGCCAAGGTACAAGATAGGGCAAAGATAGAGAAGGCCAACCAAACATATGAGCTTGTCCAAGGGATTGGATGTAGGATAGAAGAGGGAACATCAACAGAAGAGGAATCTGATGAGAATGTTGAATGAAGACTAAGTCAAAGATTCAGAGAATATTCTAGACCTGCCAGTTGTCCTCTACAAAAAGATTACCAAAAGAGCAATCACGTGCCATTTTTTTCTGACCATCAGATCATCCTAGGTTGATCCTGATCATTGGATCATTTGTAACCACATCCTATCCTTGGTCTATAAAAGGAGATGGAATGCCATTTGTAAATATTTGAAGCTTAATTGAGATAGAACTAGTGATTAGTGGACACTTAGTGAACATTTTGTGCATAGTGATTCCTCACTATTCTCTCTTGAGATGATTTGTATATATGTACTATTTTTGCATACCTAATGAAGATGGAGACATTTAGATTACAACTTATCATATATCTTGCATAATATGTGGATGAATTCTTGATGTGTAACTGTGGATTGTTGCGCTCAACAAAGGTGCATTCACAAAGTGCATATTGTCTTCATTCCTTCCTTTAAAGATTTTCACCTATCATGTGTAGTCATGGACTACCCTGGCAAAGTATGGTTTGGTTTTATCTCCTCTCAAGAAAGTGTCAAAGATACATGCGGATCAATGATCAAACTTCACTCAATTTCATTGAATTTACCATTTCAGTTTGTTTTCTTTTAAATTTCATAAATATCATCATTATAACTACAAATATTGACAAATGATATGAAAAACATAGATAAATATGCAAATATCCATACATAACTAAACATCCTGTGCATATTTGAGCAAATTGCATGTAACATTGAAAATATCATGCAAATATTTGGAAATAATGACAAAGAACATGGAAATATCATCTTGTAGGCACAATATTTAGAACAATTTAAGTACAGAAGTGAAGAATAAGTAAATTTGAGATAATTTCAGAAGAATTAGAACAAACTTTAAAGATAATCTCAAATATTGATAAATTGTTAAAGAATTGTGCAAATTTAGGACATATTCATGTAAATACCCACATATCCTAGCTAGAGACAGTAGGATTTAACATAATTGAGTGAGAAATTCATGTCGAGTAGGTATACAGGACAATATATAGATGGAATTACTTCAAATTCATGTGTAAGGCCCCTGAATGATTAACAACATCATCACATCAAACCACTAAGTGACTATCAGAAGGTCATATCCTGACTATCAAAGACTTGGGATCATAAATTCATCCTGAATTTATCATATCTTACAAGATGATAAAGGTTTGTTGTGTGAATTTTTTATTTGTGTTCACATGACTAACAGTTGTATTAACAATTTTCATCAACGGTGTTCTCCCTATGTCTCTCTCCCTATGTGTTAAAGAACATTTGTCACTAATGTAGGTGCATAGAATTTGGGTAAGAATTCCATCTTTTGTTTCAAATTACAAAAGGAATAGGCATAAAGAACAAGATTGTAATTACAAGTTCCACGAATAATTTGTATAAAAATAATCATTATTATTTTATGTCCAAAATGAACACCACCACTAATAAAAGAACCACTCACCTAAGTCAATGCCTATTTTGGGGTGTTGTATCACATGTATACTTGGTGTTAAGAACATATACAACTTGTAGTGGTTTATTGTCACATGTTGTAAGCCATGTATGTGAAGATGAAAACATAGTTTATCCATTTACATGAGAAAGTAAGGCATATAACATGTATTGATGACATGAGCAACACTACTACATATTCTTAAGTGTTGTAAATATGCATCTTCTTATTCCATCATGTTGTCTTTCATTGTCGAATGAATCACTTGTTGTAAGCATGTACAATTATAGCATGTTATGCACATGACAAATGAAGTAATTTTATTCACATCACAAATGAAGGAATGCAATGATTGCAAGATGTGCACAAAATGGATTTTTTGATAAGGCTTGAAAGAAACTTTCAAGCAAATACAATCAGTGGGTGTAAATCTAAATTCCACAACCTTATCCACCATCCTCCTTGCCTATGAAAAATGGGATATTTAGAATAGGGTATGGACAACCATCAAAGCATAAAGGATATAGGAATTTTGTTAGATGTTGTGTTTGCAGCTTCCCTTGTAGACATGTATGTGAAGTGTGGAAGCATAGACAAGGCATGTGAACAGTTTGGCATGACACCTCAAAGATGCCATCTCATAGAATGCAATGATTGCATGATATGCAGAAAATGGATTTTTTGAAAAGGCTTTAGAAACTTTTAAGAAAATGCAATTGGAATGTGTAAAACCAAATTTCATAACCCTTGCAAGCATCCTCCCTGCCTATGCCAAATTAGGATCTTTGAAACAGGGTATGGACAACCATGAAAGAATAAAGGATATAGGAATTTGGTTAGATGTTGTATTTACAACTGTCCTTGTAGACATGTATGCAACCTGTGTGGAAGCATAGACAATGCACATGAACTATTTGACATGATGCCTCAAAGGAATGTTATCCCATGGAATGCAATGATTGCAAGATATGTACAAAATGGATTTTTGATAAGTCTTGAAAGCAACTTCCAAGAAAATGCAATTGGCAGGTGTCAAGCCAAATTCCACAACCTTATCCAACATCTTCCTTGCCTATGCAAAAATGGGATCTTTGGAACAAGGTATGGACAACCATTAAAGCATAAAGGATAAAGGAATTTTGTCAGATGTTGTATTTGCATCTGCCCTTGTAGACATGTATGCAAATTGTGGAAGCATAGACATGGTATGTGAACAGTTTGGCATGACACCTCAAAGAGATGCCATCTCATGGAATGCAATGATTGCATGATATGAAGAAAATACATTTTTTGAAAAGGCTTTAGAAACTTTCAAGAAAATACAATTGGAACATGTAAAACCAAATTCCATAACCTTTGCAAGCATCCTCCCTGATTGTGCCAAATTAGGATCTTTGGAATAAGGTATGGACAACCATGAAAGAATAAAGGATATAGGAATTTTTTCAGATGTTGTATTTGCAACTGCCCTTGTAGACATGTATGCAACTTGTGTGGAAGCGTAGACAAAGCACGTGAACTATTTGACATGATTCCTCAAAGCAATGTTGTCTCATGGAATGCAATGATTGCAAGATATGCACAAAATGGATTTTTTATAAGGCTTGAAAGAAAATTTCAAGAAAATGCAATTGGTGGGTGTCAAGACAAATTCCACAACCTTATCCAACATTCTCCTTGCCTATGCCAAAATAGGATCTTCAGAACAGGGTGTGGACATCCATCAAAGCATAAAGGATATAGGAATTTTGTTAGATGTTGTATTTGCAACTGCCCTTGTAGACATGTATGCAAAATGTGGAAGCATAGACAAGGCATATGATTAGTTTGGCATGACACCTCAAAGAGATTCCATCTCATGGAATGCAATGATTGCAAGATATACACAAAATGGACTTTGAAAAGGATTTAGAAACTTTGAATCAAATGCAATTGGAATGTGTAAAACCAAATTCCATAACCTTTGCAAGCATCCTCCCTACCTATGCCAAATTAGGATCTTTAGAGCAGGGTATGGACAACCATGAAAGAATAAAGGATATAGGAATTTTTCCAGATGTTGTATTTGCAACTACCCTTGTAGACATGTATGCAACTTGTGTGGAAGCATAGACAATGCACCTGAATTGTTTGACATGATGCCTCAAAGGAATGTTGTCTCATAGAATGCAATGATTGCAATATATGCACAAAATGGGTTTTTTATAAGGCTTGAAAGAAACTTTCAAGAAAATACAATTGGAGGGTGTCAAGCCAAATTCCACAACCTTATCCAACATCCTCCTTACCTATGCCAAAATGGGATCTTTAGAATAGGGTGCGGACAGCCATCAAAGCATAAAGGATATAGGAATTCAAATGTTGTATTTGCAGCTGCCCTTGTAGACATGTATGTAAAGTGTGGAAGCATAGACAAGGCATGTGAACAATTTGGCATGACACCTCAAATAAATTCCATATCATGGAATGCAATGATTGCAAGATATACACAAAATGGATTTTTTGAAAAGGCTGTAGAAACTTTCAAGAAAATGCAATTGGAATGTGTAAAACCAAATTCCATAACCTTTGCAAGCATCCTCCCTACCTGTTCCAAATTAGGATCTTTGGAACAGGGTATGGACAACCATGAAAGAATAAAGGATACATCAATTTTTTTAGATGTTGTATTTGCTATTGCCCTTGTAGACATGTATGCAATTGTGTGGAAGCATAGACAATGCGTGTGAACTATTTCACAAGATGCCTCAAAGAAATGTTGTCTCATGGAATACAATGATTGCAAGATATGCACAAAATGGATTTTTTGATAAGGCTTTAAAGAAAATTTCAAGAAAATGCAATTGGCGAGTGTCAAGCCAAATTCCACAACCTTATCCAACATCATCCTTGCCTATGCCAAAATGGGATCTTTAGAACAGGGTGTGGATAGCCATCAAAGCACAAAGGATATAGCAATTTCATTAGATGTTGTATTTGCAACTACCCTTGTAGACATGTATGCAAAGTGTGGAAGCATAGACAAGGCACGTGAACTGTTTGACATGATGCCTCAAAGAAATGCAGTCTCATGGAATGTAATGATTGCAAGATATTCACAAAATGTATTTTGCAAGGATGTTGTCAACATATATATAATGTCATGAAAATATATATATAATGTCATAAAAATATAATTTCATGAAAATATACATAATCTCATATATACATAATGTCATGAAAATAACATATAGTATATATATCAAGCCATATAGGCATGTACAAATAAATCCATATAGGCATATACAATGATATACATCAATAGCATACAAAAGTATGTTTACAAAGCCAGATAGGCATATGTAAAAAAAAGTCCTAAAATCAAATCTCCTATGGACTGCTATTAAATAATCGATGGCTCTTGCTAGGCCATGAAGATGGTGAACTAGTCGATGACTCATCCTCTATCACCCATCAACTAGACCTCCTCGATAGAGATTTTTGAAGTTCCACCTATTAATACAATCAAACAATATCCACATTAATATAGAAAATATTCAAAATATATAACATGACATAAGTAATCAATTACTTATCATGAATTGGTGATCCCTCTCGATCATTTGTTGTCTCTTTTCTTCTATAGATGGATGGGTAGGAGTTGTGATGTCTTGTGAGAAGCATGAAGAAGCAAATTTAAGTAAACATGAATATCATGTATGTACATTAAATTATGTGAGATAAATAAGAAATACAAAATGAAATTTACATGTTACTAGCTCATACCTTAGTCAAAGGATTTGTAGACAAACCAGCTGCAGCAATGCCCACCTCCACTGACTAACGAAGATGAGGAAATGTCTTCATATTCAACATCTAAAAATAGATTTCAAGGTTATTTGAACAAAATAGGTACATAACATTATTTAAATGCATAATGATTAGAAACAATAAAATTTACCTCAGTGAAAGTGGCTTTGCCTGGGGACCAAGGAAATCATCCTAATGGTGATGCTCCAACATCCACCTGTTCATCATCAAATTGTAACTAAATACTTGATTACCATTGATATATGACAAAAAGTTTGCACGTACTATATTTATGATCTTGTGATAAATTACATACATGTTGACTGGACCTCCTCTCATAACCCTGTGCTAGATGACTTATAGACATAGGATGAATACTTTGACCCTGAAATTTCATAGTGCAGACAATTACATACATTAATTTTAACTTATAATATCTACTCATATAATTAATTAGATATTTCAAATACAAATATATTAAATTGCAGAACCTTGTAAAAAATTATCTGGGAGTCAATACCAAATGTATGTTGTAAGAGGTCATCTATGAGAACAATATTATCTAATACGGATGTGTCCATCACTTGTTGTTGCCCCTGCGTCACATCATCCTAAAGCTCTAGAATGTCTACATCCTAGGTAGCGTCCTGGGTCCCAAAATCACACAATTCCCCACATGACCCGTAAATATGGGGGACCGACGAGATGTACTACTCTCACCCTCTCTAGCCTGTGAAAGATCACTGCCATGTTGTGTTAAAGTCTGGGTGAGGGAACCTAGTGAATGCAATGTCTCCACCTCACCAATCTCCTTCAAATTTGAAGGGATTGATACATGTTGTGGCCTCATAATGGGTCTCGATGAATGGTTTTGGGCATGATGTGCACCCTCTCTATCTTGTGTAGAGCCACCACCTCTGCCCTAGAACTCCCGGATGCCAAAGTAGTTTGGGATCTCCTTGAGGACAAACTCACAATAGAGTTTCCTCAAAAAATATTGGGGGACCTCATTATTATTTGTTATCCTCAAATTTAGTTGCGCTCAATTTGTAGGATGACCCCTACAAAACTTGTTTGTTTTGTAGCCTACAACTCTAAACACGCAAAACGAGGTGAATCACATTTGCCCTCGTGCGTGGTCTCCTAGCCTTGGAACATCTTTTCGAGCGTCAACTTGTGTCAGTTTCTTGAATTCTGCAAAACAAGTCTAATTGAAAATTTCACTTTTTAGGAGTTAGTAATTTTTTGTTATATGCAATGGCGGGGATTTTTGCCTCCAGTGCATCTTCATATGTAATGGCAAAGATTTTTGCCTCCATTGCATCTTCATTTGCAGTGGTGGCAATTTTTGCCTCCATTGCATCTTTATATGCACTGGCAGTGATTTTTGCCTCCATTGCATCTTTATATGCATTGGTGGCGATTTTTGCCTCCATTGCATCTTTATATGCACTGGTGGCAATTTTTGCCGCCCGTGCATGTTAATCTTTTTGTCACATGCAAGGGTGGCAATTTTTGCCGTCTGTGCATGTTGGTCCCTTTGTCACATGCAAGGGCGACAATTTTTGTCGCCCGTGCATGTTAGTCTTTTTGTCACATGCAAGGGCGGCGATTTTTTCCGCCTGTGCATGTTAGTCTTTTTTTCACATGTAAGGGCAGCATTTTTTGCTGCTCGTACACAAAAACAATTTCCTCCACATGCAAGGGCGATGATTTTTTCCGCCCGTGCACTCACTCCCTAAAAATTTTCTAACTCTGGGAAATTTTTCAAGTTGTTAACTTTAGCCTGCTTTCACTCAGTTTTTCACTCTAATCAGACTTTATCCCTGTAAAGCCCATGCAAATGCTCAATTCTCCCTCGCTACTGTAATTTCTAGTCAAAGAGACTAAAAGTTTCTTTCCACAGATGAAAAGATACATGCATTCAATAACATGATCCAAAGGAGTTTGAAGATCAAGCTTTCTCAGTGGCTTCTATGGATAAGTTGTTAGATATATAGTTGACCTTGGACATTCTCAAGGTAGTTCTAGATAAGCATGAGAAGGCTGCTACCTCCGTAAAAGATTTAGTAACAAGGACTTGTGTCATTTCCAAGAATACTTCTGGACCGGATAACCTTTAGATGCAAACAATGTGGACAATGTTTGAGGATTTTCTGAAGAAGGATGGGAACGAGAGTTGATGAAAGTGATCATGCCTTAGTTTATTTTTGTATTTTCACATGTACTTTATTTTCAGTTTTAGACATTTTCACATGTATTTTTCTAAAATGTAATTACATGTGAGACAAAGGAAGTCCCAAGTCAAATAGGACTCTTTTTTTGAATAAGTCAAAGTAGTTGTAAATTTCCTATTTTTGCTCCAGGATCCTCCCTATAAATAAAGAGGGCCTCTATTGTAATAGATATCTTTAATCTTATGCAACAAAGTGCTGCCCAAATTGAGACTCAACTTTGAGACTTTGTGTTCAAATTGTATGATCAATTCCAATCAATAAAGAAGGCGAGTTTTGATATCAAACTTTGTGTTGAATCAAATTTGTATGAGTGAGGATGTACATATGGCATTTTTGCTGATTTCTCTTGTTGATTGATTGGAGAAAGTGGTGTTTGGTTATTACGATTGGAGGACATTCAAGATAAGTTATATAAACTTTGTGTTATATTATTTCCTTGAATCTATGTGTGTTGAAAGCATTTCTTGGTGAAGGATTATAAAGACTTTGAGCTTGTAGTTGTTCACTTTGTATATGATTTGTGTTGAGAACTTGTAGACTTTGTGCTATGATTTTCAATCACATTCACGTGGATCAGTGGTGTTGTCAGTTGACAGACTTTGTGCTCCAACTGGTGATACGGTTACTTTTAAAATCTTTCTGGGGATAATTTGAAGACTTTGTACTTGAGATTATTCACTTGGTTCATGAATCTTTTTGTGAAATAAGTTTAAAGACTTTGTTCTTCAACTTACAATAATATTGTTGATTATTGTTTAAGTGTAGAAGCATTATTCAATAATACCGTGAAACATTGTAAACATCTTTTCTGAAAGAAGAGAAAAGGATGAATGTAACACACCCCCAAAGCTAGTATTTAGTGTAAATAAGTTTGTAATATTTAAAAGGGAACCTCCCCTTGCTGAGAGGAGAGATTTATCTCATTGCACTGTGGTTGATATAACCATTTTTCTATTAGTTAGGTAAATGACAAAATATTCACCCAACAATTTTTATTATTACAAGGGAGGTCATCAAAAACCATGTACCATCTATCCCAAAAGTTTTGGTATATTTCTTCATTCACACACCAATGAATTGGGAATCATTTGCAACTCCCATGTAATGGTTGTTGTGTTCTAGGATTGATGAAAAGTGCACATAGATCACCTTTGGAAATTTTCTTATCTTTGACTTGTTTGTATGATAATTTATCGATGTAGAATTGCTAAAACTCCTCCCTATAGTCCTTCCAATTGGTGATTTTCTTTGTAATTGAATCAATATTAGAAATAATCAACTCTAGTGAAATGGTAAGGGTTCTCCTGTGATTGTTGCTTGTATTCAAAATTTTCAATGTTTAAACTAATAATTGAAGTTGTGTTTTGTTTTGTTTGATTTGGATTAAATATATTTTTCTTGGGTGTCACATGGAGGGTGAGGATGTGAAGGTGGAGTTTGAGGGTTTTGAGGTTGCTCTTCAGCAAGAATTTCAACATCTAGGTTGGGCTTTTGCAATGGTTCATTAACTAAAAATTAAAAAGAAAAATTCAATTAAAAAAATGAAAAATAACTTCATTTTGTTTTGAAATGAAGAAAATTGATAAAACCCTACCTTCTTTAGTTTCCTGACTTTATTTCCCTTGTCCACAGTGGGATTGGTAACGCAACATTATGTTTGATGGTCTTCTCCTTCAAATCTTTCAACACACGCTCACGTCAAATCCCTAGTCATGTTTTGGGGGAAATAGGAAAATAGAAATGAAAAACACAGGTCGCAGGACTATGTTCTTTTACTTTATTTAACAGGAAATAACATGATCATGTTTATGTTTCCTAGCAATAAAAAAGTGAGGTGGCCACTTTTTGGCCCCCCATCTTCATGCACATGCCCCTAATGTATGTGACCAAAGATATATCAACTATTATCCCTAATGATGTAGTTCAGTTAAAAACCATACTTCACACATGAATGTAAACTAGACAATACTCATACCTCAACCATCTAACACACTTCAAGTTACCATACTTTATGTAATGGTGTGCAAACTACAAGTGTCAAATGCATAGTTTATCTAGGGATGATTGACTAGTTATATACAAGTTTCTTTTGGGAGAAAAGATCTTTACCAAATTTTACATTGCTTGTAGTATTTAGGATTTAAGCCAAATCTATATAGGTGTCCTCTAATTAGTGTAATCTTTGGAATAAAGTGTTGTAAATCAAGTATAAAGTCTCTATGTCATTCATTATTTTATAAATTTTGGAAAATATTTTGTCTATCTGAAATATTCTTCATGATCTAGATGTATGCATAGTTGTCTAAGAGTTTACGGGGTTAATATATATGTTTATGGGGTTACAAAATTGATAATATATTGTCATTTTTGTATAGTGGACTATTATAATAGATGTAAAATTTCTTCAAAGTCATCAAAGAATTCTTTTAGAATAACATATGGGATTACATTGATTAGTTATGGATTGTTAGAATAGATATAGTTGTGTGTTGTTTTTTCAGTCTTTTTATTGCATATAAATGAAATTGTACCTAGAATGATGGGATTTTAGATGTACTACTAGTACTTTATTTTATATTTATAAGAGTGTTTACATATTTCTTTAAACCTTGACTCTTCATCAAATGGACTAAGGAATTGATTATACTTTACTAAAATGGTCAATTTGTTTATTAAAAGTATCCTTCTTTTGTTCCTTGGTATATTAAAGTAGGTTAGGTTCTACTAGTTTGCATAACTCATTGATACTTACCATTGCAAATCATAAGGGAACTTTCATGTGTTATCCAAACTCAAAGAGTTATTCATGTTTGGATTCCAAGCTCTACATGAAGTAGAAAAAAAATATTTGGATTAACCTATGGGGATATTAATCATTTAATTCATCTTTGGTTGTATGTGTAACTCAACCTAATGTAAAGTGATCTTTAGGTATGCAACAATAGAAAGCTAGTATAAAGGGTGTCTTGAGACAAATGTTTGGGATATCTTTATAAAAAGGGTGTGGCTAAGCTATATGAACTATTCTATTTTTCATTTCCCTCTAATTATCCTATAAATATTTACATGAAGATACACTCCTTGACCCTACAAAGCCAGAAGTGTAAAAGAGTGACATGCTCTTGTCAATTGGTTCCCAATTGCATATAGTTTGATCATGAGTCTTGCCCTTTCAGTATGAATTTACCCATGTTCCTTGGTATAGATTGTATGTCCATTCTCTAGAGTTGTGAGGTATAATTTGTAACACCAAAAGGTCCATCTCATAAATTTAAAGAAACTATACTTTTTTATATAACAAATACATATTTTTTAGATCATGTTTTATATATATTTTTTTGACACATGATTTGGAAATCATTATGTTGAACACAAGATACATGATAGACCACATAGGGGAAACTTTAATTGAGTGACGGTTAAGCTCTCCATTAAAACTAGTAAAGTGTTAGTGAAGGTTAATGATGTTTGAGCTACAATTGTTAATAAAAAGGCAAACTAGAATATCTCAATTATATCAAAGAAACTATACCAATTTTAAGCCCTTATGAAGTGATACAAATAAATTACCATAAAATAAGCCCTTATCAAGTTACCATAGATTAAATACTCACTAAAAAATGTAATTATAGGAACAAGCATCATTTCCAAAAGATCATCCAAAACACATAGAGACATTCATAGATTTAACAAACTATACATACTTATGGATAAACACTCCTTCAAACTAAGTACAAAATATGTATTTACAAGATGGAATTTGATTCAACATAGAACATTACATATCTCCTAAGTCTATTACAAGATAGATAACTCTTTTTCCTTACAAATATTTAGCTCACTGATCTGTAACCAGTTCACCAACAACCATTGACTTCTAAATTTTCTATATATATAACACCTAATATCTTTCCTATAGCAACAATGGTGTGGACATATCCCTTCAAAATGTCACATTAGTATGAGGTCTTAGGCATGGTAGGCACACACAAGTTGGAAGGAGATGATCCAACAGTTAGATTTAACCCTCTAACATATGTGATCTATTCATATAAAATAAAGACATGTTAATTTGATTATAGTTTTAACTTGAAGGCTACATCTAGATCATTCTTTTAGTGATAAACACCATCTTGAGATTAATGTTGAGTGATCAATTTCTTATGATAGTTTTGTCTTTGAAATATATAGCTCCACAAATCCTAGAAATAAAATTCAAAACTTAGGCTTGATGAATATCAACCTAGCACACAATGAACTAGAAATCATGATTAGAATATGTCAAATAATAGGCCAATATAGCTAAGAGAGGGCAACCCTTTTTCACTTTAGATTTTTTTAAACCTAAGATGATGGTCCTAAGGGACTTCAATAATATAATGAAAGAGAAACAATTTAATGATACTATTAGGCCTTCAACAACCATTCCCTATGGATAATTTAACCCTCATTGTTTATCACTAATTCTTATTAATTAATTATTTATTAAATGATTATTTAGATATTTATTTGTAAGTTTTCAATATGGATATTTACTTCTACATATGGATAGTTACTCACATTTGTATGTTTTCAATATATGGATATAATTTAATTGTACATATGGACAGTTGTACTTACATTTGTAATTTTTCAATACATGGATATTTAAACTTAAATTTGGATATCTGTAAGTTTATTTAGATATTTATTTGTAAGTTTTCAATATGGATATATGTTTACTTACATTTGTAAGTTTTTGATATGGATAATTACATATGAGTAATTAAATATTGATTTATTTTTATTCTAATTGTAAATGCAGGTGGTCCAATGGATGAATTGTTGGCAAGACACACTGTGTGGCTTCATGAGTGTTGTCATTGATGGCAACAAAGTCTATCCCACACATCCTCCGTACATAGTATGCCTATACCAGAAGTTAGATTGAAGATTGTTTTGATCCGGTGAACAAGAACAGAGTATGCAACAAGGTCCGACAATCAGGTCCGGATCTCTCAGATGGTGTAACTCAGAAAGTTACAGACTTGGACAAGTCAAGAAGGGTATCATGACTACTATATTCTAGAGATTTAGCCTCCAGTGATAAAGCATGAAAAAGATATGAGCATCTGAGTGTTGGGTTCCAGATAGGTAGAGCAGACAGAGGAAGAACTGACTGGCAGAGTGTTAGACTTCAATCCAGATGAGTAAATGATGTTGATCAAATAATTTGTGGGATCATACATTGTTGGCCGACATGATTAATGACTCCTCTATCTATGTTTTTGATACGCATCACAAATCAAGCATGGATTCAGCCAACAGAGTAATTACTTGCAGTGTTCTTGATGCCGACTAGCAAGTTGATAGAAATCCTTTATGCGGATATATATACCAGATGGATTCTAGTATGTAAGTGTGTGTGACAAAGTAGGGATGAAATAAAGTGTGAATAAAAGCAGGAATAAGTGTGAAAGCAGCAATTCAAGTCCAGTATGTGACAAAGCAATAGCACTAAAATAGAGGAAGAATGAAGTGCATTAGATCAATGTATTGAGCCTAATCAGAACTAAACTCTTGCATTTGTAGATGCCTCTCATCAATTTAAACACCAGATTACCTTCTGTAAGTTTTGTAGATAGTGAGTCTCTTGTAGGAAGTGAGCCTCTTGTGAGCAGTGTGCTCGGGCAGTGAGCCCTGATTGGCAAGTGCCATTTTGTACTCCTTATTCTCTTAACAAAGAATACAATCTTGGGTTAGTCACCCTGTGGTTTTTCCCTTAACAGGGTTTTCCATGTAAAAATCCTTGTGTTATGTGTGTTGATTTTATTTTTGTTCTTATGATCACATATGCTTATATAATTTGATGCTGCATTAATTATTAAGTTATCAAAAGAAAAGAAAATCAAAGAAATTTTGAGATAACTGATTCACCCCCCCTCTCAGTTATCTACCTTGTTTCCAACATGAATTTCTAATAGATGATATTTTGCACAACTCCCCACCCCCTCCACCTCAAAAGCCCCCACTCCCTCCACCTGATGAGGCTCACTTGCGATAGAGTATCAATGAAAATATAAACATAATTGAGGAAAAAAGTGATTTGATAAAAAAATCAGCCTCACATGATGCCCCCCATGTAGTACAGTTTTCATCTTCAATGCAAACCATTCTCGATTCTATTAGGTCTATTGATGCGGACCTAGATAGATTCCACCTTTGGCGAGAGGAGAGGAGGCAGTTTTATGTGGATGGTCTCTCGTATAAATAGATCCTTGATCTTCACATTACCAAACAAACATTAGCCCCATCCTTTGTTGACCCCGCAACTAATCAACCTATACCTCTAACAACAAAAAAGAATTTCAATTAAGTGGTGTAGGCATCAGGAGATTGTGAGACATTTTTGGGAGTGATGGTAGATGGTCTTTGATCATCCACCACACGCTAATTTTGAGGTTCCATTATATTTTTTTAGGAAATTATGGGTGCAGTTTAAATTGGGTTTAAAACCCAATTATTTTGACATTAGACCATTCCAAGGTGTTGGTGGTGGCATGCCATAGCACAGGGCAGGGGCACGCATTGATCCCAATCGACGTGTTCCTATTCCACCCATGGTTGCTCCTATTTTTCCCATTATTCCTGCACCCATTCAACACCAAGCAGTGCTTTCAACATTAGGAGCATTAAGTGCACTCTCAGGAAATTTCATTAATCAAGCTACCCACATGGCAGTTGAATTCAGTGGTAGAGAGGATGGAGGAGATGGTGCAATTGGGCCTAGCACCTCACACATGTTGATGATACATTTGTGTCAAAATTGTAATCAACCGTGTTATGATCTTGCTCCTGCATCCACATCAGATGCAACTACATCAGAGGTGGAGTCATACTTGGATCTACTATATTCTGATGATCATCCTACATAGGTACATGTCACATTTTATTTTGTTTCAAGTACATAATGAGCATATCAAAATTTATATGTAATTGTGAGTTAACTATATATTGTGAACTATTTGGTGTAGATCTCAAGTCACTCCAGGGCCTCAACACAATTTGATACACTCAATTTTGTGTCGAGAGCTGTAGAAATTGGCACATCTTATGGGGTAAACCAATATATATTAACCCTAAACCACATGTATCTAGTTCTAATTTAAAGTTTCTTCAAAACATAGATATATTTTAATTAACAAGTGTATAATTTAATTTAACTATATGTGAAACATTTTTGTTGCAGCAGGGAAGTCATGTGATAGTTTACATGTCCAACCGACCATCTGAAGGTGTTGTAGGTGCTCCTCCATCATCATCTATTATGCCCGAGTATTCCCTGGTGTGTGTTTTCAAAAATTATACTAAATTTGTACTTTGTATTTTTGAGTTTATATATTTATATGCCCATATATGTATGCAAGATGATAGCAGTGCCATTAGGATAGCGACTAGTCATGATACTGATCAGGGACTACATTTTTTCAAGTCTTAAACTTTAGTAAATTTTCTATGCGATTTCTAGGTCTTTATATATATGGTTACATGTTTTGGTAAATATTCTAACCTATTTCAAGTGCTTTATTTGAATTTCTAGGAATTAGAAACTGAGACTTTTGGTCTAGAATCGACAGTTATACCACCTGGGCAATAGAATATGGTAATTTAAGCACACTTTAGCCTAGATTTAACTATTTAATTTCATAATTTTATAAATTAAATCAAGTTTGGATGCTAACCTAATTCTTGAGTGCTTTATTTGAATATCTAGGAATTAGTAGCTGAGACTTTTGGTTTAGAATCAACAGCTATATGGTCACCTGGGCAACAAAATGTGGGAGGAGATGACCATGATCATATGGTAATTTATGCACACTTTAGTCTATATTTAAATATTTAATTTCAAGATTTTATAAATTAAATTAAATTAAATCAATTTAAATGAAATGAAATTTAAATTTCATATGCACACATGTGTCATTTTTTAAAATTTTAATTGATTTCAAGTTTCTTTTTCTTTTAAAGCATGAGGTAGATCCATCTCTTTCACAAGAAACAAATGGGCCTCTTGATTTCAGTGATGATAGGACATAGATTATTTATTTCACGGAATGTGATACATTATTTTTTATATGCCACCAGGACTATGACTATATTTTGAACAGTATTTCATGGACTTGGAGATATTTTAGTATTTCATGAACTATGATTTGTATTTATTTATATGCTGACTATGACTATATGTTTTAGTACATTTTATGGGTCTTACCTATATTTCAGTATTTCATGGACTTAGAGATCTATGTATATGTATTGACTATGCTTGTACATTTTAGTATGTTAGATAGTATGTTTATGCTTAATTGAACTTCTCTTATTATTGGGACATGTTAGAATCTGTTGCACCTGTGTTGTTATTGATGTTAACAGTGTGAGGTTCAAGAGTGTTGTTTGTAGTGCTATAATGAAGAAGGTGGGAAGTAAAGTAAAGTAAACTAGAGGTAATGGCAAAGGAAATATGTGGCAATGTGATCAGAGAGGAAGACAAAGAATATGAATCAGAGTTGTGATGTGAAGGGCAAGGTAATGAATTGCATCAATATCTCCTAAATTTGTATAGACAAAAGGTGTGCTAACATGAAGATTCTTTCTTTAAGAAAAGAGTTTGTTTTTGTTGTATGAAGTTGATAATGAAGTCTTTGATGTGGAAAATATTGTATTCATTGTTTAGTAAGTAAAATCATTGCTTTAGTTTTGAAAGAAAGATTCAAGTTGTCCAAGGCACTGGAATTTGCATAGAATAAGCTTGGAAGAATGCTCTGCATTCCTCCACACTTGGTTGTATGGCCTTGTGGTTTGGGATTTTATCAAGGACATATGTGAAGGTTGTATATACCTGATTTCAAATCTTGGAGATCAACACAAAAAATTTTAGATCTCGTAGAGTGAAGATACATTGTTCAGAGTTGTTGCAGTCAGGATGCATCTGGGAAATGCTATGCATTTCTCCACTTTTGAAGTTTAGGTCCTGCAGTTTTAAGGTTGATCATTTATAGATGAGAAGATGATAATATTCAAGTTTTAGCTACCTAGGTGTACTGTAGAGGTTCTTCGGGGTCAACAGAACAAAGACACATCTTGTTGCTGATTAGGGTTCTCTGGAGAAGATAGCAGAAGCCACCACATTTCACCACAGTTTATCTTTTGGCTTTGATGTTTGGAAGATGAGTTCAAATATTTAGTTGGATGATTCAATTCAAGTTTCAGGTGTTGAAGTGCACCACAAGTTGGTTTTTCAATGCTCTATCTCAAGACTGTGTGTTCAATATTTGTTTGTGATACCAGTGTCAGTTTCTATTTGTTTGCAGTAGAAAGAAAACATATATTTTAGTGGAAGGATTGGTTGACAGGGTTTGTATAAGTCTTATGTTTCTTGTGTAATGTTTCACATGTTTCTGATACCATTTTTGGTCTAGAGTTATTGGGTGGAAGGATGAGTGTTTGTTGGGATGACTTCATGTGCTTTGATGATCCCACCAAATGATTTCAAGTGTGTGCCTTCTTGGAAAGATGTGTTAATGAAGAATAGGTCATAGTTATCACTTGGCTTGAACCGCATTGATTTTCTATATCTTTTGGATGCTAACTTGGTATGGCCTTGTACATTTCATGATTACATGTTTCATCTTAGCTGACATGGGAGAAGGAATTTGGAATTTCTGGAAGGTATAAATGAAAGATATTTTTTTTAGGAAGGTATGAGTGTGTGAGAGTGTGTGAGGAAGTGTGAATAGATCTAAGTATGTTTTTGAAGGTGTGTTGTTGGTAGTAGTGTTCATTGTGCAGAGAAAGTGAATTTTTATGACAAAGTGAAGTGTGTGGAAGATGCAAAGGTGTTTTTTTTAGTAAGATCTGTTGAATGTAATATCCATAGGTTGTAGCCTCATTCTGTAAGTGTTATTGATTTATATTTCAAGGAGTTGCAGCTTCCTTTGGGTTGTAGCCCATAAATAATATTTTGATCCTATTTTATCTTTATTTGTGAGGATGGATTTGGACAGTAGATCCAAGCAGCTTGCTCACCATGGTTTTTCCCTTCTTGGGTTTTCCACATAAATCTGGTTTTATGGCTATGTGCTTATGTGTTGTGCTTTAATTGGTTTAATTTGTTGCTCCTAGTTAAAGCAATTAGAAGTTTTGATTGTTAATTTTAAACTGGAATGAGTTTTGATATATACTGATTCACCCCCCTCTCAGTATATCCTTATGTTCTAACAATTGGTATTAGAGAAAGGTTCCTTGGTGCAACCTAATAGCTAAAGGTAGATCTTGGAATAGAACACATGGCTTATAAGGAGTCCTCTACTAAAACTCCTATGTTTGATGGAAATAACTATGAATTCTAGAGTGTAAGGATGGAAGCCTATCAAACCTGACTAGGGTATGATGTCTGAAGGGTGATTGATGTTGATTATGTTAAACCTAATCATCCCATTACAAATTTAGATGCGAAGAAGGCCCATGAGAATAATGTCAAAGCCAAGAATGCAATATTAAGTGGTCTGAGTAGTTTAGAGTGAGTCAAGTTTGTGTGGTGAAAGACAGTGAGGGAGATATAGGATAAACTCAAAGGTGTCTATGAAGGAGATGACACCATAAAGGAAGCCACATTGTAATTCTACAAAATAGTATTTGAGAACTAAGGATGAAAGAATAAGAGAATATAGATGGCTACTTACACCAGGTAGATGAAGTTGTGAATGGAATCAGAAGTATGGGAGAAGATATAGCTGAATCAATTGTTGTAAAGAAAATCATGAGATCCCTCCTTTGGTTTTGATTCAAAAAAATTTGCAATAGAAGAAGCTAAAGACTTGAAGAAACTCACCATGGTAGAACTGTTTGGGTCCCTCACTACCTATGAAATGAGAAATGAAGTCATAGGTCCATGCTAAAAAGAAGTTATTTTCAATATTGTGAAGAATGAAGGAACATCCGATATATGCAATGAAGCTGAGGAAGAAGAAGAGAATTTTGTATGAAAGATGAAAAGAGGATCAAGTAAATATAAAGGTAAGTTACCTTTCAAATGTTTCAAATGTGATAGAATTGGTCATTATACCTCTAAATGTTCTTTTGGAGAAAGTGAAATTGTAGCAGCAAGGGGTTCAATAGAAACAATTTTCAAAGGAACCTTCTTTCAAAAGAAGACTACAGCTCCGAAGAAGAAGTAGATCACTACTCATCTAATGAGGATAGAAGAGAATCTCTATTCATGGCCTTGGTGATCCCAGATAATTTAGACAAGGCTACAAATGAAGAAGAATATGAAGTTGACTTTGAAGATGAACTTCTTTTTGTTCTTGAAGACTTAGATTATGCAAGAAAGGATAATCAATAACAAAGAGCTCTAGTTGAAGCCAAGACAAAAGAATGCACAAAGCTTGAGAAAGAAATTTAGTTACTTAAAAGGAGTTGAAGAAGGCAAAGCCTGGAAGTCTGGATGATATAGAGTGTACAGATCTCATCTTGCCTCAAGGAAGATCTCTTCATGCAAGATAATTCTCCATAAAAAGGTTCAATCATGTTTTCTTTGGTTATTGTTTTATCTACAATGACTTTGGGAATAAGGCTATGGATTGCAAGTCTAAAATAAAATAAATAAAAGAAATCTTGTAAGTAGAAATTATCTTCCTTCTTTTGTGCATGCCAATGTGGTATGTCAAATTTACAACAAGTTTGGACACATAGCAAGGTATTGCAGGAATGGTCTTGAAAATTTAGGATCTCATATAATTGATGTCACTAAGCAAGACAAGGTGAATGACAATGGAGTTGAGAACTTAATGATTGTCCAAACAACATTTCATGTTGAAGGACAAACCAATCTCTTGGTGGTAGATAGTGGATGTACAAATCACATGATAGGTGATAAGAGCAAGTTTATCGATCTTGGAAAGTGGAATGGTGGATTGGTTAGGTTTGGAGGTAACTCTTCTATAAAGAACACTAGAAAAGGCACTATAAGCATTAATGGAAAGTCTCATACATATGATGTTCTTTATGTAGAAGGTCTCAAACATAATCTTCTCAGTGTAAGTCAAATGTGTAGCAAAGGATATAATCTCACATTTCATGATCAAGGGTGTGAAATCATAAGAGAAAAATCTAGAAAATTGGTGGAAGAAGGCTTTAAGACAGAAGGAAACTTGTATAATCTAAAAGGGGTTAGTGAGAGGACTTGTTTCTTATGGAAAACAAATGAATGTTGGTTGTGGCACAAGAGAATGGGGCACATCAACTTTTACAACCTGGTGAAGATCAGTTCCATGAAAGCAGTAAGGGACATGCCAAAGATCATCAAGCCTACAAACACAATATGCAAGGAATGTCATATTGGGAAGCAAACAAGGATAACTTTCAAGTCCAAAGAATATTATACTACAAGGCCTTTAGAGCTAGTTCATACAAACCTGTGTGGACCAACTAGGACAAAAAGCCTACAAGGTGAGAGTTATTTCATGTTGCTCATTGATGATTTCTATAGAATGACATGGGTTACTTTTTTGAAAGAAAAATTAGAAGCTTTTAGTAGATTCAAGATCTTCAAAAATATGGTTGAAAATGAAATAAATGCTAGAATTAAGTGCTTAAGATATCATAGAGGTGGTGAGTTCACTTCAAATGAGTTTATAGAGTCTTTTCAAGAACATAGAATCAAAAGGCACTATGCAACTACTAGACCCCTCAGCAGAATGGTGTTGCAGAGAGAAAGAATAGGATTGTCCAAGAGATGGCCAAGACAATGTTGAGTGAAGCTAAACTATCTGATATATACTAGAAAGAAGCAACTCATTCCACAATCTATATTCTTAATAGCGGACAACTAAGAAAGTACAACACCAAGACCCATTATGAGCTTTAGAATGGAAGACCTACAATAGTCTAGTATTTCAGAGTTTTTGAAAGCAAATACCACATCAAAAGAGATGAAGGTCTAGGAAAGTTTGAATCTAGAGCAGATGAAGGTATTCTCCATGGATACTCAACTACCAGCAAAGCCTACAAATGCTACAATAAAAGACAAAGGAAGATAGTTGAGAGTGCAAATATAAGAGTTGATGAAGAATCACATCAAAATTAAGTTGAGCAAGAGGATTGTTGGCTAGATGAACCTTCCTGCATAGAGGAAGTTATAGAAGTTGAAGAAAAGGAAAAAACTCCAGAGAAGACTGCTAAGACTCCAGCCAAGTATGTACAGAAAAATCATTCAGAAGATTAGATCATTGGAGACAAGAATGAAGGGGTTTAGACAAGAAGAAGATTTACAAGAACAAATGAACATGTTAACTTTGCTTTTCTATCAAGAATAGAACCTAAAAATTTTAATGAGGATAGTAAGGATGAAGGATGGATATAAGCCATGGAAGAAGAACTAAACCAGATAGAAAAGAATCAAACTTGGGAATTGATACCAAGGCTTGCAGACAAGAATGTGATAGGAACAAAATAGGTTTTTCAAGAACAAGTTGAATGAAGATGGAGAAGTGGTTAGGAAAAAAGAAAGGCTTGTTTGTAAAGGATATTCACAAGTTGAGGGTGTTGGTCCTATGAGGAGACATTTTCTCTGATGGAAAGAATGGAAGCAATTAGAATGGTTCTTGCTTTTGCAGTACATAAGAGATTCAAGGTATATCAAATGGATGTTAAATCTGCCTTCCTGAATGGTGACTTGGAAGAAGAGGTGTACATAGAGCAGCTAGATGGTTTTTAGTTATTAGAAGATCTAGACATGGTGTGTAGACTCAAGAAGGCTATGTATGGTCTCAAACAAGCCCCTAGGGCTTGGTATGCAAGGTTGGACAAGTACTTACTCCAACAGGGTTTCAAGAAAGGTACCGCAAATAGTAATATTTACATCAAAATAGAAGGTGAACAAATTCTAATTATTGTTTTGTATGTTGATGATATAATCTATTGTAGATATGATGAGATGTGTAAGAATTTTGTAGGAGAGATGCAGAAAGAGTTTGAAATGTCTATGTTAGGAGAGCTACCATTGTTTTTAGGACTTCAAATTTCTCAATCAAATGAGGGCATATTTATCTCTCAAGCAAAGTATGTTAAGGAAATGTTGAAGAAGTTTGGAATGGAAGATTGCAAGCCTATGAGTACTCCTATGACAACTGGTTGTCACTTGAGTAAAGACGATGAGTCACCTAAAGATGATCAAACCCAATACATATCTATGATTAGGGGCCTACTATACCTAACAACATCAAGGTTTGACATTATGCAATATTTGTGTTTGGTTGCAAGATTTTAAGCTGATCCTAAGGAAACACATGTGAAGGCAGTCAAGAGAATATTCATATATTTGAAGAGCACTCCAGAACATGGATTATGGTTTCAAAAGGGCAATGACTTTTCTCTAAGTGCTTATACTAATGTAGATTAGGCTAGTAGTGTTGGTGATAGGAGAAGTACCAGCGGAGGAGCTTTCCTTTTAGGAGACAAACTAGTCTCATGGATTAGCAAGAAGTAGGATTCAATGTCCTTATCAATTGTAGAGGCAGAATATATTGTTGCAGCATCTTGTTGTACTCAAGTGTTGTGGGTGAAGCAAACATTGAAGGATGTCAAGGCTGTATATGATGAGCCTAATCCTATTCTTTGTGATAATACAAGTGCTATCAATATTTCAAAAAATCTAGTGATGCATTCTAGAACCAAGCACATATCTATCAGGTATCACTTTTTGAGAGAGAAGGTTACAGATCAAGAAGTTAGACTGGAATAAGTGCCTACAAAGGATCAAGTTGCAGACATCTTCACCAAGCCACTTTCTAAGGATACTTTTGAGTTTCTAAGATAGAGTTTAGGGGTTGTTGCCCCTCCTAACTAGATGCATAGATGGTGCATTTGTCTACAGGGAGCAATTCAAGATATATTTTTATCCCTGGATTGATTGTGGCTACCTCTAAGGGGGCGTAGGTAGGCAAGAGGTTTTGAAGGATAACAAGATTTGATCAGTCAGGGGGAGTTGATAGGTGAGGATCAGTGTCAAGAAGAATGCAGATAGGGGGAGCTAAAGGAAGATCAGTTCAGAGGAAGACCACTAGCCCTTTGTCCTTGATGTTAAAGGGGGAGAAAATTGCATATCAAGTCAAGTGTTGCCATCAATGCCAAAGGGGGAGATTGTTGCACTTGTGTTGTCATTGATGTCAACAGTGTGAGGTTCAGGAGTGTTGTTTGTAGTGCTGTAATGAAGAAGGCCAGAAGTAAAGTAGAGGTAATGAAAAAGGAAATATGTGGCAATGTGATCAGAGAGGAAGACAAAGAAGATGAATCAAAGAACTTGTGATGAGAAGGGCAAGGTAATGAATGTTATCAATATCTCCTAAAGTTGTATAGACAAAAGGTGTGCTAACATGAAGATTCTTGCTTTGAGAAAAGAGTTTGTTTTTGTTGTATGAATTTGAGAATGAAGTCTTTGATGTGGAAAATATTGTATTCATTGTTTCTTGAGGAAAAGCATTGCTTTAGTTTTTAAAGAAAGATTCAAGTTGTCCAAGGCACGAGAATTTGCACAGAATAAGCTTGGAAGAATGATCCGCATTCCTCCACACTTGGTTGTATAGCCTTGTGGTTTGGGAGTTTATCAAGGACATATGTGAAGGTTGTATATTCTTGATTTCAGAGCTTAGAGATCAATGCAGAAGTTTTTAGAGCTTGTAGAGTGAAGACAAATTGTTTAGAGTTATAGTCAAGATGTGTCTAGGAAATGCTCCGCATTTCTCTGATGTTGAAGTTGAGGTCCTACAATTTGAAGGTTGATCATTTATAGATGAGAAGATGATAATATTCAAGTTTTAGCTACCTAGGTGTATTGCAGAGGTTCTCTGGAGTTTGGAGAACAAAGACACGTCTTGTTGCTGACTAAGGTTGTCTGGAGAAGATAGTAGAATCCACCGTATTTCACCAGAGTTTATATTTTGGCTTTGATGTTTGGAAGATGAGTTCAAATATTCAGTTGGATGATTCAATTTAGGTTTCAAGTGTTGAAGTGCACCACAAGTTCATTTTTCAATGCACTCTATCTCAATACTGTGTGTTCAGTATTCGTTTGTGATACTAGGCTCACTTTTTGTTTGCTTACGACAGAAACAAAACATATATTTCAATGGAAGGATTGGTTGACAAGGTTTGTATAAGTCTTACGTTGCTTGTGTAATGTTTCACATGGTGATAATTATTCTTTTTGGTACTTTTTTTGGTTTGGAGCCATTGGACGGAAGGATGAGTGTTTGTTGGGATGACTTCATGTGATTTGATGATCCCACCAAATGATTTGAAGTGTGTGCCTTCTTGGGAAGATGTGTTAATGAAGAATAGGTCCTGGTTATCACTTGGCTTGAACTGCATTGATTTTCTATATCTTTTGGATGCTGACTAATTGGTATGGCCTTGCACATTTGATGATTACACATTTCATCTTAGCCGACATGGGAGAAGGAATTTGGAATTTGTGGAAGGTATAAATGAAAGATCTTGTTTTTATTTAGGAAGGTATGAGTGTGTGAGAGTGTGTGAGGAAGGGTGAACGGATGTAAGTATGTCTTTGAAGGTTTGTTAGAAATAGTAGTGTTTTTTGTGCAGAGAAAGTGAAGTGTGTGGATGATGTAGAGGTGTTTTGTTCAATAAGATCTATTGAATGTAATATCTAGAGGTTGTAGCCTCATTTTGTAAGTGTTATTGATTTGTATTTCAGGGAGTTGTAACTTCCTTTGGGTTGTAGCCCATAAATAATATTGTAATCCTATTTTATCTTTATTTGTGAGGCTGGATTTGGACAGTAGATCCAAGCAGCTTACTCATTGTGGTTTTTCCCTTCTTGGCTTTTTCACGTAAATCTAGTGTTGTGGTTGTGTGCTTATGTGTTGTGCTTTAATTGGCTTAATTTGTTGATCTCCTAGTTAAAGCAGTTAGAAGTTTTGATTGTTAATGTTAAACTAGAATGACGTTTGATGTATACTGATTCACCCCCCTCTCTCAGTCCTTGTGTTCTAATAGAATCTAGTACTGTTGACCTATTTTCCTCTGTCTAGAGTTAAATAGTTCACCTTGTATATTCCTTGATTATCCTTTAGAAAGTGGCCCTACAAGGCTTAAATCCTTTAATTACTCATGCTCTGCCTTGCCAAAAATCCCAAAATCTCATCTTAAGAATCTTTGCCAAAAACCCAGAAAAACGAAGAAATCTTTTAGCTTCAAGTATTTTCCATCGTAGGGATTTCTCAGTTTCATGCTTAGTATTTGTGTATGCATTTTCAAATGTATATTCGCATATACGTTTTCCATTGTATGTTTGCATATACATGAGAGATATACAAAGGAAAAGACGCAAAGGGATATGCATACGGTTTTGTTTGTATATTGTATGTGTGTGATATACAAGTGCATATACATGGGAAAAGATACAAAGGGAAGATGCAAAGTCAATATGCAAAGGATGGGATACAATGGTGAATGTATATCGAGCGATTGTATCTCATATACAAAGCAGCAAATAAAGGACATATGAAATGTGGGGCCCACTTTTTGCATGTATATGTGATTATATCTTTGCACATACAATCGCATATACAATAGCATATACATTTCTAAGATACAACCCCGGACCTGAAAAGATATGCATTTTGGTTTATAAAGGCAGAAGTGTTGTTTGCATCTTTGTATGTATGTTTGCATTGTATGTTTGCACATACAAAGGTCATATACAAGGTGATATATACAATCCGGACGTAACTGAAGACTCAAATGTGACAGATAGTCCGTTGGGGTCCGCAGTTGTATATTGCATATACAAGGCCGAAAAGGTGCAACATGCAAGAGGGAAAGGATACAAAGCCGAACCTATTCTAAAGTTCCAATATGGTTGATAATCCTTTGAGTTCTACATCGTATGTATGTTCACATTGTATCTTTGCACATACAATGAGAGATATACAAAGGGTCGCATTAAAAGGATTTCGGCGAGACAATGCATATCAGCGGCTCAGTCTGTGGTCTTTTGGACGGCCAATAAAGATGTGAATGTTCAGCGATGGGTCCCAGGTTCAACTCAGGGGCAAATTAGGTGGTGCCATGTGTCAGGGCCGATTCAAAGGCCGATTCAAAAGGTAAAGACCCGTGATTGTATGTTGGCAATTGTATGGCATGTACATTTACATATGCAAAAGTAGATACAAAGGCACATACAATCGCATATGCAAGGTGATTTGAATATGCAAAAGGAGGGAAGTTGCATAAATGCGTAAAGTGAACCCTGTAGTCAAAGTGTAGTTACAATAGTATATAAAATTTGCAAGATACATGCATATACAAAGGCAGATGCAAAGTGATAAATAGATACAAGATGCAGTTGACCGTAACTTTGACCACCTGTATCTCCCTCATTCTGGCAAATTTTGACATGCTTCAAAAGGTAAAAGTACTTATTTTTTGCCTCCTCTTTCATCTAGCGGGCTTTTGAGGGGATTTTTCTCACTTTCAAATTATGATTTGGACAAAATGCTTGATCAACTAGACATTTCAGCGACCAATTTGTATATGCAGATGCACATATTTGTTGCATTTATGGGTGCAAGTCAATGATTCAGCAGCTCACATTGAAGATTCAAAATATCTTCCATCTGCCCCTGTTCCAGATATTTTATGCCATGAATTCTAGTAGGTCGACAATCCCTTCAAACGCAGATATTTTCTGACAGAGTCCATGGACAAATTGATTGTAACTAACTTAGGTCAAAATGTAAATGCTATATATGCATAAAGATGAGAGGTAAATAGAGTTGGATGTTGGAAGTTTAGATATACATGCTTCTGATTTTTGAACAGAGCATTCATCTACTGTAACCATGCCTTCTTATTGAATATATGCAAGTTATTTTACCTCTTACTGATTTTCAATTTAGTGTGAATCTACATATGATTGTCTGTGAACGTTTTGTTCCTCTCAACCATTTTGTCTCTCACCTCTGATAAAATCATCTGAATCTGTGTATGTCTACTTGTTGTATCTGGTTGTGTTGTGCATTTTCTCAGTTCTATGAGGGCTCTTTTATTCAGTTTGGTGAATCACCTTTCTTTTCTAGTTTTTCCAATTTCATCTTTCATTTTAAAGTATTCCTTTCCCTTTTCCTCTACAAATCCAATAGATTTTAGGTGATAACTAGGTAGGAAGCTGATCGTCTCTGGAGGTTCTTTCCATCACAGGTGACCCACAAACCTAGAAAGATCCCATGTTTCTCCAAATATCCAAGTTTCAAAACTCAGCAAAGGTGCAAATCTGAGAGATAATAGTTTCTGGCACGTCCGGTGGGACTCTACAATCATATTGTTGGTTATGATATGCTACCAGCATTATCAGTCTTTTAAGAGACAGTTTTCTGCATATCTGGCGACTCATATTGAGAAAGGACAAGTAGATCAGTGTTGCTGTTATGTTTTATGAAAAAAATTCAAACTTAGAGTTTGAGTTCATTTGATTATTTGCAGCTGTCTCCACCTAGAAGACAAGGTAGAGTTGTGGTAAGGACTCCAGTTTCCAATCAACTCCACCAGGTTTTAGGCTAGTAGTATGTGTAGTCCTTGTACCGGTTCAAGCAAACCTACCCTCAGCTATTCTAATGGCAAGGAATTAACCGTTTGTGGCTTTTGATGGGGGCAGCCCATTGAATTTGATAGTGCATGACAATATACCCATGGCAGCTTTGAAGAGCCTGCCCTATTTTACAGGGGAGGATCAAACTACCCCAATTGAGCACATTAGAGATGTAGCTTCTCTATGTGGTGTTCATCATGTAACCCAATAAAATGTAGCCATCAGGCTACTAGCTGCATCATTTAAAGGAAAAGCATTACAGTGGTTCAAGAGTTTACCAGTGCAAACCATAGGAACTTGGGATGATTTGGGTGATAAGTTGAACAAACAATTTCAGGATAAGTCAGATAACTTATCACTAGTTGAACAATTGACTACAATGAAGAGAGCTCCCTAGGAGTAAATGATGGATTTCAATTTCCAGTTTCAGAAGACATGGGACAGAATTCCTGCCACAGTAAGGCCTCCATCAGAGTATGCATTTCTATATTTTTTGAAAGCTCTAAATAGTGATATTTTAGTAATGATACAATTGTTAGGAGGTACAAGTTTACCTAATGCATATGAAATAGCTATTAGAGCGGAAAATAGCCTGATTCAAGCTGGCAAAATAGCACCTAGACCACCAATGCCCATTTTTCCTGAGATTCAGGCTTCAATGCCTTTGTCGATCCCATATTTTGTCCCTTTACTTGTTATAGCAGCATTGCCTAGTACTGCCAATCCTGAAACTGTTGTTTCTAGCTCATCACAAGAGTTAAGAGAGATAAAAAATAGCCAACAGAAAATAGAGAATATCTTACAAACTTTTCAGAATGAGCTAGTGAACATCAAAAAATAGCAGTCTCAGAATAGACAGCCTTATCAGCGACACAACTCCGTACCCGTTAATGTAGTTAGGGACCTTGTCCCTATTCAGAATAACCTTGCAGCCGAGTATGAATGGTGTTTTCCATGCAATCAGCCACACAGTCAGGCGACCTGTTCAAATGGAGTGATAAATTAGGCTCTAATGGTACAAATGTTGCAGTTTCATAGCCAAACACACCAAATGATGGGGCTATACAGCAACAAGAACAGCCTCAGAATGATACTGCCTTCATAAACTGGCAGGGAGATGAATTTTGTGGCATAAACAAAGATGATACTTCAGTTGCAGCATATACTAGAGCTAAAAAGAGGGGTTATGAGATAGATCAAGCAGCAAATAAAGGAAAAGGACTTGCTGATCCTTCTACATCCCAGATTCCCCATATTTTGCAAAGGAATACTCAAGCAACTGCCAAGGAACAGCCTCATTTGTAGGCTGATATTGCTGCTACAAAATCACATCAGAAGGTAAGCATCACTCCACCTTTTAATATCACTGAAAATATGAAGAAGATGAATGTGACAATATCTATGTGGGACTCCCTAGCCATCCCAGGTCAAAAGGACATGTTACAATTTGCCTTGTCTGATTTAAAAGTGTCAAATGATACAAATGTTGACCCAGCTAGGGCTGTTCTTACCAATTCTTCCCAAGACAACAGTAAATAGCCAAATAAGAGTGCTAAGCCAATTCTATTTTTTGTGTCTTTAATAATTGGAGACAAGTTAGAACATAACTGCATGGTGGATAGTGGTGCAAGTAGTTTTTTAATGCCAAAATAGATTACAGATCAATTAGGATTGAAATACCAACCCCTGGAGAAAGGTGTGCTCTAGCTGGATGGCACATCTGTTAACACTGTAGGTGTGATAAAAGATCTAGGTCTCACTTTGCATACCTGTCCAAATGTTTCCATCTCTCTAGAGGTAGTCATCATAGATTTACCTCCTCATTTTGCCATGTGTTTGTTAAGAGAGTTCATAGCTAAGATTGGAGGATATTTATCCTCAGACTGGTCCCACATGCTCTTTAGGACTCAATATGGCACGAAATTGACCATAAAATATGAATTGCTTGCCAAATATCACATAGAGCCTTATGTCCCAAGTGTTGTTAATGCAAACTGCATATTTCTGATGATCCTAAGCTTGTTGCAACTCGAGAACTGCAAGCTAAAAGTATACTAGAAGTACTATTAAAGGAGTGGGCCTTAGAAAATATTGTTGATGATCCTGAGGGACACATTCAAGAAACTGGTATGGGAGTTTACATGCTGCATGAACCTAAAACAACAATTCCAAACCTTGTTAAGAGTGCAGAACAACAGATAGAACAACAAGATGAGGTATGGAAAATGTACTTTGATGGCTCTAGGAATAGGAATGGATCTGGTGGTGGTGCAATGCTTGTGTCTCCACAAGGTGACAGATATTATTCTACTTTCCATTTTGTTTTTTCATGTACAAATAACACTGCTGAATATGAAGGGTTGATTCAAGGTTTGCAGTGGGCACGGAAGAGGAAAATTAGCTGTTTGCAGGTGTATGGGGACAGCAAACTCATTGGAAATCAAGTGAGGGGACTGCACGTTACAAAGAATGATGTTTTGAAATGTTATAAACATAGGGTATGGGATATGATTGAGGAGATTGAAGCTTTCAATCTAGTCTCTATTCCAAGAAATCAGAACTATCATGCAGATAGGTTAGCTGCGATTGGGGCTCAGTTCGATATCCCCAGTGATATTCAAAGAGAAAAGGTACAGCCTCATGTGAAGATAGTTGATAGGCCCTCTATCCCTGACAATAACATTCATTGGTAGGTTTTTGAGAGTGATGAGAAGATTCTGTGTTTCCTGTTAGAAGAGGATGAGTTTTCTGTGATGAATCAGAACAAACTCAAACAGTAATATGATGATGATCAAGTTGTTCAGTTAAGGACTAATAAGCTACTCAGAAGGTTGGTAACCTTGGAATCCATTTTTGATACTGATGATCAGCTAAAAAAGAGTAAAGCCAGCATGCAAGTCAAAGAGGAACATTACGAGGAGCTAGAAATTTTTAAAGGTAAGCTTCTCAAAATTGGTAAAATCTATTCACCTGAGCATAGGAAAGCTTTTATCGCTCTGTCAAGAATTTGAGGCTATGTTTGCTTGGGAATACTCAGACTTAAGGAAGTTTGACCCTCATATTGCCTAGCATACTATAGAGTTAGAGCCAGGTGTGAAACCTATGAGGCAGAAATAAAGACCTTTAAATCCAAAACTTGAGCCTCTGATGATTAAAGAATTAACCAAGTTGATCGAGGGAAACATCATTTTTCTGATCAATCATACTTCTTGGGTCTCAAATCTTGTTCCTGTGAGGAAGAAGAATGGAGAGATTAGGTTGTGCATTGATTTTAGAGACCTTAATAGAGCCTCCCTGAAGGACCACTACCCGTTGCCCTCAATAGACCAAATTCTGCAAGTAGTGGCTGGTTCGAAAAGATTCTCCTTACTTGACGGATATTCAGGTTATAATCAAGTATTAGTCAAGGAGGAAGATCAGTTTAAAACTACTTTTACTACCAAATGGGGCACCATGGCCTACAAAAGGATGCCTTTTGGTTTGTCAAATGCTGGCTCTACTTTTCAGAGAGCTATGGATATGGCTTTTAAAGGTTTGCTTTATAAATTGGTACTTGTGTACCTTGATGACATCATAGTATTCTCTAAAGATGCAACTAAACATTTATCTCACCTGAAACAAGTATTTGAGAGATGTAAAGAGTTTGGGATATCTCTCAATCCCAAGAAATGCATTTTGGTTGTACATGAAGGCAAGCTTTTAGGGCACATTGTGTCAAAAGAGGGAGTTACCATTGATACAGAAAGGGTAAGAGCTATTCTGGAGTTGCCTTTACCCAGTTACAAGAAGGGATTGCAAAGTTTTATTGGTAGAATTAATTTTCTACGAAGATTTATACCTGACATTGCAAATTTATTGAAGCCATTGACCTCTATGCTAAAGAAAAATACAGTTTTCAATTGGACGAAAGAGGGCAAACTCAGCTTTGAGTCCATAAAAGGAGTGCTATCAGTTGTGCCAACTCTGGTAAATCTTGATTTCTCAAAAGATTTCATTTTGTATGCTTATGGTGGTCTAGATACAATTTCTGCAATTCTGGTATAGCAGCAAAGTGAAGGCTTTGAACAGCCAATTTCTTTCTTTAGTCAAGGACTGGAGGAGTATGAACAGAGGTATAGTTTCATCAAAAAGCATGTCCTTGTCGTGGTAAAGAGTCTCAAGAAGTTTAGGCATCTTATTTCTAACAATAAGGTACATTTGATGGTTGCTCACCCTAGCGTGAAGGAGTTCCTGTTAGGTAAGGATGTTAATGAGAAAAGGATTGGTTGAATTACCAAAGTCATGGAATATGACATAGATATCAAGATAACCAAGCTCATCAAAGGTAGAGGACTCAGTGAACAGCTTGCTACTAGTTCTGAAAATGAAACAAATAAAGAAGAAGCGGTGCTTCTGACCATTGAAGATGAACGTCGGGATGATACAACAGCAATGGGAGCAGGTTGGGTAAATGACATGACTCATTGTTTGCAAACTGGCAAATGTCTAGTAGGTTTAGATAGAACCAAAAGAAGATATTTTAGATTGCAGTCTGTTCCATATGTTTTAATAAATGATATCCTTTTCAGAAAAGATTTTAATGGTGTGTTGTTAAGATGCATTGATAATGATCAAACTGACAAGGTGCTACATGAGTTTCATGATGGAACAATAGGGGGTCATTTTGCCCCAAGGACTACTTCTTGGAAAATAATGAGAGCTGGATATTACTAGCCCAACTCATTCAAGGATGCCCATGCATGGGCCAGAAAGTGTGTAAAATGTGCCATTTTTGTAGGCAAAGAAAGGTTTCCAGCTTTACCTCTACAACCCTTCATGAGATGGGGCGTTGATTTTATAGGTCCCATTAATCCACCGTCAAGTGCAGGTCACAGGTGGGTACTTATAGCAACAGACTATTTCACAAGGTGGACTAAAGCAGTGGCTTTGAAGGAAGCCAATGAGAATGTTGTTTTGAACTTTTATCATGATTTGGTATCTAGATTTGGAGTACCTGAGTCAATTATCTCAGACAATGCTTTAGCCTTTGTTGGATTAAAGATAACCAACTGGGCTGTGAAGAATGGAATCTATTTGAACACTTCATCAAATTATTACCCACAGGGTAATGGTTTGGCTGAATCCACAAATAAGAATCTCATAAGGATTATCAAAAGATCAATGGAGGACAACCAGAGGACCTGGCACACCAATCTAAAATCTTCTATATGGATAGATAGAATAACTCCCAAGAGGTTTATTGGAAACTCTCCATATATGTTAGTTTATGGAAAAGAGGCAAGATTGCCTATGTCTGTGGAGCTGTCAGCACTTGATATCATGAATCAACTAGAGATGTTTGAAGAAGAAAACCCCATGGCTGTCAGATATGCTCAACTTATGGAGCTTGAAGAAATGAGAGATAAAGCTATGAAAGCTATGGAGTATCATTAGCTTCAAACAAAAGGAAGTTTTGATAAGAAGGCCACTCCCAGAAATTTCAAGGAGGGTGATATGGTACTCAAATGGGATGAATTGAAAAGCAGGCCAGGGAAGCACTCCAAGTTTGATAGCATGTGGAGTGGCCCATTTATCATTACTGAATGTAAGGAGCACAATGCATTTTAGTTATCAAACATGGATGGAGAAAATTTGTCTATCCTAGTCAATGAGATACACCTAAAGAGGTGTTTTGAGGTATGAGTTGCCTTGTAAAGTAGTATATTAGGTTTCTTGCTTTCAATAAGTGATGTTGCACAATAGTTTAGATCCCTTTTTGTTTTCCCTAAGTGTTGTCTAGCATAGTTCGATGAGTTGCTTTCAGCATTTTGTTTTGGTTTTGGTCTTCTAAGTGTTCTTTATTGCTTATATGTTGAGTTACTAAGGTCAAGATTGATTGTCAAAGGTTTATTTTTAAGTCTCTGTGTGACTCCATGCCCAATGAATGCCTAAGGCCACTGGTATGATTGTTTAGTAGGCAAACATCCCTTAGAAGTCACCAAAATGTTGACCTATTTTCCTTTGTCCAGAGTTAAATAGTTCACCTTGTATATTCCTTGAATATCCTTTAGAAAGTGACCCTACAAGGCTTAAATCCTTCAATTACTCATGCTCTGCTTTGCCAAAAATCCTAAAATCTCACCTGAAGAATCTTTGCCAAAAACCTAGAAAAACCTAGAAATCGTTTAGCTTCAAGTATTTTCCATCGCAGGGATTTCTCAGTTTCATGCTTAGTATTTGTGTATGCATTTTCAAATGTATATTCGCATATACATTCGCCATTGTATGTTTGCATATACAAGTGCATATACATGAGAGATATACAAAGGAAAAGATGCAAAGGGATATGCATATAGTTTTGTTTGTATATTATATGTGTGCGATATACAAGTGCATATACATGGGAAAAGATACAAAGGGAAGATGCAAACTCAATATGCAAAGGACAGGATACAATGGTGAATGTATATTGGGCAATTGTATCTCATATACAATCACATATACAAAGAAGCAAATAAAGGAGATACGAAAGGTGGGGCCCACTTTTTGCATGTATATGTGATTGTATCTTTGCACATACAATCGCATATACAATGGCATATACATTTCCGAGATACAACCCCAGACCCAAAAAGATATGCATTTTGGTTTATAAAGGCAGAAGTGTCGTTTGCATCTTTGTATGTATGTTCGTATTGTATGTTTGCACATACAAAGGTCATATACAAGGTGATATATACAATCCGGACATAACTAAAGAATCAAATGTGGCAGATAGTCTGTTGGGGTCCGCAGTTGTATATTGCATATACAAGGCCAAAAAGGTGCAACATGCAAGAGGGAAAGGATACAAATCCGAACCTATTCTAAAGTTCCAATATAGTTGATAATCCTTTGAGTTCCACATCGTATGTATGTTCATATTGTATCTTTGTACATACAATGAGAGATATACAAAGGGTTGCATACAAAGGATTTCGGCGAGACAATGCATATCGGCGGCTCAGTCTGTGGTCTTTCCAACGGCCGATAAAGATGCGAATGTTCAGCGATGGGTCCCAGGTTCAACTCAAGGGCAAATCAGGTGGTGCCACATATCAGGGCCGATTCAAAGGCTGATTCAAAAGGTAACGACCCGTGATTGTATGTTGGCAATTGTATGGGATGTACATTTACATATGCAAAAGCAGATACAAAGGCACATACAATCGTATATGCAAGGCGATTTGAATATGCAAAAGGAGGGAAGTTGCATAAATGCATAAAGTGAACCCCACAGTCAAAGTGCAGTTGTAGTCGTATATACAATTTGCAAGATACATGCATATACAAAGGCAGATGCAAAGCGATAAACAGATACAAGATGCAGTTGACCGTATCTTTGATTGCCTGTATCTCCCTCATTCTGGTGAATTTCAACATGATTCAAAAGGCAAAAGTGCTTATTTTTTGCCTCCTCTATCATCTGGCAGGCTTTTGAGGGGATTTTTCTCACTTTCAAATTATGATCTAGACAAAATGCTTGATCGACTAGACGTTTCAGCGACCAATTTGTATATGCAGATGCAAATATTTGTTGCATTTATGGGTGCATGTCGATGATTCAGCAGCTCACATTGAAGATTTAGAATATCTTCCATCTGCCCCTGTTCCAGATATTTTATGCCATGAATTCTAGTAGGTTGACAATCCCTTCAGATAGATATTTTCTGACAGAGTCCATGGACGAATTGATTGTAACCGACTTAGGTCAAAATGTAAATGCTATATTTGCATAAAGATGAGAGGTAAATAGAGGTGGACGTTGGAAGTTTAGATATACATGCTTCTGATTTCTGAACAGAGCATTCCTCTACTATAACCATGCCTTCTTATTGAATATATGCAAGTTATTTTACCTCTTTTACTGATTTTTAGTTTAGTGTGAATCTACATATGATTTTCTGTGAACGTTTTGTTCCTCTCAACCATTTTGTCTCTCACCTCGACTAAAATCATCTGAATCTGTGTATGTCTACTTGTTGTATCTGGTTGTGTTGTGCATTTTCTCAGTTCTGTGAGGGCTCTTTTATTCAGTTTAGTGAATCACCTTTCTTTTCTAGTTTTTCCAATTTCATCTTTCATTTTAAAGTATTCCTTCTCCCTTTTCCTCTGCAAATCCAGTAGATTTTAGGTGATAACCAGCTAGGAAGCTGACCTTCTCTGGAGGTTCTTTCCATCACAGGTGACCCACAGACCTGGAAAGATCCCATGTTTCTCCAGATTGCCAAGTTTGACAACTCGGCAAGGGTGCAAATCTGAGAGATAACAAGTACATTTTTTAATTTAAAAGGAAAAACTATCTAATGTGTAAAATAGTTCTAGTATGTAAATATCTAATGTGTACATAATTTTTCAATTTTGAATATAGTATACATGACTATCTAATGTATACAATAGCTCTTGATAAATGATAGTACAAAGATGGTTCATGCTAAAAAATGATAAAATAAAGTAGACCTAATAATTCCTTACATGATAGACCTAATAATTCCTTAAATGATAAATGAGGTTGTCTCTACGTAGGTTCATAATGTTAATGTATTCCCTTGAGTTGAGCCAAAATTTGAATGCACTTCCATTTATTTCATATAAAAGAAAAATACACCATTTAAAAGTTATTTAAAGCAAGGAAGCAAGTGGTGGAGCATTACTAGTTACATAGAGGAGGGTTGAGAAATAGTTTGTTTAGACACAATTTGTAAGATAAAAGGAATAATATAGAAGGTGACAATTAAGAATGAAAGAATATATTGAAGACAAAAAATGTTGATACAATGTAACTATAGCATGATGAAACATATGAGTATATATAATTAGCTAATAGGTCCACTGTTAGTTTGACAAGACTACAAAATTGATCTAACATTTACAGTATGATGAAAACTTGTAGTGACAATCATGTTGGGTCTACTTGTAGGGGACCTACAAAAATAATAAATGTAAGTAAATTAAATATATATATATACACGATTCGATACAAATTTTAAGATAAAGGGAATAATATAGAAGGTGAAATGAGAATGAAAGAATATATCAAAAACACAAAACACTGATGCAACACAACTATAACATGTGACATGAAAGATATGAGTATATATACAATTACCTAATACATTCACTTTTAGTTGAAGACTACAAAATTGATCTAACAAATTTGTATGGTGAAAACTTGTAGTGACAATCATGCAAAAATCTACTTGTAGGGTACACCTGCAAAAATAATAAATGTAAGTAAATTAACTATATATATACATGAGTCGATACAAATTTTAAGATAAAGGGAATAATATCAAAGGTGAAGTGAGAATCAGTGATAACTTTAAGAAATCCCCCTAAAAAAAGATATAAAATCTTGGTGAATCTTTCATTTTTTTGGAAAAAAATATTAATTTCTATTGGCGAATCTTTCCATTTTTTTGAAAAACATATTAATTGTATTGGCGAATTTATTTAAATCACTAGAAATTTGTAGAAAATCTTGGCGAATCTTGACAAAAAATAGGCAAATGCATTGATTACCATGGTGAATCCTTCCTTTTTAAAAAAATTAAATTCCTATGGAAAAGTAAGTACTTGAAGGTGGCATTGATTGACTAGTTTAAGGTGTAGTGATCATGTCTATAATTCCTTAATATTTTAAATCAAATATTGAATATTTTAAATTAGTCCTAAATTATTTTTCACCACCCTTGATTTTATTTATAAACTAATGGTTTGGGTTCTATTCCATGGACCAAAATGTACTCGTGAAGCTCTAATGCCCATGGGGACCAAAACTGCATTTAGGTCATTGATCGCAATGGAGATCAATGGCCTAAATGCAATTTCAGGACCCATGGGCATTGGAGCTCCACAGGTACAATTTGGCCTGCAGAATTTAACCCCATCCATTAGATTATAAATTGAGATGAACGGCACAAACACAATTTTGGGCTCGATGGGCCTTGGAGCTTCGTGGGTACATTTTAACCCATGGAATACAACCCCAATCGCTATATTATAAATAAAATCAATGGTGGTGATTAAAAACTAGTGATATGGCCCTAAAGTAACCAATAATTATATAATATCATTGGCTAATTAATTTCGTTTTCTACTATAACTTATAAAATTTAGGCGAATCTAATCTAATCAAGTATCAAATATTGTGGCAAATCTTTGAGTTTAAAAGTTTAATAAAATAAATGTTCTAGCAATTTAGCGCGGACTAAAATAAAATTTTGGAAAAATGTGGCGCTTCACATTGCATTACAGTTTGTACTATTAGACAAATTTTGAATTCTCAATTTCAACTATTAGCCAAATGGTGAATATTAGCCACTAAAAAATCACTGGTGAGAATGAAAGAATATATAAAAACACAAAACATTGATGCAATACAACTAGATAACATGTGATATGAAAGATATGAGTATATATACAATTACCTAATGATGCAAGAGCATCCACGGTCAATAGCAATCTTGCATCACCAAAAATATTTTAATTTTCAGTTGTTTGGTTTTTTTCAATAATGTTGGAGCTTTGAGAAAATCATATTTTAATTTGCAACAAATGTAATCTCCCTAAGGTGCAATTGTAAATATAATTTTAGTGGGATTTGACTAATCTTGTCTTAAGTGGGGTTGCCAAGAATCTTGGAATTAATGGCATCTATTATTGTAACCGTCATAGTTGTAAGGAATCTGTAAGTTGTCATAACAACCCAAAATTGATTAGGCAAATGCTAGGTGTCCATGTGAAGGTGGATTGCACAATATTTTATCTTTAGTATTTTCAAATTGTCACCTCCAAGAAGGGTGTGGATTTTCAAGAGGTGGTTCCATGTGGGCCACAAAGATGTGCATGTTGTTGCTTGTCTGGGTCGAAATTATAAGACCTAGTCTCGGTAAAATGAGAATAAATTTCTCATATCTTATCAAAATTTAAAAATTTAAAATATTCTAGAAAGACAGAAAGAAGGTACACAAAACCCAGAAACCGTTTTAGAAAATCCTAAAAATTGAGAGAGCGATGACAGGTTGGAAGTGGCAGGTTTTTCTTGTGGATTTGTGGAGGTTGTTTTGAGAAACCAATAATGGTTTTCTTCTCACGCAATTGCTACATATTGAGGCTTGTTCATTTGGTGAAAGGGGGCTTTTGGAGATTATGTGTTTGCATATCTAGATGTTGATGGAATGAAGCTGGAATGTTGAGTTGCAGAATTTTTTGTATGTTTGAAGCCCATGTTGTATGAGAGCATATGAGCTCCATGTTTATGTATCTCATTTTCAGGATTTTAATATAATACATATTGCAGATTTCTCTTCCATTTTATGTGTTTCAAATTAATTTTCTGCCCTCTTGCATAGTGTTCTATGTGTGTTTGTGATCAGATTTGAATGGGAGAGTATGCTCTCTGCATCAATTGGTATCAGAGCTCAAAAAGTCTAGGCAAAAGAGAGTTTGGTGTTTGTGGGTTTTTGTTTGTGTAAGTTGAAGAGAGAACCTGGTTGCTAAAAGACTTGGTAGAGGAAAAGAGAAGAGACCTAGGTGAGGCAAAGACAAGGAGAAGCAAGGTGAAAGAGACTTGCTTGAATAAAGAGAAGAATAGATGTGTTGAGGAGATTCTTGCAGGTTGGAGGTTCACAAAAGAAGAAGAAAGAAGAAAAAAAGAGGAAGAGGAAAGAGGAAAAGATGAGGCAAATAGAGGTTGAGAAAGAGATAAGAGAACTAAGGCAAGTTGCGGAAGATATGAGAAAAGATATGGAAAGAATAGTTCAGCAGTTGCAAAGTTGGCACTTATCAGTGAAGAGGAAGGTTACATGGCCCATCAAGAAAATTGTCCAAAGAAGAAGAAGACAAGCAAGGACAGCAGCAATAGAGGAAGAACAAAAGCAATCTCAAATAGAGGAAGAAGAAATGAAATGGTGAGTACATGTATGACTGTTTTAACATCAAGCATTGAAGAAGACATGGTAAACATAGTTGTGGATGAGTCTCCATGTCATTTTTAGTTATTTGAGTCTAATGTTCAAGATGAGCAAGTGGAAAGGCATGTTGATGATCAAGTTGTTGATAATAAGGTTGCTAATGAAGATATTGTAGAATTGTTTGTTAATGAGGTATATGCAGATTTACAAGGGTATTATGCAGCTTGTGGTAATGGTGAATATGATGCTATATTGTATGATGAAGACATAAATGATGATGCTACTGAGGTATATGCACAAGAAATGGAATTTTGGAACTTGAAAGATGAGAGGATGCTGAATAGGAGATCGTATAATAAAAACAAGAGGAAGAAGGACTCAGAGACAGTTACAAAGATGAAGGATAAATTACAGAAGAATTGGAAGACCAGGAAGAAGGAGCAACCAGTATTCAATGGGACTTGAATTCTCTTTGCTCCAGGAGTCTGATGCAGGAGCATCCATGGTCAATGGCAATCTTGCATCACCAAAAATATTTTAATTTTTAGTTGTTTGGTTTTTTTCAATAATGTTGGAGCTTTGAGAAAATCATATTTTTATTTGCAACAAATGTAATCTCCCTTAGGTGCAATTCTAAATGTAATTTTAGTGGGATTTGACTGATTTTGTCATAAGTGGGGCTGCTAAGAATCTTGGAATTAATGGCATTTATTATGGTTACCATCATAGTTGTAAGGAATCTGTAAGTTGTCATAACAACCCAAAATTGATTAGGCAAATGCTAGGTGTCCATGTGAAGGTGGATTGCACAAGATTTTATCTTTATTTTCAAATTGTAACCTCCAAGAAGGGTGTGGATTTTCAAGAGGTGGTTCCATGTGGGCCACAAAGATTTGCATGTTGTTGCATGTCTGGGTCAAAATTATGAGACCTAGTCTCGGTAAAATGAGCATAACTTTCTCATACCTTATTTAAATTAATAAATTTAAATGTTCTGGAAAGCTGGAAAGAAGGTGCACAAAACCTAGAAACTGTTTTAGAAAATCCTAAAAATTGAGGGAGTGATGACAGATTGGAAGTGACAGGTTTTTCTTGTGGATTTGTGGAGGTTGTTTTGAGAAACCAATAATGGTTTTCTTCTCACGCAATTGCTACATATTGAGGCTTGTTCATTTGGTGAAAGGGGACTTTTGGAGATTATGTGTTTACATATCCAGATGTTGCTAGAATGAAGTTGGAATGTTGAGTTGCAGATTTTTTTTGTATGTTTGAAGCCCATGTTGTATGAGAGCATATGAGCTCCATGTTTATGTATCTCATTTTCAGATTTTTAATATAATACATATTGCAGATTTCTCTTCTATTTTATGTGTTTCAAATTAATTTGCTGCCCTCTTACATAATGTTCTATGTGTGTTTGTGATCAGATTTGAATGGGAGAGCATCCTCTCTGCATCACCTAATGCATTCACTTTTGGTTGAAGACTAAAAAATTAATCTAACAAATTTGTATGGTGAACACTTGTAGTGACAATCATGCAAAAATCTACTTGTAGGGTACACCTACAAAAATATTGAATGTAAGTAAAATAACTATATATACATGAGTCGATACAAATTTTAAGATAAAAGGAATAATATAGAAGGTGAAATAAGAATGAAAGAATATATAAATGTTCATTGATACAATCATGCAGGATCTAGACTTATAGGGGACCTGCAAAAATAATGAATGTAAGGGAAGGTAATAGGATGCCTTATGACAAAGTTATATAGGGAGAGGATGGTGTTTGCGTGCTCTGCAAGCCAAGCTAGGGCGACCGTGCCCTAGCTCATTCTCTGTGTGTTGCTCACTTCTGCATTGTGGGGGGGTTTTTTGAAGCTTTCGGGGTGGTGGTGGTGGGTTTTTTTCTTTTCTGGAGGCCTTCTTGCTGCCGTTTGGGTGGCTTGTGGGTGGAAGGGTTTTGATCCTTCCCTTGGGGTCTTGTCTTTTTCCATTTTTTGTAAACGTGTCCTAGGGGTTTGCATGCCTGCTGGGGATCTTATTTTTTTGCTATGCAGGATGGGGAAACATCTGGGGCTAGCCCCAAATTGGATTTCTGATCAGTAGTTGGTTCAAGGCCTTCAGCGCATGGAGTGAATGTTTTTGATAATACGCTATTTTCTTTAGAGATGGAGATGAATGATCTAGGATCAGTTAGTGGTTCCTGAATAACGAAGATTAATGGGTGTTTGGAAAGATGCAAAGAGCGAGTGAAGTTGATTATCTCGATGGAAATGCTTGCAAATGATATTGAATACTATTCAAGGCACTCTTTTTATTGCAAGTTCATGGGTTTGAGAGTCTCGCTGCAATTTTTGGAATCCTGGGCTCAATAGACTTGGATGCCAGAGGGGGAGATGGAGATTAGGCTCCATGCGAACAACTTTTTTATGGTCTCTTTCGATTGCATGGCATATCAGAATAAGGTCTTCGAGGGTGGCCCCTATTTTTATAACCAGGTGGGTTTGTTTATCAAGCCATGGCATGCTGGCTTCAACCCAACTGAGGCATTACCAAGTCGGATCCTAGTTTGGGTTCGGTTGCCGTGGTTTCCAGTTGAGTGTTGGCGGGATGATGTGTTGCATTTGGTGGCTTCAATGCTCAGTAAACCTGTTGGGTCTTCACAACAGATTCAATATAAAAAGGTAATGACTTTTGCTCATATCTGTGTAGAAATTGATTTAAGCAAGCCACTGCCAGATTCTATTGAAGTGAGTGCTGGATCATATACTTGGGTGCAACAGCTAGATTACGAAACCCTACCTTTTCAGTGTCATCTTTTTCATGAATATGGTCACTTGCAACGTAGGTGCCCTAGGGCTAAGCCTATGGTGCCCCAACCTTCTCAGCCTTCTCGTAATCCACCTAGGGCTGATAATGGTAAGGAGCCTATTCTGGGTGATGGTAACGGAGATGATGGCTATGTCCCTATCAAGGCTCGCAATAGGAATCGGGACCAGAAGCGGACCTTGAGGGAGAGGCAGGTTGATGAAACTTTTAATAGGTTTGAGGTGCTGGATGATCTCAGCCAGGGGGAAGTGAATCCGGGGTTGTTGAACTTGGATCAGGGAACTTTGGGTACAGGACAGGATGGGCCACCACTGGAGGCCATGCAGGTTGTGCAAGAGATTGGGGTTGGGCAGATGGATACGGATCAACAATTGATTGTCCAGACTGAACAAGAATCTTCTATTGAAGCTTTAAAGAGTGGTGGAGGTGGTTCCACATTGCCCCTGAAAGGAGGCAAGAATGTGGGGAAGAGCTCTTTGGCCTCCTCTCTTTTGGGTATTCAGCAAATTGAACTGAAGAAAGGGGTTGGTGACAGGACTTCCAAGCTGGGAAGGAAGAAGGATATGGAGAAGATTAAATTAACTGGGGAAACTTTGGTGGAGTCAGGGTCAGTCAAGACTCTGGATTCACATTTTTCATGCCCCCAGAAATGATTGTTCTCTCATGGAATGTAAGGGGCTTGAACAGTGGCCCTCGACAAAAAGCTGTTCGTGATTTGGTTAGGAATCATTCTTTGGATGTTTTTTTTCTTCAGGAGACTAAATTATCTATAGATAATATGTTGGCCATGGCTCCTAAGTTGTGGAAATTTGGTGAATGCCAGTGTATGGGGGCTCTTGGTGCTTCTGGAGGGGTGGCTTGCTTTTGGAACCCTCAGAAGATTTTCCCTCTCTGGTGGATGTCCTCTAGATCCTCTATATCCCTAGTCGCCTCTTGGTATGAGACTGGTGAGTGTATTCTCCTCTCTAATGTGTATGCTCCTATTGAGTTTCCAGGTAAACAACTTCTATGGTCCCATCTTGATTTTGTTCGTAGCTTAGATCCTTACCATCCGTGGGTTATGGCTGGCGATTTTAATGCTATTATGGAGTTGTCTGAGAAAAGAGGTGGTATTCCTAGGTTGGAGCCTTCTGCTCTGTTATTTAGAGATAGCATTTCTGAATTAAATCTTATTGATGTTCTACCAAGTAATGGTCGCTTCACTTGGAATAATAGGAGAATTGGTGAGAGTTGTGTTGCTAAGAGGCTTGATCGATTCTTGGTTTCCTGTTATTGGGTTGGAGACTTATGGTCCACTCAATCTGAAATTATTGATTGGAGAGGTTCTGATCATTGGCCTATTAAGCTTAGTATTATCTATGCTCGGGGGCCTTGTTCTCCCTCATTCAAGTTCCAGATTATGTGGTTATGGGATCCTACTCTTCATGAACATGTGGCTGAGTGGTGGCAGATTGGTAGACCAACTTTTGGTACGGCAATGTACACATTCTCCAAGCTTCTTCAGTTTGTCAAATATCAGCTTAAAAGGTGGAATCAGCGATGTTTTGGTAATATTTTTCATGCTAAGGTTGCAGGCCAGGAGGAGTTGAATAATATTACGTGGTTGATTCATGAGAATGAGGCCTCTGAGGATCTTCTAAGGGAGGAGGCTAAGACTTTGAAAGTGGTTGAGGAATTTGATTTGCAGGAAGAAATATATTGGAAGCAAAAGGCCTGGGTTGAATGGTTATAGGAAGGTGATAAAAACACCGCCTTCTTTGTCAATTCTGTGAAGGATAGAAGGCATGGTAATTCCATCCCTTTTCTGGTGAATGATAGGGGTGAATGTCTTGCCTCATTTCAGGAAATCTCTACTGAGGCATCTCAGTATTTTGCTACTTTATTTAGGGAGGATTCATGAGGGGGCTCTATTGAGGAAGCACAGGTTCTTTCTTGTATTCCTCAGTTGGTCTCCAGGGAGGCGAATGAGTATCTGATGAGAGATATCTCTCTTGATGAGCTGGAGGGGATTGTGTTTCAGATGAAGAAGGGTAAAGCCCCTGGTCCCGATGGTTTCCCGATTGAATTTTTTCAGGAATTCTGGGATATCATAAATTCAGATCTTCTGGCGGTTGTCCTTGAGTCCCAGAGGAATAAGCAAATGCTTCGTGCTCTAAATTCCACCTTCCTTGCTCTCATACCCAAGTGTGAAGGGGCTGATAGGTTATCTCAGTTCCAACCTATCTCTCTTTGCAATGTGGCTTACAAAATCATTTCTAAGTTATTGGCTGAGAGATTGAAGAAGTGGCTTAAAGTGCTGATTTCAGAGGAACAGAGTGGATTTGTGGCGGGTCGACAGATTCTTGACGGGGTTGTCATTACTACGGAGACCATCCACTCCATGGACAACTCCCACGAGAAGGCTATCTTCATTAAGCTGGATATGGCTAAGGCTTATGACAGGGTTAGATGGTCTTTTTTGCAGAAGATCCTTATTTCTTTTGGTTTTGGTGAGGAGTGGATCCAATGGGTCATGAGCTATGTCACGTCTATTTCCTTCTTAGTTTTGATAAATGAAGATCATTCTGAACTTTTTGGTGCCTCAAGAGGCTTGCGCCAAGGGGATCCTCTTTCTTTGTATCTTTTTCTGCTTCTTGTGGAAGGCCTTGGACATTTGTTGAAAAGAAGGGTGGAGCTTGGCACCATTCAGGGTTGGCGATGGGGTGGAGACTTGCCTCTGCAATCTCATTTACAGTTTGTTGATGATACTGCCCTGATGGGGATGGCTACTGTTAGGGAAGCTACTAACTTGAGGCAGGTGTTGGACATATATCTTGTTGCTTCAGGGCAATTGATTAATGAGGAGAAGTCATCCATATTCTTCTTCAATACGCCGACCCCCATTCAGAGAAGAATTGCTAATATCTTGAGGTTTCAGATAGGGGTTCTCCCTTTGATGTATCTGGGTTTCCCAATTTCTGTTCGCCCTCTTCCCAAGGGTTCTTGGCAGAATATTATTGATAAGCTCCATGCAAAAGTTAATCATTGGACCCACAGATGGTTGCCTTTTGTGGGGCAGGTTCAGCTTCTCAAGTCGGTGGTGCAGGCTCTTCCTACCTACTGATGTATGCTTCAGGTGGCTCCGATGGGTTTTCTGAGGGAGTTGGATTCTCTTGCAAGGCAGTTCTTATGGGAGGGAAGTTTGTCATCCTCCAGGTGGAGCCTGGTCAGGTGGGATGTTGTGTGCAGCCCAAAGCAATTTGGTGGTCTTAGTCTTCGACAGTCTGCGTTATCCGAAGTGGCTGTGGCTACTAAGCTATTTTGGAGATGGTGTGTGGAATAGGATCAGCCGTGGGCTAGGATATTATCTCATAAGTATTTCCCAGGGATTCCATGGCAGGATCTCCCTCATTACCCTCTTGAGGGGAAAGGTTCAGTGATTTGGAATACTCTTCAGAAGGGTGCAAAGCTTATCAAGGAAGGTTTATTTTGGATTTGTAGACGAGGAACTGAAGCTCTCTTCTGGTCAGATTCTTGGGATGGATTCCCTCCACTTACTTCTCAGTTCCCCAACCTTCTTCCTTTGTGCCAAAGATTTCTTGAGGCTGGCTGGGCTAGGGTGAGTGACTTCAAGTCTGTTGCTTCTTTTGGTCAGTTCGAGATAGCTCATGGAAGGATCCCGCAATGTGGCCAGATTTGGGACTTGCAGAAGATAGTGTTGAGCTTCACAAGATTCTTCATAGTAGGAATTGTAGTTCTCTTCTGGAAGAGGATATTCTTGCTTGGACCCATAATCCTAAGGGGGTTTACTCTGTTGCTTCTGGTTATCAGGTGTTATTGGCTCAAAAGCTAACTGGGGTAGAGGTTCATTGGTGGAAAAGGGTGTGGAATAAACTCTCGTGGCCTAAATGCAACTGCTTTGTTTGGACTTTGGCTTGGGATAGGTGTTTGACCTGGGATAACATTCATAAACGGGGATTTCAAGGACCTTCAATTTGTGTTTTGTGTGGGGGAGCAGAAGAGGATTCTTCGCATTTGTTCTTCTGGTGCCCCTTTGTTGTGCAGCTTTGGCATTGGTGGTGGGAGGTATGGAAGCTTCCTTGTATTCATGCATGCTCTTTGGTTGAATTCTGGGATAGTATGGGAAGACCCCATTCTATGGCTTCCTTTTTGCAGGAGGTTTGGTTCGTGGGTCCTACCTTTCTGCTTTGGCAGATTTGGCTAGAGCGGAACCACCGAATTTTTTGTGATCAGAAGTTGGTGGGTCGGCAAGTTTGGCTGTGTATGCTTGGAATGGTGCAAGAGTCAGTTTCAGCTAAATGTGATGTGGTTTTCCCCTTGGAGAGAGGTAATGATGAGTTGGTGGCCAGACTGGGTCTTCAAGAAATTCATTCTTCTTTTGTCAGTTCCAGGAACTGTAGGCATGGGAAAAAGAGGGTTCAACGGGTTGGAAGGTGGTTACCTCCTCCCAATGGATTTTTAAAGATCAATACTGACGGTTCTTCTAGGGGCAATCCTGGGCCTGCTGGAATTGGTGGAGTTGGTAGGGACTCAGCTAGGTTGGTGATTTTTCTATTCTCTATACATGAGGGGGTGAAAACTGTTAACTTCATGGAGGGTCTGGCAATTCTGCATGCTATTGAGAGGGCCCTTGCTTTGGGATGCAGAAAAGTTATATGTGAAGCTGATTCACAGATTTTGATTAATCTCTTGATTGAGCGAAAGATATCTGATATTAATTCGCAGTTGGCTTCGGTGGTTCAACGGATTCTTCAGGTTAGTTCTCGGATGGAGGAAGCATCCTTTGTTCACATCCCGAGGGAGTGGAATTGAGCTGCCAACTGCTTGGCCAAATGGGCCTCTGAGCATGATAGTGGTTGGAAGGTTGAGGATTGGGATCAGGTTAACCCTGAGCTGCATCTGGATTTAGACCAGTTCTTGGAGGAGGATAGGAGGATACATGGGGATAGTTGATGTTGTTTATGCTGTGGGGTTTTTGCCTTGTTTTCTGGGGTTGGGTCCCTTGGTTATTATTGTAATGCTCTTTTCTGATTTCTAATAGAGTTTTTACCCCTTTGTTTTTTTTAAAAAAAATAGGATGCCTTACGGGGAGATAAGAGGATGAATTAAGGGGATGTAAGAGGATATCTTAAGGGGATGTATGAATATAGCTTAAGGGGAGATATGCTAGTCAATACAAATTATAAGATAAAAGGAATAAAATAAAAGGTGAAATAAGAGAATGACTTAACGGGACATAAGAGAATGGATTAAGGGGAGCTAAGAGGATGACTTAAGGGGATGTAAGAGGATGACTTAAGGGGATGTATGAGAGAGGGTGTAAGTGGAGATACATGAGTAAATACAAATTATAAGATTAGCATTTTCATGATTTGAATCATGGTGATTAACCTAGCCACTCAAACTATGTGTCATTTGTGAAAATTAGTTCTATAAATAAGAAATTGCTTAAGGTTAGGTAAGAGGATGGCTTAAGAGGATCTAAGAGGATGACTTAATACAACTATATTAACTATCGATTAAATATATACAACTATATACATACCTAGAAATTTATTCCATTGTACCATCTGCATCCTTTGTTTTTTTAATGCATCTATAATTGACTCATGTTTTTCCATAGAAAGTGTCCATAACTCTTTATTCACAAGTCTCCCTTGATATCTGACTAGTTTTATATTTGTTGCCACAACCAAATTTGAGTAGTGTATAATATTCTTATATCTTTCATAATCTTCAAATGCAAGAAAACCATTCTTTCTTATTAGGTATTTTCGTAGACAGGTGCCAACAACAACTACAGAACCTATTGGATACTCATAGTTATCATCATCTACTCTAGGATGTAACAACTTATGTTTTGTCTCAACACATTGAGCCAACCAATACTCTATTTCCTCTTCATTGCCCTCAGGTGCAACAACAACATACACATGTCCTACAAAAAAAATTTATTTAATTCAATAAAGTGTGACATAATTCACATAAATACACATGCATACATATATAATTATATATATTACAAAATAATGTAATAAAAAATATTGAATTAAAGTATCTTCTTGTACAAGGTCTGAAACATGATCATAGTAATCTAATGCAAACACTTGATTATCGTCTTCAATTGTTGTTTCAAGTTGATCATGTGTTTTTGTAGGTGTTAAGGATCTTTGTTTCCATTCTTCAACCCATTCTATATTTTCACCTGTAATACAAAATTGACAAAAATAGGCAAGCTCCCTAGTCCATATAGTCCATGTGCTTGCATTTGAACTCTTAAATGAATGCCATTTTGTTGATCCACTAATTGTATCGCAATCATGTCGAGTAAGAATATTCTCTTCTTCAACTAACCAAAAGAATCGTCGAATTGTAGAGTTCTCACTTGATCCCATAGATAATTTTTCATTATACAAATCCACAATTGCACGTGTATCTCTAAATTTTGTTGCATCCTCAAATTTTAGTTTCTCTCTAGCAAGAGCTATTTTCACACATGCTCTAGCTCCATCATGTTCTCCATTACTATGTCCAGCTTCAAAAAAACTCCACATATGTTGGATATTATTTTCTTTGTAAGCCCTACATATCCAATAAAACATTCAAGCATTTTCAATTGCCCTATATAGTTATTTGACCATATAAGGTGTTGTGCCATCTGGATTTCTCTTTCTTTTAAGCTTTCATAAAAAATTTTGAAACAATATTGCACAAACTTTGATGAGTGTAACCAGTTATCATTCAAACAGAAATGGTACTCCCTCATAATTTTTCTATTATCTTTTGTACTGTCATCTACATGTTTGTATACAATATGAACAAAGATGACAACCTGCACTGAATTATAATACTAAGATTGAATTTCCTCTTGTGGAGCAAGAGTATAGTTTTCTACTAAGTCAACCACCGATAGTATAGTTCCAATTGGAAATGTGTTTTTACATGTGTAAAATTGTCCATCAAGCCACTAAGCATATTGGGAGTGTTTCACATATTTGGATACTATATTATCCTTAAATTCTCTGATGAATGCATGCACACTAATTTTTTCTATGACTAACTCTCAATGCTTTCTAATTTTTCCATCCTTTAAAGGATATTCAACATTTTTGAATCTTTTCACATCCACTAAGTGTTGTCCAAATTCATGTGAAATGATTTCATGCATACATTCTCCTAACAATGAAAATTTGTCACATCTATTGCATTGTCCATAAATACATGCTTTTGAATAAAATAAGTATCCATTAGATGTTTCACAAAACAAACCTGCTATAAACTCCTTAATTGTTTGAGGTGGCATATTAATACCACATTCCTGCATAATTTTGTTAGTATGCAAAGTACAACATATATATTGAAAAACATCATAATAATATTGAAATTGCACATAAATTTTACAACAACAAGAGATTCATTGTTTATTAATATTTACATACCAAGGTTTATGATGCAGGGACTTCTGCAGGTCATAACTTTTGACTCGGATGTGGGTTTTCTAGTAGATTTTACAGGTGGATGTGTTATGAGGTGGAAAGTGGTTTTCCAACCTACGCTAGTGGTTTGGACTCTGTCTTGGCACTTTTCCAGGGCTTGAAACTTTCATCTTGGCCCTCAAAATGGCAATTTAGTGTTTTTTTCTAGATTTTTAAAAAGTTACTTTTGTAATAACTCGAAACTCATGTTTTAAATTTAGAATATTAGTTGGCCTTTCATCCTACCTTAGTTTTAGGAATCTTTTGGGAAAAAACTGGATTCTCGAGATATGATTGTAAAATTACCTAAAATGGCAAAATCTGACAATTGTTGAAATCTGTAAAAAAAGGTAATTTTTTTTTTTTTGTTTTCTTGGATATAAGAGAGTTTTATCTCATTATAGCAGTAGAGTTGATGAATAGAAGTTTTTTTATGTTCCATCTTTCAAATCTTTGGCTCTCACATGATTAATGGCACAATTCTATTGAGTGTATGTCGTTGGCTACATCATCTAGTATCAGAGCAGGAAGATGGCTGGGAAAGGAAGAGGAAGAGGCGGTCTTGCCTAGATGCATAGAGAAATGCAAAATCTACAAAGGGAAGTAGCAGAACTTACAACATGGATGGAAAACCAAAGACTGGGTAGAGGAGGAGATGAATCTAATGAAGAGATAGGTCGAGGAGGTGCAGATCAAGATACAAAACATGAAGAAGAAGAAGAATTAGAAGGCATGAGTTTTGAAGAGAGGATGCTCAGGGCCTTAGAAGGGAAAAATGAAGGGGTCAAGGTAGATGTTTCAGATTATGCAGGTAGTCTTAAACCAGAGGAGTTGATAGACTGGTTGAATGATATGAGAAAGTTTTTTGAATGGAAATCCATGATAGAGGAAAAGAAGGTGAAATTCGCATGCACCAAATTAAAGGGTCGTGCAATGATTTGGTGGGATCATCTTCAAAAGGAACGAACAAGGAAAGGCAAGAATAAGATCAGGACATGGAATAAAATGGAGAAGTTGAGAGAAAATTTTTTGCCCATAGATTATGCGCAAACCCTTTTTCGTAAGTTTCAAAATTTAAAGCAGAACCTCTCTTCTGTGCAAGATCATACAAATGAGTTTTATACAATGTCTATACATATAGAGCATCAAGAAACTGATGAACAGATGGCTGCTAGATATGTGAATGGCCTGAAATCCTCTATTCAAGATGAATTAAGCCTGCATCGACTCAACAGTATGGAAGAAGCTTACCAATTGGCTCTAAAGGCTGAAGAAAAACAAAACAGACAATACCATTAGAGGAATAGAGGGGGAAGAAGGGGTACATCAACCCCATTTCGAGGAGGTTTGAATTATGGTAGGGGAGAGTCATCCCATGGATTGGAAAAACAAGTAGATACCCGACAAGATCCTCTAAATCAAGAACGAGGAAGGGGATTTCAAAGAGGTAGAGGTTATGGTAGCGGTAGAGGATGGGAAAACTAGAGAAGGCCTTTCACTTGTTTCAGATGTGGAGAAGAAGGTCATAGGGCATTTGAATTCTCAAATTATAACATGCAAGAAAGAAATCAAGGAGGACAACCTAGGGTGAACCTAATTCAAATGCAACATGAAGTGGAAGGGAGGGAACTAGAGGTTCCACTAGATGTGGGAGAAAGTCTCATGATGAGAAGAGCAATGGTGATTCCAGAGAAGGAGAAAACACAAGCCAAAAGCTCTAATGGTTCATGGCTTCAAACCAGTATCTTCAAAACCAGATGCACTTCAGGTGGCAAGGTATGTCAAGTTATTGTTGATGGAGGTAGTTGTGAAAATATGGTTTCTAAAGAAATGGTAGACAAATTGAATTTACACTGTGAAAAACATCCTCATCCGTACAGCATTGCATGGTTTAAAAAGGGAAATGAAGTCACTGTTGATAAAAGATGCCTAATTAAGTTTAGCATAGGGAAGATCTATCAGGATGAGATATGGTGTGATGTTGTCCTAATGGATGCCTGTCATGTGTTAATGGGAAGGCCATGGCAGTATGATAGAAAAGTCATACATGATAGAGAGAAAAACACATACACGTTTTGGAAAGATGGCTCTAAGGTGATTTTGTTGCCTTTCAAGGATGAAGGAAAAGGTGAGACCATGTTGTCTGAAAGAGATCTTGTTAAAGAAATGAAGGTGATAGCGTGTTGTTATACATTAGTAGTGAAAAAAGGTTCAGTTCCCCCAAAAGTATCAGAGCTATTGAAAGAATTTATTGATGTTGTGTCTGATGAATTACCTAATGGTCTACCGCCAAAAAGAGATATTCAGCATCATATTAATTTGATTCTAGGAGAAACTCTACCCAACCAAGCAGCTTATAGGATGAATCCAACACAACATCAGAGTTGAATAAGCAAGTAACATAACTCATAAGTAAAGGTGTGGTGAGAGAGAGCATGAGCCCATGTGCTATACTAGCATTGTTGACCCCTAAAAAAGATGGAACATGGAGGATGTGCACTGATAGCAGAGCATTTAATAAGATTACCATCAAGTATCAGTTTCCTATACCTCGTATGGAGGACATGATGGATGTCCTTGCAGGGGCCAAATATTTCAGCAAGATAGACCTACAAAGTGGCTACCACCAAATCCGGATCCGAGAAGGGGATGAGTGGAAGACAACCTTCAAGATTGGAGACGGATTATATGAGTGGATGGTTATGTCATTCAGGTTATCAAATGCACCTAGCACATTTATGAGATTAATGAACACTATACTACGACCTTACATTGGTAAGTTTATGGTAGTTTATTTTGATGATATTTTGGTATTTAGTAACAGCAAAGAAGAGCACTTACAACACTTGAGGATCATCTTTGGTGTGTTAAGAAAGGAGAAGCTCTATGCCAATTTGAAGAAGTGTAGGTTCATGCAGGACAATTTGGTTTTTTTAGGCTTTGTCATTTCTAAAGATGGTGTCAGAATGGATCTAGAGAAGGTCAGGGTAATTCTAGAATTGCCTAGTCCAAGCAGCATCATAGAGGTAAAAAGTTTTCATGGCTTGGCCACTTTCTATCGAAAGTTCATTTGAAATTTCAGTAGTATTGTAGCCCCTATAATAGATTGCACCAAAGGAAGGGAGTTTGTATGGACCACGGGTGCTAAGGAGAGCTTTAAGTACTTGAAGCAAAAGGTAACAAAAGCACCTATACTTGCATTGCCAAATTTTGATAAGGTATTTGAAGTAGAATGTGATGCCTCCCATGTGGGAATAGGTGTTGTGCTTAGCCAAGCTAGAAAACCTGTAGCTTTCTTTAGTGAAAAGTTGAATGAAGTGAGAAAGAATTATTCTACTTATGATTTGAAATTTTATGCAATTGTTCAAGCATTGAGGCATTGGAGACATTATCTAGTTCCCCAGGAGTTTGCATTGTTTATAGATCATATTGCATTGAGATACTTGAACACACAGAAAAAGTTGAATAGTAGGCATGCCAAGTGGGTCTCTTTCTTGCAGGGTTACAATTTTGTGTTGAAGCATAAGTCTGGAAAACAAAACCAGGTTGTAGATGCATTAAGTAGGCGTGTTGCACTTTTGACCACAATGGAAACTGAGGTGATTGGTTTTGATGCCATCAAAAACTTGTATGAGTCTGATGATGATTTTTGGGAGATTGTGGAACAATTGAGGGCACCAGTGTCTATTAACTTGGATCACTTTAGGGGTGAATATTTTATGCAAGATGGGTATCTATTTAAAGGAAAACAACTATGCATACCAGCTGGCTCTATGAGGGAAAACATTCTTAGAGAATTTCATAGTAGTGGGTTGGCTGGACATTTTGGCAAGGACAAGACAATAGCCTTGATAGAAGATAAATATTACTAGCTAAAGATGAAAAGGGATATAACTAGGTATGTAACAAGGTGTAGGATCTGCCAAGTGGCTAAGGGACATTCACAAAATACAGGGTTGTATATGCCATTACCAGTACCAACTGCACCATGGACATATTTGAGCATGGACTTTGTGTTGGGACTTCCACATACTCAACGAGGTAATGACTCTATTTTTGTAGTTGTTGATAGGTTCTCCAAGATGGTTCATTTTATTCCCTGTAAGAAAACTAATGATGTCACAAGGGTAGTAGAGTTATTTTTTTAGAAGTTGTTCGACTACATGGTGTTCCAAAGACTATTACCTCTGATAGGGATACCAAATTCCTCATACATTTCTGGAGGACTTTATGGAAGAAGATGGGGACCAAGTTACAATTTAGTAGTGCCTATCATCCTCAAATAGATGGGCAAAAAGAGGTAGCCAATCGGAGTCTGAAAAATTTGTTGAGGTGTATTGTTGGAGAAAATCCAAAACAATGGGACATGGCATTACCCTAGGATGAATTTGCCTATAATAGTTCTATTAACAGATCAACGGGAAAGTCCCCTTTCTAGATTGTGTATGGTAGGAATCCTAAGGGTGTTCTAGATTTGGTACAGCTACCAATGAAAGATAGGGTCAGTGATGATGGGGAAGCATTTGCAAAACACCTTCAACAGTTGCAGAAAGAAGTGAGACAGAAGTTGCAGGACAGTAATGAGAGGTACAAGAATACAGTGGATGCTAGTAGACGACATCAGACATTCAATGAAGATGACTTAGTGATGGTATATTTGAGAAAAGAGTGGTTTCCTACTGGAACATACCACAAGTTGAAGTACAGAAAAATTGCTCCTTGCAAAATTACAAAGAAGATCAAATGATAATGCATATGAGGTCAGTTTACCAAATGATCTCGATATTTCTCCCATGTTTAATGTTTCTAATTTATATGCATTCCATGGTGAGGATGATGTTGAAGATAGTCAACCAGAAGTGGCATGGCACCACCACATTCCCCATAAGAAGAAGGAAAAGATTGCACAAGTTCTTGATAAGAACACTATCTACAATCGGCAAGGGCAGTACAACAAATATTTAGTATAGTGGGAAGGATTGCCACCAATAGATAGCATGTGGATTACAGAGTGGGAAGTGTGGAGGTTGGATCCAGTCAAGTGGCAGTAGTTCGAAGACAATCACTTGTAGGAGTTGCGCTCTTTTCAACCAGAGGAGAATGATGCAGGGACTTCCGGAGGTCATAACTTTTGACTCAGATGTGGGTTTTCTATGAGATTTTACAGATGGATGTGTTATGAGATGGAAATTGGTTTCCCAACCTACGCTAGTGGGTTGGAGCCCATCTTGGCACTTTTTTAGGGCTTGAAACTTTCATCTTGGCCCTCAAAATGGCAATTTAGTATTTTTTTTCTAGATTTTTAAAAAGTTGCTTTTGTAATAACTTGAAACTCATGTTTCAAATTTATAATATTAGTTGGCCTTTCATCCTACCTTAGTTTTAGGAAGCTTTTGGGAAAAAATTGGATTCTCAAGATATGATTGTAAAATTACCTAAAATGGCAAAATCTGACAATTGTCAAAATCTGCCAAAAAAGGTAATTTTTTGATTTTTTTTGTTTTCTTGTATATAAGGGAGTTTTCTCTAATATAAGAGAGTTTTCTCTCATTGTAGCAGCAAAGTTGATGAATAGAAGTTTTTTTATGTTCTAGCTTTCAAATCTTTGGCTCTCACATGATTAATGGCACAATTCTATTGAGTGTATGTTGTTGGCTACATCAGTTTACATTTCTCAAATAATCTTTGACTTATGATGATATTAAATGGTAACATTTAATCATCTAGATTTTTTTTTATATAATTTAGTTTGATTCATGTCTAATAGATGCTTTGGATGAGGATCATGAATTTTGGACCCCACTCTTAATTTTAAAACATCTCTAACATTTGATGATACCCTTGTATTTTCATGCCAATATTTTTGAATTAAAGATTTGATTTCATTATTTAATTTCATGTCAAACCTTGGGAATCTACCACTAAAACTCTGACATTGGTTAATCAGATCATTTTTTAATGATTTCTCTTCTCTTTGCTGCTCTTCTCAAATTTTTAGGATTTATATTTAGAAATTCACTAGTCTTACTTATCATTCTTTTATTCAAAATTAATTTATTAACTAAAGCAGTTGTTATAGCTCTTTGTGTTGCATTGCTATCTTTAGATCGACTTTTTTTCCATAGAATCAATAGCATTAGTAACACTATATATAACTTGTTTCATTGATTCATCTTTCTTTTTAGGTTTTAAAAAAATGCTTAATGTTTTCATTATTTTTCACATTTTCCACATTTGCATCAATTGCTTCATGAGTTGACATTGAAATCCAAGACTTTTTCTATAAAAAATCAATTTATATAATTTATTTGCATGGGTTCTCACTTGTCTCCAAGAAATCTTACCAAGAAGATTATCCAAGGCATTTCCTTGTGTTAAACGATACTGAGAGGTGGGATGAATCAGTGTCTAAACAAACATCAAATTCTCCAGAGAAGATTATAACTTAAGCATTATAGCATACACATAAACATGAGAGATCAAGACATAACACTAGATATATGTCAAAAACCCTAGAATGGAAAAAATATAGTGAGAATTAACTCACAATATATGAATCTCAAAATAACAACTTTGTTTTAGGGCTACAACACAAGGAAGCTACTACTCCGTGCTGACTTTGGTTTAGGGTTACAACCCAAGGAAGAAACTAATCCCTGAAAAACTTTGCTTTAGGGTCACTCCCAAGGAAGCAAATACTCCCTGAATTGAGAACACACTTAGAATAGACTACAGTATGATAGTCTCTCTACTACCTAGAAAACTGACAATGAAGCTCACACCTTTGATGATTGCAATTCTACCTCTTCACACTTCCTTCTGATGATTGGATCAGTTAGGCACACTCTACACTTGATCACTATCACAAATATGTTTTCAAGATGAATTAGGATAGCATCTACAACTGCTCTTTCTCCTTCAGTCGCACATCATAATGCATTCATTCTGCTCCTTTTACTTGCTATCCTTATCAATCACATTGCAATTACACTTCACCTAACTCAATTTGATTTACAATTTATACATGATATTACATTGATTGCATTTCTTGTCGAATAGAGACAACCTGAGAAATACATTTACAAGGCGGCCAAACTACACACAACATAAAACATGTAGAGGACAAGTCTTAAACAAGACTGCACGTTACAGCAACAGAAGACCCATGCCTTGCAGACATCAACACTCACTTAACCAGGTCCAAAACATTCTTCACAACATCAAATAACAAGGAATTACATCCACACACTCCACTCATTTGAAAATAAGATAGTCTTAAGCAAAGACCTATGAAACCTGAAGCATGACGGCCACAACAACTAGAAAACCTTGTATGTTATTGAAAACAAGAAAGATTTTCATGAAACTCTTCTAAATAAGTCCACAGGACTCATACAACATCTCCAAACACTCCTTTACCTTCACACATCAAATATTTTGTGTCACACATTTTCAACCATGAACTCTGAGAACAAGAAGTCATCTAGAACACACTACAAAATACTGAAATTGAAAAACTGAGCTTGCGGACCACCAAGAAACTTGGAACTACAAGGAAACATGTAACACACATCCACAAACATTTCCACAAAACCGCAAAGACAAAAATTCACTTCCAGAGAAATGTGGAGCATTTTGATAGGCCTTCAACACCACCTTACTCTGCCAGAACACATACCAGTACTCTATCATGCATAAATTTCACAGCGGAAGGATAGATGACCTAAAACTTTGGAATTATCACCTTCACTGCACCCTAAACATAGTTCCAGAACTGTATAGCCATAACTACTAATGTGGAGGAATGCAGAGCAATTTCCTAGATAATTTTCAATGGCAATCATCCTATAGTAAAAACTATCACCAACTTTCAGAGGCCAAACCTTCTTTGTATCAACACATGCATTCTTAGGAATAGTAAGAGAGATCATACAATATGCTTCAGGCTACTAGTAACATCTTCTCAACATTAGCAACACATCTGATCATCTTAGTACTTCTAATTCCCATATTAATGTATCTTCTTGATGCTTCTAATTCCCATCTTAATATAACTTCATACTCAACTATGCACTGATCAAGGCATGACATCCAACCATGAACTTCAGTAACCACATTATATTCAATATAACATCCAACCATGAGATATATCTTCTATTGGATAGGACATGACATCCAACCATGAACTATATCTTATGTTGGAGAGGACATGACATATAACGATGAACACCATCAGACATCTAAGATAGTGTTGACATCAATGACAACCTTGTGACAATGTTGACATCAATGAGAACCTTATGAACCATATGTGTAACAATCTCCTCTTTGGCATTGATGGCAACACATACCTACACATTATCCCCCTTTGATATCAAGGACAAAGGGAAACTTCTTCTCTCCTAGGGAATAACTTATTACAACAAACAGACTCCCCCTATCATCAACATCCACTACCTTCTTCCCCTAAGAGGTAGCCACCATCAGTCTAGGAAAAAGATATAACATGAATCACTCCCCCTGGATAGATGCACCACTATGCATCTTAGCAAGAAGGAGGGGCAATTACTCCTAACCTCTGTTGGATATCCTCAAAATTATCCTTTGCAAGAGCCTTTGTGAAAATATCTACAATTTCATCATTTGTTGGAACATATTCCAACCTTACTTCCTTATCTGCAACCCTCTCTCTAAAAAAGTGATACCTAATTGCTATATTCTTGGTTCTAGAATGCATCACTGGATTCTTGGAAATATTAATAGCACTTGTATTGTCACACAAAATAGGAATAGGCTCATCATACAATACCTTGATATCCTTTAGGGTTTGCTTCATCCACAACATTTGTGTACAGCAGGATGTTGCTACAATAAACTCTACCTTTGCAGTTGATAAGGCCACTAAGTCTTTCTTCTTTCTTTGCCATGAAACCAATCTACTTCCTAAGAAGAAAGAACCACCACTTGTACTTCTTCTATCATCAACACAACCAACCCAATCAGCATCAATGTAGGCACTCAAATCAAATTCATTACCTCTTGGATACCATAAGCCATAATCCAGAGTTCCTTTCAAGTATCTGAATATCCTTTTCATTGCCTTCTCATGTGTTTGCTTGGGATTAGTTTAAAATCTAGAAACCACACATACTGCATGCATGATATTAGGTCTAAAAGTAGTCAAGTACAATAATCCTCCAATCATAGATCTATAAGTAGTATGATCAACCTTCAAAGACTCATCATTCTTGCTCAAGTGACATCCAGTGATCATGGGAGTACTCACTAGTTTTTAATCCTCCATACCAAACTTCTTCAACATCTCTCTAACATACTTAGCCTGAGAAATAAAGATAACATCATCTAGTTGAGTAATTTGAAGTCCAAGGAAGAAAGACATCTCACCAATCATAGGCATCTCAACTCTTTTGCATCTCCTTTGCAAGCCTCTTACACATATCATCATCTCCACCAAAGATGATGTCATCAACATATACTACAACTATCAATATTATGTCTCCTTCCTTGATGTAAAGATTGCTATCTTTAGTACCTTTCTTGAAGCCTTGCTGAAGTAAGTACTTATCCAACCTAGCATACCAAGCTCTAAGTGCTTGTTTGAGACCATACAAAGATTTCTTGAGTCTGCACACCATTTTTAGATCTTATGATATCTAAAAACCATCTGGTTTCTCAATGTAGACTTTTTCCTCTAGATCCCCATTAAAAAATGCTAACTTGACATCCATCTGATAAACCTTAAAGTTCTTGTGAGCATCAAGGGCAAGAAACATCTGGATTGCCTCCATTCTGGCTACCAGAGCATAGGTTTCCTCAAAGTCAATCCCTTCAACTTATGAATATCCTTTACATACTAATCTTTATTTATTCCTCACAACTTCACCTTCTTCATTTAGCTTGTTCTGAAACACGCACTTTGTTCCTATGACATTCTTGTTGGCTAGTCTAGGAACCAATTCCAATGTCTGATTCTTCTCTATCTGATCCAATTCTTCCTCCATTGCTTTTATCCATCCATCATCCTTTCTAGCATCGGCAAAGGTTTCGGGCTCAACTTTTAATAATAAGCATAGATTTACTTGCTCATGTGTCTTAGCAAACCTTCTCCTTGCCTACATACCTTCATTCTTATCTCCAATGATCTGATCTACTGAGTGGTTCTTTTGAACATACTTTGTTGGAGTCTTAGGCATCTGCTATGGTTCTTGTTCATTTCTTCTTTCACTTCTTCTTCTTCATCTTCAATGCATGGAAAGATATCAAATCCAGAATCCTCTGATTCTTGTGAGATCTGATACAGGTCTTCATCTACTTTGACATGTGTGCTTTCAATCATATTTTCCAACCTCTTGTTGTAGCATATATAGGCCTTGCTTATGGTTGAGTAACCAAGAAAGATCCCTTCATCACTTTTTGAATCAAACTTTCCTAGGTCTTCTTCATCTCTTCTGATATAGCATTTGTTGCCAAAGATCCTAAAGTATATGATAGTGGGGGCTCTTCCATATCATAGCTCATAAGGGTTCTTAGTGACCCTCAGTTGCACTCTATTAATTAGATAGACAACAGTGTGAATTGCTTCCTTCTAGTACATATTAGGCAGATCTACATTTTTCAACATTGCCCTAGCCATCTCTTGCATAGTTCTATTCTTCTTTTCCACTACCCCATTTTGCTGAGGGCTCCTAGGGGCTAACAGATGTCTCCTAATACCATTATATTCACAAAATCTTTTAAATTAATTTGAAGTAAAGTCACCTCCTCTATCAGACCTTAAACATTTGATCTTAGCATCCATTTCATTTTCAACCATAGCTTTGAACACTTAAGTTTATCAAGGGCATCTAATTTTTCTCTTAAGAAAGTAACCCAAGTTGACTCTTTACTCTTGTAGGGCCACATAGATTAGTGTGAGTTAGCTCCAATGGCATTGACAATGAATACTCCTTGCTTTTGAAACTTGTATTTGTCTGGTTTCCCATTTGACATTCCATCGGGCATGTCTCTCACTACATGAGTAGAATTGATCCTTACCATATTATCAAAATTGTTGTGTCCCATTCTTTTGTACCATAGCCAACACTCATTGGATTGAGCCAACAAAAATGTTCTTCCATTTACCTCCTTCAAATGATAGATATCACCGTATGACTTGATACCTTCTGCAACTAGTTTTTTAGACCATGCCTTCTTGATTTCACTACCTTTGGCATGAAATGTGAGCTTGTAACCTTTGATGCACATCTGACTGACACTGAGAAGATTGTACTTTAGTCATTTGACATAGAGGACATCCTTAGTCCTATTCTTCCCATCAATAGTTATAGCACCCTTTCCATAGATTTTTGTTGACTCATCACCACCAAACTTGACAGCTCCACCATCCCACTTCTCAAGGCTAATAAACTTCTCCTTGTCACCAGTCATATGATTTGAGCAACCACTGTCAATTACCCAAGCCTTGGCCTCTTCTTTTACATGAAAGGAAGTCTATACAACCATTGATCTATCATTGTTTTGGTGTATTTGTAAGGCATCAGTCTTCTCACATTTTCCAACATCACCCTTTTTGTCACCAACACTCAAGGCCATGAAAAGTGTTTCATCATTTGAATTATCATGATCCTCATCTTCTAAAGAACAACTGCTCTCTATGGAATATAGACTTCTTTTGAACTTGTCTCTCCCTTAATTATTTAAAAGGACATTTAGAAGCAAAGTGACCAACCTTTACACAATTGAAACTTTTTTAAGGTAACTTACCTTTGTATTTGTCAGTGCCTTTCTTCATTCTTCTCACACAATTTGCTTCAACTTCATCAGTGCTCTCATCTTCGTCAGCAATGTCATCCTTTATCTTCATACTAGCTTTGAAAGTTGCTTCTTTCTTTGGAGCATCACTATGAAACTCTCTCATTTCAAAAGCAATAAGGGTACCAAACATTTTGTCTACAATGTATGTATCCAAGTCTACATTCTCCTCAATAGCCTATACCTTGTGGCTGTAAGATTTGGGTAGAGATCTCAGAACCTTCTTCACAATTTCATCCTCTTCCATTTTGCCACCAAGACATATGATGTCATTGACCACTTCATTTACCTAGAGCATATATCCAGCAATGTCTTCATCCTCTGTCATCTTTAGGGTCTCAAATTTGCATTTGAAGATTTGCATCTTTGCTTGCTTTACTTTCTCATCTCCTTCATAAATGGTTTCAAGTTTATTCCAAACTTCTTGAGCAGAACTGCAACTCATTACCTTTGAAAGTTTTGATTCAACTAACCCACTCATGATAGAAAACTTTGCCTTGACATTGTTATCATACTTCTTACCTTCATCTAAGTCTATAGGAATAGTAGCAGGAACTGTGCAACCAGTCTTGATAGAGTCCTAAACTTCACACCCTAGAGAATTGACATAGGCTTCCATCTTTAGCTTCCAAAAAGCATAATTTGTTCCATCAAACCTAGGTATCTTGTTGGATCCATTATGTGCCATCCCAGATCTACCTCAAGCAATTAAGCTTCCTTTAGAGGAACTTGGCTCTAATACCAATTGTTGAACACACCAAGATACTGAGAGGGGGGTGAATCGGTATCTAAACAAATGTCAAATTCTTCAGAGCAGATTAAAACTTAAACATTACAACATACACATAAATATGAGAGATCAACACAATAAACATCAACACATAACACCAGATATACGTGGAAAACCCTAGAAGGGAAAAACCACAGTGGGGATTAACTCACAATATATGAAGCTCAAAATAACAACTTTGTTTTAGGGCTACAACCCAAGGAAGCTACTACTCCCTGCTGAATTTGGTTTAGGACTACAACCCAAGGAAGCAACTACTCCCTGAAAAACTTTGCTTTAGGGTCACTCCTAGGGAACCAACTACTCCTTGAATTGAAAACACACTTAGAACAAATTACAGTATGACAGACTCTCTACTACCTGAAAAACTAACAATGAAGTTCACACCTTTGATGATTGCAATTCTGCCTCTTCACACTTCCTTCTGATGATCGGATTAGTTAGGCACACTCTACACTTGATCATTGCCACAAATATGTCTTCTAGATGAATCAAGACATCATCTAAAACTTTTTCTCTTTCTCCTTCAGTTGCACATCATAATACATTCATTTTTCTCATTTTGCTTGCGAACCTTATCAATCACATTGCAATCACACTTCACCTAGCTCAATTTGATTTACAATTTATACATGATATTACATTGATTACATTTCTTGTCACCCAAAGACAACCTGAAAAATACATTTACAAGTTAGCCAGACTACACACAACATGAAATGTGTAGAGGATAAGTCATAAACAATACTACACACTACACCAACAAAAGACCCATGGCTTGTGAATATCAACACTTGCTTAACCAGGTCCAAAACATTCTTCATAGCATCAAATAACAAGGAATTTCATCCACACACTCTGCCCATTTGAAAATAGGATAGTCTTAAGCAAAGACATATGAAACTTGAAGCATGACGGCCACAGCAACTTGAAAACCTTGTGTAGTACTGGAAACAAGAAAGATCTTCATGAAACTCTTCTAGATAAGTCTACATGACTCATAAAACATCTCCAAACACTCCTTTACCTTTGCACATCAAATATTTTGTGGCATGCATCTTCAACCATTAATTTTGAGAACAACAAGTCATCTGGAACACACTGTTGTTGCAAGTATGTGCCTAATCGGTGTTGTCATTGATGTCAACATATATGTGTTGTCATTGGTGTCAACTGTGCTCCTATTTTGTTGTTTTCTTGTAGGGAGTGAGATCCTTTGTATTTACCTATTTAGGTGATCTTGATGTTGAGGATATTGAAAAAATAAGCTCCTCCGGTGGTAACAATGTGTTGCAATAGAAATAATGTATTGTATTCAGAGGAACAGTCCAGAAGGTTGCTCTGCATTTCCTATAGAATGAATATATTTTCCTGTGGATTGGAAGTTGTTTAGAAGTCTGTCTAAAGATGTTATATTCCAAGTTTGAGCCTCCGATATGAAGATTTGAATGAGTTATGTTCACCAAAGTGAAAACTACTTTTTCTATATATTTGATGGTGACAGAGTGATAGTATTTTGCTCTGCATTCCTCCGCAATGATGAGTTATGATCTGCAGTTCTAGAGTTAAGTCTAGGATGATATTGTACGCTTTCAAGTCAATTGGTTTGTGATCTAGTGGTACGCAAGTTATCTTTTCCTTATGACAATGGCTGACATTGTTATTCTTGTGCTCTGGTTTGAAGAATCGGATGGACAAAGTGTTTGGGTATTGTGCAGATGTTTCTGATGATTATAATGTTCTTGTGGATGTCTCCTGATCATGCTCCTATCTTTTGGTTGGTTCATAAAGAGAAATTTGGATTGTGAATGGAGAATGTTCTTAGAAGACCTAGTGTTCTCACCAGTCTTGGCTGACTTGGTTGATTTAACTATTTGTAGAGATGCATTGAAGACTGTAGAAGCATGTTGTGGCATGGAAGATTTGATTTGAGTCCTAGCTAAGGCGTGGCATGATCCGTATACATCTTTACATCTTTTCCTTAGCAAAATTTATATTAGGTCTAAACCTATTTTATTTATGTTTGTAATGCCAACCTTGGAGATTGTTCCAATGGTTGATGAATCTAATGTTGACCTTGATGTACATTCCAAGGTTGATGAATTGTATAAAAGCATGTAATGAAGTTGCGAAAAAAGGTGTGTTATGTGAAAATGAAGAGATAAGTGCGAAGGTGTGAAGGAGAAGAGCAGACAAGTTATATTGTTCTTCAAAGGAACTAAACTTAGGCATGGAGTAGATGCTACTTAATCAGTTCACCATTTTGGCAGTGAGTCGTTCTTTGCAGTGAACAATTCGGGCAGTGAGCCATGTAGGTAGTGAGCCTCTATTTTTTGGTATTGTTATAACTCATATATTTTCTATGGGCTAACACCCACCGTGGTTTTTCCCTTTTAGGGTTTTTTCACATAAAAATCTAGTATCTATTGTGTTGAATGTGTGATTGTCTTTCATGGTTAAATCTGATTATCAATAATTAAGTAGTTGATGGTTTATGAAGTTAAGTTTTTGTGACAACTGATTCACCCCCCCACCTCTTAGTTGTCCTGTGTATTTCAACAATTGGTATCAGAGCAGGTTCCTTGAAAGAAATCCTGACGGCTTGAGGGAGATCCAGAATGTCTGTTAAAAAGGAAGCTTCACAGTTTGATGGGACAAATTATGATCTTTGGAAGGTATGAATGAAAAGCCATCTCCTTTGTCTTGGTTATAAAGTATGGAAAGCCACGGAAACAAAATACACCATACCTAAAAATGGTTTGTCAACTGAAGATGAAATCAAAGAATATGAGTTGAATGTAAAATCCAGAGATGCTTTGTTAAGTTCTTTGACTAACACTGAATTGATAAAAGTTATGGATCTAGAAACTACAAATGAAGTTTGGGTGAAGTTGAAGAAACTATATGAAGGAGATGATTCTGTAAAAGAAGCCAAGCTATAGGTCCTAAATCTAACTATGAGAGTTTAAAGATGAATGAAGATGAAAACATTACAGCCTTCATGCAAAGGGTTGATGAACTTGTCAATGGGATAAAAGGAATGGGAGAAACTATTGGTGACAAGGAAGTTGTAATGAAAATCCTCATATCACTACCAAAGTCCTACAATCATAAAGTAGCTGCAATTGAAGAAGTAATGACTAAAAAACTATTGACAGAGATCAATTACTTGAAAGCTTACAACCTTTGAGATGAGAGAGTTTGGTGATGCCCTGCCAAAGGTTGAGATAGCTTTTCAAGCTAGTACTTCTAAAAAGATTTCCAGAGCTAAGAAATATAAGGTGGATGTTGACTTTGAGGAAATTGAAGCTAACTTTTTTGACAGTTGCAAAGAGGTTCTGGTAAGTTCAAAGGTAAATTACCTTTCAAATGTTTCTCATGTGGTAAAGTAGGTCATTATGCTTCTAGATGTCCTGAAAGAATTGAAAGAAATAGGAAAAGATTTGAAAGCAAACCTAGAACTCTAAAGAAATGCTACTGTGTTAGAGATTTTGATGATGAAGGTGTGTCAAATGATGAATCTGATGATGCTAGTACTAGTGCAAATGAATGCCTTTTTATTGCTATTAAAGAAGATCCTATGTCTACGAATTCTACTAGCTGTGTGAAGGAAGAAAAACCAATGGAAGAAAGTGCTTTGGCTGTTCAGGTTGAGAAAGATAAGGATGAATGGATTATTGATAGTGGATTCTCACATCACATGACTGGTGATAAAAGTAAGTTTGTGAGTTTGGAAAAGTATGATGGAGGACTGGTTAGGTTTGGAGATAATGTAGCTGGTAAGATTTGTGGAAAAGGATCTATTTCATTTGATGGAAAGCATAATACTGACAATGTCCTATATGTGAAGGGCTTTAAGCATAATGTTTTGAGTGTTGGTCAGATGTGTGACAAAGGTTATGATCTGAGATTCAAAGACAATGGATGCAAGATCATGGAAAGCTCTGGAACTATGATTGCTACTGGTAAGAAGATAAGAGGTAACATCTATCAATTAAGAGGAACTAATGATTACTGTTTATTAGCCCAAGCAGATGAGAGTTAGGAATGGCATAGCAGGTTGTGTCATATAAATTTTGATAATTTGGTCAAGATAAGTTCAGGTCAAACTGTAAGAGATTTACCAAAGCTTGTTAAACCTACAAATACTATTTGCAAGGAATGTCAATTGGGAAAGCAGACAAGAACTAGTTTCAAGAGCAAAGAGCAATTTTCTTTCAGACTGCTGGATCTAGTGCATATAGATCTCTCTAGTCCTACAAGGGTGAGAAGTCTACAAGGTCACAGGTACTTCATGTTGCTTATTGATGATTATTCTAGAATGACTTGGGTTACTTTTCTAAGAGATAAATTAGAAGCCCTAGAGAAGTTCAAATCTTTTAAGGCAATGGTTGAGAATGAAATAGAGTTGAAAATCAAATGCTTGAGGTCTGATAGAGGAGGTGAGTTCACATCAAATGAATTCAACATTTTCTGTGCAGAGCATGAGATAAAGAGACAGTTGTTTGTACCTAGGACTCCTCAGCAGAATGGAGTTGTGGAAAGAAAAAATAGGACAGTTCAAGAGGTTGTTAGAAAAATGATGAAGGAAGTAGATCTGCCAGATGTTTTCTAGAAAGAATCTATACATACTATTGTCTACATCCAAAACAGAGTTCAAGTGAAAGGTAATGGTACTAAAACTCCCTATGAATTGTAGTATGGAAGAATTCCTAAAGTAAAATATTTCAAAGTCTTTGGAAGCAAATGCTATATTAGAAGAGATGAAGATCTAGGAAAGTTTGATGCAAGATGTGATGAAGGAATCTTCCTAGGATACTCTACCAAGAGGAAGGCCTACCGGTGTTAGAACAAAAGGCTCAAAAAGATTGTTGAGAGTGCAAATGTGAAAGTCGATGAAGGCAAGGAAAGAATATCAGACCCAAGTTACTATGAACCTAATGAACCTATGACTATAGTGAATGAAGAAAAAGTTGAGAAAGAAGATAGTGAGGGTGAAGAAGAGGCTCCAGAAAGTGTTAAGACTCCTAGGTACATGTAAGGATTAATCATTCTGAAGATAAGATTATAGGTGATAAAAACAAAGGTGTGCTGACAAGGAAGAGAGTTGCAGAAGAACAGGTTAATTGTTGTTTGCTTTCAAAGGTTGAACCAAAAACTGTGAATGAAGCCTGCAATCATGAAAACTAGATAAAAGCCATGGAGGAAGAACTAATGCAAATAGAAAAGAATGAAACCTGGGAATTAGTTCCTAGACCTGCTGATAAAAATGTTATTGGAACCAAATGGGTTTTCCAAAATAAGCTGAATGAAAATGGAGAACTTATTAGGAACAAAGCATGACTTGTGTACAAAGGATATTCTCAAATTGACGGAATAGATTTTGAAGAGACTTTTACTCCAGTAGCTCGGATTGAAGCAATCAAAATGTTTCTGGCATTTACATCCCACAAAGACTTCAAAGTGTATCAAATGGATGTGAAGTCTACATTTCTGAATGGTGAGTTGGAAGAGGAAGTCTACATTGAGCAACCAAAAGGATTCCAACTGGTAGATCAAGGTGATATGGTATGCAGGTTGAAGAAAGAATTGTATGGACTCAAGCAAGCCCCTAGAGCCTGGTATGCAAGGTTGGATAAGTACTTACTAAGGTTAGGGTTCAATAAAGGTATTGCTGACAGTAATCTCTATTTCAAGATTAATGATGATTAAATCCTGATTGTTGAAGTTTTGGTTGATGACATCATCTTTGGAGGCAATGAAGGTATGTGTATGAAATTTGTTGGTGAAATGCAGAAAGAGTTTGAGATGTCTATGTTTGGTGAGATGAATTTCTTTCTGGGTCTGCAAATCAATCAATCAAATAAAGGAATCTTCATATCTCAGTCTAAGTATGTGAAAGATTTATTGAAGAAGTTTGGGATGGAAGACTCTAAATCGGTATGTACTCCCATGGTGACTGGCTGCAAGTTGAGCAAAATTTATGAATCACCCAAGACTGATTAGAAAAAGTACAGATCTATGATTGGGGGATTGCTTTATCTAACTCAAACCAGACCTGATATTATGCATGTAGTTTGTCTTGTTGCAAGATTTCAAGCTGATCCAAGAGAATCACATGTGATGGAAGTTAAGAGAATCCTAAGGTATTTAAAAGGCACTCTGGATCATGGCTTATAGTATCCAAAGGATAACGATTTCACTCTTAGTGCTTATATAGATGCTGATTGGGCCAGAGATGTTGATGACAAGAACAGTACAAGTGGAGGCGCTTTCTTTTTGGGCAACAGATTGGTTTCATGGCTGAGTAAGAAACAACACTCAATCTCTTTATTAGTAGCAGAAGTAGAATATATTGCAGCAGCATGTTGTTGTACTCAAGTGTTATGGATGAAACAAACTTTGAGGGACATAAAAGTTGTGTATGAAGATCTAGTTGCAATCTTATGTGGCAATACAAGTGCTATAAATATTTCAAAGAATCCAGTGATGCATTCAAGAACAAAGCATATATCTATAATGTATTGCTTTTTGAGAGAAAAGGTGACAGAGAATGAAGTAAAGTTAGAATATGTGCCCACAAAGGATCTGATTGCAGATATCTTCACCAAGCCTCTGCCTAAGGATACTTTTGAGTATCTTAGAGAAAACTTAGGGTTCATTACCCCTCCTACCCTCAACTAAGATGCATAAGAATGTATCAATCTAGTGGTGTTCAAGTCTCATTCTTTAATCTGGATTGATGTTTTGAGAGCTACTCTCAAGGGGAGTAGCTAGATATGTTGATAAAAATTCAGTCAAATTAGAGCAACAAAATGCAAGTATGTGCCCTTTGCCATTGATGTCAAAGGGGGAGAGAAATCATGTGAAAAACTCAGAGGAAGAAAGAATGCAGATGTGTAAAGAGAAAGGGGGAGAATTTTGTCTTGATGATCTTTTCAGTTTTTCACATCATATGTTGTCATCAATGACAAAGGGGGAGATTGTTGCAAGTTTGTGCCTAATCGGTGTTGTCATTGATGTCAACATATCTGTGTTTTCATTGGTGTCAATTGCGCTCTTATTTTGTTGCTTGCTTGTAGGGAGTGAGATGCTTTTTATTTACTTATGTAAGTGATCTTGATGTTGAGGATATTGAGAAAATTAGCTCCTCCCATTGTAACAATGTGTTGCAGTAGAAACAATGTATTGTATTTAGAAGAACAGTCCAAAAGGTTTCTCCACATTTCTTGTAGAATGAATATATTTTCCTGTGATTGGAAGTTGTTCAGAATTCTGTCTGAAGATGTTATATTCCAAGTTTGAGCCTCCGGTATGAATATTTGAATGAGTTATGTTCACCAGAGTGAAAACTATTTTTTCTGTATATTTGGTGGTGACAGGGTGACAATATTTTGCTCTGTATTCCTTCGTAATGATGAGTTATGATATGCAGTTCTAGAGTTAAGTTTGGGATGATATTATGCACCTTCAAGTCAATTGGTTCGTGATCTGGTGGTCTGTAAGTGATCTTTTCCTTATGACAGTGGCTGACAATGTTATTCTTGTGCTCCGGTTTGAAGAATCTAATGGGCAAAGTGTTTGGGTATGTGCGGATGTTTTTGATGATTATAATGTGCTTGTGGATGTCTCCTGATTATGCTCTTATCTTTTGGTTGGTCCACAAAGAGAAATTTGGATCGTGAATGGAGAATGTTCTTAGAAGACCTAGTGTTCTCACCATTCTTGGCTGACTTGGTTGATTTCACTATTCACAGAGATGCATTGAATATTGTAGAAGCATGTCGTGGTGTGGAAGATTTGATTTAAGTCCCATCTAAGGCATGGCATGATCTACATACATCTTTACATCTTTTCCTTAGCAAAATTTGTATTAGATCTAGACCCATTTTATGTATGTTTGTAATGCCGACCTTGGAGATTATTCCAATGATTGATGAATGTAATGTCAACTTTAATGTACATTCCAAGGTTGATGAATTGTATAAAAACATGTAATGAAGTTGCGAAAAAAGGTGTGTTATGCAAAAATGAAGAGATAAGTGCGAAGGTGTGAAGGAGCAGAGTAGAGAAGTTATATTGTGTTTCAAAGGAACTAAACTCAGGCATGGAGTAGATGCTACTTAATCAGTTCACCATTTTGACAATGAGACACCATTGGTAGTGAGCCACCCTTGGCAATGAGCCACCCTTTGGCAGTGAGTCGTTCTTTGTAGAGTGAGCAATTTGGGCAGTGAGCCTCTATTTTTCAATATTGTTATAACTCATATTTTATGTGGGCTAACACCCACCGTGGTTTTTCCCTTTTAGGGTTTTCCATGTAAAAATCTGGTGTCTACTGTGTTGAATGTGTGATTGTCTTTCATGGTTAAATCTGATTATCAGTAATTAAGTAGTTGATGGTTTATGAAGTTAAGTTTTTGTGACAACTGATTCACCCCCCCTCTCAGTTGTCCTATGTATTTCAACAACTGCAACATACTGTTATTGAAAAACTGAGCTTACGGACCACCAAGAAACTTGAAATTACAAGGAAGGATGTAATGCACATCCATAAACATGTCCACAAAACCACAAAGACAAACATTCACTTTCAAAGAAATGCAGAGCATTCCAATAGGCCTTCAACACCACCTTACTCTGCCAGAACACATGTCGATACTCTATCATGCATAACTTTCATAGAAGAAGGAAAAATGATCTGAAACTTTGGAATTATCACCTTCACTACACCCTAAACATAGTTCCAGAACCGCATAGCCATAATTGGTAATGTGGAGGAATGTGGAGCAATCTCCTTAGACAGTTTTTAAAGGAAGTCATCCTATAACAGAAACTATCACCAACTTTTGGAGGACAAACCTTCTTTGTATCAACACATGCATTCTTAGGAGTAGTAAGAGAGATCATACAATATGCTTCAGGCTACTAGTAACATATTCTCAACATCAGTAACACATCTGATCATCTTAGTGCTTCTAATTCCCATATTAATGTATCTTCTTGATGCTTCTAATTCACATCTTAATATAACTTCATACTCAACTCTGCACTGATCAAGGCATGACACCCAACCATGAACTTCAATAACCACATTATATTCAACATGACATCCAACCATGAACTATATCTTCTGTTGGATAGGACATGACATCCAACCATGAACTATATCTTCTACTGGAGAGGACATGACATCCAACCATGAACACAATCACACATCCAAGATAGTGTTGACATCAATGACAACCTTGTGATAGTGTTGACATCAATGACAACCTCAGGAACCATATGTGTAACACTTTCAATCTGAAAAAAAACATTTTCATCTTCACTCATATAAGGGATTTCATTCTCATTTCTTCTTTTTATATTTTTAGTAGTACAATTGAGCTCATCATTGGTATATCCAGCTTCATTTAAATAACTAATATGATCAACATCATCAATAGGGGGCTTTGAAGACATACTTGGATTTGTTTCTATAGTCACATTTTCCATATCATTGAAAGTTGGGTTTGAAGACATACATGCATTTGTTTAGATAGTCACATTTTCTTCAATATTCACCATTTCCACATTTGCATCATCTACATTTATCCCATCCTTCATAGTCTCTTGAATGTTTTTCTCTTCAATAGTCATGGAACTAGATGCTTCAATATCTTCATTTCTTGAATCTTTGTTCTTCTACCTCTCTGCCTTTTTGACTCCTCTCTATTTACTTCAATTTCTTCAATTGTCATGAGCTTCCTATGTTTTTTTTTACGTTGATTTGATCCCATGATTACTAAACCCTCTTGATAAAAATAACAAATGATAATTAATCTATTTTCAGATTGATGTACCTCTTTGAAATTTTGAAGTACAACTAGATCTAGATCCCTTGTTCCATAAATTCTGAAGTAAAAGTAGATGTGAATAACAAAAACCCTCTTTCTTGATTCCTCTTGAAAATATCCCTTGTACTTGATTCCACTTCAAAATTGTTCATATGATTTATTCCTTTTAAAATTTGAATAGAATATGGCATGCCAAGAGATTCCACAAGACACCTGTGAATTAAAAAATGTAGAAAATGTCGTTGTTAGGTTGTACATCAAAAATGCAAGTTGCAGGTATACAGTGGTAGTACATTTTTACTGAAAATGGGAAATAACGTGGATATATTAGAAACAAGTACCCATTCTCAAAAGGAACAGGTACACATGTTAGAACAGGTACCTATTCTTAGAAATTTGAATTCCACACCCATGTTTTGGGTTTGGTTTGGTTTGGTTTGGTTTTAGGATTGAGAAAGGCATGGTATGTAATTTCGCCTATCCCGATTTGCCCTAGATTTCGCCTATTGATCACAAAGAGCAATAAATTAGGGTTAGGGTTTGACCTTGTTAAATAAATATCTCCTTAATGAAGTAATCTTGGATTGGGATCCTACATTCAACACATGAACACTATATGCAAATATGTATATATTTTTAGGGTTAGATCATTGCATCACATCCATAAGTCATCAACAATGTAACATAGTTGGGAGAAGGGGCATGATGGATCTGCCCTAAAACCATATGCCAAGCCTAAGAGGGTGTATACCACAGCCCTCCCCCTTGGTGACTAAGTACTTGCTTTCCCCATCATGACCTCGACTCCGAAAAACACTTTCCAACTCATGGGATTAAGTGGAGGTCGTAAGTGGCTCACACGGCTCTCTAGGTAAGTGCCCTCTAATCCTAGGAGCCATTACGAATACTCTAGGATGGTGACTTACTAGCCCTACTCCACCCAGGCCCTTCCCACGAGAGGATACATAGATAGTCCAATACATTTGTAATTCTAGCATAGGAAAATATGCATCTATACATCATATGAAACAATAAGCTGAAATATGAGAATCACTAGAAATGTGATAATAAACATAAGCATTTGCATATCAGATAATATATATAAGTTGTAAGCATACATAAGAGTTAGCAGGAAGATAGACTTGAATATATATGTGTGTGTGTGCATTGTATGATAGTAGAAAACTTCCCTCCAATATCGATTGATCTGCTCCTTATTTATATTTGTTTTTCCTTGCTTGGTTCAATCTGATGAGATGGCTATATTTTATCTTATTCAGAGAATATTTCTTATAATCTGACTTGTTGATATAATGAGGTTGTTGTCTTTCTTTTCTATATCATATATTTGTATTTCTTAGCAAATCTTATTTGATTACCTTTTTGTTGTAGATCCAATAATCCTTCTTAATCCCATTCCTCACGTTTCAACTAACATATATGCTCTGTTATGCCCTCTTCACCAAAAGAGGTGACCTTTTACAAGAAGTTGGATTTATGAGGAGAAGCATCTCTCCCAAAATAGGGTTAGCCCTATCAACAAAATAAACAAACTTATTTTTGTTTCACCTAGAGGTGCTTCATATATGAAGGGTTGGCCAAACAAATATGTAAGTCTTGGTCTTTATTAAATTACATCACTTAATCGCTGCATTTATCCTTTGGTTTAAGCCATGTCAAGTATTGTCTTTGGCCAATGTAATCATCATATTTGTAATTAGTCGATGCCTTATTAAACTTTAATCACCACCCAATGATACTTGATCGCTCCTCATGGTATATTGTAGTCCTTAACTAAATCGTATCACACCTTTATGTATCATGTTTTACATAAGATACTTTGCCTTGTCCATTAAGATTTTTTAGATTGCTGCTTTGGTCATATTCGTTGGATTTCATTTGCTACTTATGATATGACTGCCCACTTTTGCATATATTTTTGTTTGTCCTGTAGCAGTCATACTAATGGTCAGCCCTTATAAGAATATTAATATTTATATTATTATATTTATATTTATTTTTATATAATAATATTATTTAATATTGTTTATTAAATATTTATACAATTGTCTTTATCATTGACTAAACACTGCATTTCATGAAAGCAACTTCATTATCTTTTATCATCCTGGTTTAAATCTTTAATTTAAACAATGCCTTAATATAGGGACATCACAGTCTGCCCCACCCAAGATTTCTTGTCCTCAAGCAATTAGTACTAGGATGCCACTAGAACCATCAGGATCCTAAATCAATCTTTTCAAGAAGTATTCTTGTCTCAATCCATTGCCAATGTTAGCATTCTCTAAAATTTGTTATTCTGTTCTTTTTGTTCATGTACTTGTATTTCCCAATCTCTCAACAACAAGACCAAGATTTGGTAACTAGTAGGGTATGTGGTCTAAGACAAGTTTTCTCTCATTCTCAGAGAGAAGAAACTAAAATACATCTTCATTAGTATGGTTTGAAATCTCAACCCAAAAACCAATTTCTTCTTTGGTATCAACTACATCTCTAAAGGACCAATCAAGTTGACCCAACTTCGCACTTGGATATTCCTTTGAGTTCACATAGGAAAGGTGAGCTTTCTATATATTAAGATGAGAATTAGAAACACACCACTTATCTATGTCCCCAATTGCGATGGTCTAATATCTTTTTGGTCTACTCATGGTATGGCCTCATAATCTTTTCTTTCATTCTCGATCCTGGGATTTGTGGGTTATGGGCCCCTAATATAACTTATGTAACATTTTTGTTGTATCTTGATTTGTATCAAATTTATCTAAGGTATCCACATGCCTAATATTGATGTCCTTTACTTATGAAGAGACTCCTAGAAGAATGAGAGTGAGTTTAGTTCATAAGATAAGTATACTAGATCAATTTTGTAGGCTACAAGTTTGATCCATGTATTGCCATTATTCTATGCATGTGGGATAGATCATATGATTGTACATTTGATTTTTTCCAAGAGAATAGAACAATATCTTTTGATAGATTGCCAACATTTCTCGTAAGATATTTTAACGGTCTAATTTGTAGGTTACCTAAGTGAATTTGTTAGTGTTTCTCAACCCAAGAAGTGTCTTGACAAATAAATTTTGGATAGATTGAGCATTTTCATAATTTTTAAACATAAAGTAATCTTAAACACACATGGAAACATTATGCATGAAGTATGCATCACACGAAGTATGTAAAAGACAAAGCATGAAGCATACATGTACAAAGTATACACATAAATACATGTGAAGCATGAAGCGTATAAACAAATTTGATACATGAAGTATACATTTAAGACACAAAGCATATGCATAAACATACGTAATACAAGTAATGCATAAATACACTTAATACACGGAGTAGGAAGCTTACTTGTAATATCTAGAATATGAAGCATATACAAAGTACACGCACATATTACATGAAGCATGAAGCATACTCAAAGTATACGTAATTCATGAAGCATGAAGCATACAAAGTATATGCATGAATGCTCATAAGTCACGAAGTATACATATGAATGCATGCAAGTTGCAGGGTATACACATGAATACAAGTAAGTTACGAGTATATGTATGAATACATGCAAGTCATAAAGTATGAATACATGTAAGTCACCAAGTATTCACTTGAATACAAGTAATACATAAAGTATACACAGGAAGCATGAACCATATATGTGAATACACATAATACATGAAACATACATATAAATACATGTAAGTCACAAAATATGTAAGCCACAAAGTATTCACATGAACGTGTGTTGCAAAGCACATAAGTCACAAAGTATACAATTGAATACACATAATTCACAAGGTATACACTTGAATACACGTATACACGAAGTCACAAAGTCGTGGAGTATACACTAGAATACATAGTCATAGAGTATACACTTGAATACAAATACAAAGTCATAGAGTATACACTTGAATACAAATACAAAGTCATAGAGTATACACTTGAATACAAATACAAAGTCATAGAGTATACACACAAATACATAGTCATGAAGTATACACTTGAGTTCAAAGTCATAGAGTATACACTCAAATACAAATACAAAGTCATAGAGTATACACTCAAATACAAATACAAAGTCATAGAGTATACACTCGAATACAAATACAAAGTCATAGAGTATACACTCGAATATATAGTCATGAAGTATACACTTGAGTTCAAAGTCATAGAGTATACACTTGAATACAAATACAAAGTCATAGAGTATACACTCAAATGCATGTAAGTCAACTATCATTCATAGGATGGCAGGAAAGATGCTCTGATACCAATTGTAATGTCTCCTATCCTAATTTGCACTAGAGTTTGCCTATTGATCACAAAGAGTAACAAATTAGGGTTGCGGTTTCACCTTGTTAAATAAATATCTCCTTAATGAAGTAATCTTGGATTGGGATCTTACATTCAACACATGAACACTATGTTGGTTTTTTTTTCTGAATCAGCATTAGGGTTTGCCAGTTCTAATGCATAGGCAGATTCAGCCAACTAAATACAGGAGGTTGCGTGAGCTCCTCCCCTTCACTTCTAGTTCTGCCGCACCAAGGGGGGTGTCCCTATTTGATAAAAGTATAACCTTGACTAGCTCAATGACAGAAGGATTTAACTTGACAGCAACAGGCAGAATACTCTCATGTATGGACCAAGATTTGTGTAACAAATCACAAGGTTGGCAACATTCTTGGACATAATGTCTGGTTAGGAATGAGAGCATGCAGGGGTTTCCTGCTCCTAATCCTACAACTAATAGGTGGGAGGATGAAATGGTTTGAAATAATGTTTGGAGTTATGGGACTTTCCTAGACCCATTGAACAGACAGATTCCCAAACCAGTGCCTTATCTGGGTAGCAGAGTCATATCTAAGAATGTAAATGTCTCCCCATGACAACATAAATTCATATCCAGAGGACCTGAGAAGAATGCTATTGCCTGACAGCAACATGTCCAAGAAAGAGTATTATTAATGATCATACTTAACAGATCCTATGATGCAATCTATTTTCCTTTGTATCTGATCAAAAGCCTATTTAACCACTCCTTGAGCAGACGCAATAAATCAGACACACAATAAGCACATACTAAAAAACTTGGAAGCCCTTGACAACCTTGTTTGAAAGGAAAACAAATGACATACAGGAGACAATTAGAAACAATACACACACAGGTGTTTTTCATTTAAAATCAATCTGCATAGAAGGCCATCACAAAGAAAATTATCATTTACAAGACAAGATAGATTAGTACACCAGACCAAGGACCGAATCTGTAGCAAAAAATGCCTTTCAAAATGTGAACACCTTATGTTCAGAGTCAGAGCAGAAAGCCCAAAAAACATCCAACCTCTAAAATGAGTAACACTTCCAGCTTAAAAACAGCCAGAGGGAAGCGTACTCAGCATTAATTGCATGACCAAAATTCAAAAATCTGCCAGATACATCCATCAAAAAGAATAGCGCTTAGAAGTCATCAATGCAACAGACAGGGGAGGCCTCGAGCCTTGCACCGCCATCTGGAAGTCTTCATGCAAAAATCAGGCAACCTAATCATGTGTACCATCGTCCATACCCCTACTACAATCGCTATTGATGGCTCAACCACCCTAGGCCTACTTGGAAACTGTCGCACTGTTCAAAATGGAGCTTCCCGCCAAAAAGCACTTCTTCGCAGGTTCAAAATAATGTAGGGAGAATAGTCCCACATGCATGGTGCGGAGACAACTTTATCATTTTAAAAGCATGGCCGCGAGCTCAATAGGTGTCGAGCGTTTTTCCGCGCTTGACACACGACCATTCACCAAATACCCATCGCCATGACATATACCATCGACCCGCCCCAAAAATCTCTCACTGAGCTCAATAGTCACACCGATCGCTACACACTGCTCCTCCATCGGTCAGACCCATGCTAATGACACCCCATCAGCCAAACACCTTACATCGGTGGCCCAAAAATTCGCTTCGCCGATAGCCAAACACACGTTGATGGACATCCATCGGCCAAACCAAAACAATCGGAGCACTCAAGAAATCTTTCACTGACATAACAACTCCTACCGATAACATATCGGCCTCCCACTTCCCCCTCTGACAGGTTGAACCAATGAACCTCTGAACCAGTTCAACAGCTAGGTTCAAAAGAAAGGTTCAACCGCGAGGTTTAGCCTAATAGTTCAACGTCAAAACAATACTCTGTCGGCAACATAAACATAACCCCGTGAATCGGTTGAACCGATGAACTGGTTCAACCCGATGGTTCAACACTGAAGTTCGCTGGCGAGGTTCAAACCTCCAAAACAATACTCCATCGGCAACAAAGCTTCGAACCAATGAACCTTGAACCATTGAGAAAAGGGTTCAAGTGGGAGGTTCAACGATACAATAATTACGCAAGGTAAATGCATGATATGACCCGTTGGAAGAAAAACGAACCTCGAACTGCTGAACCATTGAACTTAGAAAAAAAAGGGTTCAAGTTCAAACCGAAATGTCAAAGACACAAAAACGAACACATGCCGATGGAGAAAACATGAAGATCACCTCCTCAAGAACTGAGATGCAGACGCTGAAAAACACTGAGGGGGCCCAAAACTTAGAACTTTTTGGATTTTTTGGGAAGGTGCCTGCATGAAAATTGCTCAGAAACTGACAGTGAATTAAGGCACCAACACACTATATGCAAATATGTATATATTGTTAGGGTTAGATCATTGCATCACATCCATAAGTCATCAACAATGCAACATAGTTGGGAGAAGGGGCATGATGGGTCTGACCTAAAGCCATATGCCGAGCCTAAGAGGGTGTATACCACAGCCCTCCCCCTTGGTGACTTAGTACTTGCTTTCCCCATCATGACCTCGACTCCAGAAAACTCTTGCCAACTCATGGGATTAAGCAGAGGTTGTAAGTGGTTCACATGACTCTCTAGGTAAGCGCCCTCTAGTCCTAGGAGCTATTACAAACACTCTAGGATGGTGACTTACTATCCTTGCTTACCTACTCCACCCAGGCCCTTCCCATGAGAGGATACATAGATAGTCCAATACATTTGTAATTCTAGCATAGGGAAATATGCATCTATACATCATATGAAACAATAAGATGAAGTATGATAATCACCAAAAATGTGATAATAAACATAAGCATTTACAGATTAGATAATATATATAAGTTGTAAGCATACATAAGAGTTAGTAGAAAGATACACTCGGGTATGTGCAGGATCATCGTGGGCCAAATAGTGGCAATAGGGAAAAAATCGCGTTTTTACTTAGCCAAATTCGCGACTTGGCAAAGTTTGACTTTGAAACGGATATCTATTTTGGTTTGGATACCAAACCAAAATGGATATCCGTTCCCAAAACGGATATCCGTTTTCTAAAAAAAAATTGGAAAAAGGCTTTTTACTCTTTTTGAAAATATACCTCTTAGATCTTGGATCTCCCATCAATATATGAATCTCCTTAAAGACTGTTTCTAGTGAAGGAGGAGGGAAAATTAACATTGGTAGCTTCTTTACACATTGATCCATAAGGATTTGTTAACCACTAAGAATCATCACTAATGAATTATTCAAATAATCAATAATAAAATATTCAGTTTTGTTCATCATGTGAAATAATCACTTTTAGACTATGTTCCAATATTTTGGGGATAGGAATGGTGGGGCAGCAAGGGATGTGTTTCGGGGCATTTTGGATTTCATGCCCTAAATTGCTTTACCCAATCTTTCATATGATTTGATTCATGATACATGGTTTGAGAAGGATACACATGATATACCCTTACCCTCTAGTGATAAAATTATGAATGATACTTTATGTGGTGAAGCTACACCTTCGTTAATCCTTCATGACATTGTTATTCCTTGTGATGATGATGTCCTTCATGTGATATGTTAGGGCATAATGCAAAGTTAACATGGCATGAACTCTCTTGGAAGGGTAAGCATGGACTATAAGAACATTGAACTAGTTGGATTTGTTAAGCTCACCATTTATGAAAGAACCTTAAAGGTTAACCTTAATTAGGTAAGGTTATGTTTCAGTGTGGTTGTTTGTGCAACAATGTGTAAATTAATGTTACAGAAGGATAAATCTAACTATACTAACATTTTAATAACCATGAGAGCTGGGACTAACAATTAGACTAAAAACTTGACAAACAATACAACTTGGACACATGTAGGACTTGGAAAATGGAAAAGAATATAATTAAATGTGGAAAACAATGAAAAAGTGGTATTAGTTGCACCTATATAGAGAAGTGGTTTAGAGGTTGGTTAGGGGAATTATTTAGGGTTTAGAGGTTTAGGGTTGCTCGGGTTTAGGGGTTTAGGGTTTACAGTTTAAAGAGAGATAGAGAGAGGGGACTGATAGAGTTTGGGAGAGATAGAGGAGACAGAGGGGAGAGATAGGGAGATAGAGAGTGAGAGACATGTCCAGAGACATAGAGAGAGAGAGAGAGATTGAGAGGTAGAGGGATGATAGAGATAGGGAGATAGAGGTTTAGGGTTGCTTGGGTTTAGGGGCATTATTTAGGGTTTAGGGTTTTGGGGTTAGGGGTTAAGGTTTAGAGGTTTAGGGTTTAGGGTTTAGAGAGAAATAAAGGACCAATAGGGAGATATAGAGGAGTTTGAGGGGAGATATAGGGAGATAAAGAGTGAGGGACATGGCAGGAGACATAGTGAGAGAGATTGAGAGGTAGAGGGACAAAGGTGATAGGGAGATAGGAGAGAGATAGGGAGATAGTGGTTTATGGTTACTTGGGTTTAGGGTTTAGGGGTTTGGGGTTTAGGGTTTCTCAAGTTTAGGGGTTAGGGGTTAGGGTTTAGGGGCATTATAATTTAGGGTTTAGGATTTATTGTTTAGGGGTTAGGGGTTAGGTTTAGAGGTTTAGGGTTTTGGATTTAGGGTTTATAGAGAGAGAGGAATGATAGGGAGATATAGAGGAGTCTGAAGGGAGAGATAGGGAGATAAAGAGTGAGGGACATGGCCAGAGACATAGGGAGAGAGATTGAGAGGTAGAGGGACAAAGGTGGTAGGGAAATAGGGGAGAGATAGGGAGATAGTGGTTTAGGGTTACTTGGGTTTAGGGTTTGGGGGTTTGGGGTTTAGGGTTTCTCAGGTTTAGGGGTTAGGGGTTAGTGTTTAGGGGCATTATTTAGGGTTTAGGATTTAAATTGTTTATGGGTTAGGGGTTAGGTTTAGAGGTTTAGGGTTTTGGATTTAGGGTTTATAGAGAGAGAGGAATGATAGGGAGATAGAGAGAGGAGACCGAGGAGAGAGATAAGGAGATAGAGAGTGAGGTGCATGGCCAGGGACATAGGGAGAGAGATCAAGAGAGGTAGAGGGATGATAGAGATAGGGAGATAGGGGAGAGATAGGGAGATATAGGTTTAGAGTTGATTGGATTTAGGGTGTACCTAGGTTTAGGGTTTCTCAATTTTGGAGATAGCTAGATAGAAAGAGAGAGGAGATAGATAGGGAGAGATAGAGGTGACAAAGGGGAGAGATAGGGAGATAGAGAGTGAGCGAGATGTCTAGAGAAATAGGGAGAAGGATTGAGAGGTAGAGGGATGATAGAGATAGGGAGATAAGGGAGAGATAGGAGATAGGGTTTAGGGTTGCTCGCGTTTAGCGTTTAGGGTTTAGGGGTTAGGGGTTAAGGTTTAGAGGCATTATTCAGGGTTTAGGGTTTAGGGTTTAGGGGTTAAGGTTTAGGGGATATATGTCACAGTGAAAGGTTCAAAGGCTCGTTAAAAGTGGAGTGATCGGAGCATCGATATAAGAATTTCTAAGTCAGCCGATAGTGTTTATCTTGTCGATAGGAAGAATGTATATGATTTGATGTTATTTGGGACTTTGAGAAGGTTTCTTAAAGCTGATTAAGATTTAATCTATTTAAACTATGGGTATTGATGGGTATTTCACCATGTTTTGAGAGCTTCCACTGTGTGCTTTACATCAGACCAATAGGGAGATATAGAGGAGTCTGAGGGGAGAGATAGGGAGATAAAGAGTGAGGGACATGACAAGAGACATAGCGAGAGAGATTGAGAGGTAGAGGGACAAAGGTGATAGGGAAATAGGGGAGAGATAGGAAGATAGTGGTGTATGGTTACTTGGGTTTAGGGTTTGGGGGTTTGGGGTTTAGGGTTTCTCAGGTTTAGGGGTTAGTGGTTAGGGTTTAGGGGCATTATAATTTAGGGTTTAGGATTTATTGTTTAGGGGTTAGGGGTTAGGTTTAGAGGTTTAGGGTTTTGGATTTAGGGTTTATAGAGAGAGGAATGATAGGGAGATATAGAGGAGTTTGAGGGGAGAGATAGGGAGATAAAGAGTGAGGGACATGGCCAGAGACATAGGGAGAGAGATTGAGAGGTAGAGGGACAAAGGTGGTAGGGAGATAGGGGAGAGATAGGGAGATAGTGGTTTAGGGTTACTTGGGTTTAGGGGTTTGGGGCTTAGGGTTTAGGGTTTCTCAGGTTTAGGGGTTAGGGGTTAGGGTTTAGGGGCATTATTTAGGGTTTAGGATTTAAATTGTTTAGGGGTTAGGGGTTAGGTTTAGAGGTTTAGGGTTTTGGATTTAGGGTTTATAGAGAGAGAGAGGAATGATAGGGAGATAGAGAGAGGAGACTGAGGAGAGAGATAAGGAGATAGAGAGTGAGGCGCATGGCCAGGGACATAGGGAGAGAGATCAAGAGAGGTAGAGGGATGATAGAGATAGGGAGATATAGGTTTAGAGTTGATTGAATTTAGGGTGTACTTGGGTTTAGGGTTTCTCAGTTTTGGAGATAGCTAGATAGAAAGAGAGAGGAGACAGATAGGGAGAGATAGAGGTGACAAAGGGGAGAGATAGGGAGATAGAGAGTGAGCGAGATGTCCAGAGAAATAGGGAGAAGGATTGAGAGGTAGAGCCCGATGATAGAGATAGGGAGATAAGGGAGAGATGGGAGATACGGTTTAGGGTTGCTCACATTTAGGGTTTAGGGTTTAGGGGTTAGGGGTTAAGGTTTAGGGGCATTATTTAGGGTTTAGGGTTTATGGTTTAGGGGTTAAGGTTTAGAGGTTTAAGGTTTAGTGTTTACAATTTTTTTATGACAATTATCTATTCAAAAGTGCCTTTGAAATATTATGAGATACCTTAGTATAAGTAAATCATATAAAAATCAAATATATATATCATCATAATCCCATATAAATTTTGATAGTTTGTCCAAAATCTCTCCTTTCATATGATACAGCCTTTCTAAAATTTGGATTGTATTTTATAGCTAAAATGCCTAAATACTAAAATACTAAAATAAAAAGCAATGAAAATAATTGAGAAAAAAGAAAACGGATATCCGTTTTGAAAAACATAAAAAGTGAAAAAGACACTGCATTTTTACAAACCCACGGCTTGCAAAATGCAGTGGCATCTTTGAAGAACAGATATCAGAGGTGAACGGATATCTGATCCTAAAAGGTAAGATCTTTAGCATTTTTTTTGTTTGTTTTGTATATTCAAAAAAAAATTTTGGTTTTTTATGCTAAGTGGGTATGTTTTCCTTTTTTAATTAGGTAAAATGGATGCACAAAATGAAAACCCAAACCCTCCACCACCAAACCCTCCCCCTCCAACAATAGAAGAGAATATTGAAAGAAATATTGATCATATAAGTAGGATCATAGAAATGTATCACCGCCACCCTCGATTGTCTACAATGACATTGAATTTAAAGGGAATCATTAATCATGTTCAAACCTTGTCAACCCAACACGAATCATTTAGGCAATGGTGAGAAGCCAAGAAGGCCGAATATGCTAATGGTTTGTCATATGATGAAGTCAAAGAATTAGAGATTACAAAAACTATGTTAGCCCAACACTTTGTCAATCCTAAAATCGGATTGCATGTTGATGTCTGTAAGCCCAAGTTTTCAATCAAATGGTGTATTCATGAGGGCATTAGTCATAACTTTTGGGATCGTTGGTGGATGGTTTTTGATAAACCACCCAACAACAATTTAGATGTACCTTTGTATTTCCTTCGTAAACTCTATGCAGAGTTTGTCATGGGTCAACATGTTAATTATTTTGATTTTAGAGAGTTTCAAGGAGTGGGCAAAGGAATGCCTCAAGATAGACCTAGGGCAATTAGACAAGTACAAGGTTCCTATATTCCCCCTCCTACTATCCCTTCTCCACCCCCAATGCAACACCCAGATGTTGTTGCAAATGCAACACAATAGGGCCTTAGTGCCATACACTCTTTGACCGAGCATTTGATTATACAGACATCTCAGTTTGCACAAGCACATGATGAAGGCAATGATATTGGATCACCTGGTTCTACTAGACCGTCGTCATCCACACATGTATGTGTGCCCCATCATTGCATTTCTTGCAATCATTTATACTTAGGTCCTATTATGGAGAGTAGTGAGCCATCGTTGAACACATCAGAGTATGATCTCCATTCACGAGATGAGGCAATGGGGTCCAGAACTCAAGCTGAGGGGCCAGGGACAAGAGTAGAAGTTACCATATCAGTGAACCATAGAGGAGAAATGCATGAGCAATCTTTTGTGTAAGTAAAATTTAAAGTTAAATTTTATGGTCTATTCCATCTGAATATATAAACAAATTTATTAGTACTAATGTATCTAAGTGGGATAACAGTTGATGACAGAGGAGGAGTTGATAGAAGTTCATCATGGAACTTTGTCTGCCATCCAATTTGGCTTGGACTTGCCGGTATAATTTGTTCTACACATCAACTTTTTTTTATGCATTTATTTCTTTGTGAGTAATTATATATTAATTTATATCTTGATGTTAATTTTATTTTATAGTCAATCAAAAATGTGAATGATGTGGCATCTCTACCAATAGTCTTTTCTCGAACTCCTGATCGAGCCAAGGGACTATCATTTGTAGAACGGCTTTCTCAACGCCAACAAAGGGTGGAGGTAATTTGATTGAATTGTACTTTAATTGATAATTTAGAAAACTTAAATATTTGATTATAGTCATTTAGAGTCTTACATTCTTGTCATTTTGATAATTCAGAGTCCTTCTCAATTGATGCAGGAGGCCTCGAGGGTGGTATGTGCTTGTTTTCTAGTAGATAAGTTTTTGTGTAGTGCACTCTAGATTGTTTGTGTGTAACACATCTAACCTTTTTAAATGTATGCATTTCCTATTTTGTTTAATAATTATATATTAATTTATTTCAATGTTACTTTGCTTTTATGTAGTCTCTTGAGAATGTGAGTGGTGTGCCACCTTTGCCGTCATGCTTCACTAGGACACCTGATCATCTTAAGAGAAAATCATTTGCAGAACGATTGTCCGAACAACAACATAGAGTCGAGGTAATTGAATTGAATTTTTCTAAATAATTGATAGTTTATCTAGCGGTCTTATAGTTGATTGTAGTGATTTAGATGTATGTTAATAAATGAAAGTTCTTAATTGTAGTAGATAAGAATCTATTTACTAACTTTAACTTATTTTTATTTACCATTGAAGAGATTAATCAAATTTGTGTTTTGACTTGTTAATGCAGGAAACTTTGCCTCCATCAATTACTAGACATTTTGGTACAAAGAGGACACTTTTTCAGGATCCATCACAAATTGAGGATCCATCACAGATTGAGGGTCAAGTGGACTTGTAGTATTTGATGTAGCTATTTGGCATGTAGATTGTATATAGATTTTGAGACATGGCATATGCCACATTTTGTAAAAAATGTTTTGAGTTGGCATATTTGCCAAATTTTTGTATATGTCTACCATTATGGACTAGATTTTAATATATATACACCTTGATATACAATATAATTTAAATTCCTTATGTGCATGTCATGATACTTCCCATGATGCCATACATTATGATGATAGTTCTTTAGTCCATTGATGATATGTTTAGCATTGAGAATGGTTTTAGATCAATAGAATCAATATGACAAAATTCCTTATATGCCCTAATTTTCATGACATTATACATATATGTATATATAAGATCCTAATTTAGCACAAGTAGGGAGAATGCTTGCAAAGGTTATGTAATTTGGTTTTAAACATTCCAATTGTATTTGCTTCAAAGTTTCTAAATCCTTTTCAAAAAATCCATTTTGTGCATATCTTGCAATCATTGCATTCCATGAGATAGCATCTCTTTGAGGTGTCATGCCAAACTGTTCACATGCCTTGTCTATACTTCCACACTTTGGATTTACACCCGCCAATTGCATTTTCTTAACATTTCCTTTCAATCCTTATCAAAAATTATGTTTTGTGCACATATTGCTATCATTGCATTCCTTCATTTACAACACATGATTAAATAAGAAGATGCATATTTACAACACCTAAGAATATGTAGTAGTGTTGCTCATGTCACCAATACTATGTTTACATCTTCACATACATGGCTTACAACATGTGACAATATGAATGATAGATAATGTTTGCATCAACATGATGGCACAACATGAACAAATTGCATGTTTGCGTCAATTTCATTGGTTCAATGATTGAGAATGTGTCAACTTGAACAATATTTTTTGTTCTTCTCATCAAGACCTTCATGAAATGATACATTGGTTTCTTGATATTCAATCATGCATTGGAGATCTTCAAAGTGTTAAAGATGTTTGACATGATGAAGAAACTTGTTATTTTGATGTATTTCAACTTCAAACTTCCACCTAGAAGTGAAGGCGCTAATCCTTGATCAAACTAACCTAAAAGTGCGCCTTGGTCCTTACATCATCAAAGGAGTTTATAGTTATTGAAGGCATCAAATGATGACTTGGGCGCACATCTACCTCTCTACACCATCAAATGTGCACCTAGATTAGTGAGGTGCTACTTCATATCTCTATGACTTTGGATATGTGCCTTGATAATGAATACAAGGCGCCAATTATTGAATAAACAACCTAGAATGAGTGCCTTACTATTTGAGGTGCTAGTTCATGCTTCTAGAACACCAAAAGTGCACCTAGATGTTGAGGCGCTAGCTCTTGCTCAAGCAACCTTGAAAGTGCGCTTTCACAAGGAGGTTAAAATGTATTATCAAAGGATTAAGTTGAATCAAGGAATCATCATTGAAGACAAGTAAAACGTGATTGTGAATGACGCACACTTTTCATCATCTCTAACCTCACAATTGCACCTTCCATTGGAAGCTCATATTGTGTCTAAAGGAATGGTACTGAGATATCATCCATGTCAATGATTGAGAATGTGTCAACTGGAACAATATTTTTTGTTCTGCTCATCGTGGGGCCGAACGAACTGCGCCAACACGTCAGGGTGGGTAGGTAAATGCTAGGGGAGGTCTCATTTTGTGCACCAAGCATCCCAGTGATTCCGGGCAAGAGGCTACTGGCAAAGTCCCTTAAGATCCCTGAGACCAAAAAACTACCAAACTTTGACGGAGTAGTTCTCAAAATTCGTGACAGCTGGGAATGTTGTGTTTGGACCTGCAGGTGCACATGGGGTCCATCCACAATAACCTCTCTCATTTCTGGTCAACTCCATTATGTTTGTCTGTGCCGAAATCAAACGCATTGTTTCAAAATGCTTCAATTTGATGCAGTGGAAAGGTGCTAGGTGTGACATTTTCAATTCCATAGCTCGTGGAGTTGAACGGACTAAGCCAATGCGTCGGGGTGGGCAGATAAGTGCCATTGGAGGTCTCGTTTGGTGCGCCAAGCATCCCAGTGATTCTGGGCAAGAGGCTACCAGCAAAGTCCCTTAAGATCCCTGAGACCAAAAAACTGCCAAACTTTGATGGAGCAGTTCTCAGAATTCATGATAGCTGGGAATGTTCTATTTGGACCTACAGGTGCACGTGGAGTCCATCCACAATAACCTCTCTCATTTTTGGTCAACTCCATTCCGTTTGACCGTGCCGAAATCAAACTCATTGTTGCAAAATGCTTCAATTTGATGCAGTGGAAAGGTGCTAGGTGTGACATTTTTTGTTCCATAGCTCGTGGGGTCGAACGGACTGTGCCAATGCATCGGGGTGGGCGGGTAAATGCCATTGGAGGTCTCGTTTGGTGCGCCAAGCATCCTAGTGATTTCGGGCAAGAGGCTACCGGCAAAGTCCCTTAAGATCCCTGAGACCAAAAAATTGCCAAACTTTGACGAAGTAGTTCTCAGAATTCGTGATAGCTGGGAATGTTCTGTTTAGACCTACAGGTGCACATGGAGTCCGTCCACAATAACACTCTCTCATTTTTGGTCAACTCCATTCCATTTGACCGTGCCAAAATCAAACGCATTGTTGCAAAATGCTTCAATTTGATGCAGTGGAAAGGTGCTAGGTGTGACATTTTTCATTCCATAGCTCGTGGGGTCGAATGAACTGCGCCAACACGTCGGGGTGGGTGGTTAAATGCCATTAGAGGTCTTGTTTCGTGCACCAAGCGTCCCAGTGATTCCAGGCAAGAGGCTACTGGCAAAGTCCCTTAAGATCCTTGTGACCAAAAAATTGCCAAACTTTGACGGAGCAATTCTCAGAATTCGTGATAGCTGGGAATGTTTTGTTTAGACCTACAGGTGCAAGTGGAGTCCGTCCATAATAACCTCTCATTTTTGGTCAAATCCATTACGTTTGACCGTGCCGAAATCAAATGCATTGTTGCAAAATGCTTCAATTTAATGCAGTGGAAAGGTGCTAGGTGTGACATTTTTCATTCCATAGCTCATGGGGTTGAACGGACTGTGCCAATGCATCGGGGTGGGTGAGTAAATGGTATTGGAGGTCTCATTTGGTGCGCCAAGCATCCCAATGATTCTGGGCAAGAGGCTACTGGCAAAGTCCCTTAAGATCCCTGAGACCAAAAAACTGCCAAACTTTGACGGAGCAGTTCTCAAAATTCGTGACAACTGGGAATGTTTTGTTTGGACCTACAGGTACACGTGGAGTCCGTCCACAATAACCTCTCTCATTTTTGGTCAACTCCATTCCGTTTGACCGTGCCGAAATCAAACACATTATTGCAAAATGCTTTAATTTGATGCAGTGGAAAGGTGCTAGGTGTGACATTTTTCATTCCATAGCTCGTGGGGTCGAACAGACTACGCCAACGCATCAGGGTGGATGGGTAAATGCCATTGGAGGTCTCGTTTCGTGCGCCAAGCATCCTAGTCGTTCTGAGCTGTAAGCTACCGACAAAGTCAAAAGTTGCTAGGATTGAAATTTTGCATTCTACAGGTCCTGGGGCCGAACAAATTGTGCCAACACGTTGGGGTGGGTGAGTAAATGCTAGGGGAGGTCTTGTTTTGTGTGCAAAGCATCTAAGTCCTTCCGAGCTGTAAGCTACCGGCATAGCTTACAGCACAGAAGGACTCAGATGCTTTGAACACAAGATGAGACCTCCCCTAGCATTTACTCACCCACCCCAATGTGTTGGCACAATCTGTTCGGCCCCAGGACCTGTAGAATGCAAAATTTCAATCCTAGCAACTTTTGACTTTGTCAGTAGCTTACAGCTTGGAACGACTAGAACGCTTGGTGCACGAAACGAGACCTCCAATGGCATTTACCCATCCACCCCAATGCGTTGGCGCAGTCTGTTCGACCCCACGAGCTATGGAATGAAAAATGTCACGCCTAGCACCTTTCCACTGCATCAAATTGAATCATTTTGCAACAATGTGTTTGATTTCAGCACGGTCAAACGGAACGGAGTTGACCAAAAATGAGAGAGGTTATTGTGGACGAACTCCACATGCACCTGTAGGTCCAAATAAAACATTCCCAGCTATCACAAATTCTGAGAACTACTCCGTCAAAGTTTGGTAGTTTTTTGGTCTCAGGGATCTTAAGGGACTTTGTCGGTAGCCTCTTGCCCGGAATCACTGGGATACTTGGCGCACCAAACAAGACCTCCAATGGCATTTACCCACCCACCCCAATGCGTTGGCATAGTCCGTTCGACCCCATGACCTATGGAATGAAAAATGTCACACCTAGCACCTTTCCACTGCATCAAATTGAAGCATTTTGCAACAATGTGTTTGATTTCGGCACGATCAAATGGAATGGAATTGACAAAAAATGAGAGAGGTTATTGTGGATGGACTCCACATGCACCTGTAGGTCCAAACAGAACATTCCCAGCTATCACAAATTCTGAGAATTACTCAGTCAAAGTTTGGTAGTTTTTTGGTCTCAGGGATCTTAAGGGACTTTACTGGTAGCCTCTTGCCCGGAATCACTGGGACACTTGGCGCACCAAAAGAGACCTCTAATGGCATTTACCCGCCCACCCTGATACGTTGGCGCAGTCCATTCGACCCCACGAGCTATGGAATGAAAAATGTCACACCTAGCACCTTTCCACTACATCAAATTGAAGTATTTTGCAACAATGTGTTTGATTTTGGCATGGTCAAACGGAATGGAGTTGACCAAAAATGAGAGAGGTTATTGTGGAAAAACTCCACATGCACCTGTAGGTCCAAACATAACATTCCCAGCTATCACGAATTTTGAGAACTGCTCCATCAAAGTTTGGTAGTTTTTTGGTCTCAGGGATCTTAAGGGACTTTGCCGGTAGCCTCTTGCATGAACTAGCACCTCAAAGAGTAAGGCACTCATTGTAGGTTGTTTATTCAATAATTGGCACCTTGTATTCATTATCAAGGCGCATATCCAAAGTCATAGAGATATGAAGTGGCACCTCACTAATCTAGTTGCACATTTGATGGTGTAGAGAGGTAGATGTGCACCCAAGTCATCATTTGATGCCTTTAATAACTATAAACTCCTTTGATGATGCATTTTATCCTTCCAATTCACTATCTAGCCTTAGGCGCACATTTTAGGTTGATCAATCATAATCTAGCGCCCTAAGTACCAAGGCGCACTTTTAGGTTAGTTTGATCAAGGATTAGCGCCTTCACTTCTAGGTGGAAGTTTGGAGTTGAAATACATCAAAATAACAAGTTTCTTCATCACGTCAAACATCTTTAACACTTTGAAGATCTCCAATGCATGATTGAATATCAAGAAACCAGTGTATCATTTCATGAAGGTCTTGATGAGAAGAACAAAAAATATTGTTCAAGTTGACACATTCTCAATCATTGAACCAATGAAATTGATGCAAACATGCAATTTGTTCATGTTGTGCCATCATGTTGATGTAAACATTCTCTATCATTCATATTGTCACATGTTGTAAACCATGTATGTGAAGATGTAAACATAGTATTGGTGACATGAGCAACACTACTACATATTCTTAGGTGTTGTAAATATGCATCTTCTTATTTAATCATGTGTTGTAAATGAAGGAATGCAATGATTGCAATATGTGCACAAAACATAATTTTTGATAAGGATTGAAAGGAAATGTTAAGAAAATGCAATTGGCAGATGTAAATCCAAAGTGTGGAAGCATAGACAAGGCATGTGAACAGTTTGGCATGACACCTCAAAGAGATGCTATCTCATGGAATGTAATGATTGCAAGATATGCACAAAATGGATTTTTTGAAAAGGCTTTAGAAACTTTGAAGCAAATACAATTGGAACGTTTAAAACCAAATTCCATAACCTTTGCAAGCATTCTCCCTACTTGTGCCAAATTAGGATCTTATATATACATATATGCATAATGTCATGAAAATAATGTATAGTGTATATATCAAGCCATATAGGCATATACAAATAAAACCATATGGGTATATACAACGATATACATTGATAACATACAAAAGTATGTTTACAAAGCCAAATAGGCATATGTAACAAAATGTCCCAAAATCAAATCTCCTATCCAGATTGCTATCAAATAATCTATGGCTCTTGCTAGGCCATGAAGACGGTGAACCAGTCAATGACTCGTCCTCTATCACTCATCGACTAGACCTCCTCGATAAAGATTTTTGAATTTCCACCTATTAATACAATCAAACAATGTGCACATTAATATAGAATTTAATATTCAAAATATATAACATGACATAAGTAATCAATCACTTACCACCGATTGGTGATCCCTCGTGATCATTTCTTGTCTCTCTTCTTCTATAGAGCTGGATGGGTAGGGGAGGTGACGTCCTGTGAGAAGCATGAACAAGCAAATTTAAGTAAACATGAATATCATAAATATGTACATTAAATGATGTGCTTATTATAGGACTATTTTAGGACTATTGTAGTTAAAACTATCCTAGTAGACATGTATAGGACTGTTATAGGACTATCATCTCATGGAATACAATGATGGCAAGATTACTATCAAGATTAGTATAAAGATTAATTATGACTGTTATAGGACTTTTATAAGAATGCAAAGTAAGGAAGCATAGGCAAGGCACATGAACTATTTGGTGGAATACCTCAAAGAAATGAGAATTTTGTCAGATGTTGTAGTTGCAATTGCCATGTGACACATGTATGTAATATGTGAAAGCATAGACAAGGCACATGAACTATTCGGCAAAAGACATCAAATACATGTCATCTCATGGAATGCCTTATGTAGAAAAAGGTACAAATGTGCAATATTAAGAAATACAAATGAGAACTAAAAATCATACCTCGAGTATAGTCAAAATAACCTATGATGCCATACAAAATAATTTATGATACCATGCAAAATAATCTACGATGCCATGTAAAATAACTTTATTCGTAGTCCTGTATAGTCAAAAGCATGCATTATAGTTAAAGTAACAAGATTTTTAATAAAACAATTCTAAAAAATAGAAAAAACAAGAACAAGTTAAGATAAAAAAATGTCATACCTGTCCATCTGGAAGTTTAAATGCTAGTCAAGCATACCTGAGGGGTCATCTCTTACCTTCAAAGTATCCAATATTGCTTCATGATCAGCATTACTAATTGTCCATAGTTCTTGTAATTTTGGTTTTCCACGATGCTTTAGTGACTTGACATTTGTTGCTACAACTAGGTGAGAATACATCAATATGGTTTTATGCTTCTCAAAGTCTTCAAAGGCCGGGATGCCATTCTTTTTAATCATATATGTTCATAACCAAGTCCCAACAATAACAATTGATCCTATAGGATATGTGAACCCATCATCATCTGTCACAGGTTGTGTTAGCTTTTGTTTTCCTTGTACACATTGTGCCAACCAATAGTCTGACCTCTCTTCATTTCCATGCGGTGCAACAACTGCATAAACATGACCTGGCTATACAAGGTCTGAAAGATGTTCATAGTCAAATGAGCTCTCCATGTCATTGACAGAAGATGATTGACCTTCATATAAAGGGATTAAATATTGTGGAATCCATGCATCTACCCACTCACTTGACTCACAATTGTTCCAATCACATTTAATACAACTCTGACAAAAATAAGCTAATTCTTGTGTCCAAATAGTCCATGTACTTGCATCTAAGCTTTGAAATGAATGCATCTTTGATGATTCACTGATTCTCTAACATTCCAATTTCTCTATTGCTATCCCATCATCAACCAACCAAAAGAACCTGCGCACTTCAGAATCAAGAGCCACTCCTCGTGACAATGCATAGTTACACCACTTAACAATAGAATCTGCATCACTGATGTAGCACCACCTCTAATCTTTAGTTGTTCTTTAAAAAGAGCTCTCTTCACGCATGCACCTGCTCCATCATGTTCACCTTTTCCATGCCCAGCTTCAAAAAAATTCCAAATATGAGGTATACCCTTCTCTACATGCATTTTGCTCAACCAATAGAAATTACGAGCATTCTTGAATTGACCAGTGCAATTATCTGACCAAATGAGATGTTGATCCATTCTAATATCTTTTTCTTGCAAGAACCCATAAAATTGTTGAAAACAATATTGCACAAACTCTGTTGAATGAGATCGATCATCACTCATGTAAAAATGGTATTCTCTGACAATCTTCATTTTCTCTTCTGTACTCTCGGAGGCATGTCTGTATGTGATGTGAACAAAAATAGCAATCTGAATAGAATTGTAGTACTGGGATTGAACTTCATTTTGGGGTTGCAATGTATAGTTTTCTGCAAAATCAACTACAGAGACAATAGTTCCAATTGGGAAAGAGTCTTTACACATCCTGAACTGTTGATCTAACCATCGAGACCTGTGGCTATGTTTGACATACTTGTAGAAAAGATTTTTCTTAAAATCATCAATAAAATCAACAATACTTACCTCTCTTACAATCAACTCACATCTAGAACCTTCACCTCCACTTTTCAAATTGTATTTCACTATCTCATATCTCTTTTTCTCAACCATTCTCTTTCCAAAATCATGCCCATTGCCCTCATGAAAACATGATACAAACTTTGATAACCCACCACATTGTAAACACTTTTCATTTAAATAATCATTCTTGTAGAACATGCAACCATAATCTCTAATACATAGAAATAAATCCAATAAGTCCCTAGATGACTTTGGTAGTTGAATTGCACCACACTTCTGTAACATTTCGTTAGTGTGCAAAGTAGAACGAATATTGCATAATAATTCATGGTACATAGAAAACTCTACATGGTATTTGCAACAACATATATTACGAACTTTAAGAGGAACACAATAAAATGGCTTAAGAGATTCAAATGCTCTTTGTGAGATTGTCATACCTGGGTGAGTTTCACAATATTGTTTGTACAATGTTGTTTGGCTGCATTCCAAGTAATGTTTAGGATGTGGTGTGCGGTCTTTATCACCAATTCTTAACTTTACAACATCTTTTGCATTTGGTGATACCCTAGAGTTAGTGTGCCAAAATTGTTCAATTTCTTCCTTTGTGCTATCAATTAGCTTCTTGTCAGCTCATGGAAGCCTACCACTGAAAGCCCAAGTATCATTGGCAAGAGGACTATCTAGCCTTGATCTTAATGCTAGTGCTTTTGACAATGTTTTACGATTCAATCTTAAGTCAACACAAGTTTGCCTCATTAATCGAGCATTTCTTAATTGTTTGCTTACTATTGAGGTTGTTATTACTCTATGGGCAGCTCTTTTATCTTTCTCCTTGCTAGTCTTTCCAATAGAATTGAGTGCATTGAAAAGGCTTCTAACAATAATTTTATTCTGATCAGACACTTTGTTTAACCGAATCTTTAATTTCTTTAGTAAAGGTCTCATTTTGTACATCTTTAATAATTGCACAAAAAGTTGGCATTGTTCGGTTAATGTTATCTTCTCAAAGGATTCATTGAAGAGTTTTGTAGCCCACAACCAAACCATTCGTGACGACCTCTTGCCTTCAAGTTTTTCCATTATGTTCTCATCAATTTCAAGTAACCATTTTGGGGTTCTTGGGTGTTTTCCAATTTCATCACGGTTATTCTCTTCTTGACAAATGTCCTCTCTTCTTATGAAATTTGGAGATACATTGATTGTTTTTGTTTCACCCATGTTATCAACCTCATCAATTTTATCAACAAATGGATTATGGAGTGCAATTTCAACTCATGATCTTCATATCCACTTTCTTCAAGTGCACGTCTTTGTTTTTCTTCTTCTTCTTTGTCCATGGTATTGCTATTATGAATAGGTGTTTCATAACATTTTTCAATATTTTCATTTGCAATATCATGGTGAATTTCATTATTATCTAACATTTCATTATAATCAAAATTAACATCTTCAATTTGCATGTCATTAGATGGTAAAGAAGAAGATTCACCTTGATGAGCATCCGCCAAACCCACTCTTCCAATCCTCTTCCTTTCCCTATCTTTTTCCCTAATTGCTTCAATTTCCTCCAATGTAACTTTCTTCCTCCTTTTTGCTTTACGACGACTATTGCTCCCCATTAGGGGAACAAAAATATCACCCTTATGATTGTAACAAGAAAATTGTCTCCAAAAGTGCATAAAAATATTCCTTTCACTGTCATAGCCAGAAATCACGAGTATTTCGACAACAGAGGGTCTCTAGTTGCAGATGTTGGGCCCAACAATATTCCTTTTGTCTTTTTTCTGCATTTACAAAATGGATATCCGTTTTGGAAACTAATATCCATTTTCAAAATGGATATCCATTTCTTAAATCCCAATTCTTTGCCAATGGACACTCTGCAACATCCATATTGCTACTACAAAATAGATATCCATTTTATTATGTACATTTGGATTCTAGACTAGGGATTCATTTTATTATTCTATAAACTTGTGAATTACCATCTAATATGAATGTTTACACACTAATCCACCTAGGTATCAACTTAATAAAGCTCTGGATATAAGCCATTATTTGATTTGAGTAATCTTACTTTGGACACATTTGTGAAGACTCCTAAAGAGCCTGGACATATAATTGTAAAGATGATATATAATTTTAGTTTGTTGAAGGCCATGTAAATCAGTCATTGATGAGGACTCTGCTACACCTAAAGTTGAGTCCTTTGTTTGGAACTTTGAAGCATGCAAAGAGGAAAGTGACTTGTAATGCTTAAGTAAACACAAGTCTCAACATGATGTAGTTCAACTTGATGACATGTCTAAATATGACACATTTTAGTTTGTATTGCATGAGGACTTCCTTATTCATGCATATCAAATTTATAATTAGGTATATTTTTCTGAAGTGTATGAGTTTGAGGCTTTCAATTTTTGTATTGACTCACTTGAAGATGCTAGCAGCCATGTGAACATGATTAATATGGGATCCAAGAGTTGTCCTTTTCCCATGCATTTGGAGTGGATTGTTGGCCCTTATGATTGTTTAAATCATGTTGGCCTAGCATTTGAATAGTTGCTTCATGGCATGGATGGGAATAGATAATGTATAGACTTTATCACACTTTAGGGTTTTCCCATTAAATGCTAAAATGTTATAACTATCCACTTATTCTATTTTAGGCTATCATCAAATGAGGAGCTTCTAAAGGCAAAAATGTTGTCCCAAAAGAAGGCTCAATGTTATTCGTAAAGACATTAGATTGTTAAAATACAAATTCAAGGGTAGATATTCCTTGGGCTATTTTAGTATAGAGAAGCAAATTTGTAATATATGACTATCCTAGGAATTAGAATGGTTGATCATAGGATATTCATGGCATTTTGATATTAATGGATGGATTGATGGATGTTTAGGGAGTTTAAGTTTAAATGTAATGTATTAGAATTCGTATTTATGACGGATCTAATAGGTCTTATGTCTTATTTGTAGGCCATTCAAGAAAGAAATGAAAAGATACCAAGGACTATCATAACACCTATTACAATTAGGTGCATCAAAGGATTGTCATCCAGGACCTTACCAATATGGGAAGTTATCAAAACCATGTCATGTTTAAAATTAAAGGCTTTATCACCTCTTTGTCCCTATAGGCCTATTAGAACAATAGGTCACATTTTATTCATATACCGGGGTTGAGAATAAACACTAAGCATTTGTAGTTATGGCAAGTGTAAATGGAAATAGATTACAACTTTAGACAAACTATCCTCTCCTAGATTGCACTGACTGAGTGGAAATTAAAAACTCCCTATCAATGTCCTTTATATACTGAAGGTATGGGTGAGAAAGGTAAACTTTGTATGTTGTAGACAAGGCCTCAAATGTAAAATATATTATGACAATAACGATAAGGATTGTTAGGCATGAATGCTATTACTATTATAGATTGTCAAACCAACCATAGGCTGCCATAATAGTACACTGCTGACTATCATACCTTTAGGCATGGTGCCATGAACCTTATGAGTAGAATGCAATGGTATTTGTGAGAAATGTATTGCTTATGTTAAGAATAAGTATTTATATTATTTGAACATCATCAAAAGGTGGACTACAAATACGACTTTGTCAAAGGAAAACTTTAGTGGCAAAAATCTAACTATGAACTATTGTGCCATCCAAGCACAATCATGACCAACATCAAGGGATAATCAAGGCATGGGTGTCTTAAGAAACACAATTGAAATTGTCCATGGATATTTGAAGTAATTCGCAATATTCATGATCAAGAATCAACTCTGACTATCTCAACAGTGGTAAATTTGGCTTCAAGACAATAAAAAATTAGGGATTCATTATCACCAAGTAATAAAGAAGAGTAACTGTAAGTGTCGACCTTCAATTTCATTATACAAGAGGATGAAGAAGGGGCCATAGTATTTTCATACCATAATACAACATACAAAAGGAAAATCATGAAGTCAAAACATGTGCAAAGGGTATATATGTTAAAGAGGAGACTTGTGAATGGACGATGACTATCATTGTCAAAATAAGATATAGTCTCACTAAGGACAGTTAGGTGGTTTGTGGATTGTCATGACTACAAGGCACGAGAATCTTGTGTATGAAGAGGAAAGAAATATAAATAAAAGAATATTGAAGGATTGTCGCACCTGGGTACAATGATCCTAAAGGATTGTCATGCTAAAAGGATAATCAACAGTACAAAGATTCATATTTCAAGGCTATCCTTAATCTCATTCACATGGTCCTAATGTTGGTTTGATTTGCATGGAGTGAGATGACACTATCAGGATTAATTGAAAAGGTGAAAGGGTTTGGTACCAAATTTGGTCACAAGTGTAAAAATTGCAATAAGCTTGAGAATATTGTTCACTAAACCTAGAACTATCACCAAGCAACATCCTATTCATAAGATGTGATCAACAAACATGTAACAAAAATGGATATCAACCTTCTTGGTTATGCTTGCTTGATAAGAGACCATACTTTTCACAAGGAGCCACCAATTTTTAACTAAATATTTCCATTAGAAACGAATAAAAAAATGTTCCCCCAAATGAGGAAACTAGATTGTTAATTAGAATTCTATGTGTAATGTGATATATGAAACAACAGATACACCTATAAATGACCAACTAACTTTAACTTCTTGTATTATTGCCTCGATGTTTCAAATATGTTGCTTCTCTTCATCCAAAACCAATGGTACAAAATTTTTCATAGATCAAGGAAACGGATATCCGTTTTAGAAACAAATATCTGCTTTGAGTTGCTTTTACCGAAGCAAAACGGATAACCATCTTGGTTTGGTACAAAGCAAGACGGATATTCATTTTGGTTGTTGACTTTTCTAGATTCTAACATGTTTTCATGTTTCAGTCTCTTCTTCGAACTTCACCCTTCGTGCTGACGACTTTTTTTAATGCAAAATTGATAAAACAAAAAGGATTTATAGAAAAAATTGTTAGCTTTCTAAAAATATAAGATTTGTTTGGTTATCATTTTATTAAATAATTATTAATAATTTTCTATATACCGTGTCTCTGAAATCCTGATGGACACACTGATTGAAAAACATCCATAACTTTCAAACCATTTCACCTTTTTGAGATCCGAAACCTGTGTCACACTCTATGCTTTTCTAGCTATAGGTTTAAAAAAAATTTGAATTTCAATTTTTTTTTATCGAGTTAGGTTGGCTAGAAAATTACTTTTTAGTTTTTAAAAAAAGTCAGTAAAAAAATCATAACTAATTATTTTATTGGAAAAAAATTTCAAATAAATATGCGTCACATCCGGACATGAGTCCTCTACTTATTTTGAAAGTTTCAAAAAATATATATATAATTTTACTCATAGTTAGGTTGGCTGGACAGACACCCACTTTTTATTTTTTTCTGAAAAATTTAAAAACTGTTCATTGAAATATTCAATTTTCACTAAGTAAATTTAGTTTTAAAAAAAAAATAGTAGCTTATAAACTAGATTCAATTCTCTACAAATTTTGTTCTTACATCTTTTTCAAATTGTGTAGATAATCCATTCAAATTTTCATATGAACTTGATAAATTTGATTTTTTGTATTTTCATTGCCACTTAGAGGTATAGTTTGGCCCATCATGACCCTGCACATACCCACTTGAATATATATATATATATATATATATATATATATATATATATATATATATATATATATATATATATATATATATATATATATATATATATATATATATATATATCTGTGTGTGTGTGTGCGCGCTATACATGATAGTAGAAAACTTCCCTCCAATATCAATTGATCTGCTCCTTGTTTATATCTAGTTTTCCTTGCTTGGTTCGATCTGATGAGACAGTTATATTTTATCCTATTTAGAGAATATTTCTTATAATCTGACTTGTTGATATAATGAGGTTGTTGTCTTTCTTTTCTGTATCGTATATTTGTATTTCTCAACAAATCTTATTTGATTACCTTGTGCTTTAGATCTAATAATCCTTCTTAATCCCATTCCTCACATTTCAACTAACATATATACTCCGTTATGCCCTCTTCACCAAAAGCAGTGACCTTTTACAAGAAGGTGACTTTGTGAGGAGAAGTGTCTCTCCCAAAATAGGGTTAGCCCTATCAACAGAATAAACTAAACTTATTTTCATTTTACCTAGAGGAGCTTCATATATGAAGGGTCGGCCAAACTAATATGTAAGTCTTGGTCTTTATTAAATCGCATCCCTTAATCACTGCATTTGTCTTTTAGTTTAATCCATGTCAAGTATTGCCTTTGGCCAATGTAATCATTATATTTGTAATTAGTCGCTGCCTTATTAAACTTTAATCACCACCCAATGATACTTGATCGCTCCTCATGGTATATCGTAGTCCTTAACTAAATCGTATCACACCTTTATGTATCATGTTTTACATAAGATACTTTGCCTTGTCCATTAAGACTTGTTAAATCGTTGCTCTGGGCATATTCGTTGGATTTCATTTGCTACTTATGATATGACTACCCACATTTGTATATATTTTTCTTTGTCCTATAGCGGTCATACTAATGGTCAGCGCTTATAAGAATATTAATATTTATAATTTTTATTTATATTTATTTTTATATAATAATATTATTTAATATTGTTTATTAAATATTTATGCGATTGTCTTTATCATTAACTAAACACCGTATTTCACGAAAGCAACTTCGTTGTCTTTTACCATCATGGTTTAAATCTTTAATTTAAACAATGTCTTAATATAGGGACATCACACGGTAAGCTGACCCCTAGCCTTGGACCTGCAAGTACAAGTCCATGTTTAGAGCAAGAGAAAAGACTAACTTTACCAATATGGATAACGATGTTTTTTTCTAAATTTTTTTATGAATTTAAAACCCATTATAGATGACGATGTGTAGTTTTCAAATATGTATTTTTTATTCAACTTGTTTTTCTATTTATTAATTAATTTATGAGCAAACTGGTCCAAAAACTTGAAATGACAAGTTTTTATATTTTTAATAACTTTTAATTTTTAAAGTTTTTTAAAAAACTTATGTCATCAATCTACACATCATTCTTTACACAATGAAAAAAAATCATTCTATGATTAGTTTAGCTCAAATTATGTTGGTCGTACACAAGGGGTTTTAAAAAACAATAATTAGGGCCAATAAAAAATATTTGGAAAAAAATTATAAAAAAATATCCTCATCAAACTTCACTATAATACACATATTTCTGTAAAAGGATTTAGAAAAATACTTTTATTTAGGTCAAATTATGTTGGTCGTACGTGCGCATGGTATGGTCCCAAAAAGTGACTTTTAAAAAGTAGTTTTTGTACAAGCCTATACAAAATTAATTTGTATCATCTAGGTATTAGAATAAATTACATATTTGAAAACTAGATTCAAAATAGTACATTTCATATTACTATACTTTCTTAATATTCTATGTAAGTGCTTCAAGTTTTGATTCCAAATGTGAGAAACTTTAATTTTCAAGGAAAACACTTCCACTTTTTAGCCACAAAGTGGACCCAACTTCTTGCACTTACCCTTTAGGTCACCAAATTTAGGTATAAACTTGATATTTCCTTAGTTGCTTATAGGGACTAGAGAGTTAGTATGAAATGCTTCAAGATAGAATTGAAATAAAACATGACCAACATCACCCTAGAGGGTTTTGTAGAATTCACAAGGAAAACCATCACAACCAAGAGATTTATTGTTTGCCATTCCAAATGTTGTTAAGTAGAGTTCCTCCTAGGAAATAAGTTTGTCACTAGTAACAACCTATTCTACGAAGAGATAGCAAGGCATGACATCTAGCCAAGCCATACTTGAGCTAATTCCTTATCTAGGGACAGGGCTTGGGCCTAAAAGACTCTATTATAATGTTGAACAAAGCCATGAAAGATATCAAGAATGGTGAAGAGGCTTTGGCCATCCTCTTTGATGCACTAGATCTTTTGAGAAGAATGTTTAGGCCATAGGGCCTAGAAAAATTATTTAGACACATGAACTCCAGCTTTTAAGTAGTGAAGTATGGCTTTGATCTGGGCTCTTTGACAGAGTGGGCATCAACCACTTACACATGGTGGCATTGCTTAGCCACTTGAATTTGGAAGGGTATGTGAAAAGGCATCACTTTAAGCTAACCATAGAGTCAACTAAGCTTTGATGATATGGCCACATAGGATTTATGACAAATTTTTGCTAGCTATTGACCAAAAATTCTTAAGAAATAGGCAATATAGGTGATGTAATCCGATCACCATTCATTCCAACCATAGTCACCTTTCAGATGTAGCACCAAGTTCCAAACATGTTAGATATGAGCAAATGTGGAATTATGTTGGATCAATGGTGCGTTAAAAAATAAGTGAGTCTTTTTAGCCTTAAAGTTTTGAGGGCCCCACTCAATCTTGAATTGGATAGGCAAGTGATCTAAAAGGACATAATCTGATAGTGGTTCCACTAGAAGAAAAAAATAGTTGGCAAAGGGAAAATAAGGTTGTGCCAACATCATGGCATGATCAAATCTCTGAATGATCCTTTCAAAACCACTACTCAAATTAAACCAAGTGTACCAATTTTGAGATCTAATTTGGTAGCCAAGATTGGGGTCATAAATGCCCAATCTACTATGCATGTAGAGCCATGTCTCCCTCTCATCAAGTGTCCAATGCATTAGAAGATGACCTTGTTTGTCGGATGCCACCTCAAGCATATATTAGTCACCACTAAAACCCATTATATTGCTAGGAGATAGTCTACAAGCCACCATTAGAGCAAAGACCTTTCAGCTGCATCATTCGAGACATAGATATTGACAAAGTTAAAATCTTGGTTCTCAATATTGAAAAGGACCCATAAAGATCTATTAGTTAGGTCATAGCTATGGGTAACATAGTGACACTACCACTTGGTATCAATAAATGTTACCATGCCACCATGACCTTGTTCATGATTACTGCTAAAAGAAATACTACTTGGCTATATGACACATCATATGATTGAAAGAAAAAAGCCAACAACCAGGTTATTTTTTTGAAGACAAAAAATGTTCAAAGAAGAAAATCTCTATTGAAAATCTTGCACCATGAATTTATAGTTTGGATTTGTCAAACCCCTTACATTATATGATATGCAATTCATGAGATAAGAGGGGCAAGGTCAATTTCTACGCAGAATCTATGCTACGACCTAGCCAAATAAAACTTTTCTAGTTCAACATATACAACCTTTCAAAGAGAGGATGTAATGTGGTTGAGAAAGGGCCAATGCAGTAAGGGAAAACCAGGAAATTTGAGCCAGACATGCACCTTAAGAGCATGTTGGTCAAACACTATGAATAGGGACCATGATGGAGGACTACATCTGCATGGTTAGCCTTCGCAAAGCAACAAGAGGCTTTTGGTTAAATTCTAGATGCACTCCAGCTTAACCCCATGGGGAACCCACATAGTGTTAATCTAGCCAGGGATCATTCTTTTAGATGGCACACAACTGACAAAATAGCTAATGCGCATAAACTACTCAAGTCATTTACAAGCGTTATCAAAATCAAGCATAGAAGAACAAAGTCCAGCGGGTTAGTAGATGACATACCTAATGGAAGACTTTTGAATCAAACTTGCGAGGTTTCTTCAATGGCACCATTACTCGCTCCAATTCCTAATACTTTGGCATGTTAACAATTGCAGCAAATGACTTACGTGTCATTAAAAAGGATTGCCATAAGGATGAGAAAGCATAAAACTACCGTAATAAATGCAGGTAAGATAATAAAATCCCATTGCCCTATTGCAAGGCAATTTGAATAAAGCAAGGGACGTAGGGATGCAAATTCCAAAACTCCCCCATTGACTCATTTATTTCGGCTCTTAATCCTAAAATAATTATTATTTTTATTTTATTTATTTACCATGAGTTCTATGTAAAGGGGGTTTTATTCTACCTTACAATATTAGAGAGGTAAACCTAATTCCCACACATTGTCCACATTGATGTAGACTTATCAACTGATTCTAATAATCAATTTACCTAAATGTTTTTAAGATCTTTCACCGTATCCAATAATTTAAGGCGCCACAACTTTCATGGTATGAGTAAATATATTTACTGACCAAAAAGGAGGGTTGACCATAAGTCCAATAGGCAAGATATACACGACAAGATATTTTGGATTCTCACGTCACGGGCACGATTTGCACCTTTCGAAATGCACGTCATTATATAAGTTTTTTAATATATACTTATAATTAGTTATTCAAATATATTTATTAGGTGCAATATAGTGAAAATGTGATTTTAAAATCTTATATATTTAATTGAGTTGACTTCGATTAATTGATTGAAGTAGCTAAGTGAGATTGAAATTAAATATGTGTTACGGTTTGTGTACTTTTAAATTAATAGAAAGTGGATATGATGGTGTGATAGAGATATGTAATTGAGAATATGATATTGAATTCGATATTAAAAAGTAAAGACAAATGAGACTTGAAAAATTGAGTGTGTGAGATGTGATTGTAACTATGCTCCTATCTAGGGGTGTGATCCTATCCAAATTTCTATGCTCTTGCCTTGAGTGAAATTTGATATTTGATACCTACAATACTTGTTTGCCTAATGATATATGAAGTAAAGAAAATGTAGTGGTTGTGCTAAGAAGTATGATTGGGGTTAGCTATGTATACGCTGAAGTTTAGGACTTCCTTATGTCTTAGTCAAGCCCCAAGATTGAGTCAACAGCAAAAGTAAAAAAGTGTGATTAGATGTTGATGTAGATATAGAGGTCATTGTGTTGAACCTAACAAATGATAGAGATAGGTATGTGGATGTGTTGTCCTTCTTTGATTCAAAATGATTGCCTTGATATGTTGTTAAAATGAGCTAGGAATGGTTCAGTTTTAAATACAAGCCCTAAACACATATTTCAAACTTTTTGGTGTGCACACCAATAGGTAACAATCATGTCTAGGATTGTCAACCTTGGAATGCAAGTGGTTTGAAATTTGGAAGATGGGGACACAATCATACCCCAATTCTATCTAGGGGACAAAATACAACTACCAATTGTGATCTAGTCCAAGGTAGACAAGATAATGGAAACTAGTCAGAAAGTCTTATGAATAGAGTGATAAGGCATGACCAAGTGCTAGGTTGTGTCTTGGGTCAGTGGTGTGCCAAAAAATCCCAAAAATGTGCTAGAACCATGCATTAAAGCCATTAGCCCAAAGTAGCATAAAACAAGAGGGGTTAGTATTAGGTATGCACTTTTCTCCTCTAAGAAAACATACCCTACAATTAATTTAGGTTTAATAAATGATAAAGCAATATGTAACAACTAGACCTAAATTAACACTAATAAATTAAAAGGAATTAGAATTGCTTATTTGTTTGTTGATTTGATGTTATCAACAACAATGATAACTTGAAGGAACATCCCCCTAAAAAAACCTATAAAAACCTGGAGAATCCTAGCTATGTGCTAATATTTTCTTGGTGAATCTTCCCTTTTTTAAAAAAAAATTATTAATTTTCTGGGTGAATCTATGCACATTATTCGAAATTTTTATAAAATCCTGGTGAATCCTAATGAATAATTGGTAAAAAAAAATAATTACAATGGTGAATCTTTCCTTTAAAAATTCGCATAGTTGGTCAGCACAGTCCCCCATATATAATTTTGATTTTTGTTGTAGCATAGAAAATTGTGTACCCTCGCAATTTTGTGATGCATTTTTGCTCGCTTCAGCACCCATGCTCGTAGCATATTTCTAGGGCCATTTAACCTAGAGCTTTAGCTTAATTTTTCCCTCATCATTCATATTTGCCAAAATTCATTCTAAGCATTTATTTATTATAATTTTTCGAGAACGCGTGCAAAGTTTGGATGAATATTCTCAGGACAAAAGCACTACGTGTGGATGTCTTCGTGCAACGTTGGTGTCTTGAATATTCTAAAACTTTTGAACATTACTTCTCCCACTCATTTCTTGGAATCCCATCGAAGGTAACACTCACGCAACAGCAAAACGGTCCCTACAGCGTACCCGGTCCTGGGAGATTCCCTCTTGGCATGCAAAAGAGGAAGATTGGAAAAAAGAGACCTCTCTTACTTCCTCTGAAAACTCTCTCTTTGGTGAAAAAAGGAAGATTTTGATCTCTCTCACGTCTACAAGGGTTTTAGAATAGATTCTCAAAGAGATACAACTCTCTCGGATCGTTGACAAGACCTTGCTTATTGTGGGTGTTCATTGACATTGTGAGTTCTTCATCTTTGGATGTGGGGCTATCTTCTACGGGCTTTGAATCCATTCATTTGTAGCTTCAACCTTCAAGGAGTTCATAGCCTCTTGTGTGATCTTGCAAAATTGGGTAACATTGTTCTTTTAACAAGAAATGGTGTTGCTTTGAAGTTCTTATTGCATTGTTTTATGAATATAATATGTCATTGGCAAATATTTGTGGTGTAGACCACCACCCATTTGATTTTTACACACACTGGGGTATTTCCCTATAGACCAGGGAAATACTTATAGATTTGTTTCGTTGCTAATGCTCTTAACTCCTAGATGCACTTAGGATAAGAGCACACACACAAGATTTTTTCATTTATTCCATTTGTTGTTTCGTGGAGGTTGGAAAACCAAAATTTGGGTTTGACTAAGGGAAACCCCTAAAACAACCCAACAAGTTTTTATGGTTTGTATATTGTGCAGGTTGTGGAAAGAGATCAAATGCATGAGAGTTTGCACTCTATTCCCTTATTTCTCATTTACTTTCTTCTTTATGTTAAATGCTTTATTTGTGTATATTTTGGTTAAATTTCATCTTTGGGAAGTTGTTTCATTTCCCTATGCACATTGGGTGATGCTACTAGGATGACAACACCACGCGGTGACGTCGTCACCATGCGCTGGCATCCGAGACTGAGGCTTCCCTGTTGGTAATTAAGGTGTCTCAACCTTGGTAATTCCTTACATTATTAATGTTTGTATTTATTATTTAATTGCCTATGTTGTAAATATTTGTAAATTCCATATTGTCATATTGTGGGATGTGGCACGGTGATGTGTCAATCTTACATGGAATATGACAACTTGTAATTTTGTCCTCACATGAGGAGATAGGCGTCCCACTTTGTGGTAGGAGCATTTTGCCATGTGTTGGCATCTTCCATGTTGTGTAAGGGAATGTTTGACCAAAACGGTTATGATGGATTCCTATGACGAAGTTATGACATGTAAGAGTCAGAAATAGAATCATGTAAGATAGGTGAAGACATGTGTCATGAAGCGTCTTTGAATAAGGCATATTTGGGTGCCCCAAGGTGGAATATGACATGTTGTAAGAGAATATGCTATTTATAGCCTGTGTATGATAGATTCTCTTATAGCTATAAGTTGTAACCGTTATGACAGATTCTATGATGGTCATAAGTGTCGTAAGAGCATCTGTCATAGCCCATTTTGGAAATAGGCGACCTCTTTGGGATGGGAGTTGTGGACAAATGTCAGGCACATTCTACAATGTTGACCAAGTGTCCTTAGGCATGGGTTTTGGGCCATGAGGCCTTGTTAGACGCCCATTCCAAGATAGGTCAAATATTGCCTTGTATATTCTATATAAACAGGTGCTTGGAGAGGGAGTTGTATCATAGGTTTACAGGTACTGTTATACTACCGGATTGACTCCAGATACGAGTGTTGAAGACCATTGAAGCTTGCATTGCAAGTGTATTGTAAGCAACTTTCATATTTTTTAATACATTGTGTAGGTTTCTGAGTGTGGGGTTTTTCACCTGATAAGGGTTTTCCCCACCATAAATCTTTGTCTCTCTTCTTCTGTCTTCTTTCTAGTTCATGTGTATTGCTGCAATATCTCGTTTACATGTTCTATGTTGCTGTAGTTGTAAGGAATAATTTGAATTTGCATAGCCCTCTCCTTATTAGATTACTGTAGGAAGCAATTTCCACACACCTAGCTTCCTTTCAGTTAGTATCAAAGCCTGGCTAGTTTTGGTCTTAGCAGTTGGGTAGGGGTTTTTTGAGCTGATCTTAAGTTGAGTGGGAGTCTATGTAGAGTATTCTGATTTCTATTACAGCAAGGAGATGGCAAGTACATCCGGAAGAATGAAAGTGGAGAAATTCAATGGCACTAATTTGGATCTGTGGAAGCTCAAGATGGAAGACATGCTTGTTGACCAAGACCTTTGGGAAACTATTACTGGAACTAAACTAGCAGCAACAAGCTAATTGGGATCTCAAGGATCAGAAGGCTAAGGGTCTCATAAGACTTAGTCTTGTTGATTATGTGTTGTTAAATATCCATGAGGAGAAAATTGCAACCTTGCTTTGGAAGAAGTTGGGAGATGTGTATCAAGCCAAATCCCTGGTTAATAAATTTGTTTCTGAGAAAGAAGTTGTATTCTCTTCGAATGGAGGATGGAGTATCCGTTGCCGAACAAATGAATGCTTTTAACATGATGGTTGCATAGTTGACATCTGTTGGTGTGAAAATGGAGGAGGAGGATAGATGCATGACCCTACTTTGTTCTCTGCTAGATTCATGGGATCATCTTGTCATGGCTATCGGAAGCACCATTACCACCTTTAAGATGGAAGATGTGGTATCTGCACTATTATCTAAAGAGATGCAAAGAAAGTCTTCTGATGCAGCCAAAGAGGCTCTTGCGGTTCGTGGAAGACCCAAAGAGAAAGGGAAGAAGAAGGACAAGAAAGGTGAAAAGGTTAGATCCAAATCTCATGGGAGATCCAAATCTCCTGGAAAGTCCAAGGCTCTTTATTGGAACTACGGTAAAACCAGGCATTTCTAAAAGGAATGCAAAGAGGAGAAGAAAAAAGAAGAAGAAAGCTCCTAATTCAGATTCTGACAAATCACAAGATGATGGTGATGCTTTCATCGCAACCCTGGCAACCCATGCATCTGATGATGTGTGGCTGATTGACTCTGGTGCATCATTCCACATGACCTCGCATCGAGACTGGTTCACTGAGTATGAGGAGTTTGATGGTGGAAAGGTGTACTTGGGTGACGACTCTCATCTGAAGATTGTTGGTCATGGAAGAGTCTCTATCCGATTCCCTGATGGTAGAGTGAAGGGGATCTCTGGGGTTATGCATATCCCAGGCCTAGCACGGAACCTACTTTCTATAAGTAGTTTGAATGATGTAGGTTATCTTTTTGAAAGAAGGATGCAAGATGACTAGAGGAGCTATGGTGCTTGCTAAGGGTACTAGGAGAGGTACTCTATTTCAGCTAGAGGCATGCATTTCACAATGCAATAGTTCTTCTAATTCAAAGAAGAGGGCAGCAGTCACTTCATCCCCACCATCTGAACAAGCAGTTAAGAGATCTGTTGTTTCTAGTTGTGAGGCCGATTATTTTCACTTCCCTATTTTGATCGTTTTACATTATAGTTGGTGACATTATCAGATATTTAGAGACTATTGTGTCCATTATGTAGATTAGATTATATCTCCTAATTTTTGGCTGGCATTAATTAGACATGTGGTGATTTGATTTGATCATATTTTGATGTTTTGATGATGTTAGACATGTGAGATATATTTGATGATGATTATTGATGTGATTTCAAGTTCATTATGTGGATTTATTGTTGGATGAAGACTATGAGACATTAGATAGAAAAATGTAGTTTTAATCTTAATTATGTTGTGAATGATTAACGTTGTATGCAATGACATGAATTTAATTTCAGTTGCTTCGGCTATGATTATCCATGATGTGATTGATGCTTGATCTAGTTGTGCAGGTTATATTCCTAGGCCACGGGAAATCGGAGGTAGTGTTCACACATATGTTATTCCCTATTAAGCCGATCCATTCCCAAGAGGGATGAGGATCACGTTTGATCGAATGATGTTTTTGTACATGCTTGATTTATTTAATTGGCCTAGTTGCCCCTTTCTTAAATTGATTTATATCATGTGTTGTATATTTATATTTGTTTTACACCATTTGGTATTATTTTTATTTATGGGTCATTTAAAGTGATTTTATGCCTCCCTAGGTGTGCTTTAGTGTCCCAAACTTACCCTAGGTGGTAACCCTAGGGTCTAGGGTTCATTTGGACTTACTAAACCCTAGAGTAACTCATATCTAGTCACTCTAAACTGGGGTTTAGTTAAAGTGACGAATTTTGAAATGGCTAAGGGTGGGAGATGAGTCATGCTTTGGGAAAGACCCATCTCCCTTCCCAAAGTTTAGGGATCCCTTCACCAAGAAGACTTGGGAGGTCTTCAAGGCTCCCAAGTTTGTGGGATCACCCTCCAAGACCCTCACACACGTGTGAGAGCATCTTGGAGGGAGATGGCTCTCTTGGAGAATAAGAGGATGCCATATGGCATCATTTATCCTCAAGAAGGCTTGGAGGGAGATGCCACCTCTCCACTTGGTCTCTCACACATGTGTGAGAGCACAAGTGGATAAGGTGAGGGTTTGAATGGATTGGAGGGTGACACTTGTCACCCTCACACTCCTTCTCCCTTGCAAGTGGCATGGGATGAGAAAGGAGAAGGTGACAAGTGTCACCTTCTCATTCCTCAAGGCCAAATTGGGAGGCCTATATCATCTCCTCGTGAAGAGGAGTGTGGGGTTCTTGCTTTTTGCAATTTCTTTCTATTTTGGAGGTTTTGGGAGTGTTGGAGAAATTCTTGGAGGCTTGGAGATTTTGGAGAAGTGTGGGCTCTTCTTCAAAGGTGCTTCCATTTTAGGGCTTTTAAAGGTAAGCTCCATGGCTATGTCCATTTCCCTATATTTATTTCATTTAATGATTGTGCTTGTGAATTCATGTTGATTGTTATTTTCTCTTTTACGTGGGTTGGGAGTTGGTGAGAGCACCTCCATTTGGAGGTAAGGCTCAACTTGTATGGGGTGGGGGAGAGTGAACCTCCTCGAGGTCACCTCCTTATTGTTGTACTATTTATAGCCTTGAGGGCATTCTATGGTGTTTGGGAGAAATGTGGATAGCAAGAGTGCCATGATGGTTTTGAGATTTATGGAGACATGTATATTTTGCTATGGCTTGAGGCCTTGAGATTTTGTGATTTTTGGAGTATCTTGGGGTGACCTCTTGAGTTGAGGGGTCCACTCCCCTACCCCCCTTCAAACTCATTTTCATGAGTTTAGTCTTGTGTAAATCCTTGGGGCAATTTTTGTGTGTTTGGGAAATTTCAATTGTTGTGGTGTGTGTGTGTAAAACCGTGTGAATCCTACCTCCTTAGCTCAGGGGTGACCCACTAGCGGGTCTATGGTAGGGAGGAGGGTGTTCCTTTGTGGCTTGGTTCCCCATTTCTTGTGTTATAATATTGCAAGTTTTTAGTTGAAGAAAATGGAGCTTTGGAGAAGTCCATTTCTAGTGTTTTTGCCTTATTTATTTGGCTGTTTTTGAGCCATGGCCTTGGAGGCCCTAATGTTGAAGTTGTATAAATTGTATTCCTTATTGTACTTGGTGTGGAAGGTAGTTTTAAGGTGATTTACCTTTTATTGTATATTCAAAAATTTAATCATTAAGCTATGTTATTGAGTTTATGTGATTTTAGAAAGTTGCCAAGAAATTTTACTTTTGTTGTTATGTATGCAATGGAAATACAGGTTTATCATTTTGCTGTTGTTCATATTTGATTTTAAAAGTTTGACCAAAAAAAAAAGAACATTGCATTGCTGTCATTTTTTATTTAAAAGAAAAAGAAGTTATGATACTGATGTATTCCTTTGAAAAAGTTTTTTTTTGAAATAAAAGAAGTTGTTGTGCAAACTCTATCTTAGGCTCACAAGAAAAAAAAAAGAAGCAAATATAGGAATGTATGTTTACTGTCAAACGAAAGAATAGTATTATGCTCCATTTAAATTTGTTTTACTATCATAGAGAAGAAAGGAAAAATATATATATAACATTTCTGTATATTTACTTTTCAAATAAATTACCCACTACTGGTCATTATTATAATACAAATCTGGGTTAATATAGGCTATAAACCTGGTTATATTCTTTTATTATGTAATGTGGTTATATATATATATATATATATATATATATATATATTACTAAAACTGTTTTATATATTAAAAAAAATCAAATAGCAGTTAATGCTAAGCATATTTCACAGAGATTATAATATAAACAAAAAAAAACTAAATGAAGGAGAGATTTTGGTCGAACCCTAGAATGTCATAGGGTCGATTTTGTTGTTTTAACAATAAAAAAAATCACTGCGGACGGCGGCCACAGGCCGCCGCCCACAGACCATGCCTTGCGTAAATGGGGCTGTGGGGAGGGGGGGCCGAACCCCCACCCACAGACCATGCCTTGCGTAAATGGGGGTGTGGGGAGGGGGGTCGAATCCCCACCCACACCCAAGGGTGTGGGTGGGGGTTCGGTCCCCCCTCCCCACACCTCATTACCTTCCCTAACGGAGAGACCCAGTGGTCGTTCTAATGCAATGGCGTTACTTGCATCCACTGCCCCTCCATTCGTCCATACCTGCAATCCTTGGTCGCTGCCAGTAGTTTATGCATTTTCATATATATATATATATATAAGTATGTATCTACTTCTCAAATCTGCTAAGAAAATATATAGATATATGCCCTCAAATCTGAGATAAATGTATATATATTTATTTGTATATATATATATATATATATATTTAAAAAAAATGGGGAAAAAGAAACCCTACGGGGTATACTCAAAATATATATACCTCTGTAAGAGGTATTTCCTCCATGGCAGCCATTGGAAAAGAAAGCCCTTGCCTGCAACACAAGAGAGAGAAAACAAAACAATAGAGGAGATAAGATGAAATGAGAAAACAAAGGAAAAGAAATGAAGAGAGAAGTATAGATAGGGTTAGGGCAAACACTAATAGAAAACAATATAATATTGTAGTTAGGGTTGAGTGGAGAATGTAAGGATATTTGATTTGTTATTTTTATTTAATCCTTTTTATTCTTCTATGTGCACAGAATTTATAATTCCCTCTCTCTTTGGCCTTGGAGCCATTTTGATTTATTTGACTTTCCTTGTGGTTGTTTTAATTGATTTAATATTTTTTGGGGGGGTTGGATTTTAAAAATTATTTTTGTGGGGATGGGATGTTTTATTTTAAATGGGAAGCCTTTTCCCTTGGTAAGTTATTTTAATGGGGCATTCCTTTTAATTATTGGTCTGTTTAAATTTAATGTGTTTGGGAACCTTTTGTTTATTGAATTTTATTTTATTTTAATCAATTTTATTCTAGGGGAAATATGTTTATCTATCCTCCTTTTAAATTAATTCAACTTGAGTTAATTAATAAATGTAATTGACGAAATTATATTTATTAACGGACTCAAGTATTGAGTTCTATTTTGGTCGTTTATTTTATTTCAAAATTTATAATTTTTGTTGAGTGGTCAAATTTATTTGACTTTGGAAATTTATTTAATTTTCCTTACGTCAAATTATTTTAATTTTTGCATTAATTACTTCATGGAGTTTCCTTTTTAAAATATTTAAATTCAATTGTTAAAAATGCATTATGCTGTCAAATTTTTTCCTGATTTTAGGCATTTTTACGACTTTCATTAATCACTCCATTTCATCATGCGACCATCATGCTATTGGATTCATATTTTTATTCAATTTCATTTATGCATTAGAGTTAGGGTTTGATTTTGATTCGGTCGAAATCACCTCTTTCACCTAAGAAGCTTAGGGTTTGAATTAAAATTGTTCTAACCCTAGAAGTGGCACACATCGCGCCACATAACCCCCTAGTTGGTTATCATCATGCAGGGGTTTGCGTAGGTAGACACACTTCCCTAATTATCGATTGACATGTTTAAGCCTTATGTGTATTGCCATCGAGCACGCTGACGCGTGCGAGGGGGTTTCTAGGGACATGCGAAAAAGTTTTTGATATTTCGTGTCATGACCGCATGACAAATGTGGACATGACACATGTGTTGCATGTCGTGACCGCATGGGAAATGTGGGCATGACACTAGTTTTGATGTTTGTAATCATGCCTTGGAAGTTAAACTTCCTCCTGAAAAGATAATGTTATGGTATAAGAGATTTGGCCACATTGGTGAGAAGGGTCTGCGTACCCTGAAAAATAAAAACCTTGTTGAGGGGTTAGATGATTGTAATCTTGAGTTCAAATTTTGCGAACATTGCATTTATGGAAAGCAAAACCATGTTCAGTTTTATTTGAGTTCTCACAAGTCTTTTGGTGTGTTGGACCTTGTTCATTCTGATGTATTTGGTCCTGTTAATGTTCCTTCGTTATCAAAATTTGTATATTTTGTATCTTTTATAGATGACTACAGTAGAAGGACATGGATTTATTTTCTCAAAAGCAAATCTGAAGTCTATAGTAAGTTTAAGGAGTTTAAGGCCTTTGCTGAAAATCAGACTGGTAAAAAGATTAAGTATTTGAGAACTGACAACGGTGGTGAGTTATGTTCTACAGAATTCGATAAATATTGCAAGGAACTTGGGATTGAAGACATAAGACAACTCCATACACCCCGCAACAAAATGGAGTTGTAGAAAGGATGAACAGGACACTGATGGAGAAGGCTAGGACTATGCTTAGTGGAGCTGGCCTAGAACAAATGTTTTGGGCTGAAGCTGTTGCCACTGCTTGCTATCTTGTTAATAGATCTCCTACATCAGCTCTTGTTGGAAAGACACCCATGAAAGTGTGGTCTGGCAGAAATCCTTCAATAAGGCATCTTCATGTTTTTAGTTGTGAGGCATATGCACATGTGCCTAGGGAGAAGTGGTCAAAATTGGAGAACAAGGTTGTTAAGTGTATCTTCATTGGATATGGTGTCGGTGTGAAAGGATACAAGCTTTGGGACCCTGTGGCTAAAAAAGTGTTGTATAGCAAAAGTGTCATCTTCAGAGAGCTTACACCTTCTTCCATTGTTTTACATCCAGAAGAAAAAGAAAAGAAAGAGGATGTTGTTCAGTTTCCTCTCACCCTTGAGAAGACTGAACAAAAAGACAATGTTGGACCTGATGATGAGGAGAGCTCTAGCAACTCTAAAAGCTCAGATGAAGAAGCTGAACCTCAACCTCAGCTCTTGAGGAGGTCTACATAGATAAGAAAGCAACCTGAAAGGTTTGGTTTTACATTGCTTGATTCTAGTTGTGCTTTTTCTTTGCTTACTAACAGTGATGAACCTAAAACTGTATCAGAGGCTATGGACATGAAAGATGAAAGTTCCTAGAAGGAGGCCATGGAGGATGAAATGGCTTCTTTGGAAAAGAATCAAACTTGGGAATTGGTGCGTTGCCTCCTGGATGGAAACTTGTTGGATGAAAATGGGTGTTCAAGAAGAAATTTGGTGCAGATGGCAGTGTTGAGAAGTATAAGGCTAGATTGGTTGCGAAGGGGTATTCACAAGTGGAGGGTATAGATTATGGTGAGATCTTCTCTCCCATTGCAAAGATTACATCCATTTCATTCATGTTGTCTCTTGCAGCAGCTTATGACTTAGAGGTAGAACAGATGGATGTGAAGACAGCTTTCCTTCATGGTGATTTGGAGGAAGAAATCTACATGTCACAGCCAGAGCATTACATGGTGAAAGGTAAAGAAAATTTGGTTTGCAAACTTAAGAAGTCTTTGTATGGTTTGAAGCAATCCCCTAGGAGATGGTACTTGAAGTTTGATGCCTTTGTGTTGTCAATTGGATTTGTGAGATCAAAATCAAATCACTATGTGTATTATAAGTTTGATGGTGATCGTATTCTCATTGTTGCACTATATGTTGATGATACGTTGCTCATTGGGAAGGGTAAGAATATGATTTCTGATTTTAAATCTTAGTTGTCGGCACAGTTTGAAATGAAAGATTTAGGGACAGCCAGGTACATTCTAGGAATGGAAATTAAAAGAGACAGAACCAAAAAAAAACTTTGGTTAAGCCAAAGTAAGTATGTGAAGACTGTGTTGGATAGGTTCAGCATGGTAGATTGTAGACCATTGTGTGTTCTTATTTCTTTGGGGACAAATTTATCTGTTGAAGATTGTCCAAAATCTCCTAGTGAGGTGGAGGACATGAGCAGAGTACCTTATGCTAGTGTTGTTGGTAGTTTGATGTATGCTTTGTTGGTAGTTTGATGTATGCTATGGTCTACACAAGACCAGACATTGCCCAAGCAGTGGGAGTCCTTAGTTGATTTATGGCTAATCCTGGATGAGTTCATTGGGATGTAGTTAAGTGAGTGTTCAAATATTTGAGGGGTACTTCCGAGTTCCATATGCTATCATGGTAATGTTTCAGGACCTCCGCATTCTGTTGATATTCATGGATTTGTGGATTTAGATTGGGCAGGTGACATTGATAGCAGGAGATCCACCAGTGCTTATGTGTTTACACTATTTGGTGGTGCTATTAGTTGGATGAGTAAGCGATAACTTGTTGTTACTTTGTCCATGATAGAAGCTGAGTATATGGTAGCAACTCATGCTTGTAAGGAAGCCATTTGGCTTAAGAGATTGTGTTCAGATATTGGTGTTGATGCAGGTCAAATTACGATCAGTTGTGATAGTTAGAGTACAATTTGCCTTGTGAAGAATCTAGCTTTCCATGCTAGAACAAAGCACATTGATGTTCAGTTTCACTTCGTGTGAGACATGGTTGAGGATGGAAAGGTAAATTTGTAGAAGGTAGATACTTTGAACAATGTTGTAGATGCATTGACAAAGCCAATGGGCACAGAGAATTTTAGATGGTGTTTGAAGTCTATGGGCCTGTCGACCCATAGCAGTTAAATCCTATTTTTCTATTGGCACTTACAAGGTGTTTGACAAGTGGGAGAATGTTGGGAATTAAGGTCTCCCAACCTTGGTAATTCCTTACATTATTAATGTTTGTATTTATTATTTAATTGCCTATGTTGTAAATATTTGTAAATTCCATATTGTCATATTGTGGGATGTGGCACGGTGATGTGCCAATCCTACATGGAATATGACAACTTGTAATTTTGTCCTCACATGAGGAGATAGGCGTCCCACTTTGTCGTAGAAGCATTTTGCCATGTGCCGGCATCTTCCATGTTGTGTAAGGGAATGTTTGACTGAAACGGTTATGACAGATTCCCATGATGAAGTTATGACATGTAAGAGTCAAAAATAGAAGCATGTAAGACATGTGAAGACATGTGTCATGAAGCATCTTTGAATAAGGCATATTTGGGTGCCCCAAGGTGGAATATGACATGTTATAAGAGAATATGCTATTTATAGCTTGTGTATGATAGATTCTCTTACAGCTATAAGTTGTAACTGCTATGACAGATTCTATTACAGTCGTAAGTGTTGTAAGAGCATCTGTCATAGCCCATTTTGGAAATAGGTGACCTCTTTGGGATGGGAGTTGTGGACAAGTGTCAGGCACATTCTACAATGTTGACCAAGTGTCCTTAGGCATGGGTTTTGGGCCATGAGGCCTTGTTGGATGCCCATTCTGAGATAGGTCGAATATTGCCTTGTATATTCTATATAAACAGGTGCTTGGAGAGGGAGTTGTATCATAGGTTTACATGTACTGTTATATTGTCGGATTGACTCCAAATACAAGTGTCAAAGACCATTGAAGCTTGCATTGCAAGTGTATTGTAAACAACTTTCAGATTTGTTAATACATTGTGCAGGTTTCTGAGTGTGGGGTTTTTCACCCGATAAGGGTTTTCCCCACCTTATATCTTTGTCTCTCTTTTTCTATCTTCTTTTTGGTTCATGTGTATTGCTGCAATATCACGTTTACATGTTCTATGTTGTTATAGTTGTAAGGAATAATTTGAATTTGCATAGCCCTCTCCTCATTAGATTAGTGTAGGAAGCGATTTTTGCACACCTAGCTTCCTTTCATTCCCTACTTTGGTGCCAAGTTCCCCTCTTTCCTCTATTTCCTATTTTGTTATCATCTTGTTAAAGTCATTTCTTGAATTCTTGAAATTGTCATTTTTTGTTTACTTCTATAGTACTTTCCTATTAAAATTGATAAGTTTTTAGGAAAAGAACCCAATCAGACCTAGCTAGGTTAAACTACTCTTTCTGGTTGAATAGCAGCAGTATGTTCTTCCTAGTGGCTTGTTAGGTCTTAGATGTAATTGTATTGAATTGGATTCTAGTTGGATTACATTAGATTTTCAATTTTTATACACTACATTTTTGGTGAACCTGAACTGCGTTCACTAGTATATCTCTGCTTCTCCTTCTTTTGTACTTTTCTTATTTGGCAGAAAGTAGAATTCGACAATGTCAGATCTCTTTCTTCAAACCTTTAATGCTTTTGATAAACTCTTCAACAGTGAAGATTTTGACATGCTTGACGAAGCCCTCAATGACTTCGTCCATGACAAATCTTCCTAAATTTTAAACAAAAATAAATTCCTTCTAATATGATTAACACAATTTATGTTTCCAACTCATCGCAAGAGCTTGTGAAACCAAAAATTATGGTATATCTTGGATCCAAGACAAAAACAACTGGTAAACCATTCATGACTATTCAGGAAATTACTAAGTCTATAATGTTAAAATTGATAGGGATCCTCATCACCATGTGGTAGCCCACACATATAACACTAGGTGAAACAAATAGAGTGCCTCTGTCCCTGTTTCCCTCCCTAATTCTTCTCCAACTCTACCTCCACCTCCTCATATGTCCTCAAAATCACTCACTGAGTATGATCTAGTAGACTAACTTCAGGCTACTCTTGCCAAGATCTCTCTTCGGGAACTCATTCAGACTTCTCCATAATATCACAGTATGCTCCAAGAATCCCTGCAGAAGATCCTCATTGCATCCTCTGCTAGGCCGAATGATGTAGCTACCTTTCTTGATTGTATCTACACAAATGCTACTAATATTGTGTTTCAACAATACATATGATCTACCTTCCTTGGAGGTACAAAAGTAGAATGATCCTCTATTCTTTATTGTTGGAATTAATAATTGTTAGATTTCTACCCAAGAATGCAAGTGATTGAGAGAAAGCAAAATAGAAATCAGATATGAGCCAAATAAACTGTATTCAACTCAAGAGAATGCAAAGCAATACAATAGAATGAGATGCTCATATGAGAGCAAGAGGTGGGAATATATAGGATATTCCACCCAAGAGACTAAAAAAATAAATTCCTCCTAATATGATTAACACAATTTATGTTTCCAACTCATCGCAAGAGCCTGTGAAACCAAAAATTATGGTATATCTTGGATCCAAGACAAAAACAACTGGTAAACCATTCATGACTATTCAAGAAATTGCTAAGTCTATAACATTAAATTAGATAGGGGATCCTTATCACCATGTGGTAGCCCACACATATAACACTAGGTGAAACAAATAGAGTGCCTCTGTCCCTATTTCCCTCCCCAATTCTTCTCCAACTCTACCTCCACCTCCTCATATGTCCTCAATATTCCTCACTGAGTATGATCTAGTAGAGCAACTTCAGGCTACTCTTGCCAAGATCTCTCTTCAGGAACTCATTCAGACTTCTCCATAATATCACAGTATGCTCCAGGAATCCCTGCAGAAGATCCTTATTGCATCCTCTGCTAGGTCGAATGATGTAGCTACCTTTATTGATTGTATCTACACAAATGCTACTAATACTGTGTTTCAACAATACATGTGATCTACCTTCCTTTGAGGTACAAAAGTAGAATGATCCTCTGCTCATTATTGTTGGAATTAATAATTGTTAGATTTCTACCCAAGAATGCAAGTGATTGAGAGAAAGCAAAATAGAAATCAGATATGATCCAAATAAACTGTATTCAACTCAAGAGAATGCAAAGCAATACAATAGAATGAGATGCTCATATGAGAGCAAGAGGTGGGAGAATATAGGATATTCCACCCAAGAGACTAAAAACACAACCAATATGGGATAAAGTGAAAAAGTCCCTAAGTAAACTTAACCTAGTGTGAAGAGAGCTAAAGCGGAGAGCAAGCTAAGAAAGAGCTAGATAGCAAAGTAACCATGTTCACACTAACACCCCCCCTTAAGTGCAACTTAGGGGGAAATGTTGACAAAATGCAAAGATGGGTCCCAGCAACAAGGCCTGATGAGGTACCCATGTACAAAGAATCCCCTCAAACAGAAAAGGAAGGAGAAAACCAAGTGGGAAAAAACTCCCCCATGAGAGGATAAAGTAGGAAGGGCTAATAGACCCCCCCAGAAGAGATGTCCTGCACCCCCAAGAGAGACCGAAGATGAACATACTTCCTCTCAGTGAAGGGTTTGGTGAAGATATCCGCAACCTGGTCTACTGTAGGACAATACTGCAAATCAATGACCTACTCCTGAATCAACTCCCTGAGAAAATGTATGTGGATCTTGATATGTTTGGTCTGCTGATGATGAACCGGGTTCTTCAAGATCTGGATGGCACTCTGGTTGTCACAATAAATGACTGATGGCTTCTGAAAAGTGATGCCAAGTTTAGTGAGGATATTCTGAAGCCAAATAGCCTCAGTGGTGGCATTGACAGCCCCCCGATACTCAGCCTCAGTCGCAGAAAGAGCAATAGCATGTTGCTTCTTGCTCTGCCAACAAATGGGACCAGAACCAAGGTGAAAGTTGTAGCTACATGTGGACTTGCGATCATCAAGATCACCAGCCCAATCAGAATTAGTGTATCCAACCAAGTCTGAACTTGTGCCTGCTGCATAGTGAATCCCATACCTGTGAGTGCCCTGTATGTAGTGTAAGATGCGTTTGGTAGCCTTCCAATGAAGCTCATGTGGCTCTGTCATGAAGCGTGAAACAATGCCAACTGCAAATCAAATGTCAGGGCGAGTATGAGTTAGATAGATGAGGCTACCAACAAGTTGACGATACAAAGTGGCATCAGCAAGTAGTGTGGAACACTTGGCCTCAAGCTTGACTCTGGACAAAAAGGGAGTCGGTGCAAGCTTACAATCAACCATGTGAAAACGAGCCAAAAGATCAAGAGCATACTTGGGTTGTGCAAGAGAGATCCCAGAAGAGGTCTGAGTGATCTCAATCCCAAGAAAATAGTGCAAGAGACCCAAGTCAGTCATGGGAAACCTGTCATGCAAAAAAGTCTTGACACTCGCAATGATGGATGAAGTGCTCCCAGTGACAATCAAGTCATCAACATAGAGAGCCAAAAGAAGAAGAGCATCTTCCTATCTCAAGATGTAGACATTTGGATCTAAGTGGCATTGAGAGAACCCAACTGATAGAAGAAAGGAGTCCATCTTGGCAAACCAAGCCCGTGGAGCTTGTTTGAGGCCATAGAGAGACTTCCTCAGTCTGCAAACCAGTGAAGAATCCCGAATGAACCCCTGTGGTTGCTCCATGTAAATCTCCTCATGAAGATCCCCATGAAGAAATGCACTCTTCACATCCATCTGATGTACAGCCCAACCATGAGCTGCAGCAAGAGCAAGTATCAGGCGAATGGAGTTCATCTTGGCGATGGGGGCAAAGGTCTCAGTATAGTCAATACCAGGAACCTAAGAGAAAACTTTACCCACAAGCCGTGCTTTGAACTTGTCAACTGATCCACTTACACCGAACCAGTTTTCTTCCCTTAAGAAGTGGAACAAGATCCCAAGTTTTGTTCTGAATCAAAGAGTTGTACTCTTCCTCCATTGTTGAATCCCACTCAGCAATACTTGATGCTTCATGAAATGATTGTGGATCTGAAGCTGTGGCAATGTAGGAATGCGGAATGTCCTGATGTTGTGACTAAGTCCTCCAAGCATTTGAAGGATCCCCAACAAGAGTACCTACTGACTCAAGTGTTTGATGAGCCCAGCGAGGCATGTGAGGAGATGGAGGAGAATCCCCATCCTCAAACTCTGAACTCTATGAAGAGGAGGAGGAAACCTCATGATCAACTCTGCGAGTAGAGGTAGTTGGAGGAAAATCATCAGAGTCACTATTTGAATCTGTGGTGGAGGAAGGAAGAAGAGAGGCTGAGCTAGGAGAGCTTTCCTCGAACTGCACACTTCACTCAATGAAGAGCTCATGTGTCTCGGGATCCAAGAGCCGATATCCTTTGACACCATCAAGATAACCAACAAAGATACAAGGCCGACTTTGAGGTTCCAAGGCCTTATGCTTCTCTGAAGGAATGTGAGCCCATGCAGGAGAGCCAAAAACTCTGAAGTGTTGCACAACAGGTTTCCTACCACACCAGGCTTCAAAAGGAATCATTCCCTTCAATGCCTTATGCAGAACTCTATTCTGGATGTGAGCAGTAGAGTTGATAGCTTCTACCCAATATTCAGGTGCAAGGGAGTGTGCGTGGATCATGCAACTAGCCATCTCTTTCAGGGACCTATTTTTCCTCTCAGCCACACCATTCTACTGAGGTGTATAAGCGACAGTATGCTAAAGATATATCCCTTCAAGAGTGCAAAATTGTTCAAAGCGGTGGTTCACATATTCTCTAGCAGAAGTTGAGATGGCCAAACTACTCATGCCATAACTTGCTCATAGAATCTGAATGAGTGAGCAAGGCAGTCAAATGTGAATCGGGTACAAAATGAGAGAAAGCATATAGTCGAGACTCGTGATCAGCCTTACCGACTGCAAGAAGTGCATTATCTTCAAGACTCCTGATGGTGACAGAATCGAAAGTGAACTCAACTTTTCTACCATTCTGGGCAATCTGATAGATTGAGAGAAGGTTAGCTAATAGATTAGGTACATAAAGGACATCCTCAAATGTACCAGTGCCAACATCAATAGAACCTTTCCCGATGACTTCAACAGGAGAGTCATCCCCAATGAGAATGTGGAGCACTGAACAAGGCTCCAACAAGGAAAACTGTTCTCTAATAGAACCCATGTAATGTGAGGCACCCGAGTCAAGAATCCATTGCTGAGAAGAATCTGCAATAGCAACTAGTGTAGTTGCTTTTCCTTTGCCTGATTTTGAAGGAGTAGAGGATTGTTGTGAAGAAGGCAAATTAATGTTGTTCTTTTTCAGAAGATGCTTCAGCTCATCGATCTGCTTCTTGTGACAAAAGTGTTCCTCATGACCAACTTTCTTACAGTAGCAACAAGTTGGTCTTTCCTTCTTCTGATTGTTCCCCTTTGAAAAAGAGGAAGAGGAGTCTACCATTGAGGTAGATGAAGACTGTGCCTGATCTTTCTATGACTTCTTGGACTTCTTTTGTTTCTTGTTAGGTTTCCCTGACTCTTTCTGTTCCTTCGACTGACTAGCCAATAAAGATTGAGATGGCTTTAAGAACCCCATGGAAAGAAGTTTGCCTTGTTCTTGCATTAACAATTCAGAGAATGGAGCAAAAGAAGGCATTTTATATGTAGAGCCCATAGTCAATCTATGAGTATGAAAACTGGAAACAAAAGCAACATATTCCTGTCCAAGTTTGTTAAGAGTACTTAAGACAAGTTGAATGTCATTTTTATCTATGCCACATGCTTTACATTATGCTCTCAAATCATTTACTTTTGTTACAAAGTCCTGGATGTTGTCAAAAGACTTAGGATCTAGGGCCATTAGTTGATTATCAATTTGATATCCCCTAACTTCATCAGTTGTCCCATAGAGAGTTTTTAGTTGTTCCCATGCATCATGTGAATTATCTTTTCCATCAAGTTGAAACATTATATCCAAAGAAACTAAACTCCTAAGACAACCTAGAGCTTTTGTTTGTTCAAGCATCCAGAGTATTTTTTCCGTAGCATATGAGGGTTCAGTTATTTAACATAGGGTGTGTACCCTTGTTGCATTAAGAAGTTCCATACATTTTCTTTCCATGTATTGTAGTTGTATGGAGTTAACAGTGAAAACTTAACATTACCTATTGTGAAAGGAAAAGAGAGTAAGAGCAGAAGGAGTTGCACAAGCACAATCACACCAAGAGACCCCCCCCCCCGAATTACTCAATGAAGAATCCCCCCAAGAAAAATGATTTGGCACTTTATAAGTAGTGCGGTTACAATGGCCACTAGCAAGAGAATGCTTAGTGGACTTGACTTCAATGCTTTTACAAATCCTCACAAAATGAACATATATTGAAATTACAATTTTGGGACAAACCTAAATGAAATTAGAAGTACCACTACGAAGTACATGAAAAAACATGCACTTTCAAACAAAGAATCACCTCGATCCGAGGCTGTATGCAAAAGTTATGCACTTTTGAAAGTCCCAAAATGGGAACTACGTAGAGTCACGTGTGAGAATATGAGATTACTAAAAAATTTGTACACTAAAATCAAAAAATGACTATACCAACATGTAGAGCACAAAAAATTAGCCAAAATCAAAAAAAGAATCTCGCAAATCAGAGGTCGGGAGCCCGAGTTACAGCCTTTGGAAGTTGAACTGCAATTTCCAAAACGCCAATGGAGAGGGGGTCTGCCGTAGCTTTCTGATGTTATTTATGCAAAATATGTAAGCTGAATGCAAAAACTAATAGATACCCAGATGGTTTTTTGGTGTTGTGAACAAAACCCAGAAGGCGTTTTTCTTTGTGATCTACAGAAGATGTGACTCTAATGAAACAAAATGTTTCTGGCACCAAAAAATGACCCCAGCAACCAAAAAATAGCATGCAAAGACTAAATCAGCTACCTAAAACAAACAAAGGCATGTTGTAACTTGCAAGATTGATCAGAATAAATAAAATGCAAGCCAATTGTTAGATTTTAGCTCAAATAGTCTTGAGGAAGCTCTGAAAAAACCTGCAACTAGCATGTCAAAATATGAACCCCCCCAGAAACTAGAGTTTTCTCCACATTTTTTTGTTTCTCTAGATCATCAGAAGATGCAAGAGAAGAGCATACTCATGTGCTTCAAAAAACAACTCTACACTCTCAGATTTCTAAAAAAATGCTAACCCACAACTCACAATCACTCTGATACCATGTTAGATTTCTACCCAAGAATGCAAGTGATTGAGAGAAAGAAAAATAGAAATTAGATATGAGCCAAATAAATTGTATTCAACTCAAGAGAATGTAAAGTAATACAATAGAATGAGATGCTCATATGAGAGCAAGAGGTGGGAATATATAGGATATTCCACCTAAGAGACTAAAAACACAACCAATATGAGATAAAGTGAAAAAATCCCTAAGTAAACTTAACCTAGTGTGAAGAGAGCTAAAGCGGAGAGCAAGTTAAGAAAGGGCTAGATAGCAAAGTAACCCTGTTCACACTAACAATAATTTCAAAGTGAAACATATCCTTATTGATAACAATTTTGGTCTTAATGTTTGTGGGATAGACCCGCTGAACTATATTAATATCTATATGTATTTAATATCCCCTACTACTCTTTTCATCCGTGGCTTTGACAATGTCGGTAGACAAACATTGGGAACAATCACACTTTTGATTGAATTGGGCCTAGTAACTTTGCCTACCCTTGTCCATGTCATGCTTGACACACTATCTTATAATCTTCTTCTTGGTAGATCATGGATCCATGCCATGGGCACGATCTCGTATACCTTGCATGGCTTAATGAAATTTGTCTTTGAAAACAAGACCTATATGATTAAAGTTGATCCAAATCCTATGTAGTATTGTCAACAAATGGATTATGTGACTCAGCCTCATACTTCCCCTACCCTTCAAAATTTAATTCCTTCATCTTCATCTAAGGATGATTCCCCATCCTCAATTCTACACCTAAAGTTGATCATGGTGTTGAATCATCCCTCAACACATGTCCTGGCGATGATTGAGGATCACTAGATTTTACACCCTCCTTTGTTGGAGAGTATAAACTTGACCCCCCCTCATTTCGACATTCCAAAAACATCTTCAAATCCCCCATCTACAAATAAGTCTTCTACATCTAAATAGACTTCTTCCTCTCCTTCTTGTAAGGATGTGTGATTACACTTCATGCATAGATTATGCCACCAACGGGGATCCTCCATCTTTTAAGGAGATGCAATTCTATTATGGTTGCGCTTTTCATGTTCTCTACAATGTAGGCTATAAAGGAAATGGATGTGATAAACGTGAATACGGTATCAAGATCCCTCTAGAGCCTAATCCACATGGATCTGCATCGAGTCTTGGATACTGTCCTCATCGACCCTTTGTAGCCTCTTATTGAGACTATCTAGATGTGAATATGATTTCTGCCTCTTTAGATTCTCCTCTCTTCCTCTTGTGTATCTTGAACTTATATCCCAAGATTCAGATTCTTCAGACTTTCCTCCCTTGGTTCCTTTTATAATGATGCACTTACCAAATTTCTAGGGGTATATGAGCACATGCCATTATATCATCACGATCATGGACTTCCTTTTTGTTTAAATGCACAAGCATACTTTGGGGAATTTGTTGCTTCATTAGGTAATATCCTCTCATCCCCTGGCAACTCTTGAGTGTACCCTTCATCAGATCTCCTGAAACATAGTACTCTCCTTGCTGGAGATACTCTTCATGTTTCAATGGATCATCAAGTAAAGGATAAAGTCATCAAGATTGGGGAATGCTTGTCCTTCAAAGAGAGACATATGCATTCCAATATTCTTCATGATTTTCTTGAGTTATTTTCTTGGTCATATGTGGATATGCCTAGTATTGACCTGAATATCGTGGTCCATAACATAGTGCTATATCCCAATGCCCAACCTGTAAAATAGAAAATTCGTAAAATGAATCCTAAGGTGGCTTTATTGGTCAATGTCAAGATTGAAAATCTCTTACAAGCTAGTTTCATCCGCCCAATTGACTATTCACCTTGGCTCTCAAATATTGTGGTTGTTGCTAAACCTAACAACCGCATCTGAATGTGTATTGATTCTCATGATCTCAACAAAGCATCCTTGAAGGATGATTTTCCTTTACCCAATATCAATATGATAATTGATTCCACAACCGACCATGCCTTTCTTTCTTATATGGATGGCTTCTTAGGTTATAATCATATTCTAATTAACCCCAAGGATCAACCTAAAACTACTTTTACATCACCATCAAGGGTAATTATTGTTTTTGTGGTCATACCATTTAGACTAAAGAATGCTAGTGCAACTTACCAATGCACAATGACCCTAATTTTTCATGACTTTATTCACAATATCTTGGAAGACTATGTCGATGATATCTTGGCCAAGTCTGCCTTGCGCCATGATCATGTGCATAACCTTTGTCGCATCTTCGAGCATATGTGCCTCTATAATATGTGATTAAACTCTCATAAGTGTGTCTTCAGGGTAGACTCAGGAGAGCTTTTGGGGTTCATAGTCTCACATTGTGACATTGAGGTGGATACTAAAAAGATCAACACTATTGTGAACATGCCATCCCCTAAAAACATATCTCAACTTTGAAGTTTGCAAGGAAAAATTTAGGCTATCCGTCATTTTATTTCACAACTCACTGATCAGACTCTTCCATTCACACATCTTCTTATGAATAATGTTTGTTTTTAATGGAATGCCAATTGTCAAAAGGCCTTCGAGGATATCAAGTCTTATCTAGCTAATCCTCATATTCTTATGCCAGCTATTTCCAGTCATCCATTTCTTCTTTATATTTCTACTTCATATCATGCTTTAGTAGCCTTACTAGCCCAACATGATGATGAAGGTAGGGAACATGCTGTTTATTACATTAGTTGAACCCTACTCGATTATGAAACTTGTTACACACTATCAGAAAGATAATGTCTTTCTCTCATCTTTGCAATGAATAAGCTTAGACATTACCTCCTCCATGTCGAGACACATGTCATCATCTAATTTGATCCTCTTAAACTATTGTTTTCTAAAACAAATCTCTTGGGTCGCCTCGCTAAATGGGTTATGTTACTCATGTGGAGTTTGATCTTAAATTTGTGTCACAGAAGGTAATAAAAGGACAAGTCATAGTTGACCATTGGGCTGAGGCCCTTTCTCCTTTTTCTATTCTTAATTAGGACTCATTACCTAATGATCATATTCTATCCTTAGAGCATGATCAATCGTGGGACTTGTTCAAGTTGATAGATCTAGATGTCAAACTAGCTCTGAGGCAAATGTGGTGTTAGTCCCTCCTTCTAGTAAGCCACTTCCTCTCTCATTCCAACTGAATTTTCTTTGTACTAATAATATCATTGGGTACAAATCCCTTATTTTTGGCTTGCCTCTCTCGATATTAAACATATTCACATTCATGGTGATTCATAGTTGATTATAAAGCAAGTCATGGGTTCTTACTAGGCTAGACAAGATAAATTGTCTCAATATCGTGACTTAGCTTTATCACTCCTTCAACAAATTTCCTCTTTTTCTATCGATAATATTCCCCATAAGGACAATCATCATGCTAACGCAATGGCAAGCACTACTTCCCTTGTACCATGTGACAATTCTGTAGATGACTATCATTTTATAATTCAAGCTCTTTTGCCACCAACTATTGGTGATTCTACTTCGCTAAATTCTCTTTTCTTCCATAATGTACACTTGAAGGAATGGTACTCCCATATATTCACTTATTTGAGTGATAGTACCTTCCCCCATAGTTCTTCAAAAAGCACTCGAACTCACATTCATAATCTTGTCGTGCACTATATTATTCTCTCTAATCTCCTTTACCGTCAATCTTACAATGTTTTTCTCATACATTGCTTAACTAAGGCTGAAATCCTCGTTGCCCTTGATGAGGTCCATTCACGTGCCTATGGGGGGAATTTTGGTGGATGTTCCCTAGTTTAAAAACTTCTTTGAATGGGCTACTATTGGACAAGCATGGAACAAGATTCCTTTGCTTTCGTTAAAAAGTTCCCTCACTGTCAGTACCATACCAACCTTATTTGAGCTCCTGCACAGGAACTACATACACAGGTAGCACCCTGGCCATTCTCTATTTGGGGCTTGGATATCATTGGAAAAATATCACCACCTTCTTCCCAAGGTATGAATACCTATATCATCATGTTGGTTCTCAAATCTGCACACATCAAAATCTAAAGATTTGCCAATTCTTATGACCAAATTCAATGGGAGACTTGGCCAACGAACAGGAGATTATTTGCACCTATCTCCCCTACACGTTAGGCTCTGCTAAACCTAGGGGGTAACCCTTATCACAACATCAAATATTTCATTTACAACCATGCATATATGTTCTCATATATTCATACCAAAATATGTAAGATTGACCTTAGACTAGCAATATTCTTGAATTATCTTCACTATTTAAATCTGAGAACATGCAGGACCTAAACTAAAATAAAACATAAAATAAATTGATTCAAATGATTTGTCTTTAAATTATTTAGTTTCCTAGACCTTTGGGAATATTTATTCCAAATCGGTGCTTTATCAGGGCAAAAGATTCAAACCCAACAATATAAATGCTTCCTTATGACACCAAACTTCATATCTAGAGGATTGATAATAATAGTATTACTAGATTACAATAATAGATCCAAGAAAGGGTATTATTTGTGACTCTTCTTTAATGATCCCTCAACACAACACACTTTCCCCCATACCTAATCTAAAGCAATTTTAATCCTTCCTTGAACAAATGCAACAAATCAGATATGTATACTAATGAGTTTAGAAACCCTTAGCAACTTCACTCAAAACAAAAGCATTCATATCCAAGGAGACAATCACACATAACACACACATCAAGTGTTTTTCATATAACTCAATCTAGAAAGAGACAATGTCATTCAAAAATTTGTTCACTTACAAAGCAAAATATGCCTCTGAAACCCAAAATCCAGTCACCTCCCCCTACAGAAAGCTATTTCCTAAAAGTGTAGATAGCTTGTATCCAAAGCCCAAAAGCCCCCTTACAATTTTACAAGCTTAATATAAAGAAGAACAAACTAAGTCAGCCAAGACTCCCTATTACAAATTTTTAATTACATTCTTTAACTTTTCATTTAATATTTGTGACATGGGAACTTGTGTCTTTTAACTAATTGGATCCTTTTATAACACATTTTCTCAAATCAATCTGGCTATTAAATTGAACTGAAATTGAAACTACTTTTAAAACTTGTTTTCCTCCTTGAAAATCATGAAATGTTGTTGATTTGATTGGTTATATCTTGTCGTCGGGACTCTAAATTCAAGTTTTAAAGCTTCCAACTCAGTATTTCATTATATTCATTTCGAGTCTTGACCTATCATACTAACACATTTTGCATTATACATTGATCAAGCTCATTACCAGTTGTCAGAGATTGTCCAGAATACATAGTCGAGAATAGGAATACCCTTGTCCATGACTACACAAACAGCTAAAAAATGTTCTAAAATATAAGGTCGATGAATTAAATTAGTTGTATCAAAAACACCATTCTCTGTAATGATGAAAGGAAGATTCAAATGTCTATATCTCTCATGAAAATCAAGCAACGTCCTTTATAAAACACTTCACCCAAATTTACTATATTCATCATTCTCTACTAGCTTCAACCTTAGTGCTGAAATCACTTCCAACTCTTGCCCCCAATGATGCATTCTTTCCTGTGACCCACATGTGTGTCTTTTTAAACTATAAATTTGTATGCAGAAGTAGGAGAGAGATACCAAAACTTATGGATATGATTAAAAGATTTTGAATGTGTCACAACCACCTAGAAAATAGTTAGACCTATATCTTTTACAATATTATCTAGATTAGATCAGAAGCACAATTGTTCTTCCCTGCGTGACTTCAAGTGAGAGCGAGTGTGCAAGATCATTCAATGTAGGTTGATCCCATAAGCTTGCGGTCCTTTGCAAACATTTTGTCTTTACCTCTGCACACTTGTGCATTATTGCCAAGTGGAAGTGGTTGGAAGTGAGACCACTCTCATCAGTGTTTTCTATTGCAGCCAGAATAGTCATGATCATTTACAAAGTCAACACTGATAGTTATCAAGTCTGTGAAGCATAATGTCTTCTCACACTTGAGATGCAAGCAATGCAAATGTCATCGCATCTCAAGTGATTACCGTAATGTTGTTCCTCCACTTGATTATAATATGACAAACTGTCCACATGTCTTCTATTATTATCTATAGAAGTTATTCCTCCAATATTAGAAAACTCTCTTTAAAAACCTTGATATAGAGTTGGTGACATATTTGTTAATATGGACACTGAATCCTTGGAAGGAATAGCCACACTCATTTCATTCTGGTCTCTTCTTGAACTACTACTCTTTGAGAGCCCTTTATCCCTATATGCATATCTCAAAGTATTAAGTGTATGTTCATAAGAGCCCATGTTTGGAGAAATACATGATATCATAACAGTCTGTGAATTCCTCACAAATAAATCATGAAACACTTATGTCAGCTTGCTTCCTAAAAATGAAATATGAATTGATCATTATCCAGAGCTCTTATACACTCTTTGAGAGCCAAAAGGTTCTTATTTATCTCTACTCCCTCCATCCTTGTTTGACGATCATTATTAGTTGTGTCAGCCCTACGCTCACTTCCATCAAGGTCAATAAAGGATAGCTTCCTAGTTATTTTATTTTTCTTCTCAATAACAAGTTGTAGGATGGAATGAGACCTTGATAAATCTTCATTATCTCCAATTGAACCTGTGCTTTGAGATCCATTCCCTTTCTCATTATGCTCCTTCACAGTTTGTACATATGAGACTTCAAATTATTCCAAGCCAAAAATGCAAACCTGTTGCTCGAGCAAAGACAACACATCATCAACCAACACAAACATATATTTTCTTTTGTTTTTGTAGTCAACACAACAAAAAGGACAATATGGCGCACAAACGCAACCTTCTCATCCAATGTCTCCTCCCATGATGCACTCATGCACTACTTTGACACATGGAAAAACTATCGACCACACAATGTTATGAAGCTTAATCAAACCACACATGCCTGACCTTCAAGGAGAGAATCAAAACATGTGCCAATATAATTTTATTCCCCTAGAAAAGATTTAAAGCATATAAAATTCTCTAAAATTAAAACATGGTGAATTTGACATCTTAAGTGTATGGTAGGCCAAATGGTGAAAATTTCACCACAGGCATAAGCGAACTTCAGAAGCCATGAATGTTTGTAGCGGGTCATTACTAATTACTTTGATCTTCATCATTTTGTTTTCACCTATTGAAACAATCAATTTTTGGGACCTCCTTTGTAAATAGGGCCTAGTTTCTTAAAAAAATCTTTTCACACAAGGACATGTCAGATTACCATAAAAACAAAGCTAGGAACATTTGAAGGAAAATCAACAACTAAGTTATCATCAGAATTGGGAAATTTTAACCTTTTTATGGGACCCTCCAGAGCAAGCTTGAAGTGATGACAGATTAAAAAGTCTGTTAAAACACATTCTGGAATAACACAAACTAACACATATACTTCTAATAACCCATAAAAAATTTGCACCAAATGATTCCTCTTGACAAATCACATATTGAGATATTTTAATTCCAGAATTTAGGAGCATGCTAAGTGCCATGGGGCCTAAAACTTAACTGAAACCACCAAATGAAATGCTACCAATCACTGAGGATTTGCCAAAATCACAGGTGCTAACACATCACAACTCCGATTACTTCATAAAATGGGTCGAAGTTGTTCCACTTCAATCCACCACTGCTGAAGTAATCTGTCACTTTCTCCTAGAAAATATTATCTCTCATTTTGGACTCCCTTATGCCTTTGCTTCTGACAATGTTATATGATTTAAGAACAAGGATATGAAGCAGTTTCTATAAAAAGTTTCATATTAACACCACTTCTCTACACCGAATTATCCATAATCAAATGGCCAAGCAGAAGCCTCCAATAAAACTATTGAGAAAGTTCTTAAAAAATAGTTAATAAACATGGTAAAGATTGGCATACTTAGATCTCCTATGCATTATAGGCCTATCACATGAGTATTTGTACAGCTATTGGAACAACCTCGTACAATCTTGTTTATGCCGCCAATGCTATCATGCCTCTCAAGTTGGAAATTCCCTCATTGCAAATTTCCCTCCAAGGCCTCATTAATAATAATACCTATCGTGATCAGCGTCTTTTACAACTTGAAATGCTTGACGAGAAGCACCTCCATGCTCTCAAACATCTTCAAGCATACTAGAAGACATTAAATCATGCTTATAATCAACGTGTTCTTCACAAATCCTTTGAAGTAGGTGACTTGGTGATGTACGAAAACCAGCGAAACATGAATGCTCCTATCAAATTCAAAAGGAAAGTTTAGCCCAAATTGGTTGGGACCTTACATTGTCACCTCTGTCTATGGATCCTATGTGTATGGTCTCTCTACAATGGAGGTAACCCACTCAAAGAGTCCATTAATGCTATGCACTTGTGTCATTTACATGCTTAATTTCTTTTTTTATGTGACAGTTTTGTAGAGAAGTTTCAAGTAGATTTTACTCCTAGCTTTCCTTATGTCATTTTATCATTAACATGTTTCCTTTCTCGTGTTATGATCCTATTCTAAATTGTATATTTTGTTAGATATGCAATTTTTTTATTTTAACCTGCAACAGTGTGTTTGTTTCTTTAGTATTCATTAATGCTTTGCATACCTGTTTTAGGCTTGTTATTTTTCTTCTCGATGTGTTACATGTTGTCTTAAATGTTAGTGTAGTTTTCATTTTCAAATTGGAATTTCCTCATTCTTTACCTTGTCGATTATTTAATTGTGTAAAAAATTAATTAATCTCCTTTAGTTATTTAATTAGATCTGTCATAAGTATTTATTTAGATAACTTTCTTTATTAATGTACCAATTAGATATTCATTGTATTTAATTGTGTAAATTTCATCAATTGTTGTTTAATTAAATCATTCTAGTATTTGGTTAGACACTTTTAACAAGTTGTTTAATTATATCAAAATATCATTTAATTAAATAACCAACATCACATGAACAAAATATATAATCATCATCACATAACAAAAGCAAACCACTCCAAAAAGATATATATATATATATATATATATATATATATATATATATATATATATATATATATATATATATATATCGAATGTTTCTCATAAAAGTGGCCACTACATCAAAATGTGGTGTATCAAATATAAGTACAAAATTTGCATCATGCATTAGGACCATGACTTCCTAATCCCTTAGGCCCTGGTGGTGGCTTATGTACAGATGGATCTTGGTGAGATGTTGCAGATCGTGAGCGGCTATGGCTCCATGATTATAGGCCTCTCACTATGTCTCTCAGCTCTTCTGCCTCTATAGTCACGTCTAACATGTGTTGCCATAGTTGTGTGACCTAGACTCATAGCTGGCTCATCTCATCCATCAGGCTCTACACCCTAGGGTGATCTAACCCTATCATTGGTGTGCTCTAAGCGTCTAACCATCTCTATAGAGTGTCAAGTGTAGCCTCTACACTCTCGACTCTTGTCACTTCCTGGTCACACTCAACCCTGGACTAGTCCCGCTCGGTAATGAGAGTGGTAACCTCTGTAGTAGCCTGATATCTCTCGATCTGACTCTCCTCTAATGCAACCCTCAGCTGGACCACAAGATCAAAAATCTCCAAGTGTCACCCAACAGTCTATTGAGGCTTGTAGTTGGCTCCCACACCCTACTAGAGATGAGCACTAGGCAACATCCCTGTAAGCAATCGACTGATATAGTCGATCCACTCCTATGTGCGCACTAGGAAAAGGAAAAAAAACTAATGTCAGATATCTCATCATATCATGAAATCAAAATAATCAATATACATATCTAGTGTCCTACTCAAATCACAATATAAATCACAAGTCTCACCTGGATCCTCAACCTACCAGTTGGGATCTAAAGGAGTTTCTCATGTCATGCTAGAAGTGACCATAGCCATCGTAGCTACCCCCATTGCCAGCGTTGAAGTGGATCTCATAGTAGTTGCACTGCTAGACTCCCCTCACTCCCTCTGGCCTAGTACTACGTTGGTTGAGGGTGTATCTCATGTTGTTGCATATGTGTTGTCATTGATGTCAACAGAGTTGTGTTTTGGAAGGTTGCATGTGGTGTCAATAGTGTAAGAGTTCAGACAAGCAGACAAAGGAACAGTTCAGATGAGCAGACAAAGGAGTAATGATTAGAGGAGTTGTGAGGTGAAAGACTTGGTGATGAAAGTCTTGAGCATATTGTCAGATCAGTATCATCTATACACAGTCATACCTTATCTTCTGAAGTTCATGTGTAAGTTCATGATAAGTGTATATTATCAATATTCTTGATATGTTGAGTTGATTATGAATGACATGGAAGTTATGTTGGTTTAAATTTGTTGTATTTGGATGATATGAAGTCATATTGTTTCACATTGGATGAAGATACTTGTAGAAAGTTAGAAAATGTGTCTAAGTGTTTGTTTAGTCAGGAAAGGTGTCACAGGCTCAAAGAATATACTGCATATCTCTGTAAATGAAGATATGGGCCTGGGGATTAAAAGATAGCTAGACATTGCTCCAAGGCATCTATGGTTCAAATTTGAGATCATGAAACCTACCGCAAAGTGTTTTAGAGTTAGTAGAGTGAAGGTAGTGTTGAAACAGAGTAGTTCCAGTCACAAAGGTTTAGGAGATTGCTCTGCACTTCTCCACAAATGAAGATATGACATTGGATTTTGGAGGATAGCTAGATATAAGTGAAAGGTACTCATGTTTCAAGTTTAAAGTGATAATATGTACAGCATAAGTTTCTCCGGAGTCAGTTGTGTGAAGACAAGTCTTGTTGCTGATTAAGGTAATTAAAGGGAGCTAGCAGAAGCCATTGCATTTCACTGAATCCTAATATTTGGTTTTGTTGATTGAAAGATAAGCTTAGATGATTAGTTGGTTTGCTTAGCTCAAGTTTCAAACGTCTTTGTTTACCACAAGTATGATTTCCAATGCTTTACATCAAGACTGTGTAAGCAAAGTGTGTTAAGGATACCAAAATCTATGTTCAAGTGTTTGTGCCAGCATGAAATAGCTTGAAATGGTAAAAGGAGTGTATACGAATGTTTTTCAAGCTATATAAAGTTAATGGCAGGATCTGCATGATGTATTTTGTCTCCTCCAATACCGCTTTAGGTCTAGAGCTAATGAATAGAAGGTTAATTGTTTGTGGAGCTGACTTGGTGTATGTTGATGATTATGCCATGTGTTTAAAAGTGTCTGCCAGCATGGAAGAGTGTGCTAAGGTAAAATAGGTCCTAATTATCTCTTGGTTTAAACTACATTGAATTTCTACTTACCACAGTTGATTTGGGAGTTTACTTGGTGTGACCGCTGCACGTTTCATGTTACACATTTCATCCTGGTTGACAAAGGAGAAATTTTTTGAAGCTTGCGGAGGATATAAATGTAAGATAAAGGTTGTTGAAGGATGTGTGTTGTGTATGATGTGTGTTAGAAAAGATAATGTGCGAATAAAATAACCACAAATACTATTCTGATAATGAAATGTGAAAATTATTAGTTTAGGCATGATAGCTCAATAGTAATGTTGCTGCGGAGATAGTGAAGTTAGTTGTGATGATAGAAGAGAGATATCTAAAGGTATTTTTATGTTGTAGAACTTGGTATTGTGATTGTGTAGAGATAAGATAATTGTGTAGAGTTTGGAGAGGTTAGCAGAAGGTTGAAGCAGTCTATTTTGTGAAAGAAGGAATTGAATCAGATAATTATTTTTATGTAGAGGTTGAAGCCTCCTTTTATAAAAGTGGTAAGTGTTGTAGTACTTCAAGGAGTCGTAGCTTCCTTTGGGTTGTAGCCCATAAATGTTAATGTAATCTCTTTTATTTGTGAGGCTGGATTTGGACAATAGATCCAAGCAACTTGCTCACTGTGGTTTTTCCCTTCGAGGGTTTTCCACATAAATCTAGTGTTATGATTGTGTTCTTCTGTATTCTTCTATTTCTCATAGTTTAATGCTGACATTTGATTAATTGTTGTTGGAAGTAAAGAATTTGATTAAGTACTAATTCACCCCTCTCAGTACTTCTGTGTTTTCAACAATTGGTATCAGAGCTAAGTTCCTTGATGCAGTCAAATAGTTGAGGTAGATCTTAGATTGGAACACATGGGAACTGAAGTATTATTTAATGACAAGAATCCTTTCAGAAGATGATAAAGATATGAAAGCCTTTAATGAAGAAGATTGTAAAGTTTATTTTGAAGAAGAATTCATTTCTACCCTAGAATATCTAGATGCATCAAGGAGAGAAAATGAAGAATGTAAGGTCAAGCTCAAAAAATCAAAAGAAGCAATTGTCAATTTGAAAGTTCCAGTTGAAGAAGGTAAGAAGGTTGCATATTGCCTAAATGCTAAGCTTAGTAATAAATCAGCTGGATGCTCCAAACTTGAAGAAGAAATTGTCCTTTTGAGGAAAGAATTGGAGAAAGCAAAGGATCAGATAGACAAGAGTCTAAAACTTAAGAAAAGCACTAATATCCTTGATGAGATAATCGGTAGTCAAAGACCTCTAAAAAATAAGGGTGGTATTGGATTTGAGAAAGTTCAGACTTCAAAAATAGATATACTTGAAGGCATGTTTGAAATGAAAAAGGAAAAGCCCTGCACTAAAGACTATGAGATGACTAAAGATGAGGAACAGGAGTTGAATGATGATTTCATATTAGTCAGTGGTCAGAAGAAAGATTTCAAGAAATCTCCTCCTAAATAGGCTGCTACTCCCAGGTTCTCTCAATCCTTTTTATGGTTACTATTACTCTTGCAATAAGTTTGGTCATAAGGCTATTGATTATAGAACTAAGGCAAGAAGAAATGATTACATGAGGAAGAATTCATTTATGCCTCCAAAACATGATGCTATGATCTCTCATTGCTTTTATGGTTACTGAAGATGAGGAAAAGTGGAAATCAATAAAAACATGTCAAAAGAACTCAAAAACAATGAGATTTATATCTTCATAAGCTCCCAATCTCCTTCACTCCTTGATAAGGTGGAGGAGCTTGCACCCAAAGAGCTCCTAGCTTTACCCAAGTTGATGTTGTGTAGATGTGAATTGCTCTTTAACTTTCAACACAATATGATGAAGATGATGGATTTAGATAGAGATTGAAATGGTATTTAAGATGAGAGATTTAGGCTATGGATAAATGCTTAAGAGATGAAGATGAAAGGCTTGGAGAGATTTTGGCATTATGATGGCATGATGGAGAGGTTTTGGAGGAATTTGGGCATGGATTTGATGCTATGGAGAAGTTGTCAAAATGGCTTGGGTGAGGGCTCTATTTATAGGCCAATTGAAGGTGATTTGAATCCAATGGCTAGGATTCAAAGTTGGAATCAATGGTTGAGATGGGAGGATGAGATCAATGGTTGAGATCTCATCAACAAAGATGAAGGGTTGGGATTAAATGTGAATTTTAAATCACATTGGGAAGGATGAGGAATGAATTAAAAATTCATTTCCATGGGATAGTGTGAGGATGATGTGGACTTGTCAATGAATTAAAAATTCATTTTTGTGGGGGAGTGTTTGAATAAAAAATTAAGTTTTATTGAGGAGTGTGAAGACATGTGATACGTGCACATTTTTGGAACCTTACATGTGTAAGCTAATTTTATGGAAAATGTTTTAACATGAAAATATAAAGATGAGTTGGAAGGGTCATGTGACCTTTTGAATTAAAAAATTGATTTTTATTCAAAGTGTGTGGGAGGATGGGTTAAGAAAGGTTTGACTAAGTTAATCAAGGGATTAACTTAATTAATGTGGCTTTAGTAAATTAGTTAGTGGGTTAATGGAGGATTAAAATTAATTAAATAATGATTTATTTAATTAATTTTGGTCTAGGGATCATGTAGGCCAGGGTAGCTAATTAAATAATTGCTATTTAAACAACTAGGCTAGGTTTAGGCTATAGGATAGGGTAGATTAATTAAATAAACATGATTTATCCAATTAATCATGATTAGGGAGATGGACAAATTAACTAAATAAATATTGAAAATATTTATTTAATTAATGAGGGATAGTGTTGTAAGGTTTAGTGATAAATTAGATGAATTAATTTATCACAAGTGGATGATTTAGGAGGAATAGTTAAGGATGAATGGTTTAGGATAAATTAATTAAATAAATTGGATTTATTTAACTAATTGGTGAAGGGTAAATTAGTGATGTGAAGATGCGGGAAAGTGGCTTGTGGGGCAAGTGATTTTTAGGTGTCTACAGTTACTGCTATGCATGCAATAAGTTTGGTCATAGGGCTATTGAATGTAGAACCAAAGTAAGGAGAAATGGTTATATGAGTGAAAACTCATACAATGTTGTCTGCTACAACTGCAACAACTTTGGGCATAAAGCAATATTCTACTAGAGACGTTTTGTGGAACTACCAGTTTAGTAAAGGAAGATGGAGGAAACTCTGGCTCAGCAAAAGAAGGAAATAGCAAAGATATGGAGAAAGAAATCTGAACAAGATAATGAGAAGGAAGAATTTGTGCTTTTGCTAGTGCAGAAGACTTCATTTTTTATTAAGAGAAGGCATAGGGTTAGGGGGAGCTAACCATTTCATATCTATTCTTTCCCCCTGAATAATTGTAGCTTCTACAAATGGAAGCTAGACATACAAATGAGTTGGCATGAAATTCATAGATGAGGATGTTGATAAGGAAAGATAGTTTCATTCCCCCATATTTCCAGAACAAAAACACAAGATACGGAGGATTGCGAAATGAATTCTAGTCTCTGTGAAGTTATAGAGCACATCGGAAGCAGCAGACCTAATAGGAAAAAGGTGCATTAATTGTGAAAAGTTAGGGAAAATGGAAACTACTTATGCGACATTTGCACGATCTAATCTCATTTGAAATCAAACCATTTGCATCCAGAGCTGAGAAGAGAAGAAGGAATTCAAAGTATTTGGCAAATTTGAGAAGAAAGTGTTGAAGGTGAAACCCTAGCGATAGAACACAAAGGTTTTTTTTAGAACTGCTATTTCATAAAACCCTAGTTTCTGAATTTGAAGAAGTTTGAGATGGCAACTCCTCAATTAGTTGATATCTATGAGAAACCATGGCCAAAATATAAGAAATATCCATATGTAAGGCAATGGAGGTAGATAAGGAAGGGGTATTTTCCAATGTTCCAGCATATGTTGTGTAACCATAAGATGTGAGGGTTTACATTCACTCCAAGCTAGATGAAATCAATCATGTGAAGTTTGAAGAGCTGAGGGATACCCTCCTGGATGATGATAACTACAAACCAGAATATGCCAATGTGGGAGCTAAACGATTGGATATATGGAAGGATTATCCTAACTTCTGTGATGAACATGAATGGGAGATATATTTTGAGTAGAATTCATGATGTGTTTCTATATCTTGACAAACCCTATCGGATCACTAAGGATGCAATTAGGGTTGTTACCGGATTGAGTTATACTGGACCTATACCAGTGATGAAATCCATCAAAAATGAGAAGGTTGCAGAGCTGATAGGTGCCAAATTTGACAAAAGGACCCTAAGTGTAAATGATATAATAGATCCAGGGGTCTAGTATGCTGCAATGGGCATAGCCTATAAGGTCTACTTCATAATAGAGAAGGATTTACCACTGGTACAACAATTCATATTGCCTATCAGATGGTAAAAGAAAGAAAGGATTTTGACCTATGTGAGGTCATAAGAGAATAGCTGTTGGAGAATCTGAAGAGGACAAAAGAAATAGGATAAAATTTTAGGTATGGTACCCTTATCATCTGCCTTGCATTTTACTCTTTGAATGAATTACCTGGGTTTAAAGGAAAGGTCTGGCAACAACATATTCCTATTGCTGAACAAATTAATAATCATATGAGAGGTTTTGCAAATGTAAAGAATTGTAGTACAATGTATTGGGGGTTTATCAAAACCCTAAAATCTAACATGCAAGCCAGGGATAGAGTTCCTTTCAGTATAGTACATAAATATAAAGATCAAATCACCTTTCTGGTTGACAAGGACTATACTTACATGGAAGTAGTTGAACCTAGGACTACTTGGATTCTGAGACTGCCCTATGAGGTCTCCACATAGGAGATAAAAACCTATGTTGATATTCTTCTCAACAAACCCAAGGACACAACAATATAAAGGTTTGGAACCTATGATGAAATAAGAGAAAAGATGAATAGGAAGAGTGTAGAGGAGCAGTTTGAGAAAACCAAAGAAGAATTTTGTAAGAAATCGGGTATTCCATCAAAACCTACATTAGAAACCCCTATAGAAGATCCTCAACCTAGTCCTGCCAATCTACCAGCTACCCAAGTTCCCAGAAGGACTAGTAGGTCCACTTCTGCAGCTGCAAATGTTTTGCATCCCTCTAGCTTAACACAAACAATATCCACTAGAAGAAGAGTTTCATCTGAGACCTTGGTTCAGATGAAAATTGTAGAGACAAAGCATGCTAGGCCAAAGCAACCTACCAAAAGAAAGAAGGCTAAGATAGAAGAGATTGAAGAAGAAGAAGGAGAAGGAGAAGGAGAGGAAGGCACCTCTTAGCTGAAGAAGAAAGAGAAGAAATTTAAGCAAACTCCTCTAGTGGCACCTCCACATGAACTTCTACAATTAGAGGCTATTTTCAATGTGATTGTGCATCATGGTATACTAAAGGAAACAATGAAACTACATCCAGATGTGCCTCCTTCATATTAGAATACCATTGAGAAGGAAACAATGATGTACTTAATCAAGTATAATATGGCTTTGAGTGATATCATTAAAAAGGTTCTATAGAGCCTAGCTCAGGCTCTGAGGTAGAGGAGAGAAAGAGCCATAGAAATGGATGAGAATCTAAGACAACAAGCTCTTGACAAGGTTGGATCTTTGGTTTCTCAAGAAGAAAAGATAAAATGTCTCAAATGCAAGCTCAAGAAATAAGGACAAAGAATAGGGTAGATAACCTCATGAGCATGGAGAAAGATGATAGAGATAAGATTTAGAAGGAGATTGAAGAAGTGACAAAGAAAATACTTGAAGAAGTGAAAGTAGCTGAGAATGTGGAGCAACCACAAGTTTCTCCATTACACAACACAATTTCTCCACCTCACAATGTTGTAACTCCTCCGCATAACACAGATCAACAAAATCCACAAGAGGAGAAAGAGGAGCAAGTAGCACAAGATAAACGAAATGCATCTCCTATTCATAATACTGAGCATACTAGTCCTCCTTTGGAGAATATAGAGCAACAGAGTAACCCTTATCAACAAGAGGGGCATATAAATGTTGATGCAAGGGAGAGTTCAGAAGAAGCACAATATTTATTTTCCTCCTCCTCTTCAGTAGATTCAATCAAGGAGTTTTCGGTGCAACAAATGCAGATCCAACCAGTGGTTACTCCACAACTATTACAGCTGCTTGTGCTTGATAGACAAGTTTTAACTTGTCCCACATATCTCCTCTCCACAATTTACAACTGTGAGATATACTGCAATCCACATCAAGACAAGAGATTATACAACAACAAGTGGAAGGAGTTGAATTACTAGAAGAGGCAATTAAGATAATTTAGGAGGAATTGCCTAAGGTAAAAAGAGATCCATCTTGGCCTCCCACTTAGCAAATGAAACTTTTGTTGGAATCCTTCAAGGCACATTCATCTTATCTTGAGAAGCAGGCTAAGTAAAAGATAACTGAGTAGATTCAAACAATAAAAGATTGGATGATGCATCTAGTAGATGTACTAAAGCACATAATAATTTGCAAGTAAATATGAAAAGCATTCAAAAATGTTTAGAAGATGAAAAAGTTTTATATCAATTTTGTTTGAAATGGCCAACAACTACAAAAAACATAAAAGATCAAATGACTTCTATTGAGTCACAAATTACTCAAGCGACCAATGTATATGATGCGGTGAAGGAAAAGATGGTACTACAAGGGCATAAATAGAAAGTATGCACTCCCAGTTGAAGCAGCTTCTAGACCAAAGAGAGCAAATCAAAGGAGAAATTGGTCAGCTAAGGGAAGTTGTGAGTTTGAGGTTAGCTTCCTTAACTGGTATTTTGACTAAAGTAGAAAATGTTGCTGAAAAGGTAAAAGTGCCATCTAATTTGGAGGAAGCAAAAGAATTGTATATTCATCTTGAAAGTCAAATACACATTCTGTCTTCTACGAAGAAGAATAGGGATACAACTCTTGCCCAGTTGAAGGTAATTTATAAGAATTTTCTGCCTTCTAAGTAGAAGATTTGTTGAAGGTAGGACAAATTTTGATGCTGTATAGATATGTGGAGAGTAAAATAGGAATAAATAGTGCTATTTTGATTTGAACAAGGCACCATGTATATATTATCTACATATATCATAAGGAAATTGAAGAACGATTTTGCTACATCAGTTTTGAAGTGACAGAGGCTACTTCTTAGGGGGGTGAACTAATAAAGAATAATAAGGTTTGCACATGCAGGGGGAGCCTATTTGTTTTTTTGGTACAGAGGAAGACCACTAGCCCTTTTCCCTTGATGTCAAAGGGGGAGAATTTGCATATTAGGCTAGTGTTTCCATCAATGCCAAAGGGGGGATTGTTGCATATGTGTTGTCATTTATGTCAACAGAATTGTGTTGTGGAAGGTTGCATGTGATGTCAACAGTGTAAGAGTTCAGAGGAGTAGACAAAGGAGAAGTTCAGATGAGTAGACAAAGGAGTGATGATTAGAGGAGTTGTGAGGAAAAGGACTTGGTGATGAGAGTCTTGAGCATATTGTTGGATCAGTATCATCTGTACACAGTCATACCTTATCTTCTGAAGTTCATGTGTAAGTTCATGATAAGTGTATATTATCAATATCCTTGATATGTTGTATTGATAATGAATGACATGGAAGTTATGTTGGTTGAAATTTGTTGTATTTGAATGATATGAAGTCATGTTATTTGGCACTGGATGAAGAAAGTTGCAGAAAGTTAGAAAATTTGTCTATGTTTGTTCAGTCAAGAAAGGTGTCATAAGCTCAAAGAATGTACTGCATATCTCTACAAATGAAGATATGGGCCTTTGGATTGAAAGATAGCTAGACATTTCTCCAAGGCATCTATGGTTCAACTTTGAGATCATGAAACCGACCGCAAAGTGTTTTAGAGTTAGCAGAGTGAAGACAGTGTTGAAATAGAGTAGTTCCAGTCACAAAGGTTCGGGAGATTGCTCTGCACTTCTTCACATATGAAGATATGACATTGTAGTTTGGAGGATAGCTAGATATAAGTGAAAGGTATGCATGTTTCAAGTTTCAAGTGATAATAAGTACATCAAACATTTCTTCGGAGTCAGCTATGTGAAAAAAAGTCTTGTTGGTTAAGGTAATTAGAGGGAGATAGCAAAAGCCACCACATTTCACCGCATCCTAATATTTGGTTTTGTTGATTGAAAGATAAGCTGATATGATTAGTTGGTTTGCTCAGTTCAAGTTTCAAATGTCTTTGTTTACCTCAAGTATGATTTTCAATGTTTTACATCAAGACTGTGTAAGCAGAGTGTATTACAAATACTGGAATCTGTGTTCAAGTGTTTGCGCCAGCATGAAATAGATTGAAATGGTAAAAGGAGTGTATAGGAATGTTTTTAAAGCCATATAATGTTATGAAATGATCCTCATGATGTATTTTTGTCTCCTCCAGTACTGTTTTAGGTTTGGAGCTAATGAACAGAAGGTTAAGTGTTTGCAGAGCCGACTTGGTGTATGCTGATGATTATGTCATGTGTTTAAAAGTGTGCACTAGCATGGAAGAGTGTGCTTAGGTAAAATAGGTCTTGATTATCTCTTGGTTTGAACCACATTAAATTTCTACTTACCGCAATTGATTTGGGAGCCGAATTGGTGTGACCGTTGCACATTTCATGTTACACATTTCATCCTGGCTAATAAAGGAGAAAGTTTTTGAAGCTTGCAGAGGATATAAATGTAAGATCAAGGTTTTTAAAGGATGTGTGTTGTGTATGGTGTGTGTTAACAAAGATAATTTGTGAATAAAATGACCACAAAAACTATTTTGATAATGAAATATGGAAAGGATCAGTTCAGGAATGATAGCTCAGCAGTAATGTTGCTACGGAGATAGTGAAGTTAGTTGTGATGACAGAAGAGAGGTATCTAAATTTATTTTGATGTTGCAAAACTTGATATTGTGATTGTGTAGAGATAAGATAGTTGTGCAGAGTCTGGAGAGGTCAGCAGAAGGTTGAAGTAGACTATTTTTTTGAAGATGGAATTGAATCAGATAAGTATTTTGATGTAAAGGTTGAAGCCTCCTTTTGTAATAGTGGTAAGTGTTGTAGCACTTCAGGGAGTTACAAATTCCTTTGGTTTGTATCCCATAAATGTTAATGTAATATGTTTTATTTGTGAGGTTGGATTTGGATAGTAGATCCAAGCAACTTGCTCACCATGGTTTTTCCCTTTTGGGGTTTTCCACGTAAATCTGGTGTTATGGTTGTGTGCTTATGTGTTCTTTTGTTTCTCATACTTTAATGCTGACATTTGATTAATTGTTTTTGGAAGTAAAGAATTTGATTAAGTATTGATTCACCCCCCTCTCAGTACTTATGTGTGTTCAACACGTGCTACCTAAGGTCAGGCACTTAGCCTCTCCTCTGTAGTCTCACTACTCACACCTCGTTGTCATCACCTCCCCACTACTGGTGTAGGATCCTCCTCCTCCTCTCCCTACTCCTCCTCTTCATCCCCTCCTCCTCCTCATCCTCACTCTCTATCCTCTCTCCTACCTCCTCCTCTGGACCCTGCCCTATCAATAGGTGAGCATCTCCAATAGGGGCATCATTAGGAAAGATAGGTGCTAGTCTTGAGGTGGCCCACTATGCTATGAATAATGGGGTCACCCCACACATCATCTGTGTCAGGTGCTAGTACACGGTCTATATCCTTATCTTGAGGATCGCTAATATCCACATCCATGACAATGGGACAAGGCTGATCACCTAGTCTCACTACGTTGCGATGAGAGAGCATGTACATCAATGGCACCCTCGAGATGCCCTACACCTAGCTAAACTACCTTGTGCTCAGTTGTATTAAAATGGCACAATGATGTGATTAAGGCAACAAACTAGAAAATGCTCCCTATGCATCTTCATTAATTGTCCTGCCTACCCCACCCATCTGTGCATTTGTTTGTAGGTTCGCCATACAATGTTTGCACCCTAAACTCTATCAAATGTATGTCTCTAATATAATAGGTTTCTAAACTATCATGGCCTCCTGAGACCATAGGCATGTGCTTGGGGCTCCATCCAAGTCATCCCTATAGGTACACCTATCGACCACATACATGTGATGTGCTCAAACACCCACTTATAGTAAAGTGCAGGTCATGAGGCTCCCACTCTCATAATGGACATATCATCCTAGATCATGGTATAGGTGTGCAAGCATGTTGCAACCCCATGCGAATATCATCCTTTGTCCCTCCATCACCCTGATCATGTGCATGAGGCCAACATGGAACTACCCACCTCATCCATTAGGAGCGACATGAATGATGACAAAAACAATCAAAATGTGATGAACTAGTGGGATCATGTCTCCTCCATGTACCAACCACCATAAATGTATGTTCCTTGAGGGATCCCTAGGATGGTGTGCCTGAGAGCATACATCTACCCTTTTGCTACATATCTCACTAATCTCTACTCATCTATGGATACAACTCGCCCTCGTATTGGCAACCATAGAATCTGGTACATGTTCTTTAGTGTGACCGCTATCTCTCTCGTCAGAAGACGAAAGATAAAGGTGTCTATGTCCCACCTCTCTATTAGTGCCATGAGCATGTGATCACGGAATTGCATCATTGGCATCGTGTACACCCACCACAATCACACAACCTGTAGTAGCGCCACCTCCTCCAGTGATAGTGCGCTTTGTGGGTCCCTTAACAATGCATAAAATGAGCTGCCAATATGCTCGTGCATAGTCAAAGGGTCCTAGGATCATTGAAGCAATGATTTTGTCAGTTCTCTAGCAAAGTTCATCAACTTTCAAATTTTACAAATTCAAAATTTATTGTTTGTTCTATTTTTTAGGACACCAACACCCTTTCTAGACGCTAGTGCCCTTTTTGGACGTCAGTGCCATTTTAGGATGCCACCCCGTTTGAAGGACACTAGCACTCGAAAACGATGCTAGCACTCCACGAAAGCCTTCTCGACATGAAAAACAAGAAAAATATTAACAAAATAATGAAATTTCTCCTACCTCACACATGGTGATCCCCTGCTCCATGCATTGCCTCAATGTGTCTAGTTGTGGTGCTCGGTAGGCTCATTTGCATGGCATTTTGGCTCTCAAAACTCACTCGGGTGCTCAAAAATTCTATAATAGGTCAATTCAAATCAATAGTAAAAAACTAAAACTTTTTACTATTTATAGAAAATTTTTAAATTTTCTGAAACACTTTTCATCCAAGTCTTCATAACTTGGGCCTAGAAACTCATATTTTTGCACCATTTGTTGCATTGGAATCTTGGTTTTTCCCCCATTCTCACTATAATAGGTTTCTCTCTAGTGTTATTTTATTTAATAACCTTATGAATTGAATATTCATCACTAATGAAAAATTTTGAGGTGGTAGACTTTACTCCCTGTTTCTACCTCTTTATTTTAGTAAGCTGACATAAACATGAGAGTTGTCTATCCACCCTTATTTTCATTTTATGTTACACTTATTCTCATCATCATTCTCTTAGTATTTTTTGAACTAACGTGTGTTTGATCTTGTAGGATAATTTGTTTTCTAATAGGGTAATTTTGTAGGATTGAGATACTTAACACTGTGGTGTTGTAGATCTTCAATCTACGGGCATCATTCCTCCACCTAGAAAATTTCAACATCCTCTACAATATCCTTTTGGATATCCTTTACATATTTATTTGCTTTCGACATTCCATTTATGTACTTTAGCATAGCTTATCGCCTAGTGCCATCAGCCCGCTAAAGTGGGGGCAAAATGTAGCATAGAAAATTGTGTACCCTCACAATTTCACAACACATTTTCACTCGCTTTAGTGCCCATGCTCGTAGCATGTTTCTAGGGCCATTTAACCTAGATCTTTAGCCTAATTTTTTCCTCATCACTCATATTTTCCAAAATTCATTCTATGTATTTATTTATTATAATTTTTTGAGAACATGTGCAAAGTTTGGACAAATATTCTCATGACGCAAACACTATGTGTGGACGTCTTCATGCCACGCTGGCATCATGAATATTCTCAAAATTTTAAACGTTGCTTCTCCTACTCATTTCTTGGAATCCCATCAAAGGTAATGCTCATGCGATAGTAAAACAATCCCTGCAGCGTACTCAACCCTAGGAGATTCCCTCTTGGCATGCAAAAGAGGAAGATTGGAAAAAAGAGACCTCTCTTGCTTCCTCTGGGAACTCTCTCTAGTGAAAAAGGAAGATTTTGATCTCTCACGTCTACAAGGGTTTTAGAACAGATTCTCAAAGAGATACAACTCTCTTGGATCGTTGACAAGACCTTGGTAATTGTGGGTGTTCATTGACATTGTGAGTTCTTCATCATTGGATGTGGGACTATCTTCTAAGGGATTTGAAGCCATTCATTTACAGCTTCAACCTTCAAGGAGTTCACAACCTCTTGTGTGATCTTGCAAAATTGGGTAACATTGTTCCTTTAACAAGAAATGGTGTTGCTTTGAAGTTCTTGTTGCATTGTTTTATGAATATATTGTGTAATTGACAAATATTTATGGTGTAGACCACCACCTATTTGATTTTTATGCACACCAGGGTATTTCTTGGTAGACCAAGGAAATACTTACAGATTTGTTAAGTTGCTAATGCTCTTAACACCTAGATGCACTTAGGATAAGAGAACACATCCAAGATTTTCTCTTTTATTCTATTTCTTGTTTCATGGAGGTTGGAAAACCAAAACGAGGTTTTGACTGAGGAAAACCCCTCAAACAATGCAACAAGTTTTTTTGGTTTGTATATATTGTATAGGTTGTGGAAAGAGATCAAATACATGAGAGTTTGCACTCTATTCCCTTATTTCTCATTTACTTTCTTCTTTGTGTTAAATGTTGGATTTGTGTATATTTTAGTTAGCTTTCATTTCTGGGAAGTTGTTTCATTTCTCTATGCACATTGGGTGATGCTACAAGTTTCTTTAGAGCCATATTGTATGACCTTGTTGTGTTTTGTTTCTACTGGGATGGCAACGCCATGTGGAGACATCCTCGCCACATGTTGGCATCCGAGGCTGAGGCTTCCCTACTTTGGTGCCAAGTTCCCCTCTTTCCTCTATTTTCGTTCTATTATCAGCTTGTTAAAGTCATTTCTTGAATTCTGGGAATTATGATTTTTCTATTTACTTCTATAGTTCTTTCCTATTAAAATTGTTAAGTTTTTAGGGAAAGAACCCAATCAGACCTAGCTAGGCTAAACTACTCTTTCTGGTTGAATAGCAATAGTATGATCTTCCTATTGGCTAGTTAGGTCTTAGATGTAATTATATTGAATTGGATTCTAGTTGGATTACATTAGATTTTCAATTTTTATACACTATAGTAATGTTGAAGCAGGGGCCCAAGGGCGGCAGCCACTAGTGGGGTTAAGGGACAACACCCTTTACGAGGGTCAAGGGGGTAGCACACCCTCGTGAGGTCTATGGACAATGGCCTCGATGCACGCCAAGCACAAATCCACTATCCAAAAGATATTGGAGCACACATAGATTAAACATTTTTAAAATATATCACTTTAAAAGAAAGACTAAAAGAAAAGTGAAATTGTTGTCGATTACCTTTTTAATTGAATGGATGTAGTTTAATTCTACAACCTATATGCATGTGCCTTTTAAAAGGCTTGTTGAGGCTTGAAATTCGTTTTGGGCCACACGATCATAATCTAGTCATGTGGCCAAAACAAATTCTGGGCCTCAACAAGCCTTTTGAAAGGCACATGCATATAGGCCGTGGAATTGAACTACAACCATTTGATTAAAAAGGTAATCAATGGCAACAAATAAAATCCCTATTCAAAGCAAAAATTTCTCTGAAATTAAATGGGAATTTATTACTAATGGAGATATTGCCCCAAAATTGATGATTGGAATATAATATTAATGGCGAATATATAAAGATTTCTAATTACATTATAAACTACTGGCGAATCAGCTCCAATGATGCATCATTTACTTGGAGAAACAATTTGATTTATTAGTTTAAAAAATAATGCATAGGTGAATCAACCAAGACTAAATTATTTTTTTGTAAAATTTGGGCAATTTAGTCTCCTTTAAAGTTTGTACTATTCACCATTTTTGGAGGCCCAAATTTCAACTATTTGCCAATTTGTGAAGATTTTCCACTAAAAAAATTTATGCTCAATGATGAAGATCTTATTGTTCACTATGATCGATGACTACGATAAGAAATTTGGGATTGGATATGCATAAGCAAGCCTATGATAAATCTACATTGTAAATCTAGATTGCTTCAAGGCTAGGATGCACACATAATCTAGTCTAAGAATGCTTGGTCTTAGTGTGGTCTAGTCCTCTATTGATGTGATTTTTGGTGTTTTTCTCATCTTCAATACTTGTGTTTAAAACACCTAGGCTATGCTAAAAAATAACATTGAGGTCTTCTATTTATAGAGGGAAGGTTTATAAATTGATAGTGATTCAAACCCATTTGAGGTCTTCTATTTTAGGGGAAAGTTTCATGCTCATAATTAAACACATTAAAAATTTAACAATCTAGGAAAATGTAACTTATGGTAAATAAAATTATGCAACTCTCATGTTCCTATCAATTTGTTTTAATAGCATATGAAATTAGAATGTGTTTATTTCTCAAAGTAGCAGTAGTAGTATTTTTTCAATTATGTTCCTAGTGTTTTCAATTCTAAATTTCATGTCATTATTTTAGTTCTTAATTTTAGTTTTAGTTTCATTGTTTTGTGTTTTCAACACTTAGGCTCACTAGAAGTACTTAAGTCCATGGGATTGCCTACATATCCTAATGACAAAATTAGGGTTATTTAGTTATCCCATAGAGATTGTCTAATCAAGATATTCTTCTACCAATTTCCTATTTCTAAGTTTTAGATGAAAATTTTGATTCTCAAATTTATCTTTTTTCATGATGATATGATTATTATAATGTATAATATGCATCCATTTTAAATCTAATACCAATATTTAAAACTTGATCAACATTATATTCATCTATATTTCATAATATTTACACTCTTTTATTACATTATAATTGTTTTTTAACTTTACTTCCTTACACTTTTGCTTATCATTTATAATCCACTATACACACTAACTAAAATCATCACAATGGCTATTTACGCTGAAGGCGTTCCCTTTGTGAGAGAGAGGGCTGACTTCAAAAATCGACCATTGAAGACTCTTGTTACGCAGTGCAAGACGATTGAAAAGATCACAGGAGTTCATTTTATTTCGCCACCGTTGTTTTTTTCGTGGTTCTCTTTTCCGGTTGATGTCTATCAGTGCTTGCAAGACAAGGAAGAAAAAGTTTCTTTCGTTTGCACTTTTTATTTTTCCTAGATGTCAGAAAACATTCTAAACTCATTGATTGTTCTCACGTCGGTAAAAAAATGTGTCAGAAAAAGTCTCATGTCATTTAAATGTCCCCCACCAAATACTTTGGGATTTTATTTTAGTTATAGTAAATGATCGTGGAGTCAAGTGGCAATTGTCGCCCCATGCCGATGGAGTTATAATAATAATATCACATTTCATTCCCTAGTGGCCGGTTTAATTTGTTACTTTCAACACTGAATAGTGGTTCAACCACATGCTAACGTCATATATTAAGATAAAATAAAATAATAATAATAATAATAATAATCCTAAGTGTGTTCGTCATGCCCATCCACAAATCTTTTAGGGAAATCAAAGTGGATATTATGTGGTGATCTATATTGATTATGTATGTGCCTTGTTGTTTCGCTGCCTTGTGTTTTAATGATTTTATTCCACCGCATAAAATACTAATAATAAATGAAGAAACAGTTATGCGTTTTTATCTATCTTTTCGCTTAAAATTAACTCCTAGACATAAAAACAAACTTCCATTGATTCTTTGGGACTCCTAAGTTTTCTTTGCTTAGATTTTTGCGTTTTTTTAAAAAAAGAAGCTTTTGTTTTTACTTTTTATTTTAAATGAATTGGAAAATATACCCAAAATATCTTGAATCTGTATTTCAGTGTCACCATCCATATTGTTGAATCGGCAAAAAATCAAATCTCGCTTAGATTAAACGCACGTGGTCAAGAGCCACTAAAATTTGCAATAACGAAATTGAAAATATTCCTAAAAATCCAAATTTAAAATCCAAGTAACAACCTTTAAAAAAAATTAAATAAAATGTTTTAAGTGAGAGCTTATACTAATAACAATAACAAATATTTAAGTATATTTATTGTGAATTTTTCCATATAAAATGAATGTATATAAATAGATATAAGTCAACCTACAATATATAATAAATGGATATTTGAAATTAAATAAGGATTAAGCATTTACTTCTGAAATCTGTGATGGAGAAATAACCACAATGTTGCACAGAATTTGATTGTCTTGGTATTATGAAATAGGTACTCTCTGTGTAGTAAATATCTTTTCTTTTTTTGTAATGAAGGAATCAAATACCTGGTGAGACCCACGAAGTGAAGTCCTAACATGTACCACGATAACCTTTGTCTGCATGAGTTGCCCCCACCTAGGGGGGTAAATCCAGGGACTCAAACTAACAACCATCATCTGTGTCTTCCAACAAATTGGTTGTTTAGCCTATCTCTCAATCTCCCTCTCTATTTCTCTCTCCTACCCTTCTTGTGTCTCTCACTCTTTCTCTTCCTTTATCTATTTCTCTTTTTTATATCTCTCTTTCCCTATCTCTCTGTGTCTCTCTCCCCTTTTTCTCTCCACTTGTATGTTCCTCTCTTTGTCTTTCTCCCTCCCTCTCTATCTCTCTTTGTTACTATCTAATTTTCTCTCTGTTCTATTATCTCTATCTAGCTCTATTTCTTTATATCTCCTTCTCTCTATCTCTCTATCTATCACTATCTATCTCTTTATATATCTATCTTCACATAAAGATAGATAAAATAATATAATATTACATAATATAGTAATGATTTATTTATATATACTAAAAATTTAAAAGCAATTAATAAAAGTAAATGTTAAGAGGATAAAGATACAAGATCAACTTAGGTAGAGACAAATGTCATGTGTAGAATTTAAAGATGTATATAGATAGAGAGGCACTATTCTTATATTAGAAACAAGTTAAATTCCAAAATCTACATCAAAATTACATATATTTAACAACTAAACTAAATACCTTAATCTAATCTTTAATTAACATCAATTTCATCATATGTTAAATAAAATTCTAATTTATATTTTTGAATATAATATTTAAAGAAATCCAAAAAAATATAAATATAAAATTTTTAATATAATATTAAATATATTATGTATATTTATTATTTAATTAAATCTACTTATATAAAATTTATATTTAATTATATTTATTATTATATTTTATATAATGAAAATTATTAAATATATTTTTAATATAATATTATAGTATAAAATTGTATATTTATATTAAATATATTATATATGTAATATTTATAATATATATAATTTTATTTTATCTTATAATATTATAATCTATACACATAATTACAATATTATATAATAATTATATTAAGACATCCAATTTAAAAAAACCCCAAAACTAATTAGGAATTTACATGGATATTTAAATTTCATAAATTGCAATTATAAATACCTAAAATAAAATATTTAAGTTGAACGTATATATTATTAATCTTATTATTAAAAACAAAATTGATGAATACTTTTTTGATGGCTATGTAAATTCTCATAAAAAATTGAATATTATTAATCTTATCATTTAAACCCTATTGCCATTTTAATGTTAGAATAGGTGAAGTGTCTTTGGAATTCTTGACCACCCCTCTGATATATATTTGAGCTTCAAATGAACCTTGTTTAAAGTTAAAAAGTTTTTGCATTCATAAATCTTTTCTTATGTGACATGGATCTTATCTCACTAGTCATGTCCACTTGCTCTTTAGTTCACCAAATTTTCCTTTGTCTTCCCTATTAGCTAAATTAGAGGTATAGAGAAATACCTTAAAAGAGGGTTGTCAAAATCACTAGGGTTCTTGTCCTCATAGGCAAACCCTCAAAAATGATAGGTTTTACAACCATGCAAAGGATAATGTAGTAATAAATGCCCTAAAATGACTATGCAACCTTAGATTTGTTTTAGTTCACTAAATTAAAGTGTTCTTCTAATGTTTTATTCCTTTCAATGCTTCTAGAATGAGCCAATATAAGAGAGATGAGAGGATATGAGATGATTGCAAGTCAATGCCTCTCAATATAAGGACATAACAAGAAGTCACACCAATATGTGTTTAGTTAGCTTACAATGATAGGTAGAATAGGTGAGAGGGAAGTAAAGAGAATGAAGATAGATATATAAAGAGATAGATAGCGATAGATAGAGAGGCAGAGGGAAGGAGATATAAAGAAATAGAGCTAGATAGAGATAATAGAACAAAGAGAAATTTAGATAGTGACAAAGAGAGATAGATATGGAGGGAGAAAGACAAAGAGAGGAACATAGAAGTGGAGAGAAAAAGGGGAGAGAGACGACAAAGAGAGATAGGGAAAGAGAGATACAAAAAAGAGAAATAGATAAAGGAAGGGAAAGAGTGAGAGACACAAGGAGGGTAGGAGAGAGAAATAGAGAGGGAGATTGATATAGAGGAATAGAGAGATATAGAGTAGGAGAAAGAGATAGGTGATAGAGAGAGAGAGAGATTGACAGAGAGAGGAGAATAGATAAAGATAGATATATTTCAGATGGCTTATCTACCCATCTTCCACACGTCAGTTTCTATTTTTTATAAATATAATGTTCAATGTTAAGATGTACTAATTTGTGTTTAATTCCTTAGTGTCAATATTTAGGGTTTTGGGTTTGCATTTAGGTAACTTAGATTTGAACGTTAAGGAAGAGGAAGGAAGAGGGAGAGAGGGAGAGAGAAATAGGGAGAAATAGAGATAGAGAGAAGAGATAGGGAAAGGGAGAAAAAGAGATAGACTTTCATTGTGTGATAGAGTTAGGGCTATGGTCAAGAATTCTAATGGAAAACCCTACATTAAAGATCAGGCTATGGTAGATAGATAAGCGAAAGAGGGAGCAAGAGATAAAAGTGAGACAAATAGAGAGGGGTGAATAGATAGAGAATTAGAGACTAATTTAAAATAGAGAGAGAGAAACATATGGAAAGAGACATGAACAATGGATCAATGTGAATGGGACAAGTTGGATAGAAGAGATAGATCTACTATTAGTTGTCTTTCTAATTGAGGCTTAAATAATGTTTTAATTCAAAACATTGCTATGAGTTTATGAAAAAAAATATTGCATTATATCAAACTAAATGTCTTGTAAAAAAGTTATTTTTAAAAAGAAATTTGTATTCTTTAAAGATTCATGGAGGAGACTTTGTAACCAAACATCTAAAATCTGGCTTCCATAGATGTAAATTTGTTCATCATAGGACATGCCATATTTTTGTTTTGAAGCCTATTTATCTAAAGGGAAAGAGAGGAAGAGAGATAAAATTGTTCATCATAGGATACAATATTTTTGTTTTAAAGCCTATTTATCTAAAGGGAAACAAAGGAAGAGAGATAAAGAAGAGAAAGAGAGAAATAGAGATAGAGACAAATAGCTCAGATGGAGATAAGGATAAATAGAGAAATAGAGATAGAGACAAAGAGATCAAATGGAGATAAGGAGAAAGAGAGAAAGAAGAAGATAGACAAACAAAGAGATATAAAAAGAGACAGAGAGAGAATGAGACAAAGAGATTTAGCTTGAGATAGGTAGAGTGATACAAAGATAAAGAGGGAGAGAGGGGGAGAGAGAAGGGAAAGATAGAGAGTAGGAGACAAAGAGATATAGAGAGAGGTAGACTGATATAGAGATAAAGAGGGAGAGGAGGAGAGGGGGAGATATAAAGAGAGGGATATTGGTAGAAAGAGGAATAGAGAAAGAGAGATAGAGATAAGAGATAAAAAGGGGGAGAAAGAGGGGTTGAAGAGTGAAATAGAGATAGAGGAAGAGAGAAAGGGAGAGAGGTGGAGAGGGACACAAAGAAAAATAGAGGGAGAGAGATATATAGTACATTTTATTGTGAATACCTTCATAAACACAATTTCTAAGCCCTACACATATAAAGAAAACTTGAAGACATTATCCACATTAGAAAGATTTAAGATTAAATCAATTTTGATTTCTTATGAATTGTTATAATTAATAAGGAATATAACAATTCCATCTATAGAAATTAGGTCTCCATGCTTATTGTCCAAGTGGTAACTTGTAATGATTGAATTATATATTTATTTTTTAAATATAAAATCTATATTATAGTTATATAGTTATATGAGAGAAAGAAAGAGAGAGCAGATAAATGGAGTTAAGAAAAATAGAGAGAGATGAGAGAGGTGGGAAAGAGAGATAGAGATCTTTATATGAAGAGAGATAAAGAGAGATATCTTTATATATAGAACAAGAAAGATAGACAAAGAGGGGAGACAAATAGAGTTAAACAAAGAGAGAGGAGGAATAGACAGGGATATACAATGGATGTGTGATGCCCTGTCATGCAACCCTAGAGTGTTAGACAACAAGAGACAAAAATACAATTTTTTTTTTTAAGCTAAACTATGTATTATACATAACAACATTAATATAACATTAAAAGTAATATACAACTAATAGCTCTAGGGCACAAAACTGCATCAGTTAGAAAAATAACCATACAAGTGCTATGCAACACCATGCAACATAAGAATAATACCTTATACATTTGCAGAGATAAATGATTACAAGATTCCATACAAGGTTACAAGGCCGATTACATCGGTAACAAATAATACAATTGTGAATGATTACATCCACTCAGAAAGTGTAAACAAATCTGGAACTGGAACACTTATGCACTAGACTCGAACCGAACCTCCAAGAAGACCAATGGATAGCTCTGCCACCCAACCATGTGGAACCCTGAGGTCCACCCCTCCGAGCTAGGAGATAACAATGAAGATTCCACTAAGCCCAAGTAACAACATCTAATATAACCAAATGACAATAGACTTGACACAACCGACCATATCAACAAAGATGCACAAGACAAGACATCACCCGCCAACACAAGACAATCAAATCATCAAGATAGGATCAATCGCCAACACCAGACTGTACTCCAGAGGTAACAACAAATGATCAAACAGGAAGTAACTACACTGCAGTAGGGAGAGTGTCATCGCATGGTCCTATCATGGGTTTTCCAGGCTATCTCTCACTAGAAGCTGGCCCCCATCTATGGTTTTCCTGGCAACCTCACTATAGGCACCGGCCCCATAGGGTGACACATGCAGAGTCAACACTTCCTCTCATGGAGACAAGGAAGTCGACCTTGCCAACCAAGCCTTCTCATCCCATCCTTAGCCTATGAAAGCACTCAAGGCATGAGAGAGGCATCATACTTATCTTGTTATATGGATTACTACCCAACCCTCCTAAATCAATTATTTAATTATCACTTGCTTAACACTTCCATGGGGTTTTCCAGGCAGCCACTTTGGGCACCGGCCCCACCATGGAAGCCACTCCCCTACATACAACTGAAACTCCTAAACGATATCCAAAACAAAATAAACATACAAGGGCAAGGGAAACTGATAACATTTGACCTTTACAATCCAACACTTCCAATTCTCAATTCAGCAATAAAACCATTTTCCCAACCCATAAAACCACTCAAATCAAGGATCATCAGGACAGAATGACAACAATATTGATTGAAGACCCAAAAGGTCTAACCTCTGGAGTTGGTAATTGCACACAAGGTCACTTACATAAATCCATCTCACAACATAAAATAAGGATATAAACAATTTACAGCATGTCTTATAACAATATGACTCAAGACAAAAATAACACAATAACCCGATTGCATCAATGCAAAATCCGATACAAAATAAATAAGAGATTTCAACCATACTACAATAACAACAAAAGAAGGCAAGAGTATAGCTAATATTAAGGACCATATGAGTCTAGTATAAAAATTCAATTAATTCTAACTCATTATTTAATTCCAAAAAAATAAAATAACATATTAGAGAATAGCAATTAAAAAAATTATATTTAATAACATGAGCACAACTTAATTATTAAACCACTTGCATTTACCAAAAAAACAACATTAATTAAATAAGTTTAATTCTAAAATGAATTCAAATAACTCTAACTCATTATATAATTCCAAAGAAAAATAATATATCACAAGATAGCAATTAACAAAATTATATTTAATAAAAATGAGCACCCCTTAATTATTTAATCTACTTGCATCTACCAAAAAAAACAACATTAATTAAATAAATTTAATTCTAAAATGATACATTTCTATCTTACTAACATATGAACCTTCTAAAATCAACTTCTATCTAATATTCTAATATTAACTTCTCTCTAATATTCTAATATTAAAATAAATCAAAACTACACTCAAAAACTAAAGTTAATGAGTTGTTCACAAAGTTAACTAAAAGTTTCCTAATAACAAGATTTCCTCCAAGCATTCTATTTAAATTCAATAATAACAACTAACTATTCTATGAAGTCAAATAATTTTTATTTTTTTTTGGTTGCAAAAGAAGCACATTCCACCATTTTTTTAATTTGAAAAAAAAAATTAAAAGAAAAGTTTGAGGTATGGGAATGAAAATTCATCTGAGGTCTAGACAGAGAAGCATTTTAATGCATTGGCAGAGGAGAACTGACTCAAACTTCATAGGAAAATAGAGAAGCTTCACAGGTAAGATTTCAATAATATTATTTTCATTAAATAAATTTCAGCAGCAATTCAAAATACAGAGAAGCAATTTTGAGAGGTAGAAGAAATTCTTTTATAAGCAATTCAGAGATACAGAAGAAATTTTATTAAAGAAATTTTGAAATACAAAAGAAATTTATTGAAAGAAATCCTTGTGAGGGTTGTACAGTCTACATTCATTAGGGAGGAAAGAGAACAACAATTTTAACAAAATGAAGCATAAAGATGAGGGTCTACTATGCCATACAGTCAACAAGGAGGAAGAATATAAATTTAACCAAAAGAACAGGTAACACATTTTTGTATAATTTACCATGTGGGAAAAAAAAATCATTTTCTAAAGAACAGAGCCAGAGCTTCAAATCTTGGCAAAAATTTAGAGAAACAAGGTTGGATGAGGCCTTACTACGGCACTGAGAGTCACTGAGGAATAGAAATGAGGCAAGAACTGGAAGAATGATACATGCGGGTTATTTCTTTTTTTTTTAATTGGGTCACTTTGCAAGGTTTACAAATGAATGGACTCCATAATTTCAAGAAGGATTTAGCAAGAGTAAACCAATAGAAGAATAATCTTGGAAGTAGCAAAAGAAGTTACAACATTGACAGACATCAAAGTGCAATTCTCTAGATGAAGGTGTGGTCAGGGCAACTACAAAACGATTCAAGCTACAATAAGATTTAAATTCCAAGCCACAAAATACAAATTTCATACTCAAGCACAGAACGATCATACTACAATAAAGTTTAAATTCCAATCTACAGAAATACAAATTTCACACACACAGAGTCAACATAAACATACCTGAATTTTAGTCCCCTTCAGATCTTCTCTATTTCTTGCAACCAATCCTTTGTTTTTCCCAAATTTCTGTCTTTTCTTCCCTCTCCACAACAACCCCCGGGTACCATTAAAACCCACAGCCACAAACTTGCATCCGTTACCAAAATCCCACTCCTCCAGAAATTTTAAAATTTTACTAATAATAGAGATTTCACAATCTGAGAATTCACATTAGACAACTCACCACCATAAATTCTTCATAAATTTTTCACTAATAATATCCATAAATCAACTATATACTCATTACCCAAGCCAACAACTTATGACACAAATATTCTTAAATCAAAGTGATTAATTTTAATCTATTTTTTTAAAATTTTACTAAAGTGTTATTTCAAATTCTAGGCTAAACAAAATACTATCCACTAACACATATTAAAAACATTTATTATTTTAATAACAATTCATTAAAGTATTACCAAACTACACATAGGCACAATTAAAACAACACTCGACAATACTTCACAACACATGACGACCAACAAGGACCACACGTCACATCATGACGTATGACTAGGACCACACGTCACATCATGACGTATGACTACAACAGAAGACTGGGACTACCCTAGCAGAATAAACCTTGTGTTATCTCCCATCACCGATATCCATTGATGCAAGAGCCCGCTCAAACCTGCTATATCAGGTGGAGTCGAGGCTCGGTACCTGCAGCCTGCATCAAAACAATAGGTTGAATATGATCAAAAGCATATATGTCTACACGCATAGAGTCAGAGAGTCACGGTGTAGTAGGGTGCTCAAAGCGAGTAGTACTACACCGTCTCTGCTCTTGAAACAAGACCATAACCACTTTATTTGAATTCAGATATCAACAGATAGAATAAAACATGATAATATTAAACCATTACTAAACATGTCAAACTCATCATAACTGGAATAATAATAATAATAATGTCATCATAAACTCATAACACATGTCTAAGCTATATCAATGGAACATAGTCCATCAAGATCAAAATAAACATAAACCATAAGTCTTCTAATCCAAAAGTCTTAGAACTATCAATAAGCAATGGAAGAACTAACAACTGTCACAAACCAAAAATGAGGGGGCATTACATCCTCCCCCCTAGAGTTAGGCTTACTCCTGGAAGCCTACAAAAAGTAAGGGTATGACTCTCTCACCCTAGAAGCATCCTCCCAGGTAGAAGGAGTCTCATCACTAGGGTCCCACTGGACCCTGACCTACACCATGATTCTGCCCCTGAGAGTTTACTCTCGATGGTGAAGCTCACACACGATCTCCAAAGAAGGCTGCCTGTCCTCTACCTGCGGTCTCTGAGGCTATCCCCCGATGCTCAATCGCTTTAAACACTCTATGAGACCTCCCTGCGTCACCTACAGTCAGCTCTGAAGCTGCCGGTCTCTGACCAAAACCTGAAGCATTCCTTTGTGGACATTGCCTGGCTATATGGCCTTGTTGTCCACAAGACAAACATCCTGAACCTCTACCAAAACTACTACCACCTTGAAAAGCACTAGACTGCTAGAAACTACCCCTACTACGGACTGCATGCTCTGAGCAGCGCGCTCAACACGTTCCTGCCTAGAACGCTGCAAATTTTGATTCTTCTTATTTTGAAATCTGTTACCTTGTTAAAATTGAGTGTTCTTTGGTTGTGACTGAGAACACTGCCATTGCTGTTGCTCACCTTTGTTGGGTACATGATGGTCTCTTGAAGAGCTGGCTGCCTGAGACTGACCACCAACACCTATAGAAGGTGCACTACTAATGTGCACATGTGTATGCCCACCGAGTGCCATAGCCAAATTCTCCTCCACTAATTGAGCTTTCTCTACTGCAACCTCCATAGACTTAGGTTTGAATACACGAACCCCTCCACTGATCCGAGCATTCAAGCCCCTGATAAAATGTTGCACTAACATAGACTCATCATCCCTGATACCCGCATACTGTTTGAGCTCATAGAACCTGCGCTCGTACTGCTCAACTGACATGGCCATCTGCCTCAGGTCGTGAAACTCATCTGTGCGGCACTACCTCCAATGATCAGAAAGGAACCGGGCTCTGAACCTCTCTAAGAACAACTCCCAAGAAATAGTGCTAATGTCCAAATGCAGCTTTTGCTCCTCTAACTGCCACCAAGTCGAAGCAAACCCCCGGAGGTGCAAAATAGCACATCTGGCTTTGGTGTTGCTGCCATAAGGATGCATGGCGAAACACCTGCCTATATCCAATAACTAAGTCTCTGCCTCTAGACCACTACCAGCTCCATCAAAGGTGGGAGAGCGTGCCCTTAGTAAATCTCTCATATGGCTAGCTAGTGTGGCCTCTTGCTCAGCTATCAACTCTCTCTGCCTAGGAGATCTCTCTCTCTCTAGGATCTGGCTGATCTACTTCCTGACCCCCTCTAGGCTGCTCAACATCCTGTCTAGGGCCTAAACAGGCAAGGGCCTCCTTAAGAAGCTGTCTCAACTGGGCTTCCTTAGGCTGACCCTGACCCTCCATATTCTGACCCATGCCTTCATGGGCACTCTCATGACGAGAACTAGGAGGAGGTGTACCACCACCACCTCTCCCATGACCCCTACCTCTACGACGACCTCGACCTCTACCTCTAGGCATCTACCTACAACACTCAAAAGATGATTTATTACACACAGAAGGAAAACAATAATTAAACTACAGAGTTTAAGCACTAGGTCACATAATGGGCTCAATTGTAACTAGAGTACCGAGTGTTTAAACCTAGCTCTGATACCAAATGTGATGCCCCGTCATGCAACCCTAGAGTGTTAGACAACAAGAGACAAAAATACAAAATTTTTTTTTTTTGAAGCTAAACTATGTATTATACATAACAACATTAATATAACATTAAAAGTAATATACAACTAATAGCTCTAGGGCACAAAACTACATCAGTTAGAAAAATAACCATACAAGTGCTATGCAACACCATGCAACATAAGAATAATACCTTATACATTTGCAGAGATAAATGATTACAAGATTCCATACAAGGTTACAACGCCGATTACATCGGTAACAAATAATACAATTGTGAATGATTACATCCACTCAGAAAGTGTAAACAAATCTGGAACTGGAACACTTCTGCACTAGACTCGAACCGAACCTCCAAGAAGACCAATGGATAGCTCTGCCACCCAACCATGTGGAACCCTGAGGTCCACCCCTCCGAGCTAGGAGATAACAACGAAGATTCCACTAAGCCCAAGTAACAACATCTAATACAACCAAATGACAATAGACTTGACACAACCAACCATATCAACAAAGATGCACAAGACAAGACATCACTCGCCAACACAAGACAATCAAATCATCAAGATAGGATCAATCACCAAGACCAGACTGTACTCTAGAGGTAACAACAAATGATCAAACAAGAAGTAACTACGCTGCAGTAGGGAGAGTGTCATCGCATGGTCCTATCATGGGTTTTCCAGGCTATCTCTCACTAGAAGCCGGCCCCCATCTATGGTTTTCCTGGTGACCTCACTATAGGCACCGGCCCCATAGGGTGACACATGCGGAGTCAACACTTCCTCTCATGGAGACATGGAAGTCGACCTTGCCAACCAGGCCTTCTCATCCCATCCTTAGCCTATGAAAGCACTCAAGGCATGAGAGAGGCATCATACTTATCTTGTTATATGGATTACTACCCAACCCTCCTAAATCAATTATTTAATTATCACTTGCTTAACACTTCCATGGGGTTTTCTAGGCAGCCACTTTGGGCACTGGGCCCACCATGGAAGCCACTCCCCTACATACAACTAAAACTCCTAAACGATATCCAAAACAAAATAAACATACAAGGGCAAGGGAAACTGATAACATTTGACCTTTACAATCCAACACTTCCAATCTCAATTCAGCAATAAAACCATTTTCCCAACCCATAAAACCACTCAAATCAAAGATCATCAGGACAGAATGACAACAATATTGATTGAAGACCCAAAAGGTCTAACCTCTAGAGTTGGTAATTGCACACAAGGTCACTTACATAAATCCGTCTCACAACATAAAATAAGGATATAAACAATTTACGGCATGTCTTATAACGATATGACTCAAGACAAAAATAACACAATAACCCAATTGCATCAATGCAAAATCCGATACAAAATAAATAAGAGATTTCAACCATACTACAATAACAACAAAAGAAGGCAATAGTATAGCTAATATTAAGGACCATATGAGTCTAGTATAAAAATTCAAATAATTCTAACTCATTATTTAATTCCAAAAAAATAAAATAACATATTAGAGAATAGCAATTAACCAAATTATATTTAATAACATGAGCACAACTTAATTATTAAACTACTTGCATTTACCAAAAAAACAACATTAATTAAATAAGTTTAATTCTTAAATAAATTCAAATAACTCTAACTCATTATATAATTCCAAAGAAAAATAATATATCACAAGATAGCAATTAACAAAATTATATTTAATAAAAAAGAGCACACCTTAATTATTTAATCTACTTGCATCTACCAAAAAAAAAACATTAATTAAATAAGTTTAATTCTAAAATGAATTCAAATAACTCTAACTTATTATTTAATTCCAAAAAAAAAAAAATTATTATAGAATAGCAATTAACAAAATTATATTTAATAACATGAGCACAACTTAATTATTAAACTACTTGCATTTACCAAAAAAAAACAACATTAATTAAATAAGTTTAATTCTAAAATGAATTCAAATAACTCTAGCTCATTATATAATTCCAAAGAAAAATAATATATCACAAGATAGCAATTAACAAAATTATATTTAATAAAAATGAGCACCCCTTAATTATTTAATCTACTTGCATCTACCAAAAAAAATAACATTAATTAAATAAATTTAATTCTAAAATGATACATTTCTATCTTACTAACATATGAACCTTCTAAAATCAACTTCCATCTAATATTCTAATATTAACTTCTCTCTAATATTCTAATATTAAAATAAATCAAAACTACACTCAAAAACTAAAGTTAATGAGTTGTTCACAAAGTTAACTAAAAGTTTCCCTAATAACAAGATTTCCTCCAAGCATTCTATTTAAATTCAATAATAACAACTAACTATTCTATGAACTCAAATAAAATTTTATTTTTTGGGGTTGCAAAAGAAGCACATTCCACCATTTTTTTTATTTGAAAAAAAAAAAATTAAAAGAAAAGTTAGAGGTATGGGAATGAAAATTCATCTGAGGTCTAGACAGAGAAGCATTTTAATGCATTGGCAAGGAGAACTGACTCAAACTTCATAGGAAAATAGAGAAGCTTCACAGGTAAGATTTCAATAATATTATTTTCATTAAATAAATTTCAGCAATAATATTATTTTCATTAAATAAATTTCAGCAGCAATTCAAAATACATACAGAGAAGCTGGGAAGAGTCCAACGAATAACCAGAAAGTGCAAACTTAAAGCAATTTTGAGAGGTAGAAGAAATTCTTTTATAAGCAATTCTTACAGAAGAAATTTTATTAAAGAAATTTTGAAATACAAAAGAAATTTATTGAAAGAAATCCTTGTGAGGGTTGTACGGTCTACATTCATTAGGGAGGAAAGAGAACAACAATTTTAACAAAATGAAGCATAAAGATGAGGGTCTACTATGCCGTACAGTCAACAAGGAGGAAGAATATAAATTTAACGAAAAGAAGAATGCAGATGGGAATCACACATTGTACGGTCAAGGCAAAATCTAAGGTGTTTTCTCAATCTACAACAACACAAATACATACAATGACTTCCAATGCTAAGGTAACACATTTTTGTATATTTTACCATGTGGTAAAAAAAATCATTTTCTAAAGAACAGAGCCAGAGCTTCAAATCTTGGCAAAAATTCAGAGAAACAAGGTTGGATGAGGCCTTACTACGGCACTGAGAGTAGCTAAGGAATAGAAATGTGGCAAGAACTGGAAGAATGATACATGTGGGTTATTTCTTTTTTTTTTTAAATTGGGTCACTTTGCAAGGTTTAGAAATAAATGGACTCCATAATTTCAAGAAGGATTTAGCAAGAGTAAACCAATAGAAGAATAATCTTGGAAGTAGCAAAAGAAGTTACAACATTGACAGACATCAATGTGCAATTCTCTAGATGAAGGTGTGGTCAGGAACGATTCAAGCTACAATAAGATTTAAATTCCAAGCCACAAAATACAAATTTCATACTCAAGCAGAGAACGATCATACTACAATAAAGTTTAAATTCCAATCTACAGAAATACAAATTTCACACACACAGAGTCAACATAAACATACCTGAATTTTAGTCCCCTTCAAATCTTCTCTGTTTCTTGCAACCAATCCTTTGTTTTTCCCAAATTTCTATCTTTTCTTCCCTCTCCACAACAACCCCCGGGTACCATTAAAACCCATAGCCACAAACATGATCCGTTACCAAAATCCCACTCCTCCAGAAATTTTAAAATTTTACTAATAATAGAGATTTCACAATCTGAGAATTCACATTCCACAACTCACCACCATAAATTCTTCATAAATTTTTCACTAATAATATCCATAAATCAACTATATACTCATTACCCAAGCCAACAACTTATGACACAAATATTCTTAAATCAAAGTGATTAATTTTAATCTATTTTTTTAAAATTTTACTAAAGTGTTATTTCAAATTCTAGGCTAAACAAAATACTATCCAATAACACATATTAAAAACATTTATTATTTTAATAACAATTCATTAAAGTATTACCAAACTACACATAGGCACAATTAAAACAACACTCGACAATACTTCACAACACATGACGACCAACAAGGACCACAAGTCACATCATGACATACAACTACAACAGAAGACTGGGACTACCCTAGCAGAATAAACCTCATGTTATCTCCCATCACCGATATCCATTGATGCAAGAGCCCGCTCAAACCTGCTATATCAGGTGGAGTCGAGGCTCGGTACCTGCAGCCTGCATCAAAACAATAGGTTGAATATGATCAAAAGCATATATGTAGGTTGAATATGATCAAAAGCATATATGTCTACACGCATAGAGTCAGAGAGTCACGGTGTAGTAGGGTGCTCAAAGTGAGTAGTACTACACCGTCTCTGCTCTTGAAACAAGACCATAACCACTTTATTTGAATTCAGATATCAACAGATAGAATAAAACATGATAATATTAAACCATTACTAAACATGTCAAACTCATCATAACTGGAATAATAATAATAATAATGTCATCATAAACTCATAACACATGTCTAAGCTATATCAATCGAACATAGTCCATCAAGATCAAAATAAACATAAACCATAAGTCTACTAATCCAAAAGTCTTAGAACTGTCAATAAGCAATGGAAGAACTAACAACTGTCACAAACCAAAAATGAGGGGGCATTACAGGATGAGAGAGAGAGAGAGAGAGGAGGATTAAAAGAGAAAGAGGAAGATAGAAAAAATAGAGATATAGAAAGAGACAAAGAGATATATAGAGAGCTAGAGTGATGGCAAAATTTTATAAATATAACCCTTGGCATAGTGTTTTGATATCATTTGGATTATATTGTATGGATTTGTAGGCTTTTAGTTTAGGTCTAAGTATCAACATGCTACTAAAGTGTTAACATGTATGGGCTACAACATTGGAGTTTCTCAATATATTGTAATCTTATTTTAATGGAATACATTAAGGATTACTTTTTGTGATGGGTTTCTTACTCAAAGGGGTTTTCCCGACTATATATGTCATCTTATCTTCTCTATTTCCTTCACTTATTCTTCTATATTTAATTAAGGTTACATGTGTTTTAGATCAACAAATTTTATTACAGAGATAAGGTCTATGCAGTCCAAATATGCCATGATTTAATAATGACTATGTGGCATTGTAATGAATTAATAAAAAAGGAACCAATTGATATCTTAAATGTGAGCATCACTTATAACCTTTATACATCTAAGACAATGTGGTTTCCTTAAAGAAGGTTTGTATTTTTTCCTAAATATTTTTAGAACGATGTGTTGCATCCACATAAAAAGATAGTGACATCTTATGCAAGACATAATTAATTAATTCACTTCACTGATCTTCTAAATCATTTAAATAATATTATCTACAATGGATACATTGTTTGTTTTACAATGTTTACATGAATTAGATGTTGTAATGGACATAGAATTAGTACATCATGAGAGTAGGTTTTATATGGATAAATAAATTGTAATCTATTTTCATAATAGAAATAGTGTTTTACAATAATTAATAATTATAATTTAATAGTATAACTTTCAAATTTTATAGTTAATATATAAATCCATACCATTAGAAAATAATGAATACATGAATCCATATCATTAGGAAATAGAATGATTGGTAAAATTTATAATGGTGAAATGTGTGCAATGTAAATAAAATAGAAATTATATAAAAAATTATGACTAATGTGTAGTTGTAAATTGGTAGTGGTACAAAGCATACATCTAGAAAAGATGACATGTGTACCTATTGTATACTAAAGTGTAGCTATCTCTAATAGTAGCAACATCCCGTCTCCAAGCTTCATTGATTCATACATGGCATGACCAATAAAATGGGAAACATTGTAACTTATTGAAGTGGCTCAAAAATGGATATTTACAGCATCTCAAAAGTCCAACAAATGGAAAGTGTACTACATCTCTAGAGAGAGAGGTACAAAGATAAAGAAAGATAGAGAGAGAGGTAAAGAGATAAACAAGGAGATAAATAGAGATAGAGAGAGTGAAAATAGAGAAAGACAAAAAGAGACAAAATTAGATAGAGGAAGAGACACGTACAAATATAGAGGAGGATAAAGAGATATAGATGCAAGGATAGAGAGAGAGAGAGAGGTAAAGAGATAAAGAAGGAGAGATATAGAGATAGAGTAAAAATAGAGATAGACAAAAAGATATATATATATATAGAGAGAGAGAGAGAGGTACAAAGATAGAGAATGAGAGAAAGGGGAGGGAGGGAAAAAGGGATAGAGCAAGAGAGAGAGAGAGAGGGTGAAAATAGAGAAAAAAAAAAGAGACAAAAAGATATGTGTGTGTGTGTGTTTCTATATATATATATAGAGAGAGAGAGAGATATAGGGTGAGACAAAGAGATAGAGAAAAAGAAAGGTAGAGTGAGAAATCTCAGAGGGAGGAGAGAGAGGAACATACGAAGAGAAAAATATCAGAGAAAGGAAGTGTGTAAGAGAGAAGGGGGAGGGAAATAGAGATAGAGAGATAAAAATAAACAGAGAACTAGAGAGGGAGATAGAGATATATAGAGACCTAGAGAGATAAATAGGGAGAGAGAGTAACTTTCAATTTCAAGTAGAAAACATGGCCACATGCATAACCTTCTTATGAATAATTATTTCCAATTTTTACCTTTACCACCCATCACAATTGAAGAGCCATTTCCTAGAACACAAAATTAACCATATAAACATAGTGACGAAAAGTGTTCCATTTGGTGATAGACTTGAGGTTACAATCAAGCATTCCAATGGCAAATCCTACATTAAAGATCAAGCTATGGTACTTTTACAATGTAAGAAGTGAATCTTGGTATGTGTTGATTCAAATCATCTACTCAAACTTTACTTACCACTATAGAACAGCAACACACATCATTACATTGTTTCAATGTTCAAATGATGACCATGATTCAACAAATCAAAATAGACCCAAAAAAAATGCAAATATTCTATGTACTCTCTTTTTTAGAATACTAATATTACAAACAAATAAAAAATTCCTCTTTGCAACTCTTACAAATATGCTCCCTTATTTATTGCTCTTAATGACTCAATTTGACAAACTAAGTATACTTCAAGTTTCCCATACACAAAATAATGTTTTCTTTTATCCACACAAAGCTCCTTTCCACATCCATTTTCGGCGTACCCATTGCACACTAAGGTGCGATTTCTAGTAAATAACTAATTTCAAATTGTTCATTCTTTCAAATCATCCTCCTTACACATGATCATACTCCTTTGTAAATAATACTATACTACTCTAATACATCTACTTTGTATCTACAATTATATCTTTTTTATGCTTCTTTGCATATGAAGCAGTAAATTCATGCATTATGTCCCTTTCCTATTAAATTCTCTATCACTCACTTTATTTACTATTATCCTATCACCTTATATCTCTTTACACTCAATGTTATATCCTTACTACCTTACTTTACTTTGACCCGGCCTCTATATAATCTTTCACTAATATTGTTATAAGAATATCCCAACAAAACACAATACTAAACAAGCAGAGTAGTGTTTACTATTACTACACAATACATATGGGGTTTTGACCTTGGAAATGATTTAAGAGTGAAACTTTTTTCCTTGATAATAGGTTTCATAGCATGGGAGAGAATATATTTTGTTAGAAATTTTCACTAATGTTAAAATGACTTTTATTAGATTCTTTTTTCTATTTGTATGATTTAGAATTGACTTTTATTAGATTCTTTCTTTATATTCTTGTTACTTATAATTTAGAAGTAAACTAAATAGACATTAAAATTATTATTTTCTATAGAAATTTTGAAGAGAAATTTTATATAAAATAGCCTGACAATTTTGTGGTAAAGGGAAATAAAAATTGTGGTATATGGTTTGAAGCAATCATTTGGGATGTGGTATCAAAATTTTGATGTTATTTCTTTGGAGCTTATTTTTGTTAGAAGTAAATTTGATCATTGTGTTTATTATAAACAAGTTGATGGTCATTTGTTAATCATTACTATATGTTGATAATATTTTGTTCATTGGAAACAATAAGGGAATGATTAGGAAACTTAAATATAATCTTTCAAGTAAATTTGTTTTAAATGATTTATGGGAAACAAAATATATTTTTGGATATGGAAATCAACATGGATAAAGCTAATAGAAAACTTTAGTTAAATCAGAAAAATTATGATGACAATATTTGTAGAGGTTTGATATGCAATATGGTGAACTAGTGAGTATTCCTTTACCTGTTGGCACTAGAATTTCTCTAGAACAATGTCTTAAATCTAATGATGATTTTGAAGATATGCATAATGTTCCTTATGTTAATGGTGTAGGAATCTTGATGTATGATATGGTATCTATTGTTGGGTCCCAAAATAGCAAGACCTCTCCTCTAGCACCTTGACTAAGATTGAGATAAGGGGAACAAGGTTTCTCAAATAGGGAGAGTGATACATCAAAAAAGAGAGGGTGGTAATGGTCCAACGCATAAGATTAGGGCAGATCCTCTTCTTCTTCAGGCTCTACAAAATATAGGGGGTATTTCTTTGAGGTCTGATTATATGGAAATAACTAGAATTAGGCTTTGATTGCCATGCCCTAATGGATGTCAAGAATAAGTCTACTAGACCTCATAAAAGTAGATTAAAAACAAGGATATAAGTGCACCTAAAGATACAATCCATTTAATTTCAATCACCAAAGATGAATCCCCTTAACATTATTGTTATGTCGTAAAAAGTTTCCCTAGGATTTTTTACCTCCTAGTTTAGCACATAGGTCCCCTTAATTTAATTATGCATGTTTAAAACTTATCCCGGAGCAAATTCCCCTGAAACCCATGTCAAATGGAGTTTAGGGGTCCGCATTTAATGTTAATCATGACTCAAAAAGTACCCCTAGACTTGGGTTCCCACACCCTAGTCGAGGCCTATTTTTTCGAGACCTAAATTTAAATTGTCTGTATAGGACTGTTAAAAAGGTTTCCCTTTGTCGGCCTTTTCAATTTAAATTATGAAAGTTTAGCACGAATGCATATATAAACATGTTTAGGACTTCATTTTAAACCTAGATGGATAATGCGAACTTGTGATATTGAGCTAAGGGATTTCAAGGCATTCATTGTGCTACAGAGCAGACTTGTGTTGTTATTGTGTCTTGTTAGTTGCAGATTTGGCTTCATCAATCCATCTCCACATGGTGTGAAAGATCTTCATTTTTTGTGAGGGCTTCATCTCCAAGGTGACATCTATTTGAATTTAAATCAATCTATCTTATTATTTAATTTTGCCTCTATCCATCAAGGACATGCACTCTATATAACAACGGTGTTGGAAGGCTTGAATACCACCCCAGGGCTTGATCAAGGCAAGCTCCTAAACACCACAACCCTCAAACCCCTCTCTTGTGATTGTAGGTTATAGGTGCGGGATCTTGTGAAGTGGAGTAGCAGAAGATCAGAGTAGAGGATAGAAATTCAAGATCTGAGAAGAAATTGCAAAAAACCTAACCTATTGGACTAGGGCGCCCACCCATAGTCCTCCAGATTGACATCTCCAGAAACTCTGAAGTAGGTTGTAGTCCTAATCACCTCACTATTCCAGATCTACAGAAAAAGTGGCATGTTGGACTAGGGCACCTATCCCAATGTCCCTGAAGTTTTTTCCTTTAGAAATCTAAATCCTGGTATGTTTCTAATATGTATTTAGTGCGTTCTTGTGTGATCATTTGTCGTATCTTGTTCATCTGTAACTGGAATCATATAATTAGGGTTTAAGGCTTAATCAAACTAGGGTTTGACCTAAATATCAATTAAATATATCTTTCCATATCATTCCTAAATGACATCAATCTGTAGTTGATTTCTCTCGATCTGTAGTGATTCATCTTGATTTTTGTCCTTTGAATGTTATTATGAAAGGAGGGTTTGATTGAATTTACCTTAACCACACTTCAACTCTTATCCCCCCTTTTACCATATAACATTTTGGTGAACCCATGTTTTTATTGAACTTGCATCTTGTTGAGTGTTGTAATTAGTCTTTACATTCATTCATATCATATTCATCATCATACATTCAAAAATCTTGCATACATTTGAAAAAATTTATAAAAAATAAGCAATCTAGGCTTGCAATATTAAGGCATAATTTTGCATATTTTGTGTTACATATCATAAAATTGATTTTCTAATATTTACATCAGATCTGAGATAAATTACAGCATTTCATCATTTCATGATCATTTACCTTGCATTTTCACATCTCATTTGCTAGGGTTTTACTTGAAATTTGCTTTTTTTCATATAAACTAGTAATTTCAAAAGCTAGGGTTTGTAATTAAAATCTTGTTTCATATTTTAATACTCATTTAAACACTCTTTCAAATCTAATTTTGGACTATAGTGTTGCTTCATTGTGTGTTTTTACATTTACATTGGCATCATTAGCATATTCACATTGAAAAAAGTGAAAAATTTGAGCATTTTAGGTTCATAAACAAGCATAGATTAGCATGCTTTCATTGCATTTGTCATAAATATCTTTCATTTCAAATCTTGCATTCATTTTCAAGCATATATTCATTGGTCATGTGAAAATTTGGCATCATTCAATGCTTTAGATTGAAAATTTGCATATTTTTAATTACACATTGTGTATTTCAACACCAAGGGTTATATACACTTTCTTTTAAATTTCTTTATACAAACTTTCAAATCATTCATCTTGCCTTGCTGTGTAGCACTATTTCCATCTTACTTGCTTGGTTTGCTGTGAAATTTGTGTGTTTTACTTTTAAAAATCCAATTTCCTTAAACAAGTGCTTTGGCGTGAAATAATCTCACATACATGGATTCTCATCATGAAAACATTATGTTCCCTCCTAGGATTTATATGAAGAGGAAAACTCCTGAACTTGAATTAGTCTTTACACCACATGATAGAACAATTGGAAGTGTTGAAGGACCTCTTTACATTGTTGTGAATGTGATGAACAAACCTACAAGGGGAGCCCATATTGATCCTAATTGTATGACTAATGTGGCTACTGAAGAGTTCCTTTATTCATTTGATTTGATGCAAGAATCTTATGAACCTACTGACATGATGATTAAAACACATACTAGAGATTTCCTCCTGGCTATAGGGAAAATTACTTTATTGATCAAGGTATTTGATAAAGCTTTGGAACAATTATTTGATATCATACCTACATCTGACCTCTTCTGTATAAAATTAGGCCATCCATGGCTCATGGCCATGAGCCATGAAAGTCGTCCCCTCAACAATTCACAAATGTGTAAAATTTCCTCTCAATGGAAGAATGCATACTATTCATCATAGAAAGTGGCAACCTATGGTTACTCAAAAGAACTTCAATCTTGATTACTTTTGGCCACGACCTACTGAACCTCTTGAACCACGACAAGATCAAATCTTCTTGGGATATCAATGATATAAAGCAAAATTGATAACAAAATTGGTTGGACCTCCTCCCAAACAAATCATAAGTGAAGATCCACTTGAATTGAAAGAACCCCCTAGATTGAAAGGTAAGGGAGTCTATGATGAGGTTCCTCCTTTGTCACCCTTGCAAGGATCAGGAGATGCCCGTAAAGAACAAAAATAATTCATCAAAAAAGGTTAATTCAATACAAGATTCCTCCTCTAAAATGTCAAAGACTATGGAAAATCATGACAATACTTTTGCAAACATCACCAACAAAACAATAAGTAATAGACAAGCAAGAGAACAGAGGAAGAGACAAAAAGCTTTAGCTTGAAAAAAAACACCTCAACAAGAGAACATTCCACCACCTAACATTGAACAAACTAAAGAAGAGCTTAATGTTGAAGAACAAAATGATGATGATCTAAGTTGGGTAATTGTACCTTATGTACCTCTTTCCTATTGCATTCAAGATTGGGAGGAAGATGATTTGATCAATGACAACCGCTAGTTTGATTGTGTACACAGGTAAGTATTTCTAACCTTGTTGGCCACCTTTTTCGTAGCATATCTTTGCTTGCTTACATGGCCATGTATTGTGTTCCCCTGTGATGTGTTATGTGTTGTTTAGGTCTCCTAGGATGTGTAGGAGTCAAGGACAACACTGAGAGGGGGGGTGAATCAGTGTTGTGTGAAATTTCTAATCTTTTTACAAACTTTAACTTGCAGAGTACAAGGAGAGAGAGCTATCATTGATTTCTCACATACATGTGCACATAACTAAGAATGAAAAACAAAAACTCATGAGTAAAACATATATCCATAGAGAGAAGATCAAGACACAAGATATGCACAAGTGGAAAACCCTCCAGGGGTAGAAAAACCACTCCAGAATTGCCTCATTGGCTTAACTGAAAAACATGCCTCACTGGCAATACAAATTGTCTCACTGACAAATATTAAGGTCACACTGACCTATAAGCCTCACTGGCTAATACAATGCCTCACTGGCAAACCAAATCACCAATAGAAGTTATAAACCAAATCAGAGGGATACTCTGTTTCCATTCAATTCTCAATTCCTTCACACCTGCATAACAATTCAGCTGATTATCTCTGCATTACAAACCCAGTATCATCTTATCATTATTCTTTTCTCTTCAAAAGGATTTATTAGAAAATGTCTTCATTTCTCTGTTCAATTCCACACACACACACTTCTCTGTCAATGTGAAGCCAATTAATATAAAAATACCTCTCAACAATCTGCAAAATCATTTTCATATGACCTTTCATATTCTTCAAAAGAAAATCAATCCCGTGTAACAAAGTTAATTTGACTTTGCAACTGAAACATATTATTCCATCTTCCTCAGTCTTGTTGAAGCACTTGGAAATTCTTTTCAAAAACTTCACATAGCAAAAATTACAATATTTCATTTTCTCTGCAAATGACCCTTCAGATTCTACACAAGATAATTCAGTAATTTTCAATATTACCACTGTCAAAAATAAAATCAATCTTTTATAAGGAAAACATTTCACAATAACCCTGCAATCAATTGATCTTTCATTTTTATTTCTCTTCACACTCCTCATAATTTTACTTATTTTCATCTTCTTCTTCCAAAAATCCATCTGTAAACCCATTCCTATTCCCTGCAAGAAACAAAATCATCTCTCCAATCTTCTTTTCAAAACCTTTCATCTTCTTTTCAATTTTCAGATTGAATGTCTTCAACAATTTATTTTTCAATAAATCAATTTACCTCAACAAAGCACCTGTAAACATCTCATAGAAAAATCCATCTCCAAAATTTCTTTCATCTTCTTCAAAATTTTGTTCATCTTCAAAAAAAATCTCTTTGTCTTCTCTGATAAAAATCATTTAACTCCTTACATATTATTCTTAAGAATAATATCTGAAAAAGAAACTTTCCTTTATAAAAAATATAATATCACAAAAAAATCTCCTTAGCTTTTTAGTCCCTCAAAAAACAAAACTCTCCAATAGAATCTGCCTTAAGAGAGTTAGCTATAATATTTCATTTTTCAAAGATTAAAATTAGAAAAAAAACTTTTTCCTTCCTTCCATTTCGTGCCCATGCATATATAAACAATCACCTTATTGTTTTTATTTCAATTGTCATAGAAATATGACATGGGGGCCGATGGCTTTAAGTTTCTAAACTTAAAACATATACTCCACAACCTACGCGCCAACCATATATGATTTGATTTTTGGCATTTTTCAAAACATATTTCAAAGCATATGATTTGCTTTTTACCCCGCCACATATCTTTTTAAAAAAACTTTTTATCACCAATTTTCCTAGGGCGTCGGGGGCCATGGGGCCAGCGAAACATATGTTATTAATAGACTTCAACCGGTCACTCTTTAAGTAGAAACCTGCAATCTTTGGTCATCAACAAAGTATAGCATAAAGTTCATAAATAAATAATGGGCAGGTTAGGATAGTATATGATTTTAGACATCATGAATAAGATAAGATATTCCACACCACACTATATGTGATTTATATACTGTCCTCTCATAAGCTTGACTCTTAAATGAGTATGAAGCAAAACTTATGATCAAATCTCATACTTCCAAACAAGTTCCAACTTGTAAATTCCCACTTATACTATGAACATGCTTAGCATATGTGTCATCAACAACACATACATATAATTGCTTGCAAACAAGAAGATCATTATCTTTTGAGGAATAAAGAATTTTGTCCCAAATATGAACCTTATAAAGATCCTGCAATATTATCATCTCCTGATAGAACCTTGGCATATCAAATGCAAGGAAGTAGTAATGAAGACATAAAACAAATTGAACTGGATTGAAGATCACATTTGAATTTACCTCAACCTTTAACATTTTCCTCAAACCATCTTCTTTATGAGAAGCTTCATCCTGTCATACATCCTGATTTCAACATTTCATCTTGTTCACACACATGATGCTAAGACATCCTAAAATATGACATGAGGATCAAACACCTTTTTGTCATCAATACAGTATGAACACCAAACCAACATTATGCCAATGAAGCACTTCTTGAGAGTGAGTTGATTTACTGATGTTCTTGTTCAAACTTCATGGAGATGAGTATGTATCACTTAACATGCTTGGAGATATACTGATTGAGACCACATCTCCTGCAAGACCTTTTTGACATCAATGACAATCTGACACCATCAGGATGACCCTTGATACTCTTGTAAGGTCAAGGCTACTGGGAGACCACCTTTGTTGTGTCCATTCTTCTATTTGTTTCATCATTCTTCTATCTTTCCTCTCCTCTATTTTATTGTTGTGTATCGTGCCTTAGGGGCATAGCATTGCAGTTGATGTCTTGGGGGCATCCTCATACGTGGTGTTCCTAAGGCACTTGTTCTCCTCTCTCATTTTTATTGTTTACCTTCTTCAATGATTCTACCTAGTTGGAGGATGATGAAAAAAAACAAATACTGATATGGACCGTGCATCCCTTTAGCGAGTAAGCAAAAATGGACCTAGTCCATATATGAAGATGGGGTTGATATATATATCTGACACTTGACTAGTAGAATCACTCTGTGTGATGCATCATGTTGTCTTATCTCTTCTATCAAACCTTTTCAATACAACTGCTCCGTGCACTTTGTATTGTTATGTATCTCACCTTGTTGTTACACTCGATCCTGAGATACCTGCAGTATAAGCCCAATGGCTATACTTGGATCTGAACCCGTAAGTGTAGCCTTGGTTTCTTGAATGTGATCTAATACATGCATAGCTTTCATGATTTGATTTGGTTAATATCTTATAATAAGATGTTCTAACCTTATCTCTTGATTATCTTAGCATATCTTATCAATGTGTTTGTGGGAACTTTTGGCGATTGTGGCACATGTCACCTTTGGGGGCATGGGCTTTGCAAGAGCTCTTGTTCCCTTGCATGTTTTCACTCTACCTTAATGTGCTTGATATTGGTAAGTGACAACAACCACCTTAAGGTGGGGGCATATATAATGGTATATGTCTGATTATTTTGGCACTAACAAAGTGTGTTTGTAAACATTGATCTATTGCGTATACCTCATTTTCTCTATAAGGCATCTTCGTGATGCAGGTGAGGTTGTATACTTTGAGCACATGCTTCCTTTTCACTGTAAGGTATCTCCGTGACATGGGTGGGGTTGCATTTTGAAGCCCTTATGTGGAAGGTGGGATGGTGTATATCTTGAGCTAGTGCACATCCTTTTATACAAAGTCCTCTGCGGAGGTGGGGTTGGATCTTGAGCTATCCTCCCTTAAGTGTGTCTTTGACGGTTGTTGTAGCATAACCTCAACTATCAAGTGTGTTTGGCATGTTTTAAATGGTGGGACTTAGCAATAAGCTCCTCCCATCACTCATGTTTGTCGTGTATAAGACGTATAGTATGTCTATGACATGCTATATGACACTCATGTATTCTGTGTGTCTTCCTTATGTGTTTGTTGTGTCTTCCCCTTGTGTGGTTTCAAGGTTGTAGCAATGATCTCCCCCCACAATTGGGTTTTGTTTGGTGTGTCTTCCCCTGGTGTAGTATCAAGGGCATAGTGATGAGCTTCCCCTACATTTTGGGTTTTGTATTGCATGTTTTTGGCAGTTTCAAGGGCGTAGTAATGAGCTCCCCCGCCCCTTAGTTAGGATTTTACTCCATATATGAAAATGTTATATCATTGTATTCATCATGTTTTGTGTGACTACTCTCATGTCTTCATCGTGTTTTACGTGCTTCCATTGTATTCACCATGTTTTACATGCTTCTTACTATCTTCATTGTGTCTTGTGTGTCTTCAATGTGTCTTCTAGTGCTTACCAGAGATTGGAGGCTAGAAATAGTTCCTCAATCTTTGTGTATGCCTTAGATTCATGTGCTTGGCATGTTTGATGTGTTTTTTACCATACTTTAATGCATCTATGGATCATAAGATCATACATACATTAAAGTGGGGGCTAAATGTTATGTCATAAAAAGTTTCCCTAGGACTTTTTACCTCCTAGTTTAGCTCCTAGGTCCCCTTAATTTAATCATGCATGTTTAAAACTTATCCTGGAGCAAATTCCCACAAGACCCATGTCAAATGGAGCTTAGGGGTCTGCATTTAATTTTAATCATGACTCAAAAAGCACCCATGGACTTGGGTGCCTATGCCCTAGTCCAAGCCTATTTCGCCAAGACATAAATTTAAATTGTCAGCATAGGACTGTTAAAAAAGTTTCCCTTTGTTGGCATTTTTAATTTGAATTACAAAAGTTTAGTGGGAATGCATACATAAACATGTTTAGGACTTCACTTTAAACCTAGATGGATAATGTGAACTTGTGATATTGAGCTAAGGGATTTCAAGGAATTTATTATGTTGTAGAGAAAACTTGTGTTGTTATTGTGTTTTATTTGTTGCAGATTTGGCTTCATCAATCCATCTCCTCATGGTGTGAAAGATCTTCATTTTTTGTGAGGGCTTCACCTCCAAGGTGACATCTATTTGTATTTCAATCAATCTATCTTATCATTTGATTTTGCCTTTGTCCATCAAGGACACACACTCTATCTAACAACAGTGTTGGAAGGATTGAATGCCATTTCAGGGCTTGACCAAGGCAAGCTCCTAAACACCATGACCCCCAAACCCCTCTCTTGTGATTGCAAGTTATAGGTGAGGGATCTTGCGAAGTGGAGTTGCAGAAGATCAAAGCAAAGGATAGAGATTCAGAATCTGAGAAGAAATTACAAAAAACCTAACCTACTGGACTAGGGCACCCACCCCCTAGTCCTCCCAACTGACATATCTAGAAACTCTAAAGCAGGTTGCAATCCTAATCACCTCACTATTCCAGATCTATAAAAAAGTAGCTTGTGTCACTCGCCCCAGTGTCCCCAAAGTTTTTTCCCTTGGAAATCTAAATCCTAGTATTTTTCTAATCTGTATTTAGTGCCTTCCTATGCAATCATTTGTCATATCTTGTTCGTCTATATTTGGAATCATATAATTAGGGTTTATGGATTAATCAAACTAGGGTTTGACCTAACTATCAATTTAATCTATCTTTCCATATCATTCCTAAGTGACATCAATCTGTAGCTAAGTCCTCTCCATCTGTAGTGATTCAGGTCAATTGTTGTTCTTTGAAAGTTATTGTGAAAGGAGGGTTTGATTGAATTTACCTTAACCACACTTCAACTCTTATCCCCCCTTTTACCATATAACAATTACATACACACTTATATATTGTATCCATATCATTACAATCCTTTGAATATTTATTTGACACTAGGTTACTAGAGATATACAATCATAAAGTATTGAACTACAATGATGGGTAGAACTTCTACATGCACAAACCTCTAAACATCTATCTGACACCAACTCATTGAAGATATGACAAAAGTAATAATAATGGTTTGTAGATGTAGGTAGAACAGGAACTCTAAAGTACTCCTAAACTATTGAAAAAGATGTTTATCATTTAAGGAGCATGATTGATCGAAGGCTTCTAGGATCAGTGCCTATCCAATGGGTAATAGAGTCACGGTTTACTAGGAGGAACAAAAAACTGAAACCACAAAGGAATAATGAGCTATGCATTTACATACATCAAATATATGGTAGCAAATAATAGAGAATACTTAATAATCCCTTCTCATACTACAAAAATCCATATGTAATACAGAAAAGACCATCACATAATCCTTGCAATGAATTAAAATATCATGACACTTATCAAATCCAATATTACATTCATACCAACAAATGTAGGAAGAGTGAATGCACAACCGCAATTATGCATTCCTCTAAAGATCTACAAATAGTCAAGGAGACATTCTGTTACAAACACTATTTGCAGGATTGATCTCCTTGAGATTTACAAAATATGTGCTCAAAATAGAGTAGACTAGTAGGACTTGAAACCCTAGATGATCCTCAAAACTTACACACTCATGGAAGAGAAACCTGATCAACCCTTTGAATATCAAAAACCACATACTTATAGAAATTTAAATTTCATGCCCTAGGTCACTTGCGAGAAATCAATGTGCTTCAGGAGATTGAAGCATTGAATGCAATCCCCATTTTAAATGTTTCTCAGTTAGAATGAATAGTCTAGAACTCATGTGGATGAATTAGAAGGTGGAAATCTAACCACCACATTCATGGTGACCAAAACTTCTTTCATCATCACCCATTGGATCTACAATTGGAATCACGCCTTCCAAATGAACAATATTGCTTGGATGGAAAAATGATTTCGAGAAGTTGCAAGGGTTGAATTGGTTCATTAATGAAATTTTAGGTCATGTAAGGTGGTAGGTAGGGTTTCCAACTTGGGAATTTGCATTTCGGGAGAATTCATGCCATGAATAGTGTGCTTGGAGGTATAAAATACCACAAAAAGATAACAAGTAGAGTTTTGGGAAAATGCATGCTAGGATACCACAAGGGGTTGGGGTTTAGGCTTACCATATATTACATAACTTTTGGGGATTGTGGTATGAATAACCTTGAGAGGTTGAGGGATGGAAGAAATGAAAGGAATGAGAGTCAGGGATCAAATTTTAGGCTTATCAAGTACTGCATGTATTTTGGGCATGAGGGGAAAAGGAAAGCTAAAAGATTGAGGCTAAAGAGGAATGGATCAGGGATCAAGAAAAGATGATACTCAATGTAAGAAATAAATGGAGAAAAGAAGACTGAGGGCAAATATTTTTCAAGGTTCTGGGATTGGGGATCCTACTTACGAGATGCACTTTAGGAGGAAGGGAAAGGGAAGGCCAAAATTCTATGAGAAGAGTGAGAGTGAAAGGGGATCAAAGAGATGGAACATCAAATACCACAAGGAAGATCAGGAAGTGGGAAGGGAATCCATTAAGGATCAAGAATTGGGTGTACCATGTGCCACATGCCTTTTAGGCATGAAGGTAAGGGTAAGGTCGAAATCCCATGATCGACAAAGGGAATGGAAAGTGGAGAAGTAAGGAAACAGGGAAGTAGGGAAAAGGGTATAGGTAGACAAGTAATATAAAGCCTGAAAACTTAAGATAGACAAAGAACTTAGGAAAAACATAAAGTGAGGAATTTGGGGATTAGGAAAAAGGGTACAAGGTAGATGGGTAAGACAAAACCCAAAAACCCACAATAGACAAAAGACTTAGGAAAAAATACAAAGTAGGGATTTTGCGGATTGAGGACTTAGCCTACCAAGTACCCTAAGAAAGGAAAACCTAAAAATGCAAATCAAACAAAGGACTTAGAGGAAAAAGGGAAGCGTGGTGTTTTTGGGGAGAGACGGAAATCATGATAGTAGAGGAAAGTCTAAAACACTAGCAAATGCCAGAAAAGGAGACAAATAATCTTATAGTTCAAAAAATTTACGATTTTACAACTTAGGCAAATAACTGAAATATAAGAGGGAACCAAGCACAACACAAAGCACACATCTTGAACAAAAGGGGCCCATTGAAGATATCTCTAATTGGTTATAAATGATGGGAACCATAAGGCTAATGTAACAAAGGGGCACAGACTTAGGATTTTATAAATTCAAGTTGGGTCACTGACTTACGATTTTTGTAAAACTCAAGTTGGGTCCCAACATTCACTTTGGTTAGGGATGCGTGCCTCTTGCAAGCACAATGAGAATCCAACTATCCTTGGGAGCATACCAAAAGGTATAAAATAAAAATAGGAGGGACAAGGAGGAAATACAAACACAACAATGACATGTATAATAAAAACACAATTTACAATCAATGGCATGAAGGCACAAATAAATTGAGTATGGTTGTAAACAAAACTTTAGAATACTTGCAAGTCAAACCTTGTAAAGAAGATCCATGACACAAGGCCATGAACAAACATCTAGCAATCACTTGCCTTTGTTAAAGACAAGTTTGAAGAAGGAATTGATTTCCCTCCGGCTAAAAATGCATCTATCACCCAAAAACAATAAAAGGTATTTCTTCCATACATGCACTTCCAAGCTGCCAATGTTCAAATCATCATGATAGAACAAGGAGTGTCTGTCATCTATACATGGAAACCACAAAAAGTAAGGATCATCATCATGCTCAACCACATGTTAACATTCTCCTTCAATCTCCTTGGTAGCATGATGCATGTCTAGACTAGTACACAAATCAACATGAAGAAAAGGATTGCCCTAACTTCAAACTGAAATATGTCATATTCAGGTGCAACCTCAAGCTGGGAAATATCATGTGACTACTCAAGTTCTTGCAATCTAGCTACACCATAAATGTTGATGTATTCTTCCATGATTGAATCAAAAACTTGATTTGAAACTAATTCTACATTTTTAGCATTTAATTCATAAATTTAAGGTACTTGATGTGAAGACTCACCACCTTCAAATTTCCTCTTTGTTTTATATCCTTCACTACAACCTACTACAAAAAATTTCTACTAAGAAACTAAGTTATGATTCATTTTTCTTCTTCACCTTGTAGAAAAGAAACTTGATTCTTCTAAGAACACAACCAGTTTTCAGAATGCTTGACCAATGAATTTTGGAATGTGTCCTCAATGCAATCCTTATCAGCAAAAGATAACTACTCCAAACCAAGTTCTAAAAGTTTTTTCACATTAAGAACTTAGTGCTGAAAGAAGTTGAGTCATACATGCCTATCCCTCTTTCTCATTTTCAACATTAAAGGCATGGACATCATCCTCTTTGGGATCAACAAAGAAAGGAAGCACATCAAGTGAATAACAAAGCTTTTTCCCTCTAACTTCCTTGCATCCACAACATCACTATCAAGAAAGGCAAAGCATGAAAATTCATTTAACAAAAATTTATTATCATTATCATCTTCATGAATTGACCCAACTAAACACAAATTAGTGCAAACACTATCTTCATCATATTCAGTGTTATCATATGGGGTTGCACGACAAATTTCTACCCTCCTGATTACACTCTCAAATTGATCATATGTTGCACCCATAATATTAACACTATCATCCATATGAGTTGATCCATCAAATTTCATGACAGGAGGTACAAGTATACCCTCTTTGGCATTTGTAAATAGAATACCTATAGCAAGTGATGATTGAACAACATTGGCCCACCCAAAAGCCATGATTATACTTGTTGGCTTATATTCATAGGGAAGCATACTTGCACCAAGATCGAAAGCCTCACAATACATGTCTATGCATAAACTTTCATTAGGTTTGTATTCATTTGGTAGGTTATTGATAGATGTAGAAAACCTATTATAAAAGTCTGAAATTGATTCACCATCTTGTTTTTTGAGGTTTTTTAAATATTGGGCAAGAGAGGCAGGGGCATAAACATGTGCATCTAACTCATTGAAATCAATAAGAAAATCATCATGTTCATCATCAAACACTGTTGTTGTGACTTTTTGGCCACTTGTAGATGCAAAGCAATTGTGAGACCGCTCAATATCTAATTCCATCATGTTAATGTGGCTTACTAAATCATCAAGATCTTGTTTATATTTGTCTATAGAATGCACAAAATGATTAGCATTTTTAAGTTTAGATGCATAATCACTTGTGCACTTAAATGAGAAGTCACTTTAGTAATCATGATCATATTCATTAGTATTGCATACTGGGCCATTGATCTAGTATGAGGGATATAAATACCTAGACTTAGAGTCATCTTTAAACCAATGATCCATGATTATAAAACATATATTGTGCTAAAACAAAACTACACTCTCCTTCCAAAAATACTTCTTTGCATAAAAAGTCTTTCTTTAGGATAGGAAAAAATATTATAAGTACCTTAGCCTATAGCTACACCAATGTGGAAGAAGATATGTTGCACCACCAACAAGTGTCTATTAGTAGAAAAACTTTGATCTTATGTTGTAGAGTTTCCACCTCATAAAATGAGGATATCCTTGGAACAAATAGAACCACTAAGGTTAAAACTGCTTTTGGGTCCTCTCACCAGCATATTCATCAACTTATTGTAACCTAGGATAGGACTAAATGGAGTTATCCCTAGTAGATTCATCATTCTGTTGGGTCGTTCGAAACGAACACGCCCTCTCCTCTAGCACCATGACCAAGATTGGGACAAGGGGAGCAAGCCATCTCAAGTAGGAAGACTAATACATCAACAAAGAGAGGGTGGTTCTAGTCCAATGGATAGGATTAGGGTAGATCCTCATCTTCTTTAGGCTTTGCATTGGGTTTTGATTATATGGAAACAACTCGAACATGGCTTTGACTTCCATGCCCTAATGGCAATCAGGAACAAGCCTACTAGACCTCATAATAGTAGATTACAAACAAGTATATAAGTGCACCCAAAATATAATCAATTTAATTTCAATCACTAAAGATGAATCCCCTTAACATTATATACACACTTATATCTTGCATCCACATAATTACAATCCTCTAAACATTTATTTGACACTAGCTCACTAGTGATATACAATCATAAAGCAATGAAGTGCAATGATGGGAAAATTTCCTGCATGCACAAACCTATAAACATTTATCTGACACACCATCTTGCTGAAGATATGAAAAATGTAATAATAATGGTTTATAGATGTAGGTATGACAAGAACTCTAAACTACTCCTAAACTATTGCAAGACATGTTTATCATTTTAAGGAGTAAGATCTATCGAGGGCTTCGAGGACTAGTGCCTATGTAATGGGTAATAGAGTCATATTTTACCAAGAGGAACAATAGATTGAAACCATAAAGGAATAATGAGCTATACATTTGCATACCTCAAAGATATGGTAACAAATAATAGAGCATACTTAATAAACCCTTCCCATACTACAAAAATCTATATATAATATAAAAAGACCATCACAAGAGCCTTGAAATGAATTAAAATGATGTCACCTATAAAATCCAATCTTACATTCATACTAGAAAATATGGAAGGAGGGAACACATAACTACAATTATGTATTCCCCTAAAGATCTACAAATGGTCAAGGAGACATTCTATTACAAACACCATTTACAGGATTAATCTCCTTGAGATTTGCAAAATTTACTACTCAAAATAGACCAAAGTGGTAGGAGTTAAAACCCTAGATGATCCTTGACACTTGCAAATGCTTGTGAAAGAGAAGAATGATCAACCATTTGATTATCAAAAACCACATACTTATAGCAATTGAAATTATGTGTCCTAGGTCACCTTTGGGAAATCAATGCACTTTAGGAGGTTGAAGCATTGAATGTAATCCTTTCTTGAACTATTTCCTACTCAGAATGAATAATCTAAACTCATGTGGATAAAACTAGTGGGTGGAAATCCAACCACCACATTCATGGTGACCAACACTTCTTTCATCATCGCCCATTGAATTTGCATTTGAAATTGTGCCCTCTAGATGGACATTGTTGCTTGGGCAAGAAAATGCCTTTGAGAAGTTGTAAGGGTCAAATTGGATCATTAATGACATTATGGGTTGTGCAAGGAGGTAGGTAGGGTTTCCAACTTGGGCATTGACATTTAAGGAGAATCATGCATGCCATGAATAGTGTGCTTGGAGGTATAAAATGCCTTAAAAAGATGATGGGTGGGGTTTCAGGAAAATGCATGCTAGGTCCACTAGTGTCTATGTGTTCTCTTTGTTTGGTAGTGTAGTGAGTTGGATGAGTAAGACAAAACCCATAGTTTCTTTTTCCAGCACTAAAGTAGAGTATATGGTTGCTACACATACCTCTAAGGAGGTAGTATGTCAGAATTGGATGTGATAGTCATAGTGCTATTTATTTGGCCAAGAATTCTATGTACAATGACCGTACTAAGCATGTTCATGTATAGTATCATTTTATTTATAAGATGGTAGAGAATGATAAGGTCATGTTGAATAAGGTTGACACACAAAATAATGTTATAGATTCCCTTGTAATGTGAGTGAGCATGGAGAAGTTCTCTTGGTGTAGGAAGGCCATGGGCCTTGGATCCTATACTTGATTTATTTTATGGTTCCTATGGATGTCATTGCAATTTGTAATATTAATATGTGGGAGAATGTTAGGAAAGTATGACTAAAATTATAATCCTAATGTACTAATGTTACATCTCCAACAATCTTAGAATGGGTACTTGGATGCCCCTATTTTTGAGAGATATTATTATTTTATTATTAATTCTCCTTGTTGACTTGGAATATTAGTTGTAGTGGCATTCATGAAGAAGGTGGAGCATTATGGTGGCAATTATAAATTAATTTGAACTACTTATTACACTTTCCCAATTCTAGATGCTAGAAAGGGGATTGGAGGATCTTTGGTATGATGGATGGGCACCACATGAGTTGTGGTCTCCATAATAGAGTGCTATACTTGAAGATGTGAGTCATTGGAGAGTTATTGGGCAAATATTACTTTGGAGTTACATTTCTATTCGTGGATACTTTGATCATACCCATGTGAAGTGATTCATTGTGATTTACTATTCTCAAAAATGCTCTTCAACTGGGGTGTGGTTTTTTGCATGATACCATGGTTTTGGTAATTCATTTTTTTGGGAAACTATTTGTGGTTTTTCCTCTCTCATTGTTTTATATATTGGAGGCATGAGATAGTAGTTTCATCATGTTATTATAGGTACACAAGTGTTGCTAGAGTGATGTCATATTAAAGAGAAAAGTGTGTTGATTATGTAATATTATTTCACAAGATTAATACATACTTCACTAGTAGAAATATGGCTAAAACTTTTAGTCACGTGACCAAACTTTTAGTCATGTGACTAAAACTCTTTGCAACACAGCTACAAATGACTAAATAAATGACTAATTTGGTTATCAGGCAAAAAACACAACTAAATAATTGGTCACACAAATAAAAATAACTAAATAAATGACTATTACTCCTCTATTCTTTTTTCTTTCCAATTTGATCATAATCCATGAATTCAAAGACAATACAAGGCAAGGCAATAAATGTTCGCTTAGACCAAAGGAATAAAGGGAGAGAAAGGATTGAACAAAGGGTTAAGAAGAAAAAAGACAAATCATACAAAAGGAAATATACAAAAAAAATTAAAAATAAGACAAGAAAATAGACAAACTGGATAGATACAAATAAAATAAAGACAAAATTATTAATTATAAAACTTTTAAATATACTATAATATTGATAAATTATTTAATTTTGCAAGTCCAGTATGCACAACTATAATTTAAGTTAAATTAATTTAATAACTTAATTTATATAATTTATAACTTATATAACAAAGTAATTATATAATTTAAGTATAATTTAATGATATTTCATATTATTTAAATATCATAATAATGAATAATTATATTGTAATATAATTTCGTAATTTTATAATTAAAATTATAATATAAGTTTTTGCCTTGTCGTGCATGAGTTTAGTTCACTTTAGTTCTAGGGTTTACGGTTTAGGGTTTAGTGTTTAGTGTTTAGGGTTTAGGGTTTCGAGTTTCAGGTTTCAGGTTTAGGGTTTTGAGTTACAGTTTAGAGTTTAGTGTTTACGCCATTTAGGGTTTAAGGTTTAAGGTTTAAGGTTTCAGGTTTAGGGTTTAGCGTTTAGGGTTTAGGGTTTAGGGTTTAGGTTTTAGTGTTTAGGGTTTAAGGTCTAGGGTTTAGGGTTATGGGTTAAGGGTTTAGGGTTTAGTGTTTAGGGTTTAAGGTTAAGGGTTTAGGGTTTAGGGTTTAGGGTTAAGGGTTTAGGGTTTAGGGTTTAGGTTTTAGTGGTTAGGGTTTAGGGTTTTGGGTTTTGGGTTTTGGGTTTAGGGTTTAGGGTTTAGGGTTTAGGGTTTTGGGTTTAGTGTTTGGGGTTTCGGGTTTAGGGTTTAGGGTTTAGGGTTTGGGGTTTAGGGTTTAGGGTTTAGGTTTTAGGGTTTAGGGTTTAGGGTTTAGGGTTTAGGGTTTAGTGTTTAAGGTTTAGGGTTTAGGGTTTAGGGTTTAATGTTTAGGGTATAATGTTTAGGGTTTAGGGTTTAGGGTTAAGAGTTTAGGGTTTTAGGTTTAGGGTTTCGAGTTAGGGTTTAGGGTTTAGTGTTTAGGGTTTGGTGTTTAGGGTTTAGGGTTTAGGGTTTCAGGTTTAGGGTTTAGTGTTTAGTGTTTAGTGTTTTGGGTTTTAGGTTTTGGGTTTTGGGTTTAGGGTTTAGTGTTTAGGGTTTAGGGTTTAGGGTTTAGGGTATAGTGTTTAGGGTTTAGGGTTTAGGGTTTTGAGTTTAGTGTTTCAAGTTTTAGTTTTAGGGTTTAGATGTAGTACTCCTCACCTTGTCTTTTGTTGGGCTGATAGTTTTCCTAGTAGGATTAGACACTATAACATTTTATTGGATGATGGACTCTCTGTTATTATGCTAGTTGGTTATGGACCTATTATTATGGTGATGTTTGATTACTAGTATTTTATGTTTTCACAGTTTGGTGGACATAGTAGATGTTATAGATTAATTTAATTTGAGTTTAATGTGTTATATGATCATGATTATGATGCATTATTGGTAATGGATGTATTAGATCGTTATGTAATTGATTATTTTATCTTGTTGAAAAGCACTGGAAGATTATGTGTAATGTAGTTACTTGTAGATGTGTTTATGTGAATGGAATAGTGTCGCATTACTCGTGTTCAAGTACCCTACCACACTGTGACTTTCGTTCACTGTGTATGACTGCATGTTTTCATATATATATCTGTGTGTGTGTTGAACCCTATTGTTTGTTGCGGGTTGTAAGTACCAGTCATCGACTCCACCTAAATTAGCAGGTCTGAGCATGTCGTAACCAATGGAATTGTTGATCAGAGTTAGGATAAGGTTCCCTACTCAGTCAACATCATCGAAGAGGATGAGTATCCAGTATCGTATCCAGTCATCACTGTCAGTTGGATTGTTTGTGTCCGTGGTTGTTGACATGTCTTGTGGTCTTGTATGATGGTCACGTATTGTTTGACAAGTAGGTTTAGCTAGTTTAGAATTGCCTGATTTATGATTGGTTAATTGTTGTATTTAAATGGAGTTAATAGACTAAGAAGATAATTTTGATAAATAAATAGAGTTGTTTTAATGTAAATTCAAGTTATATGAGAAAATATAATTAATAAAATTAATATGAAAATAATAAATAAATTTGATAAATGATTAAATAAAATAATATATTACAAGTTGTAAATTGATAAAATTAAAATGGAAATAAAATACATAAATAAATATGTATAAACAATTATAAATTTTGATAATAAATTCAAAGGTCACATTAAAATAATAAAAAATAATAATATTATTAGGAATATTGTCAGAGAATATATGATTGTCGCTTCAAATCATGTGCACACCACCTAAAAAGGTGGGAAGGGTCTGCAAAGATTGAGAAGGATTAATTGGGGAAGCTAGAAAAATTTGGGGATGATTCATTTGGAGGAAGGAGAATGGAGGAGGGAGATGGGAGGTTTGGTTTGCAACTGTAGGAGTGAATCTGGCACCAAGTCTTCAGGGCAGTCAAGCCATTCGGTCCAGGTGCCATTATTTTCTAAATTTCTATCTCTGTTCCTTTGATATGAATGATTGGAAATTGATTGACTCCCTGCTTAATTGTATTTCCTAACAATTTCAGATGTATTTGCATCAGATCCAATTTCTTTTACATTTGTTTTATATCTACAAATTACACTTGCTTGAAAGTTCCTATAGCCTTTTTAACAACGCCATTTTGTGTGTATCCGGCAATCGATGCATTCCATAAGACGATATTTCTCTATGTGGTAAATCAACTAAACAGTTCGCTGCCACTTGCCAATTACTTTTGCTTAAAAGTTACTTAAGACTTTTTGACAATTGATTTTATTATCTTTGCATTTTGTGAGATGACATCTCCTTCAGGCATGTTGTTTCTCGGCTCAATAAATCCTTTTTGTGTGATTTTTGCATCATAATATCCCTATGAAGTCAGCATTGTTGTAAATACTTCTAAGCCTATATTCATATGTGAACTATAGTCACCAAGAAAATGCATCCTTTCATCCAGCACTGATCTATCAGTATCTCAATGACAAAGTTTAGGGTGTCCTTAGATAGCCAGCGCAGCCAAGTAGGTCAATCATGGGCATATAATGTTCAGTTGATGGTTTAAATGCCCTAAGGATTATAGATGTGATTGAAATATATACAGTGCCACTGCTTTACTCCTAAACTTATATTATGTGTGACCTACAGGCACCAAGAAACATATTAGCACCTTCCCTCACTCTAATTTATAATTATATAATGCCATCGACATCCTCTAATCATCTCAATCTCACAACTTTTTGTAGAGAGGGTTAGTTGAAGGAGGCGTTGCACATTTTGTTGATGCACACAACCTTCTTGGAGGCTCTTCCACATATGTTAAATTATTGCAAACCTGTATTCTCAAGATTGCCCTTTCAAAAGGGAAGAAACTCCACTCTTTCAACACTCACAGGGGATCTGCATCTGTTATCACGCACAACATTTTTAGGATGCAATCCAAAAAGCAGTGTTGCTAGAAATACTCCTAAGCCTATATTCATATGTGATCGACATGCACCAAGAAATTGCTTCCATATAGTCGGCACAAATTTAACAGGTATCTTAATGCTAAAGTTTAGGGCATCTTCCAGATAGCCAGTGCTGCCAAGAAGGTCAACCATGCACGCATATTGATCATTTTCTCAGCCATGCGTTTACCGTAATCTATATCCTCAATGTATCTTATGCCTGTGATGAGGATTGTATTCCATTTATGCATTTAATTTCAGGATAGGTTAAAGCACATTAATTCCTTAAGAAATTATATCTCCTACACTCAATGGACATTAAAATCCAAAATTTAGTCAATAAAAATTAAATTACCTTTGCAGGCAAGGCGTGCCCAACCACCCATGTCTCATTTGCTTCCCCATTTGCAAGACACTTCCTCTATCATTCTTATTCCTAGGTGCATATAATCCTTATTAATATATATTTACAGCAGGAAATGAGTGATAGGTATATCCCTAAGGGCTATGTTTCACCTTCAAATGATTAGCTCATATAAAATGTTCAAAAAAATTAGATTTGTCAGTCAATAAAATTTTTCAGTGCTATTAAGAAAGATATACTTTTGTCAGAAAATTTATCGCTGTAATTAGACATTTTAGCTATAAAATACAATTGAAATTTCATAAGGACTATATCATATAAAAGAAGAAATTTTGAGAAAACTGTCAAAATATACATAGGATTACGATGAAATGTATATTAGGTTTTTTTTATATAATTTACCTACGCTAAAGTAGGTTATAGTATTTTAGAGGCACTGTTGAATAGATAATTGTCATATAAAATTTATTTACAATGTTCATTTATTGTTCTTTGGATGAAAAATATTTATTATCCAATGATCCATGGAAATTATTATTATTATTATTATTATTATTATTATTATTATCTCAAAAGTAAAAGTTGTCATTTCCAAGTTGTCTGAGAATGTATGGGTGAAAATCTAACCAAAAATTGCATAATTATATGTGTCTGTTAGTTTTACAAGTGTAATTATATAAATTTTGTATTGGATTACCAAATCAAATATAAGATTTAATATTTTAGCTAAGTTATCAATTACAATAATTTGTTATGATTGTTGATTAATTTAATTTTGGTAGGGATTTTATTATAATATTCTTATGAAGACTTTGGCAATTGAAATTTAATTAAATAGGTTTGATGATGGGAGTTATTAACATTGTATTGAGATAGAAGTTATGAGTATAGAATTTAGGGAAAATTGGTTTATTGTGAATTCAATTGCATAAAGTACGTAAAATTGTGCGTATGTTGGATCATTGATCCTAATGGGGTCCATTCTGCAAGTTGTAGGGTGTCATTCCAGAGGCATAGGATAAAATGGTTGGTTTTCAAGTAAAGTGTTATTATGTGTTTTGGATTTATGACATCTTAAGAAGCATGTTGTCTCTAGTTATGTTTGGGATAAAAGACAATGTGAATGATGAATGTATTCCCTTGGGGATGTATTGTTGTTTGTTTAATTGTATTTATCTTGTATTGAGTATTGTGTTGGATATTGTGAATGGGGAGACATCGGGAAGATGTAAAAGGATTGTGTTATTTTTGGAATGCTTCACTTGGAAGCTATGGACAATGTATTGTGAAATTATCCTTGTGATTAAGTTGCCAAGATGGTTAATGCCTTGCATTGTTATATGTACATGTTGATATGTGGATAATTGTTATGCAAGATGGTTAATGCCTTGGATGGTTCATGTATCCTCGTTGTCATGATGATGTTTGCTATGCTTGTTGAGTAGGTTCTTCTAATTGCAGGTAGGGGAGTGGCTCTCAATGGGGGCCAGAGCCCAAAGTGGCATCCAGGACAACCCATGTGGGAGTTTCTTAACTCAGTGATAACCTAAATAATGAATTAGGGGGTTGGGTAGTTAATCACATTAAACAAGATAAGTGGATGCCTCACTCATGGCTTAAGTGCTCGTTTAGGCTTGAGATGGGATGAGAAGGCCTGAAATGGCAAGATGAACTACCTTGTCCTCATGAAAGGTATGTTGATTCTGCATGAGCTTTGTATGGGGGCCGGGAGTCGAGAGAGGCTACCAGGACAACCCAAGATGGGGACCGGGGCCTAGGAAGGCTTACCAAGACAACTCATGACAAGCCATGTGATGACACTCTACCTATTGCAACCTAGCATTCCCTAGTTGTACTCTCCCCATTTGTATGTGTTTGCCTCTAGAAGTCTTGTTGAGTTGTGATAGTGACAGGTATTGTTGTCTTGCTTGAGATATTGATCTGTGTTGTTGGAGTCAAGTGTTGTCCTTGTTCCTTATAGTCTATTGTCTACCTAACTGTCTATTGTAGTGGGACCTTATGTTAACTCCTAGCACAGGGGGTGGACCTTAGGGTTCCACATGGTTGGGTGGATGTGCTTTATCTCCATTGGTTTTTCCCTTGTCGTTGTTCATGTATGAAGAGGATGTATGTTGTGTATCAGACATCAGCTCTTGTACTAGTTATGGAGGCAGTGTTTTATGCTCATGTATTAGTCCTGTGTATCAGTCAAATTATAATGTATGTATTCTAATGTAATCAGGAGATGATAGTGTAACTATGTAATGATGTACTCATATGTATAGGAATTTGTATATGCACATGTAATTCTAATCATGTTGATTATTTATTTGATGTCACGATATGGAGATGTAAATGTTTATTTATTTAATGCAATAGATTTAGAAAGATCTACTGATGTTAGTTAATGATGTATGTTAGACTATGTTAATTGATTTGTCAAGTAATGCAACCATGGAACCTTAAAGAACAAGTGGTTAGTTTAATGATGTGTATAGATATGTTAAACATTACCTTGTTATCTTATTCATTTTTAAAAAAATTATCCTATTTTATATAGCATAGATGTGTTGTTCTCTAAGGTGTTCATGGTGCATTAGGGTTTAGGGATTAGTGTTTAGTGTTTAGTATTTAGGGTTTAGGGTTCTAGGTTTTGGGTTTAGGGTTTAGGGTTTAGGGTTTAGAAGGCCATAGGGTTCTCAAGATGGAGATTCAAGTTTGAATCCCCCAAGTAACATCTATGTGGCTTCTATATGGACATACTCAACTTATAATCCACTTAGTCAACTCAACCAACTTAGAAGCCACATAGATGTTACTTGGGGGATTCAAACTTGGATCTCCATCTTGAGAACACTATGGCCTTGCCATTTAAGCACAACCCCATTCACATATAATATTATATTATTAATATTACAATATTATATTTATATTATATATTATATAATAATATAGTATTATAATATATTTAATATTATAATATTATATATTATTATATAATATTATATTATAAATATTATATTATAAAATAATATAATATAATATAATTATTATAATATAATATAATATAATATTTATAATATGGGTAAGTGCAGGAAGATGGGGGGCCAAAAAGGGGTCTTAAGTGGCCACTTTTTTTCTAAAATCAGGAAATATTGGCCTTGGATGAGAAATTGAGCATAGTTACACTCAAAATTTGGAGATGCAACCAAAACAATGTTCGTAGTACTCCGAGTCTACTTTCTAAACTACTATTTTGTTTTGAAAATGGCATAGATTAAGGGGTTCAAAAGAGGGAGCCATAGAAATTGGTGTTGTTTCTGTCAAAAAAACATAACATAGCATGTTTTGTGGCTCCCTCAAAAGGTCAACTTTTTTTTGGTATTTTTAAAATTGCTTTAGTGGGAAATTAGTTGATAGCATGTAGTTTATGCCCGATTTTTTTGATAATTTTTTGATGAATATTTGATTTTTAACTAATTTTCAAAGTGGACACATCCTAAAAAATAGAATTTTGGCCGTGCTACCCCTATAAATTTTGAAAACTAATTGAAAATCATTTTTTTTATTTTTTTAATATTTGTAGAATGGAGTCTAGTTTCTAAATATGTAATTTTTTTGAAATTTGAATGAATAGTTATTTTACAATGAAAAAAAGACCAAACAGTGGTTTTTGTCTAAAAACAGACACACAAACAAAAGAAATTAAAGATGAAAGGCTTAACATTGTTAAAATGTGAAAAAAATCACATCGTCAAATAGCTAAGAGAAAGCCTAACATCACCCATGTGTTTGATTTGTTTGACCTTGAAACACGTGCAAATCTGAGGGTTAGCACGAACGAAATTATGTGAAATTTTGAAGAATATAGAAAAACACGTCTGTGACTGTTCATAAGGCACTCCAAGCCTTTGGGTTGGAAATCCAAAGCAAATCCCAAGCCCAAGGCTTGGGATTCCCAAAGCAAGACATAACGCGAGTGTGTTATAACGCGCTCGCGTTATGTTTTGCTTTGCATTTTTCCTTTCCCGCAAGTCTGTTGTTTGTCATGTTTGACATAATGCGAGCGCATTATAACGCGCTCACGTTATGTTCCCCTCAAATTTTTTTACGTTCAAGGCTATTAATCATGAGGGTTAAGGGATAAGGGATAGAGTTGGAGGGTTTAGGGATAAGGGATTAGCGTTTAAGGTATAGTATCGAGCCCGTTGAGGGTCTAGGAATAGGGATAGCATTTAGGGTTTAGGGATGAGGGATGACAGATTAGGGTTGAGGGTTTAGGGTTTAGGGATAGGGTTGAGGGTCGAGGGATCAGAGTTAATGGTTGAGGGATTAGGGTTTGACGTTGAGGGTTGAGGGTTGAGGGTTGAGGTTCGAGGGTCAAAGGTTTAGGTATAGGGTTGAGGGTCAAGGAATTAGGGTTAAAGTAGAGTGTGGAGGGTATAAGGATTAGGGATAGGGTTGGAGGGTTTAGGGATAAGGGATTAGGGTTTAAGGTATAGTATTGAGTTTATTGAGGGTTTAGGAATAGGGATAGCATTTAGGGTTTAGGGATGAGGGATTAGAGTTGAGGGATGATGGATTAGGGTTGAGGGTTGAGGGATTAGGGTTTAGGGATAAGGTTTAGGGTTGAGGGTTGAGGGATTAGGGTTTAAGGTATAGTGTTGAGGGTTGAGGGTTTAGGATTAGGGTTTAGGGTTGATGGATTAGCATTTAATGTCGAGGTTAGGGTTAGAGTGTCGAGGGTAGAGGGATTAGGGATAGGGTTTAGGGTTGAAGGTTTAAGGATTGAGGGTTGAGGCTTTAGGGATGAGGGTTTAAGGCTTAAGATATAGTGTCAAGTGTTGAGGGTGTAGGGATAGGGTTTAAGTTTTAAGGGTTAAGGGTTGAGGGATAGGGATTAGGGTTTAAGGTATAGTGTTGAGGGTCAAGGGATCAGAGTTAAGGGTTGAGGGATTAGGGTTTGACGTTGAGGGTTGAGGGTTGAGGTTCGAGGGTCAAGGGTTTAGGGATAGGGTTGAGGGTTGAGGAATTAGGGTTAAAGTAGAGTGTGGAGGGTATAAGGATTAGGGATAGGGTTGGAGGGTTTAGGGATAAGGGATTAGGGTTTAAGGTATAGTATCGAGTCTATTGAGGGTTTAGGAATAGGGATAGCATTCAAGGTTTAGGGATGAGGGATTAGAGTTGAGGGATGACATATTAGGGTTGAGGGTTGAGGGATTAGGGTTTAGGGATAAGGTTTAGGGTTGAGGGTTGAGGGATTAGGGTTTAAGGTATAGTGTTGAGGGTTTAGGGATAGGGTTTAGGGTTGAGGGATTAGAGTGAAGGGTTGAGGGATTCAGATTTGATGTTGAGGGTTAAGGTTTTAGGGTTTAGGGTTTAGGGTTAGGGTTGAGAGATGAGGGATCAGAGTTAAGGGTTGAGGGATTAGGGTTTGACGTCGAGGGTTGAGGGATTAGGGTTTGACATCGAGGGTTGAGGGTTGAGGTTCAAGGGTCAAGGGTTTAGGGATAGGGTTGAGGTTGAAGGGATTAGGGTTAAAGTAGAGTGTGGAGGGTGTAAGGATTAGGGATAGGGTTGGAGGGTTTAGGGATAAGGGATTAGAGTTTAAGGTATAGTATCAAGTCCATTGAGGGTTTAGGAATAGGGATACCATTTAGGGTTTAGGGATGAGGGATTAGAGTTGAGGGATGAGGGATTAGGGTTGAGGGTTGAGGGATTAGGGTTTAGGGATAAGGTTTAGGGTTGAGGGTTGAGGGATTAGGGTTTAAGGTATAGTGTTGAGGGTTGATGGTTTAGGGATAGGGTTTAGGTTTGAGGGATTAGGGTTTAGGGTTGATGAATTAGGGTTTAATGTTGAGAGTTGAGGGTTGAGGGTTGAGGGTTGAGGTTGAGGGATAGGGTTAATGGTCAAGGGATTAGGGTTAAATAAGAGTGTCGAGGGTATAGGGATTAGGGTTTAAGGTATAGTATCGAGCCTGTTGAGGGTCTAGGAATAGGGATGGTGTTTAGGGTTTAGGAATGAGGGATTAGAGTTGAGGGATGATGGATGACAGATTAGGGTTGAGGGTTGAGGGATTAGGGTTTAGGGACAAGGTTTAGGGTTAGGGTTGAGGGATTTGGGTTTAAGGTATAGTGTTGAGGGTTTAGGTATAGGGTTTAGGGTTGAGGGATTAGAGTGAAGGGTTGAGGGATTAGAATTTGACGTTGAGGGTTGAGGGTTTAGGGTTGAGGGTTTAGGGATAGGGTTGAGGGTCGAGGGATCAGAGTTAAGGGTTGAGGGATTAGGGTTTGACGTTGAGGGTTGAGCATTGAGTTTCAAGGGTCAAGGGTTTAGGGATAGGGTTGAGGGTCGAGGAATTAGGGTTAAAGTAGAGTGTGGAGGGTATAAGGATTAGGGATAGGGTTGGAGGGTTTAGGGATAAGGGATTAGGGTTTAAGGTATAGTATCGAGTCTGTTGAGGGTTTACGAATAGTGATAGCATTTAGGGTTTAGGGATGAGGGATTAGAGTTGAGGGATGATGGATTAGGGTTGAGGGTTGAGGGATTAGGGTTTAGGGATAAGGTTTAGGGTTGAGGGCTAAGGGATTAGGGTTTAAGGTATAGTGTCGAGGGTTGAGGGTTTAGGATTAGGGTTTAGGGTTGACGGATTAGCATTTAATGTCGAGGTTAGGGTTAGAGTGTCGAGGGTAGAAGGATTAGGGATAGGGTTTAGGGTTGAAGGTTTAAGGATTGAGGGTTGAGGCTTTAGGGATGAGGGTTTAAGGCTTAAGATATAGTGTCAAGTGTTGAAGGTGTAGGAATAGGGTTTAAATTTTAAAGGTTAAGGGTTGAGGGATAGGGATTAGGGTTTAAGGTATAGTGTTGAGGGTTGATGGTTTAGGGATAGGGTTTAGGTTTGAGGGATTAGGGTTTAGGGTTGATGAATTAGAGTTTAATGTTGAGAGTTGAGGGTTGAGGGTTGAGGGTTGAGGGTCTAATATAGCATTTAGGGTTTAGTATCGAGTCTGTTGAGGGTTTAGGAATAGGGATAGGGGTTAGGGTTTAAGGTATAGGATTGAGGGTTGAGGCTTTATGGATGAGGGTTTAAGGCTTAAGATATAGTGTCAAGTGTTGAGGGTGTAGGGATAGGGTATAAATTTTAAGGGTTAAGGGTTGAGGGATAGGGTTGAGGTTCAAGGGATTAGGGTTAAAGTAGAGTGTGGAGGGTGTAAGGATTAGGGATAGGGTTGGAGGGTTTAGGGATAAGGGATTATAGTTTAAGGTATAGTATCGAGTCTATTGAGGGTGTAGGATTAGGGATAGCATTTAGGGTTTAGGGATGAGGGATTAGAGTTGAGGGATTTTGGATTAGGGTTGAGGGATTAGGATTTGATGTTGAGGGTTGAGGGTTTAGGGATAGGGTTGAGGGTTCAGGGATTAGAGTGAAGGGTTGAGGGATTAGGGATCAATGCAAAGGATGTGATGAATCTATAGCAGGACAAAACGTGAGCACGTTATAGCGTGAGCGCGTTATAACGCGCTCGCATTTTGTATTTCTATTGAAACAGTAAAAAAGTGGTTACCCCCGTGATCCAGGCCCACATGCTCTATTTTCTTACTGATTCTGCATATGCTCTGACAAAAAAGAAGTGCTTTCATGCTATTGGGAAGTTCACATGCACATTTGACACATTGTACCACCTTTGCATGATCTTTCCACCACCTTTTCTGCTTTGCCAACCTGAGGAGGAAATAACATAGTTTTCACACCAAGTTTGATATATATCTATTCAAGTTTCAATTTTTGTAGTGTTGCAATGTTAATTGTGATTCAATTTTAGGAATTTAACATTATAGATTGGTTAATAGTATTGTTGTTAGTAATGATATTTGAGTGTTATTCAATTTAACATTGAAAAGGAAGCAAGTGGTGGAAAACTCAAATTGTTGAGGAGTTTAATGCAAGAAGATAAAAACACTACATAATTGGGTACTCTCTCCATTCAAATCTTCATTTTTTAGGTATGTCAAGTCTTTACATGCATGTTCTTTACATTTTCCTTATTTCGGATTGAATTACTTTATCATGCTTTATCATACATGTTTAAAATAGACACATTCCCAATCAAGAAAGCAGCCTACAATCTCACATGATGCCATGTATATTTTCTACACTTGGGCTCTTTAATAATTATGTGTAATAAACAAACCTTAACATACTATGATGTCAAACTATACAAGAATAAATCCCTACAACATAAAAAAAAATACAATCCCACTATTATCTTGTATTCATTTCTTAGGAACTCATATTGGTCTCTTTATCATGCTACAGACAAATTCTCCGTCATGCCGAGGAAACGATCAAGAATTAAACCAACACAGGAAGAGATAGAAGCTAAGAATGCAAAGAAAGCAATGGCTATGAGGGAACTTCGTGAGAAGAGGAAATTGGACACGATAAATGAAGACATACCAATTGAAGAGGAACCACAACCATCACAAAGAGATATGGTATTGGCGGCATAAAAAGAACAAATGCAAAAACTTTGTGGTACGAGAGATTTGAATACCATAGTTGGAGACACGTCCTTTACTACAAGTCAACATGTAGGGACACCATCTACCACATCTCAAGTTGAGAGTACATCATCACTCACATGTGATGAAGAAGGTACGCCATCATTCCCACCTCAACCTCAAGGTATGTCATCTATTCCATCTTCGATCGAAGGTATGCCATCTAACCCATATCATTTAAATATTGATGAAATTCCTAATGTTGAGATGAATTTACCTAACTTGACACCCCTAGAATTTTGCATAGAAAGCCAAAGTATTTGATTGATATTGATGAGAATATTTTGCAGCCAATGGAAGGTAAGATTCCAAAACGCACTTGTAGAAGATATGCTAATAAGATTTGGAGATTATTCTTTGAAAAGTTAAATGAGACTGCAAGATGTCAACTATTCGTTGAAATGATGTGAAGTATAGGTCTATCATGAAGATTCTTGGGTTGAGAACATCAGAGGCTTCAAGTGAAAAATCTATTGTCAAGAATCTAATAAGTGCGTATGAAAGTGTGGGTAACACCTCACGCACAAAAGATAGTAATGCAACATGGCGTGTGATTACATCGACTATAGTAAGTAGTCAAATAAGGAAAGCTTGTCTCATTAGAAAGACAAGTCAAGAATTGACAATTAATAGGAAAACTTTATCAAGAGCCATTGGAAGGTGCCAAAAAATTGAGGACACTAATGCCAATGAATTATGGGCGTTCTCGGGGAGACTACCACGAAAAGATAAACCAATTGTTGAAGCATTCAGATCACTAATTGAAGACTTTTGGAAGAATTACACAAGGGTATCTCCGAATCAAAGGGATGTGGTAAGAAGGAGAATCGGTAGTCAGAACCGCGAGCCACATCCAAAGCATTTTTTGGATGAGACTCAAACACAGTTTTATGGTAAATTTCTAGAGAAGTATCCTCAAATTAAAATTTGTCAAAGATATTTTGAATTGCTAAAACCTTTCTATGTTAAGATAAATCACACACGCACTACTTGTTGTAGATTACATATTGAATTTTCTAACCATTTTGATGCTTATAGGTCTATATGTTTAGATATGCATACTAACAATGATTTGCAGGGTTGCGCCATATGTGCCCCACCAACAACTTCAAGAGACTTCATATCAAGAATTTTATGTGAAAGAGAGGAAGGTCAAATATTCTACAAGAAATTATGCTTGGATGGCACATGTCATCATTGCAGTGGCTTACAACATTTGCCAATATGTGAACATATGGAAATAACACATGCGGTTGGAAATGAACTAGTAGAGTTTGGCAAGTATAAAACAGTGGCATACAATACAAAAGATGGTAAAGAAGCAAAGAGGTGTGAATTAGTTATTGAAAAGATTCCAGTGTATCATTTTATGCCTATATTTCGTGACAGCATAGTGTATGAGTATGCAAGACATGCCCATAGAGCTTGATAGTTGGACTTGCAATTCAAGTTATGCAAGGACACATTTCCTGTTGGTAGCATTGTTTCAGTCATCAACTTTGCAGAGAACTATAGTCTACAGCTACAGCGTGAGGTGCAATCACAATATTACAACTCCACACAGGTTTCTATATTTGTGCACATCGCATTCATTCATGTGAATGATAGTACAGAGGATGACAGAAAGATCATAAGGGAGTATAATTTCTATATTAGTGATGATCGCATGCATTCTACGGAGTTCGTGCAAGGTTGCTTTCAGGTGTTCTACAATGATTTGGCTAGAAGGGGCATATCATTCAATCAGCATATCATATGGTTGGATAACTGTGCATCACAATTCAAGAACTCGTAGAATTTCTATTGGCTAAGTAGGAGGCATAATTTTACAGATATTCAACATATGTGGAACTTTTGTGAGGCCAAGCATGGAAAGGGGGAGCATGATGGTGCAGGAGCATGTATCAAAAGAGCCATAGCACGAGAAGAGTTAAAGTATAAAGACAATGCAAAGTTGACAAATGCAAAATCGATTGTCAAGTGGTGTAATACTTCCATGGGTCCAGGTAATGAAGGTAAGTCTTTAGTTCATAGATTTTTTTGGTTGATAGATGATACTAACATTGCACCATATGAGGATTGTTGTACACTGACAGGATCAAATGAGATGCACTCTTTCAGAAGCTCAATTGCAGGTTCATGGAGTATCCATACACGAAAGATGTCATGCTTTTGTTCTTCCTATACAATTCAAGTCTGGTATGAGTGTGAGTCAAAGGAGTGGGTTGACGAATGGCAATTAAGTTATCTTAGCCCACTTGACACGTATCGACCCCCGACAGCACTGGAACTAACACAGATGGAATCGTCAGTTGACTTTGACCACATATCAAATTTAGTTCAACCAGGTAATATAGGGCACGTATATGCATCTAATTTCATCTAGTTCAACCAAGTAATGTCATCTTACTTTGTAGTGTTTTTGTAATGTTGACAAATTTCATCTAATTTGCTACACATATCAATGTAGGGCACGTATAAGCAGTTATTGCAGATGAAGATAATGAAGAGGGAACAGATTATTACTTATGTCGTTGTGTTGAGGCCAAAAAGAAATTGGAGGCCCTTGTTACAGATGGAGAAAACATCGAATACCCTACAGGATCAGTGGTTATTACTGGAACATGGCTTAGAAGGTACCCACATAAGAGTGTTAATATTTGGCTATTTCAGGACTTTGACATGCATCAGAAGATTCTTCATTACTCGAACCTTGTCGTGGCATCCAATGTTCATTTGATAAAGTATCGGCGTAGACCTTTGAACAAAATATTGTGGAAGGTGCGTGAGTCTGACCATGAAGCAATACTTGACACAATAAAGAGTAGAGCAGACCCGAATGGTTCATTGGATTAATTTGTAAGTATTCACATTGATTTTGTAAAGTTATGTTACATTGAGTTGTAAGTATGCACATTAATTTGTAAGGTTTGTCTTTTTTTTATTTCCTCCTACATTTTTACACATATGTACACATTTTTACATCATCATGTTATGCATTTTTGGTGTCCTGCTCCTGATGCGACCAAACTCATAACTCACCCTACTTCCTCTAGACACCATTTGATGATCTCTCCAACACTCTGGATCCAGGGCACCCAATCATGATGATGACCTATATACCATTCTCCCAAGGTACTCATAATGAATGAAAAGAAGACCAAGGGTGCCCAAGCTTAATAGACTTATTTCTTTCAATTTTGATGATCCAAACTCTTGCAATATGACATCCACTTTCATGCCTTTAGATCTTCCTTCACATACAAGGTGCCAAATCAAGTTGAAAAATCTACATAAGGGTGCCAAACTGGATGAAAGGAGACATGAAATGCACCTTAGGACTCCATGCTAAGGTTTGAGCCATTAAAGTCTCTTGATATTAGGTGCTCATGATGATGAAACTTAGAGCTTTTTCCTTTCCTATGCGCTCATCTAAGATGTTTGAATGATAAGGAGCACCTCGACCTCTATAATGTACATTGGGCACCAAAATCAAGGTGATTTTAAGTCACTTTGAGTCATCTGGGGTCAGTTTGAGTCTTTGAGTCATGTTGCAAAAAAGTGTCAATGTTGTCAAGTTGCACAAAGCAACTTTTGCATTTTTGGCATCCTGCTCGTGATGTGACCAAACTAACTATTCCAACGCATCCGGATGGGTACATTTACACTAGGCATGGTCCTGTTTTTCACTCAAACATGTTGAAACAGTCTGAGCTACATTGTACTGACGATATCCCTGAAGAGTCCAAAGTGCAAAAAGGCAACAATCTTTGACAAGATGTTACTCAAAAACTGTGTCACTTAGAAACATTCTGTCTGAGGCAACGTGATTACGTAAAGTGCCTCTACAATAACCTCTCTCAGTTTTTTATATCTCTGAGGCATTTGCCCGTGGTGAAAGGTTTTCTGCTGACCCACAAATTGTCAGAAGGAGGCAGTGTAAAGTTGCAAAGGGGTGTAACTTTCATCCTGCTCCTGATGCAACCAAACTGATTGTTCCAACGCATCCGAATGGGTACATTTACACTAGGCATGGTCCTTTTTTTCACCCAAACATGTCGAAACAGTCTGAGCTACATTGTACCGACGATATCCCTGAAGAGTCCAAAGTGCAAAAAGGTAGCAATCTTTGATGAGATGTTACTTGAAAACCATGTCACTTAGAAATATTTCGTCTAAGGCAACGCGATCACGTAAAGTGCCTCTACAATAACCTCTCTTAGTTTTTTATATCTCTGAGGCATTTGCCCGTGGTGAAAGGTTTTCTGCTGCCCCAAAAATCATCAGAAGGAGGCAGTGTAAAGTTGCAAAGGGGTGTAACTTTCGCCATGCTCCTGATGCAACCAAACTGACTATTCCAACGCATCCAAATGGGTACATTTACACTAGGCATGGTCCTATTTTTCACCCAAACATGTCGAAGCAGTCTGAGCTACATTGTACCGACGATATCCCTGAAGAGTCCAAAGTGCAAAAAGGCAGCAATCTTTGATGAGATTTTACTCAAAAATCATGTCACTTAGAAACATTCTATCTAAGGCAACATGATCATGTAAAGTGTCTCTACAATAACCTCTCTCGGTTTTTTATATCTCTGAGGCATTTGCCCGTTGTGAAAGGTTTTCTGCTGCCCCAAAAATCGTCAGAAGGAGGCAGTGTAAAGTTGCAAAGGGGTGTAAGTTTTGTCCTGCTCCTGATGCAACCAAACTGACTATTCCAATGCGTCTAAATTGGTACATTTACGCTAGGCATGGTCTTGTTTTTCACCCAAACATGTCAAAACAGTCTGAGCTACATTGTACCGATGATATCCCCGAAGAGTCCAAAGTGCAAAAAGGCAGCAATCTTTGACGAGATATTACTTGAAAACTGTGTCACTTAGAAACATTATGTCTAAGACAACATGATCACATAGAGTGCCTCTACAATAACCTCTCTCAATTTTTTATATCTCTGAGGCATTTGCCCGTGGTGAAAGGTTTTATGCTGCCCCAAAAATCGTCAGAAGGAGGCAGTGTAAAGTTGCAAAGGGGTGTAACTTTCGTCCTGCTCCTGATGCGACCAAACTGACTATTCCAATGCATCTGAATGGGTACATTTACGCTAGGCATGGTCTTGTTTTTCACCCAAATATGTCGAAACAGTCTGAGCTACATTGTACCGACAATATCCCTAAAGAGTCCAATGTGTAAAAAGGCAGCAATCTTTGACGCGATGTTACTCAAAAACTGTGTCACTTACAAACATTCCATCTAAGGCAACGCAATCATGTAGAGTGCCTCTACAATAACCTCTCTCAGTTTTTTATATCTCTGAGACATTTGCCCGTGGTGAAAGGTTTTCTGCTGCCCCAAAAATCATCAGAAGGAGGTAGTGTATTAAGTCAGGATGAAAGCCTATTCACTCTAGGCACTTGTTGTGACCAAATCACACATCGTGCCAGAGAATCCCAAACATGTGCCTTGAACAAGTGATGCTACAAGTGGTGAACAAAATGGGCGCCTTGAAGAATTGAGCCCTCTAAAACATCTTGCAATTGCCTAAAAGTCCAAAATTTACATAAGTGAGTTAAGGCGCCATTTTCCATCTCCAGAGCCTCCTTTGAGCACCTTAACATGGAGTGAATGTTTTAGTCTATGAAATATTGTGCCTAAAGAATATAACAACCCCTTGAGTCACTAGGATGAATTAAGTTAACAAAATGAACTTCATTGAGGGAGGCGCACTTGTGCATCTAGACAACTCCAGTTTAGCACCTGAGAAAAAGCATGTTTAGAGACACCCCTTGAATGAACCCTCTAGAACCAATAACCATAGCTCAAGATCCATAACCATGAGAAGATAAAGCATTAAAAAAATTCATCTAAAGGATGGGAAATACCTCTTAGATGATAGTCTGCTAAGTAGACCAAGAGTGGGGAATGAGAATGCTCCTCGAAGATACACCAAGACACAATGACTCTCTCCAATAAGAATTTTCTCTAGGTCCATAATTAACTCGCGCCCATATCCAAGTGAAAGTCTCCTTGGTCTTCTTGCTAAAACCTCTAAAGGGTAACCATCTCAACAAGTGTCTCTAATCCCAAGAGAACTCTAGCCTCACCCAAGTCTTGAAGTATGTATGAGAACCTACAACCAATCAATCCATGTTAAGCTCCAAATGCAACACCACATTATCATGAAGCTCCCAAGCACATGACCAATGTACTCAATACCAAGAGAACCAACAAGACCACTGTCAAAACTCCAACTACAAAATTAGGTATCCAAACATGACATCATGATCTAACATCTCCTCCTAGAAGATCATGTGCACCAATATAGACATCCTAGTCTCAAGAGAACTTGTATCATGCTAATACTCTAATCTAGAATCAAGAGTCCACCAAGACACACTACCAAACACCTCTAAACCAAGGATCAACATCTACAACCACATGAAGATAACCATCTCCTAAAAATAGTAGCCAAGATGTCAAAGCACTCTCACTACAAATAATAATCATAATCCAAGAGTTTGTCCATTACACCCAACCACTATATAAGATCATCCATCACTAGGTGACGAATACACATCACTATCAAAGCTCCCACTGAACCATGATATGAACTACACATGGCATTGTGATAACCATCTCCTAAATGAAGATCACCATGGTCCACACACACTCAACTATAATACTAATAACTCCAAAGTAGAACCAAGATCTCTAATCTAAGAAGATAAACCATCATTACTGTCAAAAGCTCACACTAAACTATGCAACTAAGATATCCATGACATCATGATAAACATGCTACAAGTCCCAATAACCAACTATCCAATCATTCTCATCATTCATCCTCTCATCCCAATGCAACATACCAATGCGCAAATGAGCATAGACAAGGAAAAATAACAAAGTCTACATCAACACTGCATCAATCCCATGGATATAGGCAATATGCATTCAAGTCATCCCACTACAATCAATGAGGTGTGCATCCCAAAAAAATGCATAACTTGTAGATCCCAACCATTGAAAACATGCAAAATCATCATCACATTAGTAACTTCCAAACTGAGATATCAAATAATATAACTTATAGACTTCACCAAATCAATCATAGATTCAACTTTCCAAACAAGTTTACAAATGAGTAGCCATAGTCAAGGAACTAATCAAGCATCTAAGAGATAAGAACAATGTGCTAAAAGTAAACCACAACACCACCTGTAATCATGAATCAAACATCATAACCCATACCTATCAACTACAAACATGGTCAAGTCTTGCCAATGCTCAAATGTACCTACATATCCATGACACCATAATTATCATCATTGCTATACCTATGCTCAAATCCCACTGAAACAAGACTCCTAGTCTCACCATGTATCAACCATGTCCTCAAACCAGAATATTGCTGAGCCCATGGGGATTGATACACCCACTTCAATAGAATAGGCAATTAATATACTTGATGTGTCTTCATTTAATAAACTAGTAAACATCATTTGCATCCATACTTAAACCAATCTTATTGTTGTGTTTGATGTGTCCTCTTTCAAACAACCATTTAACAAAATTTGAGTCCAAACAATAAACATTTACAACCATAAACATCTCAAAGTCCAAAATCTAAACATTCTATCATCCTTAATCATTTCCATCATAGACCCTTGGTTTGAAAAAATCATTATGCCAGATAAAAACCCTATGCCTATTACCTTGTGCAAGGCTCATGCAAAACCCAAAATCACAATCAAAATAGGTCCTCAAACCATGCATCCTTTAAATGAGATCTTTTATCCAAATCAATCAAAAAATCCCTTTGACAATGATGATGATGATAGTCTTGTAGATCAAGATGATATCAAGATGACAATAGCATTAACTATGAGATCATTACATGCAAATTTTCCATAAACCTTCATCTCCCACTCATGAACATGCAAGAATATTTCAAACAAGAAATGACTAGCACTAGCTATCATGTCAATCCTAAATACACATCTAATGGTCATCCTTATGGTACCTTTGGTAAGGGAAGAACCACTTTAGACCAAGGTCCTCATATTCAATTCATATCTCCAATCCCAACCGCATGTGAGAACTATTTATCCTATGTATCCTATTCAAATCCTCCATCTCATAATCCTTACATTCCAACTTATCCCATCAATCCAAACCCACTACATCCAAATCATCCTTTTTAGATTTCCTCCAAGGACTTCTAGTGGAGGAAAAATCTCAAACTAGAAATCACAAATTCAATTAGTGTACCTCTCCCAAGCCTATCCAAAAGTCACATAGTACCATGTCTATCCATCAAACACCACAATGCAATCAAAATCCTAACAACATGCCCATGATCCAAGATCAAGTGCAATCATGCAAAGATATTATCAATCACAAGCCTATTAAGAATGAACTAGAGTCTTCTAGTACCATACTTTTCCATCAAACACCATCATTTAATCCATGGCCTATCAAGCCTATCAAAGAAAATGCAAACATCCTATGTAATACAATCGGACTTTAAATATTTGAAGTAGCCATCTACAAATATCCATTCAAACGTGGATTTATAATGCAAGTATGGACGCCATCAATAAAAAAGATTTGTATTAACCAAATATCCATATAGGCATACATCAATATCTATCGATATAAGTATAACATATATACAAAATAGCCATATAGGCTTACAAGAATGCCATATAGGCATACAATGTCAACTATGTACAATACAAAATATATGTCCACAAATACCATATAGGCATACAACAAAGGAACACAATAAAAAGTCATTCCCCTCTGGTTGGTGAAGAGAATAAATCATGAGCAGCCTTTGATCTTCTAGGGGATGGAGACGCACATGTGGGTGGTCTACTACGAACCCGAGGGCTACTCCTCCTATTTAGGTCTTCCTACATCTTTACCTATTACAATAAAAAGTATAGACATTAATATATAGAAATTACATGTTATAAAAAATAAAACATTTAACAAAATAATCACTTACCGCTAACATATAATCTGTCTCCTCGCTTGCCTCAGTAGCAGGAATAGGCCCTGGTGATGTCATGTCCTATAGAAACCATCCAGATAGAAATTAAACTTCAAATCAATAATCTTTTGATTTTTCAAAAATAGACAACTATAACAATGAATGTAAATTGAAATTTACTAATCTGCCTCATACCCCTGTCAATGCCATGGAGCTATGAATCACAGAGGCCACACCCTGCTCCATTGCCCTATGAACATGGGGAGGTGTCTCCACAACCTGCATCATCTGGAAATAAAACAACATTATTCAATTACGAAAACTATAATAGTGATGCAAATCATGGCTCCTAACATACACACACGTTCATCTAAACATGGAAGTACACACAATAAAGCACACAAATCACATACAAAAATTTAGTAAGTACAATTCATTCATTAAACTATTTATTTTATTACCTCCGTAAAGCTTTGAAGTCCACCACCGCTGGTAGGTGTTGCCATGAAATCTACAGTATTAACCTATTCAACATCCAAAATCAGAAATTAGAATACCATTCATATAATGATGCCATTCACATGTAATATTTATAATTGTTTACTAGTTACATACCTCGACAGTAGATGATCTAGTGAAAAATGCAGGTGGAGAACCACTGAAAACTGCATCGATGCTATGACCCTGAAATTTCATTAAAATCATCAATTTAAATTAGTTAATCTTGTATTTCAAAAATAAAATTTAATAAATTAAATTCAATAAACTTGCTAATATTTACCTGAGTATCAAGGCCGAATGTCTCACTCAGGAGGGTATCTGTCATCACCATCTGCTCAGCTGCAGATGTAGCCTGTGCACCTGCGTCCTAACTGTCCATGGGGTCATAACCACAGGCTAACCCACAAGCCTGGCAAGTATGCGGTGGGACCCTACTCCTCACACTATCTCCCAACCCACTCTGTGTTGCAGGACCGGCATGCTCTATGATGCTCTGGGTCAAGGCACTAATCGACTGAAGTGTATCGACCTCAACACTCTCCTTCACAATGGAAGGGATAGAAACATGCTCATGGCTGGTTTGCTGATTACTCGTCTCACTACCCGCTGTGGGTCAAGACGTGCCCCTGGTCTATCTTGCGCTGACCCCCCACCTCTACCCTGAAAGTCCCGCATATCAGAATAGTTTGGCACTTTATTGAGGACAAACTCGCAGTAGAGTTTCCTCAAAAAGTATTGCGGGACCTCATTATTATTGCATAGAGGATGGTCAAAAACCATCCACCACCTCTGCCCAAAATTGTCCCTTATCACTTGGTTGTTGCACCAATGGATAGGGAACCTCTTGCATGTAATGGGTGGAGGTTGATTTGTTTGTGGGTTTGTGAAAATTGAACACAAGTCTAATTTTGTAATTTGTAATTTTTTGACATCTTGGTATGACAACTTGTCTGCATAGTAATCTCTAAACTCTCTCTTTCTATCCGTCCAACTAGTTATTTGCTTGCTAATTGAATCTACATTTGATAACATAGACTCAAGAGATTTGGCAAGCGTGGACCTATGCAAGGTTGAAGTGGAAGGATCTTTCAACCTTGCAATTATATCTTCAATTTCCTTTTTGTTGTTTTCAATTTACCCCATTATATTATCTTGTGTTCCAGGGGCATGTCGAGGAATAAATGGAGGAGGTTGTTGTTCTGCAGGTATTTCCTCCTCAGGATTTTGTGGATTTTGAGGAGGAGGAGGAGGAGGAGGTGCATTAACATTTCCTGACAAATAACGAAATATATATCAAAAATCAAGAAAAACCTACCTATTTAGAAACAAATTCAAACAAAAAAACAAAGATAACTCACCCCTTTGGCATGCTCGACATCGCGGCGGCATTTTGGCGATGAATTGATAACCTTTTTGGGTTGATTGGTGTTTTGCAAAACGCGAGCGCATTTTTGAGGGTTTGGAAGTCACGGATAGAGGAGAAAATAGCAAGAAATGAAATTGGACTGCTTTTTTTTATTTGTAGTAAGTCATAACGGCGCTCGCGTTATGACTTAATTTTTTTTTAAATTAATTTGGCCACTTTTTGGCCCCCCATCTTCTTGCACTTATCCATATAATATACTATTATAATATTATATTATATAATATTGTAATATTATAATATAATATAATATTATATTTATATTATATTATTAATATTATAATATTATATTATTATATTATTATATAATGTTATATTATAATATATTTAATATTATATAATAATATTATATTATATTATATTTAATAATATGGGTGCCAAATTTTTATTTCATTTCATTTTGGCGCTTCTTGTTGAAACCCTAAAAGTAAACCCTAACCTATTTTGTTTCTTGGTGCTTCTCATTGAAACCCTACACATCGCACTCTCTAGGGTAGCATGTGCCTCCCACAGTCTACGACACCATTCATTACATGAAGGGCGTGGCGCTCAATTTTGATCCTAGCTCTGCCATGCACTACTCCGATTTGGGTTATCCTATTCTTGGAAGAGTCATCGAGAAACTCACAGGAATGAAATATGCAAATTATATGCAAAAACACATCTTCATTTCGTTAGGTCTCACAGGGATGAGATTGGCAGAATCACTGGAAGAACATCTGGCACAAAATGAGTTCACTACCATGGCTTCGATGGTGATGACGACCTCCTTCTTTCTATATTTCCCGGCCAAGGTTTCTAATTATTTTTGCAAATTGAATATTTGCAAGCACTTTCATCTAGTCTGTGGTTAGTTTTTTTTGTTCAATCTTGAGCGTTCCTTTTGGTTTGAAGAGGTCGCAGGTCACTTCATTGATTTCTAGGTGAATTTTGGCCATTATCAAGGGTTTAAATCTCTAGTTCATGGCACATTTGGGCATTTTTTCTAGTTTTTTTATCAGGGTTTGGCTAGTTTTTTGGCCATTTTGGCACCATGGCCTTTGGCGAAGAATTTTACCTCTGGTTTGGTGTTTGGCTCTGTTGTTTGGATCATGCAAATGGCTATTTTATGTGTGTCTCCATACATATTCTTTATTGTTGTTTAAGCCTTTGACCTGGTTGAAGGCCTAGCACTATCGACTCGTGGTCTTCTCTTACCACTTTGGGTCGAGTGTCACCACTCCCTGTAACATGTGAACGTCACAATTTCTAAAGATGCAGTTTTGTTGATGATTGTGGAGATATTTTGCTTTATCCATTTGTAAGGTCAAAGTTGTCAATTCAAAAGAGGTCTTCAGTCTCCCTTGGCAGCTTCAGGCCTCCTTTCAAGCCTATATTGTCATTTTTTGGCCTTGGTTTTTGGCATTTAGGGTTCGGCTATCATCCAAAGTAAGCATTTCATTATTTGTATTGCCTTTGAAATTTATTTTCTTACAGAGCAATATATTAATCCAAAGTAAGCATTTCATTATTTGTATTATTGCTGCCAAATTTTGGTTAACTGATTAACGATTTGGTCTTTGCAGAGTGTTGCTTATAACAGAGTAGATATTACAGTAGGCTCGGGATCAGATCTGTAGATCCCCTTTTGTAAGGTTTTTTTAGATTTGGCCTATAAAATAGGCATAGCACATTCTAGGGTGTGTGTGAGCTGTGTATTATGACCCTGCTTTAGCGGGTGCACTTGTGAGCGGGTTTGGAAACTAAGAATATACTTGAATTGTCATTAAGAAGCTGTCAAGCCCTAGTTTTGATGATTTTTATGCATGCAAGTGTTCTTTTCTATAGATACATCTATCATCATTTATTGGCTTGGAATGTAAATATGATCCACAACTTCTTGTTCTTCACATTAATGTTTTTATCTTTGTTTTATATTTTATTCTTTTATTTTGACTTTTTTTTTTGTTGCGTAATAGGATTTCTGCTATATTGATATCATCAAAAAATACATAACTTTAGTTTTCCAATTCAGGACCATGACCAAAACCCAGCCTAAAGGTTGTCCCAGACACCACTTCTATCATGTTTAACATATTGTTTATCATACTACTACTAAATGCCATGCAAGGCAGAGCTTATTGTTCAACCATAAGGAAAAAACTAAAACAAACTAAACATTTAAACCCCATATTTATAACCAGACACCCCATTAATCTTTTATTTTGACTATTAAAGTTGTGTTTAAGTTTATTTTTACAATAAATTAATTTATAATATTGTTATTTTATATATTTTTCACTATTAAAACTATTTAAAGGTGTTATTAAATAGTATATGTATCTAATGGGATATTCATTTTTTTTGGTCAAGCATTGTACATTTATATTTACTTTGTTATTTTATGTTGTTTTGTAGATATAGTTATAAACATTTACAGATATTAACCATTTGATAGCATTTTTAGGTGTTGCTTAGTGTCTTAAGATTGATCATGATAATTTAAGAGATTTTAGATGACTTTAAATTTGAGTCATATATAAAAAGAAAAAATAATGACATTTATCATAACTACCATTTCTAATAATATTGGTTCTCATTTTGAATATTGTAATAACATTTCTCCAAATATATTATTTCAATTTTAATTTTGTGATGCAAAGACATCCCTCTGCTATTCACTCAAACACAAAACACAGAGACTGAATTTACAACCATACAAGATTGCAACAAAACAATAATTGAATTTATTATGCCAAATCATTACATCAATCAAACAACATTACAAATAGGTATTTAATGGTTGTTTTCTCTTGTTTGAACCTGCATACATACACAACTTCCATGGCTGCGGAAATCAATGACTAAATATACTACCAATGACTAAATAAATGACTAAATATACTACCAAATTGATGACTAAATATACTACCAAATTGATGACTAAATATACTACCAAATTAATCACTAAATTAATGACTAAAATTTGTTTGGTCATAAATTTGGTCGTGAGATAATGATCGGCAATAAACTACCAATGGTCACGTTACCAAACTACTGATCACATGACCAATTTTTGGTATTTTTTTAGTCATTTATTTCTGTTTTTCTACTAGTGCTTAATCCTCTCTTTAATGGTAAAGTTTTTCTCGAAAGGATTTCTCGATGTACATCTAGTGTTATGTGCTGATTTTTTATGTCCTCTATATTTCATTTACATATTGGTTTATACATGAACAATAAAATTTATACATTAAGTTTGATTTTGTTGATTCTATAGTTCACTCTATTTTTCAACAATGAGGATGCTTCTTGGGATTTGGGGGTCAATTTTAGGTGGTATTAGCTTATGGTTTTGTGATTTGTAACATCCCTCCTCATAATACTTGAGTAAACTCAATAATTTACAAGAAAGTAAATAAACATGGTAAACATGAGAGAATTTTTTTTTAATTAAATAACATATGCATAAATACAAGAAATAGAGTACAACTTTCTATGTAATTTCAATCTTGAAATCATAACATAATCGAAGATAGAATCATAGTGAAATCCTTTCACTTAACATTTACAATACATAAAATACATTTGGCATAAGAATAATTTTACCTCATACATTTGACTGTCATAAACCATAACATGGAGTACATCGCATCTTAAATGAAGATATATGTCTTCACGAGCCTTAGCGAGTCTTCTGCTTTAGAGGGAGAGCATCATTCGAGTGCTTTACCTCCAACCATAGACCAGTGATCTCCCACACACCTTCCTTTCTGGAAGTGGCCCTACCCTTTAGGAAGGGTATAGATATAAGGAACTTTCAAGTTTTTCATCTGAGTCCTAGTGATGTGTCCTACAAAACTCAATCGACCATACAACTCTAGACCCCTTCTAGCTAAGTATGATCATTCTGATTGGTCATTCCATCTAGATACACACCACTAACTCGTCTTAGAAACTATCTCATCCTATAGATTGAATTTCATCTTTTAGTACACTCTAGACACAACCTTGTCTGTATTAAAAATTCATTCTAGTCAATTTGACTTATACATGCAATATTTATATGTTTAGGTAATTCTAACCTTTTAGAGATTCCCCCTTGCATACTTGCAACTTCTAGGGTCTATGAATTTCTATTATTTTACTCTCTAATTCAAAATCAAACATCTTTGATGCATTAAATGAGTTTCAACATTATTGTTGTCAATCAAGTATGCACCCTTGCTAAGTTCGCAAAAACTTAACTACCTGTTGAAACATGGAATCATTCTTAGATGTGGGTCTCCTATAATGAGAATGAATCTCCAAAGTGAGCTGGTTCTCCTTATGATTTCCTAAACTATTGACTTGCAGAGGAAAAGGGATAGAAGATATACTGAAAGAAATAAATCCTAATTAACTTGAAGATGGAACTACCTAACAAATCTTACTCATAGACAGGCTATTGAACCTTGACCCTCACAACACTTAGCTTATTTAGCTCATAAATATTTCACATGAAGGTTTGAAAAAACACAACATGCAACCTAAATTAAACAAGATTTTGCAAAAGAAAGTCACAAGCTAAGACAAAGCAAAGGATAAATTTCATCACAATGCAACATCAGATTAACTTGCAAATACTCAGACAAAAATATGAAGGAAAGATGCTACTCAATAACTGAAGGAATAATGACTATAGTGAAATAAATGAGGACAACACTCTTGATGTGAGAGGAAGACTCTGTCTCTCTGCAATTTGATCTCTAAAATTCTAAAACTAAAACTGAAAAAAACTGGGACCCCTCAAAGGAAGAAAAAACTGAGATATATGCTGTGAAAGATTCCCCCTCCTGAAAGCTAGAAAAAAGCTCCTAAAAATAGACTCCAAGTCCATTTTCTAGCTACTTAGAAAAGCACAAATAAAAGCCCCTTAACTAGCTCCAAACTAAAAAAAACATGCTACCAAAATGATCCTCTAGGTGGTCCCCACCAAATCTGCATTCAAATCTATCCAATCTGCCTCATAAAAGCAAAATTTTCATCCTATATGACTCTAAATAAAACAAATCAAAATGGAATACTTGATTTGTTTTATTAGCCTATAAACTGACTAAAAATAGTTAAGTTTTAAAAGCAATTTGTCAATTATTGCTTTAAAACTAACTTTACAATGCTATGGCAATTTTATTCTATATCTCCATTTGATATGATTTTTTTACAAAAATAAAATAATATCTGGCTCATAATTTTGCCAAGATATTTTACAAGATATTATAATTGATTTTCTATAAAAATCATAAAAATGGTGAACACATTACTATGTATTTTTTGCAAAAAATTATTAAAGCCTTGAAGGCCAAAACCATGGCTCTAATTCCACAAATGCATGTCCATGTGTCGATATTCTGCCACCTCATCTCTGTCTTCATGCCTTGCAAAATGCCACCTCACTACCCATACAAGTGCCACATGTCAAAATTTACCCCTTTCACCATGCCATTACTCATGCATATATCTCATGTTTCCAAAGGTTTTTGCTTCGACCTCTCCTTTCATTTGAATGATATAAGGAATTGGAAAAAATAATGCATAAGTAAGAGGTCATTTGACTCTCAACCACATGCATAATCACAAGGCACTTTGACTCCACTATGAGTCGACCATATTGCAAATAAAGGTTTTTGACATGTTTCAAAGGTATAAACCTTATTCTCTTATGATGCTGCCTTTTGACTTTATAAAATCAGACCAAATAAGAAATGTTGTCAGCCTCTCCCTTCAGTGATTACTAGGGAACGTTGATTTACATGTGTTGACCACGATGCTATTTGGATAATGTAATTATATCAGTTTGCAAAGTCAAAAATGAGAAGACACTGTCGAACAAAATAATAACACGAACCCTAAAATGTATCTCATTTTCATTTGTCTTTTGTTGTTCGGCTTGCTCTGCAACTTTGTGTTGGCTGACTTGGGGTTTCATGGCTCTGCATTTTCTCCTCCATATCTGGTTCTCTGTGGTCAAAAATGTTACACTTCTTGAGTCAAAAATGACAGGTAGAACTTGGTGAATATGTATCTAAAGCTTGAATGGCATTTTGACTTCCTTTAGTGGCATTTCCTTCTTAAATGGCCGCGACCATAGTCACTATTTCTTTAGTTACATTGTTTGACATATATTTGCTTGGCTCTTTTTGTGTTGAACTCTGTAAATGTGGCAAAAATGATGAGAATCCTCAAAAGAGGTCACGGCCATACTAGCTTTCCTCTTCTGCAACTGAAAAGTAAGTTATTGTTCTCTCTCTACTGTGGCTTCTTGTCATCTCTGTATATGCAAAAAGTGATGAGGGTTTCATGTTTATTCAACTGGATATTTTGGCACTTGATAAATCTTCATTCCTTCTATCATGGCCGCTACGATGTAGATGGTTCTGCAAGTTTTCACTGACATTTGATGTTAAAAACTTAGTGTTTCTCTGACTGCAAAATGAGGGTTTCTCTTTTACTTTACACAGAAACTCTTTTTCCTTCACGGCCATACCTACAAACACTCCATACCTGCTTTGTTTGACTGTATCTTGCAAGAAAGAAAGAAGCCTTTTCAAAACTTGACAAAGGTATCTATTTTACTGTATACACAGCCATTATCTGCTACGGCCTTGACATGGACAATTTGCTTTGCCCTTCTTCTTTTCTAACACTGCAAAAGATGGTAGGGTTTGAAAACTTGACATGGGCATCTTGAAAAAAGAACAAAAATGGCCTTTCCTGTTACGGCCTTAGCTCAGATTCTTCTCTATAACTTTTCTTTTCACTGTATGGACAAAGGTGTCAAAACCAAAATAAGGGTTTGATCTTTTGAGCACAAAATACTCCTCCTATAGCATGCATTGCACATCATATTCTTTTCTCTTGTCTTATCATGGTACTGCATCCTTGTCATTTTGATAATATCTGTAGTATTTCTACCTGTCATTTGTCTCTTTGCCTGATGCATCACTTTTAGTTGTTCATGGATTTTATATTTGTATAATTCTCCTACTGTTGTGTAGACATACTTGGCATTCTACTTCACATGTCATTATGAATGACAATAGTTCCTTCTTTCTATATGATGGCAGATGTAATATTGTAATAGTTAGACTATCATTGACCTTTGTAACAAGATATTTATTAATATGCAATACATGATATCTTGTTGATGTTTTATGAACATTCACGTACTTTTGCCACTGAAGCATACTTGTTTTGATGTCTTTGAACAAAATATGATAGCATTACTGAGTGATGACACCATGGAATTATTTTCTATATCATGTGAATGTATAACCTGATTGTTCTTCATGATCTGACTAGTGAAATAATAGTTGATCTGTAATGCTCTCTCATTTATGAACAACCTTATTGTTGAAGAGCATATGAATTGGATTTAAATGTTGCACTTCTATAGGTTGAAAAATGTACAACTATATTTGATCATCTTTGACATTATGACAGTCACCTGGAAACATAAGTCTATCTCATGAATGAGATACTATCCATTGAGGACTGTATATTATTTGTTGTTCTATTTCTTTCTCTTGTAGCACTATTTGCATATAGCTCATGATACTTCCTCATAGCGGTCTGGCTATCATATAATTTGTATATGTTTATTTGAAAGTTTCAGTTGGCTCAATCTATAATTGTAGCATGACTTGATTGGTGCTCCTGTAGCAGTACATGATATTGCTCCTCTATTTTATCATTGTATGCATATGTCCTTCATTGGCTTCTTTAGTCATGAAAACTTAAATAATGAAACTTGTAGATGATTTGACAACTCAAACTCAACATGATAACACCTCTAATCAAATGTAGTTCATTTCATTGTAGCTCTAGCAAGAGATGACTTGGTTGATCCAAGTATCTTCCATTCATTTACCTTGATAGGTTCATGATACAAGATCAAGATGGAAGTGACATGACAGCACATGTTTTCTCTTATTGGCTGTCCTCTTGCACTTTATTTTAGTTTGTTCAAACTATGCATAAAAGACATCTATTTCTGATATTTCTAATATACATTATGAAATATATGACAATAAAGTACCTGAGAATGTCATTTTCATGACAGTTGGAGTAATGACATCATCTATTATATGCATTAAATGTTGTTCTTTATCATTTCAACGCATGTTCATGGTTGCATTTCATTCCTTGAACTGTAGTCATGATTATGACCTGAAACAGAACTGATGCCTATGATTGCTTTTATTATTCCTTCAACTTGTCATGTGAATGTGATCAATGATTTTTCTCTTTTCTATTCATCCCTTCTGAGATCAAAGGGAAGCAGCATGCTAGGCTCAACCCTTGTGGGATCCCACTTGACACCACATGTTGAATGTCTTCAATAAGCTTCATGACTTGTCCAATACCTGCACATGAAACAAATAGATTAGAATAAAACAATGATACGTCATGTTTATTTCTCTTCAGTTCCTTCTGCATATGGATGGTGTTCATTTGATCAATGCACTATAATCAAAGTATTATGCCCCTTCTGATAGATAAAGGATTTCATAACTGAAGCTTCTAACGGGACCTTTCCCACAATTTTTAGGTACATGCCGAGGTCGGGAGCAGGACTAGAGGCTACTATGAAGATTGACCAAATAAGGCAATGATGGCTATGTCTTTCCTTTCTCCTTCATTAGATGCATAGTATTTTGTTTATATTTGCATGAGTTCAGTTATAACCCACAGCTTGTGTGGGACATCTGATATGTCATGGTTTCCTTCAATGCAATGCTTATTCCTTTATGTATTCAAACTTGTAAATGAATAACCATTGTGATGAATGAATACTTATCTCATTTTACTGCTCTGCAATGCAATGAATGATCTGAAACTTCTCTTTCTTTCCTAAACAAATGAACTGCATTTATCATTGAAAACATAATAACTATGCAACTAACTCATAACAGAAGTAAAACAAACCTCACTCAAAAAATGAAAATGTTATATCTTCTCAACCAATTTTTGAGCTGTGGTAAAAAAAATAGTAACAATTATCATAGAATCTTTCAAAATATTACAAAGACTCCTCCTGTCTTGCTTTATGGTTTTCTCAATCTTTCACTGTCGATCAGATATGGTTTTATTGACCTTTATATATATATACACACACACAAACAATGTCATAACTAACATAAGAGTTATAGGTTCCCTAAATCCTTCTGGTCTTAATTCTAGGGTTTAACTTCTCTAACCCAAAAATAGAAATATTAAACATCTTTGTTTTCTAGAGATAATAACACAAATATAATAACACATGTGAACAGAAGACCTCTAGTCTTTCTCAAACCACTTGGCATTGTCTGTATTTACATTTCACATAATGTGAATAAACATAATATACGAGGTATACCTTAACCAACACTGTCATATCATAACTAGTTTTTGACTAAGATCAATCTAGACAGGTTTGAGTCATAAAAGATACTAAAATACTTTCAACCTCTTGGTCTTTTTATGTCCATTGACATTTGACATAAACTAGGTTATGAACTCCTTTGAATAAATGTCACATAAACCTTATCAACCATCTTGAGTACAACAATCATGAGGAGTTGAGTTTCCACTCTCGTAGTTCACCTACTCTCCTAGATTTATATCATGATATGGAAAGAATTTATATTTCTCCTAAGAAAATCTATATCCATGTCGTCACATAGTTCTTTTAATATCATAATGACGTAATCTCATCAAAATCTCCATTCGGGAGATAGTATCTATAGGCTTCCAAAAGTATGGATATATCTATGGGTCACTCAAATATTAGCTCTAACTCTCCAATGAAAATCTATACTTTCATAAAATTATAAATAAAGCATTAACTCTCTCAATTAAATTATCTTGTTGAAACAAAGATATAAGGCAGCATGGGAATCTTAAATAATCCTTATGGTTCCTTAAAAGTATAATAACATATATCTTCCCATGAATCTTTTAACATACTTCTCCCCTTAAAGGATATAAAATCATATACATCATCATTCAACCCAATACTATAGCTCAATGATGTATCTATGACATAATAAAATATTATCTCACTCTATCTCAATAAAAGAAGTAATTTAAAAATATTAACTAGATCATCCTCATTTTTGAGGTGTCATTAGATATTTATGCAAAGATTCTAGCAATAGCCTAGATATTTTAACTTACCTCAAGATTTTTTTTCCTAACGGAGGATTCCACAGAAAATTAGAATAGAAGTTCAACCAGATGATAATAAAGCACAACGATAATAGTGACAAATCTATTGCCTTGAGACTGAAGTACCCTACTTAGGAAATATCGGGGCCTTGATATGTTATACCTATCAAACACAAAGAGCCATGCTAAGCCAAAATAGTATTAATAATTATAAATAACAGCTCATAATGTAAATGATGACATCCTATGGTAGACCTATCATCTGACTCATAATAACAACAATCCTGCATGCGACAGGTATCAGAAGATCTTTCAAGTCTTAGAGCCTTTTGATGCAATTGATGGGAAAAGAAAGCTTAAGATCTACGGTTTAACAATTCTTCAAGAATGAAGAAGAAAAAATAATGGGTTGTGACCAAATACATAAGGAGAATGACAACTTCTTGTTGAAGGAATCTTATTACATTCAATAAGGAATGATATCAAACTAATTATAATGAGGAGAGTTGTCCCCATTTATTTCTATGCAACATGTTAGTGATGCATCTTTCCATAAAGAAAGCGTCTGTAACCACTACCACCAAACAAATGAAACCATGCCATTCTATCGACATAGTTGTGCTTACACCCAAATCTTCAAATTTCCTATGACTAATAAACAACTCACTAGTGGATTCGATGTTACAACACAAGGCACACAAAGGGATAATTTCATAGTATCATCATTGTTATCAACAACATCAAAAGTTTATATATTTAGTTAGCCTTAAATATAATGCAACAAAACTAGTCTTTTCAACGTTATTGACATCCTCCTTGTCGTTGCACAGAAGGTTCCAAAATGATTCTAATGTAAGCTAAGGTCTCAGAATTTGCATATTAGAATTGTTGAAGGCTTTAAAGGTATCAAGATTGTAATGTGTGGAACATAGATAAGGCACGAAAGTCTTAATAGAGTATCTACTAACTGTGGCCTCTAGAATATATATAATAAGTATGCTTTAGGTTTTGATAAAAGACTTAGAATATCAAAGAGCAAGTATATACAGCATTAACATATACAGAAAACAAATCCAAATTTAAACGCATACAAATAAACATCTTCAGATATGCACATATCTCTATCCCGTGCAAGATTCAAGGTTGATAATTATAATTTCCTTGAAAACTAAAACCCTCATCAATACTCTCCAATCTCACCCTCAAAAGCTTAACAACAAAACCAAGATATTCTTCTCCTACCAAACGCTTTGAGCAGAGTTCTTTCGTCTCTCTTTCTGAGTATTCTAAAAGAATCCTTGCGGAGAGGGAACACAGAATTCCCCTTAACTGCATTAACCCTTATAATTCTTCCCTCTCTCTCTACCATTTTACTTATTTGGGGAGCGTGAATGAAACAAGAGGAGGAGAATTGGATAGCTGAGTTAAAAGGAGTTGTAGTAGAGGATACAACTAATGTCAAGGCTTCCATGGCAGAGCTATTACTTTCTTATAATTACTACTCAACACTTCGATGATGTGTAGAGAAATGTCATACAACAACGTGGTGTCAAATGCTCTGAGAATAGGTACGTATTGAGGATAACCTCCCATGAGATAACATTGCAGTCCCCCTTATTAACTCCTGAAGGTAGTTTATATCTGACTCTCATGAAAACTATCTCCTGTTATCCCCTGATAACTAACTTCTATCTCCCCCCGCGAGAACCAAGTTCTCCCATCGTTATTCCACTACTCACAAGTTGTTAAAACTGACTATCCACTAGCCATGGACTTCTCCACTAGATTAGAATGTGAAGGCTCTTAGTTGGGCATGCATGGTTTTGAGGAGAAAGTGGGTAGCAATTACCTCCGCTCCCTAACAATGACTCCCACTGATAATTAATATTAGACTTCTCTTAAGTCGTGGAGACATAGGCAAGATCTTGGCCTTATTACAAACTTTACTAACATGTAATTAATATGGAGATGTCAGTCATAATGACCACTCTCTCCTCTAACTTAGTGATAACAAAAGTTATCCCATTGACTCAAACGTTATGTGCATTTAAAGACTCCATAAGACATGCCTCTCAATGCTCTTATCTAGAGCATTCATCGAGAGGGAAACATGGTTATAAAATACCACTACCTCACACATACAACAAACCTTCAATTAGCATTCAATGCTATTGAATTGGTCAAGAGGGTATGTTTTCTTCTAATAAAAGAGGTGGTTATCAAATAAGGCCACTAGCAATCTTGAACTAACCACTCAAGATATTACTTACGATAATTTAAAAACATAAATAATATTAATCGATAAGGATTCTAATAATGTAACTTAAACTTACGTACAAAATGTGACTGGGTCGAGATATTCTCCCCTTCACGTAAAAGAGAAATATGAGTCATGTCGATTTGACAACATACAAGAATCTCGACGTTAAGACCTTAATCGAGAACATTCTCATTTTTCTTTCCCAACAACGTCATTGCAGACATAAACGTATTCTTGTTTACGACACAAGGGACGTCATTTTCATCGAAAAGTTGCGTTAGTAAAAAAATGACTAATGCTTAATTTTAACAACGTAAATTATGCTATAAATGACTAAACTGTCATTAAAAGACTCTAAAAAACATCGACAACTTGTCGAGTCAATAAAATAAACTAAAACCAAAAGGGTCGAGTATCACTTACCCGACTCAACTAGGTTCTCTAATTTACACCAACACAAGGCTTAAGATGGAATTAAACTATTCTTTTCCTTGTATTTATACTCTTCTCTCCGATGATGCTCTCCCTCCCTTTCTCAGAGGGGCAGAAACCTATTTCCTGTATGCCACTTGTAATCACCATCCCATAATTAGTGTATCAATAATCATTTCATAATCCTTATGAAATCATAACATCTTGACAACTCTGAAACACATGTCATTTATAGTCAAATAAACATAACTCATGAAAACATTGATTTTCCAGACATTTTTTTACTAAACGTCAAATCATTGAATTATGTGTAATCATCTACTAATTACTTCAAAAGTAAAACATAGTTAAAGTTAGGGATGTAACATATCCTCTTTGGTGGTTTCATGTATTGGTCAATCTATTTATTATGTGTTTGAGATAGAATTTATATAGTGTATTTTGTAGGTATTATTATGTTGTTGGTATTACTCTAGATCTAAGTGTTGTTGTTGTTTCTTGTGAAGCTTCCTTGCTTAGATTTTTATTGTGACTAATATTGTAGTTGAGTAATACATTGGTTTAAAGTTTAGAGGCTAGGTTTTTTCTTGAAAGAGCTTTCCCAGGGTACATCATTGTGTTATGGTGAATGATTTGATTTTTTTTTATTTTTTTGCAAATTATTTTAAATCATATTTTCTATTCATCTCTCCTCTTAGATTAGTGTAGGAAGCATTTCTACACCTTAGCTTCCTTTCAATATCAACACATGATTCCAAGAACTAAAAATCTAATCAATATACAAAACTACAGCCTAGATGAACAAATAACCTCAATACAAAGCTTGATGTTATTTGTTGGTGGAAACAGGGCTACCAGCAGATACCACAAGTCACCACAAAGGCTATGGAAGGACAAAGTTGAAATACATAGAGGCATTTTTGGAAAAGACACATCCCTATGTAATATATAAATAGGATATAGGATGTACATGGTATGTATGTAAAAGACAGAAGAGATAAGAAGAATATATAAGAGAGTGTAAAAGGCAGAGACTTAGACTTGTCAGACGTATATGATTACATGACGATGACTATATATAGATAATAGAGAGATAAAGATTAACCTATGTCTATGTGTATATCTTGAATGCTTATATTTGATCTAATTGTACCGCATGTTACAATCCTTTACTGTTTCATTAAGATTCTCTCACTATATGACCAAGGTATAAACTGATTTTAGAGATCTGACTGAGGACCAGATCTCTAGACTAGTTCCTCCCATTTCTTGCCAACATTTGGTTCCATTGTTGGGACCCTAGAAAAGGATAGAAAAGAATAGAAACGATGAAATAGTAAAAATGAAAAGTGTGGAGTAGTGGAAAAGGAGAAAACTAAAGTAATAGAAAAAATTTATGATCCGTGGAGCATTCTCTTAGGTTCCTACCCTTGTGAGAGAGGGGCAGGGACTTAAGGGGATGACAAATGGAAAAGGGGAGGATCTGGAAATATCATTGAAAAGATGTAACTCTTCACTTGAGTTAAGTCAACCATGGAATACATAAGGATTAATGTAATACCAAATCTAAAACACCCATGGTAAAAGGGAATAACAAAAGATTAAGGGAGATCAGTGAAATTATACTAACCAAAATGGAAATGAGCAGGAAAGATAGACAAAAATAGACTTAGGAACATCAATAAATATACCACAGAAGGATAGAAAAGAAAGAAGAGATAAGGATAGAATGCACAAGGAAGGATGCAAAGAAAAAGGAATAGTTAGATGAGCGCACCAAGGTGGGTGTCGCTAAGCGCACCACTGTGGATGCTTCCAGAGAAAAGAATGAAGTAGAGGAAAAGAGAATGGATGAGTGCGCCACTATGTGGGCTACTGTAGAATTGATAATAAAACATATGAATAATCTAGGATCAATCATAGTACATATTGATAGGGCTACATAAATCCTTAAAAGTTTAGGAGGAAGTTTTAATGCTTATGTTCAGGCAAGAAGAACATAGGAACAAGAGTTTAATCAAATGTAATGCCTCGCCAAGGAACCCAAAGGATAATACAACTAAACTTACAAAAAAGACAATATTTAAAAAAAATGAAAGAAATAACAACAATCATATATTTATTCATAACATTTAAATTAAGCTTTATCCTCTAGGGTTCCATGGCTGCATTACTAACAAACTAAAACAAGATCTAACCAACATTATTAATTAACTAACAACCATGGTTCATTCTATATCTAATTGCATCAGATGAATAAACACATACAATTCCATACTATATTATTAGATAAATAAGCATCAAGATTCTACACATAGGATCGCAAGTACATAAACAAGTTCCTTTACAAGAGAGTACAACATTACATTGTTTACAATATCGCTATCCAGATTACATTGGAGTACATACATCAAGATAACAGTACATGATTCAACTGATATACAAGACTGGAACATGATCATAAGTATCTGTCTTCTCAAGCTAGAGCAAGATCTGAAATCTGTCATACAAGGTACATCCTTCTCACACACAATCAACAGCAAGGGAAACCAATGGAGAGGAAAGCTCAACCACCCAACCATGTGGAACCCTGAGGTCCACCCCCGTGCTAGGAGATAACAATAAGGTCCCACAACATGAATAGTCAGGCAGATAATAACTATGGTGAACAAGAACTACACATGACCACAACAACACAAGGCAATACACAAACATCACTTCCAGAGGCAACCACACAACGAATGGGAAGAGTACAACTAGGGAATGCTAGATTGCAGTAGGGATGAGTGTCATCGCATGGTCCTAACATGGGTTACCCTGATAGTCTCTAGCTAGACACTGGCCCCCATCCATGGGTTACCCTAAGAGTCTCTCGCTAGGTGCCGACCCCCATCTATGGTTACCCTGACAGTCTCTTACTAGACACCGGCCCCATAGGGTGATACATGTGGAACCAACATTCCTTTCGTGAAGACAAGGAAGTTGATTTTGCCAAGAACAACCTTCTCATCCCATCCTTAGCCTGAATGAGCACTACAGGCATGGGTGAGGCATCCAATTATCTTAATTAGTGTGAAAACTACCCAACCCTTTAAATTTATTATTAAGTTATCACTAAGTTAACAACTTCCAATGGGTTACCTTGACAAGCCACTTTGGGTGTCGGCCCCACATTAAAAGCCACTCCCCCTTCACTGCATCTAGATTCAACAAGCCCAAAACATAAACCAAGCATGAACTATCACATTTCTCATCATGATGTGTTTACAACACAAATTATACATCATTTCACACTACACAAAGCAAGGCATTACCCATCTTGCATAACAATTTAATCACAAGGACAATTTTCACAAAACATTGTCCATAGCTTCCATGTGAAGCAAACCATAACCAACATATTTCTTTTATGTTATCCAACATCTCCCCATTCACAAAATTTGACACACTACTTAATGCATAATCAACACCATAATGAACCATATCATCCTTGCAAGACTTTATTCCACATCATGACACTTTTACAATCATAGCATATACATGAAAACAAAACATTAAAACCTATGCCTCTAGAAACAACTTCCCCAAATGACACAACACTTGACACCATTAAAAACATAATAGTTTCACATCACATTCACTCTCAAAGCACATCATAAACTAATACCCTTTAACAATATTTTAAGGAATGTAACATTAATCTAAGCATGATCAATCATCTAACAATTATAAAGTGATTCTATCTCAAAAATACAGAACTATAACATTTTAATCACCAGTAGCAATTATAATATGATCATAAGATATAAGTATCCACAAGTATCAATATTTTAACCAATAATTCTCAAGACTTATTTTTAATAAACAGGACAATTTTGTAAATACTATTAAATACAACTGTATAAGCAAGACTAAAAGCCTATAATATTAAAATGCTATAAATATCTTACACTAGTTAGAATCACAAGATACAAAACCTAAAGCTACAATGAAAGAACCTTGTTCTAAGGTTAGCTTGAGAGGAAAAGAATATAGAACAACAAAACATTCTTATAGATCTAACATCTTCATCAAATCTACCACACTTTTAACCACATGCATATGATAGGATTAACACAAAATGAATTTGTTGAGAAGGCTTTAGAAGCTACCAACAATGCAAAATGTGAAAGCATAGACAGGGCACGCAGACTGATTGGTATAATGCCTCAAGGAGAGTCATATGATGGAAAGCAATGATCGTAGGATATGCACAAAATGAATTTCTTGAAAAAATCTTAGAGAAACCCAGTTTAAAATTATAGAGTTATTGGTGACGCAACTAACTATTTTAACAGAGACGAAATGAGTGAGAGGTAGACAGTAACAAAATATTCATATCTCAAAAATGCCAAACTGGGTATGGCTGATTTTTGGATATGATTTAGATATCAAGGATGTACATCATATATAAAAAAATAAGAGAAACTCAGTTCATAAAATTAAAGTTATGGCTAACGCAACAGACTACTAAAACAGAGACAAAATGAGTGAGAGGTGACAGTCACAAAATATTCATATCTCAAAAATGACAAACTGGGTATGGCCAATTTCTAGATATGATTTAAATATCTAGGACATGCACCATGTATAAAAAAATTTAGAGAAACCCAGTTTGTAAAAATAAAGTTATGGCTAATGCAACAGACTGCTAAAACAAGGATGAAATGAGTGAGAGGTAGACAGTCACAAAATATTCATATCTCAAAAATGACAAACTGGGTATGGTGGATTTCTAGATATGATTTAGATATCCAAGTCATACACCATATATAAGAAAAATTAGAGAAACCTAGTTTGTAAAATTAAATTTATGGCTAACACAACAGACTGGGTTCAAAAAATGTAGAAGAGAATTCACAGAATATTTTACTAAATCTAATGCAACAATAAATCAGATTCATATCTCAATCCATACTTGGTATATTACTTCTATCACATCTTCACAAAATTCCTAGCTCGCATCCATTTTCCCCCAAGTCTTTTCTACTAGAAACTATGGTTTATGGTGCCAAAAGAAAAATAAAAACTTCCTGAGAGAGAGAGAGATAATGAAAACATAAAACATATTCTGCTATTTGAAATGCACGCTTCTCCTCCCCAAATTATGTCTTGAGATTTCAAAATAAAGTTGAGCATGCATAACCACCCCCATAATTTCTTCCAGAAGATTCTCCTTTATTACTTTCTTACAATTTGCTATTTTTAACCAAACAATAATTTCTCTCTGATTTTATTTATTTTAGAATTTTCTATTTATTTCATTTACAACTAGACAAGATTCCTTTTTGATTTTATCTACTTTAGTATTATATATATATATGACAACTTACAAATACTATCTATTTTATTGCCATTAATGCAACATTAAATTATATTAATTTATTTATTTATCTCTAGTTGGAATTACTTTTATTACTATTATTATTATTATTTATTAACTTAACTTCTAGAATAATATATTTTTCATAAACTAAATTTACATAAGGACATTTATATGTTTATTTATTTAACAAAAATGCTTCATAACTAATTATTTTATTTTAAGGCAACAATAACCAAAATAATACCAACAAAATAACCCAACTGCCAAACCATACCTGACTACTATGCAAGATCAGAAAGCAAGACCACCACACCAATGACTGATTATCATGACCAAACCGACAACACTGACAGGGTGCACAACCGGATACTCATTCTCTTCAAGGATGATGGCTAAGCTAGGGGACCATATGTTATCTCCATTCAACAGTTCCATTGGTTAAGGCATGCTCAGACCTGTTAATTCAGATGGAGTCAATGCCTGGTACCTGCAACATACAACAAACAACACGGTTGAACATGTATATATATGCAATCATGTAGTCATACACACAGTGAAAGGAAGTCGCAGTGTAGCAGGGTACTCATGCATGAGTAATGTGACACTATTCCTTTCACCCATACATCAAACATGTAATCACAACACACATAGCAATCAGTTACTGGATGACTAAGTAAGAACCATCATCAGATAGTCACACGATACTCATAATACAATTGATCCACACAAAACATCATAACCTCCTATGATACAGAATCAGTCGCATAAAACTTAATTCTAACATATGACAATCATAGCAAGATCAACATCATAATTACCTGAATGTAAACAATCTCAAAGCATATGAGTTGTCAGTGTCACAATAAAGATTATCATTAAAACATACTAACTTCATCTTCATGCTCCTTAGTTCGACCACCTACACAATCAAGGTGAGAATGGAGGGGCACTACATCAAACCCTATCCCTACTGCAAATAGGAAAAACCTTAAATGTTCAACATGACTTTGCTAATATTCAAATTAGGATAGATGAACAATGGAAACATTTACTAAATCCCATAAGACACCTCCAACCCTTGAAACTAGATGTCAATTACCTAGATAATGTGGTTAATAGAAGTGTGATGAAGATTAAACAAAGGGAAGAAGATGTGGCATATAATGAGATTAGTTCCCTGAGTATAAGACAATTAATTGAAACATCACCTACAAATGACATGATGTCATTAATAAATAAAAAGGTATCCCTTAAAACCAAAAGGTACCTTGAAGAGACACAACCCCTCAACCAATAGTCACCCCAGGTGCCCTATAAAATAAGAAGAATCTCAAAAGAGGATAATAACAATCAAGTGAATAAGTTGGAAGAAAAAGAGGAACAAATTAAGAGAGATTTTGAAGAAATATTGGGAAAAGACTATTTTGATATCAAATTACAAAGAGATAAGGGAAGGGAAGACAAAACCATAGTACATAGGCAAAAACCTAAGTAGAAAGGTAAGGAAGAAAACTACCGCAAGAAACCAAAGGTACCAGAAAGATAAAATAAATTACCAATGGATTTACCAATTAAGATACCAATGTTCGAAAAGGACACCACCGAAGCAATAGAGCATAACTTTGTTCGAGAATCCATTTGGAATAGAAATGACATAACAAGGGATGAAACCAAGTTTTTTGAATTTATAGGAACATTGCAAAATGATGCCTTGAAATGGTATAGGAAGGCATGCCCTAAGCATGATAAAACTTGGGAAGAAGTCAAGAAGGAAATTTTGGAAAACTTTGAAACTCTATAGATCCCTAGGGAGTGAGAAAAATGAGGGAGTTAGTACAGAAGGACGGGGAAACAATAAAATAATTTGATAAAAGGTTTAAAGAAATAACTTGCAAGTTGGGGGAGCCTTTAACTAAGAAACAAAAGATTGAATGGTTCATATCTGAAATAAGCCTAGATGTCAGAACATCTTTGGACGACAAGGTATTTGGAACTTATAAATGTTAGATTTAGGACAGACAACTGAGAGGGGGGGTGAATCAGTTGTCTAAAACTTTCTTCCAATTAAACACTTAAATCCTCTTTGTGATTTAGCAGCATATTAATAAATCAATCATGGAAACATAGTATAATTAAATCAAGAGTAGAAACATATCAACACATAAGACACCAAGATTTTGACGTGGAAAACCTGGTTAAGGAAAAAACCACAGGGTGATTAACCCAAGATTGTATTCTTTGTTAAAAGAATAGAAAGAACAAAATGGCACATGCCAATTAGGGCTCACTGCCCGAGCACACTGCTCACAAGAGGCTCACTGCCTACAAGAGACACATTGTCTACAAAATGATAAGTATCACCTACTTGAACTGGAAAATAGCATTTCACCATGCTTGAATCAATTCCATTTTAAGCCCAAAGCTTTTGCTCTGCCTTTCACTCTCTTCCTCACTACCACACTCTCATCTTCACAAGACACACTCTGAAATGACTTTACAATCCCTTATTTATACAAGGCATCGACTTAGGAATAATCATCTAAGTCGGCAAACATCTACAAGAACATCCGCAAGATGTGTAATACATCTGGTCGACCAGTTTCAAGAAGAACACCATCATCAGGAAGTTATTCTTCAATTGCGAGCTCCAACTCCAATGCGGACCACAACCATGAACTGGACACGATCCAAATACCTTCACAAGAATGCCTAAATCACCGAGAACATCCACTCTTCATCTGCTTACTGAAATCTTTCTCTCCTTCATCCAGAACCTCAAGAACACAGTCTGTCATCACTGTCACAAAGGAATAGATGCTTGTGGACCTTCAAACCACGAACCAATTGAGTTAACACTTCACAAAGACTTCCTCAACACTTCCTCAAATCTACAGAATAGGATAATGTATTTCCAGATCTCACCGGACCTATTTGTGTCACTATGTCACCTCTGAACACCTGCCGGAACTAGTTTTACTTGGGCGGCCACAATTCCTTCAGATCTTCATGTGGACCTCTGAAATCTTTACTGGATTAACTTAAGACTCATATATGCAAACCCTTTGAACCACATCCTCTGATAGTCATCTTATCTTGGATATTTACCTTACTGTCTGTTACCTTTTGAGTCGCCCTTGTTTATTCATATATCGGTAATTTTTCTTAAGCAAAAGTCGGTTTACCGTATTGTGTTTTTGGTCATATCTGCGCTTTGTAAATCGACTTTTAGTCCTTCAATTTTTACCCGTGTGTCATCTTTGTATAAAAGGTTCGAACCTTTGAACCTGAAACATTCTCAAAGTTCAAGGTTCAACGGTTCAATATGTCTGAAGTTTCATATAAAGCAAGCTGTCTTACTGTTTGTCTTAAGCGTCTTTATACTTTTGGGTTGAACTTGAACCTTCCGCGTGTATCCCATAAAGAGGTTCAAGGTTCAATGGTTCAACGATTTTAAGGTTCAACACATTGTCTCCCTATGAGTCGGGTCACACAGTTCCCGTGTCTATTAATGTATCGTTCGTTGAACCTCCCACTTGTACTCTCCCGCGGGGTTCAACGGTTCAAAGTTCAATAGTTCACTGTTTATAATTGGCAACCTTTTACCGAAGCCGTGTAACCTTTTGTTGGTCCACATAACCCTTGCGTCGTTGAACCTTCATATTGAACCTTCATGTTGAACCGCGTCTTCATAAGTTCAACGGTTCAAAGTTAAAGTCTCTGTTTCGATAAGTCAATCTTTTGCCTGCCTACAAAGTCCAGTTGACATGCTTGAACCATCACATTGAACCATCGCGTTGAACCATGTCCCATAGGTTCAACGGTTCAATAAGTTTGAAGATTTGGCAATTTTGGTCCCGTTGGCTCCCACAGCTTTCTAAGTCAAACTTAGCGGGAGAATTGGAGGAAATTTTGTCAGGGACCCATCATGAAACAGAAAGCTCTAATTTGGCGGAGACCATGGATAATCATTGTATTTCATGATGGCGCACGGATCTTACTTGCTATTTATGAAGAAATCAGAGTTCACGTCTTTTCGAATATTTTTGGCACGTATTGTTTCAAGTGATGATTACTCATTCTGGTAAGCACCATTATTAACCAAGAACAAGCTAATTTTAGCAAGAAAATATACTGTGCATTGCGGAGAAGGATAACGCTGGAAGTGTAAGGCTCTCGTTTTTCAAAGTTTTCGCAGTGAATTCAAATATCCTGAAGGTGAGTCCTGTTTCCCCTGTGCTATTCTGAATTCTTATACTGGAAAGAAAAGCCTCCAGAATTTCTGTTATTTTTGAAATTTGAAGTTTATTATTATAATCGCCCAAATATGTCTTTGAAATCTACATGTTTGGGAGACGAACATGGCCCTGGTCTCACCTACTCTCACTCAGAATTTGGGGATACTGCTTTAGTTCAATATGACTTAGAGGAATTCATAGGAAGAACTAGAAATCCTGTCCAAACCCCCTCCATGAAGAAAATTGTGGACAGTGGTTTAGTTGAAGCCACAGCCTTTCCTCAAGCTATATTCTGCCCCGAGTTGGTTCAAGAGTGTATAAACAGATATGATCCCCAACACAGGTGTGTCAGAAAAGCAAACGGGGATGTGTTATTTCACGTTGACAGACAAACCCTCATGTCTGTGATGAAGATACCGCCTAAGGAGGCGTATTCTAATCTTGACATTACTTCCTCCAATGGGTATTTCTCAGAAAAGAGACCAACGTACAGAAGTGTGATAGCAAGAAATTGGCTGCTAAAATTTCAAAAGGGCGGTTCAAGGCTGCCCAGACCCCTTACTAGAGATCATTTAATACAGGAAGTAAGGGATATTGTGGTGTTATTGAACAGATTGAGAGGCAATCAACATGCCTATTACTGGGAAGACTGGATGTATTTTTTTATACAAGTCGTCCTTCAGGGTGAACAATACTTGGATTGGGCTGAGATAATAGCTGACTGTCTGCATCAGAGTTTAAATAATCATCTGGGTAACAGGGATTTCTTTATGTCTTCTTATCTGTTTTACTGTTTAGCATCCACAAGAGATTGGTTTGACCTGCCTCATGAACCTTTAGATGAGAGCAGCAAAATTTATCAATATTACTCACAGTTGCAAAGAAGAAATTGTTACGAAAATTATAAAAGAATTAATGACGTCTTTACTGGAAAAATAACCTATGAACTGGCAGGCAATCCAGGTAAGAGACTGACCAGTGAAGCAATGCAACTGATCAGTATCTACGGCAGCTTTTTCATCCAGTTTTCTGAATTTACTTATATCAGAGTTGGAGGGTTTGATGGTGAACCCCTGAAGTTGCCTAGATATGTATTCGATCATTTTGTATTGATGGAGGTATGTCGGCAATTGGCACATGTTGATAATAAATTCCCATCAAAAAAGGGTTGTGGTATTGCTTTTCCTATTGAACTTGGGCATTATTCATGCCACTCAAAATCTGATGCTTTAAATCTGGAGGTGAACCTCAAAAGGTTCAATTTTTCACTGCCAGGGTTCAATTTGATAGTAAATGTTTTGTTAAAGATAACCTAGATTCTGGGACAGGGCACTTGCATCTTCCTAAGCTGGAGGATTACTGGGAGGACTGCCCAGATGAGTTCGAAGTGAGGAGAAGGTTATGGTGCAGATTTTCTTTGGGGTAAATAATTACTCTTAATTTAAAAATGGACATTTCTGGAATTTTTGTTGATGATGAACAAGTGGTTGATCCACAATTTGAGAAAATAAAACACTCACCCATCCCTGAGGTGGACTGGAGCAAGAAAGAAGAGGACAGAATTGAAGTTAAAACCCTTCCTGTGATAAGGAGGACAAAGGGGAAGAGGAGAAAGCAGACTTCTGAGACAATAATTGTCGACTTAAATTCAGAGGAAGAAGCAGAGGACCCTATGGGGGACAAAGAGCCAAGCCCGAACAGAACAGAGACAGCTGACACTGGTTCACAGTCAGAGACCTTTCTAGACGTCCCTGAGGTGTTGATGATTTCAAATGAACCTTCTGATGGAGAGAAGCCCAGGAAGATAGTCTCAGACCCTGCACCGAAATGGCTGGAAAGCTCTATATCTGACAAAAAGAAGGTGATTCATTTTGTTCTCCCTCTGGAGGACATGGTAAGTAAATGTCTGGGGAAGACCCCCAAGTCCAAGAGACTTAAAACAGTGTCCAGGATAGATGTTGACCCAAGCACTGGTAACTGGAGTGCAGAAATAGCCAAGCCAGTGACCGAGGGAGAGGTTCAAGATCCTATAGTGCATGACTTCACTGTGGAGAAGATAGATCTCGGTACTGCCTCCAGAGCTGCAGATGTACACCATCTCGAAGCTTCCACTAAAAGAATGGTCAATCGAATGATGAAAGATGAAAAGGACAAAAGAGAGTTAAAACAAGCTCTGCGTGCAATGGCAGAATATATTGAAGCCATTAACAATCCTAACCCACAGCCAATCTCACAAGTTCCCTTGTCTTTCGACCCAAAGTCGCCTGTCAATCAGAAAATGTTAGATCAAGTGCATCGAAGCAAAATGGTTTCAAAAACTTTTGACGGTTGGTTAGACAGCATAGAGCAAAAGGGAATTGAATATATTTATGAACTCAAAGGCATATATGATCTAACCACCACTACCATTGAAGATCTTAAAACACAAGTTGCTGTCTGGGCTAAGGATGAAGGTAAGTGGACAAGTGTGATAAATCAAATAGAAGAAGTCCAGAAATATGGACTGGAAAAGTTTTTGGCAGAAAAGAACTTGGCAGGAGTAGACGAAGATTTGTTGTACGTGAACAAGAAGAATATCGAATGGAGGAACTCCATATCCAGACAAGGGCGCTTTGAACTCTCAAAGCTGATTAAAGAAATAGCGGAATTTACTCAATCACTACAGCATGATTTGCAATGTATTGATGTAAAATACTTAAAGGATGACGGAAAGCCTGTGGAGGATGTTGAAGCAGTAGTCCAATCCTTCAGAGATAAAATCCACTTTATTAAAGAAAATGATAATATTCTGATCGAGGATTTCTCCAGGGTCTCCAAAGTCGAATCTCTGCTCTATCTCTGCATCGACGCACTCCCTGAGCACAAGGAAAAATTTGAGAGGATGCGAAGGGAAAAGGAGGTCTGGAAATTAAGGATGAAACACATAGGTATACCAAACTTCCCTAAAATTCAGGAGTTCGTGGCTGCCTTTCAGGAGTGGAAAGCCCAACATACTTCCCAGGCTACCAAAAGCAAATCAGGAGATGCTAATTCATCGCCCCAGTCATAACCATGCCAGCTCGTTCTTTTTCTGTTATTCAATTTATGTTATTTCCAGCATCTTTAATCTTTTATAATCAGTTGTTGAAACTAAATCCCGTACGGGTCAGAGTTATGTTAACTCTGGGTTTAATTTGCTCAAAGACTTGGTTAAGATATTCATATATATATATGTTTTTTTTCTTTTTAAGGGGGGATAGTTAGAAGTTAGAAAGGAGGTGAATTTTCAAAAAATATTGTACTTAACTTTGCATTATATGATGATTGTTTGAGAAAATCTTCATCTGTGAATGAGAAAAGAACAATTGCTGCTTATTTGGATCTGTGCGTCTGAATGTGTGGAATCAGATTTTCTGTGTGAAATCCCCTTTCACTGGGTAATTGCTCTTTATTTGGACAATTTATCATATGTGTTCAGTTCTTTATTGGTTAAGCATGTTTCTATGAATGTATTCACATATTCGAAAATATCAAAGCAAAATCTGAATATTCTACCTTGTTGTTGTATAAATTATCGCATTCATGACATGGCTATGTATGAATGTTAGTCTGCCTTAAGCGTTTTCTGGTTAAAAATGCATTTGATTAATTGAATAGGTTAAATTCATTGAAAATCACAAAGGGAGCTGTACCTAAAAATTCAGAGGGGAACCAATACAAAGGGTTCACCCATTTGTTGTTTAACTCATTTGTTCTTTTAAAAGAGAGGTATAGAGTTAGAATAGATTATTTTCAAAAAAGACAAATCTGTTAACCAACACTGTCTTCACTATTCTTCTATGTTCCTGATTAGGACTAATTTTCTCAATATCCTCAGCACTCAGCTCATCCAATCCTTTTCATCAATGCAACAGGAGTATGTTGACATCAATGACAACACCGATTAGGCCCATACTTGCAACAATCTCCCCCTTTGTCATTGATGGAAACATATGATGTGAAAAATTGTTTTAACCATCAAGACCAAAACTTCTCCTTACTATCACAACTCCCCCTATCAACAACAACCATTCACATGTCTTCTCTTCCTTTACTGCTCCCCCTTTGATCATCAACCACTTTTTTTTCACATGTCTTCTCTCCCCCTTTGACATCAATGGCAAAGGACTCATACTTGCAACTCCAACACTTCAGAATCATACCAGCTGCTCCCCCTGAGTGGCAGCTCCCTATCATCAATCTGAACCACAAGATATGACTGTGATGTCTACCGGACTGATGCACTCTAGTGCACCTTAGTTCATCACCGAAGGGGCAATAACCCCTAACTTCTCCCTGAGATACTCAAAAGAGTCCTTAGGTAGAGGTTTAGTAAAGATGTCTGCAATCTAATCCTTGGAAGGCACAAACTCCAATCTGACTTCATTCTTGTTCACTTGCTCTCTCAGAAAGTGAAACTTGATAGATATATGCTTAGTCTTTGAATGCAACACCAGATTCTTAGATATATTTATTGCACTTGAATTATCACAGAAGATTGTGATAGGCTCCTCATACTCCACTCTTATGTCTCTTAGCATTTGCTTCATCCACAAAACTTGAGTACAACTACCTGCTGCTGCAATATATTCTATCTCTATGGTGGACAGAGATATTGCCTCTTATTTCTTGCTTAGCCAAGAAACTAATCTCTTTCCCAAAAAGAATGCTCCACCACTGGTACTCTTCCGGTCATCCACATCTCCTGCCCAATCCGCATATGTATATGCATGAAGAGAGAAATTATGATCTCTAGGATACCACAAACCATACTCAACTGTCCCTTTTAGATACCTAAAAATCCTCTTAATTGCCATGACATGAGATTCTCTAGGATCAGCTTGGAATCTAGCAACAAGACCAATAGCATTCATAATATCAGGTCTGGTTTGAGTGAGATACAACAATCCTCCAATCATTGACCTATACTTCTTCTGATCAGTCTTAGGAGAGTCATCATCTTTGCTCAATTTACATCCGGTTGCCATGGGAGTACACATTGGTTTTGACTCTTCCATCCCAAATTTCTTCAACAATTCTTTCACATATTTAGTCTGAGAAATGAAGATTCCTTTCTTAGTTTGAATGATTTGCAGCCCCAAGAAGAAATTCATTTCCCCAAGCATGGACATCTTAAAATCATTTTTCATTTGATTTGCAAAGGTTTTGCACATACTATCTCTTCCTCCAAAAATGATATCATCAACAAATACTTCAACAAAAAGATATTTTCATGATCAATTTTGAAATACAAATTACTGTCAACAGTACCTTTGTTGAAACCAATCTTTCATACCAGGCTCTTGGCACTTTCTTGAGTCCATACAGTGCTTTCTTCAACTTGCAGACCATATCACCATGATCAGACAATTGAAATCCATCCGGTTGCTCAATGTAAACTTCTTCTTCCAAGTCACCATTCAGGAAGGCAGACTTGACATCCATCTGATATACTTTGAAATCCTTAAAGGTAGAAAAGGCAAGAAATAATCTGACTGCTTCAATTCTTGCCACCGGAGCAAAAGTTTCTTCAAAATCAACTCCTTCTATTTGAGAGTAAACCTTACAGAACAATCTGGCTTTATTTCTGATTACTTCACCAATTTCATTCAGTTTATTCCGGAAGACCCATTTGGTACCAATCACATTCTTGTTCTTAGGTCTGGGAACAAGATCCCAAGTGTGATTTTTCTCAATTTGCATCAACTCTTCCTCCATTGCTTTAGTCTAGCTATCATCATTGCAAGCTTCATTCACTGTCTTAGGTTCAATCTTTGAAATTAGACAATATTCATCTGAATCTTGAGCAATCCTCCTTCTTGTTTGTACACCTTTGATTTTATCACCTATGATCTAATCTTCAGAGTGGTTCAGTCTTACATACCTGGGAACTTTGGGAGATTCTTGCACTTCTAATTCATGATCAGGCTCATTATAACTCATCTCTTCTTCTTGATTTACCAGATCTGTTTGATTGTAAATTTCTTGGGCTCCTTGAATCCGAACACTATTCTGATCATCTTCATCATTTTCATAAAACTTTGAAGGTTTTTTAATTCCTTCATCAACCTTCACATTGTACTTTCTATAATCTTTCTCAATCTCTTGTTATAACACTGGTATGCTTTGCTTTGAGTAGAGTAACCCAAGAATATTCCTTCATCACTTCTAGTATCAAACTTGCCTAGATCTTCATCTCTTTTAATGTAACATTTGCTACCAAAGACTCTGAAATACCTCACAGTAGGAGTGATGCCAAACCAAAGATCATAAGGACTCTTACCGGTATTGCTTCTGATTTGAACTCGATTGAGAGTATAGACTGCAGTGCTAAAAGCTTCTCTCCAAAAGATCTGAGGAACATTTGCTTCCATCATCATTGTCCTAGATGCTTCCTGGATGGTCTGGTTCTTTCTCTCCACTACTCCATTCTATTGTGGAGTCCTAAGAGTAGACAATTGTCTCTTTATTCTATGTTTCTCACAGAATTCTATGAACTCACCAGATGTGAATTCTCCACCTCTATCAGACCTCAGACACTTTAGTTTCAATCCGGTTTCATTCTCTACCATAGCCTTGAATATTTTGAATTTCTCAAAGGCTTCTGATTTCTCTTTCAGAAAAGTTACCCACATCATCTAGGAGTAGTCATCAATTAGTAACATGAAGTATCTATCACGTTGCACACTCCTGATTCTTGCTAGACCACATAGATCAGTATGAACTAAGTCCAATATTCCGGTAGAAGATTGTTCTTTGCTTTTAAATGAGACTCTACTTTGTTTTCCCAACTGACATTCTTTGCACAAACTATTTGTAGGTTTCACCAATTTTGGAAGATCTCTTACAACCTGAGTGTTGCTTATCTTGATGATATTATCAAAATTCACATGACACATCCTCCTATGCCATAGCCAACTCTGATCAATTTGCACAAATAGACAACTTTTACCAGTACCAACTAGATTGAAGATATTACCTTTTGTCTGAGTACCAGATGCAATCTCTGTTCCAGAACTTTCAAAGATCTTGCACTTTCCATTCTTGAATTGGAGATCATAGCCTTTGTCCACCAACTGTCCAACACTGAGAAGATTGTGCTTCAATCCTTCAACATACAGTACATTACCAGTTTTGTTCTTTCCATCAAAAGAAATACTTCCCCTACCTTTGATTCTACCAATAGAATTATCACCAAACTTTACCACTCCTCCTTCATACCTTTCCAAATCTAAGAACTTATTTTTGTCACCTGTCATATGGTGAGAGCATCCACTGTCAATGACCCAATCATCCTTTTCTTCAACTTGGGCAGCCAAAGCTCTTTCTATAACTTTATGATTGACAAATTCAGAGGGCATTGGATCTTCTTCCTTGATGGCAATAAACACCCAATCACTTCCAGATTTGTTTCCTGTCTCTGATTCATCATCTGTTACTCCTTCATTATCATCCTCTTCATGAACATAATAACAATTCTTTTGGAACCTTGATCTGTTAGGATTTGGCCTTGAAAATCTTTCTGGACACTTTGAGGAAAAATGACCAATCTTATTGTAGTTAAAACACTTAAAAGGTAATTTCCCTTCATACTTACCAGATCCTCTTGGTAGTCTTTTTGCAATAAGGGCTTCAAGCTGAGCAGTTTTAGTTTTTTCTTCTTCTAGGTCTTTTCTTACTTTTTCATACCATGATAGTTTCCTTGAAGAGTTCTCTCCTAGATCAAACCTTTGTTTACCTTTTATAGAAGCACTAGCTCTAAATGCAGATTCAGTCTTGGGGGGCATCTCCAAACTCGGTCATTTCAAATGCGGCCAATTTACCAGTTAATTGATCTCTTGTGACAGTTGTATGGGCTCTAAATTCTTCAATGGCAGCAACCTTGATTTTATAAGAAGTAGGAAGGGATCTAAGAATTTTGCCAACAATTTCATCTTCATCCAAGACTCCACCAGCACATCTAATTCCACAAACAAGCTCATTTACTCTTGGCATAAAAGTAGTGATATTTTCATCTTCTCTCATCTTTAGATTTTCAAATTTCCCTTTCAGACTCTGTAGCCTTGCACATTTAACATACTTGTCTCCTTCATACAGAAGTTCCACTTTTTCCCAAATCTCAAAAGTAGTGGGTAGGTCAACAACATTTGACAGCTCTAAATCAAATAATGCGCTTAGAAGAGCTTCTATAGTCCGCAGATTGCTTTCAACATCTGTGATTTCATTTGGAGCTTTTGGGCCACCCTGTGGAGGAGTATACTTCGTTGAAGCCATGGTCCAGTACTGCATTCCCATACATTGCAAGTGACATTTCATGCAACTTTTCCAAAGATTAAAATTGGTTCCATCAAACTTCGGACTATCCTTCTTGTAGGACGACATCCTAGATCTCCTCAAGCGGTTAAGCTCTTTTAGAGGAACTCAGCTCTGATACCAATTGTTAGATTTAGGACAGACAACTGAGAGGGGGGTGAATTAGTTTCTAAAACTTTCTTCCAATTAAACACTTAATCCTCTTTGTGATTTAGCAGCATATTAATAAATCAATCATGGAAACATAGTATAATTAAATCAAGAGTAGAAACATATCAACACATAAGACACCAAGATTTTGACGTGGAAAACCTGGTTAAGGGAAAAACCATGGGGTGATTAACCCAAGATTGTATTCTCTGTTAGAAGAATAGAAAGAACAAAATGGCACATGCCAATTAGGGCTCGTTGCCTGAGCACACTGCTCACAAGAGGCCCACTGCCTACAAGAGACACACTGTCTACAAAATGATAAGTATCACCTACTTGAACTAGAAAATAGCATCTTCACCATGCTTGAATCAGTTCCATTTTAAGCCCAAAACTCCTGCTCTACCTTTCGCTCTCTTCCTCGCTACCATACTCTCATCTCCACAAGACACACTCTGAAATAAATTTACAATCCCTTATTTATACAAGGCATTGACTTAGGAATAATCATCTAAGTCGACAAACATCTACAAGAACATCCGCAAGATGTGTAATACATCCGATCAGCCAGTTTCAGGAAGAACACCATCATCAGGAAGTTATTCTTCAATTGTGAGCTCCAACTCTAATGTGGACCACCAACATGAACTGACACAATCCAAATACCTTCACAAGAATGCCTGAATCACCGAGAACATCCACTCTTCATCTACTTACTAAAATCCTTCTCTCCTTCATCTGGAACCTCAAGAACACAGTCTGTTATCACTGTCACAAAGGAATAGATGCTTGCGGACCTTCAAACCACAAACCAATTGAGTTGACACTTCACAAAGACTTCCTCAACACTCCCTCAAATCCATAGAATAGGATAATGCATTTCCAAATCTCACCGAACCTATATGTGTCACTCTGTCACCTTTGAACACCTGTCGGAGCCAGTTTTACTTGGGCGGCCAGAATTCTTTCAGATCTTCATGCAGACCTCTGAAATCTTTACTAGATTAACTTAAGACTTAGATCTACAAATCCTTTGAACCACATCCTCTGATAGTCATCTTATCTTGGATCTTTACCTTACTGTCTTCACTGTTCTTCTCTGTTCCTGATTAGGACTAATTTTCTCAATATCCTCAGCACTCAGCTCATCCAATCCTTTTCATCAATGCAACAGGAGTATGTTGACATCAATGACAACACTAGTTAGGCCCATACTTGCAACAATAAAGAGGTGGTTACTTTGGCCTGCTGCATAGAGTCACAAACATGGCACAAGTAGGATAAGAACAAAGAAAACCTAGAAATAGAGAAAATGAGGATTGAACTAGAGAAACTAAAGTTAAAACAAGAGATCTTAGCAAAATAAGTGGAAAAATCACAAAAACAAAGGTCTAATATATAGTGCTCATATTGTACTAAGGAAGGACACATAACAAGTGAATGTATGAGGATGAAAGGTGAAAGATAGGCTACTACTATGAAGGTAGACATAAAAGCATACCTAGAAGGACTAATTCAATATATTACAGAGTTTGCGGTGAGAGGGATGATCATGAGACACCAGATTGGCCTTTACAATTTTTCATAGTAAGAGAAGAAGATGAGGATGATCATGAGTCATGGTACAATGCACACCATAAGAATAAGGCAAATAACAATACTATGGCATATGTAAAAGGATTGGTGAAAAGACCCTTATACATTCAGGACCATGGGTACAAACAACCTAAATGGAAAAATCAAAGGAATATGAACATTGTGTAGAATTCAAACCCTAACAGTGTACCATATGAGAACAGTTATAGTAATGATGAAAGAGATCAATTTGGAGGATATAGAGGAGGTCGAGGCCATGGTAGAGGAAGAAGAAAGAGAGATGATGCAACATGTTTCAAGTGCGGTAAACAAGAATATTTTTCCAATGAATGCTGGGGAAAGAAGAAAATAGTGTACATTCTGCAATAGAACAGAACATGAGTTATTTTCATGTGACAAAGGCCAACAATACTTCCATAATGCACCGCAACAATCAAAGAGTGATGAATTACAAAATCTTAATTCACAAAAAGGAGCTCCCATAATCAGGAGAGTCCCCAAAGAACATGGTCAGACAACAAGAACCTGCCAAAGAAATGATGAGTATGAAACTGATACAATTTCTACTGGATCTTCAGAAGAAGAGGATTATTCTAGGAAAATCAATCACAAACAAATCAAACAGAAGAAAAATAAAGAAGAAAAGGCTGCAGTAGTAACAAAACAAGTCACAAATACTGCAAGACATCATACTAGTGAAACTAAAGAAGAAAGTGAGGAGGAAGAAACATTCTTCCTTAATAAGAAACAACATGAGGAAATTGTACAGAAAACAAATCAAATTATAACTAAAGAACAAAACAAACAAAAACAATATACTCAATTCTTTACAGAAGGAGAGGTTGTGACACTTAAATAGTTAACAAAGTTAACACAACAACATAATCTCATTGAGAAATTAAGGTAGTTTTGTAAATACTAGAATAAGGAGCAAGCACATAAAAACCAAATCTGGTAGATAGGCAAAACACACATACATTGGAAAACAAAACCACTACTAGTAGATGTCCATATAAACCATAAAAAGGTCAGACATGTTATAATAGATCTAGGTGCAGATGTGAACATGATCGCCTAGGGAAACCTAGGTTGAGTAATTATAATATGGGAACAACTAGGGAAACCTAGGTTGAGTAATTATAATATAACTTTGGCAAATGGATCCAGTATGGGAACATCTGGAACTTGGAAACAGGTTGAAGTGAACCTAATGGGTGTGAAACAAATTGTAGAATTTGTAGTAGTTTCAAGGTGATGCATTCAATGTATTACTAGGATTGAGATCATTTGTTGATGCAAATGGTATTGGTGACTCACGTAAAGAGGAATTATCTTTTGAAAACAACAATAAAATTGTATATACCTTTGGGAGCAACCATGGAAGAAGCATACGTTGAAGAATCTAACTATGAGGAAGACACCAATGATTATCCTAAGAACATATATTCAATATACAAGTTAGATACAGAGGAGATAGTGGAAGAAGCTAAATCAGAGGTAGAGATAGAAGCAAAAGATGATAATTATAGTACTGATAGCGAGAAAGTACTAGAGGCTTGGATAAGAAATGAACTAGAGATAAAAACATGGACAATGACTAGATTCTAGAGGATATTTATGCTTCCAACCAGTGAGCAAAACCTACCGCAAACTACTGCATTAACACAAAATATACCGCAGAATGCATGCAACAACTCAGAAGAGTAAAACACAAATGAATCCTTGAGATCTCAAAAAATAAATCACATTATGCGAGGAATTTCACACATCAAACTGCCAAAATTTTTAGGAGTGAGAGACCTACAATTATACCTAACATATATGAAGAAAATTTTCATAAACAAAGGCATGAGACTAGAAGTAATACAACATACATTAGTATGCAATGCATAAAATTGGTGGACCACACATAAAGATACAATTACACACTGGCCAGTATTTAAGATTCTGATCAAGACAAGATATCTACCGGAGGAAGGAGAATACAAAATCATACCTAAATATGAGGGATGGATTCCATCACAGGAGCACTTAACTATTTGAATAATGGTATGGAAAGGCAGTAATGAGAAGAACAATATACCATACCCCCATTTGTTCTACTGGACACTATCACCAATAGCACAAACTTGGTACATAAACTAGGAAAGGAGAAGAGAAACCAGAGATTGGGATGAGATACAAGATGAATTTGTGCACACATTTTTCTTGTATAGTCCAGACAAATATATACATACCACACTCCTAAAAATGAAGGGGATAATTTTCCAACAAACTACAAAAGAAGAGATAGAAACATTGGTACAAGTCTACCACTACCTAGAACAAGGGGTATATGGAAATTCAGAGTGGATAGAAAAATAATCAAAACACACTAGTCATAAATGTTATAAGACTACATAGATAGATGGTGAAAATATAGATGACCTGGAAATAAATGTTCAAGAAGGAGAGAGGGAACTGGAACCACCAACTGAGCCTAAGGAGAAATACTACAATAAACCTATCAAACTTAGAGAAAAAAATATTGCAAAAGAAGGAGACCCTAAGTTAGCAAAGATAAGAGATTGTTGGGATGATAAAGTAGTGGTGCAGTCACAGCCAGAGGGTTCACAGAATGAATTGTCCAAACTGTGTAGCTAGAGTAAACACAATGGAAACAACTCAAATATAGAATACAATGGAAGATTTAAATGCTCAATATATCATATATTTAGAATGCTTTTATGTCGACAACATGTGGGTTACAATCACAAGGGCTCACAGGCCTGAATTCTAGTTACAACAGATATGCAAGATAGGGCCTTGAAGTGCCTTTCAGAAAAAAAAATACTTATTATAATATATTATCCCCTCTAACTAACTTCCTAATACATTTTAGTGATATATATATATATATATATCCAAGCTAAAGAAATCCTTTGCATCGACCAAGAAAGGTTACAAACTCCAATGAAGGAATGTAATGTGTAGAAATAAGCAGGTCGGCCTTAAACATCTGGTAATGCTTTGCAAATGGATGAAACTTGGTGCGGACCTCAAGGAGGGTCTATCTGATCCATATGTGCCATGTAAGATGCTTCATTTGGCTTCGCAAGTCACAAAAGTGCTTTGCAAACCTTCTCCTTCAACTGACTGTCTGAATGCTCTGCTCTATGAAAATAGGTGACCTTCTGATGGCGATGACTTTTAGAAGACAAGTCCAAATGACCTGAATTTTGGATATGATGTAGATGATGATATGTAGATGCTTAGTCCTACTCCATGATATCTAGTATGAAGATATAGTGAAATGTGGTACGAAATGCTAAAAATGCAACTAACTGAATTGGACTGAAAATGCAAGAAAAGAAAGAATGTAAATGTTTTTTTGGTTGATGCAAGATTGCTCTGTAACCTAGGATGCTCCTACATTAGACACCTTGGGCTGTTAAAAAAAGTGAGTCCCTCACTTTGTTGGGGCTATAGGAAAACCAAGGCAATCTACCTCAACCTAAGATATCCATGATGAATCCTCTTCTAGTCTACCTTTCCACTTGACTTGGTATTCTTTGTATTGCTTGCCTCTGGTACTGTGTCCAACTCTATTGTCCAAGATGTCCTTTATCTGCTCTGATTGTTGTAGTAACTGATTCTTCAAACCATCTTCAATGTTGTCACTTGATCCTCCTTCATGATACTAATATAAGTCTACAATGTTGAATATAGGTGATATACCAAGTGTCTCTGGTAGCTCCACTTCATATGCATTTCCTGAATCAAACTTTCCAAGTATCCTACATGGTCCAAACTTCTTCATCTTCAACTTGTTGTATGTCCCTACTAGAAATCTCTCTTTTCTTAGATATATCATTACTTCATCTCCAACTGAAAATTATTTATGTCTTCTCTTCTCATCTATTTGCTCCTTATACTTGCTATTCATCTCCTCCAAATGCTTATTGACCTGATTATGTAGTGTCTCCATGTATCCTACAAATTCATCTACCTTTGCACTCCTCTTGTTCTCCATATTGATGTCTCTCAACTGTGCTACTCCTCTAGGTTTCATTCTAGTCACAATCTCAAATGGTGTCTTCCCTGTACTCATGTTTGCTGAATTATTGCATGCAAACTCTACTTGTGGTAGAATTAGATCCCAAATTCCTGTCTTATTTCCTACCAAACATCTCAACAAATTTCCCAAACTCCTATTTATCACTTATGTTTGTCCATCTGTCTATGGATGAAATGTTGAACTGAACTTTAGGTCTTTCTTCATCTTCTTCCAAAGTGTTCTCCAAAAGTATCCAATGAATTTTATATCTCTGTCTGAAATTATGCTCTTAGGTAATCCATGCAATCTCACAATCTCCTTGAAAAATAGGTCAGCAACATGCACCGCATCATTTGTCTTCTTACAAGGTATGAAATGTGCCATCTTTGAAAATCTATCCACCGCTACATATATAGAATCATGTCCTCTCTGTGTTCTTGGCAATCCTAATATGAAATCCATGTTTATGTCTTCCCAAGGTCTCTCCGGTACTATCAAAGATTTGTACAAACCAGTATTCTGACTACTTCCTTTTGCAACTTGACATATTCTACAATTCTACACAAACTTCCTTACATACTTATGTATATGAAGCCAAAAGTAATGTTCACTTATCAAAGCCATTGTCTTGTCAATCCCAAAATGTCCTACCAATCCACCACTATGCTTCTCCTTTATCAAATTATCTCTCATTAAACTCCTAAGTATACACAACTAATTTCCTTTGAACAACATATCCTCCTAAACAAAATAATCTAACCACTTCTATCTATCACAATAGGTTCCTTACATGATTTCCATGGTTTTGCAAAATAAAGATCCTTTGTGTACATGTGCTTCAGTTCCTCAAACCCTAATACTTCTACTCTCATCTCTGCCAGAAAATTCCTTCTTCTGCTCAATGCATCTACAACTTTGTTTGACTTCCTAGTGTTATGCTTCAATACAAATGTGTAACTCTGCATGAACTCTACCCATCTCATATGTCTCTAATTCAACTTTTCTTGACTATTCAAATATTGTAAGGCCTGATGATTTATATACAACACAAATTACTTAGGCAAAAAATAATGTCTCCACTTCTTCAAAGCTTGAATTATGACAAGGAACTCCTTATCATAAACTGAATATCCTCTCCTTGCATCATTTAACTTCCCACTAAAATATGCTACTAGTCTTCCTTCTTGACTTAACATTGCTCCTATTGCATTTCCACTTGCATTACAATCTACTTCAAATACCTTGTTGAAATCCAGTAATGATAACATTGGTTTCTCTATCACTTTCTACTTCAATAATTCAAAACTTTTATTTGCTCCTAATGTCCACTTAAAGTCCTTTCTGTCACCTCTCATTGTCTTTGTCATTGGTGTGCATACTGAACTAAAATTTCTAATGAGCTTCTGGTACAAGCTTGCTAATCTATGAAATGATCTTACTTATCCAATGCTCTCTGGTGTTGGCCATTCAACAATTGCTCTTTCTTAGGGTCCATCTTTAATCCTTCCGCAAAAATCACAAATCCTAAGTATACCAATTCTTCCTTCATGAAACTACATTTCTTAATGTTTATCAGCAATTTCTCTTCTCTCAACCTCTGCAATACTTGTCTAATATGCCACAAATGTTCTTCTTTTGTCTTACTAAAAATCAGAATATCTTCCAAATATACAATAACCAACTTACCCAATAATTTCTTCAAAACCTCATTCATCAACCTCATGAGACTACTCGATGCATTAGTCAATCCAAAAGGCATCATTAATCATTCATACAATCCTTGATTCATCTTAAAAGCAGTCTTCCATTTATGTCCTTCTCTAATCCTGATATGATGGTATCCACTTTTCAAGTCTGTCTTTGTGAAATTCTTTTCTCCACTCAAATGGTCCATAATGGCATCCATCCTTGGCAATGGAAATCTATACTTTATTGTGATCTTGTTGATTGCTCTACAATCTATACACATCCTCCATTCTCCATCCTTCTTTGGTGCTAACACTGTAGGTACTGCACATGGGCTTAAACTTTCTCTGATCAATCCTTTTCTCAACAACTCATGTATCTCTCTAGTCAACTCAGCATTCTCTATTGGTGTCATCCAGTGTGTTTCTTTTTTAGGCAAACTAGCTCTAGTATAAGGTCCATATGATGACTAATACTCTGGATTGGTGGCAATCCTTCAGGTACATTATCTAATATGATATCTTCATACTCTTTCAATAATTTAGTTATCTCCTCTGGCTGTGGTTCTTCAGTCTCTGTACTTAGGGTTCCATGCTTCTTAGGAATCAAATAAAAACACATGGTCTCATGTCTCAAACCATCTAGAAATTTCCTTCCATCAACCAAACAAATTCTAGCATTCCCACATACTTCACTTTTAAGCTCATCTTCCAAAGGTATCAAGATATGTTTTTTCCCATTTGATGTTATAGTATAAGTATTCTTTCTCCCATCATGTATAGCTTTTCTATCATACTACCATGGTCTACCCAACAATATATGACATACATCCATCGTCATAATATCACACAATACTTCATCATGATAAGATCCTATATGAAATTTCACCAAACATTGTTCACTCACCAGTACCTTATGTTCATCCTGAATCCATGCTATTTTGTAGGGCTTAGTGTGTTTCAATCTCTCTAGGTTCAGCTTAGTCACCATCTCCTTTGAAACCAAATTATCAGTACTGCCACTATCAATGATCATTTTACAACATTTACCTCCTGATTTACATTTGGTCCAAAACAATTTTTTCCTCTGTGGTGGTTCCTCAGTTGTCTCTGCTTGAAATAGTGCTCTCCTCATGACTAATGATTCTCCTTTCTCTAGTTTGTCAACTGAATTAGATGATCCAATAGGTTCTTCTTCCACATAAGCTGCTCTAGCACTGTTCTCTATTCTCTTACTTGTACTTCTCTGATGACATTCAAATGCTCTGTGTCCTTCACCTCCACACTTAAAACAAGTTCCCCTGAATGTTCTCTTATCAAACCCTCTTTCATCTCTCCTGTATCCTTCATTGCGGTAAGAATTATGATTCCCTCTGTGGTAGAAATTTCTATCATCTCTCTAGTATGAATTGTTGTCTCTATCTTCCTTCTTGAATGGACTACTTTCTTTGTTCTACTACACATATGATCTTTCTCCTCCAGAATAGGTTCTACCTCTTTGAAGTTTACCTCCTCTACTTTTCTATCTTTTCTCATATTTCTTATTCAATTTGTCTTCAACTTTCAATCCAAACTGATATGCTTCTTCTATTGTTATCATCCTTACCAAATTTAGTTCTTCTTGAATGTTAAATCTTAGTCCATTTATGCATCTTTCCACTTTCTCCTTGCTTGCTTCACTATGTCGATTCCTTATGATCATCTTATGAAATTCTTCAGTATACTCCTTCACAAATTTCTCCTTTTGTCTCAAGTTCTACAATCTCTTCAACAATTCCAACTCATAGTTAGCATGTATAAATTGATTCTTCAATTTTATCACCATCCTGTCCTATTTTATGATCTTTTCTTTTCCTCTTCTGTTTATATCCAACTATACTTCTTTCCACCAAATCATAGCATGTCCCTTTAACTTAGTTTTTGCAAATCTTACTTTCCCAAGGTCTTTAATTTCTTCATATTCAAAGTATTCTTCCAAGTCATTTATCCAATCAATTAGTTCCTCTGGATTCAAATTTCTAGTATAATTTGAAACCTCCACTCTAGGTCTCTTTTCAATCTTTGAAATAGCTCTCAACATCTTTACTTGATTTGATTCTTCTTCTTCTTCTAGGGTTTCTTCATTTTGATTGGTGGATTGAAATTCATCATCATCACTTTCAGCATCATGTTTAGGGTTTAGTCCTCTTCTTCTATCTTCTTCTATAGCATCCAGTCTAATTTTCATTGTTCTCATCATCTCCATCATTTTATCCATTCTTCCAATAACAGTTCCCATAGCAGGCATCCTCCTTGGCGGCATCTCTTCCTAGGATCCAGTGCAACTGCGTCAATTCGATGATCTGACTACAAGGTAGCAACTACCTCACAATCGGTGCTCTGGTGACAAACACAAGTAGACTGCCTCAAGTCAGTAATTGGCTCACCACAAGATCTTACGGAATACCTTCACTTACCAAGGATTCAAAACTTGCTCTGATACCACTTGGTGTAGTCACAGCTGGAGGGTTCACAGAATGAACTGTCCAAACCGTGCAACTAGAGTAAACACAATGGAAACAACTCAAATATAGAATACAATGGAAGATTCAAATGCTCAATATATCATATATTCAGAATGCTTATATGTTGGCAACATGCAGGTTACAATCACAAGGACTCACAAGCCTGAATTCCAGTTACAACAGATATGCAAGATAGGGCCTTGAAGTGCCTTCCCAAACAAAAATACTTATTCTAATCTATCATCCCCTTTAATTGACTTCCTAATACATCTTAGTAATCTATATATATCATCTCCAAGCTCATGAAATCCTCTGCGTCGTCCAAGAAAGGTTACAAACTCCAATGAAGGAATGTAACGTGTAGAAACAAGTATGTCAACCTTAAACATCTGGTAATGCTCCACAAAAGGATGAAACTTGGTGCAGAGCTCAAGGAGGGTCTATTTGATCCATATGTTCCATGTAAGATGTTTCATTTGGCTTCACAAGTCATGGAAGTGCTCCGCAAACCTTATCCTTCAACTGGCTGCCTGAATGCTCTACTCTATGAAAATAGGTGATCTTCTGATAGCGATAACTTTTAGCAGACAAGTCCAAATGACCTAAATTTTAGATATGATGTAGATGTTGATATGTAGATGCTTAGTCTTATTTTGTGAGATATAGTATGAAGATGCGGTGAAATGCGGTGCAAAATGCTAAAACTACAACTAACTGAACTAAACTGAAAATGCAAGAAAAGAAATAATGTAAATGTTTTTTTGGTTGATACAAGATTGCTTTGCAACCTGGGATGCTCCTGCATCAAGTAGTAGGATAACTAACTGAAATCTTAGCTGAATTTGAGGATCTATTTCCTAGAATGTTCACCAAAATGAAAGGAATTAAGTAGGAAGTAGGTGTGATGAAAATCCAATTGAAAGAAGGAATCAAACCAGTAAAGAAAAGGCCATACAAGTTAAATCCAAATATGAAGAAGAGGGTTAAGGTGGAGATTGATAAAATGTTGGTAGCAAGAATTATAAAACTAGTGGAAGATGTAGACTGGATCAGTCCCATGGTGGTCCAGAATAAGATGTCAGGAGAAATAAGGATATGTGGAGATTACAATGAATTAAATAAAGCTTGTATTCATGATCCTTTTCTAACACCATTTACAGAAGAGATCCTAGAGTCAGTAGCTAGAAGGGAAATTTATTCATTCACTAATGGGTTCTCTAGTTACCATCAAGTGAAAATCAGAGAGGAAGATCAACCTAAAACAACATTTACCTCAGAATTTGTATCATATATGTACACAGTGATGCCATTTGGATTAAAAATATACATGCAGTATTTAGCAGAATTATGATGAATGCATTCAAAGAATTTATACATGATTTATTGGAGGTTTATCTAGATGATTGGACAATATATGGATTGGTAAAGGACCATACACAAACCCTAAGGATGATGTTGAATAAATGCAAAAGCTTACAAATATCATTGAACTTAAAGAAATGTATGTTTATGGTACCATTTGGAACTTTTCTAGGCCATATCATTTGCAAAGAAGGTTTAATGGTAGACCCTTTAAAGGTAACCTTGATCCTTACATTACCGGCACCAAAAATAGCTGCAGAGGTGAAAACTTTTTTGGGAAATACCAGATATCACCATAAGTTTATCAAAGGATATGCAGCAATAGAAACACCTCTTGAGGACCTATTAAAGAAGAAAAATGGTAGAAATATTGAGTGGACCAATCAATGTCAAGATTCCTTTGAAACACTAAAAAAAAATTTAGAGGCCCCTATATTGATATTCCCTGATTAGAACATTACATTTCATGTTCATGTAGATGCGCCAGGAATAGAAGTAGGTGTGGTACTAGCCCAACCCAAGGGAATAAAAGATCATCCTATAGCATTTGCTAGTAGGAAACTATCCAAGGCTGAAAAGAATTATACTACAATAGAGGGGGAAGCCCTAGCAATGGTGTATGCATTGCAAAAGTTCAGACATTACCTCCTATCTACACCTTTTATTTTCTACATAGATCATGAGCCACTAAAATACCTATTGAATAAACCAATTATCCAAGGAAGAGTCTGTTATTGGTTGTTATTATTCCAAGAGTTTGACTTCACAATAATGGTACAATTAGGTAAGCATAATAAGGGACCTGACTACTTGTCTAGAATTGAAACAAGAGATGAATTAGAAAGTTAGAAAGAAGAACTCCCTGACATAGAATTTTTTAGGGTTACAACGGTACCAAAAGAATCAAAATACATAGCCTACCTACTATCCACAGGAGAATTTCCAGTAGATATGACTCCACAAGATAAGAAAATCCTAATGCAAAAGGCTTTTCCATACACACTAATAGAAGGGGAACTATATATCATAGGAAGAGATGATATAATAAGAAGATTTGTTTATAAGCATAAAAGGGAAGTAATACTAAGGGAAGCACGTGAAGGAGTAGCAAGAGCCCATAATTCTAGAGAACTTACCACAAGAAAGATAAAGTTAGCATGACTATGGTGGCCCACATTTTTTAAAGACTCAAAAAGATATGCTAAACACTGTGATATATGTCAACACATGGGAAGACCCACCACAAAAGATGAAATGCCACTTAGACTTGTGTCAGCACAACTCCCATTTGAAAAATGGGCAATTGATTTCATTAGGCCTATAGATCCCCCAACTAAACATTCAAAAGCAATATTTATCATAATTGGAGTGGAATACCTAACAAAGTGGGCATATGCTTAACCAACTAAAGATTGTACCACCAAAATAGCCGTTAAATTCCTCTATGAAAACATAATAACTAGATTTGGTTGTCCATTGAGCATAGTAAGTGATCAAGGAAAATACTTTGTTAATAAGATGATTGCAGACCTATTACATAACTTCATGGTAGTACATAATAAGAGTTCACCCTATCACCCTCAAGAAAATGGGGCAAGTGAAGCTCTGAATAAGATAATTGGAAAATCATTAACAAAGATGAGTAATGAGAACATAATAGACTAGGACCTTAAAGTACCCGTGGTACTTTGGGTCTACCACACAACCTATAAAAGGACTACAAAGTTCACACATTATAAGCAAGTATATGGAATGGATGCTACAATACCAATTCACTTCATACTACCAAATTTTCATACCAAACTGACTTTGAGGTTGAATGAGGAAGAATCCTTAGTGTAAAGGATAGAGGAATTAGAGAAAATGGATGAAAATAGATTAATAGCGGCATATAATATGGATTTGGAAAGGAATCACCATAAATCATGGTACGACAGAAACCTGCGGTAGAAAATCTTTAAAGAAGGTGACTTAGTACTCCTATATGATAGCAAGTTCAAGAAACAGGGAAAATTAAAAGTAAGATGGTTAGGACCATTCTATATAGACAAAATTGTAAGGTCCGGAGTACTAAGACTAAGGGACATGGACTAAAAATTATTAGTGGGTTATGTAAATGGAGACAGATTGAAACAATACAACCAATCTTTAGACTAATAATGGATAATATAGAAGAATCACAACAAACAATATATCATATTGTACCATAGAGTATTATAAACTTGGAGAAAAATAAAGCAAAATTACATAAATAATGGGGGATACCACCTCAACCAAGTACATTTGCTCTGCATCTAGCAGAATCAGAACAACAAGCCATTCTGGAAGCTCTACAAGTGGCCACTTCAACACAAAATTTAAGGAGATCAAGGAGAAGTACATCTACAATAGCTAGTACACAAGCTACACCATAGCCTGAATCATCAACACAAATATTTTCAACAGGAATCTAAGGGTGGCATCAAAAACCCTAGTACAATTAAGTGCAGAGAAAAAGAAGAAAGCACCAAGACAAAAACAACATGCTAAGAGAAAGAAAAATCAACCTTCTATAGAAGAAATTGAAGAGGAAGAAGGGGAAGAAGTATCACAATTATAGAAGAAAAAGAAAAAGAAGCAAATAGAAGAAGAAGCCCCTCAAGAACTATTGAACATTGATGCAATGGTGAATGCAATGGAATGCCATGGCTTATTGCAGGAAACAACAACATTATATGATGAAGTCTCCACTGAGAATAAGAAAATAATAGAAAGAGAAATAATAACATATGATTAAAACTAATAAAACAATGGATGAAATTTTAGAAAGGCTTACTTGAGGACCTAATAGAAGCCATGAGATATAAGAGGGTGAAATCCTTTCAACTAGAAGAAGAACTGAGACAGCAGACTATTGATGAGGTAGGTACCTTTATATCCACATAATAAAAAGATAAGTTAGCCCAATTATAGGATAAAGAAATGACGACAAAGTAGAGGGTTGATACCTTGATGAATATGGAACAATAAGATAGGGACAAAATTTAATAAGAAACAGAATAGATAACAAAGAAACTGTATGATACTGTGACAGAGGAGACAAAAATGTAGAATAACTAGAGATATCCTCTCCACGCAATGTACAACAAGAACAACAAAGGGTATCCCCTCCTCACAACACAAATACACAGCAAGGAGAGTAGGAGATTAGAGAGGATGAACAAAATACAGATGATAATCAGAAAGAGGAAGAGACATAAAGATCACATAGTCAAGATGCATCCTCCTCTGCATCTCCCATTGAATCTTTTAAGGATTTCTTGGTGCAGCAGAAACAAATTCAGCCTATTGTAACACCTTGACTACTACAATTACCCTTGGTGGGAAGACAAGTCAATTTAGTTGGAATACTGCCACTCCAAAAATTACAATTTGGAGACATTCTCTAATCCTCTACAAGAGAGGAAATTTTACAACTACATGTGGAAGGTAGTGAACTGCTATAGGAAGCAGCTGATACAATCTAGAAAGAGATTCCAGAGGTACAAAAGGATACAACCTTACCTCGTACCCAAAAGCTAAGACAATTGATCCAGAGCTTCAAAGCACATACAAGCTATATAGAGACAAAGGTTGAACAACGAATAACAGCGTAATTGAATAAGAAAAGATTGGTGGAAGCTGATGAGGTATAATTAACCTCATTCATAATAAATCATATATAACCCTTTCTATGTCACCCAATTACCCAAACCATGCCAATTTACTAACTTTATAAGCAACATTTGTTTATTTTTGATAGAATGATGTACAAATCTATATTTCCCAATTGATTGAAGTTTTCCACTAATGTTGACATGATCGTGTGTAAAGGTTTGTGTATTTATGTAGGTTTTTATGAAGAACCTAGCAAAACTTAAAAGCAACTGAAGTCAGCAGCGCCAGAATCTCAGGGCACCAGAAATCTAGGATAGTTCTTTTATTTTTTGTTAAAAATACTTAAGGCATTTTATGACTCCACTCAGAGCCTTTACTATGTTGAACCTAACAGACATCTAGTTTAGTTAAAAGTTTGTTTTTTGTTGAAGACTTCTTCAAGTGGCATTTATGCGTCACCTGAAATTTAGGATTTTGGTAGTATAGATTATGGGTAATCTCTAAAACAATTATGTTATGCTATGCTATGTTCTAATATACAATGCAAAAGTAATGATCGGCTATTATGTTATGTGATAATTTTATATGGAATGAAGCAACCGAGTTTATTCTGAGTAATATATTCTGAGCAATGGAAATGCAAATGAAAATGAAGTTATTTTAGAGCTATTGAGATAATGCATGTGATTTGAATCGATAAGAAGATCTCCTGAGAGCTAGCCACTCAAAGGAAATAGGATAGATAAGTGTTTTATCATTGTACAATTGTGTTTTTCAATTTTGTTTAGTAAATGTTTTGTTTAGATTAATGTAACTTTCTATTTTAGCATTGTTGTGTGTCCCTGCAAGATATTGTGTTCAAGTTAATAATCTTTAAGTTATGTTTGTTATGCTAGAGTTTTCAGAGCATTTGCTTCATTCATTAAGTCTTTTATTAGTTGTTAGCTCAAGTTTTAATCTATTTTCAATTGATAGTTAGCTGCCTTTTTAAAATTCATAGTTAAAAATGCATGTGTTGATTCCTAGTTAGTTTATAGGCTTTCTAGATTAAAAATTTGAATGCTTTCTAGATTAAGAATGGTATGCTTTCTATCTTAGATTCATTATGTTAAAGGCTTGTTCAAAAATTTAGGAAACCATTGCTAAGATGAGATGTCTGAATTCTTTCCCTATTGCAAACTGCCTTGGACACTACCTGGTTGACATAATTGACATATTTCAACTAAAGTGTTAGGACCTCACGACAACTTGTCAGAAGCATCTAATAAATGTGCCAAGGCACACACACAACTAGAGACAAACATTAGAAATATCTAGTAATATACAGGTGAGGCTAAAGTGTTATATCAATTTTGTTTACAGTGGCCCACCACCACTAAAAATATTAAGTATCAAATGGATGTTTTAGAAACATAGATTACACAAATAGCAAATGAATATGATCCTTTAAAGGATACAAATAGAGTGATAAGGGCATAAGTGGAAACTCTACATACTTAATTGCAGCAACTTCAAGACCAAAGGGATCAAATAAAGTTACAAATACAAGAGCTAAGAGAGGTAATGAGCCTAAGATTAGCATCTCTGACTAGCATTCTGACAGAGGCTAAGCAGATAGCCTAGAAGATACATATCCCTACCATAATAGGGGAGGAAAAAGATACATACATATAGATAGAGGAACAAATTAAAATAATGACAATAGCCAAGAACCAATGGGACACAACTCTGTCTCAACTCATATTCATTTATAAGAATATCCACCTTTAGGTTGAACAGAGCATTTCTTGAGGACAAGACATATGTTTAAAAGAGGGAATGATATTGGCAAAAGACAGGGCTACCAATAGATCCTACCGTAGGTCACCAAAAAGGCTATGCGGAGGACAGAGCCGACATACATAGAGCCATTTTGGGAAAAGATACATCCCTCTGTACTATATAGATAAGATATAGGATGTACATGTATGTAAAAGAGAAAAGAGATAAGAAGAATATATATAAGAGAGTGTAAAAGGTAGAGACTTAGACCTGCCAAATGTATATGATTACATGATGATGAATATATATAGATAATGGAGAGATAAGGATTAATCTATGTCTATGTGTATATCTTGAATGCTTATATTTGATCTAAATGTACCGCATGTTACAATCCCTTATTGTTTCATTAAGATTCTATCACTGTATGACCGGGGTATAAACTGACTTTAGAGATTTGACTGAGGACCAGATCTCTAGACCAGTTCCTCCCATTTCTTGCCAACATTATTATTCACCTTCAATTTAATAAAATGAAACCACAAATGCATTGAATACAAGAACAATAGTTTTAGTAGCATAAGTGTAGCATCAACTATAATTAAAAGTTCATGTGCTCCAAGCACTAACTTATATGGTTACAAAATACCCAATTTTTGGGATTTAGGATAATATATAATTTATCCTAGAAATCATTGTTTTAAAGTAAAACCTTTAAAGATATTAAAAAATAGGAAACAAAGAACTTTAAATCAAAATCTATTCTAGACAGAGAGTAAGTAAAATCTAACTAAAGTAGCCAAAAAATAGGCCCTTCGTGATCTATCTAATAATAGAACCTCTAAAAAGCCACTTTCTAAAAATAGTAGTTTCTAAAAATAGAAAGTATAATGAATGAACCCTTCTCTACGATTCTCTTAAAAAGTAAACCTAATAAAAATATTAGTTTTTAAAAATAGATTTATCATTCTAAAATAGGTGAATATTTTGATAATCTTAAAACCTTAACATAGAAACCCTATTGTAGCTAGTTTATCACCCCAAGATCTACAATAGTTAATTAAAAAGAAATATTATACCCTTTGTTGCAAGTATCTGCAATTAGTGTTGTCATCGATGTCAACAAGCATGTGTTGTCATTGGTGTCAACTCTATCAGCAAGAGTTCTGTTACAAAAATGTGAAAAGTTGGTAATGAGTTGATGTTATCTCTAATGACGAGGAAGTGCTGAAGATGTTGATGATATGCTTCTGGTGCTTGGTTTCCAAGTGCTTTTGAGAAAATTTGAATAAAATAGGAAACAGTGTGTTGTAAAGGTTCTCTGGCATACAAAGTGGTGTTCTGATTTTGCTTTGTATTGCTTCTATGTTGAAGATCTACTCATGCGGTTTGGATATGTTAATCAGAGGTGTTCAAAGATGTTGCATTCAAAATTTGGTGTGTTGGATCATTGTGCAAAGGAAGGTGTGTTCACCAGTGTGTGAACTGTGTATTGTAGAGGTGTATGGGAGAAATGTTTTTGCTCCACATTTCTCTGCAGAGTGGTTTTAAGTCTTGTAGTTCTAGAAGTGGGTTTATAAGGTTCATATCTAGCTTTGTTCAATGTTTGGTTCTCCGCAAGTTGATTTCTTGAGTTGCAATGTATGGCAGAGTTGTTTGAGTATACTAGGTGTATACTTTCTTCAGGTGAAAGTTGTTGTGAAGGAACTTGTTGGATTTTAGGATGTTTTTGGGATATTCTAGATTGCGTTCAAGCATGGTGTGTGGTCTGCGAGTCATCTTTGGTTTTGAGGAAGCATGTACTTAAAATTTTATGGTGTTAACACAAGTTCAGCTGACCTTAGGTGTTTACACTAATTGCAAATTTTCTTCGATGATTGTGGAAGCATGGCGTGGCATGTATGAATGTTTTTAGGTCCAAGCTAAGGTGTGTTATGGTCTACCTTCATTCCTTTCCACCATGGAAATGTTTAGTGCCAACCTAATTTGAATTTATTTGGTTAAGGTGCATTTCCAACCTTGGAGAATGTTTTCAAGTGAGTGTTGAGGTGTTGATGAGATATGTGTGATGTGCAAGATACAAATTATAGAGTAGTAGAGTGTGAATTTATAAAGTACAGTGCAAGCTTTCAAGTGTTAGATTACTGGATGTAGTGAGTAGAAGGTGTCTACAATTCATAAGTTAGACTACGAAGGTGTTAGTGATGTTGTGGTGGACTTCTCTATTGCATTGAGATGACTTTCTCATTGTAACATTCTTCTCTATCTTCTTTTCTATTCTGGCAGTGAGCCTTTCTTTCTTTTAGGCATTGAGCCCTCTGGCAATGAGCCTTATTGTATTGGGTGTTGATATTACTTTATACTGTGAGATAATCCTCACCATAGTTTTTCCCTTCTTGGGTTTTCCATGTAAATCTGTCTCCTTGTGTATGATGTTGATTTGGTTCTATTTCTGCTATCTTCTTTCATCATTAATCATTCTAAGAGATTAAAAATGATTTGAATTAATGTGGATCTGAATGTTTGTGAGGGTTTTGTAGTTCTAAGATAGAACTAATTCACCCCCCCCTCTCAGTTGTCTTTTGCATTCAACACCCTTATGGTACCTTGAAAAAGTAGGAGAATGATGTCAAGCACCCTTTAGCAACACTTTCCACCTAAACTGGCATAACTAGCCTAGGAGTACTCTCAAGAGTTCTCTACCACTTAAAAAGTGGTAGACTATAACTTGGATCACTCCTTTGCGACTTTTGACACTTATAAACTTGGAAACAAAACTCCTTATGTCCCTTCTAGATTTTCTCTACCACTTGACCTAGAAAATAGGTGATAAAAGGGCTCTTTCCACCTATTTCCTAGGTCAAAAACTAGCTTTATCTATTAAGGAGCACTCCTGGAAACTCTTTGCCACTTAAAATGGGTTATAACACATGAGGAGCACACCTAGACTCATTTTACCACTAAAAAACTCCATGATTGTCCCTACCACTTAAACTATCCCTTAGTCAAATTTTGAATCTCTTGCATCCAAACTAATTTTCATCTCAATTGATGTGTTGGAAAGATTTTTTTTTAGCTATGAAACATGGAACTAATCAAAACATACAAAAACATATAAGAAAAGAGGAGAAAAGATTTTTTAATAATTCTTTAGAGGATGACAAGATTTCAATAGATTGGGAAGTAACACTTATATGAAAAGTTTTCAAATGATTACAATAATTATCTCTATTTGGGAACCATGGGGACATACTTGGGCCATAGGAAAACCTCAAAATATCTAGTTTAAAGTATATTAATGTCTATTCATTGGGAAAATAGTCAATTCTATTTCAAACACCTAAATAGATAGCTAACCTATCCTAAACAAAAGCATTAATAGAAGCAAACACATCACAACACAATAAACACCTAAAAACTCCTACTTTCTAATAGGCATGGAAAATAGGATTGGCTAAAAAAACCATTTATAGGCTAGGAAAAGTAGAAACCCCTCCTTTTTAGCTAAGATTCCAACCATGGTAGTATGTATCTTTGAAACCCATGAAAAATAGGACATGGTAGATCACATAGAGAAAACTTAGGTGTGAACTAATCACTACTTTTTTGTTCAAGATAAACTAGTTGGTTCTCAACCTCACTAATGCAGAAGCATCCATATTTCTAGAGCAATCTTGCATCAACCAAAAAAATATTTGCATTCATTTTGTTTTCTTTCATTTTCCAATTCAGTTCAGTCAGTAGCAGTTTTTGTATTTTGGTCCACATTCTGCCATAGTTTCATTTCAGACCTTGTGGAGTAGGACTCAGCATCTAGACATCATCATGCACATCATATCCAAAATTTAGATCATTTGGATCAATTTATGGAAAGATATCGTTGTTTTCTCATAACAGAGCATTCAAACAGTCTTAGATAGCCAACTGAAGGAGAAGACTTGCGGAGCACTTCCATGACTTGCAGAGCTAAATGACACATCATTCAAGATATTTTAGAACCTAGCCAACCTTCCCTAAGATCCATGCCTTGTTACATTCACTTGCGGAGGAGTACAAGTTTCTTAAGGCTAACCTATTCATGTACGCACGTTACATCTCTTTCATTGGAGTTTGTAATCTTCCTTGGCTGATGTGGAGGACTCTTATGATCTAGAGATGATATATATACATGTAATAGATGCTTAGGAAAGTAGTTTATGATTGAGAGATAGTTTGATAGTTTGAATTCCTCTGTAAGGCGCTTCAAGAACATATCTTGTGCATACATTGTAAGTAGAGAATCAGGCCTGTGAGCCCTAATTATAAGCCCACATGTTGCTAACATGTTAGTATTTTGAATCTATGATATACTGAACATCTAAATATGCATTTGAATTCTATAATTGAGTTGCTTCTATTGTATTCACTCTTGTTGCATGATCTGGATTGTTCACTGTATGGACCCTTCTAACCGTGACTACACCAAGTGGTATCAAAGCGAAGTTTAAATCCTTTGAGAGAAAAGATGAAGGCATTCTATAAGATCTTGTTTTGAATAGATCACTGAATCTGAGGCAGACTACCTATGTTGTCAACCAATCATTGATTATGAGGTAGTTGTCACCTTGTAGCTCAATCACCGAATTTGATGAAGTTACACTTGATCCTAGGAAGAGATGCCACCAAGAAGAATACATGTTATTGGCACTATGGCTAGAAGAATGGATGAGATGATGGAGATGATGAGGACAATGCAAGTTCAATTAGATGCTGTTGAAGGAGATAGGTGAAGAGGATTGACACCTCGGCCTAATGTTGAAAGTAATGATGAAGAATTTCAATCTGCTGATCAAAATGAAGAAACCCTAGAAGAAGAAGAAGAAGAAGAATTAGATCAAGTGAAGATGTTGAGAGCTATTTCAAAGATCAGAAAGTGACCTAGAGTGGATGTACTGAATTACACTAGCAATTTGAATATGGAGGAACTGATTGATTGGATAAATGACCTAGAAGAATACTTTGAGTATGAAGAAATTGAAGATCCAAAGAAAGTGAGATTTGCAAAGACTAAGTTGAAAGGACATGTTTCTATCTAGTGAAAAGAAGTTCAATTGGATAGAAATGGAAGAGGAAAAGAAAAGATCATAAAATGGGATAGAATGGTGACAAAGTTGACGAATTAGTTTATACCTGTTGATTATGAGTTGGAATTGTTGAAGAGATTGCAAAACCTAAGACAAAAGGAGAAATTTGTGAAGGAATACACTGAAGAATTTCATAAGATGATCATAAGGATAGGACATAGTGAAGCAAGCAAAGAGAAAGTGGCAAGATACATCAATGGACTGAGATTGAACATTCAAGAAGAACTAAGTTTGGTGAGGATGACATCATTAGAAGAAGCATATCAGTTTTCCCTAAAAGTTGAAGACAAGTTGAACAAGAAGCATGAACAAAGGCAGAGAGGTAAAGGAGATAAATTTTAGAGAGGTAGAACATTTTCTAGAGGAGAAAGATCATATGTGGAGTAGAATAGACAAGATAACACATTCAAGGAGGATAGAGATAGTAATTCATACCGGAGAGATGACAAAACTTTCTATCGCAGAGGAAACCCTAATTCATACCGGAGTGAAGGATATAGAAGAGATAGATGAGGACTTGATAGGAGAACATTCAGAGGAACTTGTTTTAAATGTGGAGGTGAAGGACATAGAGCATTTGAATGTCATCAAGGAAGTACAAGTAAGAAGATAGAGAATAGTGGAAGAGCAGCTTATGTGGAAGAAGAACCTGTTAGATCACCTAGTTTAGTTGGCAAACCTAAGAAAGGAGAATCACTTGTCATGAGGAGAGCACTATTTCAAGCAGAGACAAATGAGGAACCATGGCAAAGGAAAAGTTTGTTCTGGACTAGATGCAAATCAGAAGGTAAATGTTGTAAGGTTGTAATTGATAGTGGTAGTTCTGATAATTTGGTTTCAGAGGAGATAGTGACAAAGCTAAAGTTGGAAAGATTGAAACACCCTAAGTCATATCAGAGAGCATGGATTCAGGATTATCATAAGGTGCTAGTGAGTGAACAATGTTTAGTGAAATTTTATATTGGATCTTATCATGATGAAGTATTGTGCGATGTTATGCCTATGGATGTATGTCATATATTGTTGTCTAGACCATGGCAGTATGATAGAAAAGATATACATGATGGAAGGAAGAATACCTATACTATAACATCAGATTGAAAGAGAATTACTTTGATTCCTTTGGAAGATGAACCTAAGAGTGAAGTATGTGGGGAATGCTAGAATTTGTTTGGTAGATGGAAGGAAATTTCTAGATGGTTTGAGACATGAGAATATGTGTTACGCTTTGATTCCTAAGAAGCCTAAAACCCTAAAGATAGAGACTAGAGAATCACAACCAGAGGAGATAACTAAGTTACTGACAGAGTATGAAGACATCATATTTGACAATGTACCTAAAGGATTGCCACCAATCAGGAGTATTAGTCATCACATGGATCTTATACCTAGAGCTAGTTTGCCTAACAAAGGAACACACAAAATGACACCAGCAGAGAATGAAGAATTGAATAGGCAAATACAAGAATTATTGAGGAAAGGTTTGATTAGAGAAATCTCAAGCCCTTGTGCAGTATGTACAGTATTAGCACTGAAGAAGGATGGAGAATGGAGGATGTGTACAGACTCTGGAGCAATCAACAAGATCACATTTAAGTATAGACTTCCATTGCCTAGGATGGATAACATTATGGATTGTTTGAGTGGAGAAAAGTATTTTACAAAGATAGATTTGAAGAGTGGATACCATCAAATCAAAATCAAAGGAGATGAATGGAAGACTGCTTTCAAGACAAATGAAGGATTGTATGAATGGTTAGTGATGCCTTTTGGATTGACAAATGCACTGAGTACTTTCATGAGGATAATGAATGAAGTTTTGAAGAAATTCTTGGGTAAGTTTGTTATTGTATATTTGGATGATATTCTAATTTTTAGTAAGACAAAAGAACATTTGTGGCATAATAGACAGGTATTGCACAGGTTGAGAGAAGAGAAATTGTTGATAAACATCAAGAAGTGTAGTTTCATGAAGGAAGAATTGCTATATTTGGGATTTGTGATTTCTGTGGAAGGATTGAAGATGGACCCTAAGAAAGTTAGAGCAATTGTTGAGTGGCCTACACCTAAGAGCATTGGAAAAGTCAAATCATTTCATGGATTAGCTAGTTTCTATCAGAAGTTCATCAAAAATTTTAGTTCAGTATGTAATCCTATGATAGAGACAATGAGAGGTGACAGAAAGGACTTTAAGTGGACATCAGGAGCATATAAGAGTTTTGAGTTATTGAAGTAGAAAGTGACAGAGCAACCAGTCTTAGCATTACCATATTTCAATAAGGTATTTCAAGTAGATTGTGATGCAAGTGGAAATGCAATAGGAGCAGTGTTAAGTCAAGAAGGTAGAGCTATAGCATATTTCAATGAGAAGTTGAATGATGCAAAGAGAAGATATTTAGTTTATGATTAGAAGTTCTATGCCATAATTCAAGCCTTGAAGAAGTGGAGACAGTATTTGTTGCCTAAGGAATTTGTGTTGTATATAGATCATCAAGCTTTATAGTATCTGAATAGTCAAAGGAAGTTGAATCAGAGACATATGAGATGGGTAGAGTTCATGCAAAGTTATACTTTCATACTGAAGCATAGGAGTGGTAAGTCAAACAAAGTTGCAGATGCTTTGAGTAAAAGAAAGAACTTGCTGACAGAGATGAGAGTTAAAATAGTAGGTTTTGAAGAAATGAAGAACATGTATGAAGAAGACCTTGATTTTGCAAAACCTTGGAAAGCATGTAAGGAACCTGTTGTGACAGATAGGAGTAAGTGGTAGGACATTTTGGAATTGATAAGACAGTGGCTTTGGTAAGTTAACATTATTTTTGGTCTCAGATATATAAGGATGTAAGAAAATTTGTGCAGAGTTGTAGAGTATGTCAAGTTGCAAAATGAAGTAGTCAGAATATTAGATTGTACAAATCTTTGACAATACTGGAGAGACCTTGGGAAGACATAAGCATGGATTTCATATTAGGATTGCCAAAGACATGGAGAGGACGTGATTCTATATTTGTAGTGGTTGACAAATTTTTAAAGATGGCACATTTCATACCTTGTAAGAAGACAATTGATGCAGTGCATGTGGCTGACCTATTTTTTAAGGAGATTGTGAGATTGCATGGATTACCTAAAAGCATAGTTTAAGATAGAGATACAAGATTTCTTAGATACTTTTGAAGGAAACTTTGGAAGAAGATGAAGACAAATTTGAAGTTTACTTCAGCATTTCATCTACAGACTGATGGACAGACAGAAGTGGTAAATAGGAGTTTGGGAAACTTGTTGAGATGTTTGGTTGGAGAGAAGATAGGAAGTTGGAATATGATTCTATCACAAACAGAGTTTACATATAATAATTCAGTGAATAGGAGTACCAGATAGACACCTTTTGAAATTGTGATAGGAACTAACCCTAGAGGAGGAGCAGAGTTGAGAAACATCAGTATGGAGAACAAAAGAAGTGCGGAGGCAAAAGAATTTGTAGGACACATAGAGATAGTACACAATCAAGTTAAGAAACATTTGGGGGAGATGAATAGTAAATATAAAGAGCTAGCAGATGAGAAAAGGAGATACAAAGAATTTATAGTTGGAGATGAGGTAATGGTATATTTGAGAAAAGAGAGATTTCCATTGTGGAAATATAACAAGTTGAAGATGAATAAGTTCAGACCATGTAAGATACTCAGAAAGTTTGATTCAAGAAATGCATATGAAGTGGAGCTACCAGAGACATCGGGTCTATCACCTATTTTCAACATTGCAGACCTATATCAGTATCATGAAGGAGAGTTCAGTGATAGCATTGAAGAAGACTTGAAGAAGTAGTTACCACAGCAAGCACTGGAGTAGATTGAAGACATCTTGGATGGTAGAATTGGACAAAGCACCAGAGGCAAGCAATACAAAGAACATCTTGTGAAACGAAAAGGCAGACCAAAAGAAGACTCATCTTGGATTTCTCAGGCTGAGGTGGACAGTCTTGGTTTTCCTCTAGCCCCAGTAAAGTGAGGGACTCACTTTTTCAACAACCCAGATGTCTGATGCATGAGCATCCCTGGTTCTAGAGCAATCTTGCATCAACCAAAAAAATATTTGCATTCATTTTGTTTTATTTCATTTTCTAGTTCAGTACAGTCAGCTCAGTCAGTAGAAGTTCTGTATTTTGGTCCGCATTATGCTACAATTTCATTTTAGACCTTGTAGAGTAGGACTTAGCATCTAGACATCATCATGCACATCATATCCAAAATTTAGATCATTTGGATTAGTTTTTGGAAAAACATCATTATTTTCTCATAACAGAGCATTCAGACAGTCTCAAACAACCAGCTGAAGGAGAAGACTTACAGAGCACTTCCATGACTTGTGGAGCTAAATGACACATCATTCAGGATATTTTGGAACCTAGCTGACCTTCCCTAAGATCCACACCTTGTTCCATTCACTTGTGGAGTACAAGTTGCTTAAGGCCGACCTATCCGTGTACACACATTACATCTCTTTCATTGGAGTTTGTGAGCTTCCTTGGCCGACACGGAGGACTCTTATGATCTAGAGATGATATATATACATGTAATAGATTCTTAGGAAAGTATTTCATGATTGAGAGATAGTTTTATAGTTTGAATTCCTCTATAAGGCACTTCAAGGACATCTTGTGCATACATTGTAACTAGAGAATTATGTTTGTGAGCCCTAATTGTAAGCCTGCATGTTACCAGCATGTTAGTGTTTTGAATCTATGATATATTGAACATTTGAATCTACATTTTGCATTCTATAATTCAGTTGCTTCCATTGTGTTCACTCTTGAAGCACGATCTAAATTGTTCACTCTGTGGACCCTCCTAACCATGATTGCACCACTCACTAAACTCCATCCATTCATGTTGAACATATCTTGTAAAATCTTATTGTTGTAGTACATATTCCCAAATGATGATGATCTCATGCTCAAGTTCCTTATTAGATGTTCTTGACATCCTTCATCTGTTGTAGTATGATTAACAACTGATAAAAACTACAAATAAACATCTTCATTGGTGCACATGGAAAATACTAAATTCAAGTATATGATAGACTTCAAGAGAAAATGTATTATGTCCTCTAATGATGGCCCACTCTCAAGATGTTACAATAAAATGTCAATTTATAAAATCAAATTATCCATATAGTCCTCTAATCCAATGCATGAATCTAAAATTGAATTAGTCTCAAGAAGAAGATTATTTTCTTGATCTAATTGTGATACTTCATTGATATCCTAAAGGAAAATATCAACTTTTGGTAGCAAAGTCTCTCTTTAGTAAAGATGTCAATTGAGACTAAAGTTCATCATCATTAATGAACATGGAAGTTGCTAGGCTTGAAGCCAAAACCTCCTTAGAGAGAAGAATGTTTTGGTCTTCTAGCAATGGAGTCAAACGTTGAAGAAAGATATCAAATTCTTGCATAAAAGTCTTCACCTTCCTCAATTTGGTTTTATGCAAGATCTTTGAACAACCCTTAAAATGCATTAAAGAAGCCATTTTACTTGAATCATTACCCCCAAGGTCATTTATGTCTTATTTCCTAATATAAATAATTAAAACACAACCTTGATATGTAGATGTTTGTAAATCTTGTCCTCAAAGAACATAGGACATACTATTTTAGGTGAAATTTGGATTGCTTAATGTTTTGGTTGTTAGATATTTGAATCCTCCTTTCACCCTTAACATTCAAGGACCTAGGGTCAAGTGACAATGCACTATCATACCCTAGGTCACTGTGAGATGTAGGGAAACTTGGATTAGGGTGTTTAATTATCAATTCTCCTTCTCTTATGCTTAATTGACCATTAAAACCCTAATTTTGCAAATGTGACAGTAAACAGATGAATTATAGAAAAAGCTCTTACAGAGGGATGTAAACTATCAAATCATAGAGTACCTATTTTCAGGGTTCTAACGTGGAAAAAATGGGGACACTGGAGCAGGCACCCAAGTCCAAGGCCTATATTTTTGTCTGGATTTGAGAACTCAGTCTACAACTCTTTCCTGTTGTTCTGGAGATTTGCTCGTGATGTAACTTGGAGGACTAATGAGCAGGCGCCCAAGTCCAGGGGCAGATTTTCTTCCTGTTCTGTAATTCCAACACTCCAAGATGTCTTCCAACAACTTCACTTTGTCCAGCTCCTCAACCTATAACCTACAACTGTGAAAACTTTGGGAAGGAGTTGTGGTGTTTAGAGGCTTGCCTCAGTCAAGCCCTAGAGGACACTTAAGTCTCTGAACACCTTAGTTAGATAAAGAGTGTGTGCCTAGGGAGGCAGAGGTAAAAACCAAATGAATAATTGATCACAAACACAATATAATGTCACCTTGTAGTGAAGATCTCATGGGAGGAAGATGCTCTTCATTCCATGATAAAATGGATGCTCAAATCTGCAAACACAAACACATAGACCACACAAATCTGCTCTTGTAACACAATGAAAGCCTTAAATCACCTTGAGAACACAATAGCTTGCTAATAATCATCTAATTGAAATCTAGTCTACAAATGAATGCCTAAACATGATTTTATATGCAACTACAAACACTCCCACCAAGATTTTCATAATTCAAACTTACGGTGTCGGCATAGGACCCAAATAACAGTCACAAGCCAACACCCAAAAATTGGGACTGCCCCAAAATAGGGCAGGACTAGGGCATGGACACCCAAGTCCTCCCCCCTATTTTGGGTAGGGCTAAGCTTAAGGGGTCCTCCTAGGTCCCATTTGTCATGTTACCTAGGGCTCATTCCATCGGGATGCCAAATTATGAAGTAAGATGTCCCAAATGCATGCAAAAGACCAGGGAGCTAAACCTAAAGAGGGAAAAGCCCCCAAGGGGACATTTTCCAATGTTACATTTAGCCCCCACTTTAATGTATGTATAAATGTGAGGCCAATACATGCATTAAAGTAAGGTCACAAACACAGCAAACATGCCAAGCACGGAGAAGACACGCCAATCACATAAAAAATAGTAACAGGCACGCAAAACACAGAGAAGACAGTTATAGTTACGCAAAACACGGAGAAGACAGTAAATGCAAAGAAGACACACTAATGCATGGAAGACAAGCATGATATCTTTTCTTTTCTTTTTCTCATAAATATGAAATGCAGATGCAAGTACTGGAAAGTAAACAAACCTCCCATAATACAGGATGTACTTATCGTGCAAGTCTTTATACTGTATATATGGGGCAACACATGCAAGACACACAAAACCTCCCAAAATGCAGGATGCACTCATTGTACAGGTCTTTAGACTGCATATGGGGCAATAAACATGCCAAACAAAGCAAGCACGCCAAACACACACACTTGAAGACACCGAGAAAACACAGCAAACAAGCAATGGTGTGTTCCCTATTTCTAGGCTCATCACCATCTCAGGCACATTACAGGCACACGCTGATGATTGCGCTTCACCACAACAATCACTGAAGACATGCTTAAGGGTTGAGTTAGTCACAGAACCGCTCCTCACCTCCGCAGAGGACTTTTGAAAATGCAAGCCCACCTGCATCACAAAGACGCCTTACAGTGAAAAGGAAGCATGGCATACAACCCCACCCACATCATGGAGATGCCTTACGGTGAAAAGGAGGTATATGGAATAGATTTCAAGATTGTTCAAACACACTTTACTAGCATCTAGAACAAACAACTTACCTTATATATGCCCCCACCTTAAGGTGGTTGATATCACGCATCGATATCAAGCATGTTAAGGTAGGAAGAAAACACACAAGGGAACACAAGCTCTCGCAAAGCCCATGCCCCCCGGAGGTGACATGTACTTTACAATTGCCAAATGTTCCCACAAACACATCCCTGCAAGAAACATGTTAGTGTCTACAAAATTATGATAAAAAACAACATCAATGCATATGATTAAACACATAAAGAGCCAAGGTTATACTACGAATTTGGATTCCGAGAATAACCATGGGGCTATATCACGAAGCTCTCTGAATCGAGTACCACCAAGGCTAGATTCAAAGACAAACAAAGGTGCATAGAGCAGGAGTATTGTTAAGGTTTGTAAATGCGATAGAAACATCATCAAATTCACTACGCAAAAAGCATGAGTGCTTCCACTAGCCAAGCGTCAGATAAAATATACAACCCCATCGTCATATTAGGAACTTAGTCCATTTTTTTATTTCTCTCGAAAGGGACACTAGGTCCGCATCAGTATAAATGTTTTTCGTCATCCACCTACTAGATAGAAACACTAGAGGAAGGGAAACAATAAATAAGAGAGGAGAAACAAGTGTCTTAGGGACAGTCATATAGGAGGGTGCCCCCAAGTCACCAATGGCAACGCTATGTCCGTAAGACACAACACACAACAATGAAATCGGAGAGAGAGGCAATATAGAAGAATGATGATACAAATAGAAGAAGATGACAACAGAGGCAGTCTCTTGGTATCCTGGACCTTACAAGAGAATCAGGGGTCATCCCAGGAGGCCTAAATAGTTGCAAGTATGAGCCTAATCGGTGTTGTCATTGATGTCAACATACTCCTGTTGCATTGATGTCAAGGATTGGATGAGTTGTATGCTGAGGATATTGAGAAAATTAGTCCTATCAAAAATAGAGAAGATTAGTGAAGACAGTGAAGCTCTATGAAGTGAAGATCCCAGCCTGATGAAGATCAGAGAATGCACATCAAAGGGTTTGTAGATAGGTGTCTAAAGATGATATGTTCTGTGGATCTGGTGGCATGTTTGGGAGGCTAATGTAAATTGACAACTCAATTGGTTCATGGTTTCGAGGTCCACAAGCAATCCTTCTAATGTGACAGTGATGACTGACTGTGTTCTTGAGGTTCCGGATGAAGATGCGAATGATTACAGTAAGCAGAAGTAGTGCAGATATTCTTGGTGATTCAAGAAAGCTTGTGGGGGTCTCTAGATTGTGTCCAATTCGTGTTCGCGGTCTGCATTGAAGATTGAGCTTGTAATTAAAGATTTACCTTTGGGTGATGGTGTTCTTCCTAGTCTTGGCCGACCAAATGATTTGCACATGTTGCGGATAATCTTGAAGATGTTTTGCGAAGCATGGCGTGTTCCTCGAAGAAGATTGAAGTCCCAGCTATGTGTGGTTGACTGTGTAGTAATGCGCATGAAGTGTTTTATAATAAGTCAAGTTGTATTTTTGTAATTGCTCTGTAATAAAATATGTGTATATTGTGCCGACTTTGATGATCATTCCAAAGTCGATGTCATGTATAAATATGCATTACGAAGTCATTCAAAAGTGTTTCTGTTGTGATGAGGAGAAGATAGTAGTGAAGAGGAGGAAAAAGTAGAGCAGAGGTGTTGAGCTTAAATGGAACTGACTCAAGCATAGTAAAGATGCTAATCTCTAGTTCAAGTATGTAATACTTATATTCTTCTGTAGACAGTGTGTCTCCTGTAGGCAGTGGGCCTCTTGTGAGCAGTGTGCTCAGGCAGTGAGCCCTAACTGGCAAGTGCCATTTTATTCATATTATTCTTTTAACAGAGAATACCATCTTAGGTTAGTCACCCCGTGGTTCTTCCCTTAACCGGATTTTCCACGTTAAATTCTTGGTGTTATATGTATTGAATTTGTTTCTGCTCTTAAAATTTGCATTATGCTTCCATCATTGAATCATTGATATGTTGTTGTAATATAAGGTTTAAAGTGAATAAGGAACATGATTTTGTTAACAATTGATTCACCCCCCCTCTCAGTTGTCTGTTCTAAATCTAACAATTGGTATCAGAGCCAAGTTCCTCTAGAAGAAGCTTAACCACTTGAGGAGATCCAGGATGTCAACCTACAAGACGGACAGTCCAAGGTTTGATGGAACAAACTTCACTACCTGAAAAAGCCACATGGAATGTCACTTACAATGCATGGGAGATCAGTATTGGAACATAACTACAACTAAATATGTTCCCCCAAGGAATGGTCCAACAACTATAGATGAAGTCAGAGATGCAGACAATAATCTTCAAGTTAAAGGAGCCCTACTGAGTGCCTTGTCTGATTCAGAGCTGACAAATGTTATGGGATTGAAGACTGCTTATGAAATTTGGACAAAGCTAGAAAATCTATATGAAGGAGACAAATATGTTAAGTGTGCCAAGCTGTAATGTCTGAGAGGAAAGTTTGAAAACTTGAAGATAAGTGAAGATGAGAATATCACTTTATATATGTCAAAAGTAAATGAGCTTGTATGTGGCATTAGATGTGTTGGTGGAATATTGGATGAAGATGAGATTGTTGCTAAAGTTCTCAAATCTTTACCTCCTGCTTATAAACACAAAGTTGTTTCTATTGAGGAAATCAGATCTGTAACAACTATCACAAGGGATCAATTAGTTGGTAAGATATCTGCATTTGAGTTGGCCGAGTTTGGTGATGCACTTCCCAAGACTGAATCTGCATTCAAATCTAGTGCCTCTGCAAAAGGCAAATAGAGATATGATCCAGGAGAAAGCTCATCAAGGAAATCAATTTGGTATGATAAAGCAAGGAAAGATCTAGAATAAAATGAGTTAGAAGCTGAATAACTTGAAGCCCTTATTGCAAAGAGACTGCCAAGAGGATCCGGTAAATATGAAGGAAAATTACCTTTCAAATGCTTTTCCTGCAATAAGATTAGTCATTTTGGCTCAAGATGTCCAGAAAGGTTTTCAAGGCTAAACCCTAATAGATCAAGGTTTCAGAAGAAGTGTTACTATGTTCAAGAAGATGATGATGAAGGAGTAACAAATGATGAGTCTGAGATAGGAAACAAACCTAGAAGTGACTAGGTGTTTATTGCCATCAAAGAAGAAGATCCAATGCCTATTGAATCTGCCAATCATAAGATGATAGAAAGTGCTTTGGCTGCTTAGGTTGAAGAAAAGGATGAATGGGTTATTGATAGTGGATGCTCTCACCATATGACTGGTGACAAGAGTAAGTTCTTAAGCTTGGAAAGATATGACGGTGGAGTTGCAAAGTTTGGAGATAATTCAGCTGGAAGAATTAGAGGCAGAGGAACCATTTCTTTTGATGGAAAGAACAAAACCAGTGATGTTTTGTATGTTGAAGGTCTGAAGCATAATCTTCTCAGTGTTGGACAGTTGGTGGACAAAGGCTATGATCTCCGATTCAAAAATGGAAAATGCAAGATCTTTGAAATCTCTGGAACTAAGATTACATTTGGTACACAGACAATAGGTAACATCTTCCAATTGGTTGGTACTGACAAAAGTTGCTTATTTGTTCAAATTGATCAGAGTTGGTTGTGGCATAGGAGAATGTGTCATATGAATTTTGATAATATCATCAAGATAAGCAACACTCAGGTGTAAGAGATCTTCCAAGACTGGTGAAACCTACTAACAGTTTGTGCAAAGAATGTTAGTTGGGTAAGTAGAACAGTCACATTCAAAAGTAAGGAACAATCTTCAACCAAATTTTTGGACTTAGTGCACATTAATTTCTATGGTCTGGCAAGAATCGGGAGGTTGCAAGGAGATAGGTATTTCATGTTGCCGATTGATGACCACTCCCAAATGATGTGGGTAACTTTCTTAAAAGAGAAATCTAAAGCACTTGAGAAGGTCAAAATATTCAAGGCTATGGTAGAAAATGAAACTAACATAAACATAAAATGCCTCAGGTCTGATAGAGGTGGAGAATTCACATCCGGTGAGTTCATAACATTCTGTGAGAAACATGGGATAAAGAGACAGTTATCTGCTCCAAGGACTCCACAACAGAATGGAGTAGTGGAGAGAAAGAACCAGACCATCTAGGAAGCATCTAGGACCATGATGATGGAAGCAAATGCTCCTCAGATCTATTGGAGAGAAGTTGTAAGCACTACTATCTATACTCTTAATCAGGTACAAATCAGAGGCAATACTGGTAAGACCCCTTATGAACTTTGGTTTGGTATCATTCCTACTATGAAGTATTTTAGAGTCTTTGGTAGTAAATGCTACATCAAAAGAGATGAATACCTTGGCAAGTTTGATGCTAGAAGTGATGAAGGAATATTCTTGGGATATTCTACTCAAAGAAAAGCATACCGGTGTTATAACAAGATATTGAGAAAGATTATAGAAAGTACAAATGTGAAGGTTGATAAAGGCATGGAAAATCCCTCAAGGTTTTATGAGTATGAAGTAGATGATCAGAATGATGTCTCAGACCAAGGAAAACAAGCCCCAACTCCAGTTCAGATTCAGATTGATCTGGAGAATCCTGAAATACAAGAAGAAGAGACAAGTTTGGATGAACCTATCCAAGAATTAGAAGTGCAAGAGAATCCCAAAACTCCTAGGTATGTAAGACTAAATCATTATGAAGATTAGATCATAGGAGATAGAAGCAAAGGTGTTCAAACAAGAAGAAAAATTTCTCTAGATTCAGTGAAGTATTGTTTGATTTCAAAAATTAAACCAAAAACAGTAAGTGAAGCATGCAATAATGAAAGTTGGGTTAAAGCAATGGAAGAAGAATTAATACAGATTGAAAAGAATCACACTTGGGATCTTGTTCCTAGACCTAAGGACAAAAATGTGATCGGGACTAAGTGGGTCTTCCAGAATAAACTGAATGAAGAAGGTGAAGTAGTAAGAAACAAAGCCAGATTGGTCTGTAAGGGTTATTATCAAGTAGAAGGAGTTGACTTTGAAGAAATGTTTGCTTCAGTGGCAAGAATTGAAGCAGTCAGATTATTTCTTGCCTTTGCTACCTTTAGAGATTTCAAGGTATATCAGATGGATGTTAAGTCTGCCTTCCTAAATGGTCATTTGGAAGAAGAGGTATACATTGAGCAACTGAATGGATTCCAATTGTCTGATCATGGATATATGGTTTGCAAGTTGAAGATGGCATTGTATGGACTCAAACAAGCCCCAAGAGCCAGGTATGAAAGATTGGACAAACATCTTTTGACTGTTGGTTTCAACAAAGGTACTGCTAATAGTAATCTGTATTTTAAGATTGATCATGAAAATATCTTGATTGTTGACGTATTTGTTGATGATATCATTTTTGGAGGGAAAGATAGTATGTGCAAGACTTTTGCAAATCAAATGCAAAATGAATTTGAGATGTCTATGTTTGGGGAAATGAATTTCTTCTTGGGTCTGCAAATCACTTAAACAAAGAAAGGAATCTTCATATCTTAGACCAAGTATGTGAAAGAATTGTTGAAGAAATTTGGGATGGAAGATTCAAAGAATGAATACTCCCATGGCAACTGAATGTAAGCTAAGTAAAGATGATGAATCCCCTAAGACTGATCAAAAAAAGTACAGGTCAATGATTGGAGGATTGCTCTACCTTACTCAAACTAGACCTTATATTATGAATGTTATTGGTCTTGTTGTCAGATTCCAAGCTGATCCTAGAGAGTCTCATGTCATGGCAATCAAGAGAATTCTTAGATATCTGAAGGGAACAGTTGAGTATGGATTATGGTATCCTAAGGATCATGATTTCTCTCTTCATGCATATATAGATGCTGATTGGGCAGGAGATGTAGATGACAGGAAGAGTACCAGTGGTGGTGCATTCTTTTTAGGAAAAAGATTGGTTTCCTGGCTAAGCAAGAATCAAGAGGCAATATCGATGTCCACTACAGAAGCAAAGTATATTGTAGCAGTAGGCAGTTGCACTCAAGTTTTGTGGATAAAGAAAATGCTAAGAGATATCAGAGTGGAGTATGAAGAACCTATCACAATCTTCTATGATAATTCAAGTGCAATAAACATATCAAAAAATTTGGTGTTGCATTCAAAGACAAAACATATATCCATCAAGTTCCACTTTTTGAGAGAGCAGGTGAACAAGAGTGAAGTCAGATTGGAGTTTGTGCCCTCAAAGGATCAGATTGTAGACATTTTTACTAAACCTCTACCTAAGGACTCTTTTGAGTATCTCAAGGAGAAGTTAGGGGTTATTACCCCTTTGGTTCTGAATTAAGGTGCACTAATGTGCATCAATCCAGTGGATCCCACAGTCATATCTTGTGATCTAGATTGATGTTAGGAGGTTGCTACTCAGGGGGAACAATCTGCATGTTTCTAAAGTATGAGAAGTGGTTGCAAGTATGTGCCCTTTTCCATTGATGTCAAAGGGGGAGAGAAGACATGAAAAACAAAGTAGTTACTGATCAAAGGGGGAACAGTAAAGGAAAAGAAGACATGTGAATGGTTGTTGTTGATAGGGGGAGCTATGTTAGTTAGTTAGGAGAAGTTCTTGTCCTGATGGTTAAAACAGTTTTTCACATTATATGTTGCCATCAATGACAAAGGGGGATATTGTTGCAAGTATGGGCCTAACCGGTGTTGTCATTGATGTCAACATACTCTTGTTGTATTGATGTCAAAGATTGGATAAGTTGTATGCTGAAGATATTGAGAAAATTAGTCCTATCAGAAACAGAGAAGATTAGTTAAGACAGTGAAGCTCTATGAAGTGAAGATCCTAGCCAGATGAAGATCAGAGAATGCACATCAAAGGGTTTGTAGATATGTGTCTGAAGATGATCCAGTCAAGATTTGAGAGTTCCACATGAAAATGTGGAGGAGTTATGGCCATAAGAGTAAAACCATTTCTGGCAACTATTCAGAGGTGACAAAGTGACTCAAATAGGTCCAGTGAGATCTGAAAATACAATATCATGTTTTGTAGATCTGGTGGCATGTTTGGGAGGCTAATGTAAATTAACAACTTAATTGGTTCGTGGTTTGGAGGTCCACAAGCAATCCTTCTAATGTGACAGTGATGACCGACTATGTTCTTAAGGTTCCAGATGAATATGCGAATGATTACAGTAAGTAGAAGTACTTCAGATGTTCTTGGTGATTCAAGAAATCTTGTGGGGGTCTCTAGATTGTGTCCAGTTCATGTTGGCGGTCTACATTGATGATTGAGCTCGTAATTAAAGATTTACCTTTGGGTGATGGTGCTCTTCCTAGTCTTGGCCGACCGGATGATTTGCACATGTTGCAGATAATCTTGAAGATGTTTTGTGAAGCATGGCATGTTCCTCAAAGAAGATTGAAGTCCCAGCTATGTGTGGCTAACTGTGTAGTAATGTGCATGAAGTGTTTTGTAATAAGTCAAGTTGTAATTTTGTAATTGCTCTGTAATAAAATATGTGTATATTGTGCTGACTTTGATGATCATTCCAAAGTCAATGTCTTGTATACATATGAGTTACGAAGTCATTCAAAAGTGTCTATGTTGTGATGAGGAGAAGATAGTAGTGAAGAGGAGTGAAAAGTAGAGTAGAGGTGTTGAGCTTAAATGGAACTAATTCAAGCATAGTAAAGATGCTAATCTCCAGTTCAAGTATGTAATACTTATATTCTTCTGTAGACAGTGTGTTTCCTGTAGGCAGTGGGCCTCTTGTGAGAAGTGTGCTTGGGTAGTGAGCCCTACTTGGCAAGTGCCATTTTATTCATATTATTCTTTTAACAGAGAATACCATCTTGGGTTAGTCACCCCGTGGTTTTTCCCTTAATCAGGTTTTCCACATTAAATTCTTGGTGTTATATGTGTTGAATTTGTTTTTGCTCTTGAAATTTGCATTATGCTTCCATTATTGAATCATTGATATGCTATTGAAATATAAGAAGGTTTAAAGTGAATAAGGAATGGGATTTTGTTAACAACTGATTCACCCCCCCTCTCAGTTGTCTGTCCTAAATCCAACGTAAACAACACATAACACATCACAGGGGAAGCACATCACGAGAGAGATAAAGGGTTAGAGATACTTACCTATTAGGGTACCATTGTTAAGAACGTGCATATCTGGGATATATGTCATGTTGTTTTGATCTTGTTGAATTAACATTAAGTTTAGGATGACGAGAGGCTTTCTTTTCTTTAAAAGGATTATATCCAATGCTGCTTAAGTAATGTGTTGACGCAAATTCTATAGTACTCGAATCTCTTGTTGATTTACACCACATCCCTTACCTACATATTCACAATTGTTATAAAGGATCTTAAATCCTCAACCATAAAGGGATGTCATTTCCTTAGAAGATGGTGAAGACTCATAGGTCTCGTAGTTTGTGGTATAAGTGAGAGTATTGTTTTTATTTTCTACCAAGGGGACTTTAGGTTTCTTAGATGCTTCAAAGGACTGCTTAGGTGAGATCGATGCCACTTTTTATGTGTCAAGGCTATTAATTTGATATTCCCCTATACTACAAGGATTAAAATCTAATGAGCCCCAATCATCACCAAAGAGTGCATTCGAGGGTATATAATCTTTTGCAACATTATTTGTGGCTAGAGGCATTGATGAATTAGCTTGGAAATTGTTTAAGTTCATATGATTGTAAGCTGGTTTTTGCATTTCAAAATGTAAACAGTTATCTAGTTCAGGATCAGCATGAATAGTATGAAGTTTACCTTTAAATATAAATTTGAATGAACGATGTAGAGTGGAAGGGACTGCCCCTAATGCATGAATCCAAGGTCTACCAAGAATCATGTTGTAAGATAAAGAACAAGGCATGACATGAATCAGGGTAGGCACAAGCACAAATCCTACTTGTATAGGTAGAGTTATAGTGCCCATGGATTGTCATCCAACATTATCAAAGCCATGAATGCTAATGCCATTTGGTGTGATTTACGATGTGTCAACCTTGATTTTATGTAGTAGGTCAATGCTACAAACATTAAGAGCTGATCCATTGTCAATCATAATTCATTTTACCAATGTTGTATTTATTGTGACAAAGATTACAAGAGGATCATATTGGTTTTGAACTTCAATTGACGGTAATTCATGTGGTTGAAAGATAATATTCATTTTTGTCGCATGCATACTATACAATACGGCTGCTACATCATTAGGCTTAGCAGTAGGTGGGACAATCACCTTTTGCAAAGCTTCTTGGAGCATTCCATGGTATGTAGGTGATGTTTGTATCAAATCCCAAATAGAGATCTTAGCCAAAGTAGCACGAAGTTGTTCGACAAGATCATATTCATGACCAGTTTTATGAGTAAGACAAGGTGGTTGAGGGAGCATAGGTTGAGAACATGGAAGAGAGACAGGCACATGCGGTGCTTGGTTACTTTAGATTTTATTATGAGTGTTGTATGTGTGAGCAATCACATTATGGTGTGGTTGTTGTAACACATTTTGAACACCTTGAACTGTAATCACCGGCTTTAAGAAAGAAGGTGCATTAGGTGTTCCCCGCACAACCATCTTAGGAATAGTTTTACCAAGTCTATTAATAAGTATCTAATTAACATTGTTTCCCTCTTGATTACACCCAACATCCACCCCTAAAGTATTTAATGTGAGAGACCTTTTCTCATCCACTAATGCTACATCTTGGCCAGGGAGAGCAATGTGATGAGAGGAAGGTACATCATCATCATCATACTCTATGGCAAAAAAAATATTTTCACTCTCATCTTTCTCATGAGTGTTCCTAGAGATGAATTTGGTTAAATCTTCTAATATCAAAGGATGTTCACTCATGAGGATTAGGAATTTGTCAAAATCAAGATCTTTGATAAATGCATGCAGAGATACCATAGAAAAATGACATGAAGGTGCCATTGCATTGTTTTCAATGTAAACTCAGATTTTAAAAGCTTTTCAAATTTGATGCAAAAGACAAGTGGAAAAGAATGTATGAAAACGACTTAAAATGCTTGATTTTTTGTACTTTTTCAATGAAAATATATGAAAGGAAGGGTATTTTAAGGATTTTGATCAGGGGAAGCCAATTATATGTCTGATATCAGTCCAATATAGTAATAAGATCCTTCACAACACACTCTTGATGTAAATCTAAGATAATGCCAAGTCAAAATATAGTGAAAATATGTCAAAATATGCACTTTTTTCACCAAATCTTGATGCAAAAGAGCATGAAAAAGGGTGTTGTGAGGAAAATAATGATTAATAAAAACCACTTAATGCCAAGATATTTGTCACAACACTCTTTTAGTGCCACTTAAGGTCAAACCCTAGTGAAAATATAGCAAAAATAGGTAATTTTTCATGGTTTTTCAATTCCAAGACCTAGCCAAAGGGGTGTTGTAATGAATTTTAGAAGGTGAAGAAAAAAAATCAATGATATCAATCACCTCAATCCATAAAATTTGTTACAACACACTTGGAGTGCAAACTAGGCCAAACCCTAGGGCAAAAATAGCAAAAATGTGTAGTTTTTCACCAAATTTTCAATACAAGAGGCCAATAAAAAGGGTGTTGTGAAGCTTTTTGGGAGGGGAAGAAAATAAATACCCTAATAACAAACAATTAGTTCAAAAATACCCTTCACAACATGCCTATGGTGCAAATTTAGAGAGTTGATAAGGCCAAATCTAGTGAAAATCGTTGTTTTTGAAGCCCTAGGTTTAAGATCCTGACACAAAATGTTATGTGAATTCTTTGAGGTCTGATTTATGATGCAAATTTAATACTCTTAGATCTGAAAATGAATGCCAAGTTTTAATATGCAAAATGCAAGTGCAATTTTAATGAAAATACATGAAAATTGCTAGTTTTTTGTTGAAACTTCTTATGCAAAAAGGAAAAAAATTTGAAATCTAAAAGAAATTTTACACTAAAATGAAAGACTATAGACAAATTCTAATTTAAATGGGCCTCTAAAATCAGTAGAAAAATCTAAAAGAAGATTTTGCCTACTAACCCTAGATTTTGGAATTACTAGGTCATATGAAAATTGTCAAAATTTCTAAAAAACTCTAGCAATTAAATGATGAAAATGCAATGCAAATTTCTAAATTTTTATATTTTTCTGTATTTTATATCAGATCTGATGCAAAAATTATAAATTAGGGAAATTTAGAAAGAATTGATGCAAATTAGTAAGCCTAACAATGTAATTTTTTGAATTTTTCCAAATTTTTCAATTTTTTTGAAATTTTCCTAATGCAATAAGATGAATAACTATATGAATGAATGAAATCAATCCAAATCTGAATACAAACACTCAGGAAGTTGCAATTAATTCCAAAAACACAGGTTCACCAAAATGTTTTAGGTGAAATTTGGATTGCTTAAAGTTTTGGTTGTTAGATGTTTGAATCCTCCATTCACCCTTAACATTCAAGGACCTAGGGTTGAATGGCAGTGCACTATTATACCCTAGGTCACTGTGAGATGTAGGGAAACTTGGATTAAGGTGTTTAATTATCAATTTTCCTTCTCTTATGCTTATCTAACCATTAAAACCCTAATTTTGCAAATGTGACAGTAAACGGGTGAATTACAAAAAAAGCTCTTGTAGAGGGATGTAAAATATCAAATCATAGAGTACCTATTTTCATGGTTTCGAGACAGAAAAGTTGGGGACACTGGAGCGGGCGCCCAAGTCCAAGGCCTATATTTTTGTCCAAATTTGATAACTTAGTCTGCAACTCTTTCCTGTTGTTCCAGAGATTTTCCCGTCACGGAACTTGGAGGACTAATGAGCGGGTGCATAATTCCAAGGGGCAGAGTTTCTTCTTGTTTTGCAATTTTGACACTCCAAGATGTCTTCCTACAATTTCACTTTGTCTAGCTCCTCAACCTGTAACCTGCAACCATGACAACTTTGGGAGGGGATTGTGGTGTTTAGAGGCTTGCCTCAATCAACCCCTGGAGGACACTTAAGTCTCTGAACACCTTTGTCAGATAGAGAGTGTGTGCCTAGGGAGGCAGAGGCAAAAACCAAATGAATAATTGATCGCAAACATAATATAATGTCACCTTGTAGTGAAGATCTCATGGGAGGAAGATGCTCTTCATTACATGATGAAATGGATGCTCAAATCTGCAAACACAAACACATAGACCACACAAATCTGCTCTTGCAACACAATGAACACCTCAAATCACCTTGAGAACACAATAGCTTGCTAGTAATCATCTAATGAAATCTAGTCTACAAATGAATGCCTAAACATGATTTTATATGCAACTACAAACACTCCCACCAAGATTTTCATAATTTAAACTTACCGTGTCGACATAGGTTCCAAATAACAGTGATAAGTTGACACCTAAAAATTGGGACTGCCCCAAAATAGGGTAGGACTAGGGTGCGGGCACCCAAGTCCTCCCCCCTATTTTGGGTAGGGCTAAGCTCAAGGGGTCCTCCTAGGTCCCATTTGTCATGTTACCTAGGACTCATTCCATCGAGATTCCAAATTATGAAGTAAGATGTCCCAAATGCATGCAAAAGACCCGGGAGCTAAACCTAAAGAGGGAAAAGCCCCCAAGGGGACATTTTCTGACATTACATTTAGCCCCCACTTTAATGTATGTATAAACGTGAGGCCAATACATGCATTAAAGTAAGGTTACAAACATAGCAAACATGCCAAGCACGGAGAAGACACACCAATCACATAAAAAATAGTAACAGGCATGTAAAACACGAAGAAGATAGTTACAATTATGCAGAACACAGAGAAGACAGTAAATGCAAAGAAGACACACTAATGCATGGAAGACAATCATGATATATTTTCTTTTCTTTTTCTCATATATATGAAATGCAGATGAAAGTACTGGAAAGTAAACAAACCTCCCATATTATAGGATGCACTCATCACGTAAGTCTTTATACTGTATATATGGGGCAACACACACGCAAGACACGCAGAACATCCCAAAATGTAAGATGCACTCATCGCGCAGCTCTTTAGACTGCATATGGGGCAACAAGCACGCCAAACACACACACACTTGAAGACACGGAGAAAACACGGCAGACAAGCGATGGTGTGTTCCCTATTTCTAGGCTCATCACCATCTTAGGCACATTACAGGCACACGCTGACATTTGCGCTTCACCACAACAATCGTCGAAGACACGCTTAAGGGTTGAGTTAGTCATAGAACCACTCCCCACCTCCGCAGAGGACTTTTAAAAAATGCAACCCCACCCACATCACGAAGATGCCTTATAGTGAAAAGGAAGCATGGCATACAACCCCACCCGCATCACGGAGATGCCTTATAGTGAAAAGGAGGTATGAGCTCAAAAGTATACAACCCCACCCGCATCACAGAGACACCTTACAGTTGAAAGGAGGTATATAGAATAGATTTCAAGATTGTTCAAACACACTTTACTAGCATCTAGAACAAACAACTTACCTTATATATGCCCTCACCTTAAGGTGGTTGATATCACGCATCGATATCAAGCACGTTAAGGTAGGAAGAAAACACACAAGGGAACACAAGCTCTCGCAAAGCCCATGCCCCCCAAAGGTGACATGTACTTTATGATCGCCAAATGTTCACATAAACACATCCCTGCAAGAAACATGTTAGTGTCTACAAAATCATGTTAAACAACAACATCAATGCATATGATTAAACACACAAAGAGCCAAGGTTATACTATGAATTCAAAGTTTGAGGATAACCATGGGGCTATATCACGTATCTCTCTGAATCAAGTACCACCAAGGCTAGATTCAAAGACAAACAAAGGTGCACAGAGCAGCAGTATTGTTAAGGTTCGTAAATGCGGTAGAAACATCATCAAATTCACTACGCGGAAAGCACGAGTGCTTCCACTAGCCAAGCATCGGATAAAATATACAACCGCATCGTCATATTAGGAACAAAGTCCATTTTTTGATTGCTCTCAAAAGGGACACTAGGTCTGCATCGGTATAAATATTTTTCGTCATCCACTCGCTAGATAGAAACACTAGAGGAAGGGAAACAATAAATAAGAGAGGAGAAACAAGTGTCTTAGGGATAGTCATGTAGGAGGGTGCCCCCAAGTCACCAACCACAATGCTATGTCCATAAGACACAACACACAACAATGAAATTAGACAGAGAGGCAATATAGAAGAATGATGATACAAATAGAAGAAGGTGACAACAGAGGTGGTCTCCTGGTATCCTGGACCTTACAAGAGAATCAGGGGTCATCCTAGGAGGCCTAAACAACACATAACACATCATGGGGGAAGCACATCATGAGAGAGATAAAGGGTTAGAGATACTTACCTATTAGGGTACCATCATTAAGAACATGCATATCTGGGATATCTGTCATGTTGTTTTGATCTTGTTGAATTAACATTAAGTGTAGGACGACAAGAGGCTTTCTTTTCTTTAAAAGGATTATATCCAATGCTGCTTGAGTAATGTGTTGATGTGGATTCTATAGGTACTCGAATCCCTTGTTGATTTACACCACATCCCTTACCTACATATTCACAATTGTTATAAAGGATCTTAAATCCTTGACCATAAAGGGATGTCATTTCCTTAGAAGATGATGAAGCCTCATAGGTCTCGTAGTTTGTGGTATAAGTGAGTATTGTTTTTATTTTTCTACCAAGGGAACTTTAGGTTTCTTAGATGCTTCAAAGGACTGCTTAGGTGAGATCGATGCCACTTTTGATGTGTCAAGGCTATTAATTTTATATTTCCCTATACTGCAAGGATTAAAATCTAATAAGCCCCAATCATCACCAAAGAGTGCATTCGATGGTATAGAATCTTTCACAACATTATTTGTGGCTAGAGGCATTGATGAATTAGCTTGTAAATTGTTTAAGCTCATATGATTGTAAGTTGGTTTTTGCATTTCAATATGTAAACAGTTATCTGGTTTAGGATCAGCATAAATAGTATGAAGTTTATCTTTGAATATAAATTTGATTGAACGATGTAGAGTGGAAGGGACTGCCCCTAATGCATGAATCCAAGGTCTACCAAGAATCATGTTGTGAGATAAAGAACAAGACATGACATGAATCAAGGTAGGCACAAGCACAGATCCTACTTGTATAGGTAGAGTTATAGTGCCCATGGATTGTCATCCAACATTATCAAAGCCACGAATGCTAATTCTATTTGGTGTGATTTGCGATGTGTCAACCTTGATTTTATGTAGTAGGTCAATGCTACAAACATTAAGAGCCGATCCATTGTCAATCATAACTTGTTTTACCAATGTTTTATTTATTGTGACAAAGATTACAAGAGGACCATATTGGTTTTGAACTTCAATTGACAGTAATTCATGTGTTGAAAGATAATATATGTTTTTGTCACATGCATACTATTCAATATGGCTACTATATCATTAGGCTTAGCAGTAGGTGGGGCAATCACCTTTTACAAAGCTTCTTGGAGCGTTCCATGGTATGTAGGTGATGTTTGTATCAAATCCCAAAGAGAGATATTAGTTGGACTAGCATGAAGCTGTTCGACAAGATCATACACTTGACCACTTTTATGAGTAAGATGAGGTGGTTGAGGGAGCATAGGTTGAGAACATGGAAGAGAGACAGGCACATGCGATGCTTGGTTACTTTGCTTATTATGATGGGTGTTGTATGTGTGAACAATCACATTGTGGTGTGGTTGTTGTAACACATTTTGAACACCTTGAACCGTAATCACCGGCTTTAAGCAAGAAGGTGCATTAGGTGTCCCCCACACAACCATCTTAGGAATAGTGCTACCAAGTCTATGAATAAGTATCGAATTAACATTGTTTCCCTCTTGATTGCTCGCAACATCCACCCCTAAAGTATTTAATTTGAGAGACCTTTTCTCATCCACTAATGCTACATCTTGGCCAGGGAGAGCAATGGGATGAGAGGAAGGTACATCATCATCATCATCATACTCTATGGCAGAAAAAGGATTTTCACTCTCATCTTTCTCATGAGTGTTCCTAGAGATGAATTTGGTTAAATCTAATATCAAAGGATGTTCACTCATGAGGATTAGGAATTTGTCAAAATCAAGATCTTTGATAAATGCATGCAAAGATACCATAGAAAAATGACATGAAGGTGCCATTGCATTGTTTTCAATGTAAACTCATATTTTAAAAGATTTTCAAATTTGATGCAAAAGACAAGTGCAAAAGAATGTATGAAAACGACTTAAAATGCTTGATTTTTTGTACTTTTTCAATGAAAATATATGAAAGGAAGGGTGTTGTAAGGATTTTAATTAGGGGTACCCAATTATATGTCTGATATCAATCTAATACAACAATAAGATCCTTCACAACACACTCTTGATGCAAATCTAAGATAATGCCAAGTCAAAATATAGTGAAAATATGTCAAAAAATGCAAATTTTTCACCAAATCTTGATGCAAAAGAGCATGACAAAGGGTGTTGTGAGGAAAATTATAATTAATAACAACCACTTAATGCCAATATATCTATCACAACATGCTTTTAGTGCCACTTAAGGTCAAACCCTAGTGAAAATATAGAAAAAATAAGCAATTTTTCATGGTTTTTCAATTCCAAGACCTAGCCAAATGGGTGTTGTAATGAATTTTAGGAGGTGTAGAAAATAAAAGCAATGATATCAGTCACCTCAATCCATAAAATTTGTTACAACACACTTGGAGTGCAAACTAGGCCAAACCCTAGGGCAAAAATAGCAAAAATGTGTAGTTTTTCACAAAATTTTCAATACAAGAGGCCAATAACAAGGGTGTTGTGAAGCTTTTTAGGAGGGGAATAAAATAAAAACTCTGATAATAGCCAATTAGTACAAAATAACCCTTCACAACACGCCTATGGTGCAAATTTAGAGAGTTGATAAGGCCAAATCTAGTGAAAATCGTTGTTTTTGAAGCCTTGGTTTAAGATCTTGACACAAAATGTTATGTGAATGCTTTGAGGTTTGTTTTATAATGAAAATTAAATAATATCAGATCTTAAAATTAATTCCAAGTTTTAATATGCAAAATGCAAGTGCAATTTTAATTAAAATGCATGAAAATTGCTAGTTTTTTGTTGAAACTTCTTATGCAAAAATGCAAATATTTGAAATCTAAATGCAATTTTATACTAAAATGCAAGACTACAGCCAAATTATAATTTTAATGAGCCTCTAAAATTAGTAGAAAAATCTAAAAGAAGATTTTGCCTACTAACCCTAGATTTTGGAATTACTAGGTTATATGAAAATTGTCAAAATTTCTACAAAACCCTAGCAATTAAATAATGAAAATGCAATGCAAATTTCTAAATTTTTGTATTTTTCTGTATTTTATATCAGATATGATGCAAAAATCATAAATTAGGGAAATTTAGAAAGAATTGATGCAAATTAGTAAGCCTAACAATGCAATTTTTTGAATTTTTCCAAATTTTTTAATTTTTTTGAAATTTTCTTAATGCAATAAGATGAATAACTATATGAATGAATGAAATCAATCCAAATATGAATAAAAACACTTAGAAAGTTGCAATTAATTCCAAAAACACGCGTTCACCAAAATGTTTTAGGTGAAATTTGGATTGCTTAATGTTTTGGTTGTTAGATGTTTGAATCCTCCTGTCACCCTTAACATTCAAGGACCTAGGGTCAAGTGGCAATGCACTATCATGCCCTAGGTCACTATGAGATGTAGGGAAACTTGGATTAGGGTGTTTAATTATCAATTTTCCTTCTCTTATGCTTAATTGACCATTAAAACCCTAATTTTGCAAATGTGACAGTAAACGGGTGAAATACAGAAAAAGCTCTTGTAGAGGGATGTAAAATATCAAATCATAGAGTACCTATTTTTGGGGTTCCGAGGTGGAAATTTTGGGGACACTAGAGCGGGCACCCAAGTCCAAGGCCTATATTTTTGTCTAGATCTGAGAACTTAGTCTGCAACTATTTCCTATTGCTCCAGAGATTTTTCCATCATGGAACTTGGAGGACTAATGAGTGGGTACCCAAGTCCAGGGGGCAAATTTTCTTCCTATTTTGCAATTCTGACACTCCAAGATGTCTTCTTGCAACTTCACTTAGTCCAGCTCCTCAACCTGTAACCTGCAACCATGAAAACTTTGGGAGGTGGTTGTGGTGTTTAGAGGCTTGCCTCAGTCAAGCCTCGGATGACACTTAAGTCTCTGAACACCTTTGTTAGATAGAGAGTGCGTGCCTAGGGAGGTAGAGGCAAAAACCAAATGATTAATTGATCACAAACATAATATAATGTCACCTTGTGGTGAAGATCTCATTGGAGGAAGATGCTCTTCATTCGATGATGAAAAGGATGCTCAAATCTGCAAACACAAACACATAGACCACACAAATCTACTCTTGCAACATAATGAAAGCCTTAAATCACCTTGAGAACACAATAGCTTACTAGTAATCATCTAATTGAAATCTAGTCTACAAATGAATACCTAAACATGCTTTTATATGCAACTACAAACACTCCCGCCATGATTTTCATAATTCAAACTTACCGTGTCGGCATAGGACCCAAATAACGGTCACAAGCCGACACCCAAAAATTGGGATTGCCCCAAAATAGGGAAGGACTAGGGCGCGGGTGCCCAAGTCCTCTCCCCCAATTTTGGGCAAGGCTAAGCTCAAGGCGTCCTCCTAGGTCCCATTTGTCATGTTACCTAGGGCTCATTCCATCAGGGTGCCAAATTATGAAGTAAGATGTCCCAAATGCATGCAAAAGACCCGGGAGCTAAACCTAAAGAGGGAAAAGCCCCCAAGGGGACATTTTCCAATGTTACACATACATGTACAATTTATTTTGTATCAAACAAAAGAGGTTGGTATTCTTTGATCAACAATTATTCTTCTTCCTTAAAGAACTTGAACAAAGATTGTGGGGTAGATATAATCTCCAACTCATCCCCAAGATTGATGTAGGGGCAAAGATGTACTTTTTGTGATTAGTATGTTCTATAGATTAGTCTATAAATGGTTTTTCCTCATGTGCTTTTCTCTTTTCTTCTTGTTTATGCTCTTTTTTACGTTTCTAACTCCACAAATAAGTGTAGCTATTGAGCACATGCCTATGCCAATTATTCATTTATTTATCACAAATGGGTTGATATTGAAAATATCCTATCATAGAGTCACCATTAGGCTACCATGAAGATGCCCAAGGTTACCCAAAACGCTTTGATGAAATTTGGCCTAGAAAAGTCATGAATTGCAACATGTGTTTCATTTCTAGATATTTCCTAGCATTATGGTCTTCTATTTCATGAAAAGTACAAAATTAATGTATGTTATTATTTGGAGGTGCCTCTAAAGCAATCTTTACAGTTGGAGGAGGTAGCCTAAGTCTATTATTTCCATTGTAATGACCCATATTTCTTTGAGTATGTTCTTGATACTATTGAACTAGAATATTTTCTGAATCTAACTCTTTAAATTTCTAACATTATTCACCACCCTTTGCAAGAGAAGATAGTTGATCTTTAGATCATGAACCTAGTTAACTCTTTCCTTATCATTCTAATAATAATTATATAATCATGTAATTTAGTTGTATGTTCTTACCTACTTCTTCTAGTTCATCAACTTGGCTATATTTGATTAAGAACATGATCTTAGATGGGAGTGCATTAATCAAACAACTTAGGAGGATCTAAGGGGAAGGGTTGAAAGTATCATTGATTCTATTAGAAAGGAGGTTAAATTGTGTAACAAATGCTTTCATTGGTTCATTATTATCCTTATTTTCATTTGAGAGCTAAGAAAATAAGATATGACCATACTCAATTGGTTTGAAAAATGAAAAAATCTTTTTACACATGGTATTCCATCAAGTGATTGAACTTATACTAAGTTGGTGAAACCATTACACTGCACCTCCAACCAACACCTTAACAAAAATCTTGACTACAACATCTTCATGTGCCACTCCAAAATACCACATGTTGTGGTGAAGGCTAAAATATGCTCATTTTGATGTTGTGTGTTAGAAAAAGTAACCACAAACCCCTTATCAATTAAACTAGATTAAACATAATTATTAAGCATTACAACCATTTCTACACTAAGCCCTTGAGGAGATTATTGTAGTAATCAAATCTATAAAAAAGTCAGTAACATTTTGGCATGTAAACAACACTTAGAAAAGAAAGAGTAAGAGAGACAAAAGGGAAATAAACCACAAGAAAGAGAATGACATGTAGATATACCCTAGGAAGACCCTTTCGAGACAAAACCCAGCCTCCAAAGCACCAAAGTAATCTATCATCATCAATAGTAAATCTATTACAATACAAAATTAGGCACTTGCCTCTATGGATATCAACATCCTCTTCCTCTGGTAGATAATTGGTAGCATAACCTTGTAAAAAATCCTCTCTTATGTCTCCATATCAAGCTCTCAATACATAGACTTGTAAGGGCCAAAAATACCACCACAAGACATTGCCATGGGCCCAAACAAGGTCCCAAAATACCATGGTAAAAATACATATGAACCACACTCCATTATTTGTCATTTACTTTCTTTAGAAAGATGCTTTATGGTGTGTCATAATATGCATCATAAGTGGGTCAAGGTTCCTAGTCCACTTTGTAACCTCCCTCTTAGTCATGCTCTTGTAAATCATAACCACCATCTTTGTCATAGATTCTCTTACACATCATTCATAACAAGATATTCTTTTACAATTATATTTACACATGTAAATGCCAATAATTACACATGGCATAATGGTCAAGGCATAAAGTGAACATCCCATTTCATGAGGAAAAATAAAATAATAAATAATTAAATAATTTGAACATTAGGACTTGCAAGGTGTAAGATGCACCTAATCCCAATAGTGTGCCATCACCATAAAACTTTGTGAAACCTTTCCTTGAATCATATGGAAAATCATGGTATTTTACAAAATCCAAAATATAAACATTGGCTCCCCATGAAAAAGGAAATGGAGATGGATCATTGTTGCTATTATGGGTGTTATTGTTTCTATCACCTATCATTTGTAATGGATTCATGTCCAACATAGAAAAGAACCCGACAAGATCTATAACAATGGTTGAAGAAGAAACTTCACTTGAAGATGTTAGATGGATTGTTTGAAAGAAAGGATCACAAAACCTACTTTCCTTCATGATCTAGTGTAGATCTTATCTATTTGAATGGAATAACTTCAATTGGAGGTAATAAGACTAACTTTCCTACTACAAGATTAGCTTGTTGTATCTCATGCCCCATAGTGGGCACCAAAAATTGTTAGAATTTTAATTTATCTTTTGAGACAACACAAAATGGAATAGGATGTGTGGTAAAACATCTCTTAAAATTATATGGGGAAGCTCCATAAGATCTAAACTAAACCTAGACACTAAGTTATAGATAAAATATACAATTATTAACACTTAAAAACATTTCATGATGGTTTTTGCAATAATGAAATAACTTCTTTCCCTTTTTTTTCCTTGCGTACAAGCACAAGACTAGTAACAACCCTTGTCTCACAAGTGATATTTCATAGATTTTATGAATGAAAGTGGCTAACTCTAAATGCAAACACAAAAACTTCCTACTAGCTAAAACAAAGATCAATTGTTCAATGCACATAATATTTCAAAGGAATAAATATTTTAACATAAGACAACACATGGTTCCAAGAACTAGAAATCTAAGTTTTATACAAAGCTATAACCTAGACGAATAAATAACCTCAATACAAATCTTGGTATTATTATTCACTTTCAAACTTACTTATTGAAACCACAAACACATTGAATATAGACACAATAATAACATTTTGAGCAATAATTTTAGCAACAAAAGCATAACATAAACTATCTTTAATAATTCTTGTGCTCCAAGTACTTATTTATAAGGTTACAAAATACTAAAATTTTGGGATTTGGGATGATAATTAATTTATCCCAAAAATCATTATTTTAAATAAAAACATTAAAGCTATTGAAAAATAGGAATGAAAGAACTTTAAAGAAAAAAATATATTCTAAACAAAGAATAAGTAAAACTAACTAAAGAAACCTAAACTTAGGCACTCAACCATTTGCCCAACAATAGAACTTTTGAAAAAGCAACTCCATCTGAAACAAAAACTACCTTTGAAAAATAACTTTCTAAAAATGGTAGTTTGTAAAAATAACAACTATTAAAATAGAAAATGAACCCCTCTTTGTGATTCTCTCAAAAAGGAGACTTGCTAAAATAACAATTTCTAAAACATATCTTTCATTCTAAAACATGTGAATCTTCTAAGAATCTTTAAATTCTAACATGGAAACCTTGTTGTAGCCAGTTGCCACCACAATATTTGTAAGAATTGAGTAAAAATAAAGCTTACACCCTAATGGAATCTTAGATAAAGTAGGATAATGATGTTAGGAACCCTTTTTAGTAACACCTACCACCCAAACTAAAAAAAATAGTCTAGGAGCATTCTTGGGGGTTTGTTGCCACTAAAAAATTAGCAAAATGCAACTTGGAGTTCTCTCCACTTTAGCACTTCTGAACTTGGCAAAACCCTCCCAAGAACTCTTATAGGATCTCTTTTCTACTTGACCTAGCAAATAGGTGATAGGAGGGCTCTTTACACTTACTTGCCAAGTCAAAAACTAACTCTAACTAATGAGGAGCACTCTTGGAAACTCTTTACCTCTTAAAATTACTTATAACTCATGGGGAGAATACCTAGACCCTTCTTTCCACTAGAAAATTATGTTGATAACTGAGAGGGGGGGTGAATCAGTTATCCTAATTATTTCTGCTTTGTGAACTTTCTTATCAATCAATGCAGCATTAATTCAAATATGCAAACATAACCATGAAATGGAAATACACATGACACAATATTTTGATGTGGAAACCCTGTTAATGGAGAAAACCATGGGGTGATTAACCCAAGATTGTATTCTCTGTTAGAAGAATGGAAATACAAAATGGCACTTGCTAATTAGGGCTCACTGCCCGAGCACACTGCTCACAAGAGGCACACTGCCTACAAGAGACACACTGTCTACAATTTATAAAGAGTGTAATACAATACTTGAACTGGTAAGGAGCATCTACATATGCTAGAGTTCAGTTCTGGTTAGGCTCAGTACACTGATCTGCTGCACTTCATCTTTCTTCTTCGTTTGTACTGCTCTTCTTTCACATACCAGACCTTTCTTACTGCTTTCACTCTGCTCTACTACTTTTCTTCACACTTGCTCAACAACAACAACACCTCTCACAACTAAATCCATCTTGTATATATATCCGCACAAGTGATTTCATCACCTTTCTAGTCGGCATCCAGAATAGTCAATCTTTTCCACAAACTCTGATCTGTCAGCTGAATCCTTGCATACCAAGTAATGCAGATCAAGGATATACTTGTAGAAGTCATCAATAATGTCAGCCAATCATAACTTATGCCTTAATAACCTTTACCATCATCAGTAACATGTCTGGAATGATGTCTGATGTTCTGCCAGTCAATTCTTCCTCTGTCCACACTGTCAATCAGGAACCTGATACTCAAGTATTCATATCTTTTTCTTTATCTACCATCAGAGGCTAAATCCTTGGAATCTATCAGTCAAGGTAGTCCTCTTGACTTCCCCAAATCCACACTTCACCAAGATACTTCCTCTGAAAGATCCGGACCTGACTGTCAGACCTCGCCACATGCTCTGTTCTTGCTTACCGGACCACAACATTCTTCACTCTAACTTCCGGTAGAGACACACCATGTCTTACAGATGTGTGGGATGAACTTTGTTGCCATCAATGACAACAATCATGAATCCATATGGTGTCTCTTGCCAACAATCTCCCCCTTTGGCATTAATGGCAACACTTAGTGAAAAATGACTAAGTGTTTACACTATGCTCCCCCTTGGCTGATGCTCTATTTTTATATACATTTTTTAGAGCTCCCCCTTAGTTGAATTCCTTATTTTTCACTGCTCTTCACTCCCCCTTTGACATTAATGGCAAAGGGTGGGGTCCGCACACCAAAAAGATTTCTCAAAAACACTTCTATACTTAACCGCATAAGTATTTATACATGCTATACTTTACATAAACTGAAGGATATCTGCAAAAGATGTCTTCAACTGGACAAATTCAGTTGCCCAACTCTGCTTCATTTTGTCCAAAATTGCGATGTTACCACTCAACAGGAATGCATAAGCTTCAGCCTTTTTCAGATCTGTCAGATCATTTGTTCTGGCTGTAGTTAGAGCATCACTTAAGGCCTCATGCATGGCCTCCAACTTAGGGATAATTATTCCTCTAAGTTCATTCAACCTATTGATTCTATTTTTCTTCTCTTCTTCAAGCTTTTTAATTTTATTCAAAATTGCAATCGTCTGACATTCTTGATTTATTATGGATGTAGAAAGTGGATCAAAATTTTGAGAAAGTTTAGTTAGTTTGTCCTCCTGTTCTTTCACTTTCTTCTCAATCTCCATTATTGCTTTAGACCAGGATATACAAAATTTGTATACATCTCCTCTGTCCTTGAGAGCAGTTTCCAAGTTTTTTATCCCAATATCCATTACTCTCCTATCATTTGCTATCAGCCCTTGCAACTCAGAGAATCTCTTGTCCAGAAACTCTTTCCTGACCTTCTCCTCAGCTGATTTCTCTAGAGAATTGAAATGTGTACTAATGCTATTAATCAGAGATTTGAGATTATCAGATGAGGATGTTGTGGGATCCTTCTAAAACGATGGCATAATATTTTCTAGTACTCCGGAAGCAACTTCTATCAACTCACAGTCTTCCATGTGAGACTTCAGGAGTTTTTCTTTAGCTTTTGCATTAGCAAATGAAGCTATCTTCATTGTTTGCACCGGAGAAAGAGAATCAAAATTAAATAGTCCTTGTAGAAGCTTCAGCTCATCAATCTCCATTGTCTCTTTGTTTAAGAATTCTTAGACAGTTTTTGCAGTGTCTCTTGCCGGAGACAGATTTTTCTTCTCTTCTGCATTCTTAGAACTGTCTCTTGGAGCTTTCTCTCCTTCTACAACCTTGGTACTGTCATCTTCTTTTTCCTTCACTTCTTTTCCTTTATCCTCTATTCTTTCTTCTCCTTTGGATCCGGAGACTGTAGGGGAAACCGGAGGAGAGATGTTTGTTTGTTCATGGGCCACCCCTTCTAGAGCAGAGGATTCTAAGCCCTTATCTTCACTAGTGTCCATTAGTTCTTCTATTATTTCCTCAGTGGATTCCTTTTCAACACCTGTGGCCAAAGGATCAGCACCCAAGTCCTCTATGACGATAATATTGAATTTTTTAAAGGTACTCCGGAGGATCTCTTTTGTTTCCTTGGCTACCTTGTCAGTCTCACCAAGCATGAGTTGATTCATTCTGGCTTTGCTCCGGAATTCATCCTTACAGTCTTTAAAGATCATATTCATTTGTTTTGAATCAATTGAGGGATATAGCTGAATGGCTATCTATTCCCAGATTTCAAGATCCTTTGCCCTAGCATTATTCTTTCTTATTTCTAACTCTTTTTCTAGGCTTTTGGGAATAAGAGATAATTTCAATGAAAGCCTTGTTATATATGTTCAGATACTTAACTGCTGATTCCTGCAAGATCTTTTGGTCTGCTTCATTGTAATCATCATAGAATTCTACCATTGGTTGGAGATTTCCATCCACGGTGATTGATTTGATGACATCATCCAAAGACAGAGTAGGCCTTTCAACGAATTCTTCTGCCATCTCTTCCTTGTCTTTACTGGTAGAGGGTTCACCGGATCCTTCCTTCTTCTACTTCCTCATTTTCTTTATCTCCTCATCTGATTCAGTTTCTTCATCATCCTTCTGACTGGCATAAGCCCTTGTGGCTTTTGTCTTTGTTCTTTTCTCTCCTTTGCCGAATAATTTTGCTTCTGGTTTTGATGGCCTTGAGCTTTTGGTAGTGGTAGGTGCAGATCTCTTTGATGATCTGGTCCGGGTGGAAGATTTTACTGGAACACTTTCCTCACTTTTCTTTTCTGCCTTTTTCTTCTCTTCCTCAGCTCTTTCCATCTTTTCCCTGTTGCCATCAAGTGCCTCCTTTGATATGCCAAAGCCTTTTGCAACATCTTCAACTTCTTTTCTTACCTTCCTCTTGATCTCTAGTTGTCTGAGTTCCACATGAATCTTTACACTTAGCTCCTCAAAGGTTCCAAACCTTTCTGCCTTGGGATCTTTTGGCTGACTTAACATGTGTTCAATATGCAGCTCAATAATTTTCTCATCAACTTCATACCCCATCGGCATGATCCATACTATTCTTGGTTCCACTGCCTCCATAAGGCACTGATCAGTTTCTACCATGAAGCAAACAGTATCCTTATACTTTTCAACTAGAGCTTGGGGGATTCTCTCTCTTGCTTGCATCATGCTTTGAAAGTTCTTGAAATAGCCCCAGAGTGCTATATTCTGTGCCTTAACATCACCAAGTCCATGCAAATAATCCCTGATTTGTATGGCAACTGGTCTGTCATTTTGCCAAATCCAGCCACTAGATCTAGGTAGCTCATTCATATAATAGAAGAACAGACATAGTATCAAGCCACCATATTTGAAGGAGTTCTTCTTGTCTTTCTTTATCTTTTGCAGATTTTCCAGAAGTTGGTTCAGAAGGAGCTCACAGAGATCATAGTCAGCATTCTTTCTTAACATTTCATAGGCAGTATATAGTACAGTTCTAGGTACTGAGTTTTCCCTGCTAGAGTGATATATTTTGTATCCAATGATCATGGATGCAAACTTGATATCCGGATCAGTGATATCCTCAATTGTCATTGCCCTCTTATCAAACTTTGATCCGGTAGCCTCAGTCACCATTTGATTTTTGACAGATTTTAGAACAGGTATCCCACCGAACGAGTGCAATCCGGTAACTGCCCTGATGGCATCTTTTGTGAGCTTGAATGGTCTATTCAAACATATGAAGTTATCATGTATTCTGCTTAATATGTACTAGACCCATTCATCTTCCAAAAAATAGGGGAAATGAATGCACTGTGCAAAATGCTTATCCCGGATGGCTTTATACTGAGGTTTGATCTCAAAAGAGTCATCTGTTAATTGCTTGTGATAAATATCCATCAATTTGGACTCTCTGAATTCTTCAATGTTTGCGTGAATATAAACCCTAATATCTTTTGTATGCAGGACACCATGCGAAACACTAGAAAAGGCTCCTAGGGGATCTACTTCCAAGGATTTGTAAGGATGTTTCTTGAATTTGGGGCGAGGCCTATCAGTGATCTTCACAGTATTCAGAGTAGACAACTTTTAAAAAGATTTGCAGAGAAGAACAGAAAAATACCTTTTGCGTCTTTCGGTTTCACGGAGTTAGCTGGATCGATTTCTGGATGAGTTGACTTTTACAAATGATCTTGGATGAGCTTGAGGAATTTTGTTGTAGAGCTTCTCTTTTCATTTCTTCTTGAATGTAGAATGATTAAATGTTTAATGAGGAAACCCTTATATTGCTCCGCAAACCCTAATGTTAGGTTGCAATAAATGCTCGACCTAAGTCATTCTAGTCTACCTTATTCAGATGACTTGAAGAACCGGATCAATCTTGATCTTAAACATCTTGCGAATTTTCCAAATCTTAACCATAGTTTATTTGGATGTTTCTCTTATGAATCTTTTAATCCGCAACTCTTTTTGTGCCAATTCCAGCACCAATTAGCTGGCTGGGGGAACAAGGTTTTCTTTGTGTCTCCCCCTGAGCCAGAGCTCACCTTTTTAATTTCTGGAAGGAATATCAGCACCAAAGTCTGGTGCGGATCCATCCCCTTCATTCTCTATACTTTTCTTCACCCAAATCTTGTTCATCTCCCTTTGAACTTCATCCGCATTCACTTTTTATTTTCCCTTATCTTGATTCTGATTATGATGTACTGGACCACTTTTGTCCTGATTCTTGTTTCTATAGAATTTTGCAATATGACTGGATCTATTGCAAATTTGGCAAACAACATTTCTTTTCATTTTTGATTGATATCCTTTTGATCTACATTGATTAGCCATATGACCTATTCTATTGCATGCAAAGCATCTACCATTGAATGACTTGTTTATTTGCATATTTCTGCATTCATGAGATTTGTGACCATACCTTTTGCAGTTGAAACACTATCTGGAGAAGCATGAATTAGTCTGATTCATTCTCTTTCTACACTGATTAGCTTTATGACCAAAGTTATTGCAGTTGTGGCAGTATCCATTGAAGGATGGATATCTTTGAGCATTAGGCTGCCTTACCTAAGGTCTTCTAGGCCTGTTCCTTGGATTATCTGATCCAAAATTCTTTTGACCAGATCCAGAGATTTCTCCTTTCTCATATCCCAAACCACACTTGTCATCTACCCTCTTTTGACTTTCAAGAAGAACTTCAAGTTGAGCAGAACTTATCTTGATTTTTTCTTTATATTCATTTATTGTTTGAAGATCCCTTTTAAGAGAGACAATTTGATCCTCAAGTTTTTCTTTGTTATCTTTAGCATCTTCAAGATCAAATTCAAGGTGTCTGATTATTCTATCCATCTTGTGGCAGTCTTCTGATTTCTCCTTGAGAGATTGTCTTAGATCATCTTTAGTCTTTCTTTTCTCTTCAATTTCTTGGGTAAACTTCATAACTCCTGATTCCATCTCATGTCTTACCATGATGATCTCTTTTGATAACTTTTCACACAACTTGGTTTTCTCCTTCAGATCTCCATTTGTATCATTGGCTTCACTTTGATTTGCCAATTGTTGAAGGTGCTCTTTTCTCTTTTTCATAGAGAGACTTAGTTTCCCTTTTAGTTCATTTATGAAATCATCAGCCTATTTGAGTCTTTCCTTCAATTCATTAACTTCAGAATTTGACTGCTCAAGATCATCTAGGGCAGACTTAAGTTGCTCCCTCATACCATACACATCCATTTGAATTCCCAGATCTTCCTCGAGCTGTTAGGCTCTGTTGGGAGGAACTTGGCTCTGATACCAATTGTTGATAACTGAGAGGGGGGGTGAATCAGTTATCCTAATTATTTCTGCTTTGTGAACTTTCTTATCAATCAATGCAGCATTAATTCAAATATGCAAACATAACCATGAAATGGAAATACACATGACACAATATTTTGACGTGGAAACACTGTTAAGGGAGAAAACCATGGGGTGATTAACCCAAGATTGTATTCTCTGTTAGAAGAATGGAAATACAAATTGGCACTTGCCAATTAGGGCTCACTGCCCGAGCACACTACTCACAAGAGGCACACTACCTACAAGAGACACACTGTCTACAATTTATAAAGAGTGTAATACAATACTTGAACTGGTAAGGAGCATCTACATATGTTGGAGTTTAGTTCCGGTTAGGCTCAGTACACTGATCTGCTACACTTCATCTTTCTTCTTCTTTTGTGCTACTCTTCTTTCACATACCAGACCTTTCTTATTGCTTTCACTCTACTCTACTGCTTTTCTTCGCACTTGCTCAACAACAACAACACCTCTCACAACTAAATCCATCTTGTATATATATCCGCACAAGTGATTTCATCACCTTTCTAGTCGGCATCCAAAATAGTCAATCTTTTCCACAAACTCTGATCTGTCAGCTAAATCCTTGCATACCAAGTAATGCGGATCAAGGATATTCTTGTAGAAGTCATCAATCATGTCGTCCATTCATAACTTATGCTTTAATAACCTTTACCATCATCAGTAACACGTCCGGAATGATGTCTGATGTTCTGCCAGTCAGTTCTTCCTCTATCCACACTATCAATCAGGAACCTGATACTCAAGTATTCATATCTTTTTCTTTATCTACCACCAGAGGCTAAATCCTTGGAATCTATCAGCCAAGGTAGTCCTCTTGACTTCCCCAAATCTGCACTTCACCAAGATACTTCCTCTGAAAGATCCGGACCTGACTGTCGGACCTCACCACATGCTCTGTTCTTGCTTACCATACCACAACATTCTTCACTCTGACTTTTGGTAGAGACACACCATGTCCTGTGGATGTGTGGGATGAACTTTGTTGCCATCAATGACAACAATCATGAATCCATATGGTGTCTCTTGCCAACAAATTCATCTTAGATGCAATATGGTATTTGTTGGCAAGAGACACTATATGGATTCATGGTTGTTGTCATTGATGGCAACAAAGGTCATCCCACATATCCGCAAGTCATGGTGTGTCTCTACCGGAAGTCAGAATGAAGATTGTTGTGGTCCGGTGAACAAGAACAGAGCATGTGGCAAGGTCCGACAGATTGGTCCAGATCTCTCAGAAGAAGTGTCTTGGTGCAGTGCGGATTTGGGGAAGTCAAGAGGACTACCTTGAACAGTATATTCCAAGGATTTAGCCTCCGGTGATGAACAAAGAAAAAGATATGAATAGTTGAGTACCGGATTCCTGAGAGACAGTGAGAACAGAGGAAGAACTGACTGACAAAGTATCAAACTATTTTCCAGATGTGTTACTGTTGATGGTAAAGGTTGTGAAGGCATGAATCATGTTTGGCCGACATAATTAATGATATCTACAAGTATATGCTTGATCCGCATTGTTTAGTGAGCAAGGATTCAGCCAACAGAACAGAGTTTGTAAGAAACTAGACTGTTCCAGATGCCGACTAGAAAGGTGATGAAATTACTTGTGCGGATATATATAGAGGATGGATTTAGTTGTGAAGGAAGTAAGTGTGTGATAATATATGCGAATAAGTGCAGAACAGAGCAGAAGTAGTAAGAAAGATCCGGTATGTGAAAGGATAGCAGAATAAAGAACAGAGGAAAGATGAAGTGCAGCAGATCAGTGTACTGAGCCTAACCGGAACTGAACTCCAGCATATGTAGATGCTTCCAATTAGTTCAAGACTGTGATTCTTATCACTTTGTAGACAGTGTGTCTCTTTGTAGGCAGTGGGCCTCTTTGTGAGCAGTGTGCTCGGGCAGTGAGCCCTAATTGGCAAGTGCCATTTTTGTAATTCCCTATTCTTCTAACAGAGAATAATCTTTGGGTTAATCACCCCGTGGTTTTCTCCCTTAACAGGGTTTCCACGTCAAAAATACTGTGTCATGTGTTTCTTATTTCATGGTAATGTTTTTGTGTTTGATTCAATGCTGCATTAATTAATAAGAAAGTTCAAAGAGGGAAATAATTAGGATAACTGATTCACCCCCCCCCCTCTCAGTTATCAACAGTATTACCTTCACCATTTAAACTATCCCTTAGCCAAATTTTGAATATCTTTTGCATATGGACTCAAATATTTTTATCATTTGATTTGTTGGAAATCTCTTTTTGGTAGCTATATAATGGCACTAATAAAAAATATAATCATAAAATTGAAGAAATGGAAGACATGGATTTTGTAATGACTCATTAGAGGACAAAAGGCTTTCAATAGATTGGGAAGAAACCCTTATATGAAAAGTTTTTGTATAGGTACAACAAATGTTATGGGTTCTTGTAGAGTTGATTATGATATCCATATTAGTTCAATGGATTTGAATCATGATGAACAATCTAATTTTGATCATGATACATATGTGAACAAGAAAGATCTTTCTACTACTTCATAAGAAATTTTCTAAGAGCTTTCTAATGCTAATTCTCTTATATAATTAGCTAAAAATCTTTATAATTATTCTTTGGTGCACCATTTGATTCTAATTTCATTTAAGGCATTAGCACTATAAATTGACTCTTCTATTTCTTTGCATGGTGTATCTTCCCCCCCTCCTACCCAACCCTCTCCTACTATTATCACTCCTCCCACCTCTAAGGTTCCTTATGTTCCATACTCTCATGTCATGTCTAACCCTTTCTCCACTCATACTTCATCCCCTTTTCATATTCCTAGTTCCCTCCCTTACTCTCATCCTACTAGTGTTCCACCTACTTTTTACCCTATTAGTTGCATCCCTTCCTCCCACCCTTAATATCACGGTTGTTCTTAAATATCATCCACTTCAACACTCAAAGGTCAATTTTGGCCAATAAAAATAGGACAAATATTTACCACTTTTTGTTGTGAATGAGGTGTAAAATTGCTATTGAATGTTTGACCATTGAAGTGGATGATATTTAAGTAGAGTGTAATATCACACCTTCCTCTTTACCTCATAGTGTTACTTCCTTTTCTCTTAGTGTTGTATCATTACCCCTTACTTATCATCCTCTTTATACCACATATGTTGTCTCTCATGTTCCCACCACTACTATTCTCACCATCACTCTTGATGCATTTATGCAAAAGGTGGATAAAGTAGAGGAAAAATTAGATGCCATACCCAATTCACCAAATAAATATGGTTATGTTGAGATACAAAATACCCCACTTAATTTTGAGATTGTTACTTATCCTTTACCAATGATTTGTGTGGCACCTCATTTCATTATCTATACCATAAAAGGTGATTGTTATAAACATATGCAATCATTCAAAGTTGCATGCTTAGATTATGAGTATGAAGATATATTATTGGTGTAATGCCTCAGCTTTTACACCAAGAGATTAATAGACAAACACAGGGTGAACCAATTTTTCGCAATGCAAGTGTGACACCCACATGTCACAATTGTACCCTAAGCACAAAAAATCACCTAAATGAAAAACAAAGGCACTAGAGAGAAGGTGGGGCAAGACACATGCTTCTCCAAAAGAGACAACCAATGTCGACATGTGTCCAACCCACCAATCCATGTCGACATTCAACCTACAAGTCGAAGGAGGGTCAACTACGACACCTCACCAAAATGGAACAACCACAAGGATCCAAACTAGGAAGCATCCACTCAACAACCAAAAACAACATGCTATATAACATCAAAAGCATGAAATAACTCAAATATAGAATTATAGCCTTTTTCCAAAATGCTAACATACATGCCAAATAAGAGAAACTACAAACAGAATGCCACGCTCATTCAAAACCAATGTCGAAGCGAGCCAAAACCAAAAATGTAAATCTTGAGCATAATGTGGGAACAATACATCCCAATCCATAAACATATCATTATAAAAGTACAACATATAAATTAGAGGACTCCAACATCCTTAATTAACCATTTTCAACACATGAGATAAAGTTACCAAAATGATAAATTCCATCCAAAACATAATTTGTTTTCCAACCAAATGACATCCTAAAAATACATCATGACAGAGGCTACTTCCCAAACATGGAAGGATCACACTTGAATGGATAAAATATACAAAGCATGAATATACGTCATAATATATTGCCACCAAAATGCCCTGATAGGCACATAGAACAATAGTCAAAATGTCTAGAAATAGACATAGAACTCATCTAGCTCTTGCAAGATCATCTTGAGGACCAATGGGGAAATGTTGCCCACCTCCCAACCATATTACCATCATCAAGCGCAATAAGTGCCTATGCCACTCTAGGAAACCCTCGAGCTACGAAGAAGAAGATTATTACAAACGTTATCCAAGCCAACACTCTCACACATCCAAGGATATAAGGAAACACTCATGCCAATCAAGATACACCATCACAATAAATCAAGCATAAGAGATTCTCACACATTCAACCCATGCTAAACAAGGCATATAAAAACACCATCACATATACATGAATCAATCATAATTACACAATCCTAGAATAGACCACAAACTTAGATTTGGGAATGTATCTTCCATTTGTGTGACTATTCTATAAATCATGGTTCATCTCAAATCAAGGTCAAACACTCTCGATCCAACCAAACAAGGACTAGGGAAGGGTAACTAATACACTGGGTTGGGCTTCCCCTTGGTTCTCCATAACCAAGCTAGAAGCAAAAAGGCCACAAAGGTCTCAAGTAAGCACTAACCTAGTGAATGTTTCTCAAAGGTAACGGGGATCAATTGCAAGATACACACGCATACCTAATGTAGAGGGATCTCTTGCAAGACACATTGATGCTTACCCCGGATAAGGGGATCCATTGCAAGATACACATGCATACCTAATGTAGAGGGATCTCTTTCAAGACACACAGACTTATCCAAAAGAAATTATTCCTCATCCATAGGTACAGGGTCATTTCTTCAAATGACAACACACACTTACCTAAGAGTTGGCCACCCCAAGCCTCCTACGAATATTCCCTATCCAATGGTTTTCGCCAAAAACATGCTTCCCAATGCACTAAAAAAATATAACCCATGGGATAAAACACGATTTTACATAACATGCAACTTTCAGAAATTCCAAATTTCAATAAAATAAAATAAATTATTTTTTCTAAAGATAACCCGTAAATTTAACCCCAATTTTCACTTTTTGGTAAAATAGAAAATTTCAAAAATCTAAAAGTACCCTCTTGCTCTAAATTCACCCAACATCATACTTTTCAAAAACATAAATTATTCCAAGACATTTGATAGGGTAAAACATGAAAATTCACTTAATTTACACACTTTTCAAGGAATGAGAAATCTAAAAAACTAAGCATACCCTCTCGTGCCTAATCTACCCAACAACACTCTTTTTATAAAACATTTCAATTTTAGAAAATTTTGACAGGGTTTGGGTAGGAAATTAAATTTTCCAAAAATAATATTTCTTACAAAATAAAAATTACTAAATAAAATAAAATGCATAACCAACAGGAGAAATAACTAACTCAAACTGAAGGTATGGAGGAGGGGAATCTTTTTCATTGTTACCATGATCTGATCCGACCAAGCAATCTCTTGGTATGAGCAAATCCAATTTCTTCAAAAAGAGTGTTTTTCCAAAACTCCATATTTGCTCTCCATTTTCCAAAAATTACATAATATAAATAATAGAGCACTCTTTTCCATAACTATCTCCCTAAAAATATCTAAACTCTTTTATTCTTTTCTACAATTAAAATTCACTTAACTAATATATTCTAACAAAATAGAAATTAATCTATATGCAAACACCAAAACATCCAATTAAAATGCCTTTCCCAATTAAATATTTCTACAACGAAATTAAATCAATTAAATTGCTTTTCTGAAATTAAAATAATTCCCTATGTATAAAATCAATTAATTTTCTTTTCCTCTACACTAGGAATGAATAGCACAATTAATGATTTTGAAAACATAATAAATCATTTCACACATACCAAGCACATGCAAAATTGCACAAGTGATAAATTAAATGCACCCAAGAAGGCATTTACTGGTCTATCACAAGGGGGATCCAGAATCGAAATCGATTCAGATAGGGTTTTCACAGGCTTTGACAACACAAGGATGAAGGTGAGATGGCTAAGCATCTCATGTCAACATTCTCCACATTTCATCCATTGGTCAATAACCTATAATTTCTTGCACACTCAATGCAAACATCACACGCATCTGCCCAATATATAATGATAGCCAAAATGAATAACGAAAATTACACAATTAAATATTAACCATCTAGTATGCATATTTAAATTAAATCATGTATTCTTACAATATGATCAAGATACAATTAATCATTTAAAATAATCATACTGAAGGAAACTAGATCTACCCTCCCAACATATGATTTAAATGAAAATAATGAAGCTAAAACACCAAAGCATATAAATCTCATAACATGACCCCATCGGAAACACCTTGATGGTCATACAAAACATCTCCACCGAGCATCCAGACTACACCCTCAAAACACCTTGATGGAAATCACCTCATCGACAAGTTCGGTGCAACAATGCCAAAACACAAGAACACACAAAATACATTAGAGAAATACTCAATAATAAATTTCATAAGGATCCAATATCAGGATCAATGCACAAATGATAATATATAACACATGATGAAAAGGGTCAACATAGGTGGGCATTACATCCTCACCATCTTAGAATTGACTTCCTATTGGAAGTCATCCAAGGCAATATCACCACACCACTAAGCTCACCCAAACCAAAGAAAACAACATACACCTTCAACTACTCAAGGTTGACTACTTCAATCACACAAGAGTCATACACACTAGAATAGGCAAACAAAACTAAATCTAGGATAGCATTCACATTTTGCATGGATATTCTAGCATACGTAGCTCACCACAAAACACACATAGAGAAATAAATGGATAATGATCACCATCTACTTCCCATCATACAGTTTCCATCTCAACTCCCTCATAACATTCTACCCAACATCCAACACTAGATAGGGTAGAAAAGAACATTTCCAAAACAAGACCAGTGAGTCCAAACAATTAGAAAATAGCATAGCCACAACAGTTTCAAGAATACCAAAGTGAAAGAAATCTTGATTCTAGAAATAAGGTAAATAAATGGCCTTAATTTCAACAATAAATCAAATGCACCCATAAGAGCGACTAGAAAATAAAGTCAAAGATTTGTGGCTAAGCTACTCACAACCAAAGATAAAATAAGCAATGTTGGTCTTCACGAGAAAAATAAAACTCACCAATAACTAAAATAAAAGTTCACACTCAAAAATTGCAAATTTACATTCACTATGTGACCATTTATAGTCACTAACAAGGGAGAAGAGGGAAAAAACCCATACAAGCACATGTATCATCATAGGGCATCCCCCATCGATACATAAAATCACATCACACATCAAGAAGAAAAAAGAACCACCACACAAAGGCAACACCACAATAGGCACAACACAAGCCTGACCATTCCCATGACACTAACCTCCAATCTCAACCATAGGGAGAGTGTACCAAGGAACAACAACACACTCCATAAAAGCACAAGGCCAAGAAAAGGCCCAAACAACCTCCAAACACCCAGAGCAACCTCACCAAGAAGAAGGTCCACTAGGGGAATCACAACTCCCACCAAGAATGATGATAGCCAGTTGACACCACGTGAGACATGCTTCCCAAGACAAAAATGCTCATAACTCCCAAAATACAACGCGTCTAGTCAAGATAAAAATATGGGAGGACTCAGGGGACCATGGGGAACAACTTTCATAAACAAAGTTTCCTAAAAAAACTATTAGGAAATGCTCGTTGTCCAAAGGCTCAAGAACCACATTGCACACAGGGACTCTAGTGCTAGGAACTATTGTCCCCTCTAGATGCTAGTGTCAAATCTGGGTGCTAGTGTCCTTCTTGAGTGTTGGATTCCACCTAGGGTGCTAGTGTCCCTGAACATTGCCTGAACAAAATTTTCACAAAGGCATGAGTTTCTGAAACCACTCTCACACTTCCCCAAGGCCACTCCAAACCCCAGAAACACTCAAGAACCCCTCAAAAACACTCAAAAGGAAAAACAAAATCCCCAAATGCTATTCAAAAATGACAAGGAACACACATGTTGAAAATGCTCTCCAACAAAGATGGAGATCGACATGCAAAACAAGGCAAGCACCAAGGCATGCCACAAAGAGAACACTAGTGGAAGACTTCACTAATCATGTGAAAAAAATCACCACGATAACTACACAAGAGGATGGAGCTTCCTCCATAACATAGGTCAGATGCTAGCCCACAATCTTACTCTCTCACAAACACATGGAGTAGGATGAGGGTAACAAACACCTCAAGCCAATTCCACAAAGACCCAACACACACACAAACAACCGAGAGCTCCCAAAGCTACAATTTGATGAGCTCTGATACTAAATGTAATGCCCTAGCTTTTACACTAGGACATTAATAGACAAACACAGGCGAAACAAATTTTTCACGATGCAAGTGTGACACTCACGTGTCACAATTGCACCCTAAGGACAAAAATCACCCAAATGCCACACAAAGGCTCTAGAGAGAAAGTGGGGCAAGACACATGCTTCTCCAAACGAGACAACCAATGTTGACATGTGGCCAACCCACCAAGCCATGTCAACATTCAACCTACAATCCGAAGGAGGGTCAACTACGACACCTTACCAAAACAAAACAACCACAAGGATCCAAACCAGGAAGCATCCACTCAACAACTGAAAACAACATGCTATCTAACATCAAAAGCATGAAATAACTCAGATATAGAATTATAGCCTTTTTCCAAAATGCTAACATACATGCCTAATAAGACAAACTACAAACAGAATGCCACGCTCATTCGACACCAACGTCAAATCCAGCCAAAACTAAAAATTGAAATCTTGAGCATATTGTGGGAAAAATACATCCTAATCCATAAAAATATCATAATAAAAGTACAACATATAAATAGAAGGACTCCGACATCCTCAATTAACCATTTTCAACACATGAGATAAAGTTACCAAAATGATAAATTCCATCCAAAACATGATTCCTTTTCCAACCAAACAACATCCTAAAAATACATCATGAAGGAGGCTACTTCCCAAACATGGAAGGATCACACTCCAATCCATAAAAATATACAAAGCATGAATATACATCATAATACACTACCACCAAAATACCCCGACAGGCACATAGAACAACAGTCAAAATGTCCAAAAATAGACATAGAACTCATCCAACTTCTACAAGATCATCTCAAGGACCAATGGGGAAATGTTACCCACCTCCCAACCATATTACCATCATCAAGCACAATAGATGCCTATGCCACTCTAGGCAACCCCTGAGCTACGGAGAAGAAGTTCATAGCAAACCCACTATCCAAGCCAACACTCTCACACATCCAAGGATACAAGGCAACACTCATGTCAATCAACACACACCATCACAATAAATCAAGCATAATGGATTCTCACACCTTCAATGCACGCTAAATAAGGCATATAACAACACCATCACACATAAAGGAATCAATTAGAACTACATAATCTTGGAATAGACTACAAACTCATATTTGGGATAACATCTTTTGTTTGTGCAACTATTCTAGAAATCATGGTTCATCTCAACTCAAGGTCAAACACTCTTGATCCAACCAAACAAGGACTAGGGAAGGGTAGCTAAGACACTGGGGTGGGCTTCCCCTTGGTTCTCCATAACCAAGCTAGAAGCAAAAAGGCCATAAAGGTCTCAAGTAAGCACTCACCCAGTGAATGCTTCTTAAAGGTAATGGGGATCAATTGCAAGATACACATGCATACCTAATGTAGAGGGATCTCTTGCAAGACACACCGATGCTTACCCCGGATAAGGGGATCTATTGCAAGATACACATGCATACCTAATGTAGAGGGATCTCTTGCAAGACACACTAACTTATCCAAAAGAAAGTACTCCTCATCCACAGGTACAAGGTCATTTCTTCAAACAAAAACACACATTTACCTGTGAGTTGGCCACCCCAAGCCTCCTACAAAGATTCCCTATCCTATACAATTATGGGGTCAACTTTTTAGAAGCCCGAGAATAGGCAAAGAGTGGTTTTCCAAAAAAAAAAAAAAAACACGCTTCCCAATGTACTAACAAAAATATAACCCATGGGATAAAACATGATTTTACATAGCATGCAACTTTCAAAAATTCCAAATTTCAATAAAATAAAATAAAATATTTTTTCTAAAGATAAACCCACAAAATTAATCTCAATTTTCACTTTTTCATAAAATAGAAAATTTCAAAAAACTAAAATTACCCTCTTGCTCTAAATTCATCCAACATCACATTTTCAAAAAACATAAATCATTCCAAGACATCTGATAAGGTAAAATAGGAAAATTCACTTAATTTACATGTTTTTTAAGGAATGAGAAATCTGAAAATCTAAGCATACCCTCTTGTGCCTAATCTACCCAATAACACTCTTTTCATAAAACATTTCTGTCATATCCCCTATGTTAATTTGCATTATATGTTATGGATTATGTATATTCAAATACATGCTTCGTAACTTCTGTGTATCCAATTGAATACCTTATGATTTACTAGTAATTTACATATATGAATGCATGTAGCTATTGTGAGACTCTTCATATCTTTCCTATCATTAAATAAATATATATATGATAATATATATGTGTATATATATGATATATAAATTATATTATCATAATATATATATATAACATAATAAAAGTGATTATAAATATATATATTATCATAATAAACATATATATATATATATATGTATGTATGTATGTATGTATTATCTTCAATATATATAATAATAAGGAATATATATAAAAAATAATAAATATATCTAATACATTTTATATCCTTTACATGAGGATCGGGTCTCAATAAGGGAGACACCGATCTTAGTCCTTATTTAATAGTGATTTAATAAACTAGATTAGCGAATGATCCTTGATGAAAACATCAGTCATCACACAAATAAGATTAAGCAAATGAAGCAGCGAAGATTATCAAATGGGACGTGATCCATAGGCAGCGGGTATCTTCAAAAGGCAAGTGATGTCATGAAATTGACTTTTGATAAAGATACAACCCTCCAAGTGTTATAAATGCAATCGATCCTTCACTCCAAGGGGGATCACAAAAAAAAAGCAAATCGGGATTTAGTCTGCAAACAAGGAAAAGATAGTAGCCAGCAGATAAAGGGGCACAGTAGGTAAGCAATTTTAATATATTTAATTATTAAGATTTATAATGTAATATATATATATATATATATATTTATATTTATATTTATATTTATATTTATATTTATATTTATACATACATATATATATAAATCATTATGGGATATAAGAAATGTCTTAGCTATATCTAAAATAAAATAATAAAGAACAATTGTATAAACAAGGATATTTTACAATTATATTCCAAATTATGATAAGAATGATTTTATCCATGCTTATGATGATAAATATTTTTTATTAATGTCATCTATAATACAAGGGATATTAACATAAGAGATCATATCACCTCTATTACTTCATCCTTAAAGGAATGATAGGTAATGTAGGGAAAGGCAAAGTAATTCCATCCACTGTATAGATCCCAATGGCTGGGATATAGTTCTTGATGCTGGGTCTAGAGATCTCGTATTGATCCCAATGGCTGGGACATAGTTCCTGAGGCTGGACCCGAGACTCCGTGTATAGACCCCAAGGGCTAGGGACTAAGATTCCTGATGCTAGATCTGAGACTCCGTTTATAGACCCCAAGGGCTAGGGACTAAGTTTCTCGAAGCTGGGTCCAGGGATGGTTTCCATGTGCCCTAGTCATGTAAAACCTAATTCCTTAATGAGGAATAAGAGAGGAAGATATGGATCTTAAAATATGTTTAATATCCACCCTAATGTACTTATGGAATATATTATAGAATGGTCATGAATGACAAGGAGGAAATGAATAATCTCTTGTCAAGAATAAAATATTTATATTATCTTTGATCTTATTCGATATTATCACTGAAATTTATTGATCTCTAATGTTTCCAATGTCTCTTTGAGAATCATTTTGAATGCAAAATTAGGTTTAAGTGTTTCCAATAGGAGACATTACAAGTGGTATCAGAGCAGTCATCCTGCCATCCTGTGAAAGATTGACAATGCAAAGCTATCAAAGAAGAGGAAATAACACCAACATGAATGAAGAATGGGTAAATAAAATGAAAACCTTTATGGAACATACCAATCAAGCCCTCTCTAACCAAAATGAAAGACTCATACAAGCCTTTCAAAACATGGGCAATGCCATTGATAGCCTAAAACCCCATCACGTAAATGGGGGAGACACAGGGTCTAACATCTGTGGAAATAACAAAGAATCACCTAACCTAAAGGTCCCTAGGCCTTCCTTCTTACCTAGGGAAGAGCCACCTAGAATAGAAGGAGAAATTGAACCATCCACACAAAGTGCGGAAGAAATTGCTAGAGCTTATGCAAATCTTGAGCCCGAAATTAGAAATCTTGTTAACTTTAGAGATTTTTGTGAAGCTAAAAGACAAGAGGTCCCTAGAAAGGAAAAGAAGCCCTCAAATAAAGACCTAAATCATAAAATTAACAAAATACCCCTCCCAAACTATGACGGGTCAAATAAAATATCAGCCCATGCATGGCTTAAAAACTAAACACTTATTTCTCTTTAAGCCCAATGACATAAGAGGATACCATAAAATTCACTATCCTTCACTTAGAAGGAATGGCCTACGAATGGTGGCACCATGGGGAACACACCCAAGGACATAATAAGATAACCACCTATGAAGAATTTTCACAAAAACTAATCAAAAGGTTTGATAAGGAACATCCTCAAGAAAACTTCAAGAGGTTAACTCAATTAAAACAGCAAGGAACGGTAGAAGACTATATAACAGACTTTCAAAAGATTTCAATCAAAGTCACTGGAATTGATGACGATAGGCTAACCTATCTATTTGTAGAAGGGCTAAAGGATCCTCTAAGGGGAATGGTAAAAGCACACAGCCCCACCACTCTAGATGATGCCATAGAAAAAGCCTTGAATTTGGAATCATCAACTTCAACTATCAAAAGCACACATGAGCATCCCAAAACCTATCATAAAAAGAATGAAGACAATAAGCCTTCCAAAGGAGAACTTAGAGAAAAGAACATGTGTTTCAAATGTCAAGAACCTTGGGAACATGGGCATATCTTCCGCAAGAAGGAAAACCTATGTTATAAATGCAAGGAAAAATGGGAACTAGGACGTAAATGTGCCAAGAAAGGTTGAGTCCAAAAGATTGAGGTTATCTCTAATGGAGAAACCGAAGAAAAGATCGTCAAGAAGGCAAGAATAGAAGAGGATGAACATGTGATCTTAGCCACTATCACCCAAACTTCCAAGCCTCATCCTTTCCGCATCAAAGGCAATGTCAAAGGACAAAAAGTTATCACTCTAATAGATAGTGGGGCATCCCACAACTTCATTGATGAGAAGTTAGTAAAAAGAAGGAAATTGCAACCCCAAGACTTCAAGGGTTTTGCAGCAGCTACCGCCACGGGAGCAATGGTTTCATGCACTAAGATTGTTCCCCAACTTACAGTGACCTTATGGAAACATGTTATCCAAGAAGATTTCTATGTAGTACCCCTAGATACCAATGTAATACTAGGCACCCCTTGGATATATTTGTTAGGATGTTTTTAGTTTGACCTTCCTAACTTAAAAATCCATTTTCAACATGAAGGAAAAGAGGTCACTTTACAAGGTCTACCTGATGACTCTCCAAAAGTTGTTTCTTGCAAAAGAAGGAGGAGATGTTCTCAATCATCCAAATCTTAAGTTGCTTGAGGACAAGCAATCTTAAGTGGGGGGGACTGTCATATCCCCTATGTTGTATTGCAGACTATCATATCCCCTATGTTGTATTGCATTATATGTTATGGATTATGTATATTCAAATACATGCTTCATAACTTCTATGTATCCAATCACATACCTTATGATTTACTAGTAATTTAAATATATGAATGCATGTAGCTATTGTGAGACTCTTCATATCTTTGCTATCATTAAATGTGTGTGTGTGATATATAAATTATATTATCATAATATATAAATATATATATAACATAATAAAAGTGATTATAAATATGTATGTATGTATGTATGTATGTATGTATGTATTATCTTCAATATATATAATAATAAGGAATATATATAACAAATACTAAATATATCTAATACATTTTATATCCTTTACATGAGGATCGGGTCTCAATAAGGGAGACACCTATCTCAGTCCTTATTTAATAGTGATTTAATAAACCAGATCAGCGAATGATCCTTGATGAAAACGCCAGTCATCACACAAATAAGATTAAGCAAATGAAGCAGCGAAGATTATCAAATGGGATGTGATCCATAAACAACGGGTATCTTCAAAAGGCAAGCGATGTCATGAAAGTGACTACTGATAAAGATACAACCCTCCAAGTGTTATAAACGGGATTGATCCTTCACTCCAAGGGGGATCACAAAAAAAAAGTAGATCGAGATTTAGTCTGCAGACAAGGAAAAGATAGCAGCCAGCAGATAAACGGGCACAGTAGGTAAGCAATTTTAATATATTTAATTATTAAGATTAATAATGTAATATATATATATATAACCATGTAGGCATGGTTAATAAGAATTTATGTAAATCATTATGGCTTATAAGAAATGTCTTAGCTATATCTAAAATCAAATAATAAAGAACAATTGTATAAACAAGGATATTTTACAATGATATTCCAAATTATGATAAGAATGATTCTATCCATGCTTATGATGATAAATATTTATGATTAATGTCATCTATAATACAATGGATATTAGCGTAAGAGATCATATCACCTCTATTGCTTCATCCTTAAAGGAATGATAGGTAATGTAGGGAAACACAGAGTAATTCCATCTGATGCATAGATCCCAATGGTTGGGATATAGTTCCTGATGCTGGGTCTAGAGATCTCGTATTGATCCCAATGGCTGGGACATAGTTCCTGAGGCTAGACCCAAGACTCCTTGTATTGACCCCAAGGGCTAGGGACTAAGTTTCCCGAGGCTGGATCTGAGACTCTGTGTATAGCCCCCAATGGCTAGGAACTAAGTTTCTCGAAGTTAGGTCCATGGATGATTTCCATGCGCCCTAGTCATGTAAAACCTAATTCCTTGATGAGGAATAAGAGAGGAAGATATGGATCTTAAAATATGTTTAATATCCACCCTAATGTACTTATAGAATATATTATAGAATGGTCGTGAATGACAAGGAGGAAATGAATAATCCTTTGTCAAGAATAAAATATTTATATTATCTTTGATCTTATTCGATATTATCACTAAAATTTATTGATCTCTAATGTTTCTAATGTCTCTTTGAGAATCATTTTGAATGCAGAATTAGGTTTAAGTGTTTCCACTAGAAAGGGGACATTACAATTTTAGTTTTAGAAAATTTTGACAGGGTTTGGGTAGGAAATTCAATTTTCCAAAAATAATATTTCCTACTAAATAAAATAAAATACATAACCAACAAGAGAAATACCTGACTCAAACTAAAGGTATGGAGGAGGGGAATCTTTTTCGTTGTTACCATGATCTGATCCGACCAAGCAATCTCTCAATATGAGAAAATCCAATTTCTTCCAAAACTCCATATTTGCTCTCCATTTTCCAAAAATTACATAATCAAAATAATAAAGCATTGTTTTTCATAAATATCTCCCTTTTCAAAAATATTTAAACTCTTTTATTCTTTTCTACAATTAAAATTCACTTAAATAATATATTCTAACAAGGGTAGATGCAAGAAGTTGTGTCCACTTAAGGTGGAAGTTTCGGAGTTAGAAAAAAATCCGAAATCGGGGAACGAAAAACGGGATCCCGTTTATATAAAACGGGATCCCGTTTATATAAAACGCGATCCCGTTTTGCCTCGGGATCCTGAGCCTAGAACCAAAAATGCGATCCCGTTTTTCCCAGGATCCCGAACCTAGAGGCCATAAACGCGATCCCGTTATATAAAACGGGATCCCGTTTGTGAAAAGTATTAATTTTTTTTAAAAAAAGCAGAGACCCCATTTTCAACAGCGACAGGCGACAGAGGAAAACGGGATCCCGAGTTCTCAGAGCATCCAGCCAGGTAAGTGGATTTTTCCACTTGTAAAAATTACCCATCAATTGTTTATACCTTCCATTGTTTGTTTTGATGTAAAATACAATCAAAATTTAAATTTTGAATTGTTATTTAGGGTTTAGGGTTTATAAAATCAGTAGTTGATTTTTGACAATTTAGATGTAAAATACAATTGAAATTTTGAAAGACTATATCATATAAAATGTTAGAAGTTGAACAAACTGTCAAAATTATGTTTAAAATTGAGAATTGAATAGATATATTTAGGCATTTTAGCTGTAAAATACAATTGAAATTTTGAAAATACTGTATCATATGAAAGGAGAGATTTTGAACAAACTGTCAAAATTTGAGTTCAATTTGAGTGTTGAATAGTTCTATTTAAACATTTTAGCTGTAAAATAGAATTGAAATTTTGAAAATACTGTATCATATGAAAGGAGAGATTTTGAACAAACTATCAAAATTTGAGTTCAATTTGAGTGTTGAATAGCTGTATTTAAACATTTTAGCTGGAAAATGCAATTGAAATTTTGAAACAATTGTATCATATGAAAGGAGAGATTTTGAACAAACTGTCAAAAATTATATAGCAAATTGGGATGATATGTATATTTGGTTTTTATAAAATTTACTTATAACAATGTATGTCATTGTATTTTAAAGGCATTATTGAATAGCTAACTATCATGTAAAAAAATTACAACAAACCATAATAAAACCAAGTTATCACATCCTTCATAATCAAACATTTAGAGACAACTAGAACTAATCAAGAATTGAGAAAATTTTACAGTTTTTGTGATAGCCAACTAATTAAAAATGAAATGAAGCCAACATTTATGTAACTTTTGATATACTCAAGTAGCTGTCCTCACTAGCTAGGCTATGCCCTTGGAATGAACATCGTGATGTTAATTGTGATACGAGCTTGAAACCTCATTGGTAATGCTTTCCCTAATCTTAATGACATTGATGTAGGCTCCACTCATGATCCTTACGAAGATCTTTCCACCATTAACCTCTTTCATGATAGGTCACTATCCTCACCATCTCCTTAGACCTAGAATACCTTGAGCTTATCGATTGGGACCAACACGACCCTTTATGATTTGATGTTTTCCAAAATGATGAAGCCATCATGAAACTTATCAAGTGTCAAGACCACATCCCCATTGTAATCATAAGAAAGACTTTTCCACCATACTTAACACCTACATATATGCTTATTTTGGAGAGAAAGAAAGAACCCTTCAGTCCTGAGGCACCCTAGTCTAGGCAGAATAGCAACAATCTATATAAGAAGAAACTTGTGATCGATTAAAATGATATAATAAAAATGGACACTTCCCAAGAGCTCCTCAATTTGACAAACTTCACCTTCCATTAGATACCACTTAGATACAAGACATGACTCCCCTCTCCTTGTTGAGGACATGCTATAAACATCAACCTGTGAATAGAAGCTTGGACCCTAAACTCTCTAAGATAGTAGCTCCACTGGACCTTGACATCAAAGAAGGCATATATAACCATGTCACCATGTTAAATATTACGTTGATTTCTTCATGTGGTCTTATGGTGATATGCCTTGAGACTCCATCTTTAAAGTCATGCATCATCTTGTGGTTCACCTCAATGCCAAACCTATTCAATAAAAGCTACGCAAAATGCACCCCCAAGTAGCCCTCGTGGTCATAGAAGAATTGTATAAACTCTTGGATGTCCAGGGTTCATTCAGACTATTACTTTTCCTAAATGGGTAGATCTAATGTGGTCTTAGTTAACAAGAAAACTAAGGGAATTCATGTTTGCACTAACTTTTGAGACATCAAAAAAGGATCTACCCCAACTTAGATAACTTTTCTCTACCAAACATTGATATGGTCGTGGATCTTGTGCATAGCCATATATATAAAAGTTTATCATTAATCTGGATATAATATGGACCAAGTTGAAACATTTGAGTTAGACATGGAGACACCTAGATTATGGAGCTCGGTCTATGTAAGAAAACACCTCTTATAGACTCAACACAAACTTATCCCTCAACCCTCTAAATTGTGACTTACATCATTTGATTACCCTGGAACACACTATATAGACAACTCTATACAAATTTGGCAAAATATATTTTCTCCTAACAGAAACTTGTATATGTAGAAGTATCTACTACTACATTAGATTTGATATACTTCTTAAAAGGAAAGAGTTGGGACTAACAACTAAATAGAAAACAATAACTAGTTTTGCATTTTCTAGGAAATAGGAAACAAAATTGAGCTAGAACCATCTTGACTAATTTATCTATTTCTAGCTAGATTGAACCCTAATTCTATATGCAATTCCAACCCTAACCCTAACACTAATTCTAACCCTAATCCTAACCCTAATTCTATATGCAATTCAAACCCTAACCCTTATTATAACCCTAATCATAACCCTAACCCTAACTCTACTTGTAATTGTAATTGTAACTCTAACTCTAGCCCTAACCCTAACCCTAACGAGCTACTTGTAATTGTAATTGTAACCCTAACTCTAGCCGTAACCCAAACCATAATTGTAGCTCTAATACTTACCCTAATTTAGCAACCCTTGAATTCTAATTCTAACCCTAACCTCAATTCTAACCCTAAGCCTGATCCTAATTGAAACCCTAACCCTAACTTTAATTAATCACGAGTCATGCTACAGGGATTTCTTCTACATATTTTGTATGCATGTGTTATTCCCTTATTGCATGTGAGTTCACCAATTATTTGGAAGTCTCCTAACTGGGAGGCAGGCTTGTATTCAAGCCCTATAAATTTTGTGTTTATAGGTGTTATGTTTAAAGCTATATGGAGACTTGTAATAGGAGGTCTTGAATTTGGTACCAATGATTGTGAGTTCCTTGTCTAGAATATGATGAACCTTTTGAACAAGAGAACCTTGTAGACCATGATGCATATCTTGAAATTTAAACTTGAACATTATCGTCATGTGAATGCTTTTAGCCATCCTACAACCTCCTATCACCCTTCATCCTCTTATAGGGATATGCCACACAACCTCTCCAAGTTGACCATGCCAAACCCAAAGTCACAATCGTAAGAGGTAAAGAATCTTTTGGCCCCATTCAAGTCCACTCCCTAATAGGAGTGATACAATGCTAATAGGGTTGTGAAGGTAATTAAGTTCTTGATTAGCATGTTGGGTGTATCTAAGCATAATGATGATATAGTTAGTCTTGATTTCATTAATCTTAAGATCATTGAGCTAGAGTACTTAATATATATGGTATAGTTTTGTTCAATCAATAGTGGTAGGGAAAATTAATATACTACAATGACATGAAACATAAACCAATAGGTGTCTTAAGATATATTAGTGGTAGGGAAAATTATAGTGGCCCTAACCCTAGTAGAGTAATAAGTTGAAGTAGTGTTAGAATTACTAATAAACTAAAAAACTTTATCCTAGGGTGGTGGGACAAATTACACAAGCCTTACAAAGCCTCTACCACTTCCTTGACATTTTTAACATTGTTCGAATTTGATAGGAGGGATTTATGTCACCTCCTCCTCATCTTAATTCTCATAGTGGATAGAATCATCCAATTTAGCATCAAGACATGAAGGTTTATCTTCATTATCTTAGAAATATCCTCCAAGGCTTTGTGCATATGCTCATGCCACACATTGAAGATGTGGAATTTATCTAAGTAGCAATATAGAAATCCTTAGCCTAACCTTCTACCCCTTCAATATCATTGTATAGAAGGTAGATACAAGTAACATTTGATAGCATGGAGGCACAACTTAGGGATTTCAAGTTGAATGTAAAAAAAATATTCTTCCCAACAAATGATAGATGTCTAGGAGCAATTTAATGATTTCTTCCATTATCTGCCTAGTCTAGAATATAATTACCTTTTCTTTTGATATGTTTGAAGGAGATAGATTTAAACAAGTATTCACCAAGTTTCTAGCTTCCAATATATAATAGTTTCCAATAACCACAAGCTTCATCTATGCTTTTTCATATGATCAATGTTGATCTTGGAATCTCCTTCCACACTAAGGGATATCTTGTTTAGTTTCCAAGTCATCTTGAGGCCCTGGATATCATGGCCCTAGAATCTACCATATTAGTGTTCTTGACACCAAAATCATAAGCTTTAAGATAGGTAGAGGTTTTCCCTTATCATCTCTTAATAACATACTCCTACTTCACTAGGATTACCCTTGGCTACCCATCAAAATTTCAAGCTTAATCCATCCCAATGTAGGTGTGGACCAAAGGGTGTGAATATCAACATGGGTATCTCCTTGTTTTAACCTTATTCAAAGCAACCTTGGCCAATTATGAGCCTAATCAGTGCCTCTTCTAGCATGATCATATATTCCTCTTTACCCCAACAATCACCAAGTTCCTAAATGCACCATATTTCTTTAAAATAGTCCAAAATTTGGGATGCATATTCACATTTAAGAATTACATGATGATTGTCCAGAGAAGTTTCCTTACTTAAATGCACATTGAAATTTTGAAATATATATTGCCCATTGTATCAATCATTATGGTAGTCCTAATAGCTCGCTTACATTTTGAAATTTGTACATGCATGTATACATTATTTGTATGTTTTTAATTTAAATTTATTTCAAGTGTAATTTCTTGAAACATATATATATATATATATATATATATATATATATATATATATATATATATATATATATATATATATATATATATATATATATATATTCTTGATTTAATTTTAAATTTGTACTGAAGTTTGTACGTTTATATGTATATATATGCAGGTTCATATCTAGATTTTTATATATACATCATGAATCTAGATGATATTCACTTTGATGTTGAGGACTTTCTTAATGCACAAGATGATCCGGCCGCACCCCCACCCCCACCCCCACCCCCAGCGCCAAATGCCCCACCTCTAGATGCCCCACCTGCAGATGACCCGCCTCCACCTCCACCTCCACCCCCACCTGGAACTGACCAGGCTCGCTTGCGAGCCATAATAAATGAAAATGTGGATTCGATACAAGAAAAACTGAATTCCATTCACAGTGAACAATTCATGCCACCTCACGTAGTACGTTTTGCATCTTTGATGCAAAACATTGTAGATTCTGTGAGGTCTATTGACTCAGATTTTGATGGATTCCAGAAATGGAGAGAGGAGAGGCGCCAATTTTATGCTGATGGCCTCTCCTATAAGACTATTTTGGATCTTAAAATCACAAAAGCTCATTTAGCACAATATTTTAGACATCCCATTACAAATGAACCTATTCCTGCAAATAAGAAAAGAATATCAATCAGGTGGTGTAGGCATGAAGGAATGTCTGCTAATTTTTGGGATAGATGGTGGATGGTGTTTGATTATCCACCTCATGCTAATTGTGAGGTTCCTTTATATTTTTTGAGAAAATTATATGTAGAGTTTGTTATGAATAAAAAACCCAACTACTTTGATTTTAGATCATTCCAGGGTGTTGGTGGTGGCATGCCACAACAGAGGTTGGGGGCACGGGTTGATCCCCAACGACCGGTGCCTATTCAAACTCTTATTGACCCTCCTGTTGCTGCCATTCCTTCGCCCTTTGAGCATCGTGCAGTGGTATCCACACTAGGCACATTGAGTGCACTCTCAGGTAGCCTACATGAGTAGACTTCTATGATGGTAGCTCGAGTTAGAGAGCATGGAGGAGTTGATGATGGAAGTGGTCCTAGTGCCACTCCACATGTGTCGATGCCTCATACATGTACGAGTTGCAATCAGTTGTGTTATGGACCTGATCAGGCAGTTGCACCCACTTCAGCTACACATGCATCATCTGATAATGTGGGCACTGAATCATTTGTTGATTATCTATTTGCTGAGGATCATCCCACTGATCATTCGACACAGGTATATATAGGTTATGTACACATGTTGAATTTAAAACAATTTTTTAACCACGTGTTTTTAATCAACATATAGATGATCAATTAAATTGTAATATTTTAACAATCGAATTGTTTGGTTTGTTTGGTGTAGATGATGGCAACAGGGGTCACAATTGATCGAATTAATTTTTCATCGACACCTGTTCATCTCGGGCACGCATTTGGGGTACATTTTCAATGATTTGTAATTTTGTAAAATTCAGTCTTGAATGTGTGTACAATTAAATATTTATGAACTTATTTATGAACTGGTTCAGGGTTCTTCCACATTGAATCCTCCATCTCAGGGTGTCTCAAGCGCTCCTCCATCATTGGGCATCTCACATGACACTCTTACAGTATGTACACATATTGTTTTAAAAAACTGTATATATATACTTAAATTTTTCTATTTTGATAGATACACACATTTAAATATTTATGAACTTATTTATGAACTGGTTCAGGGTTCTTCCACATTGAATCCTCCATCTCAGGGTGTCTCGAGCGCTCCTCCATCATTGGGCATCTCACATGACACTCTTACAGTATGTACACATATTGTTTTAAAAAACTGTATATATATACTTAAAATTTTTCTATTTTGATATCAGTGTATCTAAAAACGTGCACATGTACTATTTAATATTTTATAAATATGTCTATGCAGGTTGACACAACTATGAGGATGGGCATTGTAGCACACTTGGATAATCCAAGTTTATATCAGGAGTCGACTGCATTTCAGGTTGTTGAAAAACGTATTTAATAACATGTACACTGTAAGTCAATTATATATATGTTTTAAAACCTGATTTGTACACACATGTGCTAACTTAAATATAAATGACATTGTAGGAGCTTGTTAGTGACACGTTTCATGAGCAACACACAGCACATGCAGAGCAGGAGGACAGAGGAGATGGGCAACCTGATACGGTATAATTTAAAATTTAGATTAGATTTAAATTGAACAATTAAAATATACGTTGTGAACTTAAAGTAAATTTCTTGATAGATATATATATATATATGTTGACATGTACATTCAAAAAAAAAATTCTTAAATTATAGCTCGATACATGTCATAGAGCTAAGCCTGTAGAGACAGGTCCTGGAATAGAGGATTCACAACAAGTTCCTCTTACGGTATAATAATTTTTAAATATGATAGTTCTTATAAATTAAATTCAATTAAATCATTTTTAAAATCGTCAAGTATATCTAATTTCAACTTGAACTTTCTCTTGTATTAAATAGATTGATTCAGAGCATGGAGACATAGGTCCAAGTGCACCAGAGCATGCCTCTCAGCCTCACACGGTAATTTAATTTTATGATATAAATTATAAATTTAAAAATTGTCATTAAATTATCTATTTCCTTATCATCTTACATCTAATTTCATATAAATCTTTCTCTTTTGCAGAGTGATTCAGGTCATCTGAGTAGTTCGCATGGTGTGAAGAGGACTCTTGATGATAGAGATAGTATGTGATAGGTTATTTCAAACATAGGCTAGATGTATAATTTGACTATTTCATGGACTATTTGTTATATACTGTTTGTCATGGACTTTATATATATATATATATATATATATATATATATATATATATATATATATATATATATATATATATATATATATATATATATATATTGTTGAACACATGGACTTTATATATTTTTTTGAACATGGACTTGGACTTTATATATTTGACTATTTCATGGACTATTTGTTATATACTGTTTGTCATGGACTTTATATATATATTGTTGAACATGTGGATTTTATATATTTTTTGAACATGGACCTAGACTTTATATATATATATTGTTGAACCTGGACTATATATTTTTACATGTCACACAATAAATGCAATCTTGTCGTAGTTCAAAATCATACACATGTCAAAGTAATAATCATTTAAAACCATCATGTTAGTTTAGGTGCATCCATATTTATATATATGTTATCCATGCATACATACATTGCATATACATCATAAACTATAAAAGCATAACATCACATACATATGTATATACAAGCATCCCTAAATTTAATCATAAATCAAACACTAATCTAGAACCATGTGCATGAAGGAAAAGAAATGTAAACATTTGAGATCAACCATAATAAGATATATAGATTGACATCAATAGAAATAATCAATTGTCATTTATAAATCTACAAGTGTCAGAGTGTTGATCTAGATTTGTGCTTAATGAAGAAATTGCATTGAAAGAATTTATGTAGTGATGAGGTCCTAATAAAGTTCCTCCATTCATTCACGGTATGCATATTTAGGTCCTGGTCAAATTTTAAGCAATAAAATGGTAAGCAAATCAAAACAAAGCATTAAAAAGTGAGATAAGTTCATGAGGATCTCTTGCCTACTAGGAGGGATCAATCTCTCACATCTTCTCATCTAGAGATCAACTAAGTTATATTAAATGATCCTAGCATGGTTATAGTTATATTTATCCAAGTGCCTTGGTGCTTGAACATCTTGTGTTGATCATGTAATTTAAGATGTCTTAAGGGGTCCTAATTTACGATGTCTTAAGTGGACACAACTTCTTCACCAAATGGGTGGAGGAGTGCCTACAAGGATAATTGTTGCTAAAAAAACATGTGAACTATAACTTTGGAACTAGGCCTACAATTTATTAGTGGAGGTGGGAATTTCATTGTAGCATAAATGACACAAATTAGGAATGAAGTTAGTAGAAATCTTCCCCTTTGGTAGCCTACAAAAATTACCTATTTAGAGATCTACAATGATCTCAACTCCCCATAGTTATGAATCATTAGCCTTTCCAAAATCACATGTCTAATAATGACACCCATCTAGCATTTAAATGTATTGAGTCTTTGTTCCCAAATAGTTTGCACATCATAATCATGGCCTCTTTCATTTCACTAGGAAAACTTACAATTGTGTAATCCTCCACATTCCTTAACTTTTTAAATCCACATTAGGACTAGCCCAATCTTTTAACACTTCAATTACATTATACTCTTGAGACCATTACCTTGCAACTATAACATTGTACCTCAAAGTGGGTTCAAGTGAATTCAACATTTATTTGAAAACTACTTCTCTCACCATTATTATAGTCTAATTTTCTACATTATTGATATAGTCTACATTTATGGTACAATGCCTAAAAGTATCTAGCAAGATATCTAAAAAGTTAAACACATCAAATTTTCTATCCAGCCTATGTAAGTAGGATGCTCTAACCTACCAACATTTGTGACTACATCTCCTTTGTCCTCTAGCTAATCTATGAAGAAATATTATATTAAATTAAATCCCAAGGCCTTATGTGGGTATCATGGAGTGTCCTTGCAATCTAGTAACTTAGATTCCATTTATGCTTCTACACAAACTATTTATAGTTGAATAAACTCTCATCACTTTGGTTCTAGTTGACTTCTTATTTTGTTTCACAGTCTTCTCCACAATAAGATTCATATACATGTATTTGAGAAATAATCATGAGAAATCACTTGATTTGATAAGTTGATTAATAAACAACTTAATTTACAAGACAAAAGATTTCATCATAGATTTACTTCATTAATGCAAAGAAAATTGATGGGATATTCCAATATTTTACAAAATGAAACCTTAGTGTAACTTTAATTAGGATTTGTCAACTTTAATTTCAAATCTTAGTGTAACTACTAAAATGAGAACTTCCCTTAGTCCTTTTAATACGATCTTTAGTGTCCATTAGGACTCAAGGAAATCTTGTGCTTGACATGTTTCATCCTATGAACACAAACTCAGGATGTGAATCAAATTTTAAAATAAGTTTAGGTCTGCAGGAACTTATAAGATCTTAATACTTTACATTTTTAGACAAAAGGCCCTAGATCTCATCTATTTCTCCCCTCCACTTCCTAGCTATGGTCCCATATGGTTCTCCCACAATTTATATTCCTTTGTATCTTCCCTTCCCTCCACTTTGTGAAAGCTAGATTAACTTTAGGATATGATTTATCCCATCCCACTTCCTATCCTATTGTCTAGTTTTACATCATTTCCCCATAACATCGAAACACTCATTTCTTCCTAATTGTAGAAGCCTAACTGCCTTGAAGAAATCATTCCTTTCTTCAATTCATTTCATCCAATTCCCACTTGAAGTTTTGTAACATTTTTTGTAAAAGTTTGCCAAGTTCATATACCCTGTCCCAAGTCAAATTTTTACTTCTTCAAAAGATTCCACCCACCCCAAGTACTCCCCTGCATGACTTAGGACCACCATTAATGACTTTCAATGGACATGATATGATGTAATATTTCCTCCAAATTCCTCTTAACATCGGTGGACCCCTCAAAAATATGATGAGTTCAAAATAGAAATAAAGTGAGGAAAAGCACAAGTTAGCACAAAAAATGGGAGTTAAAATGGGTTAAAAATCAAGAAGAAAAGATAAAAATATGAGTTATTTCATGCATTAAAAACCACAAGGTCACCCATTTTAGGAATAAGGTCACCACTTTTACTAATTAAGGTCACTCAAGTAACCTAGAGACACTAGGGGCAACCCTAAGACACAAAGAGGTGACCCTAAGTAGGAAAAATGAAGGGGGCACTAGGTAAAAATGTGAGGTAGGGAAGGTCAATTTGGGGGTTGAAAAAGATGCTCAAGAGGGGGAAGAACACACAGGACATGCCACCAAGAGTGAAACTACTGGTAGGAGTGTAATTCACACCTACATGACTATGATTAGGACTTATTTATCATCATCAAATTGTCATGTAGGCTTGATGTGATTTTACTACTTATAGATACCAAATGTTAGGAGTTTCAAGCCACAAATACTAATTCCACATAACCCTAATGAGAGAAGCTATGCTAACTTTTTGAATGTCTTAAGGGGTCCTAATTTACGATGTCTTAAGGGGATGTCTTAAGTTCTCAAAATTTGGTGAAGTTGCCCAAGGCAACTAAATTGAACAATATAATAAATCAAATTTAAAGTAAATTCTAAGTAGAAAAACATGGACATTTAACAAATAAAATACATAAAATAATAATTTTGATAAATTTAATACTGTAGAGTATAAAATTGTGTACATACACATGTATACAAATTTCTGAACAAAATGTGTAATAATGTAATTGTGTATGTACATATATGCCAACTCAAAATAATGTAAATACAAAATGTCGTTATATGCCATCTCAAGAAAATCCAAAACTTGAGGAGAATGTAGCAGGTCTTCATGCCACCTGATATAAAAATAATACAAGCAATTTATCAATATATCTGAATCAAAACATGTATTTTAATTTATATAAAACTATCTAGATATACACAATTTGTACCTGTATTTACGAGTGCCTCTCAAGTTTTTGTTTCAAAGTATTTGATGAATTTGTGATGATGGCCTGAGGATATAAAAGGATAAATTAAATCAATTTCAACTAATAACGCACAAGAAATATCAAAACATGTATTTAATACATATTTAAAACAACAATATAAATCTATTTAACTATATTTACCTGTATTTACTTATTCAATTGTACCATCTCCATCCTCTCTTTTTTCCAACGCATCGATGATTGTCTGATGGTCTTCCATAGAAATGTTCCATAACTCTTTATTTGTAGGTTTTCCGCGATACCTCTCCAGTTTTATATTTGTTGCCAACACCAAATGTGAGTAGTGTATAATCTTCTTATGTGTTTCATAATCTTCGAATGCAGGCAAACCATTCTTCCTTATTAGGTATTTCCGTAGCCAAGTGCCAACAACCACCACCGAACCTATTGGATAATGATAGGCATCATCAAAGAAATACTTAAAATTTGCTTAAGGGGATCAAAGAAGTTCTTAAAATATGCTTAAGGGGATGTCTTAAGGGGATCATCAAACCTATTGGATAAGGAAAGCCATCATCATCTTCTCGAGGTGCTGTTAACTTATGTTTAGTCTCCACACAACGAGCCAACCAATATTCAGTTTCCTCTTCATTATTCTTTGGTGCAACAACAGCGTACACATGTCCTGCAAAACAAATTTTGATTCAATAACTTGCACATGTCCATAAAATTTGACCAATCAACATACATGCATTCATATGTACACATAAATAAATAAAAGCACTACAAATTAGTAATCAAAGTGAAATAAAATGAAATGATTTGAATTAAATTACCTTCTTGTACAAGGTCTGAAACACGGTCATAATCGTCTGATACAAACAGTTGATCATTGTCTTCAATTGTTGTTTCACTTTGATTATGTGCTTGTGCAAGTGTCAATGGTCTTTGTTTCCACTCTTCAACCCATTCTGTATTCTCACATGCTTCCCAATCTCCTGAAATACAAAACTAACAAAAACATGCAAGCTCCCTTGTCCAGATAGTCCATGTACTTGCATTCTAACTCCTAAATGAATGCCATTTAGTAGATCCACTGATTGTTTGGCAATCAAGTCTAGGTAGAATATTTTCTTCTTCAACCAACCAAAAGAATCGACGAACTGTAGAGTACTCGCTTGATCCAGGTGTACATAATCTTGTATTGCACCAATCTACAATCCCACGTGCATCTTTAAATTTTACTGCATCCTCAAATTTTAATTGTTGTCTAGCAAGAATTCTTTTAACACATGCACCAGCTCCATCATGTTCTCCTTTACCATGTCCAGCTTCAAAAAAATTCCACATATGTTGGACATTATTCTCCTTGTGAACCCTACATAACCAATAGAACATTCGAGCATTCTTGAACTGCCCCGTACAATTATCTGACCATATAAGATGTTCAGTCATCTGGATTCCTCTTTCTCTTAAATTTGTATAAAATATATTGAAACAATATTGAACAAACTCTGACGAGTGTAACCGGTTGTCACTCAAATAGAAATGATACTCCCTCAAAACTTTTCTATCATTCTCTGTGCTATCATCTGCATGTCTATAAACAATATGAACAAACATAGCAACCTGCACTGAATTGTAATATTGTGATTGAATTTCCTCTTACAGAGCTAAAGTATAGTTTTCTGCAAAATCAACCACTGATAGTATAGTACCAACTGGAAATGTGTTTCTACATTCACGAAATTGTCCATCAAGCCATCGAGCTTGTTGAGAGTGCTTGACATATTTTGGTACAATTTTATTTTTAAATTCTGATATGAATGCATGCACACTAACCTTTTCTGTAATTAAATCACAACGCTTTCCAAATTTTCCATCTTTTAAAGAATATTCAACATTCTTAAATCTTTTAACATCCACTAATTGTTGTCCAAAATCATTTTCAACACTTTCATGCATACAAACTCTTAACAAAGAAAGATTGCCACAACTAGTGCATTGTCCAGAAATACATGAACTTAAATAAAAACCTTTTTCATTAGATCTTTCACAGAACAAACTTGATATAAACTCTTTTATTGCTTCAGTTGGCATATTAATATCACATTCCTGTATAATCATGTTACGATGTAAAGTACAACGTATATATTGAAATACATCATAATAATAACGAAATTGAACATGCGTTTTACAACAACAAGATATTCATTCCTTATTAATCTTTACATACCATGGTTTGCATTTTTCAAAAGATCTTTGACTTATTTTAATATTACCAGGTAACACTAATTCATCACAAAATTTTCTATAAAATTCAGTTTGCGTTGTATCTAATAGGTGTTTTGGATGAGGATCGCGAACTTTGGACCCCACTCTTAATTTTAAAACATCTCTAGCATTAGACGATATCCTAGTATTATCATGCCAATATTTTTTGATCAAAGATCTGATTTCAACATTTAGTTTCATGTCAGATCTCGGGAGTCGACCACTAAAACTCCAACATTGGTTAATTGGATCATTTTCTATACTTTCTCTTCTTTTTGCCGCTCTTACCAATGTTTTGGGATGTATTTTTAGAATTCCACTAATATTGCTTACCATTCTTCTATTCAAAGTTGTTTTATTCACTATAGCAGTTGTTATAGCTCGTCTTGCTGCATTTTTATCTTTGGATCGACTATTACTTCCAATAGACTCAATGGCACTAGCAACAGTAGACATAGCATGTTTTAGTGATTGATCTTTTTTTCTTGGTTTAACAAAAATGCCTAACATTTTCATTACTTTTCTCATTTTCCACATTCTCATTAATTGCATCATTAGTTGACATTGAAATGATAGTTTTTTACGATAAAAAAATTCCTTATATAATCTATTGGCATGTGTTCTTATTTGTCTCCAAGAAATTTTACCAGGAAGATTATCCAAAACATCTCTTTCAATTTTGAAAAAATATTTCTCATTTTCAACATCACTTCCTAGATTTTCATTTTCATTTTCAACTTCAAAACGATTTTCATTTTCAACAACAAAACGGTTTTCATTTTCATTTTCAACAAAAGGATTTTCGTTTTCATTTTCAACAACAAAATGGTTTTCATTTTCATTTTCAACAAAAGGATTTTCGTTTTCATTTTCAACAACAAAACGGTTTTCATTTTCATTTTCAACAAAAGGATTTTCGTTTTCATTTTCAACAACAAAACGGTTTTTATTTTCATTTTCAACAACAAAACGGTTTTCATTTTCATTTTCAACAACAAAAAGATTTTCATTTTCATTTTCAACAAAAGGATTTTCATTTTCATTTTCAACTACAATTTGTTTCAAATTTTGATCTCTACGAATATTATCAATCTCAACATTGTTATATCCAGCTTGTTTTAAATCTCCTATCAACACTATTTCCATTTCATTCAAAAGTGGATTTGAAGAAGTACCTGGATTTGTGCCCATTGAAACATTCTCCATAGCATTAATAGAGGGATTTGAAGACATACCAGGAGTAGTTTGCATAATCGTATTAGTTTCCACATTCACCTCTTGCAAACTTGCATCATCTATATCCATGGTCTCCTCAATGTTTTTATCTTCAATAGTTGTGGAATTGGATGCTTCAGCATTGTTCATTGATTGAATCTTTACTCTTCTATCTCTTTGCCTTTTTGCCTCCTTCACTCTCTTTGCTTCAATTTCTTCAGGGGTTAATAGCTTCCTATCTTTCCTCTTATTACGACTTTGTGATCCCATGATTAAAAAATTTATGAAGCATGTAATGTCAAAAACTTGAATGTGTTTCAAATCCTTCAAACAAGTACCAATTCAACAAAATTCCACTCAAATAACGTCTCCATGATGGCTTCTATCAAAATACCAACAATACTTCAAGTTGATGGACCTGCAAAAGAAAGAAATATGCCAAAGAATGCTGCAAGAGTTGCTGTCGGCCGTACTGTAGGGCAAGTTGCAGAAATGACAGTCATAGTACAGTCTTATTAAAAAAAGGGCAAATAAAAAACGGGATCCCGTTTACTACACGATCCCGTTTATTAAACGGGATCCCGTTTTATTCACGACCGATGGAGTAGTAAACGGGATCCCGTTTTATAAACGGGATCGCGTTCTATAAACGGGATCCCGTTATTCAAAATTTGAATTTTAGGCTCGGGTTTTGCTTTGTAACCCGCTTCGAAAAATGCTTTGGGGACCCGACCCTGACCTCTGGTCCTAGTTTGACCTGCACCTTGAAGGCCCTGTCAATGTTACAACAAAATAGTGACTTTGGGCATATATTTAAAGGTCTATTTTGCAGAATATTTTGACGAAATTAAAACCCATTATAGAGGAGACAATGTAGATTCTAAATATGTAATTTTTTTTACAATTAAATTATTTTTTTTATTTTTTAATCAATTTATGACGAAATAGGTTCATAACCTTGAATTATCAGGGTTTTTTAATATTTTAATAACTTTTTATTAAAATATTTTTTTGTAAAAAAAATTGTATGAAAATGTACTTTAGACAATTCTTTTCAATTTTAAAAAAAAAATTTCAAAAAATGTTAAGTTTAGGTCATCTTATGCGTGACGTACACGATGATTTTTTAAAAGACAAAAAATGACCAATAAAAAATTAATAAAAAAAAATCATTCAATAAAAAATTACAAATAAATATGAAAAACGTGCTTCAGTGAGTTACAAAGCTTTTCCCAAAAGGATTTTGAAAAATATGATTATTTAGGTCAAAATATGGATGACGTACACGTACATGGTATAGTAAAAAAAAGTGACTTTTAAACAGTGGTTTTTAGAAACGCCTATTCAAAATCAATTTCTATCATCTGGGTATTGAAAAAAATTACATATTTGGAAACTAGACTCCGAGTACTACATTTCATATTTAGTGACTTTTTCCAAGATTCCACTTTAAGTGCTTCAAATTTTTAGGTCAAATGTGACAAATTCTGAAAATCAGGAAAAACACTTCCACTTTTTGGCCAAAAAGTGGACACAACTTCTTGCACACACCCACAAAATAGAAATTAATCTATTTGCAAACACTGAAACATCCAATTAAAATGCCTTTCCCAATTAAATATTTCAATGAAATTAAATCAATTAAATTACTTTTCCAAAATTAAAATAATTCCCTATGTAATAAATCAATTAATTTTCTTTTCATCTACGCTAGGAATGAATAGCACAATTAATGATTTCAACAACATAATAAATCATTTCGCACATACCAAGCACATGCAAAATTGCACAAGCGATAAATTAAATGCACCCAAGAAGATATTTACTAGTCTATCACAAGGGGGATCCAAAATCAAAATCGATTTGGATAGGGTTTTCACGGGTTTCGACAACACAAGGATGAAGGTGAGATGGCTAAGCATCCCATGTCAACATTCTCCACATTTCATCCATTGGGCAATAACTTGTAATTTCCTGCACACTAAATGCAAACGTCACACGCATCTACCCAATATATAACGATAGTCGAAGCGAATAACATAAATTACACATTTAAATATTAGCCATCTAGTATGCATATTTAAATTAAATCATGTATTCTACTAATACGATCAAGATACAATTAATCATTTAAAATAATCATACTAAAGGAGACTAGGTCTACCCTCCCATCATATCATTTAAATGAAAACAATGAAGTTGAAACACCAAAGCATATAAATATCATAACATGACCCCATCAGAAACACCTCGATGGTCATACAAAACATCTCCATTGAGGATCCATACGACACCCTCAAAACACCTCAATGGAAACCACCTCATTGACAAGTTCGGTGCAACAATGCCAAAACACGAGAACACACAAAATATACTAGAGAAATACTCAATAATATATTTCATAAGGATCCAATATCATGATCAATGCACAAATAATAATATATAACACACGACGACAAGGGTCAACATAGGTGGGCATTACAATTGGCCAAGCTATTTAAATGCATCTTCAAGGCTCATGCTATGCAATGGTTCTTTTCATTAACTTTTTTTTTTATCCATTATTTTTTGAGTTGGTGAAATCTTATATTGATCATTTCCATGTGAAAATAGACTTGAAAAATTACAATTTCTTATTTATTTGACTATGCCTAAGGAATTAATGAAATAATGAATGATTATGTTATTAAATTTTAACATTATATGCCAAAATGAAATATCATCTTCTTGCTAGTGAATTGCAATGTATTTTTGTCCAAGGACTATTGCCACCAATTAAGAGCAGTGTTTATCTCAACAATTACTCTTCCTTTATGGATTTATGTGCTGATGTAAATAATGTAGACCTAAAATTAATTGATTCTATTGGCTTGAATTGTGTCTTCTTATACATCTCCCACACCTTATTACCTATCCAAGTTTCACAAGACAACTAATTTTCAACAGGATAATGACAAGAAATAAAACAAGCCTAATGCCAATCATGTGGCTACCACTTGTAATGTTACCTTTTTCAAGCCTCAAACAACTAGAAAATTCATAAGATTGAGTGAATCTCTTGTTAATTTGCTTCAAGGTTTATTGAATGCTAATTTAATTACACTTTCCCCATTCATCCATTGGATCCATCTAGAGGTATCCCTCAAGGATATAACTAACATGCTTTTTATCACTATCATAGAGATTTGTTTGGCTCTAAAGCATAAGGTATAATATTTGATAGATTATTTAATGTTATACATGTTTATGGTGTCAATAATGGGGGAAAAATAATTTGGTTGCTCCATCTAATAAAAATTTATAGATTTATACAAATCATTTTCCTTTGTGTACTCAAACTATCAATGTGGACTTTCAATCGGTGACTTACCATTTAGATACTTACATGGCACACATACATATGGATAGGCATGTTATCAACCAATAGCATGTTGGTTCCTCTTCACATTTATAGATGGATTTTCTTATGGGGGTGGCACAAGCAAGAGGTGCTTCCCCTTCTCATGTTACACCTTTGATTACAATTTCTAATGAGGAGATATCAAATGACCATTCCCATAACCAACTAAATGTGACAAGAAGTATCCATGGCAATTTTTCCAATGGTATTCTCATAGATCCTATAAATCAATTATATATATATATATATATATATATATATATATATATATATATATATATATATATATATATATATATATATATATATATATATATATATATGTGTGTGTGTGTGTGTGTGTGTGTGTTCTAATTTGAGTTTTTAATTACTCATAGCATTCAACATAATTATGCCCATTTAGGGGTATCATCGAAGATGTATAATGATACATTGCTTAATACCTTGGGTTGCATTATTTTTCCTTTTAAAGTGGGTAACAAATAAGTTCTAATACTTTTCCATGTTTCTTCTTTAGACAATTTAATATTTCACTTGATAGGTGAACCCACATGCAAGTTGTGTCTCCTATTGTACATCAACGACAAGTAATTATGTGCATGAAGGAATAGTTGTCATGGTCCTCCATGATTCATTTTCAAATTTGAGTCATTAAATACTATCGACACTTATATCACCACTCCTAAGGAATACACATGAATGTTGGGAATTAAGGTGTCTCAACCTTTGCAAATTCCTAGCATTATTTATTTAATTGTATATTTATTTATTGCCTAATAGTGTATTTACTTGCACATTCAATTTGGTCACTTAGTTGAGGTGGCACAGTTACATGTCATCTTACTTGGAATGTGACTTGGATGGTCAAGTCAAACCTACATGGATTTGGGCGTCCCATTTGCTCGGTGGCACTAATATGCCATGTGTCGGCATCTTGTGGTATGTGGAAGAGGATATTCCATATGACAGAATCTATGACGCGTAAGAGCCAAGTTTGGAGATTCCTATGACAAGTGAGGACAAGTGTCGGTGAGTATATTTGCATGAGGGAAAGGCATATTTGGGCACCCAAATTGGGCTATGACATGTTGCAAGAGGAATTTACTATATTTAGTCTTGTATGATGGATTCTCTTACAACATTTAAGGTTGTTATGTTGGGAAAATCTATGACAGTTGTAAGATGCGTAAGAGCATCTGTCATAGTCTATTTTTAGCATGGAGCGCTCCAATCTTGGAAAGTGAAATCTGCCATGTATGACAGATGTAAGGGATGTATTTGCAGCTTGGACAAGTGTCCTTTTATGCGGGAAAATGGCCATGTGGCCAAGGTGGACGCCTATCCCAAGAAGCTTCCAATATTTGCCTTGTAACCTCTATACATTGCATAGTTTGGAGTTGTAGTTGCATAGTGTTTTACAGGCACTATTATGCTGCCAAAATAACTCCAAAATTGACATTTGAAGACTCTTGGAAGAACTTGCATTGCAAGTGTATTGTAAATTGTTATTGTCTTAGATAATACATTGTGCGGGTTTTAGAGTGTGGGGTTTTTTACCTAAAAAGGTTTTCCCCACAATACATCTTGTGTCAATCATTTATGTGTTGTGTTGTTGTTGTAATTTCTTATGTTATATGTTTAACATTGTTGCAATTGTAATGATTAAAATGAATTTGTGTACATTTCCCCTCATTAGATTGGTGTAGGAAGTGTGTTACATGTACCTTGCTTCCTTTCAGTTGGTATCAGAGCTTGATCACCTGTGATCCAAGTTGTTGGGTAGGGGTTTTTTGAGCTAATCTTCGATTGAGTGGGAGTCTATGTAGAGTATTTAGTGATCTTGTTGCAGTGAGAAGATGGCAGGCACATCCAGTAGAATAGAATTGGAAAAGTTCAATGGTAGCAATTTTGAGTTGTGGAAACTCAAAATGGAAGACATGCTTGTTGACAGAGATCTATGGGAAGCATTTTCGGTGTAAAACCAGTGGCAATGTCACAAAATGATTGGGATCTCAAGGATCAAAAAGCTAAGGGTCTTGTGAGACTCTGTTTGGCTAACTCTATCTTGTTAAATATCCATGAGGAGAAGACCGTGAAGGAGTTGTGCAAGAAACTTGGTGATGTTTATCAGGCCAAATCCCTGGTAAACAAGTTATTCCTACGGAAGAAGCTCTATTCTCTGAGGATGGAAGATGGAGGATCCATTGCAGACCATCTAAATGTCTTTAACATGCTAGTTACACAGTTGACATCTACTGGTGTGAAAATGGAGTAGGATCGTTGCATGACCTTGCTTTGTTCTTTGTCAGACTAGTGGGATCATCTTGTTATGGCCATCGGGAGTACGACATCCAATTTCAAAATGGATGAAGTGGTGTCTTCACTGTTATCTGAAGAGATGCAGAGAAAGTCATCCGAGTCGGCCAAAGAGGCTCTTGCGGTTCATGGAAGACCCAAATAAAAAGGGAAAAAGAAAGACAAGAAAGCTAAAAAGGGCAAATCCAAATCCCATGGGAGATCCAAATCTCCTAGAAAGTCCAAGGCAGTGTGTTGGAACTGTGTAAAAACTAGGCACTTCTGAAAGGAGTGCAAAGAGGAGAAGAAGAAAAAGAAGAAGAACTTTGATTCCAATTCTGACAAGTCACAAGATGATGATGATGCTTTTGTTGCAGCCTTGGCCACCCATGCATCTGAAGATGTGTGGCTAATTGACTCCGGTGCTTCTTTCCACATGACCTCTCATCGATGTTGGTTTACAAAGTATGAAGAATACGATGGTGGGAAGGTGTACTTGGGTGATGACTCTCACCTAAAGATAGTTGGGTGTGGAAGAGTCTTGATCCGATTCCTTGATGGACGAGTGAAGGGGATCAATGGGGTTATGCACATCCCCGGTTTAGTACAAAACCTACTCTCTATAAGTAAATTGAATGATGCAGGTGTGCAGGTTGTCTTCTCAGGTGGAGGATGCAAGATGACAAGAGGAGCTATGGTGCTTGCTAAGGGTACTCGGAGAGGTACTCTGTTTCAGCTAGATGCATGCACTACTCAGTGCAATAGTTCTTTTGTTTCGAAGAAAAGACCTTTAGATTCTTCATCCTCACCATTGGAACCTGTAGCGAAAAAGACTGTTGCTTCTACTTCTGATGGTAGTGCTTTCTGGGTACCTAAGGGTGCTCATGATTTGGAAATGAAACTTGCTGCTGAAAAGATAATGTTGTGGCATAAGAGACTTGGTCACATTGGTGAGAAGGGTCTTAGAGCCCTGAAAAATAAAAACCTCGTTGAGGGGTTAAATGATTGTAATCTCGAGTTTAACTTTTGTAAACATTGTATATATGGAAAACAAAATTGTGTTCAATTTTACTCTAGTTCTCACAAGTCTTCTGGTGTTTTGGATCTTATTCATTCTGATGTGCTTGGTCTTGTGAGTGCTCCTTCGATCTCTAAATCTGTATATTTTGTATCATTCATTGATGATTACAGTAGGACATGGGTTTATTTTCTCAGAAGCAAATCTGAAGTCTTTAGTCGGAAGCTTTTGTAGAAAATCAAACTGATAAAAAGATTAAGTGTTTGAGAACTAATAACGGTGGTGAGTTTTGTTCCATAGAGTTCGATAAGTTTTGTAAAGAACATGGAGTTGCAGAAAGGATGAATAGAATGTTGATGGAGAGGGCTAGGAGTATGCTTAGTGATGCTAGCCTCGAACAAAAGTTTTGGGCTGAAGTTGTAGCCACTGCTTGCTACCTAGTTAACAGGTCTCTTACCTCAGCACTTGTTGATAAGACACCCATGGAGGTGTGGTCTAGAAAGAAGCCCTCATTGAGACATCTTCATGTTTTTGGTTGTGAGGCATATGCACATGTGCCTAAGGAGAAGAGGTCAAAATTGGAAAACAAAGCAATTAAGTGTATCTTCATTGGCTATGGTGTCGATGTGAAAGGCTACAAGCTTTGGGATCCTGTGGCTGAAAAAGTGTTGTATAGCAGAAGTGTTATCTTCAGAGAACTAACACCTTCTCTTGTTATTCTACAACCAGAAGAAAAATAAAAGAAAGAGGATGTGGTTCAATTTCCTTCTACCCCTGAGAAGACTAAACTGAAAGACCCTGTTGGACCTGATGATGAGGAGAGCTCTAGCAGCTCTAAAAGTTTAGAAGAAGAAGTAGAACCTCCACCTCAACCTTTGAGGAGGTCCACATGAAATAGGAAGAAACCTGAGAGGTTTGGTTATACATTGCTTGATTCTAGTTGTGCTTTTGCTTTGCTTACTAACACTGATGAGCCTAGAACTATGACAGAGGCTATGGGCATGAAAGATGCAGGTTCCTAGAAGGAGGCCATGGAAGATGAGATGGCTTCTTTGGAAAAGAATAAAACTTGGCACTTGGTGCCTTTGCCTAATGGACGGAAACCCGTTGGATGCAAATGGGTGTTCAAGAAGAAATTTGGAGCAGATGGCAGTGTTGAGAAGTACAAGGCCAGATTGGTTGCGAAGGGGTATTCACAAGTGGAGGGAATTGATTATGGTGAAATTTTCTCTCCCGTTGCAAAGCTGACATCTATTCGGTTCTTGTTATCTCTTGTAGCAGCTTATGATTTAGAAGTGGAACAAATGGATGTGAAGACAACTTTCTTTCATGGTGACTTGGAGGAAGAAATCTACATGTCACAGCCAAAGCACTACATAGTGAAAAGTAAAGAAAATTTGGTTTGCAAGTTAAAGAACTCTTTGTATGAATTGAAACAATCTCCTAAGATGTGGTACTTGAATTTTGATGCCTTTGTGTTGTCTATTGGATTTCTGAGATCGAAGTCAAATTATTGTGTGTATTACAAGTTTGACAATGATTGTATTCTCATTATTGCACTATATGTTGATGATATGTTGCTGATTGGGAATGGTAAGAATATGATTTCTGATTTGAAGTCTCAGTTGTCAGCACAGTTTGAAATGAAAAACTTAGGGGTAGCCAGGTACATTCTGGGGATGGAGATCCAAAGAGACAGAGCAAATAGAAAACTTTGGTTAGGCTATAGTAAGTATGTTAACACTATGTTGGAGAGATTCAGTATGGTGGATTGCAGACCATTGACTGTTCCTGTTACAATAGGGACAAAGTTATTTGTGAATGATTATCCAAAGTCTCCTTCCAAGACGGAGGATATGAGCAGAGTACCTTATGCTAGTGCAATTGGCAGCTTGATGTATTCTATGGTCTGTACAAGACCATACATTGCTCAAGCAGTGGGAGTCCTTAGCCAGTTTATGGCTAATCCTGGATGGGTACATTGGGATGCAGTGAAGAGAGTGTTCAGATATTTGAGGGGTACTTCTGAGTATTCCTTATGTTATCATGGTTATCCTACTGGACCTCTACATTCTATGAGTATTCATGGATTTGTGGATTCTAATTGGGCAAGTGACATTGACAACAGGAGATCCACCAGTGCTTATGTGTTTACCATGTTCAGTGGTGCAATTAGTTGGATGAGTAAGCAACAACCTATGGTTGCTTTGTCCATTACAGAAGCAGAGTACATGGCAGCAACTCATGCTTGTAAGGAAGCCATTTGGCTTAAGAGGTTGTGTTTAGCTATTGGTGTTGATGCAGGACAGATTACTATCTGTTGTGATAGTTAGAGTGTGATTTGCCTAGCAAAGAATCCTACTTTCCATGCTAGAACAAAGCATATTGATGTTCAATTTCATTTTGTTCGAGATATGGTAGAAGATGGGAAGGTGATATTGGAGAAGGTAGACACTTTGAAGAATGTTGCAGATGCATTGATGAAACCAGTGGGCACAGAGAAGTTCAGATGGTGTTTGGAGTCTATGGGCCTCTTGGCCCCTAGCAGTTAAATCTTGTCATTTCTTTTGGCTCTTGCAAGGTGTTCGACAAGTGGGAGAATGTTGGGAATTAAGGTGTCTCAACCTTTGCAAATTTCTAGCATTATTTATTTAATTGTATATTTATTTATTTCCTAATATTGTATTTACTTGCACATTTAGTTTGGTCACTTAGTTGAGGTGGCACGATGACATGTCATCTTACTTGGAATGTGACTTGGATGGTCAAGTCAAACCTACATGGATTTGGGCGTCCCATTTGAGGTGGCACTAATATGCCATGTGTCAGCATCTTGTGGTATGTGGAAGAGGATATTCCATATGACAAAATCTATGACGCGTAAGAGCCAAGTTTGGAGATTCCTATGACAAGTGAGGACAAGTGTCAGTGAGTATCTTTGCATGAGTGAAAGGCATCTTTGGGTGCCCAAGTTGGGCTATGACATGTTGTAAGAGGAATTTACTATATTTAGTCTTGTATGACGGATTCTCTTACAACATTTAAGGTTGTTATGTTGGGAAAATCTTTGACAGCTGTAAGATTCGTAAGAGCATTTGTCATAGTCTATTTTTAGCATGGAGTGCTCCAATCTTGGAAAGTCAAATCTGCCATGTATGATAGATGTAAGGGATGTATTTGCACCTTGGACAAGTGTCCTTTGATGCGGGAAAATGGCCATGTGGCCAAAGTGGATGCCTATCCCAAGAAGCTTCCAGTATTTGCCTTGTAATCTCTATATATTGCATAGTTTGGAGTTGTAGTTGCATAGTGTTTTTATAGGTACTATTATGCTGCTGAAATAACTCCAGAATCGACATTTGAAGACTCTTGGAAGAACTTGCATTGCAAGTGTATTGTAAATTGTTATTGTTTTAGATAATACATTGTGCAGGTTTTAGAGTGTGGGGTTTTTTACCTGAAAAGGTTTTCCCCACGATACATCTTGTATCAATCTTTTATGTGTTGTGTTGCTGCTGTAATTTCTTATGTTATATGTTTAACATTGTTGCAATTGTAAGGATTAAAACGAATTTGCATACATTTCCCCTCATTAGATTGGTGTAGGAAGGGCATGCTTCTTCCTCCACCTTATCAAGGAGACTTGGATGTATGGGATTTGAAGGTATAATCATTGTTCTTGATTTCCTTTATGTTTGTTATATCTCCTACATTTCATGTATCTTCATTTGGCACACCCGATGGGACCCATCTCCCTGAACTAATATTTTTGTGGAAGAAATTTTGTGCTTTTTATGTGCAGGTTACAGGTTAGCGCTTCTGGGTGCGGGTTAATGCTTTTGCTTGTAGGTTAATGCCTCTGAGTCTTCTGTCAGCGCATTTGCAACCTACATTATTGCCTATGCTCCCTGCATTAGTGCCTATGCTCCACAGAATAGTGCCTATGCTCCCTATATCAGTACCTCTGCTTCTTGACTCAACATTTGTGCCTCTGTTTGGATTTTTTTAAGGTTTTTCCTCATGATTTTATGATTAACACTTAGATCTAACCCTATTGATGTCCTAACACCTAGTTTTTTGATTGATTTTGGACCTAACATAGAGTTTTTGCAGAGCTTGGAGACTATTTTTACGTCATTTTTGACATGCCTGTAGAATAGCACCTACACAGTCCCGATCATCACCTACATAGCCCAGATCAGTGCCTACACAGCTTGGATCAATGCATACATAGCTCAGATCAGTGCCTACATAGCCTGTATCAGTGCCTACGCAGCCCATATCAGTGCCTACGTAGCCCAAATTAGCGCTTTTGCTTTCTGGTTCAAAATAGGTATAATTTTTGGTTTTAGCACCTCTACTATTTCTATTAGCATGTGTTGTATGTGTTAGCGCTTCTAAGTCTTCTGTTAGCACTTTTGGCTGATTTGAATTTATTTTTCTCTATGGCACTAACCTGATCTATGCAGCTCTTATCTGATTATCCAAGGCATCTATCTAAAACTACTAACGTTTGTTTGCAGCCTCGCTATCAAATAAATCTCTCTTTTTTCTATTAGTTTAGTTGCATCTAATTAGATTAGTGGGAAAAGAACTTGTTTTCCATGTCTTTAGGATCTACATTGGATATATACTCTCTCATCGCACCCTTGGGTGATCTTGGGGATCGAAAATCCATCATTATCCTTTTTGTTTATCATTGTTAATCCTAAGGTTCACTTGAATGCATATGCTCTCCCCTTGTGCCTCGTGCGAACTTGGGGATCAAAAGGACCAAGTGTAATCTTGCCCTTTAGAAGGCCTGCTAGGGGATTTCATCACCCTACGGACGACCTCAACCATGCATACCAATGGGGTATATCAAAGGGGGGAGAAGGAAACTTGTACCCCAATCTAGTTGCATAGTCATTGGCATAGCTTTGGGGCCTCAAGTAATTCCGGACACAAGGTGAAGTGTCATTAGCTTAACCGCTCTTGCACATGCCTTCAACGGGCTAGTGTTCACGGTTTGTTCCCCACGTACCTAGTGTATATCGGGGACTCCCTTAGCAAGCTTGTAAAGCCTAGTTAAGGCCTCTCAGCTATATGAGATTGTAATGCACCAAATACTAGTTAGGCCTGGGAAGTTACTCACCACACAAGCCACATTGATTTTATCACCAAGTGCAAATGCCCTCTAGAAATGGGTGTGCATGAGGTGTATGCTCTACACTTGTACCATAGAGTGATCCTGGGTGATCAAAAGTAGTTAGTTTCCTCATCATGGGACTTGCACATTACGCCTAAATAAAGGCAGCGAGGTGGGCTTATGATCTCATACACTCCTATCTTACTAAATCTAAGGTGTTTGTGTGTATTGGGTGTGTGTTCATTTGCATTAGCTCAATCCAATCCATCCTTTGCAAACCCATGCATATGTGTGAAAAATCCTTTTGTTTGCAAGTGGCCTAAAGTCAAACTCTAAACTATCCAATCACCTACATCCTTCATCCAACTCATCCAGTTCTATTCAACCTCATCCAATCTCCATTCAGTCCATTTTATCCTAATCACCCATCTCGTCTAAATCATACATCATCCCACCTATCCTAACCTTCCCAATCATTCCCACCCACATCATCCTCCTAATCATCCTACACATCCCTTTCATCCATCCTAATCATCATCCTACACATCCCTTTTATTCATCTCTATCCCTTTTATTCATCTCTATTATTTTAATAAAGTCTCATTTATTCCTTACAATTATATTATATTGATATTTCTAAACATCTTTAAGTTTAAAACTCAAAAACTTTTGGTAGCTATAATTAATTAGAAATATGATTATTATACCCCCAAAAAAAAATGAGTGTTGGAGAGATCATGAGATGCATAGGTTAACCAGGAATCTCTTAAACCTTCATAAAAATATCCGAGTCACATTCTTGGCCACCAACATCACATACCAAACTATAACTTTTTTTATTTTGTTTTTTGCACATATCAATTATTTTATTTAAAAGAAAACAGTAGGTATATTCTTACCAAATATCTACAAAACAGCCACCCTGCAAATCTTAACTAACTGCCACCACAAACAAGAAAACACAAAACAGCAATTCGGACTAATCACAACCACAATAGGTATATTCTTACCAAATATCTACAAAACAGCCACCCTGCAAATCTTAACTAACTGCCACCACAAAAAAAGAAAACACAAAACAGCAATTCGGACTAATGACAACCACACTTTACATTATCAGTCTTATCATCAACCTTTGCTTTCTGAGTATTATTCAAGATTCAACAATGGCAGCCACACAGTGCCCACCCAACAAGAAGCATTCCACGCCATGCCAATGTGGGCCTCATCTTCTTCACTCACTCCAACCAGCATTTTTGCAGAATGGCCATTTGATCACAAGGTAACAATTCTAATGCAAAACACCCATTTCATTTTTTTTACAATATGCTTGCTTTCTTTCTTTCTTTTTTCGCTTTGTTTTTGCTACAGAACCCATAATTCTTCTTATTGTTTTATTCAGCTTTCTGTTGGAAATAACATCATTGGCCAAGTTACCTCCATTAAAAAAACCTATGCAATTAAAGGAACCCTAAGACTAAAACACAATAATGCAGAGCACAACCAGAAGGAAATACCACAGTTGGATATATCAAATGATAGTTTACAAAAGGGGATTAGGCTAAACTCAAAAAACTATAAGATTCTCTTACAGAGATGTGCCAAGAGAAAGGCACTTACAGAGGGCCGGAGACTCCATGCCCATATGGTGGAAAGTGGATTCAACCCAGGCATTGTTATCTGGAACGATTTGCTTAATATGTATGTTAAGTGTGGTGCCATGGAGGATGCACGCCAAATGTTCGAAAAATTGGTTGAGCGAGATGTTGTTTCCTGGACCGTGATAATTGGCGGTTATTCTCGTTGTGGACGAGAAGAGGAGGCTCTGAAGATGTTTTGTGATATGTTGCTGGTGGGTGCCAAGCCTGGGAGATTTACATTTGCAAGCATCCTTCGAGCTTGTGCCACCATGGGATGTCTGGAGCAGGGAAAGGGGATCCATGGGCAGATTTATAAGAATGGTTATTGTGGGGATGTGTGTGTTGGCAATGCTCTTGTGACAATGTATGGGAAGTGCGGTTCAGTGGAGGATGCGCGTCAAGTGTTTGATGAGATGCCTGAACAAGATGTGGTTTCCTGGACTGCAATGATCACAGGATATGTGCAAAATGGTTATGAGGAAGAGGCTCTGCGGGTCTTTCATCAAATGCAATTAGTTGGAATAGAGCCTGATCCATTCACCTTTGGGATCATTCTTAGGGCATGCGCTAGCCTAGAGGCTATTGGACAAGGCAAACAAGTCCACGGTTATATTATGAAAGGTAAGCTTGAGACAGATGTGGCTCTAGAGAATGCCCTAGTGGACATGTATGCAAAATGCGGTAAGATATGGGATGCATTTCGGATTTTTGATGGAATGGTTGTGAGAGATAAGGTGTCATGGAATTCGATTATTAGGGGTTGTGCTCAGAATGATTATGGAGAAGAGACCTTTAAGCTGTTTGTGCAAATGCAAGATGCGGGTATCAGATTGGATGATTATACATTCACTAGTGTGCTTAGAGTATGTGCCGAGATGGGAGCTCTGCAACAGGGTAAAGAGGTTCACGGGCATGTAACTAGAGTAGGATTTAATTCAAATGCATTTGTGGCAAGTGCCCTGGTTGATATGTATGCCAAATGCAGCAATATGAAACATGCTCGCAATGTGTTTGTCAAAATATCTAATGGAAATATGAATTCTTGGAGTGCAATGGTAGGAGGATATGCTTTCAATGGTTATGGTGAGAAAGCCCTGAAGCTTTTTGGAGAAATGCACCGGCTCAGTATGGATATAGATGACTTTGTTCTTGCAAGTGTACTTAAAGTATGTGCCAACCGAGTAGCTCTGGATGAAGGCAAAGAGGTCCATGGCTATGCAATAAAAAGTGGATTTGAGATGAATATTTTTGTGGGGAGTTCTCTTGTTGATATGTATTCAAAATGTGGGAATGTAGAGGAGGCAATGGACATGTTTCAGAAAATGCCCAAACAAAATGTTGTTTCATGGTCTGCACTAATAGCTGGATATTCTCAAAATGAGCGAGAGAAGGAGGCTCTACATTTATATAAGGAGATGTTTTTGACAAGCATAAAACCAAACCAATTCACCTTTACAAGCGTTCTTGTGGCATGTGCTAATTTAGCAGAGCTGGAAAAGGGGAAAGAAATCCATTGCCAAATTATCAAAATGGGATTTGAGTCAGACGTTTGTGTGGGAAATACACTTATCAACATGTATACCAAGTGTAGAAATATGTGGGATGCATCAAAAGTGTTTGGTGATATGCTTATTCAAGATGATGTATCATGGAATGCAATGATTGCAGGGCATGCTAAGAGAGAGTCGGGTGATACAGTTTTCAGGATTTTCCTTGAAATGCAATGGGCAGGAAATAAACCAGATGAGTTTACTGTTGCAAGTGTTATAGGGGTATGTGCTAACCAAGCATTCCTGGAACATGGGAAGCAGGTCCATTGTTACACTATCAAAACTGGACTTGAATCGGATATTTGTGTGGGAAATGCTCTAGTTGACATGCACTCCAAGTGTGGAAGTATGATTGATGCATTCAAATGCTTTGACGAGATGTCAAAACGGAATGTTGTGACTTGGACTACAATGATCGCAGGCTGTGCTCAGCATGGGGCAGGAAACAAGGCTCTCCAACTCTTTGCACAAATGCAACGGGCAGGCATTAAGCCTAACAGGATCACATTTATCTGTGTTCTATCTGCATGTAGCCACATGGGTTTAGTGCAGGAAGCTCATTACTATTTTAATAATATGAAAGCAGATTATGGTGTCACTCCAACAGTAGAGCATTATGCCTGTATGGTTGACGTACTAGGACGTGCTGGAATGCTTGATAAGGCAGAGAGCTTAATAAATAGAATGCCATTTGAACCAAATGCTTTGATTTGGCGCACCTTGCTTAGTGCTTGTAGGGTCCATGGATATGTGCAACTTGGAAAACAGGCAGCAGAACATCTTCTTGAGTTGGAACCACAAGATTCTGCAACATATGTATTGCTTTCAAACATCTACACTGCTGCTGGAAGATGGGATAGTGCAAGAGAGGTAAGAAGAATAATGGAACGGAGAGGGGTTAAAAAGGAACCGGGTTGCAGCTGGATTGAACTCAAAAATAAGGTCCATACATTTTTTGTTCAAGATAGATCACACGAGCAAACAGATGAGATATATGCAAAATTATTTGAATTAACTGCACAGATCAAAGCAGCAGGGTATGTGCCGGACACAAATTATGTGCTGCATGATGTAGAAGATGAGCAGAAGGGACATTTCCTTTGCTATCATAGTGAGAGGTTAGCCACGGCCTTTGGGCTTATCAATACACCTCCTCATACACCTCTTCGAATTGTTAAGAACCTTCGCATATGTGGAGATTGCCACACTGCCACCAAGTTCATCTCCAAAATCGTAGACCGAGAACTTGTTGTGAGAGATTCCAGTCGGTTCCATCATTTTGAGGATGGAAAATGTTCTTGTGGGGATTTTTGGTGATAGTAGGAAATACAAGCAAAAACATACAGTTAGACACTCTTGTATCTTCTGAACTTTAATACATAATGGGTATTAGAATTGCAGTTTGTAAGTGTTTAGGCCCTGGCATAACCTTCAGTTATAGCTTGGCACTGGAGGAATATATAAAGTGATATTTCTTTTACTTCATCAGAAGCAGAGGAACGTGTTATGTCTTTATTGGGAAAGCCAGATAGACCATGGCTCCTAACAATCTGGATGTACATTTTATCAGACATGAAGGAAGTTTTGAGAAAGTTCGGTACTTCAATATTAAAAAGTTGAGCTCAAAGAGATATTGGAATAATGCAAGGCTTTCTAACTGGGTTTGGGGAAGAAATTTGTAGTAGAGGGCCATCTTAATTTCCAGTGAATGCCAGAGTATACTTCAGAGATATGTTGGAATCCAGGAATAGCATGAATACCAGCTCTTGTTATTATTAACAAGGTTCTAGGTAAAAGGGTTGTGATAGGCAGCCTCGGTTAATTTTCAGTCTCTTATTCAAAGACCGTATTCATGTAGCCAACATCTAAAGCAAGAAAATGTAAAATGGCAAAGAGACCTTTTGACAATGTCAGCATGGCTTTAGGGAAGAAAACTGCAAGAGAAGGATTAGTTAATTTTCCGTGTTTCAGTTAATTTTCTGTCATGCTTCATACACATGTTTCTACACCTTCAACTTACAGTACGATAGTCTTGCAAACTTTGTTTCTGTACGGGACTCAAACCTCTGCACAGTTCTTAGCAGCTTCCATAATCTTGCAGACCTGCTGAAATCATCCTTCTGCATTCTAATTTCACATTTCAGTCTTCATACTTGCTTTATTTTCTTAGAAATTCCCATGGGATTTCATCCTCAGCATTGAAAACTTCACACTTACAGACCTAACTCTATGCTAGAAAGTCAGCGTTGAAAGTTCAATTATGGGTAACCTTTTTACTTGAAGTCTTAATCTTATGAACTTACTCTCTGTACCAACAACAATCCATCTGCACCGTCAACCATTGCCTATATTTGTGTTTCTTTGCGATTTCTAAATCACATGAAATTGAAAGTTCTTCAAGCTGTAAGACGTGTTTAAAAAAATTTTGAACATCACATAAATTTGAGTTCATGTGAGCCACTACTCATGAAATATGGGTCAATGAGTTTGACCCAAACTAAGCAATTGAATTCTGATAAAACATCATAATTTGATACACTACCAAAAAAAAAAAAAAAAACCTCCTACTCGTCATTGGATGAGCTAAAGGGGCTCTATAATGAATGGTTCATAAGACACAACACTTGCTGAAGGTTTGCAAATGGGGTAGCAAGCTAAGTCGGTTGACCTTGGGGGAAACTCCATGGTTAAGCGTGCTTGAGTCAGAGTAGTATTGGGATGGGTGACCTCTCAGGCAGTCCCAATGCTTTACCCTTGTGAGCATCCCCTAGATGCAATAAGTGCTAAGTGGACCATTCATGCTCATGAGAAATAGGTTCATGTGAACCACTACTCATGAAAAATGGGTCAATGAGTTTGACTCAAAGACTATGTAGTTGAATGTTGATAAAACATCACAATTTGATAACACTACAAAAAATACCTCTTACTTGTCAATGAATGAGCTAAAGGGGCTCTATTATGAATGGTTCATAAGGCACAACACTTGCTTAAGGTTTGCAAATAGGGTAGCAAACTAAGTGGGCTTGATCTTGGGGGAAACTCCATGGTTAAGTGCCCTTCAGCGGGATGGGTGACCTCTCGGGAAGCCCTGATGCTTCACCCTTGGGAGCATCACTTAGATGTAATGAGTGCTAAGTGGAGCATTCATGCTCATGAGAGATGGGCTCGTATAAACCACTACTCATGAAATATGGGTCAATGTGTTTGACTCAAAAACTATTTAATTGAATCTTGTTAAAACATCATAATCACATAAAAAATTCAAACACTAAAAAAGAAAACTTTAATCTTAAATCCAATCTCATTCAATCAATTTAACATAAACATTACCATTCATCGTATACATCATTTTGAGATTTACAGATTTGTCAAAACCAAGGTGTTTGCCATCAAAGTTGAGATCTTGGTCGACTTTTTCAATTCCTTACCAATCCAAGGATGTCAACATGTTTGATAAAATGATTTGGTCATGTTTTTTTTTTAATTTAAATGAATAAGTGTCTTATATTAAATGTATAAAAAGAGTATATTACACATTCACAAATAAAAGGTGGGTGTAAGAAGTCACACCCCAAAGTCCAAATGGGGCCAAGCTTGAATCAACAAATCAAAAGAGACAAAACAAAGTTGCTAAGTGCAAGAGCTTTACCACTAGGGGTGGAGGGGGGTCATGGTCATCCGATTTTCCCCATGCATCAATGGGGTTCATGTCATCAAGAATAGGGTCCCAGCCAGTAATCACACCCTCTTCATTTTCTTCCTTTATAGGCAGTTGAGTATCATGAATAGAAGAAATGGCTAATGCAAGGTGAGGGAACTTGCTAGAGTCTAGCCACCTAGAAGCCCCCTGATCGTGAGGCTGAGAAGAGTCTAAAAGTGGATGGGAGGGCTAAGACTAGCCATGAGCAAACCCATCCTTGGCTCTTCTTGAAAGGGGCTAGGAAACATGCGACTAAGAATCATGACCTCCCCAAGCATTCTAACTATGTTCATGTCGACATCCACAGGGAGGAGAGTAGCCCCTTTTAGAAACAATAATTAATGGGACTTTAAAAATCATGCATGGGGCATTACCCTAGTCATCTAAAAGCATTTGTTGATTCACCACCTCGAGTGCAACTTTGTCTACTTGCACTTCAATCTACATAAGAACTTTGGAACAAATCCTAAAGAATATAGAAAAAATGATATCTTTCCAAATGCTAAAAAAGAATTTCCACCTTAAAAGCATCCCAAATCTAGGTGAATGTAGTAGGAATTCTGGGCTAATCTCTCAATAAAACCATATGCCATGAAAAAGGCTCAAGCCTAAAAGGCTTGAAAATTCATGAATCCAATTCCAAGCTTCTTGAGCTATGGGAAACAACCAAAAAAGGTGCTTGAGAGTCTCTTGTTGTCCACATAATAGGCAATAAGGGTTGACAACTCCTAAATGAGTTAATTTAATAAAGAATGCACTAGGTAAAATGGGCAAGCTTCGGTTAAATAATAGTCGACCAAACAGTCTAAAATCTACATTGCCAAGAACCCAGAGAAGACTAGAGAAGCCATTTGTGGTCTAATTTAGACACCATATGAAGATGTGGAGAAAGCTAGGCCTATCCCTTGCAGGGTTTGTAGTTGCAAAATGGCATGTCTGGGTACCATTTCCAATGTTTCCACCAATGTTAAAGACTTCTAACCCCAATTTTATGAAGCATATTAGGAGGAACTAAATCAATAACTATCTGGTATGTCTCCAAATCTTGATTGGAAAGCCTATACCTCACTTTGGCCTAAGGCCAAGAGAGAAAACTCCTGATAGTCTTAGAAAAGAGATCAGGAAGAGTCTTGATTCCCCTATTGTAAAATTTCAAAGCATGAACCATGGTGTCTTAGCAAGGGGGCAATCTTGGCAAGAGATAATAGGAGACCACCAAATAGATTCTTGATTGAGAGATAATCCCTTGCAAAAGTCATTTCCATCCATAAGAGCCATGGTTTGATGGCTTCCCAAGCTTTCCATATGCTTTCAATAACAAAAGTGTCATGTATCTAAATAGATTCCTTCATTATAAGAAGAGTATGAAGACCAAAACTCTTCCAAGCTTGATTCCCATTAGACACTCCAGTAGATATGCAACGTCAAGTCAAGATCTTTCAAGCTGCATTTCCTTCAAGGGCTTTGATGATCCATTTAGCACATAATGCTAAACCTTGGCATTGGATTGAAATCAATCCAAGGCCTCTACAATCATGAGGAAAGCAATAGAACTACCAAGACACATGATGAAATCCTCTCTCATTATGAGAAGAAGCCCATAAAAAATCTCTTAGAAGTTTTCCAATCTTCAAGTAGGAAGCTTTGGAAGGAACCCAACAAGAAGAGTAATAAACACGTGTAGCAACCAAAATTTTGGAACACACCTGAAATTTTCCTACCAAAGAAAGAGGCTTAGTAATCCAATAGGCTCATTTCTTCTCAATTCTCGAGATAACAACTTGCCACAAGGAGGAAGGAGAGGCCTAAAAGGAAAAAGGAATGCCAAGGAATCTAAAAACTTCCCCATAATTAATCCATTTCGAACCATAAAACTTTAACTAGTTAGGCTTAGTTGGTAAAGATTGTTTGAACATTGAATTTTTTTCCATTGAATACTTGATCCTGACACCTTGCAAAAACATCCAAGCATTGATTTTATTTTCTTCCTCTAAAAAGGTAAGAAAAGAGTCATATGTAAAGTGGCTATTGACCAATTGTGTTGTGAAATTAGGCAAAGAAATGCCTTTAACCAAGTTTTGTGATACAACATTAGCCAAGAGATAGTCAAAGCCTTCTACAACAAGCACATAAAGAGCAAGAGCCAAAGGATAACCTTGGTGGATGGATTGAAAAAGCCCGAAAGAATTAGATTGATGGCCATTAATGGTAATGCACATAGAAGCATTAGCAAAGAGCATTTTAACTAAACACACAAATTGGGGTCCAAATCTTAAAACTTGAAGTAGAGCAAGCATAAATGGCCATTCAATGTGGTCATAAGCTTTAGTGAAATCAATCTTAATGAAAATAGCTTGTTGTTGAAAATGTCTAGCCATTTCCATTCCTTCTCAAACAACAATGATATTATCAAGAATATACCTAGATTTTATAAAGCTAGCGTGCTTAGAACGTAATTTAGGGAAGAAGACGACACAACTTCATAGCAAAAGCCTTGGTAATAATTTTTTGAGAGACATTGAGCAAGGTGATTAGTCTCTAATTGCAAATTTCTTTCGAATCACTAGAATTAGATATGAATTTTATATTCCCTTTGTTAATAAGATTCCATAAGGAAGTAGAATGAAAAGCTTCAAGATAAAATTTATGAAGATCTTCACCAACCAATTCCTAGTGATCTTCATAGAATTCATAGAGAAATCCATTCGCAACCAAGGGATTTGTCATTATCCATGGAGAAAACCACCTCATGAAAGTCCTCTTTGTTAAGAAGATGGTCACAAAGACTCACTAGGATTACAAAACCTGGCAAGGAACAACACTCAAACATTATTGCAAAGCAATATCTCATTTAGGAGTATCTTCTTGGGCTTTGAAAACCTACTCATAGTGATGAACAAAAGCTTGGAGAATATTAGGCAGTTCAATCAAAAGATGTTGGCCTTCTTTATTTTTTATGGTTTGAGAAGTATGGTGAGCACGTAGGGCCTGAAAGAATTCCTTAGAAACTCTATCACCAATCTTAAGCCAAAGAAGACAGACTTTAATTTGAGCTCCTCTAGCAATATGGTTGTTAGCAATTTGCTTTTGGCAGAGATGCTTGACAACTCCCAACTACAAAGAAAGAGCAAAGGGTTGAGCCTCCAAGGCAATCGTATCTTGGTAGAGCTTTAAGGTGGTGGCCTCATATGAGTGGTAGTGAAACTTAGCTAGTTGGTGGCCATAAATGCAAAGAAAGCAAGAGGTGGATTTGAGAGCACCATTCCACCAATCAACCTAGCATGTCTGTTGTGTGAGACATGGCTCCAAATTCCAAAGACATTGAATGTGGGCCATCATGGGTTGATGTGCACTTAAACTATTCAAATTTCTCTTTTAATAACAATAAAGTAGTAACACATCAAATAAATTTAATCTATGGCACAATAACACTAGAGTTGGGAATTGAAATGTAACTATATGAAAATATGAAAAGAGAAAAGAAAACATGTATTTTTTGTCACGTAGGGAAGATTATGTGGTGATAGGTGGCTAGAAGGTGCTCTGTAAGGGCTCTTGACTTTTATAGTGACTTTTAGTGATAGATGTTAGTGACCTTGTGGTCGCTTTCTTCACTTGCAAATTGTTGTCCTACACTCCACAAGCACTAGTGACCTAGTATTTTTAAATAGGTACCATGACTTTGGGAATGTAACAAGAGCTAGTGACCTTATGGTCACTCCCTTAACATGCAAGTCGCTCTCTTGACCTCCAATAAGTACTTGTGACCTATTATTTTTGAATAGGTACCATGGCTCCAAGAGTGTGACCAGCACTAATGACCCTATAGTCTCTCTCAACCTTTAATAAATGTTTTTGTCTTTGTGTCTAAATGCTCTACAACTATCAGAAGTTGCTTGCTTTAATTTATCCTTCAATGTGTGGCTTGCAAAATCTAGAGATCTCCATGAAAAATGTTCTAATACATGTTCGAAGTTGCAAGGGGAATGGCATGTTTTAGCCTCAGTGGTATTGGAAACATTATAGTGTGTGCTTCCTATGTGTAAGAGTGAATATAGTGTGTGAAAGGGTTGCAACTAGAAAACCCTAGGGTGCTTGCTACCACTAGTGTGGTGTGTGTATAAAGATCACTCGATGTGCCAAGGGGCTTGATAGTGGAACTCTGGTTTGCAACAATAAAGGCTTCAAAAAAGGGATTTCAAAAAACTTTGTGCAAGAGTGGATAAAAGAATAGATTAGAGAAAGCAAGAGTGTAATAGAAAGAGAGAGATTAGGCTTCCAAATGATGCTTTTATAAAGTGACTAGCCATTAGAAAACTCACTAGGGCAAGTATCTAGAGTTTTGGAGGAATTTGGATTTAAATTTGAATTAAACACTAGTGCAGGTTGTATTGAAAGACACAAGGCTTCATAATGTAGGGAATAAGTAGGTAACAATAGATTGGGTATGGGTTACCTTTCTTGACACATGTGTGATGGGTTTTGGGCCTAGAAATGAGTGAAATGAGAGCTAACAATGACCTGGGGCGGTAGACACCAAAATGAGTGCAAGAACATAGAGTGAAAAGTGTGAAGTGTGCAATTTTTAACTCTGCATTTTATCCCCACTTTAGTGGACTTGGAAACTAGGTGAATCAAGCATGCTAAAGCAAATAACATTGCATATAAAATTACTAATTATATAAAAGATACATCAAAAGATACATGAGAGCTATGTTCCCATAAGTTTGTCCCCCAAGTATGTTTCTATAATTTTGCCCCTAGTAAGGTGAAGTAAGGAAGAAAGGCAAGGTAGGAAAGTATATGCTAGAGAACATGGAAATATAAAGGAACAACACGCTAACATATAAACGCAACATAAGATGAGAAATAAGAAGTAACCTAATAATGAACCATTTTGAATAATCTAAACTTATGGCCTACTTTCTAGATTAGAGAATTTTACTTCAAATAGATCGAGTTTTTATATATTCAAATGTGGATTTATCCCCAAAAATGTGGACTTGGAATAATATTCATACATTTAGATTCTTATTATAACTATTTTGATTTATTTATTCTAATTCTTTGCAAAATAGACTTATTCTTTTCAAATTGGACTACCTCTAAAATTATTTGAAATAAATTTGACTAGTTTGTATGGTATTCCAAATCATTTTTACTTTTTTCCCATGTTTTATGTTTTTGATTTGGACTATGACTTTGTAAATTTTAATGCCATAGAAAACCAAATTATTATAAATAGTAAATTAATATTATTAAATAAAATCAATTTGCAATGAAGTGTCTTAAGTGAGACATTAAAAAAAACAAATTAGAGTTATGGCTTGAACTAAATTTGTTAACTTTAATTTTGAATATACATATGTAGACTTTTACATTAAAATTTTAACTCATTTACATACACTGTGGAATCATCTTGTTCATTTTTATTGCAAATTTTTTTAAACTCAACCCAAAATTTAGAAACAATATAAATTCCAAAAGCACTAAACAATGAATATAAAAAAATAAAAATAAAATTGGCCACTAAGAAAGTTACCATAATTTTGTGATATTTTTAAAGTCTATTTTGATTGTTGATTTAAATTCTCAATTCCAATCCCTTTCAAAAAGTTAGCTAATACAAGTGTTTGTCCTTTCCAATATCTATTTGAATTTAAAGTATAACTAACATTGTTTATAACATATAGTAAATTTGTGTCATCTAGTTCGCCCTCCATTTCTTTTCAAAATAAACTAAATAAAGTTCATCTCAAGCATCCCTTTTGTCTTGACAACTTAAGACATACCACATTGTAGACACTTTGTGCTTCAAAATTCCATTTGTTTGCACTGTAGTTATATTAGTGTGCCCTCGTAATCCACATTATGTATGACACACTAGTCAAGTCATCTATAGAGATGAACATATTTCCTATTTGCACATCTTGATACATGGATCAAATGGTCTTTTTAATTTTTTGAATATTGGAGTGACATAGTTTTTAGCTGTTGACACACTAAAATTGATATGTCTATCTTGCATAGTCTAATGAGGGTCTTATTGAAGTCTCTCTTGGTGCTTTTGTAATAAAAAAATATCTATATAATTAACTTGGGAAGAGAATATTGTTGTAAAATAGGGTAAACTACTACAAATGAAATCTTGTTAATAAAGTATGCAAATCTAAAAATTTTATTATACCATCATTTGATTAACTATAAAATGAATGTGTGGAAGTATAAATCAACAAACCATAGAATTTAAACACATGACACCAAATGTAGGTGAAGAAATCCTTTCAAGAAAAAACTCCACCCCCAAAGAGAGCACAAGTCTATATTAATGTTTGAATGAAGAGTACATAATCAACAAACTTCTTCCTTCAATCTGATAGCATTCTAGAAACACCTATACACATGTAAAATAACCCATGAAATCTTTGTTCAATGCATAAAATTTATAGAGAAGAGTAGAGAAAAAACCACAAGTGAATTCCTAAAACCAAGATCACCCAAAACCATGGTATGGAAAAAACTCAATGCCCTCATGTGCGAAATCAATGCATCCATGAATAGTAAATGTAACTCTTAACATCTTTAACCACGTCACTTCATAAGCACACTCCCCCAAAAATGATACTCCAATATGAGACCACTACACATGTGAGGCCCACTCGAAAATGAAGAAGATGCTCCACTTCCCCACCTAGCGCCTAGGAATGGAGGAAGTGGCATAAATGAGCTCTAATCAATTTGTAACTACCACCATGATACTCCACCTTCCTTCTTGAATGCCATTACAACTAATATTCTAGGTCAACTGGGAGAATAATAATAAAATAATAATCTCTCAACTACATGGGGCATCCAAGTATTCATTACAAGGAAGTTCGAGATGTAACATTGTACATTAGGATTGCAATTAAATATCACACTATCCTAACATTCTCCCACTTGATATTATACATTGCAATGACATAAGAGGAACCAAAAATAAAAGTATAGGATGTAAAGCCCATGGCCTCCCTACACCAAGGGAACTTATCTATATTCACTAGTTTCATAAGTGAATCTACAACATTCTCTTGAGTATCAACCTTTTGTAACTTGAACTTACCATTCTCCACCATCTCACAAACCTAGGGAGAACATATTTTTAGCAAGAATCTATCAATCAAAAGGGGAACCATAGAATAACCTGTAGAACCAAAATTGGATAGTGACAACAGAAAGGAGACCAAAGCTGACATTTTTTTATTGGGGTCAAAACGTGTCTAATACACTAGCCTTTAATGAGTTCATTGTGGTGGATGTCAATTTCATTGAGGCACACATTCGCCACTCTATTGCGAGGGATGAACTCACCAAAGTAACTTTTCTAGGTCATTTTGGAGACTAAAACTTTAATTTAATACTTACCAGAGATGTATTGTTCTATTTTTTATCACCCTCAACCATTAGCACAACTCCTTTTCATTGATACAATGATGAACTTATTATTCTTGCTCCTCATTGACACTTGAACAAGTTTAAATGGCATACCCTAATCATCTAGTATGCTTTTAGAGTTGACTTTTCAAATAATACCTCCCCAACCAAGAGGCTTTTGGTCCCCAAAAGCTCCTCAAATTTAAGAACAAGTTGAAGAACTCTAAAAGGTACACTTGCACTTTTAAGAATCCTTCTTAACATGTCTTAGCAACAACCAAGTCCACTCATTCTTCTAATTGTTTGCTCCTTGACTAATCCACATGACTAATGAAATAGCCATGGCACTTTGTCCCTTGACTAATCCACATAACACATCAACAAATTTAAAAGGGAAAAGACCACACACCCTCATAGGTGTTAAATACACCTCTTTCCCAACCTTTTTTGTAAATTATACAAGTTTTCTCTCTTGTGACAACCATGTAGGTACTCATTGTTCTTGTTGCCCCTTGGCTTGCTATTATTTGTCCATTCAAGACTTCGCAACAATCCCATGAATAGCCTTTACATGCACAATATATCCCTCTTTCATTGTGGAATCAAACCTTCCAACAACACTAATTAGCCTCCTAGATTTCGAGGTACTAGTAATTGCCATCCTTGGTCTATCAACCTATGAATTTATAAAGAAACTCTTACCATTTAACCAAATCCAATGCTAATTCTTACACCTAAAGTAAATGGTATCCCTCGTGCATATATAGGAGCTACCAAAAATCATCACTTACCTTTAATGGCCCATCAACTAATAATGCATCCTTGTACATTGGATGTAGACCAAATTCCAAATTGCATTGCTTTGTTACCTTCCTATCTACTCCATGTTGCAACCACCCCAAAGAGTATGGATGTGGGTTATTCACAACCTCCAATCCCAATTCAATAATTATCTTAGAAGAAACAATATTAGATTGTGAACATCAATCAAACAATGCATTGATATTTTTACCTTCCACTTTTATCTTTGTATGATAAAATTGGGTGATCTCTTCTTTGCCATGATAGCTATCACCAATATTTAAAAATCTCTTCTTGAATGTGGCACAAGACAGGTCATCATCTTCATTATAGGATTCTACATTGTTTTCTATACTCTTTTCCATGTAAATGATATTTTTATTGTTACCCTTCTTCTCATTAGAAGTAGCCAACTTGAGGTGTAGCTTCCAACACATCTCATTTGAATGGTCATATTTGTTACAATGAGAGTAGTGGAACTTGTTATTACCTTTTCCCTTTGATTTAATAATGGAAGCAGTATTCTTATTACTCTTCCATTTGCCATCATCCTCATTTTTGGTACCACTAAATTGTTGCTCATCACCTTGCTTGTTCTTATTAAAAGAGTTCCCCTTCTTATCTAGCTCAAGGCAGTGCACATGAGCATGTATGCCACATCTATATCTTGGCGCTTGTTCATGAAAACATGCTTCTTCAAGTGACCAAATATTCTTCCAACATATTTCATGAACACTTATTTATCTACAATATTTGCTCATTTGAATTGCTCTCTTCCTAAACTCAGTCGTGTAGGCTTGCACCCTTTGTCCTTAGTTTGTCTCAAGTAATGTCATTACATCACTCACTCCTCTTCATGGAATATATGACAAAATTTCTTATAGATCAACCTCTTGAAGTCTCTCCACTTCAAAATTGATGTCACTTTCTTCATTTCCAACGAGTGTGTATAACTACCATACTAAGTAAGAGCATGCCTAAAAAACTTTGACCTTGCAAAAGAAATTTGTTAGTGTGGGGATAACTGATGATGATTGAAGCATACCTCTATTTGGTACACCCATTGGTCAAACTTCTTGGTGCTAATCTCACCATCATACAATTGGCTATCAATTTTTGTCTTTGCTTTGAAGAACCTTCCCTTCGAGGACTCACCTTGCTCCATCTCTACTCTTTATGTTTCTCTTTCTTTAATGTTCTCCTTTGATGTTCCAATTTTGGAGATTAGGGTAGTATAATGATTTATAATATCTCCAACTTCTCCTTAAAACTCAAAACTTCATCAACATATTTGAGTTTTAGGAAGCTATCTTCCTCTTTGTCATCTTCTCTTGCCATTCTTGCTCTTAACCAGGGATTTTTTAATGGCAAATCTTCGCCAATTGGTGAATAGTTTATATTTGCCAATTGTGATTTGGTGAATACATTGCAACCGACCGGGGCCCAATTCGCCCAAATTTTTCAATTTTTTAGTCAAATGCATTTCAATTCGCCACAAATTTATTTGTGAGGCATTTATAATTATTATTTTCGCCACAGTATTCTATGCGGTTCTAATGGTGATTTGCCTAGAATTTCATAGACATGTTTTAATTCGCCCAAATATTCGCCAATAGCATTAAACGGTTCACCGTGTACAAGGACCAATTTCACCATTAGTGTATTAAATTCCTACTTATATTATGGAATAGGGGTCCGTATTTTATTTATATCCATTGATTTCCATTTTAATCTAAAGGTTGTAATTAAATTTCGTGGGTCATTTAAGCATGTGTCGTTTTAAAGGCATGTTGAGCCCAAAAGCAATTTCGGTATCAGCATGCCTTTAAAAAGGCACATGCTTAAAGGATCCCAGAATTGCTTTTGGGCCATGGGATTAGATCCGTGGAATTTATTTTTGTTTTTAAAGTTTGATTTTTTAAAATATTTATTTTTTATGTGTTCCAATGCCTTCTCAATAAAGGATTTGTGCTTGACGATGAGGGGCTCTGCCCCTCGACCCCGCCTGTATCACGACAGGAGCACGTCGGGGCTGCTATCCCTGGACCCCGCGAGAGGGCTCTGCCCCATCGACCCTCACAAGGGGCGCTGCCCCTTGACCCCATCGGTGGTTTCCGCCCTCGAGCCCATGCTTTAGAATTATAAAAAATAAAAAATATATATGGGGGGACTGCGCTGACCCACTATGTAAAATTTTAAAGGAAGGATTCGCCATTGTAATTAATTTTTTTGTCTATCATTCGCTATGATTCGCCATGATTTTTTTTAAAAATTTAATAATGTGCATAGATTCACCAGGAAAATTATTTTTTTTTTCAAAAAAAAAGGAAAGATTCACTAGGAAAATTATGGCCTAAGGATTCGCCAAGATTTTATAGGTTTTTTTAGGGGGGTTTCCTTAAAGTTATCCCTGCTCTCAACTACTCTATTAGTCCAATTTTAGTCTCAAAAGGAAAAAACCTCTAAATTTCCACTTGATCTTGTAGTTGGTATACTCTTTCTCAACTTGCAAATACAAATTTCTCAAAGGAAACAACTACTCTAATACCACTTGATCTATAAATACAAAGGCTACACCTCACTCTACTATTAGTAAATAAATGATTTATGCAAAGAACTATTAAAAACCCTTAAAGTGTACTATTAACCACTTAAACATTGATGCCACACACACAATGACATGCAAATCAAGCAAACACAGATCTTTACACATATGCAGAAATAGCAAAAAACACACATTGAAACTGGACTTAATTAATCGGCCTCAAAGAAAACCTAACATAAGGTGAAAAACTCTAGTTGTAGAGAGAAAATACCCTCCATTGTAGTATAAAAATGTCGGTTACATATGTTTATAGTGCTAACATGACATCAACAAGCTCGCATAACAATTTTGGAGCCTTTAATACACCTACAACACACTCCCACTTATGTTCAAGAGTGCATACTTACTTGCATAGTAATGAAGATGGACTGCAACTTCCATTCCATGAGAGCCAACCACTTCCAAAAAGTGGAAAAACAACATATGACCTTCCTATACCCTCCCAATCTTAAAAACATGGAAAACCAAATGCTAAAAGTGGAATATCAAACACTTAGATGCTTGGAATTCCACTAACTGTTACATCAAAATGAGTTCATTGATTTCACTAGAACGTGCTCATCAATTTTCAACAAGTTTGCTAAGGTGAACATGTATTCACTGCTCTATTGCAAACGACAGACTCACCAAAGTGACTTTTTCTAGGTCATTTTAGACACTATAACTTTGATCAAAGACTTCATAGAGATGTCCCTTTCCATCCCTAATCATCCTTAGCTACTATCACAACCCCTTTTTATTGGTCCAATGGTGAATTTCTCTCCTTGATCCCCATCAACACTTCAACAAGTTTGAATGACATCACGCCAATGGTCTAGCATACTTTTGGAGTCGATTGTTTACATCATGCATATATAGTCATTTAAAAATGTTTTGCCACACATATTATGCTCATATATAATGATGACATGATTCTAATGTACACATTTAAAGAAACTTTAGTCAGTGAAGCTTTATTATGGCATGTTTTGCTTTATGATTCCTATAATTCATTTATGAATCATATACATGCTTTCAAAGAACATTTCACTTATAGTCCTAATGAGTGATTATCAAATCATACTAATCAACATCAATTGAGTATCATATGTACATATCCTACCACTCAAGATGAGCAACAATATGAGAATGATGTTATACATCATGTTCACATGATTGAACATGAGCGTTATATTTCACCACAAGCAAGTCATTAAAGGAAGCTCACTAGATTGGGAGCTCCTTCACATGTGATATTAAAAGAACTTTTGCAAGCATAACTTATTAAGTGCCTCATATCAAGTCTGTCAATACATCTACAAATGTGCCAAAGAATCATATTGTATGTTCTGAAACGTGACTCAGGCACAATGGGGATGAGTCATCCTCGATATCACGCATGAGCCCTCTCCTTGCTATGGGTGACCTCCAAGTCACTCTTGCTCTCATGGGAAGAGCCAATCAAGTGGAGGTGAGACCTGGGGGCGGTTCTATTCTTATGGAAGCAAAACATTGCGAAGAGCGATTGGTCGGTCTGTGGGCCTAGCATGATTTGATAATTGATGAGATAATTCTAGGACTATTGTGGTTGAGATAATTATATAACCCGAAGGGTCACTAATCCTAGGTCCACTATTTGGATTTCTCGAGTTCCAACGTGTAGTGGGTAGACTGTTTTGCTTGTTGATGAGTCTAACGCATTGTAACCTATCCTTGTTTGCTTGAATGTGGCGTTGAATGTTATCTCTTTGTTTAATGATCCTAAGAGCGTGTTCTTGTTCTTCTCTTGTTTGTTGCACTTGTTGTGGTCTTTGGTGGATTTCATCTCTCTTTGAGAATAGACTTGATCCAACTTACTCTAATCCTTGGGTATATCAAATGCTTGGGAGAGAGTTCACGTTCAACTAAGTGTTGACGTAGTTTGACTTTTTATTGACTTTTGTTTGACTTTGACTTGTGATCAAAGGTTTGTTCTTCTTTTGATTCAATGTTGAATTTGAATTGTAGCTAATGACAAAATCGAGGGTTTAACCTTGTTTGAATTTGATTTGTACCTCGTGATGAAATCGAGGGTTTAGTTTTCCTAAGTTTCCTAATGTTTTTTTGTATTTTTGTATGAATGCAACTAATATGAATGCAAGACAATTTTTGGGTTTGCTTTTCCAAAATGATTAATAAGTGATGTAATTATCTAAGAATTGAAAAATGAACACACTTTAACATGAATTTTCCCAAATGCAATCTAAGCTATGTTTTTTTGTGTTTTTCTCGAGACGATTATGAATCTAATCTAGGAATTGAAAATACTTGAATGAAATCTAATCTATGAATTTCAATGAAACTAATTCAAACAATGTTAATCTAATCAACTTGAAATAAATCCTATCAAGGAAATTGCAATGCAAAGATTACTTTCTCCAAGAGCAAAGTGTGATTTAATTAACTATGAAAACATGAAAAACCTGGATCCTTCGGCGCATGAGCCTGGCAAATCCTCATAAGTCCTTGTGTGGTAACATCTTCTTCTTTGCAGCAGTGGGGAACTCCTCTTGGCGATAGGGATGAAGTAGCAAATGATTGAAACTGATTGATCTATTTGAAGCTATGAAGCACTATGGCTTGGCAATTTGTGAGCATAACAATTCTATTAAAGCTTCGCAACCTATACTAAGAAAGCAAAAGGCTCGTATGTCCTGCAAAGAGCATAAGCATTCTATGGAGAATAAAAAGCAAATCTAGGAAAGAGTCTACAACAATTAATTTGCCTCCCAAGGGAAAGCTTTGAAGATTTACAAAAATGAAAACTAAAGAAATAAACAAAAAGGTTCAAAGGCCTATGAAGAAGCTTGAAAAAGATTGTGAAGATGAGAAGAGCACTCTCGAACTTGAGAAATAATGAATAGGTGAGGGGTATTTATAGGTTGGGAGAGCTCACAAATGGGGGAGATGATTGAAGAGTTAAACTCAATTGATTGATGAGTTAATAGGCTTGATTGAGGAGTGAACTAGGTTTGATTGGGAGTAAACAAGCTTTGATAGCCTTTCACAGAAGAAGAAATGGAGTTAGCATGAGATTGAATGAGAGAAGAGTAGAATTGATTTGTGAGTTAAAATGGAGTGATTGGGAGTCTTGAATTAGTCAAAAGAAGTTGATGATTAGTTAGGGAAGGTGACTCATGCAATTAGGGCTCAATTTGGATCAAATTTGGGACAAAACTAGAAGAAAAACTCACATTTTTAAACATGACAAGATCCCCCTTTTACCAAGGTAGGTCACCCCTAGTGATCTAGGGTCACCTTAGGGGGAGATCCAAGGTCTCCTAGGGGGATCTAGAAAAGAATAGGAGGGATCCAAAAAGAATGGGTTTTGCAGGTGGTTTCAGGGGTTGAGATTAGGCCTAGGGTGCTAAAGATGACTTAAAGATCCAAAGACAAGTTATTTGACTTAAAGAGAGTGCATCCCCTCTTTTAGCAAGGTGAATCACCTCTAAGGATCCAAGTTCACCCCAGGGGGAGATCCAAGTCGCCCAGAGGGATTTGGAAATGACACAAGGTTTGAATAGGTCATATAGAACTTCCAGGAGCTCATTTGGGCACATATAGACTCCTTTTTGGGTGCCATTTTTTTAAATTGCATATTTCTTCAAGCACTATGCAATGGTTCCATTAGTTTTTCTTGAAAGTGTCTCAAAATTATTATTTTAGATCATTTTTGCTCAGGGTATCATGTTAGTCTCTCAGGCCTTAAAAGGTTCAGTAGGCAATTGGAGAGTGAGTTGGATGGATGGGGAAGAATGAATGGATGGGAAATCTCCTAGGGAAGATTGATTTCCCCTCTTGTGAAGTAGATTAGTCATGTCATCAAGGTTGGCAAGTGACAGGAGTGGTTTGTCAAAGATAGGTTAGGTGACTAGGAAGACAGTGTGCAGAACCTTAAAAGGTTAGCTTAGAGGTTAAAGATACACAAACAAAGTAAAAAAACATGTGTCACCAAGAAGAATGCTTCTAAGAGGTCATATTTACATGCTTGTATGTATGTTTTTAGGATTACATCTCATCATTGAATTACCATGTAGGCGCATGCACGTTTTTAGTGCTTACATATTTGCCCCCTCAGGAACGGTAGTCTACATGAAAGGTAGGTACCATTCCTGAAATAGGCCTTACCTATTGTCGTTATCCTATAATTATACCTGAAATAATGTGTATTAGTTCTATTTAATGATATTCAATAAGTTTTAAAAATAGAAACGAGGAAACTTATTCAATAGGTATACATGCTAAGCTAGAGAGAAGAACGAATTATCCTTTTATTACAAATTTTGAAGAACATATTCAATTTTTAAGGATTATTGAGGTTTTACACATTTTTTATTTATTTATTTATTTTCTAATTTTTATGGTTTTTCTAAAGATTTTGTGAAGGACCAACTTGACATTCCTTGAGGTCTTTGAGAAACCTATGTTTATTGAAGAGATTTATATCCTTGCCCCCTTGCATGGGGAGACTTATACGCTTGAGTGCGCGATTTTTCTCTTTGACTTGTTGGAGTGATTTGTGCTCAAACATTGTTTTGCACTTATTATTGTGACACCTAATTGGTTGAGATATATATATAGGTTCAGTCGACATCTTGTACTTCACTTTCCCTCTTGTGCATACAGTTGGTTAGATCTTTTATTTTTCTTATGAGAATGCATACCTATGATGATCACACATGGATGGTGCAATTTTTTTTTATCTTTTTATGATATGAATGAGATGCACTGTGTCTAGATGTGATTCATAAATATGAAATGTGAAGTATTATGTTCTAAGTGTTATGAATGTCATAATGTTATGACATGCATTATTGCTTTCATTTTTTTCTTAGTAACATGATGTATGCAAATGGAACAAACAATGTGACCACTCTTTAACAAGATTTTTTGCTCAAGGAATTGTGCATTGACTTGGTATAGGGAGACCTACTGAACCTAGGGATATGATTAGAGACTCAAGTGGGGAGTAGGGAGGAGATGGAATGTTCCTGATTTTGGGATTTGCAAAAGGCTAGACACTGATCCTTATCTAGACAAAACACTTTGAGAAGATTTTGACTTAGACAAGCAAAAAAAATTATTAGCTGCACCTTCTAGACTTAAATCAGGGATGGCCAACAAGATAGACTTGGGGTAAAGGAAAGGCTTCAGAGCAAAAGATGGTCCTAAAGACAGTTAGACTCTTGGCATTGCTCAACTAGTGTGTGTGTGTGTGTGTGATTTGTACCTTTCTTTTTTATTTTCTCTGATAGATGCCACTCTCGTAGCTTCAAGCTTAGATTTATCTCCACTTGAGAGTATAGACATCAACAGTCTTCTCTTTATCACTCTTTTTTTGTATTTCTCTCTTTTTTTATCTTTTTATTTTTTTCACTCTTTTTTTGTATTTTGTAATGCCTCACTTGAATCTCTCATTTTTTTGACATTTTTTATGCTTTTTTATTTTATTGTTGGTGCTTTGATATTTTGTTGTTTTGATGTTCTTTCTCTCATGATTCCTCTTTCTTTTTCTCTCACACTCTCATTTTTTTATCTCTCTTTTTTTATTCACTTGTATTTTTTTTATTGCTTCCTACAGAGTTATGATCCCCTTGGCATTTTTGGCCAAGAAAGATAAGGGGATGAGCACTACCAAGGGTTTTCACTATCCAGTCAGACTTCCCTTCTATTAAGGAGGAATGGGGAAGGTCTACTTGCAACCTTCTATTGAGTACTATAGGTTTGAATACTAAATTTTCTTAGACTCAACATCATGGTTCATTAAGACTGGGATCGGTGTGAAGCTAACAACTAATTGGAACCATTGGGAAATGTAATAGGGGAAGAGTAATAAGAAGCAAACATGATCATAAGGAAGCTCAAAGGGTCAAAGGTTCAACCTATATCTAAGCAACCTTAGACTCCTTACTAAGATGAAAATCAAACAAGAGCATGTCACAAAATGCATGATGGAACAGAATAAAGAATGCAAAATTTTGATTTTTTATGATTTTTTATGATTTTTTATGATTTTTATGATTTTTATGGATTTTTGAATTACTTGATTTTTTTAGATTTTTCCTATATTAAACTCTTTGGCTTCCATAGTGCACAAGAGGTAAGCGTCATCTTTGACATCTTCCTTAACTATGTATGGACCTATCTGATTTGGTCTAAACTTCACTTGAAAGTCTTTGCAGGGACACTCAAAAGACTTGGTGTAAAAATGTCTTTGTATTTGGTGAGGAGTTTTGTGTACTCACATGTTCCATTATTTGATAGCTTTCCCCCTAGCTTTATTATTTTATGTTCTTGTTGAGTTTCGATGTTTGCTTTAAACTTTTGAGGGGCAATTGGAATTGGTACATTGAATCTCCTAATTTCTTTGTGGGTTCTGGTTCTCCTTTTTGCTTAGTGGTGGTCTCGACAGTATGGATTCTCATATTTGGCTCAATAGGAATGGTTGTTAAGTTGAATGAAGCATAGGACATTGTTGAGTGGGGATCGAAGGGGAATTTTCCTATTGTCCCCTTCCCTATACATTTTGAGGTCTTAGCTACATTTTTTATGTCTCTCCTTTTTTAAAAGTGTTCATTTTTTGGTCATTGATTATTTCTATTAGCAAGGGATTACGAATCATAGTCCAGGGATCTGAGCCTAATTTCCCCCATGTAATCTTTATACCCCAATCATAGAAATTAGAGAAGAGTTAGATCATTTGTGACATACTATATCCTAGTGTGGTAACTTATGATAACACACAAAGCATCATAAACATCATAAACACTCAAATAGTTTTGAAATATCCTTATATATATATATATATATATATATATATATATATATATATATATATATATATATATATATATATATATATATATATATATATATATATATATATATATATATATATATATATATATATATATATATATATATATATTCATCAAGTCTTACATCATGTATGTGATTTTTGCTCTGTACTATATTTTCATCTATCTATCTTATCAATTTCTTACTATTTCCGATATTCTTATACATAAGAGTACGATAGGGACGTGCTTACAAAATGGAGCTATTCTTACTAGTCCTAGTTGGCCTTATTCTCCACATTCCATTTGTGGCTAGTTGTGGTGGCTTCTGATCTCTGCTCTATCTGCTGTTAACATCATCCCCCCTTTAAGCCATGTCTTGTCCTCAAGACTAATTGGATGGTAAATTATATATATATATCAAGCATTACATCAACATCTATGTGATTTATGCTCTGTACTATATTTTCATCTATCTATCTTATCAATCTCTTAATATTTCTGATATTCTTATACATAAGAGTACAATAGGGGCATGTCCCTTACAAAATGGAGCTATTCCTAGTAGTCCTAGTTGGCCTTGTTCTCCACATTCTATTTGTAGCTAATTCCGGTGGCTTCTGATCTATGCTCTATCTATTGTCAACATCTTCCCCCCTTTTAAACCATGTCTTGTCTGCAAGACATGCAAAACTAATTGGATGGTAAATTATTTTTGTAAATGATCTTGAGCTGGGTTAATGTGGCATCCCATTGATTCTTTGCATGTTGTAGTATCTTTATATGTCCATGAGTCTGAATCAGTGTTGTCTTCACTTTTGTTATGCGTATAGGGATTTGTTGTGTGCTCTTCTTTGCATCCCCTAAAATACCAATCATATGTGTCAATCTAAGTCTTATCACTTCTCGCAATTGTTTTATTTGGGCTTTTATTTGTTCTCTTTGTTATTGTACTATTGCAGCTAAGTATGGATTGCTATGCTCTAATCGATCAATCCATATCATGTATTGGGTTATAGGTGCTAGCTACTTGAAAATTTTGGGCCTCCAGTTGGTCTATCTGATCCTTTAGGCCCTTTGTTGTTATAGGACAATGGAGGCAAAACTGGTATAGTATGTTGATATCAATTATTGTTTGTTGTAAAATTATGATTTGGCCTTCCGGTTGTGTATGTGCTACAACACACTTCTTCCTAGCCTCATCCATTATGTTCTTATTCATTTTCATTCTAATCTAATTTTTTATGCTTGCGGCCTGGGTGTCCATCTCTGTTTTGACTCCATCCATTAATAATTTCAATTTTTGGCTCAATGAGGGTGATGTATCCCTACGGAACTGGGGTAGCTTATTTTGTATTGCAACTATGGCCTCCTCTAGTTGCTCCACACTATCCACATGTTGTTTCAATATTTCCTCCCTGGCTGTGATGTGAAATATATCCCCTAATTGAAACTTTTGGATTGGGGAAATATTTGTTAAATCTACTTGTGTCCCTATCAAAGGTAGTTGCAGCAATTGCGATGTAGGCATTGGTTGTATCTGCTTTTATTGCGCCAAAAAGTCCTTAATGGACTACATAGGAGAGGTTGAGGTGAATGAACATGCCCTTGGTGGGGAGGGTGCTATCTACTCTGGTCCCTCAACTTGATAGCTATGTGGTGGGCTACCTCCAGAAGGTATAGTGTGTTCTTGTTGACTCTTATTCTCCTCTTCCATTAGTGCCTAATAAGCCTTTCTTGTGACCTCGGTTGTTTCTTTTTAAATTTTTGTTTTATCTTCATCATTCAACCCCATTAGGGTATCTACCCTATGTTCAAATGTAAGTTTCTTTGCTTGAAGCTATATTAGTTTTTCTTTTTGTGCGATGGATAGGCTTGGATCCACTTCTTCTAAGGCCTATTGTCTTAATTCCTCTTCTAGTTCCATTGTTTTTTCTCTTCTTTTCCTTAGTGTGGAGGCTAGTTTCTCAGAAAAACTTTCAATGATACTCCCTAAGATGTCCTTATACATCCTTATATGTCTTATAATAGCTCTTTCAATTACTATTAAATATTTTCTGGACCTACTTTGTTATACATCTTAGTAGTTTGTTTGAGCATTCCCTTACTACTATTTATCGTTGTTATTAAGACCTCAACATCCATAATGGCCTCTTCTTGTTTTTCTTCCTAAGTCTCTAATTCCACCGTTACATGTTTGGTAATCCTTGTTGCCCTCTTTTGCGGTGGTTGTTTTACCTCTTGTACTTCCTCTTCCTCTATTTCTTCTCCTGCTACTTGTATAATTTTTCTTTTAACACCTTGTTTTTTCCTTTTTGGCTTCTTCTTTTTCTCCTCACTCATCTGCAACAATATTTTTGATACCTCCTCTACAAATGGATCTTTTTCTAGAGGTTGCAAAGTATATACTATTTGAGAAGATGTTACTGGCTTGTTACAACCTATGATCCTGGGGTCCCCTATTGTAATCTTCTTGATCTCTATGTTTGTAGTGCAGTGGAACTTTTCTATGGTGGATCTTGAGGTGGGATTCCCCATTTCTCATGCAATTTATCCTTATGCTTCTCCACATGTTCCTTTGCATCTTTTTTATGTTTCTTGTCCATAAATTCCTGATAAGTCCCAAATATTTCTACATTCTAATATTTTCGTTGTTTGAGAAGGTTTCAAGTGCATATGACTCTATTAGATCATTGCTTACTTCATATGTAGTCTAGGGATCCAAGAAGCCCTAGGCTCTACTGCCTCTATCAGTGTGAAGTCCTTATCTACCAGGAACACTATATCCTTTGCATACTTTTTCACCATTTCATAGGATATTCTATATCCTCCTTGAATTTGTTGTTGTAGCACCTTGAAGAATCCCTAGTATGCTAGAGTATATGATGTTGTATCCTTAAACTATTCGACGTGAAATTTAATTTGTTTAGATACGGGTAAATGCATTTGTCAGGCTTTATCAGAGAAGGATGGCAATGCATTTGTGAAATAAAATGTAAGGCATATGATAAGTCTACCATACAAGAATTGATAATGTGTATTCTTGGTCTTTTGTAGGTTCTCCATCAGTTGCTCGTGGAGCACCTCGCACAAATCAAAATATTTTTTCTCGACCACCATTTGATATGTGATATGTGTTGTCGTGCCTGTTGTTGAATCCTCCCAATTAGCATAGTAGATTTTATATGAGATGCCCATGGTGGCATACCACACTGCAGGGTTTGTAATTTCTTTAATGTTCAAGCTTCTCCCATCATATTTAGCTCAGGAGAGCTCTGTAACCTTTTCATTCTTGATTGCTTTCTTTGATGATAGCTCTCCTGTGGCATTAAGCCTTGTCATTGCTTGTATTGCCTACTTCTTTAGACAGTAGGGTTTATCCAAATAAATGAATTTGTCATATATTTTTCTTAGAATAATTTAAAACCATTTGTGTTGTGTGGAGAAATCAGGGTAATCCTTCCATACGTTAAGTTTCTTCTTCTCAATCTCCTAATATTGTGGTAGATATTTCTATTGGTCAGGCTGGAGTAGTGTTCTTCAAAGCTCCTCAGACTTCGTATGATCTATCTCTAAAATGGGTGCATGAATATACTTCCACACATCCTCTCTGTAAATAATGTCTGCTGGTATTGCATAGAAAGCTCCATCTGGATCGATCTTCATTGTCTTACAAGGAAATTTCTTGTATTTTAGGTGAGGTTTCTCAGAGATGTCGATCAAAACTAGAGTTGTCATTATCACTTTTGTATTCATCTAGGGTTTAGTCTATTTGCAAAGTATAGTTTAAGCTTGTGGTTACTTATGATGCAAAATGGTGTTAGAGTGTATGGTAGAGTCTGTCCTTTATAGTTGTAACAATGTCATTTTGTATTTATTACATTTTTCTATTTGTGTTTTTATAGGCTTTTATAGCCGTTACTTTTATGTGGCTTCCTTCCCTCAATAGTATTTACTTTTATGATGGTTATAGTACATATGTTACATATAATACAAATATGAATTTTCTTGGTTTTTTGTTTATTCTACTCGTTGGTGGTAATGTTTCAATCTTGCTTCATTTATATACCTTGCTAGGGTTTTTCCATCCCTCGTTTTCAACTTGACTGGTCTGCATTCTAAGATTTCATCAATATAATACAATCCCAGCCATCTAACTTTCAATTTGTTGTGATTCTTAAATTTGATGTCATATAACAAAATTAAGTCATTTTTACGGAATCTTTTGAGGTGCAGATTTATGTCATGTCATACCTTATATCTTTTTCATTCTAGGTTTTGGTGGTATACTATGAGTAGTCTATTCTCATCTAACTTTTTAAGATCTTCTATTCTTTGTGTTAATGAGTCTTCTTCATTTAAGCGCAGAACAAGTGCGGTACATAAGTTTGGGATAATGAAGTTTATTGATAGTGTGGCATCCATTCCATATAGTAATTTAAATGGGGTGAATTTTGTTGCTCTTTTATAATATGTGTGGTATGCCCATAATACCATGAGAATTTTGATATCCTAGTCCTGTTTGTTTCCACTACACATATTTGTTAATATTTTTCCAATGTTTTTGTTTAGTGCTTCGCCTACACCATTAGCTTGTGGGTGGTATGGGGAATTTTTGTTATGGCTAATCATAAAGCTATTCAAAAGTTCTACAATTATCTTTTACAAAATGTTTCCCTTAATCAATTGTTATGCACAATGGGCATCCAAATCTTATAATTATGTTCTCATATAGGAATTTTGTGGAATTATCTCTTATTGGTTCTATTTTTGGCCATTTGGTTAAATATTCCACTCCTCTAATAATGAATTATCTTTCTTTAGAATGTTTTGCGAGAGGGTCTATTGGTCCTAAGAAATCTATAGCCCACTTTTTGAATGGTATCTAACCTAAAACAAGTCTTAAGGGCATCTTGTCCCTTGTAGTAGGTCTTCTTGTTTGTTGGCCTATGTACCATTATTTAACATATTGTTTTGCATCTTTATGAAGAGTTAGCCACCAAAGTCCTACTAATTTTACCCTTTTTGTAGTGGCTTCTCCAGAGTTATGTCCACATGATATCCCTTCATGGGCTTCCCTGAGCATATATTCCCTTTCATGTTCATAAACTACCCTTCTGACAATGTCATCTCTCCCTAGTATATGTAATTCCCCTTCTATGAGTGTATATGGTAAAGATTTTTGCAACAATACTTGTTTGTTCATGCAACGTGATATTATGTGGGAATTCTCCTATGGATAATAAGCTTGATATATCATGAAGTTCCTCAGGTGCCATAATCACTCTAAAAAGGTTTACACCAAGGAGATCTTCCTCCTAGCTATCAGGTTCTTCTCTGTTTTCTATTCTGCAGATGTGGTCCGGTCCTTGATTATTCCTCCTTGGTTTAACCATTATGTTAAACTCAAACTCTTGAAATATGAGTAACCACCTGCATATTATTCCATGAGTAATGGCTCTATTCAATAAGTACTTAAGTGGTTCGTGATTTGTGTAGAATGTAAATGGTGTTGAGAGTAAGTAGTGTCTAAATTTTTGGAGTGCATACACTATTGCTAATGCTTCTCTCTCTGTAGTTATATAATTATTTTTTGCTTTTGAAAGTTTTCTACTTGCAAATGCTATGGGGTGATCTTTGTTTCCCTTAAAGGCTATGCTAGAACTATCCCTATAACTATGCCAGATGCATCTACATGGACATGAAATGGTGATGTCCAGTCTGGGAAGATTAAAATTAGTGCTTGTAAAGTACTCAAATCATCACAAAAGTAAATAAAGTAAATAATCCATTTAAATTACAACATCACAAATAATGAAAGTAAAATGATGTAATTAATCCACTTAATTACAACTTCATAAGTAAAAGATAAATCTCATAAATATGAATCAATAGAAGTCATTAAATCTTACAAAAATTCCATGCTCAATTCAGGTGATAGCACTATAAAATAATATACAAAGTCCATTGGCTTCCATGCTATAATTTACATCCAAATACAAATTATAATAATCATGTACAACAAGTATAAATAAATCAAAACACTCTCTAGTCGCCACGAACCCAAATGGTTTTCCTGCGAATCGAGAGATGGGAACATGGCTTAAGTGCTTTTCCACCCAACCATGAAGCAATTACACTTCCCCGAATCCCTTCATGACATGAAGGAAACCCAGCCCTGCATGAAATGTCTAGCTAACTTGGAAACAACTGCGAGGAGGGAACACCCGATGCAACCTGATGTCCAATGTGCAATTCTAAATAATGAAATGCAGATTGTCTCACAAAAGGATGTGGCATAGATATATATCAATCCATCAATAAAGTTTGCTAGACATAATATTCATCTTTTTCAATGACAACTTATTTAAATCTAAACCTTTAAAACATAGTAACCGGTCAACTCCCGAAAAGAGGAAAAGCCATCTCTGATAATCCACATTCGACATCCTAGCCCAAAAGTAACCCAAACATATTCCTAGATAAAAATCTACTTTTCTTCCCCAATAAATAAATAAATAAGTCAATAAACAAATAAATAAATCAAAATCACTTATAACCACCTTTAATCCCTTTCCCAAGAATCAATAAAGAAAACACACTTTTCGAACAAGCAGTAATGAAGAACATCATAAATCATTTAAAAGCAATATAAATTTTAAAATCTGATTACATTTTCAATTTGTATTTCCATGGTTTTAATAAATTATAGAAAACTAATGATTTTACTTCATATCCAATACCATTTCGTGATTCAAGCAATAAAATCAATAATGACATATGTCAACTCCACTTCAACCATGAGTATCCATGTATACTTATTTCAAATATTATTACTATCTTTCCTCAAGAGCAAGTAAATGAATAATAAAACAATCAATGTTCTCCTATAATACATCATTTGATCATACAATTGCATCTATAAGGCTATTAAATCAATTTTAATTACCAAATCTATATTTTATTCATAATTCGTAATATAATAAGCATTCCAATTTATTTATTAATCTTACTATCATATCAATGACAGGAACTATTTCATTCAATAACTATATGTATCGCAATATGTATTATAATCTAGAAGTCAAAAAACAAGAAAATAGTCTTCTTGTCGCAACTGTGATAGGAACTATAACATATTTAAAATAAAATAATAGAGTTCATAACAGACTTACTATCACTTAAATGATAGTGATTTAGAATAGATCTTTGAACAACAAATAAATAGATGAATATGTCTACAGGAATCTAATACTGCCTTCCAAGTTAAAGAGTTTATTTTCACATTGTTTGATCAATAAGAAGAGGAATTGATTTCCAGAAAAAAGATTAATTTTGAATAGCAAACAAGAAAGATAACAGTTATTCATTTTATGTCTGCCAATGAGTGATTTTATTAGCACTCAGAAATTTGGTTATCTATGGTTTCAACGATTATGACAAGATCAAGAAAAGAGGGCAGTCTACCAAGAATACAAGGAACAACAAATACAATGAATAAAAATAGCAAATACTATAGGGGAAAGGTCAGCTACAGGAATACCATACTTATCAACTAAGTTTAAGAGATATTTGCACATTGGTTTGATCATTTAAGAAGAGGTCAATTTCAATTAAAAGACTAGTTTTCTAACAGCAATTATGAATGATATCAACTCTATTATTTATGTCTACCAGAGAGTGATTTTTTTTATCAGCGACTGGGAAATTTGTTACATTTCAGCTTCAAGGTTAAATATAGCGGCCAGAAAGTGGGGCAATTTACTCAGCGTAAAATAAAGAAAAGTAAAGACAATGAATGGAAACAACAGACTGATTTACTATGTTTAAACAACCATAACCAGTCATTAAGTATTGTGCATACAAAAATAGGAAACAATACTCGGATAAATTCACTTGCACAAAAGGGGTTAATTCTACCTTCCAAGTTGCTACCCTACTATCTCCTGTCACTTCTAGATCCAGAGATATTGGTCACTTAAAAATGGTGATCGATGCTCAGAAAAAAAAAATGGTGATTCCTGTGTTTTTCTCACGCCAAATAAAAAATCACGTTTTTCTTTTGCTAAACTACTCACTAACTACTACAAATATCTTCAAATCCCTTCTGGGTTTTGTTCTTCTCTCCCCTAGCTTTCCAGAACAGTTTACGGTTTTAAATTACGTTGAGCAATGACAAAGTTATCATCATTTTACTATGACTATTCTTGACTAGTTTTCAAAAACTTTTTTTTTAATTTATTAAAAATTCTCCCTAATCTTAGCGTCTAAAATTTAGGTTTTTCCATGTTTTTTAATAACTGATGGATACTTAAGTTTTGCATGAGATTGCATTTAAAAAGGCTTTGAATTTCTATTTAAATTTGAATAAATAACTTAATTAGCTTTCTAAATATAATACTAATATAATACTAAATATTATTAATACTCTTTATTTTAGATTTCCAAATATAATACTAATATTATTAATACAATTTATCTATTTTTAATAAAACACAAATACTAAAACAACTCAAGAAGTAATTACAATAGTAATAATACTATATATTTATATATTTAATTAAAATAAAATAACTTAATAGCTTTATGTCGCATGCAATACAGTAAATATTCTTTTAAATTCTTTTATTTAGGATTCTAAATATAATAAATGTTATTTAATATAATTTATTTATTTTCAAATTATAGTCATTTAAATCAAACAAGAAGTATTTAAATAATATTAAAATAATAATATATTTACCTATTGTAATTTAAATATAATGGTTTAAATCTAATTTAGATATTGTCTTCCAAACATTCATATTTATATAAAAAATAGGATACGTTTATTAATTATTTAAATAATATAACAATACATAAATTTAATAAAATACATCATTTCGAGCATAATTATACCACTTAAAATATAAAATGAAAAGACGTTAATATTCATGACTAAATCAAGCATTTGAAAGGAACTTACTGTCGCAATTAAACACAATATTTTTCTAAGCATCTAAACATCAATCTCATTTATTGTCCACACAATAATGCATATTAAACCATTCATAATAATGTAGTATGATACTACATGAGTGTGTGAGTGCATCAGGGCTAACCATCCAAATAGTTCTTACCAAGTGGTTAGAACACCTCTACCTCAACCATGTTCTCATCTTTGATGAGTACTTGCATTCATTCGCATTCAACTCGACGTCAATAGGTTAGTTCCCCAAAACATAGCCAAAGCAAAACATTATAATCATATCGATAATATTTAATATTAAATCAACTCTCTAATTTAATATAACATCATGATAATCACGTTCACATATGTGGAATTTTCTAAGGTAAAACAATTATAGTAAATGTTCGGTAATCTAGAATAATTATATAGTCCATAAAACGGGATGTGACATCCTTCCCCACTTGGAAGAGACATCGTCTCGATGTCTTATTACACAAATCAAAAATAATAATGTAAATCTACCACCAACGTCTCTAAAGTATCATAAAACAATAACAATAACTCAAAGTATAATAATCCATGTATGAATAAGAAATCTATGCTATATCCTCAAATGAGGAAAAGATCTATCAATCTCCTCCGCATCCTCCCATGTACTATCATCCACAAAACTATTGGTCCTACTCAACCTTATACAAAACAATATCTTTATTTCACTTTTAACATTATGTCTATCAAATAATCCAAGTATATAATCAATCAATCAATTCACATGGCACAACTGTCAATTTAATGTCTAATCCATCATATGGTACAACTACCACTCAATTACCTTCATTCTAGCATTTAAGAATAATAATCACATCTTTAATGCACACCAAGGAGGAATAAATCAATTCACATAGACTCATAAAGACAAGAATCAATCCTCATAATGCATAAACAACCTCATGTTAACACAATAAAATATCAAAAGATCAGTCTTCCAATCAAACATTGGTCGAGATCTCTAACAACAAGACAAAACTCCAAAGGTGCACCAACTAGGTCCTATCCAACCATTGTGCAAACAACTCGTTTGAAATTATACCACTCATATCATGCCTATCAACGGAATCCATTTCCTCTTTCATTACTTGCAACCAAACTTTATCTTCACCCTGATCTACAATTCAAAACTTTTGGAAAAGCTCTTCCTTGTCTTCCTCATGCTTCTACACAATGCTAAAACAATTCAATTTCTTTACTATTCTTTGCACTTGGTTGTTCACTATATTTGGTTGTTTGTTTTCAATTCTTTTTCCTTTTTTTCAACATGAGAAGACTTATGTCTATAAAACATTCTAAACATACCTGCGATCTTTTGCTAATCAAATACATTTATCCAACCACGATTCATTTTCAAACAACTTGTCATAAATTCATTTTTCAACTCTCTATTCCAACATATCTTTTCATTATGATTTTTTTTTCAAACCACAAGTTTTGCAAGGACGTAAATTCCAACAATTTTCTTTTCTATGTCCTCTATCACAATGGGAACAACATAAAATCTCTTTTTCTTGAAATGACTTCTTAGTACTTGTAAAAACATTTGTCTTTTCTTTTCCCTTACCTTGATAACTTGAGACCTTCATACTTAGTCCTCACAACTGACTCAATGGGCTCTTTGATTCCTTACCCATGCTTACCCAAACCTTCGCCTAGATAACCAATTTTCTTCAAAATTTTCAAACCAACATTATCCTCAAAACAACTAGCTATGATAGTAGATTCGTCATCATTTTCATCCTTACATTCTTCAGCAATAAGCAACTTCAGCAACTACCAAGTGATTGATCAAAAGAACACAAATCATCTATGTCACATGAGACTTCACAAACTGACAGTTGATTTTTTCTTTTTTTTTGGCATGCTGCAAACAATTGTTTTAACTCATCATTTGATCTTTCGATTTTACTTTTTTTCCTTCTAGGTTCTTCAACTTTTCTTGCAAATATTCATTCCCTTTTTTTTTCTAACCTTATCAAACAACTTCAACTCTTCTTCTAATTCTTCATTTTTTTTTTTGAACTTTCACCAATTATTTTTCTAAAAGGTCATTTTCACAAAGCTTTTCATACTTCTCCTTTCCTAATTCCTTTATTCTTTTCATATATTATGTATTACTCATTTTAATATTCATCAATTTTTTATTAACTTTTTCCAATTCTTCTATCAAAAATTCTTTTTCGCCCCATAAACCTTTAATTTCATACAAAATTTCAACTTACTTCAAGTGATCCATAGTGACACCAAAATGTATTTCAGAACTTCCTCAACACTTCACCAATGTTTAATGCATCTAACAGTAATTAATGAACTCATTCTACCAAAGTTCTTAGTAACACACTCACTATGAAACAGTATATTCTCTGCATCCTACTCCCTTACACAACCTATCAGAGGCCCGTCACATGGACATGATAGAAAACATAACATGATACAGGACCAATAGTTTAAAACATTCAAGTATAGCCACCAATAATAAATAAATAAATAATTCCAAAGGAAAGAAAAAGTCAATTCCAACAATAAGGCATAAAAATGCACGCAATTTCAACAGTAAATCTAACATGACCATCAAGCTCACAAGATAAGTAAATATCAAATTTTGATGGCTATATTTTTTCATAAATAAGATTAAAATTTTCAATGCTGGTCTTTAGAATGTTTAGAGAAATTATCAAAGTTAAATAAATAAATATCAAAATTCAAAAGTTTCACATTACATGAACTATGTGACTAATTCTAGTACGATGCTACACTATGCCTGGATCCAAATTGGGGCGAGTTAAGAGAACACACTCAATTGCACAAGCAACCAAGTCCTCTAAGACTCCAAACACATCTATATCATAAGATCATTTCCACATAACATCACTCAAGATACCTAGCAACAAAGATTGCATTCCGATCAAGGAAATCATAATCAAACTGAAGAATGCTTGACCCTGCTCGAAGGGCCTAGCAACCTGTAAACAAATGGTAGGGTGGAATCTAGTGCGTGCCTATTAACCTACATGCATCCCTAACTTGAATGCAGCATCACATTAACAGGATATCGCAGGGAAATAAATACATAAAATGAGGCATACAATCTATCTATTTTAATGGTACACACATCTATTTCAACGTCAAATATTAACTTTGACCAAAGTGTAAAACTGATTAACGGTGTGCAGGTTTTGAAAAAAAAACCTACTTCCCTATTTCCCCATATTCGGCACTCGTCCTGGAAGGTAACTTCCCAAAAGAACAAAAGCTAGGACAAAATCAGGTTCACAACCAAGATATGGAAACACACCATTTTTTCTTACAAGCAGCGGTTATCATTTCTCTCCTTAAAACTTCAATTAGGCAATGTAATACTATCTTTCTTATAACCACATAATGAATCCATATTCATGATCATGCTCTCAATAAAACAATGCAATATGCTTTTCAAGAAAGCATTCACCATAAGGCAATTAAAGAAATAAATCAAACATATGATCCAACATCCTCTTTTGCATACTAATGCATAACTCTAAAAAAAATGAACCTAGTTCATTCATAGTCAAGAACAATCATCAGGGTCTATCTAACCCCATAAAAAGAAGGCACATGCTATTCATAGCATGCCAACACACAAGGAACCACACATGCTCGATCCAACTAAGCAACACACACCCCCAGAGATGCCAATGCTGGAACCGTGCTCTGATACCAAATGTAAAGTACTCAAATCATCACAAAAGTAAATAAAGTAAATAATCCATTTAAATTACAACATCACAAATAACGAAAGTAAAATGATGTAATTAATCCGCTTAATTACAACTTCACAAGTAGAAGATAAATCTCATAAATATGAATCAATAGAAGTCATTAAATCTTACAAAAATCTCATGCTCAATCCAGGTGATAGCATTATAAAATAATATACAAAGTCCATTGGCTTCCATGCCATAATTAACATCCAAATACAAATTACAATAATCATGTACAACAAGTATAAATAAATCAAAACCTTCTCCAGTCGCCATGAACCCAAATGGTTCTCCTACGAGCCGAGAGATGGGAACATGGCTCAGGTGCTTTTCCACCCAACCATGAAGCAATTACAGTTCCCTGGATCCCTTCATGATCCAAAGGAAACTCAGTCCTACACGAAATGTCTAGCTAACTAGAAACAACTGGCAGGAGGGAACACCCGATGCAACCTGATGTCTAATGTGCAATTCTAAATAATGAAATGCAGATTGTTTCACAAAAGGATGTGGCAGAGATATATATCAATCCATCAATAAATTTTGCTAGACATTGTAAATGGGTGAAATAGATTTGATCAATAAAGAACAATAAACCCAAACAACAATGAAATATGAAGGAAAAGGAGATTTAAATAACAAACAAGTGATACTTATAACCTTTACCCTGTGGCTTCCATTGTTTGCCTATTCTTTCTTGATCTTGAATGATGGAGATGGGCCCTCAGGGAGCTTGCTTCTTTGCTTCGATTCCTCAAGATGACAAGGAGAAATGGCTATGATACTTTGTGATTGAAGATGAGCTTCAAACACAATGATAATGGATGATATTGGAATAGCTAGAATGAGGAGATTTGAGAAGAAGAATGTGGGCATGGTAAGGATGCTAGAATGAAGATTCTAGAAGAAATTGGACATGGTAAAGATACCTAAAAGAAGTCCCCCTAATTGCTTAGAGAGGAGTCTTATTTATAGATTTTCTAAAAAAGGAATGGAGGGTGAGGATCAATAGATAAGATCAATGGCTAAGAATAAAAGTGAATCTTTTATTCATAGTGGATGAATTAAAAATTCATTTTTTGGGAAGAGTGGAGGATAGTGGATGAGTTAAAAATTTATTTTTTGGGAAGAGTGGAGGATAGTGGGGAACAATTGAATTGAAAATTCAATTGGTGGAGGATAGTGGGGAACAATTGAATTAAGAATTCAATTGGTGGAGGATAGTGGGGAACATTGAATTAAGTATTCAATTGGTGAAGGCTAGTGGGGAACATTGAATTAAATATTCAATTGGTGAAGGCTAGTGGGGAACATTGAATTAAATATTCAATTGGTGAAGGCTAGTGGGGAACATTGAATTAAGTATTCAATTTGGTGGAGGATAATTGAATTAAAGATTTATTTTAGATAATAGAGGATATTAGCTAATTAAATATTAAGAATATTTAATTATATGTGCAACATGGTGAGGTGGAAGAGATGAGGTGGATTTTAGGACTTGAGACATTAGAAGAATTTAGGGAATTAAATAAAATGATTTTATTTAATTGTAGGATAATGAATCAATCAAATAAACTTATAATATTTATTTAATTGACAGAAGGAAATAAGAATTAAGATAAATATCAAAATATTTACTTAATTCAACTTGAGCCAATTTTAGGTGTATACATTTTGCCCCTCTTTGAAGCAATGTGTTTTATCACGTTGTTTCAAAGAATAAGAATAGTCTGATAATGATACATGCCCCAGTTTGCCCTTGGCACAGGTTATGATGATAGGATGCCCCCTCGGGAGATTGGACAGGGAGAAGGTAGAAGGCGTGAGACGGACAATCTCACGATGAGATAGGTTGACAGGAGATGAAATGGTTGGATGCAGAAGAAAGGGATGAATGATATGGAATGCAAGATAGAAAGATGACACACACAAGCAAGCAAGTATGCACAAATGATACAAGAACAAACAAAGTAGTGCCCCTGTCGAGCGGTAAACCAACGATATAGGTCAATGATGTCTGGTTTCAAGAATGAAGTATGTCGTATAAGACTCCGGGTCTGGTTTTGACAATACAACATCCTGTCTAAGACATTTGATATGATAACGATATACAACAGTGTTGTCATGGCGGGGAGTGATGTATCCCTAGAGCAACACGAAGGATAGTTATGACTGATTGATATGGTTTACGACCGGACAAGGATCAAGACCACTGATTTTGATTGGATCATTTGACAAGATTGACTTGACTTGATTGGCATGGATTAAGGATACACTTGCAATTGGATACGGTATGGATATAGAAATGGATATGAAGTGCAGTTGGATACGGTATGGATATGGATATTTGTCACCTTGATATAGCAAGTATTTTGAAGCGCTTTCATCATTGGGCTTTATTATGTTGTAAGAAAATACAAGCATCTAGGTATAATTAAGCCGAGATGACCTAAGTATTACTTACATGGATTTTGATTTAGCAAGTTAATACAAGCATCTAGTCAAAGTTGAATCTAGATGACCTCAGTACTTCTTGCATTTTAACAGACAAGGATTGCCCCTTTTCACGTTTAGACCTCGGAGTCCTCAATGATCTTTTGCCGATCATGTCGTTAGACAAAAGTTGTCACATTACTAAAGTTTGATCCACAAGCAGCAGACAAAGAAAAAGATTATGCCCCCATCATAGCATCTCTAGCTTTTGGCATCCTTGAGTAGCATAGGAAGACAAAATGACAAAAATCCAAGACTTTGTAAGTTAACCTGTTTACAAAACACTCTTGCATTAGATGTGTCTTGTTGCCATAATTGATAGAGAATTTAGCTTGAATGTTTCAGTATGGTGCACTGCTTTGTTTAGGACAAGTTGATGTTTTTGCGTCAAGATTTTTGTTTTTTTGGTAGCTTGCTTTGCTGCTCTTGTTTGTCTAGCTTAGGTGCAGACACGGACGCATAGAGGGACGTATGACAAGACATGGGATGAACGGGAAAGTGGAGCCTCGGGGCGCATGGATAATGGCCTTGCCTACGTGGTAGCTCAGAGGCGACGTAGTTCAGGGTTTGGACCATGGATGGACTAGAGGATAGACGACAAGATATGAGATGGACAGGGAAGCGGAGCCTCAGGGCCGCATTGATAATGGCCTTGCCTACGTGATAGCTCAGAGGTGACATAGTTCGACAAGAACCCTAATGGACCTAAGATATGGATCAGATGAGACACAGTATAGAACTGATATGGATCAAATATGGAACAACCATGGATCAGATAGGACATGATATGGATCAGATATGGAATAGATATGGATCAGATATGCAACAGATATGGATCAGATATAGAATAGGTATGGAACAAACAATACTGATGACAAGGAACCACCATGAATATGTAGATGGATGGAAGATAGTAGATACGGATGGTTATGAGGATGGGCAATAGTGGATAGAAGGAAACAAGGATGTGATCTCCAAGGACTATGTCGCATAAGTGTAACATGCCCCATTGTAGGTAGAGTACGTAGGATTGTTCATGACAATGCTAATGATGATAGGAGGATGAGAGGATAATGAATGATTTGCAAGGTATGGAGGGATAAGGTATGTCAAGAGCCATTCAAAACATTTGTCAACATTGTGCCTCCAATCTTTATCAAGACCAAAGAATAGAGGAAAGGAAGTTTGGATGGATGGACGGGACCGGATAGGTATGTAATGGATAGAGGATAGGATAGGAAATGGTATGAAAGGAAACTGGTAGGAGAAGAGTGATATGCCGATGAGACAAAGTGCCCCCAAGTGTAGGTGACATAGAAGATCAACTTTACACATGACACCTGTTTGCCAGGTTTTCATCACGATACTTATCCAAGGTGCCTGTTTGCCAAGTTTTCACCATTGGACGAAGGGATTTCTCTTTACTTTTTTCATTTTTATTTTTTTTTTGTTTTTGAATATTTAGATAGGAGAAGGTGGATATGGAAAGACTCAAGTATAGAGTTCCTTGAAAGGTGATAGTCCCGCTAGATAGATACTGTCGAATGGACAATGTCAAGTGTTCTCACAGATGTTGGTAGGGGATCGTATGAAAGTGAGATGGTGTAGGTAGATAGTGGATTATGATGCAGAATATGGAGGGAAGGCCTATGCAACAACATGGACCATAGGCGTAGGATGAGGAAGATATGTAGGATAATAGTAGAAGGAAGGGGAGATGGAGGTATATGAAAATGTTGTGGAATGGAAGGGAATCATGACCAACAATTGCACATACCATGGTAAACATTGAAGCTGGTGATGGGAAAGTAGTGTAGGAGGCAACAGAGACTTTTGCTTGTGGATGAATGATTTAGGAATTTATGGACCCACATAGACTTAGTATTTTTCTGATTTTTGTTTGCCATGTGGGATGGAAGAATTTCAGACTTATGGATGGAATGGGAGAAAGTGGATGGTTGAGAATCTTGAGAGGTGGATGCCTCATGTAACTTTAGGGATTTTTGCTTAGGTACCCAAACCATTTTGTTTTTAGGTAGTACCTATGAAGGTATGGGTTTGGGTGTATGCAGCTTTTGTGCAACTTTTGGATTAATCATTTGTTGCTTGGGAACCCACGCCTTTTTCAATTTGGCATTGAGGTGTATGGGTGTATGCAGCTTTTGATATGGATACTTCTTTGATTCTTGGCTTTTATATCCTAGGATTTTTTACTTTATAGGTAGAGGCATCCACATATTTGTCATTGAATCCCCGTGGGATGGTAGAAGTGAGGTTGGTGAAAGCTCCTTGTTGAGACAATATGTGCATTTGTCAGCCATGATTGGGATATGTAGAGGATTTATAGATGGATGGATAAGGTGTTGGAAGTAGCAGAGGTAGAGTGGATGGTGGGATATTAGGAGTTGGAAGTAGCAGAGAGAGATTGGATGGTGGGATATTAGGAGTTGGAAGTAGCGGAGGGAGATTGGATGGTGGAAGGTGTATGGTCACATGCTTTTGACAATTGTAGGATAATGGAGGTGGAATGGCGACATATGTTTTGGGGATATGATAGGGTTTGCGATGGAAAGTGGTAGACTTAGGAGGAGTGGAGGAAATACCAACATCTCAAGTTTGCTCACCTTGGGGTATGTATCCAAGGCTGTATGAAGGTGGAGGAACATTGACATGGATAGGTTCCAAAATACCTTGTTCATAAAGGCCTAAACCTTTACCTTGATAGTTCATCTTCTGGAGTATGCGGTGGACAGCAGGATTATGTGTAGGTGGAACACTAGACACAAGTTCTTTATTGGATGGAGAAGGCGAGATAGTGGATAAGGGTTGTTGGTGTTCTAAGAAAGAACATTCATGCATGAAGGTAGTAAGACCAAGGATATATGGTGCAGGATTTGCCGCTTGGTCCATAACAGATGGCAGAGGAATATTACTGGTTTTATCTTCTACACTTGCTTGGGAGGCAAGTGTCTCATCATGACAAGTGGATGTTTGCTCATTCTGGATAGGGCTTGATGACAGATGACTAGAAGTAATTTAGATATCTCACTCATGGATGTATAGAGGATCATGGATAGGATCAAGGTGCTCATGGATAGCTTCTTCATCATAGATATTATCTTGATCATAGATATTATCTTGATCATAAAGAAGGTAAATGTTATGGATGGGTTGAATTTGGATAGCTTACTTGTGAATGGTTGTTAGGAGATGGATAGGATCAAGTGGCTCATGGATGGATTCATCATTATGGCTATCATCTTGATCATGGAAAAGATGTAGGTTATGAATGGTTAGAACTTGGACAGGGGTGCTTTGATCTTGATTTGGACAAAGGGTGGATGTTTCCACATGCTCTAAGGTGTGCTCTTGACATAACTCGTGGGTTGTTTGAATTGAAGTTGAGGTAGAAGACTCTTGGATGGGCTCGTGGTCAACAACATAAGGGTGTGACAGACCTTGACTCTGGTGCATGGTAGAAGGCTCTTGAGAAGCTCAAGGGGTTGCGGATGACATGAAGGGGTTGTAGGATTTAACATGGTATTGGAAGAATCTTTGGTAAGGTCAAGGACCAGACTTTGGGGACATGGTTGACTTTCTGCTAGTAGTCCTTGGATCACATCCTTCGTAGGTGTATGGGTAGATGAATGAGGGGATGGATGAGTGGATTTGGCTTTCTCCCTAGCTTTGCTTTTGTTGTATAAATGTGGAAAACATTTTTCCCACCACTCATCTGATTCTTTTTTGGTGTGCCATTTAAAATTTGAGGAACTAGATGGCGGTGTTGGCGTAGGACTGGTATGTTTTGGGATATGTGTTTTAGGATATGGTGAAGGAGGATTAGTAGACAGGATGGTATATGATTTCCCTCTTGAGGTGGCGGTTGCCTTGTCAATAGTATCATTAAGACGGGAAAAGAAGGTATGATTTTGGGACGAGGCATAGCTAGTACTAGCACGTTCAGCTTGCAAGCTTGTCAATTCTTGTCCTAAGATGTCGATTTGTTGAATAATTGCTATACAATCTTGGGGCGATGGACCTAAGTTTATTTGTAATTTCAGAGATTGTAATTTTTGATTAAGATATTCTAATTTGTTTGCCATTGACACAAGACTGGAAAAGCTTACTAGTTTGGATGTGCAAAAAACAAATGCATCAGAACAGAGTGGAAATGCGTCACAAGTCGAGACAAGTGTGCTTGGAAAAATGAGTTGAATGACTTGTCTTATGTGTTTGGTGTTTAACTTGATTTGGCAATGATCACACATGTACAAACATGATTCACTCACGTAAGACACATAAGCAACTTTGAATGTTGAATTTGAAGAATATGTTGATTAGTAAACAAGCACACGTGGAAGACACATCAACATGCCCTAATGTCTAGTTTGATGTAAGGTATGGCCAATTAGGTTTGGGCAATGTTTACACGAGGTTGACTAGAGATTGAAAGTGAAATCTTGTCACACAGCCAGGAGAAGGGGGTAACCCACCCTTCACCTTCACTTCCCAAAGGTAGAAAGTTCTTTGGGGCTTAGCCAAGAGTGATAAGATTCTGATTTCAATGAGGGTGTCTTTCGATTCAGCCTCAAATGAGGTCGTCCCTAGGGGTGATGAAATCCCCTAGCAGGCCTCCTAGGAAAGGGTAAACAAAAGCAAATCAAGTGAAGTGTTTTTGATCTCCAAGATCACCTTGCGGTGCGAGGAGAGAGCATACACACACACTTGATTCACACTTGTAGTTGTAAATTAACCCTTAAGAAATTGAAATGTGTGTGTGAAAATTGAATGGAGAAGAGGTGTGTTTGATTCTCAAGATTGCACGAAGCACATGAGAAGAGAATACACACCCCTAATCGCATACAAATTCACCAAACAATGAATACATTAGTTCTTTTTATAGCCCAAGTCCAAATTTGAATGGAAGACACTAGTTAATTTTATGCCCCATTTGATATGTGATGATCAATCAATGTTCATTTTAGAAGCCCAAATCTAAGTGTGTATGCAAACAAGGTTGAAGATGAAAGATTAGAATGAGTGCACCTAGATTGTTTTCACTATCCAAATATCTATATTTGCTGATCTTGATGTTGTTCCAGCCCCGAATGATGTCCCTACAAGTCACCAAAATCGAAAAGAAACCAGTAGACTAGCATAGGAGATTGTTATGCAAAAATTGAGAATCTGATAAAATCTGATGAAAAATGAATTGATATAGAAAAAATAAGTTCATAAACAGATTCTACATGAAATTCCATGCAATTTGAAAAAAAAATTCACTAAAAAAGGATCAAATTTGCTATAGATATGAGCATTTGAAGTTTTGAAGCATCTTTGACTTTGACTGCGAAAAAAAGTTGGAAAATGGTATAGTCACCTGAAAATTTTCCCACAACTACGTAGTTCACTGAGTCCTCTTTCCGATGAGTATTCGTTTGCAAAATTCTGCCACTGTATGTGAAAGTTGTGGAAGTTTGAAAAAAAATAGCCTATTTTGGTATGTGGGAAGCACAAAAGGCTAACTCTGACCGTTTGCAAAAAATGTTAACTATTTGAAAATTCGTGGTCACATGCTGAAGTTTTCTCCTCTAGCGGTTAAGGGTTTGCCTGGCAGTTAGTGTTAAAGCAGCCCCCTGGTCACCCATGTGACCAGGGGCTAAAAGCTTGGAAAAAAAATAAAATTTAATTTAAATTGTAACATTACAAAAAATTAACCCTTTTTTTTGTTTGGTGTGTGTGTGTGCAGGTGTAGGTTGGAGGGATGGCGGAGCTGTGGGGGGCCGGAGTGGCGGTGGATGCCGGGCGGAGGTGGATGGTGGGCGGAGGTGGAAGGGTTGTGGGATGGCGGTGGCGTGGAGCAGCGAGGGCAAGGAACGGGCGGTGGGCGACAGGTAGGGGTGGCGTGCGGGCGGCAGAGGAGTCAGAGGTGAATGGGGGCCATAGGGTGTCGAGCGGTGCACGAGGGTCGAGAGGCAGGCAGGTGGCACACAGGGGTCGGGAGGATCTGAGGAGTAGAGGGAGGTGGGGAGCTGCGCGGGAGAAGGGGAGGTGGAGAGGAGGGTTTGGGGAGGTCGAAGGGAGGGGGTGGATGGGAGACTGCGGGAGGTAGGGAGGCCGAGCACGTGGGGGGGTCGCAGGCCACGGGGAGAGGAGGGGAGGTGGAGGGTAGGTGGGGCTGCGGGAGGGGTCTGCGGGGAGATGAAGGGAAGGGGGATCGCAGGGAGCGGGGAGGGGATGGGAGGTGAAGGGTTAGGCAGAGGAGGGTCGGGGTGGGGGATGGGCGGTGGGTGGGGGGATAGAAGGGAGCGGGGGGAATGGGGGAGGAAGGGGTAAGCAGGGGGGATGGGGTGGGGGAGGGGGGTAAGGGGGGTCTGCGTGGGCAGAGCCCATGAATTTTTCTTTTTTTTTTTTATTTTTTAATTTTTTAAATGAAAACATTAAAATGAAACACATACACCCCCAATGAAATTTTTTTATTTTTTATTTTTTTTCTACAAAAACACTGTGAAAAGTAAAAAAAAATCAAAAATCAAAAAATTTTCAAAAAAACTTTGAAAAGTAAAAAAAATTTCAAATAACAACCATAGAGAATGATATGTGACTTTTTACCTCCGAGGCCTTCCGGACTCAACGGTGAGCTCGGTTTGTGCATAGGAGGCCGTTTGTAAGAGTTGATGCCTGAATGGTCTTTGAAACACCTAAATCTGCAACAAAACTTCTAAGACAAACACTCACAAACAATGTGGATTAGATCACGGTGGACGCCAAAATGTAAATGGGAAAATTGGTTTGATCAATAATGATAAATAAACCCAAACAACAATGAAATATGAAGGAAAAGGATATTTAAATAACAAACAAGGGATACTTACAACCTTTACCCTGCGGCTTCCATTGTTTGCCTATTCTTTCTTGATCTTGAATGATGGAGATGGGCCCTCAGGGAGCTTGCTTTTTTGCTTCAATTCCTCAAGATGACAAGGAGAAATGGCTATGATACTTTGTGTGATTGAAGATGAGCTTCAAACACAATGATAATAGATGATATTGGAATGGCTAGAATGAGGAGATTTGAGAAGAAGAATGTGGGCATGATAAGGATGCCAGAATGAAGATTCTAAAAGAAATTGGACATTGTAAGGATACCTGAAAGAAGTCCCTCTAATTTCTTAGAGAGGAGTCTTATTTATAGATTTTCTAAAAAAAGAATGGAGGGTGAGGATCAACAGATGAGATCAATGGCTAGGAATAAAAGTGAATCTTTTATTCATAGTGGATGAATTAAAAATTTATTTTTTGGGAAGAGTGGAGGATAGTGGATGAGTTAAAAATTTATTTTTTGGGAAGAGTGGAGGATAGTGGGGAACAATTAAGAATTCAATTGGTGGAGGATAGTGGGGAACATTGAATTAAGTATTCAATTGGTGAAGGCTAGTGGGGAACATTGAATTAAATATTCAATTGGTGAAGGTTAGTGGGGAACATTGAATTAAATATTCAATTGGTGAAGGCTAGTGGGGAACATTGAATTAAATATTCAATTTGGTGGAGGATAATTGAATTAAAGATTTATTTTGGATAATAGAGGATATTAGCTAATTAAATATTAAGAATATTTAATTACATGTGCAACATGGTGAGGTGGATGAGATGAGGTGGATTTTAGGACTTGAGACATTAGAAGAATTTAGGGAATTAAATAAAATAATTTTATTTAATTGTAGGATAATGAATCTATCAAATAAACTTATAATATTTATTTAATTGACAGAAAGAAATAAGAATAAAGATAAATATCAAAATATTTACTTAATTCAACTTGAGCCAATTTTAGGTGTATACAGACATAATATTCATATATTTCTATGACAGCTCGTTTAGATCTAAATCTTTAAAACATAGTAACCGGTCAATTCCTGAAAAGAGGAAAAGCCATCTCTGATAATCCACATTCGGCATCCTAACCCAAAAGTAACCCAAACACATTCCTAGATAAAAATCTACTTTCCTTCCCCAATAAATAAATAAATAAATAAATCAATAAACAAATAAATAAATCAAAATCACATATAACCACCTCTAATCCCTTTCCCAAACATCAATAAAGAAAACACACTTTTCGAACAAGCAGTAATGAAGAACATCATAAATCATTTAAAAACAATATAGATTTTGAAATCTGATTATATTCTCAATTCATATTTCCATGGTTTTAATAAATTATAGAAAACTAATGATTTTACTTCATATCCAATATTGTTTTGTGATTCAAGAAATAAAATCAATAATGACGTATGTCAAGTCCACTTCAATAATGAGTATCCATGCATACTTATTTCAAATATTATTACTATATTTCCTTAAGAACAAGTAAATAAATAATAAAACAATCAATGTTCTCCTATATTTCATCATTTGATCATACAATTGCATCTATAAGGCTATAAAATCAGTTTTTATTACCAAATATACATTTTATTCATAATTCGTAATATAATAAGCTTTCCAAGTTATTTATTAATCTTACTATCATATCAGTGACATGAACTATTCCATTCAATAAATATATATATCGCAATATGTATTATAATCTTTTAATAACCTTCTTGTCACAACTGTGACAGGAAGTCAAAAAATAAGAAAATAGTCTTCCTGTCGCAGTTGCGACAAGAACTATAACAGATTTAAAATAAAATAACAGAGTTCATAACAGACTTACTATCACTTAAACAACAGTGATTTAGAATAGATCTTTGAACAACAAATAAATATATGAATATGTCTACAAGAATCTAATACTATCTTCCAAGTTAAAGAGTTTATTTTTACATTGTTTGATCAATAAGAAGAGGAGTCGATTTCCAGAAAAAAGATTGATTTTGAACAACAAACAAGAAAGATAATAGTTATCCATTTTATGTCTGTCAAGGAGTGATTTTATTAGCACTCAAAAATTTGGTTATCTATGGTTTCAACAGATATGACAAGATCAAGAAAAGAGGGCGGTCTACCAAGAATACAAGGAACAACAAATACAGTGAATAAGAACAACAAATACTATAGGGGAAAGGTCAGCTACAGGAATACCATACTTATCAACTAAGTTTAAGAGATATTTGCACATTGTTTTGATCATTTAAGAAGAGGTCAATTTTAATTAAAAGAGTGGTTTTCTAACAGCAATTATGAATGATATCAGCTCTATTATTTATGTCTGCCAGAGTGATTTTTTTATCAGTGACTAGGAAATTTGTTACATTTCAGCTCCAAGGTTAAATATAGCAGCCAGAAAGTGGGGCGATTCACTCAACATAAAATAAAGAAAAGTAAAGACAATGAATGGAAACAGTAGGCCAATTTATTATGTTTAAACAACCATAACCAGTCATTAAGTATTGCATACAAAAATAGGGAAAAATACCCGGATAAATTCACTTACACAAAAGGGGTCGATTCTGCCTTCCAAATCGTTGCCCAGAGATATTGGTTGCTTAAAAATGGTGATCGATGCTCAGAAAAAAAAATAAAAAAATGGTGATCCATGTGTTTTCCTCACGCCAAATAAAAATCATGTTTTTCTTTTACTAAATTTCTCACTAAATACTACAAATCTCTTCAAATCCCTTCTGGGTTTTGTTCTTCTCTCCTCCAGATTTCTAGAACAATTTACAGTTTTAAATTTTGTTCATAAATGACAAAGTTATCGGTGTTTTACTATGACTGTTCTTGACTAGTTTTCAAAAACACTTTTTTTAATTTATTAAAAATCCTCCCTAATTTTGGCGTCTAAAATTTAGGTTTTTCCATGCTTTTTAATAACTAATGGATACTTAAGTTTTGCATGAGATTGCATTTAAAAAGACTTTGAATTTCTATTTAAATTTGAATAAATAACTGAATTAGCTTTCTGTCACTTGCATGACAGTAATTAAATTATAATACTCTTTATTTCAGATTTCTAAATATAATACTAATATTATTAATACAATTTATCTATTTTTAATAAAACACAAATACTAAAACAACTCAAGAAGTATTTACAATAGTAATAATACTATCTATTTAACTATTTAATTAAAATAAAATAACTTAATAGCTATCTGTCACATGCAAGACGGTAAATATTCTTTTAAATTCTTTTATTTAGGATTCTAAATATTATAAATGCTATTTAATATAATTTATTTATATTCAAATTACATAGTCATTTAAATCAAACAAGAAGTATTTAAATAATATTAAAATAATAAACCCTCGTTCATGGGGCTCCAAAGGTTAAACCTTCCAAGGAAGTTAGACGAGAGCTAAGTTGGTCCCCTCCTGAGGAAGGATGGGCAAAGATAAATTTCGATGGGGCCTCAAAGGGAAACCTGGGGGACAGTGGTGCAGGTATTGTAATTAGAGATCATGAAGGCCAAATTATCTTGCAGAAGTCTGTTCCTCTAGGTGTTAGGATGAATAATGATGCAAAATTCAGAACAGCCCTTATTGGTTTACAATACGCCAAAGCCCTTAAACTAGAGAAGGTCCACTTAGAAGGAGACTCATTGCTAGTGATCAATGCTATTCGTGCGGGTTGGGCCACGAGTTGGAAATTCAGAAGGTGGTTGGATGAGATTGCTAAAATATTGTCGAAGGTGGTAATGTTTAAAATCTCTCATATATATCGAGTGGGCAATGATAGAGACGACGACCTTGCCAAATTGGCATCTAATAATCAAGCAAGATGACTTAGGCACCTTGCAAAATAATGATTGCAAGGTATCCGGGAGTTAGAAGAGGAGTGTCATCCATTGATGGCAAGCGTACAAGCTCAGGAGAAAGGATGCCGATTGCATTTAAATGCCTTGGTAAGGCCGTCGATAACCTCATTATCTTTGCTATCTTTTGTGAAGTGGAAAGTTGTAGCCATGGACACGCCAATTACCCTCGAGTGCCATAGCAAATGAATGGCATTTCTAGGCGTAGTGGTAGAGAAGAGGTTAGGGTTGATTTTTAAGTCCAGCCATGCGCTCATCCTACATGCAGTCAAGCTAGTCTTGGGGGATGATTTCTTAAGAGCAGTGCATTGATACAAGGTGAATTCGGATGTGGCGACAATGTTTCTAGATGCAATCTTGGATACAGGGGAGTCCAAAGAGGTCACCAGGGAGATGTGCAAGAGGCTAGTCAAGAATTGCTTCCTGGGAGGTTTGGAGGATGCGTTGAATAACTATGAGGAGGGCAGAGGGAGCCCTCTACTCGAAGATTACTATGTTATTCATCATTGTGGGTCCCCCCGAAGCAGTATCCTTTGGTCTTCTCAGCTTCCCTTGAAGCTCTCCTGAGGTTTCAGTCGGCAGTGAGGAGAGGAATTGCATTCCTGAAGCAAGTTTTGGACTTGGTCCCGGACGGGGGCTCGGCCTGGTTGCAGTATTTCATCGTTGAAGAAGGGCTGGATGATCCAGTTGGACCCACCTGCTAGGCACGGCCTAGGGTGAGAGCCTTGAGAGGTTGACTGTGTTTTGTGGTCTTTTTTGCTTCGTTACACTTTTCGATGTCAAAAGCTGCAAATAGGCATGGGGGTTTCAAGGGTATGGTAGCAGTATAGGTAGAAATGTTTATTCGAGCATGGCTATGTTAGGAAGCACTATGGGCAAGCTTGCCCAGTTTTGTAAAGGGGAGGCTTTTTGTTATCCAGGGTAACAGTTGATTTCCCCTGTTTTTGTATTGTTCATATTTTACTATATTAATAGAAAGGTGTAGCCCTAGCTACTTTGTTGTACCCATACGAAAAATTTTGTATATGTGCCAAAACACACCTCCCAAGCACCATGTAGCCTTGTCATTACTATGTTAACCCTGTAGGTACAAGATATATCAAAAGATAGCGATCTAAGGCTCAAATGGAGGGGGATTCTGACAAGCCAATCAAGCCTGGAGTAGTGAAAAAACATCTAAAAGAGGAGGTCAAAGTGATGAATTGAAGGCCAAAATGACATAAAGGAACCAAGGGAAGCAATGCAAATACATCTGGCAAATCAAAATTCAATTTTGAAAATTTTGAAATTTTGGAAAATTTTGAAAAAATTTCTAAGGCATTTTTGGACGTTTTTGGCTAAAATGTACTCCATCTTGGAGTATAATTCATGGAGGAGAGGCTTCAATAAGAGCTTCGGATCATATGAGCCTGATTTCCAAACTTCAAGACATTTCGTCATCAGATGAAGAAGTTACGGAAAAAATAAGCTCCAGAGGCAGAGACAAACGACAGTGATCCAAGCAGCCTCCATCAAAATAGCCAAGGCAAAGTTCAAAGTTTTTCAAGGTCAAGAATCATAAAGTGAGCCCTAAAATTGGTTGTCTAGTGTCCTGAAGCCTGATGTTCTGAAATCCTGAAAAATGTCTAAGTCTGAAATTTGGTGGATCCTCAAAAATCTAGAATCTGCATGTTAAACCCCATGGATCTGGGACCTATCTCAAACATCCTAGAAGTATATTTCAAAATATTTAAATTTTGAAATATACTTCCACCCAGGACACTAAAAATCAAACTCCAAAATGGCGCACAATTTGCCCAAAAGCCACGCCTTTTTGCTACTCCCAAAAAGTGCCCCTTTTCAACAAAACCCACACTTTTTGATACTTGAAAAAAAAGTGCTCAAATTGGACTAAAACCCTGCTTTTTCAACTCCTCCAAAAAAGTGCTCAAATAGGGCAAATCCCATGCCTTTTTATGCCTAGAGAAAAGTGCTCTATTTTGATGAATTGCACTCCTTCTTCATTTAAGATTTTTGCATGGAGGGAAAAGAAAAGCAAGCTAAATTTAGAGGCAAAACCTATTTGAAACCCTAAAAGGTTATTTGCTTCTATAAAGGATGTATTCATGCATTCTATTTGTCATTTCCAAGGTTGCACAAAGGGTTTGGAGGCTGCACATTAATTAGAGACTCCATTATTGAAAGCTTTGAAGCTTTAGAAGGCATATTTGAAGGATTGGAGGAGAGGCGTTTCACATAGAAGGCCAAGATATCACTATTTGGCATCATTCTATCCATCTTTCTTTCATTCCAAGTCTTGCTCACACCCTAGAGAAGCATTTCTTCACATTGGCGGCCATTAATGGAGGATTGAAAGCTTGCAAAGGGTAGATTGAAAAGCTTTGAGGAGTGGATCTTCGCATACAGGGCAAAGTCTACACATTGTTGCATCATCCTATACCTTCCTCTTACACTCCAAGGCATATTTGTTCACAGGAAGACCATTTCTTTGCACTGGTGGCCATTGTTAAGGGTTTTCAAGCTTTTCTTTTACAGATTTGAAGCTTTTTCGGGCCAGCAAAGCATAAAGGGGATAGATTGGTCACTTCTCAGCCTCTTTTTCTTCATTCTCTTCCATCACAGGGTCCATCTTCATGTTCCTAAGGCAGCACCCAAACCCAAGAAGCCATTTGTGGTGATTTTTCAAGGTTTTTCTTTGTTGGTCATGACTATTCATGGACAAAATCACCACCTACAACCAAGATAAAAGTGATTTTTGAAGCCTATATGTCCAAAATTTCTCATTTCTAGCGCATACCCACTTTGAAAAAAGGTGTTTTCCATCATCTTCAGTCATTTTTAGCTCAGATCCATTGATTCTTTGAGGTTGTAGCTCCAAATTTTCATTTCCCAAGGGCAAAAAATTAAATTTTGGACAGCGAAAAGGAAACTTGATTTTCTTGAACAGCGAACACACCGAGGTCCAGATTGGCAATTTTCAAGGCAAGAAGGCATCAAAACAAGACCCCTCTAAGTCATCATGCAATATTCATCGGCCACCATTGAGGCCAAATCCTTGCTCAAACATTTATATTCCAAGGTCAAAGAAACAGACTTGTGACAAGTTTCACCTCAAAGGGTATAGCCATCGAGTTGGCTACATGGAAAGAAAAGCTTCTGGGCATTGAAAAATATGCCATTGATTTTGTCCAAAACATTTCTTACAGGTATTTCAGCGATGAAGGCGTAAATTGCCTTGTTCATAATTTGCAGGAGTTCATTCAGCTAATCCGCGAAAAGTTTTATGGTGATCCCCATGTAGACAAGATGTATCTCCTGGTAGGAATTGCATCAAAGTTCGCCAAGGTTGAAAAAGAATTTGAAGATTTTGCGAAAGTCACTGAGGATGATGCCATTGACCTGCAGATGAGGATGGTTCACCTTGATTCCAAGATTATGCCAGATGAGGCTAGTATTGACGAATTCGAGAGAAATCTCAATTCTCATACTTAGTCAAATTTTTACCACTTGCAGGAGGGATTTATTTTTGGCAGTAGAATGAGAGATTTCCAAAGCAGTTTCTATTTTGAGAACTGACTTTGTTATCTAAAATTAAATTTATTTTTAGATTTTGCTTTTGGAAATCATGCAAATTATCTTTGAGTTGGAACTCATTATGTAATAACATGCAAGTTCAGTTAACTGAATTGCATGACAAGATATTTTTATTTTTAATTGCTAATAAGCTTGCATGCTTCCCATGCAGCATTAGATCTAGAGTGAAGAGTGTTAGTTAACTCTTCCTTTTATTTCCTTGCATCTTTGTTTTTTAGGGTATAAATAAGTGTATTCTACACACTTAAACTATCAATAGGAAATGCTGAGACTAATTTTTGCTCGCATTTTATTGTTCAAGCAGTGTTATTTGTTCTTGTCTTTTGATTAGTGAGAATATGCATCATGATTTCTGAGATCTATCTTGTTATCAAGGGTTGTGAAAATCGTTCATGGCTTTGTGCATGAACGATTATTGTTGGATTATCATTGTTCTTTTGTGTTAAAAATCTCCAAGTTGTTCCTTAGATTTCTTTATGCTCTAGATTTACTTAAAGGAATCAGAAGTGTTTTTAGATAGAGTTAGTTGTTTTCTTCTATAATACTTAGAAAAATCTTATAGCCTTGCAGAAAAGTTTCATTGCCTTGTGCTCGTGCCCTGAGAAACCAAAAAGATAGGTTATTTTGTAAATGTCTTTTTAATTTCCTTGTTGAGGGAGCTTCCCCTCCTAATTTGAAGAACAGTCCTACTGTACACATTGTCCATTTTTCTTTCTCACCGAAAGGTGCAAAATTAAACGCTAACATGCTTTGAACCAAAATATATATATTAAAATAATATATATATACCTATTGTAATTTAAATATAATAGTTTAAATCTAATTTAGATATTGTCTTCCAAACATTCATATTTATATAAAAAATAGGAAATGTTTATTAATTATTTAAATAATATAACAATACATCAATTTAATAAAATACATCATTTTGAACATAATTATACCACTTAAAATATAAAACGAAATGACATTAATATTCATGACAAAATCAAGCATTCGAAAGGAACTTACTGTCACAATTAAACACAATATTTTTCTAAGCATCTAAACATCAATCTCATTTATTGTCCACACAATAATGCATATTAAACCATTCATAATAATGCAATATGATACTACGTGAGTGTGTGAGTGCATCAGGGTTAACCATCCAAACACTTCTTGCTAAGTGGCTAGAACATCTCTACCTTAACCATGTTCTCATCTTCAACGAGTACCTGCATTCATTCGCACTCAACTCGATGTCAATAGGTTAGTTCCCCAAAACATAGCCGAAGCAAAACATTATAATCATATCGATAATATTTAATATTAAATCAACTTTCTAATTTATGTAAATATAACATCATGATAATTAACTTCACATATGTGGAATTTTCTCAAAGTAAAACAATCATAGTAAATGTTCGCTAATCTAGAATTATATAGTCCATAAAACGAGATGTGACAGTGCTTCTATAATCTTTTGCTTTAGTGTGTCAAAGGATTATTTACACTATTCATTCCATTCAATAGTTTTATTTGATTTTTTATTTAACAATTCTTCCAATGGAGTTGTTATTGCTGCATACCCTCTAATGAACTTGCTATGATATCTGATGTATCCTAGGAAGGTTTTGACCTTCAACGATGTCTTTGGTAACAGTAGTGTCATAATCAATGTAACTTTTAAGGGATCCATCATTAGTCCTTTACATATGATATCTTTCAATAACGTCTCAAATGGCACCGCAAATATACATTTATTTAAATTTAAATAAATTTGTAGACTTCTACATTTGCTCAACATCATGTAGAGTGTTTGTACACGGTCTTTTACTAGTCCATAGATTGTACAGTCATTCAAGTATACTTATAGAAAATTATGGATAAAGTCTTTAAATGTGTTGATCATCATGCATCTAAACATTACCAGTGCATTTTTAGTACAAGGGGCATTACGGTATACATGAATGAGCCCCATTCTGATGCAAAAGTTGTTTTGGGTTAATCTTCTTCTCTGATTTTAACTTGATGGTGGCCTAAAAATCCATCTGTGAAAGAATAGACTTCTCTCCCTGCCACTAATTCCAAGATCTCTTTTGTGAAGGGTGTGGGAAAAGGATCATGTATACATGCATTATTTAGTCCTCTAAAATCTACACAAATCTATATTTCTCTTATCTTTTTGTTTTGTACAACCATAGGGCTAATCCATTATGCATCCTCCCCTAGTTTTATTATTCTTGCAGCTATCATTTTATCTAATTCCACTTTTACTTTTTTCTTCATATTTGGGTTCAGCCTATAAGGTCTCTTCGTTTGTTGTTTAACCCCTTCCTTTAACTATATTTTCATAACCCCTACTTCTTTAATTCTTTTTAGGTTAGTAAATGTGTAGGGAAAAAGATCATCATTTTTTTATAATATTTCTGCAACTTGTGCTACCACTTTCTCATCCAAATAATCTCCCATCTTTGCTAGTTTTGGGTTTCCTATTGTAGCTATGTTTTCCTCTCTAAGTTTAAAGGGTTTGTTATATTATTTTTCTTTTGATTTATTGTCTAGTGTTATTTCTATTTCTTCTTGTTTTACTTCTATATTTAATTTTGGGTTTTCTTCATTATCGTTTTGATACGTCGTATAACACCTTCTCTCAACATGTCGGTTTTCCTTATCCATCCATTCAATAAGTTTATGTATTCCTTTTGACCTTGGTGGTGCTGGAGTTTGTTGATAAATATCTAGTTTGTCTTCATCCACCAGTTTGAATATAATTTGTTTCATCTTGAGTAGTGCATTATGAATATCTTTGTTTGGATTATAGAATGAGAACGTATGTATGAAATCTTCTTGGAGTTCTCCCCACTCTTTTGTTTCTATTCCCCTTTCCTGGTTAATATACCAGGTTTGTGCTACTGGTGTTAGGGTCCAGTAAAATATTTGTATATATAGTCTTTCATCATATTTGTTTTTGACCTTCCACGGGGTTATACAAGTGTCTAGATGTGCGTTTAGTGAGATTGTCCCCTTATATTTTGGAATTACGTCATACTCTCCTTCCTGTAGGTATCTTGTTCTTATTAAGATTTTAAAGGCATACCATCAAGGAATATTTCCTTTCTAGGCTTTTCACCAACATGCTATGTTGCATACTAGTGTATGTTGTAAGGCATCCAACCTTAGGTCTTCTTTGTCAAAAGTTCATTCCATATCTTCTAAATAAGTGTTCAGGTCTCCAATTCCTAAGTACCTTGGTAGTTTGATGTGTGAGGTGCCTCATGAAATATGTTTTTTTGATGTGATTTTTTTATGGGGCTTCTATAGTGGTCTTTTGATATGTTATCAGTGCTTTGTAGTATGTTTTCTTTCAATGCGGTAGAGTGTGGTATGTTTTCTTCTAGATTTTGTGTATCATAAAAACTCATTTGAATCCTCTAACTTTCTAGGATTTTAATTCATGTTCTTCCCTAAGCCAAGCATTTAAGAATTCCTCACTATTAGTACTATAATTGTCATTTTCAATTTCTATCTCCCCCTCTGAATTAGGTTCTTCTAGTGGTTCTAGTTTGGGTATCTTGGCTATAAAGTAGAGGATTTTGGAGTCCCAATCATTCTATTCTTCTTAGTTCACTTCCTCTATGTATGTGTTGTTTATGTCTATGCCTAATGGTATATGGACTATTCTATCCTTGTCTGCAAAGGATATTTATTCCTTTATTGAGTCTAATATACCATTTGCATTAACAAACCATTGTAACCCTAATAGTGCATTGAAAGAATCAAACGGTTCTTTCCTAGTAAATATTTCAAAATCAACCACTTGTTTTACCCCTACCATGTTTACTTCTACTCTTTTCCATGTACATACGGTGCCCATTGTTGATCCATCAGCTAAGCTAAAGTTGTATGGAGTCTCCTCCAATTTTGGTTTACCTAGTTGCTCCCAGACTCTTTTAGGAAGCATATTTACATCGACCCCTTGATCTACCATCACTTGTTTGATTTTCTTATGGTCAAGGCATATGTCTATGAAATGAGGGGTACATGTGTAAGGGCATGGTGCAATAGGGTAACCCACTCTCCTCCTTCACTTTGAAAGGTATAAAGCTCTTGCAAACTTCACCCCAATGATAAATGTCTCCTACTTGGAGAGTCTTTCGATTCTCTCCCAAATCTATATACCTCACCATAACACAAAGGTTGAGGTCATCCCCTTGCTGATGAAATCCAAGGTAGGCTCCCTAGAAGAAAGAATCTTAGGTGTTTTTGATCTCCAAGATTACATGAAGTGTAAGGAGAGAGCATACACACCTAAGATCTTGGGATTGAACAAAGATAAGAAGATAGATCAAGCCAAGGTTTTTGATCCCCAGGAATACTAAAGGGTGTTAGGGGAGAGCATACACCTTGGACTTGACCTCAAACAAATCATACAATGTTCATTGACCTTAGAAAATGAAATGTTCCTAGATTAGTGGAAAAAAATGGATCCTTCAACAAGCATGCTACAACACAAGTTAGTAGTTGATATTTTGTCTTGGACCCATGTGAGCTGCACAAGAATATGTTAGACACCAAGGAACATGCATGCAATTATCAGATTCAGGGGTTAGAATTGAGAAATCCTAAGAAAAATGATGAAAAACTGCCTACAGAGCAGAACCACTCAAACATAGAACAAAACTACCCAAGTGTAGGAAAAAGCATTGAAGTAGAGATAGGTGATAAAAATAAATAACAAACAGGCTTGTAAAGCCACTGAAATAGGTATTTGAGCAATTGAAACAAGTTTAGGAGCCTGAAAATAATCATTTTTACAAGAAAATGGTCAAGTTTTGTACAAAAAAAGGTGGTTAGTGAAATTTGAGCAACATATGTACCCCTATAAAAGTGATCCACTATAAGAAAAAAATTATGAAGAATATGGAAAATGATGAAAATGAGTTTGGGATATGTGAAGGTGAACTACTCATGCATAGAGAGGAACTACTGAATTTTTTGTAGAACCGCTAAAATGCATGTAGAACCACCGAGCCAAAGATAGAAGATGGAAAATGAAGTTAGGGGCACTATGAAACCACCCAAATAGTTCACAAAACCATCCAAGTGTAGGTAGAACTGTTGAACTGGGCCAAAACAATAGAAACAAAACCTACAACTTGAAAACAAGCTTAAGACAAGAAAATGATAGAGTAATATCGTAGGGGGTCCCATTGGGTGTGCCATAATGTATACATGAGAAAATGAGTATAAGAGAATAAACCAGAGAAATATTAGCCTATTATACTCAAATCCTAATGTAACCTCATGATTGAGCAAATAAAGGAGGGCATACAAGAAAGGCAACTAAACTATGGTAGCTACCATGCAAACCCTTGCTATTTTGATGTGCTCTTGATGTTGTTGATGTATAGGTGGCTCCGCTATTTGATAGCATTTCATTGCATCTCATAGAGTCTTAAAAAGGCTAGGATGAGTGGTTATTTATAGATTTTTTAAATGTTGGATGAAGCACTAGGATTGATTGGAGAGATCAATGGATGAGGTTGATTGAGAGGTTTGGATGCATGAGAACTTTCCAAGGGGCAAGATGTGATTGGAGGATGAGGGATATCATTGGATTAAGACCAAATAAAGGGTAGAAAAGTGGTCTTGGAAGAAGGGGATAGTCAATATTGAAAGGGGACATAAAAAACCCTTTGTACAAAGGACATGACCATGATTTTGTAAGAGACCCATGTGTTCTTGTACAAAGCCCATACCTTTGTACACTTGGGAGGATGTGGAGGTTTGAGTAGGTTTGATTAAGGGTTAGGAATGTTCAAGTGGGGGTTCAGGTGGTTAATTAGGTTTAGTCCTCTTAATGAAAAGTGGACAAAATAGGGGAATTAAATAAATAGCAATATTTATTTAATTCATGGTATGGGAAATGATATTAGATAAATATAACTATGTATCTAACATTAGGCTTTAGAAGAGGATGATAAATGATTAAATAATCATTTATGCTAGGGATAGGGTATGGATGACTAGTAAATAGTACATGAATAGTGATTTTGGCAATAAAATATTATTTAATCATAGTTTGAAGGGGAATTGGATGTTTAATTGAATAAATGGGGATTTATCCAACTAAGGGGTTAAATGATGTCCTAATTAGTGTTGAATAGCATCAAGATGAAGAGGGGATGATTTCAGGTCTCTACACCTTGATATCTCATGTTTTTGAACATAGGGAGAGCTCTGGGGTATTCATCTTTTAAAAATTATGGAGCAAGTTCTTTAACTCTATAGAGCCACAAAGTGATGGATCCATCTATCTCTTCATCTACTAGGAAATCATCTAGAACAAAGTTAGTATCTATTAATGTATAGGTTTGCTATTTTTTATTCTTTTGTTGAAGAGTGCATCTATAAGATCTTGGAGAAAGAGGCAACCCACTCACATGAAATGCATTGTGCAACTCATATTCCCTACACCCAAAGTTGGTGATCTTGACATTGGATTTAATCGAGGAGGGATTGGAAGTGGCAGTGAGTGTGTTAGGATCAACATAAGATGAAGAGGATGCCTATTTTTGGGAGACATCTCTAGTCTTGGGACAATGGTGGGATTTATAATAGGCACTTTCTATTAGTTTGTAGTATTGAAAGGGACTAGGATCAACAAGAATGGTGACTTCTGTGTCGTGATGGGGGGATTTTAAGCATTGATGGTAAGTGGATGGGGTGGATCACATAGAATGGATCCATAGGTAGCCTGGGAGGATGTTATATGGTAAGTCATTATGAACAACATGAAATGTAGTTCTTTGTAGTACATGACCAACTTGTATAGGAAAACATATGGTACCTTATTCTCTTTCTACACTATCGTATGCCTTTATTTTGATTATGTGTTGCTCAAGGTCATCTCTAGAGTACCCCAATTATTTTACCAATTTGAATGTACATAGATTCAAGCCAAACTCATTATCTATGAAGAATCATTTTATTTTATACTTGGATACAAAAAAATCAATATGAAGGGGATGGTTGTGTGTGGGATTGATGGGAGGAATATTGGGTTGACTAAAATAAAGGTGGTAAGTGGAGGATAAATGACCCAAAAGTGCTTGAAAGTGATCAAGATCTATGTCATTGGGATCTCTTGATCCTTGATCCTTGTAAGCCATGCTCTAGTATAGCTCGATTAACATTTAAGGAGTGGAGAAACTTTCCATGATGAAAATTTGAGATGGAGTTTTCTCAAGCTATTTAATGAGGTTATACGAGGTGGCCCATGAGGAGGATTATGAGGAAGGCCCTTGGAGGGTGAGCCTGCCACACCTTGTGGTGACAACACAGTTAGGAGATTTGGATGTGATATTTATGGTTGCAACTTGTGTGCAGTCAAAGTCGATATGTCCCACATCACTATCATAGATATGGGGTGTTCTATTGTAGTGGACATTGTTGGTGTAATTATTATGGGATTAGCCTTGGTTTGACATGGATGGCTATGATTGATCATGTTTTGGGAATGGATTTTGGTATATTCTAAGATTATCATTGGGCGAGGTGGATGAGTCACCTTCAATTATAATCTCTCCTTGATCAATTAAGTCTTGAATATATTTTTTTAGCTTCATACATTTCTGAGTTGTGTAGCCATTAACATGATGGTATTCATAGTATTCATTTTATTTATACCAATCAAGTTTGGGTGTTGAGTCATCAAATGGTCTTGTGGATGGGAATGTGACCATGTTTGCTTTGATGAGTTTTTTAAAGGTAACCTTAATGGGTTCCCTCAAAGATGTTTACTTGTGTTTTGGTGGATTGGGAGGTTTATTTTGTCTAGATGGAATTGAAATGGTATTGGGTTGTTGTGTATTTTGGACATTAGATGGTTCTTGTTATGATGTGGTGGATTTAACATGTTTATTATCGGTGGCTTCATCTTTAATATGTTTTTATTTTTGGCCCAAAATTTTGGTTTGTTGTGTGAGTTATTATTATCTTTGTTTTTACTATATAGTTTGATCAAATGTTTGTCTACAAGGGATTTTTCAATAGTAACACCTTTTCCAATTATTTTTTCAAATGTGGAGACACAATGTACTTGTAGATGGAATGTCATTTATTGAGTGAGATTGGTGACACAAATATTGATCAGTTGTTTCTTAGGGATCGACCAAGGAAAGTGACTTGTGAGACCTCTCCACCATTGTAAGAATGAGGTAAAACTTTCTCCGTTACATTGTTTTGCATTACAAAGATCTAACATTGTTAGATTGTGTTCAACATTATAGAAATAACAACAATAATAGTTATGATAATAGAAAGAATAATTCTTCTAAGAGGCCTCTTTGTAACTATTGTGATAAAGATGGTCATTGGCCTAACACTTCTTTCAAGAAGAAAAATGCTAATAACAATAAACAACCTATGAGGCAAAATTATCAACAAAATCATAAGCTTCATAATAATAATAATGCCAATCAATCAAGGTGTGCTTTTACTTGCGCTTTAAATGCTTCTAAACCTCTTGAATGGATTATTGATTCAGGTGCCTCTCAACATGTTACTTCTCATAAAGAGGTATTTGAATCAATGCAACCTCACAACACTAATGTTCCTCTTCAACTTGCTAATAATCATAGTTGTAAAGTAGAAGCAATTGGAGATGTGAATGTTCCTAATGGTAAGATACATGATGTTTTGTATGTTCTTGAGTTGATAACAAATTTGCCTTCTGTAGCTAAGCGTTGTCAAGATTACAAGATCAAATTTTATAAAGATAAGTGGTATGTGATTGATCCAAATCAAAATGATAAAGTCATTGCTAATGTTGAATTAGACAATGATAATTTGTTCAAGTTCTATGAGTTTGCTACTTCTAAATACTCTTTATTTTTTTAATTTTGATATCTAAGAGGCATTCAGATCTTAGCACACTACGGCAATATGAGCTCGAAGCACACCGATCAAGGCGAAACTGCTAGTCCTCTGGGCCAAGGTGATATCTCGGCAGCGGACCCACACTGCGCCTGGCTGGGTTAGTCGGGGCTTGAACCTGGGTCAATTGTCCGTGTCTTTCAACGGCTCAACCAACTGGTCTACACCTCGAGGTCTTCTAAATACTCTTTATTATCTACCATTGATTTTAATGTTTGACATGAAAGACTTGGTCATATCAATGCTAACAATATTGCCTTGATGCAAAAATCTAATATGGTAGAAGGATTGCCTAGTATTGTTCCTTCTAAAATTGTATGCATAGGATGCATAAGTGGTAATATGCATAGGGAGCCCTTTCCTAAAGGTCAAGCATGGAGGGCAAATCATAAGTTGCACTTTGTCCATAGAGACCTTTTAGGATCCATGGAAAATAAATCCATCCAAGGATCAAGATATGCACTTACTTTTGTTGATGATTATTTGAGAAGAACTTGGATCTATTTTCTTAAAAATAAAGATCAAGTTCTTGATACTTTTGTTGATTTTCATAAATTTGTTGAAAGGCAATTTGGTTTTAAAATCAAAATACTTAGGCCTGATAATGGTACTAAATATGTGAATAATGCTTTTAATGGTTATTTGAAGTCCTTTGGTATTAAACATGGGCTAACCATTCCTTATACACCTCAACAAAATGGTGTAGCAGAAAAAAAGCATAGAACTATCGTTGAAATGGCTAGATGTATGTTACATGCTAAAAACATGTCTTATAAATTTTGGGCTGAAGCTATGTTTTGTGCTACTTATATTATTAATCTAACTCAAACCAAATCCTTACAGGATATCACTCCTGAAGAGGCTTGGTTGGGTAAGAAGCCTAATCTTAAGCATTTAAGAATATTTGGTTCAATTGCTTTTGTTCATAAACCTAAACAAAAAAGGCAAAAGTTAGATTCTAAATCTTCTTATCAAATTTTTATTGGGTATGATGAACAATCTAAAGATTATAGAGTTTATAATCATGTTACAAATAAATTTAAAGTTGCTAGAGACGTTTGCATTGCTGAAAATGGTGTTCATGATTGTTCTAAAGTTGTTAACAATGATTCCTTAAAAAACAATGTTCTTGTTAATGAGGATAATCCTCCTTCTTTGAATACTTATTTGAATCCTTCTAATACTTCTCTTAGTCAAAGTGATAGTGAACATGATGAACATTCTCATGATGGTTCTTCTTCTAGTGATGCTACTCCTATATCTAAACATATGCCTAAATGGTTTAAAAATTTAGTTCAAGAAAGTGATGATATCTTAACTAGAATAGATAGATATAAGGATAGAAAAGCAAAATATTGTAATTATACTTTGATGTCTAAAATTATGGATACTAATGATCCTCAAAGTTATGAGCAATCTAAACATCAACATCATTAGGAAAAGGCTATGCAAGATGAATATAACATGTTGATTGCAAATCAAACTTGGGAGCTTGTACCTTTACCTCAAGGTAAGAATCTTGTTTCATGCAAATGGTTGTATAAAACTATATTTAATGCCAACAATGAGATTAATAAATTCAAAGCTAGATTATTATCTAGAGGTTTCTCTCAAGTGGAAGGCTTAGATTATAGTGAAACCTTTGCACCTGTGGCAAAAATGCCAACTATTAAATTAGTTCTAGCTTTAGCTTCTCATATGCATTGGCCTATTCATCAAATGGATGTTAAAAGTGCATTATTAAATGGTGATTTACGTGAAGAAATTTATATGTCTCAACCTTTAGGTTTTGTTCAAAAAGGTAAGGAACATCTTGTTTGCAAATTGAAGAAATCAATTTATGGTTTAAAACAATCTCCTACAGAATGGTATGCTAAAATTAGTGCTTTCTTTACTTCTCAAGGATTTACTAGAAGTCAAAATGATCCTAATCTATATATTAAACATAGTGAAAATGATATTGTGATTGTTATTTTATATGTTGATGATTTGATAGTTATTGGTAGTTCCAACAATTTGATTTCTAATACTAAGTCTCAACTAAATCATCAATTTCAAATGACTACTTTAGGCTCGTTACATTATTTTTTGGGTATGGAAATTTGGCAAACACCTAATGGTATTTTTCTTTCTCAACACAAATATGCTCAAGATCTCTTAGATAGATTTAAAATGAATGATGCTCATCATGTTTCTACTCCTTGTGAATTAAGAACAAAGTTAATGGTTGATATGGAAACTCCTTTTGTTGATTCTACTTTATATAGGCAACTAGTTGGAAGCTTAAATTACTTAACTCTAATTAGACCTGATATTTCCTTTGGTGTTGGTTTAGTTTCTAGATTTATGTCTAAATCTCAACAAACTCACTTTAAAGTTGCAAAAAGAATTTTAAGATATATTAAAGGTTCCATTAATGTTGGTCTCTCTTATGATGCAATTTGTAAATTTTCATTATATGGTTATACTGATTCAGATTTAGGAGGTGATCCCAATGATGGGAGATCCACTTGTGGTTATTGTTTTTTTGTTGGATCATCTGTCATATCTTGGAATAGTAAGAAGCAACAATCCACTTCTCTTGGCTATATCAAAGTTGAATATAAAGGTTGTACTAATGCATCTAAAGAAGCGCTATGGTTAAGAAGACTGCTTGAAGAAATTGGTCTACCTTGAAAGGATCCTACTCCTTTGTATTGCGATAATCAAAGTGTCATTGCCTTAGAAAAGAATCTAGTTTTTCATGCAAGTACCGAGCATATTGCTCTTCAACATCACTTCATAAGAGAGAAACTTGAAGACAATCAAATTTCTCTTTTGTATTACAATGGTGAAGATCAAGTTGCTGATATTCTCACTAAACCTCTTTTTAAAGACAAATTTGTTTATCATTGTAAAAATCTAGGCTTACATCCTATTGATGGATTTGATGTAATATATCCCTAAGTAAAGCTTAAGGGGGGTGTTAGAATAATAATCTTTACATGGTAAAGGTAAAGATTTTTTTTTTTCATCTCTTAAATACTTGTATTTATAATACAGAGTATTTTGTCTCATGTGAATATCCTCACACATGTGTGAGGATGACTCAAGTACACATTCCTCTTGGAGGAATATTTGAGTTTAGCCACCTCCTTAAGAGGTTGACACTTTGCACACATCAAAGTGATAGATAGCATATGGGATTTACATGCAACTCCTCTTCTCACCTCTATTTATGAGGTGATTTCTCTCTCTTTCTCTCAACTCCAATCTCTCATTTTTCACATTCAGGTGAACATTCTCTCTTTGTAATTCTTTCAAAGCTTCTTGCCATCATATATATTGGGGGTTTTTTCTTTGTTTTTCCCCCTTCAAAAATCTTGTCTCCATTGTTGATATTGGTGAATGCTTTTGGTTTGTGTTCTTCTTGGAATGGTAAAATTACTTCAAACAAACTCCCCAATACTTGATTATTTATTTCCTTTCTCTTCATTTTCCTTTCAATGTTTCGGTGATGGGAGGATTTAAACCCTCCTTGTTGTTTTACATATTGTTGGATTGGCTTGAAATCTTATCTTAGTTTTAAAGTTGAATGATTCGGGAATGCATGTAACATTTAATAAGCATGGTTGCAGATTGGTGAGAGGAAGCTTGGTTGTATCCAAGGGAACAAGGATGTGAACTATGTTTAGAATTGAGGCCATTACAGTTTGTAGATCCACTTATGTAGCTAAAACTACTGAAAATACATGTATGTTGTGGCATCGCAGATTGAGCCACACAAATGAAAATGTTTTAAAAACAATTATGAATAAAAAGTTGTTGGATGGTTTCTCCTATTCTCATGAGCACTTTAATTTCTATGTGCATTGTGTGTTTGGTAAACAGAACAAAAATTCTTTTCCTCTAGGAAGCAATAGAGTGAAAGAGAAATTAGAAATTATTCATTTAGATGTGTTTGGACATGTGGATAATGATTCTCTTGGAAAATCTTGTTATTTTGTTACCTTCATTGATGATGTATCCATATTCACATGGATTTATTTTATGAAGCACAAGTCTGAAGTTTTCACTAAGTTTAAGGAGTTGAAAGTCTTAGTAGAGAACCAATCAAGACTTAAGATAAAAATATTAAGATCTGACAATGGAGGGGAATATTTCTCTAAGGAATTTGATGAGTTCTGTAAGCATGCAGGTATCATAAGACAAAAGACAACTCTATATACACCACAACAAAATGGCGTTGCAAAAAGGATGAACTTAACAATAATGGAAAGAGCCAAAGTATGTTAAGTGATCCACAGTTGGATAAATGCTTTTGAGCAGAAGTTGTGAGTACCGCTTGTTACTTATTAAACATATCTCTTTGTAAGGCTCTTGATTCGACACCCTATGAAGTGTGGACAGGTAAGAAACTTTTTGTTTCACATTTAAGTATTTTTGGTTGTGAGGCTTTTGTTCATGTGCCTAAGGAAAAGCGATCTAAGTTGGAACCAAAAGCACATAAATGCATCTTCATTAGATATGGTGAGAATGTAAAAGATTATAATCTTGGGATCCTCTAACTAGAAAAGTTATCTTTTCTAGAGATGTGATTTTTAGGGAACTTAGAGCTATTTCTAATCCTGTATAGCCAAAAGAAAAAGAAAGGAAGAGGATAGTGCATTTTGATTTACAACAAGAAAATGCACATCAGGAAGAACAAAATGATGGATTAGGGGATGGAGAAGAAGAAGAAGATTCAAGTGAAAATTCAGATCATGAAGACTCTATTGTTACAGAAGAAGTTAAGCATACAAAAGAACATGGGGAAGAATCTCTTACTCCACTCTTGACAAGATCCACAAGACAACAAAACCCAATTGATAGGTATAGCTCACCAGATTTCTGTTGTGTATTTATTTTATTGAGTACTGGCGATGAACCTAGATCCTACAGGGAAGCTATTCATGCAAATGAGAGTGAGTCTTGGTGGCTAGCCATGGAGGATGAGATGATGGCTTTAGAATCATGTGACACTTGGGACCTTGTACATTTTCCCAAAAGAAGAAAGGCCATATGATGTAAGTGGGTCTTCAAGAAGAGGTTTGGAGTAGATGGTTCGCTATAGAAGTACAAGGCTAGACTGGTAGCCAAGGGCTACTCCCAGAGAGAGGGACTCGATTTCAATGAAAATTTCTCTCCTGTTGCTAAATTATCTTCTATTAGATTTCTTTTATCTATTGCTGCAACTTATGATTTTGAATTTGAGCAAATAGATGTTATGACTACATTTTTGCATGGAGATCTAGAAGAAGAAATTTATATGCAACAATCTATAGGTTTTGAGTTAGAAGGGAAAGAACACTGGGTATGCAAGTTGAAAAGATCTCTTTATGGTTTAAAACAGTCCCCCAGAATGTGATACCAAAAGTTTGATTCATTTCTTTTAAAATTGGGCTTTGTTAGAGGTGAAGAGGATTATTGTGTCTACATTCAATGTATTGATGATCATATTCTGATTATTGCCTTGTACGTGGATGATATGTTATTTTTTATTAACACCAAGGGTATGATTAGTGAGTTGAAAGCTCAACTTTCAGGTGCATTTAACATGAAGGATCTAGGGGTAGCCAAGTATATTCTGGGAATGGAAATAAAAAAATATCAAGTAAACTGAAAGCTTTGGTTATCATAAAGTATGTGAATACTAGTTTACACAAATTTGGCATGCAGGATTGCAATCCAGTTAGAATTCCTTTATTGGTTAGTACTAAGCTTTCATTAGATATGTGTCCCAAGAATGAAGTTGATTTAGAGGATATGTCTGATGTGCCATATGCTAGTTCTATAGGAAGTTTGATGTATGCAATGGTTTGCACTAGACCAGATATTGCCCAAGCAGTGGGAGTTTTGAACAGGTTTATGTCCAACCTTGGTAGACAACATTGGAATTTTGCAAAGAGGGTGTTAATTTACATGGTACTTTTGATTATTGTTTGTTTTATTCTAGTACTAACAGTGTGGATAAGACATTGGACATACAGGGTTTTGTTGATGCAGATTGGGCAGGTGACTTGGATAGTCGAAGGTCCACTAGTGGCTATGTGTTTACTTTGTTTGGAGGAGTTGTGAGTTGGATGGGTAAAAGGCAGCCCACCTTTGTTTTATCCACCACTGAAGTAGAGTATATGGCTACTACTCATGTCTCTAAGGAGGCAGTTTGGTTATGAAGATTGTTTACAGGTATTAGTTTTGATTGCATGTTATTCAAATTGGTTGTGATAGGCAGAGTGCAATATATTTGGCCAAGAACCCCATGTATCATGCATGGACTAAGCATGTGGACACTCAATACCGTTTTATTCATGAAATGATTGCTAATGGTTAGATTGAGTTGAAGAAGGTTGACACTCAAGAGAATGTTGTAGATTCACTTACTAAACTTGTAACCATAGAAAAGTTTACGTGGTGCAGGGAGGCCCTAGGCCTTATTCCTAGTGCTTAGTTGTTTTATGTTTTCCTACAGATGAATTTACAATGTATGATGTCAAGTGGGGGAATGTTAGGATTGAGGTGCCATCAACCTTGTAAATCCTATGTAATTAATTAATCCTAATGTTTGTAAATTTCCATAAGGGAACAAGTATTTCCAAGTAGCGATTTTGTTTCAACCGCATGTTTGATCCCAATACCCGACGGATGTAGGTTATCTGGGGGTTGTAGGGGGTACCCCCCTGCAAGGTCCAGGGGGATGCCCCCCCCCCCCCAATGGGGGTCCGAGAGCCACGCGCCCTAGTGGGGGTATGGGGGCAATGCCCCTAAAAGCCACATTTTATATATTTGCTCATTGTAAATTTGAATCATTCATCATTCAGTCACATATTTGGTGGTAAAGGTTATGTTGGCTTGTATTGCCCTAGAAGGCAACCCCTTATGAGGATATTATATTATGACTATGTTGTAGTAGACAATTGAGACTGGAAAAATAGGCATTGCTAGATTGAAGACTGTGTTAGGGTTGGCTATGATTGGAGCCAACCAAGATCTAGGACTTCATGAAAGCACAAGAGAGATCAAATGAGAGAATAATTATATTCTATCAACAAATGCAAAAGATTGTTACAATGTACACGATATGCCTTGCTTATAAAGACAAGGATGAGATGTAGGATGTTGTAGTCATGTGACAAGTGTCTTAATCCTATGACATGTGAGAATTATAGGATCAGATGACAACTATCAACAACTATCAACAAGACATAACTAGAAACAACTAGAAACATCTAGTAGACTCACTAAGTCAACTTAACATGTGAATTATGTCTGATGTGTGAATATTATTTAACTAATAAATAGTTAAATAATATGAATTATTCACACAAGGGGAAATTAACTAGGAAATACTAAACTAGTTAGGAAAAACCCCTATTCACACCAACACCCCCCCTTAAGTGCAACTTAGGGAGTTGCTGACTAAAGCAAAGACACAATGATAGATGGGTCCTAGCTACTAGGCCATGTTAGGTACCCATGTACAAACAATTCTCTCACAAATTGAGTAAAGGAGAAAAACTCGTAGGAAAAAACCCCTCTCCAAAAGAGATAAAAATAATGAAAGTGAAAGAAGAAGTGGTAGTAGGAGGACTCAACATGACCCTCCAAGGACTACTTCTATCACATGTGTACAATCAAATACCCCCCATAAGAGAGCAAGAGTGAGGCTATAGGTCCCCCCACAATGAAGTAGCTCCTGTGCCGATGGTGAATGCCTAAAGAAGAATGCTAAAAAGTGTCTTGTACCTACAAACAACATTTCTCTCCTTAGGAAGAAACCAATCCAAAGGCTGATGTATAAGAGACTCGATCTCCAAGAAGAGATATGATGGAAGAAGTCTCATGATGGATGTTTCTAAAAACTGCTCAAATGTCCACATGTCAGAATCAAACAGTTGTGTTGTAATTGTCATCAAAGAGGAGAGATATTTCCTCAAGTGTGTCCTCCAAATCTGCAATATGAGACTCACAAAACAAGATAGATATACCTTCCAATAAAGTATCCCAAAAAGTTGTGTCTAAAAGACCTTAATAATATTGCACAACTGAAGTAGAAGAAACCATGTCAATGTTGATCTCTGAAGAAGTAGGAAGTTGAGGAGATGGAATCTCAGCACTAGTCTCATGAACCAAAGGAGATGAAACAATACCAATGTTCTAGTGAGAAAACTTCTCCTCATAAACATGATTCACACTTGATGCATGAGTGTGAATATCAATCAATGGATCTACATCATTAGAAGAAGTAAAATGGGAGAATGTATACAAGCGAGACACATGATCATCCATCATAACAACAACGATATCTCTACTCTCCAAGTCTCATATGATCACTGAATCAGGGGTGAACTCAATTGTCTTTCTTGCACCACAATGAGTAATCTAGTAGATGGAAAGGAGATTTGTTGACAAGGAAGGTACACACAATACATTATTGAAAGTGCCCTCATCAATATCAATAGTCCCTTTTCCAGTTGCATGCATGTATGTATTGTTACCCATCAAAATAAGTGGCAAAGTACATGACTCAAATGAATAGAACATCCCTTGTGAAGATGCCATATGATGAGTGACAAGTTGTCGTGATGTCCTAACACTTTAGTTGAAATATGTCAATTATGTCGACCAGGTAGTGTCCAAGGCAGTTTGCAGTAGGGAATGAATTCAAACATCTCATCTTAGCAATGGTTTTTAAGTTTTTGAACAAGTCTTTAATAGATTGAATCTAAGCTAAAAAGCATATCATTCTTAATCTAGAAAGCATATAAACTAACTAGGAATCAACACATGCATTTTTTAACTATGAATTTAAAAAGACAACTAACTATTAATTGGAAACAGATTAAAACTTGAGCTAACAACTAATAATAGACTTTATGAATGAAGCAGATGCTCCATAAACTCTAGCATAACAAACAGAACTTAAAGATTATTAACTTGAACACAATATCCTGCAGGGACACACAATAATGCTAAAACAGAAAGTCACATTAATCTAAGCAAAACATTTACTGAACAGAATTGAACAACACAATTGCACAATGATAAAGCACTTATCTATCATATATCCTTCGAATGGCCAACTCTCAGGAGATCTTCTTATCGATTCAAATCACATACATTATCTCAACAGCTCCAAAATAAGTCCATTTTCATTTGTATTTCCTTTGCTCAGAATATATTACTAGGAATAAACTCGGTTGCTTCATTCTATAGAAAATTATTAGAGAACATAATAGTTGAACATTACTTATGTATTGTATATCAGAACATAGCATAACTATTTTTGAGATTACCCATAATCTATACTACAAAAATCTTAAATTTCAAGTGATGCATAAATGCCACTTGAAGAAGTCTTCAACAAAAAAAATAGACTTTTAACTAAACTAGATGTCTGTTAGGTTCAACATAGTAAAGGCTTCGAGTCAAGTCATAAAATGTCTTAAGTATTTTTAATAGAAATAAAGGAACTATTGATAAAGCCTATGATCATGTATTCTTATACTTCTGGTGCCTTGAGATTCTGACTCTGCTAACTTCAGTTGCTTTTAAGTTCCACTAGGCTCTTCATAAAAACCTACATAAATACATAGACCTTTACACACGATCATGTCAACATTAGTGGAAAACTTCAATCAATTGGAAAACAAGATTTGTACATCATTCTATCAAAAATAAACAAATGTTGCTTATAAATTTAGTAAATTGGCATGGTTTGGGTAATTTGGGTGACACAGAAAGGGTTATATGACTTATTATGAAATGAGGTTAATTATACCTCATCATTGAGAAGCTCCATAATCAAGAAGCCATCTCTTTGATTGAAGACTTGTAGAAGCAAAGAGTGCTTGTCCTTTTCCCTTGTTTGTCCCATTAGCAATGCCTGTTGTCCATGTCTATGTAGATGATGATGGAGTCAAAGAAGAGGATGTACTAGGTGACATGGATGATGGCAAGTTGATATCATGATTTTGAATAATGTTAGTCAACTCATTAATTTTCTTCTCATTATACTTACGCTCATCATGTCCTAGTTTCTTGCAATATGCACACTTTGGTCTCTCCTTCTTAGATGATTCCTCCTTGGGAGAGAATGAGGACTTAGGTGAATTATTTGACTTCTTTGCTTGCTCATTGTTCTTGAAATCCTTTTTTTTTTTGTTTCTTTCCTTTGCTAAGTGAAGCCTTTTGATCCTTTGTAACTTGATTAACAAGAAGAGCTTGAGGTCTAGGAGACTTCAATGTGCCCATGTGTACTAACTTAACTTCCTCCCTTGTGAGTGATGTGGCAAACTCATCAAGTGAAGGGCGCATTATGAAAGCTTTCCCAAGTGCATCCATAGTAGCATAAAAGGTAGAAACAAAAATTGAATAGTAAGGACCAAGCTTGGCAAGGATTGAAATAATCAATTAAGTGTCCTCTTTCACTATTCCACATTGTTTGAGCTATAATCTAAGTGATTTTGGCTTTGTGAAGAAGTTTTGGATGTTTTCAAAGTCGGTTGGATTCAAACCAATTAGTTCATTCTCTAATTTGAAACCTCTCATAGTATCTTACTTACCAAAGATATTCTCTAAGGTAGTCCACACTTCATTAGGTATTTTACAGGATTCAATATGAAAAAGAAGATCAGGAGAAATAGACAAGCATAGTGTTCCATAGGTTTGATCACATCTATTGTACCACTTTCTCTTTTTCTACAACTGTTGTTGGTTCAATTTTTGTACCCATTATTACTCTATGAATTTTCAAACTTCTTAAATGAATCTCCATTTTAGTTTTCCACTCGTGATAGTTATATGGTGTGAGTAGAGGAAGTTTGGTTTGATCCATGATACAAGAGTATAAAAAATAACACAAGTAAAGCCCCCTTTTACTCAATTAATGAGATCACCCCCCATCAAAAAATGATTGTGGGGCTTTATATTCAGTCTAATTAGAATTGCCACAAGACAAAACAACAAAGTGGTCTTTGATTTTGGTACAATGCAAAATCCAAGATTAGGATACAACTGAAAGTACAATTTTTGAGCAAAACTAGATCAAACTAATAGCAGATCTGAAAAGTACTCAAAATATGCACTTTAAAAAAAACCAAAAAATGTTACTGCATGAGCTTGAACGAAGCCTTTGAAGTTCTGAAAATGGGAACTCCTGAGGTACAGATGAGAGAAACTACAATTTCTAGAAAAACTAGGCACCAAAACCAAAATCTAGTTCCACCACTATGAAGCATTTGAAATTCTAGCCCAAATCAAAAAAATTACACAAAAAGCGAAGCAAAAATGAGCAAGATATGAGCCTTCAAAGTTGGATTGTCAAATTGAAAAGTTCATTGGAAGGGGCCAAATTGGGCCAAGTCTATTGATGTCAACATAATCAGTGATAAAATCTTTGAAGATTCCCTAGAATATTCCCTAAAAAAAGATGACCTTATCCTGGAAAATGCTGACATAAGCAAGGTATCTGACGAAATATTGTGTACGGATGCCTACAAGTGACATTAGATGTCAGTTTATGACGTCATTCAACATTAAAAAAAAAAAGGACTGGAATATACCTAGATGCTCTTGGAGATTCCAATACCGCTCATGGATTTTGTGAAACCGCCGTCAAATTATCAAAACCATCAATCAATGTCGTAAAATTGCCGTTTTAAGGCACAAAACTACTTTTTGGCGTGTGAAGGGTAGTTTTCCGCTACCGCTAGTGGAGGACTTCGGTGGTTTCAAGAATGTCAGTTTGATTTTTATATGTCGAGTGGTTTTGTGGTTGTTGTGGGTGGTGTTTACAACTATTGGCACGGGTTACAAGTGTTGAAAAGTGGTTTTACCACCAATAGAAATGTCATTCGGGAATATTTGACCTCGCTGGGTTGTTTTAAACTGCCTGGAGGTGGTGTTAAAGTGCTTGCTGGTGTTTTCAAAGCGCCCATCAAGGGAGTTGAGGGGCCTGCAAGCCACATGGTGCCCACTGGGGTGCTGGTAGGTACCCTACGAAGGCAGGGTACCTGCAGGTGCAGTACTAACCTATGAAAAATTAAAAACTGTAGAAAAACTTTAATTAACCTACAGATAAAACATTAACCCAATGGATATTTAATTTACCCGTTGGATATTTGTTTAGCGGATTTGCTAATGCCAGGCCTGTGCAAGTAGTACACCAAAGATTCTGCCTGTGGAAGATGCTACAAAATATTCTCTGGTAAGATTCTGTACGACGGAATCGAGTAAATTTTTTTTGCCTTTTGCTACAACTTTGTCTGATTTCGACAAATTGACAATTGGTCTTGGGGTTTTTGGGCCTTCTGAGCACAATGGTGGGGTATGATTTTGCCCAAACTACTCCAAAAGATTAGGTACCTGTTGGATCTGGAATGAACCTCTCAACTTCAAACCCTCATAGATTTGGCCTCCAATGTCTGATCTAGATGAAACAAAAGGTGATATTGACTATCTCAAACCTCCTGAACACAATGGTGTGCTTAGATTTGTAGCAACATGCTCTAAAATAAACCTGTAATACAAGGTTTCAAAGAGGAAACCTTCACAAATCTGGTTTTTCCATCAAGTCTTTTTGATTCTCCAGGTCATCATTCGATGCAAGAGAAGAGCATACTCAACTATCAAGATCCACCATGATTTGCACTCAAGATCTCTCAAAGATGACTAACAAGAAGTGATTCTTCCTAGAGCTCTGATACCATGTTAGAGTTGGCTATGATTGGAGCCACCCAAGATCTAGGACTTCATGAAAGCACACAAGAGATTAAATGAGAGAATAATTATATTCTATCAATGAATACAAAAGATTGTTAGAATGTACATTTATATGCCTTGCCTATAAAAACAAGGATGAGATGTAGGTTGTTGTAGTCATGTGACAAGTGTCTTAATCCTATTATATGTGACAACTATGGGATAAGATGACAACTATCAACAATTAGCAACAACTAGACACGACTAGAAACATCTAGTAGACTCACTAAGTCAACTTATCATGTGAATTATGTGTGATGTGTGAGTATTATTTAACTAATAAATAGTTAAATAATATAAATTATTCACACAAGGGGAAATTAACTAGGAAATACTAAACTAGTTAGGAAAAAACTCTATTCACACCAATAGACTAAAGAGGAGATTGATAATGTTGTATTGTAAACTTTATTGAAATTAATACAAACTGGTACATCTCTTCTTGTGTGGATTTTTTTTCTTGAAAGGGTTTCTTCACATAAACACTGCGTTATGTGTTTGATCTTATGTTCCATTATTTTTTGTGTTGATTTTATACCATCTCCATTTTGGTTCTACACAGTTAAAAATCTATAGTATAGTTGTAATCAATTTTCCATTAATAGTTGTTTACCTTAATTTCTAACATTTCCCTTCTTTTTGACTTGTTCAACTCTATAAAGACTAAAAGGATTTGGGTCTCCTTTAATGATGTGGATTTGTCCCATGTGTGAGAAGTGAATTTCTTGAAATAATGTGGAGGGAACAACCCTCATCCCATAGATCCAAGGTGTTCCTAGGATCGTGTTGTAAGTGGTTTCTTCATTGATGACATAAAAGTTAGTTGGGAGGGTTTTGGGACCCAATGTGATTTAAAGATTGACCTTACCCATGGTCTGAATGTTTGGGTTATTGTGAATTCTAAGGATGGAAGTTTTTCATGTGATTTGAGTTTCCTCATAACCCATTCTTTGAAGAAGAGAAAAAAAGACTATGTTGATTGTAGACCCACCGTCGATCATTACATGTTTAATAGAATAGTCCTGAACTTGGACTATCAGATGGAGGGGGAGATCATCCCATTTAGCTATGTCATCATCTAAGGGTAGCTTTTCAATATTAAATGTTGAAGAATAATACTTTTCATTTGGAGTGTTTTGAACTAGATGGCCTAAATCTAAGGCATTGAGGAGTGTGTTCTTGTGCGTACAAGTACTCTTAATAAGTTATAGCAAGTGAGAAAATTTTGAATTGTTGGAGGTATCATTTGGTCGTTTCGGTCCTTGGGTGACACAAATTTCTTGATCTTCATCTAATTCCATGAGGCCTAACGTGTTTTGATCAAAGACATTTTGATGGATTTTGGGAGTATTTCTTTCATTTTGTTGAGAATGTGTCTATGAATGCTTTTCATTGATATTTTCGATGGTTTGATATGAAGTGATGATACTCCTGACATGACTTGATATCATGCCTCCTTTTGTGAAATAGGCAGTATTTATCATGATTGTAATCTCCAGGCTTATGATGATTATTGTATGACTACTTGTTGATTCTAAGGGGATAGTTGTTGACATTTTGGTTCGCCAAATTTGTATGACTATTGTAGTCACAATTATTGTTGTTTCTGGATGGTGAAGTGTTTTGGTTGTTTGTCAAAAATTCACTATTTCTATCATGGCTTACAAACCTTCCATTGACATCATACTCCCTTCTTCTACTATCAATAGCACTTTGGTCAATTCTAAGGGCACTTTCGAGTGCTTCTTCTTATGATTTACAAGGGAGATTTTGGACGTGTTCTTGTATGGTATTGTTGAGAGCATGTAAGAAGAGATCACAAAGCTCCTTATTGTTGGAATAGATGTGTTGTACACTTTGCATAACATTGATATATTTTATTTATGTAAAATAAATATTTATTTGCGGTGTATCTTAATTGATGTGTTTGGCCACATTAGATATTTATTTGGGTGCCACTTGTAAACGTTGTATGTAACATTGGGTTAATTATTTCGTGTGAGTGGGACACATAGAATAATTGATTGGGCATAACGGAAAAACTTGCAAATATTAAATGAGGGGTCAATGGTTTTGTGTATCCATAGTTTTGGAACACATGGTTTTCTCCATAGTACATCTTATATTTGTGTGAGCTTGATTTATAAAAGCAAGTGCATGGTTAGTAGTTGGGGTTGGCTGGTTGATTATTTTGGTTGTACGGGAGGTTGTGTGAGAGGCTGCCATTATATTGAGTTTCTCCTGTGAGTGCATTTTTGTGAAGCATGGCATGAGATGTGTGGTTACATGCTTGGGCACATGGAGGATGCATTGGAGAAGCTTGATGTTTTAGAGGTGTTCATGGAGACTATGCATATGTATTGTAATCTTTATTATTGAATTTAATACATGAGAGATGGATGTTTTTGGAAGTAGGATTTTTTCCCTCATGGAGGGTTTTCCCAAGGTATATCTTGTGTTATCTTGTTGATTGTCTATTTATCTTTGCATTATGGCATTATAGTTGATTTTATGCATCATTTTCTCCTTTTGGGTTATATGGAACTCGTTTGTTGAACTTGATAATTCCTAACATTTGGTATCAGAGCCATGTTCATGGTTGTGGGAGGTGTGAGCTCCCTGGTTTGCTATAACCCTTGTTATGTAGTTTTGATGCCAAGTTGATGCCATGGCAATGTTGGAAAGGATTTGAGACAATACAAAATATAATGATTTTGTGCGGGTTGTGCTTTGCATATTTGGGATCTTGGGTATTGCAGATTTGTGGAGAATATTGCAAATCTATGTGTTAAAAATTGTTACAGAAGAGGGTTTCATGAATGTGCTTTAGTGAGGGTTTTGAGGAGGGATTTTTCACAGATGACCTCTTGTGCAAAAATATACCTTTCTATTGGATTCAAGACGCTTGAGAGGTGAAGAAAAACATAGCATTTGCCCTATTTTGGCCACTGTGACCTGAGGCAAAAAAATTGCCCCCCAGGTACGACCGTATGGATCTGCAGAGCTACACAATTTATAAAAAAAATTAACTCGTGCATTGGAAATTTTTTTATTATAGTTTGTTTTTTGAAAAACTATATAAAATTTTTGTTTAAAGATATTAAAAAATAAATAAGTTAGGGGGGTTTGCAAATCCTTGAACCCTACAGCTTGCACAACGACAGGCATACCGGCCGACAGGTGGTACGGGGTTTGTCAGACCTTTCGACTATCGGTCGGCCCCTGGCTGGTGGGTATCGGGATGATAGAGCCTGTGGCCCCCTGGTTAGGTGGGGCTTAGCCCGACACCTTGCGCATAGTCCTAAATGGACTTAAACAAAAAATTAAACCCTTTTTAAATGTTGGTTGGGTCTGCAAGTAGGGTTTTTAAATTTGAAAATATTAAACAATTTTGAATTATGTTTGGAGTTTACCACATAGTCAGGACTGCACCAGCGCAACGCTCAGTGTCATCTAAGACCATGTCATCACGCATTCATCCACCTATGTTAGCAATACAGACGTTGATGTCATCGTACAAACGGGTCCCTTAAGGCCCCTTTTAGCCTTTAGAGGGTATTGTTTTCTAGGGGGCATAACTTTCGCCATGATATTGGATTTTTGACTTCTTCTAGGTGTTTAAAAGGTATCTCCAAGAACTAAGCAGTCATGTAGGTTTAGTTATCATATTTTGTTGTTTATGTCATAATTTGGTATCTGAAGCCAGGCATTGCTCTAAGAGTTTAATGCTCATAACTTTTGCATACGGAATCAAATTTTTGATTTCGGATAGGCGTTTGAGAGCTATTGTTGTGTACTACAATTTGGACCATGTAGATTTTTAGTTTGATGTTTAGAGAGAGATTAGCACTTATTTGATCACTTATGGGAGCCTGAGATTCAGGATGTGATTGTGAGAGCATTCAGATGGATTTTTGGGCACAAACTTGTGGGAGTGCATGTTGTTATGTGACCATCGACATGGTATTGCAGGTTTTCATATTTGGTGCTTCCAGTTACAGGTTTATAGGTGTTTTCAGAGTTTGGACTTTGATGAAGACAGGTACACAGGTTGTCTTCTAGTTTGAGGACATGGTTGATACACATGTGAGACTAGGAGTCTCGTTTCAATGGGAGTTGATATAAGTACTGCGATGATGATGACTATGGTGTCATGATATGCAGGTACACTTTTGCATTGGTATGACATGATCATGTATGCAGTTGACAGGTATGGGTTATGATGTTTGATTCATGATTACAGGTGGTGTTGTGGTGTAGTTTTAGGACATTGTTCTTATCTCCTAGATGCTTGATTGGTTCCTTAACTATGGTTACTTGTTTGTGGACTTGTTTGGCAAACTGAATCTATTGTTGATTTGGTGTTTGAGTCTTGAGGTCTATAGGTTATCTTCTTTGATATCTTGATTTGTAGGTTACTAATGTGATTATGAGTTTTCATGTTACATTTGTTTTGGATCTTCGAGTTATGTAGTTTTGTGGATTAGCCACCTCTTATCTATAGTAAGATGACTCGAATGTGGACTGCCTTTATCCATGAGATTGATTCAGTGTTTATGTAGATTTTATTAGTTTGCCTTGTCCATGGTCTTTTGTACATTGGTATGTTGCATTAGGATGAGAGGATGGATGATTAGAGTGCATGGATAGTCAGTTATTGGGACTTGTAGCATGTTTATCATGATGTCATGGATATCTTGGATATGTGGTTTTATGTGAGTTTTTGATAGTGATGGTTTTATATTCTTTTTTTGGAGATTATGTTTTATTCGACCTTTTGGGAGTTGTCGTTACAGTGGCATTTTTTGATTGTGTTGGGGTGATGGATGATGTTCATTTAGGAGATGGTTATCTTCATGTGATTGGAGATGTTGATCCTTGGTTTAGAGGTGTTGGTATTATGTCTTGGTTTACTCTGGATACTAGTTTGAGTATTGGCATGATACAAGTTCTCTTGAGACTGGGATGTGTGCATTGGTTCATGTGATCTCCTTGGAGGAGATGTCAGATCATGATGTCATGATTGGGTTCTTGATTTTGCATTTGGAGCTTTGATAATGATCTTGGTGGTTCTCTTAGTATTAAGTACATTGGTCATTTGCTCAATAGCTTCATGATAGTGTGGTGTTGCATTTGGAGTTTAGCACAAATTGATCATGGAGGTGCTCATGGATACTTAGAGACTTAGGTGAGGCTAGAATTCTCTTGGGATTAAAGACATTTGTTGAAATGGTTACTCTTTGGAGGTTTTAGCAAGAAGACCGAGGAGACTACACCTGGATATAGATGTGAGTTCATTATGGACCTAGAGGAGATTGTTCTTGGAGAGAGTCATTGTGGCTTGGTGTATCCTGGAGGAGCATTCTCATTCCTCACTTTTGGTCTACTCGTTGGATTATCATCTATGAGCTATTGCCCATCCTTTTAGATGCATTTTGCTTTATGTTTTATCTTCTCATGGATATGGATCTTGAGCTATGGTTATTAGTTTTGGAGGGCTCATTTAAGGGATGTTAGTGTGTTTATCTCCTTGTTCACATGGTTTGATTTATGATGTCCATTTTAAGGAGTTCAGGAGATGTGATTGTGCATATTCCTGGTTATGAGTTTAATCTACCTTGAGAGAGGCTTACATCCATGTTGGTTACATGATACATATGTTCATTTGATCTATTGGATTGAGTGGTTGGGTGTTGTTGATGCTTTTCATTTGGGGTTGTAAAGGAGATCATACTTGACACAACTTAGCACTTTGAGGTGTTGGTAGAAGGACATGTTTATGATATGATTTGCAGGTTTTCTCTCTTTGTTTTATGGCTACTTCCTGGAGGTTCATGTTGATATTCTTGGACTTGGGAGAGTTATGGTGACATGTTGTGAGAGAGTATGCAGTGATTTATCTTGCATGTGTGGATCATTGTGATTGTTCTTGGTACTAGATATTAGCCACACCTTGGCTTGAGTGTTGATTGGTAGACTTGGTATGCCTTGATCTGTTTTTAGATTTGACATTACCCATGCAGTGGGAGTTCCTGGATGTATGTGTTCTTCATTAATAGTTTTTATACATGGAACTTGTGATTGCGATATATGGGTTGGATATGTTGTTGGCATGAGTTTACTGATGTTATTGATACCTATGAGATATGGATGGTTGGATGTATTAGCATATGTTGTGGGTGTTATTTTTGAACATGTGGGTTTTTTTACCTTTGACAACAGCTTGGAGCATTTTTTATCACATTGGATTTGATGTTTGTGTTCCTTGGATTGGTGTATCTTCACCTTGGCATGTTCCTTTTCTTCCATAGGTGGCATGTTCCAGGATGAGAGGAGTTATTGCTTGAGATGGTGGTTCCTTTGATTTTATTGCAGGTATCTTGATGGAGCATGAGAGTGTGTTGGAGATTTACGTGGTTTCATGTTTGTCTATGGTGATGTATTTCATTGATTGACCCTTATGCAATGTATATGTACACCTTGCATAACATTAATATATTTTATTTATATAAAATAAATATTTATTTGTGGTTCATCTTAATTGATTTGTTTAGTCACTTTAGATATTTATTTGGGTGCCACTTGTAAACGTTGTATGTAACATTGGGTTAATTATTTTACGTGAGCATGACACATAGGATAATTAATTGGGAAATTATTTAATATTGGGCATAAAGGGAAAACTTAGTTGCAAATATTAAATGAGGGGTCAATGGTTTCGTGTATCCATGGTTTTGGAACACATGGTTTTCTTCATACTACATCTTGTATTTGTGTGAGCTTGATTTATAAAAGCAAGCACATGGTTAGTAGTTGGGGTTGGTTGGTCGATTATTTTGGTTGTATAGGAGGTTGTGTGAGAGGCTATAATTATATTGAGTTTCTTTTGTGAGTGCATTTTTGTGAAGCATGGTATGGGATGTGTGGTTACACGCTTGGGCACATGGAGGATGCATTGGAGGAGCTTGATGTTTCAAAGGTTTTAATGAAGACTTTGTATATATATTGTAATCTTTATTTATGAATAATACATGAGAGATGGATGCTTTTTGAGGTTGGGTTTTTTTCCCCTCATGGAGGGTTTTCCTAGGGTATATCTTGTTTTATCTTGATGATTGTCTATTTATCTTTTCATTATGGCATTATGGTTGGTTGCTTGCATGCATCATTTTATCTTTTTGGGTTATGTGAAATTGGTTTGTTGAACCTGATAATTCCTAACACTTCTGATACATGTTTGGTGTGCTTGTTGAAGAATAGAGAACTTTCCTCCATCTTGTGATAAAGTGTACAACTGACTTGTTGGCTTCTTGTTTGGTTGTAAAAAATTATTGTATTCTTGCCTTGACCAATTTGTTTATGTCGAAGGCAACCACAAATTGATCGATGATTTGCCTAAAAGAGTGGATTGATGCTTTTGGAAGTCAATAGTACCAATCTAGAGTGATACCCTCCAAAGTTTCTAGAATTGTTTTTGCTACCACTCCATCCCAAGGAAGGAGTTCCCACATTATCATGATGTAAGCCTTGATATGAGAGTTGGGATCACCCTCTCCTCTTGTTTGTTGCGCTTGTTGTGGTCTTGGGTGGATTTCATCTATCTCTTCGAGAATAGACTTGATCCAACTTCCTCTAATCCTTGGGCACATCAAATGCTTGGGAGAGAGTTTGTGTTTGACTAAGTGTTGACCTAGTTTGACTTTTGTTTGACTTTGACTTGTGGTCAAAGGTTTTTTTGCTTTTGATTCAAGTTTGAATTTGAATTGTACCTCATGACAAAATCAAGTGTTTAACCTTGTTTGAAATTGAATTGTACCTCGTGACGAAATCGAGGGTTTAGTTTTCCTACGTTTCCTAATGTTTTTTTGCATTTTTATATGAATGCAACTAATATGAATGCAAGACAATTTTTGGGTTCATTTCCCCAAATGAACAATAAAGTGATGTAATTATCTAAGAATTGAAATATGAATACACTTCAACACAAATTTTTTCCAAATGCAATCTAAGCTATGCTTTTTTGTGTTTTTCTTGAAACGATTTTGAATCTAATCTAGGAATTGAAAAATACTTGAATGAAATCTAATCTATGAATTGCAATGAAACTAATTCAAACAATGCTAATCTAATCATCTTGCAATAAATCCCATCAAGGAAATTGCAATACAAAGATTACTTTCTCCAAGAGCAAAGTGTGATTTAATTAACTATGAAAACATGAAAAACATGGATCCTTCGGTGCACGAGCCTAGCATATCCTCAGAAGTCCTTGTGTGGCAACCTCTTCTCCTTTGTACAGTAGTGGGGAACTCGTCTTGGTAACTAGGATGAACTAGCAAATGATTGAAAATAATTGAGCTATTTGAAGCTATGAAGTACTATGGCTTGGCAATTTGTGAGTGTAACAATGCTATTGAAGCTTTTGAAAGCTTCACAACCTATACTAAGAAAGCAAAAGGCTCATATGTCTTGCGAAGAGCATAAGCATGCTATGGAGAACAAAAATGAAGCTAGGCAAGAGTCTGCGATAATGAATTTGCCTCCCAAGGGAAAGCTTTGAAGCTTTGCAAAAATGAAAACTAAAGAAATAAATAGAGAGGCTCAAAGGCTTGTGAAGAAGCTTGAAAAAGCTTGTGAAGATGAGAAGAGCACTCTTAGACTTGAGAAATAACGAAGAGGTGAGGGGTATTTATAGGTTGGGATCTCACAAAGGGGTGACCTGATTGAAGAGTTAACTCAATTGATTGATGAGTTAATAGGCTTGATTAAGGAGTGGACTAGCTTTGATTGGGAGTGAACATGCTTTGATATCCTTTCACATAAGAAGAAATGGAGTTAGCATGAGATTGACTGAGAGAAGAGTAGAATTGATTTGTGAGTTAAAATGGAGTGATTGGGAGTCTTGAATTAGTCAAAAGAAGTTGATCAATTGGGGAAGATGACTCAAGCAATTAGGGCTTGATTTGGAGCAAATTTGGGCCAAAACTAGAAGAAAAACTCACATTTTTAAAAATGATTGAATCCCCTTGTTTACCAAGGCAGGTCACCCCTATGGATATAGGGTTTCCCCAGGGGGAGATCTAGGGTTGCCTAGGGGGATTTGGAAAATAATACGAGGGACCCAGAAAGAATGGGTTTTGCAGGTGGTTTCAGGGGCTAAGATTGGACCTAGGGGGCTAAAGATGACTTTAGGACCTGGAGACAAGTTATTGGACTTCAAGAGAGTGGATCCCCCCTTTTAGCAATGCAAGTCAGGATCTAGGGTCACTCTAGGGGAAGATCTAGGGTCACCAGGGGGATATGGAAATGACAGGGGGCAACCCATAAACAATGGTTTGAATAGGTTATATGGAACTTCTTGGAGCTTGTTCATGCACATACGAACTCCTTTTTGGGTGCCATATTTTTTGAAAGTACATATTTTTCGAGCACTATGCAATGGTGCCATTGTTTTTTCTTGAAAGTGTCTCAAAATTATACTTTCAAATCATTTTTGCTTAGGGTATCCTGTCGGTCTCTTAGGCCTTATAAGGTTTGGTAGCCAATTGGAAAGTGAGTTGGATGGATAGGGAAGAAAGATTGGATGGGAAAGCTCCTAGGGAAGATTGATTTCCCCTCTTGTGAAGTGAATTAATCATGTCATCAAGGCTGGTGAGTGACAGGAGTGGTTTGTCGAAGATGGGTTAGGTGACTAGGAAGATAGTGTGCAGGACCTTGGAAGGTTATCTTGGAGGTTAGAGAAGCACAAACAAAGTAAAAAAATAAATAAAAACACGTGTCACCAAGAAGAATGTTGTTGAGAGGTCATATTTACATGCTTGCATGTACATGTTTAGGACTACAACTCATCATCAAATTACCATGTAGGCTCATGCATTTTTTAGTGCTTACACATACTGCTTATTACTTTTGTGATTATCATTACATACATGGACATAATATAGGTAGACGTAAGTTAGTCAAGCATAACTTTCAAGATCTTATTGTCAAGGTAGTGGTACATGTTGAGGACATTAATGGTTATGCATGCAATCTTTCCCACCTTGTCATGATAGAGAAGGTTCTTCCAAAACTAGTAATCAATTAATTTAATGTGGGGTGAGCAACAAAACATCTATATCTAGCACATCTTGTGGCACACATAGTGAAAACCAAGAGATAGTCTACATCCAAATGCACATCAATTGAGCAACTTGTGGTGGTATGCTTACAAAGGTACATAATGAGCATCTAAATGCGGTAAATCTTACAAATGATACATCTCAAGTATAAGAAAAGGTGAATTTTCCAAAGGTTCCCATCATTACATGACACCTTTGCTTATAAAGAAACATTAGTGGATCATACTTCATTTATTTATCATGATGCTAAAGGGAAAGGTCCCATTAGGGACAACAATACAAGTGATACATCTCATGGTTCCATTTATCTAAATTTCTTTATATTTTGATTGACACATTCTATTTTATGTTGTTTATGCTTTTCACTTGCTCTTGCCACTTGGGGGCATCTCTCTCTCTCTCTCTCTCTCTCTCTCTCTCTCTCTCTCTCTCTCTCTCTCTCTCCACACACACAAGTTTATGTGTAAGGCACACACAAAAATGAAGGGGGACATATGATTATTAATCATTTTGAAAGTTAGTGTGCAATTCATAAGTGAACTTTGCATCATTAACACTTTTCCTCCCCGTTTTACACCACTTTATGTATGTGTCTTAAGTTTATTGCTCTAGCATATGATTTTGGTTGATTCGACACTCCCATTGACTCTTATTTGTAGTTCACTCTTAAAAATGAAACTTAATCCTTATTCAAGCAAATTTGAGTGCTCAACTTATGAGTTTTTATTTTCAAATCAAATACATAGAAATAACCTAGGTCAATTTCATAGAGCAAAGTTGATCCTCATAAATTTTATAGTTTTCTAGGTCTAACTTTTAGTCCCTACCTAGTGGTTATTGTTGATTAGACACTCAATGCATTTTTTATTTTTATGTTTTTTGGGTTGCACGGCGTATGATTCCATCCAGCCCATTTTCAATCTTTAAAATTTAAATATAAATAAAAACTTAATAAAGGGTAGGAAAAGGGAAAGCAAAGACTAATTTTTCGGTTTTTACAAATTCTAAGATCTGAAAAGTCCTAAATAAAAAAGCTAATAAAAAGGACCTTTCTTTTTACATGGAAACTTATGAAACGCTTCCTCCAAATACTTAAATCCCATACCGTATTGTCAACGCGGGCCTAAAACCGCCTGCGGTTTCTCGGCAACACGGCATTTTTAATTACCTATAAATAAGTAACAAACAACAGAAATTTTTTGCCAGGCTTCATTTTTACACTACTATTTCATGTACAAACATTTAGTATAACATTTATTATCACGGTGACTCGATCTACAGTCAATGCAGAAAATTTACTACGCCGATTTGATCTGAGCAGCTTCGCTGACGAATACAGATTTGCTAAAATCGGCAAATACAAGAGGAAAAACCGGCGTCAAGCGATTGAGTTTTTACAGAATTCCGAACTCAAATACGTTTTCTGTAAGTAGCCAATGAAGTATATGTTGTGCGTACATCGCAACAGCTTTTGTGCATTGATATTACAACACTTTTGTTCGTGTAAATTGCAACATTTTTTTGTGCGTTCATACTGCAATATTTTTACATTTATTGTGTGTATTTTGCATCAATTTTTGTGTGTATGTTGCAACATTTTTTTGTGTGTATATTTCAACAATTTTTGTGTTAATACTACCTTAACGTGGGGAATGGACTTTGTTTTGGTTTGTTTGTTTGTTCGTGTGTATTTAAGATGATGACCGTAACCATGTTCTTAGGGTTTATTGTTGCTTATGAGCAGGATCTTATCATTTTGAGCTGGTAAATCGGCCGAGTGCATCGAGGGTTTTTAATTTTCTCGGAGCTTAATTGCTTGCATTTTTCGGATCTAGGTAAGGTTAGCTTGGATTTTGGTCTGTTTGGACCTATTCGATATGATTGTAATTTTGATCTAAGGAATTCATGGATAAAATTTCGTTTTTTTTTTCGAAAATAAAAGTTCTATAAACGGGCATTGGTGTGAAACAATTTTCGCTACGCAACAGGTTTCGTATGATCCGTTATCAGATTTATTTCTTCCTAGATATGTGAAATTTTGGCATTTATTTTAGTTGATACTATATTTGCAAAAAAAAGGTTTAGCACGATCCATAATCACTCTGATTTCATATTAGATGGATGTAGCTCTGGATTTTGTTTTCTTTGAAACAATTCGGGCAAAAAACAGATTCCTGATCCATTTCTTACAAGAAACGTGCAAGTTTGGCTTTTATTGTAGTTGATACTATATTTGCAAACAGAAAAGTTTTAGCATTATCTGTTATTATATTGATTTCACAAACAATTTTTGCAAAAAGAAAGGTTCTTTTTGGTGTTATGAATAATTTAGATGGATAGATGAAAATTTTACCTTTTAATGCAAGAGTGGTGTTACCAGGATTTTGAATTTTTCTAGATGGACCCTTCCAATAAGAATGGTCGGGTCTCAATTAATATGGATGAGAGGTTAAGCCATGATGAGGAACCAGCTGCTGCAAACCCTGAGAGTTTTGGGGATGATGGAGATGATAATGCTGGTGCTTTAACCCGGGGCTCACATTCTATGGAAATTTATAGTAGCGATTGGCCTGGGATGTTGAGAGGAGAGACAATAAAGCTAGGTGAAAATGGGGAGGCATCATCATTAGGAAATTCAAAGGTAACAGAGAACAAAACAGGTAGGTTTTCAAGTGACATTGGCTCAGATAGTCCCTCAGAGAATTCAGGTTGGATTCCTAAGAGAAGTTTGAATTGGGAGAGGGATGAGCGGAGGGAGGCTCTGAGGATTGGAAGCAAGATTACCAATGGTGGTCAAGATCATGTTGAGAATGAGATTCAAGAAATTATTGAAGAAAGCCAATTTGAGCAGGTTTCGTTGGAGGATCCACAAGAAAGGAATGTGGCACTGGCATCGATAGGTGAAATTGAGATTGCAAGTAAGTCTCCTGCATCAGAAAACTTGGATTTTGAAGATTTATCTCAGTCAAACATTGGATCAGCAAAAGAGCTTACTCCAGATGATGAAAATAACATGCATGGCGATGTGCTCAGAAGCCCTGCAAAATCATCAAATTATAGCCCCCAGTCTTTTTCATCTTCTTCCCATATTGATATTTCAATGTTGTCTCTTGATAGTGGAAGTGCATTCGCCTCTCCAATCAGCTCACCTTCAAGGCAGAAAAGTAAACTGGTTTTACCTGATGCTCCTCCTGAGCTTTTGCATCTGATTGATTGTGCGATACAGTATTTGGATTCCAGTATCCTGGAAAGGTTGAGGAGGATTGTTTGCGGAGAGGAGATCTTTTTACAAGCTGGAGAGGATGAGAATGTTTCTCAATTAGTGGTGGATGTGCTTCTTGCTAAAATGGGTGGAGTCGGAGATCTCAATGAAGATGGGGAAAACTTTACTCCTAATGTCATGCTTAGTGCAGAAGCTACAATTGTGGCAGCAAGTATAATTCCCTGGCTTCCTCATGTAGATGATACAAATATTTACATGTCACCAAGGACAAGATTAGTAAAAGGAATGCTAATTGTTTTGAAATCCTGTACAAGGAACCGCACTATGAGCTCTGAAGCGGGGCTTCTCAGAGCTCTTCTTTCAGCTGCAGATATAATGTTTACAAAGAAAGGTGATGGAGGAAATAAAGGTCAGAACTGGGATGCCAGTCCATTTTACAATTGTCTTGAGATATTAGGAGCACATTCCCTTAGTGTTTTTGATTTACGGGGTTGGCTTCAGCTTATAACCGATGCAATACCTACTGGCAGGGCACTAAATCTTACCCTTGCATTGGAAAAGGCCACATTTGGAAAGGAGACAGAGGGCCCAGCTTATACTTTTGAATTTGATGGCGAGAGTTCTGGTTTGCTTGGTTCAGGAGAGAGCCGTTGGCCTTTTTCAAATGGTTATGCTTTTGCAACGTGGCTTTATATTGAATCCTTTGCAGACACACTGAACACTGCAGCTACAGCAGCTGCTATAGCTGCAGCTGCTGCAGCAAAATCTGGAAAATCTTCTGCCATGTCAGCTGCAGCTGCTGCTAGTGCCCTTGCTGGGGAAGGAACAGCACACATGCCTAGGCTATTCAGTTTTCTTTCTGCGGACAATCAGGGTGTGGAAGCATATTTTCATGGGCAGTTTTTGGTTGTTGAAAGTGGTAGCGGTAAAGGGAAGAAGGCCTCTCTTCATTTTACTCATGCATTTAAGCCACGATGTTGGTATTTTATAGGTTTAGAGCACATACACAAGCAGACAATGTTAGGGAAATCAGAAAGTGAGTTGAAGCTATATGTGAATGGCCGCTTGTATGAGAGTCGCCCATTTGAATTTCCTCGTATCTCCAAGCCACTTGCCTTCTGTTGCATAGGGACAAACCCTCCTCCTACTATAGCTGGTTTACAGAGACGTAGGCGCCAGTGTCCTTTGTTTGCAGAGATGGGGCCTATATACATCTTCAAGGAGCCTATTGGTCAAGATCAAATGGCACGTTTGGCTTCAAGAGGTGGAGATGCCATTCCTTCTTTTGGAAATGGTGCAGGTCTTCTATGGTCTGCTACAAATGAACATGCAATGGCTTTAGCAGAGGAAAGTTTTGCCCTAGATGCAGAGATTGAGCCCAAGATACATCTACTTTATCACCCAAAGCTGCTTATTGGTCGCTCTTGCCCAGATGCTTCCCCAGCTGGCACAGCAGGTATTACAAATGTTGGTTTGCTTTTGAAGTTTGCAAATAAAGTTAATGAATTGTTTTTTCATGTTGCACAAATTCTACAAGTCTTCAAGTCTATATTTTGTCAGAAAACTGGTCAGCTCGATGGCTAGGGTTCTTCTATGGTTATGCTTGTATGCAGCAGTGTCCTCCATTTTGTTTATCTTTTTACATATTGTGATGATTTACTTTTGACACCTTCTTATGTAAATGAATCCCATAACACTGTTTTCATGACAGGAGCTTCTAGGGTAGCTGTTAGTTTCATTTGGCTATTCTGGATATAGGAAACAAACTTTCTATTTTTGTGGGACAACATTAGGAAAAATTGCAGTATCTAGAGCAAACTATAACAAAGCACAAACAGCCAGAGAAAATTGAGCTCTAATATTGTTTGCTCTGGAAATGTAAGATATTATTATTCCCTATGATTCAGGGACATGTACTCTTTAGGAATACTCTCTAAATAGTCTGCTTTATTATTTAGAAAATTCTAGAGTTGACCATAAATTTGGGAGTTGAACGTGACTTTAGTATTATATGTTTGATGTGTTTTGATGGGTTCACAGTAGGGTACTGGAGATCTTTCGTTGTGGTTTGAAAAAATATGTTAACATATTCAGTCATCCCTCTGAGGCATAACTTAATATGGGCACACTAAATCACAAACATGGAGTGGTTCCCAACAAATAACGTGGCATTCACACTGCATCTTGGGAGTAAAACTTTCTTTACTGTGGAAGGCCTTAATACATTGATAAGAAGCTTCAGGCTTGGTTTTCTTTCAAGTTTTAGCCTTTAGGGCAACTGGAGGCCTTTATGATAGAGAAATGAGATTACATATGGCATAGGATTTAAACTGCTCGACAACGATGCTTGCTATCCTCTTTCCAAAGTCCATAAGCTATTTCATACCAAATCAACTCATGATCTTATCTGGCAGATGTCTATGCTTTTGAATTATATCGAACTGACTGCTGGCTCTTATGGTCTCAGGTGACAGATCCCATCTGTTCAATCAGAAAAATCTATAGCATCACTATTGTTTTTGTGCTTAGAGGAGTTTCATGTAAACAGATTTGAAGTAAGGGGCAGGCCTTTTATAATTCTGCATCCATTAAGAAATATATTTTTAGTATGCAATCTATTTTAGCCTATTTACAGAGTTGTCGTGTCATCAGAGCATGTATGGCAGATGCTGAACTCAGGGCTTGGAGAATCTTTGTTCACTATTTATAAAGGTATTATTCAACGGAGTCAGAAAGTTTACCGTTAAACTTAAGACTATTATTCTCTCTGAGGTTGCATCACCCTCAATTTATTACCCTCTTTTTGTTATTCTCTATCCATTTCCTTCTAATACATGGGTCGTAGGTGCTTAGTTTTTTTCTTCGGGAGGCTGTTATTCTCAAATGCAGATACTTGAAAGGTAACCCCACATTTGGCACACAGACTGCTTCCATCTGTGAGTCCACTTTAGTCATTGGAGATGGTAAGTGCCTGTTGGATATGTCTGATTCACACTCAGATGGCAAGCATTGGAAATTTTCTTGATTTGCTTTTTGCTGACATTCTTTCAAGGTTTTTCTGTAGCTGTTTTTGTTACATTTTCATGTGTCCAGTAGTTGTTTAACTGTATGAGAATTGAAAATCTCTTGGTTGATGTAAACTAGCATGTAGTGGAGAGTTCATAGAAGAAAGTAGTCAGAAATGATTGACCAGGTGCCATGCAGACAGGATTTCATTCATCTGGACAGGGTAGCAAGAAGCAAACTATCACACATAAAGCCTCTCGTCTTCCTTCACTTTTAGTTTTTGGTGACATTTTGCTTTCTTGTGACCTGTAGTTTTCAAAAGGCTCTTCACTTCTCATCTCTCACATTTTAGTATAACATTCTTGAATTTGTAATATGAGAGTTGTATATGTATATGCCAATACATCAGTCTAATGATAGTTGTATCTCGCACATATTAGTATAACATAGTTGAATTGGTAATATGAGAGTTGTACGTGTATATGCCAATACATCAGTCTAATGATTAGAGAATCAGACCACCTACTGTTGTATGTCTTAGATTTTTTCTCTTCTGAACAGACTCTGGATAGTGGCTCCGTATTGTTTCTTTGAGCTGTTGTTATTTGTGAGAATACAAGTATGTTGATGTTGTTGCAAAATTGCCATTAAGTAGTACACAGATATGTGAATTGGGTCGTGTTGATAGGTATAGTCTGTTGGAATAGCCAAGGATACTTTGCAACACTTGATATTCCCTCTCACAATATGGAAATCAACAAATAGAGATAAGAAATCAATGATATTGATGAACCTAATTTGAGCATAAATTTACATGAGAATGCCTCATTATATAGGCACGGAAGAGGCAATCCACCTTGCACATGGATTGACAAGTGCCCTGTGATGTGGCACAAACAAGTAGACAAGTGTTTTATAAGGTGTCAACCTTTGGATCACTTGGAATGTGCAAACCAACAAACTTGTGTGACGAGTGTTGGATGACTACAAAGTGCCTTTTGAGGTGAGATGGAAAGTCTTCCAACCTCAAAAGGTATGCACATGAGGTTTACCAAACAACTAGGTAAGCTCTAACCTCTAAAAAGTTGTACATTCAGTTAGAGTAGGTGACCTCCAAACCTGTAATCTCCTTTGAGTAGGTGACCCCCCCTAAATTTTGGCACTTTATAACTTAGTGCGTTTTACAAAATAAATATGACCAATGCGTGGGAAATTGAAAAACATGCACTTTTGTTAAAAAGGTGCTCAATTCCAAGCTACCGAGCAAAAGTTATTACAATAACAAATTCCCGTAAAACAGGCCTATTTTAAAAACTGCACTTGAAGAAGCAAAAAAAAGCCTATAACCTTGAGGGGACCTAGCCTTCCAACTACTCGTTGGAATCTGCAAGAAATGAAGATTACAATGGTTTGGAACTCGGGCCTCACCATTCGTCTTCAATAAGGGAAAAATACAAAGTTTTATAACAAACCAAAATTCCTTAAAAACAATTTTGCCCCAATTTAAATACCCTTTATTTGTAAAAACATAATTGTAAATGCTTTTGCATGCCTATTTTGATTAAAGCATAAGTTTAAATGCACGAGAAATTTTTTTTAGGGCAAATTTACAAAGAAATTGAAGGCAGAAACGTAAGGAAAAATGCCCAAACAAATGTGCAGGGGCAATGGCGGCTAGTGCAGAGGAAAATGCAGGGCGTCCAGGTCTGAGAGAAGGCGCAAGGGTTTGTTGTGCTCCCACAGGGGCGTTTTATGTGCTCCAAAACCTCCTGGATAGATGCTAAACAGAGATCCCTGAATGCTGGACACCCAAATGATAGCCCTTGCTAGCTTGGCTTTTAGTAGGTCGCTTAAACAGAGGTAGGGTGTGCCTTTTTTTGTAGGCTGTGCCTTACACAGAGGTAGGCTGCACCTCTTTTAACAGGCTTCCGCAGAAAAAAAAACTTTTTCCACGCCTAGATCGGCCTTAGTAAGCTGTCAATCACACCAATCTGCCCTCAGATCAAGAAAAAATGCCCTTCCCACAGAGATTTTAAAGAAAAAAAAACTTGCTGGCTGTCAGTCAAGCGCCCCAATTGACTTCTGGCGCCTCTTCAAACACCCAGAACTGGGTTTTTGCACCTTAGACACCAGATTGGCCTGCAAACCAGAAAAAAAGCTTTGATGGCGACCAGTAGCAAGCAAACCAAACAAGGAAATTTGTTCAAAATGATAGATTTTGCCCAATCAATGAGCCTGCAACGAAAATCCTGCACAATACAATGAAATCGACCAAAAAACAAGAATTTTGTAGAGGGCAAATTTGCCCTTTGCAAAAAAAAAATTGTTTTTTTTTACAAAAAATTTGCCCAAAATGCGAAAGCAACTTCAAAATTTGATTTTTCTAAAAAAAATTTGCTTTTTATTGCAAAAAATTGGGTTAGGGGAAAAAAAAATCAATTTTTTTTACAATGAAGCTTGATCTGTTTCGCTCGAGGACACATTGACTTTCGCCTCACCTCTAGATTCCCTCAAATCGAAGAGCGTGTCTGCAACATGGCCTTGATACCATGTTAGAATAGCCAAGGATACTCTGCAACACTTGATATTCACTCTCACAATATGGAAATTAACAAATAGAGATGAGATATCAATGATATTGATGAACCTAATTTGAGCATAAATTTACATGAGAATGCCTTATTATATAGGCATGGAAGAGGCAATCCACCTTGCATGTGGATTGACAAGTGCCCTGTGATGTGGCACAAACAAGTAGACAAGTGTCCTATAAGGTGTCAACCTTTGGATCACTTGGAATGTGCAAACCAACAACCTTGTGTGACAAGTGTTGGATGACTACAAAGTGCCTTTTGAGGTGAAATGGAAAGTCTTCCAACCTCAAAAGGTATGCACATGAGGTTTACCAAACAAATAGGTAACCTCTAACCTCTAAAAGATTGCACATTCAATTAGACAAGATGTTGTCTAACCTCATTAACCTAAGTACACTTAGCTAGTCAAGGTGGGCTGGTGTGTTGCTTCATTCTACCAATGAGTCAACCTTTGTCTTTTATTTATGGAGTTGACACAATCGTTTTGGAAAAGCCTAAACTAAAGGGGTTAAGTGCATCTTTTGATTAGTTAGTGGAAATGCCAATTTTTGTCATTTTCAAGCATGATTGAAAGTGTGGATCCATATAAGCCATGACATTGGAGAGATTCACCAAGAAGAGAGTTATATATGCAGTTGCAAAAACATTGGGAGTGACACCTATTGGCACAATTCAGTCCTGGGATCAAGTGGGTTTTGGTTGGCTATTACAGAATTGCCAATGAGAAGAATAGGTTGGCTCACAAATATAGTAGCAGCTATATGAATGGTGTTTATCTAATATCTTAGTTTTTGTATTTCCATTGTGAGACTATATTCTTAGTCTTAACTTGGTTTCTTTATGCCCATGCCCCTAAATGAGATGGGAGTTTCCTATGTTTTAACATGATTTTTTTATAGAGGTAGCAGTTTCCAAAATTGGAGCAACACATCATTTGGAGTTTATACTTTCACTTGAGGCAGAAGCTCGCAAATCGCATCTCAAAAACTTTTAAATTAACTGGGATATTGTAATCTTGAGACTGAAAGATAGGGGTTTCCCCTTCTGTCAGATACTAAGGATTGAGTTGTTGGAGACAATTTATTTTATACAATTAAAATTTTGTGCCAAGGCCACTCAAGAGAAACATCTATTGAACTAATAAACTTTGGCACCCAAATCTGAAACCAGCTAGTACAACAAATATTCTGCACAAAGTCAATATAATCAAATAAATCAAAATGTCAAGCTTTCTTGTTATGAGGTATACGAATTAGACATGCTATCCTTCTACCTCAGCCATCATTATCTTTTTTCACTTGTGAGAAATGTGTGCATATCAAGTATCTTTGCCTAGTCTTTTCTATCTTCAGACCATAGATTAAAAAAATTGCCAGAAAAATTGCTGATTTGTAAGAAGAAAACCTGGGCAAGTCACTTACGATTTTACTTGCCAGTGATTTTTCACAGAAATTTGATGAGCTTTTTGTGAGTTAACTCACGACACTCAAGAGGCCAAGCTAAAAAATCGCCTACCGATGCATAAATACACTCCACAGCTAGTAAAACATCAAAACATTTCATTTTTTCATAACTTCATCATGTGACAACATTCAATGCGTTTGGAATTGATTTTGCACAATTGTGGACTGATTTTTGGCAGCATATTTGCAAGGTATATGTAACATTGTAACCTAACAAATTAACAATATCCTTGCAGTGTTTTTTATTTACAGATTTTGTTTTGCGTTTCCCTCTCATTCTAGGGTTTTCTTATCCTTTTTAATTTTTTTTCCTTATTATTTACCAGCTAGCTAGCTGCTAGGGTTTACATTTTATAATCTTAATTTTTTAATTTATACTAGGGTTTCAAATTCAGTTTTTTTTTGGAGATATTGCATCTGCAAACTGAGACCTTGTTTTGAAGCATGGAACTCTAGAGGGAGAAACAAGACAAATAGTGTGTCATTATTGTTGGAACAAGATTAGAGGTATCAACTGCTTCAAATATCATTTTGCACGGATCCCTGGAAGAGATGTTCCACTTTGTGGTCAAGTAGATTCTAATGTGATATGAGAAATTATGGCCCTCCTTTCTTCATATGAGGAGAGGCAGCAGAATAGGTGGCAGCAGATGTAGCGGCCACTGGCCATTATGATGTGTTTTGAATCTTGATGCTTTTGTGGCCACTATGATCATGAATCCATGATGTTTGAGATTTATGACCATATGATTAAACTGTTGAACTTGACACTGATTAGTAAGTAGTAAGTAGTAATAAATACTAACTATGAACTTATGAAATATGATATTATGATTTATGATGAAATTATGAATGATCAATGATGTGTAATTGTGTATTGAACTTTTTTTTTGATATTTGAAATTATGAATGAACGACTCATTAGTTATCTCTTATGAGTTCTCTATAGTCAGTTTTATGATTTTTTTTTTTTTAAAAAAGGGGTAAAAACTTTATTGAAATTCAGAAAAGAACATTACAAAGCATGAAAGGGCCAAGGCCCCAGTAATCCATAAGAAACAACCATACAAAGCATGAAACAACATCATCCTTCACCAATACCATTCCCATCCTCAGCAAGAATCTTCTCCAAGTTATGTCGGAGCTCATGAGGAACCTGCTCCCATTCATCAATCTTCCAGCCATCTAAATGCTCAGAAGCCCACTTAGCCAAACAATCTGCTGCCCTATTCCACTCCCTTGGAATATGGACAAAAGACACCATCTCCATCAAAGAACTTATCTGCAGAATTTGTTGCACCATCATAGCCAACTGCCAACTAACATCAGAAACCTTCTGTGTATTCAGCAAATTAATCAAAACCTGTGAATCAGACTCACAGATAACCTTGCGCCATCCCAAAGCATAAGCCTTCTCCAAAGCATAGAGGATCGCCAAACCTTCCATAAGGTTGATAGTTTGCCATCCTTCATGAATAGAGTAGAAAAAAACCACCGATCCCGAAAAATCCCTGCCAGTCCCACCAATCCCAGCAGGCCCAGGATTGCCCCTTGAAGAACTATCAGTATTGAGCTTCAGAATGCCAGACGGAGGGGGAAGCCATCTCCCCACCCTTTGCACTTTCTTTTTCACTCGCCTTCCTTTCCTGACACAAGCAGAAGCTGGAGACAACCCCTGAATACCCAATCTATCCACCAGCTCAGCATCTCCTTTCTCCAAAGGGAACACCACATCACATTTAGATTCCACCGTCTCCCGAATCATACGCATAATTTTGTGCCAAACTTGTTGAATCAACAGCTTCTCACCTCGAAATATTCTGCGATTCTGTTCCAACCAAATCTGCCATAGTATGAAGGAAGGCCCAACATACCACACATCTTGCAAGAAAGAGGCCATAGAAGGAGGTCTACCCAGACTACTCCAAAAATCCACCAGGGAGGAAGCATGAACACAGGGGCTTTTCCAAACTTCCCACCAAAAATGCCAAAGCTGCAAAGTCAAGGGACAACGGAAAAACAAGTGAGAGGAGTCCTCTCCACATCCACACATAACACACATAGAAGGACCTTGAAAACCCCGCTTCCGAATATTATCCCAAGTCAAGCACCTATTCCAAGCCAAAGTCCAAATAAAGCAGTTACACTTCGGCCAAGAAAGCTTATTCCACACTTTCTTCCACCAGTGAACCTCCACCCCATCTAGCTGGTTCGATAACAACACCTGATATCTAGAAGCAACAGTATAGACACCCTTAGGATTAGGAGACCAAGAAAGAACATACTCTTCCTGGAGGGAGCTACAACGTCTACGAGAAAGGATACTATGAAGCTCAGCACACTCCTCCTCCATACCAACAACAGGCCACTCATCAGGATTCTTCCATCTCGCCACCACCAACTGCCCATGAGAAGAAAAGGACTTGAAGTCACTCACCCTTGACCAACCTACTTCACAGAACCTCTGGCATAGAGTCACCAAATTAGGAAACTGAGAAACAATGGGAGGAAAACCATCCCAAGAATCAGACCAAAAATGAGCTTTTGTCCCTCTTTTACAAATCCAAAATAAACCATCCTTGACCAGAGCAGCCCCTTTCTTGAGCGTACTCCAAATCACTGAGCCTTTCCCCACCAGTGGATATCGAGGAATATCAATTTGAGGGATCCCCGGGAAGTATTTCTGAGTTAATATCCTGGCCCAGATCCCATCCTGCTCCACACACCACCGCCAATACAATTTAGCAGCCAACGCCATCCCTGACAATGACGACTGCCTTAACCCGAGGCCGCCAAACTGCTTTGGGCTACAAACAATGTCCCATCTAACAAGGCTCCATTTAGAGGACAATAAGCTACCAGCCCATAAAAACTGTCTTGCTAAGGAATCCAATTCCCTAACAAAACCCAAAGGGGCCACCTGAATCATACATCTATAAATGGGGAGGGCCTGCACCACAGACTTGAGCAACTGAACACGACCCGCAAAGGACAACCAGCGATGGGTCCAATGATTAACTTTCACACGAAATTTATCCAGAATATTCTGCCAAGACTCCTTGGGAAGTCTTCCAATAGAGATGGGAATACCAAGATAGGTCAAAGGGAGAACCCCAGTCTGAAATCTCAAGATATGAGCAATTCTCCTCTGAATGGAACCTGGAGTATTGAAGAAAAAGATGGAAGACTTATCTTCATTAATCAATTGGCCCGAAGCTAGAAGATAAACATCCAACACCTTGCACAAATTCGAAGCTTCCCTAATTGTAGCCATACCCATCAAAGCAGTGTCATCAACAAACTGCAAGTGAGACTGTGGAGGTAAACCACCTCCCCACCCCCAGCCCTGAATGAAACCTAACTCCACATTCCTTCTTATCAAGCATCCCAGACCCTCAACAAGAAGAAGAAACAAGTAAGGAGAGAGGGGGTCACCCTGCCGCAAACCCCGAGAGGCGCCAAAAAGCTCAGAGTGCTCACCATTTATTAACACAGAGAAGGAGACCGAAGTAACACAACTCATAACCCAATAAATCCACTCATCCCCAAAACCAAAAGCACCAAGAACCTTCCGAAGGAAGGACCATCGAACACGGTCATAAGCCTTAGCCATATCAAGCTTGATGAACATTGCCTTATCTTTGGAATTAGCCATAGAGTGAATGGTTTCAGTTGCAATAACAACCCCATCCAGAATCTGACGTCCCGCCACAAAACCACTCTGTTCCTCAGAAATCAGCACTTTAAGCCACTTTTTCAACCTATCAGCAATCAATTTAGAGATAATTTTATAAATCACATTGCAAAGAGAGATAGGACGAAATTGACTTAACCTATCTGCCCCATCACACTTTGGGATGAGAGCAAGGAAGGTAGAATTCAAAGCCCGTAACATCTGTTTATTCTTATGAGACTCCTGAACAACTGCCAACAAGTCCAACTTGATAATCTCCCAGAATTCTTGAAAGAACTCAATCGGGAAACCATCAGGGCCAGGAGCTTTCCCCCTCTTCATTTGAAACACGATCCCCTCTAGTTCCTCAATCGAAATATCACTCATAAGATGCTATTCATCTCCCTAGAAACCAAAGAAGGGATACAAGAAAGGACCTGAGCTTCCTCATCAGAACCCTCCTGCGAGTCCTCCCTAAATAAAGAAGCAAAATACTGCATAGCTTCACATGTGATTTCCTGCAAAGAAGAAAGAGTTTCACCCCTGTCATTCACCAGAGTAGAAATAGAATTGCCATGTCTCCTGGCTTTCACCGAGTTGAAGAAAAAAGCGGTATTTTTATCCCCTTCCTGAAGCCATTCAATCCGAGCCTTTTGTTTCCAAAAAACTTCCTCTCGTAGCTCACATTCTTCCAATGCTTTCAAAGCCCTAGTCTCTTCCCGAAGCAGGTCCTCAGTCACTCCATCCTCCTTGATCAACCACGTAATACCATCCAACTTAGCCTGGGCAGCAGTCTTAGCATGGAAAATGTTTCCAAAGCATTGCCGATTCCAACGTTTAAGCTGATACTTGACAAATTGAAGTAGCTTAGCAAAAGTATACATTGCTGTACCATAAGCAGGTCTACCATACCTCCACCACTCAACAATATAGTCATGGAGAGAGGAGTCATGCAACCACATAAGCTGGAACTTGAAAGGAGACCGAGGCACACGAGCTGAAGAAATAGCCAGCTTGATAGGCCAATGATCTGATCCCCTCCAATCCAAAATTTCAGAGCTAGAAGACCACAACCCACCAACCCAGTAGCAAGAAACTAGAAAGCGGTCAAGTCGTTCCGCAATGCAGTTATTCCCAATCCTCCGATTATTCCAAGTAAACTGGCCATTAATGGGCTTGATATCCACAAGATTTAAAGCTGAAATGTTATCCTGAAGTAGCAGCGCAGAAGGCTCAAGCCTCGCAATACCACCCCTCTTCTCAGCCAACTCAGAAATAGCATTGAAGTCTCCAGCCATAATCCACGGATGGAAAGGAACCATGCTTCGTACAAACCGAATATGGGACCACAACAGTTGTTTACCCTGAAGTTCAGTAGGCGCATAGATATTGGAGAAGAGAACAGACTCCCCTGTCTCAAAATAAGAAGCAATCATAGAGATAGAAGACTGAAAGGACAACCACCAAAGAGGGCGGATCTTCCGAGGATTCCATAAACAAGCCACTCCTCCAGCAGACCCTTGAGCACCAATACATTGGCACTCTCCACTCCCCCACAACTTAGGCACTAAACCAAACATACACTCCACTGATAACTTAGTCTCCTGCAGGAAAAGAACATCAGGAGATTGACTTCTAACCAAATCACGAACAGCTTTTTGTCGAGGGCCACTGTTCAAGCCCCTTACATTCCAAGATAGAACAATCATTTCAAGGGGCTCGAAAAATGAGAATCCAGAGTCTTAACAGACCCTGACTCTACCAAAGTTTCCCCTGTTAATTTAATTTTATCCAAATCCTTTTTTCTACCAAGCTTGGAAGACTTCTCCCCAGCCCCTTTTTTTGGATCCTTTTGATGAAGACCCAAATGAGAAGAAGAAGACTTATTAATCTTCACCCCCTCAGTACCTACATTTGAAACAAGAGGAGATCCATCCTCACCACCCTTCTTCCCTACTATAATAGGAACCGATTCCACCTGGACTTCCATTTGAACATTTGTGTCCATTTGCAAAGCCCTATTATCCTGCAAAACCTGAGTAGCTTTAGAAAGAAGGCCCTCCTGTCCTGTACTTGAAGCACCCTGATCCATATTCACCAAGCCTGGATTCACTTCCTGCTGGCTGAGATCATCTAAAACTTCAAATCTGTTGAAAGAATCTTCATCCTGCCTTTCCTTCAAAGTCCTTTTTTGACCTCGATTCCTGTTTCGAGCCTTGACAGGAACGAAACCATCAGCCCCATCCACATCACCAGGAATGGGTTCCTTCCCCTTTTCAACTCTAGGGGGATTGCGGGGAGGCTAAGAAGGCTGGGAGTCCACAGGCCTAGCCTTAGGGCATCTCCTCTGTAAATGTCCATATTCATGACAGAGACGGCATCGAAAAGGAAGAGTCTCATAGTCCAACTGCTGCACCCAAGAGTAAGGACCCGCACACATATCCACTGAATTTGGCAAGGGTTTACTTAAATCAATCTCAACACAGATACGAGCAAAAGTCATCACCTTTTTAACTTGAGTCTGCTGTGAAGCACCAACTGGTTTTCCTAGCATTGAAGCCAACAAGTGTAAAACATCATCCCGCCAACATTCCACAGGAAACCTTGGAAGCCGAACCCACACTGGAACCCGGTTCGGAAGCTCTTCAGCAGGATTGAATCCCGCATGCCAAGGTTTAATAAATAACCCAATCTGATTATGAAAATAGGGGCCTCCTTCAAAGGCCTTGTTGCGATCTGCCAAGCAATTGAATGAAACCATGAAAAAGTTATTTGCTAAAAGCATAACCTCCATTTCTCCCTCTGGCATCCAAGTCTGTTGGGCCCATGATTCAAGAAATTGTAAAGAAACCCGCATCCCCATAAACTTGCACAGCAATACATGCTTCGAATAATAATCAATATCTTCCGCAATCATCTCCAGCGGGATAACCAATTTTGGCCTCTCCTCACAACATTCAAGACATCCGTTGATCTTCGTAATCCGAGTACCACCAGACAAACCCGAACCAACTAACCCTGGATCTGGTGAGAACAAGTTATTATTAAAAACCTTCGAAGCGTGCGAAGGAGAATTTGCACCAACCGCTGCTGAGCGAAAATCCATCTTGGGACTAGCCCCTGAAGACTCCCCGATCGGCATTGAAATTAAACAAGATCCAAGGCGGGCAAGCAGGCCCCCGAGAAAAAAGAACCACCACTAGGGTTTAACCGATCCACCACCCAGCACTGCCTTCGAACTGCAGACCCAAACCAACCAGGCACAAAAACCCCACCCACGGCCTCCAACCAGGCACAAAACCCCCGCACGCTCAGGGAGAAAGATACACCGATGCAGATGAAAAAACTTTGCATTGATAAAAAACACAACCCCAGACCTCCCCAAAACGCATGCACTCCCCACACTTCGCACGACCAAGAAAAAACCAGAGGATCGGGCTAGGGCACGAAAGCCCTAGCTCGACATGCAGAGCAAAAAATCGACATCTCTTCTGAGCAAATAGTCCTAGTCAGTTTTATGATTTATTATGCATGTTTTTTAAGATTATTTTGTAAATCTGTGTGTTTTTTATGTTCGGAAAATTTGCTGAGTTTTGACCGAGTTGCGGAGTCAGAGTCAAATTTCGGTCTGCTGGGTTTTTCCGAGTCAGAAGTTTTTTTAATATAATTGATGATCTATTACTAAAAATGAAACAGGTTATAGTATAGATGTGTCAAGGAGAGCACATCAGCCCCAACAAGGCATAAAGCACACACAAAACAAGATAAGTATCTCTGAAATGCAACACATTTTAGTCATCAAAAACTGCTAAGAGTATTACATAATAAGGTTACACCATCTGCAAATCAAGAACTGTCAAAACTAGCCCAACATAGCCTTCAAACTGCCTATAGCATAAAACAGTCTTCATACTGCCAATAATATAGACCAGTCCATAATAACATATGTCCACAGCAACAATAACAAGGATCCAGCTGTCAAAAAACCATTCTTCAATCTGCACCAGCTTATCAACAACCAAACTGTCATATACATTTTTATTCCTAGCAGCGTTTTTGGTTATTACTTTCTTTGTAAGAATCAAACTCAAAAGTCCCTAATGAAGGAGAAATATTTCCCCAGCTATCACTGTTCTCAAAGTTTTGATTATTAATTTCAAGGTCAATCACAACTTCAGTTTTGATCATCTCATAATCATAAACTTCGCAATATTGGTTTTGAAATTCCATGTACTCTTTAAAGAAATTTTCATTGATTTTTCTCAAGTCACAGGACTCGAATTCTGCAAATTTGATGTCTGATGTATAAATTAGTGCCAGGCCTTCATCAACAATCTTCATGAACCTTTCCTCGGGGATCTCCAAAGTCATAGTAACCTGTTAAACACTGTTAAGAATGGCGAGTCTATCAAAAGACTCCATATGGTGCCTTCTTCTGTCTTGGAAAACATTTTCTCATTTCTCCTTTTCCAAATAAACCAAAGAATCTCAGTAGAAAGAACAAGCCAGAAAATGTTTAGCATAGAATTTGAACCATTAACATAACCCAAAAAAATTTCATGCCAAGAGAAGTTCTTTCTAGTATCTCACCAAGGATATTTCCCATATACAAGGCCCAAATGAACTTAGCATATATAATAAAAAAATAAATGATCAATGTCTTTAAGAATATTACACAGAGCAAATAACATTACAGGAATCAGAGCCTTTAAGATAGGAGCCCACAACAAACTTTTTAAGTAAAATTAACCATCTGAAACAAGACTTTTTGGGTTCTAAAAACTTGGACCAACAAGTTTTAAGGGTAACAGACTAGGACTTACCATCTAAGTTAACATTCCACACAGAGTTAACATGTCTTAGAACCTCTTGGGAGTCAGTCAAAAGTCTGTACAGCTTGGTAGCACTCACCTTTAAGAATTCAGTTCCATTACTCCTTTTGAAATTTTCAAGACACTTTGTATTGAATTTTAGCTTGATAGGAAGTTGAATATTAAACAATTTTTTTTTCAAAGTAGAAAATCTTCTTCTATGAGATCAGAGAGATCATATTCAATTTTAAGTTGCTGCCAACCTTTCATGAAGCTAGACTCAAAATTTTTGTTGAAGTCAGAGATGCCTTTACTGTTCCACAATTTTGCAGAGCACCCTTGGAGTAAATCGAGAGGTTTGTTATTCCAGTATAAATTCCACCATATAGATCTAAAACTGAAAAGCTAACTATTAGTTCTTTTGAAAGCCTTCTTGCCAATAATTAACTTCCTCACAGACTCCTAGGCCTTCCAAATGCTGTTGAAGACATTAGACCTTGAAGGCTTAATAAAAAAATTACCAAAGAGGATGTCATGAGGATGTAGGTTATTCCAATGTTTTGCTTTTTTTTGGAGTAGCACATTGAATGTTATTTCTGACAAGAATCTTCCAGGGCTCATTACCAACAAGTGCTTTGACAATCCATTTTGTGGCCAGGACCACACTCTGAATATTCAAATTCTTAAGTACTAAACCCCCTTTGTTTTTATCTAGACAACACCATCCCCAATTAACATCATCTCTTTCAACCTTTGCCATTAGACCAAAGGAAGCATCTAATCAGCTTTTGAATGTTTTCAATTTGATAGCTACAAATTAACCAGACATAGGCATAATTAATGGTATAAGATGAAAGAATTTTTGGCACACTTGAATTGTGCTTTCCAAGGATAGATAGTGGTTGTTCCATTTCAAGAATTTTTTCTCAATTTTGAATTGTATCCATTCACACATGTTTCTTAAGGAATGGTTTACAGAAAATGGGATTCTTAGGTACCTCACCTATTTGGAAGGACCAACCCATTGCCACAAGTAGTTATAAAACCAGTCAGGAGAATTTTCTTTCCCTTGAATCACATTAGATGGATCAAGTGCAAGTTTTTTCGTGGCATGTTCTAGCTTCCCTCGGAGAGACTTCTCCTTTCTTCGACGTTGCCAAGCTTTGTGTTTTCCAAAAGAGCGAAGAAAAGGAGTACATTGAGAAAGGACATTGCACCACCAATCAGTCCAAGATTCATTGTTTTGAGGATTAGGAATGGAATTTAACGGTATAGACTTGTTCTTAGAAATTTCAGCACCTGATGCTAGGCAATATATCTTAAGCCTATTAACCAAGTTTTTGAAAATTTCTTCTTCCAACTCAGGAAACAAAGCAATATCATCAGCAAACTAAATATTCAAAAGAGGCTCATTATTAAGTAGAGAAATCCCTTTTACCATGCTCCCAAAAATATTATATCTTAAAATATAATGAAGAGCATCAGATGCAAGTACAAAAAGAGCAGGTGCAAGAGGACAACCTTGCTTTATGGATTTGTGTAGAATAAAAGGGTTAGTTAAAGCTCCATTTATTTTAGTTTAAGCATATGCATCTTGAAACAAGACTTTAACCATTTTGCAAAACTCCTTTGGAAAACCAAATGCCTCCAACATTGTTAAAATAAATGACCATTCCACCCTACAATAGGATTTTTCAAAGTCAAACAACAAAATTCCAGCATTTTGATTGGTTTTCTTAGCCCAATCTAGAGCTTCCCAACTAGTAATCAGGCTTTTTTGATTAGCAGGCTTCTTAACTTAAGCTTTACCTCTTCAAGAGAATCAATAAGCATTTGATCATTAGGCTCCTTCTACACTTGGTATTCAATGTTCAGAAACTTCTCCTCAAGGTAACTCTCATATTTTCTGCTATCAATAGCATATTTCTTTCCAATGGTTTGAAAGAGAGTTTTACATCCATTCACAAGATTTTCCCAATAAACAATGGCAGATTTGTTAGGGAAATACTCGTTATTTATTCTTCTTAGTGTATTTTTTCCTTCCCTACAATCTTTGTTTTTTAACAGTTTAGTGTTTAGCTTAAACATATTTCCTTTCTTGACAATATTGATACTTTTGGAATCTTTGATCAAAATATTAGCTTCAATAGGGTTGTGGTCAGACAAAGTGCATGAGAACACTTGAACACATTTAACATCAAATGCATTTTCAAAGCAAAAATGGTTCTCATGAACATAAAATCTGGCTAGTTTGCAATATATTATTTTCCCATTCTTTTGACTATTGCACCAAGTATACCAAATGCTCTTACTAGTTTTTTTATTATTTTTTAGGGGATCAAAGAGTTTCAAGATCTTTTTTGTTCATAACTAGAAATGTTGTTCATTGTCTTTCCAATTCAATGGAATTCCACCATTTTTTATCTTCCTATTCAACCATATTATAATCTCCCCCAATAACTCAAAGGACTTTGGGCAAGGTAGAAGCAAGCCATTTCCAAAGATCAATCCTCTCTCTATAGTTGTTTGCAGCATAAATTGAACAAATACCAAATTTGATATTGCCTTTTTCAATAATGATCCACACTCCTATTACGCGAGGAGCATTCAAAATTTACCACATCATTGGACCATTTTTGATTAACAAGAATGGCAGTGCCTCTTTTCCCTGTAGTATGATTAGATGTATAAAACTTAGAGCTATTTTAAACAAGCCTTAATACGTTCTCAAGCTGAAACCCAACTGCTTTAGTTTCTTGCAAGAACAAGAAATCCATATTTTTTCTTATTATTGCACAAGGCTTTTAGGACATATTTTCTATTAAGGGACTCAAGTCCTTTGATATTCCAACTTATACAGTTTAAATTCATTTAGGAAGGAGGTTTGGGAGACCTTTGATTTCTATGCAATATGTCAAAACACTTTGGGATTTTCTCCTCTTTTCCTTTCTTACCAAGTTTTTGAGAACTATCTCCTTTGCTTAATTGTTTCCTTTTCTTTTTTTCTTCAATTTTTTTTTCTGATTTCCATATCAGCAGCCCGGTCTATTATTTCCTCTTGAAACATGGGATTGAGACAATCTATATTTTTACTTGGTTTATTTTGTTCAAGCTCCTCTTTTGATAACAATTCAGTCAAACCCTCCAAGTCTAAAGAGTTAGTAGCATTGGGGGGTTCTTGGGGTTTGGAGGTGTGAGCCAATTTGTTAGCAAGGATTTGATTTTTTAGCTTATTTAGAACAAGATCCTAAGCATTCTTTTTGTGGATCATTTTTGGAGGTTCTTTAGTTGTCCCCTTATTATCATTTTTTTATTTATGGAGATATCGTCCATTTCAATAGTCCTGCTTTTATTAATTACTATCGTCCTCTTCAATTTCTTATTTGTTAACCATCTTAGTGTCCCCATACTGGGGAATATTAATAGGAGATTCCTCTGTGTGAATCTCCATAGGAGTCTCTTTGTTATTAACATTTTTGGTGGTAAGCTTATCGCCTTTCGAAAATTTAGCAATTATGGGATAGTCTTTTCTTTGATGCCCATCTTTTTTACAAAGAAAACAAGCATTAAGACCCTTTAGACCTTCAATTTCACATTTATGCAGACTTACCTAGCCGGAATTGAATGGCCTTAGGAATTTGAATCCCATTATTTAATGAGAGGATTCTTGCATTCATATGGGGAAGTGTTGATCTAGTATTCTCAACTTGCAAGACTTTCCCAATTGGGTTAAGTAGTTGGGGCAAAAAAGCCCACAATTTTGGAGGCATATTTTTAACTACCATCCATTTAGAGATGGAACAAAACATTATTTCTTCATGAGTCGCCTCTGGTGTCCAGGGCATTGTCTTCAAGACTGATTTACCAATGTTCCAAAATTCCTTGCTTAAGACCTGCTTCTGCAGATTATGGTTCTTGAGAAAATAAACAAATAGCCCCTTTTGAATCATACGATAGAATGAAATATGAATCCCAAGTTTTTTACCCCAAACATTCAATAAGCAGTCATCAAAAAACCTTCTTGATGGGGGATTTTCATTGTCCATGCAAGCAAGAAAGACAACCACATTTTTTAATCTAGTTTCTTCTTTTTTAACAGTTTCTATCATTTACACATTAGGATCTATTCGGAGTGTCCTGGGCAAAAGAAGACTCTTACCATCTTTCAAGTTTCTAGAGTTGTCAATTTCTCCAAAATTTCCACCATCTCTACTGTTGTCTTTGACTCTGACCTCAAAATTGGGAGGCTTTGGTGCGGTCTCTGCATCCTTGACATTGAGAACTTCTTTGTATGATTTCCTTGCCCCTTCACTGGTTTTCTCCTCCTTTTCCTCTATGTTATGTTCTACATTATGTTCTCCATTCTCCATATTAATTTCAGTCAGGCGAGTATTAACTACGACCCACGGTGAGCCTCCACCAACTCCCAAGAGGTACGCCCCCAAATATTAACTCAGAGCCACGTATGCAAGGTAAAACGGTAATAAATCATCAATTTAAAAAAAGGCACAATTAAACACACAATTCAAATTTAAGCTAACAAACAAGAACCTAGTTTCCAAGCAATGTCTATCCAAATTGACCCCTAAATCTACCCTTAAACAAACCAAAATCAAGGAGAAATTGGACGAATTGCACCAAGAATGACGAAGGTCACTAATTGGAGTCAATTATATCTAGAGGAGCATCACATAGGCCGAGAATGGAGGGTGTCCCTCGATCAACCTCAGAACTCCTCCAAACCCTCCATATCATTTTCTCTCGAGTCACAAGTTTTTAATCCATGCTTCAGAAAATATAAATCTTTTGTGAGAATTTACAATGCTATGTGATGGTTACTTTCTATCATTGAATATATGTATATTGGAAGCTTGCTTGTTTCTTCATTCAACAAAGCTGAGAAAATTTTGAAATAACCACTCTTTTATCGACCTTTGAAGATCTATTAGGGAAATCTTTGTCTATGCTCAAGGATGTGACATTGGCTTTCTTGATTCATTTGTTTCTAAAAGGAAACAACTAGACTAGATCCACAATAATCCTACGAAAAAAAGAATTCAAGAAAGAACATATTTATACAAATTTCAGCATAGTAAAAACTAGGACAATGCACAATATATGCTAGGAAAACCCTTACAGGACAACTCAACAACGAAAGCACACTCAATCTAAACAAGAAGGTTGCAATTCATTGTAGAGTTTAGTGCTTCCAATAGAGATCTTCATTCTGATTCTGCAGTCAATCCAACAACATAACCCTGCAATAAAATCACCATGCAATCTCCATCCCAAGCCTCCAATATATAGGCCAAGGAGATCCAGGAAACCACCAATGGATTCCCAAAACCAAGGGCTCAAAATCACGAGCCAAGTCTTTGTTCCAACTAATCCAAGTCGGACCCCATGAGCTCTCCTTGAAGAATAACTCCTCCCAAAATATAATGCAAATCACAATGAAGACCTTTGACTCCTATGACCAAGGGGGTCCATTGTAACTCCCAAGTGCTCTATGTAGAACCACTAATTACACTTACACACCTCTTATGCATGGCTATTCTTAGCTAGTCAAAGAAGCTTTTTCTAGTCCACCATGTAACCCTTGTCTTCAATGTTCTCTTACACTCAACATAATACAATTGTCAAGTGGCGTAGTGTGTCATCCAAGGAATCTCGAGGTTCCCTCCAAGCATGGCGCCCCATCCCAAATATTACAACACATTACAATAATTAAATAATTACAATTTCCCTAGGAATTGCAAGATGTATAACACCTACTCCTAATACTATCTAACAAGATAAAATTCAACATTTGGCAAATAAGGTGTATCAGTATGATGTCTTGAAGGTACAGATGATGTGGATAAATAATCGAAGTACCTTTTATATTGGCTTGTATCTTTCAAATTGGTATTATTCAAACTAGTCAACATGTTAATTCTTCAGTGTTAAGAGCATGTAATATAGTTGAATGTTTTATGGCAGCATCTTGACCTTTCTCCCAGGTTCCTTATTTCGAAACTATTTTTTTTTTATTATCTTATTTCTCCTTTGTGTCTCTCTATAAGCTTCATATTTGTTTTGTATATAGATGAAGGCTGATCATTGAGTTTCTGCAGGCACTCACAGGAGACCTGCAGATGTCCTTGGTCATGTTCATGTTGCAGCACGCTCTCGTCCAACAGAAGCATTATGGGCCATGGCTGAGGGTGGTCCAATGTCATTGTTGCCATTGACAGTCAGTGCAATGGATAATGCTACATATGAACCTGTTAGTGGGGAAACATCTATATCTTTAGTGACAAGTCAACTTTCTGCGCCAATTTTCCGCATGATATCCATGACTGTACAGCACCCTGGAAACAGTGAAGAACTATGTCGAGCACATGCGCCTCAAGTCCTTGCACAACTACTCCGTTACCTGCTAAAGATGTTGTCTTTCTTGGAGCCTGGAAAAGTCAATGCAGAAGCAAGGGATGAAGAACTTGTTGCTGCTATAGTATCTCTTTGCCAGTCTCCTCAGAACAATATTGAACTCAAAGTACAGCTTTTTAGTAATCTGCTCTTAGATTTAAAAATGTGGAGTCGCTGTAGTTATGGACTACAGAAAAAACTTCTATCTTCACTTGCAGATATGGTTTTTACAGAAGCAATGGCAATGAGAGCTGCTAATGCTGTCCAGTTGCTTCTGGATGGCTGCCGTCGCTGCTATTGGCTTATCAACGAACCTGATTCTGTTGATATGTCTGCTGTTGGGAAATCTTCTAGGCCTGCAGGGGAGTTGAATGCTTTGGTTGATGAACTTTTAGTCATCATAGAACTCTTGGTGGGATCTTCTACTGGTCCAATGGCAACTGATGATGTTCGGTGTTTGATTCAATTTGTCCTAGATTGTCCACAATCTAATCAGGTGAATGTATTTCTATACTGCTTATCTTACCTGCTTTACTCGGGAGATTGTTTCTTATCCTTTCATCCAGTCTTGCCTTATTTATTGGTTTTGTTATTTCTTTACTTGCAACTGTTGCCCAAAAGATTTGGCTCATCAGGTTCTATTTGGAATGGTGCACTATGTGTGCACTCTCTCTTTTTCTAATAGTTCTAAACAGTAAATACTTTTATTGTTTAAAATAGTCTGCAATCTGTTGCAAATAAACTTCGAGTGCAGATCATTTGACCTTTTAAGCCAATAGATGTATTCAGTTCTTGCATGTTAGATTTTTTTGATCATATGATATATACACATTTCCTTTTAGTTTTTTTTATTTGCATTATAGGATGTTTAAACCCAACATGAAGCATGGGTTTTTAACAATTCTTGCTTTGTTAACTCAAGAACATTTGTTATGCCGAGAGGTGTTATACAGTGGCAGCAAAGAGTCTTGAGTCGTACACATCAAATAATTAATATTTAATAATAAACATAATATTAATGATGTCATTTAATAATAAACATAATATTAGTGATGCCTTATTAAATAAGAAAAAAACAAATAAAAAAGCAGCAAAAAAATAATTAATAAATAGAACAAAATATATTGAAATTATTGCGTTTGAATTGTTTTTTGTTTTAACTTTTTTATAATTGTTTTCATGTGTTATTATTTGTTTTATTACTATAGAAAAATAAAAAAGCTCTTGAAATTAAAGTTAAAGTAGATAATTTGTGAAAATAAAATTAAAAATAGTTCTTGAGTAAATGTTAAAATAAAGTGTCTATGTCTTTTCTTATCTATCTACTTACCTATTTATGTGTTCATGAATCTCTTTAGTCGTGTAGATAGATATTAAAAATGATATTTATATAGAAAATAAAATAATTCTTGAAGTGAAAGTAAAAGTAAATAATTTGTTTTTGTTTAACTTATTGAAAATTTGGGCATGGTTTCTATGATTTATTGCATTATTATTGAAAAATAAAATAGCTCTTCAATTAAAATGAAGTAAATTTTGTCTAAAATAAAATAGCTTCAAGTAAAAGTTAAAATAATTAATGTTTATATGTCTTTTCTTATCTGTTGCTTATTTATATGCCCATGCATATATGTAGTAGTTTAGATAGATATTAAAAATGATATTCACATAAATATTGTGAAGGAAAATGCTTTATTTATAAGCACCTTGAGACTAATATCTCTTGTCTCCTTTTAGATGGATTGGTTCTCAAACGTGTTTCTGTTGTCTGATTGGGATGTGAAATTTGTCCTTAAACTCTGCAGATATTTTAATTGGCAATGCTAGCTCCTAATACGCACTCTCTATCTTAAGGGCCAGATTTAGCGCAAACGCATAACTGGATGTGAAATTTACAAAGATAAATTCCAGACAGAATTCACATTCAATGTTCTACAAGACCCACCCATAAATCTTTTTCAAGGTTGAGATTGCATCTGGATTTAAGTACTTCCTTTGGTGTTATAGCTAAAACCTGGAAGGATTTTGAAATGATAATATTATTCAGGTTTAGCTCAAAGGTGTACTGTTGGTGACTTTTATACAAAGATAAATTGCAAGACAGAACTCACATTCAAAGATTGACAAGATCTACTTGTACATATCTTGCAGAGGTTCAGAATACACAATATTTACGTCCTTCCTTTGCCCTTTCAGCTAAAACTGGGAACAAATTTGAAATGGATGAATTACACCGATGTTTTGGCTGTGGTTCTGAAGTGATTTAAGATTCAGTTTGAGTTTGATTGGGTCATATGGATTTGGCAGAAGTGGGTGGCTGTCCCATCAGAGGTGTACCTTAGGAGCAAGCAGGCAGCAGTGCTTATTTAAATTGTGGGCTTGGAAAAGTTCTAATCAAATGACCTAGTTGACAATGGAGACATATGAGCGCAATATTTTCATAATCTAGAGATTTTTCCCACGTGTAATTCAGGAATTGTGACTGATTCTTTTGTAGGCCATTGTTTTTCTACATCCAGATTGCTAAAAATTTTAGCATACATTATGATGCTACAATCTAGGTGTGAGGTTTCCAAAAAGAAAAATATTAAATCGCCAAAAAATGTGAAATTTCAATTTTTTTTTCCTTTCATCAAGCAATCTAACTTTAATCAATAGCAAAACATCATTAATCCATGGCATACAATGACAACTATTTTCATTCATAAATAAATCATAATACAGTCATAAGTAATCACGATTACAATTTCACAATTACAATTTCACAATGGATAAATCCACTTTTACTATATTCAAGATAAGCAGGCACAAATTGTCATATAGTATATACTAAATATAATAATACATTTCATAGCAATCTGATACACGACTCTGCATCCTGTGTTAGGTGCTCATGCAATGCTGATCTGAAAGAGAGAAGGGAGGAAGATGACTCCTTCCATAGTGGATATACCTTATCCATCGCACCAAATTTTGATGGTTTGGTACAAGATCTTATGAAAGTATTGTACCACCAAGATCCAATGCAATATACAAAGACAATAAAGCTATAATGAAATTAACTATAGAGTGTAAGTATATAAAAGCCCCAACAAGTATGTGCCATAAATGTCTTATGACTGTCCATCCAAATAATACTGTGTATTGTAAAATCTTACCCACCCATACGAGTAAGAATACATTTGCCTTATTTTAAATCACAAAGACCATCATGTTCCAAAGTACAAACTATGAAGTTAGTGCAATCCCATGAACAGTATATCAAATGCTAAGAGTGCATCTATTATGTGGTACAACATCAACATCATGAAAGTACCATATATGCACTATAGGTCAACAAACAACATCAATATAGTTCAATAAGGCATCAACTGTTGGCTACACTGCCCTATTGGTTAGCTGGTTATCTACCCCACCAATAAGCTGGTAGCTACCTAGCTAACCTTGGCATTGCTTATAAACAAGCATCTCTATAAACCACATTGCATGATTTTCTGTGACACCTGCCATAGTTGGAAATCCAATATGCATATCATATATTGGGTGATATGATTTATCATTTCAGTGTAGACCTAGAAATGAGTTGATGAGTAACATCATGAGACTACAGTCTCAACCTATGCCCTTTTATTTCCTTTTTCTGACTCATGTGATGCAGTTTGTGTCATAGACAGTTTATAGTAATCATGCCAAGTACCTTATATCTGACTAATAGATGTTTTAGTGAACATAGCACCCCTCCGGTATATGATCATTTGCTCACATTGAAACTGTTGGAACAGGACACATACCTGTATGTTGTCACAATTGTCTAGTATTGTTACATGATACTCTTTGTGCATGTGTGGATATGTATGCATGACTGTTTTCGTGCATAGGTACCTCTGCACGAATGAATCCAAGGTAATTGAGATTCGCTTCACACAAATTCAGGTCACAACATGATCTAGTTTTATCAATGTTTATCATAATAACTGCAAGGTTTAGGAAGTTCCTATCTCAAGGATTAATTTCGGACACATGTTTTGGTGCAGATTTTGCAGTTCTAAATTTCAGTTTTCTGTACGTTTTCAATTCATGTTCTAATTTCTTTCTTCTAACATGACAAAATCCGTCTAAGTCTTTCCTTCAAATTTTAATCTTATTCCTTTGAGGCTCATCATATAGATACAGTAGAAATTTAGAACTCAATCTCAGGCCCCAAATGAAGAATAAGGGCTAATCAAGTTACTATTGAGCCCAGAAGATGACTTCTATCACTAACCTTCGCCCATAAACAGTTAAAACAAGCTCAACATCCAATCTGAAGCTTGATAACTGTTCAAGTCCACTAGTTGCCAACATGCATTCAGTTTTTGACCACAAATGTTCCAACCTGTCAATGGTTGAAGCCAATTTCAGGGTCAAAGCCTCTTCCAGTTGCACCATGGTAGATGTCAACTTGATGTAAAAGTGGAAACTGTACATACTACAGTGTTGTTCACAGGGACAAAACCTCTTAAGTAAAATCCCCCAAATTGCAAGCGATAATTAATAACTGGGCTGTTGATGCAAGCTATGGGTCAAAATCGGGTTTGGAATGTAAATTGTTCCTACAAAGTCATTATTAGATTAGTTCTTTGCTTCCTTTTTATGCCAGTCACCACTCATAAATTTGTAGAAGCAGACACAAGGAGTATCACTTGTGAAATGAGAGGTTGCATTTCTCATGCAGTCAAAATTCTGCAAAAAACTGCATTTTGAAGTTGAATAATCATTATCAAAGCAGGTTGGTGCCTCATTAATGGAGTCTATGGATCTTCTCTTACCCATTTACGAAAATAACAATAATGAATTTTCATAATTTTTTAGGGAATTAAATTATGATGATAAATTTACATGTGGGTATTCAAGTAAGTAGGATGGTTGACATACCATTAAAATAAAACCAGTGGACCTTGGAAATGGCTTGGTAGGTCAAAATGCAAGAACCAACTCTGTTTTGCTTGGAAAATTAGAGTGTAAAACTTTTACAATCGAGAACCTATTAACAACATTAAAGAAGACTGGCGGCATAAGCAAGTGAGCAACAGGTCTGGCTGTTAAATTTCTGGGATTCATTTCTTGGCCAATTTACTTGTTACCAAAAATCAGTTGTTGTACAGAACAGAAGTGGTATAAATAATTTTGACTTTGACTGTTGGTCAATGAGTTCTACTAAATTTATTAGCGTCCCTGTACCATGTTCAAGGATCACTGTAAGAACTTGAAATGCATACAAAATAACAAATGGAAACTAAAAAGGACTCTTGCAGTTGGTGCTGAACCCTAAATGGATCAAATGCGTGAATGACTACAGAGAGGTCATTAATTCCATCATTTGATCCATCCTAGATCTACCTTTTGTATAATGTTCCATTAGGGCAATGAAGGATTGTTGAAGCAAGTTTGGATGGGATACTGGGTGAGCTGTTGCTGATTAAGATCACAAAATTTATAAGAAATAAAAAGATAGACATTAAATTAATGTCCATAAGTGCCCAAATTCAGTCAATGGGACTTTAGTTGCATCTACTATGTGGTCATCGACCACCATCGAGCATCAGGACCTCTCCAGTTGCATCTATCATCTACTTGCATCGGAGGACCTCTCCGCTTGCATCTACCATCTACCATCCATCTGCCTTGGAGGACCTCTCCACTTGCATCCACCATCCAGCCATCTTTGTACTGCTGGCCAATCCAATGCATAAATGATCCAACCTTAGCTGGAAGTGCATTCCTGTTTACAATAGGAAGTGCTGGGGTGAAAAGAACCCAGGGTTCTGCAGATAAATTTTGTTGTATTCTGATTAAAAGGAAGGTTATTAATCTGCATTCACAACATCAAGGATTAATATTGAGGGTTAGATTTTTATCTTTTTGTCATCTGCTAACAATGAATAATTTAGACCCTGTCTATCTTGTCTTTTGTCAGTGTCTTTTATAACCTGATGACACATTGATAACCTTTAAATGAGGAATGGTAAAGGTGGGTGCTCAGATGATAACCTGAGACTGGTGTCATTGATATAATATGCATCTTATTATAGAAATATAGATGGATGATTTCATCTTCACACTCTTTTTGTTACTGGTGTTTGTTCACGGGAATAGCAATGAGTATTTTGGAGTTGTGTTTTAGCATTGATTGGAAGGATTTTGGTCTTGCTTGGTAAATTTCTTTGTGTATTGCAAGAACTTTGATCATATACTTGGTGTGGTTTGTGCATTTTTTAATTCTTCATTCTTATTGATGACACACTGTTCTTTTTAAGATGGTTTTTGATATTTTCATTTTTTCATTGATTTGGCTAACATAAGTTATATTTAAATGTACATAGGTTACTCGTGTATTGCATCTCATTTACAGACTTGTGGTGCAACCAAACACATCACGGGCAACCATGTTTGCAGAGACATTCTTATACTGTGGTGGCATAGAATTGCTTCTTGCCCTGTTGCAGAAAGAAGCAGAAGCTGGGGAAGGTCCTGTCTTGGAATGTTCAAGCAAAAAGAATATGAGAAACATAGAGAGAAAAGAAAGTGATCATATGGGTGGAATTATTAGCATAGAAGGGAAACAGGATGGACATTTGAGCCATTTCAATTCAGAATGTACAAAGGAGAATATTATCAATGATCAAGTAGAAGATGAAATAAAACAAATTGGAGTCAAATCAAGTGGGAGTGATCAAAGTTTTACTAAAGCCATTGCCAGAGTTGATAGCCAGAAGATGTCCTCAGCTAGAGAATCATTTACAGGCATAAGTGTAGGTGGGATAAGTTTTTCAATTACTGCAGACAGTGCAAGAAACAACTTCAATAATGTAGACAGTGGTGATGGCATAGTGGTTGGCATTGTTAGTCTTTTGGGGGCGCTTGTTGCAGGAGGACAGTTAAAGTTTTCGAGCTCCACTACATCTGTTGCACCTCTTCCTGGCGTTCATTCTGGAGGCGCTTTGTCAGATGAAATCAATTATTCATCATCAGCAAGTAATTCTTTGTTGCTATTTGCATTACAAAAGGCATTTCAAGCAGCACCACAGAGATTAATGACTGACACTGTCTATGCAGTATTGCTGGGAGCTGTGGTATGTTCTGACATCACAATTTGAACATTTTCTGTGCTGTTTTGTGGGCTTAAGTACAAATCTATCAATGGATCATTTGCTTGTTCAAAATTACCATGAAATTGAGATGTCCCCTTCTTTTGTGTCTAGCCATCCTGAATAGTTACTGGAAACATGTGAATGCTCCTATTATTTTTGTAATCTCTCTTATCTGACTACTAACTTTGCTAATCATTCATGAGCATGGCATAATCAGAAAACTTGGCTTTGTGATGCACTTGTTACTATAGTTTAGCTGTTATACCTTATCATTGTGCAAAAACATTTTTCTTTTTGGCCTAATCAAGCATTTTACTTCTTCAAGTTAGGATTTACTTACTGTTCATGTGTACAGTTCATCCTAGTTAAGTATAATATTCTTTTAAACCAATATTTTACAGGCATATTGTCATTTTCTTGCTATCAAACTGAGATTTTCTTTTAGTTCAAGGCTTGGAAGGCTATAAATGGCTTAATTGTACTAGCGTTGTAGATTCAGACCTTACCAGGTCCTGAAAAAATGGAGATTCAATATGCCTTCTATATAGTAATATTAACTTTGATGTGAAATTTGTTTTAAGTCATAGGACATACTGTAATTGATTTTTGTCATTTGAGGTAGAAGAGAGACATTTGGGAGGTTCACTGCAGTTGACAATCATAAATAAGGCACGAGTGTTGATGTTAAGAAAATGGGTGGATGGTTGTAACAAATTTTTAATAGAAACCTGTGTACAGACCCTGCCTGACATCTTATTTAATCATCCAGTGAATTTAAGCATTTGATATTAGAGAATAACTTTTTAACATAATTCGAGCTTCTATTTTGCTCTGAGAGATGCATTCTACACCCCATATCAACCTGGAATTTTGGTATGGGTGGTTGGATGCAGGGTTAACATTGATAGATGACATTTTTATACATATGCTACTCTTGTCAATATTTAGAAAAGAGATAGACAACACATGCAGGCTATTTTATAAATCAATATCTTCCAAGAAGGTGGCACAGGGAAGACTTTAAGAATTAGGTAACCACGAGTCAGTTGTTGCTTTGGACTGCAGAAATGGAGGAGCTAGGAAAAAACTGATTAGCACAGTTTCGACTCAACATTGATCCATTTTTGTGGAGAGTTACCCAAAAGACTCCAAGGTATCAACATGGGGTTCAAAGTAGAAGACATTATGATGCATATTAAACAGCATCCATCTTTCATAATCAATCACAAAGCAATTTAAATGGCTAGCTTCAAAATCGGGCTAGTGGAGTAATGTATTGACATGACTTCATAAGCTGGCAAATGCAAGAAAGGCAAAATGGGTGCAATGGAGAAGAGTAAGTGGAGATTTTAATGATCTATTGATAAGTTGAGTTTGGATGAATCCCACCTCAACATATGTCAAGCGAAAATTATAAATTATTTATCATGGATTCTTTTTTAATTTAAATTTTTTAAAATAGTAGTTAAGAATTAGTTGTATAGGTAGTTATCCTCATGTTACTATTTGATGCTAGGATAAATACGATGAAGAAGGCAGAAGGACTATTGCTGTATATGTCAATCTTTCAAGCATTATTTTGCACATTTTTAGGAAGCTTGGTCATCTACTTTGGGGAAGTGCCAGTATTCTGATTTGTTTATCTTGCTTAAACAGGAAAATGTCACAAATGTGAAGTTTCGGAGTCCAATATTCTTGTACAGTGTAATCTATTGTATAATTTGACATACTTCTTTTTTGTTTACAAATGGCCAATATAGGGGTACCTAACTTAGAATTGAGGAGGAATTTCCTTTTCCCACTTTGTCCTAGGCCATTTGTCCCTAGACAAATTCCAGAGCTTACACATTGCAAGTTAATTCATGTTCTTTATTGATCAAAGGGATCTGGAGAGTAAGCAATAAACTTTGCACCTTGGGTACAAAAATGTTCTGATAAACAAACAGTATGAATTTGTTTAGATTGGGATTAATCAACTGGATCTAGCAAAGTGGTTGCTTACATTTACTAATTTTGCTCTGAAAAGGTAGTAACAGAGCGTGTTATTCACAAAGTGAAATATTAGAGTACCAGATTCTATAAATTTATTGCTACAAAAGAGTATGTAGCCTCGTTTGTTTCCATTTTAACCTTCTGGTGCTTCTTTTAAAGAATATGAGGTTCCCATTTTCCCTCTTCATGACTTCATATAATCATATATTACATATCATTGCTGTATTTGAGAATTTCAATATTCTTACTCATTTATTTTTTTTGAATTTGGAACTCTTGGACTGTTGTCCATTCTGATGTAATATTGTAATTCCTATTCAGGTTAAAACTTGAGCATTAGAATTTTTATTCAGAAATCATACGTGCTAGATATATTGTATGTTAGAATATTTTTATTAGTGGTCATCTTAATTTATATATAGAGCTGTGTGTATGAACTAAACATCCTGTATGCTTTATGCACTCCTCATTTGAGAGCTCTAACAATCTTAAGACAGTGTTGAAATAATTGAATGCAATCATCTAAATTCCTTGACTTGTCTGTGTAGATAAATACCTCATCGTCAGAAGATAGCTTAAATCTCTATGACTCTGATCATCGGTTTGAGCATATTTCCCTTTTGTTGGTTCTTCTTCGTTCACTTCCTTATGCTCAAAGGGCCTTACAAGTTCGAGCTATACAGGTAAGTTAAACAAATATTGACTAATACCTTTTTCAAGTATCAATTACATCTTGTGTGCTTGTTTTTTAAAAAACATGTTTATAATTGTTGTGGTAAATTTAGAAAAAATGCTGAGTTCGATGTTTTTTTGGTAACTCATGCGAGCTGACAGCAAGTAGGATCCTGCTTACAGACTAGAGTATGTATAGGAAATTGATAATTTGAATTTCAGGTTTATACGATGCATGAGTGTCGTTGGCATTTTGGATGGGTATATGTTAAACAGTTAAAGAGCTACAGAGTAACCTTCACTTGTTAGTTGTTTGTAAGAAAAGATTAGAGTTTGTGAATTCTGTTAGTGTGTGTGGATTTAAAGTTGAGGTCTAAAGCAAGGATACATGGCACACAAAATCTTCTGCTGGCCTCAAAACTATTCAAATCTAGGGAGATGCGTGTCAGAAAGTGTTTTGGAGTAATGCTACACCATAACTATGTTCAGCAGGGATTGTTCCATTGTGTACACATTCCAAAAATATTTTCAATAAAGCATTTTTTATATTGCAGTTCACACGTGTTAAAATGGTTGTTGCTATCTGTATGAATAGAATGTGTAGCCAATCTACTGTACTTCTGCATTTTCTATACAATTCTGAATTGTAACTTATGAACACGTCAATTAATATTAATACCCTAACATCTAGGTGATTTTAATTTTTTAATTTTTGGAAATACTTTATTTTTAAACTGTAGGAGAGTTCTAAGAAGTCATTTATTAATTATATAGATTTAGTGATGACAGATGCTTCTATATTTAACATTATTCCTGCACTATCATAAAAAGATTTGGTTGTATTCTTCCACAAATATATTTTTCTGTATCCTTTGCATATTCACCAGGTTATCCTCTGCCCTGAACCGAGGAGTTTTTTATTCATTTCAGGATATTTTATTCCTGGCTTGCAGTCATCCAGAGAATAGAAACACTATTACTTCTATGTCAGAATGGCCTGAATGGCTCTTGGAGGTTCTTATTTCGAATTTTGAGGTAAATTTCTGATATTTGCTCATCCCTTTCATTCTTATATGTATAGCTTTTTTTGATTGGGCCTGAAGCTTTGGACAATAGCTTAAGAATCATGATGTGTAAACTTAATTTGCTGATTTTAGATTTCATCGCACAATTGATGTGCACAAAATTCAAATCTAACTTTTTTTGATTGGGCCTGAAGCTTTGGACAATATCTTAAGAATCATGATATGTAAATTTATTTTGCTGATTTTAGATTTTATCTGTTTAATATTAATTTTGTTTTATCTAAAATATTTTGTATGTAATGTTTCTTGTGTCTAAAGAACTGTTATATGTAATACAGTAATACATTTCTTTGTTATCTCACATGTTATGAACAGATGACTTCAAACAAAGTACAGACTGATGTTGGCATTGGGGAGATTGAAGATCTTGTTCACAACTTTTTAAGTATAATGTTAGAACATTCTATGCGTCAAAAAGATGGATGGAAGGTGCATATTTTCTAGTCCCATAGGTTCTATTAACTTTTATTTCCTCTAATGTTTGTTATGAGTATACTGGGAATCATGTCAGGACGATTATCCATTTCTTTGATCACAGAGTGTGACAAGGAAAAAATGTTTTAAACCTAGAATAATGTTTATAAGAAAGTTGCTTTGATGGTTTTGCCTGCTTATAACTAGCAATTTCTTTTTTGAATTAAATTAATTTTGTTATTGGTCATAGTTTTCTTTTTACATCATGAGTCCCTGGAAGAGACTTTTTAACTAGACTTTTTCAAAATTTAAAGAATTTTAATCCTAGGTTCTTTAGTTTCCTTTGACCTTCCTCTTAATAGCTACTGTTTATTTTTCACCTTGTATCCTAGTGAAATCATTGCTTTTTAAGTTTTGAGTCTTTAAAAAATTGCCTGAAATTTTGACATGCTTGTTAGAATCTGAAAATAAATACCTCAAGTTTGACTCCAGAAAGAAAGGGAGTCGGAGGAGGCTTACAGTCAGCCATATGAAACTGTGAGAGCAAATCTAGAGCATACTTGGACTGTGTGATGGTGATCCCAGAAGTAGACTGGTAGATCTCAATCCTGAGAAAGTAATGGAACAAGCCCAAGTCAGTCATCAAAAACCTGTCATGAAGGGCAGTTTTGACTACCCCAATGGCGGATGAAGAACTCCCTGTGATCAACAAGTCATCAACATACAAAACCAGAAATAGGAGTGAATCATCCTGCTGCAAAATGTAGACATTGGGATCAGAATGGCACCGAGTGAACCCAACTGTCAGAAGGAAGGAGTACATCTTGGCATACCAGACCCGAGGAGCCTGTTTGAGGCCATAAAGAGACTTTCGAAGGCAGCACACGAGTGAAGAATCTTGAACGAATCCTTGTGACTGCTCCATGTAGATCTCCTCCTGAAGGTCACTGTGAAGAAAAGCACTCTTCACATCCATCTGGTGTACTTCCCAACGATTGGCTGTAGCAATGGCAAGAACAAGTCGGATGGAGTCCATTCTGGCAACTAGTGCAAAACTCTCAGAGTAGTCAATCCCAGGAACTTGGGAGAATCCTTTGGCGACTAAGAGAGCCTTCTACTTATCAATCAACCCATTTGTTGCAAACTTTGTCCGATAGATCCACTTACATCGAACAAGTTTTCTTCCCTTAGGAAGATGGACAAGATCCCAAGTGTGGTTCCTCATCAAGGAACTATACTCCTCCTGCATAGATGTATCCCACTAAGGAATACCAGAAGCCTCCCGAAAGGACTGTGGATAGGAAGCAGTAGCAATGAAGACATGTGGAACTTCCTGGAATTGTGAATGAGTCCGCCCGGTGTTTGATGGATCCCCAACCTAATCACTTGTAGATTGCAAGGTTTGTCTAGCACAAAGTAGACTAAAAGTCGGAGAATGTGGATGAGAATCATCACCCTCTGAATGATGACTAGGAGAGGAAGGAGGTGAATCCTCTGAATCGCTCTCAGCATCGGAAGAGGAGGTAGAAGACTCTTCATCATCAAGAATCTGCTCAGGTGAATCTGACTTATTAGAAGATGTGTCATGTAGCCCAAGTGACTCCAATGTCAAAGTAGAAGGAGGTGGAGAAGTGATAGGAATTGAGCTCGAAGAGCCCTCCTCAAACTAAACACTCCTCTCAATAAACAACTCATGTGTAGTAGGGTGGAGCAACCGATAACCCTTCACACCATTAAGATAGCCTACAAATATGCAAGGCTTGCTCTGCTGATCCAAGGCCTTACGTTGCTCTGTAGGAATGTGGGCCCATGTAGGAGAACCAAAAACTCGAAAGTGCTTAACTGATGGTTTCCGACCGCTCCAAGATTCAAAAGGAGTGACTCCCTTCAAGGCTCGGTGAGGAACACGGTTTTGGATATAACAAGCACAATTAATGGCCTCTGCCCAAACTTGTGGTGCAAGAGATCTGGAGTGAATCATGCAGTTCACCATTTCTTTCAAGGATCTATTCTTCCATTCTGTAACACCGTTCTGCGGAGGAGTGTATGGAACAAAATGTTGCAAATCAATCCCCTCTGAAGTGCAAAACTGCTCAAAACGATGGTTGACATATTCATCACCATTGTCAGTGCGCAAAACTTTGATGGCTTTCCCGGATTGCTTCTCTACACAAGTTTTGAAGTCTTGAAAGTGATCAAATACCTGAGACTTCTGTTTGAGAAATACACCCAAGTATATCGAGAAAAGTCATCAATGAAAGTTAGAACGAATCTAGCCTTGGTGAAGGATGGATGAGGAAATGGACCAGCCAAATCACTATGAACTAACTCCAGTATTTGTGAAGCTCTCCATGCCTTAACTTTGTCAAATTTTTCCTTAGGATGCTTACCAAGAATGCAACCTTGGCAATCACCACCTGAAAACTGAATTGAAGGCAACCTTGTGACCATGCTTTGTTGGTTAAGCTGCTGCAAGTAGCGGAAGTTAATATGGCCAAACCGCTCATGCCATAATCTACTCACATCATTAGAATGAGTGAGCAAAATAGACAAAGGAGGATCAAGAACAAATTGAGAAAACAGATAGAGCCGTGATTGATGATTTGCTCTCCCAACTGCAACTGTAGAATCATTGTGCAACTAATGAATCTCCACTGAATCAGGAGTGAACTCAACCCGCTTGCCTGAACTCGTGTGAGTGATCTGATATACTAATAGGAGATTAGTTGATAATGAGAGCACACAAAGAACATCATGGAATGTGCCATCCCCCACATCAACAGACTCTCTCCAACACACCTCAACAGGAGTGTCATCACCCATTGAAATAGAAAGCATAGTACACGGCTCCAAAGATGCAAGTTCTTCCTTAGATGAAGCCATGTGGTGCGAAGCACCCAAATCAAGAACCCAAGTGGATGGTGAAGAAGCAACTGCTACCAAGGCCTTGCCCTTTCCTTTCCCCTTGTTGTTTTCTTTTGCCTTGTTAGACCCCTCATTAGAACTCTGTTTTATAGATTCGGGAACACTGATGTTATTCTTCTCAAGAATGTGTGTCAAGTGATCAATTTGTTTCTTCAAACATTTATGTTAATCATGATCGGGTCTTTTACAATAGGCAAATTTGACCTTTTCTTTCTTAGGCTAGTCGCCTTTAGAAGAATGGGTCTCATTAGTTTCTTTTGAAGCAATTGGTATCTGATCCTTCTCCTTGGTATTCTTTTGTCTCTTATCCTTATTCTTACTACTTTTTCCTTTCTGTTCTTTTGTGCCTTGGTTGGCAGCCAGGGCATGTGACTTATAGGATTTGAGAGTGCCCATCGGGATTAGCTTATGCTGCTCCTGTGTGAGAGAGATAGAAAAATCATCTAAAGATGGCATGGTGAACTGAGTACCAAGTGCACTCTTAGTAGCATAGAAGGTAGAAACAAGTACAAAATATTCTGAAGTTAGCTTAGAGAGAATACTAAGAACAAGTTGTTCATCTTTCTTTTCAATTCCACATTGTTTTAATTGCAGCCTAAGTGATTTCAATTTTTGTGAAAAAAATCCTGAATTGTGTTGAAGTTGCCTGGACTTAAACTAATTAGTTCATTTTCCAACATATGACCCCTCATTGAATCTTGTGTGCCAAATAGTGTTTTTAGCTTTGTCCAGATTTCATTTGGTGAATTCAAATACTCATTGTGAAAGAGCAAAACAGGAGAAACAGACAAACACAATGTTCCATAGGCCTCATCATATTTGTTAAATCACTTAGGCTTATGTTCATCTTTAGCATTTTTAGTTTCAAGTCCCATTGTTATCCTATGTAACCGAGTTTTCCTTAAGTAGATTGTCATGTGTGATTTCCACTCAAAGTAGTTGTAGGGAGTTAAGATGGGTACTGTTGTTTGATCCATGATGAAGAAATGCATGTAGAAAAAAATGCTGAAAAAAAGAGAACACACACAGGACAATCCCCCCTTTTCACTCAATTAAAGAACCCCCCCAAGAAAATACGATCTGATACTTTATAATTTAGTGCGTTTACAACTGCCACTAGCAAGAATTATTTAGTGGTCTTGATCTCAATGCTTGCAAAATTCTCAACAATAGGTGTATGCTGAAAGTACAATACTTGAATGAAACCAAGTGAAACTAACACCACTGCAAAGTACATAAAAAACATGCACTTTCAAAAAAAGAATCACCTCGATCAAGGGTCATATGCAAAAGTTATGCTTCTCTGAAGTTCCGAAAACGAGAACTGTGCAGTGTCACTAGTGAGAATCTACAATTTTTGGAAAGTCTCTGCATCAAAATCAAAAAATGTTTGCACTAGTGCAAAGAGCACGAAAAAATAGCCCAAATCAAAAAAAATTCTTGAGAAACGGAGCCAATATGAGCTAGAACAAACCCTTTGAACACTGCCTTCAAATCTGCAACTGTCAATGGAGAGGGGGTCTGTTGAAACTTTCTAAGTTTGCCACAATCTGTTTGTTGCATGCAAAAAATACTAAGTTTGCCACAATCTGTTTGTTGCATGCAAAAAATAACAGATAGTCATATAGTTTTTCGATGCGGAGAACAAAACACAGAAAACTTTTTTCTGCTTGACTTGCCTACGATGTGGATCTAATGCAAAAAAATGTCTCCATCAACAAAAAACGGCATGTAATATGTCAAAATTTATTTGCGAGGCTCCTAGACGCAATGACAAGGTCCTTTTGGCTTGAAAATGCTTCGAACAAAAGCTTTCTTCCAGATCTGAGCTTAAAAACCCTCGTTCCACAATTGTGTCAAACGATCTCCGATTTCGGTGAAACTAAAGCTAGATTTGATTTTCTTGAACCTTTTGGATGCGTTGGAACAACCATAAATGCTGCTAGTATAACTAGTAATGATGCAATCATTCAGATCTCACAAAACACATATGCAAAACCTCAGAGGTTAAAATATTTTCGTCAAACTTTTTTAATTCTCCAGATCATCCGAAGATGCGAGAGAAGAGCATACTGAGTTTTTAGAAAACCTACAAGTAAAGCTTATTAGCCCCCCTTGAATCTTTCATTCTGCACTAAAAAGGCTCTAATACCATGTTAGAATCTGAAAAGATGAATAACCTAGAAAACTGGTGCAAATGAATAGATATTAAACTGTGAAAGCAAATGATACAATATCAAAATACCAATATAGAGTTAATTTCCACGAGAGTAATGCAAATGCTGCAGAAGTAAAATAACATTATGAGGATGCAAAAGCAAAAGATGCCTAATACAAGCTAGGTAGCATGTTTATATAGAAGAGGGAGAGGGTGGAGGTGGCAACACCAACCAATAGGAAGCAACCATCTATCGGTCTAAAGATGGCAAAGTATCTTCCCAAGATAGCTAATGGGTGCTCCCTTGTAGGATGGTGACACCTCATAACCCACTCACTTAATTAAACATGCTTTATGAACCTAAACAAGATTAATAAAAGGTGTAGGAAAAACCTAGGAATATAGGAAAATAAATAACCCAAACTAGGAAATAAAAACCTACACTAACAATCCTAGGATAGGTTACTAGTGTTTTCCTATTCATATTCACATTCAATGACCAGTTTTGGCCTCCCACAAAAACCTTTTTCCATCTCTTCTAGGAGCTTCATGTCATGGGTTACTCGATGCAAAAATATTTAAGCTCTTAGGTTGACCTCTATTCTAATTATTCTTTTATGAATTAATTTGCTTAGGGGTTCAGAATGTCCATATTTCTCCATTTGAAAGTAGATTTGATTTTTGATGATGGTGTCCAAATTGGATAGGTTTTAGTTGAAGGAGGCAGATTTCACTTGATGTTCATAGGGTATAAGAAGTCAATTTATTCCACCCTTTTTAATGTTTTTGTTGGTTGTTAAGGCTTTCACATCATATCATTTTCTTATCGAAGAACTGAATTTTTGTATATCCAAAGGCTTCTCATATGTACTGAATTAATTCCCCCCCACAAAATGACGTTTTTAGCTCAATAGTTTGGTATTAGGTTTCAATTTGTTGCCAATGAATCCTATTCCTTTAGCAATGTGATCTGAGATCCTTGATCCTATCACTTCTAGTTAATTTGTATATGTTTGCTAACTGCTCATTTATGGTTCATTTAGTAAGATCTTTGTATAGAAATGTGTGAATTTTACCTATGTTACCTGGTAGTGGTACCATCGTTTCTTTTTCCAGATACAATCAATGAATTAGGATACAGCCCTGATATGATCAGCATGGATGTTGTTCCCTACCAAAAGAAAAAATAAAACAATACAGGAATTAAGGAAATGAACCCTCTGCCACTAGTTAATTCTCTTCTAGTTCAACTAATCTATCATATTTACAAATTAATAAATAGTGTTTTCAATTTTCCTGTGCTCCATATTTATGGTGTTAGTATTTTAATTTGGCCCGAGAACAAAAAATGGAACAGCGTGTAAGGATAAACCTCTCTTCAAATTAGAAGAGGAAGCCCCTTTGTATCTAAAAACTGAATAAACCCTAGTACTCTGAAGATAACCTGCTCTTTGGTTCTTGGGTATTGGCACAAGGATAAACAACTCTTCTGATTTTATAATCTTTTAACTTAAACTAATGATGTATGTTAGCTAACAAACTCTCACTCTTTCTGCCTAAAAGCAGAGATAAAAAATAATGAGGGCAATACAAGATCCTTCAAACTGAATAAAGAAAATCACATGCAAAGCTACAATACCCACTTCAATCTAAACTGCAATACAAAGCCTGCAAAACTCAATAAAAGCTAGTCAATTTATCAAATTAACACACAAGATAATATAAATCAGCTTGAACAACAATATCAGCAATGAGTAGGCATAAGATTAGTTTTGCATGCTCGTGCAATGTAGTTTAAATAAACAAGTATTAGGGTTCTATTTATGCGGCCACAACCCAACAGCACAACAAAATATACAACATAAGACATTCTAGAACTCCTTGAACAACCCAGGACATGGATGCAACAGAGAAGATACAACAACACAACAAGCATAATACCATATTACCGCTACAGAAACCACACCTTAAAGCATGATAAACAACTAAAACATGCAGCTATATATCCAAAATCCCAAAAACAAAACCAAAAAACCAGCAAACTGCAACCCCCCATGAGCAGAACCACTCCTTGTGGGCACAAATTGCTAGGCTTGAAGGCTCTATTATAAACCCCCATTATTAGAGACTGGGGTAAGCTCCATCTTTGCATCCACCACCATATCAAAAGCATTTGCTGGCCCATGAAATTTTATTCCTTTCACCACCTCTGACGTTCACAAAGTACATATCAATAGGCCATTCTCCAGGAAGGGCATAGTATAGCTACTAGTGATGACTGTGTTCGTTACCATTGTTCGCATATCCTGAAGGAAGTCCTCTAAAATTTGCACCCCACCCTCATTTGCCTTAAGTCATCTTTCAATCTTCTAATCTCCCCTTTCTGTTAGCATCTCCTCAAATGGGCTTTACCTTTATCCACCATAAAAATGGCTTTGTCATAATAATGTCTTCATCCTCTTTGTCCCTACCTATAGACAAAATTTACTTTTCCAATTCAAAATTCCTTCTAGGATAACCTTGTGGTGCCAATTAGGACAAAATCCTTTATTCGCTACATTTATTACTATCAGTGAGTCTCCTTCAATTTCAGCCATCTTGTAACCAAACTTATACGTAGCTTTGATTCCTACTAATAGCGCCTCTTGTTCTACACCATTATTTGTTTTATTGCCAAGGAATTGTGAGCCCCCTGGAATGAAGCCACCATTTGGATCTCTTAGAATATACCCTACTCTTGCCATTCCAGGGTTAATTTTCGAAGCATCGTCAAAGTTGAACTCTACTCCGCTTCTTGGAGCCTGCCATTTTTTATCTTTCCTATTATGATTAGCTCATGCAATGTAATTTTATTAAGATAAATACCAAACAAACTACGTCTACTAGTGCATTGCAGGTTGCTTTGAAAGATAAGTACGAAACTTCTAAAAAAGGCCGGGTCCTGTATTTTGAAAAAATGTTGTTTTCTACTAAATTCCATGAGGGTGGGTCTTTGTCAAAGCATCTTTTGAAACTCAAAGATCTTAGGGATTAGTATGCTACGGTCAACAAACCAGTGGACAAGGAAGATATGGTTTTTCTAATCATCAACTTGTCACCCTCCTTCGACAATTTAGTGGAGTCTCTAAACATGTTGGCAGAAAGACAAACTTTTACTTTTGACAAGGTTAGTTCGTATCTCTTGGAGAAGGAATGTTGCCAATAACATGTGTGAAGTTACTTTTGAGAATTCAGAAAGTGCACTTATTGCATGGTTTTAGGGTACAAACTACAATTTTCCTCCCTCTTCACAACCATGAAGAAAGGTACAATGCTTCTACTGTCAGAAATTTGGTCATGTGAAGAAATATTACAGGAAAATATACCATGATCTATTTCATAAGCCACATAATGAAGCAAATGTGGCAACTATTGTTGTGGAAGACCATGATGAGGAGTTTGCATTGATGGCTTTTTCAGATAGTGTTAAAAGTAGTTGCTAGTTCTTTGATTCAAGCACATCTAGACACTTCACTTGTCAAAAAGACTGGTATGTTAGGTTTCTTGTTGATGATAGTCATAGAGATTCTGTCTTGCTTGGTGATGGCAATACACACATAGTTGAAGGGATAGGTGATATGAGAATTGTACTCAATAATGACATCAAACTTTTAGTACGAAATGTCAAGTATGTTCCAAGCTTGAACAAAAAATTTGTCTCTATTAGTCAGTTTATAGAAAGTTCTAACATTCTAGTTCGATTTCATGGGACAAAGTGCATTGTTTATGATGTAAAATAGGATAAAATAATTGCTCTAGCATGATGCCAGGTGGCCTGTATGTAGTATGAGGCCAGGTGGCACGTAAAAACTGCTTTAGGCATTAGGCCATGCAGTGTGTACAAAGGCTTATACAAACTTGTTGATCCTGCTTTGTATGCTACACTGAAGGCTTATACAGTATAAAAACTACTACTGTGGTGCAATTGAAAGATGTACCTTCCAGTTCATGGGGTATTCCAGTGCATCAACCTTTGGGCAGTTCTTCTCCACCTATGTATCAACAATGTATAACTGAAGGTGCCTCCATTCCCGTTGAGGTTCAACCCATACAGAGTTGATCTTCAATCAAGTCTTTGTCTTTGCAATGTTTGCTTGTAGTGCTTCAGAGGCCCCAATGGTATTTTGAAGGTGAGCATGATGATGACTTTCCAAAATCAGATGCACCACCTTGGAGGATAGGCAAGCCAATTGATAATTCCATAGTAGAGCATGTCCATTTCATTCTTTCTGCATATATTTCTTAGGTGCTTGCTGTCATGAAGGTTGATTGTGCAGATATTTCTTTGCATTTCTATGCATTTCAGAAGCCATATCCTAATTTAATGACTAAACTTCCAGATCCTTTCGGTTTAGTCTTTAAGAGGGGGTATTAGAATATTAGAGTAATGTTATAATAGTGTGTGCTTACACTTGTAAGTATTAAGTGGTCAGTTGTAGGTCATTAATAAGGTTGCTGTAAGGTGGTTGTAGCTCTTTAATGAGGTTGTTGTAAGAGGAAAATTCCTAATCTATATATTGCTATGCTCTCTCCATGAGGAACACATCTCTTCTCTCATTTTTTTCCTTTGTTGATACAAAGAACTACAAACACCTTATAACAACCTTATTAATGACCTAGAACAACTAATCTCTTACTTATCACATATAAATGTAAACATACACTTTATCATATTATCACTGTAATATTCTAATAAAATCTTGGCTTACTAACTACTCTTACCAATGCCATAGCAAACTTATCAGATTATGTAAATATTTCATATGATAATAGTTAAAACATATCCATGCACAATATGCTTGCATCAAAAACTAGTATCTTCCCAAATTCATAGTCCTTTCTGATGTTTGATAGTTCTTAAGAAAAGAATGAAAAACAAGATGGTGCAGAATATCAGATTATGTAAATATTTCACATGATAATAGTTAAAACATATCCATCCACAATATGATTGTATAAAAAACTAGTATCTGCCCAAATTCATAGTCCTTTCTGATGTTTGATATTCAGTCTGCTCTATCTCCCTTCCTCCTTGCCTTCCTTCAATTGAATTACCATCCTTTTATAGGGATATTAGATGAAATATGATGGTGCTGACCACAAACGCAGTGTCATGTCCCATAAACTTCCTTAAGATCAATATATAATTTGGTGACCTTACAATTGGCATAAAAATTCAAATATCTTGGCACATAGTCTCAATTAGGCCCCTTCTACAAAAATAACACACTACATCGTACAATGAAGCAATGAAATACAAATTTGGACATGTGGACATGTTCAAGTAAAATGACTGGTTGTGGCTCTGTGTGGACAGTAAGAAAATTAATCTATGGTAAGGACAAAACATTTGGGGCAAGAAAGAAAGACCTGCAAAAGATAAACGAATGTTAAAGAGAATATTTTGGGTGATGCAAGATTACTCGACCTTGGAGATGCTCTTGCATCACTCCTCAAACAACAATAAACCAAAAACTCTTTCCATAGAATCAAATCAAATTTGCCAATGATAGTGTTACTTACCATGCAGATTTCCTTCTTTTCAAGATCATAGAGTTTGGCACAAGCAGTGACAAACTCCTGACTTTGAGCTGAAATAGGGAAGGATGCGGCTTTGATGAGCTCACTATCTTTGAGAGCCTCTTTGCAATTTTGTTTCTGCTTTTGATCTTCTCATCTAGATCCAACCCTTGCACATTCACATGCCCTTGTTCTGTATCCTTGACTTCTAGATAATCACAAGATAAAATGGAAGTAGATTCCACAATCTGAAAGTGATATGCTATCAGTGAGAGCCTAGCGAGCAGGTTCTACACAATGTTGATGCCTTGAATCCAATAAAATTTTTCCCTTCTGATGAAAAGAAACCTCCAACCTAGCTGCCTTTAAGAACCTGCAAAATTTGATGTCTTGGAAACCCTAGAGTATGGCCACAGTGAAACTCTAGGCAGCAAATTGCTGCACAATCTTCTTGTGATGAAAACCGTTGACAAAACCCTAGGTGCCCAAGTGGAAGTTGCTGAAAATGAGTCTTCAAATCCTTAGGAAATCGCTGAAACCCTAGGTGCCTGAGTGAAGAGTGTTGTATTACTATGACAGCATCTTCAGTGCTTGGAAAAAGCTGCAAAATCCTTGAAAAGGGAGACCAAATGGTAGTACCCGCAGGAAAGGCCTGTTGAAGATCACAAAACCCTTCCAATAGTGTTCCAAAGGTGCTTCAATCTCTTCACAACTTGCTGAATGTTAGTTTTGCAAATAGAAAGATTGAATGAATTTTATGGCGTTTTGATCATTATGAGTTGTTTAAAATGTAGCATTCCAATGGAAAGGTGTTCGCCTGGGGTGTTTGTGTCTTTTTTTTCCTTTATTAAAAAACCTTGGAAAACGGAGACTAGATGCACATGCTTTGCGTTTGGGAGACCGACCTTTATGTTCTGACATTTTTGGCATTGTTGTGTATAGGTGTGCACTAGGTCATTTGGCTGCCAATTTTAATTTTTTAAAACTGTTTGGCACTCTTATGAAACGACATGTACTCTTGGTTTATTTGCTATTTTCGAATTTATAAAATCTTGGCATCCTTGTGTGGCAGTGCACATTCCTGGTCTGGGATGCTCATTTCATGTTTTTAAAAACATTTTGGCCTCCCTATACATCGACGTGTGTTTCACCATGATTTGCCTAATTTCAATTTGAAAACCATTTTTGGCATTCCCTTGTCTTGGCATGCATTTTTGAGGTTCTCACCCATTTTGACTAGAACTTGAACTTTTGACAACTTCTTAGACTGGTGTGTCCTCCTATGTTGATGTGCCACTTTGCCTTTGAAATTTTGTCCTTCCTATGCATTGGCATGTGCTCCAGCATTGGTAGGCCATTTTGACACTTTTCAATTTTTTGGCTTCCCAGTAGACCGGCATGTGCTCTAGGTCTGGGACACCACTTTTGTCTTAAACACTTTTGGTGGGATAATGGACTGGCACATGTCATCATTGGCACACCAACTTTCCATATGTTGGACAATTTTTGGCTTTTCTCGTGTCTAAGCTCTGATCTTCATCTTGTCTGATGCATTGGAAAACGTCTTATGTTGGCTACACAAGGACACTGAGTAGCCTAGAAACACAACATTTACCAACATGGGAGACACGGATTCCACAATGACTCACTAGATGATAAATGACTTATATTTGACTCAAAAATTGACTATATGAAATTTTTTTTGTGTGTACAATGTATGATATTTCTGTCCATATATACAAATATGCAGACACACATCAACACTATTTTTTTATGTATGATATAGCACTGTGATTTGCTGTATATATATGGAATACCAGACTGTCCAGATCCATATTTGTCTCAGAATTTTATACATGAGAGGTAGCATTATCCTTTCATTTGATCTTAAGGTTTGAGAAGCTTTGCTTTCATATTGATGCTATGAAGAGTTCTCATTTTGATATCTACAAGCTTACTTTACTATGGGAAATTTGCAATTATCTTGTTTCTTCATCCTCACTTCCTCGTGTGAAGATATATAGCTCATTTAGTGATCAATAGCATCAATGGTCAGCAGCAACGAAATGATCTTTCATTTCACGTGCATTCATACTGTAGCTTACTGAGACCTTCCTATATGTTTTGCATGTTTTTTCAATAGTTTTGTTATGTTCTGTTTTTTAGAATACACCTCTTAGGCCAAATTCTAGTAGAAAGGCTCTCTCTCTCTCTCTCTCTCTATATATATATATATATATATATATATTCCATGTTTTGGTTATAGTTTCTTAATATTGATTAATCTGATACTATTTTGGAGAGCTGAATTCATCAGAATGAACCTTTAGTAGCCCAGTCAACACATGGAATAGACATAATCCCTTGTTTTTGCTGTAAATTCTGTTATCCAGCCTGAGTGCATGATGTTCCTCATATCTAGCTCATTGTTGGCTCATGTGCTTTTAAATTCTCGATGAACACTATAGTGGTCATTGTAGTGGTGGTGTAAATACATTGGAACATGATGCTGACACTAATTGTATTAACATTTATGAATTGGATCATTGTAGGAAGGTTTATCTTGACATCACCAGACAAATCTTTTTCACATATATCCTGAATGTTCACAATTTGATTTGTTTTGCTTTACATTGTTTTTACATAGTTCTTAAATGTGCTTTGCAACTGTCTGTATTGCTATTAGGTTATTATGTACTCTGTTTTGAAAATCTATTTTGTAGTGATCTATATGAAATATTTACTGAAATCGTTTACAATTTTGCTGTTTACTTCAGGATATCGAATCCACAATTCATTGTTATGAATGGTTAGCAATGATTGGAGGTTCAAGCACTGGTGAACAGCGCATAAGGTACATTTTCTTCATAACAGCCACAACCTAAGCCTCAGGAATCACAAACATGAAATGCTTTTGAATGCATAAGTTGTTTGGTAGAAAACAAAGTCAAGCTATGTAATCGATATTCCTTGTTAATTAATAAACACTAATGAGTTTAGAAGTGCTTGAGTGAATTTCTGAAAAGTGCACTTACATTTTCTTAGTTTCTAGGAAGATGGAATCGTGTTTTCTTTGATTAGATCATTGTTTTGCTTTATAATTTCATTGATTTTATTGTGGTATGGGATTGTATTTTTATAATGTACAACACACAAGAAATAGTTTACAAGTAACTACGCTGTGTTTTGTTCACTATGCACAATTGCTCTAGATAGCATACTTATTGCCATTTGCCTGTATCTTTTCGTAGTTATGTAGGAACCTTTTTAGTGAATGACACTTTTTTAAGGCCAGTTCTATCTTTATTTATGATTCACATATACAGTATCTTTTGAACTTTGAACTTGACAATATTTGTTTTCTATTAACCTTGTTTAATAGAAGCAAAAAAGCTAAATAATGCTGGATTACATGTAATCCTTTGTTGATATCATAGTAATAGTGGTGCACAATATGATCAGGTGGGTTTTGCAAGTGTAGACATGAATTAGGGTTGTGATTAGCTAAATCTAAAACAATTTAGTTATTTGTTGTTGAGAAGTTGTAAAAACCTCAGCTACATTACATTTTCCTAATCAACATAGTAAGAACTTGATGGCAATTCATTAGTGTCATGTCAATCATTGTACACAAAGAAGACCGCATGTATGGAGGCTATTGATGCCAATCTGTGTACTGGTATGAGGAAAACTAGCTGCAGTGAAACCCTGATTTTGTTGCAGGAGATGTATGTATCAATGCATAATGTGTAAGTGAGAGTCTAGTGAGAGAAGAACCAGCTTGTATGGGAAGGAGAACTTAGAATTTTTGAAGAGGAATATAGATGTATTATAAGTGGAAGCAACTCACAATGAAAATTGCAGCACTTATGGCAACAATCTGAGGATCATTGAACATGTGTCTCAGCTGAAGGTGTTATTAACTATCCTGCTTTAGCAGGAAGTGACATAATCACTGACCACACATTACAGTGCATATAACTGGCTCAAAAGTTGGCAGGGAAGTGCTCCAAAATCTATGCACACTGCAGCCTCTAGTTCCCACATTACCTAGTGAGACTTAGAAGGTTTGGTTGGGGCCAACTTTAATGTTGAGCTACCATGTGGATTAGGATATGGCAGATGGGAGCAACTTGTTCCATTGAGTAATCATCACAATATTGTTAGTACCCATAGTACATGGCTTTACCATTAGAGTTGTCACTCATGATTATGCAATTAGTGATTACATTGTCATTTTGTAGGTAGCTCAACACAAAGTACAAAATGGTATATGCAGAGTAGACTACAATAGAGAAAGGATACTAGATACAATCTTGACTGAGTAGAAAGCAGGGCATGCATGGAAAAGACATTTTTTGTCCTAATGTAAATAACAAAAACAATAAATAGGATCAAATATTAGATTAGAATATTGATATGAATGGGGACTATTGTTGACAATGTACATCATCTTTATGAATTGGGCAAAGAATCAATAAAAACTTTAAAACACGTTAAGAGATTTGAGGAGAACTTTTTCTTTACCCCTCTTACAACTTTGCATGTAAGGGAACAAGAAAAGAACATTTCCTTTGTTCACTTCCCAGATGAATGCAATGTGTCCTGCAAGATTGAATTGGGATGGGAAAAAGGGTAACTAGAGGCATCTTTAGGCTCAAATATAACCATTGCTTCATTTTTCTTTGCATTAAAGAGTACTTGCGTTTTGTGGTGATAAACATTTAGGGTATTGTTGATGAGGTTTTTGTGACTACAACAACATTAGAATAAAACACAGAGTATCCTATCCTCTATTGAATAAGCTTCTCAGACGCTGAACTACGTGATCGAATGAGACTGCTCCAAGGTTCCTTTTATGTCAGGTCTTGACGTGCATAGGGATAGACTCAGTGGAATGATGTGATTTGCTGGTAATCACGCGGGGGACTTACGTGGGCTTACTCCTTCGTAGACATGGAATTCACTCCTAGGACTCGGATTTGTGGGCGAATGGAACTTTTTCACAAATGGACAACTTGGAATTCCTAGGTTCCACTCTTGAAGAGGCGGATGATTTGGCAATGAGGCTCTGGAAAACTAATCCTAGCGAAAATCTAAAAGAAAATGCAAAAGATGGGGTAAGGGTTCAGGAATCTAATTAATGGAAATGACTGCTGTTGAAGATGGAAACTGGAACCAGTCCTCTGCTTCGTCATGAGACAACAGCTAGGCAGGGATGGTGCTATCTTCTGAGGGGGAGTAAGGATTTTCAGACTGCTCCTACAAGGGACATGGAACTGAAACATGCAGAACAACCGAAGTTAGACTTGGAATTAGTTCAGGCTAACCATACACGGTGATTTGCAAGCCACAGATCACCAATGGTATGAACAAACAGATTCAACCATTCAACAGTAATAATCTCCATCATTCTAACTAATGAAAAGCTTTGAAAGAAAATAGAAATGAAACAACTTAGATCTTGGAGCTTATGATTTGCTTCAAAGAAGTCAGAAAACCATGCCACAATCCAAAGAATATCAAGAACACCAATCTTCAATGTCCATATATTGATTTGGGAATGTCTTACAACAATCTTGCTGATTCTTCAAAGTTCCTTTGCTCCAGAAATGAAGTGCAACAGAAAGGAACAGCTAACTAACTACTTGCTCTAAGAGCCTAAGAAAATGAAAGAAGAAAAGAAGACCCATTCAAATGAGGCCCCTCAGCCTATTTATAGGCAAATAGAATACAAAGAGGAGGTGAGGAGATCAGATCTCCTCGAAATCCGTGCAAACCCTAAAGAGATAGGGATGAACATGTCATAGGCTCCATGGGATGCTGCCACCTATCTTGGACGCCAGGCTGACTAAGCTGCTTGGTAGGTAGGTGAGACCAGTCAACTGTCTGTTTGTCCTGCTCCTTGGTCGCAAATTCCATGGTGTCCTGGAGTCCTTTATCCTGAGCGCAGATTCCAGGGTGAACAGGATTTTCATGTGGAGGAATCCTTCCTTGAGCAGGGGCGCACTTTCCTTAAGGTCCTGGAATGGAATTCCTTCTTGAGTTGGAATTCCCTGTCGTGGAATAGAATTCCTTGTCCTCGATTCCTGGGTTGGAATTCCTCATCCTTGGCGTGGATTCCCGTTCTTCCTGATGGATGTGAACTTGAAGTGTACAATCTTGGTTTTCCAAGGATTGATCCTCTTGTCCGGAACTGGAATCCCTGATACTGGACTTGGAGTGATTTCTCCCATTCCGCCATCCTTGATGCAGGCATTCTCTGTGTCATTTGAAATCTTTGGAAGGACATCTTGATCTTCCTTATCCCTTTGTGCGAAGTCTCCCTGTCAGCTCTCCTTTTCTGATTTTTATCATTCTGATGCTCCTAGAGCACCCTAGTAGCTAGTTTTTATTTCTGCATGACTTTTATGAGCTAAAACTCCCAGAATCAGTTGGATTGTTGTGATATAAACTTTTGAAGCAATAATATATGCATTGAAGAATGGTGTTCATATATTTCTTTGGATTTTTGGCATGGTCTTATTGATTTCTTGGAGCAAATCTGAAGGTTATTGAAGTTATTTCTTGTATTTTCTTACTTTTGTTAGATAGATGCGATGGAAATGTTCTTGTTGAATGATTGAAGTTGATTAGTTCATACCATTTGTGATATGTGGCTTGCAAATCACTTTGTATGGTTAGTCTGAACGTAATCCATGCTTAACTTCGACTGTCTCTGTATGATCAGTTCCATGTTCCATGACAGGACAGTATGAAAATCTTTGCCTCTACCCCAGATGATTGCACCATCCCTGCCTAGTTGTTGTCTCATGGCGAAGTAGAGGACTGGTTCCAGTTTCATCTTCAACAGCAGTCATTTCCATTGATTAGATTCCTAAACCCTTACCTCATCTTTTGCATTTTCTTTTAGATTTTCACTAGGATTAGTTTTCTGGAAGCTTCATTGCCAAATCATCCGCCTAAACCAGAGAGTGGAACCTAGGAATTCCAAGCTGTCCATTTGTGAAAGAGTTCCATTCGCCCACAAGTCTGAGTCCCAGGAGTGAATTCCATGTCTACGAAGGAGTAAGCCCACGTAAGTCCTGTTGATGATTGTTTTTGGACAAGTCAACAATTAGAGTAAATACAAAGTATCTGACTCCCTCTTGAGCAAAGCCTCTCGAATGCTGAACTAAGTGATCAAACAAGATGACTCCAAGGTTCCTTTCTGATGATTATGTAAGAGCTAGCTCAGTGACTAAGTATGATTTTTGCTGTTAAACACAAAGGGACTTACGCAGACTTCTCTTCATTCATGTTTAGCTTGTTCCTCCTTTCAGTGTGGATGATGTATGTACAAGGTTTCAATGATAAAGAAATAGAAAAAGGGTGAGGGTTTAGGAAACTAATCTAAGGTCAATGAGGTAACGATGGTGTATTAAACAGACAAACTCCCAAGTAAACCTAACTTCACTTCGCCAAGGATGCCTACAACTACATGAAGTTGGTGCAATCTCCTAAGGTTACGCGAATGGTTTTCAAATCATGAAGACTTATACAAGCACCCATCAAATGGCGCAGCTCAAACAAGCATCCACAATCGAACTTAAGCAAATAAGCTCAGACTAGCTTTACACAACACTTCACCAGCGATGAATGTTAAAAGCATGAGCTAGGAGTTGATCAAATATTCAGTACAACAAACATTCCAACAAAGATCTTCTAATCTATTTTACTTGAAACATCTCTCCATTCCATTGAAGTACAAGAAATCATGTTATTTTGCAAGACAACACTTAAACACCAAGCGAACTCCAATGTTCTTTGCATTAATCTTGAAAATATTTACAACAGCTTCAAGTCCTCCCAGAGAATTTCGAGAGTCTCTCCTATTCTACTCCTACTTACCTACAATCTAAATCTATTGATTTTACAAATGAGGCAACAAAGCCTTTATATAGTGCCCAGAATACATTGAATGGCTAAGATCAATTTGATAGCCAAGGGCTCAGATCATGCCACCTCAGAGGTAGTTACAACAAATTGCTATTTTTAGCATAAAAGAGAGAGACAATGAAGGCACATTTTCCAATGTGATAAGGTAAGGCGAAAGCATTTAAAATAATCCTCCACATAGGAATCCCTTTGGCTTCTTTCATTAAATGATACATTGAATGCATTAAATAATGCGGCTAATCAAAATTGAATGATGTGTACTCGCCACCTAGATGCCAACTCAGCATACTTTGAAAATTGTATCATCTTTATGTGATGTATTCAATGTGATTGTTTGAACTTTTAGGAATACATATTATAGATCTTTGCCTTGTACATCTCCTTGCAACTGGATGTATGATACTTGTTGCTTCGCTTGACTAACTTTGCAATGTTTCTTCTTCTTGTAGGATGTAGATATGAATGATCTTCTTTGGATGCATCCTCTTGAAGAGAGTAGAGTAGAGATATGATGATGATGATGATGCTTCCTTCATGTAAGAGTAGAAGACTCTCTTGGACTTGAAGTTGTAAAGTCTTGAAGTTTAGATGGATGAATGCCTTTGGAAGTTTCAATGAAGTGTTCCAACTCGATGATGTAGAAGATTTGAGGTATAATCCTTTAGAGTAGTGTTCCCTCCGCAAGGTGAAAGTGATTCAAACACTTGCTCTTGATGATCATGATGTAGTTGATGAAATGATTCCTTGAAGATGATCTTGAAGCTCGAAGGAACTTGAAGTAGATTGGATGTCTTAGAAAGTCTTGATGTAGATGATGTCCTTCGGATGGATGTCTTCTAGACAATCTTAACTTGATGCCACTTGATGAAGAATTCCAACACAAGGATGATGAAGGATACCCTTGAAACAGCTACATGATGCCTTGCTCTTTTCTCATTCCTTGCTTGTCAAAGGTTCTTATCACTTGATCTTTAGATGATTCCTCCTTTTTGCTGCAACACAAGTAAAGAAACAACATCAATCCCCTTTCGATAACACATAATACATAAGAATCATTACAAGCATTTCTAATCTAAGCACATGAGTTAAGGACTTTGATGTCTAACTTGAATGATATGAAAACTTTACTAAGATGGCGTGCTGGTTGAGATAAGTGAATTCCTCCTAGATTCCTCCTCGATAAGCCTCTAAAGTTTGCCTTCAACACTTGACTTTACTTCCCTTCATAAGGTAGCGCTTTAGACAAAGCTTTTAGTTTCTCCTAGAATTGATGCACTAGATAAGTCGCATTGGATAAGGATTTCGAAATCCTCTTGCCTTTTAGAATTTCACTTTAAGACTTGATTCTTGATTCTTTGCATTGGTTAAGGAGTTTGAAATCTTCATCTTATCTTCCCTCTTTGGCTCATTAGATAAGAGCTTTGATTACTTCTTGTTTTTAACTTTAAAATGAACTTCTTTCCTCTGTCGCGTTGGATGAGGGTTGTGAATTCTTCTTGTTTGGCCTCAAAAATCTTAAACTAAACCACCCTCCACTAGTGGCGCATTAGTTCAAAAGTTTGATTTCCTCTGAAATTTTCCTTTCAAAACTCAACTTTTACTCTCCTCTACAAGGTGGTCGCATTGGATTAAAGTTTGGAATCCTCTAAAAATTGGCGCAAAAGATCAAGATTTGAAATCCTCCTAATAGGAGTGCTTTGGATAAGGTTTTTGATTTCCTCTAGGATTGGCGCATCACTTCAAGGTTTCGAGTTCCTCTAGAATTTTCGCATTACTTCAAGGTTTCGAGTTCCTCTAGAATTTTCGCTTTGGTTAAGGGGTTGAAAATCTTCTAGAATTGGCGCATTGGTTCATGCATTCGAAATCATCATCTTCTTCTGTCTTTGAAAGCGCTTTTTTCATCATGATTTTGCACCACTTAGATGCCCCGTCGCACTAGATGAACTTTTTGAATCCGTTGGAAGAGTCAGGCGTTTTTTGGGGTCGTTATACTTTAAATATTTTTCAATGTACCTTTCAGGATGTTTGAGATAGGTCCCGAATCCACCGGATTTAACATGCAAAATCTAGAATTTGGAGGATTCACCAGATTTCAGACTTAGTCATTTTTTCAGGATTTTCAGGATTTCAGGCTCCAGACTTAGTCTTTTCAGGATCTCAAACATACTTCAGGATTGATCTCAATGTTGATTATCTGGATGGAATTTAATCAAGATTCTTCATCACTGCAAGTTCATCCTCCAAATAAGACCTCCAGTTATAAAGCAAAAACCTTCTAGGAGAAAGACTTATTGTTGGATTGGCAGAGGAAATGAACCTAAGGCATCATCTAAGATCTCATGCAAAACATCAGAGCTCAAAAAAAAAGGGGGGGTCCCCATTTGCAATGGGGCGATGTGTGATTTGGTCACAACAAGTCCCCCTCGTGATTACTAGCAAATCGCATCATTCCACTGAGTCTATCCCTATGCACGTCAAGACCTGACATAAAAGGAACCTTGGAGCAGTCTCATTCGATCACGTAGTTCAGCGTCTGAGAAGCTTTATTCAAGAGAGGATAGGATACTCTGTGTTTTATTCTAATGTTGTTGTAGTCACAAAAACCTCATCAATAGGTATCCAGCTACCAGCCAGTTCATTCTCTCAAAAGCAATCGTATCTTTTTACTATCTTTTTACTTTCAATCTCTATTTGCTGATGGAGATGGGCTATGGGCATCTATTTGTAACAGTAACACTGGAATAAAATCATTAGAAGTTTGGGAAGGAGTATCGATTTTTTTTGAAAGGATTTGTGGTAGTAAACTAAATTGTGGATTTTTGACATAGTGTTTTGGATAGAAGAAGAGGATTTTGATGCCTGGACGGAAATAAATAAATAAAAAACTTATGTGTATCCAAGAGTGACAGAAGTTGATTGATAGGACTCAAAAGTACATTCAGTTACAACTAGCATTGTTCAACTAGTCATTTGAGGGAAGGATCCTTCATCGAAATGGAGCAAGGATCTGAACAAGCTTGACTTTGCATGATAGAGGTCCACAGTTTTTCATTTTTCATTAAATATGGTCAGGAATATGTGGAGTATTTTTTTCTTCTTGAGCCTCCTCCAAATTGATATGCTTATGTATTCGGGCATAAGCTATTGTATTGACAGTATTACTACTTTCCAAGTTGCACATACTCCTTAGGGAAGTTGTTTATAGTTGGAAAAATATTCTCATTTTAGTTTTAGAATTGGAAGGGATGCAGATGGATCTGAACAACTACACTTTAGGATATTTCTAAATAGGTTTTAAACCAATTTCAATTTCTTAACAAACATATTCGAACAGTACAAGAAATGATATTTGAAATAAGATATAAGCACCTATAGGTGATCCAACTCCCAATTTTGTGAAATCTATTATTTCAAAACTACCCGAATTGGAAAACACCCTATAATTGACAAACTACATAAATGAGTGTTGCCTTATGGGTGTTCCCTTAACTTGAAGTGTTCTTATACTTTTATAACTTGATAAACAAGATGTGACATTGCCTGTTTAGAGGTCACATTAGGAATCTATTAATGAGTGAACAATAATGATTTTCTCTCATTAATTATTTGTATTGGGGAAGAGAAGTTGCACAAATGGCTGAAATTGGTAGAAGCATCATTGAAGACTCATTGAGAGACCTGAAAATGCATTCAAAAGAGTAGAAACATCCACAGAAAACGAATGATGTTTACAATTATTCTCATTAATTAATTATTAATTAGTTATTAGTAGTAGTCATGGGAAGTTATTATCAAATATGCACCTGTCGTCCCTACTGACAGTAAGGTTTGTACATTGCTTGATGACCTAAGGAAAAGTCGATCATTCTGTGACCTCGTTATTTTTAAGAGAATGATCCAGCTGGATAGTATTCTGATAAATAACAAAGTGTACTTTTTATTTTTAACTCGTGTGTGTGAACAATTATTCTTCATTTCTGTAATATATCCTTCTGCTTCTGCTTTTTCTCTGTTCTACCCTATTTGTGCAACTTTAATGTGGGCAAGCTCAGGTTATTGATTATCACACGTGTTACTAAAACTTGCCACTTAGTTGTTAACTTGTTAGTTTACTGTCCTTGCCTTTAAGAACAATGGGTTTTTACATCACAATATTTGTTTGGCCATAAAATAGAGATTTTTCTGTTTTTTTAAATTGAGGGTATCTAGTAAATACCAGTGGGCCTAGACCAATCCTTGGAGGGATAGGCTTCAGTTGTGGATGTGTTACTAAACATGCATGTGTCCTTGAAGTTATGTGTTGCATTATTGTGGTGTGGTGATTTGAACTTGGGTCACATTCTTTATGAATGTACTTCAACTGTATGGACAGAGAATTGGTTTAATTAATAAAATGTCTTTATTTTCATCACTAATGTTCACATGAAGTTTGAAAATGTCTTTTCATTGTTTGAAAATTTGTTTGGCGTGGATAACCATGAGCCCAAACATTGACTTTGTGATGCTTGATGTCTGCCCTGTTTACTATTTTGAGTGTTTTGTCCTCTACATTTGTTTCTTACTTGGCTTTAGAACGTTTGATTGTATAGAGCTTGCGTATACATGATTTGATTGACTTTTTATAATCTTGTTCTTTTTTAATAACATAGAAGAATCCAGTTTTATTAGAATATATTAGAAGACTTCGGCTTTGCATAGAGAGTACATTTTCATGGTTTCAATATTATCATGTGCTATTATTATAACATAGAAGAAACCAATTTTATTAGAATTTGTTAGCAGACTTTTGGCTCTGAATAGACTGTTCTTTTGCATGGGGTCAAAACAAACTCATAACTTTTTTCATTTATTTGTATTTAAGACGCGAAGAATCATTACCAGTTTTTAAGAGGAGGCTCTTGGGAGGTTTGATTGATTTTTCTACAAGAGAGCTTCAGGTTCAGGTAACTTCAGTTCATTTAAAATATTTAAAATGAGATAAGGTTAAACATAGTGGCTGTTATACTATAAAAAAAAATTAACAACATAAAATGATTGTTAAGAGATTCATCTGAATTTTGTAGTATAGGATAAAATCTTAGGATTTAAATATCGTGAAGTGGTTGGCACAATGCTGTCTCAAATGTTAATGTTGGAGATGGCTTATACATTGACTTTGGTATTAACACTAGAAATCTGCTAAAATTAGTAGATACTCATTTCCGCTGCTCCATGTTTCTTTCATAGTTATGGAATATCAATTAGTGTAAAAACTTGATTAAATTTTACTAAAATATATTTGTCTAATCCTCCTTGTTGAAGGATTCATATATCGAGGTATCAATTTCTCCTCCTTGTATTCCACCTAAATTTTCTTTATGAATAGATTTGGTAATAGCAAATGTAGCAATTATACATATGCCTTGCTTTTTCTAGATAAAATTTCACGAGCTATTTTCTTCAATTGGCTTTTTTAACTATTAAGAATAAGATTTTTCTATTGGTAAAACTTTCAAATTTTCATATGATCTTAAAATTGCAGCTGCAAAACTTGCATGTATCAATCATAAAGTCTAGTTTTCTCTCAAATATCAGCATATAATATATTTATGTTTCTTTTTAATGTTTGCAACTCTTATATTCCGGTAAAATAATTCCTCTATAAACTTTTCCTTGGCTTCTCCTGCAAGGAGGAGTTTCTTATCATTGCTTTGTCTGATACACATTCTAGAGGCCATTGCTTTCAGGATTTGAAGCATATATGTATGCTGTTTATGATGGTGATGGACTTGAAAGATCTTTGTAGTCTAATGATATCTTGTTTTTAGTGTAAAGAAAAATGATATCTTGTTTGTAGTGTAAAGAAAAATGATATCTTGTTTTTTTTGGAAAAGAGTTAAAAAAGAAAAGTCCATGAGAGAAAGATTAATAACAAAATCAGTCCAAAAGAGTATATCAGAGTAGCAACAAGAGAAGTACAGTATACAATACTGTCTGGATAGCAGCCATTAGCTTTAACCAAGAAAGAGATACAGAGTCAGCTGGAACCAGAGGAAGATACAAGGGATAAGTTTTCTCACAGTGCTAGTAAACACGTGTGTTAAAAATTTAAGCAAATTGAAATTTCCACAAGACAATATTATCCATCATTGTGAAGCCCTGGCACTCGAGATCCGCTGCTGGACCCCATATATTATCATACAATTCATTTGATATTTTTAAAATCATTGCTGAAATGGAATTGGACCAAAGATCACTCATATTGGATTGACAGGACATCTTTAAGCCTTTAAGATAATAACTAATAACTGATAGGAAACCTTGAAGAGGACATCTTTAAGGTAATAACTAATAAAATGAAATATGAGACTGCACTGCCTTCTTTGGAGATACGTATAAATTATGCTGGATTCATTCCCACCAGATACTGAGAACTTCTAGAATTTAGGTAGAAATGAAACTGAAGCAAGATTACTATGACAAAACCCCTAAACATGTGGAGATTGGATCGTACAATGTGAACTATAAGATAATAGAAAACACTTGTACTCTAGAATCAAATAAACCGTTTGGCTTGAGGGTGTAATGTACATGTTCAGAGAAAACTGGAACATGAAGTTTGAGCCAAGTAGTAACAGTCATGCTATTCCATTCAAATATTTACTAGGGCGGAGCAACTGACAATGGAATACTTGAACACAACATATAAAACAATCAAATGATGATAGTGAGGGCCCTAATCCAAACCAGTAAAACAATCAGTTGTTAAGCCAAGTTAAATTTATACTTTCGGTGTTGTGTTTGCTACAACTGGTCCATCATATACCCATATTCATTATTAGTGTACACAACATAAGGTGTCAACTTCAAGTTTTACCACAATACCCTGGTTGTCAACTTCAAGTATCCAGTTAATCTAGGAAGGGAAGTAGAAAATAATGAACTGGCAGAACATACGTGGCACCTTCACCATTCAAGTAACAACACACTTGCCATTAAAGTGTAATCAAATTAATAGTAAGACATGTTGGGACCTAATTCAAGAAAATGCAAAATATTATGACCTGTGCCCCCTTTGTTGTTTTGCCCTATTTTGCTCATCAGTTATACCCGATCCGAGAGGTCTTCAATGGGCCCCATTTGCGCCAGAAGCTGCAAGTGATGCCAAAGAACATTCAACTGCTTCAACCACTCTAGGGTGCTTCATTAACTTTCCAGGGATGCCATGAATGCGATGGGTGGGTTCTCAACTACCAGTTGTACTTGCATAGGATCTAGATTGTTCATTTTGAGTGGGATACATTCTCAGCCGCGGATTTCACAGGATTAGACACGGATTGCATTCATAGAATAGCTTCATGTGATACATCGAATTCCTGCAAGCGACCTAGGGCAAGAGATTTCAAATGCTATAAATACAAGCTTGTTATTCATTCAAATGGTTGGTCGCTGAGCCACTTTTCTAGTATGCAAGTGACTCGTGATGGTTTTAGGGCATCAATCAATGCAAGTCTGGTCTGTAAAAGGTGCGAGTATTGTCTATAAATTGTAGGAAGGGTTTTGTAATGAACATTTGCATGTAATGTTATGTCTTCATGGCAGTTTGTAATGATTTAGGGGAATGCATATTCACAGTTATGTATTTTCTTTCACCACATTTGTTAGTGCGATTGTAATCGAGGTTTGATGAAAGTGTGACTGCTTCTAGTGCATTGCAATGCTCTTGTAATGGTCTCTCCATTGTTGCATATGGGTTATTGTAGTTCGGTTTTGGATTATTAAGTATGTCCATTGCATGTAATGTATCTTTGATTTGTATGTATATCCACATCTGGATCTGTTGATGCTTTGTTGGACATATCTCCTTCCTTGTAGTTCTTGACTTTATTGCCCAATGGAGTAAGCATTGCTCCAAATTGGTGAGAGGCCAAACAGTCTTTTTTTAATCAATCCTCTGTCCTGTTAGCTGTAGGAGTAGATTAGGATTTCATATGCATTTCATGATTCAGCAAGGAACAATCTTAAGTGATTTCAAACTATAAAATATTAGAGAATCATGTCCTGCATGCCTACACCTTGCACTTTGTGTATGAAAAATTAAGTGGATTCATCTTGTGGGGATATCATAATGCTATAGGTGCTTAGGCAAGGTGTAGTTTCAGCTTAATTAGAGGTTTTATGTGCAGTAGGTTAGTCTGTGGCCTAGTGACAATCTTTGGGGTCCAACGTACATTGGATATTATCGCAAAGTTTCATCTTGTTCACCTTCCGTTGTGATTCCTGTTAAGGATTATCTCTAGGAACACCCTCGCGAGTCTAGTTGAGCTCAAAGTGAAGGAGAGATTATCCACTCAGCAATTGGCCTTTAACCACTCTCATTTAGTTGATGAGCTGCTTGATTCAGCCTCAAGACAACAAGCCCCTAGCCTTGAGGTGACTTGATCCTTCTAGGAATGTGAGCTGCAATTTCAGGATCCAACAGAAAGGCGCCGTTGCTGGGGATGGTTTGATTTGGTGGTTATTTTGAGAGCCCCTGCAATTTGAAGTTTGCATTTTGTTTTGTTTGCTATTGGCATCCCATCAACTTGCACCAACAAAATGACGCTGGGGAAGGAGATATTAATGGATTGAAGTTAATTGAAGGCTCTACTGGTGAGCTGAACCCAAAATTAGATTGTTGCCTTGGAGATTCAGTTGTGTTTTAAGGTATTCCTCGTTTGGAAGAGGTGGCGACTCTGCTATCAAAGAAAGAAGCTCGTTGTTGCTGCAATATATTTGTTGTTGGTGTTTCAAGATACACATCTCAAGTTTGCAGCAGTTGGTGTACACATGATTTGTCTTCCTCCCTTTTGAGACAGTTTTTTTCATGGTAAAGAAACACATTGTTATAATACCTCAGTCCTCTGCCCTACATGGTAGTATATTTCTCCTTCATATGCATCTTCTCATGATTCAAACCCTAGAAATTACATCGGATCTGATGCCTATGACTATTCTAGTGATGCTTATTCTTGCTATTCAAGTAGCCTTGCATCTTACTTAAACCCATGTGCAAGTTTACAAGCATCCATGCATAATCTTAATGAGCTTATTAGGCTGCAAAAGGAAATTGAAAATCAAAATAAGCTGCTTGAGTCTACGTTGTAATCAAATGCTTTCCCTGTTGTCATCAAAAAACGAGTTGTTCAGTCCCCTATCTTTCCCCTAGACACTACTTACAAACAACTAGACCTCTCTTGGGTTGACTATGAAATGCAAACCGTAATGTTGAAGGTCTTCAACTAGATGCCTACATTTGATGGGTATGATATTCATGAGGGGGACTTACATGTTGATGAATTTTCAGAATTCATGGAAAAGTTTCAGTTTGAAGATGAAGACATGTGGATTAGACTTTTTGTTAGGTCTCTATATGGGAAGGCACAAAGATGGTATGATAGTTTTTCAAAACATTCCTTTGCTTTTTGGAAAGACTTTGTGGCTACCTTTGATGAATAATTTGCGAGTGATGTAGACCCTGTTGCTCTTGTCCAAGAATTGGAAAACATCAAAAGGAAAGAGGGAGAGGCTAGTATGGACTTCGGTCACAGGTTTGTTGTTGCTCTTTCCAAATCCCAAATGTTTTTGGGCCTAACGTGTTCTTTGAAGCCTATGAGATTGGTTTGAGTTTAGTGTAGGAGGATTTTGAAGCTAACAAGCCTGCAACAGGTTTATACATGCTTGTTCTTAATTTAAAAGAACGAAGAATGAGTACATTGCAAAATTGCTGTCCTCAAATGCATGTGTTGTTGGTAATGAACAAGTTGCTATGAGTAGCAACTAGGTGACTACAACATTGGATCAGTATGATTGCGTAGTCAGAAGGGTAGAAGTTTGTGATGGTGGATCATGTGACAATAATGTAGATGATGAATACATTGTATGCACCTACCTTTAATTGGATAGGTCATCCGTTGAGATGATAATGATGAAATGCATGATGACCTTCAATTTGAGGATGAGTATGTGGCCCTACGGTTTGTGGTAGCAGAGTGAACAAAGAGGAAGGTGTATGCACAAATGAGCAGTCAAATGAATCAGTTCATGAGACTGATTAAGTGGAGTGTGTAGAAGTATGTGACATCGAGGACAGGCAAGAAACCAGTTTCTTGTTTGATATATTGCCCTCCTTTGTTCTTGTTAATGTGCTTGAATTTGAATTAATACAAGTGATGATGATGTTGATCAGCAACACATATGCCTAGTTGGAGCTCAACATGTTGCAACTCAATTTGAAGGTGTTCTAGAGCTTGAAATTTTTTAGTTTGACGTGCAAGAAGTTTTTATTTGTGCAAATCGGCATTACAGTCAACAGGTGTGACAACATTGCATCCATGAATGAGGAAAGTTTATTTTCTTCCATGTGTTTCAATTCTTTTGATGTTGACATGGTTTTTAGAATTCCACCTCCTTCTATTGTGAACATGCATGATATGGTATAGAATAGGTCATACACTTATTATTTATGGTTGCCTTGTTATAGTAATGTTGCTGGTGGAGTTAGCCTTCACTTCCCGAGTGGTGTTCACAAGTTAATGCATGCATGTAAGATTATCATTTGTTGCAGCTAGGCAAAGAGTACATTTTCAGTTTGAGGGAGATCAACTCCTTCCTTTAGGTTGTCTTTGACAGAGGCAAGTAAGGTCAATAGTTTGTCCATAGCCTTGTGCTGTGGATCTTCTTTGCAGGATCTGACCTGTAGGTGTGTTCAAATTTTGTTACAGCCATCCTTTCACTATGCATTTCTTCCTTCATGCCATTGACTATAAGTAGTGTTTTGTCTTATGTACATACGTTTGTCATTGTGTTTGTTTTCCTCTTGTTCCTCGTTTGTTTTTCCTTTTTGGTCCGCTTGAAGATAGTTGGATCCTCACTGTGCCTGTAAGCAACACACGTTGCCAACTAGAGCCAATGTTGGGACCCAATTCAAAAAATACAAAAAACTTATGACTTGTGCTCCCTTTGTTGTCCTGCCTTGGTTTGCTCATCAATTACACCTGATTCGAGAGATCTTCAATGGGTCCCTTTTGCGCTAGAATTTGCAAGCAATGCCAAAGAACAGTCGACCGCTTCAACCACTCCAGGGTGCTTCATTAACTTTCCAAGGACTCCATGAATGTGGTGGGTGGATTCTCAACTACTGTTCATTTTGAGCAGGATACATTCTCAGCTATAGATTTTGTAGGATCAAATGCGGATTGCATTCATGGCCCAACCTCTTGTGATACATCAAATTCTTGCAAGCGACCTAGGGCAAGAGATTTCAAATTCTATAAATACAGGCTTGTTATTCATTCAAATGGTTGGTCGTTGAGCCAATTTTCTAGTTTGCAAGTGCCTTGTGATGGTTTTAGGGCATCAATTGATGCGAGTCTGGTCTATAAGGGATGGGAATATTTTTTGTAAATGATTTAGGGGAATGCATAATCATAGTTATGTATTTTCTCTTGCCACATTTGCTGGTGCGATTGTAATCGAGGTTTGATGAAAATGTGAACTTCTAATGCATTGTGACGCTCTTGTAATAGTCTCTACTTGGTTGCATATGGATTATTGCAGTTCGGTTCTAGATCATTAAGTATATTCATTGCATGTAATGTATCTTTGATTTGTATGCATATGCACATTTGGTTTTGTTGATCTTTGCTAGACATATCTCCTTCCTTGCAGTTCATGACTCTATTGCTCAATGAAGTAGGCACCTCTCCAAATTGGTGAGAGGCCACACTCTCTTTTAGTCAATCCTTTGTCTTGTTAGTTGTAGGAGTAGATTAGGATTTCATATGCATTTCATGATTCAATATTAGAACCAGGGAACAATCTTAAGCGACTTCAAACTGTAAAATATTGGAGAATCATGTCCTGTATGTCCTTGCACTTTGTGTATGAAAAGTTAAGTGGATTCATATTGTGGGGATATCATAATGCTGTCATCTATAGGTGCATATGCAAGGTGTAGTTTCAGCTTAATCAGAGGTTTTATGTGCAATAGGTTAGTTTGTGGCCTAGTGACAATCTTTGGGGTCCAGGGTACATTGGATACTATTGCAAAGCTTCATCTTGTTTGCCTTTCGTTGTGTTCAAATCTTGTTAAGGATTACCTCTAGGAACACCCTCTTGAGTCTAGTTGAGCTAAAGTGAAGGAGTGATTATCCACTCCCTTTAACCACTTACATTCAGTTGATGAGCTGCTTGATTCACCCTCAAGATGACAAGACCTTGGCCTTGAGGTGAGTTGATCCCTCTAGGAATATGAGTTGCGGTTTTAGAACCCAACAAGACATCCAATGCTTGTCTGTAAATGAATCTTGTTTTATATGGATTGGTGAGTCCCAATCACCTCCCAATTGACAATTGCTTAGTTATATTTTATTGTTTGATCAACTTGCAAGAATACAAAACCAATTTGTTGTTAGATTTTTGACTAAAGTATATAATTATTGTAATTGAGATTTACACAATAGGTCGATGGTTCAAAATCTCAAACTTGGCAAAAACTTGACAAATAAAGAAATTAAATACACAAAATAAGCTTAAATAATGCATGAAAAAAACTCTATATCATACTAGCATTACATGGAATTAGGATTGACTTGGCAAACCAAAAGTATAAATAGAATTCAATTTGTTGGGAGACTAAAAATAATTGAAAAATTAATAAAAATAAGGGAAAACATTGTTTCTGTTATTTCAATCCAAATAAAAGGAATAACTTTGCTTTTCCGTTTGCCATCAACATGCACAAGAACTGAACATACAATTTTTTCGCACGACGAATGTGACATCAACATGCCACATTGCACCCCTACATGCACAAGGTACTGTGACACCACACAATGACACATGAGGCATGCAATCACCAATGCACCAAACATGGTGACACAAGTGGAAGACTTACTAAAACACGAGTCAGAGTCACTGTGACAAGCTAAAACATACATTCTGGTGGAAGTGTGGACTTTTCATGTGACCTGGCATCACCTGCAAAGTGTTGCCCAACCTCCGTTTTCTTTGCATTGCGAAACTTTAGAGTTCCCATGCAATTTTGCAGCTCCTGCAAATTGCATGCTGACTTCCGATCCCTACATCCTTCAATACATGTGGAACTTTGGAGTTCCCATGCAAGTTTTTAGCTCCTGCAAATTGCATGTGGGCCTTTGATCCCTACATCCTTCAATACTTGTGAAACTTCGGAGTTTCCATGCAAGTTTGCAACTCCTGCAAATTGCATAAAATTGAAATGCTACAACACTAAAGGATGGGACGCCTTTTGCACTCACTCTTGAGCTTCTCCAAAAGAATTGTGGGTTCCCAATGGTTGTTCAACATCACCCAACCATGTGGAACCCTTAGGCCCACCCCTTTGAACTAGGAGGCAATTGATTGGGTAGTCCAACAATACTCACGCAAAACAAAGTGGTTGAACATATACATATTAATTACATCTCATACATAAAGTTTTCAAGCAAAGCATACATGAGGGATACACAACCACCAATCAATGCATACACAGCGACCAATCAATGCATACACATGCCAATCACATCAATACATGGAACACCAAGAACACATGAGGGTTCTACCAACATTGTCAATGCATGCACATGCTAGTCACATCAAAACATGAAACACCAAGTAAGTACACATGAGGGTCCTACCAACATTGTCAATTCATAGACATGCCAATCACATCAAAACATGGAACACCAAGTAAGTACACACGAGGGTTCTACCTACACCATCAATGCGTACCCACATGACATAAAAAATGTCATACAAGAATGCAACACAAGATTGGGAAGAACATACCAATCAAGTATATCCTATGGAATCACATACACACATTGGATTTACAATCCAAAGTACAAAGGAGGAGAGGGTTATCATAGGATCTAGTGATGGAGTGCCATCACGGGTATGAAGAACCACATGGAGGTTGAGGAGTATGCCTCTATACCAAGGGGATCCTCAATGACAATGGTAGATTGGCCCAATGTCCTTCACGGTCCTTCCACTTATCCTCTTGGGCATACGGAAGAGTCTCATGGAAAACTCTTTTTAATGTTTTAATTGTGTAATTCCCATTCATTTTATTTAATGCTTTATAGTAACCTCTCATTACCTCATCATAGCTTACTATACAAGTGGATGGGCATGAGAATCCAATCCATCTTAACCTAGAGCCCTCACATCCTATGGCCACATATTCAAATACACACAAAAATACATGGCATGGAATCTGAGGTACGGACATGGCACACATAGGTCCAAATGATCCCCCCATCCCATTTTCATAATAGAGTTTTATTCCTGCAAAATACAATGAACAAATGAATGTGGAAATTAAATTTTTAATCTTTCAAGACACTCAAGATTTTTCCAAAACTCCAAATTTCAATGGTAAAATTACAATTTTTCAAACATCAAAATTTTCATTTTTCAAAGATACCCCCTTGAGGCTAAGGGTCTCAAACACACACTATTTGAATCGCATAACAATTTTCCATAGTTTGGGCGTAAACTGGAAAAATCTCAGACTAAAACAATTGGGAATCAATTTAAGAATCCACCAATACAATCTTTCCTATGAAATGAAGTGCCAGATGCATCTACTTAAGGTGGGCATGGCAAAAACATGAAATGTCAATTTAAATGCATGAAGGTGAAACCCTTACCTTCAATCCAATGCACAACAAGAATGGAGAGTTATTTTTTGTTGAAGATGATCTAATTTCCAAACCAAACAAACAATTCTCCACCCAATCGCAAGCTAACAATTCAAGCAAGCAAATCTTCAAATAATTTCAAGCCAATTTCCCCAAATCCAAGCTCACAAGAAAAATGGAGAGCAAAAGCAAGCAATGAGATAAAAGATAGAATGAATTCAAAATGAACTCATTTTCCCTGTAAGGAAATTTCACTTTTTTAAAAAGTTCTCTTTTTCCATTTCACATTGCAACCCACTCAATTCAAGACATTTTAAATAATAGATTTCTGCATTTTTTTTTTCACTTTTATTCCCCCCTTTTTTTCCTTTTCAATTAAAACCCATTCAATTTTCAAAGTGAAATTTATGCAATATTTTCTTTTAAATAAAATGACTAAGGTCATTAAATGAAGTTAATGAACATTACCAATATCTTGATGCATTTTCCTAATAAGCCACGTTTTACCTAATTTAATAATTTCAATGAAGACAAACATAGGAAAACACATAATAATACAATTTTTTGATTAAATTATATATTTTCTTATTTCCCATTCAACAATAATAAATACATTGCAAGGCACAAAAAACTATAACTTAATCCACTACCAACATAATTTTCACTTTGCAAGCATAGTCATAGGAGTCGAAGAACCTATGGAAAACATACAAACACGTTATACGGGTTTCCACACGACTCAGGAATCCAAAATCGACCAATTCATATTTAGGTTCACATGGCCACACAAGACACATCTTGTAGCTCGAACTTGAGCAAGATGGAAATAAAACATAACACTTTTACCCAAGTTGATTGTCTCCAATTAAACCACCATTTTGGGAAAATTTGTGCCTACACACTTAATAAAACATTGAGGTTATCTGCACAACACAAGATAGTTGAAGCATAATATATAACAACCAATGATGCAATATCCATAACATGATATCAAAACTATATCTATTGAAAATCATTAACTCAAGCATGATTAACAATCAAAATGTTGAACTCGATGAATATACATATATACATAATCATATAGAAATCCACACATATAAAACTAGGTACATAATCTATACACCTTGATGGCAATCCGCACGAACATCATCAACAAGTATGATAGTAGTACCAAAACACAAAATGAGTCCAAGCATATAAAATCATGACGTATGCATCCCATAATAGATAGTTCGACAATAGATGCCAATAAAAAACCTCATCGATAACGTACATTGGTGGCAATCCAAAACATCACATATGTCATATATTGATAAAACGTATAGAATCATAGCATAAGTATCCAAGCTACACAATTAGAACACCTCGGTGGCAATACAAGGTCCCATTGGAAGGTTCGGTCCAAAAGATCATAACATACATGTCCGATAACACATTGTCTTGTCACTCAATACAAAATATAATATCAAAAATTGAATAACACACAAGGCACATATGCTAGTGGGCATTAAGCCCAATTTTTTTTTTTATGTTTTGCTTGTTATAACTAGCGTGGGGGTTTGAGGTGGCAGCACCCAGCAGGGTCGACGGGTAGCGCCTTTGGCATGTTCCCAATTAAGGCCTTCGAGGCCACAAGGACAAATCCAGTTTTTATCAAGGACTGCAATTTTCTTTCAGTGGCCAAGTTTGTAGAGAAAACTTTTGAGAAACTCACAAGTTTCTCTGCAGCATTTGGTGCACGAGTCTTTGGTGACTTGCTGGGCACAAAAATTCACGAGTTTGGTGAGAGCTCATTGAGTTTGCAAACTATGGTGAATTCATAATTGTGTGTTGATCATATGTGCACGTTAATATCTGCCCACTAATTAGCCTGCACGGGTAGCGTAGTTGGCTTGAGTCTTGGGTTTGACTCCGAGGCCCGGATTTATCCGATGCATGTGGCTTGCGGGTGGTTGTGTTCATCCCCAGGGGATTATTCTCACCCCAGCTCGCCTCTTCCCATCCCCAACTTGGCAATATGTAAGACCAAGGTAAAGTAGGTTGGGCGCTGGGCTGGGTCGCGGGGATACCCCTGTGGTTATCAAAAACAAAAAATATCTGCCCACTAATTTATATAATAGACATGTGCACACATTTGAATCCTTGAATTTTAATTTTGAGGGAATTGTAACATGCCTCCATCCAACTTTAGTTGTGATAATTTTTGTCGACCTTCAAGGAGGAGAAGTTTAATGTATAAATGAGGTGTGAAAATACAAAAGAATTTCATTCAACATTTTTTAGTGAGTCCTGTAGAAAGATCAGTAAAAATGGGTAGAAGTTTTAAAAAGTCTTTAATAATACAAAAGAGACCATACTTCAAACGGGGTTCACATAATGATAAAAGTTGGAACATGCAATCTGGGTAGTGTTGCATCCATGAATGTATTAGTTCACTAGTTCTATTCTAGTCACTAGCAAGTAATGTAAATCTATGAAATTGTGACCATGGCTGAGATCAATTTTTTTCATTGAAAATTAGGTGAGCATGTTTTTGAAGTCTCTAAATGATTGAATGGGATTGTTTATGGAGGGAGAGATTTAATGATAGCAAATTATGAGAGATAAATATTTGCCAACACACTAGAGGCAAAGTTCAAAGTGCATTGACAAGCTTTGAGACCAATGTACCATTACTTATTCTGGCCATGCAAGTTTATATGACATTTGCACTTATAATGAACATCTTATGTTGTGTTTTTATGTTTGTACTTATTGTGCCATTCATGTGTTATAGAACAGGCTGTCTAAACATTTTATTTACTTGTCAAAATGTTTGGTACGCTAGTAAAGTTCCATTTTCCTTTACAGATGACTGATATAATATAATCAATCCTTTGTGTGCATTTAATTTGAGGCAATTTTATGTTAGTAGATGATTCAGTTGAATGAAGCGTTATTGCCATTTTCTGCAGCAGACTCAAGTTATTGCAGCTGCGGCAGCTGGAGTTGCGGCAGGAGGGTTATCACCTCAGGCTGCAAAAGTTGAAGCAGAATCAGCAGCATACCTATCTGTGGCTTTGGCGGAAAATGCTATTGTTGTTCTGATGCTTGTTGAAGATCATCTTCGTTTTCAATCCCAGATATACAATACAGCACCATCTGTTACTGCACCAGGCTCACCTGTTTCGGTTGCATTTTCTAGTGGGGGGCATTCATCCTCTTTTGGAAAATCAATATCAGAGGCTGTGGATACTTCAGGACCTCGAAGAGTTTCATCTTTCAATGAATCTGGAGGTTTCTCTTTAGGAGTAAGTAATTCATTCTATGGTCTTGTCTGATAAACATGAAAATATCTTCTCTTTTCCCTTTGTCTTAAGGAAATAGTGCCACCAATTTCGTTCTATAATTTTTTTTCCAAATATATTAATTGAGAGCTGGAGAATGTTTGAGAGCATACTTTGGGCATCAATTTTTTTGTTGCTTATGCAGTAGCTTTTTACTTTTGCCTTCTGGCATATTATTAGGCAGACAACTTCTATGGATCTGGATATCTATTGTGAGTCAGTTGTTACTTGTTTTGAATGTGTAAATGGCACCTTGAAAAAATATTTAAGCCAAACTCAATTCTATCAGCATGCAAAATTTGACATTCTTTATTTCTTGAGATGGATCCTTTGCTTCTACATCAGGTTGACTATGCTTTTACATTAATGTCTTTTGTTTTGTTAGAAAATTGGGTCTTTAGACAGTACTCTGATGAAGACTATCACTAGTCAGTGTTCTGTTAAGGTTTCATGTTTATCATTCACTTCCAATGGGTTATAAACTCTGATATGTTTTGTCTCATATTATTTTAAGTTTTTTTGAATGTTGATGCTGACAGGTTCTTGCTTCAATGGCGGATGCCAATGGGCAAATTTCTGCAGCAGCAATGGAACGCCTTTCAGCGGCTGCAGCAGCCGAACCTTATGAATCTGTTCGTTGTGCTTTTGTCTCATATGGGAGCTGCACAGTGAACTTAGCTGAAGGATGGAAGCGTAGGAGCCTTATGTGGTATGGAGTTGGTCTTCCACTTAAATCTGAAAGTTTTGGTGGTGGAGGAAGTGGATGGGAAACCTGGAATTCTGTCTTTGAAAGAGATGAAAATGGGGAATGGATTGAATTCCCCCTGATCAAAAAATGTGTCACAATGCTTGAGGCTCTGTTGTTAGATGAATCTGGACCTGGTTGTGGGCTTGCAATTGTAGGAGGATCTGGAATTGGAATGGGTGGGATGATTGCATTGCAGCAGTTGTTGGACAGTGACCAACCATTTTTAACAATGCTTAGAATGGTGCTTGTTTCAATGAGGGAAGAGGATAAAGGAGAAATATCAGGTCGGTCAATGAGTTCCAGCACAAGGGAAAGCACAACAGAGGGTGTTCATTGGCTCACAAAGCAGAATTCAACTCTAGAAAACAGTAACCGTCTGGCAAGACGAAAACCACGTTCAGCACTACTCTGGAGGTATTTCCAATTAATTCTATTGTATTTTCTAAATTAAAGAAGGCTGTGATGGTTTTGAAATATCAGTTTGTTATACCATGATTTGTCCAAGTCATCTGACTCTTCTAGCAGGCCTCATTTATTGCTTTACCAGGCCAATAATTGCTTATCTTCACTGTATTAGTCTACCAATATTATGTCTGGATTAATTTATTGCTTTATTAAAAATGTTATGTAAAATAATGTCATGAAATACACTAGAATCTACACTAGATTGCTCATCAAGGAAAAATATGGATTTATATCTAGGCTATGGTGATTACAATGTAGGCACTGTCGGCAGAGATAATAAATACATGTTTATGTGTCAGCTTTTATGTTTCTAAGATTTGAAAACATTAAGACATGCAAGATATTTTCCATCCATACCAAACTTGTGATAAAAGTAAACCTGAAGGTTAAGGAGGGAAATGAATCAAAAGAATGCCTGCTTGTGGCAAAGCACTAGCAAAAACACACTAATTTCTTTTTAAAAGTTTTGGAAGAAGAAAGTGTTTGAATGCCTTGAAATAAGTTCTAAAGATTAGGCACATGTACTTGGAAACTGACACTCAATGTATGTCACATAATGAAGCATCATTGTGCACAGATATTTATCAACTTATGGTAGTCAAGGTTGAAAGAGGTGTAAGTATATTCTAAGTGATTTTGACCCTTGTATGAGACATGTATTTAGTATTTAAGGATTATAATTTACCAATTTTGTTAAAACGAAAAATTTAACACATCCAGTAGCGAGCTTTTAAAATAAACACTTTTTAAGCTGAAATTGTGATTTTGTAATGGATTTCTGCTTATGAGCGAAGGGCTGGATTAAAGCAGTCCCGTGTTGTTTAAACAAGCAGATAAATGAGCAAGGTTTTCTAGATAAATTGTTTTTAAGGAGGACTGATTGTTTTGGTTGCTTGCATCTCACCTGCAGCTTTAGATATATAATGAAAATTTTGCCCTGCAAATGTTAATAAAATATTAAATTATCCATTGGAGCTCTAATCTCTACAACTTAGTAATATATTGAACACTATTTTCATATTATGTTCACTAAGTTAGACACTTGGTGATGAATAGCTTTTTTGTGATGTAGTTTTGATTTATTGTGCACTGTGCTCATCACAGATTGTTGGTCATGTTATTTTGGATAAATTTTCAAACTATTTTGATCAGTCAACTTGTAACATAGGTGGCACATGGTGTTTTCTAACCAATGTAAAATGGGGACATTTCCGGAAACATCACCTTTATTTTTGCACTTTCAGGGGACGCAAAGATGTATCCCAATCATCTCAGGGGCTTCTGTGCATCCCTTGCGGAATTCAACATGAAAAAGTGATTTTTTTAAAAACAATTTATTTTTTGATTTGTGTGCCTCTAGCCGTAACCCTAATCCTCTATGGGCCCCATCCACACTCCAAACACATAAAAATCTCATAAATAGGCATCTAAGTCTCATTCCAAATCACTCCCAAGTTTCAAAAGCAAGGTTGAAAGCTGCAACAAGAAGCTATAAGAGAGAGATTGCATGGACCTAATTGTTTGACCACCACACTAGACATTCGTTTGCTGTCCCAAGTTTCTAGTTCTTCTACTGTTGAGAGGAATTGGTCTACATATAGTTTCATCCACTATGTAAAGAGGAATAGACTTGCCTGTAGGAGGGTGAAGAAACTTGTAGCTGTAAATAGCGCCTTGCGTCCCATTGACCGCAACACGCTTACATACAAGGAGAGTCTAGCAGCTCAATGGGACATAGATTCAAAGGAGCCACGCAGATAGGGTTGGTTGGTATTGCTTTGGAGGAGCTTGACGTCGAGAAGTTCAACAATTTGAGTGATGAGGAGTTTGGAGCGGACTTTGGTGATGAATGATGATTCTCTGATTTATCGTTTGAGTCATTTTCATTGTTCAATGCAATTATGCAATATGTTTGAGTATTTCAGATTTTCATATGTTATTCTTTGTATATTTTTTTAAGTACTATATGTATTTGCATCAACCCCCCTTGCTCCCCTGTGTCCCCCCCGCCCCCTCCCCACATCCCTGGGTTGTACCCAAATCTAGGCCCTTGGTCCCCAAGACCCGTCCCCTAGGGCTGTGGAACACTATTTATGACATCCTTTTTAGATTCCTCATGGTTATGAAATGTGGTAGGCAGATAGAAAGACACCTCAAAATTCCAAGTTTATGCTTAACCAAAGTTGCAGGATATGGCATCCCTCACCTCCTTGGTACGCGTATCGGCGTACTTGGTATGGAGACGGGTACGGTACGGCTCGAATACGGCTCAAATACCGTACCCGCCCGTCCCCGAAAATTTCAATTTCTGCAATCGCGTCGGATTCGGTTTAAACAAAAAAAATCCCGAATCTTCATAAAAATAGTGAAAAATCTGGAAAACACAGAAAAAATAATGTAGTTTTTTTGGGTATAAATAAACCCACGAAAACAAACAAACAACGGAATATATAGAAAGCCACTGGATTTTTGAAATCCTTTCTGTACCCTGTTTACTTCCGCGAGCAGGATACATCTCTCCGTCGAATATAGAGATGGCTTTCGTTTTTATTTTTTACTGTTTTTAATAAAGTTTCTTTTGCGATATGGATGACTTTGGTTTTTATTTTTTATTTTTAATAAAATTTGTTTTTATTTATTTTTATTGTTTTTTTTAATAAAGTTTCTTTTGCCATATGAGATATGGCTTCGATTTTTATTTTTTACTTTAAAGTTTGGTTTTTATTTTTTACTTTTATAAAGTTTGGTTTTAATTTTTTACTTTTATAAAGTTTGGAGCCGCACATAACTAGGTATTGTTAGTAAATAGGAAATAATGTTTCTTATTACTATTAAGTTTAAGCATATTTATAATTTTATTAATATTAATTTTATAAATGCCTAATTTATAATATTATTAATATTAATTATATTTAATGATTTGTATTTTATAAATTTTATCTATATTTAATAAATTTATTAGTATTTAAATTTAATAAGTTTAATATTTATTATTAATAAAATTATAATATTTTGGTATACAATAATAAAATATGTTTTAATATAATAGATTATTAAAAAATATATTTTATTATTTTATATATAAATATTATAATATATTTAAAAACTTTTTAAATTTTATATATATTTATATAAAACTAAAAAATATATTGTTAAATAATATATTATATTAATAATTTTATATATATTTTTATAAAATTAAAAAAATATTGTTAAATAATATATTATATTAAAATATATTTTATTATTTATTATAAAATAATAAAATATATTTTTAAATAATCTAATATATATATATGCCGTATCTAGCCATATCCATATTAGGGGGTCTTAAAAAATATCCGTATCCGTATCAGATACCGTATCCGTATCCATGCAACTTTGTGCTTAACATAGTAATTTTATGAATTACGATAACCTACCAGATTAAGCTTTGTTCTTAGATCTTCTCACCCACTTTGTTGGCCAAAACCAGATCCGTCATTACTAGAATGTCCCAAACTGCCCTTCTCTTTATCTTCATACATGCTTTCCAAGAGTAAAGGTAAACCCTTTTGACTTGTATGTAGGAAATCTTTTCACACAACATGCGACTTCTTGGGGTTGTGTCATAGCAAGCCATAGATTCTTACATAGAGATCCAAAAAAGGACCCAAATATGGGGCTCTAGGATCACCCACTAAGAGACCTTGGAAACATACCTTAAGAGTGAATCTTGTTAGGCCAAGGCTAGTTAGCTTGGCGAAATGAGAGAAGTCGTATTTGGTTTGCTTGAAATAGGTTTGGGTTTACTAGGTGTATTTTATGGCTATACCTTTTATTGGGGTCACCATTTGTGCTTGGGCTTCACTACAACATGCTTAGAAAATATATTTGTCTCAATTTCAATCTAAGTTTATAAGGTACACACAAATTCTCCATTTGACTATTGGTGATTACTCTAACATCTACATTCATTATTACTACTTCATAATCATTGGTAAGCACTAATACAATGATTGTTGTTCACATTTCACAACCAACATCCTTAATTGCACATGTCAAGTTGACTCAATTTCAATTTAAAAGTACATGAATAGCTCCCATGGTCATTCTCAACAACAATCAACAATGTTTGCATTCAACCTTAGTTCTTTACTATTGGCATTGCCAATAATGACTAAGATTTCATTAACAACACATAATTTTGGAATTGTCATTCATGGTATCAAAACGTTCTTGTGCACAATAACATGATATTCGTCTCAATTAGAGAAGCCTCATATAGTCAATAAGTTCAAAATCCTACCACCATAAAATAAGTTCAATTCTCATATAGTCATATATCTATTTATATCAATCTTGATATAGTGACCTTTCATATATTCATTTGCCATCTTTTAAAAGCAATCCTTCACCCTACACATAAGAGTAATTCATACAGTCCCACCGTTTGACTATTTTATATAAATAAATTTAGTTTAGTACTTAAAGATGTTATTAATTGTAAGAAACTCCCGAGTTACACTCCACTAGTATAGTAATCTTCACTTCATTATATCTTTTCCATGACACATGTTAATGAATTAGTGGCTAAATAGAGTAAATGTAATAATCTTTGCTCACTTGGGACAAGATATTATTTCTCAACTCTCATAATCATAGTTAGATAATACAACCCTATAATCAATTGAACATAATCCTTAACAAATGGTGCTCAATTCTCAAGACGTCTTACCATACAAGCAATCCATCTATTTAATAATCCTTAATTTACTGGGTTACTATTCCAAATTTTAGTATTATTAACTCTTACACGAGACTTACCATATCAGAGGGGTTGGTATCATAAAATGATTTACCTATTCTAAATTTAGATCTATATTCAATTAGTCTTTTTGCACACACATTTATCTAGTTTATGTCCTAGGTTTAACTCCATTCTTCATGTCAATGAAGCTATTCAAGTCTTGAACACTTCTATGTAACATATAAGATAGTTAGCATCAAGAGATTATGCCGTTGACTAACATCCCATTGTACAATCTTAACACCTAGACCCACATAAATCCTTGAGCTCCACCTGTCGTGGACTCCCTACATATCCCTTCCCCAAGGAATCAAAGGAGATGTAGTTCTTGCTATAGAGAATATCTAAATGATTAATTCATATGGACCAATTTCTTGTTTCAACTCTTCGATATTACTAAATTTAATTTCAAGTCGATTTCTATCTTGACCATGTAACGAGATTTTGTTGTCCTCCTCACTCTAAACATGATCCAACATTCGTTTGTTGCATAAACTCTACCTTTTCAGAAAGTATATTGTTCTGATGTATAGGTTAAATTACATATACTTGTTTCCTTGTCCAGTAAGAGTGGGAATTACATCTCTCTTTAACTATTAATCTTATACTAGTGTATTTCTTGGTATATGATTCACTTTCTTTACAGAAACTACATTTGGTCACTTAGTTGCTTCATTTAAACGTCAAATTCGAATTCCTTTCTTTTCATAAAAGATAATTATGTTGATAGAAAGACAAGATTACAAAAAACCAAGGTTGCACCGAGATTGGTACTGGTATTGGTATGGGAGACTGGTACGTGTACTGGTACGTCTATTTTTGAAAAACAAGAGATGGGGATACTTGGAGACGCCATTTTTTTTAATATAATTTAACAATTTTAAAAATATATTAATATGCTAACATTAAAATTGAAAATATCATGACATTGAACTTTCAAAACAAGAGAACTAGTAAAGTTTAACATTAACTTTGAAGTTTAAACACACAAATGTGAAAGAGTTTCATACTACATATCGATATTGCATATTGAAATTCAAAAATGTTCATAGCCTGGTAGGCTGATATGCATATAGAAAACAAAAATCAGAAATCAGAAATCTATGTCATTATTCTATGTCATCCATCTCTAGGTCCTCAGATATGATGCTCTCCAAATACTCATCACTCTCAAGCTTAGGTTCCTCTGATGGTAGTAGAATTGGGGGTAAATCACTGAGGCCATCTGCTTCAACCACTTCATCAAGCAAGGCTGCAACTTCTCCATCAGGGGAACTTTGGTCCCATTTCGCTGAAGGTCCCTCCTTGTACCCAGGTTCTACACGAGAGAGAAGGCGAAGTGAGCTATGAATGTACACTAGGTTCTCCGCTTTCTTTGACCCTAACTAGTTCGTCTTCAGTGAATGAATAAAACCATAAGTACTCCAATTCCTCTCACAAGATGAAGAGCTGGCTAGGGTCTTTCTTTGCATGCATATCATTTATGGCTTCCATGGAAGAAAACTCACCATGCCCACGTGAAAACTTATTCCATTGAGTCCTCATAATTGAAGCATCCTCACCTTGGCCATAAATCTTCTTTATTGCAGCCCAAAATCCCTTCATTACCTCTCTATCCTCATATGGAGCCCTCTTATTGGTCGCTTGTAGATCATACCATTTAGGATTTAAGGCATAGGCAGCACAATGAAGGGGTGTGCTAAGTTTGTTCCATCTTCCATGTATCTTTTCTTCTAGCAAGGGATATAGAGAAGGATCTCTTGCATCTTTTATTTTCTTAATTCTTTCACACATGGAATCTATTTCTTCACAAATTTCTCCCAAACATGGCTTGTCTGAATCTGCAAATTTAATCACCTCACATATGGGCTTAATAAAGTCCACAACAAATCTAACATCAGCCCAAAAATTGGCATCAAGGACCATACCTCTCACCTCAACTGCAATATCTGATGTAAATTGTCTCCAAGCTGCCCATGCATCACAAACTACTGTGGAACTCAAAGCTCCTTTGACTTTTTGGAGACGCTCAAGAAGAATAAAATAAGAAGCAAACTGTGTATCGGCAGGTTTGAGAAGTTCCATCTTGGCAAATTTTCGATAAATGATTTGTGTGTGGTGATGGTTACATATGAACATCTATATTTTTCTGCCCTTTTCAATGATATCTGAGATCCATTGGAACTTGCCAATATCTTTGAGTGCATTATTCAATGAATGCACACAACATGGTGTCCAAAATATATGCCTATACTTTTTCTGCACCAACATCTATGCTGCCTTACAAACAGGGCAGCATCTGTAATAACTTGGACTACATGTGATGCCCCCACCTCCTCAATGCCCTCACATAGCTGATTATGAAGGAACTCTGCATTTTTTTCTTGCCCTGAACAATCTATTGCCTTCAAAAAATAAGGCCCTTTGCTGCATGTTACCATGATATTAAGTAGTGGACGATTTCTAGCATCTGTCCACCCCTCCATCACAATTCTGCATCCTTCTATAGACCACACTCTTTTCATTGGTGCAGTTTGTTGCTCTAATTGAATTTTTTCTTTATCAATTAGAGTAGTCCGAAGCTTTTGATACCTAGGTGGTTTATATCCAGATGGTCCATTGTTGATGGCTTGGACCATCTTGGTGTAGAAAGGTGAGCGAGCAACATTAAATGGTATTCCATTTGCATAAAAGAAGCGTGCAATCGCTTCATCAACTGCTTTCCGACCTTGCACATTAAATAATCTTCCAATGGGGTTTGAGCTGCCAATGTGTGATCTCTTGCGAGAATATCCCCTTGCTAAATCTTCTGTTGTCACATCTCTAGAAGACACATCCATCTCTGACTCTAGTCTGATATTGACTTGCAGCAGATGCCCTTGTTGTTGAAGCATGAGAGCTGAAATGAGACACTTTCCTTAACAACTTCATGTCGTTCTACATCATTTTTACAAGGATAAACACCTTTTCTAGGTATGTGAAGGAAATGAGCCCTCACCCTCGTGTAAGTACCTTGATATGGCTTAATATCATAAAGCTTACATGTAATGGTGGCTGTTCCAGCCGACCCCTTTGGCCCTGGAATGTGATTGCAATACTTCCACAGGGGGTAGAGGGCTTGTTTTCCCCTACCTGACATGTCTCAATCTACAACAAAATTAGAAAGACAAAGGCAAACATTAAAATTAGTCAAAAAAACAGTGAAATTTTTTTAAAAAAAATCAGAAACCCTAGGAGTCAGGACCTTAAATACAGTCAAAAAAATATTACAGTAAAAAAAATGCAAATATACCATAATACAATAAAAAAAAATGCATTATGCAAATATTACAGTAAAAAATAACAATACAAAAAAAAAATGCAAATATACCATAATAGTATAATACAATTAGAAAAATATATACATTATGCAAATATTACAGTAAAAAAAAATTATACAGTGAAAAAATTTGTTATGCATCAAAGAAATCTGATATATATATGTATACATTGTATAGCAGGCCGGAATTTTGTATGCATCAAACAAATCTGGCTTTGGATTCCAATTTTGTGTGCATCAAATAAATTTTGTCTAACCTTACCTATAATGGCATCGTGGGAGTTGGCAGCAGGGAGCTGTCGTCGGACTTTTAGCGCCTGGGAGCTGTCGTCGGATGAGGGGTCGTTGGTCGGCGTTGTGGGTGGAGGCAGCGCAAGTGAAATCTCAAAATGAAAACAACAAAAAAAAGTTTTATTTTTACCTTTTATGCATTGAAGTGCACTAAAAAGCGTGGGCGTATTGGGAGTCTTGCGGGGTGCGCTGCCCGGCGTCCCCTGAGACGACGGGCCGTCGACGAGACGTCTCCCCTGCATCTTGGAGACGAGAGTCGCGTCCCCATCTCAGAGGCGCACACCAGGGGTCAGGGTGCGGGTATCCATGCAACCTTGCAAAAAACCTATGTTCCATGGAGTTTCTGGGATGGGGACTGCAGGGGATGTGTTTCCGGGATGGCTGTGACACGAGGCCAAGTTTTAGGGGACAGCAGGTGTTGGCAATTATAGAACCATATTACATAACATTAGAGTGAAATTGAGAATTCACATGAGAGTTGACATACAAATTAACAAAATTTCATTGCTTTCATTGTTAATGTGCATACATATTATAGAAAAAATATAACAAAATGCCCAAAGGCTACAAGTTACAACTACAAAATGACGAAGAGAAGTTAGAAATAGAAAATTATGAGATTGAAGAAGTGACACCTACATCAGTAATATAAAATCCGTATATTATATAGTCATTCGTTTGGTACCTTGAATAAAATGTAACAATGTTGCTGGACACTTTTTATCTCATAAATTTCACATTGCCTTTCAATTAAAGGGAAATAGGTTATAAAGCAGCATGGGTAAGAGTGGTGTGAGCTTTCGTCTTTTTCTTGCTGCATTCATTTGGGCTTCATTTCCAATGTCATCTTCCAAATTTAGTGCATATTCTCCATTAAAATTAGTTAAAAAAGCAAGGGGAGAAAAAGTCAGACCATTATTAGTAAAACAAATGACAGTGAATTATACCACGTGTAATGCAGCTGCTCATATTTATGTGGATCAGTCTGGATCAGGGGCAAATTACACAACAGTTATATAATACGGTTTCTCAATTCTGTTTGAACTACACAATAGTTATACCCCTTTTGTTCCTTATTTTTGTGTTCTTTTTATTAAAAAAATTGAATTTTTTGCAGGTTGGGCCGTGGGGGACGGCTAGCCATCTCTAGGTCAGTCAGAAGACATCAAGACATCCCCTGGCCGCCCCCTGCTATTTCTGAGGCATACCGGAAATGTTTATTTTTTTACTTTTATTTTTTTGTAGGGTATGGTCATGGGAATGTTTCCTAGCCATCCTTGTGTCTCCAAAATGTCCCCGTTGTGGGGACAGGTGGAAATACCCAGGGGACACGTACCTGAGGAACATAACAAAAAAGTAAAAACCTATTAGAGAGGCCTTTATAAAGCCACTAGGAGTAGTATAAACAGTAATATATACAGACCTGTGAAAACATAGAGCGTAGAAAGTATATATAAAGCTGTAGGAAACTGCCAGTACATTAGTTTTTTGAAGGAGAAAAATTGAATGCCTTTGAATTGACAAGACTTGCAACTGTAAGTTATGTTTGTGATGCTAAAGAGTGCTTGTAGAATTGCAATTTATTGTCAATTCTCATAGCTTGTTGATTTTGTTCTCATTGTAATTTGGATTGTACAGTGTACTCAATCCAGTTCTGACAATGCCAATATCGGAGTCAAGAAGACAGAGAGTCCTTGTTTCTGGGTGCATTCTTTATGCTGAGGTTAGTTACTTTTATCTATTACAGAAACATGTTAAAACATTTATGTCTGGCAGATTTAGTAAAGAGAAAGAACAAAACAAATATGTGCATGATATGCACATGATAAATTTATTTCCAAATGCACTACAATGTTTTTTGTCAGATATCACAAAATGCGTATGGTCATTACAAGAATATAGTTGTTCTAAATACTGGCCTTTATTTGCGATTGGTTCCCTGCATCGAAATAAAAAATGAATATTATTTCTTATTGCCTTTCTGTTTGACGATTCCCTTCATAAAAGTTAGTTGTGTTTAATTCTCTTCGATCATCCTATTGAGTCATAGGAACTAATATACGTGTGTTTCAGATATGGCATGCAGTTGCTGCAGACAGGAAACCCCTTCGCAAGCAATATCTAGAGGCAATATTACCTCCTTTTATTGCCCTTCTGAGACGTTGGAGGCCACTTCTATCTGGTATTCATGAGCTTACTGATCCAGATGGGTTCAATCCTCTTTCTGTGGATGATCGTGCATTGGCAGCAGATGCACTCCCCCTTGAGGTATATGTACTTTTCAACAATTGTCTTATTGGTACTCTACAGATTATAACACAACATCAAATAACACTCAAATAGCAGTCTATAAAAAGCAATGCGAGCATCGAAGTTTCAGCGACCCTGTATGATGAGTGGTGAAGGATGATGGAAAAAAATTCAAAACTTCAGTCATATGTTAGTATAGAGTGCCCTTATCGTGAACTTCTGGAAAATAATGCACTAAGAAATGGAATCAACTTGGCAAGCTGAATAGTAAGAATTGAATTGACACTTGGAAAAAATTGGGAAATTAAATAAGTGCTTAAAAGTTAAAACATTAGACTACACCAAATTGATCTTAAATATCACCGGATGCATCAATGACAATTAATTGGAAAGGATCCAAAATAGATTGATCAGGCATATTAGGAAAATGACACAACAAAAAATCAAAATGTACATTGATACTAAAGTAGGCATAAAGTATCTTTAGTTTACAAAAATTCCAAATTTTTTCTATGTACAGAGTATAAATTTCATTGATTATGGACAAACACATACATAATTTCGATTGGTCTATGTCCAACATTTTATTGAATGTGTCCTGGTAAGTTGATATTGAAATGATCCTTGGACTTCTATTAAAAAATATTTCTGAATCTAGTGTTGCAATATTGTTGCTTGGGTTCATTTGTTATTGTCTTTTCTTAGATTCTAATCAGATAAGACATTTCTCTGTCATAATCCTTGATTAATTCCTTGTTTTCTTATTTCAAATCATCCAGATCAATAAAGATTTCAGCTTCCTTGCGCTGTCTTTTAAATTTCTTCTTGGTACTTTCTTAATAAGTCAATCCAATTTATGAGTTGGAAAGTGTTTCTTGGTATATGTAATAAGCATTTCTTGCAGAATGTGAAGTCTCTTCTGCCATGAACCCCAGGTAAAAAACAGGAAAACTGATTATGGAAGGTTGGAATCGGCTCTGCTCAAGCTACTCAAAAATCAATGGAAGCAATGAGGATCTCACTTTAATTCAGTCAATGGGATATGAATAATTTCTGGAGAAACAATTAGCTAGATGTGGATCAATGCTTGTGGGAAAATACACAAACAAATCTGCTTTCTTTCTGTTTAAGCAAACATTTACCTCATTCAAAGGGTGTCAAAATCCTGAAAGCCTCTGAAATCATCTGTTATATAGTAACTGAAGAAATAGAAAAATGAGGTGTATCCATTCTCTCAAGTTAAGCAGACCATGTAAATCTTAATTGGCATTCTGAGGTCACATTTTAAAAGTTATTGATTTGTAGAAATTTACAAAAAATAAATTTGTGACTGGCAGATTGCATACACAAACCATTTAATATTGCTTTTCTTTTTCAATTACACTTCAGCAATTCATGGTAGCATATCTGAAACTCCTTATTGCTTCTTAATATCCTGTGATGTGAGATATCTTTTGGTTGTGAGTAAATACTTAGAAGCTAAAACAATACCCACTATTTCTGGCTATGCTAGTAATACCAAGAGGCTTAACTACAGTGGCAGCAAGGAGTGAATTGTAAAGGCATAGGTGTGCTAACAAAAACCCCTTAACTTAAATTTGACAGCAATTTACATGTCAAATTATTAATACTTAATAATAAACATAATATTAGTAATGCTATATAATAATAATAAACATAATATTAGTGATGTCTTATTAACTATGTTATCGGGTTCCTCATGAACACCCCTGTACTGGTATGGGTCCGGTCTGGGTACTAGTCCTGGGCTGGTTCGGCTCTCAGAAGGACCCACAAGGAACCCGGGGTGCCCAGGCAATACCCTGGGAGAACTGGAGCAGAACTAAGAGGGACACGCAGTGCCTAGGCACCCAAATGTTTTAAAAAAACTTTTTTTACATTTTTTTATACAAAAAAACCTCTAAAAAACAAATAATTTTAAAACATATAATTATATATAAAATTAAAATATATTATATTATATATAAATTATTAAAAATATATATTTAAATAAATAAATATATAGTTATTTAAATATATATTTTTTAATAATTTATATATATATATATAAACTAATTTACATATAATTATTAATTATATATAAAATTAAAATATATTATATTATATATAGACTTATAGTTATATATTATCTATTTAAATTAATTTCTTTAAATATATATATATATATATATATATATATATATATATATATATATATATATATATATGTTGCCGTACTGTACCCGGGCCAAAAACTTGCTGTATTTGCGTACCCGAACCAGGATCGACAATTTAGCTTATTAAGTAACGAAAAATAAAAAAAACACAGTAAAAACAATTGGTAATTGGTAAGAACTGTTTTATAATTGATTGCATGTGTCGTGCTATTTGTTTTATTACAATGAAAAAAAAAGTAAATAATGTCTAAAATAAAATAGTTCGAGTATGTTAAAATAAATAGCGTCCATCTCTTTTCTTATCTATTTCTTGAAGATCAAGGATGATCACTTCACTGCATCCAAGATCATCCGCTTGGCTTTAATTTTATTGCACCATCCAACCTATCCTCGAAATGAACACTAGGCAATGCCCTTAAAAATATTTTTTCGAAAACAAACTCAGTGAATTTTGGAAATAAAAAAAACTGCTCAGAATTTTGGGAAAAAACTTTTCAAACCCTAGTGTGCTGCCTTGTTAGTAAACCCTAGCTTAAATGTCAAAACCCTAACTTTCAAATTGAAAAACCTAGCACCTTTGCTACCTGCAATAAAATTCCACCAAACTAGCTAGTTTTCGATAAACCCTAGCTGTAGCAACAAAAACCCTAGTTGTGAATCCCGTAGGCTTGTGCAAATTTCGTGCTTAAAACATAAATAAAACCTTTCTGCCCTAGCGTTGTGAATCCTTCCTACCTAGCTGTGGATGCTTCCTGGATGTTGTGGGAATTTATTTCCTTCCGCCAAAACAAACGCGATTTTTAAACAAAAACTCTTGGTGTGTGATTTTCAGCTACAGTTGCGATTTTTTCCATATAAAAATGTCATGTGATTTTATACTGCAACACACTGTGATTTTACCTGCATGATTCCTTCAAAGTCGTGATTTTCCACCACCAGCCGTTGCGATTTTCTTCACAAAAATCCTACAAAACCTTCAATAAAAAAATCCCTGTGACTGTCCTCTGCCCTGGGTTGTGAATCCAATCATGCAACTTGGCTGTGATTTCTTCTTTAAAAAATAATGGTTGCATGATTTTTCTTACACAAATCGACTTGAAAATTTTAAAGAAAGAAAAACCCCGAAAAGAAACCTGTGTCGGGCTAGGACTCCTGCCTTTGCTTTGACACCATGTCAAAATTTCAATCACGATGAATAATTTTCTAATGCTGAAATAACATTGAATTAATCACATAAAACATTGAAATTTGAACTGCTTGAAAATAAAGAACACAAGACAGATATTTTACACCTTATAATCTGCTTTGCATTCCTTCGAAAGCTTACAAGGAAACCTCCACAACTAGTCCTTTAGTTGCTCGGAAATATTACATTGCTTTGAGTTACAATCTTTCTATCTTGCATCTATCTTTATACTATTTAGCTAAAAATCTAATCTTTCAGAAATAACAATCTTATCACTTAAAAGAAAGCAACCTTATCTCATGTAGGAGATGACTTGGAAGATATGTCTAAATCATTAGTGTTTATTGCATTTTGTTAGACTCAATTAACTAAATAAATGACTTTCACTTTAATCACTAAAGTGAATTGGAAAATAGAAATATTTCGAACAACTTGCACGTTCACACTGAACTTGAGCAGAAGTTCTGAATTGAGCTAAAAGCTCAACATTTGTTACATAGGATTGACAGGCGCCTCGAGACTGATATCTCTTGGCATCTTGTAAATAGTTGTATTTAAGATATCTATGGTAGTTATTTATATTCTAATTCAGGCTACTGGCATTTTATCCTTATAAAATAGTTTTTCATTATATCCTTTAAATCTAATTGCATTCTAAGTGCTGCTGCCTGGCCATCCTTCAATTCTTAGCATAGCACACTGTAAGCATATTGTGTCATATTAATGGATTTACAATAACACACAAATGTTTTTGTGTAACAAAGCCAATTCCTTTCCACGACACGAAGTACAGAAGCATTGTCAATTAGTATAACTATTTGTAAATAGATAATGTATTACTATTATCTATGCATAGCACTGAAGTTAGATAGCTTGCTCATGTTCTAATAATAATTATCATTGTGTTCAGAATTAAACTAAACTGAAAATTTATCAATGACATTTTAATCAAGAACTAATATAGTTGTTGAATTTGATTGAGGTGAATAATATGAAGCCTTACTAGTGATGATACTTAACCATTAAAAAACAATACATTGTTGTTTAGGTATGTTTATATTCTTAAGTACAGCTGTATATAGAGGTGATTCTAGTAGTAACATTAATGAGACTGTAGCTGCTCTTTCTGTCTGGAAAAGTTGAGCGGTGGGATAATGATAAGTACCCAGTATCTCTCTCTTTACGTCATGGCACATTTTTGGACCGAGTAATATTATGTATTCTAATGAACATCTTGATTGCCATTGCCAATCACCATGCACAAAGACATTTCTTTTAAATTTATCTTCTGAAGATTTTCTCAAATGTTTAGTCATCTCATGCTGATGGACATGGAGACATTTGATTACATTTTAATTGCTTCTATCATGTTCTCTCAGGAAGGTTCAATTATCAGTAGTCTTAAGGCTCTTACCCTGCATCATATGATTTGATTTAGCATCAGTTTTTCATGATATTTCTTTTGCTATTTTATAGAATGTGCAGTTGAGTTGGAAAAGATGTATTCTTTGCAGGCTGCTTTAGCTTTGATATCTCCGGGTTGGGCTGCTGCATTTGCTTCTCCTCCAGCTGCAATGGCATTAGCAATGGCAGCTGCTGGTGCAGGTGGTGAAGTGATACCGTCCAAAAATACACAAATGAAACGTGAGACTTCAGTGTTTGAACGAAAAACATCAAAGCTACGCAGCTTTTATAGCTTCCAGACGGCCCCTGATGCACCAGGAAGGTCTCAGCCAGCACCAAAGGACAAGGCAGCAGCAAAGGCTGCAGCTTTAGCAGCTGCACGGGATCTTGAGCGTAATGCCAAAATAGGTTCTGGCAGAGGTCTTAGTGCTATAGCGATGGCAACAGCAGCACAGAGGAGGAGTATTAGTGACCGAGAAAGAGTAAGGAGATGGAATATTTATGAAGCAATGGCAAATGCATGGTTGGAATGCTTTCAATCAGGTGGTGCTGGTTTGGCTTCAGAAAAGGATTTTTCTGTACTTGCATCAAAATATATGGAAACCTTGGTGGCAATGGTCAGTCAAGCAAGAAACATGCGACAGAGAGAGGTATGTAACTACTAATTCTATGGCCCAAACTGGTTTCCTAGACTATTAATTTTCTGTTCAATCAAACTATAGTGTCTAACCTTAATTATCATATACAGATTGAAAGGAGGGCTTTAGTTGCTACTGCTGATGTACAACAGGCAAAAGTTGGCTCACATGCATGGCGTAGACTTATCCGCTTCTTGATTGAGCAGGATGCTCTTTTTGGACAGATGGGGTACCACCTGAGCCACCCAGAACGTGTAGGTTTAAATATGCTTTTGTTTCACTTTTTTGACAGCAATACTTCAGGCCAGTCCTAGGCTGCATTGTATTTCAGACTGTCAATTTCCCTCATTTGGGTATATTCATTCATTTAGTATTGAAACACTTCACTGAAATCATACTTTCAACCAGGTATTTTGGAAGCTAGATTTTATTGAAAACTCTCTCAGAATGCGAAGGCGTCTAAAGAGATACTACAAAGGAACAGCACATGTAGGAGCAGCTGCAAATTATGAGCATCATAAACTTGCACATGGACATACCAAAGATGAGAGTAAAGACTCTGTTATGGAGGCTGAAAATTCATTGGTAGCTACACTTCCTGCTAGTACATCAATTTTAGTGCCGGAGAAAAGCTTGCTCGATGAATGCCATGATGATGAAGGAAATAGGAGTGATTTGGAACCTTTTGAGGATAAAAAGGATGATTTGGAGCATGATTTTGGAGCATCAGAAAATGTTTTTCAAGAACCAGAGGAATTAAAATCAGATCCAGACAAATTTTGTGCCAAAGAGATGGTTGAAAATGCTGAAGCACCGAATTTGGGTACAACACTGGTTGGATCTGTAGTTATGGAAGTTGATGAAAGGATACTGCTAGAAGTTCCAGCAATGATGGTTCAACCTTTGAGACTAATGAGTGGAAGATTTCAAGTAACACCACTGATCCTTTCTGTTTGCAAGACCTTTTTATTCAGCATATAATCCTGCTATATAGCATTTATTGAGATTTGGGTTTGGGCAATTTTTAGCTAGTACTTAGCCTAGATTTTGCTTGGCTTCCTTTTGGCTTTGCCATCTTGATAATTTTTCCTTTTTTTGGTGCAAACGTTGGATAAACTCTACAACTAAGCTTGTTTTATCTTTTCCTTTCGTTTACAGTTTACTGGAAATGGAGTCTAAATAAATATTAACCATTGCAGTCAAGTGGATATAAAAAATCCACATAACATGACAGCTGTTTTGCAACACAGTCCCAAATTCCAATAAACATTTGTTAACCACTTCAATAACATGTGTCTTTTTTTTTTGGTGATCATCTTTATGTTAGTAAAATGAAATTATATATATGTGCTTTTACTACTATGAGTATCACAATTCATAACTTTTGTTAAAGCACAAGTCAAAAATTGCAGTGTGAGGCAGTTTGCCTACTGAAGAAAGGAACACTTCATATAAAGATAGGAACGTCACATAGTAATGATTTTCCAAGAGTCTCATGCAGGGAGTATTTATGGAATGGTATGATAGCATGCTTGCTACTACTTCACCCTACCATAGTTGTGATAATGATCTCTTGTTGAGATGATACAAAGGTCTTTCTAATATAAGACACATTTAGTAGTTTGAGTAGAATAAAATGCATTGCAAGTTATTTGGATTTAGTTGGCAATCTGGTAGACAACATACTAAATTGTTGGAACATAGATGTGTTATAGATAGAACACATTAATTACAACAATCATCAAATTGGAAAAAAATATAGAATTGTTAGAAATTAACAGTGATTGAATGGAGATAAAAATATACACAAAGAGATGTATATACATCTATCTTTGAAAAAGAGATGTAAGCTATTTCACTCGATGAATGAATGGAGAAAAAATGTTTACAAAGAGATGTATATATGCCCATCTTTGAGAAGAGTTATAAGCTATTCTCTCATATAAATGTGAAAAAAAGGTACCTATCTGTAAGAAGAGATGCAAAGCTAAAAGCCTCTTTCATTTTTTATATTCGGACGACAATTCTTTTGTTAGTAAAACTGACAAAGAAGAGAGATGAGAGCAATTTGCAAGAAGGCTTAACTTCACAATGAGGTGAAGCAACAAATTATAAAGTAAAGGAAGTTACTATTACAACTACCATTATTAATGACTAAACTAGAAACAACACCAAGCTTGTCCCGAAATTTGACAAAGTAACTAGGACCAAGTGGTTTAGTCATTAAATCAATAGTCTGCTCCTGAGAAGAACAAAAGTGGAGAGAGATGTCTTCACAATCCACCAATTGTTGAATGTAGTGATGATGAATCTTGATATGTTTGGCTCGAGCATGATATACTGGATTCTTCACCAATTTCAATACTCCCTAATTGTCGTAGAAAAGTGGTGTTGGAGTATGCTGAGGAAATTGAAGATCTATCAAGATTCTGTGTAACCAAACTGCTTCACAACTGACACTTACAACTGCTTTGTATTCAGCTTCAGTTGAGGATAAAGCTGCTATTTGTTGAAGCTTACTCTGCTAAGAAATTACTCCTAAACCTAGGGAGAAGATGTAGCCGGTTGTAGACTATTGAGTATCCATAGATCCTCCTCAATTGGAGTCTGTATACCCAATTAAACCAAAATCTTTTTTTCTCTAGTAGAGTATGCCAAAGTTAAGAGTACCTTTGACATATTGCAAAACCTACTTTGCGGCTATCTAATGAGTGAGCTTTGTTTTCGACAGGAACCGGGAGAGATAGCTAACAACAAAGCAAAGATCCGGTCTAGTGGTTGTCAGATATATTAAGCTGCCCACCAACTGTCTGTAGTGTGATTCATCGACTAGGGGTGAATCATCGGAGGATGAGAACTTTAGCCCGACCTCCATAGGTGTAGAAGAAGGGTTACAATCTGCCATCCCAAAATGCTCCAAGAGACTCGTAGCATATTTGATTTGAACCATGAAGATGTTGTGATCAGATTGCCAAAACTCAATCCCTAGGCAATAATGTAGGAGGCCTAAATCTGACATTTCAAAAGCTGCACACAACTTTGATTTTACTTGTTGAACTACAGTGTCTGTGCTACTTGTGATGGCAAGATCATCAACATATACAATAACAATTACAATCTCATTACAATCACCTTTGACATAAAGATTTGGATTAGAAAGACTCCATCTGAATCCAATATCTTTTAGGTGTTTATCAATTTTCAAATTCCGGACTTAGTAACTTGCAAATGAGATGTTCACATCCAGGAACCTAAAAACCCTCAAGCTGCGCCATGTATACTTCTTCATCCAATTCCTCATTCAAGAAGGCACTTTTGATGTCCATTTGATACACCTTCCAACCTATTGAGCGGCAATGGAGAGAAGTAACTGAAATGTGACCATCTTTGCAGTAGGGGCAAACGTCTCTTCAAAGTCTATACCTTCTTGTTGCGAATATCCTTTAGCAATGAGACATGCCTTGTATTTGTCCATTGAACCATTAGCTTTGCATTTGACCTTATAGACCCATTTGCACCCAATGGGCTTCTTACATGGAGGCAATTTTGTTAGAGTTGGCTATGATTGGAGCCACCCAGGATCTAGAACTTCATGAAAGCACAAGAGAGATCAAATGAAAGAATGATGCTATTCTATCATTGAATGCAAAAGATTGATTATTGTTGTTTGGATTACATAATATATGAAGAGAGCCTTGCTTATAAAGGCAAGGTGAGAGCTAGAAGGTGGAGAGGAAGATGGAGTGGAAAGTGGAGATATTCCTACAACATGTGCCAATTAGAGGATGATAGCTAATTGCACATGTGGAGGATAAGACAACTCACTCCAATTATCAACAACTCAACACACAACTAGACTTAACTAGACACAACTAGACATCTAGTAGACTCACTAAGTCAACTTATATGTGTGATTAATGTGTGATGTGTGAATATTATTTAACTAGTAAATAGTTAAATAAGATGAATTATCCACACTAGGGTAAACCGGTTAGGTGATAACCCTGTTCACACCAACAACCCCCTTAAGTGCAACTTAGGTAGTAGCTGACTAAAGCAAGATGAAATGATGGATGGGTCCCGGCTACTAGGCCATGTTAGGTACCCATGTACAAACAAATCTCAAGTGGAGAAAAGGAGTAAACCTCATGGGACAAAACTCCTCTCCAAAAGTGAGAATGCAAAAACAATGAAAGTGAAAGAAGTGATAGTAGGAAGGACTCAACATGACCCCCCAAGGACAACTTCTATCACATATGTACAATCAAATACCCCCCCATAGGAGAGCAAGTGTGAGACTATAAGTCCCCCCCACAATGAAGTAGCTCCTGTGCCGATGAAGAATGTCTGAAGAAGAACGTTGGAAAGTGTCCTGTACCTGCAAACAACTTTTCTCCCCTTAGGAAGAAACAAGTCCAAAGGCTGATGTCGAAGAAACTCCATCTTAAGGAATGAGGGAAAAAGCCTCATGCTGAAGACTGCTCAAGTGTCCACATGTCAGAATCAAAGAATGCCACAATGCAATGATGTGTGTCCAATCCAAAATCCTGTGTAGACTGATGAAGAACAACCTCCAAAGATGAAGTAGATGGGATAACAGTTGTGCTGTAACTGTCATCAAAGAGGAGAGATATCCCCTCAAGTGTGTCCTCCAAATCTGCAAGATGAGACTCACAAAACAAGTCTGATATACTTGCCAAGAAAGTATCCCACAAAGCTGTGTCTGAAAGACCTGAATGATCCTGCTCTATTGAAGTAGATGAACCCATGTCGATGTCGATCTCTGAAGAAGTAGGAGGTTGAGGTGATGGAAGCTCAGCACTAGTCTCATGAACCAAAGTGGGTGAAAGAACACCAAGGTTCAAGTGACCAAACTTCTCCTCAGAAACATGATTCACACTTGATGCATGAGTGTGAATTGCCATCAATGGATCTACATCATCAGAAGAAACAAAATGGGAGAAGGTATACAAGTGAGATGCACGATCAACCATCCCAACTGCAATGATATCTCTGCTCTCCAAGTCTCGAATGATCACTGAATCAGGAGTGAACTCAACTGTCTTGCCTGCACCACAATGAGTAATCTGGTAGATGGAAAGAAGATTGGATGTCAATGAAGGTACACACAACACATTGTTGAATGTATTCTCTCCAACATCAATTGTCCCTTTTCCAGATGCATGCATCTATGTGTTGTTACCCATCAAGATAGGTGTCGAAGTACATGACTCAAATGAAGAGAACATCCCCTGTGAAGATGCCATATGATGAGAAGCTCCAGAATCAAGAAGCCATCTCTCTGACTGAAGACTTGTAGAAGCAAAGAGTGCTTGTCCTTTTCCTTTGTCTATCCCATTTGCAATGCCTACTTTCCCTGTATGTGTAGATGATGATGGTGTCGAAGAAGAGGATGGACTAGGTGATGATGATGGCATTTGGATATTGTGCTTTTGAATAATGTGAGTCAACTCATCAATTTTCTTCTCATAACACTTATGCTCATCATGTTCGAGTTTCTTGCAATATGCACACTTTGGTCTCTCCTTAGATGATTCCTCCTTGGGAGAGGATGAGGACTTAGGTGATTTGGTTGATTCCTTTGCTTGCTCATTGTTCTTGAGATTCTTATTTTCCTGTTTCTTGTCTTTGCTAGTTGAAGCCTTTTGATCCTTAGAACCTTGATTAGCAAGAAGTGCTTGATTCCTAGGAGACTTCAATGTGCCCTTGTGTACTAACTTAGTTTGTTCCCTTGTGAGTGATGTAGCAAACTCATCAAGTGAAGGCATTGTGAAAGCTTTCCCAAGTGCATCCATCGTAGCATAGAAGGTAGAAACAAAAACTGAATAGTCAGGACCAAGCTTGGCAAGGATTGAAAGAATCAATTGAGTGTCCTCTTTCTCAATTCCACATTGTTTGAGCTGCAATCAAAGTGACTTTAGTTTTGTGAAGAAGTCTTGAATGCTTGCAAAATCGGTTGGATTCAAACCAATTAATTCATTCTCCAATTTGAAACCTCTCATTGTATCTTGTTTACCAAAGAGATTCTCTAAGGTTGTCCACACTTCATTAGGTGTTTTACAAGATTCAATATGAAAGAGAAGATCAAGAGAGATAGACAAGCATAGTGTTCCATAGGCTTGATCACATCTATTGTACCACTTTCTCTTTTCTGCAGCTGCTGTTGGTTCAATTTCTGTACCCATTGTTACTCTATGAATTTTCAAACTTCTTAAATGAATCTCCATTTTAGTTTTCCACTCATGATAGTTATATGGTGTGAGTAGAGGAAGTTTGTGTGAATCCATGATGCAAGAGTACAAAAAGAACACAAGACACCCCCTGTTACTCAATCAAAGAGATCACCTCCCAAAAAATGAATGATTGTGGCACTTTATACTTAGTGCGATTTACAATTGTCCTCAAAGGACCAAAAAAGGGAAAGCACGAAAATCTCTTCAAACTGAGATTCAAAGGAGATTACAATTGCTTACAATGATTAACCACTTCAAACAAAACCCTTCAAAACAAGTTTCACTTCCTCAAGTGCCAAAATGCCCAAGTTATCACTCAAAAGTCAAAAAATCGACAAATGAAATAAAATGAACTTGGAGCAGAATCTGAGAAAAGTGCATGGATGGATTTGAAGAGCTCCTGAATACCTTTCTGATGCTGCAAGAATTGCGAAAATTGGAGATTGTGGCAAGAAGTTGTGAGCTCGGAAGCAAAAAACGAAGATCTGTCTTCAAACTGCTGTAGCAGTCACCTGCAGTAGAATTTCAGAAAAATACTGACACAACTGCGAAGTGCTCTCTGTCAGCTTTCTGACGATATCTCGTTTGCTCGATTTTGCCTCCGTGGGCAAAAGTTATGCAAAAAAGAAAAAAAGCCCCCTTTTAGGGCTTTGAATGGCCCCCTGGCGGTGACGTCAACGGGATATTCTTGGAATATTCTCTTTTGCCGGAAAAAGAAAATCTCCCCTCGGAAAAGCAAAAAATTGACTGGAAACAACCTTTTGGGCGAAAACAACCTATGACCCGACGGAAATTGCCTTTTCTCTTGCCGAAACCGTCTGTGGAATGTGGTTTGGGCGATTGGTTTTTCCAAGGTCGCGGGTCAAAAACGCCGTTGACTGTGTAAAACCGCCGGTGGTAAGGAAAAAAACCGCTTGGATTGGATCAAAAAATCGCCTGAGTTTGATCAAGGCATATGCCGATGGAACCACCGACAAGTTTAGTAAATCTTCTGGCGTGAATTTTGTTATGGCGTGAGACAATTTCGATGGCCGCCGCTATGCCACAGTTTATTTGATTGCAGGGTGGGCGGTATAGGAACAACCAATGACTCTAGACAATTCCCACCATGCGGAGACCACTTTTATAGTCATGAAACCACCTGCGAATGGGCAGAAACCACCGTGGTTTGCTGTTGTCGACTGAGAGGAAAATCCGCCCGAGATTTTATGGAGACCGCTGAATGAAAGGTTTTAAACCGCCGTTGTGTCTCGAAACAACCTGGTTTGGAAGTGAAAACCACCTTACAGCCTTAGAACCACCAAGATGATGGAAACTACTGATTAAAACCAGGAAACTGCCCTAAACTCTGAGATCCGCCGAAGATTCAATGCATCCGAGGAGTGTTTTTACAGGCCATGGAAGATATTGAAGTTGACCAAAGATCTTGAAATGATTTAGATCCCGTCGATGAGGCTCGAGGAATACGCTGCCAATGTCAATAGAAACTGCCGATGAAAACAACTGACGAGTTTGAAAAAGAACCCGGCGTGAGACTGCCAATTCACTGCTGATGAAATGTGACCACCTTTGAGATCGTTGTGAGATTTAAGGCCGAAGACACCAAAAAGGAGTCCGCGGGGGTCACAGCAGTGGCTGTCAGGATGTATAACCACCGAAGAAAATGGGATTGCCGCTAGATTCCGCTGAGATCCCGCAAATGTTTGATGGCAGCTGAGATCTGCAAATGTTTGTGCAGAGACTGCCAGTTTGATGAAGGAAGATCCGCAGGCCAAAACCACAGTCAAAACCGACCCCTGTGATTTAAAATGTTTGCCGAGATGTTTGAATGTCGTTGACAAACTTTAAACTACCGGTCGAAGAGTTAAAAAAACACCTGCGAGATGTGGTCACTGGTGATAATTGCAGATCGCCAGTCGACTGAGATAGAGGGCTGTGGGGGCCCGCACCACAGAGATTGCTTGCCTCTGCACAGGTTGGCCTGCACGCAGGGTACTATTGTACCCTGAAATAAAAGAATTCCACAGACAAGAAAATAAACTGCAGACAAAGAACTTTATCCTTCGAATAGGAATTTTACCCGATGAATAAAAGAAGATACGACCAGATCCCGTTGAGGCAGGTACTGTGCAAGCAAGATTCTCCGGAATATGCCATTGACGTAGAGAATATTCTCTGCTACAGATTTCGTACGGCCAAGAAGCAAATTTTTTTTGCCTTTTGGTTCAACTTTGTCCGATTTGGACGATTTCACAGTCGATCCGTACTGATTTGGCCGCTCCGAACGCAATGGCGATGTCCAATTTGGGCCAAACTGCTCCAAAATTGCTAGTACCTCCCGGATCACACCAAAGAGCCCCAAATTGAAACCCTCGTCAATTTTGCCTCCGATGTCCGATTTGGATGAAACAAAAGGCGATCTTGACTATTTCGGCTGCTCCGGACGCGATGGTGAAGTCTGATTTGCAACAACACGCACCGAAATGCTCCTGCAATACAAGGGCAAGAAGGGGAAACTCTCACAAAATTGATGTTTCTATCAAGTTTTTTTGATTCTCCAGGTCATCATTTGATGCAAGAGAAGAGCATACTCAACCATCAAGATCCACCATGAATTGCACTCAAGATCTCTCAAAATTGACTACCACAGTGATTTTTCCTAGAGCTCTGATACCATGTTAGAGTTAGCTATGATTGGAGCCACCCAGGATCTAGGACTTCATGAAAGCACAAGAGAGATCAAATGAAAGAATGATGCTATTCTATCATTGAATGCAAAAGATTGATTATTGTTGTTTGGATTACATAATACATGAAGAGAGCCTTGCTTATAAAGGCAAGGTGAGAGCTACAAGGTGGAGAGGAAGGTGGAGTGGAAAGTGGAGATATTCCTACAACATGTGCCAATTAGAGGATGATAGCTAATTGCACATGTGGAGGATAAGACAACTCACTCCAACTATCAACAACTCAACACACAACTAGACTTAACTAGACACAACTAGACATCTAGTAGATTCACTAAGTCAACTTAATATGTGTGATTAATGTGTGATGTGTGAATATTATTTAACTAGTAAATAGTTAAATAAGATGAATTATCCACACTAGGGTAAACCAGTTAGGTGATAACCCTGTTCACACCAACAAATTTGACCAACTCCCAAGTCTGATTTTTCATCAATGCATCATATTCCACCTTAATAGGAGCTTCCCATTCTGGTTTCCCTTGTGCCTCAGAAAACTATTGTGGTTCAGAAACCTGAAAAAGATCAGAAGATAGGACAAAATGACTATGCTCAATAGCGGAACCGGTTACAGTTGGGACTTTTCTTTGAGGACGTTCACTTGATGTAGGAAGTTCATCCACATGGACTCCTTCCATAGTGGAATAATACCATTTAGGTTTTTGGTGTGTCTCAGGTGAATACTATGAAAGCAATTTCTATGGAGTCTTACTTGGAGTGGAAGCATTTTAGTTCTCTTTGATAGACAAGTGGTGTAGAACCAGCCATAGATTGACTTGCAGGCTAACTTGATGAACTAGAGGGTTCCTCCTTCAATGGTATCATAATACTAGATTCAATATCTTCACTAATTTCCTGCTGAACATTTGAAAAATACGACTTTGTTTCTTTTACATCAACATCCCAACTAACAATAACCTTGTTAGTGGAAATATCAATAAGCCTATATGCCTTAGACTATTCACTATAACCAACAAAGAAATACCTAATGCTTTTGGAATCTAGTTTGTCTTTTCTGTTAAGGAACCAAAGTGTATGCCACTGAACCAAAAATACAGAAATAAGTTACCTTAGCTTTGTGACTGGTCCAAGCTTCTTTCGGTGTGATTTTTGCAAAGCTTTGCATGGACATATGTTTAGAATATAGATCGCTTTGTTAACTTCTCCCCAATACTGGTAGGGAACGTTCCTGCTATGCATCATGCATTGTGCCATTTCCATGATAGTCCTGTTATGCCTTTCAACCACTCCATTATGCTGTGGAGTGTATGGTGCTGATAATTGACGTTGAATACCTTCTTTTTCACAGCATTCCTTGAATTGAATGGAGGTGAATTCTCCCCATTATCGGATTGTAGAGTCTTGATCCGAAGTCTTGTGAATGTTTCCACCAACGCCTTGAACTTGATGAAGGCACCATAGCATTCATACTTCTTTAAAAAGTAAACCCGCATCTTTCTAGAAAAATCATCCACCAATAATAGGGAGTACCTTGATCCATTGACAATGGGAGACTTCCAGGACGACTCACAAAGATCTGCATGAATGAGATCCAAAAGACCCTTAGCACGCCATGCACCTTCTATAGGAAACGGTTTCCTCTTCTGCTTTCCAGTGAAACATCTAGCACACAAATCCTGTTTTTCCAGTATAGGGGGCAGCTCGTGAACCATATGGGCTTTGCTGAGTTTAGCCAAATATTGAAGATTTAGGTGTCCATGCCTTTAATGCCAAAGAACAATGGTATTATCTTTAATGCCAAAGAACAATTGAGATTAGCTCTAGCAAGATCAACTAGCTTATATAGACCTCCTTACCCAATGTCGATGGAAATGACCCTATCTTGTTTCACATCTGATACAATGCACTTCTTTCCACAAAACCTAACTTGGATGTTAGGGTTCTCAGTAAGCTGACTAATAGATAGCAAATTCTTGTTCATGGAAGGAACATACTATAAGAAAATTTGGGTAGAGACAAAATAGAAGCCTGAAAATTTTTTACACACATATAATACTATGCTTCTATTCTCTTATTTTCGTTCAATAAGCTATTACATATTTATAGGAGTGTTATCTCCTAAATTATAGGAGAACTAGTATAACCTCCCCTAACCATTTCTTTCTATAGACAAGTTGTTCTAACAATTTGTAATACAATCCCATACACAATTCTTCACACATGATATTCTAATATTTAAACTAACAAACCATAACAAATATAATATTCCTAACACCCACAATAATTACGTGAGTTGTTACTATAACTCACCTTACCTTACACATTATTATTCTAATACTTGTGAGCACTGACATTAATTCCTAACACGTATCGGACATTACGTACCATAAATTTTCGAGAATCATTCAATTCAACCCTAACATCTCCTAGCCCTTCAACAACATGTGATCTACCATCACCAAGTGAAAATGTATCTCTAGGACTAGAATCAACAGTAAATTTTACATACCAGTCTTTGTGACATGTGAAATGTTGGGATGTCCCTGAATCAAAGAACAAGTATCTGCTGTCAGCATTGTCTAAAACAGATGCCATGAGTGCAAACTCGTCATTTGAACCATGCTGTTTGGTGACAGTAGCCAGATTAGCTTCACCGTGCTTCTTTTGGGATAGATTGTATAACCTTTTCTTGCATTCCTTTTCAACATGTCCATTGCAATAAAAAAAGTATTTCACCTTTTTCTTGGACGGAGTGGAAGAAGTGTTACCAAAAAAATTTTGAGGTTTGTTGCCAAATGAGTTCTAAGGCTTGCTCTTATATCGAGCAGCAAAAGCACTTTTTGTGGACCAAGATGTAGATTCCCTTATCTGCTCGTGTCTTTGCTCCTTCTGCAAGAGATACTGACTCACCTTATCAAAAGTCAAAGTTTGACTTTTAGCAAAGAGATTCAGTGATTCCACGAATGTCTCATAGGAGGGTGGTAGTCTGTTAATGGTTAGAGCAACCATATCTTCGTCGTCCACTGGTTTATTGACAGCGGTAAGTTGATCACTTAGGTCCTTGATTTTTAGGAGGTGTTCTGACAATGACCCACCCTCGTGCAGTTTTGTAGAAAATAACAAATTCAAGTACAAAACCTGACTTTTCTTAGAGACTTGATACTTGTTTTTGAGGTGTGTCCATAGCACGTAGATGCAAATGTGGCATTCTAGACTTTAGGGATTAAGTCATCAGACATTGATAGCTTGAGTAGCAGTAGGGCTTCCCTGTGACGCTTGTCAAAGTCATTTGGGTTGGTTGCAGGCTTGGTTTTGGTCTCAAGGATAATACCATCGCAAATCCTATACTCAGCGATTGTGAGTATCTTGTGACTTCATATGTTGTAGTTTTTCTCAATGAGTTTTTGCTTTAGTAACACCAAATTTTGGAAAAATTTGCCACTATACCAAAACAATATTTAATTCCCGTAACCCATTAAAATTTGACCCAAAAAATATTTTTCTCAGAAATTTTAAATTGACCTTGCAAATTTTTAAAATTCCGCAAATTTAGGCACCCCAGATATTAGGTATTACCCCCCCCCCCCTTCAGATTGATATTTCAAAAACCTAGAAAAATAATTGAGGGAAAAATTAAAAAGATGAATACTTGGAAATTTTAATGGAGATCCATGCCCTAGCAGCCACTGAAATGCACCTTGCAGCTCCTCCTCTAGTCCAAAAACGTGCCCTAAAAACACGATTTTGTGAAAAATCTGACAAAAACTTGCTTCAAAACCATTGGTTGCGCAATTTCTGCCTTAGCTGCGGATTTCTGTTTTCCTTTGCCCTTTCTGCGCGACAGGAAGGGGTGTGATTTTTGTTAAAAAAGAAGGGCGATTTTGACTTGGCGGCACTTGAAACAAGGCTTTTTTACTAGAAACACATTTTTTGCAGAATAGGCATGCTTTTTAGGATATTTTACTGATTTTTGCCACTAAAAAACCAAAAAAAACCGATGGCTTAGAGAAAAAATGCGGTTTCAAACAGAAGTCTGGTGGCAACTTCATCAAACCCAACAAAAAATCCATGACTTAATGCAAAATTGAGGCACGATTTTAGCCACAAAAGGGCACGTGACTTTCTGCAATATTTGGACGCAATGTATGGGATATTTTGGATGCGATTTGCAGCAAAAATAGACGCGTGACTGAAACACAAACCCTAGCGTGATTTTTCACCAGAAAGAGGTGTGTTTTTGACTAGCAAACCCTTGCAAATTTTTGACTAATCTGAGGTCATGAATTTCAACTAAAAAGTTGGGCAAATTTTGATTGAAACCCTAGGTAGGATTTTTGACTGAAAACCCTAGACGTGAAGTTAGAAACCCTGGCTGACCTTGACGACCTTGTCCCGACCTCCTTTGCACGAAACCCTAACCCTAACGACCCGTTGGCTCTGATACCAATGTTAGTAAAACTGACAAAGAAGAGAGATGAGAGCAATTTGCAAGAAAGGCTTAACTTCACAATGAGGTGAAGCAACAATTTATAAAGTAAAGAAAGTTACTATTACAACTACCATTATTAATTGTACAACCTTTTGAAACTAACAAGAATAATAACCAAACCTAACTACACTTAATGACCAACCTTAATAAAGACACTTTATTACATTAATATGCTAATATCTTTTATAGCTATTTAAGCATGAAATGAAAATTTTAAATGTAGAAAGTGAAGCAATTCACCCTTGAATTTGAAATACAATGTGATAAACATTCCCCCAAAATTTGAGGGAATCTGTCAAGACATAAAACCTTCAAAACACAAAATTTTGGTGTTTTTAAATTTTCAGAATTTTTGGTACATTCTTGCAAGTTGCATTTTCAGGTACGTCAGAGCATTTCAAGGAAAATCCAGTGTACTATTGCAAAGAGGACCAACTTAGGGAAAACATACATATCTTAAATTAGATTGTAAACTCTAGCAATGAAAATGAGGCCCTGACAAGGCAACTATCTTAAGGGGAGGTACTCCGAACTGTCACTTGAATTAGTCAACCTTTCCTTGGAAAACAATGGGCCCGTTACCTCTACCTTTGATTTGTGATAAGCATGAGAACTTTTGATGCGTAAGTGTCTCACTTCCTCTTGAGTGGGATGATCCATCCAAATTTCAGATTTATGATTGCAAAGCTTTCTGTGTAGGGACACAAGCAAAACAAGGTGTATAATTGTTGTGGTTTTAATTACCATGCAATTCATAGGGATGAAAATTTTAACACTGACTAGAATTGGGACCTTGTCAATGACAATTACTGCTAGTCATAGCATGAAGGATATGCCTGAGAAAGTTTCCTACATTGATATTGACCAAGTTTTCTTGTTGTAACTAAGGCCTTAGAAACAATCTTACATTTTTATGCACGTCTGCTTCAATGACAGTGGAACTTGTGCTGGTTTGAGAAGATTCTCTGTAGTACCCAACATCAGAATTCTTGTGCCTCATTTTTGTCCCAAGAGGTTTTCAAATTCCTTGACCATCTTAGCCAATGCCCTAACCCGTATATCACATTTTCTCTATTAATTTGAAACCATTTCCTTTGATTCGTTTTTCAAAATTACCAAATGACTATAAGGAATGACCAAGTTGCGATGGATTGGAATAACATACCATGTTTTACTTGGTTTTTGTTTATGCATCTGTGACATGTGGTTCCTTATATTTCATCTCATTCACTTCGTCCTATAGTATGGCCAGGTACTCTTGGGTTCTTTACAAGCTGCTTCTTTGTTGGTTTATTTTGAAGCTTCGCATAGAATAGTTTCCATTTTCTCATGCATTTCTATAATCTACTTCATTGTGATGCTAGGGTTGTTCTTCATCTGTCTATTACTAGGTTGTTCTCTTTGTGGGGTGCTAAAAGCTAATCTACATCTTGGATTTCTTCCTCTTTGTGCTTCTTCCCAATCAACTTTCCCATGATTTTTGGAATATGCTTGCAAAATGTGTAGTTCTTACTTTGATGCGACTTTCCCACAGTTGTTAGAATATGCCTACAAAATATATAGATTCTTACTTTGGTGCTTCATCCAAGTTCAATTGGCAATTTAGTGGGAATTATTGCAAAGGATCCTAACAATATGATCAACTTGCTTACAAACAGACGTGAACCAACCATAACAAGAAAGAAGAGTTACAGCTAACTCAGTCTACATCATTTTAACGTTTTATCTCAGCATTGTCCATGACATAATTGCCACCTTGATACTGCTGGCATATCCAATGATGCACCAGCCGCTCCAGGCTATTAAGGTCATTAGCTATAGCATGCATATTGCCCAGAATAGCTTCAAGATGAGCAACATCGGTGTTAATGGACATCAAGGAATCCATATGTTCATCTAGAATCCTTTTATACCAGCCACCTCATGACTAAGAGGGTGTTGTGTTATGTTTTCGAGTTGCTAGATATCGTGTAAGCTCTTTTACCTCTGCATATTATATATAGCAGTTGGATTATTATTTGGTTTTATTGTTGCTGAAGGAATTGTGGAGTGTAGCAATGCTTGTGTTTAGTTGTTTTCAGTCATTTAAATGAGAAGCTAAGTCTTTTGCTTAACATTTTATTTTAATTTTCATGTTGGAATGAGAACCCTTTGCTTCATTTCAGCTGAATTCACCTCTATATTCTGAGACTAGTGTACTTGCATTAATCTCAATGGAGAGGAAGTCCCTTATAATCACGTATTTTGATATTAGGCTAAGGCAAGGCAATGCCAATACATCTTAGAGATTTTTGAGTTTTATCTATGTCATGATTCTTTTCCTAAATTTATTCTTATTTGGACATTCTTACAATTTTTAGTGCCATAGGAACTTCCAAAGCAACATATGGATTTAAGTATTTAACAGATGCTCACTACTGGTTTTGTTATTTCAGGTGACTAGTAAGCGGATTAATTTTATAGTAGATGACAGTGTTGATGCGGGGGATGCATACAATGGAGAATCTGATACAAGGATAGAGAACAAAAATGGAGGAAGAGATCGGAGTTGGTCAATTTCTGCTCTTCACGAAGTTTATAGTCGAAGGTAATTTCTGAGCTGTTTCACTTGCCTGTGCCTTTTTTTTGTAAAGGCATCCATGGTCATTTCTTTACAATTAGAGATATGTAATTAGTGTAGTTGTTTCAATGATAAATCTCAATGGTCAGCCAGCAGTAGTGAGATTCACTAAGTAGTAATTAGTGGTTCCACTAACTTTGGTATATCATCTGCACCCTTTGATGACATGATTGCAATGAGAATGCATATATGCAATCCTTCTAGTATAAGGAATATAATAGACTGCTCTATACCTGCAGATTCCTCTGGGAATAAAAGGATTATAGTAGGGGTCTGTAAGAAAATGCAACAGACAGCCTCATAATTGGATTGCCTCCATAGGGACCAACTTTGGTTGATGACCATGCTAAAAGGTGGCTCCCGCACCTTCGCAAGTCGTCTTAGGATGATTATGGTGGATGTGGATTGGGTCTTAGCAACTTATTCAAAAATTAAAAATTAAAAACAATGAAGAAAGCATACTTAAATTATCTTCAGCATCCCCAACTTTTGTAGCATGAGGTTGAGTGATTGGACAACACAAGGTGTCCAAAATATATGTGAAAACCGTGTCTCAACCAACATACGAGCTGCTCTACAATTCTTTGCGTTGTCTGTTATGACTTGAACAACATTTTGAGGACCCACTTCTTGAAGGCAATGTATAAGGATGTCAGCAATAAATTGTGCATCCTTCACCTTTCCATCACAATCCATCGCTTCCAAGGACCAAAACCATTGGCCCTTTAGGGCATAGTGCAATCACATTGATTAACAACCGATTTCTTGCATCCTTCCATCCATTGGAAACAATGGTCACCCTTGTTTGTTTCCATGAATTCCTAATGGGAGCCAATGCAGTGTCTATATTTTTTTACCACCTTTGCCAATAAGGTGTTGCACACCTTTTCATAACTTGGGCCCATGTATCCTTGTGGAGCCTTGTTTACTTTTCCAAACATATCGTGCTAAAATAGTGATCAAACAGCATTGGACAAACCGTTTACATAGAGGCATCTTGCAATAGTTCGATATGCAATCTCTCTAACATTATTTTGAAATGCCCTCTCTAATGGCCCCCTCATTCTTTTCACATTAGTGGGTTCTTCTTCATTCCTGCCCAAAAATGGGTTGCTCTCTACTACAACATTAAGGAAGACGCCATGAGATGGAGAAGTAGGGGGCCTTTGTGATCCCCTTACTCTCCTTAAAGGGTGCTTTGCTCTAAGGGCCACTCTTGCATCTGCTTCTTTCTGCTCTCTAATATATTCTGCAATTTGATGATGTGGCACAGGCACACCATTCTTTCTTGGGCATACTTTGATTCTCATGTTGGGAATGACACACAAATGGGCTTTCACCACCTCGAAATTTGTTTTATCATTTGTACATGCCTCCACAAAAGTGAACCTAGGTCAGTTTTGAAGGTGGGTTGGCCAATGGAGCTAGTATTGGCTACCATTGTATTCTCTACAACAAGAAGTGCGAAAAAACGAATATTGAACAACAGGTTTTTAAATTTATATACTGTTTTTAAAATTTAAAATTACTGTTTAGTATTTATTATACAAAAAAAGTGTTAGTTTAATATTAAATATTTTAGTTTTACCATTTATTTATGTTTCCAGTATATAAATGATTTAAAAAAAAATGATAATATATACTGTATATAGTATAATGTATATACAATACACACAATACAGTTTTAAAATTTAAAGTTTTAAATTCGCCTGGGTTCAGCTAGCTGTGATGAAATATGTTTCAGACAGTTTTATCTCGAACCCTGTCCGTTTCTGCAGGGATTCTGGGCAGTATCTGATTCTAGGATGAATCATACTCAGAATCTGCAGGGAAATGGGCCTATTCAGCAACTTAGTCTTTGATGATAGTTCAGCATCAGGTCGGTGGTGATGCATATCATGCATATTAATTGTGTACAAGACTCTCATAGCTAGATTGAACACTGAAATATTGTATATTGTTGATATCTTTTGAAACATAGTTTACAAATTAAAATAATGTAATCTTCATGTCATGGATATTGTCTACAATTTTTTAAATCACGTTGACTTCTTTTAAAGGTCTTTGTGCAGCAATGAGGCTTCACAAGATGGTATGCTATATGCTTGAATGATTTTATCAAGTTGAAAATAGGATTGTGATATATTCTCATAAGTCTCTTGAAATGAACATCAAATTGGTGAGCACACCATGTTTTGATACCTAAAATTCTATTAGTCTTAGCATTCCTTGGCTGTAATACTTGTATGAAAAAAGTGTTCATTACTGCTTGTTGAACACCAGTTTGTGTTTGTAGCAACAATTTCACCTTTCATGAAAAAGCTAAATGTAAAGTTCCCCTTAGCTCAGGCTTGGTCATTTATAGGGATTTGAAGCAAATCAAGTGTACATTATTGTGCTGATAAGCACACCTGCATTTATTGTAACAGGCAGGTGGGAGGGTTTCTGCTTTTGTTACCAAAAACTTAAATATAGGAAAAAGAAACCAACAACAAATGTGTCAGAGAAGGGCCCATTAGAGGCCATCATTATGGGTATGAAAAAATTGGAAGGTGCATCTACTGGCATGTATCGGATCTTGTTTTTTATGGGTGCATGCTAGTAAATAACAAAATGGCCATATTCATTTGCACTAAAAATTAAATCTTATAAGGCCATTGTTGGGAAATAAATTATGCAATATGCTGCAAGGCAAACTGAGACAGTGATTGAAACTTTTCCAGTGAACATAACAGCTTACCTTGAATAGCTAGCTACATTGGCAGAAGTTGAAATTTTCACATCAAACATTTAAAACAATGTTATGATAGAGGAGAATAACATTAATCTCCTCCATAACACTTTGCAAGCATAATAACTATTCCTAATTTGTCTTCTTGATGCTCTTGGTGAAATTATGCAGTAGATTAGAGATCTCTCCAATTTTTAAGGTTTATCACATAATGAGTGATTCCATGAGCCATTTGTTTTGGTGAGATATATAGATTTTTGGTAATGTGACACTGTGTAGGCTTGTGGTGGTGTTTGTTTGTTTGGAATTCCATCATAGAGATGGTTACTCTATACCTGTCTAGAGGTCGATGGTTTTTAAGCCTATCATGTAAGGATCCTCTTGCTCTCCATTTCTGACCCTTGTTTATTTTCACCCTTTACACTTCTGAATTCACAAAGGGTGATTCCACATAGATTGGAATCAAGTGGGAAATCATCATGGTAAAAATGATATATATTAAGTACTTGTGCTGTTCATTATGTAAATAAGTTTATGCGATGTTTGAAAACCCATTGACCCATTTTTTAAGGATGACATCTATAACATATAGTTCCATCCTAGGCAGTTATGTTGTGGTAGAGGGAAGGAAAAAAACTGAATATTTATATAAATATTCAGAAAATTTGCCTAAAGCACCCTAGAATGCAATGAAATAATATTCACCAAAAATCTTAACCCTAAGAGCAAAGTGATCCATACAAACTTGAATGACGTACTCCCACATAAGAGGTGACCAAAGAGGAACAGAAGAGGAAGGGTGAAGCTAAATCATGACTAATATTATAATCTGGGGAATGGCCTGAGATAAGAGGATATAGTGATGCTATCCTTGGACGTGCCTGAATATGTCTTGCAAGAAAGAAAAAGGAGGAAGCTCCCCTAACAGGCAATGCCAAATTGCCTGAATATGACAAGCTTGAATGGGAGAAGCTAGACCTAGAATATGGCCTCATTGTTGTACTAATATAATCTCATAAGAGAAGCTAATGTCAAAATATTCTTGATTCTGTTTCATGATTCCATTTATTGTGGCCACTAAGGGCCCTCCTGCTTTCTCTGGTGCAATGACTTATAGGTTGGAGAAGGGCAATGAGCACCCAGGGTTACTTTCTCATCCCGATCATTCAAGTCACTTCTTGATCCTGATCATTCATCATTATGAAGCATCAGTGTTTGATGTCAGTGATTACTCCTTGATGAAAGAAGCCACTTTGTTCATCATTTGGCATTTTCAGAGAAGCAAAGCATCATTAGAAGAAGCCTTGCTTTTGGAATGAAGAGTTTAGAAATGCCCCAAACTGAAGGGTTTTACTTGTGATATCAGATTGGCTCAACCAGGTGGCCCTCCACTATCAAGTGCTAAGGAGCATGTTATCGTAATCAACTACTATACCTAACCAAATCATGACCATTAGCAAATCTGAGATAGTAATCATGGGAATGGCCTGGGTTAAGAGGATCTAGTGAGGCCATCCTTGGAGGTGTCTGAGTAATCCTTACAGAAAAAGAAGTGGAGGGTCCCATGGCATACAATTCTGAAGAGATCTTGGAGAAAGATAAAACTTAAGATTATAGTGATATGGACCTGGTAATGAGCTCTGGATCTTTGATTTCATACAGAGCAGATGTCACCCTAGCTGATCATCATATCTGACAATGTAGACTATTCATGGAGCACACCAAGTGTTGGGGGCATTGTCTGACTTATCTACGGCTCTCAGCACCAATATCTATAGGTATTAGTTGCACTCTTGCAAAAGTTTTAATAGGACAGAATATATGCTTTGAAACATGTGGTCTAGATATTTAGAGTGCTAATAATATCCATGCAACTGGCAGTGTCTGTTAAGTGGTAATTGGCTTTCTTTTACTGTTATTGGAAGGATAGAATAAAATTAATAGAGTGAACTTCATCCAGTTTCTTTCTGGCCATCTAAAAATTCGATATAGATTGATAAATAACTTGTTGAATCCCGAAGTAAGAACTTTAGAGGAAATGTTTTTTTTTAAATGTGCATTTATTTTTCAGCATTTCTGAATTACTGTGGAGGTTATCTATTGGATTTTAGTCTAAGATATTTGTTGCTACTGGATTTATCCCAAATCTTGCATTTGCTCTACATGTGGCCATATATAAAAATGTTGCTATACTTATTTGCAGGTACCTTCTTAGGAGAAGTGCGTTAGAACTATTTATGATTGATCGATCAAATTTCTTTTTCAACTTTGGGGTCAGTTGCTTTACCATATTTCCTATTGTTGCTTTATTTATTTCTGTCTGCTATCGCACCAACTACAGCATGTGCATATGACTGTAATTCAAAAGCCTAACTTCCTACGGTTCTTTAATTGTATTTATAAGTATTGTTTATGATTGCAGACTATAGAAATCCGTCAAAATGTCTACAAAGCCATTGTTCAGGCTCAGCCTCCAAATCTTAATAACATCTATTCAGGCACACAGGTTTGTGTGTCAGAGCTCTGTGCTCCTAGTTTTGTTGTATTCTTGGTTTGAAATATCCAGTTTGGCATATTGCTGGTATTCTGATAGTGTAATCTCTTTACTATAGAAGCCAGAACTACTGTTAAAGAGAATGCAGCTGATGGAACGGTGGGCACGATGGGAGGTGAGAACTGGTTATTGAACAGAAATTGTGTAGTACTTCATGCTGCCTTCCAACTTCTCCTGGTCATGATTTCACACCTAGTATCTCAACTTTTTCTGGCGTATCACAGAATAATGACAGTAATTTTGTGCTGCAGATAAGTAATTTTGAATATTTAATGCTGCTAAACACTCTGGCAGGAAGAAGCTATAATGACATCACTCAGGTTTGTTTTCTAAATAATTAGGTGTTCAAGGTTTTAAATAGATTGACATTTCGTGACAAATCTCACTTCTATGTACCATTAATGCATTACTAATATAGTGTTTATTTTTTGTAGTATCCTGTGTTTCCATGGGTTCTCGTGGACTATACATCAGATAGCTTAGATCTCGGGAACCCTTCTGTCTACAGAGATTTTTCTAAGGTACAGTTCCAGATTGGATCTGCTTTATATTTTAAAATTTCCTTGAATTTATGTCATGGACTCTTATTGAAGACTCTGTGTTTTATGAAGCCTGTTGGGGCTTTGAATGCCGATCGACTGGAGAAGATCCTTGAGAGATACAATACTTTTGATGATCCCATCATTCCAAAGTTCCATTATGGTTCACACTATTCAAGTGCTGGAACGGTTTGTTATCTTCCTTGCATGTTATCCCAAAGCTTTTTATGTGCTTCTGAAGCTGAAATGACTCTTTTGTGCAAGACTTAGTATAGCTTGTTTGGACTTTTTTGAGTAAAAGAACTGGCTTTTATAATTTGTTTTAGGATTTTATGGGCTTGAAACTGTATGGAACATTTAAAAAAAGAGAGAAAAGAATAGAGTACCTACTGCAGACAGATTAAAATTGCCTTTTTAAAGAAAGAACAAAATCTATAACATCACAGCTGATAATAGATATGACAAGTTCTATAACAAGAAATTGTGTGTAATCCAAACTGGTCTTTATAGTCAGCTATGTATCACTGAGATCAATCTCAATAATCTACAAATTTAATTCTTAATTTGATCTCTTTCTGTAAAGTACTACCACTGGAAATGAGCTGGTTGGTGTTTATTGATTATGCGATGGGAAATTTTAGTTAATGGTTGCCTTTTTGTTCACTTCTCTTTATACTTACAAATATATTTAGATTTTGAGAAAAAAAAACATCCAAAGATTGTATTGATTCCCAAAATGATTACAACCCGAAACCCTAAAACATTTCATAATCCCCCAAGCCAGGGGTGTCGTCAAGGTGATTGAAAGAGGTTTATCAACAGGTCAAGGGCGATTTTGGCCAACTGACAGGAGTGGGTATGCTCCTCTACACTTTAGGCTCAGCTAGACCTAGGAGGGATATTCCTAGAGGCATGAAATAGAACACAAACAAACAAACACAACCGTACCCAATGTGCACTTGACCCCCAAAGCTGTCACTAGGTCAAGACAAATTGGCTGCATAGGCCTCTGATTAAGCTGATTATTGCACTATGCATTTGCACCCTAATATAACTACATCACATTCCTTATACTCCTTGAGATGAATCCACTTAACTTCTCATACACAAGATACACATTGCAATCATACATGTACATGATTCACCAATGATTAAAACAATTTTGCATCATTTCAGATTTATCTCCGGTTATTACACTGAATCATGGACATGTAAAACCTAAACTAAACCCACTCCTACTCCAACTAACAGGACGAGTGATTGATTAAAATGGTGATTGATCCATCCCCAAATTGGACCGGTGCCTACTCTATTGGGCAACTGAGTCATAAGCAATAAAGAGGAAGGAAATGGATTGAATCAGCATCAACAAAAAACTAAAATGTATTCACAAACATTTCTCAGATTACATTTCATACGCTAGGCATACTTATTAATCTCGAGCACATTATAATAATCCACTTGCAACAAAAAAAATGACCCAACACAAAGCTTGTATTGATTTAAATGCTGTCATACATTATCAAATCCCTATTACAATCGCACCAACAACTGTGGTGAAGGCAAAATACAAAGCTGCGACCATGCATTCCCTTGAATCATTGCAAATAGCCATGGAGACATACCACTTCATGAAGATGTGCATTACAATCCTTTCCTATGCTGTATCAGATGCATTCCTCCATTCACTGCCTAGACTGGTGTAATTTGAAGCCCTAAAATCAACCTGAGGCACTCGCAGACCAGACAATTGGTTCAATGATCAACCCATAAAACATCTTTCAATCATGTATATATAGCAATATTTTCTCTTCTGCATTCTGGGCAGGAACAAACTACCCCACCAACTGCCATTACTCCAGCAGTTAATTCCACCTAACTCTACCACCAACCTGTACATCCTCATCAATTCTGTATTCATGGCGGCTAGGGAGTAGATTGACGTTTAAAATAAAATCCCGCCGAAAGTGTCTGTAAAGCTTTTACAACACTTTAAAATATTTTAAAACTTACTTTAAAATATTTTAAACTATTACATTTATACTTCATGCTTTACATTTGATTTTTACATTTCAGTTTGCCTTATCGGCAGAATTCTTCTATCGCAAACCTTGGACTGTCTTTCTTTTCCTTCTTTCTCTCTCTCTTTGGCTCTTTGTCTTGCTTGTTGGCCTTTTTGCCTTATCGACAAATTGTGAGTCGGTGAACCTTTCGGTTTGCTAACTCCCTTATCATTTCCTTTTCTGCCATGTCTTCTTCTTTGTCGGCAAATCCTCCATGCGGCGAACTTCATCCTTGTCTCTTTTGTTTGATCTTTTCCCTTATCGGCAACTCGGGCGATCGACGAACTTGAAGGTTTGCGAACCGCCCACTTTGCTGACAAAGGCATTATTTCTCTCTTCATCTTCGTTAATGTTCTTTCTTTCTTTGCCTTTCTCTTTCTCTGTCGCAGCTTCTCTCCATCAGCGAAGTTGGAAGTTCACGAACTTCCAACTTTGCCGATAAAGACTTTCATGTTCTTTCTTTTTCTTTCCTTCAAACTTCCTCCTCCCTTTGTCGGCAAATCGACAAAACCATGAACCTGCGAACCTTAGTCGGCAAATTGACAGACAGGTTCACGATCGTGCAAACTTGCCGACAAGGTAAAACAGTCGGGCCCCGACCAATCGGGCTTCCTCCAGGCAATCGGATTTTGAAAAGGTGATGAAGGAAGTCCCGATTTCCAAAGTCTGAAAGGAACAAAGGGAAACCATCGGGCTTTGGAGATTGGGCCTTCATTATACATCGTTCATTTTGGAAGAGAAGAAAAGAACTGCCCGATCCCGAAACACTTATAAAAATTCTGAAGCTCATCGAACTTTGGCGATCGGACCTTCTGCCTTCCGTCTTCGAAAAGAAAAGAGGAAGAGAAACCTCCCAATCATTGACGCCCGCGACACTTAGAAACTTTTGAAACCTTGGCGGACTTCAGCAATCGGACCTTCCGCCTTCTGCCTGCAAAAAGGAAGAAGAGAAGACACCTCTCGCTTGCCAATGCTCGCAACACTTAGAAACTTTTAAAGCTCTATTGGACTTCGACCGTTGGGCCCTCACCCTTCCGCCTGCCCTGAAGAAGACGAAAGACCACCACTCCGACCTCCGGCACTCAAAACACTAAGGCGATTTTACGAATCGCCAAGGGGGAAATTGAAGCCGATAAGAAAGGAACGATTGAAGACAAAAGGCTGAAACATCGAAGTTCCAACAAATGCAAAAAACACAAGGAAAAAGCCAGGATTCTCTTGGACTTAGCCATTTTTCAAGGTTTTCTTCCTTGCACTTCAAAAGGCAAACACTTGGAAACTTCTTGGAGGGAACCCATTCAAAATAGTCTCAGATCGGATATAAATGATGGGTTCAACACCAAAGATACAAAGTAAGGTCTTGATGAACTTGGGGCAAAATAAACCAAGTTAGAAATTGGTTTCTTTTTAGGTACCAACAGATTCCCCACAAATATAATTAGATTTTGAAAGAAAACAACCAATTTTTCTGTAAAAGTGTATTCACACATAAGAGTCTTGCAAACATTTCAGATAATTTACTAATAGTTTTACTGTTTTACATTACATTTGAGATAGTTAAGATTAGGCAAGCTTTCCTTGCAGTGTTAATCAAAATTAGGCAAGATAGGGTTCTTTAAAGTTATTCTGCATTTTGGAGGTGCTCTCATGAAAATTTATTTTTTTGTGGGAATATTAATCAATAATGAGAGCATTCCATACCTTTTAAAAATAAGAATTATATTTCAAAAAATATGTTTCGACTCTAACCACTGGGAATTGTGTTCTTGTTGTATCCAGATTAGGAATCTCTTCTATATGTCAGGCTGTTAAATTGAGGGTTTACCTGCTTAACTTTTCCATGAATATAAGTGTCTTTTTTCAAAGACGTAGGAGACATTTGATTTATGCTGTAGTAGTAAACATGGTTGCTTGACTTTGAGCTTCTGCAATTTATAACGTTTATTGAAACAAGCTTTGGAAAATTGCATAACACTTTTTTGTTCCATCAAAAATATTTTTTATCAAGCTTAATTTGTTCAAGAAAAGGCATTCTAAATAGTTTTGTTTGTAGGGAAATAGCAGCATAAATCTATGGCAAGCCAATCACGCCTGGAGCAGTGAAAGAACATCTAAAAGAGGAGGTCAAAGTGATGGATCGAAGGCCAAAATGACATAAAGGAACCAAGGGAAGCAATGCAAATACATCTGGCAAATCAAAATTCAATTTTGAAAATTTGGAAAATTTTTCTAAGGCATTTTTTGAGCATTTTTGGCTAAGTGTGCTTCACGTTGGAGCATACTTCATGGAGATAGAGGCTTCAATGAGAGCTTCGGATCATATGAGCTTGATTTCGAAACTTCAAGACATTTCATCATTAGATTAAGAAGTTACGGCAAAAATAAGCTCTAGAGGCAGAGGCAAACGATAGTGATCCAAGGAGCCTCCATCAAAATGGCCGAGGCAAAGTTCAAAGTTTTCCAAGGTCAAGAATCATAAATATGAGCCCTGAAATTGGCTAAGTTTGGTGTCCTGAAGCCTGATGTTCTGAGATCCTGAAAACTGTCTAAGTCTGAAATCTGGTGGATCCTCAAAAATCTAGAATCTGCATGTTAAATCCCATGGATCCAGGACCTATCTCAACATCCTGGAAGTATATTTCAAAAAATAGAAAATTCAATATCTGAGCATATACTTAAATATATTTTGAAATATACTTCCACCCAAGACACTTTCAAAAAGTCAAAGAACGAGAAAATCTAAGGCAAAATGCTCTTGCAAGGGAGATTCTCCTTCACCTTCAAAAGGCGCTCAATATGACCAAAAGGCACACCTTTTTGGCTTCCCCAAAAGGCGCCCAATTCAAGCAAAATCCATGCCTTTTTGATGCCTTACAAAAGACGGTCCAAATCAAGGAAACCCAGGCCTTTTTTTATCCTTGCAAAAAGGTGCCTAAAATCCCTCAAATGCACGCCTTTTTGACCATTCCAAAAGGCGCCTTAATTGTCCATTTCTCATGCCTTTCTAAGCATACACAAAAAGCGCCTATTTTACTCAAAACACACGCCTTTTTGGTCTCTCCAAAAGGCGCTCTATTTCATGATTTTGCACGCCTTTTTGACCTCTCAAAAAGGCGCTCAAATTAGGCCATTTGCACTCCTTTTTTAACCTTTCAAAAAATGCCAAAATTTGCACAAGGTGGGCGTTGAGGAGAGAGAATATTAGACGCCTAGGAGAGAGAAATATTGAAGCTATAAATACACCCCCTTCTATTCTTATTTCATTCATTGTGTTTGCATGATTGGAGAAGAAAAGCAAAGCAAAAAGAGAAAGTAAACCCTAGAAGGGTGGTGTCCACTATAAAGGAGATCTCTTGCATAGTTATTATCATTTTCCAAAGGCATAGAAGGGTATTGAGGCCGCACTTCACACATGGCGACCATTAATGGAAGATTGAAAGCTTGCAAAGGGCGGATTCAAAGGCTTTAAGGAGTGGATCTTCACCTACAGGGCAAAGTCTACACATTGTTGCATCATTCTATACCTTCCTATCACACTCCAAGGCATATTTGTTCACAAGAAAACCTTTTCTTTGCATTGGTGGCCATTGTTGAGGGTTTCAAACTTTTTATTGCAGGTTTAAAAGGCACTTTTTGGACCAGCCAAGTTTCCAAGAGGTGAATTCATGACTTCTAGGCACTTTTTCCTTCATCCTCCATCATTCTAAGGCCCATTTGTACACTCAGGAGGCAGCGCCCAAGTCCAGGAAGCCATTTTTGATGATTTTACAAGGTTTTTCTTCGCTGGTCATGATTGTTCATGGACAAAATCACCATCTACAGCCAAAATAAAAGTGATTTTTGAGGCCTATATGTCCAAAATTTTTCATTTTTAGTGCATACCCACTTCGGCAAAAGGCGTTTTCCATCATCTTTAGCCGTTTTGAGCTTAGATCCATTGATTCTTTGAGGTTGCAGCTACAAATTTTCATTTTCCAAGGGCAAAAAATTAATTTTTTCACAAAAAATCAAAGTTTGGATAGCGAGAAGGAAACTTGATTTTCTTGGGCAGCGAACACATAGAGGTCCGGATTGGCAATTTTCAAGGCAAAAAGGCATTAGAACAAGACCCCTCCAAGTCATCATGCAATATTCATCAGTCACCATTGAGGCTAAATCCTTGCTCAAACATGAATATTCCAAGGTCAAGGAAACAGACTTGTGTCAAGTCTCACCTGAGGGTTTTGACTTGGAACCACTGATAAGCTCAGGCAATGCAACAGCAAGAAATTTGAAGAATTCAGGGCTCATTCAAGCCAGATCATTCCCTATAGCTGCTCACAATCTTGAATTTGTACTTTTATGCATCCAACACTATAATCCTGAGTCAAGAGAAGTCAGATCAAAGGATGGAAGATTGATTCCCAGCCTGAAAGCCGATGATATTGAGTATGCCCTCGACATCTCACCACTTGAGGAATCACTCGTCCTTGATCTTGAAGAAAGTGACAGAGTGTGGACCTCAACTACTAATAAGTGTCAAAAGATAGCCATGGAGTTGGCTACGTGGAAAGAAAAGCTTTTGGGCATTGAAAAATATGCCATTGATTTTGTCCAAAGCATTCCTTGCAGGTATTTCAGCGATGAAGGCGTAAATTGCCTTGTTCATATTTTGCAGGAGTTCATTCAGCTAATCCGCGGAAAGTTTTGTGGTGATCCACACGTAGACAAAATGTACCTCGTGGTTGAAATTGCATCAAAGTTTGCCAAGGCTGAAAAAGATTGAGGTTTTTGCGAAAATCACAAAGGATGCTGCCACTGACTTGCAGATGAGGACGGTTCACCTTGATTCCATGATTATGCCAGATGAGGCTAGGATTGATGAATTCGAGAGAAATCTCAATTCTCATACTTAGTCAAATTTTTACTATCTATGCTCCCCCAAGTTTCGGGGACGGGGACGGGGACGGGCAGGGATGAGTTTCGGGGACGACATTTTTTAATCCATTTTTTAGGGGACGGCAGGGGACGGCTACTAAAAAATAAGATTTTTTTTAAATATAGGGAAATTTCAAATATTTATATGATAACATTGATAAGGCATTCATTATAGACATTATAGAACCTTAAAAAATGAATACATAACAATAACATTACACTTGAACTTAGTTTTCATCTTGTCACATGAGAATTGGCAAACAAATAAACAAAATTTAATTGTTTTCAATGACAATCCACATATATATTATATCAAAAATACATCAGCCTCCCTAATCAACATATATTATATGGCTGTCCCCAATCAGCCTCTCCTAAAACTATTGTTAACGTCTTCAAACTGTTGTTGCTCCTCTTTCTCCTTTCAAACTGCTGTTGTTCACCAATGCAAAATGTGAAAATGAGTTATGTTTTTTTTTTCTTTTTGGTTGATATGATCTCTATTTAGGTTTAGGGTATGTTTAAAGGGATGTGGGGGTCCTTGTGGGGCCACCCATCCTTTTTTTTTATTTAAAAAAATGTGTTTTTTAAAAAAATCCGTTGCAAAAGTATTCAGGGATGCAAGGGACGGCTAGCCGTCCCCAGGACGGTCAGGGGACGTCCCGGCCGTCCCCTGCATCCCCGAATTTTTAGGGGACGTCCCCGGGGAAGGGGGGACGGGTAGGGGACGTTTCCTACCCGTCCCCATGTCCCCGAAACGTCCCAGGTACGGGGATGGGGGTTCTGGGGTAGGGGACGTGTCCCCGTGGAGCATTGTTTACTATCTGCAGGAGGGATTTATTTTTGGCAGAATGAGAGATTTCCAAAGCAGTTTCTATTTTGAGAATTGACTTTGCTATCTAGAGTTAATTTTATTTTTGGATTTTGCTTTTGGAAATCATGCAAATTTTCTTTGAGTTGGAACTCATTGTGTAATAATATGCAAGTTTAGTTAACTGAATTGCATGACAAGATATTTTTATTTTTAATTGCTAATAAGCTTGCATGCTTCCCATGCAATAATTAGATCTAGAGTGAAGAGTGTTAGTTAACTCTTCCTTTTATTTCCTTGCATCTTTGCTTTTTAGGTATAAATAAGTGTATTCTACACACTTAAACTCTTTAATGGTAAATGCTGAGACTAATTTTTGCTCGCATTTTATTGTTCAAGCATTGTTATTTGTTTTTGTCTTTTGGTTAATGAGAATATGCATCATAACTTCTAAGATCTATCTTGTCATCAAGGGTTGTGAAAATTGTTCATGACTTTGTGCATGAATGATTATTGTTGGATTACCATTGTTTTTTTATGTTGAAAATTTCCAAGTTGTTCCTTCGATTTCTTTATGCTCTGGATTTACTTAAAGGAATCGGAAGTGTTTTTAGATAGAGTTAGTTATTTTCTTCTGTAATGCTTTAGAAAATCTTATAGCCTCGCAGAAGAGCTTCATTGCCTTGTGCTCGTGCCCTGAGAAACCAAAAAGATAGGTTATTTTGTAAACGTCTTTTTTAATTTCTTTGTTGAGGGAGCTTCCTCTCCTAATTTGAAGAACAGTCCTATTGTACACTCTGTTTGGTTTTTCCCTCACCGAAAGGTGCGAAATTAAACGCTAACATAGAACTTCAAAGGCTTCGTTCGGGCTCATACGGTAACATTTTTGGTGAATTTTTTTTGAAAGTGCATAATTTTTCGAATACTTTTCAGATCTGCTATTAGTTTGATCCAGTTTTGCTCAGAAATTGTACTTTCAGATTTAGCCTAATCTTGGCTTTTGCATTGTACCAAAATCAAAGACCACTTTGCTATTTTGGCTTGTGGCAATTGTAATTAAACTGATCATAAAGTCCCACGAGCATTTTTTGCTGGGGGGGTGATCTCATTGATTGACTAACAAGGGGGTTGTACTTGTGTTCTTTTTTTCTACTCTTGTATCATGGATCCAAACAAATTTCCTCTACTCACAAAAATAACTATCATGAGTGGAAAACTAAAATGGAGATTCATTTAAGAAGTTTGAAAATTCATAGAGTAACAATGGGTACAAAAATTGAACCAACAACAACTGCAGAAAAGAGAAAGTGGCACAATAGATGTGATCAAGCCTATGGAACACTATGCTTGTCTATTTCTTCTGATCTTCTTTTTCATATTGAATCTTGTCATACACCTAGTCAAGTGTGGACTACTTTAGAGTATCTCTTTGGTAAACAAGATACTATGAGAGGTTTCAAATTGGAGAATGAACTAATTGGTTTGAATCCAACCAACTTTGCAAGCATCCAAGACTTCTTCACAAAGCTAAAGTCACTTAGATTGTAGCTCAAACAATGTGGAATTGAAAAAGAGGACACTCAATTGATTCTTTCAAGCCTTGCTAAGCTTGGTCTTGACTATTTAGTTTTTGTTTCTACCTTTTATGCTACTATGGATGCTCTAGGGAAAGCTTTCACAATGCCTTCACTTGATGAGTTTGCCACATCACTCACAATGGAGCAAGCTAAGTTAGTACACATGGGCACATTGAAGTCTCCTAGACCTCAAGCTCTTCTAGCTAATCAAGGTACAAATGATCAAAAGGCTTCATCTAACAAAGGCAAGAAATAGAAAAATAAGGATTTCAAGAACAATGGGCAAGCAAAGGAGTCAAAATTTTCACTTAAGTCCTCATCCTCTCCCAAAGAGGAATTATCCAAGAAGGAGAGACCAAAGTGTGCATATTGCAAGAAACTAGGACATGATGAGCATAAGTGTTATGAGAAGAAAATTGATGAGTTGACTCACATTATTCAAAAGCACAATATCAACTTGCCATCACCCATTTCACCTAGTACATCCTCGTCTTCGACACCATCATCATCTACACAGACACGAACAACAGACATTGCTAATGGGACAAACAAGGGAAAAGGACAAGCACTCTTTACTTCTACAAGTCTTCAGTCAGAGATATGGCTTATTGATTCTAGAGCTTCTCATCATATGGCATCTTCACAAGGGATGTTCTCTACATTTGAGTCATGTACTTCGCCACCTATTTTGATGGGTTACAATACATACATGCATGCAACTAGTAAAGGGACTATTGATATTGGTGAGGGTACTTTCAACAATGTATTGTGTATACTTTCCTTATCAACCAATCTCGTTTACATTTGCCAGATTACTCATTGTGGTGCAGGGAAGACAATTGAGTTCACTCCTGATTCAGTGATCATAAGGGACTTGGAGAGTAGAGAAATCATTTTTGTTGGGATGACTAATCATGCATCTCGCTTGTATACATTCTCCCATTTTGCTTCTTCTGATGATGTAGATCCATTGATTGATATTCACACTCATGTATCAAGTGTGAATCATGTTTCCGAGGAGAAGTTTGGTCACTTGAACCTCTGTGTTCTTTCATCTACTTTGGTTCATGAGACTAGTGCTGAGCTTCCATCACCTCAACCTCTTGGTTCTTCAAAGATCAACATCGACACGGTTTCTTCTACTTCAGTTGAGCAGGATCATTTAGGTCTTTCAGACACAGCTTTTTAGGATACTTTCTTGGTAGGTATATCAGACTTGTTTTGTGAGTCTCATATTGCAGATTTGGAGGACACACTTGACGGGATATCTCTCCTCTTTGATGATAGTTACAACACAACTGTTGTCCCATCTACTTAGTCTTTGGAGGTTGTTCTTCATGAGTCCACTTAGGATTTTGGATTGGTCACACCTCATTGCATAGTGCCATTCTTTGATTCTGACATGTGGACATTTCAGTAGTTTTCAGAGACATCCATCATGAGACTTCTTCCCTCATATCTCTTCTTGGAGATGGAGTTTCTTCTACATCAGCCTTTGGATTGGTTTCTTCCTAAGGGGAGAAATGTTGTTTGTAGGTACAGGATTCTCTTCAGCATTCGTCTTCAAGCATTCACCATTAGCACATAAGCTACTTCATTGTGGGGGGACCTATAGTCTCACTCTTGCTCTCCTATGGGGGGGGGGGGGTATTTGATTGTATATATGTGATGGAAGTAGTCCTTGGGGGTGTTGAGTCCTACTAGCACTTCTTTCACTTTCATTGTTTTATGCATTCTCACTTTTGGAGTGGAGTTTTGTCCCATGAGGTTTCTCCTTTTCTCTACCTGAGATTTGTTGTACATGGGTAGCTAACATCGCCTAGTAGCCCGGACCCATCCATCATTGCATCTTGCTTTAGTCAGCTACTCCCTAAGTTGCACTTAAGGGAGGGTGTTGGTGTGAACAGGGTTATCACTTATCCGGTTTACCCTTGTGTGAGTAATTCATATTATTTAACTATTTATTAGTTAAATAATATTCACACATCACACATAATACACATGTTAGGTAGACTTAGTGAGTCTACTAGATGTTTCTAGTTGTTGATAGTTGGCATCTTATCCTATAGTTGTCAAATGTCATAGGATGAAGACACTTGTCACATGACTACAACATCTTAGCTCTCATCCTTGTCTTTATAAGCAAGACATATCATGTACATTGTATCTCTTTTGCATTCATTGATAGAATAAAATTATTCTTTCATTTGATCTCTTTTGTGCTTTCATGAAGTCCTAGATCCTGGGTGGCTCCAATCATAGCCAACTCTAACATAGGTAGGGTAAAATATGAATTCTGAGAATCCCCTGTTCAAGGGTTAAGTGGTAATAATAAAAAAAACAGGTCTGCTCGAAGGAACAAGGCTAGTTTGAACAAGGGCAATTGGTCTCCACCCCCAGAAGGAGTCTCAAAACCTAATTTTGATGGTGCAACTAGGGGCAACCCTGGTTCAGCAGGTGGAGGGTTTGTAATTCGCAATTTGCAGGGAGTTCTGATTTATGATGGATCCCTCTATTTGGGCATCCGCACCAACAATGAAGCTGGACAAGAAGCTTTACTTGCAGGTTTAGGAGCTGCAATAAATTAGTAGTCAAATTCGATAGTGGAAGGAGATTTGCTGATGATAGTAAATATTATGAAAAATGGAAAAAGCCTGAGTTGGAAAATGAAGAGATATGTTGAAGAAGCATTAGGCATGAAGCAGTACTTTGAGTCAATTAGATTTGTTCATTGCAAACACAATTTAATTGCTGTTGCTGATATCTAGTGAACAAAGGGATTCGACAAGACCCAATAACAACGAATTATAGTCATACCCTAGATGCTTGGGTAAATTTGGAAAAAATGCTATTTTACAATTACCCTTATTCTTCTCTGTTGGTACTCTCTAAGAGTGAAGTATCAATTATGATGGCGTATACGGAGGGGTGTAAGAAGGTCATGCACATGATTTGAAGGAGGGTGACGTACTTAAATGATGCAAGGCTGATAGGACAATGATATGGTGGAATGTTGTCAGTTATAATATGGTAGCAAAGGGTGCTGGTTGGGTATTATAATAAAGTGTTAAGCCTATTTACTATGAAAGGTGGTAGTAAGTGTTGTAGGGTGGTGAAGGTTTGGAAGTAGGGGTTTTTTCAGAGAATAGAGGATGCGATGACGAAACATCCTTAGGAGTAGCATGGTGGCACGTGGTAATTTTGAATCGTAGCTTGCAATGTATCAAAGGGATATTGGGTGAGCGAATTTTATCGACAGGATGATGCTCTAAGACGGCCATTTGAGGGGGCTTCAATACTAATTTGGCTTGCCATTTCCCACATGCATCCATACCCTCGTGGCTTTTGCAATTGTTTTTGCTAGATCAGTTCTTTGGAGTGAATGCTAACAATTTGGACTTGGAAGTGGGGAAAGAGGTCAAATCCTAGGATTTAGATGAGGAAGGCTCAACCTCGTCTCCTATTACACGTTTACAATTGCAGAAGTTGTGGGTGGAGTTAAGGAATCAAGTGGCTATGTTGTGTGCGTTCTACAATAATATAAGCAGAATTTTGGCAGGGCTTCGTGTTCACCACTATAGGGGGCGGTTGGAAATCAAAAGTGAACATACTATTCCTCATCGTTGTGGTCCATTGTTGCATAAGGCTCGATGGTGGAGGGAGATTTGATATGGGGTAAGATTCCCCTCATTAGCTAGCCCCTGGGGAGGTTGGAATGCAAATGGCATGGTACCATGGGTAGAAGAAGCGATAGATTCTGGTCACCATGCACATGATCATGAGTGTTGGGAAGTGATATGATGCGGAGTTGGTAGTGGTATTTTGTGGTCGAGGTGGGTTTTTACTATCCATGACTACAGTTCTGTTCTCTCTATGCATTTGGGTTGTGGGATCTTTCCTAGTATCTACTATCTAGGGTTTGTTATTGCGTTTTGTGCTAGGGTTTGGTTCTTAGGGATTTTTGTAGTTATAGGTATGTGTCCTATGAGGTGTTGGAGGAAAGATTTTGGTTAATGTATTTGCTCATATTATCATCTATGTATCTTGATGAAGCTATGTATTTATATCTGTTATTCAAGAGTGGGGGCCCCTACAGAACCCCCACTATCTTATCTAAAAAAATATGAATTTTGAAAACCAAAAAGTTTGAATATAAGATAAAATAAGTAGAAGTCTATCACATTAAAGAGAAAAAATGTAGAAAAGGAAAAGAGTTTCACAAAAAAAAAGTTGGATGGAAGGCATCCTATTTTTGTATTGATTAAGTGAAGAGTGATAAAAATTCTTTTTATCAAGCTTAATTTTACAAAGCAAGATGTTTCAAATAGTTTTGTTTGGAAAGAATTTCACTACAAATCCATGTGCATGATAAAGTTGGTGTTATATCGTTCACAAACCTAGCTACATTTGTGTTATACTAGTGGTTGGAATAACATAATGTTTTGGCCCTTGGGTGTTGCATAAAAGCATTTGAAGCAATTAAGACTTGCAATTTGTAGTTATTGTTTAGTTGGGATGAAAGGAGTACACTTCTAAATAAAGATTCCAAGGTATCTTTGAAAATGTTAGTTGTGAAGAAAGGCATTGCCAATGTTTTAGTTTGCATTGAATTAAATATTTAAGCTTTTGCAATTTCTTATGTGATAATCTAAAGCATTGTGATAAAGATTATGTATGGTAAGTATTGGTCAATAGCTTGTATCATCTTGAGGGAAGACAATGACATGGTGTATCATAAAATACTTTGTAACCAAGTTCATCTATTGTTTTTTGAAATGCTTTTTTAATTGTTCTTCAATTTTTAATGTATTGTAGGATTCTATTGTTTATTCTTTTGTTGGTTTTTTTTTTTTTTTTTTTTTCAACGTTTAAGTAGGCTAGGATTATATTTTGTTTTTTTTATTCTGATTTTTCCTCATATTTGTATATTTTAAAACATGTAGGTAAAGGTATCGGTATAGTCCATAATGGCTGCCACTAGTTCTAGTTTAGTGGGCCTAGAGACAAAAAGGTCTGTCAAATTCGACCAAGCATTAACTCTTTGGTGACATCACAATGATTGAGTAGCTTCCTTGAGATGGAGGATTTCTTTGGCATTAGAGTCAGTGCCATAACAAGTATAAGACATTGTATAGTTGAGTGGAAGCTTGCCTGTGTGCAATGGCTAGCCACAAAATTAGAATTTGTCCAAGGCCAAACAAAAAGAGGTTGCCAAAGGAGCAAAATCTCTTGTATATCAAAGGGCAAGAAGAAACATTTATAGTAATGGAGGGAGGAAAATCAAAAGCTCATCCTTTGTCCAAGAAAGGATCGTGCAATCCATTGTAAGCCCATCTTTTGCCTCTCCAATAGTTGCTGCCACACAGTCTTTCATTGCAATACAGTATTTCCAAGAAGATGATAATCGCTCTCTTTCTTTTAAAAGAGGCCCATTGGAGAGGTCATTTCAAAATGAGGTGAGGGGTGTTGCAAATGAGCACATGGCATATTGTATTTACACCAATGGGCTTCCTTTCAGCCCCATGAGATCACCATATTGACGGGAAATAGTAACGATTATTAGTCAAACACCTGTAGATTATATAGGTGCTGGATATGAAAAGGTGCACATTACCTTATTTACAAAAGAAATATTTTTTGTAGACATCTTTGTAGCCAATCAGGGGTTCATGGAAGGAAACGGGAGTGCCCATCATTTTTGATGTATGGAAGGATTGCAAAAATGAGCCTTTAATCAATCTCATTGCAGTGTGCCCTAGAGGCAATGTTTTTGAAGGTAGTTGATTGTGAGGGGCAAGTGAAGGATGCAAACTTCATTGTCAACATCTTCATAGGGTCCATTGAGAGAATGGGTTCTGAAAACATTGTTAAAGTCATAATTGACAACACTAAAAATTGCAAGGCAACATGTTTATTAGTGGAGGCAAGATGTGGGCACATTTTTTGAACATCATGTACTGTCGACTCACTCAATTTGTTGATACAAAAGATTTGCATAGGAATAGAATGGGTTAAAGAAATATACACCAATGTTGAGGAGATTCATATGTTCATAACAAATCATCATGTGTCACAAGCCATCTTCAAGTCATTCTCCAAGTTGGAGCAATTGAAACTAAGTTTATGAAATTTCAATATTTTTTTTGATTTACTTCAAGTTTGCTAAAACAAATTAATTAAATGATATATCATCTACTTTTTGAAATTCAAATTTGTTTAATTTTTTACACCATACTAGGTTGTTGACTTGATTTGCATCACACACAATTGTCTTAAGATGACTTGTAAAGGTGTGAGAGGCATTAAGCGCCATGGTCATCAACAATCTTTGGAGTATATGGAGAATCAAATTCAAAGAGGGCCCAAAAGGTCAAAGTATTGCTCTTAGATGACTATTGGTGGGTTCGTGTGGATTGTGTTTTGAGTTCCACTAAGCCCATTACGAGTATGATTATATTTGTTGATACATATTGGTTGTGTTTGGGAGAAATATATGATGCAATGTGCTCAATGATTGGAAGAATAAATGTCATAATAGCAGCTAAGGAGAATGATCCCACATAATCATTTTTCAAATCGGTGCAAACAATCATTGTTGATTGTTGGAACAAGTTGATCACACCCTTGCATCTCCTAGCATTTGCTTTGCTACCCAAATATTACAACACAAAGATACTTTGTTTGCCAAGGAGGGTGGCACAAAGATACTTTCTTTGCTTTGTTGAAGATGTTGATGGGTACAAGGTAACATTTAGAAGAGTCAAATGGCAAGAATACTATCCTGGGTGAGTTGGTAGTTTTATCACTTTAGAGAATAATAGTCTTAGCGCTCCACTATTACATTTTGGTACTTCCATGGCCAAAGCATTGTTTACTTGTAGCCGCTTGCAATTAAAGTTATATCATAGGTATGCATCCTTTTTTTATTAAAACTTTTCTTTCGCATTTCTATATTATGTTTTATAATTTCAAATATTGTATTGACTTTGTCTTGAATTCCGAAAGGTTGTGAGTTCTTTGGCTAACTAGAACTGGAGTACATATGCCATTATCACTCAATTAAGTGCAACCAATTGGCTACAAAATAACTAGAGGAGCTAGTTTGTGTGAATTCCAAATAGTGCCTCCTATCATATAAGCAAGTTAAGTACAAGGAATGGACAACAAAGAATTAGGATGTGGCCTTGAAGTGTGTTGACTGAGATACTTCTAATGCATGGCTTGCCACAGTCTCTTTAGAAAATGAGGCGGCTCCTTCATAAGCCATAGCTAGTGGGTGTGACTTTGTAGCTACTTGTGGTTCAAATGGACCAAGTGATGACCTTGATGCTCTCAATGAAGAGCAATATGAAGACTATTGATATTTTGTATTGATTTGACATTTGATATTGGATTATCAATTATCTTTAAAACTATCAACTGCGTTTTTGATTCTATATTTTTTTTTTGCAAATTATGAGAGTATATATATATAGCAATCCTTGTAAGTCGCTTCTATGCCTCCTGCTCTTTGTGATTTTGTTGCTTGACACCTCCCAAACCCTAAATTTGCAAACGGAAGCAAATAGGTTTTAGCGAAAAGTGATGGATCGCACCCAGTCCATTGTTGCACAGAGATGCTCATTGCCTCGAATAGAGATTGTAGGGCATTTGACACACAATCATCTGGGGGCAAGTGCTAATACGACCGCGGCAACAAATGGTATTAAGGGCTGTGATTATTTGTTAAAGGCTAAGAACACGAAGTTCTTGGGCATTACAAATATGGCCATGGGCTAGTTGACTTTTGGCAAGGCTCCTTCCTTATGTTTGGGCTCACACAACCCCATCTTTGGCATAATTCCTCATTCTACTCTAGGTTTGCAACCTTCAGATAGTACCCCCACTCCATCATTTCACCCTTCAAATCTTATTCTCAAAATTTGTTTGGTCACCACCACAAACCCACAATCTATTTATTTCAGCTCTTTTTGCAAGTGACAATTCCTTGCATACATCTACACCCTTGCCTCAGACATGAAGGAGGTGTGCATTAACTCTTGTAATACTGCCTTGAAATTCAAGTTTATAGAAATGACATTTCCATAGCCTAGTGCTCTCCGTTGCCCTAGGTTTTGCTTGTAATTTGGTTGCAAATTGTCTTAAAGGGGACTTCTTATTGAAGGGACCCTTGGCAAATTCTTCCAATAACTTGGAGTCTCAGATTCAAGTCCCATAGGCTTTTCCTTTTGCAGACCCTCTCCATCACTCATGTTGTGAGAAGTAGAATCGTATGACACTACAAGAAATGAAATTTATGGTTACGATACATGTCATAATGTCATTAAATTATACATGGGCTCAAGACACAAGGATTTTCTTTTTGTTTTTCGTACTTCAGGTCGCACGAAGTAGAGGACACACAAAACAGGAATTCTTGTTCTTCAACCTTCGTCAAACGAGGATTCCGTTTTTGTTTTTCTTACTTCAGGTCGCACGAAACACAAAAGCAAAGGATACACAAAAGACAAAATCTGTAATGTCCCCTATTTAGCCCAGACAGTCAGATGAGGAGATTAGCCTATTTCTAGACTCTCGTAGCCTAATGACATTGGAAAGGGGGTCTAATTGGACCAATTCACTAGGTCTTACTATTTATAGTAAGTCAGGCAGGGCAGTGTGGATCGACTTTCTATTTATAGCACTGCAGGATTGGAGTACCTAGCGCTTGGTTCGTGGTTTCGAGATGGCCAAGGTGTGATATTTGTCGATGTATAAGTTAAATTGAATATTTAACTTATAATATACATGGCTTAAGTGACTTTATTTTATTAAAGTGACTTTACTAGGAGTGGGCGCCCTCATGGTGTTATGGGGACATAATGCAATTAAACAAAATAATAAAATATTCTCCATCTTGGGCGTTGGAATGAAAGAGGTAAAAAGAAAAGTATGAGCTCATTTTGCATTATTCACTCACTTGGAAAAATTGAACATTGTCGTGCATTGCTTTGGAGCTTGAGCTTCGAGGGTTTGTACTTGATTCTACTAAGACGAAAACCTCTTCAAAGTCACTTTCTTCATGCTTGGAAGATAGCTCTTCACTTCCTGTTTGTGGTTTCATATCCGTGCATAAGAGTCGCCTAAGGTTGCATATGTTATTGTATTTCTTTGTATGATGAAGAGCAACCAATAGTAGATGCTTGGAGGTGTTTTCTGTGAGTGCACATTGCTGGTTCACCTACAGCAGATGTGTGAAGTTGAAGATTTCAAAATGGGTATGTCATTGTAATTCATATTTATGCATAATACAAACTAGGTCTTTGCTATTTTAGTCATATCTATCATAGTTTTTCTCGGTTCTAGTTATATGCTTTGTATTCTATGGTTTCAATGCAAAAACAATACATGCAAACACATATATAAACCCTAAACCGAACAACAGTCAAGAAAAAAAAAAAAAAAGCCATAAAACCCTAGCCAGAACAGTGTATGTTACAAAATCCTAATTTGACTGGTATTATGAAATAAAAAATTTAAATCTTAATCAACCATTTAATAATTTATACAGATTTTCAAATAAACATTTGAAAATTAAATAATTTTAATGTAATAAAGAAATTAAAAAAACCTAAAATACTGCTGTTATAAGTGTAAAGTTAATACTTAAACCCCTAAATGCTGTTTCTATGGTTGTCTAACTGTTGTTTTAAAAATAAACTGCAGTTCAACAAACCCAAAAACATCATTTTATAACTACATATGATTCATGTTGTTTTCAAAAAGAGTGGTGTGAGAGGGTTCCCAATGTCTTCAAGAGAAAGAGCCATGACCATTAGAATGAGATTCGAGGTGCCAAGAAGCCTTAGCCATAGTAGATCATAAGGATGAGCAATGCCTCACAGGTTTGTCTCCATCCGTTACACGAATTGGTAATACCCAAGTGTGCTAAAAGACTTGTTGGAGGAGCCAACAACAGTATCATTGATCATTGTAGGAGTACCAATGCGAATTTTGAGAATGCTAGTTGGGGAAAGTCCAGGGCTAATAGGCTGGACTATAGAGTCTCTCTTGACATTCAAAAACAAAAGAAATCCTGGTAGTAGGAAAAAAACTGGTAATGCGATTATACTACATGAAAACAAGATGACAGGATTATGGTGCACATACAATATTAAAATAACATGATCTACTACAATTTAGTAATCCAAATAGCCCAATCCAGGTTTTTGAGAAGATGATTTTCTTGGCGTATGCCCTAAACCTAAGCATACATAGTCTATTTATTAAAACTACTCATACAAATTACAATTATTTCTCTGCTATTTTTACATGCTAGGTGTATTATTATGAGAAGGTGGAAACAGACACAATGTGATATGATGCATCCTTTATACAGGTTCTTTACTATCTTGCTCGAGTGGAACCTTTCACAACTTTGTCGATTCAACTACAAGGTGGAAAGTTTGATCATGCTGATCGTATGTTTTCTGATTTAAGTGCAACTTGGAAAGGGGTTTTTGAGGAAATGAGTGATGTGAAAGAGTTGGTAAGGATCAAACTGTATGGCAGTCAATATTTTTACATAAAAACGTATTGTTTAAGGATCTATTGTGTTGCATGTCTTGGTTAACAATTGCCTAATGTGTACTTACTGATATACATTTTCAGATCCCTGAGCTATTTTACCTTCCAGAAATTCTTGTAAATGAGAATGGCACTGATTTAGGTACAACACAGCTGGGTGAAAAGATTGGTAAGCATGATATTACGCACAGAATGGATGATATTATATTTTTAGTGAATTTTGGTTAATTTTATTCATCTATTTTACAGATAGTGTCAAGCTTCCTCCCTGGGCAGATAGTCCTATTGACTTTATTCACAAACATCAAACAGCACTTGAGAGTGAACATGTGTCTGCACATCTGCATGAGTGGATTGATCTTATATTTGGGTAAGCCAGTGACAATACCTTAAGAACTATAGATGTTGCAATGCATAAAAATTCAAAATGCTTGATAGACTAAGATTGGAAATATCCCTGTACAAGACTATCTGCATTATAACATGTGAGAACAAATGACTTTTGCGATATCTTTAGTATAGTTCTCCTTAAATTTTGTCTTGGAAAAGGTCATGATTTTGTTACAGGATTGATGTTGGAATGTTTGAATTTCAGTTATAAACAAAGAGGAAAAGAAGCTGTTGCTGCTAACAATGTTTTCTTTTATATGACATATGAAGGGGCTGTTGATATTGACAAGATTTCTGATCCAGTATGTAATTCTCTTTGTTTCTTTTAACAAATGTTTTGTTGCCATTTGTTTGTATGATTGGATTGGCACTGACTTGTGTCTTTTCCATACAAGGCTCTCCGCCATGCCACACAGGACCAAATTGCTTATTTTGGGCAAACTCCATCTCAGCTGTTGTCATTCCCACATGTGAGGAGGCGGCCTTTAGCTGATGTTCTTCACCTGCAGGTGAATCCTGGGTTCAGCTAGGATATTTCTTATTGTAGCCTTGAGCTTTAACTTTCTCAATGTTTAGTGGATTGTAAAATTAGTAAGCATATTACAATTTTTATATATTATCTTACAAGCAGTTTTTTTTGTTTGTCTTACTTCGGTAGGTGTTGTGAAATTTATTAATTCTACTGCAATAAATTATTTTTGATTATTTGCAACAGCCGTGGGTGTTGCTCTTTAAAAACAAGGTTTTCCCCAGAAGTCTTAAACATGCTGATACTTCATCATTTAGATGATGTAGATCTGGCATTCATAGAGAAACAGAGTTGATTTTTCAACATCGAAAAGAAACCTGTTATTTAAAAGTTAAGTTCCAAAATGATCTGAGAAGGGATAAAATGGGTACAAACAAGTAACAGAGATTATAAAAAAGGCCATATGGCTGTGGCCCATAACTATGGCTATCTTGTGTCTTAGCTGTTAACCATACTGTAAGGTTGTGCCTCTGTCCAAATTCAAAACTTATTGATGATGTTGATGGGTGAATCTGCACTACTCTTATATTCTTTACTTTGTCCTCCTTTTGGTTTGCTTGAGATTTACCTTTTTAATATTGATTTTTCATGGGATTGCTGTTTTCTGAAGCATACAATCAAGAAGGGAAGCAACAGAACCTGAAAATTTTGTGGACTCTAAAGTAATTGCACTAGGGTTCTGAAATAAGGAAACGATTTAAAATTGTTTATGACCATTGCTCTGCAATATATATGTTGAAATCACTGTTCCATGGCGTTTTTGGGATGAAGAGATGTAAGGACAAGGGGATGAGTTTTGGGAATGACAATTTTTTTTTCCCAAAATCTGGGGACAGTTGTGGGGGGCGGCGGGGAGTGATGGTTGAAATAATATATAGAAATCAATATTCAAAAAACTAATTACAAAAATAGTAAAAGAAATTGCAATTTATTATTTACATAAACAATTTGACAATCAATTGATCTAAAATTCTAAATAGACTCATCTCTCTCTTGCAGTTGGACATAAACCAATCCTATATGTTTAGCTTGATTCTCATCAATTTGCACGGGCTCCTTTGGGTCTATGCTGCTGAACTTGCCTTGTAGTCTATTGTCTTGTGATGCATGAGATGCAAGGCACCATACAACCACAAGTTTCTCTACTATCCTAGAGATAAGTCTATTCCTCTTGATAGAGTGGATAAAGTTGTATGTGGGATAATTCCTCTCAACAACAGATGAACTACAAACTTGTGATAAGAGGTGAATGACTAGTATGCTTATCGCTGATGAAGACTCATACAATAACCATCAACTCACTGGGTTGTCCCAGTCCAAAGTCTCCTTATCTAACTTTGTTGAAGTCAAGTAGCCCGTGAGTTTGACAAATTGAGTCCACTCATTTTGGATCAATGAGGTCTCCTTTGCTTTGGATGGCCTTCATGAAGAGCCTCTTTTCACCCCCATGTCATTGATGGGGAGAACTCTATCAAGCTTCTGCATATACCACTTCAAGTTCAGTGCATAGGTGACCATATAAAAAGAAGTTTTGAGCTTCTCCACCTTTTTTGAATGATATGTTGAATCTACTTATTGTAAAACTGGAAGGTGGGGTTTCTTTATCATACAACAACTTTCATTTGGCCAAGCATGCTAATGATACACTCTTATATCTCTCCAAGGTGCGAAGGGTCAGAGTTCCTATATCTAATCACCATGATGACTGGGGATATGATGGAGATGATGTATTTGGCATGCGACTAAAATGTGTCGCTCTTCACCACTTCCTTCACCTTCATCCTTGCTTTGTCTTGGATTTGACCCATCGATTCCACTTGTGTCATGACCATTAGTTGCAAGGGCCCTTGCAACTCAATCATTGTCTCCTAGAGAACTAAGTAGGATGCATTTTTTATTTCAATAGGTTTGATAAATTCCTTCTTGGAGAAAGACCAAATAGTGCATGCAATTTGTGGTTAGTGGAAATAAACAAATGCACATCTGCCACATTGCCTACAACCTATTTTATCCACTCATTTTTGCTAGCGTCCTTGAGTGCATTGTTCATTGCATGCACACAACAAGAGGTCCAATAGATACGTTTGTGAAAGAGCAAAAGTGAACCCTAGGTTTTGTTTTAGTGTTGCAAATGAGTAACAACTAACCTAGGTTTCTTCTTTCTTCGCACCTAGCTTATTCTAAACCAAATCTAAAATGAACTTCTAATAACCAACAAGGAATACAAATATCTATAGGTTTTCACTTAAATCAAACTAATTCTATAGCTGGGATTGAAACTAGTAAATGAAAATGAGAAGTCAAGAGTGTGCATCCCTAGGAAAACTAAAGATTGGAAATGACTGGATAAGATCACTATGGCAAATTGGTGGAGCAACCCTAGAAAGTTTGGTGTCTTTGTGACCTTCTTGGACACTATCTATTTAAGAGATTGCCTTAGTTAGCCTCTTAGGTGGTGTATTCCAACCTTCAACTATAGCCTTGAAAATCTCTAGGTGTGTGAAAGCCCTATTGTGGTATTGATAGGTGATGGAAACAATGGAGTGATATAAGGAAAGGAATAAAGGGATTGGTGATCAGATCTATGGGATAACACAATGGAGGGTGAGGATGCAAAGAAAAAGGGATTCTAGGAGGCCATTGGAAAGGAATTTGGGAAGGCAATAGTTAAATGGTAAAGGAGACAAGGGAGGAAGGCAACGACGATCTAGCTATATGGAGATGAAGAGATTGGCAATGGAGGATTGGAAGAGTGAAACTAGTTCTACAGATTATCTTCACTTCAAAAAACCCAATGATACAATGATACATACCAACTTCAACTTTTAAAATAAATAAAAATTACAAATTATAATTTCAATGTTCATAATCTATAAATTTCTTATACAACTAAAACTCATAAATGGCTGTGGTCGTGGGTGTCCTTGAATTGGATGGTTGATTTAGCTTTTTGATGAGGAGCAATATCATCCTCAATAGGAGCTTTAGACACAAGAACATGATGTGAATGCGATGAACACCCCATTGATGGCTCGCCTTTTGCTTGCCAATATTTTGCCACATTTGCTACCCATTTGGCTGCCCCCCTCTCCAAACCAACTATGCCATCAACACTAAACATCGGATCCACATTCGCAACAACCTAATCTGAATATGGATCAATGTCATCGAGGTCAAACGCCTCATGTGTCTCCTACCCCTCTACTCTTTTTGCATGCAACCGAAGGTTGTATTGCACAAAGACAAGGATATTCAAGCACTTTTGAGTCAAGCTATTGCTCTTGTTTGTGTGAATGGCCTAAAGCCATTGCAATTATGCTCGCACTTGTAGCCCTACAAGACTAGGACAAAATGTGGATGGTGAGTTTTTGAAGATTTGGTTTTGCACCAAAATCTTCTTACCACAAATATTCAAGGATAACATTCATAACTTTGAAAGGATTTTAGAAACTAAAAAGTCAAAATAATTAATAGTATAAGCTAAAATTAAACATATATATATTTTACCTAGCTGCAAAGTGGCTCTCTTTTGGATACATAGAGGTGAATAAAACCTCCACTCCACCCCCTTATAAATTTGTAACTCATTATGTATGGTGTTTGTAAAGTTTTAATCAAGGAGCATCCTCACCATACATGTGTTGAGGCCATCCATAACCTTTTCATTTGCTTTGAATGAACTTGATAAGAGAAACGTAGGGTTCAAAATGTAGGCAATAGCATGAATATGTTGGTGGAGTTGTCAGTTCCACCTTCGATGACTAGTGCAGCAAAGGGATTCGTACTTGTTTTTATTCAATCTATAAAAATGTTGAATCGCCTCTTTGGCCTTGTCCATGGCCTTAGATAGACACCCCATGAGGTTTTTATCCCTATCCACCAATCGTAGAACCCTAACCAATGGTTCCAACACCTAAAACAAAAGTGTATAAAAATGAAATAAAAAACTTAAACTAAATCAGAATAGTGTTCACATGTGGACTGGGACATACTCAACATCACATACTTACAATCAGTAGTAGGACATATGCACAACTGCACATACTTATAATTAGTAGTTTGAATGACCATGCTACACCTTAGCGGGATATGGTCTCATTGAACTCTTGACCAAAGATAGGGATGTACTCAACTATCCTCCTAGCCCCAAATGAGGACTGCAAGCTTTCCAATACTAACTTGATTGCCTTGCCGAGTAGTTCTGTTTCCAACCCACCTAGGGTTTCTAGAATTTTCAAGGAATCTGTGAATAAGGTAAAAAACTAAAAACAGAGCCTGCTAATGATAATGTTTCTAGGGAGTTCAACTTCCCTCCAAAAACCAACTCATGCAAAAGATAAAGGGCCCTAGCTTGAAGTAGTTTTTAGGGATGAGGTGGTTGAGCACGAAGATTGGTTAAAGAAAGTCACCTTGATTTGCAAATTCCAAAATTTTTGTCCCAGCTTGGCAAACCTTCATGATTGGTTGACGCTTTGCTGGAAGTCTCTGATTAAAGAGGGCTTTGCTATTTATCTGTGCACGAAAGGATGGTTCTTGGTTGTTTGTTTTTCCCCTTCAGACAGGAAGGCCTGTGGTTTTGGTGTAAGGTGCTCTTGGGTCTGAAATCATGTTATCCAGATTTCAACCCTCTCATTGAGTTGTTTCATATTTCTCCTATCTAGGTAATGCTTCCAAATCCTCCCCTTTAGTTTTGGAGTGAAGATTGCCACTCCTCCACTGGAAATTCTTTCGGGCATCTATTCTTTGTTACCAATCTTAAAAAGATGCGTAGACATTTCACCTTTGCTAGAATTTTGGTTGGTTTTGATTTATAAAAGAAATTACCAGAAGAAATTTGTTTAAAAGTTGGCAATAGAATTTGGATGCAACAACTTGATTATGAAGGGACTGCATTCAGATTTAGATCTTGCTATGCTACAGGTCATTTGAATGCCACTTGCCTAAAGAATCTTTGTCCTTCCCCCTCGAGAAAGGCCACTTGGTGGAAAGGGGTCAAACCATGACTAACTCTTTCTGTTTCTTCTGATTCTACTTTGGCTCCCATTGAGCCATCTCCATCCAAAAGAATGGTGATTCCTAATTCTATTGCAGCTGAGGGGCTTGATGCTCTTGTAAATGTCAAATGGACCTCCTCTTCTAGAGATTTGATGCCAAAGCTTCCTCCAAATAATTATCCAGACAATTCAGCTGAATGGGTAATGGTGGAAAGAAAAAGAAGCAGCCTCCTCTAGTTAAAAGCATAAGTTCTGGAAGCAAGATGACGCTGCACTCTCATGCTAAAAAGGCTTAGCTTGGATTTATTAGTTGTTTTGTAGTTTCCATTTCACCTCCCTGCCAGTTTGGGATCCATGGAACAGTTTGTAGTTTTAGCTCCCCAGTTCATGGATCTGAAGCTTAAAATCTCCCCTGATAAGTGGGTGCTGATACTTATGCTTTACACACACACACTATGCGAGAGGGCCCTCACCCCACTTGACTGACCAAAAAAAAAATGAAGGCATCATCCTTATCACAAGAGATATTTGGGGAACGACAATCTAAATTGTGAGAGTCTAGGTGTGTTGTGTACAGGATTTAATATTAATGAGAAATCAAAGATGATAAATATTGATTAGAGAAAGACATGTAGGAAAGATATTAGAACTGAAACATAGAAGTTTATTAATTTGTGCATTTGATACATGGCATACTCTCTCCCAAGATGTATGGTTATCTAATTTCCAGTAGCTATGTCCATGCTATGATGTGTGATCTCTATCTAATGCTGTCTGGTGATACAGATATGTATACATAATCTTACAAAGCCATGAAAGCTATAGAATTGTTATGCAAATTGAAATGTTTGGGCATCCATGTACTCTTCACCTTTTGATGGTTGGTTGGATTCAATGACAAAGGCAACAACACTGACAGCGCTTAATAATACATGTTTGGTATGTAGGTGTCTAGAATCCTAACAAAGCTGATGATGAAGACCACATAAGGTTTGGTGTGTGCTTGGTTGACACAATATCCAATTTCCCCAATTTTGCCCTGCACCATGTCAAACATGTGTGCAGAATCTAGTGGAGATGGATTGATGGCTGTGGAAGTATCACTTAACTCTAAAGAGTGTTTGGTAGTACCACAGACAATACAACATGTGTCGGCATTACTGAGGGTTGTGAATGCACTCGGTGATATCACCGCAGTTGTATCTGGAGAATCCACTTGGATTAAGGAAATAGATTCCACATTATATTTAAGGAACTCATTTTAATTAGTAAATTCCTTCATAATCAGGGGCTTTTTTGGTATAGAACTTCTGACTAGTTATTCTTGTAGAAACTAGAAGATAAATGACAGGTAGAGGGACACGAATTTGATTATGGGCTGATCGAGAATCTTACAGATTAGCATAGGGAAACAAGCCTTGGGGGTGAATGTTTGAAGTAGGATTTTCCTTGGTATGAGGGTGTTCTAAATGGGATTTGAGAAATGATGGAGGGCATCAAGCAACTTAAGTTGCTTAGATGTGTGAAAATGCACATTTCATTGGTTGAAGGAGAAAACTATAATTGTTACACATGGAGGGGTATGGATGGATGGCCATGAGCTATGACCAAATGTAGCCTTTAAGGCACAGGTTTACACTCATCATTGTACGAGTGCTTCAAAGGGCAGGAACACGGATGACAAGGGGGATTAGAATGGTATCCATGTGGAGAAAAGAGACAAAGGGCTGCCTCCCAAAGGATATGATATAGAAACTTGTGCATGTCTGCAATGGAGGGAGAATGGTAGCCAGTTGTAAGTAGGAAAGATGAGCAGTGTAATCAATGGCATCCTCTAACTATTAAAATAATTTTGTGTTCCTTTAGAATTTTATCAGTCTGTCGTTTGCCCTTGTCAATGTGAATTTCTGGTTCCATATTTATTATTTAATGTAGATTAATGTCATAAGTGATTCTAATATTAACTTATTTCATCTTAATGCAGACCATCTTCAGAAATCCTGCAGAAATAAAATCCTATGCAGTTCCAAATTCAGAGCGTTGTAATGTTCCAGCTTCTGCAATTTATGCTTCTCAAGATTCAATTGTCACGGTAGATACAAATTTGCCAGCAGGTCATGTTGCATTGCACAAATGGCAACCAAACACACCAGATGGTCATGGTATGCCTTTCCTGTTTCAGCATGGGAAAGCAACTGTGACTTCCACTGGTGGTGCTTTCAGGCGTATCTTCAAAAGTCAACCTGGTTCTGCCTCTGACGATTGGCGTTATCCTCAGGCTATAGCACTTCCTGCTTCTGGAATAAAGAGCTCATCTATTGTTGCAATCACTCTAGACACAACCATTTTAACAGGTATGCCCCTTGAGTAGAAATTTACTATACTACAATGTACAGACTTCTGCCTCCTGCTCAGGCAATTCCCATTGATAATATTTTATCATCCACCTTTTTACCATTCCTTTAGCTTACGAAATTCTCTATCTCTTCAGGTGGTCATGCTGATAACAGTATAAAGTTAATATCAGCTGAGAATGCCAAAACTCTAGAGAGTGCAGCTGGCCATTGTGCTCCGGTTACTTGTCTCGCAGTTTCACCGGATGGAAGCACCCTTGTAACAGGATCGCGAGATGCCACTGCTATATTATGGCGGCTTCATAGAATTTCTGGCAAGGCCCTTAGTAGCATGTTAGATTCATCTGGAAGAAGTAGTGCAAATATAACTATGGATGGTAGAAAGAGGTACATTGAAGGTCCTTTGCGTGTCCTTCGAGGCCACATAAGTGAAGTAACATGCTGCTGCCTGAATTCTGACCTTGATATTGTTGTCTCCTGTTCGCACTTGAGTGGTGTGCTACTCCATTCAATCAGAACGGGACGTCTGATAAGACGGCTAGAAGTGAATGGAGCAGATATTCTATCATTGTCATCTGAGGGAATTATAATCATTTGGGACAATTCCTCTCAGCAACTTAGGACCTTCACTCTGAATGGCACTTCAGTTGCTAAAAGAACTCTTTCTTTGTTTCCTGGGGATATTACATGCATTGAAATTTCGAGAGATGGAAAGAGTGTTTTGTTTGGTACAAGTGCAAATCCAGCATTCTCAAATAGAAAACTTTTGACTCCAACAGAGAGAAGACATGATGATTCTATAAATTCAGATTCTAGCTACTTTTCTCACATAGATAAGAGAAGTTCAGATGGTCAAGATAGAAATAAATATTTACTACAACGAGATACAAGTGGACCACTTGATGGGCACGAAGAGGATAGAACTGCCATTCCTGTACCTTCTATTTGCCTTCTAGATTTGCACACACTAGAGGTTGGTTATGATCCCTAGCATGCCTAGAAACTTGTGATTTGTCCTGTACTTGACCAATTCATTTTATTTCTATTGAGTATTGTGATTAGGCAGTTCAGCCATCAAGCCTCTTAACAAATATGTTTGCAGATTGTGCGTATTTTGGAGCTGCAAGAAGGGCAGGATGTTACAGCGTTGGCTCTAAACAAGGATAACACAAACTTGGTCGTCTCTCTCCTGGATAAACAACTTCTAATTTACACAGATCCTGCTGTGAGTGCCTGCTGATATACACGAAGGCGTAAAAATTCATAAATTCTTTGTTTTTTTTGATGTTCATCTTTCTAGTGAGAATGATTAATCTGCTGTTTTTTGGAGCAACACAAACTATATTACATACGATGTATTTTTATGATTTATCCACAGGCATGCATGAAGATAGATTATAATCTAGTAATCATAATGTGATTTGTTTTACAGTTGAGTGTCAAGGTTGTGGATCAAATGCTCCGACTTGGTTGGGAAGGGGATGGTCTTGCACCTCTCATGACTTAGGAGGATCTCAGTTGGCTTCATCTGATCCTTGAAGTCTCATGTACTGGATTTTTTTATGATCTATCCACCTACAGTTTTCATTTCTATTGTGTTTTAGGATCATTGCCATATGAAATTGAGGATGGCTGTCTTTGTTGTCTCTGCCAATTTTTTCTAGATGCATGTCAGCATTTGGTACTTAGCCATCCATGCATCTCCATGGATTTTGCAGTGCGGGAACTGTTAACATTGTATAGTATTCTGGGCTCATGTTGCAGGTGAGCTCAAAAGTGTATTTTATGTCATCTTACCCAGTATGGGTAACTTGTAGAGTTCAATCTCATTCATTTATTCATATGTTATCTTAATGGAAATAAACGTTATCTGATAATTCTTGGAATTGCTTTAAGATTTTTTTCATGTATTCTGCTACTTTCTTTCTGTATTATGAATGTATAAGAAGCAGAAGCTGATGGAATGCATAATATATACTTTTGTACTTGTGAGCCATGAGCTGCTAAGGCTGTATCTTCAATGGCTTTGATCTAATTTAATTTAAATATTGGAAACATTTTTATTCAAAGCATGCATGAATGCCATTTCACATAGTAGGCAAAACATAAGACGATTTCTTTCAAATTGGCCATGCAGCTTACAATGTCTTTGAGTTGTCACCTAAGTCCTTTCCCAGTAGTAGGATAAGCATTTGACGGGGATAATTTTTGTGGCTACTATTAGTCAGCTGATTATTTTTTCTAAAAAATTTCCCACATATCTTGCATACGAGAAATGAACATTTGTGTCAGAATTTTTTATAAAGCATTCTTTTGGGTCTAGAGCACAAAGTTTATGGATGAAAATTGATAATTTGAATATTAACAAAAAATTGCCATGTCAAGATTTCTATACAAAGTTGTTTCATACTAGCTACACTGTGGCTTAACGTTGCTTTTGACCAGAAGATGAATTTGTAACTCAATAGGAAAAGTGCTCAACTTGCAAGCATTGCGTGCTCATTCACATTCACCGTAGATGAGTATGAATGATAGTCAATGAATTCAAAGAAGGTGCTCAACTCGCTAGCATTGAGTGCTCATTCACATTCACTGTGGGTGAGTATCAATAATAGTCAATGAATCCAAAGATCTTTGTAAATATACCTGTTGATTCTTGGAAGCATTACAAACATGTAAAAAGTTAATTCAGAAGACATTATGCCTTTGGCACAGTGTTGTTTGCAATACTGCAGAAATTGCTTGCGAAAACCATAAGAATCAATTTAGAATATCAAGTATCAAATACCGCTTGCAGGAATTGCTTAATGTTTACATAACCAATATGCACTTAATACCTCACCTTATCTTTGAAGGTCTTTCTGAAATTTACTGTCGTATTTGTGAAGAAAACATCAGTATTCAAATTCCATGTCTACAGTAAAGGAATGAATTAAAATGGAAATGGAAATGGAAATGAATCCTTTTATAGTCTACGATGTCCGGCGACCTGATTTTGGGTCTACAGGTGGCTTATAAGTTATAACACATGAGACTACCTCATACTACCAATATGCAGGAGGCACCTAACTGTGCTTCTAAAATGAGGCATACATACCCTACTCCCTGCAGGATTTGAACTTGTGACATCTTTTTCAAGAGGGCAAGTTTTTCACCAACAGGCCAACTCAGGCTGTATATTTGGTCACCACAAAATTTGGACCACAGGAGATCATGCATGTATATTCTTGCTCCTACATGTCATTAGGACGGGCATTTATTTGGCATCCATGTTAGCAATAACTGGTTACATTTACTTACAAAATGTTATGGACGAGCATACAAATTGTCTAATCATTAGAAAATTTATTTAAGGAAATACGAATTCCTCTAGCTGTATCTAACATCATGAAGAGTCTTGTGTTAATTTTAAATGTAGCTTGGACAGGTGTTCTAGTCTCGGGTGGAGATTACGAGGCTGGAAACACAGCTGGAATAATTATCTCCATACCTAGATAATTGATTTCTCGAGAGACTTCTAGATATTAGGGTTTAGAGTCTAATTAATCCTAGCCATTGATTAAGATTAAATCATGGCCATTGATTTTCAATGAGGGGATTATAAAAGAGGATCAATAGGCATTTGGAGAACACAGATCTGAGAAGTATTTGCAGCGATAGCAAATAAATAAATTTGCGGTGATAGCAAATTGATTTGCAGCGAAAGCAAAGGGCGCAGTGATAGCGTTGGAGAGCAGTGGAATTGCCGGAGAAGGAAAATATTGCCGGAGCAATTTCAGCAGGAACAATTGAGGGAAGGGAATTTACAGGAAAGAAATTTCCAGAGCTCTGCCAGTAAGAGGCAAGCAATTTTGTATCTCTTGATTTCCTGTAGTTGAATAAAATTCATATCTGCTGATTGGTTTTCCCTTCGGGGTTTTTCCAGGGACAATTTGTCCAAAACATTGTGTTCATTTTATTTTTCTATCTCCGTGATTTTTCCGTGAAGTTGCAGCTGTGTTATTATTTAATATTTGCTGTAAATTATTTAATTTTTCGGCAGCCAAATAATCTTATAAGATAGGAAAATAATAATCAGTAGCTGCAATAGATTTTTCACATGGTATCAGAGCAGATCTGAGTGCAGAACAGGCACAGGGAGAAAGGAAAAATAATCTAGGGTTTATAAAACCCAGTTTGACCTCTTCAAATTATTATTTTCTTTTGAGATGGCCTCAGCAGGTTTAAGAGATCAGGACAGATTGGATGGAGCCTCAAATTTTGGTGTCTGGAAAGCCAGAATTTCTTTATTACTGGAAGAGAATGGTATCAAGGATTATGTGACCACTGTTGTACCTGTACCTATAGACGCAACACAGCTCGTAGCATATAAGAAGGAAGATGCCAAGGCAAGGAGGCTGATTCTTGACGGTGTTAAGGATCATATTGTTCCGCATATTGCAGAGTTAGATACAGCAAAGACGATGTGGGATGCCATTATGAATCTGTACCAGAATGCTACCCTTAACTGAAAGCTGATTCTCAGAGAAAAGTTAAGGAATACCCGGATGAATAAGGGAGAAGACGTCACAAGTTACCTCACCAGACTTAGACTTGTCAAGGATGAATTGGCAGCTGTTGGAGACAAACCAAAGGATGATGAGCTAGTACGAATAGCCCTGAATGGGTTTACTAAGCAGTGGGATGTCTTTGTTCAAGTTATTAATGGACGAGACACCTTACCGAGTTGGGATCGACTATGGAGTGACTTCACTCAAGAGGAGCTTAGACTAAGTCTTGTCAATGGAACCAGCAGTAATAGTCAGAAAAGTGAGGTGGAACAGGAAAACGTTGCCCTAGCAGGAAAAGGGAAAGCGAAGAAGGGGTCTGGCAAAGGATCAAATTCAAAAAGTGAGAAGGACTTATCTAAGATCAAATGCTATGGCTGTCACGAGTTCGGCCACTATGTCAGCGATTGCCCACAAAGGAAGAAAAATGAAAAGAAGGGCAAGAAGCAGACGGCAGCTTCAGCAAGTGTAGATGAGCTTTCTAGTAGAATGGAGGATGAGTTTGCACTCATAGCTTGCCTGACTAGCTCAACCTCACAGGGTGTTTGGTATATAGACAGTGGGGCATCATTTCATATGACAGGAGTTAGGGAGTACTTCTCCAGATACAAGGAGGAGGACATCAGATTCCAGATTCAGATGGGGAACAAGTCCAAGTGCAATCCAGTTGGGAGAGGGACTGTTCTATTTCAGAGGGAGAATGGCAAGCCTATTTCCATTCATGATGTGTTGTATGTGCCAGGCTTGGGCATGAATCTAATTTCCGTATCTGTCCTTCAGGATAAAGGCTACAATGTACTCTTTAGAGGGGCGCATGTTTTAATCAAGCATAAGGATTGGAAATCATTCATAGCTATTGGAGTTAGGAGCGGCCGACTTTATAGGTTGCAGTTTGATACTCCTAAGGCACTAGTGAGCAGCAGTAATCCTAGAGATCAAGGAGAGCTATGGCATAGAAGGATGGGCCATATACATCATGGAGCACTTAAATTGCTTCGTGAGACAGTGACAGGTGTTCCAGACGTGAGCACAGAGCATGATGATGTATGTAAGGGATGTGTATTGGGGAAGTTTGTGAAAGCAGCTTTTCCAAGGAGTGACACCAGATCCAAGGGGGTTCTTGATCTAGTACATTCAGATATATGTGGGCCAATGTCAACGAAGTCTCTCAGAGGATATGAGTACTTTGTTACTTTTATTGATGATTTCTCCAAGAAGACCTGGATATACTTCTTGAAGACCAAGGATGAGGTCTTCAGTCACTTCCAAGAGTTCAAAGCTCTTGTGGAGAATTCGACAGGCAGGAAGGTAAAGGTTCTTCGGTCAGACAATGGAGGTGAGTACAAAGGGAAAGAGTTCCAGGAGTTCTGTACCAGGGAAGGAATCAAGAGAGAGTGGACTGTTCTTTACAACCCGCAGCAGAATGGGGTTGCTGAGAGGAAGAATCGTTCTATATCGGAGGCAGCAAGGGCTATGTTGTATGACCAAGATATGCCACGATACTTATGGGCAGAGGCATGCAGTACAGCAGTATACATACAGAACAGGGTTCCACATAAGGTATTGGGCAAGATGACACCAGAGGAGGCATTCTCAGGGAAGAAGCCAGATGTTAGTCACTTCAGGATATTTGGGAGTTTGGCATTTTGTCACATTCCAGGGGCTACACGTTCCAAGTTAGATCAGACTGCAGAGAGAGGGTACTTTGTGGGGTACAGCGAGACCTCAAAGGCATATCGGATATTTATTCCAGGGACCAAGAGGATTATAGTCAGGCGTGATGTCAAATTCATGGAGGACAAGGCATATAGGAGGTCTAGAGATTTGCCAGCAGATGATCAGAATGAACAGCCAACAGAAGCTCCAAGGATTGTTCAACCAGAACAGGGGCAGCGAAGCACGAGTACAGTTACTAGTACAAGCACAGGCTCAGGTGCTGAGAGTTCGCAGAGTATGGAGCAACAGATACAGCAAATCCAAGAGATGCATCAAGAAGATATGGAGTTTGATATTTCATCCTCTATAGTTGACAGGAGGAACCGTGAGGTTCAACAGACACATAAGGATACTCAGGAGTTTGTGGGAGCTCCTAGGACGAGTAATAGACAGCGGAAACAACCAGCTAGGTATAATGACTATGTGGCATTGGTTAGTCAGTTGGTAGATAGTGAGCCTTCTAGCTATCAAGAGGCTGCACAGCAACAGGTGTGGCAAGATGCGATGGTTGAGGAATATACCTCAATAATGCAGAATGATGTGTGGGAGGTTGTGCCTAGACCGACAGATAGGGCAGTGGTTGGATCACGTTGGATCTATAAGATTAAGCATGGTGCAGATGGTAGCATCGAAAAATACAAGGCAAGGTTCGTGGCCAAGGGGTTCTCTCAAAAGGAGGGAATAGACTATGAGGAGACATTCGCTCCAGTGGCCAGGTATACTTCTATACGAGCCGTAATCTCACTTGCAGCGCATATGGGATGGCAGATCCATCAAATGGATGTCAAGACGGCATTTCTTAATGGTGAATTGTTAGAAGAGGTATACATAGAACAACCAGAGGGCTTTGTAGCACACAGCAGCGAAACCCACGTGTGCAGATTGAAGAAAGCTTTGTATGGACTCAAGTAGGCTCCCAGGGCGTGGTATGAGCGCATTGATAGATACTTGCAGGGAATAGGCTTTGTGAAGAGTGAGGCGGATGCTAACTTCTACTACTTGGTGGTTGGGGGTGAAATTCTCATTCTTGTTCTATATGTGGACGACTTGTTTTTAACAGGTTCACTGGGGCTTATAGAGGAGTGCAAGAGGGACCTTGCAGCAGAGTTCGAGATGAAGGATTTGGGGCTTATGCACTACTTTCTAGGCATGGAAGTGTGGCAGACAGATGGAGAGATTTTCCTTGGACAAGGGAAATACTGCATTGAAATTTTGAAGAGGTTTGAGATGCAAGATTGCAGAGCCATGTCTACACCTATGATCACGAATTGGAAGAAGGTAGACACATCCAAGGAAAAGGATGTAGACCCCACCTTATACAGGATGTTGATTGGATCTCTCATGTATTTGGTCAACACTAGGCCAGATATATCCTTTGCAGTAAACTCTCTTAGTCAGTTCATGGTTGAGCCGAAGAGAGTGCATTGGATAGCAGCAAAGCATGTGTTGCGGTATTTGCGTGGTACAATCGAGTATGGGATCAGATATGCTCGAGGTGATGGTATCAAGTTGATAGGCTATACTGATGCAGATTGGGTAGGTAGTGCGGTGGACAGGAAAAGCACTTCAGGGTGCTGCTTTAGTTTGGGATCAGGAGTTGTCTCTTGGTACAGCAGGAAGCAAAAGTCCGTGGCTCTGAGTTCTGCAGAAGCAGAATACATAGCAGCTAGCATGGCAACGTGTGAGGCTATATGGCTTCGGAAGTTGCTAGTAGCCTTGTTTGGTCAGAGGGTTGAGACTACAGTGATACACTGTGATAATCAGAGTTGCATCAGATTATCTGAGAATCCAGTGTTTCATGATAGGTCTAAACATATAGACATCAGATATCATTTCATCAGGGATTGTGTACAGCGGAGGGTTGTTCAGCTACAGTATATACCTACAGATCAGCAGGTAGCAGACATTTTGACAAAGGCATTGGGGAAGGCAAAATTCATCTTCTTCAGAGGTAAGTTGGGTGTTATGCAGAACACCTTCCTCGCTAAGAGGGAGTGTTAATTTTAAATGTAGCTTGGACAGGTGTTCTAGTCTCGGGTGGAGATTACGAGGCTGGAAACACAGCTGGAATAATTATCTCCATACCTAGATAATTGATTTCTCGAGAGACTTCTAGATATTAGGGTTTAGAGTCTAATTAATCTTAGCCATTGATTAAGATTAAATCATGGCTATTGGTTTTCAATGAGGGGATTATAAAAGAGGATCAATAGGCATTTGGAGAACACAGATCTGAGAAGTATTTGCAGCGATAGCAAATAAATAAATTTGCGGTGATAGCAAATTGATTTGCAGTGAAAGCAAAGGGCGCAGTGATAGCGTTGGAGAGCAGTGGAATTGCCGGAGAAGGAAAATATTGCCGGAGCAATTTCAGCAGGAACAATTGAGGGAAGGGAATTTACAGGAAAGAAATTTCCAGAGCTCTGCGAGTAAGAGGCAAGCAATTTTGTATCTCTTGATTTCCTGTAGTTGAATAAAATTCATATCTGCTGACTGGTTTTCCCTTCGGGGTTTTTCCAGGGACAATTTGTCCAAAACATTGTGTTCATTTTATTTTTCTATCTCCGTGATTTTTCCGTGAAGTTGTAGCTGTGTTATTATTTAATATTTGCTGTAAATTATTTAATTTTTCGGCAGCCAAATAATCTTATAAGATAGGAAAATAATAATCAGTAGCTGCAATAGATTTTTCACATCTTGAACGAACAAAAATGTGATCGACCTCTATACCTGACACTCCTGAATCTTTTTAATAGAGGTTTATTTTTTTACAGGTTCAAGTTTTTACATAACTATTACACTAGAAGAAAGTTCACCTCATTTTTGGCACGAAAGCCTCCATTTCAGACTATATGCTCGGTTTGTTTTTATGAAGGCCTATGCCCTAGGCATTCAAAATTTTCATTCTAATTGTAAGACTAATTATCTAAGGAAATACGAATTCCTTGATCTGTAAAAAAATTGTCTAATTATTGTAAAATTTATTTAAGGAAATACGAATTCCTCTAGCTGTATCTAACATCATGAAGAGTCTTGAACGAACAAAAATGTGATCGACCTCTATACCTGACACTCCTGAATCTTTTTAATAGAGGTTTATTTTTTTACAGATTCAAGTTTTTACACAACTATTACACTAGAAGAAAGTTCGCCTCATTTTTGGCACGAAAGCCCTCCCTTTTGGACTATATGCTCGGTTTGTTTTTATGAAGGCCTATGCCGTACGCATTCAAAATTTTCATTCTAATTGTAAGACTATACAAGATAGTTGACACCTCATTATTGGCATTAACGCTTTGATTTTGAGTTCCATGCGCTCTATTCAAAGATACTAGAAAACAAACATTCAAATAAATCAATTTATGAATGTGTTAAAGCAGGAAGTACTAGTCTCTATCTAAAAGATCTTAAATGATGCATAATGTTTATACTTTATTGGTACTTTTGGAGTTGTTTGGATTTGAAGGGCATATTATTGTTCATGCTGAAAATCTAGAAATATTAGGAGGGTACGCACTCTCAAATGAAATATAAAATCATCAGAATTTTAAGGCATCATTGCAATTGCATTCTTAGCAATTGGCTGCATGTTATTCTAATATTAAAAATCTATACACAACACATTTAAAAAAAACCCCAAAAAAGCCATTTGGTCCTTATGAATGAATAACTTTTAACGTCCACGAGGCTAAAAATAGCTTATCGGACCACTAACCTTGCCATTTTTGTCTTACCCATTTCATCCTTTTCCTAAGGTGATGATGAACTCCCCCAACCTCTCGACAATCCCCTCGTTGAATAAATTGTACCAAGAAACAATTGTCAAGATATTGGCATATTTGTTCCTGATGTCCCTGAAGGCATCACACTCTAAAATAAAGTGTTTTTATGATTCCATTGCCCTGGAAGTGCAAAAAGTACATACCCTTTCTTACCATGCTTCTTTAGGTCTTTTCCACCATCCCATTTCACATTGGAGTTGATGAAAGTTAGTTTTTAATTAAGCAATAAGAATCTTTGCTCTCCATGGACTACTAGCCCTATGTACACTTTTTGTTGATGACCACATGTAGGGTTGAATTACTCAAGATAGTATTGCTTCTTTCTCCCTATCACTTTACTCAATATACGCTTGCGAAACTTACCCATAACAAAAGCCGTTATCTCTTTGCTATTCTTGGGGCATGCATTCAAGTAGATATTCCATATGCACACCCATTTGTTGTTTTGCTTCATCCATGTCTTATTTCTTTCGCTTACAATGTCATTGAAAACAATCTTAGGCCATCTACCTACTTCCATTTGTTCAATATTTTTTAAATCCCTTATGAGACACGCCATAGCAATTGCTTCAATAGGAGTTGCCCTTGTTTCACTCAGCATAATCTCATAAGGAACCAAACCTTTTATTTTGAACTTGTTTGTGATCAAGCGCTTCTGAATTTTCTCACTTTGTTTCCACTTTGAAATTGACGTGCTGCTAGCCCACAATTCACACCCATAAAGCACCATCGGAAGCACTAAAAGCTCAAAAAGAATTTTAGTAGTTTTCAAATCGTAACTCTGCCTCTCTACATCTATTTTGAAGAGAATATAATGCTTTCCATCCTCCCAAATTTCTCTTCTTTCTATAGCCCTCCCAACTAAGCTTGTTGTTGAAGTCAAAATTGAGGTATTTGTAGTCAGTTACTTCTTCAAGAGTATTTCCTTCAAAGAAGAACTTATGTTGGCTCTACTTCTTTTTGCTGGAGAAAATCATGATTTTGGTCTTGTTGGTATTGACTTGCATTCCCACTGCTGTGTAGAAATGTTCAAGGGCATATAAGTGCTCTTCCAACCTGTGAGCCGATTTAGCAATCAAGATAAAGGTCATCTACATATAAAAAAGCCTTATCACAAACTCTCCCAAATGGACACTATCCCCTCCTTGCAAATTTAGCCATTCTTCAAGTTTGTCAATATATAATCCAAAAATAGTAAGGGATAGGGACACCCTTGTTTGCCTCCAATGTCACTCTTAAAACTTTTCGAAATGCACTACCAAATTTTTGATTTTGACTCTAACCTTTTCATAGAGACTATAGATAGCTGCTCGAAAATGCATACGAATCTCGAGTTCTTCCATTCTATAACATAGTTTATCCTTGGGGACTGTGTCAAAAGCTTTTTTGAAGTCAACAAAATAACAAAATGCTTATTCCCTTTCCCCCAATATTTTTCAATGATGTGCCTAAAAGTGATTCCATGATCAACTATAGAGGGCTTAGGTCTAAAACCTGCTTGCCCTTTTGCTCACTTTTCTTTTTCTTCTGCCCACTTGTTGATTTTGTGTTTGACCATGCTACCAAATTATTTCACAAACAAAGGGTTGATCATTATGTAAAGCTAGTGGCAAGATTTATTTTTGGAATATTCCAATTTAAATTGGCCACACCAAAGAAAAAACCTTAGATAAGCTATCTTTGCTGAAGCCATTGATGTTCATACAAAGATTATCAAAGGAAAAATAAACCTAGAAAAATTATCTTTATAATTTATATAAATTAACATTCTATATCTTTCACTGTGTATTATTCTATCTTTGGATTCTCAAAATGGTGAAGAGTGGGAAAATAGGGTCAAAGGGGATTTTGTGCTAGGAACAGGTAGGAAGTAAGGAGGGTGATGAAGATGGAAGTGATGATGATAATGAAGATGACAAAGAAGATTTAGAGACCAACTTTGGCTGTGTGGACGAGTGGGGAGGATTGTATGATGAAGGTGAGGATGTGTGTGTTTTGGATATCTTGTTGGATGCCTGTAGGAGTGAGATCTCATCATGTTCAGTCTTGCGAGGATCTCAAGGTGTCAACGATGTTTCAAGGTAGAGTTGGTGAGTGTCCCTCTTTGGGGGCTCTGGCCAAGGGCTATGCAAGGGACTCTTGCTATCCCCTGGCGATCCCAGAAAGGTTTTTGCTCCTAGTGCTTCAACCTATGCAGTTAGGGATGAGGTGGATTTTGCCGCGAGTTTGGTGGGTCTGGCGTACTTAAATGATTTGTTGGACATGACATTGCCTTCCACCTTTAATGCAACAAGTTTAGAAGGCGGGATCAGCGATGGGGGCACCTCATCCCCTATCCTATCGCTAATAATGAAGCCTCTACTAGGAGCGATCATTACTCCTACAGCCCAAGCCACTCATGGTATCCCCTGCATTGCGATATTGGAAGTGATAGACAAGATAAGGGTTCTTTAGATCCTGTAAGCACTAAAAACATGCATGAGCCTACACAATGATTCGATGATGAGCTATAATCCTAAATACATGTAAGCATGTACATACGACCTCTCAATAGTATTCTTCTTGGTGATACGTGGATGGACATCATTTCATTCGTTCTTCTCCTACCCCCTAGCTAACTCTCCAAGGTCCTGTTCCTTCTTCACTTCCCCTTCGTCAACACTTCATATTTTTCGCTCTAGCATTGTCGACATGGCCTACTAGCATTGGAACATGGGAAATTTACTTTTCCTAAGTCCCTTTCAACCATTTCAACCCTCTAGAGGCCTCCAATTCACCTTCTAGACCATCTCTAACCATCAATTTCAATACCCATTTCCTCCTTTCTGGTGGATCCTCTCATATGCACTAGTTTGGTCAGTTTGAGGGACTAGATGGCATCTCTAGCCTCTCAGGACCATTCTCAACCCTTTAAATCACTTCCAGGACCTCTCCTTTCTAGGTCACCCATAGCTCTCACCCAGGCGACCCTGAATCTCCCCTAGCGATCCTATTGGCAAACTAGGTGACCCTGTTGTGTTTTCATGCACGCATTTCTCTTTAGTTCAAGCCCCAGAAAGCTCCATTTTTGCTCCAATTTGCATGCAAAATTGACCCTAATTAAGCCTAGCCTATTCTTAACTCATTCTTCACTGCCAATCATCCATAATTAGATCCCATTGATCTATACTTATCTTCCTTCTCATGCTAACTCCCTTTCTTCATTTAGCGATACGTTTTCACACCTTTGTCACTCCCTAATCAACCCAATTCTCTGTCCAATCAATCCTGTTAACTCTCCAATCAAGGGAGTTAACTCTTCAATCAACTCCACCTCTTGTGAGCTCTCACAATCTATAAATACCCCACCTCTTCATTATTTCTCAAGTCAGAGAACACCCTTATCATCTTTACAAGCTTTTTCAAGCTTCTTCACAAGCCTATGAGCCTCTTAGTTCATTTCTTTAGTTTTTATTTTTGTAAAGCTTCAAAGCTTTCCCTTAGGAGGCAAATTCATTGTTGCAGCCATTCGAATTTTTTTGCTTTCACTCTCTATTAGCATCTTGATGCTCATTGAAAGACTTTTGTGCCTTTTGTTTCATGTTTAGGATAGTTTGCTAAGCTTGCAAAATCTTCAAAAGGATTGTTATGCTCTCAATTTGCTCTCAAGCCATAACCATTGTGCTCACATAGTGCTTTCATAGCATTCATAGCTCTCCCCAAGCTCTCTCAATTTCAATTTTAGCTTTCAAAGCTCAAGCCGTTTCAAATCAATTGCTCTCTTCATCCTTGTTGCCAAGAGGAGGACCCTGTTGCTGCAGAGGAGAAAGATGTCAAATACAATGATTCCTGAGGATCATACACAACTCATGTGCTAGATTCACGATAGGTTCTTTAATGCTTTCATAGTAATTAGCTAATCAAATTGCTCTTGAGCAATGTAATACTTTGTTGCTTTACTCTTGATAGATCATGCATTGTTAGTATAGTTTCCCTTATTTGCATTAGATTAGTTCGTTATTTTCTTTTGTAGATTAAATTCCTTTATTGCACTAGATTAATTGTTATCTGCTTTTATTAGAATAAGATTCCAAAATCGATCTCAAAAACAACAAAAACATAGTTAGGTTTGCATTATAAAAGTCATTTTAAGTTTGCATTCATATTTCAATTCATAGTAATTAAGTCGTCTTATCAAATCAAAAGAGAACAAAAACATTGCTTTGCATACATCAAAACCCAAAAAACATTAGAAAAGAGAGTCGAAACAAAATGAGTACATGAATCCCTCAATTTCGTCACGAGGTCAACTTGAAAATATAATTGAAAACTCCTTGATACCATCACAAGGTCAACATTCAAGTGAAGCCATAGAAAACGTTTGATCAAGTTAGAAAGTCAAGGTTAAACAAAAAGTCAACTCTAATAAACTCTCTCTCATCCAATCATATGAATGTGTGTAGGAGTTAGAGGTGAGCGAGTTAGGGCAATCCTTGGAGAAATAGAGTTGATACATTCTAGACAACAACAAGCACCTAAAACAGTAGAAGAGCATGAACACACTGTCAGGATAAGCCAAGTCATACTAGAACACAACTACATAGAATGCCTAAGAGTTATCAACAAGCAAAATCAACACCCATCTAGGCTTGTAGACATGATATTTCCACAGTCCATAATGATAATCATAGTGCTTCTGGGAAAAATTGTGTATGCTTTTTTGACTCAACGTTTCAGATCATACTCCATGATCCATCATCAGGAGGAAAGTGAGAGAATGAAACTTAGAACTTGACGAATCCAAATAGGAGATCAACAACTAGTGACCTTTCGGGTTATAGGGTTATCTCCACCATAACATTCTTAGAAGAGCAAACATCGACACATATTAGGCCTTAGGACCGCCAACATCTTTCTGTGATGTTCTGCTTCTGGAAGATTATAACCACCCTTGGGTTACGCCTCCACTTGACTAGCTTTTGCCACCAGAGTGAGAGTGACTTGGAAGTCGCCATCAGCAAGGGGACGGTTCATGTGATGTATAGAGGTTGACTCATTCACATTTGTGCTTACATTTCGAGTACATATTTTGATGAACCTGTCGTGAAGGGCAAATTCTTTTCTGATGGATTCTTTTGCATTTTTACACTTCTTTCATCCCTTGTTCATCTTTCATTTCCATTTTCATTTCATTAATTTCGTGGTGTTTCCTGCTCCCCAAAACTAGGACAAAGTCACACAAAGTTTAGGGGAATGTCCCCTCTAATGAAACTAGCACAAATTTAGATCCAATATCTTTGATCTCAAATTAATTAGCTTTGAAGACTCAAATTCAAAGGGGATCCAACAAGAGCCGTGCAACTTCAACCAAATCAAAACATGCCAAGTGAGTGTTCGGTCTGAAATCCATTAACAAGATCAACCCATAATAAGCCATACGAAAATAGCCACCCAAATGGACAATGAGGTGAGCCATCAAGAGAAGAGCTCTCAAGATGCTCAGGGGGCACAATAACCCCTCCATGTAGCACATTAAGATAAAATATCCATGATATGTCAGGTGTCATCAGAAAGAACAATTGGGGTCACTCAAACCCCAATACAAAGAAATCCATCTCGAGGTGGAAAAATGCAAAGAATAGAGGAAGGATCACTCACATACCTTATAGAAATCTTGGTCCAACAAATCAAGACCCTTGAGGCTAGAAATGTTGAACACGATGGCCAAAGAAAAATTCAAAAAAGACCTAGGGCACAGGGAAATTCTTTCATTGACAAAATCAAATCAAAGTAGGGGGCAACCCAAAACTCCCCCATCTAAGCTTTCATTCCCACAACACAAGTAATGAAGCATTCATGCCTCCCTTACCCTCATTATGCAACATATCAAGTTTCAATCACAGAGGTGGGAATCCCATGATGCAAAATCAACCATAAACAATCTCACCTAATTTCCAAGACATAAACATGACACCATCTGGTTATCCAACTTTTTTAGGTAATAAAAAATCTAGCATGTACCCTTTCAACAAGCGCAACAAGTTCCACCTAAAGGGTTAATATTTGGAGGATCAATACCCTCTACACATAACCCCCTCTTAGGAACATACCTCAAGTATTAAAAGGAGCCTCTTGACTACAACATTCATTAGGTCATACTATCACATCCTCTCCCTAAACTTCTAAAATTTAAAGGAGAGGGTAATCCCAACTCTCATAGCAAGGCTTACATCACAACAGTGCAAGAACTCCTTCCTTGGGATGGGGTGGTAACAAAGATATTTCCAAAGACTTTGGAGGGTATCGCTCTAGATTGGTACTATCGACTTCCAGAAGTATCAATCTACTCATGTAGGGAACTCATTGATCAATTTGTGGTTGCCTTTGACATAAACAAAGTAGTCAAGACGGGAATACGAGAGTTCTTAACGATCAATTAAGAAACCAACGAGTTAGTCATACATTTTATCACATAATGGAGGAAAGTTCTCTATTCTTCAATTAGCACACCAAACATGGATCATCAAGAACTTTGTGATATCTTCTTACGCGCTCTCAACAATGACATATGAGGAGTTCAGAATCTCCCTTACAAATCATAGTAAGAAGCGCTCGAAAGTGCCCTTAGAATTGACCAAGTTGTTATTGATAGTGGAAGAAGGGAGTATGATGTCAATGGATTGTTGGTTAACCATGATATAAATAGTAAATATTTGATAAACAAACTGTGATCTCTTCTTACATGCTCTCAACAATGACATACAAGGAGTTCAAAAACTTCCTTTCAAATCATACTAAGAAGCGCTCGAAATCGCCCTTAGAAGTGACCAATCTGTTATTGATAATGGAAGAAGGGAGTATGATGTCAATGGATGATTGGTAAACCATGATAGAAATAGTAAATATTTGACAAAAAACCAAAACATAGATGGGTCACCAAACACTTCACCATCTAGAAACAACAATAGTCATATGAATTTGGGGAATTAAAATGTCAACAACTATCCCCTAAGAATAAAAAAGCAATCATAAAACAATCATCATAAGCCTCGAGATTACAATCTTGATAAATACTGCTCATTTCACAAGAGAAGGGGGCATGATATCGTCATGTTGAGAGTACTGGTCATCATTTCATATCAAACCTCCCAAAACATCAACGACAAGCATTAATGGACACATTCTCACAAGATGAAAGAAATAGTCCCAAAAGCCATCAAAATGCCTTTGATCAAAATGCTTTAGGCCTTGTGGAATTAAATAAAGATTGAGAAATTTGTGTTACCCAAGGACTAGAACGACCAGATGACACTCCTAGTGATTCAAATTTTTCTCACATGTTAGAACTTCTCAAGAGTTCTCCTATGCACGAGAATGCTCTTCTCAATGCCTTAGATCTAAGCTATCTAGTTCAAAACACTCCAAATGAAAAGTGTTCTTCAACATTTGATTTTGAAAAGCTACCCTCAGATGATGACATAGATAAACAAGGTGATCTCTCCCTCCATCTGATAGTCCAAATTTAGGATTGTTCCATTAAATGTGTAATGATCGATGATGGGCCTGCAATCAACATAGTCTCTTTTTCTCTTCTTCAAAGAATGGGTTATGACAAAACCCAAATTGCACGAGAGAATTCTATCCTTAGAATTCACAATAAACCAAACATTCGAACCATGGGTAATGCATCCTTCAAATTGTTAGAAATGAAGGTGAACAACTATATAATGGAAATCTGATTACAACTGTAACTATTAATCTAGTGAAGAACTGAATGGAGATTATAGGAAATCAAATGAACAATACAAAGAAATAAAGGATCAGAAGAATTGAAGACATAACATTGTGTTTACATGGAGAAACCCTTTTGGGAAATTACTCTACACAAGAAGAGATGCACCAGTTTGTATTAACTTCAATAGAGTTTACAATACATCACTAAAAACCTCCTCTTCAGTCTTTAATGCAGCAACATCTATTTTTCGGTCTCAATTCTCTCTACATCTTAGTAGTAATACAATGACCTCATTAAAAGAATGTTGCCTTCTAGGACAAAAACCCTAACATAACTTCTATTGTCAGATCTGCAACCTAATGATGAACGATCCAGATTGACTATGGAATTACAATATTTTACAAGGCAATTTTCTAAAAAGTTTCTCTTTGGGGGCATTGCCCTTGAACCCCCGCCAAGGGGACCCCCCAACAACAATAGTGGGGGGCAAATCCCCCCACACTCCCATTGGGTACAAGGATTCAAACTATGACTAAAAAAAGATCGTTGCTTGGTGAATACATCTTCCCTTAAGAATGATTTACAAATAATATTAGGAGTAATTAATTACATAGGATTTACAAGGTTGATGGCATCTTAATCCTAACACAAATCACATTGGGTCCCAAAACCCTCTCAATTGAACTTCATGTAATGAATGAAGAAACCACTTACAACATAATACTAGGAAGGCCTTGGGTCCTTAGGATGAGACCCATTCCCACCACATTATTTCAAGAAATCCACTTCTCACACATGGGACAAACCCACATCATTAAAGGAGATCCTGTTCCTTTCAATCTTTACAGAGTTGAACAAATAAAAAAGGGAAAGACCATGGAAACCACCAGTGACCCAAAAATCAACACTTTTGAAAAGAGAGACATCAAAACAAATTGCAAACGTAGCTAAGACCTCAAAATGTATATGGAAGGGGGCAATAGAAGAATTCCACTTCGATCCCCACTCAACAAAGTCCTATGCTCCATTCAACTTAGTAGCCATTCCTATCGAGCTAGATATGAGAATCCATACAGTTGAGACCACCACTAAGCAAAAAGGAGAGCTAGAACCCACACAGAAACTAGGAGAGTCAACACCAATTTTAATTGACCCTCAAAAGTTCAAAATAAGTATGGGAACTCAACAATGAAACGTGTGAGTACACAAAACTCCTCATTGAATTTAAAGACATTTTTACACCAAGTCTTCCAGTGTCTTGGCAAGGACTTTCAAGTGAAGTTCAGACCAAATTGGATAGGTCTATATGTAGTTAAGGAAGATATCAAAGATCACACTGAACTCTTGTGTACTATGGAAAGTGAAGAGTTTAGTATATCAAAAATCCCAAAAAATCCAAATAATCTCAAACTCATAAAAAAAGTATAAAATCATGAAAAATTCAAAATTTTGCATTCTTATGAATTCTATTCCATCATGCATTTTGTGTGTGTCACTCTCTTGTTCAATTTTATCATAGTAAGGAGTCTAAGGTTGTTTAGGTATAGGTTGACCCTTTGAGCCTTTGAGATCCCTTATGATCATGTTTATCACTTATCACTCTTCCCTTATCACATTTCTCAATGGTTCTAATCAAAGCCTAGCTTTTAGCTTCACACTGATCTCAGTCTTAACGAACCATGTTAAATCTAAGCAAAGTCAGTCTTCAAACCTATAGTACTCAATAGAATCTTACAAGTAGACCTTCCCCATTTCTCCTTAGTAGAAGGGGAGTCCGATTGGATGGTGAAAAACCTTGGTAGTGCTTAGGCCCTTATCTTTCTTGGCCAAAAATTCTAGGGGGATCATAACTATGTAGGAAGCAATAAAAAAAATATGAGTGAATTAAAAAATGAGAGATCAAAAAAATAAGTGTGAGAGAAAAAGAAAGAGAAATCATAGGAAAGAAAACATTAGAACAACAAAACACAAAAACACCAGTAGTAAAAAAGCATCAAAACCATAAAAAAATGAGATTCAAGTGAGGCGTTGCATAATACAAAAAAAGAGAAAAAAATACAAAAAAGATATAAAAAAAAGAGTGAGAAAGAGAAGATTGTTGATGTTCGTACTCTCGAGTGGAGATAAATGTATGTTCAAAGCTATGAGAGTGACATCTATTAGAGAAAATAAAAAAAGAAAGGTACAAAGAACACACACACAATAGCTGAGCAAAGCCATGTGGTTAACTATCTTTAGGGCAATCTTCTGCTCTGGAGATTTTCCTTTACCCCAATCTATCTTGTTGGCCATCTCTGATCTAAGTCTAGAAGGTATTAATAAAACTTGTTGCTTGTTTGAGTTGAAAACTTGTGAAAATGTTTTGTCTACATAAGGATCAATGTTTTGCTAGAACATAAAGATGTATTGGGGGGGTGAATCAGTATATACCAAAACTTATTCCAATTTAACTTTGTCAACCAAAACTTCTTACTGGCTTAAACAGGTGATCAACAAATTTAACAAATTAAAGCACAACACATAACCACTCAACCATAACACTAGATTTACGTGGAAAACCCAAGAAGGGAAAAACCACGGTGAACAAGTTTCTTGGATCTACTGTCTAAATCTAGTTTCACAAATAAAGATAAGAACATATTACAAGTTTTAGGGGCTTCAACCCAAGGGAGGACAAACTCCCTAAAATACAATCAAATCAACACTTACATAATCACACTTCAACAGATCTCACTGATCAACTACCTCCGCACACTTGACTCTATCACAAACCTTCACTTTCTTTGCACCATGAACGCTGCTACCTTCAACACACCTTCACAAACTCACTCACTTTTACATTCATTCACACATCCTCGCACACTCTCACACACTCATATTTTTTGCACCAAACAAGTTCTTTTACTTATACCTTCCGCAAATTACAAAATCTTTCCCCCACGTTAGCCAAGATGAAACATGTATACATGAAATGTGCATGGCCACACCAAGTTGACATCTAAAAGATATAGGAAACCAATGTGGTTCAAGATGAGTGATAACCTAGACCTATTATTCCTTAACACATTCTTCCAAGCTGGCGCACACTTCAAAAACATCTGGCGAGATCATCAAAACACATGAATTGGGCACAACAAACACTTTTCCTTCCACAAAATAGCTCTAGACCAAAAGTGGTACTAGAGAGACCAGTTAGAATCATGCAGATCACTTCATAAGTACCATAAGAATTCCAAAAACCTTCTCAAACATTCCTTCCTTTGAAATATATGATTTCTTTTTGGCGCAAGCAAACAGATACTAAACTTAGTATCACATAAAACACTGAACAACTAGTCTTGAGATAGAACATTGAGAAACCAACTTGCAGTGCACTTCAACATCTGAAACCTGAAATGAACAGTCATACTAAATATCTAAACTCATCCTTCAAACATCAAAGCCAAAAGATAAACTGCGGTGGCTTTTGCTTTCTCCTCCAGACAACCCTAATCAACAACATGTTATGTCTTTGTTTTGCTGACTCTAGAGGACCTCTGCGGTATAACTTATCAACTGAAACTTGAATATAACCATCTTCTCATCTATAACTAGCCATACTTCAAACTGTAGGACCTCATCTTCAAAAGCAAAGAAATGTGGAGCATTTCTCAAACACATCCTGTCTACATCCATCCTGAACGTCTGTCTTCACTCTGCAAGCTCTAGAATCTTTTGCTATAACTTTCAAGCTCAGAAATCAGGAACACACACTCTTCATACTTGTCTATGTCTAATTACCAAACCACAAGGCCATACCTTTAAATGTGGAGGAATGCAGAGCATTCTCCCAAGATTCTTCTATGCAAACTTTAGTGCCTTGGACTCCCTGAATCTTTCTTTCAAAACTAAAGGAATGCCTTTCCTCAAGAAAGAAAGAATACAATATTCACCACATCAGGGAATTCATTCTCAACATCATACACAACACATACAACTCTTATGTCAGTACTTTCTTCTTCTCATAATTTTCACCTTTGCAAGGACTTTAGAAGATAGGGTATAACTGTGTACAGATGATATTAATCCAATCAGTATACATAGTACGTGAATTTCATTATCTTACCCTTCTCTTCACAACTTCTCTGAACTATCTCCTTTGTCTTCTTCTCTAATCACCTCAGCATGTACTTATTACCTTGTTTCTTTGTCAACAATCTACAACACTCTCCTTTTAGTCACCTCAATCCTTAGACATATCTGAACATCACTGAACCTCATACTATTGACATCAATGCCAACACTAATTCAACAATCTCCCCCTTTGGCATTGATAGCAACACTTAACCTGATATGCAAATTTCTCCCCCTTTGACATCAAGGACAAAGGGCAAGTGGTCTTCCTCTGAACTGATCTTCCTTTAGCTCCCCCTATCTGTAATCTTCTTGATCTTCTTTCACTGCTTCTCATCTGTTAGCTCCCCTTGACTGATCTATCCTTGTCAGCCTTCACAATCTCTTGCCTACATGCTCCCCCTGAGAGGTAGTCTCCATCAATCAAGGGATAAAGATATGTCTTGACCTACTCCCATTTGATAGATGCACCACCTATACATCTAGTTAGAAGGAGGGGCAATAACCCCTAACTTTTGTCTGAGATACTCAAAAGTATCCTTAGAAAGTGCCTTGGTGAAGATGTCTGCAACTTGATCCTTTGTAGGCACATACTCCAATATGAATTCTTGATTTGCAACCTTCTCTCTCAAAAAGTGATACCTAATAGATATGTGCTTGGTTTTAGAGTGCATCACTAGATTCTCTGAAATATTGATAGCACTAGTATTGTCACAAAGAATAGGAATAGGCTCATCATTTACTACCTTGATATTCTTCAATGTTTGCTTCATCCACAACACTTGAGTGCAACAAGCTACTGCTACTATGTATTCTGCTTCTGCAGTTGATGAGGATACTAAATCCTACTTCTTGCTAATCCATGAGACCAATCTATTTCCTAAAAAGAAATCTCCTCCGTTGGTTCTTCTTCTATCATTAATACTTCTAGCCCATTTTGCAGTAGTATAAGCACTCAGGGAAAAGTCATCACCCTTTGGATACCACAACCCATGTTCCGGAGTGCTCTTCAAATATCTAAATATTTTCTTGATTGCTTTCACATGTGTTTATTTAGGATTAGCTTGAAACCTTGCAACCAAACACACAACTTGCATAATGTCAAGCCTTGATGTTGTTAGATATAGTAGGCCTCCAATCATAGATCTGTAATGAGTCTAATCAGCTTCAGGTGACTCATCATATTTACTCAAATGGCAACTAATTACCATTGGAGTACTCACAGTTTTACTATCTTCCATGAACTTCAACATCTCCTTGACATACTTTGCTTGAGAGATAAAGATGCCATCATCTAATTGAGAAATTTAAAGTCCAAGAAAGAATGATAGCTCACCTAACATAGACATTTCAAATGCTTCCTGCATCTCTCCTGCAAACTTATTACACATCTCATCATAGCCACAAAAGATTATATCATCAACATACACAACAACAATTAGGATTTGTTCACCTTCAATTTTGATATAGAGATTACTATCTATGGTACCTTTCCTGAAACGCTACTAGAGTAAGTACTTATCCAACCTTGCATACTATTTTTGGGTCTTTTGATAAATGAAATCCATTAGGTTGTTCTATGTAGACTTTTTCTAAGTCACCATTCAGGGATATAGACTTGACATCCATCTGATATACCTTGAATCCCTTATGCACTATAAAAGCAAGAACCATTCAGATTGCTTCCATTCTTGCCACCAAAGCAAATATCTCCTCATAATCAACACCTTCGACTTGTGAATAACCTTTGCAAACCAATCTTGCTTTGTTTTTGACCATTTCTCCATCTTCATTCAATTTGTTCATGAATACTCATTTTGTACCTATCACATTTTTGTCTGCAGGCCTTGGCACCAACTCCCAAGTCTGATTATTTTCTATCTGATTTAGTTCTTCTTCCATAGCTTGTATCCATCCTTCATCCTTACTAGCTTCATCAAAATTCTTGGGTTCTACTCTTGACAGTAAAGAAAAACTTACTTGTTCATTTGCTCTTGTAAATCTTCTTCTTGTCTGTACTCCTTCATTCTTGTCTCCAATGATATGATCTTCTGAATGATTCTTCTGAACATACTTGGTAGGAATCTTGACTGTCTTGTCTTGAGTTTCTTCCTTTTCTTCAACTTCTTCTATGCAAGTAGGTTCATCTAACCAACTATCTTCTTGCTCATCTGTGATTTTATGTGACTCTTCATCCACTCTTACATTTGCACTCTCAACTATCTTCCTCAGTCTTTTATTTTAACACTTGTAGGTTTTGCTGGTAGTTGAGTATCCAAGAAAAATACCTTCATCTGCTTTTGAGTCAAACTTTCCTAGACCTTCTTCATCTCTCTTGATGTAGCTTTTGTTCCAAACACTCTGAAATATTTGACTGATGCTGGTCTTCCATTCCAATGCTCATATGGTGTCTTGGTGTTGTGTCTTCTTAGTTGTCCTCTGTTAAGAATATAGACTACGGTGTGAATATCTTGTTTCCAATAAATATCAGGCAGCTTAGCTTCACTCAGCATAGTTCTGGCCATTTGTTGAACAATTCTATTCTTTCTCTCAGCAACACCATTTTGCTGGGGGATTCTAGCAGCTGTATAGTGTCTAAATTGATTCCATGTTCTTGACAAAATTCTTCTAACTCATTTGATGTGAACTTACCACCTCTATTAGACCTTAGACACTTGATTCTAGCATTCATTTCATTTTCAACCATAGACTTGAATATCTTAAACCTACTGAAGGCTTTTGACTTTTCTTTCAAAAAGTAACTCATGTCATTCTAGAGAAATCATCAATGAGCAACATGAAATACCTCTCACCTTGTAGACTCTTTGTCCTAGTAGGTCCGCACAAGTCGGTATGAACCAGCTCTAATGGTCTTGTAGTAGAATACTCCTTGGACTTGAAGGTTATCCTTGTTTGCTTCCCAATATGACATTTCTTGCATATGATGCTTGCCGGCTTGGTTATCTTTGGCATGTCTCTTACTGCTTGCATGGAGCTGATCTTCACAAGATTGTCAAAGTTGATGTGCCCCATCCTTTTGTGCCACAACCAACATTCATTTGTTTGTCCTAGAAGACAAGTCCTTTCATTAATTACCTTTAGATTATACAAGTTGCCTTCTGTCTTGGATCCTTCTGCCACCAATTTTCAAAACTTTGCTCTTTTGATTTCATACCCTTGATCATGAAATGTGAGACTGTATCTCTTGCTACACATTTGACTTAAATTGAGAATATTATGCTTGAGACCCTTTACATAAAGAACATCATGTGTTTGAGATTTTCCATCAATATTATGGTACCTTTTCCAGTGATTTTTGTAGAGGAGTTATCTCCAAACTTGACCAATCCACCATTCCACTTACCAAGATTGATAAATTTTCTCTTGTCGCCTGTCATATGATTTGTGCATCCACTATCTATCACCCAAAGATTTGTTTTCCCTTGAGCATGAAATGCTGTTTACACAATCATTGAATCTTCAACTCCATTATTTGTCTCCTATCTTTTCGAAGAGTCACTTTCCTCTGCTTGCTCAGTAACATCTATCAACTGAGATTCTATTTTTTACAAACCAATCTTGTAATATCTTTCTATATGTCCAAACTTTTTACAAATTTGACATATCATATTGACATCCACTAGTGAAGCAAGAAGATTCCTACTTACAAGATTTCTTCTATTTATTTCGAACTTACAATCTATAGCCTTATGACCAAATTTGTTGTAGATAAAATAATAACCAAAAAAACATGATTGAACCTGTTCATGGAAAATTGCCTTGCATGAAGAGATCTTCCTTGAGGAAAGATCAGATCAACACATTCAGTATCATCTGGTCTTCCATGTTTTGCTTTCTCCAACTCCCTTTTGAGTGACTGAATTTCTTTCTCAAGTATTCTACATTCTTTTGTCTTAACTTCAATCAGAGCACTTTGTTCTTGATTCTCTTTCCTTGCACAATCTAAGTCTTCAAGAGAAGAAAAAAGTTCACCTTCAAAATCAACTTCATAATCTTCTTCATCTACAGTCTTATCTAAACCATCTCAGATCACCCTGGCCATGAATAGAGATTCTCCTCTTTCCTCTTCTGAAGAGTAGTGATCTACTTCTTTTTCAGAACTGCAGTCTTCCTTTGAAAGTAGATTCCTCTTGAAATTGTTTCTATTGAAACCCTTGCTATTGTTTTCACTTTCTCCAAAGGGACATTTAGAAGCCTAATGGCCAATTCTACCACATTTGTAACATTTGAAAGGTATCTTACCTTTATACTTGCTATAGACACCCAAAATTGACCCTTCATATCATTTATTGATTTGTCGCATTATTCACCATTGCATATGTTGATTTTGTCTAGCACACTTGTATTGATTATCTATCTTCTTCTAAATCATCCATTTCTATCATTCATTAAATAAATTATATTTAATTAATTAAATTCATCTATTTTCATTATCTTTATTCTTCTATTTTCATTATCTATAATTAAATAATCTTTAATTATTTAATTATCCCATTATTCTTCTAAAATTAAATAATTTTTATAAATTTATTTAATTTGATGTTTTAAAATAAATTAAATTGATATTTTATTTATTTATCTTCTCATCATGCATATTTATTCTTCCAATTTTCTAAATTTAGTCTTTTCCTCCATCATATCTTATCATTTTCCTCTTTTATCACTTTCTTCTATGTGTACAAGTTGGCCTTGTCCATAGTTTGTTAAAAATTAAATACAAAAAATGATTTAGTTGGTTTAAAAATCAATTATCCTTGTCATCCAACTCTTAAATTAGAAAAGCATCCTATTTTAAGAAAATCAATCTTATCTCCACCAACAAAGCCAACTAAATCATTTAATAAAAGCTTTCCCTATGGACACATGTTTTGTACACATTCATCCATTTCTCTTGAATTATCTCAACCATTCATATAGCCACTTTTTCTCCACCGTTGATCAATCTTAGTTGAGAGATATATACACCCTCTCATTTCATTTCAACACACGATCTCTATAGCGTCCAGATTACAATCTTATACATATTACATCCATTGAGCATCCATTAAGCACTTTGAGCATATTATCTATCATCATGGCAGCTTTGGAAACTATGGTTGTTCACTTTTGAGAAGCAATCCACATTCAACCAAGGAATCCATACAATCTAGGTGACATTGTTCTTTGATTTGCTTTCATTTTGTGTCATTTAGATAGATTTCTTGAAGGTGGTAGGATTGGATTTTGATTGCAATGCTTGATCTTGTTAACCTGATTTTTCCTACTCACACATTTTGGCATGCCCGGTGGGACTCATGTCCTTGATTGATTTTTCATTGAAAAGTCAAATTTTTGAAGTCTAAGTATGGAGTAGCGCAATTGATCGGCAGAAAATCGCATTCAGACTGTGGAAAATCACCTTTGAATGGCTCCGCGTCACCTAATATCTGTATTTGATCTCCTTTGGTTGGTTGAGAGTCGCCTCTGGTTACATTAGGGTTTCATTGATAATCTTTCTTTGCAAGGTTTCTCCGATCTTAGTGTGTCTGATTTGGGTTGCAAGCTGGTTTATTTGCTAACCCTAACCATCTTTTTTATCCTCAAGCTAGTTTATTTGGGGTTTGGTTTATCATTTGACCTAATCATATCACATCATTGGATCTCTTGTGTTTTTCTGCAGGGTACAGGTTTGATTCAATAAATTCATCTTTTTGGGTTATCAGGGCTTTATATATCCATTATATGATCACTTGTTTGGCTTTGTTATTTGAGTTTTGTAGATTATAAACAACTGAATGCCTTTGGACGATAGAAAATCACCTCTGTACAGTGCCAGATTGCCTTTGCATAGCCCAGGATTGCTTATGAGTGACAGAAAATCACCTTTGGTAAAATAGAGTCACTTTTGATTTGCTGTTAATCGCCTTTGCATTCTGTTTTGTCACTTTTGGTTTGAATTGTTGCAATCTAGATTTCTTTGAAGCTAACATCTGTTGGGGCAACTTTTTATCGATTATCAAAGAAAGATGGATCTGAAACTACTAACAAATTTGTTGCAGGATCAATCAGTCAAAGATTTATCTTATTTTCACTAATCTAGGAACATTTCGTTTGGTGCTTAAAAAGAACTTGTTTTCTTTGTTTGCTTTGCTTTTTTGTCTTGCTTGCTTGTTTGTGTGTTACATTAGTAGATCTCTAAGCTAATAACAAAAGTATCCTCTCCCCTTGCCTATCAAATGGATCTTTGGTGTAAGAGAACTTGTTATTATCTTTAGAGAGGCTTGCCTTGGTGGGAAAAGAGGTACTCACCCCAAGGGAATGACCTCAAGCGGTAATTTCGTTCGGTCTGTTATATAAAAAAAGATAAGGCGAAAGCCAAGTCTAATCGGTATTAGCACTTAGCGTACATTGCTAGTTTGAAAGGAGGCATACCTTGCGTATATGAGATTCCTAGTAAGACTAGTTAAATATTTAAGTAGCTTGCTGGATGCTCGTAACGTGCCGGTCCCTCGAATCATTACTAAAAACCACTTGTTGTAGAAGCCAAAAACCTTTTGGCTTGCTGGTGCAGGAGGTTGGACCTTTGAAGCTGCCCTATACATACTATTCATTGTGGAGACAGAAAATCCCTCAGTTCATAAGATCTACAGATCTTTAGGGTAAGAGATTTGGTGTGCTTGTGCCGTGGTGGGGAAGCCTGTGTCACCAATATCTCTATCTGTTTGCTTTATCTTAGTATATGGAGTAATCCAAGTAGGGACTCAGCAAGTAGCATCCTCTCTCTAGCCTAGGTTGTACATGCTTACAAGTGTTTCCAAATTTGTCAAGACCTGTGAAAAAGTTTGGGCCGATCTAGGCCCTCATTAAGACTTTTACTCTAATTTTGTAGCATAGTCATTCAAAACTTTCTGATTGTGTCTTTGTTGTGTGTTCTCTTGCCAATTACCCATAAAAAATAAGACACTATCACTAAAACTTGCCTTTGCACTGTCCATCTGTGCCTTTGCATCATATCCTGTTGCCTTTGAATGACAAAAACTTGCCTTTGAGTCATCCTGAATCATCTCTGATCATCATACAAAATGCCTTTGAATTATCTTATTTTTCCTTTGCATCATATGCAATCACCTTTGAGCTGCAGAAAATTGCTTCTGATCAACAGAATTATGCCTTTGGATTATCCTAAGTCACCTTTGAGCTATCTCGACTCGCCTCTGGTTGGTATAATCTTTCCTCTGGCAATCTACAAACTATTTCCAGTTATCCAGTCCAAAAACCTCATTCCAGTTAGTCCTTAGCCTTGTCATCAGTTTGTGGACAATACACCGATCATCTACAACTAGCACACATCTTATTCAGCCTAATCACATCATATTTTGGACTTTTTGAGCCCTTGCATCCTCTTGAGACTCTAAAACAACCATCAACATCAATCAATCAATCAAGTCAACATCATCCTTTGGCTTTGGTTAATATCCAGATTTTGATCATATCACAACAATCCTTTCTAGCTTAAGAGAGTGGTTCCTTTTGAGTTGGGCTATATCATCATCAAGAATCAATTTTGTCTACCCTTGAGTTCATGAGTCTATCTCTTGGGGGATAATCTTATCCAATCAAACCAATCTAAACCAATCTAACCAATCAATGAATCAATCATCAATCAACCCATCATATCTAAATCAATCAGTAATCGAATCAATCAATCAATCCAATCAATTGATCAAGCCAACCATCAATCAATCAAATCAATCAATCAAACCAATCAATCAATTCAAGAGTCTCAACTTTGTCACACAAGTCCAAAAATCTCATCCATCATCAACCAATGCCTCAAACTAGGCGTCTTGGCAGCTATGGAGGCTAACTTAAAAGAATTTCAATCTACGCCTCTTAAGGATGCTTCAAAATTCATGACTGGGATGGATGCTAATATCTTTGTACCGTCAGGCTATATTATCGGACCTTCATCATCAACCCAAGCACCACAATATCATTTTGCTCAATCTACCTATGAAGAATCTCAAGATGATCTAGAGGAGTTAGAAGACTTTGAGACTTTACAAACCATCAATAGGCTCTTGAAATCTAATCCCAATAGATTTCTTTTACAATTAGTTCAAGGAGGAGCCAAACTGCCAAGTGACTTTGACATATCTGCAATCCGAAAACAAGATCCAATCAATGATACCGTTGTTGCTAGGGAAACCCATAAGGCTATTACTACCATGTCCACCAAACCCACAACATCTACACACAACATCCATACACCACCTTTGCCTAATCAATCTACCCATTCACTCCATGCATTCTCTACATCTCTGACAACGGGCCAACCAAATGTTCCCACATCAATAGAGCCTTTGTTAACACCATCTTACATGATCAACTTGCATGTGTCACAAGCACCTCAAGTCTCTAATCAAAATGTACCACATGGTAATCCATCTCATGCATCTCATCCCACTCCATCTTCTTTCATCAATGTAACTCCTCCACGTGTCACAAGCACCCCAAGTCTCTAATGAAAGTGTGCCACATGTCACCTCATCTCATGTATCGCATCCCATGCTATCTTCTTCCATGAATATAACTCCTCCATGTGTCACAAGCACCTCAAGTTTCTAATCCAAGTGTGTCACATGTGGAACCATTCCAACCATCTAATGTATCTTCCCATCTCAATGCATCATCTATGAGTCTATCTCAAACATCGCATGTGCTATCCAATCCTAACACATCATTTATTGACCAACCTTTCGGATCACGAGCACATTCCAATCTATCATATATCGATCAACTCTTTTCACTTGGACCACAACTACCCAACCAACACATATCCTATGCCAATCCACCTTCCGTGTCCCAAGTTCCGTCAACCTCCAACCCTCACATATCCTATGCCAATCCACCTCTCGTGTCCCAACTTCCACCAACCTCCAACCAACATATGTCCTAGATCAATCCATCCTTTGTTTCACATGAGATACAAACCCAAAACGTTACTCCATTGCCAAACTCATACACATTGTCATCATTTGATAACCAAGGCCAAAACACATACACCCTGCCATATAATACATCACAACAATATTCTCCAAATCAAACTCCGGTGTACCAAATACCTCATCCAAGCCATCAAAATCCCATGCAACAACAACCATCTACATCTGATTTTGAGTAGCAATTCAATCAGTTACAACAAGTCACAGATATGAGTATGAGCCAAACAAAGAAGAAATTTTCCTTTGAGGATGTATGCCCATATCCTTTTGATAAGTCACTTCAAATGATTCCTTTCCCTCATTTTGAGATACCACAATTTGATAATACAAAGGAAAAGGTGATACAAATGACCATCTTAGAGCATTTTATGTAGCTTATCTTGATGTTGCATATAACGACACATATCTTCTACGTCTATTTCCTCATAGTCTTGGGGGACAAGCTATGGAATGGTTTTCTCACTTACCCCCAGGCATCAAGTCATTCAAAGAGTTGGCGGGAAAATTTGCATCCCACTTTGCTTTCAATATAGAAAATGGGATATCCATGAACGATCTTGTTAACAACAAATAGAAAAATGAGGAAACCTTCTCATCTTTCATCCAACGATGGTGAAATATGGCTAGTAAGCTCCCATGGCAAATGCCTAAGAAACAAGTTGATATCTTTGTCCAAAATCTCCATCCCGAACTATCATTTCAATTGCAGCTCCAAAGTGCCACTACTTTTGATGAACTCATATCCAAGGGAACAAACATTGAAAAAGCTTTAATTGCCAAAGGTCTAATCAAGATCTTCAAGGAAACAAAAGACAATGGACAATCTTCAAGTGATAAATCCCACTTTTGGAACAAGAACAAAAATGAACATTGTTAATGATGGCATTGTTGATGCAAAGAATGTTCAAACTGTGAAGGCTCCCATCCATATCCAAGCATTATGCAAGAGCACACCCTTTGTTCCAAGAAACTAAGTTAAAACAAATCTATCACCTAGATGTCAATTCACTCCTTTAGGAGAGCCTATTGAATCTGTCCTAAAAAAGCTAGTACAAGCCAACAAGATCACGTTACCTGAAGCTAGACCACATGAAGAACCATAGTTTAAGCCTAATTGGTATAAAGACAATGAATTTTGTGACTATCATAGAGTGAAAGGACATAATACAACTGGTTGTATGAAATTGAAACATTTGATTCATAATCTTATTGATCAAGGAGAAATCAATATTGATCCACCAAAACAAACGACAAATTATGACCTTGATGTTTTCACGAATCCACTTCCACCACACAATAAAGCAAGTGCCTCTAATATAGGGAAGAATGTCCATTATACCTATCAGTCATCTACAAGAATGTCCATTATACCTATGAGTCATCTACCATTGGCCGTATCAAACAAAATTGCATATCTACCATTACCATAAGGGGAAAAGCACCCGATTGAGCCATTACCACACGTTGAGGTCATGTTACTATCCAAGGAGCACCACCTACCGTCTGCCTAAACTTTGGATATAATATCCTTGACCATCTAGGTAAGACTCCTGCTCATATTTCCATTTTGGAATTACTGCGTAGATCACTTGCCCATAAAGCTATCTTAGATAAAGCCTTACAAGAGTCATCGGTATCCAATGATATTAATACTACATAATTCCAAGCCATGGTAGTGAGTATTATATCACCCTATCGTCTGACCTTCTCTGACAAAGACCTTTCATCATCTGATCCATCCCATAACGATGCCCTCCATATTGAAGTCTAGATAAACCAACGTCAAGTCAAACGAATACTAATAGATGGTGGAGCTGGGTTAAATATATGTTCTCTAAAACTTGTAAAAGAACTAGGATATTCTAAGGATCACATTGACACTACCAAGAGTATAACTATCAAAGAATATGATGATGTAGAGAGAGAATCTGAAGGAATTATTTATCTGCCTATCAGGGTTGGTCTTGTTACTACTGATACCCATTGTCAAGTCCTAGACATTGAATTTCCTTACAACATTATCCTTGGTTGTCCTTGGATACATGCCATGAAAGTAGTTCATCCACATATTATCAATGTCTAAAATTTCCTTATAATGGTGTTGAAATCACGATCCCTGCCGACCCTAATCCATTTGAATTTTGTCGAGCCTTCCAAGCCAAATATCAAAATCCTAACCACATACCTATCAATGCCAAAGCCCATCCATCTACATCTTATGTTGATCAATCTGATTTGAATAAGCCTTCATCTAGTAAATCCATCCCCAACATTGATGTTTAATACAAAGAGAATGGACTTGGTGAATATAGTCTACAAGAATCTTGCTGTATAGGAGCCTTGCCCTTATCACCTAAATCCTATGGTCAACCATCAATATCCAAAGCTACCCCATCCAAGGATACTATCACCATTCCTCCAACCGTGCTCATCAAATCAAGAATGCTAGAAGATGAAGCTATTGATTACATTTCCTCTTGGATCTTTTTTGATGAAAATGATCAAGTCACTTTAGAAGTGGAACACTATAACAATGGATTTCAGATCATCAAGAACATGGGTTACAAAGGACATGGAGGTCTAGGACCGCTTGGACAAGGACCTGTTGAACCTATCATTGTCACCAAGAAGTTTAATAAGCAAGGTTTAGGGTATGGTAAGGAGGTTCTGCCTTCCTCGGGCATTGAGTATATTCTCGATGAGGTAGCCAAAGCTTTTCCCACAGAAGAGACCTCTAGTTAGGATGCCATCGATGATTCTTCTTTCCACATAACCAAATTATTTGAAGACCTATCTATCTTCATGTTATCATCCATCTCCTTTGCCTCTCAACCTCAATCACTTGACATTCAACTCGTATATCTTGACCTCATCGATTGGGACCAATAGGGGGCTCCTATTCTGGATACATTTCAGAATGATGAAGCCATAGTAGAGTTCATGGGTTTAAGAAAAGGCATACCATTGGGAGATCACAAAGTGGGCTTCATTATGTATCTACCTTAGTTAGCATACTTTGGTGGAAGTGTCAAATCCTTCAGTCACAAAAGTGAAATAAATAAAATAAAAAAAGAAAGGTCACTACGTGAAAACCGAAAGGCACCTCTTGACCATAAAAAAGTAAAAATAAAGGATGTATCTGAGAGTGAAAACCTCTCTGAGGCACTCAAGGATGGAGGATTTGACCTTCCTTTGACCATAGAATATCAAGAACAGTTGAACCTTTGTTTGTGGAGAAATCTCAAGAGATCAATTTAGGTACAACAGAATCCTAAGATCACATTTCTAGCGGCATCACTATCAGATTAGGAAAGAACAGATATCACCACCTTCTTCATGAAAAGATTAATCAACTTTGCATGGACTTATGCAGATATGTTGGGGTTGGATCCCTCACTTGTGGTGCATCATCTAATAGTATTTCCATATACAAAACCCATCAAACAAAAGCTATAGAAAATGCATCCTCAAATAGCACTCTTGGTCAAAGTAGAAATTCAGAAACTATTGGATGCTAAGTTCATAAGGCCTATTGATTATCCTTAATGGGTTTCAAATCTAGTACCAATTTCTAAACCGAATGGGGGCATCCGTTGCTGCATAGATTTTAGAGATCTCAACAAGGCCTGCCCTAAAGATGATTTTCCACTTTCAAGCATAGATATCATTGTTGATCTTACAACAGAACATGAAATGTTATCACTAATGGATGGATTTTCTGGCTACAATCAAATTCTAATCGCTCCTAAAGATCAACATAAAACAACTTTCATATGGCCATGGGGTACTTACTGCTGGAAAGTAATGCCTTTTGGTCTTAAGAATGCAGGGGATACATATCAACGGGCCATGACTGTTATCTTCCACGATCTTTTTCACACCATAATGGAAGATTATGTTGATGATATCTTGAGAAAATAAAAAACTAGAGAAGGTCATCTAAAAGTACTAGAACACATCTTTGACAAACTAGAAAAGTATCAAGTGAGATTAAATCCTAAGAAATGTGTATTCAGGGTGACTTCTAGAAATCTATTAGGTTACATTGTATCTCGAAGAGGCATAGAAGTTGATCCAGATAAGGTAAAAGCTATAGTTAACATGCCTCCACCATCAAATTTGAAACAGCTTCGCAGTCTTCAAGGCAAATTACAATCTATCTGTAGGTTCATTTCACAAGCAGATAAATGTCATCCTTTTCAATAGCTTCTCTAGAAGGGAGAACCTTTAAATGGGATGATAAGTGCCAACAAGCTTTTGATCAAATAAAGAAATATCTAGCTACACCTCCCATACTAGTACCTCCTATTCCTGAGCGACCATTGCTACTATACATTTCTTCAACAACATCTCTAGGTGCCCTTTTGGCTCAACATGATGACTTGGGGAAAGAACATGCTGTCTATTATGTCAGCAGAACTCTTGTCAGCTATGAGCTTAATTACTCATCCATGGAAAAAGCATGTTTAGCTGTAGTGTTTGCTTCCCAAAAGTTACGACACTATTTTTTGAACCAAAGAACAAAGCTCATATCTAAATTTGATCCACTCAAGTATCTTCTGTCCAAAGCAGCACTTACAGGCAGATTAGCAAAATGGATAATGATTCTTAGTGAATTTGACATAGAATATGTTGATCAAAAAGCTATAAAGGGACAAGTGATCACTGATCAACTAACATAAGCACCAATCACAGATATTCATCCTATCCATCTTGAGTTTTTTGATGAAGAGGTATTCAATCTATATCCTTCAATAGTTTGGCATCTGTACTTTGATGGTTCATATACATAACATGGATTTGGAGCAGGAATATTGTTTATCACCCCTCAAGGTTATTGTATACCAAAATCATACAGGATTGCCTTCCCTTGTACCAACAACATTGCTAAATATGAAGCCTTGATCACTAGATGACACATGGCTATACAATAGGATATCAAACAACTACAAGTTTTTAGAGATTCTCAGTTGGTCATCAAACAAGTTTTGGATGAATATCAAACAAAAGATGAAAAATTTCTCCCATACAAGTTGATGGTAGATGAATTCAAGAAACACTTTTCTAAAATCACATTTGAGTAGATAAAAAACAAAGCAACAGATGCTATGGCTACAATTGGTTCTCTTCTAGATATGCCCACTAACACATAGAGATGTGAGGTTCTAGTTGAACAACTTTTGATTCCAGCCTTTGAAGTTGAAGAGACTTAATGTCTCAAGTTACTACTTTGAACCTCATTCATTCGTTGGTTTTGTTCATCGTTCATCGACAAAGTTTGAATTGTCAGTGAACTCTTGAACTTCGCTCGTCAGGTTCAATGGTTCAGCCGATATGCATTTGTTACTTCGATGAAGGTTTGAACTTTGCCCGTCAGGTTCAATGGTTCATCGGGTTCAGTGGTTCAACCGATATGTGATGTTTCATTGATGACATATTTCCATCGGCGTGAGGATGGTCATCGGTTGAACCTATGAATTTTGCTTCGATAGTTATGTGTTACTCCGATAGGAGTTGGTGATGGAGTTCGATCGGCGTGAGATAGTTCATCAGGGCAATGTAAAGTGTTTGGACCGATGGCGGAGGTCTTTCCGATGAAGGATGGCGGACTTGGGCATCGCGGAGACATTGATTTATCGGTACAAGAAGTGAAGCACTCACCGGTGGAGCAGGTTATTCCGATGAAGCTATAGTTTGGCGTCGTTGGCAACAAAATTGTCGACGATGGTATTATTGAGCGTTCGGGGATATAAGCTGGGATGTCCAATGCGACCTGATGCATGTGGGACTAATGGTCTTGTTGGAATGTAAACAATTGAGATGGTTGGAAGGCAGCGGCACTGGGAAGTTAGATTGATCAGTTAGGGTAAAAGTGGTATAACTATTTTTTTCTCTTGAAGACTGATAATATAATTTGATCTAGTGGCATCGTTGATTGATTGATGAAATGATTTGAATTGTACAGTTTATTCTGTAGATGTGCAGATGAAATAAACAACTTCGTATAATTGTAAAAGAATCGACGCCTGAACAAAAAGAGCTGGGTTCTTTATTGTAATGTTTTAGTTTACTATAATAAAGATAGCTTCTATTGTGGTGGTGGGGTTTTTACCCGAAAGGGTTTTCCCACATAAAACTGGTGTCATTTTGTGTTGTCTTAATTATTTATTTTGTTTTTCTGGTGTATTCATCTGTGGTTTTTTGAATTGAAAGTTACTTGTCTGCATTATCCCCTTAGAATTATCATTAGGGAAGCTGTATTCTGCACCTGTGCTTTCCTTACAGAAGTCCCACAATCCGAGCTTATATGTGAAATTGTTGGACCCAATTCTCCTTGGTATGAGGATATATATGAGTACCTCCACCATGGTACTCTTCCATTTCAATTATCCAACACACAACGTAAAAACTTTATCCACCGAGCCTCTCGTTACACCATCATTAGAGAAACCTTATACCATAAGGGTCTCGATGGTATCCTTCTTAGATGTCTTGACTCAAAAGAAGCTAAAGTTACCTTACGTGAGGTACACAAAGGTGTCTGTGGTTCACATTCCACTGGCCCTAGCCTTACTAAGAAACTCTTTAGAGCTGGATATTACTAGCCAACCATGGAGCAATATGCACAACAATTTTCTAAGAGATGTCTACAATGTTAGCAATGTGGGGATTTGATACATGCTCCAACACATGAGCTACAACCTGTCACTACTCCTTGGCCTTTCTCGCAGTGGGGACTCGACCTCATAGGAAAGATTCATCGACCCTCATCCAATGGCCATAAATTCATCATTACCTCCACTGAGCACTTTACAAAGTGGGTTGAAGCTATACCAATGACCTATATCATCAGAAAGCAAATATCCAAATTCATCCTCCATTACATCATTTGTAGATATGAAGTTCCACAAGCCATCATTACAGATAATGGATGCTCATTTAAAAATCAAGAAGTCCATGATTTATGCAATAAATTCCATATCCAACATAGGTTTTCCACACCTTATTATCCCCAAAGTAATGGCCAAGCCGAGGCTTCTAACAAAACCATCATCAAAATTCTTAAGAAGACAGTTAATGAAGCTGGTCATGATTGGCATCTACAACTTAATCTAGCCTTGTGGGCTTATCAAACAAGTGTCAAAACTACTGGCGCTACACCCTATGCTCTTGTGTATGGCACCGAAGTTGTCTTAGCTATTAAGGTCGAGATCCCATCACTAAGAGTTTCGTTACAACATATCATTTTTGATGAGGAGTACAGAATATCCGAATTGAATTATCTAGAGCTACTGGATGAAAGACGACTCACTGCACTCAATCACCTTCAAGTCTATCAAAACCATCTTCACCGTAGTTATAACAAAAAAGATCAAGGAAAGAAGGTTCCAAGTAGGAGACCTTGTCCTCAAAGAGAATCAAAGAAATCAATAGGATCATGAAAAGAAGGGTAAATTCGCACCAAATTCGCTAGGACCTTTTATGATCACAATAGTCTACGGATCAGGAGCTTATACTCTCTCAACACCTGAAGGCATTCCTTTGGATGAACCTATCAATAGTGTTCATCTTAAGAAAAATTATGCTTGATCCTTGGAACATCCCCAACATAAATGTTAAAAAAAGTAAAAATAAATAAAAATTCATCCTCTGGTGAAAACCTGGTAAACAGGTGCCTTGGATAAGTACCATAGTGAAATCTTGGCAAATAGGTGCTATGTGTAGAACCAACTCCTACCATTTATTCATTTTTTGTTTACCATACATCCAATAATAAACTCCATCCATCCCATAACAAACTTCATCCATCCCTTAATAAACTCCACCCATTTCATAATAAACCTGTTTATCCATAATAAGTCCGCTCTCTTTTTCATCTCCATACTTTACTCCTATCATGGTTTGGAAATTGTTGGAGTTGAAGTGTCATTTCTTTCTATCATCTGTTTAGAGCTAGGTCACCTAATCCATCATCTTCCCTAATAAATCCTTCCCATACTGGGAGCACTTACTTGCGCTTAGTTTTTTGGAATGGATACTTAAAGCATCATTGAACATCCCATTAACATATCATATCACCAAACAATTAACCAATCCCATCAATCCATAGTCTGGTTAATCCATCTACCTTCATCATTACCATCAAAACATTATAATAACTACATCTCATCTCTATTGTTAAGTTTCTTGATCCTGTGGATACAGGATATGTAGGTAGTCTGGAATATGAAGGAAGTATCCAAACTCAAGCACAGGTGATACACCTCTTCCATCTTTCATCCTTCATTTAACCTTCACCAATCATCATCTTCATCCATCTCATATTATTCAAGCATCTATCTCCCACATCATTAATAAATACCTAGAACTACATATCATCATTTTCATCATCATCGTACTGTACTTTGATCCCATGGATATAGGGTATGTAGGCAGTCTGGAATACGAAGGAAGTATCTAGTACACAAGCACAAACAATTCATTCTTCCATATTCCATCTTAATTTGACTAACATGAAAGTAGAAAACAAACTACGCCTGTTTCAATAGCTCAAGCACTCATCAAATCAGAGGCAAACAAAGACATTTGTCTGCATGCCTTTAGCCAACATTTTCTATATCAATCCATCATCTCAACCTTCAACATGATATATGTTTCCTCACAACAAGGCATTATCCAATCTATCCATGGGTACTCTCTTTTGGCAAGAGAACATGATAGCTGTGTCTCTGTTTCCTTTGATATATCTTTTTGTCTCTTTCTAATACCTAGTCAGACTGCCTAGATTTCTTATATCTTGGCATGTCAAAATGAAGTATAGATTGGGGCATGGTCATTTGCTTTCGTATGCTATGTTTGTGGTATGATCTTATTTTCCTACTATATCTAATGGTATCTTGTACATGTTGGGATTAACATCTTGCATATCAATATCTTTTGCATCTGAGGACCTAAAAAACCTTTTTATGTACTAAGACTATTCTATGCTAAGACTATTTCCCATACATATAACCAACAAGGTTTCATTATGTTTAGTAGAAATAAGTTCAAATTGTTTCCTTGCAGAGTCAAAGTCCATCTCGGAACAACTAATATTCATATCTTGTGTATGTTGGATAAACATCTTGACCTCATATGATAGACAAGATTTTATTATGCTGAATGCATTGGATACATCGTCACCCTAGTCTTTATACCTTGGTGCATAATATCCATATGCTATATCAGACATAAGGATTGCAATCTCTAAATTTGTGTGCAACCGTTGCTAAGAAGCTGCATCTATTATCCATCATCCATCTATTTATCTTGCAATAAAATTCATAGCTCTCACAAGGTTTGATTAATCAAATTTCACCTACTTTTTTCTGTTCATCATCATCTTTGTCTTCATTATCTTCATCCTACAAAACAAGTGTGTTGGACATACATCATTTTATATCACTATCATATATCATTATATCAATATGTTTGCATAACATAGATCATTGTACATTTCATTTGTATAAAGCCATCATCTATCCATTAACATAAGCATATATTTTTTCCATAAGCATGCATTCATAATAATCATTGCATCATCAAATTATAATCATATGCATTTATCATTTACATATCTACCACATACATGTCATAATCATGAAAACATAAAACCATAAATATCAACATCATACATGTGCATCCATAATCATGATATCATATATCGCCATCAAAATCCATCATATATATATGCATTTGGGTCAATACATAAGTGTCTCATCATGTACAAAATGAATCGATATATATAAAGCGGCTATCACAAAGCTATCAAAATACATACATCAAATCGTAGGCGTCAAAAATATACATGATACGAAATGATACACTGTACAACAACCAAGCTATCCTTGGTATCTCGGGTGGGTGGCACTCCCTGATGAAGCCTCTCCCTGATCTCCTCCTCCACCTGGCTGTAGGGGTGGTCCCATAACTGATGGGCCAGATCTCGCTAACCTCTCAGTCCTCCTTGAGGTTGATGCCCCAAATCTACTCCTGAAGCTCAGCTATTCCTGGTCCATAGGAATTGCACCATAGTATAGACCCCTGTAATACTCAGCCTCTGCCTATGCTGTCCCCAACTCAACTTGTACATGAGTGAGCTCTCTCACCAAAAAGACCCCTATCTGGTCTGTACCCAAGGCGGCTCTAGCTGTATCTCGCTCAGCCATAACACTCTGCAACCTCTGTGCTGCTGCATCTCTCTGTGTAGTCAGCCTAACCACTACTCCATCATCTGGTGCAACCTGTGCCTATGCTGGCTATGCCTGTAATGCTTGCACCTAGGCTCAAGCCTATCTCATCGTGACTAAGGTTCTATCTCTGTCCTGTCTCATCTATCTAAATATCACCTCCAGATGGATCCTCCTACCCATCTCATTCTGCAGCTACCTCCACAAACAAGTCTCCTCTATCTCTACTTACTATCCCCCTCCCTGTCTACCTCTAATCACAAGCTGTTGCTACTGTTGGGGAGCCTGTACCTATCTCTAAGCCTAAGCATGTCCCTACTGCACTACAACCTGAACTTGAGGAGGTCACCTCTACCCCCTCGCCCTAGCAGGATGTGGTCTATGTATTGCTACCTCTCCCACCTCCCCAGGTATAGTTAACCTAGTCAGTCGGTGTAGTATCTAGTATGCATCATACTTTGGTGTCATACCTGCATCTGCTAGCCCAAGGATCCAATCCCAAGCCACTGGCTGTAATCCCTGTACCTCCACCAATGTTGTCTCAACCACAATCTTTGGACCTCAAGCAGAGATCTCTCACCGTGTCCTCCCGAAGATAGCATCTCCTACTGGCTCGGGCTGGGGAAAACCAAACTGTTGGAGCACTCTCTCAGGAAGATAGCGCTCTATAATGTAGATCCCTCTTCCAAAAAGATACCAAGGTTGGCGAGCATACACCAACTGCTCTGCGTCATCCTCCTAGCTCTCAGAATCGTGCCAGAGTCTCCAAACAAAAGTGTCCAGCTCATCCAATGTCCTCCAATACACAGGCGCATTGAGCTGTCTATAGGTCACAACCCCACCATATATATGCACAAAGGGATCTCTTGCCTCCCTTTGTCATGTCTCCACTAGCCTAGTCACTGCAATATGCTCATAAGCCCACACATGAAGAAGTGTAACTCCAACAGACATACTCGAGCCGAACATGTATGCACAATCATTTAGATAATGATAAAGCTATCCCAATACACAAGGATCCCATGCATATCTGATCCGATAGGTGAACATGCTCTCCATGACTGTACCCCAACCTACTGGGAATCCACAAGCTCGCCTATCTGACACCAGGAATCGAATCATTGCCACCACTAGCCTCTGTAATTAGGTACAAAGCCTCCTCATCCTCCACATCCTGATCTCATGATCCTCCACCCTTATATTAGGTGTCATGACCAATCTCCTAAACGCATTAGGGCCTCGCTCTGGATTATAATCCACTCAATCACCGTGAATCAGTATCCTCAATATACACCATACATCCTTGAGTGTGACAGTGGCCTCTCCAGTTGGTAGCAAGAATGGTAGCAAGAATGAACTGTGCTCACTATACCAATGCTCTACCAATGCTGTCATCGATGCAGTATGTGCTCGTATAGGTGTGATCTGCGCTGCATACCATAGACCAACGACCTCTAAAAATAGGTTCACCTCTGCATCTAAATCCACTAACAAGGCTAGATCCTCTGTGTGTATCTCCCTCGATAACAACATAGGTAATACAACCTGCAATTATTAATCACGTTGAGCGTCACTTATGAATTTGAGCTTACTTTGCTAAATCCTAAGTTTTGCTTATGTTAAGCCAAAAGCGACCTTATTTACCATAGGCAGCTAACTGCTAGCCAAATGTGATTTCAAAAACCATAGGCGACTACTTGTTGCTCATATGCGACGCAAAAGACCAAATGCACATTTTTGCTAATCATATGCGACTTTTTAAGCCATATGCGCTAAATGCCTAGCAAAATTACCATATGCGACGGGTAATGCCAAATATGACTAACCCACGTGCATATGTGACTTAACTCACCAAAGGTGACTATCTGTCTACCATATGCACATCACCTAACCTACTACACCTTTGGCCACACACTTGAATTAATGATGCCTATGGACCTATTAATGATGTCTATAGAGCAAGTTTTAGCTACATACCAGTGTGGGAGCTCCTGTTGGTCACCCATATGTCCTCACCTGCTCCGCTCAATGATCTGTGTGCGAAATCACCATCCTGATGCTCTGGAAAGCTCTGAAGCACTCTGAAATCACAAGATCTCTAGAATTCTTAACACAAATGATGCAAATGAATAGAAATGGACCCTTGGACCTCTATTTATAGAGTCAAATCCTAATTTATTCTAAGCCAAAACCCTAATTCTTCTTTTCCATCCCTCATTTATCCCACCCAATCCTCATATTCTTTGTGTCAATCTAGTCTATCCTTGTTTTGTCATCTAATCGCGAGTCAACCCAGTCCTTTCCTGGTAGCCTGGTTTTCCTCTCAAGGGGGCATCACTCACTAGTTTCACTAGGGCATAGCTTGTTCACTTTATGTATCAATCATATCTTCTTTGAAACAACGTCCTAAAGTACATTGTCTCAAAGAGGGCAACATGTAGACACCCAAAATTGACCCTTCGTACCATTTATTGATTTGTCGCATTATTCACCATTGCATATGTCAATTTTGTCTAGCACACTTGTATCAATTATCTATCTTCTTCTAAATCATCCACTTCTATCATTAATTAAATAAATTCTATTTAAATAATTAATTTCATCTATTTTCGTTATCTTTATTCTTCTATTTTCATTATCTATAATTAAATAATCTTTAATTATTTAATTATCCCATTATTCTTCTAAAATTAAATAAATTTTTTAAATTTATTTAATTTGATCTTTTTAAATAAATAAAATTGATGTTTTATTTATTTATCTTCTCATCATGCATATTTATTCTTCCAATTTTCTAAATTTAGTCTTTTCCTCTATCATATCTTATCATTTTCCTCTTTTATCACTTTCTTCTATGTGCACAAGTTGGCCTTGTCCATAGCTTGTCAAAAATTAAATACAAAAAATGATTTAATTGGTTTAAAAATCAATTATCCTTGTCATCCAACTCTTAAATTAGAAAAGCATCCTATTTTAAGAAAATCAATCTTATCTCCACCAACAAAGCCAACTAAATCATTTAATAAAATCTTTCCCTATGGACGCATGTCTTGTACACATTCATCCATGCCTCTTGAATTATCTCAACCATTCATATAGCCACTTTTTCTCCACCATAGATCAATCTTAGTTGAGAGCTATATATACACCCTCTCATTTCATTTCAACACACAATCTCTATAGCATCCATATTATCATCTTATGCATATCGCATCCATTGAGCATCCATTAAGCACTTTGAGCATAATATCTATCATCATGGTAGCTTTGGCAACTATGGTTGTTCACTTTTGAGAAACATTCCACATTCAACCAAGGAATCCATACAATCTAGGTGACATTGTTCTTTGATTTGCTTTCATTTTGTGTCATTTAGATAGACTTCTTGAAGGTGGTAGGATTGGGTTTTGATTGCAATGCTTGATCTTGTTAACCTAATTTTTCCTGCTCACACACTTGCCTAATCCCCTTTTCAACTTCCTCACAAAGTTTGCTTCTTCTTCCTCATCTTTATTGCATACATTAGATATTCCTTCGTTCTTCACAACATTGAAAGTAGTTTCTCTTTAGCATGGACCTATGACTTCCTTTCTCATCTCATAGGTAGAGAGGGACCCAAACAACTCTTCCATGGTGAGTTTCTTCAGATCTTTGGCTTCTTCAATTGCAGATACTTTTGAATCAAATCTATGAGGGAGAGTTCTCAAGAATTTCTTCACAACTAATGAGTCAGCTATATCTTCACCCATACTCCTTATTCCATTGACTACTTCATCTACTCGATGCAAATAGCCATGAATGTTCTCCTCTTCTTTCATCCTTAGATTCTCAAACACTATTTTGTAAGATTGTAATTTTGCTTCCTTTATGGTGTCATTTCCTTCATAAAGATCTTTTAGATTCCTCCATATATCCTTTGCTGTCTTGCACCACACAACCTTGACTAACTTTGAACTGCTCAAGCCACTTAAGATGGCATTCTTGGCTTTAGCATTGTTTTCATGAGCCTTCCTCACATCTGCATCTGTAATAGGATGTTTAGGTTCAACATAATCATTCATGATAGCACTTGAAACATCACACCCTAGCGAGGTTAGATAGGCTTCCTTCCTTACACTCTAGAAATCAAAGTTACTTCCATCAAATATTAGAGATTTAGAAGAGGACTCCTTCTAAGCCATGTATTCTACTCCAAGATCTACCTTTAGCTATTAGGTTGCACCAAGGAACTCAACTCTGATACCAATTGTTAGAACACAAAGATATATTGCGAGGGGGAGTGAATCAATATATACCAAAACTTATTCTAATTTAACTTTTTCAACCAAAACTTCTTACTGCCTTAAATAGGTGATCAACAAATTTAACAAATTAAAGCACAACACATAAGCACTCAACCATAAACTAGATTTATGTGCAAAACCCAAGAAGGGAAAAACTACGATGAGCAAGCTGCTTGGATCTACTATCCAAATTTAGCCTCACAAATAAATATAAGAATAGATTACAACAAGTTTTAGGGGCTTCAACCCAAGGGAGGACAAAATCCCTGAAATACAATCAAATCAACACTTACAGAATCACATTTCAACATATCTCACTGATCAACCACCTATGCACACTTGCCTCTGTCACAAACCTTCACTTTCTCTGCACCATGAACATTGCTACCTTCAACACACCTTCACAAACTCACTAACTCACTTTTACATTTGTTCACACATCGTCACACACTCTCACACACTCATTTTTCACACCAAACAAGATCTTTTATTTATACCTTCCACAAATTACAAAATCTTTCTCCCACATTGGCCAAGATGAAACATGTATACGTGAAATGTGTATGGCCACAACAAGTCGACATCCAAAAGATATAAGAAACCAATGCAGTTCAAGATGAGTGATAATCGAGACCTATTATTCCTTAACACATTCTTCCAAGCTAGCACACACTTCAAAAACATCTGGCGGGATCATCAAAACACATGAAGTCGGCCCAGCAAACACTTTTCCTTCCACAAAATAGCTCCAGACCAAAAGTAGTACCAGAGAGACCAATTAGCATCATGCAGATCACTTCACAAGCAACATAAGACTTCCAAAAACCTTCTCAAACATTCCTTCCTTTGAAATATATGATTTCTTTTTGGCGTACGCAAACATATACTAAACCTGGTATCACATACAAACACTGAACAACCAGTCTTGAGCTAGAACATTGAAAAACCAACTTGTGGTGCACTTCAACACCTGAAACCTGAAATGAACAATCATACTGAATATCTAAAATCATCGTCCAAACATCATAGCCAAAAAACAAACTGCGGTGAAATGCGGTGGCCTTTACTTTCCCCTCCAGACAACCCTAATCCACAACATGATATGTCTTTGTTCTGCTGACTCTAGAGGACCTCTGGTACAACTTATCAATTGAAACTTCAATATAACCATCTTCTCATCTATAACTGACCATACTTCAAATCGCAAGACCTCATCTTCAAAAGTGGAGAAATGCGGAGCATTTCTCAAACACATCCTGTCTACATCCATCCTAAACCTCTGTCTTCACTCTGCGAGCTCTAAAATCTTTTGCGATAACTTTCAAGTTTTAAAATTAGGAACATACACCCTTCATACTTGTCTCTCTATAATTCCCAATCTACAAGGCCATACGTTTAAATGCGGAGGAATGTGGAGCATTCTTCTGAGCTTCTTCTATGCAAACTTTAGTGCCTTGGACTCCCTAAATCTTTTTTTTTCAAAACTAAAGAAATGCCTTTCCTCAAGAAACAAAGAATACAATATTCACCACATCAGGTACTTCATTCTCAACATCATACACAACACATACAACCCTTATGTTAGCACTTTCTTCTGCTCACAATTTTTACCTCTGCAAGGACTTCAGAAGATAGGGTTTAACTGTGTACAGATGATACTGATCAAATCAATATACATAGTACAGGGCTTTCATTATCTTACCCTTCTCTTCACAAATTCTCTGAAACATCTCCTTTGTCTTCTTCTTTGATCATCTCAGCATGTACTCATCACCTTGCTTCTTTGTCAACAATCTACAACACTCTCCTTTTAGTCACCTCAATCCTTTGGCATCTCTAAACATCATTGAACCTCATACTATTGAAATTAATGACAACAATAATTCAACATGTTTAGACTTCTGCAAAACTTAAAATTAGGAACATTACATCTCCTCCCCTCTCCCACTTGAGTCCCTAATCCTATCCTAAAGGTTCAATAGGTCTCCTTGTACTAAGTCAACTCGCGATACCCTATTATATATGAAAAGAAGATAAGGTTGAAATGTGGTTAAGGTAGATTCAATCAAACCCTCCTTTCACAATAACATTCAAGGACAATAATCGAGTCGAGTCACTACAGATGAAGAGGACTCAATTACAAGTTGATGTCACTTAGGAATGATATGGAAAGATATATAAAATTATCTAGATTTATCAAACCCTAGTTCAATTAAGCCTCAAACCCTAATTATATGAAATCAGATACAGATGAGCAAGATACGACAAATGATCACATAGGAAGGCACTAAATACAAATTAGAAACATACCATGATTCAGATTTTTAGAGGTGGAAACTTCAGGGACATTGGGGCGGGCACCCTAGTCCAATAGGCCCATTTTTCTATAGATCTAGAACAATGAGATGTGTAGGACTATAACCTGCTTTAGAGTTTCCAAAGATGCTAGTTGGGAGGACTACGAGGTGGGTGCCCTAATCCAGTAGGTTAGGTTTTTTGTAATTTCCTCTCAGATCCTGAATCTATATCCTCTACTTTGATCTTTTGCAACTCCACTTCACAAACTCCTGCACCTGTAACCTACAATCAGAAAGAGAGGGGTTTGGGGGTTGTGGTGTTTAGGAGATTGCCTCAGTCAAGCCTCAGAATGGCATTCAAGCATTCCAACACTGTTGTTAGATAGAGTGCATGTCCTTGGTGGACAAAGGCAAATCAAATGATGAAATAGATTGATTGAAAAACAAATAAATGTCATCTTAGAGGTGAAGCCCTCACGAAGAATGAAGATCTTTCACACCATGAGGAGATGGATTGATGAAGCCAAATCTACAACAAATAAACACAATAAAAAAATAAGTCTACTCTGCAACACAATGAATTCCTTGAAATCCCTTATCTCAATATCATAAGTTCGCATTATCCATCTAGGTTTAAAATGAATTCCTAAACATGTTTATATATGCATTCCCGCTAAACTTTCGTGATGTAGGAGCATCCGGGCGAATGGGCTATCCCACATCAACCAAAAACATTTTAGTTTTCTTTTCTCATTTTTTGTGTGTTGTGGTCTTTTCAGGCATCTCTTAGCATTGGGGAACCTCTCATGTGATCAAATTTGCAAAATATGCATTTTTGCCAGTTTGCTGTTCTAGAGGCTCTGTGGGTAGTTTTTAGAATTTTTTTTGGAAAAAATGTAAGGTTTGGAGTAAAACCCTTTTTTTGAGGTATTCTTGGAGGTACCATGCCAAATATGCAAAAAGAATCAGGGTAAAATCTTTCACGGTTTGAGAGATTTTAATGCTGAAAGTTTGTAAAAATATGTGTTGACAATTTATGGAAAATTTAAAATCTTGAGTTTTATGAAGGCTGGAGAGAAATGACTTGGTGGGAGGCATTGTAATTATATTACACTCATCTTGGCAAGATTTCATGCAAAAACAAGCTCCTGGTAAAAAGTTATGCAAAAAGGCAGTTTTCCGCTTATTAGCGTAAAGTGACGGAGTTGCAAAAAAATATTTTTTCTCCAATTTTAAAAGGTATTTTTTTTTTTTTTTTGGAGCACTTAATTATCAACTTCAACGCCAAAGGTTTAAAGGTGTAAAAATGCATGGAGGCGCATAAGTGGTTTGCATTTAATATTCTTTTAAAATAGCCTCTATGAAGCATTACTACAAGATTGGGCAACCTGTAATGAGTTAATAAATCTGCAAATTGAATGCATAGCAGGCCTTAATTAATATTTGTAAATGTTATTTTAAAACCTCTCAAATTTGAAACGCCTCTTGGAGGCTCATAATGAAGATATATTTGCAGCATAAAGTTTGGGAAAAAGAGGCTGCCATAGAATGTTTTAATACAACAGATTCTGAAAAAGAAAGGGGGCACCCAACATAGAGGAAGAAAGAATGGAAAAATGGAAGGAGAAGTACCTTGTTTGGCAATGAAATCTTAATGAAGTTGCTCCAGCCTTCATAAAACTCAAGATTTTAAATTTTCTGTAAATTGTCAACACATATTTTTACAAACTTTTGACATTAAATCTCTCAAAGCATAAAAGATTTTACCCTGATTCTTTTTGCATATTTGACATGGTACCTCCAAGAATACCTCAGCAAAATGGTTTTACTCCAACCCTTATAGTTTTTCCAGAAAAAATTTCTAAAAACTACCCACAGAGCCTTTGGAACATCAAACCGAGGAAAATTCATATTTTGCAAATTTGATCACATGAGAGGTTCCCCAATGCTAAGAAATGATTGAAAAGACCACAACACACCAAAAATGAGAAAAGAAAACTAAAATGTTTTTGGTTGATGCAGGATAGCCCATTCGCCCAGATGCTCCTGCATTATTTCATAATTCAAGTTGAAAAGGCCAACAAAGGGAAACCTTTTTAAAGGTCCAATGCTGACAATTTAAATTTAGGTAATGGAAAAATAGTCTTGGACTAGGGTGCAGGCATCCAAGTCCCAAGGCAAGATTTGAGTCTTGATTAACATTTAATGTGGACCCTTAAGTCCCATTTGACATGGGTTTCGGGGGAAATTGCTCTGGGATAAGTTTTAAACATGCATAATGAAATTAAGGGGACCTAGGAGCTAAACTAGGAGTTAAAAAGTCTTAGGGAAACTTTTTATGACATTACATTTAGCCCCCACTTTAATGTATGTATGATCTTACGATTCATACATGCATTAAAGTATGGTAAAAAATACATCAAACACACTAGGCACATGGAGCTAAGGCATACACAAAGATTGGAGGACTATTTCTAGCCCCAATCTCAGGTAAGCACTAGAAAACACATTGAAGACATGCAAGACACAATGAAGACAGTAAGAAGCATGCAAAAGACAGAGAATACAGTGGAAGCACGTAATACACGATGAAGACATGAGAGCAGTCATGCAAAACATGATGAATACATTGATATAACATTCTATATATATGAAATAAAATCCTAAGAGGCAGAGGGGGCTCATCGCCACGCGCCTTTAGACCACCAAAAAAATGTAAAACAAAGACCCAAATGTGGAGGAGGCTCATCACCATGTGCCTTTAGACCACACCTGGGGGAAAACACACCATACAAAGACTCGAATGTGGAGGGGGCTCATTGCCACATGCCTTTAGACCACACCTAGGGGAAAACATGCCAAACAAAGACCCGAATGTGGAGGGGGCTCATCGCCACACACCTTTAGACCACACTCGGGGGAAGACATGCAAGGAAAACACACGAAATTCATGAGCGCCACATAGTATGCCATAGACACACTATACGTCTTATACACGACAAACACGAGTGATGGAAGGAGCTTATTGCTAAGTCCCACCATCTAAAACACGCCAAACACACCTGATAGTTGAGCTTATGCTACAACTTCCAAAGACACGCTTAAGGGAGGATAGCTCAAGATCCAGCCCCGTCTCGCGATGAGGACTTTGTATAAAAGGATGTGCACTAGCTCAAGAGATACACCATCTTGCCTTCCATAGAAGGGCTTTCAAAATGCAACCCCACCTACATCACAGAGATGCATTATAGTGAAAAGGAAGCATGCACTCAAAGTATACAACCCCACTCGCATCACGAAGATGCCTTACAGTGAAAATAAGGTATACACAATAGATCAATGTACGCAAACACACTTTGTCAGTGTAAAATAATCAGATAGATACCATTATATATGCCCCCACCTTAAGGTGGTTTATACCACTTCTGGTATCAAGCACATTAAGGTAGACTAAAAAATGCAAGGGAACAAGAGCTCTCACAAAGCCCATGCCCCCAAAGGTGACATGTGCCACGATCACCTAATGTTCCCACAAACAAATTGATAAGATATGCTAAGATAATAAACAAGAGACAAGGTTAAAATATCTTACTCTAAGATATTAACCAAATCAAATCATGAAAGCAATGCATGTATTAGATCATATCAAGAAACCAAGGCCACACTTACGGGTTCAGATCTGAGTATAGCCATTGGGCTTATACTATAGGTATCTTAGGACCAAGTGTAACAACAAGGTGAGATACAAAACAATCCAAAGTGCATGGAGTAGCTGTATTGCAAATGTTTGTTAGAAGAGACAAGACAACATGATGCATCACATGGAGTGATTCTACTAGTCAAGCATCGGATATATATATATATATATATATATATATATATATATATATATATATATATATATATATATATATACCCCATCTTCATATATGGACTAGGTCCATTTTTGCTTACTCGCTAAAGGGACACACGATCTGTATCAATATTTGTTTATTTTCATCATCCGCTAACTAGGTAGAACCACTGAAGAAGGTAAACAATAAAAATGTGAGAGGAGAGCAAGTGCCTTAGGAACACCATGTAGGAGGATGCCCCCAAGACATCAACTGCAATGCTATGCCCCTAAGGCACAACACATATCAATAAAATAGAGAATAGAAGGATAGAAGAATGATGAAACAAATAGAAGAATGGTCACAATAGGGTCGGTCTCCCGGTATCCTTGACCTTACAAGAGTATCAAGGGTCATCCTAAGAGACCTAAACAACACATAACACATCACGGGGGAACACAATACAATGCTAACAACATACATGTCTAGGAGAAGGCCACCCTTGAGAGCACCTAGAATAGATGCTACATTGAATGTGGCGAAAGGAGGGAGAAATACTTACCTGATTCAATGGGATATTTCCTCGTGGATAATCCATATCTATCAGCATAGGATATATCGCATTAAGTTTTGGTCTTGTTGATATTGTATTAATATTAAATTTAGGATGACGGTAGGCTTTGGTGGGCTTCAAAGAATGATATCCAATACTAGCCGTGTAGTTAATTCCAACAACTTGTAAAGGTACTCTGATTCCTTGTTGATTTACACCACAACCATTGACTCTGTAGTCACAATTTTATACAAAATTTGAAATCCATGACCATAGAGATAGTCCATCTCTTTAGAAGATGGTAAGGTCTCATAGGTTTCATAGTCTATAGTATAAATAAGAGTATTGTCTTTATTTTGTACCAAGGAGACTTTGGGTGTCTTAGGTGTTTCCAAAGATTGCTTGGATGAGATCGATACAACTTTTGATGTGTCAGAGTTATTAAGTTTATATTCCTCCACATAGGAAGGAGTAAAATCTAATGAACCCCAATCATCACCAAAAAGGGCATTCGATGGTTTAGGGTCTTGCACAACAATATTTGTGGCAAGATGTATTGATGAATCAACTCGTAAGTTGTTTAGACTCGTATGATTGTTAACTTTCACATTTCAATATGTAAACAATTATTTGGATTAAGATCGACTTAAATGGTGTGAAGTTTGTTTTCATAAATAAACTTTAATGATTGATGGAGGGTAGACAGAACTGTCCCCATGCAATGAATCCATGGTCTACCAAGAATCATATTTTATGAAAGCGAACCAGGCATGACATGAAAAAGGGTAGATAATGTCACAGGTCCAACCTTTATAGGTAAAGTTATGGTACCTAGGGATTGTCTACCAACATTATCAAATCCATGAATAATAATCCTATCCGGTTTGATTCAAGATGTGTCAATCTTGATTTTGCGTAGTAAGTCAATGCAACAAACATTACGAGCCGATCCATTGTCAATCAAAACTTGCTTTATCAACTTTTTATCTATTGTGACAAATATTATAAGTGGAACATTTCATTTTGAACTTCAGTTGATGATAATTCACGTGGTTGAAACAAAATATCCACTTGTGTCACATGCATACAATCTAACAGAGTTGCTACATCATTCGACAAAGCTTCTTGGAGCAATCCATGGTATGTAGCCGATGTTTGTATGAGTTCCCAAAGAGAGATCTTAGCAAGAGTAGCATGAAGCTGCTCAACAAGATCATAATCTTGACCACCTTTATGAGTAAGACGAGGTGGTGGGGGAAGCATAGGTTGAGAAGATGGAAGAGAGACAGGCACATGTGGTGATTGATTGCTTTTCTTGTTATTACGGGTGTTGTATGTGTGAGCAATCACATTGTAATGTGGTTGTTGTGACACATTTTGAACACCTTGATTCCTTTGCGTGATTTATCTTGCATAATTTAGAATGTAATCCAGGGGTCGAGGTGGTTTTTGATCACTTTGAACCATCATCATCAGTTTTAGGCAAGAAGGTGCATTAGGTGCCCCTTACACAATCATCTAAGGAATATTAATACACTTTTCTAGTAACCCCTTAGTGGGTGGAAGAAACCTATTAAAGGTAATTGGATTAACATTGTTTTGATTTTGATTAAGCTCAACATTCATCCCTATAGAATTTAATGTGAGGGACCTTTATTTATCCACCAATGCTTCATCTTTTAAAGGGAGAGCATTAGAACAAAGAGAAAAGGAATTGTTGATGGTTTGATGTTTAGTAATGTCCAATGGAATAGAACTTGCAACCAAATGAGAGATACCCAAGATCTTCACTTCCTTGGAGATATCCAAGGTTTTTGAACATTCAACTAGAGGAGGAATAGGATAACTCATGGAATCATCATCATCACCATATATTTTAGATATTAGTTCCAAGGCATTAATAGAAGAACTTTCACACTCATCTTTCTCATGAGTCTTCATGGAGATGTATTCGGTTAGATATTCTAATACCGAAGGATAAGTATTCATGAGAGATATGAAATTGTTGAAATCAAATACATAATCAAGGATTTCAAATGAAGAGCACTTAAATATATCCTTATGATACATGGATTGTATATGAGTGAGAACATGAGGATTCATATTAAGGAATTTGTAGAAATTTTCAAAGTATTTGATATATGCATGTAAAGATACCAAAGATCAATGAGATGAAGATGCCATAATAGAATATCTTGGAATAGAAATGCACAACAAGATCTTTTCATTGATCAAATATAACCAATATGAGAGACTTTTGTACACCACAACACTAGTTTGAGGAAACTGGGTTTTTGAAACTTGTTGCCAAGGACAAAAACACACTACTGTCCTTACAAATGGAGTGATTAAGATGTAAATAGTGCTACACAAAAGGTAATATAGACCACTTTTAAGATTTCTTGCAAAGAAAAATTAGAGAGGTTAAATTGCTTATGTTGAAATACACATTGTGTAATGCAAAATTTTCACACAATAATATGAAATGATGTGAAATTTTCAAATGACCAACGAAAATATGCTTTAAATCATTGCAAGATCAGAAATGAAAGATATTTATGACAAGTGCAATGGACCAACACAAATCTATGCTTGTTTATGATCCTAAAATGCTTGATTTTTTCACTTTTTCCAATGTAAATGTGCTAATGATGCAAATGTAAATGCAAAAACTTACAATGTGGTAAGACTACAGTCCAAAATAATATTTGAAAGAGTGTTTAAATGAGTAGTAAAATCTGAAATAATATTTTAGCTACAAACCCTAGCTTTTGGAATTACTAGGTTATATGAAAAAATGCAAATTTCAAGTAAAACCCTAGCAAATGAGATATGCAAATGTGAGATAAAAGATCATGAAATGCTGTAATTTATCTCATATCTGATGTAAATATCAGAAAATTAAATGTTTTTATGATACACAAGGAAAAATGTGCAAACTATGCCTTAATGCAAGCCTAGAATGCTTATTTTTTCATTTTTTTCTAAATGTATGCAAGATTTTTGAATATATGATGATGAATATAATATGAATGGATGCAAAGACTGATTACAACACTCAACAAGATGTAAGTTTAGTAAAAACACAGGTTCACCAAAATGTTATATATGAAAAGAAGATAAGGTTGAAATGTGGTTAGGGTAGATTCAATCAAATCCTCCTTTCACAATAACATTCAAGGACAACAATTGAGTTGAGTCACTATAGTTGGAGAGGAATCAACTATAGGTTGATATCACTTAGGAATGATATGGAAAGATAGATTAAATTGATAGATTTGTCAAACCCTAGTTCAATTAAGCCTCAAACCCTAATTATATGAAATTGGTTATAGAAAAACAAGATACAACAAATGATCTCACAGAAGGCACTAAATACTGATTAGAAACATAAAATGATTCATATTTCCAGAGGAAGAAACTTTGGGGACATTGGGGTGGATGCCCTAGTCAAACGTGCCAGTTTTCTATAAATCTAGAATAGTGAGATGTGTAGGACTGCAACCTGCTTCAGAGTTTCTGGAGATGCTTGTCGAGAGTGTTGCAAGGTGTGTGCCCTTGGTCTCCTTGTGTTGTGTAGCATAGTTCTTGGGTTTGTGACAAGGCTTAACTACCTATCGTGAATTCATTAACTCCGGCGATTGTATTGAAGGCATTAATGGGTCAATCTTTGGGTGCAACGACAACCATCTTTCTAACAATTGATATCAGAGTCTAGGTCATAGGTTCAAACCCCTTGCTTGCATTGGGGGGATTGTTGCAAAGTGTGTGCGCTTGGTCTCCTTGTGTTTTACAGCATAACGCTTGGGTTCATGACAACACTTAACCTCCTCCTGTGGATTCATTAACTCTGGCGGTTGTATTGGGCATTAACAGGTCGATCTTTTGGTGCAATGGCAACCATCTTTCTAACAGGGAGGACTATGGGGTGGGTGCCCTAGTCCAGTAGGTTAGGTTTTCTATAATTTCTTCTCAAATCTTGAATCTATATCCTCTGCTCTGATCTTTTGCAACTCCACTTTGTAAACTCCTGCACCTGTAACTTGTAATCACAAAGAGAGGGGTTTGGGGCTTATGGTGATTAGGAGCTTGCCTTGGTCAAGCCCTGAAATGGCATTCAAGCCTTCCAACACCATTGTTAGATAGAGTGCATGTCCTTGGTGGATAGAAGCAAATCAAATGATGAAATAGATTGATTAAAATACAAATAGATGTCACCTTGGAGGTGAAGCCCTCACAGAGAATGAAGATTTTTCACAACATGAGGAGATGGATTGATGAAGCCAAATCTACAACAAACAAACACAATAACAACACAAGTCTACTCTGCAACATAATGAATGCCTTGAAATCCCTTAGCTCAATATCATAAGTTTGCATTATCCATCTAGGTTTAAAATGAAGTCCTAAACATGTTTATTATGCATTCCTGCTAAACTTTCGTAACTCAAATTGAAAAGGCTGACAAAGGGAAACCTTTTTAAAGGTCTAATGCCGACAATTTAAATCTAGGTCCCAAAAAAATAGGCCTGAACTCTAGAGTGCGGGTGCTCAAGTCTCAAGGTAAGATTTGAGTCTTGAATAACATTTAATGTGGACCCCTAAGTCCCATTTGACATGGGTTTCGGGGGAAATTGCTCCAGGATAAGTTTTAAACATGCATAATGAAATTAATGGGACCTAGGAGATAAATTAGGAGGTAAAAAGTCTTAGGGAAACTTTTTATGACATAACATACCCTAAGTCAAAATTCCTACTTAAAAGCAGTCACAATGTTTGTTCCACTTGCATACATTTCAAACATTCAAAACAATAAACATGTCATAACATCATGGTAGTCATAAAACTTAGAACATAGTACTTTGCATTTCATTTTTGTGAATCACATCTATACACATTGCATCTCATTCATATCATAAAAGACAAAAACAAATTGCATCATTGATGTGTGATCATCACATGTATGCATTCTCACAAGAAAAATATAAAAACTCTAGATGACCATATGCACAAGAAGGAAAGTGAAGAACAAGATGTCAATTGAAGCTACTTATAGATCTTAACCAACTAGGTCTCACAATCATAAGTGCAAAATAATGTTTGAGCATAAGTAACTCCAACAAGTCAAAAGAGGAAAACTGTGCACCCACGTGTGTAAGTCTTCCCATGCAAGGGGGCAAGGGTTTAAATCTCTTCAATAAACATAGGTCTTTAAAAGACCTCAAGGTGTTAAGTTGAACCTTGGCAAAATCTTTAGAAAAAACATAAAAATTAGAAAGTTGAAAAATTTAAAAAATTGTAAAACCTAAAAAATCTCTTAAAATAAAAAATGTTCTTCAAAATATACAATAAAAGGAGAATTTATCCTCTCTATCTTATCATGTGTTTTATTTCCATAGTGCTTTTACACCCTTTTCTTAGGTGCTTTCATTCTTACATGTCCTCACAGTGAAGTGAGGCAACTCAGGTATTCTTACGACACAAGTGACGACATATTTGCTTGTTTCAATTTTAGTACTTGTTTTAAACATTTTAAATGTTGAAATAATGCTTACTATTGTAGATACAATTGTGGGAAATTGATAATAGGTAAGGCCTATTTCGGGAATGGTACCTACCTTTCATGTAGACTACCATCCCTGAGGGGGCAAATATGTAAGCACTAAAAACATGCATGAGCCTACATGATGATCCGATGATGAGCTGTAATCCTAAACACTTACATGTAAACATGTAAATACAAAATCTCATCAGTATTCTTCTTGGAGATACATGGATGGACTTCCTTCACTTCATTCATTGTTTTCCTACACCCTAGCTAACCCTTCAAGGTCCTATTCCTTCTTCACTTCTTCTTCATTGATACTTCATCTATCTTTTTTGCTCTTTGGCCCTGTTGACATGGTCTAGTAGCATTGTAACATGGGAAATTTACTTTCCCTAAGTCCCTTTAAACCATTTCAGCCTTCTAGAGGCCTCCAATTGACCTCCCAGACCATCTCCAACCATCAATTTCAATATCCATTTCCTCCTTTGTGGGTTGCTCTCTTTGAATTTTGAATCTCTTGAGGGAGATTTTCCCTGGTAAATTGGGGATTCCACTCATATGCACCAGTTTGGTTAGTTTTCATGGGCCAGATGGCATCTCTAGCCTCTAAGGACTATTCTCAGCCCTTCAAATCACTCCTAGGACCTTTCCTTTCTAGGTCACCCATAGATCTCACCCGGGTGACCTTGAATCTCCCTTGGGTGACTCTACTAGGAAACTAGGTGACTCCTGGTTAACACTGTCGTGTTTTCATGAGCATATTTCTCTTTAATTTGAGCCCCAAAAAACTCCATTTTTACTCTAGTTTGCATGCAAATTTGACCCTAATTAAGCCTAGCCTATTCTTAACTCATTCTTCACTATCAAACATCCATAATTAGCTCCCATCAAGATCTATACTTATTTTCCTTTATTTTCATGCTAACTCCTTTTCTTCATTTAGTGATAAGCTTTCACACCTTCATCACTCCCTAATCAGCCTAGTTCTTTGTCCAAGCAATCCTATTAACTCTCCAATCAAGGAAGTTAACTCTTCAATCAACTCCACCTCTTGTGAGCTCTCACAACCTATTAATACCCCACCTCTTCATTAATTCTCAAGTTAGGGAAAGCCCTTCTCATCTTCACAAGCTTTTTCAAGCTTCTTCACAGGCCTTTGAGCCTCTTAGTTTATTTCTTTAGTTTTTATTTTTGCAAATCTTCAAAGCTTTCCCTTAGGAGGCAAATTTATTGTTGTAGCCATTCTAAAAGCTTTGGTTTTCCTCTCAATTAGCATCTTGATGCTCATTGAAAGACTTCTGTGCCTTTTGTTTCATGTTTAGGATAGTTTTCTAATCTTTCAAGAGCTTCAAAAGCATTGTTATGCTCTCAATTTGGTCTCAAGCCATAACCATTGTGCTCACATAATGCTTTCATAGCATTCATAGCCCTCCCTAGGCTCTCTCAATTTCTATTTTAGCTTTCAAAGGTCAAGCAATTTCAAATCAATTGCTCTCTTTATCCTTATTTCCAAGATGAGGACCCCGCTATTGTAGATGAGAAAGAGGTTGTCAAATACAAGGATTCCTGAGGATCATACAAAGCTTATGCGCTAGATTCATGACATGTTCTTTAATGCTTTCATAGTAATTAGCTAATCAAATTGCTCTTAAGGAAAGTAATACTTTGTTGCTTTACTCTTGATAGATCATGCATTGCTAGTATAGTTTACCTTATTTGCATTAAATTAGTTTGTTATTTTCTTTTGTAGATTAAATTCCTTTATTGCACTAGATTAATTGTTATTTTCTTTTATTAGAATAAGATTCTAAAATCAATCTCAAAAAGAACAAAAAAATAGTTAGGTTTGCATTAGAAAAGTCATTTTAAGTTTGCATTCATATTTCAATTCATAGTAATTAAGTCATCTTATCAAATCGGAAGAGAACACAAACATTGCTTTGCATAAATTTATCTTGCATACATCAAAATCCAAAAAACATTAGAAAAGAGAAAGTCAAAACAAAGTGAGTACACAAATCCCTTGATTTCATCATGAGGTCAACTTGAAAATACAATTGAAAACTCCTTGATACTGTCACAAGGTCAACATTCAAGTGAAGCCATAGAAAAACTTTGATCATAGTAGAAAGTCAAGGTTAAACAAAAAGTCAACTCTAGTCATATGAATGTGTGCAAGAGTTAGAGGTGAGTGGGTTAGGGTAATCCTTGAAGAAATAGAATTGATACATCCTAGACAACAAGAAGCACCTCAAATGGTAGAAGAGCATGAAAATGCTCTCAAGATCATCCAAAACACAGAAATCATACACAAAGTCATTCTAGAACATGATAACTACATAGAATACCTAAGAGTCATCAACAAGCAAAATCAACACCCATCTAGGTGTTGGAACTTGAGGAATCCAAACAAGAGATTGACAACTAGTGAGCCTTCGGTTCATAGGGTTATCTCCACCATCATAGTCTTAGAAGAACAAACATTGATACATATTAGGCCCCAGGACCGGCCAGCTGCTCTCTGTGATGTTCTGCTTCCACAAGAACAGGACCACTCCTAGGTTATGCCTCCATTCGACTAGCTTTTTCCATGAGAGTATGAGTGATTTGTAGGTTGCCATCAACAAGAGAATGGTTCATGTGCTGTATTGAGGTTGAATCATTTGCATTTGTGCTTGTGTCCTATTTCGAGGAGTACAAATCCCTGATGCCCCTATGGATAGATCTCTATCCAAGATGAAACACGCCTTAATTGGTAAATTTCTAGGATCTAGGCCCAATGTGGATTAGTTTAAAAGTTGGGCTAAGAGGAAGTGGGTTTTGCAAGTCATTGTAGTGATCTTGGTGCTTTTGAGGGGCTTCTTGTTAATTGAATTTTCCCTTCACAAAGATTGTGCTCATATGTTTGAAGGGGGACCATGGTTTTTGGGCAACTCTTATTTATTCATTAAGAAGTGGAATACAAGCTTTGACCTGAGAAATAAATAATCAAGATTGTTCTAGTTTGGGTGAGGCTTCTTGGGCTATCGTTGGAATATTGGGAGTAAGAGATTTGGGAAGGCATTTCCAGTGCCCTTGGCTAGCTCATTGTTGTGGACAATGTGACTAAAAGTAGAAAATGACTTCTATACATGAGGTTTTGTGTTAATGTGGAGGTTGATAAGGTGCTCTCTTCTTTGATCACCTTATCCTCTAAACTAGATGACTAGTTTTAGTGGATTAAATATGAGGATTCCCTAGTTTTATGCAACCATTGCCTCATGCCTAGCCATGCTTCACATGGATGTAGGGTTGCCAAAGGTAAACAACTTCACATGGAGGATTGGTTTGCTCCTTTGATTGTGAATTTGGTTCCTTTTGGTGGTGAGGTAGATGGACCCCTTGTAGACAAGACTAATGTAGATAATATTGACCTTAATCACAATTTCTTTAAGGAAAGAAGCTTACACGAGTTTGGAAAGGGGAAGTCGGCTAGTGGGGAAAACATTGTTGGGGTCTCTTGCCCCAACCTGGTTGGAGAAAAGGCAACACACTAAAACTTCCAACAAGGAAAATAGGAGGGAAAATCAGAGTTTGGAGCGGGCCTCCCCTCCCCTCTCAAATCCACATTCGTCTTCTAAATATGGATTTAAAGCTAAGGACAAGGCTACTATTCAGAGGTCCCTAATGAAGCTCAGATTCAAGCCACCCTAAGCAGTGAGCTTGTTAGTTGTTTTTGGACATTGGCCCAATTTTAATTTGCTGTCCTAGCTGGTTGGGTGTTGCTGATTTATTACTGTTCTGTTGATGCTTTACTATTTACTTCTTTCTATTTATCCTTGCCATTTTATTAGATTGTTTATTTTGTTGTGGCTTGGTGTTATATAAGGGTGGGGCCCTTTAAAAACCCCTTATTGGACGGTTCATAACTCCAGCTAAAAGCATTTACTAATATTAAAAACATTCTATATCTTTAGAGAAATATGATTGGATAGGTAGCATTGAAATGGAATTCTTGTCATCACATAAATGATGTTCATAGAAGATACACATTCAATCATACCAATTTAACGTACTAAATGTTATTGGAATTTTAATTTAATTTAATTTATTCTTTTAAAATTATAATCAAAGTGCATATTCACAAATGATACCTACGTTGATACACACGCTTACTGATTCTATAATAGTTTGCCATAAATTGAATGGTATTATTTATTTTCTAATTCATGTTGTCTTTTCCACAAGTATGTATATTGATAATATTAAATATTAAGAGCACTACTTTCACACTGAATTTTGTTTTCAAAAATGAGAGGATAAAATGAAATGAAATTTAGGTTGATAGTTGGACCTTAAGAAAAGGGAACTTAAAAGAACAAACTACTAGAAAAATCCTTCACCTAAAGACAAAGTATCATTACATTACAGAGATGCATTTGAGGATTTGGTAAACTTTGGAATTTTAATTTTAATTTTTATAGTTAATACTAGGGATGGAAATTTTGCACCCTTGCATTAATAGGTAAAATAGATGAAAGGCATACAAATAAATAATTTAGTAGAAAACATGCAATTAGGTACATCATGGGCTTTTGGAGGTAGGTTTATTGAAGCTGTTTTAATTTAAGGGCAAAATATACTATAGCAGACATAGCAGGAAGATAACAAAATATAGGTTGAAACCGCTTTGTGTGGTTCATTCACATAGAAGACAAATGCAAACAGAGTTGTGGAAAGTACAGAAGGCTTTTGTCAGCTTCTTGTGGTGGGATCCATAGAAGACACTCCTTTTGAAATCAATTTTTTTAAGGTTTTTAAATATCTATGAACAAGAGCTTTAGTGGGCTCGACAGGCAGACTATAGGGGTCTCAGTCCTGGCAGAGAAAGGTATGATTTATCTTTTTCCATTTTATTGAAATCCTTTATCTTATTTATTTCTTTAAACACTTGTTTTTATTTTCTGCATCAATGGAAAAAACCCCTTGGTTTTGTGGAAACAAACCACTTAGGTTAGGTTAAGATTGCATCAATAGATAAAATTGGGAAGTGGGTTTGGGTAAATGCAAAATAGTATCGAGGTATTTTAAAGCATAGGCATGCACACTTAAAATGGAAATAGTCACGAAAAGATCAATCTCAAAGAGAAAAAAGGCTAAAGGCAGTAGAAACAGGGAAGAATCAATTATCTATAGTCCTACTTCTATGCTTCTTACTTGGTCATCAGACCTATATGTGCAAGAGCTACTAAATGCCAAGTTGAGGCTAGAGGTTTTGGAAGCCAAGGAGTAGGCAAGGGATTGCAAAATGCATGGGACTACAGTTGTAAATTGGCTCTTAGAGGAAGGAAATAGAGTTTTAAAGGAGAAGATGGCAATGTTATAAGAAGTTCTTTCAGTAGGGAAGGAGGAGTAGCAAGACATGAAGTCAACTTGACAAATTTTGAAAGAAATAGTTGTAGCAAAGGGAGATGTGATAAATTGTAAAACAAATAAGGTGGAGATGCAAGCACCTCAACAAGAAAATCCTTTGGGAAAAAGTATAAAATGAAATAAAAGGGGAGATATATCATAAGAAGTTAGAGAATGTACTCAAGTTGATATTGGCTACATAAACATGGAGGCAAAAACAAACACAAGTGTCGATAGAACTCAGGAAAGAGACCTCAATGAAAGGCAAGTTAGAGAAATGAATGTAATTATCAGAGGAGTAAGAGATTATGGGAAAATTGAAAGTACCTTCAATCTCACAAGTGACTTTTTAAAAGACAAGTTGCATTGGCAAGGGAAAATCTGCTAAGCGAGAAGGGTGGGTAAGATTTGTGAAGAGAGGGATCAATGTATAAAAGTTGTTATAGAAAACATGCCCGACAAGCTTCTTCTTTTAAGCAAAAAGAGGCTTTTGAGGGGCTCACACCTCTTTCTAAATGAGGATTTAACCAGTAAACAACAAGAGGAGAGAAAGGAGGAAGTGGAAAAAATTAAAGCAACAAGAGATGGAGGCAAATGGGCTTGGTTGTACAATGGTAAAGCCATTATAACTAGCTTTGGGTCTCATGATAAGGTAGGGTAGAAAGGTGACAGGAAAGAGAGAATAATTGATTCTTTTGTAGGAAGGAAAGAAATAAGGCCAACTTGGGTAAAAAGGTGTGAAGACTCAACTTTGAGTCTTGTGTACCAAAATGCATAGAAATCAAGTTCTACCTAGGTTTACTTAAGCCTAGTATGTTGGAACTATAGAGGTTACACTTGGAGAAGGGGGCCTGGGTTAGGGCTGATTGCATAAGGTAGAGACATAATTTGTCTCATAGAAACTCATGAGCATGAAGGATGCAAGACTCCTAGGTTTGAAGGTTACATGAAGTTGGTGGTTTGGAACAAGGCAATGAGAAATGGTAAAGGGTACGGGGGAATAATGGTCTTAGTGAAGGAAAAGGAAGGGCGTAACATTCAACTGGAAATAGAAGATACAAACAAGAAATATATTTGGTTCAAAATCTCAGAAAATGAAAATCACATAAGAATCGCAACGTGCTATTTTACACCGCAGGTTTCAAAAACTTACAAAAATAATGGGCTAGACAACAAGGACCCTTATGCAGCCATGAAAAATGATATTGCAGTGTACTCTCAACAAGGAGAAGTTCTTTTAGTAGGAGATTTCAATGCCAGGACAACAAATGAGCAAGATAGTATTTTATGTTGCAAAGAGGATCACAATCCTATTTGGCTTACAGAAGAAGGAAATCACCAGTGGTCAAGACATTCAAAAGATAACAAGGAAGCTAATATTTTTGGGGAACAATTGGTTACTTTATGTGACACTTTTGAATTAATTATTTTCAATGGTTAAGATAGATGGAAGAAATCAAGAAATTTTACTTGCAATACGTACAATGGTGCAAGTGTTGTTGACTATGCAATTTGCTCGCAAATCTTGATTAAAAGGATAGAGGAAGTTACAATTGGGGAGCATATTTGGGACCTAAAATCAGATCATAACCCAATTTACTTAAAGTTGTTTTAGCTTCAAAAGAAGCAACATGGGAGGAAAACTCATTGTCTTAGGCAATCACGATTGAAGGGAAGAATTCTTTTGACTCAAGAAAATAGTTTTATCTTCAAGGCAGCTATAGAAAGGTTCAATAGGTGGGAGAAAACTAGTTTTCAAGGTTTTAATAGTTATGAGTTAACTGATATTATCCAAAGAGCACTTGGGAAGTGCAAAATAGAAAAAATAAAGAAAGCAAAAGCAAATTGCTTTTCGGTAAATGTGTGGTTTGATGAGGAATGCAAAATACAAAATGACAAGGAGAACTTTGAAAGAGTCAGGCAGGAAGAAGATGAATATAAAGTTGTATAAGAAACTCGTAAAATAGAAAAAAGTTGAGGTCATGAACATAAGAAGAGAAGAGTGAATTTATCTAGGAAAGAATAACCCAAAGATTTTCTGGAAGGAGCTTCAATCGAGAAAGGAACAAAATGAAAATAGCATTTCAGAAAATCAATGGTTAGACTATGCAAGATAACTTTATGAGTAGGAATTAGAGCTTGGGCCTCCTCCCTTTATTAACATCACAACAAATCTTTTCACCTTGCAAGAAGTGGAGATTGGTATTAACAAATTGGGTGTAGGAAAAGCTAAGGATTTGGTTGAGCTTCAAACGGAGTATCTAAAATAGGGAATGGGTACTCTTGCACCACACATTACGAGAATTTTCAACAACATCATTCAAGAAGGGTTCCCTAAAGATTGGACAACCAGCCCGGTGATACCTCTTTTTTAAGAGTGGTGACATTAATAACCCTTCAAATTATAGAACCATTATGATCAATCCTTTACTTGCGAAATTATTTGGTAGCATGGTAGAAAACAAAATCAACAAGTGGGCAAAGGAAAAAGAAAAGCGAAAAAAGGGCAAGTAGGTTTTAGACCCAAACACTCTACGGTTGATCATGGAATCATGTTAAGGCACATTATTGAAAAATTTTGGACGGAAAGGGAGGAAGCCTTTTGTTGTTTTGTCAAGACTTCAAAAAGGATTTTGACATGGTACCTAGGGATAAGCTATGGTGTAGAATGGAAGTTTAGTGGGCATTTTAGAGAGTTTTAGGAGTGACATTGGGGTCAAGCAAGGTTGCCTGCTTTCTCCTACTCTTTTTGGATTATTTATTGACAAACACGAAGAGTGGTCCTCAATGTGCAAGGAGGAGATGGTGTCCTTTTGGGGGAATTTGTGATAAAGCTTCTTTTATATGTTGACGATCTTATTTTCATTGCTAAGTTAGCTCAAGGGTTGCAAGAGCACTTATATGCCCTTGAGTACTTTTGTAGAATGGTGGGGATGAAAGTCAATACAAGTAAGACCAAGATCATGATCTTCTCCAACAAAAGAAAGATGAACCAACATAAGTTCTACTTTAAAGGCAATATTTTGGAAGCAGTAATAGAGTTCAAATACCTTGGGTTTGACTTCAACAACAAGCTTAGTTGGGAGAGCTGCAGAAAGAAGAGAACTTTGGGAGGGTTGAAAGAATTATATGCTCTTTAGAGTAGATGTAGAGAGGTAGAGTTATGGGATTGGAACAATACACAGGTTCTTTTTGGTCTTTTGGTGCTTCCGGTGGTGCTTTATGGGTGTGAATTGTGGGCTAGCAACACTTCAAATTCAAAGTTGAAAGAAATTGAGAAAATTCAAAAGTGCTTGATCACAAGCAAGTTCAAAATAAAAGGTTTAGTTCCTTATGAGATAATGATGAGTGAAATAGGGGCAACTCCTATTAAAACTATTTCAATGGTGCATCTGATAAGGTATTTGAAAAGAATTGAGCAAATGGAGGTAGGTAGATTGCCCAAAGTTGTTTTCAATGACACCATAAGTGAAAGAAAGAAGACTTGGATGAGACAAAAAACAAATGGATGAAAAAATGGAATATTTATTTGAATGCTTTCCTCACTAATAAAAAAGAGGTAAAGGATTTTGTTATGGATAAGTTCCGCAAGAGTTTATGGGGGAAACTGCTTGGGATGAAGAAGAAATACTATCTTGACGAATTCAACCCTACTTGTGACCATAAAAAAAGTGTACGTAGGGGCTTGTATTTCATGGAGAGCTAAGATTCTTATTGCTTAATTAAGAACTAACTCTCATCAACTCTGGTGTGAAACCAGGTGGTGGATAAGGCCTAAATAAACATGGGAAGAACAAGTGTGTATTTTCTGCACTGTTGGGACAATGGAATCATACAAACACTTTATTATGGAGTATGAGGCTTTAAAGGACATCAGGGACAAGTATACCAACAGTTTGACAACTTTTCTTGGCATAGTTTATATTCAGTGAAGAGAATGTTGTGAAGTTTGGGGGGCTCATCCTCACTTTGAATAGGAAACAGAAGACTAAAACAATATGGCTAGTGGTCCCATAGGCTATTCTTAGCCTCGTAGACTTTAAAAGATATTCATTCATTCATTCAATATCTAGTGAGATTAATTGGTACATTCTTGGAAGCTTATGGTATACATTACTTTTTGTTGGCTTACTTACTTTCTACGCAATACTCACAATTCATAAAGACAGTTGAGGAATAGAAACATATCCAGAAAGCTTTAGTACGATAGGTTTTTGGAGTGTCTCTTTGAAGAGTTGAGTCACCTTTTGCTACTTAGAAACATTTTGGAAGAAACTGAGTTGGTGTATTTTAAAATTATCTCTATCCCTTATCTTTTGATTAGTTTTCTTTTGCTTGTTATCATTTAATAAAGTTCTCTTAATTTATTGGTGCCTATTGTAACAAAGTTTGCACTTTCTATATATATATATATATATATATATATATATATATATATATATATATATATATATATTACTTGTTTTTGCTCATCTTAAACATAAATATAGATTAATTAATTTTTTTAATAGTGTAGGAGAAGTTGTGAATTAAAAATTATTCAAAGTAATAGAAGAGATAATTATTATAAATTAGGAATTTAGTTTAGTATGTTAATTATTAACTTCTAGCTAAATGTTTCAAACTTAACAAAATGACTAACATCTTATTGGAACTTTTAATTTTTGACTTATGGAATATTATTTTCATGTATTTTTTCATAGTAATATTTAATTGTGTAATTTAGAGAGATGAGACGAAATTCCTTTAGACGAGATTCCTTTCTATAAATACACTAATTTGTGCTTAGTATTGATCTAAATAAATCTCTTCAACAATCCCTTAGTCTCAAATCAAAATATAAAGAATTGAGGTAGGAGACAAATTAGTATTCTCATAGGAATTTTGTGAAAGACCACTATAATATGAAAATCCATGGTCCAACCAGAGCCTAAATCTTGAGGGAAAATACTTTTAGTGACAAAAATGACAATTAAGAAACCAAAACATTTTTCAAAGCCTTGATTGTGCTAGTTTGATCACTTCAGAGTATACCTTAATATCTCTAGATTTCCAAAGACCACTTTGGAACCATTTATGCCTAACATTGAAGGCCCCAATGTTCTATCCAAATATTCTTCTTTATGAAGGGAATGATTAGAAATGATAGAGGTAGGTAAAATTTATGTAGAAGTAAAGATGAAGGATAATATGGAGGAACAAGATGAATATGGACAACACACACACCCTTGGATTAGATGGCCTCTCTTATTCCCAATTGAAGGAGGTCTTGAGTTAATTAGGTTTACAAATAAAGATTATCTTCTATAATATTGTAACCAAGATAATTACTCAAGTAAAAGAAAACTAATAAAAACCCTATTCAAACTCAAGGAATTTAGAATCTTAAATAAACATTAGGGATGACAATCATAAACATATTGTACACATAATAGGTAAACCTAGGGAAACATAATATTTAGATTTATCTTTGTGAGAAGAATTTGACAAAAGATACAAGTGTTGAGTTAGAAAATGGAACGAAGAAGAAAAAAAATCAATAACATGTAATAGCAAAGGGATAAAGAATCCAATGTCCATATTTGGGGATCAAATCCTTTACATTTTGTAGCAAGAAAAGGATTCCCTCCTCCTCCTCCTCATCATCTCTTGGGATGTGAGGGGTCCTAACTCTCATCACAAACATAAGTTGCTAAAGAGACCAATCATGGAAAAATTAATGATCTTCTTCTTCTTGATGAAACTAAAGTTGATAAGTTCATGTTCAATGAAATAAAGAGATCTACATAGATAAATGTTCAGTTTATAATTGTTAAATCAATTAGAAGATTAAGATAGATAGAGCTAATCTAAGACTTTGCTTGAGTTAAAAAAAGTATGTTAACTTTGTTTTGCAATGTTTGAAGATGCAAGGCTATAAGTCATTGAGTGTTCCTATTCTTGTGGGAACAAAGTTGTCTATGAAATAGTTTCTTAAGATAGAAGATGAGAAAGAGGACATGATTAATGTTCCATATGCCAATTTTGTTAGAAGCCTAAAGTATGTGATGGTGCACAAGATTAGATATTGCTCTAGTAGTGGAAGCCCTAAGAAAGTTTATGTTTGATTCTAGAAAAGAATATCAAATTTTTGTTAAGAAGGTTTAAATTAGATATTTTGTGGCACCTCAAACTATTCTGTTTATTATGTAAGGGAGGATCTATTTGGGAAAGAGGTTGAATAAATAAGTTTTCATATAATTGATATAAATTGGATTGGTGATGTTTATATAAGGAAGTCAATAGTGGTTATGTGTTTAACATGTTTGGTGGTGCAGTTAGTTGGATGCAAAAATGCAAGTTGTGGTTGATCTTTTGACTACAGAAGTCGAGTACATGGAAACTACTCATGATTGAAAAGAAAGTGTGGCCTCAAAGGTTGTGTTTAGATGTTGGATTGATACTTGAGATATAGTCTAGATTGACTATTATTGGGTTGAAACATACCCTTGTCAAATACAAGGTCATAAACTTATGATCGTGTCAATACAATATATGCACTAGATCCACAAGTGTTCATGTTAGGTACCTAAAATGAATGCATTTGACTTGGGCAGTAAGATTGGATGAAATAATAATGATTAGAAAAGAATAAAAACTAATATATGAAAGAAAATTGTAGAAATCTGAAAGTAAAACTAAACTAATTCTGCATAAAAACAAATATAAATTAGATCTACTAAAGTAAATCCCTAGAAATATAATTGAAAAATAAATTATGGACACATTAAAATAATTTAAATGAAATTAAAATAATACACTCAAACCAATTATTAGTCTATCCATTAAGGGACAATCACCCACCATCATTCCTAAGTAGATCCCCTCCCAAAAAGATTGGGATGTGTGACCCCATCTAGATTTGAAATTTATGCAATAATGAAAACACTATGATTATTGAAATGAAAGATTTACAAAAATATCTCCAACAATTTCATTTCCAATTCTCCTCTCTCCTATATTCTTTAGAATATACATACTTTTATAGAGAGCATTATCTCAACAAATTCATCAAAAACTTTAAATTAGATAGGATGAGATAACTACATTAGTTGGGAATAAATCCAACAATCAATATAACTCCACAAAATTAGTTGGCTCAACTAATTAGGATATATATATATATATATATATATATATAATCTCAACAAATAGTTGTGAGATATCTAAATCCTATTTTCTCTCTTATTATATTTAATTCTTTCAAATTGTACATATTTTCTCATTCATCCATAGAGCATAAAATTATTAAAGCATCCTTAGAATAATCTGACAAGAGGTTGGATATTAGAGGTGCAAGTTGGCATTAATAGGACATGCCATATATTAGACAAGAGGTTGGATGAGTTGGAGGTGTAAGACATGCCACATATTTGCCACCCTTATTTACTTGCTCCAGCTGTCATCTAAAATTTGCTAATGATCAACCTTTTTTATGCCAATGAATTAAATCTTTTGTATGTTGACGAGCTTGCTAATGAACTTGTTGGTGCAATAATTCTAAGGCAACTAGTCATTTATGGAAATTATTAGCAAGCAACTTTCAATTTCTTATTGATTTTTATCAAAATGTTAGTAAATCCTATCAATAATCTCCATAAATTAAACTATCATAGCATAAAAATGATAAATGAGTAGTGAAATGCAATGAAAATGGACATGAAAATATACTAAAAACATGCTATAAATGCACCCTTTTGAGGACTCATCATCACCCCACAACTTAACATATTGCATGTCCACATGCAATCTTTAATTGCTTTGTCTTGATTTATTATTGTTTCATCTTCTTGAGGTATGATGAATTGAATGGAGAGGGTAAGAGTGATAATGTTTTGTTTGGAATACAATATGAATTCCACCACCAATATGTCACTTGTTTCTATGCACATTTTGTCACATGAGTATAATATCAACTCACACTTTTCTATTTTTTGTCATTTTATTTCAACTTTCATTGTTATGTGTTTGAAAATAATTGTGGTGCTTGTGCAAAATTTGAGGGATACATGATGGTGCATGTGTAACATCACTTCTTGCATGTATGATGGAATTTCTCCCCCAACTTAAATTGGAAATTCATCCTTGGTTTTCATAGTAGCTTTGAGAAATGGTACATAGATGGAGGGAAAATGGTGGAGTAGGGTAAAAAATGGTAATATGCTATAATGTTCAATTGTAAAGAAAATTTAAAAAATTAAATAGAAAACAATAAAAGGTAAAAGATTACCACCTTGAATTACCAATAAATACTCATGAAACCTAAGATGCAAAGTAAAAGATATTGCAAGTTTGACTGTTGAAATGCAGATGAACATCCTGCAATGTAAGGAAGTTCTGGAAACTTGAAGAGGTTGTTAAAGGAGGTTGGTTGTGACTGGCAACTACACACACATATATAGTGGGCACGGTTTACTTCCTCCCATTTGACACTCACCCCACGGACAACTACAACAACAGTTAGTATGGATAGGGAGGATGGTGTTCGTAGCCCCTCCTTATCGACGATGAGAGAAGGAAGCGATTGATTCAATGCACTATACGAACTGGTGAAAGGTAAAGGGATAAAGGGATATACAAGTAGTCATGGTCCAACCATCCATGTCGAATACCCACCACTTCTACTCATCGAGAACTGCTCAGTACTTTTCATTAGATAGAAACCACTTATGGAATGGGAAGCAGTTGGTCAAATGTTCCTCCTCTTGTAGTACCTCCTTCTGGATATTGGAATGTTGATCCATCTCTTCTTCATCGAGCTAAGGATGACAATCCAACCTCAGTTAGTTGCATTTCAAGTAGAGCGTCAATTTTCGATACTACTTGTTGGTGTAGAGAGGTGCCTATCATTCCTATCATCGAGGTAGGATCATTCAATCAACTATTTTACCTGGGGGACTGGCAGAAGAAAGAAGATAATTGCCGGTTGACTATTATTGGATGTCATATTGAAGGTCCACCTGCAAGTTGATGGGAAAGATTTGTATCAAATGAGGAATTATTTGCAGCAAGAAATCCGCTCCCCTCGCATCAAATTTCTATTCCTCGCCTTTCGCCCGCCGGCCCGCCGGCCCGCCTACCGAAATCCAATATGATAGTAGTAAGTCCACCTGGAAGAATAGATTTGTATTCATCTTGGCAGTCTGATGATGGAAGGGATATCAGATTGGTAGGTTTCCCGTAGTAGTTGATGTCGAGGAAAGAAGAGATGAAGCTATTGAGGATTAGTTTTAGTTGTCAACAATTCCATCAATTCGAGGGAGATGCTTAGCCTTCCACCTCCAAAATCTTGCTGATAGTTCAGCTAGAGAAAATCCTGGCTAATGAGGAGTTCCCACCACATCTCCTATTTGGGGATTGGCTATTATTTATGTCACATTGGGCAATCTATAATAAATGGGTGGGGGAGATAATGTTAGGGGTGGGGAGGAAGTGTCAGGGTGTGGGTGGGGGCTCATATAGCTTAATCTATTATCTTCTTTGCCAATATCGGTTTGGTAGGAGATTCTACAGATCAATCGATCATCCGCTTCTAACGGAGGTAGTTCTCCCACCCAACATAATTTTCCCTCCTACTTGGGAATAGATAGGGCCTCCCACCCACCCTGGGTAGGGGTGGGGTTAGGGGTAGGGAGAACCCTACCCTACTCAGGGGTGGGTGGGAAGATAAATATAGGGGTGGGGAGCCCTCTATATCTATGGGCGAGATCAATTATCCGCTTTTGTTCTATAAATCGCCAAAGAAATAACTAATTGAATGAGAGGCCCCCCACCCATCAGAGAACTAAACTATATTTTATTTGGGGCCCGACCCCCTGGAGCAGATAAAGCCTCCCACCCACCCACCTCGTGTGTGGGGTTGGGTGGGGCCCCCCCCTTTTATATTATTCCTCCCACCATGTGTGGGGGTGTAGGCATTCTTCCTAACTGAGTGGGGGCCTACGACCTTCGACCTAGGTGGGGAGTGTTGGTTGTTCTGAAGGTTTACTAGCAAACCCTCAGGAACTATAGTGTTGGGTGGGGGTCCCTATCATTGGGAAAATCCATGGACTTAACTTCCCCCCCCCCCCCTAAGGGGCTACTTTAAAGGGGCCCCCTACGGGTGGGAAGCCAGGGTGGGAGGAAGGTAGAGGGCGCTGGGTGGGGGGTTATATTACCGTGGGCACCATATGTAGCATCAGTTTACCCATAGCATCGATAGAAACTATTAGTTCACCATCAACTGTAGCAAGGATTGCAACACCAATTGATCTTTATCCAGTTGAAGAATTCATTCAACTATAGTCTAGTCGACCAAGTTTCATATTCTCAAGTCACAGATCACACGTTTGATTCATAAGCTAATGACTTCTTGATATTCACTTAAATTGTTAACGAATACATTCATAAGTCTTGGTGGAAATTGATTGGCCTACACACATCAATGTCATTGTCCCTCTTTGCTTTTAGCTCATCTCACTGTCAGATCATTCGCTCTTGGTTTCGTTCCACTTATTCCAAAAATGCTATCTCCCAACACAATCTTATAGATACCACGTGCAACTATAGTTGTGAAAGGAGAAAGAAATGCCATAATATATAGCTCTTAAGCAAAGGGAAACAACTCTTAAGTGGATTCCCAGACAATGGCGAGCCTATTGGAACTACAACCCACTAGGACAGAGTGTGAAAAATCTATTGCAGCTACTGATTATTAATTTCCTATCTTATAAGATTATTTGGCTGCCGAAAAATTAAATAATTTACAGCAAATATTAAATAATAACACAGCTGCAACTTCACGGAAAAATCACGGAGATAGAAAAATAAAATGAACACAATGTTTTGGACAAATTGTCCCTGGAAAAACCCCGAAGGGAAAACCAGTCTGCAGATATGAATTTTATTCAACTACAGAAAATCAAGAGATACAAAATTGCTTGCCTCTTACTGGCAGAGCTCTGGAAATTTCTTTCCTGTAAATTCTCTTCCCTCAATTGTTCCTGCTGAAATTGCTCCGGCAATATTTTCCTTATCTGGCAATTCCACTGCTCTCCAACGCTATCACTGCGCCCTTTGCTTTCACTGCAAATCAATTTGCTATCACCGCAAATTTATTTATTTGCTATCGCTGCAAATACTTCTCGGATCTGTTGTTTTCCAAATGCCTATTGATCCTCTTTTATAATCCCCTCATTGGAAACCAATGGCCATGATTTAATTTTAATCAATGGCTAGGATTAATTAGACTCTAAACCCTAATATCTAGAAGTCTCTCGAGAAATCAATTATCTAGGTATGGAGATAATTATTCCAGCTGTGTTTCCAGCCTCGTAATCTCCACCCGAGACTAGAACACCTGTCCAAGCTACACAAAAATTAACACTCCCTCTTAGCGAGGAAGGTGTTCTGCATAACACCCAACTTACCTCTGAAGAAGATGAATTTTGCCTTCCCCAATACCTTTGTCAAAATGTCTGCTACCTGCTGATCTGTAGGTATATACTGTAGCTGAACAACCCTCCGTTGTACACAATCCCTGATGAAATGATATCTGATGTCTATATGTTTAGACCTATCATGAAACACTGGATTCTCAGATAATCTGATGCAACTCTGATTATCACAGTGTATCACTGTAGTCTCAACCCTCTGACCAAACAAGGCTACTAGCAACTTCCGAAGCCATATAGCCTCACACGTTGCCATGCTAGCTGCTATGTATTCTGCTTCTGCAGAACTCAGAGCCACGGACTTTTGCTTCCTGCTGTACCAAGAGACAACTCCTGATCCCAAACTAAAGCAGCACCCTGAAGTGCTTTTCCTGTCCACCGCACTACCTGCCCAATCTGCATCAGTATAGCCTATCAACTTGATACCATCACCTCGAGCATATCTGATCCCATATTCGATTGTACCACGCAAATACCGCAACACATGCTTTGCTGCTATCCAATGCACTCTCTTCGGCTCAACCATGAACTGACTAAGAGAGTTTACTGCAAAGGATATATCTGGCCTAGTGTTGACCAAATACATGAGAGATCCAATCAACATCCTGTATAAGGTGGGGTCTACATCCTTTTCCTTGGATGTGTCTACCTTCTTCCAATTCGTGATCATAGGTGTAGACATGGCTCTGCAATCTTGCATCTCAAACCTCTTCAAGATTTCAATGCAGTATTTCCCTTGTCCAAGGAAAATCTCTCCATCTGTCTGCCACACTTCCATGCCTAGAAAGTAGTGCATAAGCCCCAAATCCTTCATCTCGATCTCTGCTGCAAGGTCCCTCTTGCACTCCTCTATAAGCCCCAGTGAACCTGTTAAAAACAAGTCGTCCACATATAGAACAAGAATGAGAATTTCACTCCCAACCACCAAGTAGTAGAGGTTAGCATCTGCCTCACTCTTCACAAAGCCTATTCCCTGCAAGTATCTATCAATGCGCTCATACCACGCCCTGGGAGCCTGCTTGAGTCCATACAAAGCTTTCTTCAATCTGCACACGTGGGTTTCGCTGCTGTGTGCTACAAAGCCCTCTGGTTGTTCTATGTATACCTCTTCTAACAATTCACCATTAAGAAATGCCGTCTTGACATCCATTTGATGGATCTGCCATCCCATATGCGCTGCAAGTGAGATTACGGCTCGTATAGAAGTATACCTGGCCACTGGAGCGAATGTCTCCTCATAGTCTATTCCCTCCTTTTGAGAGAACCCCTTGGCCACGAACCTTGCCTTGTATTTTTCGATGCTACCATCTGCACCATGCTTAATCTTATAGATCCAACGTGATCCAACCACTGCCCTATCTGTCGGTCTAGGCACAACCTCCCACACATCATTCTGCATTATTGAGGTATATTCCTCAACCATCGCATCTTGCCACACCTGTTGCTGTGCAGCCTCTTGATAGCTAGAAGGCTCACTATCTACCAACTGACTAACCAATGCCACATAGTCATTATACCTAGCTGGTTGTTTCCGCTGTCTATTACTCGTCCTAGGAGCTCCCACAAACTCCTGAGTATCCTTATGTGTCTGTTGAACCTCACGGTTCCTCCTGTCAACTATAGAGGATGAAATATCAAACTCCATATCTTCTTGATGCATCTCTTGGATTTGCTGTATCTGTTGCTCCATACTCTGCAAACTCTCAGCACCTGAGCCTGTGCTTGTACTAGTAACTGTACTCGTGCTTCGCTGCCCCTGTTCTGGTTGAACAATCCTTGGAGCTTCTGTTGGCTGCTCATTCTGATCATCTGCTGGCAAATCTCTGGACCTCCTATATGCCTTGTCCTCCATGAATTTGACATCACGCCTGACTATAATCCTCTTGGTCCCTGGAATAAATATCCGATATGCCTTTGAGGTCTCGCTGTACCCCACAAAGTACCCTCTCTCTGCAGTCTGATCTAACTTGGAACGTGTAGCCCCTGGAATGTGACAAAATGCCAAACTCCCAAATATCCTGAAGTGACTAACATCTGGCTTCTTCCCTGAGAATGCCTCCTCTAGTGTCATCTTGCCCAATACCTTATGTGGAACCCTGTTCTGTATGTATACTGCTGTACTGCATGCCTCTGCCCATAAGTATCGTGGCATATCTTGGTCATACAACATAGCCCTTGCTGCCTCCGCTATAGAACGATTCTTCCTCTCAGCAACCCCATTCTGCTGCGGGTTGTAAGGAACGGTCCACTCTCTCTTGATTCCTTCCCTGGTACAGAACTCCTGGAACTCTTTCCCTTTGTACTCGCCTCCATTGTCTGACCGAAGAACCTTTACCTTCCTGCCTGTCGAATTCTCCACAAGAGCTTTGAACTCTTGGAAGTGACTGAAGACCTCATCCTTGGTCTTCAAGAAGTATATCCAGGTCTTCCTGGAGAAATCATCAATAAAAGTAACAAAGTACTCATATCCTCTGAGAGACTTCGTTGACATTGGTCCACATATATCTGAATGTACTAGATCAAGAACCCCCTTGGATCTGGTGTCACTCCTTGGAAAAGCTGCTTTCACAAACTTCTCCAATACACATCCCTTACATACATCATCATGCTCTGTGCTCACGTCTGGAACACCTGTCACTGTCTCACGAAGCAATTTAAGTGCTCCATGATGTATATGGCCCATCCTTCTATGCCATAGCTCTCCTTGATCTCTAGGATTACTGCTGCTCACTAGTGCCTTAGGAGTATCAAACTGCAACCTATAAAGTCGGCCGCTCCTAACTCCAATAGCTATGGGTGATTTTCAATCCTTATGCTTGATTAAAACATGTGCCCCTCTAAAGAGTACATTGTAGCCTTTATCCTGAAGGACAGATACGGAAATTAGATTCATGCCCAAGCCTGGCACATACAACACATCATGAATGGAAATAGGCTTGCCATTCTCCCTCTGAAATAGAACAGTCCCTCTCCCAACTGGATTGCACTTGGACTTGTTCCCCATCTGAATCTGGAATCTGATGTCCTCCTCCTTGTAGCTGGAGAAGTACTCCCTAACTCCTGTCATATGAAATGACACCCCACTGTCTATATACCAAACACCCTATGAGGTTGAGCTAGTCAGGCAAGCTATGAGTGCAAACTCATCCTCCATTCTACTAGAAAGCTCATCTACACTTGCTGAAGCTGCCGTCTGCTTCTTGCCCTTCTTTTCATTTTTCTTCCTTTGTGGGCAATCGCTGACATAGTGGCCGAACTCGTGACAGCCATAGCATTTGATTTTAGATAAGTCCTTCTTCTTCTCACTTTTTGAATTTGATCCTTTGCCAGACCCCTTCTTCGCTTTCCCTTTTCCTGCTAGGGCAACGTTTTCCTGTTCCACCTCACTTTTCTGACTATTACTACTGGTTCCATTGACAAGACTTAGTCTAAGCTCCTCCTGAGTGAAGTCATTCCATAGTCGATCCCAACTTGGTAAGGTGTCTCGTCCATTAATAACTTGAACAAAGACATCCCACTGCTTAGTAAACCCATTCAGGGCTATTCATACTAGCTCATCATCCTTTGGTTTGTCTCCAACAGCTGCCAATTCATCCTTGACAAGTCTAAGTCTGGTGAGGTAACTTGTGACGTCTTCTCCCTTATTCATCCGGGTATTCCTTAACTTTTCTCTGAGAATCAGCTTTCAGTTAAGGGTAGCATTCTGGTACAGATTCATAATGGCATCCCACATCGTCTTTGCTGTATCTAACTCTGCAATATGCGGAACAATATGATCCTTAACACCGTCAAGAATCAGCCTCCTTGCCTTGGCATCTTCCTTCTTATATGCTACGAGCTGTGTTGCGTCTGTAGGTACAGGTACAACAGTGGTCACATAATCCTTGATACCATTCTCTTCCAGCAATAAAGAAATTCTGGCTTTCCAGACACCAAAATTTGAGGCTCCATCCAATCTGTCCTGATCTCTTAAACCTGCTGAGGCCATCTCAAAAGAAAATAATAATTTGAAGAGGTCAAACTGGGTTTTATAAACCCTAGATTATTTTTCCTTTCTCCCTGTGCCTGTTCTGCACTCAGATCTGCTCTGATACCATGTGAAAAATCTATTGCAGCTACTGATTATTAATTTCCTATCTTATAAGATTATTTGGCTGCCGAAAAATTAAATAATTTACAGCAAATATTAAATAATAACACAGCTGCAACTTCACGGAAAAATCACGGAGATAGAAAAATAAAATGAACACAATGTTTTGGACAAATTGTCCCTGGAAAAACCCCGAAGGGAAAACCAGTCAGCAGATATGAATTTTATTCAACTACAGAAAATCAAGAGATACAAAATTGCTTGCCTCTTACTGGCAGAGCTCTGGAAATTTCTTTCCTGTAAATTCCCTTCCCTCAATTGTTCCTGCTGAAATTGCTCTGGCAATATTTTCCTTATCTGGCAATTCCACTGCTCTCCAACGCTATCACTGCGCCCTTTGCTTTCACTGCAAATCAATTTGCTATCACCGCAAATTTATTTATTTGCTATCGCTGCAAATACTTCTCGGATTTGTTGTTTTCCAAATGCCTATTGATCCTCTTTTATAATCCCCTCATTGGAAACCAATGGCCATGATTTAATTTTAATCAATGGCTAGGATTAATTAGACTCTAAACCCTAATATCTAGAAGTCTCTCGAGAAATCAATTATCTAGGTATGGAGATAATTATTCCAGCTGTGTTTCCAGCCTCGTAATCTCCACCCGAGACTAGAACACCTGTCCAAGCTACACAAAAATTAACACAGAGAACCTTTAGGCTGTTTACCCAGTTACAGTAGAAGATTTGGTTTATCTTGTTGATTCATAACCAGCATAGGTGGCAGAGATAGTGGCTTGGGCAGAATCATAGGTAGTAGATGCAGAGGTAGCTAGAGTGAGCAATAGTTGATCCACCTAAAGCAAAGGCATATAGGCACCGACCATTGCAAAGTCAATTCCCCCAGAACTACAGTTGCGGTCGACCCAAGTCCAGGTTAAAAATGAGCAAACGAACCTATAACCCGAAGATTAAGACAACTACCATTTCACCATCATTAGTTAAGGCATGGGTAGCACCTGTGATTGACCTTAATTCAGTTCATCTGGAACCACCCATGGGAGAGGAGGTAGCAACACCGAAAGCTGTGGTTGAATCAGTTGATTTCGTTTACTAATATTTGGGACCAAAGAAACTATACTATATATACGGTCCCCCCATCTCCTGCCAGATGGATATGATATATCTAGTCCAAGATTTGATTCCTATAATGAATGTAGCAGACAGAACACTGTTTTCTCTTAAATGTTGAAGTCCTTCTAAAGGACTGATCTGTCTATCTCTATGCCTCCATTCTACTCTCCCATACGTTGCTATCTTATCTTCTTTATTATGTAATGCTGCCCATACTTCTACAGTTCTTTCTATCTCATTAATTTTCTTCTGCAAAGAAGTCTTTAAGGGGTATGGTCTTCCTTTCAACGTATGAAAAAAAAGAAGACTCTGTTGTTTTTATTTATTTTTGTTTTGTAGGCATATAAAAAAAACTGCAGTTTTAATACTCTCCTTTCTGATTGTAAGAGTAGTATCTCTATTTTTTCTTGGCTGTGAATTTGCCCTGTTTCCATGTATGAAAACAACTTGCTGTTTTGAGTTGGAATGGATAATATATGTATTTTGATGTTATATGTTGCATCAACTCTAAAATATGACAGCAGGTTACTATTGTTGTAGAAATCAAAGCACTGTGAGTGTGTAGGCTTAGAAATTGCCATTGCTTTATTTATTTGTTATCTATTTCTCCTCTGCCTCTTCTCTTCACCTAATATTAGAGCTGAAGGTTATTAGTGCAAAGGGCTTCATCAACAAAGAGCTCCAACAAAGGTTTTTCAAGCCAAAGGTATACACAGTCAATAATGGCAAGCATAAGAACAAGCTTGACAAATCCACAAATTCCTCAATTCAATGGCAAAAACTATGAGTATTAGTCTATCACAATGAGAGCTTTGTTTTGTTCTCAAGACATATGGGTTCTTGTAGAGAATGGCTTTCCAGAACTAGTAGATGCAGCAACATACAATACTCTATCTCAAGCAGAGAAAGATCTTTTAAGAGATAATAGGAAGAAAGACTCAAAAGCCCTCTTCTACATATTTCAAGTAGTACATGAGAGCATTTTTCCAAGGATTGCGACAACAACTAAGTCCAAACAAGCATGGGATATACTCCAAACAACCTATCAGGTAATGACAAAGGTGAAACCAACTAAGTTGCAAATGCTAAGAAGGGATTTTGAAATAATCTTCATGAAGGATCCAAATTCAATAGACACTTTCTTCGCACAAGTGATAGGTTTAGTTAATCAAATTAAAGATCTCATGGTGAAATACTTGAAGATAGAAGAATTGTAGAAAAGATTTTAAGGAGTTTACCCACAAGGTTTGAATCCATAGTTGTGACCATAGAGGAAACAAAGAACCTCTCACAATTTTTAGTTGATGAGCTCCATGCATCTCTCATCTCACATGAACATAGGCTAAGTAGGTCAACAAACACCTCATTGGAGCATGCATTCAAGTCACAAGTTTCAATCAACCATGGTAGAGGTAGAGGAAGATCAAATTTTAGAGGTAGAGGAAGGAATTCATATAGAGGTGGAAGAAGCAGCCCATAAAGCTCAAGTGGAAGAGGTAGCAGCCAAAACTCAAGCCTAAACCCATCTCAAAATCAACCACAAGGTCAAAGGTATGAAAAATCTCAAATCCAATGTCATTATTGTAAGAAGTATGGGAATTATTCAAATGAGTGTAGAAAGAAGTAGTATGATTTTAGCAAACCAAATGCAAACTTCACAAAAGAAATTCAAAATCAGAGTAATATGTTCATAGCATGCAATGTAGCACAAGAGAATCAAAATGATGTATGGTTCTTAGACTCATGTTGCAGCAATCACATGACCGAGAACCTAGAAATGTTCTCAAGTTTAGATGAAAGTGTAAAATCAGATGTCACATTGGGTAATGACAACAAAGTTTCAGTTATGGGTAAAGGAAATATCAACATTCTAACTAAACAGGGGGAGAAGAAGTGTATTTCAGATGTGTATTTTGTGCCTGGTCTAAATCACAATCTAATGAGTATTGGACAACTTGTTCAAAAGGGTTATAAAGTGTTTTTCAAAAACAAAGAATGCATTATTTTGGATAAATTTCCAAGTAACCAACTTATTGCCAAAGTCCAAATGACAAGAAATAGAATGTTTCCCCTAAATATTAAGCCAAATTTGAATGTGGAATATGCTCAAGTACAACCCACAATGAACCCTGAAGAGGATAAAGAAGAAGTTACAACAGTTACACAAACCATCTTTCAAGCAGAAATAAAAGATGAAAATTGGTTATGGCATCTAAGATTTGGGCATCTCAACTTTGGAGGTTTAAATCTACTTAAAAGGAAGAGTATGGTAAAGGGTTTTCCATTAATAGAGAAACTGGAAAGAGTATGTGAAGGATTGATCTTGGGAAAGCAACATAGAGAGACATTTCCAACCGGCAAGTCAATTAGAAAAAAAGGTACCTTTGGAAATTGTGCATTCAGATTTATGTGGGCCAATGCAAACACCTTCAATTGGTGAAAGATTCTACTTTTTGACATTATTGATGACTATTCAAGGAAAACATGGGTCTACTTTCTAAGGCAAAGGAATGAAGTGTTTGATTTATTCCATCAATTCAAGGCTTTTGTTGAGAAGCAAAGTGGGCACTACATCAAAGCAATAGAAGCTCAAAACAAATGGCCTATTTACCAAATGGATGTGAAATCAACATTTTTGAATGGTTATCTTGAAGAAGAAGTGTATGTGGACTAGCCACCTGGGTATGAGATTTTGGGTCATGAAGACAAAGTTTACAAACTGAAAAAGGCACTCTATGGACTCAAGCAAGCTCTAAGAGCTTGGTATAGTAGAATTGACTCTCATATTTTGCAAAATAGCTTCAATAGGTGCAGCAGTGAGCCTACATTGTATATCAAGATGAATGAGCAAGGTGAGATCATAATTGTTTGCTTGTATGTTGATGATTTAATATTCACAGGTGATTTGACAATTGATTTGTTCAAAGGAGCTATGAAAAAGGAGTTTGAAATGACTAATTTAGGCCTCATGAAGTATTTTCTTAGCATTGAGGTAAATGAAAATGATAATGGTATATTCATCTCCTAATCTAAGTATGCAAATGACATTTTGAAAAGGTTTAACATGACAAATTGCAAATTAGCTCCAACACCAATTGTCATAGGACTAAAACTAAGCAAGGATGATGATGGAGCCAACATTGATCCAACTTTGTATAAAAGGCTTGTTGGTAGCCTCATGTATTTAACAGCCACAAGGCCAAATATTATGTATATAGTTAGTCTCATTTCAAGGTTCATGGAATCTCCAAAAGTTTCTCATTGGCAAGCAGGAGAAAGAATTCTTAGATATGTGAGTGGAATAAGGAACTATGGTATTTAGTACTCAACATCAAATGAGTTCAAGGTGATAGGATATACTGATAGTGATTGTGTAGGAAGCATAGATGATAGGAAAAGCACTTCTGGTTATGTTTTTTATTTTGGAACAGGTGTAGTATCATGTGATTCAAAGAAACAACCAATTGTTACTCTTTCATCGGCTGAAGTAGAGTATGTAGTAGCCACAAGTGCATCATGTCAAGTAGTTTGGATGAGAAGAGTTTTGAAAGATCTCAGGAAAGAACAACAAGAGGCAACAAGGATATATTGCGACAACAACTCAGCTATAACATTGTCAAAGAATTCAATTTTTCACAAGAGAAGCAAACATATAGACACAAGATATCATTTCATTAGAGAATTGATTAACAATGGAGAGATCTTTTTGGATTTTTGCAGGTCTGGAGATCAATGTGCAGATATTTTCACCAAGGCATTAGGGAAAGAAAGTTTTATGTTTCAAAGAGATCATTTGGGTATCAAAGAAGGCAGTAGTTGTGATTAAGGAGGTGTGTTGGAATGTAATCCCAACTACCTATAATGAATGCAACAGATAGAACACTATTTTCTCTTAAATGTTGAAGTCCTTCTAAAGGACTGATCTATCTATCTCCATGCCTCCATTCTACTCTCCCATACGTTTCTATCTTATCTTCTTTATTATGTAATGCTGGCCATACTTCTGCAGTTCTTTTTGTCTCATTAATTTTCTTCTGCAAATAAGTCTTTAAGGGGTATGGTCTTCCTTTCAACGTATGAAAAAAAAGAAGACTGTGTTGTTTTTATTTATTTTTGTTTTGCAGGCATATAAAAAAAAAACAAAGTTTGAATACTCTCCTTTCTGATTGTAAGAGCAGTAGCTCTATTTTTTTTTGGCTGTGAATATGCCCTGTTTCCATGTATGAAAACAACTTGCTATTTTGAGTTGGAATGGATAATATATGTATTTTGTTTTTATATGTTGCATCAACTCTAAAATATGATAGTAGGTTACTATTGTTGTAGAAATCAAATCACTGTGAGTGTGTAGGCTTAGAAATTGTCATTGTACCCTATTTGTTTGTTTCCTATTTCTCCTCTGCCTCTTCTCTTCAAGATGGATATGATATATAGTCCAAGATTTGATTCCTTCATCTCAAGAGTCCTTGATTATCTAATTCATAGATTCCTTGTGAGTGACCAAGATCCCAAGATCACTGGTGAGTGGAAGATAGTTGGAACACTGGAAGCACCGATGATAGTTGGTTGCTTGGAACATAAGGTCCATATAGGAAGAAGCACCTATCTCTATATTGGTTGGAGATGATATGATTAATGACTGGTATCACGTATATGATGGATGATGGGGAGAGGTGGATGAATGATGTGTGATGGATGGTGGATGTGGTTCCCTAGGCCACTTACTAGTCCCCATTCCCTTCTATTCTATAATGGGGGTGCTAACTAACAATAACTGATTTGGTTAGGTTCATTGTTCTTAGGATTTTCCCCATTCCACCCTACTATAGAACCCCTACGGGGCCCTACTCTCAGGTGGTGGGGGGATGGTAGGGGGTTGGGCTTGGCGGTGGGCTTCCTTGTCGCAAAAAGAACCAGAGGTAGAGTCGATTGATAATTAAGGCATTAATGACATGGTGAAGGGATCCCTACCTATATAACTGGGCGTTGGTTGTTGGGATGAAATATTGTCCTCCTTTTATAGTGTTTCCATATGTTTTAAAGACCTTTTCTATATGGTTCTACAAAGACTTCACATACATTATCTCTATTTTATGCTGTTTCATATATATGCTTTCCAAAGACTTAGACCCTATGTTGATAAATGAACTCAAGTGGTTATATTATCAAATGGATGATTTGAATTATTAATATGTATGAAATATACATAGGATTTCATAAGTTTATTATGAGAGGTTGTTTTGTATATATGTTGGAATGATTAACCCTTTGCATCCAGATAAAGAATCCAAAGAGAAGTAATTACAATAGGATGTAGAACAGAGGAATCAATGAGAATGCGGTCCAAGTGCCAGACATAGCGATCAGTGGAGACAAACGTGGTCATCATGGGTGAATAAACGCAGGGGAGAAAGAAGACTCATTCTAGGAATCTCACCGAAGTTTATGAATCTTACTTATGAGCTGTTATGGTTAGAATTTCTGTTTGGATAGGACTTTGTTTCCTTTGTTCCAGTTAATAAGTTGATCTCAAAAACAATATCCTAATGTCCAGGAATGAATTGATGATCACAGTTAGTTAGAAGGTTGCACAAGACTCTTCCATCTTTATAAGTTAGGGGATGAGTTCGTTGATGATGGTTGGTATGTTTATACTTTCAAAATAGCCATTACTTTGTTACAGTTATCAATTATTTGAGACGTGTTATAATTTTGAATAAAATCTGAAGAAGATTCTATCTTAGATATGATTTAAATTCAACTGTATGTTATGGGATGTGTGAAGATCTGAAGTAGATTTAATCTCCAGAAAAAGTGAGATAGTTCCCTGAGCTGGCCACTCAAGGTACTAACTCTCACTTTGCATGTTTTCTTATTTATTTCTACATTCTTAGTTAATCTGTTTCATTCCATCTTCTGTGTTATGTTGTGAAGCAAGTAAGAACTATTGATTAATATTTTCAGTAACTGTGATTCATGAGTAGAGTACACATTTTTAATCCTCTAGAGGTTAGTGTTAGCCTTTACATCATTTTTGAGTTGATAGATTAAAACTGTGATTTTCAGTTAAATACAGTTATCTTCAGCTTTTGTTGAAGGTACCCGTAGCAACTGGAAATTTAGATTGTTTTACTGTTTTCCATTTCCATTTACTATTTACTTTTCTATGCGTTCTAATAAGTAGGACTAGATAAGATAAGATTAACTTATATTAAAAAATGAGTCTTGAAGGCATAGATAGTGCAGGAATCATCACAAGCTTACGCTCCTCGGTCGATAATTCAATGTAGGAATGCAATGATAGTGGACTGTTCAGTTAGGTTAAACCCTAAATTTTATTTAAGTCTACAACACATTAGATTTTCCTCTACATTTTTGGCGCCGTTGCCGGGGATGGTGCTATCTTCATAATCTCATTTGTTAGGTTTCACATGCTCTTATAGTTAAATATTGATTTTTGTATTAGATTACATAAATTCATTTTTCCAAAAAAAAACACCAGGCATTCTACTAACATTGTGTAGGGCCACTGAAACATAAAGCTCAATTTACTGTATATGGAGGCAAAGAGATATTTGAGGTAGATTCCTACCATCAACTTCTTAGAACAACAAGGGTATAGCTGATTTCAACAACTACAGAATAGGAAGTGCTGAAGGAGAGTTTCCTTTTACATCTTCACCAACACCCCCTACATCTCCATCAGCTTCCTCTATTGCTACAGAGGGAACTTTCAGAACAATGGCAGATGCAGTAGAGGATCCTCTAGGACAAGCTACATTTAAATTCCCTATACCAGACCTCGCACGGGTAGCTACTCTGAAAAATATACCACCATCTACATTGCCTATTTTCTATGGTTTGGTGACTAAAGATCCTGACATTTTCCTATTTGAGTTTGATGTTCTATGTAGGAGTTATGATTATACCACTGATCCTTACAGACTCAAGCTGTTCCCTGCCACCCTAAAAGATGCTGCTTTAAGATGGTTTATGGGACTAGGGAAAGATGCCATTCCAGACTGGGATACCATGAAGACAAAATTCCTAACAAAATACAAAGACTACTGTAGAGGACATGATAGGAGGAAAGATGACATCTTTAGGATGTCATAGAAGGAGGATGAGCCATTAGAAGACTATGTGGAGAGATTCCAATTTGCCTTGAAGAAAAACCCTTAGAATAGGTTGTCCAAAGAATCATTGAAGCTGGTCTTTTTAAGAGGAGTCAATGATGATTGCACAGATGCCCTAAATCTCATTGGAATAGGGGATATCTCCCAACTACCCTTTGAAGATATTTGTACAGCTTGTAGAAACTACTCTAGGACTTTTTCCAGAAAGCCCAGAGGAGAAAGAGTATCCATTGCAGACAAGGCAGCTAATGGAGTTTCTCAAGTGGAAATTAGTAACTTGCTGACCAATATGAAAGAAGATATCATTAGCCACATGGCTACATAGTTGGACACTCTTCACATCAAGAAGAAACAAGAAGAGACAGATGCAATGCTCACTGAATACTGCCCTAGCTATAGACAAAGGAAATCCAATTGCAATTGTAAGAGGGTGGACAGTATCCAGCAAGAAAGGATTGAGAGACCAGAGTTACAACAATTCAAAGGAGAGGATGGACAATTGTTCTTCATTGCTCAAAGAAGGCCATGTAAACAAAGATAAGGTATGCCTCCTGATCCACTTAATTTTAATCTTCCCTTTCCTTCTGCAAATCAGAACTTCTCTGCCTGGAATGCTTAGCAATGCTCTAGTAACCCAAATGCATGGCAAAACCCACAATGGAAAAATCCCCAATGGCCTTCTCCACAAGCTGGTTGGAACCTACAACAACCTAACCCATGGCCACAAAAAATTTCCAAGGACCTAACTATAATCCTCAGTGGCCTAATCAGTAGCAACAATGGCAGCCTCAGTGGAACAAGGGCCAATAATGGCAGTAAAATGCACAATTTTAGAAACCTATGATTCCATCTTAGCCGTAGCAGCTAGCCATCATGCCACCACCTCAAAATCCACCTCAAAATCTAGCTCCTAGACCTACCCAAATCCCTGCCCAACTTGCACCTAACCCTAACAACAAGCCTATTTAGTAGGCTTATACTAATGACGTGATGCAATATCCCACCTATGGTGTGGAAGTGAGTAATGTTCATCTTAGATCAGGGAAACAACTGGCAGGACCTTCATCTCCCCAAATTACTGAGCTTGAAGATGAAGAGCCCACCGAAGAGACCCCAGATAAACAACCCTTGGAACCTGACTCAAACCAAGATGCCCAACCTACCTTGCAACAGAAGTCTCCTCCTTTCCCTAAATGTTTGACCATGCAAAAGAAACCAGCTCAAGCTGATACTGCCCTTCTTAGCGAGCTAAAGGATATCAGCATCAAAATTCTGTTAATCCAAGCTATCAAGGATATCCCCATCTATACCAAGACTATTAGGGATCTTTGTATAAAGAAGCCAGGAAGGAAGAGAATAGACCCCCAGACAGTGCATGTGTTAGGTAACCTTGCAAACATCATGTTGGGTAATATAACTGTCCCAAAATATACAGACCCAGGAAGTCTAGTGGTGGATGTCAAGATCAATGAAACTTTGATTAAGAACACTTTGATAGATTTAGGTGCTGCTATTAATGTCATGACCAAGGAAACAATGCAAATACTCCAACTGAACAATCTTAGGCCTACCTAGATAGTTCTTCAATTAGCTAATAGGTCTACAAGCAAACCTGAGGGAGTCATAGAGGATTTGGTCATTACATTAGATTCTTGGGAGTATCCATCTGATTTCATAGTTTTGTAGCCCAAAGTTAATCTTGCTAGTTATCCTCTTATACTAGGCAGACCATGGCTTGCCACTGCTGATGCATTTATAGGTTGTAGGTTTGGTAACATGATCATCTCTAATGGGACAGTGACCAAGAAACTGGTGTTGTATCCTCTAGCCCAACCATACCATGAACTTGAGCAGACCATTTCACCTCTCCAGGAAGAAGAGGATACTTACTCCTTGCAAACACTAATGACTATTGAACGTAGCCCCTTGTTAGATGTTCCAGATGAAGATGAACTAATTGCTTATATCCTTCATAATGACTGTGGAAGGCATCTGCAGCAGCAAGATTATTTATCTTGCTTACAAGACCCTTTGAGCACCACAATACCAAGCAGTTCATCAGAAGAGGTGTCTCAAATATTTAATGCTTTATTACCTCAGCAATGCTTACTTGTGTTACCCAGCCTTGATTTGTCTTCTGTGCAAGAACTATCCAAGCAACTAGAAGCCAGGCCAGGAAAGCTATTGAATATTAATAATGCCTTGATTGATGAACAACATCACTCCTTGCATAGAGTTTTACAGTCACACTCAGACACATTTGCATGGGATTATAATGATATGAAAGGCATTGATCCTGCCTTATGCATGCATAAGATATACATATATGATGGATACAGGCCCATCAGGCAGTAGCGAAGGCACATGAATCCAACCCTCAGGGAAATTGTCAAAACTGAGCTACATAAACTTTTGGATGCAGGCTCCATATACCCCATTTCAGATAGTGAATGGGTTTCACCATTGGTTATAGTTCCAAAGAAAGGAGGAAAGTGGAGGGTTTGTGTCGACTATAGAGAATTGAACACTGCTACCAGGAAGGATCACTTTCCATTGCCCTTCATTGACCAGGTTCTTGACTCACTAGCAGGCAAGAAATATTTTTCTTTCCTTAATGGTTTTAGTGGCTATAATATGATTAAAATTGCTCCAGAAGATCAAGACAAGACAACATTTACATGCCCTTGGGGGACATATGCATACTCTGTCTTGCCCTTTGGCTTGTGTAACGCTCTAGCTACTTTTCAAAGAGCGGTTTTAAGTATTTTCTCTGATTTTACACATGACAGTATGGAGATTTATATGGATGACTTCACCACATATGGTGACACATATGATGAAGCCCTACACAACTTGGAGAAGGTATTGAAAAGGTGTACAGATCACAATCTCTCTTTGAGTAATGAAAAGTGTTTCCTTATGATGACACAAGGAATAGTTTTGGGGCACTTTATCTCAAGTGCTGGCATACAAGTAGATCCAAAGAAAATTGAAGTTATTTCCACCCTACCTATTCCATAGAAACAAAAAGATGTCAGGAGTTTCCTAGGACATGCAGGTTACTACAAAAGGTTCATTCAAGATTTTAGCAAGATTGCTGCACCTCTATTTACTCTGTTAACAAAAGACAGTGAATTTAAGTGGACACCAGATTGTCAGGCTTCTTTTGAAAAGATGAAAACCTCCTTGACACAAGCTCCTGTACTTAGAGGACCAAATTGGACCTTCCTTTTCACATCCATACTAATGCATCAGATTTTGCAATTGGTGCAATTTTAGGACAACAAGAAGGATCCAAGGAATATACTATTTATTATGTCAGTAAGAATCTGCAAGGAGTTGAATTGAATTATACAGTGACAAAGAAAGAGATGTTAGCAGTTGTTTATGCCATAAATAAGTTCAGACACTACATAACTAGTTACAAGGTCTTCATCCATATAGATCATGCAACCTTCATATACTTGATGAATAAACCTATAGTAGGTGGCAAACTTGTAAGGTGGTTATTGTTGTTGCAAGAGTTTGACATCACAATTGTTGACAAACCAGGCAAAGCCAATGTTGTTGCTGATTTTCTGTCCAGACTACCTACATAGTCTTCAGATGGAGTGGTTGATGATTCCTTTCCTGATGAGTATTTATTTTCTCTCACTACATACACTCCATGGTATGCAGATATAGCCAATTATTTGGTTATAGGGCAAATTCTAGGATATTTCTCTCCAAGGGAGAAGAGGCAGCTGGTACATAAATGTTTTTCTTACTCCTGGATTTCTAGATTTCTATTCTACACTAGACCAGACAATATTATGAGAAGATGTATCAAGGAGGATGAAGTATTTGATGTAATGAAGGCTTCTCATGATGAGCCTTGTGGAGGACATTTTGTAGCAAAGTGGACAACCTTTGAAATCCTCACATGTTATTATTGGTCAACGCTTCACAAGGATGATGTTAAGTATACTAGGAGCTATGATAGATTCTAGAGAACGGGGAGACCTACTAGAAGTGATGAGATGCCTTTGCAACCACAACTCTCACTAGCTCCTTCTGACAAGTGGGGTTTGGATTTTGTGGGGCCTATATCTCCATCAAACAATAAAGAATATATCCTAGTATGTACATATTACTTAACTAAATGGGTAGAAGTGAAAGCATTATAGTTTGCCAAAGATGGCAATGTGGCCAAATTCTTGTATGAAGACATCTTCACCAGGTATGGTGTTCCAAGAGAAATAGTAACTGACCAGGGACCACAGTTTACATATGATTTAATAATAAAATTGGTTGCAAAATATTAGATAAGGCATAAGAAATCCACTCCCTACCATCCATAGGCTAATGGTTAGGTAGAAGTTATTAATAGGGAAATTGAAAATATCCTAACCAAGACAGTGTAGCTTCATCAACGAGATTGGGTTTCTAGGATCCTTGAAGCTGTTTGGGCATATAGAACAATTGGGAAGACAACGACAGGGTTTACACCTTATGAGCTGGTCTATGGCAAGACTGCAGTTCTCCCTATTAAATTTAAGCATAAAACCCTAAGGACAATAATGTCCCTAGGAATGGATCTGACCACTGCACAACAAGAAAGGCTACAACATTTGAATGCCTTGGATGAAATGAGACTAGAAGCTATTCATCATACAGAGTTCATACAGAAGCAAAGGGAAAAAATGGCATGATAAATATATCAAAACAAAGGAATTCACTACAGGAGACTGGGCACTACTTTATGATTCAAGGTATAAGGACTTCAAGGGCAAGCTTCAGTCACGTTGGTTAGGTCCATATGAAATCCAACAAGTTTTTCCTAATGGTGCAGTTCAACTGCAAACTATTGATGAAGTTTAGTTTTCACTATTGGTCAATGGGCATAGGCTTAAATTGTACAATAAGCCACTATGGAGAGATGACTTTTTGGTATATCTATCTACTTAGTATGCTCCTTTTGATACTACTGATTTAGATGCTATGACACCACATGATGCTGATTTAGATGCTGTGACACCAGATGATGCTAACTCAGCTATTGTAACACCAGACAATGCACATTCTGATGCTAATACAACAACGATGTCCAGTGATGTGGAGGTTGAGTTGCAATACTCAACCCCTGTTGCTGACAATTAAATTTATTTGTTTTTCCATATGTACACACTGCACAATTTCTATGGTTACAACTTGATATCTCCGTCAAGACCTATTTTTTACTTCTTCAGTTGGGACGTGACTCAGCTGGGACCTGTTCTATCATGTTTCCATTTACACAGTTGGGACCTATGCTGTAGGCGCCCATAGCAACACCAGTCTACTGTTTTGTTCTATTGCTTGGTGAACACTACCTCAATTCTCCTTCCCATTCTATGAACCCGTATTCCTTTCAAATTGATCCATTCACATTCTTCCAAGTATCACTTCAAATTATGAGTGGTACTTCCATCTACCATCTTGCACTATTCCATTATCACTATATAACCATACATCCAACTTCCCATTTTCCACATGCATATTCTATCACCTCACCAGTGTTAATCACAACTTCCAAGGTATGTTAATTATTTCATTTCGCTATATATGTACAATCAACACCTTTCTATTTATACACTTAGATTTATTTATTTATTTTCATGTTTATTCATAATTTATTTCATGCATGTGATGTATATTTCCACCATTTCTTTTTATCATTCCTTCTCTGTCCATCACACTTGCCATATGAAATGTGGTTACTTCATCATTAAGTTAGGGGGAGGGGTTTCTTTTCAAATGATTCTCATTTACTCATTGTTGCCTTCACATTTTTGCCTTTCAAAACCTTGTTTAAAACCCTGCCTTTGAGAAAACTAGATAAATACTCTGTGCTATGAACTCACCTTTGTCAAAACAATGAATTAATATCCTGAGAAGTTATGGAGTTATAGTGGAGAAGTAGGAAAGAGGCAAATTGAAAGACTGGTTTTTCAGGGTGGTGAGCCGAAGCAGTAGAAATTGGTTAGTTGGCATTATGTAGAGAATTGACATTGCAGAGTTCTAATTCATAGTCTTATTGGGAGAAGAATTAATTAGAAGGGAATCCTCAGCACACAAGGAAATATTGGAAGATGTGCTGGTTCTTTCGCTTTTTACTAGAGTGGGTTGGCTTGATTACTTCCTCAAATTGACAGAATATGACAATGACATGGTACAAGAATTTGCACTTACTCTGCAATATGATGAAGCAATGGTTAGAGGTTTGATAGTAGATGCTTCTAAGCTTGCAATTGCTCAAGTTTTAGGGTTGTCTAGAACAGGTTCTGAGTATCTAATCAGGGCTGATACAACTGTGGCCAGGGAGGAGTTTTGTGAAAGACGTGAACACCTAGATTCTACCACGCAAGGTACCAAATGATTATCTCTTCCATATTTTTGGGGAAATGTTCTTTCTATATTATCAAATATATCACTTGTGATGGTAGATATAATATGCTGTATACTGGACATCTTAAACTGCTCAACCATTTGAGACATGAGAAACTTGTCAATGTTCCCAATTATTTGTATTGTATATTGAGAAGAATGTCTTCAGAGTATCAGAGGCAACAAGCAGACACAACTCTTTCTCACCATTGTTTAATAGCTTTGTTAGTAAAAAGGAGTTTAAGGATTCAATACCCATAGATTGAGTGGGAAGCCTTTAAACAATGTGTTGACATCTCAACACTCTTGGAAGCACTAGAGCCAGAGGAAGATATTCCACATGAAACTAAACCCCCTTTTGATATTGAGCAGGAAGAAACACAACCTTAGAACCCTTCAGATTTTAGGTCTGTATCAGTTGAAGAGCCCTCAACCTCTATTCCTAAAACAAAAAGAACCACTTCCTCAACATCTAGGAAGAAAACAAAGAGTTAGAGGGAGAACAACAAGAAGAGGCAAAAGGTAGAAAAACATGAGATAGTTACTCCTAGGCGATCAGGGAGGTTGAGGAAGCAAGGTGTTAAAGAGAAAATTGTTGAGCACCGTGGAGAAGAAGACAAAAATAAAGGCCAATAGGATATTGATCTAGATTCAGATGGAGGAGAAAACCCTCTTAAGGATGCTTCTGCTGATGCCTGTGCAAACTATAATATATCTTCTAGAAAAAGAAGGTACATTTCTTCTTCCGATTCTGAACTAGAAGATCTGTTTATTGCCAGAAAAATGGGAAAACCTGTGCTAGATGACTTTGCTAAGGAAATATTTGATGCCCCTGAGAAAGGGAATGATGAAAATCTTGAAGGTGAAAAGGAATTGATAGAAGACAGAGATATTAGGAAGGAGCTGCAGGAAGCCCTAGACAGAGTAAGGCAACTTGAGGAATAGGTAAGGGGTTATGAAGAAAGAGATAGAGAAAAGGAAAAGATGATTCAAGAGTTGGAGGAAAAGATCCAAACTTATGGCCATGGCTCTAATTTAGATTTGTTAGCATAGCTAGCTGAAAATAAAGCAAGGATAGAGGAAGAGGTAGTACTTACTCTCCAACCTCCTGTGGTAAAAACCCCAACATACCATACTACATTGTTCTTGGGTTTTGAACTAATGAAACTGACTGATGAAAATAGGCAAGAGAAGGAAAACTAGGAAAAAGAAAAGCATAACCTCAATGAATCTATTGTAGAAAGGGATTTGAAGATTAAACAGTTAGAGTAAAAGCTGCCAGAGGTTATTGAAAGGGCCAAGCAGATTATGGGATACAGACCTCCATCAAGAGTGTATGTACTATTTTTGAAGGAAAAATTTCTTAGTTTTTAGTTTAACATGTTTATCAATGATCAACCCAACTTGCATTCAAGATTTATCTTTTGTAATTACTTCAAAGAGGTTAGCCTAGAAGAACAAGACCAGTTGTGTGAGTATTACCTACATAATTATATAATGGATGAAGATACACAATGGAATCCCTGCATTTATGTTGGAGACCTCCAGGTCAGAGCATTGATGTCATATTTTAAAAATGAACAACTCAGAGGGTTATTGATGGACCAGTATGAAGAACAAGAAAAGAAAGTACCACTGCAACTGAGGAAGGAAGCCTTGGAGCCTGAAATCATCTTAACCCAATGGTTGACATTGTTGTCTCATAAAAGACCAGGCAAGGTAATTATGGATTTAAGACTTAGGGACTACAGAAGGATATAGAGGATGGCAGTGTTTATTATCCAAAATTGTCAGAGGTATGTGTAGAGCAGATGGGACAGTTTAACTCTAGAGTTACAAAGAAAGGAACCCCATTCTATCCACAATTTCATGAATATACTTGAAAGATTGCGCAGATATATCCAGATATCAGAACAGAAGGGAGTATCATGGTTACTTCTCACTTATTAGCCTTCTATACTTCTTTATCTAATGCCACATTGGATAGGAGGGAAAAGTGAGCAGTGTAGGCATATCGAGCAGATCAGGATGGAAAGACTTGCATTCTCTAATGGGTTCTCCCTCAAGCAAGGAAAATGAGTTATATTGGACACAGACCTCAGAAGAATTACCGTACATTACAACCTTTTGCCGTAGGTGTCTAGTTCTTTAATTTTTCTTAGGGACAAGCAAAAGTCTAAGTTGGGGGGAATGTTGGGGTGAAATATTGTCCTCCTTTTATATTGTTTCCATATGTTTTAAAGACCTTTTCTATATGGTTCTGCAAAGACTTCACATAGATTATCTCTATTTTATGCTGTTTCATATATATACTTTCCAAAGACTTAGACCCTATGCTGATAAATGAACTCAGGTGGTTATATTATCAAATGGATGATTTGAATTATTAATGTATATGAAATATAGATAGGATTTCTTAAGTTTATTATGAGAGGTTGTTTTGTATATATGTTGGAATGATTAACCCTTTGTAGCTAGATAAAGAATCCAAGGAGAAGTAATTACAATAGGATGTAGAACAGAGGAATCAATGAGAATGCAGTCCAAGTGCCAGACATAGCAATCAGTGGAGACAAACGTGGTCATCATGGGAGAATAAACATAGGGGAGAAAGAAGACTCATTCTAGGAATCTCACCAAAGTTTATGAATCTTACTTATGAGCTGTTATGGTTAGAATTTCTATTTCGATAGGACTCTGTTTCCTTTGTTCCAGTTAATAAGTTGATCTCAAAAACAATATCCTGATGTCTAGGAATGAATTGATGATCGGAGTTAGTTAGAAGGTTGCACAAGACTCTCCCATCTTTATAAGTTAGGGGATGAGTTCGTTGATGATGGTTGTTATGTTTTTACTTTCAAAATAGCCATTACTTTGTTACAGTTATCAGTTATTCCAGACGTATTATAATTTTGAATAAAATCTGAAGAAGATTCTATCTTAGATATGATTTAAATTCAACTATATGTTATGGGATGTGTGAAGATTTGAAGTAGATTTAATCTCCAGAAAAAGTGAGATAGTTCCCTGAGCTGGCCACTCAAGGTACTAACTCTCACTTTGCATGTTTTCTTATTTATTTATGCATTCTTAGTTAATTTGTTTCATTCCATCTTCTGTGTTATGTTGTGAAACAAGTAAGAAATATTGATTAATATTTTTAGTAACTATGATTCATGAGTAGAGTACACATTTTTAATCCTCTGGAGGTTAGTGTTAGCCTTTCATCATTTTTGAGTTGATAGATTAAAACTGTGATTTTCAGTTAAATACAGTTATCTTCAGTTTCTGCTAAAGGTACCCGTAGCAACTAGAAATTTAGATTGTTTTGCTATTTTCCATTTCTGTTTACTATTTTACATTTCTGTGCGTTATAATAAGTAGGACTAGATAAGATAAGATTAAATTAGATTAAAAAATGCAGGCATCATCACAAGCTTATGCTCCTCGGTCGATAATTCAATGTAGGAATGCAATGATAGTGGACTGTTCAATTAGGTTAAACCCTATATTTTATTTAAGTCTACAATACATTAGTTTTTGCTCTACATTGGCTACCATGGTCGGTCATGCGAGGAGGTGCAGGGAGGTACCTTTGGTGATATCTCTCTTAATGCCTTCGGTGATAGATCTTTCATTGGGGAGGTGGATGGGATCAATCATTTCAACAATAATAGCCTTAGTGAGTGAGTGAGGGGCAGAGCCAACACTACTTTCCCAAGTGGAGGTTAGATTTTTTAATCGATAGAATACTGCACTCTTGGTCCTAGTTCTTCATGTTGCATCAAATTAAACCACATGCCCCATTACAGAGTAGGGCTAAGACTTTAACTATAGATATAACTAAACTAAACTATAGTAAGTGGAACAACTATAGTTAGAGGGGGATGGGGGTGGGCCCTTACTTTCTGGAACAACAACAATAATTGAAGAAACTATAAGGGGGGGTCAACTATAGCCTCCCACCATGAAGGGGTGGGTGGGTGCATATAGGTTCATCCACCAAGCCATAAAAAAGGGGGACTAGAACTTTAGCTCCCCACAATAATAATTGAAGAAACCGGTCCTGAGGGTTCATCGACAAACCCTCAGACTTAACCTCTTGGGGGCCCATGTATGGGGTTGGTTGGGGGGCATAGGCCAAGTGGGAAGGAGATATAGGGTGGGTGGTTAAGCTAGGAGATAGCCGGCTGGGGGATATGGTGCCCCAGACTTAACCTCCCATCACTAATCTACCTCCCTATAATTCCCCCCATCTCGGGTGGGAGCCGCGCTGGAAGGTAGATTAGTTGTTCCTCCTCCCAACTATTTTAGGCTATTTTCTTGGGATCCCTCCCACCTACCCCCAAGAAACCATTATATCCCAGACACTATAGGGAGGAGGGGCCCACCCATCCCCTTGCATTATATTATTACTATATTGTGGGTTTGCAACCTGGAAAAAATTGCACAAAGAGAGAGACATAAGCTAGCCACCCCTGGTTCTCTAACCCGACATCTCCTCTCAGGGATTTGCCCATCACCAAGCCCCCTAGGAGGTAGATGCCATTGGATGGGTGGGTGGGTGCCCCTACCTTCCTTCCACCTGGGTGGCCCCCCCCCAAGAATCGATAGTTGCACTCTCGGTCCTAGTTCTTCATGTTGCATCGAATTAAACCACATGCCCCATTACAGAGTAGGGCTAAGACTATAAGTATAGATATAACTAAACTAAACTATAGTAAGTGGAACAACTATAGTTAGAGGGGGATGGGGGTGAGCCCTTACTTTTTAGAACAACAGTAATTGAAGAAACTGTAAGGGGGGTCAACTATAGCCTCCCACCATGTAGGGGTGGGTGGGTGAATATAGGTTCATCCACAAAGCCATAAAAAAGGGGGACCAAAACTTTAGCCCCCCACAATAATAATTTAAAAAATCAGGCCTGAGGGTTCATTGGTAAAACCTTAGACTTAACCTCCTGGGGGCCCGTGTGTGGGGTTGGGTGGGGGGCATAGGCCAATTGGGAAGGAGATATAGGGTGGGTGGTTAAGTTGGGAGATAGCCAACTAGGGGATATGGTGCCCCAGACTTAACCTCCCGTCACTAATCTACCTCCCTATAATTCCCCCATCCCAGGTGGGAGCCCTGCTGGAAGGTAGATTGGTTGTTCCTCCTCCCAGCTATTTTAGGCTATTTTCTTGGGATCCCTCCCACCTACCCCCAAGAAACCATTATATCCCAGGCACTATAGGGAGGAGGGGCCCACCCACTCCCTTGCATTATATTATTGCTATATTGTGGGTTTGCAACTTGGAAAAAATAGAACACAGAGAGAGACATAAGCTAGCCACCCACAGTTCTCTAACCTGCCATCTTCTCTTGGGGGTTTGCCCATCACCAAGCCCCCTTGGGAGGTAGATGCCATTGGATGGGCAGGTGGGTACCCCTACCTTCCTCCCACCTGGGTGGACCCCCCCAAGAATCGATAGTTGCACTCTCGGTCCTAGTTCTTCATGTTGTATCGAATTAAACCACATGCCCCATTACAGAGTAGGGCTAAGACTATAACTATAGATATAACTAAACTAAACTATAGTAAGTGGAACAACTATAGTTAGAGGGGGATGGGGGTGGGCCCTTACTTTCTGGAACAACAATAATTGGAGAAACTATAGGGGGGGTCAACTATAGCCTCCCACCATGTAGGGGTGGGTGGGTGAATATAGGTTCATCCACCAAGCCATAAAAAAAGGGGGACCAAAACTTTAGCCCCCCATAATAATAATTGAAAAAACTGGGCCTGAGGGTTCACCGGCAAACCCTCAGACTTAACCTCTTGGGGGCCCATGTGTGGGGTTGGGTGGGGGGCATAGGCCAAGTGGGAAGGAGATATAGGGTGGGTGGTTAAGTTGGGAGATAGCCGGTTGGGGGATATGGTGCCCTAGACTTAACCTCCTATCACTAATCTACCTCCCTATAATTCCCCCCATCCCGGGTGGGAGCCCCGCTAGAAGGTAGATTAGTTATTCCTCCTCCCAGCTATTTTAGGCTATTTTCTTGGGATCCCTCCCACCTACCCCCAAGAAACCATTATATCCCAGGCACTATAGGGAGGATGGGCCCACCCACCCCCTTGTATTATATTATTTCTATAATGTGGGCTTGTAACCTGGAAAAAATTACACACAGAGAGAGACATAAGCTAGCCACCCACGGTTCTCTAACCCGCCATCTCCTCTTGGGGGTTTGCCCATCACCGAGACCCCCTAGGAGGTAGATGCCATTGGATGGCCGGGTGGGTGCCCCTAGCTTCCTCCCACCTGGGTTGGCCCCCCAAGAATCGATAGTTGCACTCTCGGTCCTAGTTCTTCATGTTGCATCGAATTAAACCACATGCCCCATTACAGAGTAGGGCTAAGACTATAAATATAGATATAACTAAACTAAACTATAGTAAGTGGAACAACTATAGTTAGAGGGGGATGGGGGTGGGCCCTTACTTTCTAAAACAACAACAATAATTGGAGAAACTATAAGGGGGGGTCAACTATAGCCTCCCACCATGTAGGGGTGGGTGGGTGAATATAGGTTTGTCCATGGAGCCATAAAAAAGGGGGACCGAAACTTTAGGCCCCCACAATAATAATTGAAGAAACTGGGCCTGAGGGTTCATCAGCAAACCTTCACACTTAACCTCCTGGGGGTCCATGTGTGGGGTTGGGTGGGGAGCATAGGCCAAGTGGGAAGGAGATATAGGGTGGGTGGTTAAGCTGGGAGATGGCTAGCTGGGGGATATGGTTCCCCAGGCTTAACCTCCCATCACTAATCTACCTCCCTATAATGCCCCCATCCTGGGTGGGAGCCCCGCTAGAAGGTAGATTAGTTGTTCCTCCTCCCAGCTATTTTAGTCTATTTTCTTGGGATCCCTCCCACCTACCCCCAAGAAACCATTATATCCTAGGCACTATAGGGGGAGGGGCCCAACCACCCCCTTGCATTATATTATTGCTATATTGTGGGTTTGTAACCTAGAAAAAATTGCACAGAGAGAGATAGACATAAGCTAGCCACCCTTGGTTCTCTAACCCATTGTCTCCTCTCGGGGGTTTACCCATCATCGAGCCCCCCTGGGAGGTAGATACCATTGGATGGGCAGGTGGGTGCCCCTACCTTCCTCTCACTTGGGTGGATCCCCCCAAGAATCGATAGTTGCATATTATTGTGGGAGGGTGGGCCCCCTTGGGAGGTAGATGTCGAGGGAGGTAGATTAGTTCTAGGTGGGGGGCTAATGTTCCTCGGATGTAGCACCAAGACCTCAGAAATGCCAGGTGGGGGGTGCCCTCCCTACACTATTTCTAGGTGGGAAGATGAAGGTTGTTTACATAAAATCATTAGTGAACCAGGAATCAGGGGAATGGACTCTAGTAGCTAGCAACAAGCTAAATGGAGAAGGTTGCAGATGGTTGACAAATGAGTAATTCCATATTTAGTTTTGAGCTAGGCAGACAAAATTTGAGTTTGGAGGTTCTCTATGAACTGGAAGTAGATAATTGTATTAGATCAAAAGGTTCAACTTCTTCTCAAGTGAAAGGCTCCTTGTGCCTGCTAGAGCTTAGGTCATGGAATCGGATAGAGGAACGATTATCAGGATTTGAGGGATCTGGAAGAACTAAATCTCTTTTTGGATCATTGCGAGTCTAGTCAGACCGAGGTGAAAATCATACATCTAGTGGAACCCAGTGTAGGGGGTGAGGGCATTGATTAGAAAACATCATTTGGGTCATCCCTGCTCCCTAGTGTCTCTACATCTCCCTTCCCCAAGTAACTCAACCTCTAGAATCAACAACTTTATTTGTTCACTCAACAACCTTCCTGACTTCCTATCCCCAAATTTGTTATTCTCAACCCAAAGGGAGTAATAATGGTTTAGGGGTGAGGCTAACTAATTAAAGACATCTCAGAGTGATTCATTTTCCAACTCGTTCTATTCCTAGCTATTGTTTCGATTCCAACTGGTCCCTAAATCTAATCCTAGCTATACAATAATATAAAAGCCCCCCCCAACCTGGCTATGTCCCTCCCACTCGACCTTTGCCCCTCACCCATAATTTAGATGATCTTCAGAGTCTATGGGCCTTTCAGTCCCTAACAATTAGATTCCATGATGGTGCGTTTCCCTTTGGCTCTTGCAAGGTATTTTACAATTGGGTGAATGTTGGGAATCAAGGTGTATCAACCTTTCAATAATTTTCAATTTGATTTATTAATTTTTTGGCATTTTCCCATAACTTATTGCATATTATCATATTTTATTTTATTTACCATTTGTGCTCTAACTTAAATAGGGCATGGGATTTAGTTAGAATTATGTGCTACATGTCAATTCTTTGTAAGGTGTTGTAAGAGGTATTTAATTTGGTGAATCCTATGAAAACTTATGTCAGATTCTTATGACATGTAAGAGCCTAAAATAGAGGGTGCTACTTTGGAATCTTGACCAGCTATGCCATACTTTATTATTTGTCATGAAGTTCTTATTTTGAGATGGAGAGTTATGATAAGTTGGGCACCTTGTTGGGTGGCGTAAATTAGTCAGTTATGACAACTATAAGAGTATAAGAGAATATGTTTTTTTTAGCTTGTTAGTTGAAATCTCCAAAGTCGGTGCTAGAAATTAGGCCAAAACTAGGCACCATCCTTCTGGGGGTTTTAGCACATGGTATTGTAAACCACAAATGGTTTCCAACTTGTTCATTTGCCTATAAATTAGGTGCTTTAGGAGTTGTATTGTATTGAGAATTTTCAGATCATGTTGGAATGCTACCAAAGTCACTCCAAGTTTATATGCTAGTGAAATTCTTGTGAAAATCTCACTACAAATGTGTTGTAATCTTGTTTTGATATGTTAAAACATTGAGTGGGTTTTGGAGTGTGAGGTTTTTCTCCAAAGGATTTTCCCCATTTAATATTGGTGTTATGTGTTGAATTATTTATTCTAATTTATATGTTTTTGCATAATTTCTATAATATTTTAGATTATATTTAAAGTTTGTGTACAATACTCCTCTCAAGGCTTAGTGTAGAAGTTGATTCTACTACTCTTACCTCCTTACACTATCATGGAGAAAGTATTTTAATTAGGGCATGATAAATACACTTTGAATATCATAAACACTAATATGTAGTGTAAGGTGAATTGCAATGAATTGTAGATGGATCATGAAGGTCATAGAAGAAAACTTGCTACAAGGATATAATAGATATCATGGAGACTTAAGGGTTATCTCATCATTAAAATATAAACACAAGAAGATCATTACAAACACCAAATACTTAGTCATGTAGAGTAAGAGGGTTGTCATGTTATAACATCTTAGTCATTTATCATGTAGGATGCCATAGAAGAGAAAGAACATAACCATTTCATAAGGGCTATCACCCCAATCTTATAGGTCATAAAAGTCTATCATATCAACAAAATATTGGACCATAAGTATAAATCAATGGTCAATAATACATAAAGAAAAAGGATGGTCTTGACCACAAAGGTTAGCCATATATCAAGAATAGGTAGTCGAATTTCAAAAGGATACTGAAAATTCCTTGCGACCACATATTAGAAAAAATGTCAATACAAGAAGAGTTGTCTTACAAAAGGGGAATACTATCATTAATATGATGAATACATTGATTAGGGTTTTCTAATAACAATCTTAAGTTTGAAGTGAGGATTAAAATCATATAAATCTATGTTATGTTTGAGGTGAGTGTTAAAACCATTTAAAACTTTTATGATCACTCCTAACAATAAGTTTAACCTTAAGCCTTATTGTTCAAGCCACTAAAGTAATTTAAACCATTTAAGTCATAAATATAGATAAAATATTTATATATTGATTTCAATAATGCCATTAAGGTATACATAATGTTATGAAAATGCCATATAGCATTGTCATATGGCCTGCAATGCCATATAGGCATATGATGATTGTGTAAACAAAGTCATATAGGAATACAACAATATACATTAGTAAAACACAAATGTATGCATACAAAGCCATATAGGTGTACAATGGTATACATTGGAAAAATAAAAATATACACCTACATGCGATGAAGGCATATAATAAAATGTCCAAACATAGAAACTATGGAGTGTTATGGAACAATAAATAACTCTTTCTCTATTGAGAAGATGGAGAACCAATATCATAATTCATCTCTTTTCTATTGATTGGACCTCCTTTTAAAACTTTTTTTATATCTCCACCTATTAATACAATTAAACAATATACAAATTAATATAGAAAACATGAGATACATAATAACATAAGTAAATAATCATTCACCACAAGTCTTTGATTCTCCTTAAACATCTACCACTTCTCTTCATTCACTTGAGGGGCAAGTAGATGAAGTGGAGTTGTGACCTCCTATGGAGAGCATGAAGAAGCAAATTATACTAAATATGAATATCATATATTTACACTAAACATGATGTTAGATACATAATGATATTTACATTACTAGATCATACCTGTGTCAAAGGCATTGAAGACAAAATTTCTACTAAAATGCACATCTCCATTGGTCCATGAATATTAGGAGGAGTTTGTACTAATGTCATCAATTGAAAATAGGAACAATGTTATTTAACCAAAATCTACATAACATTATTTACATACACAATGATTAAAAATAGTAAAACTTGCCTTAGTGAAAGTTGATGTCTAACTTCTACCATTGATGTGTCCTTATGTTGGAGGTCCAACATCCACATATTTATCATTAATTTGTCATTTTAAGATTACCATTGATATATGAAAAAATATTCACATATAGTATATTTACTATTTTGTTTCAAATTACATACTTATGAACTTGAGATGCACGTGCATAAGCATGTGATGAAGAGATGATAGATGCAGGATGTATACTTTGATCCTAGAATTTTATAATACATATAATTTTAATGCACAATATATTAATATAATTAATTGTAGATTTCAATAGGAAATATACTAAATTGCACAACCTTATTGAAATTTACCTATCAGTCAATGCCAAAGGTCACATCCAACTTGTTCGTCAAGACCATATTATACAATATAGATGTATCATTTGCCCCACCTTGTGTGGCTTACTCCTAAAAGTGTAGAACATCCTCTTTGACATGCATACCAATGTTATGACCATGTACATCCTATGTTGTATACCTCATAAAAAATCCTTGAGCCCATAATCACATGTAGATCCACAAGCATGACAAATGTGTGGTGAGAGTCAATGCCTAGAAGACTCTCCCTCATCACCATGTGAAAGATGCCTACTATGTTGTAGTAAGTTTTGTGTGAGGAAGTAGTGGACTGTAGCATCTCCACTTCAATGGTCTCCATCACAATAGAAAGGATTGTGATATACTGAATAGATGGATGAGCAAGGGATCTCACTAGTAGGTCTTACGCATGATGTTTCCCACTCTCTATCCTATATAGAGCCTTTACTAGAACCTTGGAAATCATGCATATCAAAATAATTTATAATTTTTTTGAGAATGAACTCATAATAGAGTTTCCTCAAGAAATATTAAGGCATTTCATTAGTGTTGCATGAGGGATGGTCAAAAACCATCCACCACCTATCCAAGAATTTATCCTTTATTCTTTGGTGTTGGCACCAAGGAATAGGAAATATTTTGCAACTTGTATGCATGGGTTCATTAGTGGGCGGGTGCAAAAAGTTGGGGGGCCAAAAAGTGGCCAATTTTTTTTTTAAATTTAAGCCATAACACACTCGCGTTATAACGTGAGCACGTTATGCTCTGCTATTAAAAAAAACTACTGTTAAAGCTTATGATTCACACAAATGCAGATGTTCATATTGTAGAAGGCTGAATTATATTAGAATATTAGAGATCCCTTAGAAAAAATGTAATAACAAAACTGCTTTGCCTTATGTTAGGTTGTTAAACCCATCATTTTTGACACTCTTCTCTTAACAAAATAAGAGGAATAAGCATAGAAGGCAGAGAATTTGATCTTACTAGTTTGCATATTGGTCGGTTTACATTTTGTGACTTCATTTTCATTAAATAAAAAGGTCTGTCTGATTTGAAATAAGGGGCAGAGTTCACTGTCATGTGCTTTTCTAGATGAGAGGGTCCATAATGTCTAGGGTTCTTCCAAGAATGACCTGTAACAGAAATAAGTTTTTGTTATACCAATCCTCTTGGTAAAGCTACAATTCAAATACCTACTTTGAAAGTTGAAATAAATTAAATTAGACTTACAATTTTGATTTTCTTCCATTGCTTCAACATCATTGTTGTTTTTCCCATCAAAAACCAATTCATTTAGCAACTTACTGCCTATTGGTTGACTTGAACTGCATACTTTGTTAGAAGAAGGGCATCTTTTATCTGTATCAATGTTAGTATTCATAAGTTGAAGAGTATTGATTTTTTTCACACACCCTGTTCTTTGAAATATCTTAACTTAAAATATGACTTGGATATGTACTTGAACACAACAAAATATCTATTCTCCAGCCCATGATGATTCACAAAATTTTCCCAACCCTTCCTAAATTCTAGTTTATTTATGGTACCCCCTAATTGTACATCCCACTCCTGTCCACCTGGGCCTTGCAACACCATATGTTTGTCTATATTGTTTATAAATTGTGAAACAAATGCAGGAGGAATGTGCTGTGGTAAACACATTATACAATGAGATTTTACAAGTTCTTAATAGTGTACAGGAAATAAAAGAACGAAAAATTGTATAGAATTTTATAATACATATAATTTTAATGCACAATAGATTAATATAATTAATTGTAGATTTCAATAGGAAATATACTAAATTGCACAACCTTATTGAAATTTACCTACCAGTCAATGCCAAAGGACACATCCAACTTGTTCGTCAAGACCATATTATACAATATAGATGTATCATGTGCCCCACCTTGTGTGGCTTACTCCTAAAAGTGTAGAACATCCTCTTTGACATGCATACCAATGTTATGACCATGTACATCCTATGTTGTATACCTCATAAAAAAATCCTTGAGCCCATAATCACATGTAGATCCACAAGCATGACAAATGTGTGGTGAGAGTCAATGCCTAAAAGACTCTCCCTCATCACCATGTGAAAGATGCCTGCTATGTTGTAGTAAGTTTTGTGTGAGGAAGTAGTGGATTGTAGCATCTCCACTTCAATGCTCTCCATTACAATAGAAAGGATTGTGATATACTGAAAAGATGGATGAGCAAGGGATCTCACTAGTAGGTCTTAGGCATGATGTTTCCTGCTCTCTATCCTATATAGAGCCTTTACTAGAACCTTATAAATCATGCATATCAAAATAATTTATAATTTTTTTGAGAATGAACTCATAATAGAGTTTCCTCAAGAAATATTAAGGCACTTCATTAGTGTTGCATGAGGGATGGTCAAAAACCATCCACCACATATCCAAGAATTTATCCTTTATTCTTTGGTGTTGGCACCAAGGAATAGGAAATATTTTGCAACTTGTATGCATGGGTTCATTAGTGGGCAGGTGCAAAAAGTTGGGGGGCCAAAAAGTGGCCAACTTTTTTTTTTAAAATTTAAGCCATAACACGCTCACGTTATAACGTGAGCACATTATGCTCTGCTATTAAAAAAAACTACTGTTAAAGCTTATGATTCACACAAATGCAGATGTTCATATTATAGAAGACTAAATTATATTAGAATATTAGAGATCCCTTAGAAAAAATGTAATAACAAAACTGCTTTGCCTTATGTTAGGTTGTTAAACCCATCATTTTTGATACTCTTCTCTTAACAAAATAAGAGGAATAGGCATAGAAGGTAGAGAATTTGATCTTACTAGTTTGCATATTGGTCGTTTTACATTTCGTGACTTCATTTTCATTAAATAAAAAGGTTTATTTGATTTGAAATAAGAGGCAGAGTTCACTGTCATGTGCTTTTCTAGATGAGAGGGTCCATAATGTCCAGGGTTCTTCCAAGAATGGCCTGCAACAAAAATAAGTTTTTGTTATACCAATCCTCTTGGTAAAGCTACAATTCAAATACCTACTTTGAAAGTTGAAATAAATTAAATTAGACTTACAATTTTGATTTTCTTCCATTGCTTCAACATCATTGTTGTTTTTCCCATCAGAAACCAATTCATTTAGCAACTTACTGCCCATTGGTTGACTTGAACTACATACTTTGTTAGAAGAAGGGCATCTTTTATCTGTATCAATGTTGGTATTCATAAGTTGAAGAGTATTGATTTTTTTCACACACCCTGTTCTTTGAAATATCTTAACCTTAAAATATGACTTGGATATGTACTTGAACACAATAAAATATCCAATCTCCAGCCCATGATGATTCACAAAATTTTCCCAACCCTTCCTAAATTCTAGTTTATTTATGGTACCCCCTAATTGTACATCCCACTCCTGTCCACCTGGGCCTTGCAACACCATATGTTTGTCTATATTGTTTATAAATTGTGAAACAAATGCAGTAGGAATGTGCTGCGGTAAACACATTATACAATGAGATTTTACAAGTTCTTAACAGTGTATAGGAAATAAAAGAATGAAAAATATTGTATAGAGTTACCAATTTTTGTGTAAAGTCTCCAAGCATAACTTTGACAAAGAAGGCACACCCATTAAAGCTCTCTTTATCATGGTATTTTCCATGTTTTTTAAAACATTTGTGACTGCATGGTTTGCAGGGTATAAAGAGCTCCCCCATTTCTTCATCCTTCATGGCAAACACAGATACAAAAGCTTGTGAAAAAATAACCCAAACAAAAAGAACTGTACATAATCCTAAATTATCTACAAGCACAAATATGCCTACAAATACAATAAAGAAAATTGGTAGAGAGTGAATTTTACACAATATTAGTATAGTGGAAAAAATGAGCCATGGTGTGAGTGATTGACGATACTTGGTATTTTCTTAGTTGGTAGCGCTTAAATTGAGGAGATGCAGAATTAAGTATGGTTTCTTAGTTTTTTTTGAGACTATGTTTGTAGTTGTGAATAATTCACTAACATTTTTTGGTATAGTTTAGTCAATCATTGTAATTGAGGTATTATTGTCTATTGTATTTGTAATGTCTTTCCTTAGTTTTTTTGGGAAGAGATTAAACTATACCTCAAACCCTAATCCATCAACCCTAAACCCTAATACCTTATCCCTAAAGCCTCAACCCTCAACCCTTAAATCTTAAATCCTAAACCTTATCCCTAAACCCTCAACCCTTGACACTATACCTTAAACCCTAATCCCTTATCCCTAAACCCTAAACCCTATCCCTAAAGCCTCAATCCTCAACTCTTAAACCTTAAATCCTAAACCCTATCCCTAAACCTTCAACCCTCAACACTATACCTCAAACCCTAATCCCTCAACCCTAAACCCTGATCTCTCAACCCTAAAGCCTCATCCCTCAACCCTCAACCCTAATCCCTTATCCCTAAACCCTAAACCCTATCCCCAAAGCCTCAACCCTCAACCCTTAAACCTTAAATCCTAAACCCTCTCCCTAAACCCTCAACCCTCAACACTATACCTCAAACCCTAATCCCTTAAAGTGTTTTCATGTTGTTGGGAAGTTCACATGCACATTTATTTTTCTATATTTTTATTTTTCCTTCCTTTATTCTATATTTTTTTATTTTTTCTTCCTTTATTGCTCTAATACGTTTATTTTTAGGTTTCCTTTTTATCTTTATTTCAATTTAGTTATTGCTACAAAGTTGATTTGATGGTGCAGAGTTTCAACCCAAACTAGGGTAAAAAATCCTGCACAGAATTCTCTAAAGAATCTCAAGTATTATCGAGGCGATCATATTACACTCTTGTGAGAGTTTGATTTTCATACATTTTATTTGAGATAGGCAGAAAATCATCAACTCTCAAAGACACCTCACACGCATGTAATTACATGCATGTGAGGCATCTTCGAGAGTTGATGATTTTATGCCTATTGAGAAAATAAAATGTACGCCAATGAAACTCTCACACAAGTGTAATCTGATTGCCTCGGTAATATTGAGATTCTTCAGTGAATTCTATGCAGGATTTTTTTGCCCTGGATTGGGCTGATACTTTGCACCATCAAATCAACTTTGCAGCAATAACTAAATTGAAATAAGGATAAAAAGGAAACCTAAAAATAAACATGTTAGAGCAATAAAGGAAGGAAAAATAAAAAATATAGAATAAAGGAAGGAAAAATAAAAAATATAGAAAAATAAATGTGCATGTGAACTTCCCAACAACATGAAAATGCTTTTTTTGTTGGAACACGCACATAAATAGAAAAAAATTGAGTATGTGGGCTTGGATCATGCGGGTCTAGGCCTTTGTACCGTTTGTATAGCAATAAAAAATGCGCTCGTGTTAAAACGTGAGCACGTTTTGCCCTGCTATAAAAAAATCTATATTATTCATTTCTCCATGTATTTCTTCTATCTCTCACCTCTCTATCTCTCACCTATATCTCCCCCTCACCTCTCTACCTCTCCCCTCTCTACATCTCTTAGTCACTCCTTATCTACCTCTCCATCTGTCCTTAGTCATCTAGGTCTCTCACTTAACCCTAAACCCTAAAGCCTCAACCCTCAGCCCTTAAACCTTAAATCCTAAACCCTATCCCTAAACTGTCAACACTTTACCTTAAGCCCTATTCCCTCAACCCTAAACCCTGTTGGTTTTTTCTTCTGAATCAGCAAAGGGTTTGCTAGTTCCAATGCATAGGCAGATTCAGCCAACTAATATAGGAGGTTGCGTGAGCTGCCTCCCCTTCACTTCTAGTTCTACCGCACCAAGGGGGGTATCCCTAGAGCTAAAGATGTAACATTTGACTCACCCAATGATAGAAAGATTTAGCTTGACAATAACAGGTAGAATACTCTCATGTGTGGACCAAGATGTACATGATACATCACAAGTTTGGCAACATTCTTGGACATATTTGTCTGGTTTAGGATGAGAGTATGCAGGGGTCCTAATCCTACTTCTACAAACTAACAGGTTGGGAGTTATGAAAAGATGGATTTTATGTTTTGGATGCAAGACAAGGGGTTTTGGATCATAACTACTAACCTAGAAGCAGACCAGTGCCTATCTCAGGGCAAGGAGTCAACTAGACATATACAAGAGAATGGATTGCATTTTGGATTCAAGTTTCAAGAGGTTAGATTGATGCTTGCCTTACAAACATCACCCAAGAATAGGTATTTAGCTACCTCTACTTACATATATCCAGGATGACACACAACCCTCTCCATACTTCACCTAAAACAATTTAATCCACTCCTTGAATGGAAGTTAGAGATGAAGCATGTGATACAGATATCCATACCCTAGAACCTGAGAAACCCTTAGCAGCCAGATTCAAAAGAAGGAAAAGCATGCAACACATGGAGACAAGCAGCTAAACACATGCACAATGCATTTTTCATATTAAACAACAATGAAACTGAGAATGTCTGCAATATACATTCATGATGCAACTCATAAACTCCAAAATGAGATGGAACAATAGGGAAATGCCCAATTTTTTGTTATTCACACAAAAATGCCCAGGTCTTCAATGTCACAAATGAGTAACACCATCTACTATATACATCAGGAAGGTACTCAGCATTAATCACTTGGCAACTCAAAATTTGCTAGATACAGTGCATCAAGAGAAATGGCACTCAACACATTGAATGCAATAGGTAGAGGAGGAGATAGGGAGGTCTCAAGCCTTGCATCACCACCTGGGGATTCACATCTTCAATCAGGTACCTGATCCGTTCATGCCTTCGCCCATACCCTGTAACATCCGCCATTAATGGCATACCAACCTGCGGCCTTGGGAATGCAGTGGACTGTGCATTTTGCAACTTTTCCCACCAAGAAATATGACCCTGATTATTCAAATTATGTGAGAATAAATTATCCCACATTCACCCCGCAGCGACCTCCTCGACACTTTATAAGCTAGGCCGTGAGCATATACGATGTCGGTGATTTTGCTCCCGATGATGCCAGCTTAGACCTCATCATCATCCTCCTGCATGATAACCTGATATGAAATATCACCCTGATATTTCACATTGCCCTGATGGCTGCATCACCTGATAAGAAACATCACCTGATATTTCACATCACCCTGATGTGAAATATCACCCTTATCGGGAAAATCACCTCGATAAGAAATATCACCGGACCACATCACTTGATATAAAATATCACCCCCAGAAATATCACCCTGATGTGAAGAAACATCCTGATATTCAAAATCATCCTGATGACCAACCTGCTGATGCATCGGAAGAAGATCCTCCTCATCATATTCATACCAAATACCTCACCGATGAACCATCTGTACTTATTCATGTCATCATCATATTCATATCCTCAGTGATCAGGGGGATCCTCATAATACCTGCTGATAATAACTATCATGCTGAAGACCTCATAATGCACCCCACCAATCCTGATGACATCGCCATCATGTTGCAATATCAGGGTGATATTCGTAAGATCACCTGATATTTAGGATATGACCCCCCCGCGGAATATCGGGTCATATTGAAACCTTGCAGCAGCATCGGGGTGATCATAACTAAGATGACTGATGTTAGAAACATGATGACCCCACCGAAAAAATCAGGCCAATATTTGAAAATATGATGACCCCCCCAAGAATATCATGTCAGGCTGAAACATGCTGAGGGGGCCCAAAGACTTAGAATTTTTTGGATTTTTTGGGAGGGTGCCTACAGATTTAAATGCTTGAAACCTAACTATTCATGCAGGCACCAACAATGGCTCTGTCTGGGGATGCATGCCTCTTGCAGGCATGGCGAGAACCATAGATCTCTGGGATGCAGACCAGTCCCTTATCCATTGGGCACAGAGTCAAATACTTATCTGCATCACCAATCACACTTGGTGGCCCAAGGCCACCAAGAAAGGAAAAACCTGTATCTCCCCTTGTCAAATACCTTGTTTTCATTTGATATCACTAGATCAAGCCCAAAGATGCTGCTATGATTTATCCACAAACAACCCTTGTCATTTGCATATTCAACCCTCTTATTTAGCTTGTCACTATCATCCTTATGCAAACAACCTTCAGCATCAGGCAAAATGTGAATGTCACATTTATCAAGCAATGCATATTCATATGGCATATAGCACTTGTCATCATCTATATCAGCAATATGCATTGTAAAATGACCTCCTAGCTGGACTGAAAACTGAAAACACTTAAAGTCCACCATGCAGCTAGGAACATCAGGGCTCATCTTATCATAAGCTAGCATATCAAAGAAAAAGATTTCAAATTTATATTTGTGCACATCATGCACACAACCATCAGCAGCACCAAACTGGAAAAGATCAGACTCAGGCACCTCTCTGCAATAACCTTCATGATGTATGTTGGCTTTTCTTTCATCAGGATGAGAACTAGAATCCATATCAACAACAGTGCCTTGATTTTCACCATACTCAAACAGATCCTCATCACTATATGTGTCAAAAAATGTTGACCCAGGTGTTTCAGCTTCATCATGGTATGTCGTTGGTTCATGGGCAACAGAACATGCATTTTCATTACCAATGGATTCTCTTTGTGGAGGAGTATCAACCTGTGTGTCATAAGCAAAACAATAATCAAATAAAGAACAATCATGCTCAGCACTAGCACTTGTTTCAATCCTTGATTGCTCTTCATCATATCCATGTGTTTGGATAAAAGGCAATGATTCAAACATGGAATTGCTCCTTTGTTTACTTATCTCTTCTCTATCTTGTGCACAATACTCACAATCATTTCTACAAACCCATTCAAACAAGTATTCATTGTTGTCCATAACCACGTCATTATTTTCAGAACCAGACACCTCAACCTTGCAATGGGAGTCATCATTGATCCTTTCATTGGCATCATCAACTGGTATTATTTTATTTTCATTTTTATCTTCACATGATGCCATGATCACTTGGTCATTTGCAGCCATATAATTGTTATTCATACCAAAGCCTGTGGACAAGGAATTCTGCATATGCTCATTTCTTATTTTTTCTATATTTTCTAAAAACTTGTATGCCATCTGCATACTTGCTATCTTGAATTCCCTCAATAATGCACTAGAGCCCTCCTCGAAAGCTTCAAAATATATGCCAACATAGGCTAAAATATCAGGTCTAAAGGCTTCAGGGATTTGTGAAAGGGCTACTGCAAATCTATGACTGAAATCAATACTAGACTCTTCATCTTATTTTCTGATTTCTATTAATCTTGCAACAAGATCAGCAGGTTCTATTGCAAATTCTTCCCTAAAATAGTCAACAAGTTCATCCCAACAGGAAAAGGATCTCTTTGGAAAGCTCAAATACCAATCTCTAGCTTTTACATCAAAGGATCTAACAAAAAACCTCATCCACATATCCTCATCTCTAAATGAGTGATTCGCCATAAAGTTGTGAAAATTTTGGATATGTGCACCCCCATCACATATACTATGTCCACTAAATCTAGGCATCTGATTGTAAATATGAGCAAGCATACTTTCCATTTCATAGTCAACCCATGACAAATTTAATTGGTCATACAAAGGATCAAAAGGGCTGACAAGAGGTTTAGCCTTCTGACTGGCAGACACAACAGGGTTATTACTATTTAACTGAGCTTGCCGAGCCTCTAAGAATATCAACCTATTTTTTATCTCTTCCATTCTTTTACACAACATTTCATCCCCCTCTTGACTAAGTATGGGTGAATACATATTTGGATTCACATAAATTCCACTCTTAGACATCCTATGTCTGTCTAAGACCTAAGGCTTCCCCTTGGCATCTAGCTTATGCAATAAAACAACAAATATAAGTGGGAAGGAGCTAGGTACCTTTTCTCATCTAGATGCTGAAATCATGAACATAACACTTTTATCACATAACATACATCAGCGTTTCATGTGCACTAAAACTTTTTTGCAGAGTCGCCACCTCTCCAGAGAGGATACAAAATTTTCAAACCACTGAAAGCTCATCAAATATTTTTCTGAGTTCATTCCACCAGTAGAGTACCATATTCACATGAAAGACCACATCAACTCCCCAGTGGAGTCACCAATTTGTTAGTTTTTTCTTCTGAATCAGTAAAAGGTTTGCTAGTTCCAATGCACAAGCAGATTCAACCAACTAATACAGGAGGTTGCGTGAGCTGCCTCCCCTTCACTTCTGGTTCTACCACACCAAGGGGGGTATTCCTAGAGCTAAAGATGTAACATTTGACTCACCCAATGATAGAAAGATTTAGCTTGACAATAATAGGCAGAATACTCTCATGTGTGGACCAAGATGTACATGATACATCACAAGTTTGGCAACATTCTTGGACATATTTGTCTAGTTGAGGATGAGAGTATGCAGGGGTCCTAATCCTACTTCTACAAACTAATAGGTTGGGAGTTATGAAAAGATGGATTTTATGTTTTGGATGCAAGACAAGGGGTTTTGGATCATAACTACTAACCTAGAAGCAGACCAATGCCTATCTCAGGGCAAGGAGTCAACTAGACATATACAAGAGAATGGATTGCATTTTAGATTCAAGTTTCAAGAGGTTAGATTGATGCTTGCCTTACAAACATCACCCAAGAATAGGTATTTAGCTGCCTCTACTTACATATATCTAGGCTGACACACAACCCTCTTCATACTTCACCTAAAACAATTTAATCCACTCCTTGAATGGAAGTTAGAGATGAAGCATGTGATACAGATATCCATACCCTAGAACCTGAGAAACCCTTAGCAGCCAGATTCAAAAGAAGGAAAAGCATGCAACACATGGAGACAAGCAGCTAAACACATGCACAATGCATTTTTCATATTAAACAACAATGAAACTGAGAATGTCTGCAATATACATTCATGATGCAACTCATAAACTCCAAAATGAGATGGAACAACAGGGAAATGCCCTATTTTTTGTTATTCACACAAAAATGCCCAGGTCTTCAATGTCACAAATGAGTAACACCATCTGCTATATTCAACATGAAGGTACTCAGCATTAATCACTTGGCAACTCAAAATTCCCCAGATACAGTGCATCATGAGAAATGGCACTCAACACATTGAATGCAGCAGGTAGAGGAGGAGACAGGGAGGTCTCGAGCCTTGCGCCGCCACCTGGGGATTCACATCTTCAATCGGGTACCTGATCCGTTCATGCCTTCGCCCATACCCTGTAATATCCACCATTAATGGCATACCAACCTGCGGCCTTGGGAATGCAGTGGACTATGCATTTTGCAACTTTTCCCACCAAGAAATATGACCCTGATTATTCAAATTATGTGAGAATAAATTATCCCACATTCACCCCGCAGCGACCTCCTCGACACTTTATAAGCTAGGCCGTGAGCATATATGATGTCGGTGATTTTGCTCCCGATGACGCCAGCTTAGACCTCATCATCATCCTCCTGCATGATAACCTGATATGAAATATCACCCTGATATTTCACATCGCCCTGATGGCTGCATCACCCGATAAGAAACATCACCCGATATTTCACATCACCCTAATGTGAAATATCACCCTTATCGGGAAAATCACCTCGATAAGAAATATCACCGGACCACATCACTTGATATAAAATATCACCCCCAGAAATATCACCCTGATGTGAAGAAACATCCTGATATTTAAAATCATCCTGATGACCAACCTGCTGATGCATTGGAAGAAGATCCTCCTCATCATATTCATACCAAATACCTCACCAATGAACCATCTGTACTTATTCATGTCATCATCATATTCATATCCTCAGTGATCGGGGGGATCCTCATAATACCTGCTGATAATAACTATCATGCTGAAGACCTCATAATGCACCCCACCGATCCTGATGACGTCGCCATCATGTTGTAATATCGGGATGATATTCGTAAGATCACCTGATATTTAGGATATGACCCCCCCGCGGAATATCAGGTCATATTGAAACCTTGCAGCAGCATCGGGGTGATCATAACTAAGATGACTGATGTTAGAAACATGATGACCCCGCCGAAAAAATTAGGCCAATATTTGAAAATATGATGACCCCCCCCAAGAATATCAGGTCAGGATGAAACATGCTGAGGGGGCCCAAAGACTTAGAATTTTTTGGATTTTTTGGGAGGGTGCCTGCAGATTTAAATGCTTGAAACCTAACTGCTCATGTAGGCACCAACAAACCCTAATCCCTCAACCCTATACCCTACACCCTATCACTAAACCCTCTACCCTTGACACTCTACCTTAACCCTTATCCCTAAACCCTAAACCCACTATCCCTATTCCTAAACCCTCAACCCTCGACACTATACCTTAAACCCTAATCCCTTATCCCTAAACCCTCAACCCTAAACCCTAATCCCTCAACCCTAAACCTTCAACCCTAAACCCTATCCCTAATCCCTCTACCCTCAACACTCTACCTTAACCCTAATCCATCGACCATCAACCCTAATCCCTCAACCCTAAATGCTATCCCTCAACCATCAAGCCTCAACTCTCAACCTTAAACCTTAATCCCTCAACCCCAAGCCTTAATCCCTTAACTCTCAACTCTAATTCCTTATCCCTAAACCCTAAACCCTAATCCCTCAACCCTAAACCCTAAATGCTTTCCCTATTCCTAAACCCTCAACCTTTGACACTATAGATTAAACCCTAATCCCTTATCCCTAAACCCTAATCCCTCAACCCTAACCCTTCAACCCTAAACCTTATCCCTAATCCCTCTACCCTCAACACTCTACCTTAACCCTCATCCATTGACCATCAACCCTAATCCCTCAAGCCTAAACACTATCCCTAAACCCTCAACCCTCAACCCTCAACCTTAAACCTTAATCTTTCAACCATAAACATTAATCCCTCAACTCTCAACCCTAATTCCTTATCCCTAAACCCTAAAACCTAATCCCTCAACCCTAAACCTTAAATGCTATCCCTATTCCTAAACCCTCAACCCTCGACACTATACCTTAAACCATAATCCCTTATCCCTAAACCCTCAACCCTCAAACCTAATCCCTCAACCCTAAACCTTCAACCCTAAATCCTATCCCTAATCCCTCTACCCTCAACACTCTACCTTAACCCTAATCCATCGACCATCAACCCTAATCCCTCAACCCTAAACACTATCCCTAAACCCTAAACCTTTAACCCTCAACCTTAAACCTTAATCCCTCAACCCTAAACCTTAATCTCTCAACTCTAAATCCTAATTCCTTATCCCTAAACCCTAAACCCTAATCCCTCAACCCTAAACCCTAAACACTATCCCTATTCCTAAAACTTGAACCCTCAACACTATACCTTAAACCCTAATCCCTTATCCCTAAACCCTCAACCCTAAACCCTAATCCCTCAACCCTAAACCTTCAACCCTAAACCCTATCCCTAATCCCTCTAGCCTCAACACTCTACCTTAACCCTAATTAATCCATTGACCATCAACCCTAATCCCTCAACCCTAAATGCTATCCCTAAACCCTCAACCCTCAACCCTCAACCTTAAACCCTAATCCCTCAACCCTAAACCTTAATCCCTCAACTCTCAACCCTAATTCCTTATCCCTAAACCCTAAAACCTAATCCCTCAACCCTAAAACCTAAACACTATCCCTATTCCTAAGCCCTCAACCCTCGATACTATACCTTAAACCCTAATCCCTTATCCCTATCCTTTAACCCTAAACCTTCAACCCTAAACCCTATCCCTAATCCCTCTACCCTCAAAACTCTACCTTAACCCTAATCCATCGACCATCAACCCTAATCCCTCAACCCTAAACTCTATCCCTAAAGCCTCAACCCTCAACCCTAATCCCTCAAGGTCCTAAACCCTAATCCCTTATCCCTAAACTCTAAACCCTATCCCTAAACCCTAAACCCTCAACCTTAAACCTAAATCCCTCAAGCCTAAACCTAAATCCCTCAACCCTCAACCTTAATTCCTTATCCCTAAACCCTAAACTCTTAAATCCCTCAACGCTAAACCCTAAACACCATCCCTATTTCTAAACCCTCAACCCTTGACACTATACCTTAAACCCTAATCCTTAAACCCTAATCCCTTATCCCTAAGCCCTCAACCCTAAAACTTTAACCCTAAACCCTATCCATAATCTCTCTACCCTCAACACTCTACCTTAACCCTAATCCATCGAACATCAAACCTAATCCCTCAACCCTAAACACTATCCCTAAATCCTCAACCCTTAACCCTAATCCCTCAAGGTCCTAAACCCTAATCCCTTATCCCTAAACTCTAAACCCTATCCCTAAACCCTCAACCCTCAACCCTAATTCCTTATCTGTAAACCCTAAACCCTTACATCCCACAACCCTAAACCCTAAACCCTCAACCCTCGACACTATACCTTAAACCCTAATCGTATATCCCTAAGCCCTCAACCCTAAACCTTCAACCCTAAACCCTATCCCTAATCCCTCTACCCTCAACACTCTACCTTAACCCTAATCCATCAGCCATCAACCCTAAATGCTATCCCTAAAGCCTCAACCGTAAACCCTAATCCCTCAAGGTCCTAAACCATAATCCCTTATCCCTAAACTCTAAACCCTATCCCTAAACCCTAAACCCTCAATCTTAAACCTTAATCCCTCAACCCTAAACCTTAATCCCTCAACCCTCAACCCTAATTCATTATCACTAAACCCTAAACCCTTACATCCCTCAACCCTAAACCCTAAATGCTATCCCTATTCCTAAACCCTCAACCCTCGACACTATACCTTAAACCCTAATCTCTTATTCTTAAGCCCTCAACCCTAAACCCTAATCCCTCAACCCTAAACCTTCAACCTTAAACCTTATCCCTAATCCCTCTACCCTCAACACTCTACCTTAACCCTAATCCATCAACCCTCAACCCTAAACGCTATCAGTAAATCCTCAACCCTAAACCCTAATCTCTCAAGGTTCTAAACCCTAATCCCTTATCCCTAAACTCTAAACCCTATCCCTAAACCCTCAACCCTCAACCTTAAACCTTAATCCCTCAACCCTCAACCTTAATCCCTCAACCATCAACCCTAATTCCTTATCCCTAAACCCTAAACCCTAATCCCTCAACCCTAAACCCTAAACACTATCCCTATTCCTAAACCCGAAACCCTCGACACTATACCTTAAGCCCTAATCCCATATCCCTAAACCCTCAACCCTAAACCCTAATCCCTCAACCCTAAACCTTCAACCCTAAACCCTATCCCTAATCCCTCTACCCTCAACATTCTACCTTAATCCTAATCCCTCGAACCTCAACCCTAATCTCTTAACCCGAAACACTATCCCTAAAGCATCAACCCTAAACCCTAATCTCTCAAGGCCCTAAACCCTAATCATTTATCCCTAAACTCTAAATCCTATCCCTAAACCCTAAACCTTAAACCCTCAACCTTAAACCTTAATCCCTCAACCCTAAACCCTAATCCCTCAACCCTAAACCATAATCCCTCTAGACCTTAAACCCTTAACCCTTAAACCCTAAACCATTAAACCCTCAACCCTTATCCACCCCTCTCCTCCCCTATCTGCCTCACCCCCATCTCTACCCTTCTCTACCCTTGACACTATACCTTAAATCCCAATCCCTTAACCCTCATCCCTAAAGCCTCAACCCTCAACCCTCAACCCTCAACCCTCAACCCTCAACCCTCAACCCTCAACCCTCAACCCTTCACCCTCCACCCTCTACCCTCAACCTATTACTTAATCCCTAATCCCTCAACCCTCAAACCTATACCTTAAACCCTAAACCTAAAAACCTCAACTCTCAACCCTTAAAAACTCTATAGGCTCAGGTCCTTATATACCCTAAACCCAAAACCCTGACATATACATACATACAAGCATACATACATACATACATACATACATACATACACACACACATACATACAACCATACATACATACATACAAGCATACATATATACATACATACAAGCATGCATGCATACATACATACATACATACATACATACATATAAGTATACATACATACATATAGGCATACATACATACATACATCAATACATACATACATACATATAGGCATACATACATACATGCTTAATAACCTTGAACATAAAACATTCCAAGGGACACATAACACGAGCACACTATAACATGCTTGCGTTATGTCAAACATGACAAACATTGGGCAAACTTTTGCGAAAAGGGAAAAAATGCAAAACAAAACATAATGCGAGCGTGTTTTAACGCGCTTGCGTTATATTTTTCTTTGGGAATCCCAAGTCTTAGGCTTGGGATTTGCTTTGGATTTCCAACCCAAAGGCTTGGAGTGCCTTCCCAATGTCCAAAGACATGTTTTTGCATATTCTATAGGATTTCAAATAATTTCATTTGTGCTAACCCTCAGTTTTGCACATGTTTCAAGGTCAAACAAATCGAACACCTGGGTAATATTAGGCTTTCTCTTAGCTATTTAACGATGTAATTTTTTTCACATTTTGACAATGTTAAGCCTTTCATCTTTAATTTCTTTTGTTTGTGTGTCCATTTTTGGGCAAAAACCAGTGTTTGGTCTTTTTTTCATTGTAAATTAACTGTTCATTGAAATTTCAAAAAAATTACATTTTTAGAAACTAGACTCCATTCTACACATATTAAAAAAAAAATGATTTTCAATTAGTTTTCAAAATTTATAGGGGTAGCATGACCAAAATTCTATTTTTCAGGATGTGTCCACTTTGAAAATGTGTAAAAAATCAAATATTCATTAAAAAATTATTAGAAGAATCAGGCATAAACTACATGTTGTTAGCTACTTTCTTACCAAAGCGATTTTAAAAATACCAAAAAAAGTTAACCTTTTGAGGGAGCCAAAAACATGATATGTTATGTTTTTTTGACAGAAACAACACCAATTTTTGTGGCTCCCTCTTTTGAACCCCTTAATCTATACCATTTTCAAAAAAATTAGTAGTTTAGAAAGTAGACTCGGAGCACTACGAACATTGTTTTTGTTGCTTCTTAAAATTTTGAGTGTAACTATGCTCAATTTCTCATCCAAGGCCAGCATTTCCTAATTTCAGAAAAAAAGTGGCCACTTAAGACCCCTTTTTGGCCCCCCATCTTCTTGCACTTACCCTAGTTCTAGGGTCTACAAATAACACACATAAATTAGTTTTCATTATTTTATTATCTTTCACTTATTTATATGATAGTTTTGTTGAATAATATTGGTGAGCATTTTCTCTATGATTTTCTCATGTATTTATTTACCTATTGATTGAAACTATGTGAGATATTATAGATTCCAAGGATATTGCAAGAGCTTTTTGATGTGCATTTGTTGCATTTGGATTTTTGAAAGTTTCGACTAATGTTTGAAGCTTCTTTTTATTTTGTTCAGTTTTCTCTAAAATATTTCCTTAGGTATCACAAGGATGGATTAGAATGGACAGAGGAGTTTTAGGGGGGTTATTTTGTGCATGCTCTTCAACAGGAGTTTTGTTACACATTTAGTTAGGTGGATGAGGTTTTGGAGGTGTTGGAGGGGTTTAAATTTTCTAAAAAATAAAAAATGAATCTACACAAATGAATTATTTTTTCGTTTTAGTTTAAATTTCTAAAAATTGATCAAACTTATCTCTTGCACATCCACGTGGTATGATTCATTTAGTCAAATTACTCTAAATAACTCAAAACATGCTCACATACTAACATAGTTGTGTTTTGGAGAAAATGGGAGAAATGGGTTGCGGCTACTTTTTTTTTGTTTAATGAAGTTTAAATTATGAGCATGTTATAACATGCTCATGTTATCCTTGGTAATGATTGAGATTTTGTCTTGTCACTATCAAACCATAATGCGATCAAATTATAACAAGAGCGAATTATGGTTTCTATAACATGATCATGTGATACCTTATTTCAGATCAAAAACTTTTTAATCCACTTTTTGGTTCCCCATCTTTGTGCACATACCCCCCTTTGAGTTTTAAAAGAAATTAATGATTGTATAAGCTCATAGAACATGAAAATAAAGGACTTTGAAAAAATTGAAATTTAATAGCTCATTGTAAATTGTGAATTTATTCATGTTTTTTAGAATGATATGATTAAACCTAATTATTGATCATTAGTCCAAAAATAATTAAATTTATGTCTCAAGCCTCTTTAAAGGAATTTGATTCTTTATTCATTATTTGTATAGGGATGAATACAAAGTACATGAAGATTTATTATCATCATCAAGTGAAGATTCATTACACTTGGACAATATACAAACTAACGATGATTTTGAGATTAATTTTGAAGTTCTTATAAAGGGACATTTAGTTTTGGTTTTAATTCCTTCTTGCTACTTGAAATTAGATGGTTTTGAGGATTCCTTCAAGATTGAGATTAAGAATAATGCTCTTATTGAATGAGTCTTTCCACAAAACTTATTTGACTTAGAGGGTATTACAATAAGATACAAATGGAGATCCTAAACTAAAGTTGTCACTCAAGTCAAACTATAATTAATTTTTCTTAAAAATAAGGCTTTCTAATTTGAAATTAAATGCACTAATCTTGGTATTCATTGTAATTTCAAAGTGATTTATAATTAGAGGGAAAACTCTTAAACTTCTCTTCCTAAGAAACCTATAAAGGCCTCGAAAGATAACATTGTAAAGGATTGGAAAACCACTTCATGATTCCTTTTTCATAAAATTATCTCTAGTTTTGTTTTCCCCTTTTATTCTTAGTTTTTCTAGTCATGAGCTATGTTATTCTATTCTTTTATCCTTAACTCATTGATTATATGATGAATTCAAAGTGTGTTTCATATCACTGCTAATTTATTAATGGTGATATAAGTGATTGTATTGGTGTATACTCTTTGTTGAGATTAATACAAGTTTGAGTCTCTTTGGTGGTGGAGTATTTACTTGCAAAGATTTTTCCATGTAAATTTTATGTTCATATGGTTTGCATTGATCGTTAATTCTATTGTTTTAATTACATGTTTTATCAAATTAAATCACTATTTTGGTTATATTTTTATTGTGTCATTTACCCTATTAATCAACATTTTCTCCTAGCTTGATAACCTAAATATGAATGCTTCCTAGAAGCACCTCCCATAATTTCTCTTCTATTGCCTCATCAATATATAAAGTACAATTTATTTATCTATAGGTTTCTTGTATTTGTAGTTGACTTTGTTGACCACACTACATAATGTAGCCAGAAATGTATTTGGTGAACCCTAACCTATTCCAATCCTGCTAACTAGATATGATTCACAAAACTAATTCAAGTTGTCTTGATAGGGTTTCACTCTTATAAGGTCTCTTTTCAATGTCTCTCAATGGTTGGTCCTAGAGCCTTGGATTTGTGTCCATCTTTAGATCTTTGTCCAAGACTCTACAACTTGCTCTGGTGTGACCCTAAGAATTTATTTGGTGTTGGAATTCCTTAAAATATTTTTAAATATATGTGCATTATCTCTCCATCCGTAGACACGAATATGAAATCTTTTAAAATTTCCACTCTATTAGACAAGGTTGTTCACTTGCTCCATCTATTTATGTTCTCTCTACATAATTTTTTGGTTAAATCTTCTTGTGAATAGAATGAAGCAAGGCCCAATTAAAATAATTAAGGGATTTTCTCCCCCTAATTTAAAAACCCAACTTTTGAATGGGAACTTTACAAATAATTCCTTTCTCATCTTGTATTTTTTGATGGCCAAATTAACACATACAACATAGGTAGAGTGAAAATCACTCTATCTCTCCTTAAAATATAACTCATCTAACGATTAATTACCTCTAAGGTCTTGGGAGTTGGGTGAGTAAGGTAAGTGATCGATGTGGTTTGTTTGTTCAAGGGGCCTAGATTGGTTCTATCAATATAAATCAATCTAGATAGATTCAACTAATTTTCACCTTTTCAAAATTGTTATTCTATTAACCTTAATTCCAGATAACTCCTCATCTAATCTTACTTTAATAGTTTGTAAAAAAAAGGACAAAAGAATTTGGGTTTGCAATAAATAAGTTGAGGTAGCTTTGCACTTTCAATTTTAATCCTTATGATGAAAATTTGAGAAATCTAGTTAACCTGCAATGCTATGATAAGTCAAAAATAGATATCATTCACATTACAGATGCAATATTATGAGGAAATTTTGTTGAGAAACAAAAACAAACACATAAAACTACTATATTACATGCACAAACTTTATGTATTACATCCAAAACTCATTTATGTAAGATTTATCATTGAACATTCAATAGTATTTCATTAAATAATCATCACGTGCAAAGAGAAATCTGGGCACTTCACTACTCAAGAGTAGAAGAATTTGAAGAAGTCAGAGCCATTTCATTGTTTTGGAAAAGTTGTTACAATTTCAACAAGACTGCTACACTAAAACTTGGCTCTCTTCTTCAAAAATATCCCTTTGACCAATAACTACAAAAAGAAATTTTAAGATAGAATTGATGAATATTCTAAAAAAGGATATTTACTACATACCTAGCACCTCCTTTCATAGAGAAAAAGGAAACCCTAGCACCTTAGTTCTACATACCAGTTAACTACTTGAAAGCATTTCATGCAACTTTCCTATTTATATCTCATTGAATGCAACAAGAGATTTTAGTTTTTACACCTTCAACTCTCCATCTAAATAGGACTCATGTAGACATTTGGGTCAATTCCATGAAAACTCAAGATAAATTAGGGACTACCTTATAATTTCAATGGGACCCACTTACATTTTATATTTGCAATATCTCATATTGAGTCCAAACAATTAATTAATTAAATTCAACAAATTATGTCTTACTAAAAATAGAAATAATGCCTTTTCATCCAAAAATTTCAATATTAGCTTCATCTTTTGCCTTCTATCTTTGTTTGTACTCTATGAATGTTGTCATGCATTTGTTCAAATTAGTTTCATCAAGTCCATCTAGCTAGTTTAACTTAAACTTGTAATCTTCGAAATCCTTTTGTACATGTTTCACCTATTTTTCCATCTCAAGCAACTCCTTTCCAATAACTTTGAAGTTATATTTAGTCTCTAGGTGTTTGTCTAGTGTGGAACTATCAATTTTTGTAGATTGGTTTAGTTCCTCTTCTGTCTTTCTTCTGAGGCATTCCTTGATAACATCTGTTGTATCAAGTGATAATTCTATTGAATGTATATGTTCATGACTTATAAAATGGGCTACAAAATTTTCAAAATTACACATAACTTGATATACCTCCTTTTGTGCTTGTGGTATTCTCATACTATACTTAGCTATCAAGTCTATTCTGAAGGTAATTATACTAATGCATTTATTCACTAAATTTGGCTCCTCATCTTGAATAATCCCTTCAGTCTTCAATTCTTTTGGGCTCATATCATTCATAGCTTGTAACTCTTGGCTATTCTACTCATAAATACCTTCTTCATTTTCTAGTCCTTGGGCAAATGAATGAATTCTCTTTCCCAATTGTGTGGCTTCTTCGTGTAATTGACAACCTTGGTCCAAGACCTTATTAGAATCTTTCAAGAATTCAACAATCCACTTATCTATTGCATCTTATTATCCTTATCATTCTTTGTGTTGGTGTATAACCTTTAATCCTAGGTGTATACACTTGCTTTAACCATAGTTAGGCATATTGTCCACATGTACTTTGAACTTGTCAAAGTAGTTAGTCATTTTAGAGAGGTGTCAGCTTGTATCGACACCTCGCGCTATCTTTGTGGGTGGTTACTCGGCACCACTTCATGTAGAGGAGTCCTATCCTTGTTTGGTAGAGAATCAGGTACCCACACTCACCTATTTATATCTGCCTTATTTGTGAATACAATTGGTCAATTTCATTTGCAATCTCATGCTTGTTTGTCTACTCCACGATCTTAGTGTTTTTACATGATATCAAAGCAATGTGGATAGCTTCAAGTCATATGTTCTCTACTGTGCATGTCATCCCCCATCTGACTAGAATCTTACTTCATATCTTTGAGGCATTTTCTTTGATTTTATTGTTTGGTTTTGTGGTTATTAACCTAGCTTGTTTGTTGCTGTGTTGACAGTTTTGAAAGGCCTTACAAAGGTCTGCATTGAGGTGATCAAAACACCCACAAAGGGCATTGTTTCGCAAGTATCAACATCCACACAAAGACAGAGGATGGGTTTAAATGCCTTTGAAAGGGCCTGGGTAGCCATCATTTGAAGGCCAGAACAGGGCACCACCCATATGCGGCCTCCACTGTGCATCCCGCCACCTTCAAAGGTGTCTTTGCAGGTGCTTTGGAAGTGCCTCCTCATAGGTGCCTCATGCCATTAGCACTTGGCCTCAAGTTGCCCTCAATGGGCTTGCAACACAGTCACCCTCAACGGGCCTACAACGATATTTTTGCTCCACTTTTGTCCCCTCACTCGCCCCTTCAATGATGTCCTAATCGACCTAAGAAGAGGCTTGTTTGCAACAACAAAAGGAGCGATGAGCGTCAAGTTATTTGTAGTTAATAGGAGCACTATTCAGCTAACATAAGAAACTAGGGGGGTGATGTCAGCAAAGGGGAGGGGGCACATTTTCAAAGCTTAAGCCCTTGGTCACATGGGGTTTTAGCCCCTTGTCATGCACAGCCCAAGGGGGATTATTTTTCCATCTCTTATCATTTTTTCGCAAACAAATTTGCATGCAAATTTTATTTCTCAAAAATTAGAAATTTTTTTGTACCATATTAGAAATTGTAGAATCTATAAGATGCATGCTGATCACAAATTTGGAGTAGTTTGCTTATGCAAACAAGGAGTACATATATAGGAGAGCAAAGGTAGTTAGTAGTTCAGAGAAAGACTCAACAACTAAGACTGGTCATCAAGTTGACTCCCTACAAACTAGCATGAGTGGCTAGTTTAGTGGGAGACTTGATGACTCCTCATCTAACCTCCCAACAATCTTGACATTTGTGACTTGGATTGTATAATGACTCACCTAAGTAGGATTAAACCTATGTGTATAATATATATTAAATATATATACACTAGCACCCCTCCTTAGAAATAGCTTAGGTGGGCATGGATGAAATGGGCCTCGAATACAAATCCTGGTGAGGTACCCATGCACAATGCAAATATCTCAGAAACAGAGAAAGGTAGAAAACCTAGTGGGAAAAAACTACCCTCCAAAAGAGAGAATTATATAGGGAAAGAAGTACTACTTTCACTAAGTACAATATAAGATTCCCCCCATAGGAGAGAAAATGATATAAGGTCTATGAGACCCCCCATGATACATGTCCTGCTGCAGTGATGTTGAATAGTCGACAAAGGATGCAGATGTAGATCCAAGAACACCGAATAATGTTCCTTCCCTTGGGAAGAAAAGAAACCACCTGAAGATGTAGGATATCTTCCCATGCGAGAAGATGTATGTATGATCTTGAATCGTGCTGAAGCTGATCCAAGAATGATGATGCCCATGTTGATCCCCTTGAAGAGTGCTTAGGTGTCCCTATGTCGATGAAGAAGGATGCCATAATCAAATCAGGTGCATGCACAATAGATGAGGATGATAACGATCCAAAACCATGTGTAGGACAATGTAGAGCATGAATATCTGAAGAGGACAATGGAGATGTAGCTTCATCAAAACTGTCATCAAAGAGAAGACTAATGTCCTTAATGTGTGCTTCCATGTTAGCAATGTGGGACTCTACAAATAGACAAGTGATGTCAGGTAGAAATCTATCCCAATCAGCAATGCTAGGAAGACTAATATCTTGTTGCAAAGAAGCACCAGAAGCTTTCAAAGAAGTGACTTTGGAATCTATTAAAGCAATAGTATGAGTGATGACTTCATCTATATCACTGGAACATTTTGTTTTTGTATCATGATTAGGGATGTGAGTTGTGATGAAAGCATGATCATGTGGGAATGGAGAAACATTCGAGTCTCCATATATCTCCCAAATTTTGATCCATAATGCATGTGGACAGTCAATATCCATGATGGCATACAAAGCATCATCTGGTATATGTAAATTGATCAATCCAACAATGTGATCATGATGATTAAACCACTTAGCCTTCTGAGATTGTTTACCAGGTTTAGGGACAAGTCCATACAGATGGGATATGAGATTATGGATCCTGAGATGTTTTAGGCTACCTTCACACTAAGACTTATAGTTTCCCTTGTTTAGGTTGATTACAGAAGAGTGAGTTTCATATCCCATGATTAGAATAGGTTAATTCTGTTAGACAAAAGAATTTCAACATAGTAGGCAACCCCTTGATTAGGTGACCCCCCAGTTTTGGTACTTTATATAACTTAGTACGTTTTACAATGCAAGTAGGTTCATTGCATGGGAAATAAAAAAATATTAACTTTTGCAAAAAATGGTGCCCAATTTTGAGCTACCAAGCAAAAGTTATTATAGAATTAATTTCCCATAAAAATAGCCTATTTAATGCATTCACACTATAAATTGAAAAAAATGCCTATGCCTTGAGTTGACCTAGCTGTCCAACCATTCGTTAGAGTTGGCAAGAGATGAAGATTACAATAGTTTTACACATGAGGGGGAATTGGCCTCCTGCCAACCCGAACCTCACCCTTCATCTTCATTTTGGTAAAGATACAAGGTTTTAAAAACCATTATTCTCACAAATGTAATTTCCCCAAATTTTAAATGCCCCCCCTTCCCAAATATTTGCTATTATTTCCTTAATGCTTTTAGACAAAAGAAAAATTGTCTATTTTAACACTAAAAAGACATAATGTCAAATATCTTTTTTGCAAAATAATAAAAAGCAAAATATGAAAGCCCAAAATAAGGCAAATTTTTTCCAAGCCCAAAATAATTAGGGCAAATTTAGGGTAGGAAGAGCCAAAAAATAATGGCAGAGGGGCAAAAATTAGGGCAAAATGCCCAAATCTAAATGTAGGGGTGGCCAGAAGAAAATGGCCAGCTAAATCTCCCAATGAACAGAAACTCTTTACTCATGTTAAAATCTCCCAGCCGTCTTATTCTTTTGCTATGCTTTTATGGTCATTGCAAAACTAGCATACGCTAGGCATGAGCAAACCCAATGGGATCACTACTGTACTGCATAGGGCAAGCCTTCCTTGGCTATGACATCAGCCAAGAAATGAAACAACAGTGTGCAACTGATCTGCAGAGTTGAAATGCCTCTGACAATGCTTGGGCAGAGGTGAAAAGGACACCTTGCTCTATATTGAGAAGGGTGACAGCCACATAAAGAGAATGGGTGTGGGCTTAAGTTGAAGGCTACAGGCCTGCAAGCAATGGCCTCAGGCATCAAGACAAGGCGCATGCTGGTGAAGTAAGGCCGTGTGCCGTTGAAAAGAAAGTCGCCCCTTCATACAGAGGAATAGCCCATCCAAATCGGCCTTCCACAGTGTGCAAAGGGTGAGTGTCATCCCTTGCTTCCGACACAGCTGTACAGGGCATTGCTTCCACCCTGGTTGTTGCCTTCTAAGAAGACACCCTCACTGTTGATGCAGAGTGGGGCTCTCATAGCAGGACATGGGTATCACCCATGATGGAGACTGGGGCTCTCATTGCTGATCTACCAAAATGTGAAAAAATTCTCTACAAAAAATAACAGACCTTTGACCTATCACAAATGCAGGTCAATGATTGCTCAAACCCCACGCTTTCCACCTTCACGCCAAATCACCTTGCAGGAGAGAAAAACACCAAATTCTCTAGCCTTTTTGACTCCAAAATGAACTAGCAATCTAACTTAAACTGCTTTGATACCATATTAGAAGTGAAATCAAATCATCAAAAAGGTGTAAAAATGATGTCAATGCACTAAGTTTATAAAGTGCCACTTCAAGGGGGGTATTAAGTGTTGGGTTGAAATATTGACTTCCTTTTATAATGTTTCTATATGTTTTAAAGACCTTTTTACATGATTCTGCAGGAACCTTATAGACATTACCTTTATTATATGTTGTTTCACATATACTTCCCAGAGACTTTAAACCTATGATGATAAATGGAATATGGTGATTATATTATCAAATGGATGTTTTAAATTATTGATATGCATGTAATATAGATAGGATTTCATAAGTTTAATATGAAAGGTTATTTTGTGTATATATGTTGGAATAATTAACCTTGTGTAGCAAAGACATAGCATCCAAAAGGAGTCATTGTAGCAGAGTGTAGAACAAGAGAATTAATTAAAGTGTAGATGAAGTTCTAGAAATGGAGATCAATGGAGATGATCGTGGTCATCATGGAAGGGTAAATGCAAGGAAGAAGAAGACTTGTTCTAGAAGTCTAATTGCCGCTTATGTGTTTTCATTCATAAGCCGTTGCATGAGATTTTTGTTCAAATATGACTCTATTTCCTTTGTTTTAGATAGTTAATTAGTTGATCTCAAAACCATATCCTGATATCCAGGGATGAATTGATGATCACAGTTAGTTATAAGTTCGCATACAACTCTCCCACTTTTGTATAAGTTAGGGGATGAGTTTGTTGATTGGTTAGCTATTCTTTTTACTTTCTATTGACATAGCTGTTACTCTATTTTTCTACAGTTATCTGTTATCTATTATTCTAGACATGTTTTGATTTTGAATAAAATCTGAAGAAGATTATGTCTTTGATATGAATTGAATTCAACTGAATGTCATGAAAATGTGTGAAGATCTAAAGTAGATTTAGTTTCCAGAAGAAGTGAGATAGTTCCCTGAGCTAGCCACTCAAGGTACTAACTCTCGCTTCATACATTCCTTTATTTATTTATGCATTTCTAGTTAGACTGTTTCATGTTATCTTATACATTACATTTTTGAAGTAAGTGAGAAATCGTGATTGCTATTTCTGATAGTCGTGATTTATGAATAGAATACATCATTGAAGTCCTTTGGAGGTTAGTGTTAAGTCTTTTCTCATTATGTGTATTTCAAGTTAATTCTGTGATTCTCTGTTGAATATAGCTATCTTCAGCCTATGCTGGGGGTACCTATAGCAACTAGGTTTTTAATTATTTTTGCTATTCTTTCATTTCTGTGAACTGCAGTCAATTAAGTTGATTAGAATAAGTTTGTATGGGATAGTTTAGGATAGAAATGAGTCTTGAAGGCATATATAGTGTGAACATCATCATAAGCTTACACTCTTTGGTCAATAATTCAATGTAGGAATGCAATGATAGAGTGGATTGTTCAGTTAGGTTTAACCCTGGATTTTATTTAAGTTTACAATGCATTAGTTTTCCTCTACATTTTTGGAACTGTTGCCGGGGATGGTGCTATATTCATAGTCTCATTAGTTTTATATGCTTTCATAGTTAAATCTTGGTTTCAACATTAGATTTAATAAGTTCATTTTTTTCAAGAAACACCAGGCATTCTACTAACACTGTGCAAGACCACTGAAACATATAGCTCAAATTATTGTATACGGAGGCAGAGAGATAACCAAGGTAGATTCCTCCCTTCAACTTCTCAGAATAACGAGGGCACAACTGATTTCAACAACTAAATAGTAGGAAGTACTAAAGGAGAGTTTCCTTTTACATCTTCATCAACACCCCCTACATCTCCATCAGCTTCCTCCATAGCCACAGAAGGGACATTTAGAACCATGGTAGAAGCCATAGTAGAGGATCCTCTAGGACAAGCAACATTTGAATTCCCTATCCCAGACCAAGCACGGGCTGCTACTTTAAAAAATATACCACCTTCTGGATTGCCTATTTTCTACGGCTTGGTGACCGAAGATCCTGACACTTTCTTGTTCAAGTTTGATGTCTTGTGTAGGAGTTGTGACTACACCACTGATCCTTACAGACTCAAGTTGTTCCCTGCCACACTCAAAGATGCTACTTTACAATGGTTCATGGGGTTGGGGAAAGATGTCATCCAGACTGGGATACTATGAAAACAAAGTTCTTGGAAAAATATAAAGACTACTATAGAGGACACGATAGGAGAAGAGATGACATTTTTAGGATGTCACAGAAAGAGGACAAACCACTAGAAGACTATGTGGAAAGATTCCAGTTTGCCTTGAAGAAAAACCCTCAGAATAGATTGTCTGAAGAATCACTGAAGATGGTCTTTCTGAGGGGAGTTAATGATGATTGCATGGATGCCCTCAACCTCATTGGAACAAGGGATATATCTCAACTTCCCTTTGATGATATCTATATAGCCTGCCGAAATTATTCTAGAATATTCTTCAGAAAACCAAGGGGAGAAAGGGCAGCCATCACAGGTAAGGCAACTAATGGAGTTTCAAGGGTGGAGATTAGTAACCTACTGACCAACATGAAGGAGGACATTATTAGCCATATGGTTACATAGCTAGACACTCTCCATATCAAGACGAAACAAGAAGAGGCAAATGCAATGCTCATTGAGTATTGACCTAGCTGTAGACAGAGGAAGGCTAGCTGTAAATGTAAAAGGGTGGCCAACATCCAGCAAGAAAAGATTAAGAGACCTGATTTGCAGCAATTTGAAGGAGAATATGGGAAATTGTTCTTCATTTCTCAAAGGAGACCTTGGTAGCAAAGGAAAAGTATGCCCTCTGATCCACTTAGTTTTAATTCTCCCTTTCCTGCTGCAAATCAGAACTTCTCTACTTGGAATGCTCAACAATGGCTTGGTAACCCAAATGCATGGCAAAACCCCTAATGGCCTACTCCTTAATGGCCTACTCCACAAGTTGGTTAGAACCAACAACAGCCTAACTCATGGCCACATCAAAATTTCCAAGGTCCAAACTATAACCCTCAGTGGCCTCCTCAACAACAACAATGGCAGCCTCAGTGGAACAAGGGCCAACAATGGCAGCAAAATGCACAATTTCAAAAACCTATGATTCCATCTCAGCCACAACAGCCAACCATAATGCCACCACCTCAAAATCCACCTCAAAATACACCTCCTAGACCTGTCCAAATCCTTTCTCAACCTGCACCTAACCCTAACAACAAGCTTGTCTAGCAGGCTTATACTAACGAGGTAATGCAATGTCCCACCTATGGGGTGGATGTGAGTAATATTCATCTTAGATCAGGGAAGCAACTTACAGGACCTTCATCTCCCCAAATTACTGAGCTTGTAGATGAAGAACCCATTTAAGAAGCTTTAGATAAGCAACCCTTGGAACCTGAGTCAACCCAAGATGCCCAACCTACTATGCAATAGAAGTCTCCTCCTTTCCCTGAGTACTTGGCCATGCAAAAGAAAATAGTCCAAGCTGATACTATCCTTCTCAGCCAGCTAAAGACATAAGCATCAAGATTCCCTTAATCCAAGCCATCAAGGATATTCCTATCTATACCAAAACTATTAGGGATCTTTGCATAAAGAAGCCAAGAAGGAAGATAATAGATCCTTAGATAGTACATGTTTTAGGTAATCTTGCTGACATCATGTTGGGTAATATAATTGTTCCCAAATACACAGATCCAGGTAGCCCAGTGGTGGATGTCAAGATCAATGGGACTCTAATTAAAAACACCTTGATAGATCGAGGAGCTGCAATTAATGTCATGACCAAGGAAATAATGTAGACACTCCAATTAAACAACCTTAGGCCTACTCAGATAGTCTTACAATTAGCTGATAGGTCTACAGTCAAACTTGAAGGCGTCATAGAAGATTTGGTCATTGCATTAGATTCTTGGGAATACCTTGCTGATTTTATTGTTTTGCAGCCTAAGGTTAATCTTGCTGGATATCCTCTTATACTAGGAAGACCATGGCTTGCCACTGCTGATGCATTTATAGGTTGTAGGTCTGGCAACATGATCATATCTAATGGGACAGTGACCAAGCAGTTGGTTTTATATCCACCAGCCTAGCCATACCATGAGCCTGAGCAGACCATTTGGCCTAGCCTGGAGGATGAGGACGCCTATTCCCTGCAAACCATGATGACTATAGAATGCAGCCCTTTATTGACTTTTCTAGATGAAGATGAATTAATTGCTCATGTCATACAAAACAATTGTGGGAGACATCCACAGCAACAAGACTGCCTATCTTGCTTACAAGATCCTCTGAGTAGCATAATACCCAGTAGTTCATCAGAAGAAGTCTCCCAAATCTTCCATGCATTATTACCTCAGCAATGCTTACCTGTATTACCCAGCCTTGATTTGACTTCTGTTTAAGAACTATCTAAACAAGTAGAAGTCAAGCCAGGTAAGATGTTGAACATTAACAATACACTGACTGATGTCCAACAACAATCCCTGCATGCAATATTACATACACACTCAGCAACATTTGCTTGGGATTACAATGATATGAAAGGTATTGATCCTACCCTATGCATGCACAAGATATACATAGATGATGGGTATAGACCAATCAGACAACAGCAGAGGCGCATGAATCCATCCCTCAGAGAAATTGTTAAAGTTGAGCTTCAGAAGCTTTTGGACGCAGACTTTATATACCCCATTTTAGACAGTGAATGGGTTTCACCATTGGTTATAGTCCCCAAGAAAGGTGGCAAATGGAGGGTTTGTGTTGATTATAGAGAATTGAATACTTCTACCAGGAAGGATCACTTTCCATTGCCTTTTATTGACCAAGTTCTTGACTCTTTAGTAGGCAAGAAATATTTTTATTTTCTTGATGGCTTTAGTGGCTATAACCAGATTAAGATTGCTCCTGAAGATTAGGATAAGACAACATTTACCTGTCCTTAGGGGACATATGCATACTCTGTCTTACCCTTTGGCTTGTGCAACACTCCAGCTATATTTCATAGAGCAGTCTTAAGCATTTTCCCTAATTTTGCCCATGACAGTATGGAGATTTATATTGATGACTTCACCACATATGGTGACACATATGATGAAGCCCTACACAACTTGGAGAAGGTATTGAAGAGGTGTACAAAACATAACCTTTCCTTGAGTAATGAAAAGTATTTTTTGATGATGACACAAGGAATAGTCTTGGGACATTTCATCTCAAGTGCTGGCATCCAAGTTGACCCAAAGAAGATTGAGATTATATCTACCCTGCCTATTCCACAAAAATACAAAGATGTCAGGAGCTTCCTCGGCCATGCAGGATATATATATATATTTTGATCGGTAATCATTTTTTATGACTGGAGCTATGAATCGGTGGTTCAAACTCACGAGCTCATTGGCCCAGCGTAGGCACAAGGCCTACGAGCTCTTTGGCCCAGTGGGTGTTTGAACCTGGGTGGCCGCCACTACAACCGAGTGACTTAACCACCTAACCGCACCCTTATGGATGGCCATGCAGGATATTACAGGAGGTTCATTCAGGATTTTAGCAAGATTGCTGCCCCTCTGGAAAAGCTAAAACATATTTGACACAAGCCCCAGTCCTCAGAGGTCCAAATTGGTCACTTCCTTTTCACATCCATATAGATGCATTCAGTTTTGCCATTGGAATAGTCTTGGGCCAACAAGAAGGAAATAAGGAGTATGCCATATACTATGTAAGTAAGAATCTACAAGGAGCTGAGTTAAACTACACTGTGACAGAGAAAGAGATGTTAGTAGTTGTTTATGCAATTAATAAGTTCACGCACTACATAACTAGTTACAAGGTTTTCATCCATACAGATCATGTAGCCATCAGATACATGATGAATAAACCTATAGTAGGTGGCAGACTTGTAAGGTGGTTATTGTTGTTGCAAGAGTTTAATATTACAATTGTTGACAAACCAGGCAAGGCCAATGTTTTTGCTAATTTTCTATCCAGACTACCTACACAGTCTTCACATGGAGTGGTTGATGATTCTTTTCCTGATGAGCATATGTTTTCTCTCACTATACACACTCCATGGTATGCAGATATCTCCAATTATTTGGTTATAGGGCAAATTCCAGGATGCTTCTCCCTAAGGGAGAAGAGGCAGCTAGTTCATAAATGTTTCTCTTACTCCTAGATTTTTAGGTTTCTATTTTACATTGGGCCAAACAATATTATCTGAAGATGTATCGGGGAGGATGAAGTATTTGATATAATAAAGGCTTGTCATGATGAGCCTTGTGGAGGACATTTTGCAGCTAAGAGGACAACCTTCAAGATCCTAACAACAGGATATTACTGGCCAACGCTTCATAAAGATGTTGTCAAGTACACTAGGAGCTGTGATAGATGCCAGAGAATGGGGAGGCCTACTAGAAGCGATGAGATGCCTTTGCAGCCACAAATCTCATTGGCTCCTTTTGACAAGTGGGGTTTGGATTTTGTAGGTCCTATATCTCCTACATCAAACAACAAAGAGTATATCCTGGTATGTACAAACTACTTAACTAAATGGGTTGAAGTGAAGGCATTATAGTTTGCTAGAGATGGCAATGTGGCCAAATTCTTGTATGAAGACATCTTCACTAGGTGTGGTGTTCCAAGAGAAATAGTAACTGATTAGGGACCCTAGTTTACATCTGATTTAATAACCAAAGTGGTTGAAGAATACCAGATCAGGCATAAGAAATCCACTCCATACCATCCTCAGGCTAATGGTTAGGTGGAAGTCACTAATAGAGAAATTGAGAACATCCTGACCAAGACAGTGTAGCTTCATAGAAGAGATTGGGTTTCTAGGCTCCTTGAGGCTATTTGGGCATATAGAACAACTTGGAAGACAACTATAGGGTTTATGCCTTATGAGCTGGTCTATGGCAAGAATGCAGTCCTGCGTATTGAATTTGAACACAAAACCCTAACGACAAAAATAGACCTAGGAATGGATTTGACCACTGCACAACAGGAAAGGCTACAACATTTGAATGCCTTGGATGAAATGAGACTGGAGGCCATTCATCATATAAAGGTCATACAGAAGCAAAGGGCAAACTAGCATGATAAGTACATCAAACAAAGGGATTCACTACAGGAGACTGGGCACTACTTTATGATTCAATGTATAAGGACTTCAAGGGCAAGCTTCAGTCACATTGGTTAGGCCCATATGAGATCAAGCAAGTCTTTCCTAATGTTGCAGTTCAATTGCAGACTATAAATGAAGTTTAGTTTTCACTACTGGTAAATGGGCACAGGTTAAAGTTGTATAAAAAGCCACTTCAGAAGGATGACTTTCTTGTTTCTTTAACTTCTCAGTATGTTACTCCTAATACTCCTAATACTCCTGATTCAGATGCTGTGACACCAAAAAATACACATTCAGATGCTGAGACACCAACACTGTCCAGTGATAGGGAGGTTGAGTTGCACTACTCAACCCCTGTTGCTGGAAATTAAATTTCTTTGTTTTTAACTCACATGCACACACCACATAATTTCCATGGTTACAACAAGTTATTTCCACCAAGGCCTGTTTTCACTTATTCAGTTGGGACCTGACTTAGCTGGGACCTTATATATATAATTCCAATTACACAGTCGGGACCTATGCTGAAGGCACCCACAACACTATCTGCATGCCACTCTATTCCATCACTTGATGAAAAATACCTCAATTCTCCTTCCCATTCCACATGCCTATATTCATTTTAAACTACTTCATTATATTGCTCCACGTATCACTTCACATTAATGAATTGGTACTTTTCTCCATCATCACTTGTTATCCCATTACATCTTTGCATCCGTACCGGCACCTTTTATCACCCTATATCTCATTTGCCGCATACATATCATCTCAAATCAACCGAATTGTTCACAATTTCCAAGGTATGTTAATTATTCATTCCCACTTCATATCTACATTGAATACCTTTCAATTATTACAACTAGATTTCTTTTTATATTCATGATTAGTAATAGTTTATTTCATGCATGCAACGAATTCTATCACCATTTCTTTTAATCACTCCTCCTCATTCCGTAATACTTGCCACATGAAGTGAGGTCACTTCACAATTAAGTTGGGGGGAGGGTTATTTTTGATTTTTGCCATTAGAAAAACATTTGCCTTTGAAAACCTTGCCATTAAAAAAAACTAGACAGATATTCTGCGCCATGAACTTACCTTATTTTGCTAGCAAGTGAATTAGTACCCTAAGGAAGTTATAGTGCAAAGGGAAAGAAGAGGCAGATTGGTTCTCTGGGGTGGTGAGCTGAAGTAGTAGGAATTGAGCAACAAAAATTGACATTGTGCAGAAATTGATACTGTAAGAGTTAGGAATTCACAGTGGCAATGGGAGGGGACATGATCAGAAGGGAACCTTCGGCACATAAGGAACTATTGGAGGATGTGATGGTTCTCCCACTCTTCACGAGAGTAGGTTGGTTAGACTACTTCCTAAAATTGACAGAGTTTGATGATGATATGACGAGAGAATTTGCATTTACTCTACAGTATGATGAAGTAATGGTGAAGGGGTTAACTATATATGCTTTTGAGTTATCTATTGCACAAGTTATAGGGTTGCCATAGACAGGGTCTGACTACCCAGCTAGAGCTGATGCAGCTGCGACTAGGGAAGAGTTCTGTGAAAGAGGCGAACACCTGGATTCTACTACACAAGGTACCAAATGACTACCCCTTCCCTTCTTTTGGGGGAAATGTGCCTATTATATTATCAAGTATATTACCTGTGATGGTAGATACAATATGTTGTATACTGCACAACTTAAATTGCTCAACCATTTGTGACATGAAAAACTTGTCAATGTTCCAAACTATTTGTATACTATGTTGAAAAGGATGTCTTTAGAATATCAGAGACAACAGGTAGACTCTACTCTTTCCCACCATTGTTTGATAGTTTTGCTAATAAAAAGGAGTTTAAGGATTCAATACCCTCAGATTGGATAGGAATATTTTAAACAATGTGTAGACATTTTAACACTTTTAGAGGCACCAGAGCTAGAAGATGAAATTCCATGAGCCTGAGCCTCCTCTTGAGATTGAGCAGGAAGAGCCACAACATGAAAACCATCTAGAGTTTAGGTCTGTATCAGCTAAGGAACCCTCAACATCCACCCCTCAAACTAAAAGAACCACTCCTTCAACATCTAGCAAGGAGAAGAAGAGTAGGAAGGGAGTGAGTAAACACAAGAATGCCACAAAAGAAGGAAGTGTAGGGGAAAAGAGGAAGAAGGGGGACAATAAAAAGGTAGATAAGCAAGAAACAATCACACCTAGACGCTTAGGGAGGTTAAGGAGGCAAGGTGCCAAAGAATAAGTTGTTGAGAAGCAGAGAGGAGAGGACAAAAATATAGGCCAATAGGACAATGATCCAACTCCTCTGAATCTAGATTCAAATAGAGAAGAAAACCCCCTTGAGGATGTCTTTGCATATGCCTATGAAAATGTTGATATGCCTGTAAAGAAAAGAAAATACATTTCTTCTTTTGATTATGAGTCAGAAGACTTTTTATTGCAAGGAAGATGGGTAAACCTGTGCCAGATGATTCTATTAAAGAAGTTTTTGATATTCCTAAAAGGAATGATGAAAATGTTGAAAAAGAAAAGGAATTGTTAGAGGACAAAGATATCAGGAAGGGACTTCAAGAAGCCTTGGACAGAATAAGACAGATGGAGGAACAGGTAAGGGGTTATGAAGGAAAAGATAAAGAGAAAGAGAAGAGAATTCAGGAGTTGGAGGAGAAGGTCCAAAGTTATGGCCATGGTTCTAACTTAGACTTATTGGCATAGTTGGCTGAAAATAAAATAGAAATGGAGAAAGAAGGAGTACTTACTCTCCAACCTCCTGTGACAAAGACCCCAGAGTACCATATTACCCTGTCTTTGGGCTTTGAGCTAACGAAGTTGACTGACAAGACTAAGCAAGAAAAAGAGAATTGGGAAAAGGAGAAACATAGCCTCAATGCATCAATTGTAGAAAAAGATTTGATAATCAAAAGGTCAGAGGATCATTTGGCAGAAGTTATTGATAGAGCCAAACAAATCATTGGATGTTGGCCTCTACCCAGGGTTTATGCATTATTTCTAAAGGAGAAATTCCTTAGTTTCAGTTTAATAGATTTATCAATAATCAACCTGAATTACATTCAAGGCACATGTTTTGCAGTCATTTCAAAGAGGCAAGTTTAGAAGAACAGGACCAGTTGTGTGAATACTATCTGCATAATTACTTGATGGATGAGGACACATAATGGAACCCCTGGATCTATGTTGGAGACCTACAGATCAGAGCATTAATGTCATACTTAAAAAATGAACAACTTAGAGGAGTACTGATGGACCAATATGAGGAGCAAGAAAAGAAAGAACCACTGCTAATAAGGAAAGAAGCTTTAGAACCTGAGGTGATCCTAACCTAATGGCTAACATTACTTTCTCATAGGGGTTCAGGCAAGGTAATCATGGATTTGAGACTAAGGGATCATGGACGAATACAAAGATTAGTAGTGTTAGTCATCTAGAATTGTCAAAGGTATGTGCAGAGCAGGTGGAATAACCTAACTCTAGAATTGCAAAAGAAGGAACCCCACTCTTTCCACAACTTCATGAATATGTTTGAGAGGTTACACAGGTCCATCTAGATCTTAGAGTAGAAGGGAGTAGCATGCTTGCCTCTTACTTATCAGCCTCCTATCCTTCTCTACTCAGTGCCACACTAGACAGGAGGGAGAGGTGATAAGTGTAGGCATGCTAAGCTAAACATGATGGAAAGACTTGCATGTTACAATGGATTCTATCTCAAACAAGGAAGAGTCAAAGTAAACATGGACCTCAGAAAAACTACTTCGCATTATAGCTTTATGCCCTAGATGTTAGTTCCCTAGTTTTGCTTAGGGACAAACAAAAGTTTAAGTTGGGGGGAAATGTTGGGTTGAAATATTGACTTCCTTTTATAATGTTTCTATATGTTTTAAAGACCTTTTTACATGATTTTGTAGGAACCTTACAGACATTACCTTTATTATATGTTGTTTCACATATACTTCCCAGAGACTTTGAACCTATGATGATAAATGGAATATGGTGATTACAAATGGATGATTTAAATTATTGATATCCATATAATATAGATAGGATTTCATAAGTTTAATATGAAAGGTTATTTTGTGTATATATGTTGGAATAATTAACCTTGTGCAGCAAAGACATAGCATCCAAAAGGAGTCATTGTAGCAAAGTGCAGAACAAGAGAATTAATTAAAGTCCAGACCAAGTGCCAGAAATGAAGATCGATGGAGATGAACGTGGTCATCATGGAAGGATAAATGCAAGGAAGAAGAAGACTTGTTCTAGAAGTCTAATTGCCGCTTATGTGTTTTCATCCATAAGCTATTGCATGGGATTTCTGTTCAAATAGGACTCTATTTCCTTTGTTTTAGATAGTTAATAAGTTGATCTCAAAACCATATCCTGATATCCAGGGATAAATTGATGATCACAATTAGTTAGAAGTTCACATACAACTCTCCCACTTTTGTAGAAGTTAGGGGATGAGTTTGTTGATTGGTTAGCTATTCTTTTTACTTTCTATTGACATAGCCATTACTCTATTTTTCTATAGTTATCTATTATCTGTTATTCTAGACATGTTTTGATTTTGAATAAAATCTGAAGAAGATTCTATCTTTGATATGAATTGAATTCAACTGAAGTAGATTTAGTTTCCAGAAGAAGTGAGATAGTTCCCTGAGTTGGCCACTCCAGGTACTAACTCTCACTTCATACATTCCTTTATTTATTTATGCATTTCTAGTTAGACTATTTCGTGTTATCTTATATATTGCATTTTTGAAGTAAGTGAGAAATCATGCTTACTATTTTTGATAGTCGTGATTTATGAATAGAATACATCATTAAAGTCCTCTAGAGGTTAGTGTTAAGTCTTTTCTTATTCTATGTATTTCAAGTTAATTCTGTGATTCTCTGTTGAATATAGCTATCTTCAGCCTATGCTGGGGGTACCTGTAGCAACTAAGTTTTTAACTGTTTTTGCTGTTCTTTCATTTCTGTGAACTGCAGTCAATTAAGTTGATTAGAATAAGTTTGTATGAGATAGTTTAGGATATAAATGAGTCTTGAAGGCATATATAGTGTGAGCATCATCATAAGCTTATGCTCTCTGGTTGATAATTCAATCTAGGAATGTAATGATAGAGCGGACTGTTTAGTTAGGTTTAACCCTGGATTTAATTTAAGTCTACAACACATTAGTTTTCCTCTATATTAAGCAAGAGTAATCAAGCACTCAAAAAGTTATAAAGTGCCACCTTAAAAACTGAGTTCAAATAGGTGTCTAATTTGCAAAACAACTTCAGAACTTAAGGTTAAAAAGAGAATTTCATGGAACCTTCCAAATCAGAAGTCAACAAATGGATTCTTAGCTCAATTGCAATGGATTACATGTCACCTTACCAAGAGGTGTTTGTGAGAATCAAACCATGCAACATCTTCAAAATACTGATGGATGATATCTACTATAATGTTTGTGGTAAGGGAACTGTAAAGTTAGGAAATGGATTTGTATATAATGTATTTTTCATTCTTGAACTTTTAAGGAATCATCTCTAATATATCAACTCACCTATTTTGAGAAAAATAGTTGAGTTTACGGCCACAACTCTAATCAGAGAATCACAAAGTAAAAAATTTGTAGGAGTAGTGAAAGTTTGTCACTTCGACTGCAGCTTCATTTTTTCACACTTTACATCAGGTGAAGAGGATGCAACTTTAGATCCTAGCATTAATTTGTGACTCAGCTTAGTTGGTTCTATATAATAGGTTGATTGAACTCCACTGACATATTTGTTTGTAAATACACTCATGAAGTGTTGTGTAATTGAATGTGTGTTACACATAAAGGGAAATTAGGAAAATTGTACTCACATCTGGGATATATAAAGTGTAATGGGGGTTGTAAAAATCACAACATGAATCACACATATTCTCTTCTCATTCATATGTGCCTTTAATGCACATCCTTTTTTTTCAGATTTGTATATTTCTTGGACCTGCATCCTAGTCTTCATCCCTTGGACACTACCAATTTCATTAGTTTGTTGAATTCTCTTAGAATTAAGGGAAGGGCAGAATATACAACTATTTCATGCTTCAGGAGTTCTTCATCTCTACATTAGAATTGACATCGACATCATCTTTTGGGGGGGATACCTAAGCCTTTCTTTCTTTTTTCTCTTTTGGAGGATAGTTTTTTCCCACTAGGTTTTCTATCTTTCTCTGTTTTTGAAAGATTTGCATTGTACATGAGTACCTTATCAGGCTTCATGGCTGGGACTCATTTTTCATTTGCATTGTACATGGGTACGTCACCAGGCTTATAGTTGGGACCCATTTTTCATAAACTCACCTAAGCTATGCTTAAGGGGGGGTGTTGGTGTATAACCTTTAATCCTAGGCGTATACACTTGCTTTAACCATAGCTAGGCATATTTTCCACATGTACTTTGAACTTGTCAAAGTAGTTAGTTGTTTTGGAGAGGTGTCAACTTGCATTGACACCTCGCGCTATCTTTGTGGGTGGTTACTTGCCACCACTTCATGTAGAGGAGTCCTATCCTCATTTGGTAGAGAATCAGGTACCCACACTTACCTATTTATATCTACCTCATTTGTGAATACAATTGGTCGATTTCATTTGCAATCTTGTGCTTGTTTGTCTACTCCATGATCTTGGTATTTTTATTCTTTGTAATGAATCTTCTTCTTGTTTGGATATCAAAATTAGAGTATTGACAAAAGGGATCTCTTGTTGAGATAGAGGAGTAATAAGTTCTTTGATAAACATTTTCATCTACTCCAATTATCCCTTTTTTTCCTCCTTCGTCTTCTTATCTTTTTCCATCCTCGTTACTATTGTTTGCACTATAGAACCTAAGGAAGTAATTTCTTCTACTCTGGTTTGTTTACCCAAATTTACCCTTGATATTTGATAGTCCTTGGGAGTTAGCTCTCTGTTATCCTTTTCCATTGTAGGAATGGCTATTTTTATAATTTGATGCCTAGAATCATCTATTCTTATGGTGGAGAGCCCGTTCTTGGTTTCTTAGAAGGTCTCTCTCTTTCCACATGGATTGTAATGGTTGATATGTCAAGTGGTCTTACCATTACCTTTTGTCATTTCTCTAAGTTTATTTTCAGACATGTAAGGAGAGAAACTTCTTCTTTTAGACTTTGATTAATTTTCTTAGGTATTTCCATTTCTTATTGAGCATCATGCTCGGGAGTATCTTGTTTTGGTGATTCTTACTATGTGTCCTCTTCTTTTATGCTACCTTTCACCAAGTGTTTCCTTACTTTTTTTTGTTTGAGGCTCTATTTTCTCCTTTGTAGGTATATCCTTTTGTTCTTCTAACCTTTCTCTTTATGCTGTTGCTTAGCTTACCTAATGGTTACCTTAACATTTTATTCTAGGATTTTTCCTCTACTTCATCAACCTCATGAGTAGTGTGATTGGAGTCTAATGTAAGTCCTTTTGTAATTCAACAATTGGTGGTGGTATAGTACTTTGCAAAATTTTCTCACCTTTGAGGAGTTGTTTAAATGCCTCTTTGGCTATCTTCATGATTTTCTCCTAATCTTCATTGGTAATCTCCTTTTTTACTTATGGAGAAGGTGACTTGGTAAAGGGTGGATGTATAGGAGAGGGAGCTCTCTTTGAAGAAGAGATAGACTCATCTTCTTTCTCTAAACACACTTGAAGATTTGGGTCTTTTAATGTGTTGGAGATGGAAGTTTCCCATGAGAAACTTGAGTTGGAAGAACTTGCATTAATAGAGTTACTCCTAATCTAGCTACTACTCCTTTTGAAGCTGCATCATATAGAATTTTAGCCTTTAGTAAGGATTTAGACAATTGCTCTAGAGTTACATCATCTAAAGAAGTCTTGCTTTTTCCTTTATTTGAACTCCTTCTCTTCTTATACACCTTGGGATCAGAAGAAGATTCACCTTGTTTCTTCCTTTTCTTTTCTTTCTTATTCTCCAAGTGTTCAATCTTTGATTTTAACTAAGATACACTAAATTCTACAACACCTTTGCTTATCTCATCTATAGACAATTTCTCCTTACTAGACCAATTCAGATTTGGGAGTGATTGATTTTCTATCCTTTGAATATATCATAGATTGGATTTAGGATATTACCATCATCTAAAAGATTGGAAGGAATTTCTTCTTCATTTTTTAATTCTTTCATTTGGTATGTTATCGATTTGCAATAGCCTTTTTCCTAACATCATAATCATCTTAGAAATCTACCCAAAAATCTTCTATAGCATGCTCATGATTGTATCTAAACCAAAGCAATTTCTCAATTCCACCATTTGGATCATAATTAGCTCTATCTTGATAGACCTTGAAGATCATTACAACTAATTCTTCATTAGATTCTCTAGCATAGATAATAGTTGCACATGTGTAAAAACAATGACTAATGGAAATTGAATTCCATCTTTGTGCTTGTCTATTAGTTTCTTGTGAACCTTTACAATTTTCCTTGAGAATTCTAGTAACACAATCTTATCACTACAATACCTAGGCAAGATGTAAGGTGATCCATTTAATCCATCTATCCTAATATAGGTAGATATTGGGAATTGGATGAGCTAGTGTACCTAGCCTAAAATCAATTTCATTGCCTCAAAAAATAACTTAGCATGTTGAGATCCCCTATGAGTTTCCTAATGATTGAGAAAATGAAGGCATTATTGACTCTCTTATAATGTTTCTGGGATTCTTTGATTTCCATCTATGGGTAAAAGTTCCATACTTTTCTTTGTCCTTCTACTTCTCCCATTACTCCCTTTGTTTCCAAACCAGGGAAATAATCTTGTTTGGATAACAAATAGACTATATAAGAAGTCATTGAGAACCTTTTATTTTCCATGATATATGTCATTTGGGCATGTATTCTATTAGTCACCAATTGTGCCTAGTCAAAGAATTATTCATGCTTAAGGATGACATTGATATACTAGAACATCTAATGTTGATAAATCTGAACATCTATTTTTTCCATTACTTTGTCAAGTAAGGTGGTCATATCATCAATTTTAGGACGGAAATCTACTCTTGTCAAATTCTTGGGAATCTTAGTTATTGACTTTCTTTCTTTGAGAAACAATACTTGTTCAAATGCCTTGTGTTGTTTGCCTCATTATCTTTAAATGTAGATAATAATTCTTCCTTTGTAAGTCTCACCACCTCTACATGATGGGGAAGGTTGAACATTTGAGTTATCATCTCAAGTGTAACATCCAAGATGATGTTACCTTTTGCATCATATACTTCCCTATCGATAACATTATAAGCTTGTGCAAAGGCCAAAATTAGTTCCAAGCTTTGTATTATAGAAGGGAAACCAACTACATGTGCTAATCCCGATTATGCCAAAGTCTTAGCTCTAGTGGTTAGTGCATCTCCAAAAATCTCCTTTTGAATATTTTTAAGGCTTACATGACCTAAATATGTATTTATGATGGCTTGTACCGAGGATGCAACCTTAGATGCTTTGGTGACTCCTTGAAATTCATACTTTATGGTTCTTGGCACATTTTCAATATTATCAGTCATTTAGAAGCTTCTACAAAGTCACAAAAATCCACAATAAGTACATATATATCATTAAAATCTATCAAATTCATTAATTTTTAAGTATTCTAAAGTATTGCTAGTTTTTAGTTTCTGGGAGGACTTAAGGACTTAGAACCATGTTTAAAGGTGCAAGAAAAAATTAAAATCCTAGAGAACCAAAAAGGTAGAGAAGATCAAAACTTTGGAACTGAATTGGAAAGGTATATGGGATCTTGATTGTTGGAGGGAATTGAAACTTCAAAACCTAGGTGAAAAAGTGCTCAGGATGTCTAAAAAATATGAAAGTCATAATGAAAATGATTGGCCTTGATATAAGTTTTGGGATCAAGAAATTTGAAGAACCTGGGACTTTGGGATAAAGGTTACAATTTCCACAAAAACCCCAAAAATCCAAAAATGTTAAAGAAGTCTTCATCTTTATAGGATTTCAAGTAGCAAGAGGACTTGAGGATCTAGGACTTAAGGTCCAAGGTTTTGAGGAATACCTAAACCCTAAAATATTAAACTATTGCAAGGTGTACACCCTTGGTATCCTTGTGTTGTGCAGTGTATTGCTTGGGTTCATGACAAGGCTTAACTACCTCCCCTAGATTCATTAACTCTGGTGCGGTTGTATCAGGCATTAACAAGTCGATCTTTTGGTGCAACAACAACTGTCTTTGAAACAATTGGTATTAGATCCTAGGTCATGGGTTTGAACCCCTCGCTTGCACTGGGGGATTGTTGCAAGGTGTGCGCCCTTGGTCTCCTTGTGTTGTGTAGCGTAGTGCTCAGGTTCATGACAAGGCTTAACTACCTCCCGTGGATTCATTAACTCTAGCAGTTGTATCGGGCATTAATAGGTCTATCTTTTGGTGCAACAACAACCATCTTTACAACATAAACATCTTTACATTCTACACGGGTTCTAGGAATCAAGACTCAAGAACTTGGAACCATGGTGCAAAGGGAAAAATATTGGTCAGGGTTTGCGACTCAAACCAGAAGAATATGAGGATAGGGACCATTTTAAAGGTTTGTCTAAAAGTAAATGCCACAAACACAAAAACCATGCATGAAAGAAAAAAATTCCTAATCTAAATTCATGCAAGTAGGATCCATCCAAGGGGAAACAAGGATCATTTTCAATTTTATTGACAACCAACCCTAGGAAAACCCTAAAAAAGACTAGGAATAAAACCAAAAATAGAAAACCCCAAAGGAAAACATGATAAAATCAAGGGAAAAATGATATAAAAAACATAAGGAAACAATGAAAAAATGAATGAGAAGTCACAAGAACCAACCTAGAAAATGTCAAAGAAGGACAAACTATGTAGGAGCAAACTGATTCTAGGAATCTATCAAATCTCATGGCTAAAATGGAGGTAGCAATCATCGATTTGACTTGAAATTTGGTCAAGGGTGCACAAACTCACTTTTAATGATCACTCAGAGCTCAAGAATTCAAATTGTGAGATACAAAGTGAAGAAAAGAGGCATAAAAATAAATATTTAGGGGTCGACTACCCTACATGTGCACCATTAATAATGCTTAGGTCAGGCAGGGGTTCATGTGTCAGGAGAACAATAGAACTTAGAACTAGGTCCATCAGTACCTAAGTTCCCTAGACTTCTGAAAGTATTAAACAAAGAGGAAAAAGACTCGCGGGAAGTGAGAAGATGCAGGAACTTGGAACTAGGTTCCAAAGTCTAGGAAATCCCCAAAAGTATGAACTTCTAGAAAAATTGTGGGGCTCAAGATTTCAAAGGAACCTAGGATTGGTTCTAAGGTCTAGAAAAACGTCAAAAACTCGCAAAGGAAAAAAAAGAACCAAAAATCACAAAAAAGAAAAACAAGGATCCCAAGGATCAAAACAAAAAAACAACAAAAGCAAACAAGAACAAAAAACCAAAAACCAAAAATAAAAACAAAGGATGGAAAGAAGAAAAGAGAAGAGGACCAAGGGGGGTCCCCATTTTCCCAAGCAAAAACATGGGGTGTATATGCAAGGCATAACAAATTTGAATGGTAATTATATTTTTTAAATAAATTAAAATATTTACTTATTAGCCATTCATGGCACAATGTAATGGTTAAGTCATGTCATTATCTTTGCCACCAAAGTTTAAACATCTGCTAGGTCAACGAGCTCAAGAGCTTTGAGCCCCATTGAACTGATGAGCTCACAGGTCTTTCATCCTCGCAGGGCCCCTATTGGGCCAACTAGTTCGTAGGCTTAAAGTCCCCGTTGAACCAATGAGCTCGTAGATTTTAACCACTAGTGTTTTTGATTAAGTAAGATGGAGAAGAGGGTCTAGATCCCTTTACAAAAGATGTGATATGGGGAGAGCAAAAAAGGCTCCAAACGGCCAGAACGCTTTAACAACAGATTAATAGCAAAACCCAGAAAATAGATTTTAACCACTAGTGTTAATGTAGCGTTCATACTAGGATTTCATGTTAGGGGATGAGGTCTCCACATTGTGACCTCACTAGTTCATAATTCTAATCAAAAGTATTTACAAATTATAAAAAATAAAATAAAAGATTTACTTAATAAAAAAATCATATTTACTTTACACCTCTTATATGTAGAAAGTTTTTATAAATTGAAAAAAATTATGAATATTTATAACTTAAATATCAAAATATTCTTCTAGTGAAATAATAATAATATTACCTTATATAATACATATGATATATTCCATTTTAATATGAACTAACATATATCACCATGAGTATATTATTTAGTAACAATATAATAAAAATATGTAATAAATTTTTTAAAATATTAAAAACATTAATTTAAGTAAAATAAATTTTTTATCAATTTTTTTCTAGATATATATTTAACTATAATATCTATTACTTATATTTATAATTTAAACTGCAACACAATTTTGTGTTATCATATATTATTCATTTTAATGGTGATACAATCAATAGTAAACTTACATCTCAATCAATTAAAATTATTATAGATATCTTGACTAAATCTATCTAAAAACCTAAAGATATCAATTTGAAGTTATTTTATTTTACATTACAACCATTTTATTTACTGTATACATGTATATATAAATTTTATTATTAAATATTAATATTTTAGATTTATATTATGCTTATTATTAAATATTAATATTTTGACATGTAAATGGTTGTCAAATTTAAGATAAAAGATAAGAGTTTATGTTAACAGTTCATCATTACACTCCACCCCTTGCTGCCATCAGGACCTAAATTTGATGGTCGTATGGCCGTATTTAGGCATTTTTGCCATAAAATACAATCAAAATCTTAAAAAGATTGTATCATATGAAAGTAGATATTTTAAATAGACTGTCAAACTTTATATAGAATTGTGATGATATATATATTTGGCTCATATATAATTTTACTTGTACTGAGATATGTTAGTATTTTAAGGGTACCTTTGAATAGATAACTGTCATAACAGACAGAGACCGACAAATTTAGGCCCTAACTACTATTGTAGAATGACATATTTATCCTATTTTTATTGGTCAAAATTGACAATAACTATCATATATAAATATAATCCATAGATGGCCAACAAGTATGATATAATTTAAAAAAAAAAAAAAAAAATTGGAACAGTAACCCTAATTTTTTTTTGAAACGATGGAAACGCAAACAAAGATTTACTATTAAGAAACATCCCTATGTGTGAAAGGCAAGCGGCCATTTTTCTTCGTCCTCTTGCTGCTGTTGACATCATAAATTGCACTCAGATCTTCGCTTGGCCTGTCGAGAGAGTGCAGAAAGGACAGCAAGAGGCAAGACGATACCAACATTGGAATGGGCCCAAAATTCCACAAAAACAGAGGCAACGAGAAGTAAAAAGCCCTCAATCCAACCGACCAGAAATAAGATCCTCTCTTGAACGCACTGCTCACATACTCTACGTGAATACTCTCCGTTTCTGGCGAAATCGGAGGTGTGGTGATGAGGTAGCTAACTTCACTGTAATATCTAACGCACTGTACATGGCAAAGAAACGCCACAAGCAAACACCCGAACAAGGCTAAACACTTTACGGAAGAAATTAGGGTTCCCGTCATCCCATAAAATGTCAATTGATTAGGGCGGCTACCCATTCCCACCAGTAATCCCACCACAGAGCACAACATTATGGCGGTGGACGCCAGAAGCGTGGACGCCATTATGCCATTCCTTAGTGTTTGCACTGCTAGCACTCCGTTCTTCATCCTTTCCTGCAAAATTGAATTGGGTTATAAACCTAATACCATTCCATCCGCTATACCATTTCATTAAAATCTTTTCTTAATTATAACTGTGTGAAATTTTTTCCACACTTAGTGATCCATCATTAGGAAGTAGAAAACAAGAGAAGAGAAATAGAAATGATGATGGATCAAGGAGTGTGATCCTAAACGTTGAAGGAAATTTTTTTTCACTTTCCTTCAACGTTTCGGATCACATTCCGTGATCCATCATCAAGAAATAGAAAGCAAGAGAACACAAATAGAAATGATGATGGATCACAGAGTGTGATCCTAAACGTTGAAGGAAAAAAAAAAAAATCACTTTCCTTCAACATTTGGGATCACATTCCGTGATCCATCATCAGGAAGTAGAAATCAAGAGAAGAGAAATAGAAATGATGATGGACCATGGAGTGTGATCTGATACGTTAAAGAAAAAAAATTCACACGGTTAAATTCTGAAACATTCTGAATGTGGAAATCTGATGCCAATTTCCTAATTGCAAAGGAATTGAAAAAACAATGATTTACTACCTTCATGATGGCCTGCACCCACGCCTTCCTGTTAATTGCATCGATGCCGATGAAGGTGGTGTGGGGATGAGTGAGGATTTTGTGAAGCAGACAGCCATGGTATATTACCAACATTACGAATCCCACTGGAACGAGCACAATATCCAAATGACTCTCCACCCAGGCTGCTGTGTCTTCCATTAATCAGATCTGATGAGATTAGGAAGAATTTCAAGGGCACTGGTTCAGGGAAAAAGGAATGGGCAAAAGCAGAGTTTATACTGTGAAGGAGCATCGAAATTGAATAATGGAGTGTGTTTGCGGCATCGAATTTTTTCAGTAGAAACTACCTACCTAGAATATATTTTAAATATCCTCTCACTTGGGTTCTCTCATGGATTGTGAATTGACTCATTGAAATAGTACACAGAGGTTATTCCTAGTATCCATAGTACATTCTTATCGATTTATATCTACGAAGAATGATTTTTCAAGTTATTCTGCATTTTTCGAACCCCAAACATAAAGAAAGAGCATAAAACTTTTACAGGTAAAGAGCATAACATTATTCTTTCTTCTCGTCTAGAAACAGAACATTAGATACGTTGCTCTTTTATTCTCTTGTTTTATTTTTTTAAAAATATGAACATTTCTATTTTTATACAATGTTCACAAAAAGTTTAGGTCGTAAATAGTACAACATTAGATAAATTGTTCTTTTATTCTTTTGTTTTTTTTGTTTGTCTAAATGAACATTCTTATTTTACTTTATTTATGTAAAAGCCTCACATCTATTAATAAAAGTACACTATTACACAAAAAAAAGAATTGGGTGGATACAAGATCACACCCCCCAAGTCTCAAACCTATCTCAAAGAAGAAAACATTTCACTTTATATTAAAAATAAAAATAGTACAATATTCACAAAAAGTTTAGGGTGGTAAATACTACAACATTAGTTAAGTTGTTCTTTTATTCTCTTGTTTTAATTTTTATTTTTTAAAAAAATGAACATTCCCATTTTACTTCATATTAAAAATGAAAATAGTACAATTTTCACAAAAAGTTTAGGGTGGTAAATAGTACAACATTAGCTAAGTCTTTCTTTTTGTTGGCCCACGATTGCCGTTATGAATACGGCACCAACTTTCCAACACTTTTATTCTCTTGTTTCAATTTTTTAAAAATGAATATTCCTATTTTACTTTATATTTAAAATAAAAATAGTACAATATTCACAAAAAGTTTAGGGTGGTAAATAGTACAACATTAGATAAACTGTTATATTCTTTAAAAAAAAAAATGAACATTCTTATTTTACTTTATATTAAAAATAAAAATAGTACAATATTCACAAAAAAGATTACGGTGGTAAATAGTACAACATTAGATAAGTTGTTATTTTATTCTCTTGTTTTAATTTATTTATTTTTAAATAATGAACATTCCTATTTTACTTTATATTAAAAATAAAAGTAGTACAATATTCACAAAAGGTTTAGGGTGGTAAATAGTACATCATTAGATACGTTGCTCTTTTATTCTCTTGTTTTACTTAACTTTTGCATTGTCATAAATATATTGTCTTAACACTCAATGTGTGTAAATTTGTCTCTTAAAAACTATGCCCATGATCATAAATATATTGTCTTAACACTCAATGTTTTTAAATTTGTCTCTTAACAACTATGCCCATGATCTTTTTATTATTGATCCCTTCTGATGTTTTGACCATTACATTATGGCTTGTGTGCCAAATAGTTTGAATTGAGCATGTAGAATTTTGTATTTAAGGACAATTCCTAAGACATTAGTAATCATAGTAGTGGGAATCAAGAGGAATCAAATTAGAGAATATGGGAAATCATTATTAAAAGCATTATCTACACTTCTATATTAGCACTCGCAAACATTACAATAGGCATTTGTATTTTTTTGTCTTACATGTCTTTGCGACCACTTTAGTGTTTGCTCCCCTAACATGTTTTTATGTTCATTTAAGCCTTGCCTTAGCCTTTTTCCTGTAACCACACGTTCTTTTGTGTTATATTCAACCCTTTGTGACTAGGAACCGAAGTTGCTTGGACTTGAGTGCTTAGCATAGACATCCACATGATGCACTAGTATTCTGTGTCTGTGTGGTGCTAGGTGACCATTTTTAGGCATTACTGGCCACCTCCAATGATGATTCGAGATTCTAGAAACACCTCTCCACCACTTAGAACATCTTTGTTTGACTCTATCTTTGGTTTCTCCCTCTCATATGGTGATTTTTGAATTTTACTTTTAATTCTCATGCAATCTCGGTGAACTCTCTTGGTTTTGCAACTTTTTGTGATCTTGTACAATGTCATATTGTGCTTCTTCAAGTCTCCATTATAGTTGTACTTGTTTGGTTGTGAACTTTTTTTAAGATTTAGCTCTATTGGTGATCTCCTACAACCTCCTATGGTCTTCTTCAAGTCTCCATTACAGTTGTACTCATTTGGCACATTTACATGTGAGTTCTTGGAGGATTTTCTACTCTCTTTCATATGGTTTTATGAAACAACTGCTTGTTGGTTAAGCTACTCCATCTGGGTAGATTGTGCTTCATCTCATAGGTGATTGAGTTTCATATTACTCTCTTTAAATTAATTATATTTGTGTAACCCCATTGTGTGGTTACATTTCATTATCATTTATCTTTTCAGTCATTTACACTAGTTTTCCCACTTATCCTTGAGTAGATTAGTTTATTTGCAAATTTCATTTGTCAATGTTGTTTATTTCATAAACACACTTAATAAGTGAGAGCACACACATACTCTTTTCTTTGTTCACTTGTACCTATGATAAATTTGATTGGAGAGCGTCATTCTTCATCTATAGTTTTGTATCTTCTTACTCAAATCTCCTTTACTTCATTGTTATTCATTCCATTTATTTCAAATTTATTATATATATCTTTCTAGTTTTGAATATTTCTTGTCACCTAGAGAATTACTGGATATGTTTGTTTAGTGTTGTACTATGCAGATGATAGGGGATCAAATTGGACTGAATCTTTTATTTTTCTAGTTTTTGAATAGGACTACAACATGATGCACACACATCCTCATGACACAATGGTGTCCTTAGTAGTGGCCTCCATCTCCTAGTGATGGGTTCCTCTATTATCCCTCTTTTTTGTTTTGTACTTGAAATTCAAAACTTTTATCTTTAGTAGTGTATTTCTATTATTCTCTAGATTTTTGTTCATCATTTAAACAACTAGCATAGTTTCTATTTTCACATCTTTAGCACAAAGTGGGTCTACTAGCATTAGTCTTTCTAAAACATTAGATATCAAAAAACTAAGCAGGACCCTAAAGTGTAGTTGTGGTGAAAAGTTCCCTTGATTGACACATTTGATCAAGGTGTAATTTTTCTTCACCTACATTTTGGTGAGCTCATCGTCTTCCACAAATAACTTTGTTTTTCATTTAAACTTTTAAACATCTTTTCAAACTCTCTCAAACATTTAAATCAAGACAAATTTTATTCATCACATTGTACTGTGTTGTGAAGCCAAAACTTTGTTTATGAGCTTCACAATTGAGTCCTTTAATTATTAGTACATTGTTTATAGAATTTTGTGTCATCTTTCTATAATGGCTCAATCTAGCACCCTTAACACTCCCATTCATTCGGTCCTATAATTTGTAAACTTCTCTTCCAATTCAATAATCCTTCCTTCTTCTTCTTTCACCATTGTTCCAATGACTAGTTTTCCACAATGTGGAGGTAGCTTTCGATCATGAGGCCACCTTTGACTATGTTCCACTGCAGGAGATTCATGAGCTAGATCACCATTTGGCTAATTTCTAGGATTTTCTACATCACGAGGACTTGCCTAGGTCTTCTATTCCTTTGGTTGATGCTCTTCGTTCATTGTTATCTAATCATCATAAAGGTCTTAATTTTCTATGTGTGATACATCACCCATATCATGCACAGTGACACACCACCATTGGTTAGCTATGTAGAAGAACCTTAAGACTTTCACTCAAACTTAACAAGTAATCAACTTTATGTTCCTCTTCCCACTTTAGGAATGCAAATTTTCACATCTTCACAAATGGATACCACTACTACATAGCATGGAAGTGAAGCTACTAGCTTGTTTTGAAGAGCCATGAACCCCATTAACCAATATGGCTTTGTTCTGCTCTCGTGTCCCTTGCAATTTATTTTTCCTATTGGTGACCTAAGAGCTTCTTAGCAGTTATCTTTCCCTCTAGCTTCCACTCCTCTCCTTGTGCCCATGCACACTACTGATATTGTCGTCAACCAACTACTTTAAAATGTTAGTTCCCTTTAGTAGCAACTTGCCTTGCTCTCCACATCATTTGCGTAACCTCTTGTTCCTGCTTATTACAGACATAGTCTGCTTTCACTTTCCATTCTTCCTATCCCTTCCCCTAGAGCTTCATGACACCTAGGTTTGAAAATTATTCTAGAAAAGGAGATCCTCAGACACATGTATTTGCCTTCACTACTCTATGCAGTGATTTCATTTTTTAGGATTCTCTATTAGCAAAACTATTTTTGTGGTTGTTGAAAGACATTGCATTGGACTAGTTCTATTCACTTCTTGATCATTCTATTATTTCTTTTGAACAATTGGTAAATCAGTTCTCGTAACATTTTTAGGCTAACATTGGACCACAAGTCACATTTATTGACCTCATTCATTGTTAACAAGGAGTGAATGAAAAAGCAACTAATTTCATCTGTCGTTTTCAAACATTCTTGTCATAAATTATTTATGCCCTACCAAATTCTGATGTATAATGCATTTTAATTGGGAACTTGCAACCTCAAATAAGGGATAAGATTTTATAAATGAAATATCAATCATTTACACATTTATGCACAACAATCTATGACTATCAATAGTTCAAAAGCTAGTTTGAGGTGTCCATCTCATTGGCTCTTGTTGATCAGTCCAAGGCTTCTTCTTCTTTCAATAACTATAGAAAGAATAAAAATTTCTTCAAAAATAATGCTTCAACTAAAAAAAATAATGTAGTGGCTATAGTGCCTTCTCAATCTACTCTAGCCCTCTTTGCTCCTAAAATAACAAATAATTGTAAGTTTACTCCTCTCATAGAGTCTCTTTATTCTATTTTGTAGTAGCTCCTAAATAATAAGTTAGTGCAATTACTGCCCATTCATCTTCTTGATACCCTTAACCCTTACCACCTTCTTATGACCAAAAGGCCTTTTGATAGTTCCATAGAGTTCCTAGTCATGGCACTAAAATTAAATGTTTATATCTCAAACACATAGTGCAATACCTTATTGAACAAAATGTCATCCAAGTATTTGGCATGGACTATAAATGAAATAAGTTAGTTTCTCCACCTAATCAACATTTGCAAATCTATACCAATCTAATGTTGTGCCATTCTTCCAACTTTCTTGACCTTCCTTCACCATCCATGGTGCTAAATAGAACTCTTGACATTTCCTCTTCTTCTTCCTTTACCCAAATGATAGGAATGGTTGATGTTTGCTCTCACCCTATTCTAGAGTGTTCTATTCCTAAACCTATCATTTCCTTCTCTTCCTCTAACATCCCTATTGAAAATGTCCAATCAATTTTATCTCAATGTGTTATCCCCATATAGTTCTTTACACGGGCCTAGCCCAATTCTAAATTATATGTATGGACCCACTCTACTCCTAGCCTTAGTATCTAATCCTAAGGCAAAAAGTGAAACTTGGCCTAGAAAAAAGTCAAGGCATAGAAAATGAGGTCAAAAACATGACACTCATATCCAAAAGATAGGAAACCACATTTCCAATATGAGATATTTCATCCCACAAAATATAAACAATTCATAAGGTTTGAATTCTAATTTTCCTAATTTTTTAATTCAAGTTCGAAGCAAAATTTTCATACACCATTGATGAAAGCTTCAATTTTTTTTCTAAATTTGAAAAGTCAAAATTTCCAAAATCCAAATACCCTATGATCTTAAGATGTATAAAAATCCACTTTTCACATCACATAAGGTCTTCGAGAAATTTTGCCAGCATAATGGTGCTAAATTAAATTTTCCACAAATAAAATACATCAAACTAAAATAAATTATATAACATATCTATCCTAGATTCTTTCACAATTCACAATCTAGGAAAATGGATGACCATATGCAACCACATAGTGTGGGCATGGTCAAAAGCATGAACCAGAAAGCTTAAGCATGAAACAAGAGGAGGAATACATTTATCTTTTCAATACAATTCTTACACAAATTGGAGGAGATCTTATTTTCTCCCACACACACACAATGCAAGCTTTTCAAGATCCTTCCTCTCCACTAGCTTAACAATCCACAAGAAATAACCATCAAATTTTCCAAATCAATTTTGCACACCCACAAGAAGGAGAGAGAAAATAAAGCAAAAAAATGAATCCCAATAAACCATTCATTTTTCCTTTTCATCCCAAAATTTCCCAAAACCCCAAAACTACATTTGCCCTTTTTAGAACTAACAAGTTAGTAATTAAGAGGATGTTTCAATTAGATATTTTTGAATATATTTTTTACCAAATAGATATTTACCTTTTGATATTTCACTAATCATTCTATTTTAAATACTTTAGTAAAATACCTATTAAATGACTAACATATCAATTTCATTAAAATTAACTAATGCATTTAATTTAAAACAACTTCTTTTAACTTCTTGTATTTTCTAAATAATCACAATATTAAAAATTCATAAGACCTTTTTCCACAAAGAAAATTAAATAACAAATTATTTCAACATAAGAAACAACATTCCACAAGCACTCAACAACATTCATTTCAAAAAATATTGAAGTTCAGGTGAAGTCAAATTTAAATAAACACATGCAAAGGAAACATACACTTTATGACCCAGTTTATTCACAACATAAGGATCTAGAATCACAAATTATTTGGATTAGTGGCAACTAGATAATTATAGGGAATATATATATTTATTCACAACCAGCTAGGATAGTTTAAGCAACCAAACATACCACAAGAGTCATAGAATCAATAACTCAACCAAAAGGACTAGGTAAGGTGAGAAGGTCAAGTGAATCCATGTCATTCTCCTCCACATACTTCCATTGATTAAACACTTGTATATATCCTACACAACTCAATGCAAAGCATCAAATATGATAAAAGGGATCATAGCCAAAGAAACATATAATGACCAATGAGGACATGTAATCTAGCAAGGCATGCATCCATTCTACAATTACATCATATAATAAATTTAATCAATATAAGATTTAATCCAATCATAAGAAACATTAGGATAAGAAAAGATCTAACACATTAGGTATAACTATTACATGTTATCATTTGTTTCCTACGATTGCTTAACTCTTCTTTAATTATTTTTAGAGAAGTTATTCAACTCTTTTCTTATTTTAAAAGACCTAATGGTAGAAATTTTATATATATGAGAAACTTATGATAGAACATTGAAAGAATCAATCTCAAAGATTTCCACACTTTTTAAAATAATTCTATTAAAAACAACTAATTTATCATGAAACTACAAGCCTATTGATGTCTTCCCTTTCTAGATATTCCATTAAACAAAGAAATGATGACTATTTGACTAGGAATATATATACTAATGTGACTCTTATATAGCTTTATAAATTGATTTCCTTCCATTTCCTCTTAACTAATAATTTAGGCAGATCCTCAAAACATATAATATTAAGTCATTATATATTTGAGATGCTAACAATTTCTACATGAGCAAGAGCGTATAAGAAACATTTAAAACTAGAATGCAAGTATGAGGATATTAAAATGAGAAGAGAATATGATATCACATAGAGGGATTTTCTACATAAGAATTTAGGTTCTGAGAGTCAAGCTTAATCCTACCTTCTCAACACTAAAGGGTTCTACATTGAAATTGTGATAGTACTCTAGAATAAATGTCATTTTGACAAAACATTTAATAAATTTATTAATAAAGGCATTGTCTTAGAGGCGAATGATAGTACATATAGGAGAGAGGAAAATCTATTGTATATCTCATTGGGTTGTTAAGGGTTTAGAGTATATTTCATTTAGTTATACTAAGTGTGGGTTGATAGATGCACATAATTATGTCAATTTCATTACAACACTATTTCCTCTAATTACCACCATGTCAATATCATTGAATTTTCATTACCATTAATTTTAACAATACTATCTAGGACTAGATTCATGAATTAGTCAAATCCTCACAAAGTACCATGACTCTAGTCTTAAATGGTATTATTAAAATTAATGGCCCAATGAAAGGAATGAGAATATCTTGGTGGTAATTAGAGGTGCAATAATGTTGTAATTAGATTGGAATGGTTGTAAAATTAGAGGCAATAGTGTTGTAATAAGATTGGCCAACACATAATTATTGTAATGGTGAAAATGCCTAGTTTTCTTGTCAATACATCATGGGTCAATGACATTGACTCTTGTGCATGATGATTACATATGGATTTTGTGTGAAGGGTCTAATGACATGATATATGTCATTGAGTTGTACTAAGTGTGAGTCGATAGATGCACATACTTATGTCAATCTCATAAGAAAACTATTGCCTCTACTTATCACCATGCTAATCTCATTGGACTTTCATTTCCTTTAATTTGAATGGTCCCATCTAGGACTAGATTCATGAACTAGCCAAATCCAAGATGCAAAGTAGGTCAAGGTTCTAGTCTTGAAAAGTATATTGAAATTAATGGCAATTGAATGAATCATATTAATATGGTGGTAATTACAGGTCGTATAGTGGTAGAATAAGATTGGAATGGTGGTAATTAAAGGAAATAGTGTTGTAATGAGATTGACCAATAAATAATTATTATAGTAGTGGAAATGCATCATATTAATCCATCCCTTAAGTCCCCTTAATCCATCTACAACATGATCCCCTTAATCCATCTCCTTAAGTTCTCTTAACAATACATGTAGCCAGTGTTGATAGTTCAACCTAAAGAAGTTATATATGCTCTTGAAATTAGGTGTTCATGAAACAAAGGTATCTGAATGAGTTAGTTGCACATAATATATGCATGAGTCAAGGCTCAAAATCATTATTGTCACTTTAGGAGATCTATATGTTATAATATATGTTTTAATGTGATATTAAATTGTATTTATCAATGTGATATATTCCTTATCTAAAAATGGTAATAAATTTGGGATATCCACTAGGAATAATAAATGAATGGTTCAAGGAAAGGGTACCTCACATGAAACAATATGATAAAAATTAGCAAAAAAAATACTAAAATGGATGGAGGAACTCCTATCATTAAATTCATAGAGGATGTGGTGTTCAAAAATAGATGAGCCATATATAATAAGGCATTCAAACAACTTGCACATGGTGAAAAATAATGATTAATATCTTGATGACCATGTTACAAATAAAATGGGTAGGGTATATAGCTTTTAGATTTAAGTATAATTGACATGTATAATCCATTCCCTCAACTTGAATGTAGAGGATTATTATTTGTAAATAAAAGTCTATACATGTCATTGTTAGGTGGGTCCTCTTGAGCTAAAGTGAATGAATAAAGTGAATGTTTATAATGATATATGTGCATTTTATTCAAGGATCTAGTTTATGCATGTTTGTCAAATGAGATAATTTCCTAGTTGAAAGAGAAGAGAGATAAAATTTAATTTGCAACCTTGTAGATACTTTTCAAAGGTCAAATTTACCGCTATAGAAATCAAGGAAATAATATAATGAAATGACTAAGTTATCATCTATGGTCTAACTAATATAGAAACCATAGAATTGATTAGGACTATGTGACTATAATCAATCTTTTATTTCTATGTGACTATAAACAATTATTTTGGATATATCATTATGATCATATATAGGGATTTTTCCTTTCAAGTTTACATGCCTCTATACTACTATATCAAAATTTCACAAGTAAGTCTAATAAATCTAATTCATCATCCTATGTACTACACTATATCACAAGATTGAACTTGTTCACATGACATGATAAATCTAAAATTTATAATAAATTGATTTCATGTTTAGAAAAATACACCAATATATGTACAATTAACAAAAATAAAAGTTGTTGTATATCATATTTAATTTGATTACAACTTTTGGGTCACATGAAGTTTTTTGGTGTACCATATAAGGTGTTCCAAGAATAATTACCATTGATACAAGAAGATCCAATCTTGATTCTTGACCCATCATTTACATGACAAACTAGTTTTATAATCAAATTTCAAGTACATGTAGCAAAATGTTTACCATTAAATCTAATTTTTGAGAAACAAATCATAAATACATAATATATATAATAAATAAAATGTGGTGTATCTACACATAATTTACAAATCTAACTTTCTCTAATAAACCTAACAAGTCTAATGGATCATCCTATACTAAAACTTTTGAATTAGATAGGCAAAGACCATAACATAATTGATTGCATTATTTATATGGATGGGGTATAGTTTGTGATGTTGTGGATTTGGTTGTGGTGCTAGATGGACCAACTCCATTTCCTCCACTACAATCCCTACTAGCATGAGTAAACTAAACTATTTTCTCTATCAAAATCTAAAAAAGCTTACTTAAGCACTTACGGTAAAATCATCCCCTCTTGATGAATGGAGGCATTAATGGTGGGTGTCGAAAGAGGGACCAGAGGTTGAACAAAATGTGGTCAATTTGGTGCAGCACGTACATTGGGTCTAGATTGTGGCATGTGATGAGCTAAAATATTGACCTCTTTTTATGTTGTTTTTATATTCTTTTAGATTTTTTCCATATGATTCTCCAGACACTTTACCAACATCACCATCATTATATGTTGTCTTTTTATATACTTTGCAAGACTTTGAACCTATGTTATTAATATGGAATATGGTGATGATATTATCAATTGAATGATTTAAATATGAGTATGCATGCAATATAGATGGAATCCTATAGTTTAGTCATGAAGGTTATTTGTGTGCATATGTTTTGTGAATTAACCCCTGTGCAGCAAGAACGTGTCATCAAGGAAATGAGCATTTGCAGTGAAGTTGCAAACAGGAGAATTAAAGGAAGTGAAGATAGGACACCAAAAGTGCAGTCAGTTGGAGGATGAATGCGAACAATCATGGATAGAAATAAATGTAGAAGAAGTAGACTTGTTTCAAATGTAGCGTGTGTTCTTTATGTGAGCCATTGCATAAGAATTCTTGTTTGGATAGGACTCTACTTCCTCTGTTCAATTAGATTAATAAATTGATCTCAAACTTGTATCCTAGTATCTAGGAATGGATTGATGGTTGAAGTTAGATGGTAGTTGCATAAAACTCTCCCATTTTTGTATAAGTTAGGAGGGATGAGTTAGATGTTAAGTTAGTCACTTTATTTTCCAGTTACTCAATTGTTACTCTATTTTTCTATATTGGAAGATCCAGACATGTTTTATTAAGGAATATCATTATTGAATACAATTTGAAAGAGATTTTGTTTATGATATGAAATGAATGAAACTATGTGTTATGAAGATGCATAAGAATCTGAATTAGATTTGATTTCTAGTTAAGTGAGTTAGTCTCCTAAGCCGGCCACTCAAGGTACTGATCCTCACTTCATTTATTTCTTTATTCCTTTATGCATTCATTGTTAAATCTATTTTTCATTTGCATATAGATACATCACGAGTCACTTAGATTTCTTTGATTGTCAAATTATAGTAGTATGGTTCATGAACAAGTGCATGCTTTGTCCACTTTAAGTCCTCCAGATGTTAGCATTAGCTCTCTTATTATTTTGAATGTTTTGGATTAGTTCTATAATTTTTTTTTGTTAATAGTTATCTACAACTTATGCTGAAGGTACCCATAGCCACTAGATCCCTTAGCTATTTTCACTGTTCTTGCATTTCTGTGAATTCCAGCAGAGTAGAATAGCCTAAGTAGGTTTGGATAAGATAGTTTAGGAACAATATGAGCCCTGAAGGCACATACAATGTAGTGCCATCATAAGCTTATGCTCCTTGGTTGATAATTTAATGTAGGAAGTACAATGATAGAGTGGACTATTTAGATAGGTTTACCCCTGAATTATGTTAAGTCTGCAACACATTAGTTTTCCTCTACATTTTTGGCACCATTGCCAAGGATGGTACTACCTTCATAGGCTCATTTTTACATGCTTTCATAGTTTAAATTTTGATTCCAGCATTAGGATTAATAAATTTTTACTTTTCAGGAAACACCAAAAATTATACTAACATTGTGTAGGACCGTTGGAATATAAAACCAAATTCACTGTATGCAAAGGCAGAGAGATAATCGAGGTAGATTCCTCCCTTCAAATTTTTAGGACAGAGAAGAAATAATTGACTTTTTCAATTATACAATAGAAACTGCTGAAGAAGAATTTCCTCTTACATCTTCATTAACACCTTCTACATCTTCATCAGCTTCTTCCACAACTACAGAAGGGACCTTCAGAACCATGGTAGATGTTGCGGTGGAGGATCCACCATAGCAAGTAATGTTTGAGTTTCCTATCACTAATTAGGAGAGGGATGCAGTGCTGAAAAATATTCTATCATCAGCATTACTAGTCTTTTATGGCCTGGTGACAGAGGAATTAGATACGTTCATTTTTGAGTTTGATATCTTGTGTAGGAGCTATGACTATACCTCAAATTCTCATAGGCTGAAACTCTTTCATGCTACCCTCAAGGATGCAGCCTTGAGATGGTTTATGGGGCTCAGAAAAGATGTCATTCCAGAATGGGATACGATGAAGGAGAAATTCTTGGAGAAATACCAAGATTACTGTCGAGGACATGACAGGAGAGATGACATCTTCAAGATGTCACAAAAGGAGGAGGAGCCACTTGAAGATTATGTTGAAAGATTCCAGTTTGCTCTAAAGAAAAACCCCCAAAATAGATTGTTTGAAGAATCATTGAAACTAGTTTTCTTGAGAGGGGTTAAGGATGATTGCATGGATGCTTTGAATCTTATTAGGCAAGGTGATATTGGTGTTATATGGAGCCTAATCAAACTTAGAGGTTAAATTTACCCCACTTTTATCGGTGCAGTTTCCCCCCAAATTATTTAATGGGGTCAAGGGACAGTGCCCCTTGCGGGGGTTTGGGGGTAGTGGCCCCAAGATAGGGTCAAGGGGCAGCACCCCTTGTGGGGTCCAAGGGCAGTGCCCCTAGCACGCTCCCTATCACGATACAGGGCGAGGTCGAGGGGTAGTGCCCCCGAAACCTCAAACAAATTTTATTATTTTATAAAGGCATCGAGAGTTATTTTTCTATTGGTCGACATTAAAAAAAACCCTATTTTTGTAACCGACATAAGGCTTGATAAAAAGTGGCTAAGGGTTAGGGTTTCTATTGATGTATTGTAGCATTTTGTAGCGGTATTGAGTTGCAAGGATTGCTGGTTGTAATTGGTTTGATTTACTAGATAAATATTAGACTCTCTATTGGTAGATGTAGCCCAAGTTTGGGTGAACCATGTTAAAACTTGTCTCTCATTATTATTATTTCTGTGTATTTTCATTCCTCTGTTTAATCTTTATTTGCATTTAATTGATATCATTTGCCAGCTAACCATAACAAATATTTCTCAGCTACCTTTTGAGTTAATTTGTAAAGTTTGCCAAAATTATTTAAGGACTTTCACTAGACAACCAAGGGAAGAAAGGACATCAATTACAAACAAGGCAACCAATGGAGTTTCAAGAGTGGAAATCAGTAACTTGCTATCCAACATGAAGGAGGACATAATTAGCCATATGGCTACACAACTAGACACTCTTCACATCAAGAAGAAACAAGAAGAAGCTAATGCAATGCTTACTGAGTACTGTCCTAGTTGTAGGCAAAGGAAGGCCAATTGTAAATGCAAAAGGGTGGCAAGCATCCAGCAAGAGAAGGTTGAAAGATCAGAATTTTAGCCATTTGAAGGAGAGGATGGACAGTTGTTCTTCAGAGCTCAAAGGAGGCCTTGGCAAAAAAGATAAGGTATGCCCTCTGCTCCACTAAATTTTAGTTCACCCTTTCCTACTGCAAACCAAATTTTCTTTTCTTGGAACACTCAACCATGGCCTAGTAATCAAAATCTCTAGTAGAACCCACAATGGCCTACTCTACAACTTGGTTGGAACCAACAGCAGCCAAACCCATGGCCCCAACAAGGTTTTCAAGGTTCCAACTATAATCCCAAGTGGCCTACACAGTAACCTCAATGGTAGTCTCAATGGAATAAGAACCAACAATGGCAACAAAATACAAATTACCAGCAACCTATGATTCCATCTCAACCATAGTAGCCAGCCATAATGCCTCCATCAACACCTCAAAATCTACCTCCTAGACCTACCCAAATCCTTGCCCAACCTACACCTAACCCTAACAACAAGCCTGTTCAGCAAGCTTATACTAACAAGGTGATGCAATACTCCACCTATGGGGTAGAAGTGAGTAATGTTCATCTTAGATTAGGGAAGCAACTTGTAGGCCCTTCATCTCCCCAAATTACAGAACTTGAAGATGAAGAACTCATAGAGGAAGCCTTAGATAAACCACCTTTGGAACCTGAATCAACTTAGGAACCTCAAACCATTTCACATCCTAAGCCTCCTTTTCCTGAATGCTTAGCTATTGAGAAACAACTAGCACAGTCTGAAAATAACCTCATAGGCCAGTTGCAAGATATAAGCATAAAGATTTCCTTAATCCAAGCCATCAAAGATATTCCCATCTACATTAGGACTATCTGAGATCTTTGCATAATGAAACCAGGAAGAAAAAAGATAGACCCAAAGATAGTTCATGTTTTGGGTAACCTAGATAACATAATGTTGGGGAATATAACTGTTCCCAAATATATGGATCCATGTAGTCCAGTGGTGGATGTCAAAATCAATTTGGGACTCTAATTAAGAATACTCTGATAGATTTAGGTGCTGCAATTAATGTAATGACTAAGGAGACAATGCAGACACTCCAGTTGAGCAACCTTAGGCCTACTTAGATAATCTTGCAATTAGCTGATAGGTCTATAGTTAAACCTAAAGGAGTCATTGAGGATTTGGTAATTGCATTAGATTCTTGGGAATACCCTATTGATTTCAAAATCCTACAAATAAAGGTTAATCTTACTAGTTATCCTCTTATACTAGGTAGACCATGGCTTGCCACAGCAGATGTATTTATAGGTTGCAAGTCTGGTAACATGATCATATCCAATGGGACTATGACCAAGAAATTGGTTCTATATCCACTAGCCCAATCATACCATGAGATTGCGCAGACCATTTGGCCTACCCTAGAAGATGAAGACAACTATTCCCTGTAAACCTTGATTACTATTGAATGTAGCCCCTTACTAGATATTCAAGATGAAGATGAGTTGATCACTCACATTATACAAAATGACTGTAGAAGGCACCCGTAGTAGCAAGACTACTTATCTTGCTTACAAGATCCCTTAGAAAGCATAGTACCTACTGATTCCTCAGAGAGGTATCTCAATTATCTCATATTTTGTTACCACAACAATGCTTACTAGTAATACCTAGCCTTGATTTGTCCTCTGTGCAAGAAATGTCTAAGCCATTAGAAATCAAGCCAGGAAAAGTGTTGATTGTTAATAATGCATTGACTGATGAGCAGCAGCAATCCCTGCATGTAGTATTACAAACCCACTCAAGAGTGTTTGCATGGGATTACAATGATATGAAGGGCATAAATCATGCTTTGTGTATGCATAAAATTTATATTGATGATGGCCATAGACCTATAAGATAGTAGTAGAGACACATGAATCCTGCTCTCAGAGAGATAGTGAAAGCAGAAATTCAAAAGCTTTTAGATGCAGGGTTTATATACCCCATTTTATACAGTGAATGGGTTTCACCATTGGTCATAGTTCCCAAGAAAGGTGGAAAATGGAGAGTTTGTGTTGATTACAGAGAACTAAATGTTGCCACCAGGAAAGATCACTTTCCATTGCCCTTCATTGATCAAGTTCTTGACTCTTTAGCAGGTAAGAAATATTTCTCATTTCTTGATGGTTTTAGTGGCTATAACCAAATCAAGATTGCACCAGAAGATCAAGATAAGACAATATTTACATGTCCTTGGAGGACCTATGCATATTCTATCTTGCCTTTTGGTTTGTACAACACTTCAGCCACATTTCAAAGAGCAGTCCTTAGTATTTTCTCTAATTTTGCCCATGACAGCATGAAAATTTATATGGATGACTTCACCACATATGGTGAAACATATGATGAATCTTTACACAACTTGGAGAAAGTTTTGAAGAGATGCACAGAGCACAATCTATCTTTGAGCAATGAAATATGTTTTATGATGGTGACACAGGGGATAGTCTTGGGACATTTATCTCAAGTGTAGGCATACAAGTTGACCCAAAGAAGATTGAAATTATCTCTACCCTACCTATTCCATAGAGATAGAAGGATGTAAGGAGCTTCCTGGATCATGCAGGTTATTATAGGAGGTTTATTCAAGATTTTAGCAAAATTGTTGCACCTTTGTTTACTCTGTTGACAAATGATAGTGAATTTGAATGGACACCAGACTGTTAGAATTCCTTTGAAAAACTAAAAGCATCCTTGACACAAGCTCCAATTCTCAGCGGTCCAAATTAGACACTGCCTTTTCACATCCACATAGATGCATCAGACTTTGCCATTAGAGAAATCCTAGGCCAGCAAGAAGGAACTAAAGAGTATGCAATATACTATGTAAGTAAAAGCCTACAGGGAGTTGAGTTGAACTACACTGTGACAGAAAAGGAAATGTTGGCAGTTGTTTATGTCATTAACAAATTTAGACACTACATTACTAGTTATAAAGTGTTCATACATACAGATCATACAAAAATCAGATATTTGATGAATAATCTAATAGTCGGCGATAGACTTGTAAGATGGTTATTGTTATTGCAAGAATTTGACATAAAAATTATTGACAAACTAGGAAAGGCTAATGTAGTTATAGATTTTCTGTCTAGACTACCTACACAATCATCAGAAGGGGTGGTTGATGACTCTTTTCTTGATGAACATTTATTTGTTCTAACTATACACACTCCATGGTATGTAGGCATAGCCAATTATTTGGTTTTAGGGCAGATTCTAGGTTACTTTTCTCCAAGGGAGAAGAGACAGCTAGTTCACAAATGTTTTCCTTATTCTTGGATTTCTGGATTCCTATTCTACACTGGCCAAGATAACATTATGAGAAGGTTTATCAGAGAGGATGAGGTGTTTGATATATTGAAGGCCTATCATGATGAACCCTATGGGGGACATTTTAAAGCCAAAAGGACAACCTTCAAAAAATTGACAATGGGATATTACTGGCCAACACTTCATAAAGATGTTGTCAAGTATACTAGAAGCTATGATCAGTGTCAAAGGATGGGGAGACCTAAAAGAAGTAATGAAATGCCTTTGCAGCCACAAATGGCATTAGCTCCTTTTGATAAGTGGGGATTGGATTTTGTTGGTCCTATCTGTCCCACTTCAAACATGAAATATGTACTGGTATGTACTAATTAATTAACCAAATGGGTGGAAGTTAAAGCCTTGCAGTTTGCTAGAGATTGCAATGTGGCAAAATTTTTGTATGAGGAAATCTTCACTAGATATGGTGTACCAACGGAGATAGTGACTGATCAAGGCCCACAATTCACATCAGATTTAATCACTAGATTGGTGGAGTAATATTAGATTAGACACAAGAAGTCCACTCCCTACCATCCTTAGAACAATGGTCAGGTTGAAGTCACAAATAGAGAGATTAAGAACATATTGACAAAGACAGTGCAACATCATAGACAAGATTGGGTTTCTAGGTCACCAGAAGCTATTTGGGCATATAGAACTACATGGAAGACAACTACATGATTCACTCCTTATGAATTAGTTTATGGTAAGACAACAGTCCTGCCTATAGAATTTGAGTACAAAACCCTAAGGACAATAGTAGAATTAGGGATGGATTTGACAGAAGCTCAGAAGGAGAAACTACAACATTTGAATGCTCTTGATGAAATCATATTAGAAGCAATCCACCACATAGAGGTTATATAGAAACAAAGAATTAAATGGCATGACAAGTATATCAAGACTAAAGAATTTGTTGTTGGTGATTGGGCCCTTCTCTATGATTCCAAATATGAGGATTTCAAGGGTAAGCTTCAATCTAGTTGGCTGGGACCATATGAGATTAAACAAGTATTCCCTAATGGTGCAATCCAATTACAAACCATTGATAAGGTCTGATTTTCATTGCTAGTAAATGGACATAGGCTGAAACTGTATAAAAAAACCACTTCAGAAGGCTAATTTTCTTGTCTCTCTAGCCACTTAGTATAGTACTCTTGGCACTCCTGATGACGGTTCTGTGACACCAGTTGATACACCGTCAAAAGATGATCCACCAATCCTGTCTACTGATGTAGAGGTTAAGTTGCAATACTCAACCCTATCGTTGAAACTTGATTTTTCTTGCTTTATAATACACATGCACACACATCACACTATCCAAGATAACCATAGTTAACTCCAGAGGGACCTGTTATAGTTGGGACCTGACATATTGCATATGTACTCATTCAGTCAGGACTTGTGCTAGAGGCACCTGTAGAAACTAAATGTCTACAGATCTATTCACTACTTTGGCACTCAACACACTATTTTCTCGCTCATTCCATATCTTCTAAACCTTGCTTCATTCATTATGAAATAACTCTAATGCCACTGCAAAAGTGTCAACTCAAGCTCATGAGTTATTTATTAGAGCATTGCAAGCTATCACATCACATTAACTCCACAGTCCCCACCACCTTACCATTCATCCACATGCATGTCATCTTGCTCATATCAAATCAAATGTCGAGTACATGTTCTCAAATTCTGAGATGCACTGATCATTTATTTCCATAACATGTGTACATAAGGTAACTTTCAATGATTAAACTTATCTTTCTTTTTATATTCATTATTACTTTTTATTTATTTCATGCATGCGAAAATGTTTATCACCATTCCATTTAATAAATCCTCTTCCTTTCATATCAATTGCCACATGAAGTGAGGTCACTTCATAGCTTAGTTGGGGGGAGGGGTTTAATTTTTTGATTTTCACTATTTTCACCATCTTTGTTCTTAGAGATACCAAATAGAACATCCTATGCCAAAATATGAACTTGTTACCTCGAGAAGTTACAGTGGAGGAATAGAAAAGGCCAGTAAACTGAAGGTTGGTTCTCTTCAAGGTGGTAGAATTATAGTTTAGTAGAAATTGATACTTCAAGAACTTGCATAACACATAAATAATGGCGGGTGATGTGGTATGATGAGATCCACCTGCACATAAAGAAATATTAGAAGATGTGTTGGTGCTACCACTCTTTACCAGAGTAGGATGGCTGGACTACTTTTTGAAGTTGATAAAATATGATAATGAAATGGCAAAGGAATTTGTAGCCACATTGCAGTATGATGAGGCAATGGTTAGGGGATTGATTGTAGATGCTTCTAAGATGGCCATTGCCTAAGTCACAAGATTGCCGCACACAGGGTCTGAGTATCTAGCTCGTGTTGATGCATCTGTAGCAAGGGAAGAATTCTGCGAGTGAGGAGAGCACTTGGACTTGACAACACAAGGTAAAAAGAGATTATACCTTCCATTTTTATGGGGAAAATATGCTTCATACATCATAAAATATATTACCTATGATGGCTAGCATAATTTGCTATATATTGTGCATTTTAAGTTGCTTAATCATCCACGCCATGATAAGCTAGTCAACGTCCCCAATTTCCTATATAATATGTTGAAAAGGATGACATCTGAATACCATAAGAAGTAAGTAGACACCATGTTGTCTCATCATTGTTTAATAGCCTTATTGATAAAGAGGAGCCTATGAATTCAACACCCACAGGTTGATTGGAAAGATTTTAAACAATGTGTAGATATCAAAACACTGTTGGAAGAACCTAAAGCAGAGAATGAACCCCAGTATGAGCCTGAACATGAGATTGAGCCTAAGCAAGAGGGGTCGCAGGAGGATAATACTTCAGAGGATAGGCCAGTAACAACAAAGGAACCCTCATCTTCTAAACCTAAACCTATGAGAGGCACTAATTCAACACCTGTTAAGAAAAAGAGAAACAAGAAAAGTGTTGAGATGCCTAAAAGCACTAAGAAGGGAGAAGATGTAGGGGAAAAGAAGAGGAAGAGGAGTAAAAAGAAAAGGAAAAATGAAGTCAAACAAGAGACTACTACTTCCAGGCACTCAAGAAGGTTAAAGAGGTAGAGTGTGAAGGAAAGAACTGTTAAAGAATAGGGGCAAGAAAAAGGTGAAGGATAACAACATCATGATCCAACACCAGTGAATTTAGATTTAGATAAAGGAGGAATTTCCCCTGACGATGTCCCTGTTGATGCTCCTAAGGATGTCTTTGTTGATGCTTGTGAAAATGTTAATGTGTCTGCTAAAAAGAGACGATATGTTTCTTTGACTTCTGATTCTGATTCAGAGGATATATTTATTACAAAGAAAATGGGAAAGTTAGTTCCTAGCAATTCTGCTAAGGAAATTTTTGATATAACTGGGAATGATAATGATGAAGGTCTAAATTTTGAGAAAGATAAAGAATTGTTGGAGGATAGAAACATAAGAAAAGAACTGCAAGAAGCTCTTGATAGAATAAAACACTTGGAAGAGCAAGTGAGAGGATATGAAGAGAAGGACAAAGAAAAAGAGAAAAGAATACAAGAGTTGGAGCAGAGAATTCAGACCTATGGCCATGGAACTAATTTAGATTTGTTAGCATAGATGGCTGTAAGTAAAACAAATGTTGAATAAAATGAGGTACTCACTTGACAACCTCCTATAACAAGAACTCCAGTATACCACACTACTTTGAATTTGGGTTTTGAATTAATGAAACTCACTCATAAATCCAAACAAGAAAAGGAAAACTGGGAGAGGGAAAAATAAAATCTAAATGCATCAATAGAAGATAAGAATTTGGCTATAAAAAGGTTGGAGGATAAGTTGACAGAGGTAATTGATAGGGCCATATAGATCATTGGGTGTAGACCTCCACCAAGGGTATATGCATTGTTCCTGAAAGAAAAGTTTCTCAGTTTCTAGTTTAATAGGTTCATTCACAATCAACTTGCCTTAGATTTAAGGCATATTTTCTACAGCTATTTTAAAGAAGTTAGTTTAGAGGAGCAAGACCAATTGTGTGAATATTGTTTGCATATAACTACTTAATGATAGAGGACACAGAATGTAACCCTTCAATTTATGTTGGGGATTTGTAGATTAGGGCACTGTTATCATATCTCAAGAATGAAAATCTCATAGGGGAATTGATGGATAAGTATGAGGAACAAGAGAAAATAGTGGCACTACAGGTCAGAAGGGAAGCATTGAATCCTAATGTAAGATCCTCAATGGTTAACATTCCTCTCACACAAAGGTCTAGGAAAAATAATAATGGATTTAAGACTGCAAGATCACAAGAGGATACAACAGTTAACAGGGCCTATGCTTCAAAATTGTCTAAGGTGTGTGCAAGATAGATGGAATAGTATGACTCCGACACTATAGAGGAAAGAGCCTCATTCTTTTCATAATTTTATGAATATGTTTGAGAGACTGCGCAAGTATATCTAGATTTCAGATCAAATAGGAGTGGGATGGTTGCCACTTACTTTTCATCCTCCTATTCTCCTTTATCCAGTACCATAATGGACAGGGGAAAAGGGTGATGAATGTAGGAATGCAGAATCAGTCAGATTGGAAAGGCTTGCTTGTTACAATGGTTTTTATCATAAGCAGGGTGAAGGAGTTAGAGAAATAATGGACTTGAGGTAGATTACTTTGCACTACAATCTTCTCCCTAGGTGTTCAATTCAATGATTTTGCTTGAGGACAAGCAAAAGGCTAAGTTGGGGGGAATGATGGGCTGAAATATTGACCTCTTTTTATGTTGTTTTTATATGCTTTTAGAACTTTTCCATATGATCCTCCAGACACTTTACCAACATCACCATCATTATATGCTATCTTTTTATATACTTTGCAAGACTTTGAATCTATGTCATTAATATGGAATATGGTGATGATATTATCAATTGAATGATTTAAATATGAGTATGCATGCAATGTAGATGGAATCCTATGGTTTAGTCATGAGGGTTATTTGTGTACATATGTTTTGTGAATTAACCCCTATGCAGCAAGAATGTGTCATCAAGGAAATGAGCATTTGCGGTGAAGTTGTAGATAGGAGAATTAAAGGAAGTGAAGATAGGATGCCAAAAGTGCAGTCAGCTGGAAGATGAATGTGAACCATCATGGACAAGAATAAATGCAGAAGAAGTAGACTTGTTTCAAACACAACGTGTGTTCTTTATGCAAGCCATTACACAAGAATTCTTGTTGGGATAGGACTATACTTCCTTTGTTCAGTTAGATTAATAAATTGATCTCAAACTTGTATCCTAGTATCTAGGAATGGATTGATGGTTGAAGTTAGTTGATAGTTGCATAAAACTCTCTCATTTCTGTATAAGTTAGGAGGGATGAGCTAGATGTTAAGTTAGTCACTTTATTTTCTAGTTACTCAGTTGTTACTCTGTAAATTTCTATATTGGAAGATCTAGACATGTTTTATTAGGAATTGTCATTATTGAATACAATATGAAAGAGATTTTGTTTATGATATGAAGTGAATGAAACTATGTGTTATGAAGATGCGTAAGAATTTGAATTAGATTTGATTTCTAGTTAAGTGAGTCAGTCCCCTAAGCTAGCCACTCAAGGTACTGATCCTCACCTTATTTATTTCCTTGTTCCTTTATGCATTCATTGTTAAATCTATTTTTCATTTGCATATAGATACATCACGAGTCACTTAGATTTCTTTGATTGTCAAATTACAGTAGTATGGTTCATGAACAAGTGCATGCTTTGTCTACTTTAAGTCCTCCAGAGGTTAGCATTAGCTCTCTTACCATTTTGAATGTTTTGGATTAGTTCTGTAATTTTCTGTTGTTAACAGTTATCTACAACTTATGTTGAAGGTACCCGTAGCCACTAGATCCTGTAACTATTTTCACTGTTCTTGCATTTCTGTGAATTCCAACAGAGTAGAATAGCCTAAGTAGGTTTGGATAAGATAGTTTAGGAACAATATGAACCCTGAAGGCACATATAGAGTAGTGCCATCATAAGCTTATGCTCCTTGGTTCATAATTTAATGTAGGAAGTACAATGATAGAGTGGACTGTTCAGATAGGTTTACCCCTGAATTATGTTAAGTCTACAATGCATTAGTTTTCCTCTACAACATGCCACCACCAACACCTTGGAACAATCTAATATCAAAATAATTGGGTTTCAAACCCATCTCAAACTATGCACATGACCTTTTCATAAAATAAAGAGGCACCTCAAGATTTCCATGTAGGTTGTTCTCAAAGACCATCAACCAACAATCCCTTAAATTATTTGAAATTGCCTTATGCCTACACCATTTGATTAAGATTTCATGCTTTGTTGGAATAATGGTTGATTAGTTGTGGGATTGATAAGATAAAGTGCCAACGTTTATTTTGTTCTATGCATGCCATTTGTTTCTCTATACTATAGTCCTTCTACATAAAAGTACTTCCTATATTCTCTTCACTTCTGAAATTTATCATGATTATATCAATGTTTTTTATAGAATCTATAACCACTTACATTGAATTGGAAAACCTACATAAACTATGGAGGAGATTGAGGACCACTGTTAAATGTATCTATTTGGATTTGTAAATTAGTTATGGTTTAAACAATCTCATATCATATAATCTTTGTTCATTATTTTGAGGTGGAGATTGGTTTTCAATTTTTTTAGGTTCATTTTGAGGTTCTTTATTCTTAGATTGCTCAAACATGAAATCATATACATTATGATCCATTTGAACTACAATTACAATAAAATTATATAAATTAACTTGTTTGAAATAAAAACCCTACCTTTTTACCCTAAACCCCACCCATTTGAAGTTTGTTAAGATCTTTATGTGTCATTTTACAAATAATATAACTATCATAATATTTTTATCTTCAAACAAAAACTTGCAGCATAAATTTACCCTAAACTCTAAGCTTCTGAAATCAAAATTTACCCTAAAATTTATCAAACAATCTTTTTAAATTAAAATGAACTCCAAAGTTATGATAAAATTTATCACAAAAGATTTTGTAATCAAAAGAATTTCAACATTACCCTTAACCCTTGAATTTACTCTAAACCCTATGTATTCCCCCCAAAAAATAACTAAAAACAATGGGAAAATTCCTAAATACTTTAATTTTAGATTTCAGTTGGTGTGGAGGGAAGAGGTTGTAAGAGTCAATGATGACTTAAGGAGACCCGGGATCACTTGCAATCACAACAACCTTCCACAACAAGAGACAAGAAACAACAAAGCTTCAATGCAAAGAAATGATGCGGAGCTCGAATTCATACACAAATGAATTACATTGCATAAAACATGGTTACAATGCATTATATGTCTTGGATTGTCTTACATAGGTTCACTTTAAATATACAATGTGATACTTTCCTTATATATGCAAGGAAGAGTGATAAGGCACAAGGCTAACATAGTGGAAAAATAAACTAGATGACACAAATAATAAATGCACCTAGACACCAATAATAAATAAATACATTTAAGTGTTTCAGGGTAAAAAGAGGGGTTTTCAATTTTTATGAATATGTAGGTTAAATCCTCCTTTCACACCTTACATTCAAGGACATAAATCTTGTGTCAAGCCACAATCTTTTGCAAGAGGGCTCTGTTATAGATTTAGTCACTTGGAATGAAGAGGAAACTTGGAATTTGTTGATTAATTGATTAATTAAAGCCCGCTTATGCTTAAAACCCTAATTTCATAAAATCGTAAATAAATGGATGAATTTCGACAAATGCTTGCATACAGAGATATCAAATGACAACTAGATACATACCAGATTTTGGGATTCTAGATGTGGAAAAGTTGGGGACTAATGAGCGGGTGCCCACAACCAACCTACTATTTTCTATTAAGATCTGTGAAGCTTATCTATAACCTATTTCTACTGTTCCAAAGATTTCTATGTTTTAGGATTCAGAGAACACTGGTACAGGCACCCAAGTCCTGCTCCTACTTTTCTTCTCAGATCTGTAATTCTGACACTCTATTATGCTTTCTTGCAACTCCACTTCTTCCGCTTCTACACTTGTAACCTGTAATCACAGAAAAGGGGGTTAGGGGTTGTGGTGTCTAGGAGCTTGTCTCAGTCAAGCCTTGGAAGGACATTCAAGTCTTCCAAACACCGTTGTCAGATAAAGAGTGAGTATCCTTGCACAATAGAGGCAAAAACCAATTGATAAATGATTGAAAACACAAATAAATGTCACCTCGGAGGTGTAGCTCACATGTAGATGAAAATATTTTAATCACATGAAAAGATGAAGCCAAATCTGCATAACAAACACAATAACAAGACAAGTCTGCTCTGCAACAATGAATAGTACTTTGAATACTCTCAAATCATAAGTACGCCAAAAGTTCATAATCATCTTCTAGTTTACAAATGAATCCCTAAACATGCTTATATGTGCAACTAAACATATTCCCACTTTAATTTCATAATTCAAACTTGAGATGTCAGCAATGGACACTTATGACAGTCACATAACCAACATTTAAAATTTGGGACCCCACTAAATAGGGCAGGACTAGGGCGCAGGGGCCCAAGTCCTCAATGCTTATTTAGGTCAGGGTTAAGCTCACAAGAGTTCCCTAGGCCCCATTTAACATGGGTTTTCAGGGATTTCAATCGGGAGTTAAAATAAACATGCATGATTAATTCTAAGGTCCTGGGAGCTAAACATAGGAGGGAAAAAGTCCTAGGGAGACATTTTCTGATGTAACAGTAAGACAAACATGTAAGATGACAAGTGTCTTAATGCTATGACATGAGACAACTAGTGCAAACTATTAAATGCACATAGATGTACATTAAATTAAATACTCCAAATGACAACTAAGTAAACTTAAGAAGACTAGTGTGAAGAGGACCTAGAAATGACTAACTAGGTAACATCTCTTTTTACACCAACAAAGGCATGGTAAAAATGCTAACTTAACAATGAATTTCTCTCACTTGGATATTCATCCAATAGCTAAAAGAAATGAAATAGCCATGGTTGTGGAAAAATCCATAGGTTGTATGAATATCCATTATAAATGGATATTTGTTTCCAATGGATATTTGTTTAGATTTAGGCATCTGAACCTAAGTAGATATTTATTTATTGAAAAGTGGATATCTATTTATACAAGTGTATTTTTGGCCTGCACTTTACCCTTTTTCAACCCCCAATTTCTTACTTTTTTGAATCTAAATGCCATATTTGTTTACTTGAAAGTGGATATCTATTTCTATGAGACTTTTTTTGCCCACACTTTTCCCCCCTTTTGACCCCCAAGTTCTTTCTTTATCCTCATACTAGCTCAGAATAAGTTGCATAGCTTGGCTTGTCCATTGAGTGGGTCACATCATGCAATTTAGTCCCGCAAATTCAAATTTTTAACCTCCTTCCAAAGTTGGATTTTCTAGGATTTGATCATTGCCCCTTTGCCCCACATGCCAAATACCTCAAGTTGAGTGACTAGGATCATGTATTTATTGATAACCCTAGGCTATTAGCTTCACATTAGAAAGCATTGGAGAAACACACTTGCACATCTAGAAATCCAAGCACAAAGAACATTTAAACTATGTTTGAAATTGTATTGCTTTAGCATTCTTATGCATTGCATCTATTATGTTGTATGTCAATAGATTTTGTACAACTCATTAGTGGTTTAACTACAATTAAGGAATTCAAAGGTTATCCCTCTAGCACAATAAATCCCACTATAATTGTCAACATAATCCTTTGTTGAGAAATAAGTATAGAACACAAGAGTGCATCATAGAACGTCACATAGATAATAGACAAAACTATATCACTAGGAGCATGATTCATTCCTAGACTAGGTGAGATGGCGTGATCAAGTCCTACATCAAAATTTTCTTAGAGATAGATTCTCATAAGCTCTAGATCCCAAATCTAAAATCAAATTCTAGTTTTCGATCATTAATTGCAACAAAACCATAAGTCATCACATATTGACATATCAAATAAAAAAGTTCAGCATCCTTGTTCTTTCTTAATTTTATCACACACAATTTAGTTGATAATGCTTAAGTCATCAACATAGTGTGGTCAATTGATGTAAACCATATCCTTGAAACCAATTCTTGAGAATCAGGAGGAAGGTCAAACTACATTTGCTAATTTTAGAAGTGGTTTCTAACAACTTAGTCTTTTGGGGAACAAATGTTACGACATACCATTTTGGAGAGTTAGATTTAAATTAGGAGTATGGATGTGCGTTGTGGAAAAAAGAAGAGGATATAACTATTGCAGTCACATTTGGCTACTTGGGTTCGGTTGTGTTGTGCAAATAAAGGCTAGATTATTGATGGGAGGCCAAATCTAACTCAGAAGGAGCAATTGTGTATGAAATGTTACTTTAATAAAGTAGTTATTCATTGTATTTCCTTTGGAATGGATGTATTTACCATGTTTTTCCACTCTATGTTATGTTGTGTTTGTATAGTTTAGTTTTGAGTGTTCTAACTACAAGAATAGGCCACAACATAGTAGTTTTAGAGATCTTTCTTGCAGGTGCTTGAATGTGTCTACATCATCAATGGGTTGATTGTTTATGTGGAGACCAATTTCCTATGTAAACAATGAATACGTTGACCACAACATCCTGACAATTTATGGTGAATGTTTTGATTCCATGTATTATTTATAATTCAACTAAATCTATATCACTTTAATAGGATAAGTGATTTAATTTCCTACAAGAATTTTATCTCTTTTTAATAATTCTACTCTTCAATCTATAACTTTTATAAAATATTTATTCTAAAAGTAAATATGAGTATGATCTAAAACTTCAATCTACAACTAATGTATTTATTCTAAAAACAGATTAGAAGTGTGATCCAAAACATTAATTCTTAATAATATAAAAGTTATTCTTAATAACGGATCAGTGATTGTGATGCCAATCATTTTGTTTCCAAGAGCCTGTTTCTAAACATTTGATGATAAGAAACCTCTTGGTACGCCAATCGAATTCGACCAACTCTTGGTTCCATCTTTCTCTTGGGGGTAACTGTAAGTGGCACTCAAATTTGTGCTTGGCCCGTCTGTAGAGTGCAGAAATAAGAGCAAGAGGAACGACGATACGAACATGGGAATGGGTCCAAAGTTCCACAAAAACAGAGGAAGAGAGAGGTAAAAAGCCCTCAATCCCACTGACCAGAAATGAGCCCCTTTGTTGAATGTCCTGCTCACATATTCCACATGACCACTCTCCATCTCTGGCACTCTGGGAGGTGTGGTGATGAGAAAACTAACATGACTGTAATAACGCACGCATTGCACATGGCAAAGAAACGCTATCAGAAGACAGAGCAGCACCAGCAAGCACTTGACAGAATATGTTACAGGTCCTGTCATCCCATATAAAGTCATTTCACTGGGGTGGCTACTCTGCCCCCCCATTAGTAATCCCACCACAGAACACAGCGCTATAGCGGTGGAGGCCAGAAGCGTGGAGGCCATTATACTGTTCCGTATTGTCTGCACTGCCAGCACTCCATGAGTCATTCTTTCCTGCAAAATGAAATTGAAGACATCCTAGAGATATCAATTTCAAGCTGTCTATTAAGATATAATTTTTACACCCACCGAAAACAGTTGGCACATTGTCATGCCGACTGTTTATGGTTTTTTCAACCTCGATTCAAGTCGACTTTTGCAATCAATCTGCTCATCACAACTCTTTCGACCTGATCGACTATGTCCTTTGTTGATTCAATTACTTTAAAATGTTCAGTCGATTAGATTTTACTAGATTTTCGACCAGCCCGCTGTTTACAAGGTGCCGGCTGATTAAGGTTTACCTAATTTATTGTGTAGATATTCATCAAATTTATGTTGGACAAGTTTCTAAAATACAGTTATACCATTACAATCTATCTTTTGTTGCCATTATAATTACGTTATTCGACAATCCAGATTCCTAACTACAATCACTCTACTTAAACATCATCCATTTCAATGGTGTTCAAACATTTACCTTCATGATCGCCCTCACCCATGCCCGCCTATTGATTTCATTGATTCCAATGAAGGTGGTGTGGGGACGGGTGAGGATTCTGTGAAGCAGACTACCATGGTATGCAACGAACATTATCAACCCCGCTGGAACGAGAATTATATCCAAATGGGTTTCCTGCCATGCCAATATTTCTTCCGTTAAGCCCATTTAGAACATGAACGGATTTAATCAATGTAGTAGAGTTTAAATGAGATCATACCTCATTTAATTTTGAAGCTTGTTTTGATTCAGCTACATGCTGCCGGCTGTATGAATGAAGTGTATTAGTTTGTCGGTAAGTCTGTTTTGGTCCGTGGTGGGTATTCTTATGCTTTTGTCGCTACATTTTCCACATCAACGCACAGACCAGATTCTTCTCACAAACTCTCACAGAGTGGACGTTCGCGCCGTCCCAAGAGAAATATGTAAGATTTTTTTATTGATTCATATATGATTTACTGGTATTGATCGTAAGCTTCTCATTTAATGCTGTTATTAGTATCTACCGAATGACGAAATATTGCTTTCCATTTTTTTAATTACCCTATGCAAAAACAAACGAATTTAGATTCTTTATTCTAAAATCTTTCAACATTTTTGAACTCCACTATCAAATATTTTGTCTTCCATCGCTCTTGGATTCAATTTGGAAGAATATTAGATTTTATGTCAACTTTCATTATGGAGTTCTTGTGGTACATGTTTTTTATTATGGTCAATTCATTTCGACCCCACCGATAGATTTTCGACCGCCGGTGCATTTACAACGCACCGGTTGTTTAAGCTCTACCAATTGTTAGTGAGGTCTGAGCTTGTTCTAATTCTTAAAGGAAGAAGTTGGTTTAGGAAGTCTTCTTTTTGAGGTGTTGATCTTCTAAAAACTATTCACACTCCTTATCAAGGCAAGTGGTTTGGTTTGGTTTGGTTTGGTTATCCATAATACTATTTTTTAAAATCTTCGTCATATTAATGCAATCTTCTTGTGTGATAGCATATTTTTAGATTGTTGAGTTTTCTACTATTAGTATTAAGAGCAAGTTAAATTAGGATGCCATCTATCATTATGGACTTAGGATGCACATTGAGCAATACAATATTTAAAAATATTTAAAGATTAGAAGTAAAATAGTGTATCTCACTAGTGGGTCAAATGGGGAAAATGTGCTTTGTGATCCACTTCAAAAACATAGAGGTTCAATTGAAGGGGTGTTCAATCAAAGCCCCTTAAACTAAACCTCCCTTAGAAAAAGAGCAAAGTAATGTTTATATTTGTTGGTGTTTAAAGAGAAAATAACATGGCAGTAGATAAAAAAAGCATAATAGAAAGAGTTTTTGATGGACAAATTGACACATGCAACACAGATAAAGTGAAAATTACCCCATCTCTCTTGAAAAGATAATTGATTTGAAGATAAGTCACCTCCAAGATCTCGGGAGTTGGATCACAACCATGATAAATAAGCTAAGGGGTCAATATTGCTTGTTTGTTCAAGGGGCTTGTACTGGTTCTATCAGTTTAAATCAACCCGAATGAATTAAACCAATTTTTGCCTTTTCAATACTATTGTTCAATTAGACTCAATGCTAGATGATTCCTAATTTAATCATGTTCGAATAATTTATATAAAGAACAAAAGAATTTAAGGTTTACAAGAAATAACATGAGTTAGCTTTGCACTTTAAATTTCAATTCTTATGATGGAAATTTGAGAAATCTAGTTAACTTGTAATGTTATAATCAAATACAACTCTATCATTCACACTACAGATTCAAGACTCTAAGGAACTTTTGATAAGAAATAGAAATAACCACATAAAACTATTGTACTTCACACGCAAGTTCTATTTATTACATCCACAACTCAGTTATGCAAGATTTATCAATGAACATCCAATAATATTTCCACAAATAATCAACATGCAAAGAGACATTTGGGCACTCCACTAGTCAAGAGCTCAGAAAAAATTGAAGAATTTGGAACCATTTTTTTGTTAGAAATGAAGGTGCAAACCACACAACAGAAATCTGATTCAAACCTTATTTATGTCCTCTAAACAATGTAGAATAAATGGAGATTGCAATAGAAATAAAACCCACTACACAGAAATAACATGCATTAAGAAATGAACACATAACACAGTATGTAACATGGAGAAAACTCTTTTGGGTAAAAAACTCCACCAAGAAAAGAGGCTCCAAGTTGTACTATCTTCAAATATGAGATTACAATACATACACTTCCTCTTCTTCTTCTGTCTTCAATCTAGCGGTGCCTATTACTCTCAACTCTTCTAAAAATGTAGTACAAATATCCTTATAAAAGGTGGTTGCCTTCTAGGGCAAGAAACACAACATAATATCAATTGTCAGATTTGTGACCTAATGACGAATGGTCTTGATTTACAATGATAAAATATAAATAAAATGAGGTTTCAGGGACACTGCCCCTGAACTTCTACCGGGACATGTAATGCCCCTCGATTTTGGTTTGTGACAGTTGTTAGTTCCCTTTTTGCTTTTAGATAGTTTTGAGACAGTTAGTAGTTTTATATTGCATTTTGTCAATTTGAGACATTTGAGTTATTAGACTATGGTTTATGCTTATTATGATCATGATGGACTACATTTGACTGATATAGTTTTTTGTTACGAGTTTTATGATGACATTATTGATATATTAGCTCATGATGTATTTCGACATGTTTAGTTGATGGTTAGTTGGATTATACAGATTGATGTAATCTTGTTTTACGTAGTTGAATGTTATCATGCTCCATGGATTAATGTTATATGATGATGAATTAGAGATGTTGTGTTGGTTGTTATACTTGAGAGCACAGACGGTGTAGTATTACTCATTTCGAGCACCCTATTATGTTGCGATTCCCTGACTCTGTGTGTTTGATATGTATATATGCATATGTTTTCTACAACCTATCGTCTTGATGCAGGTTACAGGTACCAGGCATCGACTCCACCTAATTTTGCAGGTTTGAGCATGCCCTTGGCCAATGGATACTGTTGATGGGAGATAACATGAGGTTTTCCCTAGGTTAGTTTTCATTTTTAGTTCATGTCATGGGTCTTGTTGTCACTCTGGGATTCGTGTCTCAGTTTTTGGTCGTCATGTGGTTGTAGAGGTATTGTCAAGTTTTGCTTGTTAAGCCTATGTGTATTTTGGAAATGCATTAATGATAATGTTATTAGTAAGTAGACATAATATTATTTATTAGTAGTTATTAGTCGTTTTGTAGCATTGTGATATTGGTAATATTAATTTAAGCAAATTTTAATATAGATTAAATTCATTATTTTAATGCTTTTATTAGAATACGAGTCATAAGTATTTATTTTGGATAAAATAGTATGTGGCAATTAGTAAAATTATTTTAGTCAGCAAATTAATTCTTGTGAGTTGTTGAATATAGATCCTAGATTTGGAGAATCTCTCTGTCAAAGAAAAATTTATTGTTTTCTATTTTTAGAGGATAGTGGGATTCTGTAACAGATTTTGGGAGTAATGGGAATTAATGGATGTTGTTTATTTTTAGGTTTTGGGAAGAAGAATATTTGAAGGGGGGGAGAAAGGTTTGGAAAAAAATGGAGAAAAGAAAGGTTTTGCAGAGGAAGAAGGAACGAAAGAAGGATTCTAAGTTCTAAGGTTTATAGTTCCAGGTATGTTTTCTACATAATGGAATGATTGTTTAGTGATAGTTGTGAATGTGAAATTCAAAAAAAAAAGATATATTGGTATGCTTAATAATTTGAACAATTGTCCTTAATAGTATGATGAGATTGTGTTCTGAATTTTTTTATCATCCTTTCCTTCTGAGGCATCTGTGTGTATCAATTCAGTCCACTATAGTTTCATTCTGCAACTTATGGGACTTTCAATTGATATCCACTATGGCAATCTAGTGATGTCGTTGCCTTGTTCTATCTAACCGATCCGTTACCCACTCTATCATTACAATTGTCAAAGCATAACTTTTTGATGGATGTGAGGGAGAACATTCTTAGCGCGTCAGCCTTTTTAGTGTTCTGACTCTCAATAGCAACCGCACTTTCAAACTATTATTTTTGTTCTTCAACCTTGAAACCTCCATCATTTCTATCTGATATCCCTTGGTATTGCGGCCTCATATTAGAAATAAATGTTTTCTTCAGCTTGCAGGTGTTCCTTCTGTGTGCTGCCACTCTCCCTTTCAGCTTTCCTCAAATCTTGCAATTTGAGTTAACTTTTGCTGTAAATCTGGCTGATGTTTGATTGCTATAGCCGCTTATGTTAATGCTTTAAAATGTTTCTTAGAGGCATGGAAAGCTTATACAGCTTAGGATGTTTCTCTGCTAGCAAGTTTTCTTCTTCTTTAAAGATTGTGGAGGATGATTAGAGAGTTTTGAGCTGCTTCCGTTTGATGTGGCTAGAAGCTATTGGCTACCTCAAAGCCTGTTTTACCTGTTGCTATTACCGCTCCTTGGTCGCCGACCAGTTCTCTTTGATAACCTACCGATTGCGCCCTCTGAAAGGAGATTGCCAATTTGCACCCCACTCAAAATTAGATCTCTTGATAATCAGGCTCTTGGAAGACATTCCGACCATCGAACCATGTGTTCAATTGTATTCTATGACTCCTTAATCATTTTACCTTAGAGGTGCACTGGTGTGGCTTATCATTTTCTATCCAAATCATTCCTTCTAAAATTGTTGACCCCACCGTAATCCTTACTTGTGAAACTAAATTGATGCTTCCTCAAAATTTATTGCAAACTTTCATTCACCGCTGAGTCGTATCTGTAAGGCCGATCTTCTTTATCTAGGTGCTTTCAAACAAATTCTTGTTCATTGAAAAACCTTGCATACTTTTACCTGTGCCGTACAACCACTTTCAGAGGCACAGAAAAATTCCATTAAATTGTCCAAACAAAACTTGTGGACAACTTCTTTATCCTGGCATCCGATCTGATGAAGTAATTCTAGATGTTGCTCCTCATTGAATGATAATCCTTCACCATCAATGATTAGGAAAAGAAAATATCAGATTATTAGGAAGTTGCAGAATTTAGTATAGTAAGTTTCCTTTTTAATAATTTATATATCTTCACTACTGAGTACAAGACGTAAAGATAGGGATTTGATTCCTCTTATAGCATGTTAGAAATATTGTATCAAGTTTTTTAACACTCTTATTGTTAAAATGCATTCATATATGATCAGCATTATTATTAGAAAATATTAAAGATTTAGATGATGATTCTCATTGTTTACATTAGGATGTAATTGACATATATTATAGTATAGCACTTTGGTATTAGGGTAACCGCCTACTATTATCACTTGGTTATATTCCATTAATCATGATAGTAAAGCTATTCGGTTATATATGGGTTTTAATTAAGCTCTTCTTAATGGGTAAGATTGAAGTTAGAAATAGTTACCTTATTGCTTTGTCCCTAGTTGTTTAATACTTAGGATGATTATTATAAGGTAGTAAAAATTGAATTTAGAATAGAATATAATTGTTATATTAATTGGGTTTTAAGTAAGAAATGTTTAGTTACTATTATAGATGGATTATAGTTCTAGAGTGGAATAATATTTGGTTTTTATTTAAAAAGGGAGTGAAAACCTTATAGTGATTTCTTGGTTTAATTTGTTCAACAGTGTAATGTTGAGTTAATTATGGTCTTGCTTGAAATTTCATTGTCGGATAATGGCGTCAAGTAGCAACGATGTAATTGGTTTATCATATTAATCTTTAGCTCTGAGTCATGTTGTGCTAATTAGGTGTCAAGTCATTTTCCATATCAGGAAATGGATATAAGGATAGTAGTTTTGTGTGTTAAGAGTTACCCGACTCCAGAGGTTAGGCTATTTGGGTGTCAGTACATCATTGAGTAATGTCATTTTAAATGTTTTATTTGATTAGAGATCTTGAAGTGGATAGGGGAAAGTTTTGTTGTTTGAGGTTTTGGATTGAATTGGTTTATGTAATGCATTGGTTTGCAAAAGATAGATGCCTTACCGGTCCCTTGTCCATGCATGTTATTTAATTGATTTCTGGATGTTGGTTAGGGGTTCCTAGTTGCATGTAGGAGAGTGGCTTCCATGGTGGGGCCGGTGCTCAAAGTGGCTGTCTGGGTAACCCCATGGAAGTTGTAATCAAGTGATAACTTAATAATTTATCTAGGTGGGTTGGGTAGTAATTCATACAACAAGATAAGTAAGATGCCTCACCCATGCCTTGAGTGCTCTCACAGGCTAAGGATGGGATGAGAAGGCTTGGTTGGCAAGGTCGACCTCCTTGTCTCCATGAGAGGATATATGTCAGCTCCGCATGTGTCACCCTATGGGGCCGATGCCTAGAGAGAGGCTGCCAGGGTAACCATAGATGGGGGCCAGTTTCTAGTAAGAGATAGCCTAGGTAACCCATGCTAGGACCATGTGATGACACTCTCCCTACTGCAGCTTAGCTACTTCCTCTTTATCTTTTATTGTTGCCTCTGGAGTACTGTCTTGTCTTGTTGGTTTGAGTTGTTTTGATGATTCGAGTAGTCTTGATGATCTGAGTTGTCTATGTCAAGTCTGTTTCTACTTGCTAGTATCCTTGACTTAGTGGAACCTCATTGTTATCTCCTAGCTCAGAGGGCTGGACCTTAGGGTTCCACATGGTTGGGTGGAAGATCTTAATCCATTAATTGTCTTGGATGTACTAGTTTGAGGACATTGCAGAAGTGTTTCCAATTCCAGATTTGTTCCGCATCTTCAGAGTTGTAGTATACCTTCATAATTATATTATATTGTTGTATATTGTAAACTGATGTGATCGGTCATGTAATCTTGTATTTGAACCTTTGTAATTATTCATCTCTGCAAATAAATGATGTAAATCCTCTTCTGTTGTATTTTAATGTATATCTCTTGTATTGTTATAATTTTGTTTATCTGATGTAGTTATGTTCCCTAGAGGTGTTAGCTATTCATTTTATCTAATGTTGTTAATAGTGTAATCATATTTAATTATTAATGCAATTGCTTGCTTCAAAAAAAAAATTATGTTATTTTTGCCCTTGTTAGTCTAACACTCTAGGGTTGCATGACAGGGCATCACAGGATGCATAGCCCTTGAACCCCCGCAAGGGGGATGATCCCCCCAGACCCCTCGCAGGGAGGAAACCCCCCTGTGACCCCCTGTCATGGATGAATTAACATCGGGTACTAGATATAAACATGCAGTTGAAACAAGATCGCTGCTGGTGAAACCTTTCATCCCTTATTGGTGATTTGCAAACAATAATAGAAATAATAAATTACATAGGATTTACAAGGTTGATGGCACCTTAATCCTAATATTCTCCCACTTGACATCACACATTGTAAATACCCATAGGAAAACCATAAAATAATTAGGCACTAGAAACAAGGTCCATGGCCTCTCTGTACCAAACAAATTTCTTTGTGCTCACAGGCTTGATCAAAGCATCTACAACATTCTCCTGAGTGTCTACCTTCTTCATTTGAAACTATTTTTCGAACAAAGTGATACTATAGATCAACATGCTTAGTCTGAGCATAATACATAAGATTCTTGGCCAAACAAATAGCACTCTGGATATCACAACCAATCAAAATGATCATGCAATCAAAACCAATACTTGTACACAGTCTCCTCAACCAAACTACCTCCTTAGAGACATGGGTAGCAGCCATATACTCTGCTTCGGTGGTGGACAAAGCAACTGTGGGCTACCTTTTGCTCATCCAACTCACTGCTCTGCCAAACAAAGTAAACACATAGCCACTAGTGGACCTTCGACTATCCAAGACACCTATCCAATCTGGGTGTGTGCAGGAAGTTGAGGCCACTTTTTGGCCAAAAAGTGGAAGTGTTTTCCTTGATTTTCAGAATTTGTCACATTTGACCTAAAAATTTGAAGCATTTAAAGGTGGAATCTTGAAAAACGTTAGTAAATATGAAATGTAGTACTCAGATTCTAGTTTCCAAATATGTATTTTTTTTAATACCCAGATGATACAAATTAATTTTTAGTTGGCGTTTCTAAAAACCACTATTTAAAAGTCACTTTTTTTTACTATACCATACACGTGTACGTCATCCATATTTTGACCTAAATAATCATATTTTTCTAAATCCTTTTGGGAAAAGATTTGTAACTCACTAAAGCACGTTTTCCATATTTTTTGTAATTTTTTATTAAATATTTTTTTTTGGTAATTTGTTATTGGCCATTTTTGGTGTTTTAAAAAATCGTCGTGTACGTCACACATAAGATGACCTAAACTTATCATTTTTTGAATTTTTTTTCAAATTGAAAAGAATTGTCTGAAGTATGTTTTCTTACAATTTTTTTACAAAAAAATATTTTGATAAAAAGTTATTAAAATATTAAAAAAACCCTAATAATTTAAGTTTATGGACCTGTTTCATTAGAAATTAATTAAAAAATAGAAAAATAATCTAATTGTAAAAAAAAATTACATATTTGGAATCTACACTATCTCATCTATATTGGGTTTTAATTTCGTCAAAAAATTCTACAAAAAGGCCTTCAGACATATGCCCAAAGTCACTATTTTATTGTGATATTGACAGGAACTTCAACTTGGAGGTCAAACCAGGTCCAAAGCCAAGGGTCGGGTTCCCAAGCCTTTTTTTTGACTCAAAACCCATGGAAAAAATTGGGTCAGAAATTCAAATTTTATAAAATGGGATCCCGTTTCAAAATGGGATCCCGTTTCAAAATGGGATCCCGTTTCTAGAAAACGAGATCCCGCTTTTGGCTCGGGATCCGGAAGCATAACATGATCCTATTTCATAAAAAGCGAGATCCCATTTTTGTTTACTTGATTTCAAATTTTTTTATAAGTCTGAAACTTCCACCTTAAGTGGACTCATCTTTGTGCATTTACCCATCTACATCAACAAATTCCTGTATGTCCAAAGTTTTATCAGGACTGTCAATACCAGAATAAACCAAACAGTAATTAGGAGTGCCTGTTAGATATCTAAACACCCTCTTCGCATAATTCTAATGTTGTCTACTAGGGTTAGACATAAATCTGCTCAAAACTCCCATTGCTTGGGCAATATCTGGTCTAGTGCAAACCATTGCATACATCAAACTCCCTACAACACTAGCATATGGCACATTAGACATATCCTCTAAATTATCCTCATTCTTTGGACACATATCTGATGAAATCTTAGTACCAATGGGTAAAGGAACTCTAACTGGGTTACAGTCCTGCATACTAAATCTTTGCAAAATGGTATTCACACTTACTTTGAGACAACCAAATCTTTATGTTACCTTTGTCCCTCCTGATCTCCATACCTAGAACATACTTGGTTGCTCCAAGCTCCCTCATATTGAATGCACCTAAAAGTTGGGCTTTCAATCACTGATCAGGGTGTGTGCAAGAAGTTGTGTCCACTTTTTAGCCAAAAAGTGGAAGTGTTTTCCTTGATTTTCAAAATTTGTCACATTTGACCTAAAAATTTGAAGCACTTAAAAGTGGAATCTTGAAAAATGTCAGTAAATATGAAATGTAGTACTTGGAGTCTAGTTTCCAAATATGTAATTTTTTTAATACCCAAATGATACAAATTGATTTTTAGTAGGCATTTCTAAAAACCACTGTTTAAATTTTTTTTTTACTATACCATGCACGTGTACGTCATCCATATTTTGACCTAAATAATCATATTTTTCTAAATCCTTTTGGGAAAAGATTTGTAACTCACTGAAGCATGTTTTCCATACTTTTTGTAATTTTTTATTGAATATTTTTTTTTGTTAATTTGTTATTGGCCATTTTTGGTGTTTTAAAAAATCGTCATGTACGTCATGCATAAGATGACCTAAACTTATCATTGTTTAATTTTTTTTTCAAATTGAAAAGAATTGTCTAAAGTACGTTTTCTTACAATTTTTTTACAAAAAAATACTTTGATAAAAAGTTATTAAAATATTAAAAAACCCTAATAATTCAAGTTTATGGAACTGTTTCATCAAAAATTAATTAAAAAATAGAAAAAGAATCCAATTGTAAAAAAAATTACATATTTGGAATCTACACTGTCTCATCTATAATGGGTTTTAATTTTGTCAAAAAATTCTACAAAAAAGGCCTTCAGACATATGCCTAAAGTCACTATTTTATTGTGACATTGATAGGACCTTCAACTTGCAGGATAAACCAGGTCCAAAGCCAAGGGTCAGGTTCCCAAGCCTTTTTTCTGACCCAAAACCCATAGCAAAAATTGGGTTAGAAATTCAAATTTTATGAAACGGGATCCTATTTCAAAATGGGATCATGTTTCTAGAAAATGAGATCCCCCTTTTGGCTCGAGATCCCGAAGCATAACGGGATCCCATTTCATAAAAAATAGGATCCTATTTTTGTTTACCCGATTTCGGGTTTTTTTCTAAGTCTGAAACTTCTACCTTAAGTGGACTCATCTTTGTGCATTTACCCATCATACCCTTAGTATTGCTGAAAAATAACATGTCATCAACATACAATGCAATGATCAGAATAGATTCATCAATACAATGAATGTACACACAGTAATCCTCCTCACTTCTAACAAAACCCAATTTCAACACAAATGAGTCAAACTTTTGGTAACACATTCTGAGGGACTATTTCAAACCATAAAGAGACCTCTTTAATCTGCAAACCCAATGTTTTTTCCCTTTTACCTCAAAACTTGTAGGCTGTTGCATGTAAATTTCTTCCTCAATTTTCCAATCAAAATTTGCAGCAATCGATAAAAGAGATCTAATTGAATTTAATTTAGTAACAAGGGAGAAAATTTCACCGAAATCAACTCCCCCTCTCTGGGACTAGCCCTTGGCTACCAGTCTAGCCTTGTACTTCTCTAATGAACTGTCTGCTCTAAATTTCTTCTTGAAGACCCACTTGCAACCTATGGCCTTTCTTCCTTTGGGAAAATGAACAAGATCCCAGGTATTGCAAGAGTCTAAAGCCATCATCTCCTCCTAAATGGCTAACTGCCAAGACTCACTATCATTTGCATGAATAACTTCCCCGTAGGATCTAGGCTCATCATCGATACTCAATAAAGCAAATACACAACATAAATTTGGTGGGTTATACCTGTCAGCTAGGTTTCATTGTCTTGTGGATCTTCTCAGAGGTGGAGTAATAGACTCTTCAAGTTTTTCTACATGCTCATCTATACCAACTTCTTCTGTTACAATAGATTCTTCCTCATCAGAACTTCCACTCGAGTCTTCTTCTGTTTCTTCACCCCAATCCATCATTATGTTCTTATTAAGGTGCATCTTCATGCTCTAATTCAAAGTGCACTCTCTTCACATTTTCTTCTTTTTCCTTTGGTTGTTTAGGTTTTGAAATAACACTAAGTTCCTTGAAAATAACATCTCTAGAATAGATAATCTTTCGGGTTAGTGGATTCCAAAGCTTATAATCTTTTACATTATCACCATATTCAATGAAAATATACTTCTCAGCATTTGGATCCAACTTAGTTCATTTTTCTTTAGGCACATGAATGTAAACCTCATAGCCAAATACCCTTAAATGTGAAACATAAGGTTTATTTCCTATCCACATTTCATAAGGAGTTGAAACAAGAGCCTTACATGGAGATCTATTAACCAAGTAGTTTGTAGTACACACAACTTCTGCCCAAAAGCATTTGTTCAACTATGATTCACTTAACATACTTCTGGCTCTTTCCATTATTGTCCAACTCATCCTTTCTACCACGCCATTCTGCTATTGTGTATATGGAGTTGTCTCCTGTCTAATAATACCTACATGCTTACAGAATTCATCAAATTCCTTAGAACAACAGTCCCCTCCATTGTCAGATCTCAAAACCTTTATCTTATGATTTGATTGCTTTTCAACTAAAACTTTAAATTCTTTAAATTTAGTAAAAACTTCAGATTTGTGATACATAAAATAAATCCAGGTAAACCTGGAGGCATCATCAATGAAGGAAACAAAATATCTAGATTTTCCAATTGATTCAATATCCACTAGACCAAAAGCATCCGAATGAATAAGTTCCAATTTATTATTAGATTTATTACTACTTAAAGGAAAGGGAGATCTATTCTATTTTTCAAACACACAATGTTCATAGAATTTGAAACTCTCATCAGAATAGGATAAACTGTATAACAATTTTTTATTTAAGATACTCTTTAAACTAGACCGACTTATGTGGCCCAATCTACAGTGCCATAGTATACATGTATTTTTAGTATTATCCTTAGATGCATAAGAGGAATTACAAACATTAGTGGCTTCTAGCTTAAATAGATTTCCCAATCATTGCCCCTTCCCTACCACCAAGTTTCATCTCACCAATCTGCAACCATGCTTATCAAATGTCACATGCATTCCCAAATCATTCAACTTTGAAATAGAAATCAAATTTCTAGCGAATCCAAGAACATGCAAAATACTAGGGAGAGTTTTAATTCTCCCATCATTGAAACACAACATTACCTTCCCTTGTCCAACAATAGGGTATGTAGAGTTATCCCTGAGGTACACATTTCCTCCATCATACTCTTTGTATGTGGAAAACCATTTTTTATGCAAGGTCATGCGGTACGAGCATCCTGAGTCAACCAACCAATGATCATGAGAAACAACATTACATGCAGAAAGTAAAACCTCATCACCTGCATTCGAAGACTTATCAGTAGTGGAATCCCATTATTTCTTCAGATTTCTACATTCCTTTTTCGCATGTCCTCTCTTTCCGTAGTTCCAACACTTGACTCTATTCTTCTTTCGAGGAGTCTTAGAACTGTTGGATCTAGGGCATACAACTGAGAGGGGGGGTGAATCAGTTGTATAAAACTTCTTGTTCTTTCAAACACTTGATTCTTGGTTGTTAGTTAACAGCATATCAATTAATCATCCATGAAAGCATTGTACATAAACACAAGAGCAGATAAACATCAACACATTGAACACCAAGATTTTGACGTGGAAAACCCGGTTAAGGGAAAAACCACGGGGTGATTAACCTAAGAATTATTCTCTGTTAGAAGAATAAGAAAAAGAATGGCACTTGCCAATTAGGGCTCACTGCCCGAGCACACTGCTCACAAAGAGGCCCACTGCCTACAAGGAGACACATTGTCTACAAAGTGATAAGAATCATAGTCTTGAACTGAGAATGACATCTCTACCATGTCCGGATCAGTTCCATTTAAGCCCAAAAACTTCTGCTCTGCTTTTCGCACTTCTCTTCACTATGCCACACTCATCCACACAAACCACACTTTGAAATGAACTCACAAACCGTTATTTATACAAGACATCGACTTAGGAACAAACATCTAAGTCAGCAAACAACCATAAGAGTATCCGCAAGATGAATAACACATCCGGTCGGCCACCACAAGAACATTCGCAGGATGAACAACTCATCCGGTCGGCTAAACAGAGCAAGAACTTCATCCGGAAGAATAACTTCAATTCCGGGCTCTACTATCAATGCGGACCAACAACACAACCTAAACATGATCCAAGAACCTTCACAAGCCTACGTGAATGACCGGATACATCCGCACTTCCTCTACTTACTGGAATCTCTTGTCTTCCTCATCCGGAACTTCAAGAACACAGTCTGTCGCCACTGTCATAATGCAAGAGGTACTTCCGGACCTCCAAATCATACACAAATCAGGATGACACATCACAAGGACATCCCAAACACTCCTTCCAATCCGCAGATTAGGATAATACAATTCCAGACCTCACCGGACCTTTTTGTGATCCTCTGTCACCTCTAGATACTTGCCGGAACCGGTTCCATACCGACAGCCACAACTCCTTCAGATCTTCATGCGGACCTCTGAAATCTTAACTGAAGCATCTCAAGACTCATATCTACTAACCCTTTAATCTGCATCCTCCGGTTCTCATCCTATACAGTACATTTTCCTTCTTCTCATCACTGTTCTTCACTGTTCCTGACTGAGGCTAATTTTCTCAATATCCTCAGCACACAGCTCATCAAATCCTTCTTGTCAATGCAATATGAGTATGTTGACATCAATGACAACACTGGCTCACCTTATACTTGCAACAAGAACAATAGGCTTAGACTTGTCTTTAGACCCCTTCTGATCTCCTTTTGGTCCTCTTTCCATAGACCTTCCCCTAACATTGAGAGCATCCCCTGAACTATCTGAACTTTTCTTCCTCAATTCATGTGACAACAAAATTGAAACAAGAGAATCCAACTTCGGATCTATGAGGTTAGCAGTGATAGATAAAATAACACTCTCTAATGACTCAGGCAAAGAACAGAGAAGCAATATACATTTATCTTCCTCCTTCACATCAACATCTATAGATGTTAGTTGACTCAATAACAAATTAAATGAATTCAAATGCTCTACAACTGATTCACCCTCTTTCATTTTCATGGAAAATAATTTAGGCTTTAAATAAAACTTGTTTACCATACTCTTGGCTTGGTAGATCTCACCCAAATGCTTCCACAAGCTATGTGCAGACTTCTCACTCGCAACATTTAGTAGAACAGAATCTGCAAGACACAACTAGATTGTACCTCATGCCTTTTTATCCAGTCTATCCCACTCATCTGGAGAAAAATCATCAGGTTTCTTCTCATTCATAACAACCAACCAACTAGTTTCTTTCCTCTAGCAAATCCTCCATTTCTAACTTCCACAATTCGTACCCCATGCCATTGAACTTTTCAATGTCCAACCAAGAGGTAGAAGCAACAGTGGATGCAACCATGATACCTACACAAGATCTACAAACAATCAACAACCAAATCTCCCACCGTAGCTAAAAAACCTTCACACTACCACCCAAGAATCAAAACTGCTTAGGTTTTGACACCGAACGTAAAAAATGAAGGTGCAAACCACACAATTGAAATCTGATTTGAACCTTATTTATGTTCTCTAAACAATGTAGAATCAATGGAGATTGCAACATAAATAAAACCCACTACACAAAAGTAGCATGCATTAAGAACTGAACACATAACTTAGTATGTAAAATGGAGAAAACCCTTTCGGGTAAAAAACTCCATCAATAAAAGAGGCTCCAAATTGTATTATCTTCAAATATGAGATTACAATACATGCACTTCCTCTTCTTCTTCAGTCTTCAATCCAGCAGTGCCTGTTACTCTCAACTCTACTAAAAATGTAGTACAAATATCCTTATAAAAGGGGGTTGCCTTCTAGGGCAAGAAAATTGACATAATATCAACTGTCAAATCTGTGACTTAATGACAAATGGTCCAGATTTACAATGATAAAATATAAATAAAATGAGGTTTCAGGGACACTGCCCTCGAACCCCCATTGGGGTGCACGGCCCCCGAATCCCTCGCAAGAGTTAAACCCCCCTACGACCACCCATCATGGAAGAATTAGTGTCGGGTACCAGATATAAACATGAGGCTGAAATAAGATCGTTGCTGGTGAAACCTTTCATCCCTTATGGGTGAGTTACAAACAATAATAGGAATAATAAATAACATAAGATTTACAAGGTTAATGGCCCCTTAATCCTAACATTTATTGTTTTGGAAAAGTTGTCACAATCTTAGCAAGATAACTACACTAAAACTTGGTTGTCTCCTTCAAAAATCTCCCTCTAACTAATAACTATCAAATTGTAAAAGAAAATATAGAAGATAAAAATCATAAATTCTAAGAAGATGGATTCATATTACATGTCAGGCACCTTCCTTTTATAGAGCCCCAAAAATCCTAGCACCTAAGATCCAACTATCAGTTAGTTTCTTGAAAGCATTGCATGCAACTTATTATTTATATTTCATCATGCAACAAGAGATTTTATTTTTAAAACTTGGAGAGAACTAGAAGATAGCTCATCTTCTAACTTGAGTCCCATGCAAACATCATGGTACACTTCATGCAAACTCTTTCCCTTACTCAAAAATAGGGACCATTTTATAGTTTTAGTGGGAGCCACTTACATTCAAATTCACATTTGCAAGGTATCCTTTTGAATCTCAAAGATTAATCAATTAAATCAAAAAATAATTTATGTTTACTAAAAATAGAAAAAATTTCAATATTAGCTTCATCTTTAGCCTTTTGTCTTTGTTTCTATTCCATGAATGATGTCAAACATTTGCTCAAGCTGGTTTCATCTAGTCCATCTAACCAATCTATCCTAAAAAGTAAACTTGCAATTTTTAAAATCCTTATTTGCATATTCTACTTGCCTTCTCATATCAAGTATATCCTCTTCAACAACTTTGAAGTTGGCTTTGGTCTCTAGGCATTTATCTAGAGTTGAATTGTCAAAGTTTGCAGCTTGGTTTAATTCTTCCTCCATTTTGCCTCCTAATGCTTGAAAATCCTTGTTGCTGTCTATTACGTCAAGTCTTTGCCCTCTATAATGCCTATGGTCATGGCTTATAACATGAGCTACAAAATTTTCAAAGTTTTCCATAGCTCAAGACATACCTCCTTTTGTGCTTATAGTATATTTATCTTGCACTCAACCAATAAGGACCTATTCTAAATGCAATTATACTAATACACTTCACAAAATCTGGATCTTCATCTTGAAGAATTCCCTCAGCCTTTAATTCCTCTAAGCTCATCTCATACATGGATTTTAACTTTGGGAGTTTTTTCCCATAAATTCCTTCTTCATTCTTTAGTTCTTGGGAAAATTATGAATGAATTTTCTTTTCCAATTCTGTAGTTTTCTCATATAGTTGACATCCTTGGTGTAAGACCTCATTGGCTTCTCTCAAGAAGTCACTAATCCATTTATCTATGGAATTTTATCTCCTCTTCATAACTTGTAATGAATCTACTTCTTGTTTGGATATCAAAATTAGGATGTTGGTAGGAAGGTTCTCTTGTTGAGATAGATGAGTAATAAGTTTTTTGATAAACATTTTCATTTGTTCCAACTACTCTTTTAACTCCTCCTTAGTCTGTTTATCCTTTTCCATCCTAGTCACTATTGTTTGAACTATAGAACCCAAGGAAGTAATTTCCTCTGCCCTAGTCTACTTACCCAAATTAACCCCTAATATCTGATAATCTCCAGGACTTAGTTATTTATCATCCTTTTCCACTGTGGGAGCAACTATTTTTGCTAGCATTCTATGCCTAGACTCATTTATCCTTATGGTAGAAAGGGTTCTAGGTTTCTTAGAAGGTCTTCCTTTCTCTACCTAAACTGTGATGGCTTGTATATCAAGTAGTTTCACCACCACCTTCTCTCTCCTTTCCAAGTTCAGGTTGAGCCATATAGGAACAATTTATATTTTAGGATTTTGTTCAATTTTCTTAGGCATCTCCTCTACCTTTTGAGCTTCTCTCTTAGGAGTTTCTTCATACTCACTTGTTTGTGGCTTCACCTTGTCCTTTTAAGAAAATTATTTCTATTGTTCGCGACCTTGCACAAGAGTCTCCTTCTCTAGTATTTTCTCTTTCTGTTGTACATCTTGCTGAGGAACTTCTTTAACGTGAGTTTCTTTAGACTTATCTATTTCAGTCTTCTCTTTTCCCTTTGTAGATATCTTCTTTTCTTGTTGAGTATCCTACTCACGAATCTCTTGTTCTAACTTACTTGCTACTGCATATCTTCTTTTTGAGCTTCCTGATCAAGGATAGTCTTACTTATTTTCTTTAGGTTCCACCTTTATTCTCCATGATCTTCCCCTTCAAGAGTTTCTATAAATTTATCTACTTGAGACTCTTCATTTCCTTTTATAGATATTTCTTTTCCTTATTCTTCTACCTATAGTCATTCTTGTTGTTCTTGCTTATCTCCTCTAATAATTACTTTGACATTCTCCTTCAAGAGCATCTCTTCAGTTTCATCAATCTTATGAGTAGGGGAAGTGAATAAAGACTAAGACAAGTCCTTGTTTATTTCAACAATGGGAGGTGGAAAATGACTTTGTAAATTTTTCTCAACCTTTAGGAGTTGCTTAGATACCTCTTTCGCTATCTCCATGGTGTCCTCCAAATATTTCATGGTAGTTTCATTTTTCTCTTGTAGAGGAGGAGGCTTGGTGGAGGATGGATGTGTAGAAGAAGGGGTTCTCTCTAAATTAGAACTATGCTCATCTTCCCTCTTTGAACCCTCTTGGAGGCTTGGCTCTTGGGATGATGTTGTGGCTGGAAGTTTCCCATGAGATACTTGGGTTGGAAGAATTTGCATCATTGGGATAGCTCCCAGTCTAACTACCACTCCTTTTGAGGCTACATCATATAGAATCTTAGCCTTGAATAAGGCTTCTGATAATTATTTTGGAGTCACATCTCCTGGAGTAGTCTTGGTTTCCTATTTCTTTGTTCACTCTTCCTACTCTTCTTATGCACCTTGGGTTTTGAAGAGGATTCACCTTCTTTATTCCTTTTCTGATCTTTCTTTTCCTTATTCTTTTCCAAGTGTACAATTTTTTATTTTAACCAAGATTTGTTGAATTCTAAGACTCCTTTACTTATCTCATCTATAGAAAGATTTTCTTTAACAAACCAATTTAAATGTGGAATTGGTTGATTGTCTAATCTATGAATATCATAGATCGGGTTAAGAACATTAGCATCATTTGAAAGTTTTGAAGGGATTTCCTTTTCTATTTTGAATGTCTTCATCTGGTATGTAGTCAGTCTACAACAACTCCCCTTCTTGACATCATGATTATCTTAGCATTCTACCTAGCAATTTTCTAAGGTAGACTCATGATTATATCTAGATCCAAGAAATTTCTTCATTCTACCATTTGGAACATAGTTGTCTCTAGCCTAATAGACTTTGAAATTCATAGTAGCCAATTCCTCATCTAATGTCCTAGCACAACTAAAGTTGCATATGTGTAGAAAAAAAGAAATAATGGGGATTGAACCCCAACCTTATGCTTGTTTGTTAGCTTTTTATGAACTTCTACAGTTTGCCTTAAAAATTCTAATAACACAACCTTATCACTATAGTACCTAGCTAAGACATAGGGTGGCCCAGTGAATCCAACTATTTTGACATAAGTTAATGTTGGGAACTAAATGAACTAGTATCCCCATGCATAGATTAACTTCATTGCCTCAACTAACAATCTGTCATTGATATCACCTAAGAGCTTTCTAATTATGGAGAAGATGAAAGCATCATTGATTCTCTTATAATGTCTATGTCACACCCCATTTTTTAACTAATGTATTTATTTTCATTATTTTATAGAAGATAGATAGTTAGTCAGATAAAATATTATGATTATAGTAATGATGGAAAATGCATTTGCTTTATATTAATTTATATGCAGGGAATAGTTGTTTATGACAGTATTAATGATCATGTGGTTAAATATGAAATAGACTAACTACCATCATGAAACTGAAGTGGATGCAAGAATAGTGTTGTTTTCCCTATGATATGACGAGAGAGAGTATCACCATGGAGAGGATGCTAGATCACGTGAATGCAACGATCCTTATGCCATCTGGAAATGCACACACATATTCTTGGTAGAGAGATCATTTTTATTCTTGTCAAATTATGTCATCATTAAGATGAAGGTTAAATCCTTTTCGTCATCTGATAGAAATATGGTGTATGCCCTTGGATGACAAGTCGACATGTGTAAATCGACTAAACATGTTTAATTTTTTGTCAAGATCTTAGACGACATGTAAGAATTCTCCGTCGATAATTGTATGTACAAATAAGCATAATAAGTGTTTGAGAGTATGCAATAGTGATATCTATTAGATAAGTGTGTTATGTTTATTATTATTATAAATATTATTGTCATAGTTAAGATCATGTTTGGATAGGTAAAAAGTCTCTCTTTATTTCCTCCTTAGCATACTCCCTAGATGCTTGGGGAGTGCGGGAAGGAGTAGTCACTCCATACTGCCCACTTTTTCCTGCACGATTAAGCTTCACAGGGAATGGTAGAGAGATTCTTGGGGTGAGGTAATTATTGTCTACCCATAACTATTGGTAAGAGGGTTAAGTAGAAGGAAGGGAGAGAAGAATGGAAAAAAAAGGTGGACAAAGAGAAGGGCACGAAAGCTGGGAAGAGCAGAGGAGATAACAACAAGGTGATAACGGTGAAGACTCAGCCTATTCAGGTAAGTCTACTACATTCCATAGACTATGATAGAGTATATTTATCTACCTTTCGTTCGACTAAATTAGTAAGTATTAAAAAGAAGTAATGAGTCTTTGTTAGACTATTGTTGGCAAGCAAATTATTACTAAGTAGAGGTGAATGTAGACTGGTTGATTATCCTCTACAGAGGATTATTTTTATCTGTATTATTATTACCATAACCGGAATGATGAATAGATATGTTTAACTTTGTTTAAATAGATATTACTTGTTATATAGTGTATACCTTAGGAAATACTATATATTTCAATACCTCTAAGTAGATAATCTCTCAGTTGCGATTTGATTTATAACCTTTCTTTGTTAGAGAAACACAAGGAGATTCATGTGAGTAACAATTAGAAGACTGTGCCAAAGTTTTTGATTTTCAATGTAGATGTTTTTGTAGTGCAACCTCAGTTTAACAAGGCCGATTGTGTTATTGGGTAGGCTGATTGTGTCCTATATTGTAGTTCAACTGTGTGTTATGTGGAAGACTGGCTGTGTTATGGAAGGATGACTATGTTGTGGAAGGCCGACTATGTTATTTGATAGGCTAATTGTATCATATATGATAGTTTAATTGTGTGTTATATGGAAAGTTGAATGTGCTATATAATAGGCTGACTGAGTTATTGATAGATCGACTGTGTCTCATGAAGAGACCGAATGAGCTATATGAGAGGTTAACTATGTCTTTTCTAGAGGCCAACTATGCCTTAAGTGTGGTCTAATTCTGCCAAGAAAATTAGAGCCCCATTATGTTTAGAATAAGTCAACATTGTAGTGATCAATTGCTAGATAAAAACCATGCTTGGGTTGTAGAAAGTTAGTTTGAGCAGAAGGCATGCTTAAGAGAGTCCTAAGCGAAGGTCGTTATTGTAAAACAAAGTACTCTTCTCACAATAGTAGCTAATTGAGAAGGCATGGACTGTGCTTGAAAGCTTTAAAAGCTAGTTTTTGAGTCAAAGTCATTGTGTAGGAGCATTTGACATTAGACCACTATTTTCAAGTATATAAAGAAGAATGAGTTTTCAAGAAGCTATTCTAAAGTTATTCTAAAATATATATGTATTCTAGTTTTATAAAGAAATAATCTTTAACCCAATGTTAGGCTAAGAGTAGCCACATGATTATCGAGAGATATACTCACTACGACAATCAAAAGTCATGATATAGATTATTTTGTTATTTTGTTATCTTTGATATACATGAGGAAGTGTATTCAATTCATTGGTATATGAAATTATAGTTTATCTTTGACAGATTATTATTCAAATGGTTATATCCTTAGAAATTAAGAAAGATAGTCTTTATTCATAAAAATCCTATGGCTTAAATGTCAGAATCTTGCTTATGTAGAAGAACATAGATAAGCATGAGAATAGGTAGACAGGGCATTAAGTAGATGACAAGACATCATAGACTTGTGATTGCAAGGATGCAAAGAGGGACTCAATATATTCTATATAGTCATCTAAGCTCTCACCTTAGACTTGTCAAAATAACTAGTAGATAAGGATTATGATGTGTCTTTAAGACCAATATGGTATAAGCAAGTCGAAAAGAATTATTATATATATGACATAAATTGAGAAATAAGAATGTTGTCTCCAAGTCAAGAAAAGAATGAGTGAACACATGACTATATATTTATATGAAACTTTGGCCAAAGTAATGCAAAAGACACTACTTGCATTGTCGGTTCATGGTATACTGGATAATTGAACAATCAGTATGGGTCATACATAGCTTGAGATAGACAAGAGTTGTAAACCTGATTGTCATTAGCTAGGACACATCACTAGTTCTTAGATGGCATAAAGAATCAGTTGATTCTCATTATCTATTACCCTCGTGAAGGGAAGGGCCACTTCTAGAAGGAATGTGTGTGGGGGACTATTGATCTATGGTTGGAGGAAAGCACCAGGGTGATGCTCTCTCTCTCTCTCTCTCTCCTGCAGTTGACTGCAAAAGACTTGTGAACAAGAATACATTACTTATTCTATATACGATATTAGTAAATTTGTAAGTCCTAGGAAATATGATCATTTGTTATATGTGGAATTTTGTTAGTTGCATGTGAAGTGACCATTTTCTAAATATATGTATTGTACTTCAAATTGTAAATGTAATATCTTGATTACAGACAATAAAAAAAGTGAGATGCTTGCTTTTATTATGTTTAAGGATATCTAATATTCCAGTTGGGATGTTGCACATGGTATTGTTGGGAATTAAGGTGTCTCAACCTTGGTAATTCCTTGTATTTATTTATTTATTGCCTATTGTATAATTAGGATGCAAATCCTATGTTGTCATCTTGTGGGAGTTAGCACAGTGATGTGTCATCCTACATGGCATATGACCACATGTAAATTTGTCCTCACATGAGGAGATAGGCATCCCACTTAGTGGTAGGAATATTTTGCCATGTGTCAGCATCTTGGACAATGTGTAAGGGAATATTGACTGAAACAGTCATGACAGATTCCTATGACAAAGTTATGACATGTAAGAGTCAGAAATAGTAGAGTCTATGACAGGTGAGGACATGTGTTGAGAAACATCTTTGAGGAAGGCATCTTTGGATGCCCCAAGGTGGAATATGACATGTTGTAAGAGAATATGCTATTTATAGCCTATGTATAACATATTCTCTTACAACTATAAGTTATGACAGCTACGACAGATTCTATGACGGTTGTAAGAGTTGTAAGAGCATTTGTTATAGCTCATTTTGGAAATAGGTGACCTCCTTGGGATGGGGTGACTTGACAAGTGTCAGGGACATCCTAAAGTGTTGGACAAGTGTCCATAGGCATGGGTTTTAGGCGATGAGGCCATGTTGGATGCCCATCTCAATGTGGAGCCATTTTTACCTTGTATTTTCTTTATAACAAGTGCTTTAGAGAGGTGATGCATTATGTGATTGGCAGGTACTGTTATGTTGTCGGATCATCTCCAGATACGAGTGTCAAAGACTCCTGCAAGAGCATTAGCTCTGTGACTGTATTGTAACCTTCATTGTTTACAAAATACATTTGAGCTGTGTCTTGGAGTGTGGGGTTTTTCACTCGTAAGGGTTTTCCCCACATATATCTTGTGTCTCTCTTCTTCTATCTTACATTCTTGTGTATGTGTTTGCTGTAATTTCTCTATTAGTGGGTTAACATAGCTATAACTATAAACATAAAATTGAATTTGCACTCTCCTCCCCTCATTAGGTTAGTATAGGAAGCAATTTCCACACACCTAGCTTCCGTTCAGTTAGTATCAGAGCCCGGCTAGTTTTGGTTCTAGCTGCTGGGTAGGGCTTTTTTGAGCTAATCTTAGGTTGAGTGGGAGTTTGTGCAGAGTATTCTATATCTTGTTGCAAGAAGGAGATGGCAACCACATCTAGAAGATTAGAGGTGGAGAAATTTAATGGCACTAATTTGGAGTTGTGGAAACTCAAGATGGAAGACCTACTTGTTGATTGTGACCTATGGGAAACTGTATCTGGTGTAAAACCTATAGCAATGTCACAAGCTAATTGGGACCTCAAAGATCAGAAAGCTAAGGGTCTCATAAGACTCTATCTAGCTGACTCTGTCTTGTTGAATGTCCATGAGGAGAAGAGCATGAAAGACCTTTGGAAGAAGTTGGGTGATGTTTATCAGGCTAAGTCCTTCGTGAACATGCTTTTTCTAGAAAATTTTTTTTTTCTTTGAAGATGGAAGATGGAGGATCTGTTGCGGACAATATGAATGCTTTCAATATGATCATTGCATGATTGACATCTGTGGGTGTGAAAATAGAGGAGGATCGGTGTATGACCCTGCTTTGTTCTTTGCCAGATTCGTGGGATCATCTTGTCATGGCCATCGGAAGCACCACTACCACCTTCAAGATGGAAGATGTGGTGTCTTCACTATTATCTGAAGAAATGCAAAGAAAGACATCTGAGTCGACCAAAGATGATCTTGTGGTTCGTGGAAGACCCAAAGAGAAAGGGAAGAAGGACAAGAAAGGTGAAAGGGGCAAATCAAAATCCCGTGGGAGATCCAAATCTCCTGGAAAGTCCAAGGCTCTCTATTGGAATTGTGGGAAAACAGGGCATTTCTAAAAGGAATGCAAAGAGGAAAAGAAAAAGAAAAAGAAGACAACCCTAGATTTAGATTCTGACAAGTCACAAGATGATGGTGATGCCTTCATCGCAGCCCTAGCCACCCATGCATATGATGATGTATGGTTAATTGATTCTGGTGCATCGTTCCACATGACCTTGCATCGAAGCTGGTTCATGAAGTATGAAGGGTTTGATGGTGGAAGAGTGTACCTGGGTGACGATTCTCATCCGAAGATTGTTGGTCGTGGAAGAGTCTCAATCCAATTCCCTGATGGACGAGTGAAGGGGATCACTGAGGTTATGTAGATCCCAGGCCTAGTACGGAACCTACTTTCTGTAAGTATGTTGAATGATGCAAGTGTGCAGGTTGTCTTTTCGAAGGATGGATGCAAGATGACTAGAGGATCTATGGTGCTTGCGAAGGGTACTTAGAGAGGTACTCTGTTTCAGCTGGAGGCATGCACTTCACAGTGCAATAGTTCTTCTGACTCAAAGAAAAGAGCTGCAGTCACTTCCTCCCCACCATCTAAATGAGCAGTGAAGAAATCTGTTGTAACTAGTTCTGATGGTAGTGCACATGCTATGGAAGCTAAGCTTCCTACTAAAAAGACTATGTTATGGCATTTGAGATATGGCCACATTGGTGAGAAGGGTCTTAGAACCCTGAAAAATAAAAACCTCATTGAGGGGTTAAATGATTGTAATCTCGAGTTCAGCTTTTGCGAACATTGTGTATATGGAAAGCAAAACCGTGTTCAGTTTTACTCTAGTTTGAGCACAAGTCTTCTAGTGTATTGGATCTTATTCATTCTGATGTGTTTGGTCCTGTTAATGTTCCTTCGATTTCCAAATCTGTATATTTTGTATCTTTCATAGGTGATTATAGTAGATGGACATGGGTTTATTTTATCAGAAGCAAGACTGAAGTCTTTAGTCAGTTTAAAGAGTTTAAAACCTTTGCTAAAAATCAAACTAGAAAAGAGATTAAGTGTTTGAGAACTGACAATGGTGGTGAGTTTTGTTCGGCAGAGTTTGATAAGTTCTGTAAGGAGTAAGGGATTCAAAGACATAAGACAACTCCATACACCCTGTAGCAAAATGGAGTTGCAGAGAGGATGAATAGGACATTGATGGAGAAGGCTAGGAGTATGCTTAGTGGAGCAAGCCTTGAACAAAAGTTTTGGACCGAAGCTGTAGCCATTGCTTGCTACTTGGTAAATAGGTCTCCTACATCAGCTCTTGTTGATAAGACACCTATGGAGGTGTGGTCTAGTAAGAAGCTTTCAGTTAGGCATCTTCGTGTTTTTGGTTGTGAGGCATATGCACATGTGCCTAGGGAGAAACAGTCTAAATTGGAGAACAAGGCTATTAAATGTATTTTCATTGGCTATGGTGTTGGTGTGAAAGGATACAAGCTTTGGGATCCTGTGGCTTAAAAAGTGTTGTATAGCAGAAGTGTTATCTTCAGAGAGCTAACACCTTCTTCCATTGTTCTATAGCTAGAACAGATAGAAAAGAAAGAAGATACAGTTCAGTTTCCTTCTACTCTTAAGAAGACTAAACTGACAGACCCTGTGAGACCTAATGATGAGGAGACCTCTAGCAGCTCTGAAATCTGAGAAGAAGAAGTAGAACCTCAACCTCAGCCATTGAGGAGGTCTATATGAACAAGAAAGCAACTTGATAGGTTTGGTTATTCATTACTTGACTCTAGTTGTGCTTTTGCTTTACTTACTAACACTGATGAGCCTAGAACTATGAAAGAGGCTATGGGCATGAAAGATGCAGGTTCCTGGAAGGAGGTCATGGAAGATGAGATGGCTTCTTTGGAGAAGAACAAAACATGGGACTTGGTGCCTTTGCTTGAAGGATGGAAACCCGTTGGATGCAAATGAGTGTTCAAGAAGAAATTCGGTGCAGATGGCAGTGTTGAAAAGTACAAGGCTAGATTGGTTGCGAAGGGGTACTCACAAGTGGAGGGAATTGACTATGGTGAAATTTTCTCTCCCATTGCAAAGTTGACATCCATTCGATTCTTGTTATCTCTTGCAGATGCTTATGACTTAGAGGTAGAACATATGGATGTGAAGACAACTTTCCTTCATGTTGATTTGGAGGAAGAGATTTACATGTCTTAGCTAGAACATTACATAGAGAAAGGTAAAGAAAATTTGGTTTGCAAGTTAAAGAAGTCTTTGTATGGTTTGAAGCAATCTCCTAGGATGTGGTACTTGAAGTTTGATGTCTTTGTGTTGTCGATTGGTTATCTGAGATCAAAATCAAATCATTGTGTGTATTACAAATATGACAATGATCACATTCTCATTATTGCATTGTATGTTGATGATATGTTGTTCATTAGGAATGGTAAGAATATGATTTCTGATTTGAAGTCTCAGTTGTCAGCACAGTTTGAGATGAAAAATCTTGGGGCAGCTAGGTACATTCTGGGAATGGAAATCAGAAGAGACAGAGATAACATAAAACTTTGGTTAAGCTAAAGTGAGTATGTGAAGACCGTGTTGGATAGATTCAGCATGGGAGATTGTAGACCATTGTGTGTTCCTATTTCTTTAGGGACAAAATTGTCTGTTAATGATTGTCCAAAATCTCCTAGTGAGGTGGAGAACATGAGTAGAGTACCTTATGCTAGTGTTGTTGGTAGTTTGATGTATGCTATGGTCTACACAAGACCAGACATTCCCCAAGCAGTGGGAGTCCTTAGTCGATTTATGGCTAATCCTAGACGGGTACATTGGGATGCAGTTAAGCGAGTGTTTAGATATTTGATGGTACTTCTGAGTATTCCATCTGCTATCATGGTAATGCTAGATGACCTCTACATTCAGTCTGTATTCGTGGATTTGTGGATTCTGATTGGGTAGGTGACATTGAGAGCAGGAGATCCACCAGTGCCTTTGTGTTTACTATGTTTGGTGGAGGAATTAGTTGGATGAGTAAGCGACAACCTGTGGTTTCTTTGACCACGACATAAACTGAGTATATGGTAGAAACTCATGCTTGCAAGGAAGCCATTTGGATTAAGAGATTGTGTTTAGATATTGGTGTTGATGCAGGACAAAATATGATTTGTTGTGATAGTCAGAGTGCGATTTGCCTTGCGAAGAATCTAACTTTCCATGCCAGAACAAAGCATATTGATGTATATTTTTACTTTGTACGAGACATGATAGAGGATGGGAAGGTAAATTTGGAGAAGGTAGATACTTTGAAAAATGTTGCAGATACATTGATGAAGCCAGTGGGCACAGAGAAGTTCAGATGGTGTTCAGAGTCTATGGGCCTCTTGGCCTATAGCAGTTAAATCTTGTTATTTCTATTAGCTCTTACAAGGTGTTCGACAAGTGGGAGAATGTTGGGAATTAAGGTGTCTCAACCTTGGTAATTCCTTGTATTATTTCATTGTATTTATTTATTTATTACCTATTGTCTAATTAGGATGCAAATCCTATGTTGTCATCTTGTGGGAGTTGGCATAGTGATGTGTCATCCTACATGGCATATGACCACATGTAAATTTGTCCTCACATGAGGAGATAGGCATCCCACTTAGTGGTAGGAATATTTTTCCATGTGTCAGCATCTTGGATAGTGTGTAAGGGAATATTGACTGAAACGGTCATGACAGATTCCTATGACAAAGTTATGACATGTAAGAGTCAGAAATAGAAGAGTCTATAACAGGTGAGGACATGTGTCAAGAAGCATCTTTGATGAAGGCATCTTTGGACTCCCCAAGGTGGAATATGATATGTTGTAAGAGAATATGCTATTTATAGCTTGTGTATGATAGATTCTCTTACAGATGTAATTTATGACAGCTATGACAGATTCTATGACGGTTGTAAGAGTCATAAGAGTATCTGTCATAGCCTATTTTGGAAATAGGAAGCCTCCTTGGGATGAGGTGACTTGACAAGTGTCAGGGACATACTATAGTGTTGGACAAGTGTCCATAGGCATGGGTTTTGGGCGATGAGGCCATGTTGGACCCCCATCTCAATGTGGAGCCATTTTTGCCTTGTATTTTCTTTATAAATAGGTGCTTTGGAGAGGTGATGCATTATGTGATTGACATGTACTGTTATGCTACTGGATCATCTCTAGATATGAGTGTCAAAGACTCCTACAAGAGCATTGGCTTTGTGATTGTATTGTAACCTTCATTGTTTATGGAATACATTTGAGATGTGTCTTGGAGTGTGGGGTTTTTCACCTGTAAGGGTTTTCCCCACGTATATCTTGCATCTCTCTTCTTCTGTCTTACATTCTTGTGTGTGTTTCCTATAATATCTCTATTAGTGGGTTAACATAGCTGTAACTGTAAAGATAAAATTGAATTTTCACTCTCCTCCTCTCATTAGGTTAGTGTAGGAATCAATTTCTGCACACCTAGCTTCCTTTCAGGTGTTAGAGCTATCAGGTTCAACACTTGTACCTTGGAGATCATTGCAAAGTTTCACAAGATTGGCAAGATATGCTAATGTTAAAATGTTTGTTCTTGTGCTAGAATGGTTGGAAATAGAAGGAAAAGAAAGCGAGCCAAAAAAATGAGACTTAGTGAACTGCCTAAGATTACTATTAAGAAAGAGCCATCTCCTAAACAAAAGATTGAAGATACAATGATTTATGCAAAGGAAGCTTGGCTCACTAATTTTGAAACACTAGCTGATGCACTCAAACGTATTTGCTTGGAAAGGAGGAAACGACTTGAGGAGGAAAAAATATTGTCAACCCCTACTATTGTTAATATTAGAAAACCATCCACTCATCATGACATGCCTTTTGGGTGTGGTCAAGATGTGTCTGTTGAGTCTAGAGGTGTTGAAGTAGTACTCATGAGTACATCCACCTACTAACTTTGTGTTACTCAATTCTGACGGAGAGGAGGAACTAGAGGAATTTCCTCTATAATAAAGTGATATGTAGACATTTCCTTTTCACAAAAAGTTTTGTATTTGAATAAGGATGTAAAGATCTAGAAAGTGAATAAAGTAAAGTTTTAGCTTTTTGAGTAAGAAAATGTTTGTGTGATGAATCTATGAGTTTTTATATTTATGAACTTGTACTTTTATGATAGTGTATAAAAAATTTACATGTTTTGATAAATTTATATGTAAATCATTAGGTGTGCTAATGTTATGGAACACTCTGGAAACCAACCAGGAGGGAACCCGGATGGCCTAGATCCTGAGAATAACTGCATGGAAAAATTAGATTAATTTTTTTTAGTTTTAAATGAAACAAAAGGAAGATTGGAAACCCTAGAACAAGAAGTTAGATGGGGAGAAACCAATCATGAACATTACTTTGAAAGGAGAGAAGAATCTGGTTTCCATAGTGAACCTAGAGTAAATAATCAAGACTCATAAATTCATAATGAGGCAAAAACTCATCTTACCAATGAGCTAGCCTGAGATATAATGAAATTTATACCTCCTACTTGTTTGATGGAATAGTGAGTGGAGATACAGTCGAGGCTTGGTTGACAGAGATGGAAAAATATTTTGAGATAAAAAAATTATTTTGAGATCACCAAGGCTATATGGGGAGCATACCAGTTAGCTAGAGAAGCATCCATGTGGTGTATGAAAATAAAATAGAATTGGGATTGAGTTCCTTGAGTCTAACTTGGGATCAATTTGTGGTCATATTCAGGAAAAGGTGGTTGCCCCAACTTTACTTTGACCAAAAATTAACAGATTTTCAAAATCTGCATCAAGGAGATATGAATGTCATTGAATACTGGGAAATATTTACCAGATTATTGAAGTATGTGCCACAATACCAGAAGGATGAGAGATTTGGAATAAGGAAGTTTATCATGGGCTTGAATGCTCAGATTGGTGGAGAAGTGGATGTCGATGGACCCACAACCATGGATCAAGTCTTTTAGAAAGCCATCAAGCAAGAGAAAAAGCTCAAATCTATCTTTGTGTATCAAGATAGATCTCAAAAGAAATTTAACTAGACTCATCCTTCAGTGTCCTTCAAAAAGAGAAATAGGAATCAAAAATCTAGAGAGAGGAACCATGGTAAAAGTTCTAGATTTAATAGAAATGAATCCAGGGATGGAAACAAGGATTTTAATCCTTAAAGGAATGATGATAATACCAACCGATCTTCTAAAAAGAGAGGTCCTCTTGGAGGGACTTTCACGTGTGGAGGAGATCATTATGCTAATCAATGCCCCTTGAAGATTCAAGGGAATTCTTATGGAGGCAAACCTTTACCTTCACAACAAATGACTTTTTAGCAAAGGATTCATACTACACTTGATAGTCGTCAAGGTAAGTATCAGGTTACTCCTATTGAAACCAAGGTACTTCTTTTAGAACTTCAATTTCCATTCTTATAGATACAGGAGCAACTAAAATTTTTGTGAACCCTAGAATACTTGATAAAATGTCTAGGAAAGCTGGTTTCATGGCTAATTCATGGACAATAGAGTTTGCAAACTAGTCAAGAGCTTAGGTAGAGCAATGCTTGTTTGAAGGCAGATTAACCCTACCTACTTTTTCCATGGAGGTCAACCTATATGTAGCACCTCTAGGATCCTATGATGTCATTTTAGGGATGAAATGGTTATCACAGAATAAGGCAAAATTTGATTGTCCTTCTAAAATAGTAGAATGCCTTGATGATGATGGAAATGTTGTCCTTATCCGAGGTTTTTAGCGAGAAATGAAAATTAGGAAATATTTCGTGATGCAATTGAAAAGAGAAAAATAGAAAGGATGCCAGATGTTTGTAGTTAAAATGGAGGAGGTGAAAGATGAAGAAGAGAAGGAACCTGAGGAAAATTCTTTCAAAGTGTACCCCTTTCTTCATGATTTTCAGGATGTGTTTTCGGAAGACCTTCTAGGTTTACCCTCAAAAAGAGTTTTTGATTTTGCAATAGATATTATTCCTGGTTCAGAATCAGTGTCCAAAGCACCTTATCAGATGACTACTACTGAGTTGATGGAGCTAAAGGCTCAACTCCAGGAATTGTTGCAAAAAGGATGGATTAGACCTAGTGTGTTGCCTTGGGGAGCGCTAGTGATCTTTGTTAAGAAGAAAGATGGCACTTTGCATCTTTGTATAGATTATTGTATGCTTAACAAAGCAACGATTAAGAACAAGTATCCTCTACCATGCATAGATGATATTTTTGATCAAATGTGTGATGTAACTATATTTTCCAAATTTGACCTTAGGTTAGGTTATCATTAGTTGAGATTAAAGGAAGAAGATATTCACAAGACAACCTTTCGAACAAGGTATGGGCATTATGATTTCACAGTCTTACCTTTTCATTTGACCAATGCTGTAGCAACATTTATGAATTTGATGAACAATGTTTTTAGAGACTGTCTAGACAAATTTGTTCTGGTGTTTTTAGATGATATTTTAATCTACTCTCGCAATGAGGAGGAACACCATCAACACTTGCGGATAGTTTTGCAATGACTTAGGGAGCATAAATGTTATAGAAAGTTATCCAAATGTACCTTGTTTTAGAAAGAAGTGCAGTACTTGGGTCATATCATATTAGCAAAAGGAATTTATGTAGATCCATCGAAGATAAAGGCTATTTTGGAATGGCCTACTCCTAAAAATGTGCATGAAGTGCATAGTTTTATGGGATTAGCAGGGTATTACAGGAAGTTTGTTTTGAACTTTTCTAGAATTACCCATCCTATCACGTCCTTACAGAGAAAAGGAAAGAGATTTGAATGGTCTGAGAAGTGTGAAGAAGCTTTTAATATTCTTAAAAGGAAATTGACATCAACACCAATTCTTAAAGTACTAGATCCAGAGGGTCATTTTGTTGTAGTGATTGACACTTTAGGAGAAGGGTTAGGAGGAGTGCTTATGCAAGAAGACCAAGTTCTGGCCTATGAGTCTATGAAGTTGAAACCTTATGAGTAGAATTATGCCCTCATTATTTGGAATTAGTGGCAATTGTGCAAGCTCTTCAAGTATGGAGGCATTATTTGTTGGGAAAACAATTTGAACTAAACTCTGATAATCAAGGTTTGAAGTATATCTTCATGCAACCTAACCTTAACGCCTGGAAAAGAAGATGGTTAGAGCTCATCTCTGACTATGATTTTGAGGTTAACTACATTAAGGGTAAGGAAAATTGAGTGTTTGATGCCTTGAGTTGAAGAAGGCACATCTCAACAATAGTATCAGTGCACTCTGATTTTAGATCTCAAACATTGAAGAATTTGACCGGTGATGAATATTATGAGAAATTTTTGAAAGCTCTAATAAAAAATGCTCAAGATACAAGGTATGATGGATTTTATTTTGAACCTGATGGGTTATTGAGATTCAATAATTGAATATATGTTCTGAATCAAGGAGATTTAAGAAGAACTGTGTGGAAAGAAGTTCATTCTACACCATATTCAAATCACCCTGAAGTGACAAAGTTGTTAGCTGATGTGAAACCCTTATATTTTTAGAAGGGAATGAAGAATGATGCTGCAAGATTTATGGTAGGATGCCTAGAGTGTTAGAGAGTTAAGGTTGAACACCACCACCTAGTAGGGCTTTTGTATCCTCATGACATGCCTGAATGGAAATGGTATGTTATTAGTATGGATTTTGTCCAAGGATTACCTATGTCCCGCTATAAGCATGATGCTATTCTTGTAATAGTGGATAAACTTTCTAAGGTAGCTCATTTTATACGAGGTAATCTTATAGATGGAGTGCCCATCTTAGCCAAGAAGTTCATGCAAGGAGTTTTTAGGTTGCATGGAATTCTAGAAAAGATAATTTCAGATAGAAATGCCTAGATAATTTCAAGGTTTTGGCAAACTATTTTCTCGGCTTTGGGAACACAACTGAATATAATCTTAGCCTATTATCTAGAAACATATGGACAAACTGAGAGAGTAAATCAAATACTGGAGGATTTGTTGAGGATGTATTGCATGGATCAACAATATAAGTGAGAAGAGTATCTTCCACTAATTGAATTTGCATATAATAATTCTTATCATTCTAGAATTAAGATGGCTCCATTCGAAGCATTGTAAGGTAGGAAGTTTCAAACTCCTATAAGCTGGGATAAGCTAGAGGATAGGATTTGCTTTGGGTCAGAAATGCTTTCAAAAATGGAAGAGCAAGTAAAGCTATTCAAGAAAAGTTTGGTAGAAGAAAATAATAGACAGAAAAGCTATGTTGATGACAAGTGAATACCCTGACAATTTTTAGTAGGAGATAAAGTTCTCTTGAAAGTCAAACCACATGAGAGCCCAATTAAGTTTGGAAATTCTTCCAAACTAGCACCTAGATTTGTTGGACCTTTTGAAGTCCTAGAAGTGGTTAATCTAGTTATTTACAGAATAGCTAGATACCACCAGCCATTGCTAGAATGCATGATGTTTTCCATGTGTCATATTTGAAGAAATATATATTAGGATCTAATCATATACTTTATTGGAATTCTATCTAGGTATAGGACCCAGGGGAGGTCATGATCAATCTTTCAAAGTGCTCAAGGTACACAAGCTCCACCTACGTAACAAAGAGGTTACCTAGTGCAAGGTCCAGTGGGGCAAGTATTCGGAGGAAAATGCTACTTGGGAGGATTACAATGATATCTATCAAAATTTCCCACATCTTTTTATATATCATGATGTATAAGAACATGTTTGAAGTATTTATTTTTGGTTTGGACATAATCATTGAGGACGATGATCTCTAAGGAGGGAGATATGTCACACCTCGTTTTTAAACTAATGTATTTATTTTCATTATTTTTGAGAAGAGAGATAGTTAGTCACAGAAAATATTATGATTATAGTAATGATGGAAAATGCATTTGCTTTATAATAGTATATATGCAAGGAATAATTGTTTATGACATTATTAATGATCATGTGGTTAAATGATGAAATGGAGTAACTACCATCATGTAATTGAGGTGGATGCAAGAATAGTGTTGCTTTCCCTCCAATATGGGGAGAGAGAGTATCACCATGGAGAGGATGCTAGGTCACATGAATGTAATGATCCTTATGGCATCTGGAAGCACACACACACACATACTTAGTAGAGAGATCATGTTTATTCTTTTAAAATTATATCATCGTTAAGACGAAGGTTGAATCATTTTCATCATCTGATAGAAATATGGTGTATGCCCTTGGATGACAAGTCGATGTGGGAGAATTCTTCATCGATAATTGTTCTTGCAAATAAGCACAATAAGTGTTCGAGAGTATGCAATAGTGACATCTATTAGATAAGTGTGTTATGTTTATTATTAATTATTATTTTGAATATTATTGTCATAGTTAAGATCATGTTTGGATAGGTAAAAAGTCTCTCTTTATTTCCTCCTTAGCGTACTCCCTAGATGCTTGGGGAGTGGAGGAAGGAGTAGTCACTCCATACTCCCCACTTTTTCCTGCATGATTAAGCTTTGCGGGGAGTGGTAGAGAGATTCTTGGGGGTGAGGTAATTATTATCTACCCATAACTATTGGTGAGAGAGTTAAGTAGAAGGAAGGGAGAGAAGACTGGAAAATAAAATAGCAGACAAAGAGAAGGGCTCAAAAGCTAGGAAGAGAAGAGGAGATAATAGCAAGGTGATAACGGTGAAGACTCGACCTGTTCAGGTAAGTCTTCTACATTTCGTAGACTATGATAAAGTATATTTATCTACCTTTCACTCGACTAGATCAGTAGGTATTAAAAAGAAGTAATGAGTCTTTGTTAGACTATCATTGGCAAGCAGATTATTATTGAGTAGAGGTGAACATAAACTGGTTGATTATCCTCTACAAAGGATTTTTGTTATCTATATTATTATTACCATAACCAGAATGAGGAATAGATATGTTTAACTCTATTTAAATAGGTATTACTTGTTATATAGTGTATACCTCAGGAAATGCTATATACTTCAATACCTTTGAGTAGAAAATCTCTCAGCTGCGATTTCATTTATAACCATTCTTTTTAGAGAAACATAACCTAAGATTTGTATGGATAACAGTTAGAAGACTGTGCCAGAGCTTCTTGATTTTCAACATAGATGTTTTCATAGTGCAACCTCATTTTAAAAAGGCTGACTGTGTTATTGGGTAGGCCGATTGTGTCATATATTATAGTTTGATTGTGTGTCATGTGGAAGTTCAATTGTGTTATGGAAGGCTGACTATGTTGTGGAAGGCCGACTATGTTATTTGATAGGATGATTGTATCATATATGATAGTTTGATTGTGTGTTATATAGAAGGTTGAATGTGCTATAAAATAGGTCAACTAAGTTATTGATAGACAGACTATGTCTCATGAAGAAAATGACTAAGCTATATGAGAGGTCAGCTATGTCTTTTCTAGAGGCCAATTGTGGCTTAAGTGTGGTCCGGCTGTGCCAAGAAAATTAGAGACCAATTATGTTTAGAATAAGTCGATATTGTAGTGATCAACTACTAGATAAAAACCATTCTTGGGTTGTAGAAACTTAGTCTGAGCTAATGGAAGACTTAAGAGAGACCTAAGTGAAGGTTGTTATTGTAAAAACAAAGTACTCTTCTCACAATAGTAGCTAATTGAGAAGGCATGGAATTTGCTTGAAATCTTTGAAAGCTAGTTTTTGAGTCGAAGTCATTGTGTAGGAGCATTTGACATTAGACCACTATTTTCAAGTATATAAAGAAGAATGAATTTTTTTAGAAGCTATTCTAGAGTTATTCTAAAATATATATGTATTCTAGTTTTATAAAGAAATAATCTTTAACCTGGAATCTTAGGCTTTAAGAGTAGCTAGAGGATTGTCGAGAGATATACTCACTACGACAATGAAAAGTCATGATATGGATTATTCTATTATTTTGTTATTTTTGATATACATGAGGAAGTGCATTCAATTCATTGGTATATGAAATTATAGTTTATCTTCAATAGATTATAATTTGAAAGATTATATCCTTAGATTAAGACAGATGGAGTCTTTATTCATAAAACCCCTATGGCTTAAATGTTTGAATCTTGCTTGTGTAGAAGAACACAGATGAGCATGAGAATAGGTAGACAGGTCATTGAGTAGATGATAGGACACCATAGACCTATGATTGCAGGGTAAAAGTACAAACCTGTGTCACACTTTATAAAGGAATCGACCTACATGAAAAAAATTCTCAATTTTGACCACATAAAAGTGGTCTTTATGTTTTGAATTTCGAAATGATGTAAACTAAGAAAATGTAGATCTCTTGTTAAAGTTTATTCCTATAATTTTTCAGATTTTTTAAAAATTGTTTTGATATTTATTTATCAATTTAAGAGCAGATTTTGTAATGCTGAAAATTTCAAGAAAAAGTGACGTTCAGTTGATGTAAAGAAAAAAATAGAAAAAAGCTTCATTTTCTCCAGATTTTTTTTCCCAAATAGGTGACTTCAATATCTAGGGCATGAGAATTTTTTTTTGAATTTTTGATCTATATTTTTCTCGTAATAACATTTTAAAGTCAAACTTACCTGAATTTGATAGTTTTTAGTTGACCTCAACTATTGTTTATTTTCTTTTTCATTTTCAAAAAACAAATTATATCATGTTTTGAAGAGGATTCTCTCCTCTGGGGCATCATATATTTTCCAATTTTTTTTTAATTTCAAATCAGCGTCTTTTTGAACTTGAACAACCTACTTGCATTATTTTAAAATATTTATATACTAAAATTACTCTCTCTCTCTCTATATATATATATATATCTGGATTCAACACTGTGAGCTCTACAAAAGGGTATTTTTCTTTTTTTAAAAAAAAAATTTTGATTGTAGAAATATTTAGTAGAAGTTGGAAGTTTCAAAAAATTTGAAAAAATGGTGACTTAGCTGCCAAGTGGGATGCCACCTAGACAGTTTTGACCGAATGGGATTTGGCCAAATCCCATTCAGTTGAAACTATCTATGTTTTTTTTTAATTTATTTTTTTGGATTTTTTAATTATTGAATTACAAAAAAATTGGAGAAAAAAAAGACTAATTTTGACAGACATCATGATCTGAAACTAATTTGGACTGAAAATCTTTTTTTTAATGACTTTTTTTGGCTTTTTTTAATTATTAAATTACAGAAATTTGGAGAAAAAAGAAACATTGTTTTTGATAGGGGCAGAGTTGTATTCTCAAGTACCATGATCTAAAACATGTAATTGATTAAATCATTGATTTATTGAATGTAGGTAGATCTTCAAAAATAGAGGTTAAAGTATTTGTATGTGTTATTTTTGTATGCAGGTGAATTCAAATTTGAGCAATTTGTAATGGGCAATAAAAAGACAAGAAAAAGGTTGTATGATCGAAGAAAAGATACTACAAATGTTGATGAAGGAACATCTACTCAAGAACAACACATGGAAATTGTTGATGACCAAGGAGTAGAGGTACCAGAACAAATTGAAGGTGATGATAGAAATTTTTTCCTTGGTATGGAAAATCTAATGGAGATGGATGAAGATTCTCTTTTCAATAGTATTTCATCTGAAGATATGTTATATGAAAGCACAGTAAAATTACACTCTAAAAGAATATGGGACGAATTTTTTGAAAATAAGTCTATAATTGGAAGAGCACAATTATTTGCAAAGTTATTTAGGAGGAAAGAGATGACCCCTATTTTGGAGTTGTTAGGGGTTGATAATAAGAAAAAGTTAGCAAGTTCATTAAAGCAAACAATAATTGAAAACCTACAAGAAGCATTGAATTCTATTGAAAGCAAGAGTCGAGCTATTGATTTAAGTGCTACATGTACATCATTGATGACTGCATTTTCTAGTAAGAAATTATCACATAGAAGACAAGTTCAAGCAATTTCCCAATTACTCAATGTTTCTAGGAGAACTGTTCAAAGATATATTGCAAAGAGAAATAGATTGGATGGAAAAATTGAGAATAATTGGGTAACTATTTGCAGGGTTCCTCGAAAAGATAAAATCTTAGAAGATGTAAAGGAATAGGTGATTGAATATTGGACCAGCCAATCTCATGTTTCTTCCAATAGAAGGGACACTATATAAATAAAAGGTGAAGATGGTACAAAAATTTCACATCCAAAACATTTTATAGATACAACACAAAGTGAACTTTTTGAAGCATTCAAGCAAGAATTTTTAGATGTGAAGATTTGTCAAAGGATGTTTGAGAGCCTATGACCAAGTTTTGTATGTATAAATAAGGTACGTAAGACTTGTTGTCGAAATCATGTCAAATTTCATCTACACCTACAGTCATATAAAAAGCTATGGCAGTAATTAATTCAAATATAGTCATCCTTGGAAGTACAACACAATTTGTGAAGTCTCTTCTATGTGAAAAATCAAAAGATTCAGATGAATTCAAAGTGCAGTGTATAAAAAATATATGTAATGATTGTGGAAATTTGAAGAATCTTGTACAGGTTGACAATATTGATCATTCAATGCAAGTTATGTGGAAGAGATTTGAATATGAGAAATACTCAACAAAGTTAGGAGTTGAGAGCAAAAAAATTGTTCTCAAAGAGAGTGAATTGTCTTACAATAAGTTTATGAATAAATTTTGCAATATCATATATCCACATATTGAACATTGTCATGGTGCTAGATGGCAAGCTAAGCAATTTCGTGAATCAAAGAATTGCTTTCCACCAGGTTTTATTCTCTCTATTGTTGATTTCTCTGAGAACTATCCATTTAGTCCTCAAACTGAGATTCAAAATCAATATTATCATTTAGAACAAGTTGCAATATTTGTACAAGTTTGTTATAGGCATGCTGAAGAACATGTGGATGATGTACAAAGTAGAAAAGATGAACGAATTATCATTAAAGAGGTTCACTTTTATATCAGTGACGATACAGGTCATGATAGAAGCTATGTAGCCCATTGTTTTACAATGTTTTTTGAAGACCTGAGACGGTGTCAAATAGATGCTTCACAACACTGGATATGGTCTGATGGATGTGCTGGTAAGTTTTGATTTAATCTTTTAAAAATTTATATATATTTATTTGTTTATACTTAACTTGTAGAATTGAATTGTTTAGTTACTTATATGTTGTATAAGGTATGTATATAGTTTTTTTTAAAACTATTTTGGTATTGTACAACATCTAAGGGAATCCCATACTCATCACTGATAAATTGGAATGCTGATAGTAAATCAGCAATGGAAGTTGAACACACATCACGTAAAGTGGCCTCACCCATATGGACCACATCTGATGGTGATGGTAGGTTTGCATGAATGTAGGGGTCATAATTCATAGATGTAGCCTTAGTGGGAGGAAGACTAATCCACAGATGTAATAAGTATCTCCCTACATGATCAGATGACATATGATCGACTTGAGTAGCAATTGTGGCCATATTGTCAAAAAGATGGGATCTAGTTAGTCTGACTGTTGCATCTCCTACTGCTGCTAGTTCTAAACATTTTGGAAGAACCAAAAGGTTTGGACCAACTTATGCCCTCTTGTTGATGGGCGGTGGCAAATCTGCACATCTAAATTGAGGTTTGTTGGCAAACCTCCCCTTGCCCTATCCAGCATGTGCAGGCATAGATGTGTAATCCACATCTAATCCTAAATGGAACTCAACATATAATTGTTTGCAAAAATAAAGTGGCAACTCGTCATTACGCGGTCATCTATGATTGGCTGCCAACCATCTGGGATATATAAATGGAGCAACCATTGCATCTGTACACCTAGTAATAGTATATCCTCTAACTTTTTCTTGTCCCATATAATAAGGGAACATGGTATGCACATCATGCAATGAAACTCTCTGAGAAACAAATTTAATTTTCTCAGTACTAGTTATAGTCTTGGCAAGAGACCTATAAAAGTCCTCAATGCTTATGTCATCATATGGATTGTATCATCGAATTGTGTCAATCATACGTTTGATCTCCTGCTAAATATTTACTAATCTGTCTCTATTAGCCAAATTGGGTGTGTTGTGTATGGTTTGATCCAAACATTTCAATGCACCCTCTAATCTATTAATGATGTCATTATACAAATTTATCCTAGCCTCAGCTTCCTATTGAGACTATGTAGAATGATGAGATCCCTCATCATCAGCCATATGTCTATAAATACAAAGAGATAGATCTACATTTAACTAAAACAAAAATAAATAAATTTTACAAATATATGTACTACACAATATATAACCATTTTTCTAACTATAAGATGTTGCAAAGGAAATGACAAAGTACATAGGAAATATATTGTGTGAATTGAGTACTTTTCGTCATGAAGTACAAAAATAAGAACAATTTTAAGTTGATGAATTGAGTTACATTTGCATATTTTTAATAGAGCCATCTTTTCTTTAATAGTACTTCACTACTGTGGAGATTTATAGGGATGTGGTTGCCACTGGTGACAAATCCTTTGCACATGTTGTTTGGCCTTCCATTTACAGTGCAGAGACAGAGATGAAGAGACAGAAAATGAAGGTATTCGAGATCAAACATATGATGCATAGTCTGTATCTGGTGTTGGTACCTATTGTGGAAAGCTTTTCTCGATAGCACTTAAACTAGTAATGTTAGATGAAGTTGATGACCAAACTTCTGATCACGACAACTTGAAATTCTTCCTTGGCCAGTGTAAAAATTGAATGATTCCAACAACAAAGGTGGGTGACTGGTGAGGTAGAATATGTTGATGATGTACCAGTGCCATATAATTTGGTTTACATATGCTACATTGGTATTGAGTAAGAAGCTACATGCACAAATTCATTTTATCGTTGATTCAGCTACCAAATTGTTCCCTGATTTTGAAGGTTTTTTCACATCAAAGGATGCGCTTGGAGGATATGATATTGTAGCTGTCATAAATGATGAGGAGATATTTGCTTCAAAATTCATGACTTTTATGGGTTGTCTCACTGGTATTATGGTTTCTAATACACATGAAAATGCGAACACATCATCTCAAAAAATACAGGTTGAGTATGAGGAATTGTCAGCAATCTTATGTAAAGGATGCTCTTTGAGTTGGTAGTTTTCATCCCAACACTGAAAAGATCCTTTAGAAGGGTGATGTTAATGAGTGTTTCAATTCTGGAGTATGTCAAAAAATAGTAGAGGGAGAAGTTCAAATTAGGGGTCAAGAGCACTTTTAGTTGGAGCCAAACAACATGTTGATATCGACAGCTAATGATGGTAATGAAGTTCACATGATTTCTTTGACACAAGCCCACAAATGGTTAGAAGTATGTGTCCCATGTTTTGGGGCTACCAATGAATAAGGTAGTCTGCAAGACAACATTTTGGTGGAAAGGAGACACAGTCAACATTTATAGTTGTTGTACTGTCACACCTTTTGTGACGGCCTGTGAGGATCCCTCTGGATAGAGACTTTGACATGATGATCACAGGACAAATGTACACTTTCATCTAGGTGTTATAGTTATAGTTATAGTTATTGTAACTTATAACTTTTGTCTTGACTATATTACATTTCTTTGATAACAATTAATTTAATGATAACTATTATCTTCGTAAATGTTAATGTAGAATACAATGCAAGGTAACATCCATGACAATGTTTGATGGGAATTCAAAGAATTATAGTCTTGATTCTACATTCATCATGAATTAGGGCCAAATGACATGCATTTCACTTATAAAGGTAGAAAAAATTAAGATGTATTAGATTTATGATTATTCTAGAAAAGATTTTGAATTAATTTTTGTAGAGACAAATGATTACTTGGATCAATGATTTCAAAATAATGATAAATCAAGACCTTCATTTGGACTAAGATTTTCAAGCTATTGCTTCCATAATTGATATTTTATGACTAACATTTTTACTCACTTGGTATTAAGGTCTCTCAAATTATCTCATATAAATCTATGTAAACAAGATGTCCTAACACTTATTTATTTACCTATAGGTAACTCTTGACATGGACCAAACTGACCATGTAAAAAAGGGTATAAATCTTCATGAGATCTTGGATTAGTTACTCATGATAATGCGTGAGTAGTATAGTAGAGGGAAAATAGAGCAGCCAAGTGTTGGTTAAGAGGACATGTATCATGAGTCAAAGCCAATTTGAATAATTCAATTATAAGAAATAAAGATAAGATAATGACTTAGAAGGAAAATGCACTCCGAGTATATAATCCTAGACCTGAGAAGATTTTGTGCATGTAAAAAGGGTGAAACTACCCATTCAATTGCACTGCTAGCAAATAAATCAATCAGATAATGACAAGATTTACATGACTCTGATGGATGAAGGAATGGCATGATTACATAACTAGAGGGAAACATCAAACAAATATTCAAGGAAATTAATGTGCCACCTAAACTAGCTAGTAAAATCCCAATGAAAGATACCTTATAAACTGTATAAGTATTGGGAGAAATCAATGAAGGAAGGATGTTAATTTTGTGAACTATGAATATTTATGTGTAGGATAGTTACTTAAATAGAGGAATTATGTGTCAGAGAGTAGGAGTACAGGGAGTTCTTGTTAGGTATGCCTAGGTTTAAGCTTGATGTTATTAAAGTGGTGAAAGTAATGTCCTATGTATGTATTTATGTGTGTGTCCTATAATGTCGAGTATGAGGATTTAATCCAGCATGATATACATGTAACGAGGATCAATTTGTTGTGTTGTATGTATTTATAGTCTATGTAAGCATTATATATGCATGAACCAGTGAGAAGGATGTCTTAATAGTTAAGTACCCTAGGTCATAGTTGATAGGGGAAATTAAAAGAGTTGGATCATTCATGAGGCCTCAATTGATATATATATTTTCTAGCTAATGGAGAATGGACCTCAATGGCCATCACTATTGTGAATAGTGGCTAGATGGTGGTAATTCTTATAGGTGTAGAATGATGAATATCTTAGTTTACTACTAGAAAATGATGCCTTGTTTGCTAAGGTGTTCCCTTAATCAACTATTCTTGGGCCCAATAGAGTGGATTTATCCCTCACATTCAATAGAATTAAGTATAGTTAGGCATAGAGGTCAAGTTCTATAGGAACGTTCATGTGTATGTGACAAGTAAGTTTAGTTATAGAATGGTCAAGTTCTATGATTAATATGTTAATCCTATAATAAATGAACTAGACTATAGATTAAGAAGAAGTTTGTCATAGGATGATTGAATTGGTTGAAGCTTTCAACAAGTCTAATTGGAAAAGACCTCCAAATGGCTAGACACCTCACAATCACACAATGAAGTCAAATATCCCACTATAAGGGTAGCTAGGTGGAAAATCATGCTCGATATTTGGGTTGGTCTATAAATTGAAGAAAATTACATATTAATGTTGAAACTCAATGATATCTAATCCCTTTCCTTAACTATAATTTGTAATATACAAGTATATACATTAAGGATAATTACGGTGATGTTGTTAACTTGCATATTAAAGGATGATTAGGTTATTACAATTAGGGATTGATTCCTTAAACAAATCCCAAGACTAACTTTGCCTAGAGTACAATAAGATCATAAGCTAGATCACTTGTCCTCATTATAGCTAGTCACAGGACAGAATACAAATTTCAAAGAAGAAAGTTGTTTGAAATAATACAAGGTTTCTACCATAGCTAAACAAGGTAATACCTAATTAAATCTAAACATTACACTATAAACCATATCATTTGCCCTAAATTCAGTCATAGTTTATCATGGCGGATAGGGTTTTAAAAGAGTTTATATAAATGCAAGTCATTTCAATATTTTCAAAATATTAAGCCCTAGTCGACTATCTCTGATTAAAACCCTACGCCATTTTGGCCAAACAATTCCATTTCTTTTTCCCTAGTTCAGTCACTAATCATGGCGGCTAGGGTTTTAAAATAGTTTATATAAATTTAACTAGATTTCTCTAATTTGCATGTCATAACATAGGAAAACCTTCCACAACATAATAAAAGCAACAAAACTTATCAGGTAACATACATAACAAAAAACAAAAGCACTACAACATAATTTAAACCTAACAAAAACAACTCTTTTCAAAGCAACAAACAATGCATGGAATGAAGAGTTTAGAATGGGATCTTACACAGGTTCAGCAGGGATTTGTAGGCTCTAGTCTCAGGTGAGCAGTCTCCAAATGTAAGAAATTCGGCCGAATAGACAAAATACCCACGCCCACTACTTTTTTTTGCTTTTATATTTAATGGATTCAGGTGAAACTGACTCGACTGAAAGTCATATTTTGGAGCCATGACGGCACCAAAGAAGCGCCATGTGGTTTCGGTCGAATTCTACTCAGCCTAAATTATTTAGTTGGCCCAAAGTGTGACACAAGTTTGTACTTTTACCCTACAAGGATACAAAGAGGGACTCAATGTATGTTATATAGTCACCTAAGCTCTCACCTTAGACTTGTCATGATATGTCTTTAAGACCAATATGGTATAAGCAAGTCAAAAAGGATTATTATATATATGACATAAATTGAGAAATAATAATGTTGTCTCCAAGTCGAGAAAAGACTAAGTGAACAAATGACTTTATATTTATATGAAACTTTGGCCAAAGTTACGCAAAAGTCACTACTTGCATTGTCAGTTCATGGTGTACTAGATAGCTAAATAATTAGTATGGATCATACATAGCTAGAGCTAGACTAGAGTTGTAAACCCGATTGTCATTAGCTAGGACACATCACTAGTTCTCAAATGGAATAAATAATTAGTTTATTCTCATTATCTATTACCCTCGTGAAGGCAAGGGCCACTTCTAGGAGGAAGGTGTGCGAGGGACCATCGGTTTGTGTTTGGAGGAAAAGCACCAGGCTGATGCTCTCTCTCTCTCTCTTGCAGTTGATTGCTGAAGACTTGTGAACAAGAATACATTACTTATTTTGTATAAGATATTAGTAAATTTGTAAGTCGTAAGAAATACAACCATTTGTTATATGTGGAATTTTGTTAGTCGGATGTGAAGCAACCATTTTTTGAATATATGTATTGTACTTGAAATTGCACATGTAATATTTTAATTAAACATAACAAAAAAATAAGTGAGATGTTTTCTTTAATTATGTTTAAGGATATCTAATATTCCAGTTGGGATGATACAAACTTCATTTCCTCAACTAACAATCTGTCATTGATATCACATGAGAGCTTTCTAATGATGGAGAAGATGAAAGCATCATTGACTCTCTTACAATGCCTATGTGCCTCTTTAAGATCCAATTGTGGATAGAAGTCCCATACTTTACTTTGCTCTATCCTTCTACTTTTCCCATCACTCCCTTTGTTTCCAAACAAGGGAAATAATCTTGTCTTTCTCATAAATAAACTATATAAGAAGTCATTAAGAACCTCTTATGTATAATGATAGAGGTCAATTGAGCATGTATTTTTTCAATTACAAGTTGTGCCTGGTCAAATAATTTCTCATTCTTGAGGATGACATTGATGTATTTGAACATCCAGTGTTGAAACGTTCTTGCATCTAGTTTCCCCATTATGTTGTTTATCAGGGTGATCATGCCACCAATTTTAGAATGGAAATATACTCTAGTTAGGTTCTTGGGATTCTTAGTGATAGATTTTCTCTCCTTGAGGATGTTGACTTTTTCCCAGACTGGATGCTTATTCCCAGATTTCCCTACAAGGTAGCCATCAGTGATCAACAGGATCTCTGGGCCAGGGGGTCAACAGTATAGGAGATAGACTCTATATTTTATCTCCTCTTCTTCTTCAGGCTCTGCAAGACCTAGGGGGGTATTCCCTACTCAACATCCATGAGGATATGCATACAAGGCTGGGATGCTGACAGAAAGCAGATAGTCCTCCTGTAAGTAGACCAAAACTGAATGATAAGAGCAAAGGGGCTAGCTTTGGGCCTATTAGCAGTTGTAGACAGAGGACTGAGGATCCTAAACTAATTCTAAAGTCCTAATGTTGGTTTTAGATTTTGCTTTGGAGTTTAAGTGTGGATGCAAAGCTGGATATGGTTATAACACAAAACAAAGCATGATTGGTGTCTATCCAGGGCCTGGAGTCAGTAGACATACACCTGTGAATGATCAGCATGAACAACTAAAACTGGATTTCAAGGGGATATATGTGATACCTGCCTTACAGGCATCTCCCAATACAAAGTGTTAGGTTATCTCTACTTATGGTATCCCTACTGCAGTATACTTTTCCCAATGTTCAACCTGAAAATAGTTTAATCTACCCCTTGAGTAGAAGTTAGAAGATCAGACAGTCAACATAGGAATTCTATGCTCTAGAATCTAAACATTACCAAACATCCAGATTCAGAAGAAGAGTACATGCAATACTGGAGACAGAATTAACACAACACATGCTAAACAGCATTTCTCATATAAGTTTAATCATGAAATCAGTGGGTTCATGCCAAAAACAAACAACAAGAGATACATAAACTCACAGGTAAGCTGTACAGAGCAACCAGATCAGCTTGTTATGCATTACAGAGCCAAAATCATCAACTTTCAACAACCTTTCAAATGAGCAAGACCACCTGCTTATAACAGCCAGGTAGGTGCTCAGCAATTAATTACAATGTTGACCAAAATTTTGCCAGATGCACAGTATCATGGAAATGGCGCTCAAACACAACCGGATTGGCGCCCAAACTTGAATGCAGCAGGTAGGGGAGGAGACAGGAAGATTTCTCGAGCCCTGCGCCACTATCGGCTGATTGACACCTCCAGTCGGGTACAGGATCCACCCACGCCATCGCCCATACCTCTGCAACAATCGCCATTAATGGCGCACCAACCCGCGGCCTTGGGAAGATCATCAAATCTGCAATCGCAACCATTTCCCGCCGAGATTCATCATCATGATGTTTGAAAATGTAGGATAACATTATCCCACATGCACCCCGCGACGACCTCAATAACACTTTATATACTAGGTCATGAGCATATATCATGTCGGTGCTTTTGCTCCTGACGACACTAGTATATAACCTCATCATCATCATCCTCCAGCAGCATGATATCCTGTTGTTCGAAATATCACCCTGACGTCATCATGATGTTTGAAATATACCCTTCATGATAATCGGCACAACCTGATCCATTGGAGGAACATCCTCCTGCTGAGCTTAAACAAAAAGTCTGGCTGATGAACATCCTGATGACGTCATCATCATATACTGCTGACGTCATCATCATATCTGCCTACTGCGCACCTCCTCATATCCGGATGACGTCATCATCATGTTTGCAAATATCAGGAGGTCTCTTCAAGATGATCAGTGTTAGAAATATGACCCCCCCGGACCTTGATGACGTCATCATCATATTAACATCATCATGATATTCAGAAGACAACCAGATATTTGGAAATATCCTCCTGATGCTCAAATATCAGGTTGCACTGTAGGTCCACTATAAGATCGGGGCGATTACTGAATATGATGATGCTACTTGGAAAGATCACCCCTAGTAGATAATGCGCGAAGCCAGCAGGCGGATATCTCCTTGATATCAGCATCATCATGATGCTCGAGCAAACATATATCCGGGTGATATGAAAATATCACCCCTTCCTTCGAAAATATCATGATGCAGATAGGCAGATAAAAAGATATCACCCTGATACAAGGATGACGTCAGCATCATCAGGATGAGAAACAAAGAACAAGAAGTGATACAACATCATCAGGATGATATTGACTAAGATCATCCTGACGTTCAAAATATGATGACCCTAGTGAATATCGGGTCGCACTTAGAACTCTTCAACATCATCATCAGGATGATCATAACCAAGATCACCCGATGATAAAAATATCACCCCGGCGAAATATCATGCAGGCAGAAAATATGATGACCTCCGCGAGCAGCAGGATGATAACTGGAAATATCATGATGATGACGACCCTTAGGAAAAAACAAGTCAGGTCGACAACTTAGAGAATAACCCCTTCAAGATATCGGGGCAACATCGTCATCATGTTTGAGCAAGGTGATATTCGGAAGATCACCGGATATTTGAAAAATCACCCCCGCAAGCAACTGAGGGCGCACTGTAGCTCACCGGTATCATCAGGATAATAAGCAAACATCACCCGATAGTTGAAATATGATGATGACGATGAGAAAAACAAGTCGACGAAGAACATGCTGATGAAGATCATCATCGAAGACAAGATGATGATGACGACCTCCTCCTCAGAAAAATATGATGCTGCAGCTAAAAAACGCTGAGGAGGTCCAACACTTAGAAAAATTGGGCAAGAAGATGAAGGCTTCAGATGAAGAAACCTCCTGATCATGACAAATCAACCCCAGGTCAAAACAAGTGCTAACAGTGGCTCCGAATGGGGACGTGCAGGTGAAAACCTGCAGCGAGAACCAGATCTCCGGGCAGACCTGACAAAAAGCAAAAAATGCGAGCTGTACAAGGCATTTACACTACATACATATTTTACAAATGTGCACAGCAACCAGATATTCATGCAAAATAGAACTTAAGGAATTGGCCATGCACAAGCAATTCCAGAATTTCACCATCTAGGGCCTGGAGGAAATAAGAATCCTCCCCATGAGTATTGCAAACCTGATATGGGCCCATCCATAAGGGCTGGAATTTACCATGTTTACCCTTTTCCTGATCTTTAGCATTCCAAATAAGCACCAGATCATTGACTTGAAACTTCCTTTTTGTAGTTCTCCTGTCAAACTGATATTTCATATCCTGTTGTCTCTTGAGATTGATCTGGTGGGCTCTCCTTCTGTCTTCATCCAATGCAACCAGCTGATTCACTCTTTCTGTCATGGGATCTTCAATGTCCTCATCATTTTCCTGAATGAATCTGTAAACTGGTAGGAGATTGTTTATGGGCAGTCTAGCTGATATACCATATACCAACTCAAAAGGTGACTTCCCAATAGCCCTTTTCACAGTCACTCTGTCAGCCCATACTGCTAAGTTCAACTTTGAGTCCCAAGCTCTCTTGTTCTTGTCCAGTATCCTCTTGACAATTTTCATGATGCTCTTATTGCTTGATTCTGCTTGACCATTTCCTTGTGGGTGATATGGTGATGTATATGACAGGTTTATCCCATATTTGTTGCAAAAATCAACAAATTCACCTGATTTGAAGCACATAGCATTATCAGTGATTATCTTAAATGGTACTCCAAACCTGATGATGATGTTCTCTAGTATGAAGTCTGTCACCACCTTACTTGTAGCTCTTTTAGTTGGAATGGCCTCAAGCCATTTAGACAAAGGCAGAGACCTATTAATCCAACCTTAGCTCCCAAGATGCAGGAAGAACTCAAAAGGCTCAGGGAGGCTGGAATAATTGTGCCAATCAGACATTCAACTTGGGTGTCTAACCTTGTCCCAGTCAGGAAAAAGAATGGTGATATTAGGCTTTGTGTGGATTTCAGGAACTTGAATGTATCCTCTTTGAAGGATAACTATCCACTGCCTAATATGGAGGCTATGTTGCAGAGAGTGACTGGTTGTGAACTCCTATCCATGATGGATGGATTTTCAGGATATAATCAGGTAAAGGTGAAGGAATCAGAACAGTATAAGACTGCCTTTACTACTCCATGGGGAACATATGTGTATGTTAGAATGCCATTTGGACTAACAAATGCAGGTGCTACATTTCAAAGAGCAATGGATGTTGCTTTTGCAGGGCTGATTGATTCAATCCTGGCAGTATATCAGGATGACCTGACTGCCTACTCAAAGAAAGAGGAGCAGCATTGTATGCATCTGGAGCAGATCTTCATAAGAGCACTAGAATATGGCATTTCTTTAAACCCAAAGAAGTGTGCCTTTGGATAGTTGAAGGAAAACTTTTGGGACACATTGTTTCCAAAGATGGAGTCAGGATAGATCCAGAGAGAGTGGCAGCTATTGACAGGATTCAAATGCCAAAAACTGTGAAAGGAGTTCAGTCCTTCTTTGGACAGATAAACTTTGTTAGAAGGTTTGTTCCCAACTTTGCAGAGATCACAAGGAACATATCCAAGATGATGAAGAAGGATGCAACTGTCAACTGGGAAAGGGAAGCAACAGAATCATTTCAGAATATCAAAGAGGCAATAAAGATGGCCCCTGTTCTTAAATCTCCTGATTTTTCTAGGCCATTCCAAGTGTTCTCATTTGCTTCCTTTCATACTGTAGCTGCATTTTTGTTACAGAAAAATGAAGATGGTTTTGAACAGCCCATTGCTTTCTTCAGTATGTCCCTGTAGGCCTCTGAGTTGAAGTATGACATTATGGAAAAGCAGGCATATGCACTTGTTAGAGCCATTAAAAGTTTCAGACCATACTTGGTAGGGTCATATATAATTGCATATGTACCTCATGCTGCAGTCAAAGACATATTCACTCAGCAGGAGGTGACTGGAAGAAGGTGCAGATGGATAAACAAACTACAGGAATTCAACATAGACATACAAGTTACTAAGTTGATAAGAGGACAAGGACTAGCCAAGATGATGGCACAGTCAAACTTGGAAGCATGCTAAGTTAATGCAGTCCAAGATGAGAATGTAAGTGTATCAGGATCTGAATGGTACAAGGATATTGTCTGTTATTTGCAAAATCTGAATTGTCCTTCCCATTTCAGTGACAATCAAAAGAGGACTCTGAAGCTACATGCAATCAGGTATGTCATTGTTAAAGGTGAGCTGTACTGGAAAAATCCTGATGGTGTACTGCTGAGATGTGTGGATAAGAACATGGCTAACAATATTTTGATTGACATGCATAAAGGATTGTGTGGTGGCCATTATACTGCCCAAACAACAGCTCATAAAATTCTCAGGGCAGGATATTGGTGGCCCACTCCAGTATTGCATGTACTCTTCTTCTGAATCTGGATGTTTGGTAATGTTTAGATTCTAGAGCATAGAATTCCTATGTTGACTGTCTGATCTTCTAACTTCTACTCAAGGGGTAGATTAAACTGTTTTCAGGTTGAACATTGGGAAAAGTATACTGCAGTAGGGATACCATAAGTAGAGATAACCTAACACTTTGTATTGGGAGATGCCTGTAAGGCAGGTATCACATATATCCCCTTGAAATCCAGTTTTAGTTGTTCATGCTGATCATTCACAGGTGTATGTCTACTGACTCCAGGCCCTGGATAGACACCAATCATGCTTTGTTTTGTATTATAACCATATCCAGCTTTGCATCCACACTTAAACTCTAAAGCAAAATCTAAAACCAACATTAGGACTTTAGAATTAGTTTAGGATCCTCAGTCCTCTGTCTACAACTGCTAATAGGCCCAAAGCTAGCCCCTTTGCTCTTATCATTCAGTTTTGGTCTACTTACAGGAGGACTATCTACTTTCTGTCAGCATCCCAGCCTTGTATGCATATCCTCATGGATGTTGAGTAGGGAATACCCCCCTAGGTCTTGCAGAGCCTGAAGAAGAAGAGGAGATAAAATATAGAGTCTATCTCCTATACTGTTGACCCCCTGGCCCAGAGATCCTGTTGATCACTGATGGCTACCTTGTAGGGAAATCTGGGAATAAGCATCCAGTCTGGGAAAAAGTCAACAGAAATTGGCGACTCTACTGGGGACAGAATTAACACAACACATGCTAAACAGCATTTCTCATATAAGTTTAATCATGAAATCAGTGGGTTCATGCCAAAAACAAACAACAAGAGATACATAAACTCACAGGTAAGCTGTACAGAGCAACCAGATCAGCTTGTTATGCATTACAGAGCCAAAATCATCAACTTTCAACAACCTTTCAAATGAGCAAGACCACCTGCTTATAACAGCCAGGTAGGTGCTCAGCAATTAATTACAATGTTGACCAAAATTTTGCCAGATGCACAGTATCATGGAAATGGCGCTCAAACACAACCGGATTGGCACCCAAACTTGAATGCAGCAGGTAGGGGAGGAGACAGGAAGATTTCTCGAGCCCTGCGCCACTATCCGCTGATTGACACCTCCAGTCGGGTACAGGATCCACCCACGCCATCGCCCATACCTCTGCAACAATCGCCATTAATGGCGCACCAACCCGCGGCCTTGGGAAGATCATCAAATCTGCAATCACAACCATTTCCCGCCGAGATTCATCATCATGATGTTTGAAAACGCAGGATAACATTATCCCACATGCACCCCGCGACGACCTCAATAACACTTTATATACTAGGTCATGAGCATATATCATGTCGGTGCTTTTGCTCCTGACGACACTAGTATATAACCTCATCATCATCATCCTCCAACAGCATGATATCCTGTTGTTCAAAATATCACCCTGACATCATCATGATGTTTGAAATATACCCTTCATGATAATCGGCACAACCTGATCCATCGGAGGAACATCCTCCTGCTGAGCTTAAACAAAAAGTCTGGCCGATGAACATCCTGATGACGTCATCATCATATACTGCTGACGTCATCATCATATCTGCCTACTGCGCACCTCCTCATATCCGGATGACGTCATCATCATGTTTGCAAATATCAGGAGGTCTCTTCAAGATGATCAGTGTTAGAAATATGACCCCCCCTGGACCTTGATGACGTCATCATCATATTAACATCATCATGATATTCGGAAGACAACCGGATATTTGGAAATATCCCCCTGATGCTCAAATATCAGGTTGCACTATAGCTCCACTATAAGATCGGGGCGATTACTGAATATGATGATGCTGCTTGAAAAGATCACCCCTAGTAGATAATGCGTGAAGCCAGCAGGCGGATATCTCCTTGATATCAGCATCATCATGATGCTCGAGCAAACATATATCCGGGTGATATGAAAATATCACCCCTTCCTTCGAAAATATCATGATGCAGATAGGCAGATAAAAAGATATCACCCTGATACAAGGATGACGTCAGCATCATCAGGATGAGAAACAAAGAACAAGAAGTGATACAACATCATCAGGATGATATTGACTAAGATCATCCTGACGTTCAAAATATGATGACCCTAGTGAATATCGGGTCGCACTTAGAACTCTTCAACATCATCATCAGGATGATCATAACCAAGATCACCCGATGATAAAAATATCACCCCGGCGAAATATCATGCAGGCAGAAAATATGATGACCTCCGCGAGCAGCAGGATGATAACTGGAAATATCATGATGATGACGACCCTTAGGAAAAAACAAGTCAGGTCGACAACTTAGAGAATAACCCCTTCAAGATATCGGGGCAACATCGTCATCATGTTTGAGCAAGGTGATATTCGGAAGATCACCGGATATTTGAAAAATCACCCCCGCAAGCAACTGAGGGCACACTGTAGCTCACCGGTATCATCAGGATAATAAGCAAACATCACCCGATAGTTGAAATATGATGATGACGATGAGAAAAACAAGTCGACGAAGAACATGCTGATGAAGATCATCATCGAAGACAAGATGATGATGACGACCTCCTCCTCAGGAAAATATGATGCTGCAGCTGAAAAACGCTGAGGAGGTCCAACACTTAGAAAAATTGGGCAAGAAGATGAAGGCTTCAGATGAAGAAACCTCCTGATCATGACAAATCAACCCCAGGTCAAAACAAGTGCTAACAGAGGAGACAGTTCCTATCTAGGTGCCTTGTGTTATTTTCTTGATTATATTCAAAGATAGCTAGGAACTCTTCCTCTATTAGTCTCACCACCTCTACATGATAGGAAAGTTCAAATGTCTACCTTATCATTTATGGTGTAACATCTAAGATGATATTGACATCTTCATCATACACTTTCTGATTTGTAGCATGGTAGGATTATGCACATGCCAAAATCAGTTCTAGGCTTTGTACTAAGGAAGGGAATTCAAGTACATGAACTAACCATGATTGTTCTAAAATCCTTGCTCTAGGTGTTGGTGCACTTCCAAAAACATCTTGTTTAAACTTCTTTAGGTTAACATGACCTAAATATGTGTCTATTATGGCTTCTATTGTAGAGACAATCTTGGATGCTTTGGTGACTCCTTGAAACTCATACTTCATGGTTCCTTGTAGCTTATCAAACTTCTTGAGAAATCATTTATTTGCACCTACAAAGTCACAAAAATCCATAATGAGTACCTATGCATTATTAAAATCCATTAAATTTATCAAATTCTAAGTTTTCTACAGTGTTGCAGGGTTTCAAGTTTTTGGAGGACTCAAGGACTTATAACTATGTCTAATGTTGCAAGGAAAACCCAAGAGCTTGAAGAATCAACATGATGGAGAAAATTGGAATTTTGGAATCACACTATGGGATCTAGAGTATTAGAGGAAATAGAAACTTAGAAACTTGGGTGAAGAGGTGCTTCAAACCTCTAAAAGTTTGAGAACTAGGATAAGGCTTGATCTTAGCATAAGCACAAGGCTCAAGAAAGTAGAGGAATCTAGGACAACAAGATAAAGAGTTCCAAGTTCCAAGAAAATCCTGTAACTTTAGATTTATCAAGACATGGTACATTCTTGTGGTCTAAAGGAGAAGGAGGAAATAGGAACCTGAGCCTAGGTCAAGATTTCCAAGAAAATGCCAGGAACCTAAATTGTTATGATATTCTTTTGCTTTCTACAAGATTTGAGGTGGCGAGAGGATCTAAGGATTTTGAAACTTAGAAACTTAGTCCAAAGGTGCAAGGAAAACCTTGAATCCTAGAACATTAACAAGACCTTCACATTCTAGGTAGGTTTCTAAGATTTAGAGGAAACTTTGGATCAAGGATCATGGTTTAAGGTTCCAATAATACTTAGATCCTAAAATACTTAAATGGTATAAATGGTGAAAGATTAAGGCACAGACTTTCAAAGGGAATAGAAGAACATGAGGATTAAGAATTATTTTAAGGTCTAGATTTAGGAGAAAACCTATCAAACCATATGGGCATGAGACTTGATTGGATCTCACCTATGACAACACTTAAACAAGATCTAAGGATCACATTACGATCTTATTTCAAGGGATAAACCATAGGAAAACTTAAGAAAAAACTAGGAACAAAATAAAAATGGAAAAAAACGATGAAAACATGATTAAATCAAAGGAAAATAAGGCAAAAACAAAACAAAACCAATAAAACATAAAAACACAAGCAATCAATAACAAAATGAACAAGAAGGAAGAAAGAAACTAAAGGATCCCCTAAGGAACACAAAGATGACAAACAAGCATAGAAGATTGTAAATAATGCAAAAGAATGAAAAAGTATGCAGTCCACCATATAGATTGGAGAAGACAAGTACATATATAGGCGAGCAGAGGTAGTTAGTAGTTGAGGAAAAGACTCCTACAAACTAGCATGAGTGGCTAGTTTAGTGGGAGACTTGATGACCCCACCCAACAACCTTGACATGTGTCAAGATTGTGTAAGGGCACACCTGAGTAGGCTTATGCCTAAGTGTATAATATATATAAAATATATATACACTAACACCCCCTTAAGAATAGCTTAGGTGGGCACAAAGAAATGGGTTCTTGCTTCAAAGCTTGGTGTGGTACCCATGTACAATGCAAAATATGAAATTGGGTCCTAGAAACTAGGCCTGATGAGGCACCCAAGAACAATACAATCTCTTGTAAATAGATAAAGGTAGAAAATGCTATGGGAAAAAACTACACTCCAAAAGAGAGAAAATTATACAGGTGAAGAAGTACTATTTCTTTCACTAAGTATAATATATGATTCCCCCCATAGGAGAGAAAATGAGAGAAGGTCTATGAGACCCCTCCATATAATACATGTCCTGTTGCAGTGATGTTTGATAGTCGACGAAGGATGCAGATGTAGATCCAAGAATGCCGAACAATGTTCCTTCCCTTGGGAAGAAATGAAATCACCATAAGATGTAGGATATCTTCCCATGTGAGAAGATGTATGTATGATCTTGAATCATGCTAAGATGATCCAATGATGATGATGCCCATGTTGATGTCTTTGAAGAGTGCTCATGTGTCCCTATGTCGATGTCGAAGGATGCCATAATCAAATCAGGTGCATGCCCAATAGATGAGGATGATGACGATCCAGAACCATGTGTAGGATGATGTAGAGAATGAATATTCAAAGAGGACAATGTTGATGTAGCTTCATCAAAACTATCATTGAAGAGAACACTAATGTTCTTAATGTGTGCTTCCATGTCAGCAATGCATGATTCTACAAACATACAAGTGATGTCAAGCAGAAATCTGTCCCAATCAACAATGCTAAGAAGACTAATATCCTGTTGCAAAGAAGCACTAGAAGCTTTCAAAGAAGCGACTCTAGAATCTAATGAAGCAATAATAGGAGTGATGATTTCTTCTATGTCAATGGAATATTCTATTTTTGTAGATCATGATTAGGGATGTGAGTTGTGATCAAGGAAGGATCATGTGGGAATGGAGAAACATTGTAGTCTCCATATATCTCTCAAATTTTGATCCATAATACATGTCGACAGTCAATATCCATGATGGCATACAGAGCATCATCTGGAATATGTAAACTGATCAATCCAATAATGTGATCACGATTATTAAACCACTTATCCTTCTAAGATTGTTTACTAGGTTTAGGGATAAATCCATAGAGATATGGAATGAGATTATGGTACCTGAGGTGTTTCAGGATGCCTTTACACCAAGACTTATAGTTTCCCTTATTTAGGTTGATTACACAAGAGTGAGTTTCATATCCCATTATTAGAACAGGTTAATTCCTTTAAACAAATAAAAATCAACACATTAGGCAACCTCCTAGATTAGGTGACCCCCCTAGTTTCGGCACTTTATAACTTAAAGTGTTTTACAATGCAAGTAGGTTCAATGCGTGGGAAATGAAAAAAAATTAACATTTGTAAAAAATGGTGCTCAATTTTGAGCTATTGAGCAAATGTTATTGCAGAATTAATTTCCCATAAATGACCTAGTTTAATGCATTTCCACTTAAAAGCAAAAAAAATGCGCATGGATGAGAAAAAGCCTAGTCGTCCAACCACTCGTTGGAGTTGAAAAGGAAAGAATATTAAAATAGTTTTATATGTGAGGGGGAATTGGCCTCTTGCCAACCCAGGCCTCACCCTTCGTCTTCGTCTCGCAAAGATACAAGGCTTTAAAAACCAATAATCCTATTCACAAAGCATTTTTCTCAAGGAAATTCCCCCCCAAATTTGCATGTGTATTTTCTTAATGCTACAATATAGAAAATAAAACAGGTATGTGTTTTTTTTAAAACTTAGGGAAAAAAACCAAATCAAACAAGGGTGGACAAGTGATAGAGGGATGGTCTACTTGGGAGGTGTCACAGCTCCCTTTGTTGAATGGAGGCCTAACAAAGATTGATTCTTTGTGCTGGGAAGCTTGTGCATGGTGGGCGTGAGGTGCATGACCTATGAGGAGTGGCCTATGCTAATGCGCGGCTGGGTTGCACCCTGTTCTATGAGGTCTGTAGCCTTCTGTTTTAGGCTTGTAGCCTGCTCTTTCAGGCTTGCAACCTGCTCTTTGAGGCCTACGACCCTCTCAAATAGGGGTGTAACCCTTTCAAACAGGGTTTCAACCCTTACAAACATGGGTTAGACCCTTTCAAACATCCCTACAGATGCTCAACATCAGTCTACCATGAATAGGGGTACGCCACAAACAAGGGATTCTATCATCACGTGTGCTGAGGGTAGACACCTTCCTTTGAAAATAAGCAATCCAAAACACACATGCAAAATAAAACTTAAAATTTCTATATGATTAAAAGCAATGATCTTACGACCTGTCTACATCTAGCAACCACTCTGATACCATGAAGGATTCCCTAAGGAACACGAATATGAAAAACAAGCACAAAAGATTGCAAATAATGCAAAAGCATGAAAAAGTATCCAGTCCACCATATAGATTGGAGAAGACAAGTACATATATAGGTGAGCAAAGGTAGTTAGTAGTTGAGGAAAAGAATCCTACAAACTAGCATGAGTGGCTAGTTTAGTGGGAGACTTGATGACTCCTCAACTAACTGTCTAACGACCTTAACCACCCAACAACCTTGACATGTGTCAAGATTGTGTAAGGGCACACCTAAGTAGGCTTATGCCTAAATGTATAATATATGTGAAATATATATACACTAACAGAAACAACCTAAAATCATATGAAGAGACTGACAAGCATGGGAGATAAATTGGTTCCTCAACCCTTAAAAATCCTACAACTTGAATCTATTACACATATGGTTCCTAGGGTTGTCATTGATGTCAACATTGTCACTAGGTGGTCATTGATGTCAATACTATCATGGAGGTGTGATGGTGTTCGTGGTTGGATATCATGTGCAGAGAAGATATAGTTCATGGTTGGATGTCATGTCTCATCCAATAGAGAAGAGAGGAGACATAGTTCATGGTTGGATGTCATGCCTTGATTAGTGTAGAATTAAGTATGAAGACATATTACTATGGGAATTAGAAGCACTAAGATTATTAGATGTGTTTCTGATGTTAGAAGATGTTACTGATGGCATGAAGCATGTATGTTCCAAGTTTCATGATGATTGGATTTCCAGAAGTATACATTTTTGTAGCTTGAAGAAAGTATTGAAGACAACTATTATATGGCAATATTGTAGTTATAGCTATGCAGCTTTGGAACTATATTCAGGGTGCAGTGAAGGTGATAATTCCAAAGTTTCAAATCATTTGTCCTTCTGCTATGAAAGTTATGCACGATAGAGTACCTGCATGTGTTTTGGCAGAGTGATTTGGTGTTGAAGGCCTGTTGGAATGCTCCACATTCCTCCAAATGTGAAATTTTTTCTTTGCAATTTTGTGGACATGTTTATAAATGTTCATTACATGCTCTCTTGTAGTTTCAAGGTCCTTGGTCCTCCACAAGCTCAATTTTTCAATGACAGTATAATGCAGTGTGTTTTGGATGACTAGTTGTTCTCAAAGTTCATGATTGAAGATGTGCAGCGTAAATCTTTGATGTGCACAAATAAAGGGGTGTTTAGAGATGCTTTATAAGTCGTGTTGACTCATCTAGAAGGTTTTCATGAAGATCTTTCTTGTTTCCAATACCACACAAGGTTTTCAAGTTACTGTGGCCATTATGCTTCAAGTTTCATGTGTGTTTTCTTAAGGTTGTCCTATTTCCAAATGTGCGGAGTGTGTGGATGTAATCCCTTGGTGTTTGAAGTTGTGAAGGATGTTTTGGACCTAGTTAAACAAGTGTTGGTGTCTGCAAGGAATGGGTCTTTTGCTGGTGTAACATGTGGTTTTGTTTAAGACTAGTTCTCTACACGTTTCATGTTGTGTGTTGTCTAGCCGACTTGTAAATGTATTTTTATGTTGTATCTGGCTGACAAGCAATGTAATCATTGTAATATATTGTATAAATTGTAAATGAAATTGAGTGAGGCAAGTGTGATTGCAAAGTGATTGATAAGCCTGATCGCAAGAAAAAAGGAGCAAAATGCATGCATTATGATGTGAGACTGAAGGAGAAAGAGCAGAAGTTGTAGATGTTGTCCTGATATATCTTGAAGAAATATTTGTGATAGTGATCAAGTATAAAATGTGCCTAAATAATCAGATCATTAGAAGGAAGTGTGAAGAGGCAGAATTGCAATCATCAAAAGTGTGAGCTTCATTGTCAGTTTTCAAGCAATTGGAAGACTGTCATACTATAATCTTTTTTTAGTGTGTTCTCAGATCAGGGAGTTGTAGCTTCTTTGGGAGTGACCCTAAATCAAAATTTTCAGGTTCTTTGGGTTGTAGCCCTGAAAAAAAATCAGCATGGAGTAGTTGCTTCCTTGGGTTGTAGCCCTAAAATAAAGTTGTTATTTGAGCTTCATATATTGTGAGTTAATCATCACCATGGTTTTTCCCTTCTAGGGTTTTCCACGTGTATCTGGTGTTATGTGCATTGTGTTAATCTTTCATGTTCATGTTAATACTGTTATGCTTAAGTTTTAATCTGCTCCGAATAACTTGAAGTTGTTAAAGATGAAGATTGTTTAGATACTGATTCACCCCCCTCTCAGTATTTTGGTGTGTTCAATAGAATTCACTCAGCAAACATAAGAATCTAGTCTAAATCCAAGCTAAGAGTGCAAGATTGGTTTTTCATGATTGCTCAGAGCTTGAGAAGATGAAAATTCGAACACAAAGTGAATAAAAGTGCAAGATTGGTTTTCCATAAGGTCACATGTTTCACTCAGAATTATTAATTATGTTTGCATGTAAATTCTTCACTTGGTAGACTTATGGTATTGGTTTATAGTGTTGGCAGAGTTTCAAATTACATTTGTAACATGAATCATTGGTGGGGATTAGACTTTCATTTGCAAGTAGAAACTCCACTATATAAATCCAAGGAAGTCATGTATGTTTATAACAAATGCAAAGTTGTACAAAATACCCACACCCCTACAAGCTAGCATTAAAAAGTGACCTTTTTTTATTTGTCAATCTAATGCATGCATGGTTTTGGACCTTGAATGCATCTTTGTAATTTAGTTACATTGCTACAAATAAAGTTCACTTTCTTGCTTGTAATATTTCATTATACTTTTGACTTACACATGTAAAAGAAAACTCTAGTGGGCTTTTCAATTACAATTTTCATGTATAATCCTTAACTTCTATTATCATTGCATGTTTCTAGGATTGTCTTGTAATTGTGTAATTGTAAAATTACAAATAAAGTTCACTTTCCCACTCTTCAATATTTTGTCAGACTTTTGACATAGATTTGTAAATATAAACTCTACCTAGAATTTTACATGGACCTCTATCTTGAAAATGCAAAGAGAAACTCCACCTCATGTATATAGTACAAAAATTGGACTTAGAAATGTAAATGGGAACATCACCCAAGTTATAGCATTGCAAAGAATTTTCAATAGCTAATGTAAAAGTTACAAATATTTGAACAAATTCCAAAAGTATCTTGGTGACAACTTACAACATTCCACATGAATTTTGAATCCCCACCAATGATGTTATTCAAAACTTTTAGACTTTATTATATAAATGCAACTTTGTATTATGACTCTATACTCCCACTAATTAGACAATTTAATTGTTCATTCAATTTAAAGTTCCACTAGATGTTAACATGTAGTCAAACTTTTGGAGCCTACTTTGGTTGTGTGAATCTACAAGTTGTGAATTGCAATTTATGAAGTGCAAACTATAAACTTCAATTCTCTACAAACCCGCCAACTAACATGGCTCCTTTAAAATTTTGCCATACTCTTATTTGTAGAAGCAAAATGAAATGCCACTACAAACACATTGTTAGGACTTTGGGAGAACATGCACTTTGTGGAAACTGCAATCATGTGTCATGTAATGTCCCCTTACCCGATTTGCCCTAGAATTCATTTGTGAATTAGGTATTAGTGTTTCTTCTCCTCAAGTGTTCTAAATGGGGGATCCTGTGGTTGAATTAGATCATACGTTCCTCTAAATTACTACCTGCAGCATCATGAATATTCAAGTCCATATTGCTACATGTTAGTTTTAATATCTAGTATTCATCAGTCCAACATAAACACACTTGCATTTTGAAACACACAGGTAAAAGAAAACATTCATCATGCCAGGGGAGGGAAAAACATAAGCTCTTAGTAGCCTAAGGCCTACCACAGTCCTATTGCCTGAACCCTTGACGAGGGCCTATAGGGGCTGGTCCTTTTGCCAAATCCCTCGTCTAGGCCTATGGGGGCATATTCCAATGTGGGACCCCCATCCCTCCATGGTCAAAACCTTTGACTCAGGCCTATGGGAGCATAATGTCCAAACCCTTGTCTCAGGCCTATGGGGACGGAACCTTAGATGGGGTTTATAGGCAATCTACTAAGGCTATACTTTCACCCCTCCTAGCTGAATCACAAACACAACACATGCATTTTTCACACAATTCTAAAGTATACAATTTGCCTTTATTATAAATGGAGCCAAACATTAAATTATGATATAGCATAAAATATATCAGAATGCAAGAGGAGAGATATTACAATTTCCATACATCCATCATAATCTATAGATAAAGACTGTCCATCATTCAGTCTTGTTTGTTAAACACAAGTATACAATCATAATAGAATAAGTCCTACGTAGAGCAACAGTAATGCCAAATATAGTCTATATAATGTTTTCTATTCATTTCTATGGACTGTCCAGTCCGTCAGATTATCATCCTAGATTATGTTCCCTGATTGGGTTCTATCATAGAGTGCCCATGTCAGACAGTATAGATTTATACATTAAAGAATGGCAACGAGTTATATGCAGACTATGATCTTTGACTGAGGAATACTGAATATTAAAGCTAAGTAAGAGACTTACTCTACCTGTGAATTTGCTGTCTGCGTTTACTCTATACTCTTCTACTTTTTTGCTTTCAACTGGGTTAATTGCCTCTCATATTTGTATCACTCTTTCTAGTCATGGGACGCGACCCTAGCCAAGGCATCACCGTCCTTATCATATTACATTGATCATAATTAGTTCTAAACTTCTAAGGATAATTCATCATGAAAGGTAGTGTCTATTTTTGGGGTTATGACAGTCCTCCTTCCTCAAATTGCTTGCCCTCAAGCAACTTGAGGTTGGGGTGTTTGAAGATCTCTTCACCCTCCCATGTAGTGTCTTCTTCAGGTAGATTCTTCCATTTAATCAAGAACTCTGAAATAGTCTTATTCCTTGACCTTTTCTCCCTCATATTGAGGATTGTTTCGGGCTCGAGGATCAACTTGCCTTCATCATCCATTGGGGGTAATTCTGCACATGGTGCCACTTGTTGGCCCAATACTTTCTTTAGTCTGGATACATGGAAGACATTGTGGATGCGACTGTCCTTAGGCAATTCTAGTTCATAGGCTACTTCTCCAATCTTTTGTGTGATCTTGTAGGGTCCATAGAATCAGGGTCTTAACTTCTCTGTCCCATTAGACTTAAGGGATGATTGCTTATAAGGTTGTAGTCAGAGAAAGACTAGATCTCCCACTTCAAAGGTCCTTTCAACCCGCTTCCGATCTGCATACATTTTCTATTGATTCTGGGCTTGATGCAAATTGTCTTTCAAGGTATTCAAGATGTCCATGTTCTCTTGCACAAAATCTCTAGCTCGGGGCACTTGGCTTTCTTGGGTGATCAAGCTCCCAAAAGGGGTGGGTTCATACCCATATAATGCTTTAAAGGGACTCATTTGGATGGACATGTGGTGGGTTGTATTGTAACAATATTCTCCCAAATGCAACCATTTGATCCATGCATTCTGCTGTCCAGTGACATAATTTCGTAAGTAGCCTTCTAGCCATTTGTTGACAATCTCAGTTTGACCATCCATCTGAGGATGGTAACTGGTGCTTGGTGTAAGAGTTGTCCTTGATATCCTAAAGAGCTCCTGCCAAAATTGGCTCATGAACGGACTATCCCGATCACTGACAATATTTCTTGGGAGGCCATGGAGTCTAAAGACTTCTTTGAAAAATATTTCTGCTACCTGGGGTGCTCTAAAATCCATGGATATGGCAAAGGAATGAGCATATTTGGTAAGCCTATCGACCACCACGTATATGCAATCCTTTCCTTGTGCTTTGGGCAATCCAGTGATAAAATCCGTAGAGATACTTTCCCACTTCTGGTTGGGGACGGGCAAGGGTTGTAATAATCCTGCTGGTTGGCTTAGCTCAGTTTTATTCTTTTGGCAAATCATGCACTCTTGCACATATTTTAACACATCCTTCTTGAGTCCTTTCCAAGAGTACTTTTCCCTCACTTGCTTGTATGTTTTGTAGTACCCTTGGTGCCTAGCTAACGGATTGTCATGATACTCTTTAAGAATCTTCCTCTTCACTTTGGAATGGGGTACCAGAAAGATTCTACCTTTATATAGGATCATCTCCTCTATTACCTTGTATTCTTCATTGGGGGGACGTCCTTCCAATATCTCATTGGTTTGGGGATCTTTTGCATATTCTGAGATGATGTCATATTTCCAATCCGCAGCAATACTGGTTATAGTTTTTAAGCATGGATGTCTAGATAGGGCATCTGCTACCACATTGTTGGTCCCTTTTACATATTCTATATCAAAGTCATAGGCTTGTATGCGACTAACCCATTTTTGTTGTCAGTCATTCAAATCCTTTTGGTGCATGAAATATCTTAGACTATTATGATCAGTTTTTACATGGAACTTGGTGCAGACCAAATATTGGCAGAATTTTGCCAAGGCATGTATTATAGCTAACATTTCCTTGTCGTAAATGGGGTAGAGTTTTTCTGCTGGAGTTAGCTTGCGACTCTCATAAGATATATGATGCTTATTTTGCATTAAGACTACGCCAATCCCTTCTCCTGATGCATCACATTGTAATTCAAAGGGTAAGGTGAAGTCGGGGATGGCCAAGACTGGGCATGTACTCATAGCGACTTTCAATCTTTCGAAGGCTTCTTGAGTTGCTTCATTCCATGAGAAAGCTCCTTTCTTGGTTAGGTCCGTGAGAGGGGCTGCAATTTTAGAGAACCCTTTTACAAAATGCCTATAATAACTACACAATCCTACAAAGCCCCTTAGTTGTGTGAGAGTTTTGGGTTTAGGCCACTTCTGGATGGCGGCTATTTTTTCTTCATCCACACTCACCCCTTGGGCATTGATCTTATGGCCTAAGTATAATATTTCTTCCATGCCAAATTCACATTTGGACACTTTGGCATACAAGGACTCTTGTTCTAAAATCTTGAGGGTCTCATCAATATGGTGGAGGTGCTCTTCCCATGTTTTACTATATATATGAATGTCATCGAAGAAGATTAGGAGGAATTTTCTAAGTTGCTTGCAGAAAATATGGTTCATGCATGATTGAAAGGTAGCGGGGGCATTTGTAAGCCCAAAAGGCATGACTAAGAACTCAAAATGTCCATAATGACATCGAAAAGTTGTTTTAGGTACATCTTCTTCCCTCATTCTTATTTGATGATATCCTGATCGAAGATCAATCTTGGAAAAGAACCTTGCTCCTTGGAGTTCATCTATGAGTTCATCAATTCAAGGGATGGGGTAGCGGTTCTTGATGGTCTTTTTATTTAGAGCTCTATAATCTATGCACATTCTAAAGGTGCCATCTTTCTTTTTGACAAGAACTACGGATGATGCAAATGGACTAGAGCTAGGTTGAATATGCCCCATCTCTAGAAGTTCTTTAATGGTTTTCTCTATCTCTTCTTTGTATTTATGGGGGTGATGGTATGGAGTGATTATGACTGGTTTTTCTCCTTCTTCCAACTCAATGGTGTGTTCAAATCCTCTCTTAGGTGGTAATCCTAGCGGAATTTCTGAAAACACCTTCCTATATTTTCTTGTGATAGGTTGGATGTCTATGTGGATGGCTCTTCCTTGTGGAGTGCTTTTATCAAGTATCATACATTGGGCAGTCCATTCCCCTTGCCCTCTCCTGAAAATCCTCTCCATTCTCTTACATGAGATCACTTTTGGAGCCCCATTGGGTAAACCTCTTAGAGTAACTTCTTGCCCTTCATGTTGGAAGCAGATAGTTTGGTTTGGGAGATCAAACATGAAACACCCTAAGGAATAGATCCATGGGGTTCCTAGGATGATGTCAGCATCTAATGGGACCACATAAAAGTCTTCTATGATGCGGTGGCTCCCTAAGAAAATTTCTAGTTGGGGTACTATTTTTGTACATTGTACTCTAGCACCTGTGGCCATTACTGCCTCAAAGCCTTTAAAATTTATGGTTCTTAACTTCCTTTGGGTTACTATTCTTTGGTCAATGAAATTATGGGATGCCCCACTATCTACAAGGGTAATGGCTTTATGTCCTTTGAGTGTACTCTTGATGCGGAATGGGTTATGTTTAGAGGCTTGGAAAATGGTGGCCAACATTGCTTGACTTTCTTCTTCCATTCGGGCCCTTTTGTTGGGATACTCATCATTTGGGTAAGCTTCAAGTTGGTGGACTCTAAAATTACATTTGTGACCTTGCCCCCATGGTTTTTGACAACTAAAACATAATCCGTTTCTTTTTAGCTCTTCCATATTTTTACACCAATGATTTCTATCCCTTTTGCCCTTGCACCATTGACAAGTTTTAGTTGCTTCTTCCCTTCTATCTCCTTCTCTCCATGGGATTTTTGAAGATGAGGAGAACTTCTTGGGTTGGTCTCTTGACCAACTATCCTCATATTTCATTGCCTTTTGAATGGCTTCTTCTAGGCGGGTAGGCTCTAGTGCACTTACCATACTTCGGATGGATCCTCTTAGGCCCTCTATGAATAAATATGTGAGTCTTTCTTGGGAAATTTGTGGGACCATGATTGCTAACCTTTGAAATTCGGTGGCATAATCTTGTATAGTGCCTTGCTGCCTTAATTGTGTCAATTCCCTAAAGTACCATTCCGGGTGCTTTTGATCAAACCTCTTTATTAATCTTTGGGTAAAGTCATCATAAGTAGTGACTTGTTGATGGTCTTGCGTGATGAGGCCATGATGCCACCAATCATGGGCCATTCTGGTTAGGTGTAAGACATCGAACTTGATGGCTTTTGCTTCGGTTGTTGGGCTTAAGGATAGATATGTATCTAGTTTTTGAACCCATGATCTGGCTGTGGTCTTGCTTTCTCCATCAAAGTTAGGGAAAGCTATTTTACTTACCTTGTTCTCAAGATCTCTATCTATTGGGTCCCTTCCCTCTCTCCTAGGTATGACTCTTTGTTTGGCCTCACAGTAGTCTTTGAAAGGCACAAGTTCCCTCAACTCAGGTTCTAACTTATAATAGGCTGCAGCTATCTCGTCCACATCCTCTACGGGAGGCCTATTATTATTGCTTTCTTCATTTGACAAGAAATTGGGTCGGGTGGGTCTAGAGCTTGTCTCTTGAAAGGGTGTAGGATGGTTGTTCTTGGAGTGGTTAGAGGTGGCTTCTTTGGTGTTGATATTATTTAGGTTTTGGAGGGCTTGAAGTAAAGCTTGGTTAGTTTTTTCACTTTGTTCCAATAAGGCTTGGGTTTTTTATCACTATTCTCCACGAAGGCCCTAAGTTCATCTCTCAATGGGTTATCCATGGAGTTGTTTCCTTGGGTGTTAGAGCCTCTTCGGTGGTAGGTTTGCATTATTTCCCACGGGATGGTAGGAAAGATGCTCTGATACCACTGTAATGTCCCCTTACCCGGTTTGCCCTAGAAATCATTTGTGAATTAGGTATTAGTGTTTCTTCTCCTCAAGTGTTCTAAATGGGGGAGCCTATGGTTGAATTAGATCATACGTTCCTCTGAATTACTACCTGCTGCATCATGAATATTCAAGTCCATATTGCTACATGTTAGTTTTAATATCTAGTATTCATCAGTCCAACATAAACACACTTGCATTTTGAAACACATAGGTAAAAGAAAACATTCATCACGCCAGGGGAGGGAAAAACATAAGCTCTTAGTAGCCTAAGGCCTACCACAGTCCTATTGCCCGAACCCTTGACGAGGGCATATAGGGGCTAGTCCTTTTGCCAAATCCCTTGTCCGGGCCTATGGGGGCATATTCCAATGTGGGACCCCCATCCCTCCATGGTCCAAACCTTTGACTCAGGCCTACGGGAGCATAATGTCCAAACCCTTGTCTTAGGCCTATGGGGATGAAACCTTAGATGGGGTTTATAGGCAATCTACTAAGGCTATACTTTCACCCCTCCTGGCTGAATCACAAACACAACACATGCATTTTTCACACAATTCTAAAGTATACAATTTGCCTTTATTATAAATGGAGCCAAACATTAAATTGTGATACAGCATAAGATATATCAGAATGCAAGAGGAGAGATATTACAATTTCCATACATCCATCATTCAGTCTTGTTTGTTAAACACAAGTATACAGTCATAATAGAATAAGTCCTACGTAGAGCAACAGTAATGCCAAATACAGTCTATATAATGTTTTCTATTCATTTCTATGGACTGTCCAGTCCGTTAGATTATCATCCTAGATTATGTTCCCTGATTGGGTTCTATCATAGAGTGCCCATGTCAGACAGTATAGATTTATACATTAAAGAATGGCAACGAGTTATATGCAGACTATGATCTTTGACTGAGGAATACTGAATATTAAAGCTAAGTAAGAGACTTACTCTGCCTGTGAATTTGCTGTCTGCGTTTACTCTATACTCTTCTACTTTTTTGCTTTCAACTGGGTTAATTGCCTCTCGTATTTGTATCACTCTTAATAGTCATGGGACGCGACCCTAGCCAAGGAATCACCATCCTTATCATATTACATTGATCATAATTAGTTCTAAACTTCTGAGGATAATTCATCATGAAAGGTAGTGTCTATTTTTGGGGTTATGACATGTCAAAACCCCAAATACCTCAAAAAGCACCCCTTTTGATATGGTAGTTTTTTTTAATCTTCTTGCAGCTTGACAAAATTTTAGATTGTGAAAACAGAAACTTGTGAAAATTGTAAACCTATGAAACTACACTGAAGTTTCGAATCTTTGCCCATAATGATTTTTACCATATTTTTAAACACCTTTACAATGATTGTGAGATTACATGGTCTTACAACTCGACTTAAGTAGTTAGCCACACTTCATCAAAATGACCAAATTCAATTCTGAAACACCAATGACCAAGATTGATGATTAATGATTTTCGACTGAATTAGAATTGAATGACAAAAAAAAATGAATTATTGATACGACTTTTAAGAAGACTGATGCATTTTGAGTTGGTAAACTCAAAATTTTAAAATTGGCCGTGTTTAAAATTTGAGAATTTAATACTATCAAATGTTAAAAGGTAAAAGGTAAATGCATTTGGCACCAAACCGTGACAGCTATGTAAAGTTAAGCCAGTAGTATAACATAGCGATTAAACGAAATGTAAACTGTGTCGACTCTAGTTTCTGAAAGAAAACGAATGTGTCAAAAATGGGAAGAGTTGTAACGGACGTTAAGAGATTTGTGAACGCATATGAGATAGGAATCACTATAACATCAAATATATTAAGAACAGCCCTATGGTTATAGTTATTACACAGAGATGTAATATGAATATACTCATTTTATTTTGATCGGTTGAATTGTATCGTGGTAGCTGGAAAACAGCCAGGTGATGTATCGTTAAGAAGAGCTGGCAAAACACTGACTTACAGTATATGCATCAGTTAAAATTATTCAGTCAGCAATTATTTCTGAACATTGATAACAATTGGCTCTATCTTTTATACTCAGTCTGAAGAGCGTAGGGTAGTAATGAGGAATTGTTAAGATGATTCACTGCAAACTTCAATATAAAATCCAAATCTCTGAAAAAGGGGTCATCAGAATTTCTTAACACCATTCGATAACAGTATATAGTGATTTTGTACTCAGTTCAACAGAATTACCTAGTAAAAGATTGCTAAGATGTGTTTTGCCTCGTTACATGGCTATGGATTACAATAATGAATAGTTTAAAACTAATGTGAAGCTCAAATTATACAGCATTATTGTAACTTCTAAAATTTGCTCGGAAACATTAATATTATCTAAAAGATATAAAATACCTGTAAATTCTTTTTACGGAGTGGTTTGTTCAGCACTTTACGCTCGACATAGTTGCGTACTTTACAAGGTTTCACTGTGCTTGTGGAATGAAGTAAAATTTAGCCGTTAACAATATTATCTCATATATGTACTTATCGTTATCTCCTGCAGTACACACACGCCAAGCGTTAGTACAATTTTTAAGGGAAGTTGTACTACCAACTCCTCATGCAAAAACAAATAAAAACTTTGATTTTTCACCGCTAGGTGGAATTTGGAATAGTCCATGATAGAATAGGTATATCTTCTAAGAAGAATATTATGTTATATAATTATAATGATGGTGTGTAATTTGGCTTACATATTGATTGATAATTTGCTCACCAATTTATTTAAAATTGTATTGATAGGTAAAAAAAATTGTGTGTATTTATAAATTTAAACCAGAAAATACTATTTATTTTGTAATAAATTAGTATTCAAATATAGTTAAGTGGGAGAAGTTAAAATAGTAAATATGGAATTTTTAGAGAAGAAATTTGTATTTAAATATTAAAGAAATTTATATGTAAATAAATGTATAAAATATTTAATGTTAAATCAAATCAATTATTATATTTAATTTTAGGCGTGGTGTATCTAATAAGTTAGGATTCAAGGTTTAAATGAATTTTTACAATGTCTCATGAAAAAAAATATTAATAAAGAGAGAATTAATATTAAAACAATCACTTTTGTATTGGAATTATGTGAATATTGGAATAGTGGGACTAAATATTTGGAGGAAATTTTTATAGTTCTATCTTCAAATATAAGAATTAGTGGAGAATAATTTTGTAATCCTATATTTAAATACTAAATTTTGTGGATATTAATGAATTATGTTATAATCTATGGTGTCGTAACTCTTGTACTTCAACTTTTGGGAATCTCTCGTATTCTTTAACTTTATTAATTGCAAGATCACTGGCACTCTACACTCTAGTTACTGTGGACTTTTTTTTATTATCATATCCATATATTAAAATTAGTGGACACAAACAACCTACCTCATAATTTATGGTGTTATAACCCTTGTACTATAGATATAAAGATTGTTTGTACTCTTATTCTCTTGTACTTTCCAATTGAGTATTGCACTAGATTGTACTATCATTTATTATCTTCACAAGTTTGGCTCTTCAAGTTAAAGGTTATCAATAAATTTTAAGAACCATACATATAAAGATGATGAGAATATCTTTTTTGACAATCAAATCACAAATGGTTGAATGACACTACAAAATGCTTATATATCAACCATAAAGGGTATAAATGCTTAACAAGTCATACAATATTATTTCATATAGAAAAAAAAGCATAAAAACCTAATTATTAAAATTTAGAGATTTGAAGAAAATATTTAGAATAGTAACTTTAATTACTTAGAATTCAAAATATACAGAAATTATTGATCAACTATTCTTTTTTTACTGTATGCCTTATAAAATAATACACATGTGTTTTAATTTAATGAAAGGGATTTGAAGCTATTAGATAGTGTAAATGTGCTTGTTTGGTAAAGTGTAACTATTAACTTGTGGTGTTGTTATCTAAATTATTCAAGTCTCTATGAGTTGAAAGCCTCAAAATTACTCAAAGTGATCTTGAGCTCCTTCATTTTTGAATTGAATTTATACATACTTCATATAATATATTTAATGAAAGATTCATTTTGAACTTGAATGAATAATCATATTTGAACAAGTTGTTGAATTCGTTGAAAGATTCATTTTCTTTGTAAGAACACATTAATTAAATTTCAAACTAAATACTAAATAAGAATTGGATAGAAAAACAATTTATTGAATATAAAAAAATATTTTGTAAAGAGTTCTAAAATAAATCAATATGCTTATTACAAAAAAAACTAAGTAAAAATTGATAAGTTGTGTCTACACTTAATAAACATTTACCAATTTCCTCCTTTTTCAAAATAGGACTATTATTTATAACTTTTATGTGCGCATAAATGATAGGGAAATTGGTAAAATGTCTGCACTTTATCCAAGACCTACCCAATGCTAGAAGGAAGAGTTACACTTAGATACACATGCATCCCTTCACCAGTGTCCAACTTAGCACCAATGAGATCTAATTCATGCCCATTTGTTCAATTCGCTAGCTTTGCTATATGTACAAGAAAAAATACATTAGATGGTTGTATCTTGAATCTCATTCAATTAGTCTAGTTCATGCTCATTTGTTTAGTTTTTTATCACATCCCCCACTTTGCCCTCCCCCTCCTTTGCCTCCCATGTAAAATGGTGAACTATAGCCCATGCTATGCTAGATAAGAGGGAGGGGGATTGGATGAGGGGCTACTATCTAAAGGAGAGGTGTGAGGCTTAGGATTCTGTTTTGAACTACATCTCTAGATGGATTTCTAATTCATTGTTGTTCCTTTGCCACTTTTTCAGATGGGCCTCCAATTCACTCGTTATATGATAGAGCGCCCTTAGTGAATGGAGAAGGAACAAGGTGTCCCTTTTTGTTTCCTCTCTCCATTTTGTTCTCCATTGATCCACACATTGCGCATTAATACAAGGTTGAGTGCATATACCTATTAATATTATGTCAAAAATTCTTGCTCTACTCCCAAATCCCCAAGTTCAAATTACAACAAACTTGTTACGACTCTTGAAACAAACCTACAAATATTTAAACTAAAAATATTAAATTATTATTGATAACCATTCACAAATCTATTCTAATTATTTAACGACTATATATATATATATATATATATATATATATATAAAAGATGGATAAAGTCAAAATTAAATTTTGCACTAAATACCTTTAAATTATTAACTTGAATATTTATCATCCATTTCCAAAGGTTTATGCTACCTGAAAATCCATGATCATTTAACTGGCTTAAACCCTTGGCTCTTTTCTTAGAATAGAAGCGACGTGACGCAAAGCTAAACAGACCCCCCCACGTATCCCACTTAATTAGCACAAAAGAAACATTTGGAATAACAAAATTAAGTGGGAGTAATATAAATAGAGGGGTCGTCTCATCTGTTTGAGACCATCGAGAACTGCAGAGAGCGAATTAGTTGTGAATTAGTTACAGTTGCAATGGCTGAGGTATGATTGCCTTATCCTTTGTTACTACTATAGTTTGCATATCTTTATGTAAAATATGATTTTAATTGAGATCTAGAGGTGATGTTGCTATTGAGCTCCACTTTTTAATGAATTTAAGTATCCATGTTTTGATTTTTTACTGAACTTTTGAGAATGACTTGAACTTTTATCGGGGTGTCTTATTTAATAAGGCATAGTTGTGGAACGAATAGCGCAGTTTCAATGTGAATGAGTTTCAGGTCCATTTCTTTCTTTTTTGAACGTTTTTATCTCTTATTTGAATGTAGAAGTTGTAAAATTTTAAAATGAAGGAAGAATTTTAGTTGCTGCGTTGTCTTATTTGCAGTGTACCGTGTTATTAGAAACCCCTAGAATTCAGATTTAGTTTTTTATAATTGTCTTTTGTCAGATAAACAAATTGATTATTTACATTACATTCAGATTTCACCTTATTCAGAATGCTTCTACATACCTCTGTCAGATAAACAAATAGAAAGCTCTACATACCTCTGTCAGATAAACAAATAGAAAGCTGTTTTGTAATTTCCTAAATAACCAAAAATATTTTTCTTCGTAAGGAGGGCCAGTCTTTGATCTCTTGGATGAGTTGTATTTTGTGCCTACATATTTTTCTGAGAAATATTAAAAAAATATTGTATCAGTAAAGGGTTTGAGTGTAGTATAATTTCAATGGGGACTCCAAACCTCTTTCTTTATATAGTAATCCCCCCTTCTTTCTTTATATAGTTGTTAATTCTCTAGTGATTGACAACTATGCATTGAGTGTTGTATAATTTCAATGGGGACTCCAAATCTCTTTCTTTATATAGTTGTTAATTCTCTAGTGGTTGACAACTATGCATTGAATGTAGTATAATTTGAATGGGGACTCCAAATCCCTTCAACGGGCACTCCAAATCCATTTGGTAGAAATAAATCAAAAAATACCTCTGTAGGTATGGCAAATCCCTATGCAGCACCCTCACAAACTTTAGTCCAGAAAAAATTGCTGCTAAAATTTTCAGGGTGAAGATTCAAGTCAAATCTTGCATGAAAGTTTGAAACCACCAGCCCATTAAAAGTAGGAGCTGCAGCCCTCTCCATGGTAGCCCTTCCTTAAGAGTTGCTGGTTCAATATGATAGTTTGGAGACCTGATAGGCTATCAATGACAATGGAACTTCTAACTGAAATGTTACACATAATTTGAAAACTTGAAAACATACATTACAAACTTCACAAATGCTTATCCATCAATTATAGAGATGTAACGGTAGCATCAATGAAATCCATAAAACATATTCTCTGGACCTCCAACAATGCCCAAGATTAGATCCTATTCCTCTGTAAATTTGGTAACTGTTTCCTATCCTACTAGGTGGTCTTGTTTACTGATATTTGATACGAATGGAATCCATAGGAAACTCATACACTCATTTGACAAAAGATAAGCTTCACAACAGTATTAAGACTGAGCAAGGGTCTCATTTGAAAGCCATCAAAGACACCTTGAATACTTTTGGGATATTTTCCTTCTTTGCCCTCCAATGTTCAACTCTCTTTTTAGCTTCAGATATTGCTTGCTCACAATATAAAGAAGCTACAATCTGACCTTCTCCAGTAGTTCTTGTAATACTTGCAATACTATCTGTGAATCTTTCATACTTTCTACACTCTTCAGAGTCTTTGTCATGGCCTTCCTGATCATGATTAGGATCAACTGACCCATTTTGCATTCCTAATCCAAGATTACTTTCATCCTTTGGTCTTCAATCCGCAAAGCTTGTATGTGCATCAATGTAATTTAGCATCACCATGCTTTTTGCAATATCTTTTTCTTTGTCAGATCTGCTATTCAGTTTCTTCTCCCTTTTCTCATGAGAAGCAGTGGATGGAGCAAGAGAAGATATCTACATAAGATGTTCCTAAGAGTTGGAACATCACTAATCAGGGAGCTAGTAGCAGTTTCCTCTTGGATGTACATTGTGGCCACAACAATTGTTTGATAAGAACCTCTCATAAGATAGCATCCTTGAAGCATTAAGTTAACCATTTGAGTAAAATGCCCATGATTCCTGGACACTTAAAGCAGCAAGATTTTGACCCCTGTTTCCCTGAAGTCATTGTTGATTTACCTCATCATGAATTGTTTGGTGTCTTTAAGTTTCCTTCACACATAGAGAAACATGGATCTTTTTTCCAATGCCCATGTTTGGCTAGTTTAAAATCTGTTAATTTTTTATTAAAGCTTTCATCCAGCAAAGTATCGGACTTTAAAACCTTGTTTTACGATCAGTGAGTTGGCTGTATCATGCAAGGTATTTCAACTCTTTTTTAGCAACTGATTCTATCGTCATCCTGATGTGCCAATCTTATGGTTCCTCATCCTGTGAAAGATAGCTCAGATGATCTATTACTGATTCAAATGTCACTTACCTGTGTACCAAAACACTTGGGACCACAGTTCTGCAATGTCAGACAAGATTCACTAAATCAGGATGGAAAATAATACCAGGCATCAGAAACCCTCTAAGGAATCACCTGTTACCTTGCATGTGATTCCTGTCAAGTTGCTCAAAAGCCACAAGGTCACTAGTGCACGAAGCCTTCCTTTATAGACACATAGAAACCCATCTTTATCTAGTAAGAACTGGTGTCTCAGATTCAGTAAATACTAAAATAATAAGCAATATCCAAAAATGTTTTTCTGGAGACAACAATGCAACCAGAACAGATCGGACTCAACCAATTTGAACAATGGGCTGCTTGGACCAACTGTAAACTGCTTTGATTATGCTCATTGTGCCTTGGGTGTCTTTGCCTTTACCTTGTGGTTGTTACTTAATTACAAGCATTTCAACATAATAGATATTTGGCCTGAAAAACTGAAACATCATGAGGTTAGTTACTAGGAAAAATGGTTTTTATCTGAGCCCATAGTCTGCAGAAACCGCTAAAGTACTATATTGAAGCTGATTACTCTAATTAAGGAAACTAGCTACTGCTTAAATATGCATCCAATGGTGGGCAGGATTATCATTGCCCTCGGTTCAAGCACCACATGTCAGTAAAAATGGTGTGGTCCACAATTTTCTATGTTCATCAAGCTTAACTAACTGTAGGGAACAACAAAAACATAAACTTATCATTGAAGTTCAATTCATGAAGCTAAACATATTGTACAACAAAATGCAAACTGCTGCAGCTGCCCCTTTATTTTTTAATTATAATTTTATATTACATAAAACACGTTGCTCTTCCCTAATTCAGGTGCAACACCTTAGATTTATTATTTTGCTGCTCCTTTTATATTTCCATCGTGTGTATCTCTAGTCCCACCATCAGCTTGTTTTTCATCCATGTCAAAATGTGAGTTGTGTACAATTATGTGACACAGATACCAGAGTCCAAAACCTACAGTTAAGGTCTCAAAAATTAATCTTTTCCAATGACCTAGAATTTTGATTCATAAGGTCCAGTAGGGATTGTCAGTAATGTGAAGAAATGAACTAGCATTCAATATGATAAAGTTTTAATTTTTAGGTCTTTTTTTATTTGTGTTTTCCCCTATAACAAGAAATATAGACATAGAAAATGGTTCAAGATGACGATGAGAACTTTTTCGGTGATTCAGCTATATAACCTCCCAAGGACTCTGATTAGCCCTAAAGAAGTTATTTCTTTTCCTCTACAGAAAAAAAATTGTGTGTTTTCACGTTCATTTCAGATTTACCAAGAGTGAAAATTCTCTGGAGTCCATAGCAGGAAAACCTTCAGGCCTTGTGTGCATTGTCTTTTAATGGTTTATTGTTCATGTATTTAGTGTTTCCTGGGTTCATAGTTTGTGGGGAAAAATGCTACAGCACAAGTTGTAATTTAAAATGAATGAAGAATTATTGTAACCACTTATGAGGAATTTAGATTTAATTTTTCCATGGTCTAATTGATGTATTTTGTCCGATAAACAAATAGTTTCTGATTGACAGTTTCAATTAGATTGTCAAATTCGTAAATTCTTGTACACACTCAAGTTTCAAATAGAAGGCTATTGTGAATGCTACATTTTCTAAAGAAACAAAATAACTTTACTCTTAAAGAGGGTCAGTCTTATGATATCTTGGATAAGGTTTATCTTGTGTTGTATTGTGCTTACATATTTTGTTGTTTTCTTATTGGGGATTAGAAGAGCTTTGCTAATGTAAGGGTGTGCAAATTATCATATGGAAGTTGCCTGTCTGGTCATGATTTATTTAGGCCTTACACATAAGGGGATTGGCCATAAATGAGAGCATTAATGATGATGGTTAGGCAGTGGTCCTGCGGAAGGGAACCTAATAAGTTTCTTCTGTGCGAACTGCTCAAGAATTTTAGAGAGTTTTTTTTTTTAAATAGTAGCATGCCAAATAAAATTTACCTCTGCCCTTGCAAGTTTTTAGGAGATCACAAAGAAAACTGTCACTGCATAATTTTCTGAGAAATAATAAAAATATTTCATCAAAGGGTAGCCAATGGTCAGAAACAGATCCCAAAAAACTATGTGTACAATAAACCTCTAGGCCCCTGCCTGCAGCACCCTCAAAAACTTTACTCCGATTATTTGAGGTCAATATTCTGAACTTTCTCTCCAAACACAATTAAAATCTTGTATGAAACCACCCATGCATTAAAAATAGGAGCTGCATCCCCCTCCATGGAACCCCCTTCTTGGAGTTGCTAACTCAATATGATTTGGTCTGGAGACCCAATGTGCTTATCAATGGCATGGAGCTTCTAACTGAAATGTTTAAGCATGACTTGAAATGTAGACCAAAATATTACATTAAGTTTGACCCATTTAGCATTGTATTTGGCAGTCGTTTATTTTGATGAAGAGTGGGTAGATGGCAATTTTCCCTTGTATTTGATCTATTTTATGTCTACCTTTTGTTATTCTCATGGGTGGACAATCCACTGTGCATATTGTCTTTGCTGTGAGTACGGTACTATACCTGTTCTAAAATTTTGTCGTGCAAATCCAGAAGTGTTTATTTTTCTACTGAGAAAGGAAAGCACCCTTGTTACATCCAACTGTCATTTTCAAAATTTTAGTATTTTTGATAAACTAGGAATGGAATATGTGAAATTGATGCATAATAGAATTCAAATTGGGTGGAGAAGTTGCTTTAGTTTTTTACTTGTACTTATACTCCCCGCTTGGATGCTGTACAAGTCCTTGAAAACTTACGTGCCTCATTCAAGGCCCCGGTCTGATCTTTTGGTGTTGCAAAAGTATTTGTCTCCGAGTTCTAATCCCATCTCTGGTCCATGTGCACCTTCAATTCCTTTTTCCTGTTTGTGTACATTGCTAAATCCTTCAAATACAAATTTCTCACTGAAACTAAAATACGAGTTTTTAACTGAAGGGCTTGTCCATCCTTCTCACGTGGAACCAAACTCACATGTTCGGTTCTAATCTTTTTCTATCCATGTCTTATATTCCTGTATATGTTTATGGTTATGGTTATTTTCTTGGAACTGAATGCTTAAAGATTTCCATGGTAATGACTTGAAGAGTCTGAATTTGAGTAGAAAACATGATACTTGTCTTTTTAATTTTTTGCCTTTACCCCTAAAGATAACATTGTTGCAATGCAGACAGTGGTATTGAAGGTTGGTATGTCCTGTGAAGGTTGTGTTGGAGCTGTAAAGAGAGTACTCAACAAAATGGAAGGTACTGAGTTTAGAATTACTTTAACAACAGTAGCACAGTTTGGTCCACAAGTTTAATTACTTTCTTTGAATCCGGATGGGAACAGGGTACGTATGCCCTGAACAACAGTAGCACAGTTTGGTGCCTCCCTACCCACACATCATAGGGCCCCATAGGAAATACTGGTTTCTCAGTATTGTAGACCTTAAAAGTTACTCAACTTCTTACTCGTAGTAGCATATTGAAGTAATTTGTTGCATCAGTAGTTTGTCCTGACTCATAGTGTATCATAAAGTAAATTTCCTCAATTGTGATGTTCTACTCAATAAAAATTGCGGTTGATTTCAGGCGTTGAATCATATGATGTGAACTTGAAAGACCAAAAAGTGACAGTGAAAGGAAATATAAAGCCTGAGGTAGTTCTGCAAACTATCAAGAAAGCTGGCAAGGAGACAAGCTTCTGGCCAGTGGAAGGGGAAACTTCCAAGTAAATATAGACATCTTCAGTTTGAAGATTTAATATGATAGTATCGGAAAGTATATCTCACTAATCATCATGAGGTACTTCTAGAATAAGATTGTAATCAATTTAGTGACCTTGTTCGTAATAGAAATTTGCAGAACCTATAGTTTCTGCATTTTAGTATGAAATGGAGATTCTTTTAGACCATATCTATGGTTTTTAAAAATCTAATTATAGCTAAGTGGTCTATGATCTTTTATCATGCTTTTACATGTCTTTATTTACAAGATGTCTGAAATTTGTATATTAATTGTACATTTTGGCCAAAGTGAGTGCTTGATACAAACTTCGCATAAGATAGCACACTTGAAGCATTAGTTCAACAATTTGTGAAAACTTCTAATGATTCAATAATGTTAGACAATACTTTGTACACATGCATGATTACTTTGGTTAATCATGTAATAACACCATATTAGTTATGTCTAAAACGTAACTTACAACTACTAATGTAACTTCCCATTCAATAATAAATATAAGCATACACATTGAAGTGTGTGCCATCCAATTCTCTCAAACTCTGTATATTCATTCTTCCAACATTTGGTATCAAAACAAGGAAACTCTAGGAAATGTACATTGATTCAAATTAAGGAAGCCCTTGGAAAGGGTATGCTAAACTAGAGCAAGGAAGCCCTAGGAGAGTGTATATCAATCCAATCCATTTGGAAGGAGAGAAAATTGTTGAAGGGTTTACTATGAGAGGGATTGCAAATTGTTCACCAAGAAACATTGAGGATAGGGACTACAAATCATTGTCCAATGAGACAAATTATTGTCCAAGGAAAAAGGAGAAATTGTTGTCAAAATAACTATAGGTAGAAATTAGAAACATGTACAAAATTAATAGTGAGAGGTTGTATGAAATGAAGTGAGGGTTGCAGGGAGTACATATGGTACATATGAATAGTGACCTAGTTGTATAAATGAATAGTAGAGCAATACAAATTGAATAGTGATATCACAAAAAAAATGGGTATAATTTTTTAGCTTTTATTTTGTAACTCTAAAATAATCCTTAAATTTTGCAAAAGTTTTGTGAAAACCTAGATTATGTTAGTCTATAATTGCTTTTTTGGGGGATTAAAGTCTAGAAATTTTCCTTGCTAATTGAAACCCTAGCAATAACCAATATCCAACTTTTCCTTTGCTTGAACCCCAAAAATTATCAAGCTAAACTTTAATGGTTGGAGTCCTTAAATATCACTATTGTTGTGTAATAGGAATTGCAATACAATAGTCCTAAAAACATAATCCAAATTAATTTCTTGTAGATTTTAATAATCATCATAAATAAATCTTATCAAAATTGTCCATTTTCAATGACTTGAACTTAAAAGTTCATAATGCCACTTCAACTAGTGATCCTTTTGATTATAAAAAATAAATATGAAACTTCCAAAAAAGATAGAGATATGTATTTAAAAAATGCGTTGTTTTCTATGAAGTTGGTTGAGAGTAAATCATTGTCAAAGCATTTACTTAAAATGAAAGACCCAAGAGATTACCTCTCTGCAATCAATAGACTAGTAGATGAAGATGAAATAGTTGCTCTAGTCACCAATAGTAGTTTGTCATTGTCATTTAAAACTTTCGTATAGTCTTTGCATTTGTTGGCAAAGTTAAGACTTCCACTTTTTTTTTTAAATTCATATTTATTGCAAAAAAGAACAAAGACAAAAATGCAAATAGATGAGGCAAATTCTAGGCAATTTGAGAGTGCACTTGTTTCACAATATAAGGGAAAAGCAAATAAAACTTTGACTTTTGATTCACAAATTAAACACAATCAACTAATATTATTGTCATGAGTTTAGAAATGTAAAAAAAATGTCAGAAATGATAATATAATATACCCCATAAGAAGCTACAAGCTAAGAGTAATGTGGCAATTGAGGTGGAGTAAGATGTTTGAGAGCAAGAATATTCAATTTTATGATTTTTGTAAAGATAATATTGATGTAATCAGTTGGTTTTATCTATTTTGGTGAATCTCAACATTTCACCTGCCATAGAGATTATTATATCATAGAGATTATTATATCAAGGTTATTGTTGATTCTAGTTGTATAAATTATATTAATTTGGATGACAATATAACACATGTAAAAGGGACAAGATATGTTCAAATTATTCTTAGTGATTCAATAAAATTCATAGTGAAGGATATTAGGTTTATGCTAGATATGAAAAAACTATAGTCTACTAGTTAGCTAACAAAAAATAATTATGTTGTGGATTTTTGTGGAAAGAATTTTATTATAATTGACACAAGGAAAAAAATATTTACCTTAAGGATTGGGCAAGACAACTTGTATAAGCTACTTGATTATGTCAGTTAATTTGCATGTCTTAGTTATGAAGTAACATAGTATTTTGTGGCATGAGAGATGGACATCTCAATTTTGAATATTTAGTGAAACTAAGAAAAATCAATATGGTCGATGAATTGCTATTTACCTAGAACAAACATGATATGTGTGTGGGGTGTTTGGTTTGTAAGAGAAATTGAAGTGATTTCTTACTAAGGGACATAACTTACAAATGGGGTTTTAGATTCCATTCATACAAATCAATCTAAGTAATATTGTAAATCATCAACAATCCTTGGTGTGAGATACTTTTAGTTGTTGGTTGATGGTTTGTCAAGGAAACTATAGGTATAGTTTCTGAAGAAAAATATAATTGTTCTAAAATGTTTGTCAAGTTCAAAACATTGGTTGAAAACAAAAGGTAGGTCAATCAAGGCCCTAAGGTTTGATAATGGAGAAGAGTTCACTTCCAAGTAGTTGTAGTACTACTATTAGAAGAAATGCATATAGAGGCAAATGACAACTCCCAAAATCGCTCAACAAAATGAGATGTTTTTGAGAAGAAACATAATAATCACAAAGTTGTCCTAGTACATGATGCATAATAAAGGCATGGCATAAAAATACCAAGGAGAAGTAGTAAACATAGAGGTATATGTCTTGAATAGAAGTTTATGCAAAGCCTTGCCAGGGGTCACACCTAAAGAGTCATGATTATTGCCTAAACCAAAGGTAACAAATTTTCATGTTTTTGATTTAGTTGCATATGCTTTTGTCCCTAATATACTTAAAATTAGAAAACTCTAGATTCTAAGAGCATTAGATATTTCTTTGTTGGGTATAGTGAACAATTTAAGACATACATATAATTATTGATGTTTCCACTATCATAGGTAGTTTCAAGATGTTAATGCCAAAAAAATTCTTTAAATGTAACCCTAATTACTAGATCATAATTAATCAATCTAGAACTAGTGTTGTGGTTCTTTTGAAAGATAAAGGCTCTAGTTCTTCTTGTACTCAATTATAGTTACCAATTGATGGATCAATCTTTGGCTAGTATTTATTTTGCATGACTATATATTAGAGATGAAGACCTAAGTTGAACTCAACTCCACATAGGGTTGCTTTTCCATTAGAGTCTCAGGTCACACAACAACAAAGACCAAGTGGTTTTATTCTATTCTTCAGGGTATGAGGGAGCATAGTTAAAAAACTTAGACTCAACAATTACTCTATAGACCCAAAAAATTTAAATACTTGGGACTAAGTAAAAACTCAACAGATTTATCAAACATTTAAAAAATGTATTTTAAAAAAAATATTCTTCAAAAACACACATAAATTAATGAATATGTAGAATACATTACTAATTTCCTTCATATTTAAATCAAAATTAAAGTTTAATACATATTGTATACATAAGAAAATGAACTATGAAGAACAAGATAATGCAATATTAACCTATTCTATTCATGATCAAATGCAACCTCATGATTGAGTTAAAGGAATGCATGCATACAAATGAAGCTAAGCTATGAACCTCAAATGTAAACCTTGATTGTTTTGGATTTGCTCCTTGATGTTCGATATATGTTGATTGCTCCTCAAAATGACAACATAACTTTGCATACCATGAAGACTTGAAAATGGCTTACATGAGGTTGGATTTATAGATTTTTGGATGGGGGATTGGATGGATACGATTGATTTGGAAGATCAATTATTGAAGTTTGTTGAGAGGATTGGATTGATGAGAGGCCACCAAGTGCAATGATATGATTGGAGGATAAAGATGGTCCTTGGATCAAGAAGAGAGCAAGGGTGGAGGATGGTCTTGAATAAAGTGTATGGAGGAGATTTAAAAGGGATAAATGGACCCTTTTTAGAGGGATGTGCAAGGTACTTGCCCATCCCTTTGTAAGAGACATATGTGGACTTGTACAAAATCCCATGCCTTTGTACATGTTGGAAGATGTGAGGGGTTTGAATGGGTTAGTGAAGGATTTGGAATGTGCAAGCATGTGATTAAGTTGATTAAGTGGTTTTAATCAACTTAATCAAAAGTGTACAAAATAGAGAATTAAATAAATAGAAATATTTATTTAATTTTGGGATAAGAAATGGATATTAGATAAATAAATATTGATCTAATGTTGGATTTTAGAAGATGGATTGATTAATTGAGTAAATGATTAAATTTATTCAATTAATGCTAGGAGATAGTACAAATGAATAGTGCATGAATAGTGATTTAATAATAAAATATTATTTAATCACTATTGGAAAGGGGATTGGATAATTAACTGTCTAAACATGTGTTTATACAGTTAATTATGGAAGAAAGTGGTTTAGTGATGTCCTAATTGGGGTTGGATGATGAGTGGATGATTTTAAGTGTCTACACATATCATAAACCAAAAAACAAGTTCATCCTTTGAATACATATGAAATTCAAGTTTCGTTATCAATAGAAATTATAATTCATAAACTTCTTCTATGATTAAATTTTAAAAAGGTTTTCTTCCAGTGTGTGGGTGTTGCAAAAGTGGATGGTACATAGTTACGATATCCTCAACAAGAGGATCAAACTATATATGCAAGGAACCTATCCCTGATTGCTCATCATCCTTGTCTTCTGACTCCTCATATGATGTTGCATTCACTTTCCATTTAGCTACGTCCCTCTCCAAATAAGCTTTTTCATCATCAGTACGTAATGGATCCATATAAACATCCTTCACAATCCAATCTGAATATGTATCAATGTCTTCAAGGTCTAACACGTGATGTGTATCTTGCCCTTCTACCTTATTCTCATGCAACCAAAGTTTGTATTGCAGATAGATAAGGTCATTCAAGTGCATTTGAGTCAACTTGTTATTCTTCCTTATATGAATGGCCTAAAAAACACTCTAGTTATACTCACAACCGCAAGCACTACAAGGATGGGATAAATGTAGATGGCAAGCTTTTGAAGATTAGGTGTTGTGGCACCATAATCTTTCCACCACAAATCTACAAGAATAACATTTATAACTTTGTAAGAATTCTAGCAAACTTAAAAGTTAAAATAAATAGTAAATTAAAATTAAACATATATGTCTTTTACCTAGTTGTAGAGTGGATCTCCTATGAATACAAAAAGTTGAAGAGAATAATTCCCCCTCCACCATCTTATAAATTTGTATCTCATTGAGTATGAGGTCTTGAAGGTTATTATAAATGACTAACCTCTCAAAACACATGTTGAGGCCAAGCATAACCTCTGTGTTTTCTTTGAATGAAAAGGAGAAGAAAAATTTGGGGTTCAAATAGTAGCCAACAACATGAATATCTTGGTGGAGTTGTCAGTTCCACCTTTGATCAATAATGCACCATATGTGTTCATATTTTGTTTTATTTGACCCATACAAATGATGAATTGCCTCTTTGGCCTTATCCATGGCTTCATTAAAATACCCCATGAGCTTTTGATCCCCATAGACACTAATCGCAGAACCTTAACCAATATTTTTGACACCTAAATCAATTGTAGTGGATGAAAATGAAATTAGACAATTATACTAATTCAACAAATAAAAATATCAAAATTTTACAAAATTAGTGAATTGTAACATTAGGAAATAAAAAATAGATAGAAATTAGAGTTTGAAAACTTACCTTGATGATCTCCTCCATGAATTTGACAATGCTATTATCAAAAATGGTCTTCACGACCCCCTCTACTTTAGGCTTCCTATAATAAGGACTCTCTAACCACCTTTCACTCACAAACATGTGCTTAAGGTTGGGCAATGAAGCTACTATACTATGCAAGGTGAGGAAATTAGTGGCAAAGTGTGACTCGTAATCGGACAAGCTCCTTCCTATTAGTGCCCTCTCTCAGAAGATTGAGGACTCATGTGTGGTTGTAGATGTGCTTTGTGATATTCCTTGCATATTTAATCATATTCTTCACCTAGCTTAGCTTCCCTATGTCCTCAAGGAGTAGGTCAATATAGTGGGTAGTACAAGGTATCCAAAACAATGTTGGGTGCCTCACCTCTAGAAGTCTATTGGCTGCCACATATGCAATTGCATTGTTAATCACTATTTGGATGACATTTTTTACTCCCACCTCCATTAGCACCTCATCCAACATGTTGCAATCTCTGTATTTTTTATCTCATTAGAAGATTCAACTAACTTTAAAAAGAATAGTTACCCCCTTGAAGCCACTAAAAATTTAATGAGTATCCTATTCCTACCATCCATCCACCCATCAAATAAAATGGTGCAACCTTTCTTGTCCCAAATTTTCTTTTGTTCTTATACTAGTAGACATGTGTTTTGGACCTCATCTTGCAATATTGGGCCACTCAACTCATAATGACTTAGGGCCTTGAACCCATTACTTGCCATAGTCAATGCAATGACCAACTACTCCCAATAAGGACTTGAAGGAACAATAAATAGAATATTGTTGTAGTACCAAAATCTTGCACATGCCAACTTCACCTCATGTTGCACTTCTCTATTCCATGCAGTAACTTCCAATGAAGGTTGCACAATAGGAGTGTTATGAGGGACAAAAACTCTATAAATATGGCTACCCACACCACTACCTGATCCTTATATCTGTGGCCCAATGGAAGTCAAAGAAGATCTCCCTATATCTCCCTTTGACCCTATAGAATTAAAAGCTAGGCTTGGCACTGCCATTGCCTCTGTTGTTATCTCAATTAGTTTCAAGTTACTATGCTCATATACTAAAAATAAGGATCTCACCTCCCTCTCAACCTCTGGAGTAGATTTTGTACATCACATAACGTCTCTGCAAAGGATCTATGCAAGGTGGTATTTGAGTAAATTTATGCCCCCAGACATACCCTTAGTGCAGTGAATACAAATAACCTCTCCTCATGTTGGACTTAGTGTCTTATGTTTCTAGCAAGGATCCTTAGGTTTTCCACCAATTCTTCTATTTATGGAAGCCATATTTTTTTTAGAAAAATGAAAATGAAACCTAGCAAAAGGGAGACAATAGAAAAGAAATCAGTAATACCCTAGTTAGTAGCCTAATAGTAATCAATTATCATATATTCATAATGGTATTGAGAAGATAATTACAAGGTACAAGATGAATTTTCATATTTTATTATGAATTTCCAACAAGCTTATAATTACAAGGAACAATATGAGAATTTCACAGTTTATTACCAAACTTGTTTTATGAAAGATTCTGGTTAATGCTTTTGAAAATTTTGATTAATTCATGTTACTTAATACAACATTTTGGCTATCCTTTTTACCATAGCCTATAAACAAGACTACCACACATAATAAAATTTTGTATTTTCATTATAAATAGATAAATGAGATGTAAATAATGCTTCAAGGAGAATGGATATGACATATCAATCATGGTAATTAGTGCACCTTTCAGCATTGACAGAGCATCCTATAGTGAAAGCAAATTAAATCATGACTAATTAAGCAATGTTAAATAAACTAACCTAAATAATCATGAGCAAAATAATATTTAAATATATTAACCCATTTAATAATAACCAATTAAGCAATATTATAATAAAATAATAATCATCCTCCATTAAGCATATTTTATACATTAAGCCATATAACCCTTGTATTGATACCTTTTCACATAGTCTAGTAATGTTATCACATATCCATTTGAATACAATAACCCACACAATCATGAACAATTAAGTAATTTTTAAATGCATTAACCCATTTAATAATAACCAACTAAGAAATATTAGAATAAAGTAATCCATATAATTGTTAGCAGGGTGTAGAGCATAAAGAGGAGTTGACCGGAAGCTGCTAAACACTATGTAGAGGCCGGAACCGACAAGAGACACATCCCTAGATATAATAGATATAGTATATATAGAGAGATCTAGGAGATAGTAGAATGTAATAAGGATGATATGAGAATAGGAGTAGGGTATATGATATATTCTGATGTGAAGAATGACATAGAAGTCATGATTGTACTTGATGAGGTAGAGACTTAGACCTATCGGAGGATGGATATCGGATGTATTACATTTGGTTGTTGTTAATATATATATATATATGGAGATCTATCAGTACTGGGTAATTCTGTGTGTTATCTTATGTTGATGTATATGTAATGCTCTATTTTGTTATTCTTTATATTTTTCTATCAATCTCTAGCTACCTAACCAAGGTATAAACTGGCTATAAAGACTTGACTAAGGACTATATCTTCAGACCAGTATCTCCTCTACATTTCTTGCTAACATTTGGTTCTGTTGCCGGGACCTTGGAAGAAGGTAGTTAAATATTGAAAGGAAAAAACATCTGAAGAAGTAGTGCAGAGTTCTGGAGAGGAGAAAAGGTGAGGTTGACGGGAAATTTTTTCAAATTGCAGAGAAACTCGAGTCCCCTTAAGTTTCTACCTCTGTGAGAGGAGGACATGCACTTAAGGGGATGAAAAGTGGGAAGGGGGTAGGGTCCGCAAGGACTTTGCAAATGATGTGACTCTTCAAAGAAGGATTCCATGGGATATTTAAGAGGACTAATGGAACACCAAATCCAAAAAACCCATGGTGAAAGGGGTGAAGCAGAAGAAAAGAGAGATCGACGAAGAAATCAGGACTGGAATGGAGATAAGCAGAGAAGAGAGATTAAAGAAGACTCATGAACAACAAGAACATTACCACATAAGGATGGAAAGGGCATGAGAGATGGAAAAAGGAAGGATAATAGAAGTTGCAGAAGAAAAGGAAGAAGAATTGGAAGAGCATGCCATAGAGGGTGCTTCTAGAAGGAAAGAATAAGATAAGCACGTCATGGAGGATGCTACTGAGCATGCCAATGAGGGTGTGGTGCAGGAGCACCTTGACAAATTGAGACTTCCATAGGAGTTGGATTAAATTTGAATGGTTCAATATTGTAATAAGATAAATTATGTCATATTTCAGAGGATGAAGTCATTAGGAAGGTTAAATGTTCTAGGTTTGTCTTCATTTGCAAATTAGGAAAGTTATCTTTCAAAACAATGTAAATACTTGGAATGTGAAGAGTCATTTGGCTCTTGGTTCATCCCAAATCAGTTGGAAACTGAAAGATCATTGTAATGGCTTTAAAAGGCCTTGTTTACCTTTGTAAACTCGTGGGTGGTTGATTGGAAAGTTCTAATGAATAAAAGAACACTATTTTTATTGTATTTCTTCAGAAATTTGCTACTTTCTATCGTTGTACAACCCTGTACGGGCAAGGACTGGTGCCAAGTTGGTTGTAAGTAATAGTTCTATCAATCACCCTCCATTTCGATTTTGTTGCATGCAGTTTGGTTTTGTTTTGTGTCAGTTATTGCAAATTTGGTAAAAACTATCAAAACCCTGATTTAGGGTAAACAGTCAACATTTAAAATCATTTTTCTCTTCATGTGTTCGGTGGATCTTCCTATAAATTGGTATGAAGCAAGTTTTAGGTGTTCTCTAAAAGATCTCAAGAGTGTAGAGTTATTTGATGGAGTTTTATCTTATTTATGTGATGCCCCAGTGCTGTTTCATTGAGTTTCTGACTGTGATAGTCACAGTCATGACTGGTTATGAAACTATTTTGTGTTCCTATGAAGTCAGTAAACCCTAGAAGGGTGTAGATGGAGATGTACTAAATGTTTTCAATCCCTAATGATGCTTGAAGATTCAGGAGAAATGTGTGTCTACTAATCTTGGATGCTTTTGACTGTGTCATAGTCCAGAAAAATAGAGTTGAGAATAGTCAAGAAGGTAAGCCTTAGGGTTGTACTCATATCATTGCAAAAATGGATTTTTAGTGTTGTTATAGCTTGGGCAGGTTAGAGAGAATACATTCCAAGTGTTGTTTGTGAGAGTTAGGGTTTGGAACTTGTAGAATCAATAAGCCCTTGTAGTGACAAGGCCTAATAAGCCTAATTCTGAGACATCAATAGTCACATTTGTGCACTATTTCCTAAAACAACCTATGTTGATTTCTTGATATGTTCATGATAAGCATAAAGGGTATTTGAATATGTAATCATGGTCCTGAGAAGGGTCCTGCAGAAAAAGTTATGCTTGACAGTCTTCTGTGGCAGGGCTATAAGGAACAAACCTGTCTAGGTGCTGTCAGAATGCAGTCAATCTACAAGTCACTGTCTTTGAAGGTGTAGAATGAAGTTATTGGGTCAAAGACCTTGTTTGAAGTTTAACATGTTGAAACTTAGTTGGTGTCACTATTTTTGTGGAAAGATTTCTTGTGAAGTTTGTAGATCCTAATGGATTGAAACCCATTTTCACAAACTTTGCCTATATGAAGTTGATTAGATATTTTCCTCTGCATCAGGGTGTTTCCTGAGAAAGAAGATAAGAAGGAGAAAAATAGAGTATGCAATGGAGGATTCTACTGAGCACCCTACTGTGGGTTTTGCCAGAGAAGAATGCATAAGGGAAAGAGAACAAATAGGCAAACTAGGGTTTATGCCATAGACTACTAGAAAAGATGAATCAACACTAGAACTTTTAAAGATGGATGAGGAATATATAGAGGAGCTAATTTACCAAAGCATAAAGAAGATAATAGGAGGAGGAGAAGATGCAGTAAACATTGAGAGGAGCTTTGAGGCTTTTGGAAGATTATTTCAATCATCATTGGATGCTTGCATGATGTCATTCACTAATGGAAGAGTATCCCCTAATTTGAAGAGACACTATGAAGAGACACAACCCCTTGACCATGAGTTACCCTGATTGCCATATAAAGTCAAGAGAATTTTAGCAGAGAAGGAAGATATTCAAGAAAACAAGGTGTCATGTCCCTATACTAATGATTTATAATTGAATTGATTATACATTATTCATTCAAATTAAAGATATGAATGACAATCGAATTTATCTATAAATCATAAATTGAATATATTTACATAAGATATACCTTAATTAATTTAATTAGATATTACAAATGGGACAACCTAAATAAAATATTGTAAATTAAATATTACAAATTAATTATTATAAATTAAATATTATAAATTAATTATATTAATTAATCAAATATTATAAATTAATTATTATTAATTAATCAAACATTATAAATTAATATTATTAAGAGGATTGACATCCTCAAGGAAAGAACTTGCATAAGAACTACCGGGCTATCCAAGGAAGAGCCCATGATATGTATGAATTGGCTAACCCTTACAAAGGAATGCCTTATTTAAAGGCAGTCATTGTTAATAAAACAATAAACCATTTAAAGGAAAGCCATGACCATTGGAAGAGGGTATATCCATTACCAATGGTAAGAAATTTTGAAAAGGTATAAAAGGTCATAAATAATGATCAATTTAAAGGCATAAAATAAAGTCTAAAGCAGGAATAGAGGAATTAAAGTCTAAAGCAGAAAAAGAAAAGAAAAGAAAATCTAAATATAATTCAATTCAATCACTTATACATCAAACAAATTCAGTTCCTATTATAGGAACAACATAAATATGAGCCTTTGAATATTTATATGTTTATAGAAGCCTTGTGAGAGACAAGGACATACACAAGATATTAATATAATAGCGATCACAGGATCACTTGTGCATCTTTAAAATAGTTGAAGGAGAAAGAATCACATATTGGTATGGTCTATCTAACCTATGATTTAAATGTTTGTTTATGCTTTAATTTATTAAATAGTTATGCTTAATCTTATTCATGAAATATGAGGGATGAGTGCATCTTGTCGGGTCTTTAATCTTTCTCTATTTCCCCTATGAGGATTGGTTTGGGTTGTTAGGGAAGGGCAGTTTGTTATTAATGTCTCACACGATAGGTGACTCCCAAGTGGTGGTATTGACGGGCGTTCATGAAACCCTTGGGCCAAGTGGTGGTATTGACGGGTGTTCATGAAACCCTTGGGCCTATGGTAGTGGAGAATAGTTATCTAGTGCCTTAACATAGTGTTATCCCCCTCCTCCGCTAGGGTTGATGATTAGGTAAGAGGTAAGGACCAAGCTCGAAGTTAACAATTCCCAAGTATATCACGATGTATGACAATTATGAAACATGTTAAAGTATAAGTATGTTTATGTATGTTGAAATATGTTTAAATATGTGTACGAGCACAAATAACATTATATTCTTGATTAAAATTATTGATTATGATCATTAGGGAATCTTAACTAACCCTAATGATTAAAGAAGAATATATGTATTTTGTATATGTCGTTATTGTGTTTGATTGTAGGATTCAAAGTCAGAATTACATTATTCAAAGAAATATTTATATTGGTCAGTGGTAACCTTAACCCTAAATTATTGTGATCATAATTCTAGAGCACATTTGGGAAGGGGACATCACGAGTGGTATCAGAGCTTTGATCCTACTAGCCTAGGGATCAAAGATAGTTAAAATTCCAAAAAAAAAAAAAGAATTTGAGAACAATAAATGACAAAGGTTCTTTGATTAGAGTTAATTTACAACAAGGAATTAGAAAACATAAACAAGTATTAACAAAAGAAAACCAGTGTAAGAAGTGTGGTCATTATAAGGACTATAGGAAGCATGAGGTTGACTATTAGAAGAAATAAATTATTGGAGGAATGCACTAAGGTAAAGTTACACATATAGAGGTTACATGAAGTAAATCGCAAGGAAAAGAACATGGAAGAAGTAGAGATGAATATAATATACAAAGCAATACAATCATATGAAACATAAGTAAAACAAGAAATCAGCATACAAGGAAAATTAGAAATAAAACCATAAGGAAATGGAGCATGTAGATCTATAATAGACAATGCAGATTCAATTACTAAAATCAAATTTAGATTCTTGATTGCATCCTTCATCAACTACATTTCCTTCAATTCTAATACACTTGCTGATTTGTTTCATCTTCAACAACATGGATCTTATCTCTTCTAATAATCTTATCTATCATTGATTGTCTCCATGCTATCTTATCATCATTTATTATGCACTTCTATGACTTGTGAAATAATCAAAGTCTTATTTGAATTTACCTTCTCTACAACATGATTAGATTCATCTCTCCGAATTTTCAAGATGTCTTCATCATATTCTTTTCATCAATACTGCTTCATCTTGTGCAATCTTAGAATCTCAATACTCTCAAAATCTTTTTTTTTGCATTGAAATTATTTTCATTAGATAAAACCACATCTTCATCTATGATACTTGCATCACATCATTGTTATTCAAAACATCAAACAAATTCTTACCTAGACATTTGTCTTTCATTAGATCTTTCATGTATTCTTTGGTCACAAATTCTCTTTCATGGAATCACAATCATTTTCTCTTCACTAAAGCATGTTCACAATAATATTCATCTTGAATCAAAACCATGACTTCATCTCAACACATTAGAAGGTAGACATTAAAAAGTACAAGGTAATGAAAGAACTCAAAGACCAAATTCTGAGGTCAAAGGTCAAGATGTCTTTTGGAGAATGAGAGAAAATTTGTCCATCTCATATTCTTGTTGTTAAGAGATATGGGCAAATATAAGAACATAAACCAAAAGAATGGAGTGACAAATTGCCAGTCGGATTGAGATGAGAATACTAACAACAATTCTTCGAAGAGATTGATTTAGGTTCCTGATGAGTTTAGAGGAATCCTAGTTGTAATTGCTTTAGGACAAGCAATCTTGAGTGGGGAGGGATGTCATGTCCCTATATATACTAATGATTTATAACTGAATTGATTATACATTATTCATTCAAATTAAAGATATGAATGACAATCAAATTTATCTATAAATCATAAATTGAATATATTTACATAAGATATACCTAAATTAATTTAATTAGATATTACAAATGGGATATACCTAAATAAAATATTATAAATTAAATATTACAAATTAATTATTATAAATTAAATATTATAAATTATTTATTATTAATTAATCAAATATTATAAATTAATATTATTAAGAGGATTGACATCCTAAAGGAAAGTGCTTGCATAAGAACACTATTGGGTGATCCAAGGAAGAGCCCATGATATGTATGAATTGGATGACCCTTACAAAGGAATGCCTTAATTAAAGGCAGTCGATGTTAATAAAAATGAACCATTTAAAGGAACGCCACAACTGTTGGAAGAGGGTATATCCCTTACCAATGGTAAGACCTTTTGAAAAGCTATAAAGGTCATAAAGAATGATTGATTGGAAGGCAAAAAATAAAGTCTAAAGCAAGAATAGAGGAATTAAAGTCTAAAACAGAAAAAGAAAAGAAAAGAAAATCTAAATATAATTCAGTCCAATCAGTTATACATCAAACGAATTCAGTTCCTATTATAGGAACAATAGAAATAAGAGCCTTTGAATATTTATATGTTTATAGTAGCCTTGTGAGAGACAAGGACATACAGAAGATATTAATATAATAGTGATCATAGGATCACTTGTGCATCTTTAAAATAGTTAAAGGAGAAAGAATCACATATTGGTATGGTCTATCTAACCTACGATTTAAATGTTTGTTTATGCTTTAATTTATTAAATAGTTATGCTTAATCTTATTCATGATATATGAGGGATGAGCATGTCTTGATGGGTCTTTAATCTTTCTCTATTGCCCCTATGAGGATTGGTTTGGGTTGTTAGGGAAGGGTAGTTTGTTATTAATGTCTCACATGGTAGGTGACTCCCAAGTGGTGGTATTGACGGGCGTTCATGAAACCCTTGGGCCTACGGTAGTGGAGAATAGTTATCCAGTGCCTTAACATAATGTTATCCCTGTCCTCTGCTAGGGTTGATGATTAGGTAAGAGGTAAGGACTGGGCGTGAAGTTAGCAATTCCCAAGTATATCATGATGTATGACAATTATGAAACATGTTAAAGTATAAGTATGTTGAAATATGTTTAAATATGTGTACTCACAAATAACATTATGTTCTTGATTATTATTATTGATTATGATCATTATGTAATCTTAACTAACCCTAATGATTAAAGAAGAATATATGTATTTTGTATATGTTGTTATTGTGTTTGATTGCAGGATTCAAAGTCAGAATTACATTATTCAAAGGAATATTTATATTGGTAAGTGGTAACCCTAACCCTAAATTGTCGTGATCATAATTCTAGGGCACATTCGGGATGGGGACATCACATAAGGAAGTAGAGAGAATAGTAGAGATCTGGAGCAATTTTGTAGAGGTTTTAGAAGAGAAGTACTTTGATATCTGACTATAGAGAGACAAGGGAAGAGAAGGAAAGTGAGTGGATAGAAGACAACCTAACTAGAGGAGTAGAACAGAGGAAACCTATTGTAAAGTACCAAAGAATTTGAGATGACCAATCATGGATATTCCTATCAAGTTACCTATATTTGAGAAGGATACTACTGAAGCAGCTGAACACTTTTTTGTTTTGGAGTCAATTTGGAATTGGAAGGGAGTAACAAGACAAAATCAAGATGTTTGACTTCATAGGCACCTTGCAGAATGAAGCATTGAAGTGGTATAGGAAGACATGCCCAAATAGTGACAAGGAATGGGGTGATATCAAGAAGCTAGTTTTGGAGAATTTTGGAGTTCTAGATGTTCCAATAGATGATGCAGGAGTATTCAGGTGGACTGGTGATCAACATCAACCAAAAATAGAGTTTGAGGTTTGGATTTCATTTTTTTCCTAATTTGGTTTTCATTTGGCATCTCTAGGCTATTGGAGTGAGTGGCAGGTCAGAATTTGCAAGTTTTCCATTTTTACCATACTTTGGCTTCGATGCACAATATGCAGTTTCGCTAAAATAATTGTTTCAAGAAATTGGTGAGGTTTCTTAACAAACCCTCTTACAGTTAGATTTTTTATTCCACTCTAGAATTATATGCGAATCTTTTGTAGTTGAATTCCTTCCAGTGTTAGAGAAATAATTGTTTTCTGACTTGTGCTGGCAATTTGGTGAAGTTTATAAAATTTTGAAATTTGTGAAATTTGAAATAGAACGACTTGACAAAAGTCTTAGGGATGTTGAAATACATGTCTCTGAAATTTTTTGTGTGGTTCTGAGGTTCTGGTAGCTAGCTACGACAAAAGTTGGTTTTTAGCTTCCAGCACCTTGAAGTCACGTCAAAACAATTCATTTTGTGAAGTTGATCTAGACATCATCTTTGGATATAGCTTCCCAACATATGGTACTGGTTGCAATGTAACTCTGGAAGATTTTTTGATAATGGATAATATTTTGGAGGAATGGACACCATCTGATGGAAGACAAAACATCCCTTGTCATTTAGCAACAACATAATTTACAAAGAGACAAATTCTAGATGCTCATGCCATTATGGAGATGAACACAAATTTCTTGCTTTTTCCATGAAACAAATTGAGAATCATTCAATCAATTTTCTTGCGTGCACTCCATAAGTGATTTCCTAGAGTATTTGTATTGACCACACATCAAATTTTGTGGACAACAAGTAATTGAATGGATGGAAATTCTCCTTTTTAGCCTAGGAGATTCTATTCCCAACAACAAGAGAACAAGTAACTAATTAACAAATTTTTCAAATGTTGTGTGCTTAAGCTTCATTTGCCACAGCAGGGATGGACTATTACAATACTAATTAGAAAGTCAAATTTACAATGATTCATGTGGTGGACGGGTATTTTAATAAAACATTAGGAAATTAAATCCTAAGAAAGGGGAGCCAAAAGGTAATGTGTAAATTGTTTTTTTACCCATCATGGGAGGAGGAAGAAACAAAATGCATCATTAATGACAACATTTTGAATTCTATTCAAACAAAAAAATAAAAAAAAGGAAAGGAGAAAGGAGTTGCATAGGAGAAAAGAGGAGCAACACTCAAGCTTCCATAAGGAACAAAACAAATTTTTTCTGCCATAATAGAAAAGAAAGAAACAAATAGAGGAGGGCATTCGATGCCATAATTTTCTCATCCCTAATTGGTGCAGAAACATATATTGGTGGAGTGTTGTATAAATGTAGAGAAGAAAGAAGAGGAGTGTGGCAGTTAGTGTGGGTGATGAAACAAATAGAACGAGCCACCAAAGTAGAATTAAAACAAAAATAGGTTTTATTAAAGAATAAGTAGGAGGAATTTAAAGAAAATGCCTCAATTGGGAGGAAATTGACATTCTTTTGTGCCATTGATACTTATGGAGGATAAAAGAAAACATGAGGAAGTCTGTGTACCATAGAAGGAGGTATGTATTTAATACTCTGTATGTTGATAAATTGAACAGAGGATAGGTTGTCAAAGGAAGTAGAGTAGAAAATTTTTTGTAGCATATTGTGAAGAAGAGGGAACAAAGGAAGTGAAGATTGGAGAAGTAGAGACTCATATTGAAGACTAGAGTATGTACATAGGTGTAAGCTGAGAAAGGCCATTTGAAGACCTTGTTTTTTGTAATTCTAGTCACTTATTCATAGTTGTGTTGGTTGAAGTAATAAAATTTAATTCTATTGCAATCCCTTATTGTTTTGGGGTAGAGTATTGCCCAAGTGTATATGTGTCTTTGATATTGTGAATCTATGATAAATGAATGATGTTGTGATATGTGTTTGGTAGAGGGTATGAGGACCCTCTTGCACCAAGTGGTATCAGAGCCTGAAACTCCTAAGAGTGTAGAGGATACACCATGACATGTGGGTAGAGGTAATGGTAGAGAAGAGCTTGTGTGGGCTATTGCAAGTATGAGAGAGAAGTCCTAAGCAATGAGAGCTAGTAACCACAGAAGAGGTATCCTTGCAGGTTGTAGGGTAAGTGAATGTGGATGTAAAAGATTGCAGCAGTGAGTAGGATGAAGATATATGTGTGGAAGCCAGTCATATGCGATGGTTGAGAAGGTACAAAAGGAAGGGATTCCTTAGAGAGATGACAGAAAAGATTGAGAGGATTGACAAGATGTTAGAAAAATGTGACTAGTTGGAAGCTATGCAGCGTGACAAAGGAAAGAGGGATGAGATTGCAATGAAGACATGTCAAGAAAAAGGCATGAAAGAAAAGGATAAGGAAGAGGAAATGCATACAACAATAATTGATAAAATGAAAGAGAAGAAAAATGAAGAAGTGGCTACGGATATGAAAATTGAAGAAGAAGAGATCCTTGTGCAAAAGGATTGAGAGGGAAAGAGAGGAAATTGCAACCAAGGTTGCAAAGGAGAAGAAGAAGAGTTGTAGCCCTTTGGTAGAAGGGGCATGGGAAGAACATATGGGAGCAGCCCATATATTACAAATTGAAAGAAAATCAGAAAAGAGAAGCACTAGTAGAAAAATAGGAAAAAATGACTAAAAAACTACCAAAAATTGGTCATGTGGTTAGTAGTTTGGTCATGTGACCATTGGTAGTTTATTGCTGGTCATTTATCTCGTGACCAAATTTATGACCAAAAAAAATTTAGTCATTAATTTGGTAGTATATTTAGTCATTAATTTGGTAGTATATTTAGTCATAAATTTGGTAGTATATTTGGTAATTTGGTAGTATATTTAGTCATGTGACCATTGGTAGTTTATTGCCGGTCATTTATCTCGTGACCAAATTTATGACTAAACAAATTTTAGTCATTAATTTAGTCATTAGTTTGGTAGTATATTTAGTCAACAATTTGGTAGTATATTTGGTAATTTGGTAGTACGTATATTTAGTCATTGTAATCATTTAGTCATTGATTGTTGTTAACTGGTCATTTATTTAGTCATGGTAGTCATTTTTATTTACTGGTTTCCATTAATTGGTAGTAAATTCAGTCATGATATGAATAATTTATTAATTACCATAAATTTTATAATGCAGAAAAAATATATTATTAAATTTGAATTAAAACATAAAAGCAAATAAATTTGGAAAACTATATATTTTATGATGCTGCCAAGTAAAGATTGATAAATTTGAGCCAACACTTTCTATTTGAGAATCGACCAATAAGAAAATGAAACAAGAAAAAGCAAAGTGGCAATAAATATTTTTTTGTATTGGAACAATGATGGAAATGAATTACAAATAATAAAAAAGCAGCACAAGGCTGCCATAACTAGAAAAAACTAGTTTAGCTCTGTCATGCACAACAAACTACAATGACTGGCTGAAGAAAAAACTAGTTCAGCAGCCACATTAGATACAATAGAAAAATAATGGAAAGGCAGGTCGAATTGATGAAGCCCTTCACATCTTTTGACACTTAGAAAAGAGATGTTGCCAATGAGCATTCCATGAGACATTATTTCTTTTGGCATTCTGTTAACCAGTTTAGGTGCTTTGATTGCAACCTTGGTGCATTCCATATTCTCCTTCACACAAGCTATTGAGTTGTTACCTATGTATTCAAACAACCCTGAACCAGTGTGAATAATATCTGAATAACAACCTGAGAATGCTACTTAGAGACCCATGTAGTAGTGACCCTACAACAACAAGAAAACACACCATTCCTTGTAACCTTCCATAACATGGTCCCAGAAAGCTGAAGCAAAAGCGGCACTTGAAACAGTGAAATATAACCAGTCAACAACATGATAAAGATGACAACATGGAAATGTTTTTGGTTTTGTACAATTGCAGTAAAATATGAATTTATTTAAAACAACATTTTCATGATATTTTCTTCATTTCCTCAAGAAATCATAAAATAGATCATTACACAAAATCTCTACTCTTGGAATCAATCTCTTCCCTTTCTCACATGGCAATACTGCACTTGCCCATTCAGACTATTAAATTTTAGAAAATGAGCTAAACAACAGACATTAAAATGACCTCCTGCATAGATAGGATCTGAAGTTCACTAATGTCTTATTGTAGTCAGAGGTGTAACACGTACACTACATAGCAAAACATATAGAAGAAGCTTATGATCTAGAAGCTACTATTCTAGTATCAACAAAGTTCACCATTTGTTATCCTAATTGTGGTGTTTGTAATGTTGCAGGGTGCATTTTCCCATTTCATCAGAAGGTTTTTCTCCAATCCAAAGTTCCATTGCACAATGCATCATTAGTAGTAGCTCAAGGAATTTTTAACAACTTTTTCAATTTCACCACAAGTTTCCAATCATCATTGGGCAAATCATCTTGAAAAAATAAGAAGAATATTCCATTTTAGATATTAAAAAGTTGTTTTATCAGCCAAAAATGAAAAGCACAAATGTTCAAATAGTATAAAATGCATTATAGTAAATACACTATAAAATTACGTAATGTGGATATCAAATAGCCTTACCTTGTAGTTTTCTTTCAATATATCTATGGATCTTCTAGTGAGATGACTCACAAATTCATCCTCCATTTCAAAATGCCTACCAAACATTTTTTGTGCTTCATCAGCGTTGCTCCCAACAATCTGTAAAGTTTGTATGATAATTCATTAACAAAAAGATTTCAAAAAATAGCATCCAAAATCATATAAAACTATTAACAAGAAAGACAGCTTCTCAAAATACCTTCATGGTGAATTTTTAACCCTTCTCAGCCATTTCAACAAATTTATGATTGATCTCAATTGAGGCTATTTTGCCAATATCTATGAAATCTTTTGTAGGAATAGATAATGGCATGCCAATCTGCAGATGCAATCACCACATATGGCTTTATACAAACAAAAAATGATACACCAATCTTTTACATGCATAAGTCATAACACCGAAAAGACTAGGTTTAGATACTGACCCTTGCAATGCCTTCAAGAGTATCAACACCAACAATTATAGGATGCTTCTTGTTAAAAATACAATTTGGCAAAATGCTCAGTACATAGGGAAAAACATCTTCTGCAACCTCCTTTTTCCTTTCTTCCTTAAGATTGTCCATATATGCTTTAAATTGGTTAAATAGATGATAAATAATGTCCGCTACAAATATCTTGACACCAACTTCATGTGCAAGCTCCCAAGCTTCAGGAGTAATTTTGACATCGAATGCCAAAATTGCAGTATACGCTTTCTTCTTTTTCTCAAGCATTACGCTCGCACGCATGACATCTTTTTTTATGCATAGGCCCAATACCAATTGCACTAACTGGGATGCTTACAGCTGGGGTCTTCAAGAACTCAAGTAAAGCCTCCAAAGATCTAAGAGTTGAAGCTTGAACATAAACTCCTTCCCCACTCTTGTCAATCCGAGACATTACATTATTGATATCTTTCATTGCTTCTTCCTTAATATCCTCTAAATCATCATCAGGTCCAACAACATATAACTGATTTCCTACTATGTCATGCTCAAGACCCTGAAATGAAGAAATTGCAGCTAAATTTCATTGTCCACATATATTTGATAAATTTATGCTCATATACATAAAATTATTAGCTTGAAATTTGATACCTGATCTTCTGCAGCCTCCTTTTTCCTTTCTTCCATAAGATTGTCCATATATGCTTTAAACTGGTCAAATAGATGATAAATAATGTCCACTACAAATATCTTGACACCAACTTCATCTGCAAGCTCCCGAGCTTCAGGAGTAATTTTGACATCAAATGCCAAAATTGCAGCATACTCTTTCTTCTTTTTCTCAAGCATTACACTTGCATGCATGACATCTTTTGTATGCACAGGCCCAATACCAATTGCACTAACTGGGATGCTTACAGTTGGGGTCTTCAAGAACTCAAGTAAAGCCTCCAAAGATCCAAGAGTTGAAGCTTGCACATAAACTCCTTCCCCACTCTTGTCAATTCGAGACATTACATTATTGATATCTTGCATTGCTTCTTCCTTAATATCCTCCAAATCATCATTAGGTCCAACAACATATAACCGAGTTCCTACTATGGCATGCTCAATACCCTAAAATCAAGAAATTGTAGCTAAATTTCATTGTCCACATATATTTGATAAATTTATGCTCATATACATAAAATTATTAGCCTAAAATTTGATACCTGAGCAATTATCTTGATTCCCTGTGCAACCTTCAACTCCTTATGATGTTGATAAGATCCCTGAAACCAAAAAACATCTTAAGCTATGGAATATATTATTTTATTTTAACAATATGATCAATGTGACATGGTTTGAGTAATCTAAATTTGAGGTGTAGATTATTGTATTCTAGCATAGTAGATCACAAATACCAACCATTCTCCTTTACTATAAAAGAGCATTTCAATTTTTTAACGCCACATATACTCCATTAAATAATATAGCACCATAAGGCTTCCAAGAATACATACCACTATGTAGGTTACCACAATGGACCACTCATAAGGAACATTTTAAATCAGGATCAAAGTCACCTGGATCTTGAAACCAAAAGGCAATCCCTTAGCTTTTACACCATATATATCAATTTTATCCGCCCTCTGTCCTGATGTTTCAAAAGGTAACTTCTGGTGCCTATAATTTTTCATACTGTCTAACCATTCAACATTTACAAACTATTTTCTATTTTGAACAATTTTTATATCCAAGGTTGACATGATGATGCTATAGTATGGTAAGCTTTTACTAGAGTTCCAATGCAAGTTTTGGGATATAACATTTATTATTTGTTAAGTTACCTAATTGGCAGAAAAATAGGGCATTTCCAGGTACTATTAATCCCAAAATCAGATTCAAAATCAAATTGCCTATGGGATTGGGCATGGTTGGGATTTTTTGGGCGTGAAACGGTGTGGAGCCATTGAGGTACGAACCTCGGTGATTCTAGGATAGACGTGTCATTTTGAAGAAGTTTCTATGACGGTTCTAGAGGTAGGTAATGTTATTAATGCACCTTTTAAAAAAAATTACATATACAAACAAGCTACAACATTGTAGACATGATATTTCCACAGTCCATGATATAATAGTAGAGCTTCTGGTTCCACTGTGTATTACTACCATAAAGCAATACACAATGGAACCAGAAGCTCTACTATTAAAGCTACAACATGCTAGAATTAAAAGATTGATTCAACATCATGATAAAGAAAGGTAATCTACAATAAAAAATATAATGCAAATATATATATAAAGTTATAAGATATCAAAACTATCTAAGAGTATATATATAAATATAATAAAAAATGTCATAGTTGTCTAGAGTTTCCAAATCTTTCAGATACACCATGAAAATTAAGATCCCTAAACAACACATTCAAAATACTGCATAAAGTAGTGGGCCAAGATTTCTAACAACAAGTACATGATAAATGTCAACTATGCCATTTTTTGCAAATATTTTAGTGGCCACCGTGTGAAGGTTCCTTCTTTCTCTTTCAGATGGATAGCTCCATATATTTTATCTTCATAAGCAAGCTATATGTTACTTGTGACCTTTAAAATATTTACATTTGCATCTCCCGTTCCTTTCAAGTTGACTCCAGGTACAATAGATAGTGAGTGAATCTACCTAATGCCCACAACAACACCATCACATAGATCCAACACCCTAACTTCATCCCCTTCTTGGAGTTTATCAATACATATTTGCAAAAACAAAAAAAAAAAAAACATTATATTGAAATACATAATAATTATTATATAGGTAAGGATTACCCTTATTTATATAATAAAATAACCATTACTTATGTTGAAACAAAATTTTAAAACCCTAAAATTTTGTTAATTCCCGCCATTATTCCAAATAAACTATTCTAATGTCTCACCTATTAGGACCTCTCAAAAATTTTGCACATTTCCATCCTACTTGATCTTTTCACTTGTATATGACCATTTATTAATAGACATTCATGCCAAAATTTTATGCCATTTATTTCCCAGGGTCACAGAACATGGTCATTTTGAGAAGTATGCAGTTATTCTTAATCATTTCTATGTTTTTGTAGTTTACTGCAATGTCACAGGTCATCCTCATTGTCTTGGCAGTAGTGCGGGAACTAGAGCAACAAGAATCATGTATACCACACTCCTGCTGGAAACATACAAGTTGTTCATGGCATGACGATAGGAAGGGCTCAGTCAACCATGTATACCACGGTCCCTCAGAGGTCTAACCACTTGGTTGCGGCTTGGAGATAAGGAAGAGAGTTCAATATAAACTGATCTTGTGGTCCTGCATTGGTCCGGCAAGTTGTTGATGGCATGGTGGTAGTAAGTGTCCAAGTTAACAGGCTTCCACGATGGCTTTCAAAGAATGTTTGCAGCAAGGCGGTAAGCAATAAAAGTTGGCAACATAATCACCCCGCAATAATGAGAATAGGCACTTGCGGGTTGACGGTAATTGAAGAAAATGGAATAAAGGGGGCTATAAGCCCCGTGATCCCACTTTGTTTGAGCATAAGGGCTAAGGGTTGGTTGTAATCAAGAAAAGTGAACAAAAGGCATTGAATCTTATCGCCATCCCATGACCAGTTTAAACAAGCTCCGCGATAGTGCGGTAATGATAATAAATGAGTAAACATACTCAGTGCGGGTGTGCGATTACGAAGAAATTTGAAAGATCTTGTCATTTCATCTGATCGTTGGATCAAATTTGATCAAGGGATTATATTTGAAATGAATTGAATGTTGAGATTTTATAATCTCGTGGCACGAACCAAAAATAATGGTGGAACGATGAACATTTTGGCTCGATAAAATCTAGAAATCTCTCAGCATTTGCTCAGTTCAAAGATTGCAGATTGGCTTGGAGAAGGAACCCAGTTTGGTCTGTTTTTAGCAAGCTCCAAATTGTTCAAGTAAGTCCATCTCTACATTCTCTGCAAGAAATTTTGAAGTATCTTTTCTTTGTTTCAATTCTCCATACATTTGCTTGAGTTACGAAACCCTAGTTTATATAATGGTACCTAAGAAGTCTGAATCCAAAAGTAAGACTAGTAACACTGATCCTACCGCTAAGAAAAGATCACTGCAACAATATTTGTTAGATGTTTTACCCAATTTAATTGACAAAGGTCGAAAGAAAGTATTTAGGGATGTTGCCGAGGGTTGTAGGGATGCCATAATTCCCATTTCTGGCTGGAAACTATTTTGGTACTTTTCTCAAAAGAAGGATGGCCAGGGACTGGTGGGCAATCCATGGAAGTTGGATTTGGCTAAGTTAATTGTTTTAAATGTATTCGTTGATGTGCAATTGATTCGTACTCTGGCACTGCACTACCACCTGGCTACTAAAATAGTAAGGTTGCCAAATGGATCTTCTCTGTTGAGAATTGATAGAAATGCTATAATTGACTGTTTTAAATGTTGAACAAACAAGCTCTCACCGAAATTAAACTACAAAAGATTGAACAAGAATACAAAAGTTTGAGAAGAACACTCAGAAGTGATGAGCTGCCGATATTTATGAGAAGAGATGCAAACAACAAGATAGTTGATATTCCTTCCAATGTAGTCAAACCATTCCCTGTGGAAGATTTTGTAGTCTATTTCAAATGGACCTATTATGCATTGTGCCAAGTACTGGGAATTGATGATGATCAGAGGATGCTGGTTAATTTGATGATGATAGCTATGAATATACAAAATTTAGAGGTGAACATTGAGTATGATTTTGCCTCATATCTTGAAAAGAAAATACACGATGGATTCATCAGTGTGAAGGAAGATAAGAAACCCATGAACTTCAAGTTTTATTCTTTGGTTTGCCACCTGATCCTATATCAAAATAGGAGTAAATGGTCAAGTAAAATGCACATCAGCATGATTGACAGGACAAGGCAAATAATTCCTACTCAATGTTGGTGTTACATGTGGGATTACCATTGCCAGACTGGTAACTATAATGTATTTCATAATGAATTTTCTGTGAAAATAATGAATTCTTTTGGTAATTGGGTCTCTAGATTGTCACCAGAAATTAGGGTAATTCTAAGACCTCTTGCACATAAACCAGAGCAAGGTCATACTTTCAATTATGTTGATTGGTTCTTCCTACCAGAGCACACAATAATCAGGGTATATGATTGCCCCCAACCACCTCACAAATTGCCAAAGTTTGTTTCTAACATAATTGCATTCTTGGAATTCATGTGGCAAATGATGTGGAGGGAAAAGGAAGTGATGAAAAAGTAGAAGAAAGGCACCTTTTTTCCTGATACCGCTATCTTTGGAGATTGGTCAATTGGTTCAGACACTCTTGAGGAGCTGTAGGCCTACTTGAAGGCCAAGTACTCTTTGGAATCTTGTGTTGAAAGAGTTTGTGACCTTGAAGGTCATATGAACTTTGTGAGACAAGTGATCTTGACTAAGATGGACATCTCCCATAAATTTTTTTATGATGAGGATGTGATAAGGAACCTGGTTACTTTTAATGAAGTGTATGAGAAGAAGAGGAAATGGGAGATCCTCAAGAAAATTGAAGATAACAAAAAGGAAAAGAATCCAATTTTTGAAGGATTTTTTGCTGAAGAGAAAGATCCTCTAAAGAGGATTAATACAATGATTGAAAAATTTGAAAGTATTTATGCTAAATCTGAAGTATATCCTACCAAGGCTACCAAACTTCCAGTGAAGAAGTTTGCAGGAATTGAGATTCATGAGCCTGCCCCTGATGTCATATTAGTTCAAGATCCACAAATCCCTGAATCACCACCACACAAAAGGTAGAGAACTGAAGGCATGTCTCCTCCAGTCCCATATGAGATGTTTGAGGGTGTGGGGGATATTGGTGAAGTTGCAATTTTTTTGACACAATTGCATGATGGAGAGGAAGTTGATCAACCATTGGTTGGTCAAGAAACTGATGCACACAAGTCTGGGGCTAGGATGAAAGAATAAGACCAAATTAATCTAGGGCTATAGGAAGATGAAAGGGTGGTGGCATCATTGATATTTATTCAAGATGATGATTTCATCAAGACTCTAGAGTTTTGAGATTTCTGGTTAAAAATGAAGATGAAGGAATTTGATGAAAAGGTGGAAATTAATAAGATGGGTGTTGATGAGTCTCAGTATGATCAAATAACCACCCGAACAATCCAAGAACTAAAAGTTGATAAAATCAATGTGACTCCTGAGGAAGCAAGACAAATGGTCTTGAAGAGTAACATGATGATCGTCCTGTTGGAAACAAGGCAGATAACTGAGAGGGGGGGTGAATCAGTTATCTTAAGTTTATTGACTTTCTTTTCTTCTTTAACAATAGTGCAGTATCAAAACATATAAGCATAAATGAACATGAGAGCAGAAAAGAAATCAACACACATAACACAAGGATTTTTATGTGGAAAACCCTATTAAGGGAGAAACCATGGGGTGACTAACCCAAGATTGTATTCTCTGTTAAAAGAATAAGAAGTACAAAATGGCACTTGCCAATTAGGGCTCACTGCCCGAGCACACTACTCACAAGAGGCTCACTGCCTACAATAGTTTATAGAAAGTAAGCAGGTATTTGAACTGATGAGAAGCACCCACATATGCTGAGGTTCAGTTCCGATTAGGCTTAATATACTAATCTACTGCACTTCATTCTTCCTTTATTTTGGTGCTGCTATTCTGTCACATACCAGACCTGTATTGTCACTTCCACACTTGTCTCTGCCTTTTCTTGCACCTTCTATCACAATCCACACACCTTCACATTGAAATCCATCTGGTATATATATTCGCACCAAGGATTTTGACATCTTTCTAGTCGGCATTTGGAATACTCAAGATTTTCCCAAACTCTGGTTTGTTGGCTGAATCCATGCTAACTAAGTGATGCATATCAAAGAGATAATTATAGAAGTCATCAATCATGTCAGCCAACCATGAATGATCCCTTAAGTAGCTTGATCACCATCAATTTCTCATCTGGATTAAGGTCTGATGCTCTGCTGGTCAGTTCTTCCTTAATCTACTCTGCCTGTCAAGAAACCAACACTAAGGTGCTCATATCTTTTCACTCTTTCATCATCGGAGGCTTAATCTCTAGAATATAGTAGGCATGATACTCTTATTAACTTTCCAAAGTCCACACTTTGTTGAGTTACACCCTCTAAGAGATCCGGACCTGATTGTCGGACCTTGTTGCATGCTTTGTTCTTGCTCACCGGATCAAAATACTCTTCAATCTGACTTCCGGTATAGACATACCATATGCTGCGGATGTGTGGGATGGACTTTGTTGCCATCAATGAAAACAATCAAGAAGCCACACATTGTCTCTTGCCAACAATCTCCCCCTTTGGCATTGATGGCAACACTTAGGGAAAAATGATTAAGTGTCATAGCACACTCCCCCTTGGATGATGCTCTGTCTTATGTACACTTTTACCGGAGCTCCCCCTTAGCTAGATTCCACATTTTTCACTACTCCTCACTCCTCGTTTGACATCAATGGCAAAGGGTGAAATCCACACACTAAAACTTTCAAAAATCAATCTATATATTGCCGCATAAGTATATATATACATGTTGTACTTACATTAACTTCAGTATATCCACAAAGGTGGTCTTCAACTGAACAAATTCTATTGCCCAACTCTACTTCATCCTATCCAAAATTGAGATGTGACCACTTATCAAAAATGCAAAAGCTTTTGCTGTTTTTAAGTCTGTCGGATCACTGGTCTGGGTTGTGGTCTGAGCATCAATTAGGGCCTCATGCATTGCCTCTAACTTAGAGATAATTATCCCTCTCAGTTCACTTAGCCTAATTATTCTTTTCTTCTTCTCCTTTTCAAGCCTCTTTATTTCATTAATAGTGGCAATAGTCTGACACTCTTGATTTATTAAGGATGAGGTGAGAGGATCAAAATTTTGAGATAAACTTGACAGTTTACTCTCTTGTTCTTCCACCTTCTTGGCAATATCTGCTGTCACTGTGGACCAAGATAGACAAAATTTATATAAATCTCTGCCATCTTTAAGAGCATTTTCTAGGCTCTTTATCCCAATATCCAGATTTCTCCTATCATTTGCTATAAGTCCCTGTACTTTGAGGAATCTCTTTCCCAAAAACTCTCTCCAGACTTTCTCTTCTGCTGATTTTTCCAAAGAATCAAAATGTGTGCTAATAGAATTAACAAGAGATTTCAAGTTACTGGATGAAGAGGCTGAAGGATCCTTCTGGAAGGATGGCATGATCTTCTCCAACACACCGGATGCAATCTCTCTCAGCTCACAGTCTTCCATGTGAGACTTCAGAAGCTTTTCTTTTGCTTTGGCTTGAACAAAAGATGCTACCTTCATTGTTTGGACCAGAGAGAGGGAGTCAAAATTGAGTGGTCCATGAAATAGTTCTAGTTCATCTATCTCCATTAATTCCTTGGTCAAGAAATTCTTCACTGCCTTTGCAGTGTCTCTTGCCAGAGACTTCTTTCCTTTTGCAGCCTCAGAGATATCATCAGAGATCTTCTCTGTTTGTTCTTCTTCTCTTCCCTTTTTCTCCTCTTCTTGACTTGCTTTCTCCTCTTTTCTTGCTTCTCCTTCAATTCTGGAGTATGCTGGGGCATCTAGAAGAGAGATGTTTACTTCTTCATGGACTTCCTCTTTAGGAATAGAGGAATCCAAGTCCTTAGTCTTCTCCTCACCTATCTCCTTTAACTCTTCTGTAATTTTCTCAGTAGAATCTTCCTTTGATGCACTTAATCCTTTGACATCCATGGTAGAAGGTTCATCACTTATGTCCTCTATAATAGGAAGATTGAATCTTTTATATGCATTTCAGAGGATGTCTTCAGTCTCTTTTTCCACTTGATCAGTCTCTTCGAGCATAAGCTTGTTCATTCTGGCTTTGCTCAGGAACTCATCCTTGCAATCCTTGAAGATCATGTTCATTTGTTTTGGAGTGATGGAAGGATAGAGCTGAATAGTTATTTGTTCTCAGATCTCCAGATCATTTGGCTTGGCATTGTCTTTTCTGAGTTCAAGTACCTTCTCTAAACTTTTGGGAATTAGAGAGATGATTTCACTAAATGCTTTATTATACATGTTCAAGTACTTAACTGTAGCTTCTTCCAAGATCCTTTTGTCTGTGTCACTATACTCATCATAGAATTATGTCATTGGTTGCAGATTCCCATCCATAGTGACTGCCTTGATGACATCATCAACAGAAAGAGTAGGCCTTTCAACAAATTCTTCTACTTCTTCTTCTTTATTTTTGCTGGTAGAGGATTCCACAGATGTTTTCTTTTTCTTCTTCATTATCTTAACCTCCTCATCTGTCTATGTCTCTTCATCATCCTTTTGACTTATGTAGGATCTTGTAGCCTTGGTTTTTGTTCTCTTTTCTCCTTTTCTGGATGTCTTTGCTTCCGGTTTGGAGGATTTTGAGCTCTTAGAGGTGGTAGGTGCAGAAATCTTTGAGGATCTAGTCCGGGAGGGGGCTTGCACCGGATCACTTTCTTTTTCTGCATCTTATCTCTCTTTCTCTGCTCTTTCTAGTTTCTCTCTATTTGCATCGACTGCCTCTTTTGAAATGCCATATCTTTTGGCAACTTCCTCTACTTCTCTTCTCACTTTTCTTTTCATCTCCGGTTGTCTTAGCTCAACATGAATTTTCACACTCAATTCTTGAAAGGTGCCAAACCTTTCTGCCTCAGGGTCCTTAGGCTGACTTAATAGGTGTTGGACATGTAGTTCCAGGATTTTCTCATCCACTTCATAGTCCATTGGCATAATCCAGACTATTCTGGGCTCTACTGCCTCCATTAGATATTGATCAGTGTCTACCTTAAAACATACTGTATCTTTATATTTTTCAACTAATGTCTGAGGAATTCTTTCTCTGGCTTGCATCATACCTTGGAAATTCTTGAAATATCCCCAGAGAGTTGTGCTTTGATCCTTGGCATCACCAAGCCCATACATATAATCTCTGATTTGTATGGCAACCGGTCTGTCATTTTGCCATATCCATCCACTTGTTCCGAGTAGCTCATTCATATAGTAAAAGAAGAGACATAGTATTAGGCCACCATACTTGAATGAGTTCTTCTTATCCTTCTTTATTTTCTGCAAATTTTCTAACAGTTGGCTCAGAAGCTCACATAGATCATAGTTTGTATCTTTCCATAGCATTTCATATGTAATATATATAGCAGTTCTGGATACTAAATTCTCCCTACTAGAGTGATAGATTTTGTAACCAATTATCATAGAGGCAAACTTGATATCCGGATCTATGATGTCTTCTATTGTCATTGCTCTCTTGTTAAACTTTGATCTGGTAGCCTCACTTACTGTTTGGTTCTTAACTAACTTGAGAGCAAGCAACCCACTAGATGAGTGCAAGCCAGTTAATGCCCTAATTGCATCCTTTGATATTTTGAAGGGCTTCAACAACCACATGAAGTTATCATGTATTCTACTGAGAACATATCGGACCCATTCATTTTCTGCAAAATAAGGGAAGTGGATGCAATGTCCAAATGCTTATCCTAGATGGCCTTGTATTGAAGTTTAAGTTCAAATGTTTCATCTATTAATTGCTTGTAATAGATATCGATTAGCTTGGATTCCCCAAATTCCTCAATGTTGGCACGAATCTATACCCTAACATCTTCTACGTGTAGAACCCCATGCAGAATGCTTGAGAATGTGCCTAAAGGATCAACTTCTAGGGATTTGTAAGGATGTTTCTTGAACTTAGGGCACAGCCTATCAGTGATCTTAACAACATTTGGAGTAGCCATCATCCAAAAGATTTAGAGAGAGATGTTCAAGAGTGGAAATACCTTTTTACACTTCTAGGGTTCACAATATGAGCCGAAAAGATCGTTGGTTGAATCGAATTCTGCGGTTGATCTTTGAGAGGGTTGAAGCAATCATATTTTAGAGCTCTTTCTTTCTACTTCTTGAATGCAAATGTGCAAATGATGAACAAAAAGAACTCTTATATTTCTACACAAACCCTAAATTCATATTGCAATAAATGCACACTTTAAGTCATTCGGGTTCCCTTGTTCTAACCTTGTTTTGAGAGAGATCCTTCTGAATCACTAAGATGCACTTAGAATTATTCTTGGTGATAATTGACAATCTATCTCCCTTTCTCCAATCATTTCATTTATCCATAGATCAAGATATTTCAATTTTGAATCATACTGGATCTAACTGTGAAAATCCTGCTTTTATCGGATGACTGTTAAACTGGATCAATCTTGGATGATTGACCTCTTCAAAACTCCTTGTGGATCTTTTTATATTTTTACCAAGGATAATTTAGATATCTCTTTGAGAACTCTTCAATCTGCAATACTCCATGTGCCAATTTTAGGCACCAATTGACTGGATGGGGGAAATTGTTTTCCTTTATGACTCCCCTTGAGCTAGAGCTCATCTATTTAGTTTCCGGAAGGAATATCAGCACCAGATTTTGGTGCGGATCCATCCCCAACATTTTTTGTACTTCTTTTCACCTAAATCTTATTCATCTCCCTTTGAACTTCATCCGTATTCACTTTTCCTTTTCCTTTGTCTTGATTTTGATTATGATGCACCGGACCCCTTTTATCCCGATTCTTACTTCTGCAAAATTTAGCAATATGCCCGGATCTATTGCAATTGTAGCAAGCTATATTTCTTTGCATATTTGACTGATATCCTCTTGATCTGTATTAATTAGCCATATGTCCCATTCTATTGCATGCAAAGCATCTACCATTGAATGAATTATTTATTTGCATATTTCTACATTCATGAGATTTGTGACCATACCTTTTGCAGTTAAAACACTGTCCAGAGAAGGATGAATTAGTCTGATTCATTCTTCTTCTACATTGATTTGCTTTATGACCAAAGTTATTGCAATTGTAGCAGTATCCATTGAAGGATGGATATCTTTGAGCATTTAGTTGTCTTACCGGAGGTCTTCTAGGCCTGTACCTTGGATTTCTTGATCCAAAGTTCTTCTGACTGGATCTGGAGCTTTCACCTTTCTCATATCCTAAGCCATGCTTGTCATCTACCCTCTTTTGGCTTTCAATAAGAACTTCAAGTTGAGCAGAGATTATCTTGAATTTTTATTTGTATTCATTTGTTGTTTGAAGATCCATTTTAAGAGTGTCTATCTGATTTTCAAGTTGTTCTTCATTATCTCTAGCTTCTTCAAGATTAGATCCCAAATGCCTGATTCTCCTATCCATTTTGTGGCAGTCTTCTAACTTCTCCTTGAGAGATTATTTTATATTATCTTCCATTTTTCTTTTCTCTTCAATTTCTTGGGTGAATTTCATAACCCCTGATTCCATTTCATGTCTTACCATAATGACCTCTTTTGATAGCTTCTCACATAACTTGTTTTTCTCATTTAGATCTTCATTAGTATCATTAGCTTCACTTTGACTTGCTAATTGTTGAAGAAGTTCCTTTCTCTTTTTCACAGAGATACTCAATTTTTCTTTTAGTTCATTTATGAAGTCATCAACTTATTTGAGTCTTTCCCTCAGGTTATTGACTTCAGAGTGAGATTGTTCAAGATCATCTAGGGCAGACTGAAGTTGTTCCCTCATACCATACATATCCATTGAGATTCCCAGATCTTCCTTAAGCTGTTAGGCTCTGTTTGGAGGAAATTGTCTCTGATACCAATTGTTGGAAACAAGGTAGATAAATGAGAGGGGGGTGAATCAGTTATCTTAAGTTTCTTTACTTTCTTTTCTTCTTTAACAATAGTGCAGTAGCAAAACATATAAGCATAAATGAACATGAGAGCAGAAATGAAATCAATACACATAACACAAGGATTTTTACATGGAAAACCCTGTTAAGGGAAAAACCATGGGGTGACTAACCCAAGATTGTATTCTTTGTTAAAATAATAAGTACAAAATGGCACTTGCCAATTAGGGCTCACTGCCCGAGCACACTGCTCACAAGAGGCTTATTGCCTACAATAGTTTATAGAAAGTAACCAAGTATTTGAACTGATGAGAAGCATCCACATATGCTGAGGTTCAGTTTTGGTTAGGCTCAATATACTGATCTACTGCACTTCATTCTTCCTCAATTTTGGTGTTGTTGTTCTGTCACATACCGGACCTATATTGTTGCTTCCACACTTGTCTCTACCTTTTCTCGTACCTTCTATCACAATCCACACACCTTCACATCAAAATCCATCTAGTATATATATCGGCACCAACGATTTCAACATCTTTCTAGTCGGCATCTAGAATACTCAAGATTTTCCCAAACTCTGCTCTGTCGACTGAATCCATGGTAACTAAGTGATGCATATCAAAGAGATAGTTATAGAAGTCATCAATCATGTTGGCCAACCATGAATGATCCCTTAAGTAGCTTGATCACCATCAATTTCTCATCTGGATTAAGGTCTGATGCTCTGTCGGTCAGTTCTTCCTCAGTCTACTCTGCCTGTCAGGAACGCAACACTTAGGTGCTCATATCTTTTCACTCTTTCATCACCAGAGGCTTAATCTATGGAATATAGTAGGCATGATACTCCTATTAACTTTCCAAAGTCTGCACTTTGCTGAGTTACACCCTCTGAGAGATCCAGACCTGATTGTTAGACCTTGCTGCATGCTCTGTTCTTGCTCACCAGATCAAAATACTCTTCAATCTGATTTCTGGTATAGACATACCATGTGCTGCGGATGTGTGGGATGGATTTTGTTGCCATCAATGACAACAATCAAGAAGCCACACAGTGTCTCTTGCCAACACATCACAGGTCTTGAATTGAAAAAGGTATTCTTTCTTGACCAAGTTAGGAGTCAAGATGACCCTAATCTTGTGTCTAAATTTGATTATGAGGATGGAATGAGTGGATGTAGTTTCAACCCAAAGATAGAGACTCTTGCCATATGGACAAAACATAAGAACACTAGTAAACCAAGGTTTCTAGATGTTGTTTAGGAAATGAGGGGATCTGCTATGGTGAAAACCTTACAAGATACTTCAGGAACTAAGACCTCTACTCTTATAGTCCATTCTACCATGTTCACCCATGCAATTGTAAAAAAGTTGGAAAAAAAATTGTAGGATTATGAGAAAACACAAGACATGAATGATGAAGTGAATATGTTGTTCATTGAAAATAGGCAATTGAAAAAGTAACTGCAAGATGTGGGTTCTTCCTAGAGTCTGTCAATAGTTCCATATCAACCTTTTGTGCCACCAACAATTGGTGATGTCATAGTGACAATGCAAGAGTTTAATGCTTTGAGAACAAAATTTGAAAAAGAAGTTGAGGACCTCAAGAAGCAAAATGAGGAAACAAAAAATGAGACAAGGATCAAGGTCCTTGAAGACTTTGAGAAAATTATGGAATACAGGATAAAGATGGTTGTGGATAAACTTGGGGATGTGCATGATTTCTACTCCATGTTATCTCAGGCCATTAAACAATTGCAAGCAAACTTTTTTGTTTTGGAGCCACTGTACAAGAAATGGCAGCCTTCCTTGCACAATTTAAGCATGATTTGCAGGATGCTTCAAAGAAATCTTGATGCTCCTACTGAATTGAAGCCCACAGACCAGACGGTGACTATGATCATTGAAGAGCATCAATATTCTAGCAGTGAAGACAAAAGGATGCAGGCCAGACTTGAATCTTTTTCTACTTTCAAGCATCAATTTATCCCCTCTATTCTGACAAAGGAAAACAAACTAGTTAAAGGCCTTGATACTTAGAAGGAAGAATTTAGAACAACAGTGTCTGTGGTTATGGAATTCTTGAAAAAGGAGCAGGATATAGATACTTTGCGCTTTAACACAATTTTGGATAGGGTCATAGCCCTAGATGCAAGATATGGAAAATTTGTAATTGATGTTAAAGCTATGTTGGATAAAAGATGGAAGGACCATCAAACCAATCTGCTCTGAATTTAGGAATTCAAATGGCGCAGTTACCTTACATTCGATACGTGGGAGTAGACATACTTGAAAAATTGATGTGTAGCTACAGGTTCAGGTGCAGAAGGAGCAACGAGCAGTCTTGCTGGCGTCAACATGGAGAACAAGGACAAAATTTTGACACTTTTTTGCGATAATAGACAGGGGCATAACACACTTAATAGGCACAACACACTTAACAGATACTGCAACATGGAGATGAGTACCTTGCCAAGCCTGAGGTCACGGGTGCTCTATGATGACTAACAGATTCAGATATTGGTTAACTTGCTTATGCTTTTAATTTCTCTTTATTAAACATGTTTAGTTACAAGAGGATGTGATTTATGAATAGTTGTGTTGATTCAGGCCTGAAGCTTGTTTCTTCCCATATTTATAAGGGAAACTAAGGCCTAGACAATCATCATCTTTCAGTAAAACAATTTATATATTCCATTATTATCTATCCAATCATATTTCAGATTCAAGACATTACACTTCTATGATAATTTAATATTATAGTGGGCAAGGATGGTTAAATTTGTGGATATGTATGGTGTTCTAATTTTCTATTAATATTCAAGTTCATAAGTTGTTTGATCGTCTCCATATTGACTATTTCTAGTTATTCAAATCAATAGTTTTATCAAGGCACATTTGTTGTCATTGTGTGGATGCTTTTAATTGGTTTCTATTAGAAGTTGATGTAATTCCCTTTAAGTGACTTACATTTATTGGTCTCTCTCTAGAGTTAAATCCTTTAAAGTAAATCATACTGGTGGGTTTTCCTTCAAATAGAATTAAAACAACTTACTTGAATAGTACTTACTTGCATGTGTGTGTTAAAACAACAATGACTGCCATGAAAGACATAAAAACAATAAATAACACTCATCTCAATTCCACCACCACTACTACTACTCTGAATATCATGCAGATTCTCATCAAGTCATTCAACATAATCACTATCATCATTGTCCTCAAGTTGTACAGCTTTGTAGAGAGCTCTATTGACAGGGCCTTTTTCTTGTCATTTTGCTTTCATATAATTTCTTTGCATGCGGTTTAATCATCATGCAAAAATTAATATAAGTCAAGTAAAGAATGCAAAAACTATAATTTTTTGTTCAAAATAATATTTTTCTTCCACTCTTTAATGACTAAGTTAAGGTATATTGTGAGATTCTTCCTTTATTGTAAGCAATAGAGTCCAGTTTATAGGAGGATTCTTATAGTCATGAGCATAAGATTTTCAACAAGAAGGGACAGTCCCAGTCCTTCATATGTTAAGGAAGACAATAAAAGTTGTAAGATGGCAGTCCATATCTCTGTCTTAGGACAGTCCATAGCATGGAAGGTATAGGAGAAGATAAAGAGATGCAACATCTAGTAGGGTTTCACCAAACAAAGAGAAGAGATAAAGGCACTATCAAAACCATTAGACAGTCACCAAGAACCCTTGGAATGACAACAACAAAGCATATATGATAGCATTAACTTTAGGATTAGTGATTAAGAGCTTTACTAAGACATACTCAAAGTGACTATCTAGAATGATAGAGTTAAATGTCATAATGCAACATAGGAGCATGGCATAAACATGACAAGGACAACAATAATGAAGTGAATACTCAAGCAAAATGGTTTCAAGTAGAACCTAGTAAATTGTAGTATTGCATGTTTCTTTTGGTTTTTTAAGTAGAATAGTGAGACAATTCGTGATAACACATTTATGTAAAGCATCAATGCTAAGGTTATAATGGCTAGAATTGTAGTATTGCATGTTGAGGGTAGGTTCATTCTTTGTTTACAGTATCCAAGAGCTATGATAACTGTTGAAGTATCCAAAAAATGCAATCACAAGGAAGTATAAGAAAAACATGGTACAGGTTTACCCAATAACAAGTACACAAAATGAAAGGATAGTGTAATAGAGCCTCTTTCCTATCTGAATCCATAATATTATGCTCATTCCATGCAAAAACTATAGGCTTAACGGAGGAAGCCAACTATGACAATTTCTTAGTGAGACTGTGTAAGCAACTCATTATATGTTGGCACCCTTCATTTGAGTTGACATGATCTGTAGAGGCTCTTACTGGGCATCTAACAGATGGCTCTGAAATCTTTGTTGACGAACTAGATTTCCACTTCATACTACTATTAGATTTACTAGGATCTAGTGCTACCATATAATCGAGCATATATTTCACACCTGCTTCTGTATTAATGTTTTCCACCTAAAATACAATGTCAATATCAACATATATTCAATTCAATAAAAAATTGAAATAAATAATCAACGTAAATTGAATCAAAAAGCCATACCCTTACTCCAAGTTTGTCCATTTTGGCCTGCAACCCGCCTCAGCCAAATGTATATCCATCTGCCACATCATCTCTTGCCATGTTTCCTTTATATCTTTGTCAAATATTCTTCAGAACACATATTTTCTTTCAATGCCTCCCATTGTTTGGGAGATAGAGGGGATTCTAACCCTCTTTTCCCTCCAAGATTGTTTTTCTACAATTGTATCTGAAATTGTTCATCAAAAGTCTCATCTTTTGCTTGTAATATCTTCTAGAGATTTGTCCACCAATAGTCTCAAAAGCATTTTCCATCTTTTGTATAACATTTTCCACACTTCATGGATCTTGCTCTGCAAAATTTGATTTGCAAATATCTAAATGGGCCCTACATTTCACACCCAACTCAGAGGCCCACCTTGCAGCATTTTTCCCAATGGGCTCACCATCTCTTGATACCTCAACCAAGAATGGCTTCTTGCCTTCTAATCTTCTTTTTTTTGCATTCCTCTCTGTAGATCTGTATAAATCTTGGCTCAATCTTTTTCTTTTGAAAAAAGTAGGTACATCTTCTATTAAACCACTAGCAATATTTTTGGTTGATCCACTAGTTCCATCAAAAGTTGTAGCAGGCACATCTTCTATTAAACCACTAGCAATATTTTTGGCTGATCCACTAGTTCCATCAAAAGTTGTAGCAGGCACATCAGATGCAAGTGGTCTCTCTTCATGACTTTCATTAATTGGAACTTCATCGCCCTTGGCCACATCAGGTGTGTCATGAGTAGGTAGATCAGTACCGGTCTCTGTAGATTTCACTTCAAACACATCCTTTAATCTTGAATAAATCATCTGCAGATCACTTACTATTCCTTTCCTCTCATTGTTTTCAATAATCTCTCTTAGACTTTGTTCTAAGAGATCATGACAACGTTGTACATCACCATGTGCTATATTAGGCTGCACATCACCATGTGCTATATCAAGCTACACATCACTATGTGTTATATCAGGTTGCACATCATCACAACTATTCTTTTCACCACCTACATTTGTACTTGAATCCCAAATGTGTTGGCTTCTATGAGTTGGCAGCATTGTATCTTTACTTTCCTTTTGTTCTCTCTCTGCATTTTCTTTGCACTCTTTTTCTTTCCTATAAAACAAAAAAATATCATATTATGTCTTATATACATAAACCTCTTGCCTATAAAATTTCATAAACACAATTAAACAAATAATATACTAATTAGTGGATTTACAACTTGTCTGTTTGTCAAACCAAGATGTGATAAATATTCACTATTCTTTGTCACACATTCTTTACAAAAGTGCTCATAATCTGTTAGTGGAACTTCAACAACATGATCACTATCATCTAAATTGTGCCTCAAAGTCTTTTTCCTCATTTCTTGAAGTCCAAATAAACAATAATATATAAATTAGACTCTTGAATCAGTAGAACAAGAGTGGAATATAAACAAAGCCATTATTTTTAGTCAACTAGAGCATATAAACAAATGTAGTCATAGTATATAAGGATTTCATTTCCATTTGAATGATACAGTATATAAGGACAGTCCCCACATGAAATACATTCACAGAGCATATAAGATGCATTCTAAGAAATTAGAGGAGACAATCTATGACAAGTGACATGACATAGGATGATAGCATGTAAGATGCATTATATGGAGGAGCAAAAATTTAGTAAGTAAATGTGGCACACAGATTGAAACCCAAAGGAAACTCTATTTGTTTATCCTTCTATTTGAGAAGAAACTAATTGCCTTTCTGATAGTGTGAATCATCATTATTTCTACTTATATAATCCTCATTATTTCTACTTATAAAATCCTCATTATTTCTACTTATAAAATCCTCATTATTTCTACTTATATAATTCTACAGAAATTCTGAACACACAAATGTAAGTAAACAAAAAAAGGCAATATGTGCTTTAGAAATGAGTAATTTATTTTTGGAACAAATATAGCTAGTTATATGCATGACTTGTAACAAGACAAGAACTAGAAAAATAACAAAAACTATAGCTCAACACAAGAGATTACCCTAAAAAACCCAAAGTGGAAGAAATTCATGTACACTAATGCCCTTTCTTATCTTGCTGCTTCTCTACTACATTTTACAAGCTCACTATTTTCTTGATGCCTTCACTAATCATCTGCATTGCCAACAAGATCAAAATCCTAATCACTCATGTCTGCATCTACTTGATTTTCTTCCTCATCCTCATCTGTGCCATGCAATACATTCTCTCTCCCAATCTCTTCATTGGTAATCAAAATATCTTCTCCAAACACTCCATCATCATCTTCATCCACTACTTTGAATGTTTCTTGTAAATTAACATATTGCCCATTAGGCATTATATCAACAGCTTCCATGAATTTTTGTTTCAAATGAGACTTTGTTTGAATGACATACGACCATCCTGGGATTCTTACATCATCAATTAGAAATGATTGGTTAATTTGAAAAGGGAAAACATAGGGCTCATCCCTCTCTGATAAAAATTGTCCTATATTTGCACGTACAAATCCATACTCATCAAAATGTACTATGGATGGTTAGATCCACTTACATTTTAATAATATAGGACTGTTTTCACCAAAATCCACTTGAATAATTTCTTGGATGAATCCAACATAGAATTTCTTCTCAGTTTTGTGAAGAAATTCAGCACTTACAACACAATCATAATTTGTCTTTCCTTTGTCTTTTTCCTCCACTCTTAAATGGCTACCATAGGACCACATTCCACTAAAATGCATAGCCCATAAATGTGGAGGTTGTGAAAGCTCACTTTCCTCCGTTGTTATATCTTGACCTTCTTCTTTTGCATCACTAACTGCATTAGCAATCCATTCTTCAAATTTTGGAAAAGAATCACCCCCAACCAAATCATGATGTCTGCGCTTTTGAGGTCGATGTTGCATCCAACTTTGATTCTCTTCTTCATATTTTCTACATAGAATATTAATGTGCAAATAGTAAGATTAATAATATAAATGTGTAAATGCAATTGAGTAAGATTAATAATATAAATGTGTAAATAAATAATTGTGTAATTTTTTTTAACCTGCACCACTTATCGAACAAAGATGTGTTTTGAAGAATAAAGGCATGTATCACACTTCTTTCTTGATGTGATAGCTTGAAGCGACATCCATTGCCTTATAATACTTCACCTGCAACTCTCTCATCTTCATCTTCGTCCCATACACGTCGATTGACATTTTTAAAATCCTTCATATATTCTGTGCAAAATTCAATGACCTCTTGCATTGAATATCCCTCAGACATGTTGCCTTTTAGTTTTTCCCTAGTACGAACAAGTTTTTTCAAAACCTTCATATATCATTCTATAGGATACATCCATCTCGTTCTTACTGGACCACAATGCTCTAGTTCATATTCTAGATGTATCAAAAGATGCATAGAAATGTTAAAGATTGTTGCTGGAAATTCCCGTTCCAATAGACAAAGGACTTCAACAAACTCCTCCCTCAAACTATCAAAGTTTGAAGGATCTAATACATGTGAACTCATTTTCTTTAATATTAGGCCCAACCTTATAATTGCCAATCTTGCCCCCTTTGCCAAACCTGATATATTTTCCACAATAGGTAAAATATTTTCGATTATAACATGATAGTCATGGGTCTTTAGGCCTCTTAAGCTATTAATGTTAGTTTGGCTTCTGATAGTACTACTTACATATCCAGTGGGAAAGCGAGTTTGAGACATCAACTATAAGAATTGTGCACGTTGTTCCTTTGTCCAGACATAAGGAGCACTGGGTTTTCTATATTTTGCATCATCATATTTTTCAACCCAAAGATTTTGAGGAATCTTTAGTTCTCGAAAGTTTTCATGTGATGAAATAGTATCAAAAGCACCAAAAAGAGTTTCTATAATAGCATAGGTTATATTTTTCTCAGTATGCATAGAGTCAACAGTATGCCTAATGGCTATATCCTTAAAGTATGACAACTTATAGAATATACACAACCATTTTACACCACTTTCATTACATAGATCATATCTACTACCAGCAATCCCACCATTTTCAATAAATGACATTCTTTTTTCTCCATTCTCAATAATGTAATCACTTGTTATTAGCAAAGGTGCTTCATGATTCTCTTCTTAACCATTGAAACGTGTTTTTTGTCAATGATATGGATGACTCACTTTAAGGTAAGCACAATGTCCACAATAAATACACTTACGTAAACTTCTTGAGTGCCTCACAAAATCCTTAAAGTTGCAAGTAGGACAGCCATGGTATCCATGAACAGTGAGACTAGACAATGTACCATATGCAGGAAGATGATGAATCGTAACCAATAAGGAAGCTCTTAAAGTGAATTTGATTGAATGACCATCACTTAAAGATTGAATTTATTTAATTCCTTTCCACAATTCTATTAGCTCATCATATAATGGCTCTAGATAGGCATCTATTGTATCTGAAGTCACACTTTTCTTTCTTGGTATAATCAATGATAGCATTAAGAAAAATGGTTTAGTTACTAACCATGGAGGCAAGTTATAATTTATTAAAAACACTGGCCAAGTTGATCATTTAGTGCTTTGATCTAAGAATGGGTTCACCCCATCTAGAGCCAAATCCAAGCTTATATTATGAGGATCTTGAGAAAAATTAGGCCATCTTTTATCAAATTCCATCCACGTCTTAGAATCAGGCACATGTCATTGTTTTCCATCAATGCTCTTATTTTGGGCATGCCACTACATAAGTTTAGCAATGTCTCTGCACCTATACATTCTGAGTAATCATGGGATTATTGGAAAGTGGCAAAGAACCTTTCTAGGAACCACAACTAATTTCTTGTCTATACCTTGCTTCATGACATTTCAAACATTCACTCTCACTTGCAAGATTTTTGTGAAATAATACACAACCATTAACACATGTGTGGATGTTTTCATACCCCAAGCCGAGATTACTAATCTACTTTTTACATTGACTTCTGTTGGCAATGTGGAGTCAGCTGGTAACAATAAACTTAATAATGCCAATACCTAATCTACACTCTCATTTGTCCAACCATCCACCACTTGCAAGTTAAAAATTTGAAGGATTGTTGTCAAATGGCTTAACTTGCAATTAGCATATAGAGGCTTTAAAGCATCCTCCATTGACTTGGCCCAATCATCGTTTAGACCCTCATTCAACATTCTTTCAACTTCAAACCCTTTGTCTAACATTTTTGCCTCTTCATCTATGTTCAGTACCACTTCATCTATGTTTGTTGCCTCTTCATCTCTCACAGTCTGCAATTCTATCATATCTTCATAATAATTGTAAGCCCAAGGGATTATACCACTATGCCCATATCTTATCATATGTCAATAAATCACATTTCTTTTTCTCACCCTTCCACCAAGATAGTCATTACATGGACATGGATATTTTTCCATTTGCCTCTCTTTGGCTACTCTCTCATCATATGCATTATATTGATCCTTAGTCAACCTTCAACGATGATCCATTTGTAATATTGTGCATTCCAGTATTAATTTAGTATAATAATCTATCCTATGCCTAGAAGGCCTTTAAATATAAAATCTTAAAAGGTAACCTTCAATCATGCATATGGTCAAGCTAGGAAAACCTTTCCTTCAGTTTGGGCTAGTCATCATGTAGGGAGATCATGCAGAGTAGAGGTGTGGTTTTATTTGAGTTTAAGGATCAGTCAAGGATCAACTTCAAAAATACTGAAGATAAACATTTTCTTTTTGAGTTTTCAAGCTTCAATCATGAAAATATCTCCTGGGGGGGCACCCACAAGCAGCTTCTCCAAATATCATGAAAATATCAGTTCACTTTTGGCAATGAGGGTTTTGAATTACCTTTGAATTTTCTACAAAGTGCATCCCCAAATTTGACTTTGCTACAGAGGGCCTCGCCGACTTCAAATTCATTATAGCAAACTCTAAATTCCTTGCTTGCCTTTTCAAAAGTCTTCAAGTCCTCTCCAAACAAGCTTTATCACCCATGCAAGTAGCTGCTACACGTATATGCACCTAAAACATTTTTTTAGGTACATGCATCAAATAGAGTAAGTGCTTCAATACATGTCCATGAGAATAACAAGCATCAACAACAATTCAATTTCATTCCCATGCTGACAATTATACATTTTACAAGTTGTCTGACTTAGAAATATAGACAAGCTATATAAACTAATAGATAAATAGCATTTAGAAGAAATACTAAACAATTTATCAAGATTACACTTTAAAACCCCAATTAAATAACTATTGTGATGAAGTATTCATAGAAAAAAATCACTTGCTAAAATCATAGGCAAAGTCACCAAATAAAGGACTCAAGATGTCAACCATTTCAAACGACAATCATGACAATAGGAAAAACATCATAGAGAATACAGTCATGCCTTTGATTGCAAAGGAGGGGGTAGATATTATAGTTTGTAGCAACATTGAAAAGATGAAAATACAAAATCCATGAAGCCAAACACTTTTGTCAAAATACAAACCCTTACCTAATTAGTTAATTGATCCTTGAAGATTTTATTAGGAAAATATAGTCATTATATAGATGCTAAAATAGTGACACAAGTGCCTTTGAAAGTGATGACAGTCATGTCATCAAACTGATAGTGAAATCAATCATCAAAAAGAGTAATGCACAACACCACAGAAGAAAAGAGGAGATCACTATCCATTCAAAGAGATGCCCTAATCATAGTCACCAAAGTGGGTTACAACAGCAGAGAAAAAATAGTGGAATATTGACAGTCTTTTTGTATCCAAATGTGAATTATGTGAAAATTGTGTCATATATCAATAACAAAAGTAACAGAGAGGATTTTTTACAGTCAAAATTCTATGAATAGAATCTTCAAGTTTATCAAAATCAAGCTAATAAGCTATATGATAGTCATAGCAGCAGATGGACAAAGGGAATGTGACTGTGACAGATTTTTGTATACAAAGTACAGTCATCATCAATGATATCTTTGTATTAAGCAATTTGTAGGCAAGTTCATGATAGGACAACAAATATTAGTTCATGTATGAAGCAATGAACAAGGTTTTCATGACAAAGGTTATTGTCAAGATAACAATAAGAGACAGTAAAGACAGTGAAGAGAAGATTTAACGAATGAAACAAATCATGGAATAGTCTTGCATTCTCAACAACAAGCTTTCATTCTCTTTTTTGTGATAGTCATTTTGAAAATACAATCATCTTTCAAAGGTTGAATCACACACATAGGGCTAGTGTCTAAGTCACATGTTGAAGACCATCAAATTCCTTCATGCCAAGGTATTCTAAGTATAAATCATGAATGGAAAAAGTAGAACTTTATCAATAAAGAACCATGAGACCTCTTCATACAGTCATTGAAAGAGATAGAACAATCACTAATGACAGAGCACCAAGATTTCAAAGATACAAAACTTTAGAGAAGGCTAAGAGAAGAATAGAGGTATGTGGAAAACCCTACCTCTGCTTCATAAAGCCATTTGTCATTTGCCGTCTATCTGCTCCTTTGATATTTTCCATCTATATCTAGAAATCCCAAAATTCCCTCCTTTCTTCATTCACATGATGATCTTAAAACTATTTCCAAACTCAAAGAACTGTAGCCATGAACAATCTTCTTCTGTTCGACTACTCATACCCTATTTTTGGCAACCATGAACAATCTTCTCCTATTCGACTACTCATACCCTATTCTTGGCGGCCATGAATAATCTTCTCCTATTCGACTACTCTGCATACCCTATTCTCGGCGGCCATGAACAATCTTCTCCTGCTAAATGCACAATCTTTGCTTCTTCACATGTTTCACCTTTTGTTCAAAATTCATAAATGCACAATCCCTCCAAAACTAAAGTGAAAGAAAAAAGAATAGAGGAATTTATTTAGTCCTTTATTTAGTCAATTTTATTTGTAGTTGTGTTTTTTTTCCCGATGACCAAATTAGTCATTTATTTAGTCATTTCAATAGTCATTTCAACCGATGACCAAATTAGTCATTTATTTAGTCATTTATAGCTATGTTGCAAAAAGTCTTAGTCACGTGATTAAAATTTTGGTCATGTGACTAAATTTTTAGTCACTTGGTCATTTATTTGCCATATTTCTACTAGTGAAGAGACAAGGAGAGAAAAGAGTGGAAGAAGAAAGAGCATTCAGTTGTAGCATGCTATTTTGAAAGAAAAGAATAGGTAAAACATGAAAGTACAGAAAAGAAGGACCCGTGGAAGGGCATAAAATATGTGGGACAACGATGTAGTGAAGAGACAATTCATGAAGATTTAAAAAGAGTTGAAGCATTGGAGATTCCAGTAAAGGTATGTCTTTCGAAAGATATAGAAGAAGAGGATGAGATTGATGTAACAACAACAACAATAGATCCTTTGGAGGATACGAAGATAGAAGTGGAAGGACACCAAATTGTAGCTGAGGAGTGGAGAGTTGCAACAGATGTAGAGGTAGAAATCACAAAGTTCACAAAGTTGGAAGGCCCTAGATTTGATAAACAAGTGGATGAAGAAGAGAATGATCTCCTAGAAAAAGGAGATGAAGAAAATAAACCATATGCTTGAAAGAGATTAGATAGGAGACCATGAATAGATGAAGGATGCAGCAGAAAATGAAGGCAAAGGAATTGGGACAGCGAAAAGAAATGAGGTACAATTTGATAATTTTGAGTTTGATTTGTTTCAAATGATTAACATAGTAGAGGATAAAGGACAAGAAGAAAAGAGTTGATACATGGAAGTTTTCCATTTTTATGAGGATGCAACATATTTGATTATGGAAGAGGATCATAATTTGTTTGAAGAAGGAACTGAAAAGGTGGAAGAATTGTTTAGTTTGAGTGGACACTTGATGAAGATGAATGGGGCAAATGAGAGCGATGTCATGACAGTGAGAAGTTGAGAGGTAACTTCTAATTTCTCTGAATTGTATGGAGAAGAAATTGACAAGGATTTGTTTGTTGTTGAGATGGATAAGGAGTTGCAAAATGATGGGATGAAAACAAAGGAAGATGCAGATTTGTATACAACATGTTTATGTGAAAGAGAGATTGTAGACGATGCTACAGTTGGGAAATTTGGTACAATAGTCGATGATATGGGAATGATGATGGGAATATATGGGGTAAATGAAAACCTCATAGAGAAAGATGAGTGGATGAAGATTACAGCTAGAGATGGTGAAGGAAACATTACAGTAGTGAAGAAAGAGGTAAACTTGTTTGCGTTTTGTGATGATATTGTTTTGCATTCATTTGTAATGTTGAGGGCTAAGGAGTGTGAAGAAGAGCAGATGGAAATTATTGATTTCCATGAAGATGTAGGGGCAGATTTCTATGAAAAAGTTGCAGATTATCATGTGCATGATGAGGGAATTTGGTGGAAGTGGTCAAATTTTGGTAGGACAAAGCCCACGGAAGAGGAGGAGAGTAGTGAGATTGTTTGATGGTGGTTGTTGGTTGATGATGGTGGTTTGGATCCAATGAAGGAATAAAAGAAAAGAGAGAGTCTTTGGAGGAGGAAGATGGTACATGGTGGATGCAAGGCCACAAGGGAAAGGAGGAAGAGAGTGCAGGTTTGTTGGAGGAGTATGAATCTTGTTGTAGTGAGATGCTAGAAAAAGAGGAAAAATAAATCATTTTTGGTAAACATATTTCAGTGATGGAGTTCATTGCATATTGCTTGCAATCTAGAAGAGTGGTTCTACTATTCAACTCCACATTTGTGAGTGTATGCTCACAAACTTTCCTACATGGCATGTCTGATGCAGGAGCATCCAAGTAGATTGGCGATCAACATCAATCAAAAATAGATTTTGAGGTTTGGGTTTCATTTTTGTTGTGATTTGGTTTTCATTTGGCATCTATTGGGTATTGGAGTGAGTGGCGAGTCAAAATTTACAAGTTTTCCATTTTTTCCATACTTTTGCTTCGAGGCACAATAGGCAGTTTCATCGAAATAATTATTTCAGGAAATCGGTGAGGATTCTTGGCAAACCCTCTTATAGGTAGATTGCTGATTCCACCCTAGAATTATATGAGAAGGTTTTGCAGTCGAATTCCTTCTGATTTCAAAGAAATAATTGTTTTCTGACTTGTGTTGGTAGTTTGGAGAAGTTTTAAACTTTTGAAATATGTGAAGTTTGAAACAAAACAGCTTGAGGAAAGTCTTAGGGATGTTGAAATACATGTCTCTACAATTTTTCATGAGGTTTTGAGGTTCTTGTAGGTAGTTACAACAAAAGTTGGTTTTCAGCTTCTGGCACCTTGAAGTCACGTCAAAACAATTCATTTGTGAAGTTGATCCAGACATCATCTTTGGATACAACTTCCCAACCTATGGTACTGCTTGCAATGCATCTTTGAAAGTTTTTTTGATAATGGATAACATTCTAGAGGAATGGACACCATCTGATGGAAGACAAAACATCCCTTGTCATTTAGCAACAATAGAATTTACAAAGAGATGAATTCTAGATGCTCATGGCACTGTAGAAATGAACACAAATTTATTTCTTTTTCCATGGAACAAATTGGGAATCATTCAATTAGTTTTCCTACGTGCAATCCATAAGTGATTTCCTAGAGTATTTGGATCAACCACACATCAACTTTTATGGACAATAAGTAATTGAATGGATGGAAATTCTCCTTTTTAGCCTTGGATATTCTATTCCCAACAATAAGAGAACAAGTAACTAATTAACATATTTTTCAAATGTTGTGTGCTTAAATTTCATTTACCACATCGGAGATGGACTATTACAATACTAATTATAAAGTCAAATTTACAACGATTCATGTGGTGGATGGGTATTTTAATAAAAAAAATAGGAAATTGAATCCTCAAAAAGGGGCACCAAAAGGTAATGTGTAAATTGTGTTTTTTTACCCATCGTGGGAGGAGGAAGAAACACAATGCCTCATTAAGGGCAATGTTTTGAATTCTATTCATACAAAAAAAAATAAAAGAAGGAAAGGAGAAAGGAGCTGCATAGGAGAAAAGAGGAGCAACGCTCAAGCTTCCATAAGGAACAAAACATTTTTTTGCTGCCAGAACAGAAAAGAAAGAAACAACTAGAGGAGGGCATTCGATGCCATAATTTTCTCATCCCTCATCAGTGTAAAAACATATATTGGTGGAGTGTTGTATAAATGTAGAGAAGAAAGTAGAGGAGCGTGGTAGTTAGTGTGGGCGACGAAGCAGATAGAGTGAGCCACCAGAGTAGAACTAAAACAAAAAAAGGTTTTATTAAAGAAGAAGTAGGAGGAATGTAAAGGAAACACCACAGTTGGGAGGAAATTGACATTCTTTTGTGCCATTGATACTTATGGAGGATATTTTAAGAAAACATGAGGAAGTCTATGTGCCATAGAAGGAGGTATGTATTTAATACTCTGTATGTTGATTTTGAACAGAGGATAGTTTGTCAAAGGAAGTAGAGCAGAAAATTTACTATAGCATATTGTGAAGAAGAGGGAACAAAGGAAGTGAAGATTGGAGACTCAAATTGAAGACTGGAGTATGTACATAGGTGTAAGCTAAGAAAGGTCATTTGAAGAACTTGTTTTTTGTAATTTTGGTCACTTATTCATAATTGCGTTGGTTGAAGTAATAAAATTTAATTATGTTGTAATCCCATATTGTTTGGGGCAGAGTTGCCCAAGTGTATATGTGTCTTTGATATTGTGGATCTATAATAAATGAATGATGTTGTGATATATGTTTGGAAGAGGTTATGAGGACCCTTTTGCACCAATGGAAGGGGTAAGTAAGATGAGACATTTTATGCAATTGGAGAAAGAATCTGTAATGTAGAAAAGAGAGACTAGCTCAATGGATCAAACTCGGTCAAACCCTCTTCTACAAAACATTCTGGGCACAAACCAAGCTTGGATTCTACCTTAGAAGGAGAGGCAAACTATAGGGGTTCTACCCTTTTGTTGTATAGAGAAGAAATTAACCCAAATCCAACCAATCAAGCTAGGATCAAGACATAAAACCCTAGTTAGCATGAGAGATAGGAACTTCTTGATTTTGTGGTTGTAAGAATCTCTGCTACTTTGGTCGGCTTATTGCTACCCTTCACATGACACCCTTGGCCTTTCATATCAGGTCTTATGGTTGAGACTTCCGTAGATACTACTCATGCTACTAGCAAAAGAAGACAAAATATATATCTCTTAAATGAACAAAGTAAAGAATAATAACACCAATGGGCAGTAGAAGATCTATGAATGTTAGCTCTGCATTGTCTGAAGTTTTGCATAATTAATTTGAAGATCAAAATGAACATCATGTCGATGAAAATGGTAACTTTAAGTTTCTTGATCTTAAAATCTCTACACTTTACCTTGAAAAGGGGATTAAGGCAAAAATTTGTGATTTTGTGAGACAATCTGAAATAAATCTTTTAATTTTTGGAGAAGGCATTTGTCTAGTATATCTCCCATTCTTACTACTTGCTGATGTGTCTCGATGGAGAGAAAAAAGATATTTTCATGTCCACTTTCCCCATATTGATCTAATTTTCCATCCACATTTTAACTCTGATATTGGTGCTTAGTTCTTTGCAATCTTAATTGATACCTGCTGTAGAATCTGGGAACAAGCTGTTATAGCTTAGTTTCAAGGTATCCTTAGTGCTAAACAAGGGGATAGTATAATTTATGTCAATCCAAATTTCACTCTTTCACTACCTGATAAATTTATCTCCTCTTCCTTTTTCCTTCTTATCCAAGTCAAAGGCATGTCTCTAATGCTAGGATTTGTCTATGCCACCATAGGCAGATGATGTGTCTATAGAATAATGAACACTGTTTCACCTCCAGTTTCTTTTCCCACAAGGATCTTCAAATTTTCTTGACTATGGCAGAAATATTGACCACATCAGGTTTTATATTGGTTTTCCTATAATAGAACAATCATTGAACCAACAGAAACCCAAGTTTAGAGATCTTCTTGTGCAACGAAATAGGTTCTCGAACAGACCTTTGTTCCAAAATAGACGAGTAGCTAATGTAACTCTATAATCTGTCCTAGATCAGACCATCATGGAACAACCTTTAGTAAATGAAAATATGACTAGACTCCAACCTTTGAGGAGAAGTTTGTCTATGGCTCATGCATTTCCCAGTTCTGATAATAAGCCATATATGGATTCCAATCTTGAGGAGTGTTCTACATCTCTAGCCATTCTACTTCTAAACCTCACATGTCTATTAACCCTTATCCTGCTAGGTCTTCTTTTTCTTCCACTTTGGATCTAAGTAATAACCCAACTTGATGGATAAATTGGTTACACAAGTAAGTTCCAGACTTCACTTGACCTGAAAAGAAGAAGAAGATAAAAAGTAGAAAGGTATAAAAATTCTCAGGATGGACGAACCTTCTTATATGATGAGGGAATCACTGCCTATATATGGTGCAGAAAAGAAGGTTTGATATTAAATACAGATTGATCCAAACACTGCAGTAGAAGTTATTGGTTATGAACCAGGTAGATGGCCAACCCTAGAAATATTTACTAGAGTAAATCCTGATAAAAAAATTATGGGGTAAATATGAGTCAAGACTCCACACTAAAGTAGGAGCTCAACAGAAAAATTCATAGGCTCAAAGGAACTGGCAACCCCAGTGGATGATGTCTGCTCAAGACAATCTGGATGACATGGCCATTGATATAAAGCAATCTGTAAAAAGTTCTAATTCTATTTATGGAAATTTATTAACTATAGAAAATAGTATAAATAGAATAGATTTAAATCTATTTTGAATGATACTTTAGGAATCTCCCAAGAAAAAAATATTCAGACATCTGTCACAAATATACAAGCTCTAGCTCAAAGAATAGATACATATGTCACAAAAATTTATGATAACTTTAGAAGCTAGAAGAGAGACCCAGGCCCAAGAGAATAAGGTTCTATTAGAAAATGTGGCAAGAAACTTACAAAAGATCAGGGGTTATACAAAAAATATTAGTGTCTAAGAAAGGAAAAGATAGCTTTGAAGAGGAAGAGGAAGAAGTGAAATCTCACTTCTCTAAACCAAAACCTCCTAAGGTAAAAATTCAGAGGAAAAGTCTCTTGTTTGCAGAAGACCATGTGGAAGAATAGCAAATAGGTCCTTCAAGGATAAAAATTGCCCCAAGGCCTATTAAACTAGTGTTTCCCAAACATAAAGAGCATGCTATGCAGAACACAGAACAACTTAGAGATTGGCTACAAGAATTAAACATTGAAGATATGGATAACCAACCAATATATATGGAAGAACCTATTACTACTCATATAGATGCTTTTGTCTCTGGTGAAGAAGTAATTTTAGAAATAGAATCACCTCATATTTCAGAAGAAGAAGTTGAATCAGAGAGTAATAATGAAGATTTTGATATAGATCAAATAAATGAAGGAGAAAATTGGGAAGCATTGATGGCCAACCATGAATCTGTAGGTAATAATATGGATATAGAAATGAGGGATGCCATCACTGAAAATTCTAGGCCTGAATAGTTAAGAGCTTATGCTACATCAGGATACATTCTTAACATTGATAAAGTTGTTGATCCTTACGATGCTATATGTACTTGGTGTGACACACTAGAAAATTTCTATGATACTAGGAGCTCTGACTGGTCTGACTCTAACAAGGTATTATATGTTGTTCGTCTAATGTTTGGTAAACTTAGGAATTGGTAGAATAGCTTACCAGATAATGGTCTAATTATCCAAGATCTGGTTATAGGTGAAAGATATGTGAAATAAATGGATATGGGTCAAAATGACATTTCTGCTAAAGATTTCTCTTTGTTAAATTTTTTTCTTATAATGTTATTCTGTGGTGAAAGGAAAAGCAATATTCTTGAAGATGAATTTTTTTGTATTCTCTAAAGCTTAAAGATTTAGGAAAGCTACATTGGTACAATCTAGTTTTTGAAAAATATATGATTGCAGCCAACAAATTACATGATACCACCACAAAGAGATATTATCTTAATTCACTGCCTTGTGGATTAGGAGAATGGGTAGAAGATTATGTTATTGGGAGAAAAAAGACTAAAATTGAAAAATGCACCTTTTCTAAATTAAAAACTTGAGTAAACATATAAGTTGGATAAGCAATGTCTTTTGAAAGCATTAAATTACAACATAGAGAAGTATAATTCCTCTTGTAATCTAAAAGAATATTGCAGTCTGCCTCCAATTAACCAGTTCAAAGACTTCTAGCAAGTTAGAAAATTTAGAAAAAGGTCTTGTGGAAAATTTTACAGATGTCTCAAGTGTAAAAGACGTCCTTATGATGATGACAATATGGAAATATCTTTTAAACATAAACATAAGGGCTAGTTGAGAAAAAATATAGATTTGCTCCTGTGAATAAAAGTTCTTTCAAAAGTAGTAAGCCTCCCAGATACTTGTTCAAAAGAAATAAGAATCTGGGAAAAGAGTCGGTTAAATGCTTCATTTGCAAAGGTCCTCATTATGCCACAAACTATCTTAAAAAATTAAACCCTGGAACTAAAATCTATGCTCTTTTCCAAGAACAAAAAGTACATAACCACTGGGAGATTGTAGATATTAATGATGCTTTTGCTCAAATTTCTTTTGAACAATATTTTGAATTAGTTGAAGCTCTTCCTAAACATTTTTCAATGGGAAAAGATAAGTCTAGAAGACTTGTAACTTCATCTTCTAAAGACCAAAGTGATTTACCATCTTCTAGTTCATTAAGCACTCACAAATCTTCTTTTGTAGTTAAAAAGGTGCTGCAGAAAGCTATTAAGGATCTCAATTTCAAAATTGATATGGCTAAAGAAAAAGATCCTTACAGAATGCTAGAGACAAAAGAGGAAAGGTGAGATCCAATAAAAAAAAACATAAGGATATTAAAGCATGGGAAACTGAGCATGATGTTTTACAACAACAACAAAAACAACTTAAAGGTTCCAAACCTTCCACTTTCCATGGCTACAAACATCCGAGTTGGAAGAAAAAACCCACTTCCCCTCGTCCTTCCTCTCCACCTCCTTCTTTTAAGAAGTTGTCCTCTCATAAGATTGTGCCTAATCAACTTGATGCCATCTATTTCAAATTGGATTATCTCACTGAAGAAATCCAAAATCTTACTAGGTATGTCTATTTGCAGAAAAAGGAAATCACCGCACTCAATTCTGTCATGGGGGAGATCCACACAATTTTGTTCAAGGCTGTTTAGTGGTGAAAATGTGGAAGCAAGATGGGTAATACAAGTCCTACACTTTCACCTATACTAAAACATTAGGGAAGCAAAGGGTGAGTTTAGGGATAAACTACAGGTCTCCAATGTTCCCTTTTCCTGTTAATTGTCTATGTGGCTATTCAATCAGGTTTTACAAGCTAGTTTTCCTCTCTAACCTTAAAACCCTAATTTGCATATTAGACTGTAATAACTCAATTTCTAACACAGATATTGATGAAACAAACATAGAAATGCAGAGTGGACAGTTTAGAGACAGTGTACCCAGAAATTAAGGAGTTGTTGGACTAGGGCACTAGTCACCATGTCCTGAAAGTTTCCTGATGTCAGAATCTTTTGCACCAGCTGCTTCACAATCTCTAGAGGTTCCTGAATCACAAAAAAATCACCCAGTTAGACTAGGGGGTGAGTCACCGTGTCTTGAAACTCTTAGAATCCCAAAATTCAAATTTTGTCATCACTTTGTCTGCAAGATAAACCTTCCTGCAACTCCTTTCTTCTGAATCTTGATAAATGCAACCTGTACATGTAAAAAGGAGGAGAAAATGTTTATGGCTATATAGGAGCTTGCCTCAGTCAAGCCCTGTTTCAGTGTTCCCACCTCAACAATAGCCAGAGATAAAGATTTGTAGATGTGTGTGCAAACTCTAGAAAAGTGTATACATAAATATCAAACCCTAGATGTCTCAATCAAGGGAAGATCAACAACTTGCATTAACGCAATGAATAAACACAACTTCACCTCAAGGAGAGGAAAGCAATGAAGACTTGCATGAACAAGAAGGCGAATCAGTAATGTCTACGGAGGATCTCCAAGCTCGATGTTGGAGGCTTCAACCCTTCTCCTGATCATGCAAAAGGTGTACAAACACTAGGAAGAGCAAGATAGTCTCAAGATCTTGATTCCTAATCTCCATCCATTGTCTCCACAAAAGAAAATTCAAATGGCTTTAAAAGCTTCAACAAATTACTGATCTTCAATGGCAATTTTGGTAGAGTTTTGGCATCTAGTTTGCATAAAGATTGTGTGTGATGAAATAATTTTTAAATGTCTCTTTATTTCCAACCTTAGGAATTTCAAATTTTGAAATAAGATGTCATCATCGCGTGAAAAATGAAATTTTGAAAGTGGAATCCTAGAATGTACAGCAAGATCCAACATCCCTCCAAAATTCAAGACCCCAGGAAATAGAGCAGGACAAGGGCGCTAGCGCCCAAGTCCAAGCCCTGATTTCCCACTTAGAACTGCTTCAAGGAGGTTAGGGGACCCCAAATACAAGTTTACTTTCCCATTCAGTCTTTAGTTATTCCAAAATGTGAGATTCTTCCAATTAGACCTAGGTCAGTCAAGTTTCAGGAAGGTTTATAAAAACTAGGTTGAAAGGTCACCAAAGGGAAGGAGCTAAACCATGGGGAAATTGTGTCATTCCATATAGGAGGACAATTTTTGACATAACATTTAGCCCCCACTTTAGTGGCCATATGACACTACGTGCATATGCAACTAAAGGAAAGTAAATACATCAATCATGAAAAGGATACCCAAAAGGATACTATAGAGGAAGCTGAAGTGTCGTCGCAAATGAGGAAGAAGCTCCCAAGTCTGTAATCCTGCAAGACCACAAAGTTAGGAACCACAACCTGTAAAGAAACACTTGTAAGAGAATCTAAAATCAAATCAAATCAACTTGCAACCACCATCAATAAATTCTTAGTTCATAAACACTAAGGGGGTTGAGTGATGAGACATGATGAGGGAGGAAATCGAGGGAGATATATGTCCCCCCTCTATTTTTGCTTGCTTAATCCAAAAAGGAGAAACAAGGAGATATCTACACACATTGATTTCAAAAGAAACTTGGTGAAAAATGCATTGTGAGGGTTGTCTAAATAAACAATGCCCAAACATAACACATTGGTGAAGATGGAGAGAGGAACCAGGATTCTGACGCAACAAACGACGTAAAAATCTAAGTTTGTTAGCTCAAGATAAAGGTTTGAGAGTGAAACTTGTTAATTTCTTTGTTTTTACACCTAGATAGTGATAGGATTTCTCATCTACTTTACTATATATAAAGGGAGTCATCACTCTTCACTATTCATTTGTTACTTGTCATTGTGTAGAGGAGTAAAGGAGAAGGAAGAGGAGATCGACGATGCCGACCCGACGTCCATACCAACTTCCATGACTGGAGATGCTCCAAGTTCAGGTGGTAGAGAGACGACTCAAGGCCGAGGTAGGTCCCTGATCCTTGCTTGTTCTTCTTGTACTCTTCATTTGTTTGATTTTTGTTGTTTTCCATGCCTTTTGGGTGAGAATGGACAAGGGTCCCAATTAGGGGCGCTCGAGTCCACCCAGGGCACCCAAGTCCTCCTTGGGTGCTCTAGTCCACCTGGGGTGCCCAAGTCTGACTTGGGCACCCAAGTCCTCCTAGGGTACCCAAGTCTAGAAGGGACAAGGGCTCCAGGAATCGAGCACTGTTCTGTAGTTTGATCATGAAGTTACATTTTGCTGCTTAGAAACTGATTCAATCTCTATCTATTTGTGTCATGTAGGTCATCCCAGGGATGTGAGAGAACACAGGAGGTCACCTGATGTTGCTTCTACGTGATCACATTACTACCATGTTAGATGTAGAGAGAGAATTTATAGGCAGTGGGCCTTTGGTGGGTATTTGACATGCCCACGATCAGATTCCATGCTAGCATGCTGATGGCATTGATGGAGAGATGGAATGTAGATACATTGACATTTCATCTACCTACAGGAGAGATGATACTTACACTAGAGAATGTCTTCTAGATCCTTCGACTGCCCATATGAGGAGAGACGACGAGGATTAGAAACTGTCGCTCATTAGAGTACACTCAACAGAGTCAGATGTATTGTCTGGGCTGCACAATCTCTTGGGTAGAGCACGGGCACATTCATCTTTGTTTGTTAGAGCAGGGGTGTGCTGACATTCCACTAATTTGGTAGATTATGATTGTCATGATAGAACTAGCAGTCGCCCCTGATGGTCAAGGCACTCACCTTCACAGGGGCCTTGTTCACACTATCAGGGCGATGGAGGAGCACAAGACAGTGTACGTGTGGGGGCGCAGTATGTTTGCACACCTCTACCATGAGTTAGACTGGTATGTCCATTATGAGGCACAGAGCCTGATGTGTTGCACACTACTATAGGTCTAGGCTTTTGAGCATATCGATTGTACATGGCCCATATGTTTTCCTATAGAGCTAGTGATGCCGTATCCATGCCATGCCTATCCACTTATCTGGTGCTGGAGACATGATGATCTATTATACTGGAGGGTTATATTTGATAGATTACGGCTTGACAATATCATCTGGAGACCATATCGTTGCTACATATCATGGTCAGGTGAGTGGAGTCAGTTAATGAGGATGCAAAGGGATCGACTGATGGCTAGTCACCTCAATCACGTTGTCTCATGCTTTTATTTTGATCGAGTAGCACGATAGTCTGGATGCCCACAAGATGTTCCCATGATGTGTCTGAGCTATCTGTGCTCTGTACACAGTGTAGTCAGGGTGAATAGCACCCGACGGTCAATGATAGCAGATGTGCCAGTTAGTGATGATTATGGTCCAGAGGATGCAGAGCTGATATCTAATGCAAATGATGTCAGAGTGATCTGAGCGTATCAGAGCTAGTAGTGGACAGTGTGACTTGCTCCTATCTATCCACCCATTCACCACATAGGTGATCCTCAACCTTGGGCCAGTCAGGGGATAGACAGAGATGTAGGATGACATCAGTGTGTTGCAAGTATGGGCCTAACTAGTGTTGTCATTGATGTCAACATACTCTTGTTGCATTGATGATAAGGATTGGATGAGATGTGTGCTAAGGATATTGAGAAAATTAGTCCTAATTAGGAACAATGAAGACAGTAAGCTAAAGATCCTAGCTAAGATGAAGATCAGAGGATGCGCATCAAAGGGTTTGTAGACATGTGTCTTAAGGTGATCCAGTAAAGATTTTAGAGGTCCGCATGAAGATCTGAAGAAGTTGTGGCCGCTCAAATAAAACTAGTTTCGACAGGTGTTCAGAGGTGACAGAGTGACACAGATAGGTCCAGTGAGTTCCAGAAATGAAATATCCCGTTCTGTAGATTTGAGGGAATGTTTAGGAATTCCATGTGAAGTGACAACTCAATTGGTTCATGGTCTAGAGGTCTGCAAGCATCTATTCCATTGTGATAGTGATTACAGACTGTGTTCTTGAGGTTCCAGATGATGGTGTTCTTCCTAAGTCTGGCCGATCGGATGAGTTACACATCCTGTGGATGATCTTGAAGATGTTATGTGAAGATTGGCATGTTCCTAGAAGAAGATTGAAGTCTTAAATCTATGTGGCCGACAATGTGCTATTCCGCATGAAGTCTTTTATAATTAGTCATGTTGTATATACTTGCTCTATAATGTATGCCAACTTGGATGATAATTCCTAAGTCGATGTCTTCTATAAATAGAGAGTTGTAAAGTCATTTCAAAATGATCTCGTGGAGATGAGAGTGTGGTAGAAAAGAGGAGAGAAAAAAGCAGAGCAGAAGTTTTGGGCTTAAATGGAACTGACTCAAGCATAGTGAAGATGTTATTCTCTAGTTCAAGTATGTGATACTTATTATTTTGTAGACAGTGTGTCTCTTGTAGGCAGTGGGCCTCTTGTGAGTAGTGTGCTCAGGCAGTGAGCCCTAATTAGCATGTGCCATTTTGTTCTTTCTATTCTTCTAACAGAGAATACAATCTTAGGTTAATCACCCTGTGGTTTTTCCCTTAACCAGGTTTTCCACGTCAAAATATTGGTGTCTTATGCATTGATGTGTTTCTACTCTTGACTTAATACATTATGTTTCCATAATTGATTTATAATTATGCTACTGAATTACAAAGTGGATTTAAGTGTTTAATTGGAAGAAAGTTTTGGACAACTGATTTACCCCCCTCTTAGTTGTTTGTCCTGAATCTAACAATTGGTATGAAAGCCAAGTTCCTCTAAAAGAGCTTAACTGCTTGAGGAGATCCAGGATGTCATCCTACAAGAAGGATAGTCCGAAGTTTGATGGAACCAATTTTAATCTTTGGAAAAGTTGCATGTAATGTCACTTACAATATATGGGAATACAGTACTAGACCATGGCTTCAATGAAGTATACTCCTCCATAGAATGGCTTGAAAACCGTAAATGAAATCACAGATGCTAAAAATAATCTGCGGACTAAAGAAGATCTTCTAAGTGCCTTGTCTAATTTAGAATTGACAAATGTTGTTGACCTAGAAACTACTTTTGAGATTTGGGAAAAACTAGAACTTCTGCATGAAGGAGACAAGTATGTTAAACGTGCAAGGCTACAGAGTTTGGAAGGAAAATTTGAAAATTTGAAGATGAGAGAAGATGAAAATATCACTACTTTTATGCCAAGGGTAAATGAGCTTGTTTGTGGCATTAGATGTGCTGGTGGAGTCTTGGATGAAGATGAGATTGTTGGCAAAGTTCTCAGATCCCTTCCTGCTTCTTATAAATACAAGGTTGCTGCCATCGAAGAATTCAGAGCCCATTCATGTGTCACAAGAGATCAATTGGTTGGTAAATTGGCTACATTTGAATTGACTGAGTTTGGAGATGCCCCCCCAAGATTGAATCTGCATTCAAAGCCAGTGCCTCTATAAAAGGTAAACAAAGGTTTGATCTAGGAGAGAACTCCTCAAGGAAACTTGTTGATAACTAAGAGGGGGGGTGAATCAGTTATCCTTAATTCGCTTTCAATTCAAACACTTAAATCCACTTTGTTAATCAATAGTATAGCAATTAATCATTCATGGAAGCATAAGAAATAAACACCAGAGCAGATCAACACATGAAACACCAAGATTTTGACGTCGAAAACCCAGTTAAGGGAAAAACCACGGGGTGATTAACCCAAGGATTATTCTCTGTTAGAAGAATAAGAAAAATGGATGGCACATGCTAATTAGGGCTCACTGCCTAAGCACACTACTCACAAGGAGGCACATTGCCTACAAGAGACACACTGTCTACAAAGATAACAAGCATTACAAACTTGAACTAGAGATTGACATCTTTACCATGTCCAGATCAGTTCCATTTAAGCCCAAAAACTCTTGCTCTATCTTTCGCACTTCTCTTCGCTATGTCATTCTCATCATCGCAAGACACACTTCAAAATGAATTCACAATCCCTTATTTATACAAGGCATCAACTTAGGAACAATCATCTAAGTCGGCAACCATCTACAAGATCATTCGCAAGATGTGTAATACATCCGGTCAGCCTGTCTCAGGAAGAACACCAACAACCGGTGGTCTTTACATCAAATCCAAACTCTAACTTCAATGCAGATCACCAATAAGAATTGTACACAATCCAAGGATCACTGAAACCTTTCTTGAGTCATCAAGAACATCCGCACTTTATTAGCTTACTGGAATTCTTCTCTTCTTCATCCGAAACTTCAAGAACACAGTCTGTCGCCACTGTCATAATGCAAAAGGTTCTTTTGGACCTCAAAACAATGTACAAATCAAGTTGTCACTTCACACTGACTTCTTCAACACTCCCTCCAATCTGCAAAATGAGAGAATGTAATTCTGGAACTCACCGGACCAAACTGTGACACTCTATCACCACTGAACACCTGCTGGAACTGGTTCTACACAAACAGTCATAACTTCTTCAGATCTTTATGCAGACCTTTGAAATCTTAACTAAAACATCTCAAGACTCATATCTACAAACCCTTTAATCTGTATCCTCTGATCCTCAACCTATTGAGTACTTTTGCCTTCTTCTCATCACTGTTCTTCACTATTCCTGATGGAGATTAATTTTCTCAATATCCTCAGCACACAGCTCATCCAATCCTTCTTATCAATGCAATATGAGTATGTTGACATCAATGACAACACTGGTTAACTTCATACTTGCAACAATCTCCCTCTTTGTCATTGATGGCAACATATGATGTGAAAAACCATCAAGACAAAAACTTCTCCTTTCTGTCACAACTCCCCCTATCAGCAACAACTCTTCACATGTCTTCTCTTCCTTTACTGCTCCTGCTTTGATCATCAACCACTTGTTTTTCACATGTCTTCTCTCCCCCTTTGATATCAATGGCAAAGGGCTCATACTTGCAATTCTAACACATCAGAATCATACAAGCTGCTCCCCCTTAGTAGCAGCTCCCCATCATCAATCCGGATCACAAGATATGACTATGATATCCACTGGACTGATGCACATTAATGCATCCTAGTTCATCACCGAAGGGGCCATGACCTCTAACTTCTCCCTGTGATACTCAAAAGAGTCCTTGGGAAGAGGTTTAGTAAAAATATCTGCAAGCTGATCCTTGGAGGGCACATACTCCAATCTGACTTCACCCTTGTTCACTTGTTCTCTCAAAAAGTGAAATTTGATAGATATATGCTTGGTCTTAGAATGCAATACCGGATTCTTAGAAATATTTATTGCCCTTGAATTATCACAGAAAATTGTGATAGGCTCCTCATATTCTACTTGAATATCTCTTAGCATTTGCTTCATCCACAAAAGTTGAGTGCAACTACCTGTTGCTGCAATGTATTCTGCTTCTGTTGTAGATAGGGATATTGCTTCTTGTTTCTTGATTAGCCAAGAAACCAACCTTTTTCACAAAATGAATGTTCCTCCACTTGTACTCTTCCTATCATCCACATCTCCTACCCAATCTGCATTTGTATATGCATGAAGAGAGAAATCATGATCTCTGGGATACCATAAGCCATACTCAACTATTCCTTTCAAGTACCTTAAAATTCTTTTGATTGCCATGACATGAGATTCTCTAGGATCAGCCTGGAATCTCACCACAAGACCAACAGCCTGCATTATATCTGGTCTAGTCTGAGTGAGATACAGTAATCCACCAATCATTGATCTGTATTTTGTCTGATCTGTCTTAGGAGAGTCATCATCTTTGCTCAACTTACATCCAGTAGCCATGGGAGTGTTCATTGGCTTTGTATCTTCCATTCCAAATTTCTTCAATAGTTCTTTCACATATTTGGTTTGAGAGATAAAGATTCCTTTCTTTGTCTGAGTAATTTGTAGACCCAAGAAGAAATTTATTTCACCAAGCATTAACATTTCAAACTCACTTTTCATTTGGTTTGCAAAGGTCTTACACATACTGTCTCTTCCTCCAAAGATGATATCATCAACAAATACTTCAACAATCAAGATGTTTTCATGATCAATTTGGGAATATAGGTTACTCTCAGCAGTACCTTTGTTGAAACCAATCTTCAAAAGATGTTTGTCCAGCCTCTCATACCATGCTCTTGGGGCTTGCTTTAGACCATACATTGCCTTCTTTAATTTGTAGACCATATCACCATGCTCAGATAACTGAAATCCATCCGGTTGTTCAATGTACACCTCTTCTTCTAGGTCACCATTTAGGAAAGCAGATTTGACATCCATCTGATACACTTTGAAATCTTTGAAGGCAGCAAAGGCAAAAAATAGTCTAACTGCTTCAATTCTTGCCACCGGAGCAAAGGTTTCCTCAAAATCAATCCCTTCTATTTGAGAGTAGCCTTTGCAGACTAATCTGGCCTTATTTTTGATTACTTCACCAACTTCATTTAGTTTGTTCCGGAAGACCCATTTGGTTCCAATCACATTCTTGTTTCTAGGTCTAGAAACAAGGTCCCAAGTGTGATTTTTCTCAATTTGCATCAATTCTTCTTCCATTGCTTTTGTCCAATTTTCATCATTGCATGCTTCATTTATTGTCTTAGGTTCAATCTTTGAAATCAGACAACATTCATCTGAGTTATGAGCAACATTCCTTCTAGTTTGCACACCTTTGCTTTTCTCACCTATGATCTGATCTTCAGAGTGGTTCAGTCTTACATACCTTGGAATTTTGGGAGTTTCTTGTACTTCTGCTTCTTGATCATGCTCATTTAGACCTGTCTCTTCTTCTTGATTTACTAGATCAGTTTGAATCTGTCTTTTAGGAGAGGATGGAGTACCTTGAGCCAGAACATCATTCTGATCATCTTCATCATACTCATAAAATCTTGAGGGCTTCTTAATACCTTCATCAACCTTCACATTTGTACTTTCTATCATCTTTCTTAGTCTCTTATTGTAACATCGGTATGCTTTGCTTTGAGTGGAGTAACCCAAGAAAATTCCTTCATCACTTCTAGCATCAAACTTTCCTAGATCTTCATCTCTTTTGATGTAACACTTGCTACCAAATACTCTAAAATATCTCACAGTAGGAGTGATGCCAAACCAAAGTTCATAAGGAGTCTTACCGGTATTGTTTCTGATTTGAACTCGATTGAGAGTGTAGACTGTAGTGCTGACAACTTCTTTCCAAAACATCTGGGGAACATTTGCTTCCATCATCATTGTCCTAGATGCTTCCTAGATGGTCCGGTTCTTTCTCTCAACTACTCCATTCTGCTGTGAAGTCCTAGGAGCAGACAGCTATCTCTTTATACCATGCTTCTCACAAAAGTCTATGAATTCACCAGATGTGAATTCACCACCTCTATCAGACCTTAGACATTTCAGTTTCAATCCGGTTTGATTCTCTACCATAGCCTTGAAGATTTTGAACTTCTCAAAAGCTTCTAATTTCTCTTTTAAAAAGGTAACCCACATCATCCGGGAATGGTCATCAATTAGTAACATGAAATATCTATCACCTTGCATACTCTTGATTCTTGTCAGACCACATAGATTAGTATGAACTAACTCCAATAATCTGGTAGAGGACTGATCCTTGCTTTTGAATGAAACTCTGCTCTGTTTACCTAGCTGACATTCTTTGTACATATTGTTTGTAGGTTTTACCAACTTTGGAAGATCTCTTACAGCCTGAGTATTGCTTATCTTGATGATGTTATCAAAATTTACATGACACATCCTTCTATGCCATAACCAACTTTGATCAACTTGAACAAACATACAACTTTTATTAGTACCAACTAGATGGAAGATATTACCTTTTGTTTGAGTACCGAATGCAATCTTAGTTCCAGAGCTTTCAAAGATCCTGCATCTTCCATTCTTGAACCAGAGATCATAGCCTTTGTCCACCAACTGACCAACACTGAGAAGATTGTGCTTCAATCCTTTAACATACAGTACATTACCAGGTTTGTTCTTTCCATCAAAAGAGATAGTTCCCCTACCTCTGATTCTACCAGCTGAACTGTCACCAAACTTTACCATTCCTCCTTCATACCTTTCCAAATCTAAGAACTTGTTCTTGTCACCTGTCATATGGTGAGAGCATCCACTGTCAATAACCCAATCATCCCTTTCTTCAACTTGGGCAGCCAAAGCTCTTTCTACAACCTTATGATTGATAGATTCAGGGAATATTGGATCTTCTTCCTTGATGGCAATGAACACCCATTCATTTTCAGATTTGTCTCCTATCTCTGATTCATCATCTGTTACTCCTTCATTATCAGCTTCTTCATGAACATAATAACAGTTCTTTTGGAACCTTTTTCTGTTAGAATTTGGTCTTGTGGATCTTTCCGGACATCTTGAGGCAAAGTGACCAATCTTATTGCAATTGAAGCACTTAAAGGGTAATTTTCCTTCATACTTACTAGATCCCCTTGGCAGTCTTTTTGCAATGAGGGCTTCAAGTTGAGTTGTTTCTGCTTCTTCCTCTTCCATGTCTTTTCTTGCTTGATCATACCATGACAACTTCCTTGAAGAGTTTTCTCCCAGATCAAATCTTTGTTTGCCTTTCACATAGGCACTGGCTTTGAATGCGGATTCAGTCTTGGGGGGTTCATCTCCAAACTCGGTCATTTCAAATGCAGCTAGTTTGCCAGCCAATTGGTCTCTTGTGATAGTTGTATGAGCTATGAATTCATCAATGGCAACAACCTTGATTTTGTAGGCAGCAGGAATGGATCTGAGAATTTTGCAAACAATCTCATTTTCATCCAAAACTCCACCAGCATTCCTAATTCCACACACCAGCTCATTTACTCTTGGCATAAAGGTAGTGATATTTTCATCATCTCTCATCTTCAATCTTTCAAATTTCCCTTTGAGACTCTGCAACCTTGCACTTTTAACAACCTCATCTCCTTCATGCAGAAGTTCCAGTTTAATCCAAATCTCATAGGCAGTTGGTAGGTCAATAACATTTCAGAGCTCTGAGTTGGTTAATGCACTTAGAAGAGCCTCTTTAGTCCGCAAATTGTTTTCAGCATCTGTGCTTTCATTTAGAGTTGTCGGACCACCTTGTGGAGGTGTATATGCTTTTGTGACCATGGACAAGTATGCCTTTCCCATACACTCCAAGTGACATTTCATGCGGCCTTTCCAAAGAGTGAAGTTGGTTCCATCAAACTTTAGACTGTCTTTCTTGTATGACGAAATCCTGGATCTCCTCAAGTAGTTAAGCTCTTTTTAGAGGAAATTAGCTCTGCTATAAATTGTTGATAACTGAGAGGGGGGGTGAATCAGTTATCCTTAATTTGCTTTCAATTCAAACACTTAAATCCACTTTGTTAATCAATAGCATAGCAATTAATCATTCATGGAAGCATAAGAAATAAACACTAGAGTAGATCAACACATGAAACACCAATATTTTGACATGGAAAACCTAGTTAAGGGAAAAACCACGGGGTGATTAACCCAAGGATTATTCTCTATTAGAAGAATAAGAAAAATGGATGGCACATGCCAATTAGGGCTCACTACCCGAGCACACTGCTCACAAGGAGGCACACTGCCTACAAGAGACACACTGTCTATAAAGATAACAAGTATTACAAACTTGAACTGGAGATTGACATCTTTACCATGTCCGGATCAGTTCCATTTAAGCCCAAAAACTCCTGCTCTGCCTTTCGCACTTCTCTTCGCTATGTCATTCCCATCATCGCAAGACACACTTCAAAATGAATTCACAATCCCTTATTTATACAAGGCATCAACTTAGGAACAATCATCTAAGTCAGCAACCATCTACAAGATCATTCGCAAGACGTGTAATACATCCGGTCAGCCTGTCTCAGGAAGAACACCAACAACCGATGGTCTTTACATCAAATCCAAACTCTAAATTTAATGTGGACCACCAATAAGAATTGTACATGATCCAAGGATCGCCAAAACCTTTCTTGAGTCATCAAGAACATCTGCACTTTATCAGCTTACTGGAATTCTTCTCTTCTTCATCCGGAACTTCAAGAACATAGTCTGTCGCCACTGTCATAATGCAAAAGGTTCTTCTGGACCTCAAAATAATGCACAAATCAAGATGTCACTTCACACTAACTTCTTCAACACTCCCTCCAATATACAAAATGAGAGAATGTAATTCCAGAACTCACTGGACCAAACTGTGACACTCTGTCACCACTGAATACCTGCCGGAACCGGTTCTACACAAACAGCCATAACTTCTTCAAATCTTTATGCGGACCTCTGAAATCTTAACTGGAACATCTCAAGACTCATATCTACAAACCCTTTAATCCGCATCCTCTGATCCTCAACCTATTGAGTACTTTTGCCTTCTTCTCATCACTGTTCTTCACTGTTCCTGATGGAGACTAATTTTCTCAATATCCTCAGCACATAGCTCATCCAATCCTTCTTATCAATGCAATATGAGTATGATGACATCAATGACAACACTGGTTAACCTCATACTTGCAACAAAACTATCATGGTATGAAAAAGCAAGAAAAGACCTGGAAGAAGATGAAGCAGAAATGGCTCAACTTGAAGCCCTTATTGCAAAAAGACTGCCAAGAGGATCCAGTAAGTATGAAGGGAAATTGCCTTTTAAGTGTTTTAACTGCAATAAGATTGGTCATTTTGCCTCAAGGTGTTTGGAAAGATTTTCAAGGCCAAATCCTAACAAATCAAGGTTCTAAAAGAATTGTTACTATGTTCATAAAGAGGATGATAATGAAGGAGTAACAAATGATGAATCAGAGATAGGAAACAAATCCAAAAGTGATTGGGTGTTTATTGCCATCAAGGAAGAAGATCCAATGCCCTCTAAATCTGTTAATCATAAAGCTATTGAAAGAGCTTTGGCTGCCCAAGTTGAAGAAAAGGATGATTGGGTCATTGACAATGGATGCTCTCACCATATGACAGGTGACAAGAATAAGTTCATAGATTTGGAAAGGTATGAAGGAGGAGTAGTAAAGTTTGGTGATAATTCTGTTGGTAGAATCAAAGGTAGAGGAACTATTTCTTTTGATGGAAAGAACAAAACTGGTAATGTACTATATGTTGAAGGATTGAAGCACAATCTTCTTAGTGTTGGATAGTTGGTGGATAAAGGCTATGATCTCCGATTTAGGAATAGAAAATGCAAGCTCTTTGAAAGTTCCAAAACAGAGATTGCATCCAGTACTAAAAAAAAGGTAATATCTTCCATTTAGTTGGTACTGGTAAATGTTGTCTATTTGTGCAAATTGATCAAAGTTGGCTATGGCATAGGAGGATGTGTCATGTGAATTTTGATAATATCATCAAGATAAGCAATACTCAGGCTGTAAGAGATCTGCCAAAACTAGTGAAACCTATAAATAGTTTGCGCCAAGAATGTCAGTTAGGGAAACAAAGCAGAGTCTCATTCAAAAGCAAGGAACAATCCTCTACCAGATTATTGGACTTAGTTCATACTGATCTATGTGGTCTGGCAAGAATTAGGAGTGTGCAAGGTGATAGATACTTCATGTTACTAATTGATGACCATTCCCGGATGATGTGGGTTACTTTTCTAAAAGAGAAATCAGAAGCTCTTGAGAAATTTAAAATATTCAAGGCTATGGTAGAGAATAAAACTAGATTAAAATTAAAATGTCTGAGGTCTGATAGAGGTGGAGAATTCACATCTGGTGAGTTCATAGAATTCTGTGAGAAACATGGAATAAAGAGACAGTTGTCTGCTCCTAGGACTCCATAGTAGAATGGAGTAGTGGAGAGAAAGAACCAAACCATCCAGGAAGCATCTAGGACCATGATGATGGAAGCAAATGTTCTTCAGATATATGGGAGAGAAGTTGTCAGCACTGTAGTCTATACTCTCAATCGAGTACAAATCAGAAGCAATATCGGTAAGACTCCTTATGAACTTTGGTTTGGCATTACTCCTACTGTGAGGTATTTCAGAGTCTTTGGTAGAAAATGTTACATTAAAAGAGATGAAGATCTAGGAAAATTTGATGCTAGAAGTGATGACAGAATATTCTTGGGCTATTCTACTCAAAGCAAAGCATACCGGTGTTATAACAAGAGATTAAGGAAGATTGTGGAAAGTACAAATGTGAAGGTTGATGAAGGAATTGAAAAACCCTCAAGGTTTTATGAATATGATGAAGATGATAAAAATAATGTTTTTGTTCATGAAGTACAAGCTCCCTCTGAAATTCAGATTCAAACTGATCCGGTAAATCAGGAAGAAGAGATAAGTTTGAATGAACCTGTTGAAGAATCAGAAGTACAAGAAACTCCCAAAGTTCCCAAGTATGTAAAACTAAATCACTCTGAAGATTAGATTATAGGTGATAAAAGAAAAGGTGTACAAACAAGAATAAGGATTGCTCAAGATTCAGAAGAGTATTGTCTGATTTCAAAAGTTGAACCTAGGACAGTAAATGAAGCTTGCAATGATGAAAACTGGACTAAGGCAATGGAGGAAGAACTAATGCAAATTGAGAAGAATCACACATGGGATCTTGTTCCCAGACCTAAAAACAAGAATGTGATTGGAACCAAATGGGTCTTCCGGAATAAATTGAATGAAGTTGGTGAAGTAATCAGAAATAAAGCCAGATTGGTCTACAAGGGTTACTCTCAAATAGGAGTTGATTTTGAAGAAACTTTTTCTCTAGTGGCAAGAATTGAAGCAATCAAATTATTTCTTTCTTTTGTTGCCTTCAAGGATTTCAAAGTGTATCAGATGGATGTCAAGTCTGCCTTCCTGAATGGTGACTTGGAAGAAGAAGTATACATTGAACAACCAGATGGATTTCAATTATCTGATCATGGTGATATGGTCTGCAAGTTGAAGAAAGCAGTGTATGGACTCAAGCAAGCCCCAAGAGCCTGGTATGAAAGATTGGATAAGCATCTTTTGAAGATTGGTTTTAACAAAGGTATTGCTAACAGTAATTTGTAATTCAAAATTGATCATGAAAATATCTTGATTGTTGAAGTATTTGTTAATGATATCATTTTTGGAGGAAGAGATAGTATGTGCCAAACCTTTGCAAGTCAAATGAAAAGTGAATTTGAGATGTCCATGCTTGGGGAAATGAATTTCTTCTTGGGTAGGCAAATCATTCAAACTAAGAAAGGAATCTTCATTTCTCAGACTAAATATGTGAAAGAATTGTTGAAAAATTTGGGATGGAAGAGTCAAAACCAATGAGTACTCCCATGGAAACTGGATGTAAATTGAGCAAAGATGATGACTCTCCTAAGACTGATTAGAAAACTACAGGTCAATGATTGGAGGATTGTTGTATCTCACTCAATCTAGACCTGATATTATGAATGTTGTTGGTCTTGTTGCCAGATTCCAAGCTGATCCTAGAGAATCTCATGTCATGGCAATCAAGAGGATTTTTAGTTATCTAAAAGGGATAGTTGAGTATGGTTTGTGGTATCCTAGAGACCATAATTTCTCTCTTCATGCATATACAGAAGCGGATTGGGTAGGAGATGTGGATGATCGGAAGAGTACCAGTGGTGAAGAATTCTTTTTGGGGAAGAGATTGGTTTCTTGGCTGAGCAAGAAACAAGAGGCAATATCTCTGTCCACTACAGAAGTAGAATATATTGCAACAGCAGGTAGTTGCACTCAAGTTTTATGGATGAAGCAAATGCTAAGAGACATAAGAGTGGAGTATGAGGAGCCTATCACAATCTTCTGTGATAATTCAAGTTCAATAAATATATCTAAGAATCCAGTGTTGCACTCAAAGACTAAACATATATCCATCAAGTTTCACTTTTTGAGAGAGCAAGTGAACAAGAATGAAGTCAGATTGGAGTTTGTGCCTTCCAAGGATCAGATTACAGATATCTTTACCAAACCTCTATCTAAGACTCTTTTGAATATCTCAGGGAGAAGTTAGGGGTTATTAACCCTCCGGTGATGAACTAAGGTGCACTGTTGTGTATCAGTCCAGTGGATATCATAGTTGTATCTTGTGGTCTGGATTGATGATGGGGAGCTTCTACTCAAGGGGAGTAGCTAGTATGATTTTGAAGTGGTGGAGTTACAAGTATGTGCCCTTTTCCATTGATGTCAAAGGGGGAGAGAAGACATGTGAAAAATAAGTGGTTGCTGATCAAAGGGGGAGCAAGAAAGGAAGAGATGTTGTGACAATGAGGAGAAGTTCTTGTCTTGATGACTAAAACAATTTTTCACATCATATGTTGCCATCAATGACAAAGGGGGAGATTGTTACAAGTATGGGCCTAACTAGTGTTGTCATTGATGTCAACATACTCCTGTTACATTGATGATAAGGATTGCATGAGCTGTGTGCTAAGGATATTGAGAAAATTAGTCCTAATCAGGAACAGAGAAGAACAATGAAGACAGTAAGCTAAAGATCCTAGCTAAGATGAAGATTAGAGGATGCACATCAAAGGGTTTGTAGACATGTGTCTTAAGGTGATCCAATAAAGATTTCAGAGGTCCGCATGAAGATCTGAAGAAGTTGTGACCGCTCAAATAAAACTGGTTCTGATAGGTGTTCAGAGGTGATAGAGTGACACAGATAGGTCCGGTGAGTTCTGGAAATGAAATATCATGTTCTACAGATTTGAGGGAATGTTTAGGAAGTCCATGTGAAGTGACAACTCAATTGGTTCGTGGTCTGGAGGTCTGCAAGCATCTATTCCATTGTGACAGTGATCATAGACTGTGTTCTTGAGGTTCCAGATGATGCTATTCTTCTTAAGTCTGGCCAACCAGATGAGTTACACATCCTGCGGATGATCTTGAAGACGTTATGTGAAGATTGGTGTGTTCCTAGAAGAAGATTGAAGTCTCAGATCTATGTGGTTGACAATGTGCTGTTCCGTGTGAAGTCTTTTATAATTAGTCATGTTGTATATACTTGCTCTATAATGTATGCCGGCTTGGATGATAATTCCTAAGTCGATGTCTTGTATAAATAGAGAGTTGTAAAGTCATTTCAAAATGATCTTGTGGAGATGAGAGTGTGGTAGAAAAGAGGAGATCGAAAAGCAGAGTAGAAGTTTTGGGCTTAAATGGAACTGACTCAAGCATAGTGAAGATGCTATTCTCAGTTCAAGTATGTGATACTTATTATTTTGTAGACAGTGTGTCTCTTGTAGGCAGTGGGCCTCTTGTGAGCAGTGTGCTCGGGCAGTGAGCCCTAATTGGCATGTGCCATTTTGTTCTTTCTATTCTTCTAACAGAGAATACAATCTTGGGTTAATCACCTCGTGGTTTTTCCCTTAACCAGGTTTTCCATGTCAAAATCTTGGTGTCTTATGTGTTGATGTGTTTCTGCTCTTGACTTAATACATTATGTTTCCATAATTGATTTATTATTATGCTACTGAATTACAAAGTGGATTTAAGTGTTTAATTGGAAGAAAGTTTTGGACAACCGATTCACCCCCCCTCTCAGTTGTCTGTCCTGAATCTAACACAGTGATCTAGCTAGGCATTATGACTTAAATGATGATGAGGAGGGTGAGGATGACAATGAGGGAGAGGTTAAGTTGTGGTACATCTTTATGGCGAGACCATGACGAGACTAGCAGGAGCCAGATGTCGATGAGGAGAGTGATACCCAATCTCAGTCGAATGCTCGAGTTCCCTCATCGACGGATGTTAGGAGATTAAGTCAGTGCTAGGAGGGTGAGTCCAGTAGGCACATGGCCCCACCTTCAGCGATGATTACAGAGCTTGTCACACCATTGGCTATTCGAGATCCATCTTGGCGAGATGGAGATCCTGGTAGGATGCTTTATGTATTTAGATGTCTTTGTTTATGATTGTCTGATTGTTTAATTACTTATAATATCTATATGAGGTACTAATATGTAAATTTTTTTTATTTTGTAGTTGGGACAGACGCATGATGCGACTTTGTGAGTCATGTCATAGCACAGATAGTACCATCTGATGCGGCTGAGCAGTGAGTGTGGACGGGGTATTCACCACATCCTTCTGCAGGGTGACATGTAGAGATCTTCATGTCATTTGTCCAATACAGATTGTCAGTAGATGAGATTTTGGATTAGTCTTCCCAAAGAGTTGAGCGTATGGAGGCAGAGCTTCATGTACTATGAGAGCAGACTGCAACAACATCTTGTCCTGTGAGATATCTATCACCTGTGAGACCTCATCGACAGAGTTATGCCAATCGAGAGCTGACAGAGACATGATGTAGGTAGAGTTAGAGAGAGTTATCTCTGAGAGAGACCGCTATCAGTAGATGTACTAGGATACATGTGATGAGGTGCTAGGATTGAGAGGAGAGATCAGGGGGTTACGAGCATAGAGTGCCTCTAGGAGTCACTCACGATCCATAGCCACACATGGCCAGCCCTCCATCACACGTACATCATGAGGTTATGAGGGTACAGGTGATAGGGGTTCAGCTATGTGATGTATATATTTTGTACTATGACATCCCATTTTGTCATATGGGATAGTCGACTTGGATGTATAAAAATGATGATGATATATATATGATGTTTTCTTGTTATTGTTTCTATGTGTTGTGTAATCTATCACATGTGATTTATGTAAAATGCAACTAGTGATAAATGTTAAATGCTTATGTGGAAATATGATTAATGCTAATGTGATACTAAACAATTCTGTGTAGAACATATAGTAGAAGCACCATGACTAATGAATTTCACACATAACCAATATTCTATATTCGGATCAGTTAATGCAAAGGTGGTCTTTCAAGAGAACATGTTTAAACACGATACAACAATGATCAACTAAAAAAGATTCTATGTTAAATGAATTAAGACAACATAATCCTATCTTGTCAAAATTGAAGCTAAACTAACTAATAATTTTGCTCTAAAGTAACATCTAACATATAATCTTAAGCATAAAACTTCTTGAGATGCACTGCATTAATAGGTTCTTTAAGCTATGTACCTTGTTCATTGGCTAACTAATACGCTCCTGATCCAAAGGCTTTAGTAACAACATAAGGTCTGAGCCAGTTAGGACTGAACTTTCCTTTTTCTCTAGGAGGTGCATTTACATTGCGTTGATTCTCATAAAGTACCAAATCTCCAACGTCGAATGAACAGTGTATGACACGTTCATTATATGATCGTTGTATACTTTTTTGATGTGCCTTAGGATGTTTGAGAGCGTTAATACGTTGTTCATCCAACATCTCAAGTTCTTGTAATCTCTTTTCTCTTTCCATGTAAACATATATGACATCTCTCAAGGAGACTCTTAATGAAGGAATTTCAAGTTCTATAAACAAGATTGTACAGGATGGTCCCCGTAGCCATATGAATGCTTGTTCTATAAGCCCATATTGCATAGGACAATTGAGTATGCCAGTCTTTATGATGCTTGTTAACAATTTTTCATAGGATTTGTCCTATAACCTTGTTTGAAGCTTCTTCTTGGCCATTTGATTGAGGGTAATAAGGCGTAGAGAAGCGATGTTGAATTTGATATTTTTCTAAAAAATTCTTGACATCCTTGTTCTTGAATTGTGTGCCATTGTCAAAAACAAAGGAGGAAGGAATGCCGAATCGAGAGATAATGTTATCTTGTATAAATTGACAGATTACTTTGGTTGTCATGGATCATAAAGGGATAGCTTCGACCCATTTTGTAAAGTAATTAGTAGTAGTGATTATAAAAGTATGTCCTTGAGAAGAAGGTGGAGATATTTTGCCAATTAGATCCAAGCCCCAAATAGAAAATGGCCAAGGTGAGACTTGGGCATGAAGTTCCTGGGCAGGTGCTCAGATTAAGTGTTGATGTTGTTGACATTGTAGGCACTTTTTGACATAAGCGAAGGAATCTTGTTCCATGCGCTACCAATAATATCCCATATGTATTAGTTTTTGTACCAGTGATTTGTTGGTTTTAGGGTAGACAACTGAGAGGGGGGTGAATCAGTTGTCACCAAAAACTTTTGTTCTTTAATTCTTAAAGCCTTATCATATTCAATAGCATAATAATGATTTAATCATGGAAGCATAATGCAATAACTCAAGACCAGAAACACATTCAACACATATGACACCAAGATTTTAACGTGGAAAACTCGGTTAAGGGAAAAACCATGAGGTGACTAACCCAAGATTGTATTCTCTGTTAAAAGAATAAGAAGAAAAATAGCACTTGCCAATTAGGGCTCACTGCCCGAGCACACTGCTCACAAGAGGCCCACTGCCTACAAGAGACACACTGTCTACAGAATAATATAAGTATTACATATTTGAACTAGAGAATAGAATCTTCATTATGCTTGAGACAATTCCATTTAAGCTCAACACTTTTGCTCTGCTTTTCGCTCCTCTCCTCTCTATCACTTTCTCATCATAACCCCTAGATGCCTTTTGGAACCATTTCACAACTCTTATTTATACATGACATCAACTTTGGAATGATCATCAAAGTCGGCACAACATACACTTATTTTATTACGGAGCAATTACAAAAATACAACTTGACTTGTTACAAGAACCTCATGTGTATCACCACACTATCGGCCACACTTATCTGGGACTTCAATCTTCTTCAAGGAACATGCCATACTTCGCAAAACACCTTCAAGATCATCCGCAACATGTGCAAATCATCCGGTTGGCCACGACTAGGAAGAACACCATCACCCTAAGGTAAATCTTCAATTACGAGCTCAATCTTTAATGCAGACAACCAACACGAATTTGACACAATCTAGAGACCTCCACAAGCTTTCTTGAATCACCAAGAACATCCGCACCACTACTTCTTACTGCAATCATTTGCATCTTCATTTGGAACCTCAAGAACATAGCTGGTCATCACTGTCACACTAGAAAAATCACTTGTGGACCTCCAAACTATGAGCCAATCTAATTGTCAATTCAAATTAGCTTCCCAAGCATGCCACCAGATCCACAGGGCATGATATTGCATTATCAGTTCTCACCAGACCTATTTGAGCCACTCTGTCACTACTAAACAGCTACCAGAACTAGTTTTACTCATATGGCCATAACCTCTTTTAATCTTCATGCGGACCTCTGAAATATTAACTGGAGAACCTTTAGACACATATCTACAAACACTTTGATGCACGTACTCAGATCTTCAACTGATTGGAATCTTTGCTTCATAGAACTTCGCTATTTTTACTATTCTTCTCTGTCTCTGATAGGGATAATTTTCTCAATATCCTCAGCACACAACTCATCCAATCCTTGACATCAATGTAACAAGAGTATGTTGACATCAATGACAACATCGGTTAGGTCCATACTTGCAACAATCTCCCCCTTTGTTATTGATGGCAACATATGATGTGAAAAATTGTTTTGACCATCAAGACAAGAACTTCTCCTCACTAGCTCCCCCTAACAAAATTTATTCACATATCTTTTCTTTCTTCATTTCTCCCCCTTTGATCAACAATCTCTTTTGTTTTTCACATGTCTTCTCTCCCCCTTTGACATCAATGGCAAAGGGCACATACTTGCACCAATACTTCAGAATCATACAGACTGCTCCTCCTAAGTAGCATCTTCCTATCATCAATCCGCACCACAAAATATGACTATGAGATCCACCGGATTGATGCACATTAGTGCACCTTAATTCAGAATCGGAGGGGTAATAACCCCTAACTTCTCCCTGAGATACTCAAAAGAGTCCTTAGGTAAAGGTTTAGTAAAGATGTCTACAATCTGATCCTTTGAGGGCCTAAACTTCAATCTGACTTCATTCTTGTTCACCTGCTCTCTCAAAAAGTGAAACTTGATGGATATATGTTTTGTCTTTGAATGCAACACTAGATTTTTTGATATATTTATTGCACTTGAATTGTCACAGAAGAGTGTGATAGGTTCTTCATACTCCACTCTAATATCTCTTAGAATTTGCTTCATCCATAATACTTGAGTGCAACTACCTACTGCTGCAATATACTCTGCTTCTGCAGTGGACAGAGATATTGCCTCTTGTTTCTTGCTTAGCCAAGAAACCAATCTTTTTCCCAAAAAGAATGCACCACCACTGGTACTCTTTCGGTCATCCACATCTCCTGCCCAATCAGCATCTGTATATGCATGAAGGGATAAATCATGATCCCTAGGATACCATAAACCACACCCAACTGTTCCCTTCAAATATATGAGAATTCTCTTGATTGCCATGACATAAGACTCTAGAGGATCAGCTTGGATTTTGGCAACAAGACCAACAACATTCATACTGTCAGGTCTAGTTTGAGTAAGGTACAGTAGTCCTCCAATTATTGACCTATACTTTTTCTGATCAGCCTTAGGAGATTCATCATCTTTGCTCAATTTACACCCAGTTGCCATGGGAGTATTCATTAGCTTTGAATCTTCCATCCCAAATTTCTTCAACAATTCTTTCACATATTTGGTCTGTGATATGAAGATTCCTTTCTTTGATTGAGTGATTTGCAGTCCTAAGAAGAAATTCATTTCCCCAAACATAGACATCTCAAATTCACTTTTCATTTGATTTGCAAAAGTCTTGCACATACTATCTTTCCCTCCAAAAATGATATCATCAACAAATACTTCAACAATCAAGATACTTTCATGTTCAATCTTAAAATATAGATTACTATCAGCAGTGCATTTGTTGAAACCAATCTTTAGAAGATGTTTGTCCAATCTTTCATACTAGGCTCTAGGAGCTTGTTTGAGTCCATACAATGCTTTCTTCAACTTGCAGACCATATCGCCATGATCAGAAAATTGGAATCCATTTGGTTGCTCAATGTATACGTCTTCTTCGAAATCACCATTCAGGAAGGCAGACTTGACATCCATCTGATATACTTTGAAATCCTTGAAGGCAACAAAGGCAAGAAATAATCTGACTACTTCAATTCTTGCCACCAGAGCAAAAGTTTCTTCAAAGTCAACTCCTTCTACTTGAGAATAAGCCTTATAGACCAATCTGGCTTTGTTTCCGACTACTTCACCATCTTCATTAAGTTTATTCTGGAAGACCCACTTAGTTCCAATCACATTTTTGTCTTTAGGTTTGGGAACAAGATCCCAAGTATGATTTTTTTAATCTGCATCAATTCTTCCTCCATTGCTTTAGCCCATCTTTCATCATTGCATGCTTCACTTATTGTTTTTGGTTCAACCTTTGAAATCAAATAATACTTCTCTAAATCTTGAGCAATCTTTCTTCTTGTTTGAATACCTTTGCTTTTATCTCCTATGATCTGATCTTTAGAATCATTCAGTCATACATACTTGGGAGTCTTGGGATTCTCTTATACTTCTGATTATTGGACAGGTTCTTCCAAGCATGTCTCTTCCTCTTGTATATCCGGATTCTCTGGATTAGTTTGAATCTGAACTAGAGAAGGGACTTGAACTTCTTAGACCAAAACATCATTCTAATCATCTACTTCATACTCATAAAACCTTGAGGGATTTTCAATGCCTTCATCAACCTTCACATTTGTACTTTCTACAATCTTTCTCAATCTCTTGTTATAACACCGGTATGCTTTGCTTTGAGTAGAGTAACCCAAGAATATTCCTTCATCACTTCTAGCATCAAATTTGCCAAGGTCTTCATCTCTTTTAATGTAATATTTACTACCAAAAACTCTGAAATACTTCATAGTAGGAGTGATGCCAAACCAGAGTTCATAAGGGGTCTTACCAGTATTTCTTCTAATTTGTACTCGATTAAGAGTATAGACATCAGTGCTTGTAGCTTCTCTCTAGTACATCTGAGGGACATTTGCTTCCATCATCATGGTTCTAGATGCTTCCTGGATGGTTTGATTCTTTCTCTCCACTACTCCATTCTGCTGTGGAGTCCTTGGAGCAGATAACTGTCTCTTTATCCCATGTTTCTTATAGAATTCTATGAACTCTCCGGATGTGAATTCACCACCTCTATTAGACCTGAGACATTTTATGTTTAACCCAATTTCATTTTCTACCATAGCCTTGAATATTTTGAACTTCTCAAGTGCTTCACATTTCTCTTTCAAGAAAGTCACCTGCATCATCTGGGAATGGTCATCAATTAGTAACATGAAATATATATCACCTTGTAGGCTCCTGATTCTTGCCGGTCCACATAGATCAGTGTGTACTAAGTCTAACAATCCGGTAGAAGATTGTTCCTTACTTTTAAATGTGACTCTACTCTACTTACCCAACTGACATTCTTTGCACAAACTGTTAGTAGGTTTCACCAGTCTTGGAAGATCTCTTATAGCCTGAGTGTTTCTTATCTTGATGATATTATCAAAATTTACATGACACATTCTCCTATGCCACAACCAACTCTGATCAATTTGAACAAATAAACAACTTTTGTCAGTACTAACCAAGTGAAATATGTTACCTTTTGTCTGAGTACCAGATGCAATCTCAATTCCAGAGCTTTCAAAGATCTTGCATTTTCCATTTTTGAAACAGAGATCATAGCCTTTGTCAACCAACTATCCAAAACTAAGAAGATTATGCTTCAGACCTTCAACATACAGAACATCACTAGTTTTGTTCTTTCCATCAAAAGAAATAGTTCCTCTGCCTCTGATTCTACTAGAAGAATTATCACTAAATTTTACAACTCCTCCTTCATATCTTTCCAAATTTATGAACTTGTTCTTATCACCAGTCATATGATGGGAGCATCAGCTGTCAATGACCCATTCATCCTTTTCTTCAATCTGAGTAGCTAGAGCCCTTTCTATCTTAAGATTGGCAAATTCAATACGCATTGGATCTTCTTCCTTGATGGCAATAAACACCCAGTCACTTCTAGATTTGGTTCCTATCTCAAATTCATCATCTGTTACTCCTTCATCATCATCTTCTTGAACATAGTAACACTTCTTTTTAAATATTGATCTATTAGGGTTAGGCCTTGAAAATCTTTCCAGACATCTTGAGGCAAAATGACCAATCTTGTTGCAATTGAAACACTTGAAAGGCAATTTTCCTTCATACTTATCAGATCCTCTTGGCAGTCTTTTTGCAATAAGGGCTTCAAGTTGAGCAACTTCTTCCTCATCTTCTTCCAGATCTTTTCTTACTTTTTCATATCATGATAATTTATTTGAGGAACTTTCTCCTAGAACATACCTTTGTTTACCTTTTGCAGAGGCACTAGCTTTGAATGCAGATTCAGTCTTGGGAGGACCATCTCCAAACTCAGCCAATTCAAATGCAACTAACTTCCCAACCAATTGATCCCTTGTAATATTTGATAAAGATCTAAATTCCTCAATAGCAGAAACCTTGTGTTTGTAAGCAGGAGGTAAGGATCTGAGAACTTTGGCAACAATCTCATCTTCATCCAAAGTTCCACCAGCACATCTAATACCACAAACAAGCTCATTTACTTTTGGCACAAATGTAGTGATATTCTCATCTTCATTCAGCTTCAAGTTTTCAAAATTTTCTTTCAGACTTTGTAGCTTGGCACATTTAACATATTTGTCTCCTTCATGCAGAATTTCCAGCTTTGACCAAATTTCATATGCAGTTTTTAAATCCATAACATTTTTCATCTCTGTATCAGATAAGGCACTTAGTAAGGCTTCTCTAGCTTGAAGATTATCTTCACCTTTTCTGATTTCATCTAGAGTTGTCAGACCATTCTTTGGAGGAATATATTCTTTTATAGTCATGTTCCAATACTGGAATCCCATACATTGCAAGTGACATTCCATGTGGCTTTTCCAAAGATTGTAGTTCATTCCATCAAACCTTGGACTATCCTTCTTGTAGGAAGACATCCTGGATCTCCTCAAGCGATTAAGCTCTTTTAGAGGAACTTGGCTCTGATACCAATTGTTGGTTTTAGGGCAGACAACTGAGAGCGGGGGTGAATCAATTGTCACCAAAAACTTCTATTCTTTAATTCTTAAAGCCTTATCATATTCAATAGCATAATAATGATTTAATCATGGAAGCATAATGCAATAACTCAAGACCAGAAACACATTCAACACATATGACACCAAGATTTTAACATGGAAAACCCGGTTAAGGCAAAAACCATGGGGTGACTAACCCAAGATTGTATTCTCTATTAAAAGAATAAGAAGAAAAATGGCACTTGCTAATTAGGGCTCACTACCTGAGCACACTACTCAAAAGAGGCCCACTGCCTATAGGAGACACACTGTCTACAAAATAATATAAGTATTACATACTTGAACTAGAGAATAGCATCTTCATTATGCTTGAGACAGTTCCATTTAAGCTCAACACTTCTTCTCTGCTTTTCACTCTTTTCCTCTCTATCCCTTTCTCATCATAACCCCTGGATACCTTTTGGAACCATTTTGCAACTCTTATTTATACATGACATCGACTTTGGAATGATCATCAAAGTTTGCACAACATACACTTATTTTATTACAGAGAAATTCCAAAAATATAACTTGACTTGTTACAAGAACCTCATGCGTATCACCACACTATCGGTCACACTTATCTGGGACTTCAATCTTCTTCAAGGAACATGCCATGCTTCGTAAAACACCTTCAAGATCATCCGCAACATGTGCAAATCATCTGGTCGGCTAGGACTGGGAAGAACACCATCACCTGAAGGTAAATCTTCAATTACGAGCTTAATCTTTAATGCAGACAGCCAACACAAACTAGACACAATCTGGAGACCTCCACAAGCTTGCTTGAATCACCAAGAACATTCGTATCTTCATCCAGAACCTCAAGAACACAACCGGTCATCACTGTCACACTAGAAGAATCACTTGAGGACCTCCAAACTATGAGCCAATCTAGTTGTCAATTCAAATTAGCTTCCCAAGCATGCCACTAGATCGGCAGGGTATGATATTGCATTACCGGTTCTCATCAGACCTATTTGAGCCACTCTGTCACTACTAAACAACTACCAGAACCAGTTTTACTCATATGGACATAACTTCTTTAGACTTCTTGCAGACCTTTGAAATCTTAACTGGAGAACCTTCAGACACATATTTACAAACCCTTTGATGCACGTAATCAGATCTTCAACTGACTAGAATCTTTACTTCATAGAACTTCGTTATTTTATTATTCTTCTCTGTCTCTGATAGGGCTAATTTTCTCAATATCCTCAACACACAACTCATCCAATCCTTGACATCAATGTAATAGGAGTATGTTGACATCAATGACAACACCGGTTAGGCCCATACTTGCAAGATGATTTGCCTCCAAAATGCCTCCCACAAGCACCAGAGTAAGCTTCTTCTAAAGCTATTGGGATCTCTGAATTACTTAAGCATTAGAGCAAAACACCATTATAGCTCCATCTATATAGAACGTTCGACAATATGATGTAACTTGCTGCAATCTTATGTAAGAAAATTTGAGCAGTCTTAGATGTCAAATTAGGCATAGTTCCATCACACAGATAATTAAAAATATGGGAGAACCACTCATCTTGATTTATATTACTACATAGTTCTGAATTCATAATTATAGAATCATCTATAGCCGGTGTTTTGATATTATGGATAATAAAGCTAGATTCATCAGGAGAATCATTAGGGGATATAAGAGAAGTTGCACTTGCCATTGCATTCGCATGTTGATTGTCTTTCCTAGGAATAATATCTATTGTAAATGATGTAAACAACTTTAATAGAGATATAGCAAGATCACGATATTGAGATAATCTTATCTTGTTTAGCTTGATATGATCCACTTATTTGTCACACTATAAGTTGTGAATCACCATATATAGTGAGGTTTTTGATGTTTAAAGCCAAAGAGGCATGAATTTCGGTGATGAGAGCTTCGTACTCAGCAATATTGTTTGTGCATGAAAAGTTTATATGGTAAGACATAGGGATCAACTTACCCAAAGGAGGTATCAATATGATACTAGCACCGAAGCCAGCTCAACATCTTGATCCATCAAAGTACAATTCCCATTCATCTTTATCAAGAGCTAAGATTAGGTCATCGAGAAATGTATCTGTGCTTTGTATAGTAAAAGGAGAGGGTGCGTCAGCTAAATGGTTAGCTAATGCTTTTCCTTTAATAGCCTTCTGAGAAATAAACTTAAGATCAAATTCAGTCAACAACATAACCCATTTAGCAAAATGCCCCAACAAATCAGTTTTAGCAAAAAAATGTTTCAAAGGGTCAAATTTGACCATGACATGTATTTCAGCATTTAAAAGGTAATGTCTAAGCTTTTGAGTTGCAAACACTAAAGCTAAGTAATGCTTCTCAATAACAGTGTATTGCACTTCATAATCAAGCAAGGTTCAACTAATATAATATACAACACATTCTTTTCCTTTAGTGTTATGTTGTGCTAACAAAGCTGCCAGAGCATGATTAGATGTTGAGGTGTAAAGGATAAAAGGTTTATCGGACATAGTAGGCTATAAAATAGGAGGTTTAGCAAGGTAACTTTTTAAGTCCTCGAAAGCCTTCTGACAATCTGAATTCCATTGAAATTTCAAATCCTTTTTCAGTAGTTGAGCAAAAGGGTGAGTCCTATCCATGAGTTGTGAAAAAAATCAACAGATGGCCTATATCTTCCCTTGCAAACTACGAAGTTGAGATACATTCTTAGGTGCTGGCATATTAATAATCACATCAATTTTTTTCATGTCTACTTCAATACCATGATTTGAAACTATAAACCCCAACAGTTTTCCACTGTCTACACCAAGTACACACTTATAGGGATTTAATTGCATGTTATATTTCTTTATTCGTTCAAAAATCTACCGGAGGGTCATGGTGTGATCTCAGTGATGAATAGACTTCGCCAAGATGTCATTGATATAATCCTCTAAGATATTATGCATATAGTCATGAAATATAAGGCTCATGGCATGTTGGTAAGTAGCTCTTGCATTCTTAAGTCCATATGGCATGACCACCCAACAAAAGGTTCCCCAAGGTGTTATGAAAGCTATTTTATATTGATCATGAGGGTTTATAAGGATTTGGTTATATCCTAAAAATCCATCCATGAAGGAAAGTAATTCATAGCTGGCTATAGAATCAATAATCATATCAATGTTTGGGAGTGGAAAGTCATCTTTCAAAGATGCCAGATTCAAATCTCTAAAATCGGTACACATTCGAAGGCGGCCATCAGGTTTAGCAACAACCACTATATTTAAAATCTAAGGTGAATAATCAATAGGATGGATAAAACCGTCTTACAAGAGCTTTTCTATCTCAACTTTTACAAGTAATGCAACTTTAGGATTCATTTTATGAATCTTTTGTTTAAACGATTTAGCGTCTAGTTTCAAGATGTTATTATGTGTCACAATATGAGGATCAATACCAGGCATATCTGAATAATTCCAAGCAAATAATTTAGAAAATTCATGTAATAACTTGGTTATTTCTTCTTTCTTTTGTATTCAAACAATCACCAATAGGGATAAATTTTTTCAGTGTTATCTTTCTCCATGGAGACATCAACAGTCTTTCCATTAAGTAGAGTATTATGGTCTGGGACATTGAATGATTGTGATAAGCCTTTTGTTTGATATTTCGATATCAAAGCGTTACTTATCATGCTAGAAGACTTTCCAAAATATGCATCGTTATTTAGATAATAAGGCAATCCATGTTTATGATGGTAACAACGAATATTGTCATAAGCATCCAAGAATTCAATTAGCACGTCATCTGTCAAAAATACATCTAAAGGGATTTCTCCTGGAGGACAATTGGTGTCAATCATCTCAGGGAAGATCAAATTGAGCATTGATATTGTATTCAGATTGAGATTAGGATGCCGACGAGATTTAGATTCCCTAAAAGGGTTATATCCAATACCACTTGAGTAATGTTGCAAAGCAGATTCTATAGGGACTTTAATTCCTTGTTGATTAATATTGCACCCCACACCTACATAGTCACAGTTCTTATAAAGGATCTGAAATCCTCAACCATAAAGAGAAGCCATTTCTTTGGAAGAAGGTGGGGTTTCATCAGTTTCATAATCTATAGTATAACTAAGAGTATTGTTTGAATTTGTAACCAAAGAGACCTTAGGTTTCATAGTCAAACTTTGAGATAATATCGATGCAACTTTTGATGTTTCAAGAACAGGATCATTAATTTTATATTCACCCATGGAAGGAGATGTAAAATCCAATGATCCCCAATCCTCACCAAGAAATGCATTTGATTGTTTGGATTCTGGCACAACATTATTTATGGCAAGGGAAGCTGATGATTCAACTTTCAAATTGCTTAAGATTTTGTGTTGAATGACTTGCTTTTGTGACTCAATTTGTAAACAAAGATTAGGTTCAAGATCAACATGAATGATATGAAGCTTATCTTTATGAATAAATTTGATTGAATGATGAAGGGTGGAAGGGAATGCCCCTAGTGCATGAATCCATGGTCTACCCAAAATTATGTTGTAGGACAAAGAACAAGGCATGACATGAATCAAGGTAAGCAAAGTTACAGGCCTGACTTGTATAGGTAGAGTTATAGTGCCTACAGATTGTCTTCCAACATTATAAAAGCCATGAATACTTAACTTATCCAATTTAATCAAAGATGTATCAACTTTAATTTTATGTAATAAGCCAATGCCACAAACATTAAGAGCTGACCCATTGTCAATATTAACTCGTTTAATCAATTTCTTGTTTATTCTAACAAAAATAATCAAAGGATCATATTGGTGTTGAACTTCAAGAGATGGCAAGTCATGTTGTTGAAACAAAATATTTCTTTTTATCCCATGCATACAATCCAAAAGAGCTACCACATCATTAGGTTTAACAGTGTTAGAATTGGACTGGACAACTGAGAGCGGGGGTGAATCAGTTGTCACAAAAATAACCTTTTCTACTCCTTAAACTTCTTTCACAATTTCCAAATTGATTATTAAAGCATGAAACAACATCACATAAGTAGAAACATGATCAAAACATTTGACACCAAGATTTTGACATGGAAACCTGATTAAGGGAAAAACCACAGTGGGTGTTAGCCCACAATATTCGTACCCTATTAAAAGTACTTAAAAGAATGGGAAGGCACTTTCCTTTGGGCTCGCCACCCAGAGTTCACTGCTCAAAAGAGAGGATCACTACCTACAAGAAATATATGTTTAATACAGAAAGAATTTGATTGAGAAATAACATCTACTTCATGCCTGATTCAGTACCATTGAATGCTCATAAAATTTATGCTCTGCCTTCAAACTCTTCTTCACCAACTCTTCACTCTATTCTACTTTTATTCTTCTACTCCTCTTCTTCTTTTCTCTACTTCTAATCCTTTCTTTAGATTTGATAATTCACTCAAGGATAATTTTCCTCGTCTCAACTACACTTCTTTATATGCTTCATCAGCCTTGGAATAAACATCAAGGTCGGTACTCTAGAAATTCAACTTAATGCGAATCTCCAAGCTGTTAGCCAAACATAGCTAGGCCTTAAATCAATGTGCCACACTCCAGAGAATTACTTTTTGAACATCTGTAACACGCTTGGATCATCCGGTCAGCCAAGACTAGGAAGAACAACAACACCAAGAAGGAAAAATTCATCAACAAGCTCAAACTTCAATGCAAACCTTCAACACAGTAGCCACATGATCTAAAGACCACCACAAGAACAATGAATTCAATAGAAACATCCTCACTCGTCCAAGTCACTAGAATCTCTTACACCTTCATCTAGAACCTCAAGAACACTATATGCCATGACTGTCAAACTAGAGGGATTGCTTGCAGACCTCCAAACCACAAACCACTCAAGTTGAGGGAACACACCAACATCCCAGACATGCCACTAGATCCACAGATCATAGAATGCTCATACTAGATCAATCCAGACCAATTTCTTGTCAATCTATCATCATTGAACAACTGCAAAAGCCTGTTCCACTCAGAAGACCATAACTTCTCCATATCTTTGTGCGGACTTCTCAAATATTAACTGGAGCTACTTCAGACCATCCTCTACACAGCCATATGGTCCGTAGACATTGATCTCCCTTAATTTTCTCAACATCCTCAACATTTCAAACTTCTAAACAGGCAACAAAATATGATACAATTGACACCAATGGTAACAAAGATATGTTAACATCAATAACAACACCAATTAGGCACATATTTTCAATAATCTCCCCCTTTGTCATTGATGGAAACATATGATGTGAAAAACTAATTCAACCATCAAGATAAGAACTTCTCCCCCTTTCTCTTATCACTTCTACAACCACTATCTTCATTGCTCCCCCTTTCATCAACAACTAGTTTTTCACATGACTTCTCTCCCCCTTTGACATCAATGGCAAAGGGTACATATTTACAATCTTTTCTCCTTAATTTTCTATAGGCCAAACTCAAGAATTGCATGTAGACTACTCCCCTTGAGTAGTGCCTCCTTAACATCAATCTGGATCACATGATATGACTGTGAATTCCACCGAACTGATGCACTTTAGTGCATCTTAATTATGATCAGGAGGGGTAATAACCCCTAACTTCTCTCTGAGATATTCAAAAGTATCCTTGGGAAGAGGCTTGGTGAAAATATCTACAATCTGATCCTTTGAAGACACAAATTCAAACTTGACTTCATTCTCATTTACCTTCTCTCTCAAGAAATGAAACTTGATGGATATGTGCTTTGTCTTTGAATGCAACACCAGATTCTTAGAGATGCTTATTGCACTTGAATTGTCACAGAAGATTGTGACAGGCTCCTCAAACACAATTTTGATGTCCTTCAACATTTGCTTCATCCATGGAACTTGAGTGCAATTGTTTGTTGCTGCTATGTACTCTGCCTCTATAGTAGACAGAGATATTGCCTCTTGCTTTTTTCTCAACCAAGAAACCAATATTCTTCCTAAGAAGAATGCAACCCCACTAGTACTTTTCCTATCATCCACATCTCCTGCCCAATCAGCATCAGTATATGCGTGAAGAGTGAAGTCATTGTCCCTTGGATACCACAACCCAAAATCAATTGTCCCTTTGAGATATCTAAAAATTATCTTGACTACCACAACATGGGATTCTCTAGGATCAACTTGAAATCTTGCAACAAGTCCAACTAAATTTATGATATCAGGTCTAGTCTGAGTGAGATAGAGAAGTCCTCCAATCATTGACCTATACCTCTTCTGATTTGCCTTAGGGGGATCATCTTCTTTGCTTAACTTACATCTAGTTACCATGGGGGTACCTACTAGCTTTGAATCTTCCATCCCAAATTTTTTCAACAATTCTCTCACATACTTGGATTGAGATATTAAGATACCTTTATCTGACTGAGTGATTTGTAGACCTAAGAAGAAATTCATTTCACCAAACATAGACATCTCAAATTCACCCTGCATCTAATCAACAAATGTTTTGCACATACTCTCATTTCCACCAAAAATGATATCATCAACAAATACCTCAATAATCAGAATGTTTTCATGATCAATCTTGAAGTAAAGATTACTATTAGCAGTTCCTTTTTTGTACCCAAGCTTTAGCAAATACTTATCCAATCTAGCATACAAGGCTCTTGGAGTTTGTTTGGTTGTATACAATGCTTTCCTCAATCTGCAAACCATGTCTTTATGATCAGACAACTAAAATCCTTCCAGTTGCTCAATGTACACTTCTTCTTCCAAATATCCATTCAGAAATGCTGACTTGACATCCATCTAATATACCTTGAAGTCTTTATAGGCAGCAAATGCAAGAAATAGTCTGATTGCTTCTAATCTTGCCACTGAAGAAAAAGTTTCTTCAAAATCAATTCCTTCTACTTGAGGATATCCCTTGCATACCAACCTTGCTTTATTTCTTACAACTTCACCCTCTTCATTTAGTTTATTTCAGAAAACCCACTTGGTTTCAATCACATTCTTGTCTACAGGTCTAGGAACAAGATCCCATGTGTGATTCTTTTCAATTTGCATTAGTTCTTCCATTGCTTTCATCCAGTTTTCATCATTGCAGGCCTCATTCACAGATTTTGGTTCAATTTTTGAAATCAAACAAATTTCTTCTTCATCTTCAGCAATTCTTCTTCTAGTTCTAACACCTTCATTTCTATCTCCTATGATCTGATCTTTAGGATGATTCAGTCTTACATACCTTGGAGTTTTGGGATTTCCTTAAACTTGTTCCTTGACTCTTGCATTGGCCTCTTGAGTTACTGGATTTTCTGGATCAATTTGAATCTAACTTTGGGTAAGAGCTTGTCTTTCTTGACTTTGACTTTCATCTTGATCATCTGAGTCATATCCGTAAGACTTGGAATGTCCTTCTTTGCTCTCATCAACTCTAACATTTGCACTTTCAACAATCTTTCTCAGTCTTTTGGTAAAGCATCGATATGCCTTTGAGTAGAGTAACCCAGAAATATCCCTTCATCACTTCTTGCCTCAAACTTGCCTAGATCTTCATCTCTTTTGATATAGCACTTACTACCAAAAACTCTGAAATAATTAACTGTAGGAGCATGACCAAACCAAAGCTCATAAGGTGTCTTACCAGATTTGCTTTTGATTTGCACCCAGTTAAGTGTAGATAGCAGTACTTACAACTTCTCTCCAAAACACTTGTGGAACATTTGTTTCCATCATCATGGTCCTAGCAACTTCTTGAATGATCTAGTTCTTTCTCTCCACAACTCCATTCTGCTGAGGAGTCCTAGGAGCAGATAATTGTCTCTTTATTCCTTGCTTCTCACATAATGCATCAAACTCACCAGAGGTAAACTCTCCACCTCTGTTAGATCTTAGACACTTTATCTTCACACCAATCTCATTCTCCACCATGACTTTGAATGACTTGAATTTATCCAAAGCTTATGATTTTTCTTTTAAGAAGGTTACCCACATCATTCAGGAGTAATCATCAATCAGCAACATGAAATATCTGTCTCCTTGTACACTCCTAATTCTAGCAAGACCGCAAATATCAGTATACACTAGTTCCAACAATCCACTTGATGAATGTCCTTTTCTTTTGAATGAAATTCAGCTTTGTTTGCCCAATTGACATTCTCTACACATACTATCAGTAGGTTTCACAAGTTTTGGAAGATCTCTTATAGCTTGAGTGGAACTGATCTTCACAATGTTTTCAAAATTTACATGACACATTCTTCTATGCCAGAGCCAACTCTAATCCACATAAGAAATCAAGAAAATTTTACCAGAGCTACTTAAATGAAAGATATTACCTCTAGTTTGAGTACCAGATGCAATTTCAGTTCCGGAGCTTTCCAAGATTCGGCATTTTCTATCCTTGAATCAGAGATCATAACCCTTGTCAACAAACTGTCCAACACTAAGAAGATTATGCTTCAGTCCTTCTACATACAGAACATCATTAGTGTAATTCTTACCATCAAAAGAGATGGATCCTTTGCCATGGATTCTACTAGCTAAGTTGTTCCCAAATTTCACAATTCCACCATCATATTTTTCAAGGCTTACAAACTTACTTGTATCACCAATCATATGATGAGAACATCCACTATCAATTACCCAATCATCCTTCTCAACAACTTAAGCAACCAAAGCACTTTCCACATTAGAACATCTAGTAGATTCAGTAGACACTGGATCTTCTTCTTTGATAGAAATAAACACCCAATCATCTCCATGATCAGATTCGTCATTTGTGACTCCTTCTTCTCCAGCTCCTTGGGCATAGTAATATTTCTTCTGATCTCTATATTTGTTAGGGTTTGGTTTTGAAAACCTCTCTGGACACCTTGAGGTAAAATGACCAATTTTATTACAAGAAAAACATTTGAGTGGAAACTTTCCTTCATACTTACCAGATCCTCTTAGCATTCTTTTGGCAATAAGGGCTTCAAGTTCTGCAGACTCCATTTCATCATCTTCAAGATCCTTCCTTGTCATAGTAAATCTGTTTGATCTCCCTGAAGAGCTTTCACCCAGATCATATCTTTGCTTTCCATGAACATTGGCCTTGAATGCAGATACAAGCTTAGGAAGAGAATCTCCAAACTTAGTTAATTCAAAAGATGAAATTTTGCCAACCAGCTAATCTCTTGTAACTTTTAAAACTATTCTGATTTCCTCTATAGCAGTAACCTTATACTTGTAGGAATTAGGTAAAGATCTGAGCACTTTTGCCACAATCTCTGATTCTTCCAAGGCTCCACTAGCACAACTGATACCACACACAAGATCATTTATCTTTTACATGTAGATTGTGATGTTTTCATCTTCACTCATCCTCATATTTTCAAATTTTCCTCTCAGACTTTGAAGCTTGGCACATTTGACATATTCATCGCCTTCATAGAGATTCTCTAACTTCTTCTAGATTTGATGAGCAGTTTTTAGACCAAAGACATTTGTCACTTTTGAATCAGTCAGGGCACTCAGCAAGGCTTCTCTAGCTTGAAGGTTGTTTTCAACATTTTTGACTTCATCTGGAGTTGAAGGATTCTTCGAAGGAATATACTCATCCTTAGTTATCATCCAATAATCTTTACCCATGCATTGCAAATGGTATTCCATGTGATCCTTCCAAACAAAGTAATTTGTTCCATCAAATCTTGGACTATCCTTCTTGTAGGTCAACATCTCAAATCTCCTCAAGTGGTTAAGCTTCTTTTAGAGGAACCATCTCTGATACCAATTGTTAGAATTAGACCGGACAACTAAGAGCGGGGGTGAATCAATTGTCACAAAAATAACCTTTTCTACTCCTTAAACTTCTTTCACAATTTCCAAATTGATTATTGAAGCATGAAACAACATCACATAAGTAGAAACATGATCAACACATTTGACACCAAGATTTTGACATGGAAACCCAGTTAAGGGAAAAACCACGGTGGGTGTTAGCCCACAAAATTTGTACCCTATTAAAAGTACTTAAAAGAATGGGAAGGTACTTGCCTTTGGGATCACTGCCTAGAGCTCATTGCTCAAAAGAGAGGCTCACTACCTACAAGAAATATATGTTTAATACAGAAAGAATTTGACTGAGAAATAGCATCTATTTCATGCCTGATTCAGTACCATTGAATGCTCATAAAACTATTGCTCTTCCTTCAAACTCTTCTTCACCAACTCTTTACTCTATTCTTCTTTTATTCTTCTACTCTTCTTCTCTACTCTACTTTTGATCCTTTCTTCAGATTTGATAATTTGCTCAAGGATAATTTCCTCGGCTCAACTACACTTCTTTATATCCTTCATCAGCCTTGGAATAAACATCAAGGTCGTCACTCTAGACACTCAACTTAATACGAATCTCCAAGCTACCAGCCAAACACAGCTAGGCCTTAAATCAACATGCCACACTCTAGAGAATTGATTTTTGAACATCCGCAACATGCTTGGATCATCCGGTCGGCCAAGACTAGGAAGAACAACAACACCAAGAAGGAAAACTTCATCAACAAGCTCAAAATTCAATGTAAACCTTCAACACAATAGCCACATGATCCAAAGACCACCACAAGCACAATGAATTCAACAGAAACATCCGTACTCCTCCAAGTCACTAGAATCTTTTACACCTTCATCTGGAACCTTAAGAACACTATCTTCTATGACTATCAAACTAGAGGGATTGCTTATGAACCTCCAAACCATGAACCACTTGAATTGAGGGAACACAACAACATCCCAGACATGCCTCTAGATCCGTAGATCATAGAATGCTCGTACTAGATCAATCCGGACCAACTTCTTGTCAATCTGTCATCACTGAACAACTGTAAAATCCTATTCCACTCAGAAGACCATAACTTCGCCATATCTTCATGCGGACTTCTCAAATCTTAATTGGAGCTACTTCAAACAATCCTCTACACATCCATATGTTTCGCAGACATTGATCTCCCTTAATTTTCTCAATATCCTCAACATTTCAAACTTCTAGATAGGCAACAAAATAGGACACAGTTGACACCAATGGCAACAAAGATATGTTGACATCAATGACAACACCGATTAGGCACATATTTGCAACAAATAGCAGGTGGCACAATCACCTTTTGTAAAGCTTCTTGGAGCATTCCATAGTATGTAGGTGAATTTTGAATAAGTTCCCAAAGAGATATCTTAGTAGGAGTAGCGTGAAGCTACTCAATAAGATCATAATCTTGATCAACTTTATGTGTTAAATGAGGTGCTTGAGGAAGCATCGGTTGAAAAGTTGGTAAAGATATCGGAATGCTTGATTGTTGTTTGTTTTGTTTGTTATTCTAAGTATTGTATGTATGAGAAACCGTAATAAAACCAGGTTGTTGTGAAGTTGGATATGATATCTATTTAGCATAGTTGTAAATGTAATTAGGAGAACGAGAAGAAGGTGAAGGACCTCTAACAGTGAACACTAGTTTAGAAGGAGGTTGAGCTACATCTAAACACAAAGTGACCACTATTTTTAGTTTCACAGTTTCTTCTCTAGCTTTAGGAACATAAATTGCATTTACAAACCTTTGAAACAATGATGGTTTAAGAGTCGTATTGGACTGTTCAATTGAGTTAAAGTCATCAAGGGATTCATTAGCATATTGAAGTCATCACAACTAAATAGCTCATCATACACATGAAAGTCTTGTCAAAAGTAATCCAACATTTTAACATGCTCAAATTCATCCAAGACTTGAATGTAAAATGCTATAACATAAACTAGGCAATAAAATAACACTATGCAACACACAAAGTTGTAATTTTCAAATTCTTTTCAATGAAAGGATAAGAGAATCAATCAAGATTTAAAGCATGCACTTTCATGAAAGATGGTTTACAATCTAGAAGTGTTTTAGGATAGAAAACTAAATTAGATTTGAGTTGTAAAATGATGCAAATTCTTTTAGAGTACGGGTTCACCAAAATGTTTAGTGGTGAAAATGTGGAAGCAAGATGGATAATACAAGTCCTATACTTTCACTTATACTAAAACATTAGGGAAGCAAAGGGTGAGTTTAGGGATAAACTACAGGTCTCCAATATTCCATTTTCATTTTAATTGTGTCTATGTGGTTGTTGAACTAGGTTTTACAAGCTAGTTTTCATCTCTAACCTTAAAACCCTAATTTGCATATCAGACTGTAATAACTCAATTTTTGACACATATATTGATGAAACAAACACAAAAATGCAGAGTTGACAATTTAGAGACAGTGTGCCCAGAAATTGAGGAGCTGTTGGACTAGGGCGCTAGTCACATTGTCCTAAAAGTTTCCTGATGTCAAAATCTTCAGCACCGGCTACTTCACAATCTCCAAAAGTTTCTAGATCCCAAAAAAATCACCCATTTGGACTAGGGCATGAGTCACCATATCCTGAAACTCTTGGAATCCTAAAATTCAAATTCTATCACGACTGTGTCTACAACATAATCCTTCCTACAACTCTTTTGTGTTGGATCTCAACAAATGTAACCTGCACATGTAAAAAGGAGGAGAAAAATATTTGCGGCTATATAAGAGCTTGCTTCATTCAAGCCCCATTTTGGTGTTCCCACCTCAACAATAGCCAGAGATAAAGATTTACAGATGTGTTTGCAAACTCTAGCAAAGTGCATACAGAAATATCAAACCCTAGATGTGTCAATCAAGGGATGATAAATGACTTGCATTAACTTAATGAATAAACACAACTTCACCTCAAGGAGAGAAATGCAATGAAGACTTGCATGAACAAGAAGGTGAATCAGTAATGTTTGCGGAGGATCTCCAAGATCAATGTTGGAGGCTCCAACCCTTCTCCCGATCATGCAAAAGGTGTACAAACCCTAGGAAGAGAAAGATAGTCTCAAGATCTTGATTCCTAATCTCCATCCATTGTCTCCATGAAATCAAATTCAAATGACTTCAAGAGCTTCAATAAATTACTGATCTTCAATGGCAATTTTGGTAGAGTTTTGGCATCTAGTTTGCATAAATATTGTGTGTGATGAAATGATTTTCAAATGTCTCTTTATATCCAACCTTAGGAATTTAAAATTTCAAAATAAGATGTCGTCATCACGCAAAAAACAAAAAATTTGAAAGTGGAATCCTGAAATGCACGACAAGAGCTGACATCCCTCCAAAATTTATGACCCCAGGAAATAGAGTAGGACAAGGGCACTAGCGTCCAAGTCCAAGCCCTGATTTCCTACTTAGGACTTCTTCAAGGAGGTTAGGGGACCCCAAATCCAAGTTTACTTTTCCCATTTAGTCATTAGTTATTCAAAAATGTGAGATTCTTCTAGTTAGACCTAGGTCAGTCAGATTTCAGGAAGGTCTATAAAAACTAGGTTGAAAGGTCACCAAAGGGAAGGAGCTAAACCATGGGGAAATTGTACCATTCCATATAGGAGGACAATTTCTGACATAACAAAGGTTGATACCAAGGATGATGAATCCACAAGCAGTAGTTCTGACCTTTATCTCAGAGAACCGACAAATGCTCTATACCTTGCTAAAAATTGTACATATATCCGTATCAATTTTTGTTTTCCTGGATATAAGAAAATTTCAATAGACACCTTTGTTGATTCTGGTTCTTCCAGAAGCTTTGAAAAAACAAAAGCTATTCCTTTAGAATTTTGGAAACCCAAACCAGACCTTCCAAAATGCTATGCAATCAATGGAGAACAAATCTAGATGGGAAGATATGTGCAAGATGTAACAATTAAAATTTAGGGGAAGAAATTTGTTATTGATTTTATTGAATATAATGTTTTGCAAGATGATGTCTTAATAGGGTTTCTATTTCTGACTTAATATGAGCCTTTTGTCCTGAGGACACATGAAGTCTCACTTAGACATGAAGATGGATAAATTAAGATTCCAGCTTTGAAGGTAGTAAATTACAAGTTTGATAAAAAGACTGTTAAAACATAAAGGAAAGAACAAGTCTATCTTCAGATTCAAAAACCACCATTATTTCTTGAACCTGTCAAAGCTAAATTTGAGCAAGATTGTTGTAGCATGAATCCTCTGCAATTTTGGTCAAAAGAACATGAAGAATGTAAAATCAAGTTAAATCTAGAATGCCAGTCTATGATTCCTTTTGAGCCAACATATTTGATGAGTCCTAGAGAAGTCTGATAAATGGATGAACACTTAGAAGAACTACTTCAGGGACATTTTATCAGAGAAAGTAAGAGTCCTTTCAGCTATCCAGTCTTCTTGGTAAATAAGAGAGCAGAAAAGGAAAGAGGTAAGAAAAGACTCTGTATCAATTATAAAACTCTTAATGATATAATTCTTCCCTTTAATTATCCAATTCCATTTAGCATAGATTTAATTATGAGACCAGCCTCAAAGAAAGTCTTTTCAAAGTTTGATTGCAAATCAGGATTTTGGCAAGTGAAGGTCAAAGAAGAAGACAAGTATAAAACTGCTTTCTTAGTTCCCCAAGGCTTGTATGAATGGAAAGTGATGCCATTTGGATTAAAGACTACTCCTGCTTACTTCCAACAAAGAATGGATAAAGCTCTCAGGACACTTAAGGAATTTTGTGTTGTATATATAGATGATATTATTGTTCTTTCTAAAGATTTTTCAGAACATTTAGGTCATTTGCATTTTTTGTATAATGCTATCAAAGAACATAAGATATGTTTATCGGCCAAGAAAATGGTAATCGGTCAGGAAGAAATTGATTTTCTTGGGTTGATTCTTTAAGAAGGGAAGGTAAAACTAGAGCCTCTTATCCTGAAACATATTAATGAGTTTCTTAATAACTTGACTGGTAAAAAATAGATTCAAAGATTTTTGGGTTGTTTAAACTATGTTTCTTCCTTCTACAATGGGTTAGCTAAAGACAAAACAAAAATCCAAGGGCAACTAAGAGAGGGAGCAAAAGAATGGATTGAGGAATTAACAGAAATAGTCAGAAGAATCAAAGAAAAATGACAGCACCTTCCCACTCTACATATGCATAAAGAAGGTCATCCATTAGTTTTATATACTGATGATTCTGATAATGTCTAGAGTGTTGTCTTATTGCAGGAAATCCCTTTACAAGGAGCACAAATTTGTGGATACAGGTCAGGGACTTTCACTGATATTGGATGCAGGTATAAAATTTATGAAAAGGAGATTTTAGTTGTTAAAAAGGGAATTCAAAAGTTCAAAATATTCCTAAAACTTGCACATTTCATAGTTAGAACTAATAGTTAGCCTATGAGGTCTCTTTTGAAGAAAAAACTAGATAGAGATTTAGCTCATGGAAGGATTGCACACTAGTATTTAGATTTCATGAGTTATGATTTTGACATAGAATGGATTCAATGGGACAACAATCCATTGGCTGATGGTCTCACTAGAGAAATGTCTTGTTTAGCTGAGAATGCCTACATGATGATAGAACTAATAGAGGATTGTCTAGATTTGAAGAGATTATTAATCTAGAAGACAATTTAGTTTCTATCATCAAATAGTTGCCTCCAGAAATTCTTGACCTAATAATTTTTGTTTATCTCTTGAACACATGGTTAGATGATTTAAGGCAACTCATCAACAGGTATTATTATGATAGTTTTCTTGATCCTAATCAAGAATGGCATTTCTTAATCATTTTGGTCTCAGAGAAGCTCCTGTCACCTACAATATCAGACACAGATATAGATTCAATCTTGGTATAACATCTTTGTATGCTCCTCACTGGCCCAATGAAATCAAGCATTTTTTTTTTGAAAAGCATCAAGTTTGGGTTTATAAACAGTATCACCTTTTTGCAAACAGAAGTTGAAGATCATGCTCATACTTTCAGCCCAATGCTCACAAAGGATATGAAAGAGTTTTTTAACTACATTCATGGTAAATTGTATTGGGGTTTGTCTGAAGGGATGATTATGCATCTCACCACTCCATGGATGTACAGTATTTCATGAGTAGAATTCTATCCTCTTAGTTTCAATTGGTTCTCAAAAGCTATAATTCAAGACTTTAAGCCAACTCTACATCCAACCCTTTTAGCAGTCCAAACAGAATGGGATTATGCATATTCTGATGAGTTGTTATAAATTACTTATGATTTTAATCCTAGAAAAAGTGACTAGATAGACATGCTCAGACCTCTACCATGTTTTTCACTAGTAAATACTCCTTTCTATGACTAGCACATGGGTTTGTTTGTGCTGTGATGTCAACCATGTTATGATCTAACAACAGGATGCCACCCTGTCAGAAAAAACAAGATCCCCATATCCACTTTTGGGTTTAAAGTGGGTCATTCTTTCTTACGGTGTCCTTAAAGCGATTATCTTTTTTACTGCTATTGTTAATACTTATGCACTAACTGCTTAATAGTTATCGACTTCAATAGTGCGTGCCATGTGTCAACCTCATATGGTTAGACTTTTGGGGTAGTTTAATAATTTTTGGGGTCCTATTTCTATATATAGAAGCCATTCCCCATTTCAAAGGCATTTGGAGTTTGGTTTAGGAATCACAAGAGTATGCTCTTGCTTTGTGCTTAAGGAGATCTAAACAATTAGAAATTGTATAGAGAGTCTATATCTGTATTGCATGTGTTGATCCTTATTGGTTAACACATCTCAGTGTAATTAAATATTATGCAATAAAACTTCTGTTGATATTTCAAAGGCATTTGGAGTTTGGTCTAGTAATCACAAGAGTATGCTCTTGCTTTGCGCTTAAGGCAATCTGAGCAATCAGAAATTGTGTAGAGTCTGCATCTATATTGCATGTGTTGATCCTTATCGGTTAACACATCTCATTATAATTAAATATTGTGCAATAAAAATTTCACTGAAAGTTGGTATCAAAGCCATTGGTGTTATTATTCTTACTCTTTTCATTTGAGAGATATATGTTATGTCATCTTTTGCCAGTAGCATGAGTAGTATCTATGGAAGTCTTCAACCGTAAGATCTGATTTGAAAGGCCAAGGGTGTCATGTGAAGGGAAATAGTAAGCTAACCAAAGTAGCAGAGAATAGCGCAACCGCAAAATCAGTAAGTTCCTATCTCTCACCATGGCCAGTAGAAGATCTATGAATGCTAACTCTGCATTGTTTGAAGTTTTGCATAATTAATTTGAAGATCAAAATGAACAGCATGTCAATGAAAAGGGTAACTTTAAGTTTCCTAATCTTAAAATCTCTACACTTTACCCTCAAAAAGGGATTAAGGCAAAAATTTGTGATTCTATGAGACAATCTGAAATAAATCTTTTAGTTTCTAGAGAAGCCATTTGTCCAGTCTATCTCCCATCCTTACTCCCTACTGATGTGTCTTGATGGAGAGAAAAAAGATATTTTCATTTCCACTTTCCCCATATTGATCTAATTGTCCATCCACATTTTAACTATGATATTGGTGCTCAGTTCTTTGCAACCTTAATTGATACCCATTGTAGAATCTAGGAACAAGCTGTTATAACTCAGTTTCAGGGTAACCTTAGTGCTAAAAAAGGGGATGGTGTAATTTTTGTCAATCCAAATTTCACTCTTTTAATGTCTGATAAATTTATCTCCTTTTCCTTTTGCCTTCTTATCCAAGTCAAAGGTGTGTCTCTAATGCCAGGATCTATCTATGCCACCATAGGTAGACGATGTGTCTACATAATAATGAACACTATTTCACCTCTAGTTTCTTTGCCCATAGGAGTGAATTTCCCATAGGGATCTTCAAATTTTCTTGACTATGGTAGAAATATTGACCACATCGGGTTTGATATTGGTTTTCCTATAATAGAATAATTATTGAACCAACATAAACCCCAATTTAGAGATCTTCTTGTGCAATGAAATAGCTTCTCGAACAGACCTTTGTTCTAGAATAGATGAGTAGCTAATGTAACTCTACAATCTATCCAAGATCAGACCATCATGGAACAACCTTTAGTAAATGAAAATATGACTAGACTCCAACCTTTAAGGAGAAGTTTGTCTATGGCTCATGATTTCCCAATTCTGATAATAAGCCATATATGGATTACAATCCTGAGGAGTGTTCTACATCTTCTAGCCATAATGCTTCTAGACCTCGCATGTCTGTTAACCCTTATCCTTCTAGGTCTTCTATTTCTTCCACTTCAGATCTAAGTAATGACCCAATCTTGATGGATAAATTGGTTAGGCAAGTAAGTTCCATACTTCACTTGACCCTGAAAGAAGAAGAAGATAAAAAGTAGAAAGGTATACAAATTCTCAAGATGGATGAACCTTCTTGTATGATGGGGGAATCATTGCTTAGATATGGTGTAGAAAAGAAGGTAAGATATCAAATACAGATTGATCCAAACACCATAGTAGAAGTTATTGGTTATGAACCAGGAAGATGGCCAACCCCAGAAACATTTACTATAGTAAATCTCGATAAAAAATGATGGGGTAAATATGAGTCAAGACTCCACACTAAAGTAGGAGCTCAACAACAAAATTTAGAGGCTCAAAGGAACTGGCAAGCCCAGTGGATGATGTCTATTCAAGACAATCTAGATGAAATGGACATTGATATAAAGAAATCTATAAAAAGTTCTAATTCTATTTATGGAAATTTATTAAGTGTAGAAAATAGTGTCAATAGAATAGATTGAAATATTTTAAAAATAGAGAAATAGTCCACATCTCTTCTGAATGATACTTCAGGAATCTCTTACCAAGATAGAAATATTCAGACATCTATCACAAATATTCAATCTCTGGCTCAAAGAATAGGCACATATGTCACAAAAATTTATGATGACTTAACCACTTCAGAAGCTAGAAGAGACACCCATGCCCAAGAGAATAAGGTTCTATTAGAAAATGTGGCAAGAAACTTAGAAAAGATCAGGGGTTATACAAAAAATATTAGAGTGTCTTAGAAAGGAAAAGATAACTCTGAAGAGGAAGAGGAAGAAGTGAAATCTCACTTCTTTGAACCAAAACCTCCTAAGGTAAAAATTCAAAGGAGGAAAAGTCTCTTGTTTGTAGAAGACCGCGAGGAAGAACAAAAAATAGGTCCTTCCAGGACAAAAACTGCCCCAACGCCTACTAAAATAGTGTTTCCCAAACATGAAGAGCATGTTATGCAAAACATAGAACAACATAGATATTGGCTACAATAATTAAACATTGAAGATAAGAATAACTAGCCAATATATATGGAAGAACCTACTATTTCTCATATAGATGCTTCTGTCTCTGATGAAGAAATAATTTTAGAAATAGAATCACCTCATATTTTAGAAGAAGAAGTTGAATTAGAGAGTAATAATGAAGAGTTTGATATAGATCAAATAAATAAAGAAGAAAATTGGGAAACATTCATGACCAGCCATGAATCTATAGGTAATAATATGGATATAGAAATGAGGGATGCCATCACTGAAAATTCCAGGCCTGAACAGTTAGAGCTTATGCAACATCAGAATACATTCTTAACATTAATAAAGATGTTGATCCTTACGATGCTATATGTACTTGGTGTGACACACTGGAACATTTCTATGATACTAGGAGCTCTGATTGGTCTAACTCTAACAAGGTATTATATGGTGTTCATCCGGTGTGTGGTAAACTTAGGAATTGGTGGAATAGCTTACCAGATAATGGTCTGATTACCCAAGATCCAGTTACAGGTGAAGGATATGTGAAAGAAATGGATATGGGTCGAAATGACATTTCTAATGAAGGTTTCTCTTAGTTAAAATTTTTTCTTATAATGTTATTCTGCAGTGAAAGGAAAAATGATATTCTTGAAGATGAAAATTTTTTGTATTCTCTAAAGCTTAAAGATTTAGGAAAGTTGCATCAGTACAATCTGGTTTTTGAAAAATATATGATTACAGCCAACAAATTACATGATACCACCACAAAGAAATATTATCTTAATTCACTTCATTGCGGATTAGGAGAATAGACACAAGATTATGTTATTGAGAGAAAAAAGATTAAAATTGAAAAATGCACCTTTTATAAATTGAAAACCTTAGTAACATATAAGCTGGATAAGCAATGTCTTTTGAAATCATTAAATGACAACAGAGAGCAGTATAATTCCTCTTGTAATCTAAAGGAATATTACAGTCTACCTCCAATTAACTAGCTTAAAGACTTCCAACAAACTGGAAAATTTAGAAAAAGGTCTTGTGGAAAATTTTGCAAATGTCTCAAGTGTAAAAGATGTCCTTATGATGATGACAATATGTAAACATCTTTTAAACATAAACATAAGGGCTACAAGAAAAAATATAGATTTGCTCCTTTGAATAAAAGTTCTTTCAGAAGTAGGAAGCCTCCCAGATACTTGTTCAAAAGAAATAAGAATCCAAGAAAAGGGCCAATTAAATGCTTCATTTGCAAAGGTCCTCATTATGCCACAAATTGTCCTAAAAAATTAAACCTTGGAACTAAAATCTATGCTCTTTTCCAAGAACAAGATGTACATAACCACTGGGAGATTGTAGATATTAATTATGCTTTTGGTCAAATTTCTTTTGAAGAATATTTTGAATTAGTTGAAGATCTTCCTGAATATTTTTCAGTGGGAAAAGATAAGTCTAGAAGACTTGTTACTTTTTCTTCTGAAGATGAAAGTGATTCAACATCTTCTAGTTCATCAACCACTCATAGATCTTCTTCTGTAGTTAAAAAGGTGGTGCAACAAGCTATTAAGGATCTCAATTTCAAAATTGATATGGCTAAAGCAAAAGATCATTATAGAATGCCAGGGACAAAAGAGGAAAGGCGATCTGCAATAAAACTTCCATTGATCAAGACATGAAACCCTAGTTAGCAAAGATCTGAGTAAAACATATTGTTGGCATCTAAAACCCAGCAACCAAATGGACAGTAGAGATTAGTGGACAATTCAAAAACTTTTCTCAGAGGTTAGATTGCCCAGGACAAGGGCACTTTGGTTCCCCGATCCCAAATTAGGGTTTCCATAAACTGTAAACTCTGTCAGGTCTGTACCATCAAGCTTAGTCTTCTTCCTAGATGTCACCTTCTGAAACCCGTTTGTATGACCTGCAGACACGATAGAGGAAAAATGTTGGGTGCTATTTAGGAGCTTTCCTCAGTCAAGCCCTGTGAATGGCGTTTCCACCTCTATAATAATAGATATGGTTCATAGTTTGGATTTGATAGAACAAAACATGAAGGAAAAAGGTCACCATGAGCATGGAAACCCTTGCATGCTTGTAGATGGAATCACAACTTGACTCAAGAAGTTGATGTAGCCTCCAAGATCTTCACAAGACCTGCAATATGTTAGTGTTGTAGCAATAATCCACAACAAAGAGTTGTAGAGAGAAAGAGAGAGAAAGAGAGAGTGCAAGAGTACCAAGATTTCTCTAGAGAGAGTTAGATGTTCAAATGAATAGAATAACTTACTTTTATATGCATTCCCATCAATTTCCAGAGAGTTAAACCACATAAGGCTGACATTAGAAATGTTTTAAAGGACCTAAGATGATAAGGCCACTTTTTAGGGTAGGGCTAAAGGAGGGCCCAGGGTGCTTGGGAGCCCTGGTCCTTTAGCCACACACCTCCTGGAAAAGGGTACTTAAGGTACACTTAGCCCCACCTTATGATTCTTTTCTAGTTTTCATACATCAAGATCAAGTATTACATGCTTAATGCTCAAAAAGGTATTAAAATAGGTCTTATTTAACAAATGTGAATATTTGAGGCCCATCTTGGAGCTAAACTAAGGGTAAAATGGTGGTGTACACATTTTATGATGCTACTGAGTTAATAAAGGATTTTAATAAAAGATTTAAGGAGACAACTGGGAGATTGGAGGAATCACTAATTGTGAAGCAAAAGATAGAATGGTTTATTTCTAGAATAAGCCCTAAAATAAGGTCAGCCCTAGATGGAAGGATCTTTGAAACATATGCAGTAGTAGTCACACTAGCCTACCAAATAGAGTCTCAATCTTGGTATAGACAAGATAAGATGAAAAAAACCTAGAATTGGAGAAGTTGAAATTAGAATTAGACTAGTTGAAGCTAAGATAAGAGATTTTAGCTAAACATGAGGAGAATACATAGATGCAAAGCCTAATATTTGGTGCTCATATTGTACAAAAGAAGGCCACTTGCGAAATGAATACCCTAGAATGAAAGGTGAAAGACAAGGTGCCGCAATAAAAGTAGACATCAAACCAACAATGAAAAAAGTCAATTTAGTCTATCGTTGATTATGTGGAGAATGGGATGACCATGAAACATGAGATTGTCCTTCACAAAACTTTCAGAGGAAAAGAGACTTTGCTAATGAAGAAGATGAAGCATGGTATGGTGGAAACACTACAAACTCTGCGGATAAAAGTAATATGACATACATGAAAGAAAGAAACTCATATGATCAGGACTACAAGAATCCAAGTTGGAAAAATTAGAGGAATGTCAATACAATACAAAATTCAAGTTCTAGTAGTCCATCATATGGAAATAGTTATAATAATGATGATCAAGATTGGTTTAGAGGCTATAGAGGAGGTAGAGGTTGTGGAAGAAATCAAAGGAGGGAGGATGCAACTTGTTTCAATTGCGGTAAGCTAGGACACTTTACTAATGAATGTTGGGCCAAAAGGAAAACACAATGTTCATTTTGCAATAGTATAGAGCATGATCTATTTTCTTGTGAGAGAGCACAATAGTACTTTTGGAATGCACAACCACAATCAAAGAGTGATGGACTACAAAATTTGAGTAATAAAAAAGGAGCTAGGATCATAAGAAGGGCACCTAAGGACTAAGGAGAAATAACTTTCCAGAAGAACAACAGAGAGGAGACAAATATATATTCAACTAAATCCATAGAAGAAGAAGAGTACTACCAGAGGAGTACACCAAAATATACCAAAAAAGAGAGAAGGAAAAGGAAGGATAAAGTTGTTTTACTAACAAGGCAAGGAACAAATACTGGAAGGTAATATATCATTGAAACTGAAGAGGAAGATAGTGAGGAGGATGAAGAATTTGTCCCTACTAAAAAACAACATGAAGAAGCTGTGAAGGAGGCTAAACAAGAAATAAGGAAGGAACAAGAAAAGGAAAAGCAATATAAGCATTTTTTCACTAAAGGAGAAGTAGATGCTCTCAAGCAGTTAGCCCAATTGACACAACAACACAGACTGATTAAGAAACTGAAGCAATTCTCTAAGTATTGGAATAAGGAGCAAGGTCAAAAGAGTCAACTCTAGAGGATGGGAAGAGCAAATAGAGAATGGAATACAAAATCCCTGATGGTGGATGTTCATATCAATCACAAAAAGGTCTGGAATGTCATGATAGATTTGGGAGCAGATGTCAACATGATAACAAAGAAACTGTGGGAGTAGTTAGGAAAACCTAAGCTAATAGACACATCCTACAACATCATTTTGGTAGATGGATCTAATATGCAGACAATAGGAACATGGAAGAAAGTAGAAGTTAACCTAATGGGGATCAAACATGTCTTAGATTTCATTATGGTAGCCATGAAGGATCCAGGAGAAGCTTTCAATGGACTTTTAGGCTTGAGATAGTTTGTGGATGCAAACGGTGTCATAGACTCTCAGAGAGAAGAGCTATCATTTTCAAATGAGAACAAAGTTTTCAATATCCCTTTGGGATCATTAATGGAGAAAGCATATACAAAAGAAATCAATCAGTTTGAAGACAGTAACAAGGATGCAAAGAATATCTATACAATTACAAGATTGTATGTGAAAGAGACAACAGAAGAACCTAATTCTGAGGGAGAAGTAGAGATAGAGGATGATCAATATACTACAAATAGTGAGGAGGTTTTAGAAGCTTGGATAAGAGAAGAACTGAAACTAAAAACAAGGAAAATGTTGGGCTAGTAGAGTATATTCATGATCAGGACTGGCAAGGAAAACACACCGCAATAATATGCATCCCATCAAAACTCACTATAGACAACCTGCAATACATCTAGGGAGGACAAGGAAGCTATATCTCAAAAATTTCAGAAAATGAAACAAAAGAAGTAGAAAAATCAACATACCAAGATGACTAAGGTATAGAAGATACAAGCAGGACAATCACAAGTAAAGAGGATGATAAAAGGGAGAAAGAATGCAAAGAAAACACTGGGGAATAGTTTCTTAGGATATCAAATCATCATATCATCAATCTCTGGAAGAAAGTAATTGCGGAGAAATCTGCCATGGCAACACACTGTCACAAAGCCTAGCCACTAACAAGGAGAAAAACTGAAGTCATAAGGAGAAAAGGAATAAATTAATAAATAAAAAGAATAAAAAAGGTAAGCGGGAAAAATTAGGGGAAAAAGGGAAGGTATTTAACCCTAATCTCGCCCAAGGAACCTCACTTTGCATTCAATCTTTGGAAAACTTTGATCTCTAAGGAAAGAATCAAACGGTGAACATAGCAGTGAAGAGTAAAAGCACACAGGAAACCAGCAAAGACACAATGGAAACCCTTGAGCTAATCGACATTACACACAAGCCACAACCAAAGTTCAAGAAATATCCCTAGAAATCCCTAGAGGTGGATCCAGAAGGTGCATTCTCGAATGTGTTGGAAAATGTGATGTATACATAGGATGTAAGGAAAGACATTCATAACACTTTGGCGGAGATCAACCACATGAATTTTGAAGAATTGAGGGACACACTGCTGGGAGATATAGGGTATCTACTTGAATATGCAAACATTTTGTTAAAGAAATTAGATATATAAAAAGTCTTTCTTGACTTCATGGATGCCCATGAATGGGTAAGGATCATTCTAAGCAGAGTACATGATGAGTTTATATATCTGGACAAACCCTAAATAGTAACAAAGGAGGCCATTAGGGAAATCACAGGGTTAAGTGTCATAGGGCCTCTACTGGTAATGAAGGCTATCATAATAGATCAAGTAAGGGAGCTGACTAGAGATACAACATATGGGAGAAATATGCATGTAAAGGATATATATCATTGATCAGAGGGTGAAATATGCCACCATGGGAATTACATACAAGGTTTACCATGCCAACCGAGAGGATTTGGCCACATCAACTATAATTCATACTACCTACTAGAAGGTAAAAGAGGGAAAATATTTTGACCTTGTGAGGTGATGCACCAACAACTCCTAGAGAACCTACAAACAAAGACTCAAACTATAACTTTCGGTATAGTACTTTAATCATTTGCCTTGCATTTTATTTTTTGAATGAGCTACCAAGGTATAAGGGGAAGCAATGGCAACAAAACATACCAATAGGGTTAGAGGTTAAAAGACACATAGCTCAATTTTTTGACACCAAATCATATAGTGCCACATATTGGGGCTTTTACAAAACCCTACAAGAAGAGATGAGGGCAAGAGACAAAATCCCTTATGGAAAGTGAAGCAATACATAAAATATATCACATTTTTGGTTGATAAGGACTTCACATACATGGAGGTAGTGGAAATGAGAACAAGATGGATACCTAAATTACCCTATGAGATAATTGTAGCACAACACTTGCTAAGAAAACCCAAGGACTCGTGTAGAGAAATATGACACTTACTCAGAGGTTATGGACAAGAAACACAAGAAGCATGTGGTAAAAGATCTAGAAAAGAATAGAGGCAAGCTGCATAAATAGTGGGGAGTTCCAAAAAAAGGAACTACCTCAGCTCCAAATCCAAACACATTAGCTCCCCTGCCTACTAAGGAGGCTCTGGAAGTAAGAAGATCAATGAGAACAACATCACAGGTGCTATAATCTTATACCATGTCATTCAGAGGGAGAGCAGCATCATAAGTGTTGTTTAGAATGTCAAAAGAACACAGAAAAGAAGGATCCCCAGTAGAAACAATAGGCAAAGAGAAGGAAAACTCAAGAGATGCCAAAGGTTATTGAGTCAGAAGAAGGAGAGGAGCAAGAGTCCAAATTAAAGAAAAGGAAGAAAGCAAAACACAAACTGGAGGAAGAACCGACAGAACAATCATCAGAGGAACCAACACAAGAACTCTACAACCTAGATGCACTACTCAATGCCATGGAAAATGTTAGTATGTTGAAATAAACTATTGTTTTGTATGATGATTCATCAGTAGAAAATAAACAAATGATAGTTACAGCTATGATACAATACATGAGGAATAAGGAAAATAAATTAGATGAAATAATGGAAGGATTTCCAGAAAGTTTAATAGAAGCATTAAGGGAAAGGAGAAATAAAGCACTCCAATTGCAAGAATAAATAAGACAAAGTTCCATTAATAAGCTAAGTGACATATTGTCACCAGAAGAGAAGAACAAATTGATACAACAATAAGCCATGGAGCTGAGAAAAAAAAAAGGGTAGACACCCTCATGAGTGGTAATAAGAAGGAAGAAGAGAAAATACAACAAGAGACATAAGAAGTGACAACAAAGATATATCAAGCTATCAAAGAGCATGAGAAACAATAGCTGAAACCATCACCTCCACACAACATTGAGATACCAATAGAAGGAGATAACAAAATAGAGAAAAGTTTGCCAGAAGTTTTGACACAAGGGGTACCTCCTCTAGAGAACATAAGGATGAAGGAGAGGAACATAGAACAACAAGCAGAGAATTCAGAGCATAAGGAAGTAGATAGAGAGGAGAATACATAGGAACAAAGGGAATCAAAGAAAACTGATATTCTGAAGACCTCTTCATCCTCAATTGAGTCAATCAAAGAATTCTTGGAGCATCAAAAACAAATAACACCTATTTTGACCCCACAGTTGCTACAGTTACTGGTAGTAGAAGACCTCAAATAAACCTTTTCAGAATATCAACACTACAGAAGCTACAATTGGGAGATGTGTTTCATTTTTCTGCTAGAGCATAAATTTTGAAGAAACATGTGGAAGGCAGTGAACTCCTACAGGATGCAATGGATACATTGGCCAAGGAGATGCCAAAGACACCTAGAGATACTACCTTACCCTTACCAGAGCAACTGAAATAGTTAACATAGGGATTTAAGGAGTACTCTAGCCAGTTGGAGAAGAAGGTAACTAAACAACTGAATAAGAAAAGACTGCCAGAAATGACAAATAAGTGTGCCAAGGCACACACTCAGCTGGAATACAAATCAAGAACATACAAAAAAGCATTATAGAGGCTAATACCCTATACCAGTTTTGTCTAAAATGGATACAGTCCACAAAAGCAATAAAAGATCAAATGGATGCTTTAGAACTTTAGATCACAAATGTGGCAACCCAGTATGATCCTCTGGAGGATAAGGATGGAGTAATAAGGGCATAGGTGGAAACACTACATAACCGACACCAACAACTACAGGATCAAAGGGACCAAATCAAGGGCCAAATAAAATAGTTGAGGGAAGTGGTAAATCTGAGGCTGGCTAACTTAACCGATAGTTTTTAGAAGCTAGACAAACTACATAGACCATAAAGATACTAGCAAGTATAGAAGAAGCGAAGGAGACATACATAAAAGTAGAAAGACAAATAGCTATGGTGGCTAAATCTAATAAACAATGGGACACCAGTCTAGCACAGCTCAACCAAATCTATAAGACTGTCCTACCTAGCAACTGATTTTATATGTCTTGAGGACAAGACATAATTTTGAGGGGGGTATGATGTTATCATGGTGTAGAGCATAAAGAGGAGTTGACTAGAAGCTACCAAAAACTATGCAGAGGCCAGAGTGGATAGGAGACACATCCCTAGATACAATAGATATAGTATATATATAGAGAAATATGAGATAATATAATATAGTAAGGATGATAGGAGAATAGGAGTAGGGTATATGATATATTTTGATGTGAAGAATGACATAGAAGTCATGATTGTACTTGATGAGGTAGAGACTTAGACCTGCCAGAGGATGGATATCTGATGTAATACATTTGGTTGATGTTAATATATATATGGAGATTTTCTAGTATTGGGTAAATTTGTGTGTTATCTTATGTTGATGTATATGTAATGCTCTATTTTGTTATTCTTTATGTTTTGCTGTCAATCTCTAGCTACTTGACTGGGGTATAAATTGACTACAAGTACTTGACTAAGGATCAGATCTCTGAACTAGTATCTCCTCTACATTTCTTACTAACAATAATCATCGCCTATTAGGCAATATTTTAATGCATTAAGCCATAGGATCCTCACGTGAATATTTTTTTCTATAGTTCAATAATGTTTTTGATTATAGGGTAAAATAGGTTTTGAAGGGACCCTGAAACCCTTTACAAAAAGAAGCTACAAAAGATAACAAAGCCAACTGACAACTAACCAACAGCTAGAAAACAAAACAACTAAGTTAAAAGGCACAAAAAGGACTAGTAGCCACACATCCAACTACTGTAATGTTTTCAAAGTATCAACTTCTTCTAACTCTTGTTCATAGAAACTCTCATGTGGCTTGACAAAACCCACTAGTTCCTTCTTTTCATCCTCAAACTACTTTTTCTTGTTTCCCCTGGTGCATGTAGATGGGCCACCTTGATCATCCTGAATAACATGTTTACCCTTTTCTTTGTCCCCCTAGTTCTTACAGGCAATCACAACATTCTCTAGTACTAGAATATCCTCACTAGTAGGATCCCTAATTTGATCCTTGCAGAGCTCTATCAACTTGTCAATAAGGAGGCACATACCCTGAAGACTATTCTGGATTGTGCACTGACTGATTTTCACAACACATTCAAGGTTCTCATTAATCCCACCAAGATTCTCCTCCAAACTCTCAATCCTCCTACCATACTCTTCCTTCAACCTAATGAGATCATGTTCCATATCCTCCATTTTTGGAATCACTTCCCATCCCTAAAGAATCTCTCTATCCTTCTCAGGACTGATCTCCCCCTGTTAGTCCAACTTCTCTTACAGGGTTCTCAACTTTATGTTGATTCTATTGATCTCCACAAAGAACCATTTCATCATTTTATGTTGACCATTAACCACCTCTCTTACCATACCAAGAGATTTATACATATCTCCAATAATGTTAATACATATCTAGAAGTTTAATTTCCAACCATAGATTTAAAGTAAAAATATTGGGTAATAGTCATAAATATAATATTTAAGTAATATTATAATATGTCATACATTGGTCATATTATATACATTTAAGGGAGGTTCAACTCCCAATAATGATTAGTGTTCTAAATAATCACAACCAACAATTAATCCTATCTCCACCTCATAGAAAAAGAACCATGTCCTAGCATAACTCCTCAAAACATGAGGGGCAATGCCATCCTCATCCACACTATGACCATGTGGAGAGCTCAATATGTCCATGTCATCATTGTCCTAAAGGTATTATATGATTGTTTTAGTTAATCAATCCTAAGCCACTATAAATCAAGTACACATTAATGAAAAAAGGAGAAAGCTAAAATATAAAATTTATCACAAGTGGTGGTGACAATGGAACTAAGAAAATATTGTGGCCTTTGTATCTATCACTAGCACTTGCACCCATACGAGGTTCAAGGAATACACCGACAGGAACAACTGACGAGTTTAGAAAATTTTTTGCCATTTTTTCCTGGCGTGAGACAATTCCAGGCACTATAATGCTCACATATAAAAGCCTATCAGCTAATTATCCCTTGCCTACAATATTGTTTCCCCCCTATACTCATGGAGTGGCTTAGGCTATATTGACAAGAAAACTTGTGGTGAAACTGGTTGTCCATTGAATTGACTTTGTTTCCTATATTGAAACATCATGGCCTCTCCCATTACCTAGTCATCTAATAGTAGTGACAAATAGTCATCAATGTTTAATCTCATCCCTACATTTTTGGCCACTTGCAATAGAACATGTGAAATTATATGTTAAGAATAATTTATTGTAAACAACATTAAATAAGGAAATCAAATAACTTATCATGAGTGTGTGATTAGAGGGAAAGTGACTCCTTGATGATGCTTTCTTTTGCACGTCCCTAACTATGGTTCATGTACACGTATGTAATTGAAAACAATTATGAAGGATTATGCAAAATAATATTTTTAGTAATAGAAATATAAGCTACAAAAAAGAATACACCAACATTGAATAAGAAAATTGAAACACTTACAATAGATGTGGGAAGAAACAAGTGATGACTCCTTGAAGAGGATTTGTTGTCTACCTCCCCTGGCATGTGTCACGTACCTATAGTTGAAGACAAAAAATATGAAATAATAACATGCCAAATAAAATATATATTAATAGACTTATTTAAACCTATGCAAAGTAATATACCAACTTTCAATAAGGCAAACATGTGAATCACTGTGGGTGTGGGAGGAGATAGATGTGGAGTGTTGGACAAGGCTTTCTTTAGTGTCTCTCTTGTCATTGACTACATGAATATCTTCAAATAAGTTACATAAAAAAATTAGTGTGGACAAAAATAATCAAATATAGATTTAATCTAGAAGTAGTAGATAGTGAAATGAAAAATTAATTTTAATAAATATTTATGCTCATTAAATACTTGAGCATTAGATGTAGGTGTAGCTTATTGAGAGGGTATTATTGTCTGAATTTATTCTCTTTTTTAATATTAATTCTATTAATATAAATTATTGTCAATTTTTTTCTCAAAAATTAAAGAGAAATAGGTTGGTATTGGAGAAGTTTGTAGGATATAAAAATGTAATTATTTATGAAAAAAAGTTTTACAACAATCAAAATACATTATTAATTAGAATTAAAGAAGTTGAGAGTCTCACTTTTTTCTCCTCAAACATAAATCGGCATGCCTCTTTCCTCTTACATGTAGTCACTTTCCTTTTCTCCATATTCTCCTCACTACCAAAAGTGCTCATAATAGTGTTCATTGCATCTTCACTCAATAAGTAAACATGGGTAATCCTCTCTTTCACCATGTATTTTTTCTAGTCACCCCCTTCTCATATAGCTATAATTTTAAAGGAATTAGTCAACTTTATAGTGGTCAATGCCACATTGCATAGCATTTTTATCCTTGGAGGTCATTTGTTGCATCCTCCATGGCTAGGGTTCCTCCTTGGGGTGGGTGTCATTCCATTCCATACAATTTATTATGATGTTTGTTTAACCATTCTTGAAACAATAAAAGTTCCCCTCCACATTGATGTGTGTATTGCATGGTGAGATAGAAAAGCACTGCTGTGATTTTTTATCCATAGTAGTTTAGAAAATTCATACTCCCCTACAAACTAAATCTAAACTTAAGGTAGAATTTCATTGCACCATGTTAATTTACTAAAGTCAACATTAATGGTAGATATTTAAAAATAAATATTACTCACATCAATATGTGTTGATCATGTGTTAATAGTTGGAGGGGGCATGGAGCCCTCACCATCATACTCATCAATATCCTTTGCAAGCCACAATTGTCCCACATTTAAGAAGTTCAAATTTACATTTTCAATCATCCTAGATGAAAAATGGTTTAAATGGGAGCATAATCATTTAATAGAAAATACATATTAATTTTTTAGTTAATATCCCATTTGACATGAGAGAGGCATCCAAAATACTAGAATGTGTGGCCGAAACAAGAATTGGTTATTCTATCCTATATAGAAAATAAAACTACTAAAATTTGACACTATTATGTACTAGTGAGAATAATTGATATTGTACATGAAGTAAGAAAACATATATTTAAGGATGAGAGTAAAGGTTGTCTACAAGAGGAAAGGAGGTGGCATCATCTTGAACATTAGTTGGAATCTTACAATGATGAAAGGAAGTTGAAATTGTAGGAATCAAGAATTCCTCTCAAGCAAGTCCTTTTAGATATAGAAAAAAGCATCACTATTAATGCAAATGGGAAGAGTGTATAATAATTTAAATTTATAAAATGGGACATTCATTTTACCCTTTGTAAAATTGAAATTATGTCACTTTTTAATGAACAAGGAGAAATAAAATGGCTATATATATTTCTACCAAGCATTGACAAGTGTATAGACTAGGTAGGTGCTTCGCTAATATCAACTTGCAGTAATTATAAAATGATTAGTATCATAGGAAAGATCAATTTGAAGATACAAATTGTATGATATCATTCATTCTTACCCCCATGGTAGATCTAATTGAGAAAACAAAATGCATGATAGCGAGCTTATGATTATCACCATGCTTGAAGCCTCCACAACTTTTTTATGGGGTGACTAAGTTACATTTAGTTGGCTATCCTATAAGAAATGAGATAATGTAATCATATAATTGGTCATGTCTCATAATAAATCAATCTAGGTGAGGAAACCAAGAGAAAGAAAAATCATATAATTGTTGATGCATCATTGATTATTTCATAGAGAAAGGACCATGTTATAGTGGCCAAAATTATTTAGGGATGTGACCAAACAAATTAGACCATATGTGATGCTTGCCAAAATTTTGAAGGAAATGTGAAATTTGCAAGTGCACTTCCCCTACTCCCATCTCAATTGAGACCCCTTTTCAGTAGTGGGGCATAGATTTCATATATGAGATTGTCGAAAAAAAATCAAGTAATGGCTACAACTAGATTTTGTAGCAACTGACTACTTTACCAAATGGGTTCAAACCATCCCAACTAGAAATACAATATCAAAGGTGGTAATAGACTTCTTGATTTCTCATGTGATTAAAATATTTGAAGTGCCCATGAGGATTGTTATTGATAATTCCATGTGTTTTAGAGCCCATAATTTTTTGATTTGTGTTGAAAGTATGGTATAAATTTGATTTATTATTCTCCCTATCAACTACAATGAAACAAGAAATTAGAGTCTAGAAATAAAATCCTCATGAATATCATAAGGACACTTGAGTTGAACAAGAAGAATTGGGATGACAAGCTCAAATTTGTTGAATGGGCAGATAGAATCACTTACGAGAAATCAATTAGGAGAAGCTCAATTGAGTTAGTTTATCGGACACAAGAAAATCTACTGATCAATTTGGAACTACTAGTGTATAGGATTCTAGAAGATGTGGAAGGACTAGAAAATGGTGTAATGTCCTAAAGGATCAATTAAATTATAGTGTTGGATGAGATGAAAAGAACTACTCATGATACAAATTTTATATAGTAGGAGAAAATGAAGCACTTATTTTATAAGAAGGCTATTCATAGATGTTTTCAAGTCAGAGATATAGTCCCCTTATGGAATTCAAAGACAAAGGATAAGGGGAAACATGGTAATTTTGAAGGTCTTTGGACTAACCCTTATGTTATTGATAGTTAATGTGTCCCAGGGATTTTTCATTTTAGGAATTTGAATGGTGAACTCATGGAGCTAGCTACCCATGGGTAGCACCTAAAGCACTACTTTTCCTAGTGTAGGTATCTCAATGCTATTTATGTATATACTATTCTCTTTTCTTTTTATTTTTGTAGTGATGGTTGTTGTTATTCACATTATGAAGTATTTATTTGTTCCTTTCTATCATGTGTTATGATTTAATCTTGTGTGTGTCTATTATGTTTTCCCTATTATTACAAATGAGTTGTATGGTCTACATCCCAAAGACATTCTAGATTATCATTATATCAATAAGAGATACATGTTCCCAACTATAGCCTATATTAGCATTACTTATAGTTTTCCAATCTAATGTGCATGTGTGTCCTTGTTTCTTGTGTTAACCGTATTAGGTGCTACAATTCTCAAATCATGCATTTATAGTTGCTCTCAATGGTTAAGGCTTCTAATCTTGGTCATAGTGTTTTCTTGATTACATGTCATTTGTGAAGGCTTGTTGTGTTTGGGCTTTCTAAGCTCTTCTTTGTTCTGAGAATGTACAGGTGTGCCCTAGTAATATATGCTCTAATGGTGGCCAATCTATAGACCAAAAGTTGTCCTAGCATGACCTATTCTTTGTACAAGTGAATACATCCCATTCTTGTTGGGGTTAATTTTTGTGCCTATGGAGTTTGGATGGTGCATCTCTATGTCTAGGGTGTTCATATGATGTCTAGTGCCTCTATTTTGTGGCTACAACCTTCATGGTGATCTTTCTCTATGCCTTCACTCCATGTTCCTCTATCTATGGTTTGCCTCACTTAATTCATATTTAAATGTGTTAGATTTGATACTTGTTTACTTTCCAATGTACACATGTGTACTTTGTCTAATTTATAGTTGACTTGAAGTGGTCAATTACCTTATAACTTAAATCATGTATTCTTTCACCACCTTTGTTTTTACTTCCCACGTTGGTCTCCTTACCACTAGTCAACCATCATAGCTTCCTTGTTCCATTTGGTCGTAGCTCCTAGTCATGCCTGCTTCTTCAACCTACTACTACCACTTTCACCCACTATTATGTGTTATGCTCCCATTGGTAGCACATACTATCTAATCATTCCATGCATAACTTCTCTTTAACTAGATTATGTTTTAGTTGTTGGATCAACTCCACCTTGCCATACACTATCTAATCTTTCCTAACCTACTCTACATTTATCCCATCATTAGTGGTGGCTCCTAATCATGCATAGGTGGCATATATGATATCTATGGAACATCCCTATTGGTCTATATGTGTATTGGTAAAAACTATGATTTACATGGAAATATGTGTGGTTCAATCATATGATGTCACATGGCATCTATGTGATGTTAATAGTGAGCCCCATTTGTTTTGTCTACAAGTGCTTGGTCATAATTGGTGGCTTACATGGACTCATTAGAAAATTATCACCCACCATATGTCACCTTTGGTGGTGGTGGGCCCATGCTATATCGAATTGGCATGTACTATCCCCTAGTATTGAACCAATGCATGTTGTGTGGTAGCCTTACGATAAGCCCAAAATTTCTATTCAATTTGAGGGCAAAGGTTCATGTGTCTTACAATGTGGCATGGTAGTATCTCATTAGACTACATGGGACTTATGTGGCATATGCAGTGGATCTCACATGACTTTTCAATAAAGCCTCATGTTTGAAATATGCGATGGCATGGTGACATTTTACTACGTGGTAGTTAAACTAGCTTCGAGTAATTCTTTGAGTGCATAATTTTGTTTGTGGATCATGCACTAACCATGGGATGTCAAGGGAATGCACATGGATGATGAAGATTCATCCAAATTCAAAAGATTTAACATCCCCATGGTTGAGTATTATTCAAATGTAGTGCATTCCATATATTGTTTTTTTTCTCTAATCAATGATACAATAGCTCTAGGGATTGTACAAACTAGTAGTTTAGACTAATAGTCATGCATAAATGCTTTGTGAGGCCTCCTAAGGCCACTTTTTTATCTTAATTGTGGTGGGTGAACCATGTGTATGTAGCAAAGCATGTGCCCTAGGATAACCTATTTTTTTAGGGCTTTTCCCATGAATTTGGCTAATGATGGCAAGATAATGGTTTTATTTTGTACTTCTTGAGTCATTAGTAGTGTGGTCAAGCATAATGGTAGTCTGCAGGGTTATAAAAGATTCTCTACAAGTACTATGAAAACTACAAGTAGAGTCAAAATAAGGGGGGCTTAGCTATGCAGGTGACCTCATACAGATGGTTATCACATTTATTGCAAGGTATGAGCAAGATACCATTCAAGATTAGGATTTGCATGATGTAGAGAGGTACTCCATGTTGTAGGAATAAAAAAGAGTTAAATATTGTTAAGTGCAATTGACTAATCCAAGGTGGATGTTCTTCTTCTATACAAGTATTGTCCTTCCTAGTTGTGCATGCTTGTCATGTCAAAATCTTGAGATAATTAGACAATGTTGAGTCATGTGCCCCCAACACCAAAGATAATAAAGGGAATTAAGAAATATATATAGAAGAATTTGAAAACTAAGTTGTGGTTGATAAATTGGCTATAGAATAGAGAGACAAAATTGTAAGGTAGTGGTGCTTTATATATTGTAATAGTTTTAGGCCTTTTTAATATGTTAAGTCTGAATATTGCTCCATTTTTATATTTGTATGTTGTACTCCAATGAAGGAAAGGTATTCAATGTATATCTTTTTAAGGTTGTGAATGTTTCCATAGATTTCTAGTATACATTTGGGAATGATATGTTTTCCTCTTATTACATTTTCTAGTATGATTTTTGCATTGATTGGTTGATTAGATAGATGTTCTAAAATTTTAATGGAGCTTTCATGAAGGATATTTTAGCCATAATACAAGAATTATATATTTTCTTTCCTATGAATTTTTGAATTAAGTGTAAGGAATAAAAAGTAGTAGAAATAGCTTCCTACACTAATCTTCAGAGGAGTAATGTACAATCAACTTTAAAATCTAATCTAAAACTATTATAGAAGTTATGCAGAAAGACATAAATCAACATAAACAATTTAACACAGAGCACTAGTATTACATGGGGAAAAACCTTTTGGGAGGAAAACCCCACACTCCAAAACTTGCTCGTTGTATTATCAAATCAATAATAAGATTAAAAAAAAACTTGCAAAGAAATCTTTTATAGGAGATTCACCAGCATATAATCTTGGAGTGATTTTGGGAGCATTCTCATAGCACATGTAAATTCTCAATACAATAGAACTTCTTAAGTACACCATTTATAGACAATAATAAACCTAGAAACCATCGATGGTCTTCTAAACCATTTGCAAAACCTCCTAGAGGTGTGGCGTCCAACTTGGTCCTTAATTCCAGTGACTCCCTAGAAGATTCTCTCACACGAGATAAAAATAGTAAACAATTATTCCACCTTATAACTATTACAATTGACCAAATTTATCCACCCAACATGGGTGCCCAAGTTTTTCATTATTTCAATCTAAAAGTAGGCACTCCATGACAAATAATGTTTATCGTAGCTAGTCAAGATTCCTAAGTAACTCCCTCTATTCTTGTCTCTTACATGTCATAGAATCTATCATAGGATCCCACAATAGTAGGGCATCTCATTTTGCATAAGATAATTCAAATTAAATATTTTCCTACAACACCATACAAGGTGCTAACATGTGGCATATGATGCCACCTCAAATTCCCATGCCACACTCTGGATAGAACATAATTTAAATAATATAAAATACAACAATATGCAGGAAAAATGCTAGCTAATTAATAAATCAAATTAGGAATTTTTGCAAGGTTGAGACACCTTAATCCCCAATAGTCTCTCACTTGTTGAATACCTTGTGAGAGCCAAAGGGAAACATACCATTATGGAATCTAACCGCTAGGGGCCAAAAAGCCCATAGAATATGAACACCATCTAAACTTTTATGTGCTCACGAGCTTGGTTAAAGCATCTACAACCTTCATCAAAGTTTGAACTTTCTCTAATTTCATCCTTCCATCTTTGACCATTTCTTAAATAAAATTATATTGCACATCTTTGTGCTTGGTCTCACATGAAATGTTGGGTTCTTTGCTAGACAAATTGCACTTTGACTATCACAATAAAGAGTAACTACACCCTAATTTAGCCTAACATCTAAACATAATCTCTTAAACCAAATGACTTATTTGCATTCATGAGTAGCTACCATTTACTTATCCTTAGTATTAGACAAAACAACCATAGTCTGTCTCTTATTCATCCAACTAATAGCACTACCAGATAAAGTAAACACATAAGCATTAGTGGATCTCTTTCTATCGACATCTCCAACCCAATATAAGTCCACATAACCATAAATATCAAGGGAATGCATGTCTCCTATCAAAATACCATTATAGCACAATGAATATTATAAGTTTCCCCACAAATATCTAAAGACTCTCTTAATTGCATCCCAATGAATCTATCCAGGAGTAAACATAAACCTGCTAAGAACTCCCACTACTTGGGTAATGTCTAGTCTAATACAAATCATAGCATACATCAAACTTCTAACTGCACTTTGGTAAGGCACTTTGATCATGTCTTCCATCTCAAAAGGGTATGTAGGACATTGTAAAATAGATAACTCCATTCCTAAAGCCACAAGAACACACAATGGTCTAGAATCTTGCATGTTAAACCTCTATTACATTGAATTCACATACTTAGTCTATCCAAGACATAGATTTATGTTCTCTTAGTCACTCCTTATTTCCATCCCAAGAATATGTTTTACCACACCTAAATCCTTCATTTCAAGTTTATTAGAAAGTTGAGATTTTAGTTCCCAAATTAATTATTTTCCTTTTCTAATGAACAACATATCATCTGCATATAATGCAATAATCAAGAAATAATCACCATTAGTTTTGTAATAAACACAATGATCTAATTTAGACTGTTCAAATCCAAAGCTCAACAAAAATTATCAAATTTTTGGTACCACATCCTAGGATTCTATTTGAGGCCATGCAAAGATTTCTTTAATTTACAAACCAAATTTTCTTTACCTTTGACCAATAAGTGCTCTGGTTGTGTCATGTAAATTTCTTCCTCTAAATTGTCATGAAGGAAAGAAGTTTTTTGATCCATTTGTCTAACTTCAAAATTGTAACTTGCAGTAATAGAAATCAACAATATAATGGATGAAATATTTTCAATAGGAGAAAATATCTCATCATAATCCTCTCCCTTGACCTAGGAGTAACCTTTTTCAACCAACCATGCCTTATATTTCTCAAAATTCCCATTTTAACCAATCTTCTTCTTGAATACCCATTTACAACCAACTAGTTTGCATCCTTTAGGCTAAGGTACCAAGTCCCATGTATCATTCTTCTCCAAGGATGCCATCTCTTCATTCATGGAAATTTTTGAGGACTCTACATCATGCATACCCAATACCTCTTGCATAGATCTAGATTCATCAATGTTAGTGTTCAAATAAAATATACATCTCCAATCACTAGTAGAATACATTTTCAGTCATTATTTATGCCTAGTTGACCTTGGAACAAGCTAAGTAGGAGTTTCTTCATCCTCTTCTAAGGATTTTTCTCTCCTCAACTTCTAGTCTCAATGAGGCTCTCATTTCAACTTTCTTAGGCATGGGAGGAAGTTGAACCATATCTTAGTTTTACTTTGTTCTAGTTTCAATACAACGAAAGAAGGCTTCATTTCTCCAAAAATCACACTTCTACTATATAATACATTTTTTTACAACAGGGTAAGTGCACAAAGATGGGGGACCAAAAATTTGCCACATGACTTTTTGGTCCCATACAAGTCATAACGTGCTCATGTTATAATGCGCTTGCATTATAACATGCTCGCATTATGGATCGGTATTACCAAGCCTAAAATGTGAGCATGTTATAACACGAGCGCATTATAATGTGCTCATGTTTTGTAAAAGAAAAACTCTCTCTCTCTCTCTCCCACCCTTTTTACCTCCTACCCTCTCTCTCTCTCACCTCTCTACCTCCCTCTCCCTCCCCTCTTTACCTGCTGCCCTCTCTCTCTCACCTATCTACCTCCTAGTTTTCCTTTTCCTTTCCAATTTCCCTTTAGATCCCACCAATTTTTCCCTATTTGACTATTTTCCACCTCTCCTCTCATCATTCTTCCCATCAAATTAAATTTCATTTTATCTTGTTTCCATTTCATCCTCCCAAGATATATCTTCATCCCTCTTTGCATATCCTAGTTTTCTTGTTTCTATTTGCTTTGTCAATAACAGAGAGGGAGAGGGAGGAAGAGGGAGAGAGGGGGAGATGGAGGGGAGAGAGAGAGGGGAGAGATAGGGAGAGAGGGAGAGAGAGAGTGAGAGAAATAGATAGAAGTAGAATCCTTCTTTTCTTGTTTCCATTTCCTTTATCGATAAGGGAGAGGGAGAGATAGAGGGGAGAGATAGGGAAATAGAGGAATAATAGGGGGAGAGAGGCAAGAGATAGGGAGATAGGGAGAGATAGATAGGTAGAGAGGAGATAGATAGGGAGAGATAGAGGAGATAGAGGGGAGATATAGGGAGATAGAGAGTGAGAAAGATGTCCAGAGAGATAGGGAGAGAGATTGAGAGGTAGAGGGACGATAGAGATAGGGAGATAAGGGCGAGATAGGGAGATAGAGGTTTAGGGTTTCTTAGGTTTAGGGGTTAGGGTTTAGGGGTTTAGAGAGAGATAATACTTTTGACATGCAACCATAAACCCTAAACCCAAGCAGCCATAAACTCCTAAACCTGAGCAACAATAAACCCCTAAAACCTAAATAATGCCCCCAAACCCTAAATTTGAGAAACCCTAAACCTCTAAACCCTAAATAATGCCACTAACCCCTAAACCCTAAATGTTAAACCCAAGCAACCCTAAATCTCTATCTCTCTATTGCTACCATCCCTCTATCTCTTAATCTCTCTCCCTATGTCTCTAGCCATGTCCCTCACTCTCTATCTCCTTATCTCTCCTCTCGGACTCCTCTATATCTGCCTATTGGTCCTCTCTCTAAACCTTAAACCCTATAGCTCTGCTTTTGACATGCAACCCTAAACCCTAAATAATGCCCCTAAAACCTAAACTTGAGAAACCCTTAACCTCTAAACCCTAAATAATGCCCCTAAACCCTAACCCATAAACCCTAAACACTAAACCCAAGCAACCCTAAATCTCTATCTCTCTATCTCTATCATCCCTCTACCTCTCAATCTCTCTCCCTATGTCTCTTGCCATGTCCCTAACTCTCTATCTCCCTATCTCTCCCCTCGGTCTCCTCTATATCTACCTATCAGTCCTCTCTCAATCTCAAAACCCTAAACCCTATACCTCTAAACCTTAACCGGTAAACCATAAACCCTAAATAATGCCCCTAAACCTGAGCAACCTTAAACCCCTAAATTCTAAACCCCTAAAACCTAAACCTTAAACCCAAGAAACCCTAAACCTCTATCTCCCTATATCTCCCCTATCGAGGGATACTCTCCCTTTCAAATCTTCAACAAATACCAACACAAACACACATAAAAAGCCTATGTAAGAAGGCTACAAATGAAGTGAAACAATAGAAAATGGAAGAGAAATCTACAACACTTAATTTATTTCAATCTGAAATTTCATTACATTAACATAAGATTATGAGCTTTTTGAAATTACACATTCAACATCTGCAACAAATAAGTTCTCCATATTGTTGACTCCTTCCAACAGCATTTGGGTATCTAAAATTTTTCTCTTCAAAATCTGCTCTAAGAAATCTCGTCACTTCTTCCTTTCACTGCTCCTGTATTTTTATGAATTTTCTAAAAATGTTTCTGGGTTCTGTGTATCTCTTTTCCATATTTCCATAACATTTTTAATTTCTTAATTTTGATCTAAAATGAGAAAGTTATGTTCATTTTACCAAGACTAGGTCTCATAATTTCGACCCAGACATGCAACAACATGCAAATTGTTTTGGCCCACATGGAACCACCTCTTGAAAATCCACACCCTTCTTGGAGGTTACAATTTGAAAATAATAAATATTAAATCTTGTGCAATCCACCTTCACATGGACACCTAGCATTTGCCCAATCAATTTTGGGTTGTTATGACAACTTACAGATTCTTTACAACTATGCCGGTTACAATAATAGATGCCATTAATTCCAAGATTCTTGGCAGCCCACTTATGACAAAATTAGTCAAATCCCACTAAAATTACATTTACAATTGCACCTAAGGGAAATTACATTTTTTGCAAATTAAAATATAATTTTCTCAAAGCTCCAACATTATTGAAAAAACTAAACAACTCAAAATTAAAATATTTTGATGATGCAAGATTGCCATTGACCGTGAATGCTCCTGCACCATACTCCCAGAGATAACAAAATTCAAGTCCAGTTGAATAAGGAATATCATCATGAAAAATATGTTTGATAGTCTCTAACTGATGTCTTGCATTTCCTGCATTCCAACTTTCTTGTAACAAAGTAATGTCCACTTCATTTTCGCTCTTGGCTTTCCTACCTTCTTGCTCATGTATTTAGGCATGTTAAATGGAAATAAACTTCTTCTTATCTGTTGCTTTGGATACCTACACCTGAACAATGACAACTTCATTCATCAAAACAACTTGGTCAGTACCATTACCAATAATGTATTCTTTACTTTACTTCTCACACTCCTTTGGTGATCCCTACAATATAACATCCAACTGCAAGAACTTGGTCTATAACTCTGTAACAACAATCTTATCAGCAACTTCATTATCAACATCAACTTTATTAGCAACATTAACAGTAATATGCCCTTCTAGTTGTTAAACTTGCTCTTGAGACTAAAAATGAAATGCAGACTCATCCACTACCATGTCTACTTTGTCTTCTTCAATGCTTGATGTCAAAAAAGTATTCAATATTTCATTGCTTACCTCTTCCTCTATTTGAGATTGCTTTTGTTCTTCCTCTATTGCTGTTGACTTTGTTTGTCTTCTTCTTCTTTTGACAATTTTCTTGATGGGCCATGTAACTTTCCTCTTCACTGATAAGTGCCAACTTTGCAACTACTGAACTATTCTTTCCATATTTTTTCCCATCTCTTCCACAGCTTGCCTTAGTTCTCTTATCTCTTTCTCAACCTCTATTTGTCTCATCTTTTCCTCTTTTCTCTTCCTCTCTTTTTCTTCTTACTTCTACTTTTGTAAATCCCCAGCCTACAAGTACCTTCTAAACAAACCCATATCCTCTTCAAGAAAGTTTCTTCTTGCTTCTCTTTATCTTTGCCTCACCTAGGTCTCTTTTTTTTTCTCTACCTAGTCTTTTGGCAACTAGGTTCTCTCTTCAACCTGCACAAACACACAAACACAAAACCAGACTCTCTCTTGCCCAGACCTTCTGAGCTCTGATACCAATTGACATAGAGGGATATTCTCCCTTTCAAATCTTCAACAAATACCAACACAAACACACATAAAAAGCCTATGCAAGAAGGCTACAAATGAAGTGAAACAATAGAAAATGGAAGAGAAATCTACAACACTTAATTTATTTCAATCTAAAATTTCATTACATTAGCATAAAGATTATTAGCTTTCTGAAATTACACATTCAACATCTGCAACAAATAAGTTCTTCATATTCTTGACTACTTCTAGCAGCATCTGGGTATCTAAAATTTTTCTCTTCAAAATCTGCTCTAAGAAATCCTGTCACTTCTTCCTATCACTACTCTTGTATTTGTCTGAATTTTCTAAAAAAATTTCTAGGTTCTATGTGTATCCTTCCCAGCTTTCTAGAACAATTTTAATTTCTTAATTTAGATCTAAAATGAGAAAGTTATGCCCATTCTACCAAGACTGGGTCTCATAATTTCAACCCAGACATGCAACAACATACAAATCTTTGTGGCCCACATGGAAACACCTCTTGAAAATCCACACCATTTTTGGAGGTTACAATTTGAAAATAATAAAGATAAAATCTTGTGCAATCCACCTTCACATGGACACCTAGCATTTGTCCAATCAATTTTGGGTTGTTATGACAACTTACAAATTCCTTACAATTATGATGGTTACAATAATAGATGCCATTAATTCCAAGATTCTTGGCATCCCCACTTGTGACAAAATCAGTCAAATCCCACTAAAATTACATTTACAATTGTACCTAAGGGAAATTACATTTGTTTCAAATTAAAATATGATTTTCTCAAAGCTCCAACATTATTGAAAAAACTAAACAACTCAAAATTAAAATATTTTTATGATGCAAGATTGCCATTGACCGTGAATGCTCCTGCACCATCTCTCTATCTGTATCATCCCACTACCTCTTAATATCTATCCCTAGCCATGTCCCTTACTCTCTATCTCCCTATCTCTCCCCTTGGTCTCCAATATATCTCCATATCAGTCATCTCTATCTCTCTAAACCCTAAATCTTAAACCTCTAAACCTTAACCCCTAAACCCTAAACCCTAAATAATGCCCCTTAACCCTAACCCCTAAACCCTAAACCCTAAATAATGCCCCTTAACCCTAACCCCTAAACCCCAAACCCCTAAACCCTAAACCTCTTTCTCCCTATATCTCCCCTATCTCCCTATCTCTATCATCCCTCTACCTCTCAATCTCTCTCCTTACGTCTCTGGCCATTTCCCTCACTCTCTATCTCCCTATCTCTCCCCTTGGTCTCTCTCTCTCTCTCTCTAAACCCTAAACCTCTAAACCTTAACCCCTAACCCCTAAACCATAAACCCTAAAAATTCCCCCAAACCCTAAATCCTAACCCCCAAACCCTAAACCTGAGCAACCCTAAACCCCTAAACCCTAACCCCTAAATCCTAACCCCTAAACTCTAAACCATAAACCCAAGTAGCCATAAACCTTTATCTACCTATCTCTCCCCTATCTCCCTATCTCTATCCTCCCCATGTCTCTAGATATGTCCCTCACTCTCTATCTCCCTATCTCTCCCCTTTGTCTCCTCTATCTCTCTCTAAACCCTAAACCCTAAACCCCTAAACGCTAACTCCTAACCCCTAAACCCTAAACCCAAGAAACCCTAATCCCCTAAATCCTAAACCTGAGAGAGAGAGAGGTTGCTCAGGTTTAGGGGTTAGGAGTTAGGGGTTAGGTTTTAGGGGCATTACTTAGGGTTTATGAGTTTAGGGTTTAGGGGTTAGGGTTTATGGGAATTATTTAGGGTTTAGGGGTTTAGGGTTTAGGTTTTAGAGAGATATAGAGAGAGGGGACCGATAGAGATTGGGAGAGATAGAGGAGAGGAAGGGGAGAGATAGGGAGATAGAGAGTGAGGGACATGTCCAGAGACATAGGGAGAGATTGAGAGGTAGAGGAATGATAGAGATAGGGAGATAGGGGAGAGATAGGAAGATAGAAGTTTAGGGTTTCTTAGGTTGAGGGTTTAGGGGTTTGGGGTTTGGGGTTTAGGGTTTAGGGGTTTAGGGGTTTAGGGTTTCTCAAGTTTAGGGTTTAGGGATTAGGGGTTAGGGTTTAGCAAAATTATTTAGGGTTTATAGTTTAGGGGTTAGGGGTTAAGGTTTAGAGGTTTAGTTTTTAGGGTGTATAGAGGGAGAGAAAGGACTGATAGGGAGATATAGAGGAGACTGAGGGGAGAGATAGGGAGATAGAGAGTGAGGGACATGGTCAGAGACATAGGGAGAGAGATTTAGAGGTAGAGGGATGATAGAGATAGGGGAGAGATCTAAGGAGATAGAGGTTTAGGGTTGCTTGGGTTTAGGAGTTTGGGGTTTATGGTTCATGGGTTTAGGGTTTAAGGGTTAGAGGTTACTTGGTTTTGGGACATTATTTTGGGTTTAGGGTTTATGGTTTAAGGGTTAGGAGTTAAGGTTTATAGGTATAGGGTTTAGGGTTTAGAGAGAGGACCAATAGGGAGATATATAGGATATTAAGGGAAGAGATAGGGATATAAAGAGTGAGGGACATGGCTAGAGACATAGGGAGAGATATTGAGAGGTAGAGGGACAATAGAAATAGAGAGATAGAGGTTTAGGGTTGGTTGGGTTTAGGTTTTAGGGGTTAGGGTTTAAGGTTGCATGTAAAAAGTACTCTCTCTCTCTCCAAACCCCTAAACCCTAACCCCTAATACCTAAACCCTAAACCCTAAACATCTATCTCCATATCTCTCCCTGATCTCCCTATCTCTATCGTCCCTCCACCTCTCAATCTCTCTCCCTATCTCTCTAGACATCTCGCTCACTCTCTATCTCCCTATCTCTCCCCTCTATCTCATCTATCTCTCCCTATTTGTCTCCTCTCTCTCTCTACCTATCTATCTCTCCCTATCTCCCTATCTCTTGCCTCTATCTCCCCTATCAATCCTCTATAACTCCCTCTCCCTTATCAACAAAGGAAATGGAAACAAGAAAACTATGACTCTCTCTCTCTCTTTCTCTCTCTCTCTCTACCCTCTCTCTCCCCTCCATCCACCCTCTCTCCCTCTTCCTCCCTCTCCCTCTCCCTTATCAACAAAGCAAATGGAAACAAGAAAACGATGACATGCAAAGAGGGATGAGGATATAAATTGGTAGGATGAAATGGAAACAAGATAAAATGAAAGTTCATTGGATGGGAAGAATGATGAGAGGAGAGGTGTAAAATAGTAAAATAGGGAAAAATTAGTGGGATCTAAAGGGAAATAGGAAAGGAAAAGGAAAACTAGGAGGTAAATAGGTGAGAGAGAGAGAGAGGGTAGTAGGTAAAGGGGGAGAGAGAGAGAGAGAGGGGGGACGGAAGTAGAGAGCGAGAGGGTAGGAGGTAGAGAGGTGAGAGGGAGAGAGGAGGGGAGGGAGAGAGAGAATAATAGAGAGGGTTAAGGAGGGAGGGTGTGAGATGATCTTATTTCACCATAATGCAAGCACGTCATAACATGCTTGTGTTATGTGAATGCATATAACGTGAGAGTGTTATAACACACTCACATTATTTGAATGCACATAACATGAGTGTATTATAATGTACTCGCGTTATGATTTTCTTTGGTAATTTCCAAGCCATTGGCTTAGATTTGCCTTGGGCTTCCAACCCAAAGGCTTGGACTATGTTTTGGATGTCCAAATACATTTTTTTCTATATTGTAACAAAAATTACATAATCTAGAGAATGTTCCCCATCAGGTTTGCACATGTTTCAATTACAAGTCAAAAAAATACCCCCATAATCTTAATCTCTCTTAGCTTTCTAACCATATAACTTTTTTCATGTTTTGAGTATATTAAGGATTTCATCTTTAATTTCTTTTGTTAGTGTATCCATTTTTTGTCAAAAACCAATGTGTCAAGTATTTTTGACTTTTATTTAATCATTCATCAAAATTTCAAATAAATTACATTTTTAGAAGCTAGACTACAGTCTACACGTATTAAAAAAATTGGATTTTCGATTAGTTTTTAAAAAATTTAGGGGGGAGCATGCTCAATTTTCTATTTTCAGGATGTATCCACTTTGAAAATTAGTAAAAAATCAATTATTCATGAAAAAATTATGAAAAAAATTAGGGATAAACTACATGGTGTTAGCTAATTTCTCATCGAAGTGATTTTTGAAATACTAAAAAAAGTTAACATTTTAGGGGGAGCACACCAGATGCTATGTTATGTTTTTTTGAAAAAAAGAGGACCGATTTGTGTGCTCTCCCTTTTTTAACGTCTTAATCTCAACAATTTTTGAAAAAAAAATAGTAGTTTAGAAACTAGATTTGGAGCACTACGACTCCTTTTTTTTAGTATCTTCAAATTTTGAGTGTAACTATCTTCAATTTCTCATCCAACATCAGTCTTTCCTAATTTTAGAAAAAAAATTTGCATCTTAAGACCCCATTTTGGTCCCCCATCTTTGTGCACTTACCCAACATGATCCCAAATCTTGTGTTATTTAACTCCACAACTATGACCAATGAAAATACGTTTTACAACCTTGTTATCCAACTTAATATGATTCTTCCTCAACACATGAGTATATGGATCACAACCAAAAAATGAAGATACCTCAATAAAGGCTTTCTACCCGATCATGCCTCCATACAAATTTTATCAATAAGAGATGATATAGGAGACTTGTTAATTAGGTAGCAAGAAATGGCTATAGCCTCAACCCAAAACCATTGCTACAAGCTACCTCCACTAAGCATACTATTATACTTCTCCATTAGTGTCATGTTCATTCTCTCTATAACTCTATTCTATTATGGATAATATGAAGTTGTCTTTTGCCTCTAAATGCCACAATCCTTGTAGAATCTATCAAAATCTATAAAACAATATTCACCACCATTTTTAGTCTTGAAACATTTAATTTTCTTTCTAGTCTAAGTTTCTACCATAGCTTTGAACTCTTTAAAATAACTAAAAACTTCTAATTTTCTTTTAAGAAAATAAACCCAAGTCTTACTATAATCATGAATAAATATAACATAATAAATAGATTTTGCAATCAAATAAACATCAACATGACCAAACACATCTAATTGAATAAGATCCTAAATTCTAGAAGACTTATGAGAAATCAAATAAAACTAAACATGGTTTTATTTTCCATATATGCAATGTTCATAGAGATTAAATTCAAGCTTGTAATTAGATAAACCTTCAAAAAGTTTCTTATTCTTTAAGGTCCTTAGACCCTTCTCTCATATGTGGCCTAATCTCTGGTGCCATAACATTATCATTTTAGTTGCTAACTTAGTCTCCATAGAAAGAGCACCCTTAGGTACCTAGAAGGCATGGCCATCTACTATAGAAGATACCACTCGTTTATCCAATGAACTAGATGAAGATTTACTCTTAATAAAAGTATTGTTGCACTCAACAATGCATGCAACAAGTTGAAACAAAGTGCCCAATCTCACACCTCTAGTAATCACCATAGCACCTCTAACCATCTTGCATCTTGCATCAGAAAAGACAACCTACACACCTGCATCAATCAATTTACTTATAGATAACAAGTTTCATGCTAACCTTGGGATATGCAACACACCACTAATTCCTTTAACTCTACCATTAGGAAATTTAATTTGTAATCTACCACAACTAATAATTTTTAAATGAGAATCATCAGCCAAGTACACCTTACCTCCATCATTTTCTTCATACTATGTAAACCAATCTTTATTAGAGGTCATATGAAAGGATGCTCATGATTCAATCAACCATGCATTGTCACTTGTATGCATTGCCAAAGCTACAATGAAGGCATCACCATCTTCCTTTTTTAATTCAAAATTAGAGTTAACTTTCTTTTTCTTTTTCTTCTTTTCCTCTTTACATTCTTTCTAGAAGTGACCAAGTTTACCATAATTCTAGCATATCACTGTGGACTTTCCAAGAGACCTTAATCTCCCCTTGAACTTGGATCTTGACTTCTCACACTATTTCTCATTCTTATCAACTCTTTCTTTTAGTCTACCATGAACACTCAAGGAATCTTTGGCATTTATGGAAACATTTTTTCTCATCTCTTCAAAAACTAAAGAATGAACAACATCTTCAACCTTCAATGTAATAGAAGTACTGCAAATAACATGAGACTATCCCATGAATTAGGCAAATAACATATCAAATTCTAACATTTTTCTTCCTTATCCATGTCACACCCACTAAATTTAATTGAGACACAAAAATATTGAATTCATTTAGGTGGTCTACAATATTTCCACGTTCCTCCATTCTTAAGAAATATACATTCTTCCACAAAAATAACTTGTTAACTAGGAATTTGGCTTGGTAGATTTCACCTAATTTCTACCATAATTTCTTTGCAATTGGTTCTTCATGGAAATTAATAAAAATAGAATCTATAAGACATAATCTTATGAGACCCTTCACTTTTCAATTCATAATGTCTTATTGAGTAGATACAATTGCATCTACATGTCTTTGAACATTCTCATCAATGGCACCCCATAGATCATGATCCACTAATAGATCATCCATTTTCATCTTCCATAGCTCAAAATTCATACCAAAAAAAATTTCAACCTCAATCCACCTTGATTTTATTGCCATCTATAATTCCTACAATAACATCACAAAGTATAATTCTACACAAGCTCCCACTCAAACTGGATTAGCTAAAAAACCCCAACAATTAGAGCCAAAATTGGCTAGGCTTTGATACCACTTGTAAGGAAGAAAAGGTAGCAAAATTATCATCATGTGCTAATCTTGAGAGGAGTGGTGTATAAAAAATTTAAAATTTGATGTAAAACTATTATAGAAATTATGTAGAAATACATAAATCAACATAAATAATTTAACACATAACACTAGTATTATGTGGGAAAAACCCTTTCAAGAGAAAAACCCCACGCTCTGAAACCTGCTCAATATCTTATCAAATCAATAACAGGATTACAACACACTTGTAGAGCAAGCTTTTATAGAAGTTTCACTAGCATATAAACTTGGAGTGATTTTGGTAGCATTTTATTAGCACCTACAAATTCTCAATACAATGATCAACTTAGAGACCATAGATGGTTTTCTAAACCATGTGCAAAACCTCTTGGAGGTATGGCACCAAACTTGAACCCAAACTCTGATGACTCTCTAGAAGATTCCCTCACACATGCTAAAATTAATAAACAATTATTCCACCTTACAACTGTCATAACTAACCAAAATTATCTACCCAACATGGGTGCCCAAAATTTTTATTATTCCCATCTAAAAATAAACACTTCATGACAAATAATGTTTATCATAGCCAGTCAAGATTCAAAAATAAGTCCATTTATTCTTGGATTTTACATGCCATAGATTCTATCATAACATCTGTCACAAGATCTCACAAAAGTAGGGCACCCCATTGTTGGTAGAGAACATGGCATCAATCAAAACCTACCGTAGGTTACTGCAAAGGATATGCGGAGGGTATAGCCAACTCCTAAAGAGGTATTTTGGGAAGAGACACACCTCTAGGTAGATATATAGTAGATACAGACAAAGCAATGTAAAATGAGAGTGTAAGAGTGAATATGAGAGTAATAGTGTATAAGGTAGACTCAAACCTACCAGTATGGATATGTATATACCTATTAATGATAAATGAATATAGTGGAGATATAATAATTATGATATCATTTTATATGTGTTATGATGATTTTCTTTAATTAGCTTGTACCACATATTAGATTTCCTTAATATTTATTCATATTTCTCTCATTATCAGATTGGGGTATAAACTAGACTTATAGACTTGACTAAGGACTGGATCTCCAGACTAGTATCCCTACCATTTCTTGCCAACATTTGGTTCCATTGTCGGGACCCTAGAAATGGACAGTGAAGAAAAGAGAAAATAAACAAAGAAAGGATAAGTGTGGAGTAGCGCAAGTAAGAAAAATTAAGTGATAAGAATTATTTTTATGATCTGTGAAAGATCTTGAATTCTCTTAAGTTCCTACCCTTGTGAGAGGGGGGCAGACACATAAGGGGATGACCAATGGAATAGGGGGAGGATCTGAAAGGATCCTTGAAAAGATGTAACTCTTCAAATAAGTCAACCATGGGATACATAAGGATTAATATGATTCCAAATCAAAAACACCCATGGTGAAAAGGGATAACAAGAGATTAAGAGAAATTAGTGAAAATATACTAACCAAAATGGAAATAAGAAGAGAGGAAAGATATAAACAAACCTAGGAGAGATAGGAAAGGTAGGAGAAACAAGTAGAAATCAGGAAAGAAAAATTATGGAAGAAAAGAATGAGTTAGATGAGTGTGCCATTGAGGGTTCTGTTGAGCGTGTTACTATGGGTATTGCTAGAGAGGAAAATATAAAAGGAAAAGAAAGGATGGATGAAACAGCCATAGAGGCTACCGCAAACTTGAAACAATGAGATATGGAGAATCCTGAAATGATAACAATGCATATTGAGAAAGCTACAAAACTTCTGAAAAGTATAGGAGGAAAAATGAATGCCTATGACCAGTTAAGGAGCACATGGAGGGAAGAACATAACCAAACCCTAGCCCTACTGCAAATGTGGAAAACTCCAAAATTGCAGCCTAATTTTGCTAACGTACAAATTAGAGTTGATAAGCAATGGGAAGAATTACTAAATCCTATACAAAACCTTCAACCACTAAATTTGGATACGGATTACCTAGACAACCTAGTTAATCAGAGTATAATGAAGATTAGGGAAGATGTGATATAGAAAGAGACTAGTTCTGACAAAATAATAAAAAATCACCTAATGAAAACATAATGTCATTTACAAATGAAAGAATATCCCCAAGAATGAAAAAGGCAGTTTGAAGAGACACACCCCCTCGACCAAGAGTCACCCTAGGTGCCTTATAAATCAAGAAGAATTTTAGTAGAATGGGATCAAGTTGAAACTGAAAGAGAAAGAGAAGAGATTAAGAAGGATTTTAAGGAATTTTTGGTAAAATAATATTTTGATATCCACTTGCAGAGAGATAAAGGAAGAGAATATAAAACCCTAACACAGAGGTAAAATCCTAAGAAAAAGAAAAAGCAAAAAGAAAACCACCACAAAACACCAGAAGGTCCAGAAAAATAAAAGAAAGGAAAGATGGACACTATTATCAATTATCGGTATTTGAAAAAGACACAATTGAAGTCGCAAAGCACATTTTTGTGTTAGAATCAATCTGGAGCTGGAATGAAATAACTAAAGATGACACTAAATTATTTGACTTTATTGGTACATTGTGGAATGATGTGTTAAAATAGTATAGAAAGGTATGCCCTAAGCATGATAAATCTTGGGATGAAGTGAAAAAGGAATTCTTGAAGAACTTTGAAACTCCAAAAATACCTACTGAAGGGGTGAGTAAGATGAGAGAATTAATACAAAGAGATGGAGAAACCATTAAAGAATTTGACAAAAGATTTAAGGAGACAATTTGCAAACTAGAAGAACCATTGACTGATAAGCAGAAGATTGAATGGTTTACATCCTAAATAAGCCTAAATGTGAGAGCATCTCTAGATGGGAGAATATTTGAGACATATAAAAAAGCAGTCACACTAGCATGCCAAATTGAAGCACAAACATGGCACAAACAAGACAAAAACAAGAACATTATGGAATTAGAAAAACTAAGACTGGAATTAGAGAAACTGAAACTCAGACATGAAATTTTGGAAAAACAAGAATATAAGAGGATGAATATATGTTGTTCATACTACACAAAGGAAAGAAACATAAGGAATGAATGTCTAAAACTAAAAGGAGAAAGATAGGCTGCAACAATGAAGATGGAGATAAAATCACTCCCTACAAAGAACAACACAGTCTATTGCAAACTATGAGGAGAATGGGATGATCATGAAACATTGGATTACCCACCACAAATGTTTAGGGTAAGAGAGGATGGTGATGATGAGCATGAATCTTGGTGTGGCACACATCTTAAAAACAAAGTACAAAATAAAACAATGGCATATGTCAAAGGCCTAGCATAAAGACCACTATACCTTCAGGACCAAGGATTTAAGCAACCTTCATGGAAAAATCAAAGAAACATTAACACTATCTAGAATACAAATCGGAATGGTCCATATAAAAATAACTATATTAATTAGGATAGAGGACAATTTGGAGGTTATATAGGAGGCAGAGGTTGAGGTAGAGGTAGAAGAAGAAGAGATGAAGCCACTTGTTACAAATGTAGTAAACCAGGGCACTTTGCAAATGAGTGTTGGGGTGAAAGAAGAAGACAATGCACATTCTACAACAATATAGAACATGATCTTTTTACATGTGACAAGGCACAATATTACTTTTAGAATGCACCACAATAAGGAAAAGGAGGTGATTTAGATAAGCAAAAATGGGCCAGAGTAATTGGAAGAGTCCCTAAGGAAGAGGGTCAAGTTCTATGGACCTGTCAGAGAGATAAGGATGGAAATACAAATCTCTCTTCTTTAGATTAATAAAACCAAAATAAGAGAACAAAGGAGGAAAAAACTAAGATGGATAAAGGAAAAGAGAAAGTAGTAGTAGTTACAAGACATGGCACAAACACTGGAGGAAAGAGATATGACATTATTGAATTAGAAAGACAAGAGAGTGAGGAGGAAGATATATTCTTCCTAGATAAATAACAACATGATGAGATAGTACAAAAGACTAAATAGATAATAATAGAAGAACAAGAGAAGAAAAAACAAGTCAATCAATTATTCACAGAAGAAGAATTTGCGCCACTCAAATAGTTTACATATCTAACACAACAACATAATATGATGGAGAAGTTTAAATAAGGAGAAGATACCATGAAACCAAGTTAGGCAATTGGGCACAAATGAAAGACATTGGAAAACAAAACCACTGTTGGTGGATGCCCACATTAATCATAAAAAGGTCAAGAATGTCATGATAGACTTGGGTGTAGATATAAACATGATCGCTAAGAAGCTTTGGGAGAAACTAGGGAGACCTAGATTGTATCAAACACCTTATAATATTACTTTGGCAGATGGGTCTAGCATGTCAACCACTGGAACATGGAAATAGGTAGAGGTAAACCTGATGGGAATTAAATTCATAGTAGATTTTGTAGTTGTTTCTATGAAAGAACAAGGGGATTCCTTCAATGCATTGCTTAGACTAAGATGGTTTGTGGATGCCAATGGCATAGTGGACTCCCGTAAAGAAGAACTATCTTTTACGGATACTAATAAAAGTATATTCATACCATTAAGATTACCTATGGAAGAGGCCTATATTAAAGAATCCACTCAGGCGGAAGAAAATGATGATTACCCTAAGAAAATTTATATAATATCAAGGTTGGAAACAAATGAAACTGAGGGAGAACCAAATTCTACAAGAGAAATAGAGGCAAAAAATGAGAATAACAACACTGATAGTGAAAAAGTCCTAGAATCATGGATCAAGAATGAACTAGAACTCAAAACCTAAAGAATGATAGGAATTAAGAGGATATGTATGGTCCAAACTAGTAAAGAAAATATATTGCAATCCTTCGCATCAGAGGAAAATCCATCACAAATGATATGAACCATCAAAAAAGACCAAAAGGAAGAGGAATCCAGAAGATCTCATCATATAAATCATATTATGAGATGAGAGGAATCTCTCATATCAAGCTACTAAAATTCTCAAGATTTAAAGACCTACAACAAAACTTGAATGCGATGGAGACAATCTTTGTAGAAGAAAAAAACATAATTAAAGCAATACATATACTAGTATGTAATGCAGCAAATTGGTGGTCCACACATAGGGATTTAGTTCAAGGTTAGTCTACATTCAAGAGTCTCATCACAGTGAGATACCTACTAGATCATGGATAATACAAATAAATACTTAAATATCAAGGCCAAAATCCACAGCAACAACACCTAACCACTTGCATAATAGCATGGGAAAACATAAAAGAGTAGAGAAAGGCTATATACACACACGTATTCTACTGGGTGTTAACACCAATAGCCCAAAATTGGTATATCAACCAAGAGAGAAGGAAAGAAATAAGGGATTGGAAAGAAGTACAAGTTGACTTTATCAATACATTTTCTTTTTACAGTCAGGAAAATTCTATACATGTTGCACTTGTCAAAATAAAAGAGATCATTTTTCAACAAGAAATAGAGGAAGAGAGAAATGAACTGGAGTACAGTATACCACCACCAAGATTTGAAGGAATATGGAAATTAGTGGAATGGATAGATCAACAGTCAAAGAATATGGATCAAAAATACTATTAAACCACAAAGACAGATGGTGAGGAGAATGAAGAGATAAATATTGAGGTACAAGAAGGAGAAAGAGACCTAGAAATATTGACTGAACAAAAGGCCCAATATTACAATGAACCACTGAAAATCAAAGAAGAAAATATTGCAAAGGAAGGTGATCCTAAATTAGCAAAAATTGGAAACTATTGGGATAAAAAAGTAGTAGCATAGGTGATTGAGATTCTATCTGAGTTTGAATATCTATTCCCAAGGAACTTCAGTAAGATGAAAGGTATTGAAGAAGAAGCAAACATAATGAAGATACAACTGAAAGAAGGGGTTAAACCAATTAAGAAAAGGCCATATAGACTCAATCCTAACATGTAGAAAAGAGTCAAGGTGGAAATTGACAAGATGTTAGTAGCAGGAATCATAAAACCTCTTGAGGAAGCTGACTGGATCAACCCAATGGTGATACAAAACAAGAAATTAGGAGAAATATGAATATGCAGAGACTACAAAGAGTTAAATAAAACTTGCATCCATGATCCATTCCCAAAAGCCTTCATAGAAGAGATATTGGAATCAGTTGCCAGAAGGGAAATATATTCATTCATTGATGGTTTTTCTGGCTATCACCAAGTAAAAATAAGAGAAGAGGATCAACCTAAGACAACATTTACATCTGAATTGGGATCCTACATGTACATGGTGGTGCCTTTTGGACTCAAAAATGCACCAGCAGTCTTCAGTAGAATAATGGTAAATGTATTTAAAAATTTATTCATGATTTCTTAGAGGTTTATTTGGATGACTAGACTGTGTACGGGTTAGTGAAGGACCACACACAAACCTTGAGAATGATGTTCAACAAATGCAGAAGTTTACAAATCTCACTAAATCTCAAGAAATGTAAATTTGTGGTACCTTTTGGAACTCTCCTAGGTCACATCATTTGCAAGGAAGGGTTGATGGTAGATCCCTTGAAAGTAACTTTAATCCTCACACAACCACCACCTAAAACACCAAAAGAAGTAAAAAATTTCCTAGGTTACACTGGATATCACCAGAAGTTTATAAAGGGTTATGCACCAATTGGAACACCTTTAGAGGAATTGGTCAAAATAAAATTGGAAAAAACATTGAATGGAATGAGCAATGCCAATCTTCTTTTGACATACTAAAACAAAAAATTATGGAAGCCCCTATCTTGATATTCCCAGATTGGAACATTCCTTTCCATGTTCATGTAGATGCATTAGGCATAGCAGTAGGTGTTATATTAGCTCAACCTAAAGGAACTAAAGACCATTCTATAACATTTGCTAGTAGAAAATTATCAAAATTTGAGAAGAATTACACTACAACTGAAAGGGAAGCACTAGCAAAGGTCTATGCACTACAAAAATTTAGACATTACCTACTATCCACACCCTTCACCTTCTTTACCGACCATGAACCATTAAAATACCTATTAAACAAATTGATCATACAAGGAAGAATATATAGATGGTTGCTACTATTCCAAGAATTTGAGTTCAACATGAAAGTGAAACTGGGGAAACATAACCAAGGTCTAGATTATCTATCAAGAATTGAAACAAGGGACGAACTAGATAACCATGAAGAAGAACTCCTTGGCACAAACCTATTTAGGGTCAATGCAATACTAGAGGAACTGAAATATATTACATATCTACTGGCCATTAGGAGAATGTCCAACTGAGACATCTTCACAATACAAAAAAATCTTATGTGGAAGGCTTTTCCCTATACACTAATCGAAGGAGAACTACATATAAGAGGGAAAGACGATATAATAAGGAGGGTAGTATTTGAACATGAAAGAGAGGATATTATAAAGGAAAAACATGAAGGGATAGAAGGAGGACATAACTCCAGAGACCTAACAACAAGAAAAATCAAACTAGCAAGCTTGTGGTGGCCTACCTTATTCCAAGATACTAAAAGATATGTAAAATATTGTGACATTTGTTAGAGAATGGGTAAACCTACTGCTAGAGATGAAATTCCATTAAGACCAGTATCAACACAACTCCCTTTTGAGAAATGGGTAATTGACTTTAAATTGGAACCATAGATCCTTTGGAAAAATAATCAAAATCAAGATACATCATCACTGGAGTAGACTACCTTACAAAATGGGCAGAAGCTATACCTACAAAAGACTGCACCACAAAAACAACCACAAAGTTCCTCTACGAGAATATAATCACTAGATTTCGATGTCCACTCAGTATCACAAGTGACCAAGGAAAACATTTTGTAAATAACATGATTGAAGAGTTACTCCAATCTTTTATGATAGCACACAATAAGAGTATACCATATCATCCTTAGGAAAACGGGGCAAGTGAGGCCTTAAAAAAAGCCATTGGGAAGACATTGACCAAAATGTGTGATGGAAACATGATAGATTGGGACCTAAAAGTACCTACGGTGCTTTGGGCCTACTACACCACATACAAAAGGGTAAAAGCACAAAACTGTGTCACACTTTTATAAAGGAATCAGCCAACACAAACAAAAATTTTCAACTTCGACCTCATAAAAGTGGCATTTATGTTTTGAATTTCAAAATGATGTAAACTAATGAAATGTAGAACTCATGATGAATTTTATGCTTGTAATTTTTGAAAAAACATTTAAAAAAATTTTAATATTTTTTTATAAATTTAAGAGTAGATTTTGAATTGCTCAAAATTTTAGGAAAAAGTGACATCAAGTCCACTTCACTAAAAAAATAGTCTTATTTTTCCCTAATTTTTTTTTCAAATAGATTAGTTCAATATCCAGTGCATGGAAAAAAAGTTTTCAATGCATATTTTCCTCGTAATAATGGTTTAAAGCCAAACTCACCAGAATTTGATAGTTTTCATTCCATGTTAACTTTTGTATAAGTTTTTTTATCATTTTAAAAAAGCCAGTTATGCCCTTTTGGAGGTGACTCTTTCTTCCAGTGCACCATATAATTTTCAAAAAAATTTGATGTGGTTTTATATTTTTTATTATTTTTTCTAATTAGTGTCATATTTGATTATAACAACCTACTTGCAATAATTTAAAACAAAAACATATTAAAACTAATCAAAATATCAAAAAAAAAAATTCTTGGATTATAGACTCAGAGCTCTACAAAAGAGTATATTTAGTTTTTTGAAATAATCCATTCTGACTGAAGAAATATTCAGTCCAAGTTGAGAGTTTTAGAAAATTCTAAAAAAGGAGGTGGCTTCCAAGTAGGATGCCACATAGATGGTTCCGGGCGAATCAAACTCACCTGAGTTTGATTCAGGCGTGTTGGATTCTCCCGAATCTAAACTTTTTTGGTCGGCCCCCAATTTGGTCAGCCGGATTTTTTTTTTCCAAATTGAAACTTCATATAAATATAGGTTCATTTTTGCTTATTTTTTTCAATTCAAATATTAAGAGAAAATATAAGAAGAAATTTTTTTGCAATAGAGGCTACAAAATATTTTTTTATTTTTATTTTTCAATTCAAGCATTTGGAGAAAGCACACAAAGGGAGTTTTCTTGGAAAGAGAGGTTACAAATTTTCAAGGTACAATAATTCTCAACTTGTCATTGATTAATTTTAAAAGTTTATGAGTGTATTTATTGTTCATATATATTGGTCTTGAATGATAGATTAAAATCATGTAGAAATTGAACTCTGTGACTTAAATTTATTGGGATGTACATGCATGTGTATGCGTGTGCAGGTGAATTAAAACAAGCAATTTGTGATGGGGAATAAAAGAACTAGATCAAGGTTGTATGAAAATTAGCTAAATATGAGGAATTTGATTTTAGGATCATCTAGTGAAGAGCAACCCATTGAAATTATTGATGAACAAGTTGAAGAGCATGGTAATGAACAAGTACAAGAAGAAATTGGTACTAGTGATAGAAACTTTTTTTATGGAATGAAAAATCTTATGGAAATGGATGAGGATTCTCTTTTTAAGATGATTTCACCTGAACATATGTTACCTGATAGCACAATAAAACTTCACTCTAAAAGAATTTGGGATAAATTTTTTGAATAAAAATCTCTAATTGGAAGAGCACAATTATGCACAAAGTTATTTAGGCGAAATAAATGACCCTTATTTTGGAGTTGTTAGGGTTTGATAATAAGAAAAAATCATTAGATGTATTAAATCAGACAATAGTTAAAAACTTGCAAGAAGCATTGGATTCTATTAAAACCAAAAGTTGAGCTACTGATTTAAGTGTTGCATGTAGAGCATTGATGACTGTAATTTCTAGTAAAAAATTATCACATAGAAGACAAGTTCAAGCAATTGCCAAAGTAGTAAATGTATCTAGGAGAACTATTCAAAGATATATCAAGAAGAGAAATAGATTAGATGAAAACATTGAAAGTAATTGGGTAAATATTTGTCGACTCCCTCAGAAAGATAGAATTCAAAAGATGTAAAACAAAACGTAATTGGATATTGGGCCAATCACTCCCATGTTTCTTCCAATAGAAGGGACACTATACAATAAAAGACGAAGATGATAAAAAAATTTCTCATCCAAAACATTTTATAGATACAACACAAAGTGAACTTTTTGAAGCATTCAAGTAAAGAATTTCCACAGGTGAAGATTTGTCAAAGGATGTTTGAGAGTTTACGACCATGTTTCATATGTATAAATAAAGTACGTGAAACTTGTTGCTATTGAAATCATGTTGAATTTCATCTATGCCTACAGTCATATAAAAAATTTATGTCAATAGTTAATCCAAATGTAGTCATCCCTAGAAGTACAACACAGTTTGTGAAGTCTATCTTATGTGAAAAATCAGAAGATTCAGATGAATTCAATGTACAATATATAAAAATGCATGTATAGATTGTGGAAATTTGAGAAAACTTTTAATACCATTTGAGAATATTGATCATTCAATGCCAGTTGTTTGGAAGAGATTTGAAAATGAGAAATACTCAACGAAGTCAGGAGCTGAGTCCAAACAAATTTGAGAGAGTGAATTTCCCTACAATGAGTTTATGGACTCTAAATTTTGTAACATCATATATCCGCATAGCCAACATTGTCACAGTGCAAGATGGTAGGCTAAGAAATTTTATGACTCAAAGAATTGTTTTCCACTGGGTTGTATTCTTTCTATTGTAGATTTTTCTGAGAACTATACATTTAGTCCTCAAACTGAGATTCAAAGTCAATATTATCAGTCAGAGTAAGTCGCAATCTTTGTACAAGTTTTCTATAGACATGCTGAGTTACTTGTAGATGGTGAAGTAGTGAAGATGAATGAATTAGCATCAAGGAGGTTCACTTTTATATCAGTTATGATACGTGTCATGATAGAAGTTATGTAGCACATTATTTTGGAATGTTTTTTGAAGATTTGAGATGATGTGACATAAGTACATTACAATACTAGATTTGGTCTGATGGATGTGCTGGTAAGTGTTGATTTTATTTTATTTTATTTTTTTAATGTTAAATTTAAATTTATAACTATACTGACTTGAATCAATTACTTATATACATATAGTTTTTAACTATTTTTTGGTTTTCAAATGGTTGTTTATATAAATAAATATAGGACAATTTAATTCTGCAAAAGCATTTAATTGGTTAATGAAACAACATGCTAAACATAATATAAAGCTTTTGTGGAATTTTTTTGAGAGTGGACATGGAAAAGGAGAGCACGATGGAGCAGGAGCATGTGTGAAGCGTGCACTTCGCCAATATGAACTTGCAGGTAAATTTGTACCATATAAAAAATTTATGTAAATTATTTAAAATTGTTGAATACTTGATGTAGAGTAGGGAAGGCTCCTCAAAGGCACTTAAAAGGATTCATGAGATTCACTTGACTAACTGTTCTGATATGACAAACTTCATCTTCAACTAGCATGGTTATCAATGGTTGAGAAATGCACCGTTGAGGGTCTTCTGAGTTCACCCTCTTATTGAACTCTTACCAAACCTTAACCTACTCTATTTTGATAGACTAAGACCACTAAAGGTCTCCAAGAACCATGACACCATGCCCTTCTAGACATTCCCTTGCAATAAGCCCTAATTGCTTGTAGCCCTTAGAATAGGGTTTTTCATGCATAACTGGTAGAATACTTGGCAAACCCATGAACAAATTGAATTTATAGATACCAATTAAGCTCCTACACAACATATCAGACATGCAGTATAGGTTCCTTTGGAACAAAGGCCTCAAAAAGTGACTGTACCTGCTATTTTATGCCTAATTAGGCCTCTTTTACAAAGCAAGTGTATGCTAAACTTGCTCCAAACTTCCAATACCTACTCTAGGGCATGAAATTATGTTGAAAATGGATTGATTATGCTAGTTTGAGGCATCCTAGCTCATCCCAAGTCAACTTTTCATCAAATCACTACTCTACCTATGCTAGAAGACCTAATACATGAGGATATTAGACTCAATTAGCTTCAAATGTCACACCACTCGAATCCTCTAATTCTGCAATGAAGTAAACAAAGAAAATCAACCTATCTATTTCCATTCCACCCATGCTTGAGAGTTGACACAGGTGGAATGGGTCAAAACCCCATCGATTTGCTAAAACCCTCCAAAACTAGGGTTTAAGACCTAGTTTCAGAAAATGATTGATAAAATGCTTCAACCACAATGAAAATCCTCCAAAATTGATTCAAATGAAAGATAACACCATTCAATTCATGATTTCAAACATTTGGATCCATGACAGTATAGTATGAATTGGTACCAGGTGTGAGAACAACAAAAATACAGAAAATGTGCAAAAAAATTAAAAAAATCTATATTATTTCTTCTCCAAATCTCTTCTCTGATCTGCCTCGAGGTGTGTGAGGCCTTAAAACATGCATACATTCAAAAATCCAATGTTACATAACTCCCATGCTCATGGGAAAAGCCAAAAAGAAGGCTCAAAGAGCCTGTCCACTAAACTGCTCAAAATAGAATGTTGTAATCTTGTGCCATAATCAAGACTCCACTCTAGGTGACCATAAATACATAAAAAATGGTCTTTAATAAACTTTATTACATCATTTATGAAGGAAAAATCTCCACCTATACTCCTATTAAGACCAAAAAATCAAAATTTTAGCATGATGCCCCTGCACCAATACTTCACCTTGACATGAACTTGCAGGAAACACCATACAAAATGCAAAAGAAATTGTTGAATGGTGCAAAAGTCTTTTTGGTGTTTGTGACTCAATACACAACAAATGCTATTTTTGGGAAGTTAAAGGTATGTATGTAAATTGAATATGTTATTTGAAAACTTTATTTAAATTCAAGTACATGAATTTATTGAATTTGTTTTAATACACAGATATTTACATTTACACAAGTCTTAATTGGATGCTTGAAATTAAATAAATATTAAAGAAGTAAATTTAGAAGTTTAGTCTTAATTGGATGAGTTTGAATTTGTTCATACATAGATATTCGATCGAATCCTTATAATTGTCAAACAATTAATGGTATTAGAAGTTTGCATCAAGTCATGACTATAGGGCATAGCAAGCCTCTTGCTATTCAAGTGAGAGAAAAATCATGTTTTTGTGTTGATTGCATTGAAAACAATGCAAATATTCTACAATGTGAGAATATTAGAGATAGATATGTTTCACAATGAGAAATGAAACAAATAGTACTAATGCCTCCTTTTGAAGATAGTGACATTGTAGATGTCTATGATACTCTATATTCAACTATTTATGAATGTGTATCAGATTTAATTGTTACAGGTAAATTTTAAATGTAAATTTAAAACAAATTTTAACTTATAAAATTTTGATTTGTATTCTACCTAAGTCAAGAGTCATTATAAATATTTGAATGATTTACATTGAATCTAGATAATGTACAGACATGTTTACTTGTGGTGTATATAGGAGATATTTTGCTGTGGTTGTAGAACCTTACAATTCAGAAGGTGTAGATTACTATCTACTAAGATGCATGCAACCAAAATCCAAATTGTTAGAATCAATAGTAGATGGTGATGGACAATCTTATCCAATTGGATCATTCATTGTTGAAGGCACATATGATCAACAAACAAAGATAGATAAAAATAGTATTATATTTATTGATTATATGCCAGGATAAAAGGTTTTACATTATAGTCACTTAGTTATAGCAACAATATTAAATTTGGAAACTTTACCAAAAAGAGGACGTGGCCAACAAAAGTGGAGGTTGTCTATTGAAGATCATGAAAATATTTTAGAGATAACAAAAGATAGAGAAGATATGGATTATATGTACCAAGATCTTTAAAAGTTGTGTGGACATTATAAGTTACATTATTGAAAAGTGAGTTGAACCTTGATCAATACATGGTATGAAGGTATGTTCATATTAGATTCCTAAGATATATAAATAAATTAGTTTTATTTTAAATTTATGATTGTTGATAGTTCTTTCCTTTCAACTTTTAATTTCAATGGTTCTTGATTATTGAACTTCATGAACTGTGCAAGTATGATCTCTAAACTATATATAGTCTTTAATTTAGGTAGATTAGGTCTTAGGTCTTAGGTTTATGGTTTTAGGTTTTAGGTGTCTTAGGTCTTAGATGTCTTAGGTGTCTTAGGTGTCTAGGCACGTCTTAGGTGTTTTACGTCTTAGACCTATCTTAAGTCTTTAAAGGTATCTACGTCTTAGGTCTTAGGTGTCAAGTAGGTCTTCTAAGGTCTTAGATGTTTTAGGTGTCTTAGGTCTTAGGTGTCAAGTAGGTCTTCTAAGGTCTTAGATGTTTTAGGTGTCTTAGGTCTTATGTCTTCTAGGTGTCTTAGGTCTTAGATGTCTTAAAGGTGTCTTAGGTCTTATGTCTTCTAGCTGTCTTAGGTCTTAGATGTCTTAGGTGTCTTAGATTTTAGATGTCTTAAAAGTGTCTTAGGTCTTAGGTGAGGCCACATGAGCTTTCACCTTCACGTGGTTGGCCTTGTCAGTACAGAATTTAAATATTTTTTGAAGCTAAGGGAAGCTCTTTTTTTGTATAGATATCTAGAGTTCATAATTTACATGTTCAAATGAGCTACTTAGGCCACAACCTTTTAAAGTTATGTTATTTCATCATGTGAGTTTGGTAGATCATTATATGTAAATTTATCAATTGAGTTCTTTTTTAACTTTTTTATATCATTATCATTTAGGGCCCTCAAACTTAACAATGGCCTACATTAGATATCTAGATCTAGTTCATAATTTACATGTTCATTTTTAATATCACTAGTAGAAATATGGCAAATAAATGACTAGGTGACCAAAACTTTTTGCAACATAGCTATAAATGACTAATTTGGTCATCAGGCAAAAAACACAACTAAATAATTGATCATTGATCAACAAATAAAAATTAGACAATATGTTATTAAAGTGGATAATTAAAAAAGTGGGTTGTATTATAATATAATATTATATAATAATATTATATTATTAATATTACAATATTATATTTATATTATAATGTATTTAATATTATATATTAATATTATAATATTATATTATAATATATTTATCATATTATAATATAATATTAGAATATTAATATAAGACTTCATATCAAGGAGACATGGTATATTAATATAAAACTATGAGCACCAAAAACCATGAGTGCCAAAATGTTAAAATTAAAATTTTAAGGCACCATAAAGGTAAACCCTAACTAGGAAAGGCTCAAAACCCTAACGTTTCATCTCCTTTTTATTTTGTTTCTATTTTTTATTGGAGTTGAGCAGGGCGCTTAAAATTTCATCGTAGTGCAACATGTGGGTGAGCTTAAGCTCTCAATTTGTTGATAAGCCATGGTGACCACTAAAGAAACCAACCACTAAGAATGATCAGTCTTCTGTTCCCTCCAGCATCCCTTTAAACCACTCAGCCGCTCACCAGATGAGAAAAAAGAGAAAGGTATTGCTTTTATTTTGTTTCATCTCCTTTTTATTTCCTTTTGGAAATGTTTGTCACACTATAAAAAAGTTCATGCCAGAAGATTTTCTAAACTTGTCAGTTGTTCTCACGCTGGGAAAAAAACGTGTCAGAAAAAGTCTCATGTATTTTAAATGTTCCCAGTTGGATGCTCTAGGATTTCAATTTTATATTTTTTCAAAGGAAAAGGAAAGGGAAAACAGTTGAAAGAAAATAACTTAGGTGAGCATATCAAATTGCAAGATTTGAGGTGAGTTGGAAGGGAGTGTGAACATAAAACAAAAGATTCACCTTCCAAGGAATCGATCCAAGGTAGTGGAGGAAATCTTCTTTTTTTTAAAGGTATCTGCATCAGTTCTTTATTTTTTTAGCACAAAAATTAAAAATCTACTTCTTGCAATTTTCTTAACCACAGTTCTCTTGATGATGGGAAGAAAGCCATGAATGGAAGCAATTCAGGGATTCCCATAGCCACCACAAGGAGTTAGAGCACATGGTGCAGGCTTGTGGGAAAAACCCCATTGCCACCTTTTCAAAAAAAATTCCAAAATTTATTTCATTGCAAGATATTTACATTGCCTCTTTCCTTAATTTATTTTTAACAGGGAGAACTATTTCCTTAATTTATGTTTCATTTGTTGATTGTCAGATGTGTATAATAATAACAATTTACTTATTTGTAAATTAGGTGTTTGCAAAATACATCTTTTTGTTTCAATAAGTTATTGTTTCCTATTTGGATTCTATTTGAAAATGGATACAACTTTTGGTTTTCATTCATCTGTATGGAGAAGTGGTACACTATGAACAAGGATGGTTTTGATATGTTGTTATTTCCTATTTCTATTAGACCATTGAAAGGTATGTGAAAGTGGAAAGATGTGTTTCTCTTTGGTTCTGGGCCTCAAAAATAACTAACAACATTCAATGGACCTTGCAGGGCATATGGTAGTGGAAAGGAAAACAGTCCTTTTTGTGATGTCCTTGGATTTGAAAATGCACACATGAAGATTTTAAGACATGTTTCATTTGTTGATTGCCGGGTGTGTATAATAATAATGATTTACTTATTTGTAAATTAGGTGTTTGCAAAATACCTTATAAGGCACTCGAGGTAAAAGAAATTAAAATACATAAAAGACTTAGAAGAAATAGACTAACACTTAATTGGGGAAAATGTGTAGATAAAATCTATGTATGCACAATGCAGAGGCTTCATAGTTTGGTCACAAGAACTTTCAACTGAAAGGTTGACTTAAATACAATAATTCATAATGGAACTAGTTACACTAAGTCATATTTCATTGTGTAAAAGTGGAAATAAAAACTAGTCTCAAGAAGGATAATATAACTTGACTCAAGATAATCAAGTCAAATTCGCGTGACATGAAAAGCATACATGGACAAAGCCACTGTAGACTTAACTAATGATCTCAATATGTGTTATGGATTAAAAAGTGGACACATGCCTTTTTACCTCCTAGTTTATCTCCTAGGTCCTATTTGCTTCATTATACATTCTAATTGATCATCCTGGAGGAAATTACCCAACACCCATGACATTTTGGACCCGTGGGACCTCTATTTACTTAACCCTGGCCTAATTTGGGCCCTTGGACTTGGGCACCAACCGCCCAAGTCTCCCCTAATTGGTCAGGGCTAATTAATGGCATGTTGGCTTGGGCCCTTCCAAAATGTTTCTCCTTGTTATCTTTTGTGATTTAAATTCATAAATGTTAGTGGGAAAGCATATATAAGTGAGTTTATGACTTCATTTTGAACCTAGATGGATAACACAAACTTATGATGTTGGAGAAGAGAACATTCAAGGCATTCATTGTGTTATTATTGTATATTTGTGTCTTTGTTGCAGATATGGCATCATCATCCATCTCCTTATGAGTTGAAGAGATTTCATCCTCCTAAGGACTTCACCTCTGAGGTGACATCATTGATATTTGAATCATTTGAATCATTTCATCATTTGGATTATCCTTAGCCTCTGCCCTGCAAGGGCACACTCTTTCATTAACAATAGTGTTGGGAAAGCTTGAATTCTAACCCGGGATTTGACCAAGGCAAATCCATAAATACCACAACCCCTGAACCCCTCTCTTGTAATCTTGTGTGCAAGTTACAAGTACAGGTTTCAAGAAAAGTGGATCTATAGGAAGACAATGCAGGAATCAAAGTTTTGGGATCCAAAAATAGTTCCCAAATATCTCTCTGAAAAGACTTGGGCGGTTGGCACCCTAGTCTATAGGGCATCAAGCTTCTAGATCTAATCTCTAAGCATCATTTGTAATATTTTCTTAGTTTTGACCTCCAATAGAATTTAACTTCTGGACTTGGACAATTGCCGAATTTGTCCTCCAATGCCTCTTCTTTTAGGGGACTGGTTCCAGCATCTTATTGATCCTCTCTGTACTTTTAGTTTCTGGATTTCTATTGTCTGTCATCTGTTTTAAGCCAATTATCTAATAACTAGGGTTTCATTCATACTTAACCTAGGCTTTGATAAAAATCTTGGTTGACTCTCATCTTTCCTTGGCAAACAAGAGCAAAAAATCTTTAGCTAATTCCTCTTCCATCTTGTAGTGACTTAAGCTTGGTTTTCTCATTGAATGGTATAGTGAAAGGAGGGTTTGATCTAGTGTATTGACACATTCCATCATCTCTCTTTTTAACATATAACATTTTGGTGAACCCATAGCAGAAAACATTTGCATCTTGTTGAGTTTTGAAATTAGTCCTTGCATTAATTCATATCATACTTATCATTCTTCATTGAAAATCTTGCATAAATTTGGAAAAAATTGAAAAAAATAAGCATTCTAGGCTTGCATATTTAGGCATAATTTGGCATTATTTTCATTGCATACCATTGGAAATATTTGATTTTCTGATTTCATATCAGATCTGAAATTAATTACAGCAATTACTCATTTCATGATATCACATCTTGCATTTGAAGATCTCATTTGCTAGGGTTTTGTTGAAAACTTGCATTTTTCCTATAACCTAGTCATTTGCAAAGCTAGGGTTTGTAGTCAAACTCTTATTTTAGATTTTACTACTGTCATAAACATTTCAAATCAGATCTTCCACTGATTTATTTGCATATTCATTCAAAAAATTTGCATAATTTTGGAAAAAGTACATAATTATCACACTTTTGCAATTACACAATGTGTATTTCAACATAAGAGAATAAGCATCTTTTTCAAATATCATGCAATAAATCAAAACCTTATCAATATCACATTTTGTGCAGCACTTTTAACATTAAATTCATTTGGTTTGTAGTGACACTAGTGTATTTTTTATCTTTACAAAAGCTTCAAAAACCCGGTTTCCTCAAACTAGTGTTGTGGTGTACAAAAGCCTCTCATATTGGTTGTTTTGATAAATGAATAGATTTTATTATACATTGTTGTTCCAAGACATTTTTTTATGGCATCTTCTAATTGTTCCTCTTTCGTATCCTTGCATGCATATATCAAATATTTTAAAAGTTCTTACAAATTCATTAATATGCATCCTTACGTTTTGACTCATATACAATCCATGTGTGATAGGGATATATTTAAAGGCTCTTCATTTGAAATCCTTGATTATGTATCTAATTTTAATAACTTCATAACTCTCACAAATAAATCACCTTTGATATTAGAGGACCTTACTAATTTCATCTCCATGAATTGTCATGAGAAAGATGATGGTCATAAGGGTTCTATGAGTTTACTCTCTAATACATGTGATGATGACCTAGCTTCACCTATTTCACCTTATGATTTGGATATCTCTCCCAAAGTTGTTCCCACTTGTGAGGAAATTTTGGTGCAAGAGGATGAAATCATTGATACATTCCTTAATATCAACCTACCCTCTCTTCATTTTGATGCTCTCCCTTCAAAAGATGAAGCATTGGTGGATGAAGAAAGGTCTCTCACATTAAATCCTTTAGGGATGGATGTTGAGCTTAAACAAAGTAACACCAATGTTAATTCAATCATCACTAATAGACTTATTCAACTCACTAAGAGGATAGTGGATAAGTGTACTAATGTTCCTAAACTCACTATGAATGGGGCACCCAAGTGCCTCCCTACTTCAAACCAGTGATTACGGTTCAAGGTGCTCCAATACCACCTAGACCCTCGAGTTACATTCTCAATTGTGCAAAATAAATTACTCAAGGAAATAAAATGTATCAAAATGTGTCGCAATAGCCTTATCACAATGTGGTTGCTCACACATACAATATGTGAAATAATAAACAAGGTAAACAATAGTCAAACATTCTGATCACTTTACCAACTTCTTAACATATGCTTCCTCAACTACCTTGTCTTACTCAAAAAGGTGGTCAAGATTATGATCTTGTTGAGCAACTTCAATCTACTTTGGCTAAGATCTCTCTTTGGTAACTCATACAAACATCACCTACATACCATGGAATGCTCCAAAAATCTTTACAAAAGGTGATTGTCCCACCTATTGTTAAGCCTAATGATGTAGCAGCTCTGTTAGATTGTATGCATGGACAAAAATGGATATTATGTTTCAACAACATGAACTACCATCAATGGACATTAAGAATCAACATGATCCTCTTATAATCTTTATCACAATAAATAAAAAGTTGGTAAAACAAGTTATGATTGACAATGGATAGGCTCTTAATGTTTGTGGCATTGATTTGATACACAAAATCAAGGTCAACAAATCTTTAATTAAAATGGATAAAATGAGCATTCGTGGCTTTGATAATGTTGGTAGACAACCCTTGGGTACCATAACTTTTCCCATAAAGGTTGGACCCATGACATTATCTACCCTTTTCCATGTCATGCTTGGTGCTCTTTCATATAACATCATTCTGGGAAGACCGTGGATTCATGTCATGGGGGCAGTTCTATCTACCCTTCATCAGTCAATAAAGTTTATTTATGAAGGTAAGCTTCACACCATCAAATCCAATCCAAAGCCAAATAGTTGTTACAAATTGAAACACAAAAGCAAGTCATCAATCATATGACTCAATAATTTAAAAGTTGATTCATCAACACCTCTTGCCGCAGATAATGGTGTGCAAGATTCCACATCAAATACACTTTTTGGAGATGATTGGGGTTCATTAGATTTTACTCCTTCCTTTTTCGGGGAATATAAACTTAATTTAACCCTAATCCTGATGCATCAAAAGTTGCCTCAATCTGATCCAAGCAATCTGTGGAAATACCTAAGAAACCTAAAGTTTCTTTAGTAGAAAACAAAGATAATACTCTTACTTATACTATAGAATATGAGACCCATGAGGCTCCACCATCTTATAAATATATGGACTCTCTTTATGGTCGTGGATTTCAAATCCTTTGCAAAAATTGCAACTACATAGGAAATGGTTGTGGTGTAAAACAACAAGTAATCAGAGTCCCCTTAGAAGCTATGCCACATAGCTCTTCGGCTGGTATCAGATATTGTTCTTTGAAGCCCACCAAAGCCTACAGTCATCCTACTCTTAATGTTAATTCAATATCAACAAGTTCAAGACTACATACGATATATCCTAAGATGATTGACATGAATTATCTACCAGGAAATATCCCTTTGAAACAGGTAAGTATTTCTCCCTCATTTATCCACACGCGATGTAGCACCTATTCTAGTTGCTCTCAAGGGTGGCCTCCTCCTAGATATATATGTTGATAGTGTTGTGTTGTGTTCCCCCCATAGTATTAAATGTTGTCTAGGTCTCCTTGGATGACCCTTGATACTCTTGTAAGGCCAAAGATACAAGGAGAATGCCTTTGTTGTGACCATTCTTCTATTTGTCTCTACAATCTTCTATCTTGCCTCTCCTCTATCTTATTGTTGTGTGTTGTGCCTTGGGGGCATAACATTATGGACAATGTCTTGGGGGCATCTTCCTATGTTGTAAATGATGGAGATTAATTGTCATTGATGTCAAAAATGTGCTGAGTTGTTTGTGATTAATGTCAGAAGTGTGTAAAGTTTATCAATAGTTTCAAGTGTTCATAAAAGGCAAGGTTTGGTTGAAGTCATCTCTCATGTTTCATAAGACTTGACTTGTCATTGTTTGTGTCAGCTGGTTTAATCAGTTCACTCACCATTCTTGACTTGAAAAGAATTGACACGATGCTCAAAGTTGGTATTACTTAATGCCATGTTTCAGTTCATAAGTCAATTGGTTGGTTATGTTGGATCTGTCTTCAAGAACTCTTCATGTTGCATCATATTGGTTGGGAATGATCATATAAGACTTGATGTCTTCATAGGTTTGTTATGATCCTTGCAGAGGACTTCATTATGGATACTTGCAGAGAATAATCACCTTACATTGTTCAACTTATTGATTTTGGTCATGGATCAATGTTGAGTTGAATTTACTCACAAGGAGTTGGTTTATAATGAGTTTGGATTATGATAAATTGCAGCTAATGATTGCCTATTGATCAGTTGTAGAGAACTCTTCATGTTGGTTCAGTGTTTCATGTTGATGTTGCTTTAATATTGTGCTTAATACAAAGGAGTTACGATGGTATTTGTAGTGTTTAGGATGCTTGCTCATTCATTCCTTCATGTTGTAATGCAATATGCATGTTGATATGCAATCAAAGTGTACAGGTGTTAAGTAATTTAGGAGTTTCATGTTGTAGACCATAGTGTTGATACTTCTTGGTATGGTGTTGAAATGGGATAATGTTGAGAGGATGCCTTCAATATGCCTTCAATATGCCTTCATCATAATTGCAAAGATTAGTGGTACTGATGCTTCATGACACATTCATTGTGTAGAAGGAGTTCAAAAGTCAAATCCCTTGAGCTCTCTTTAGGATTTTGTTATGCCAAGTCTTGGATATAAGGTGGTCATTAATTCTTAAGAGATTATATAAATATATTGTGCTCATAAAGGATGACAGGTTATATTTCTTATGTATGATAGCAGGTTGGCAGATGGCAGTATAGTGTTGGCAGATGGCAGAGATCTAATCTCTGTAATGAAGTGTTTTGAATTTCTTAAATCCTAATACATTCCTAAAGACCTAGTTCATTCTATTCTCTGCTTGTCTCAAAGAAAACACTTTTTGATATAAAAAAAGTTGACTTGTTATTGCAGGTCATGTCACTTAAAAGTGACTTGTTGAAGGGTTTGTCATACATTCGAAGATTGGTCCCCTTGACCTTCCTAACCACTAGAAGTAGTTTCTTTTTATGAGCGGTGGGCGCGAAAGGTAAATCAATGGTTATGTTTAAATATAAGGTAGGCATGCATATGAGTATCAATGGATATAATTTAAACTTGATCTCCCTCACTCTTGTATGCACATTGATGTGCATTTAAACATCAATTCAGATTGACTACAAAATTAGTGATCTTTCAAGGCTATTTTTAGCCTATTTAAAAAGTAGAGTTTTGTGGGAGTTGCAAGCAATTGTTAAGGAGAATTTTATGGGTCTCTCGTGCATATTGAAGAGACATAGAATTTTTTTTAATTATTGGAAAAGACTTAATAGAGATTTAATTGGAGGATTTATATGGTGGAGCCATTTATAGGAATGATTTATGGAAAATTGATTTTTAAGAAATTTGTTTCTATTTTTATACTCCACCAGTGAGGCTTTTCTCGTGCAACTTGGAGATATTAAACTTGGTCTTCATGTAAAAGAGGTTTGGAGAAGGAAGATGAATGGTGTTTGAAGTATATTGAAGTTTTTTTTTTTTGTTCTTCATGGATTCAGAGAAGAGACATATATATGTTTTTATTTACAGGTGATGAAGAATATCAAGGGTTTTTGTAGAAGAGTTGAGAATATGCAAAGGAGTGAAAATAAAAAGTCTTCTATATATAATATTTTTGCAGGTGAATGAATTTTTGAAGATGATTTATGTAAAGGAGAAGAATGTGAAAGGACATTCAGATTTTTATATAATTTCATTATAGGTTCAGTGTGTTATAATTTTAGGATGTGGATCAAAATGCAGTGATGAAGACATATTTCTGAAAATTCTTTTGAAAAGAAAATACATATGAATCATGTGATTTGAGAGATGTATGAGATTATGTTTTTTTAGGAATGAATCAAACAAGGATGAAGACTTTATGCAGAGAACTTATAGATTGAACCATGAAGATAATATGCCATTGATTGTGCATCAGGTGAATTAATTGTATAGATTGAATTAAGTATGATTGCAAAGAAATATGCAGATTGAATTGAGTATGATTGCAAAGAGATGCAAATTCAGGGGATTGTATTGAAACAGAGAAACCCTTTGTATTACTTGTATTGTTTTGAGACTGTATTATGTTTCCAGTGAGACTTGTATGGTCAATGAAACCTCTTTGTAGCCAGTGAGGCTTATATGGTCAGTGAGGGTTGTTTGTAACCAGTGAGGTTCTTGATTAAGCTAGTGAAGCATTTCAGAGTGGGTTTTCTTCCCCTAGAGGGTTTTCCACTCATCAAAACCTATATCATGTCTTTTTCTTATGGTTGATTATGTTACACCTATTTGATCATCTTTATTTAAGTTTTGCATATCATGATAATTATGTTCATTAGTGAACTCCTTTGCATAACCTTTTTGAATCAAATTTTGAAATGCTAAAAATTATACAACACTGATTCACCCCCCCTCTCAGTGTTGTATTGTACTCCAACAAGTGGTATCAGAGCATATGTTCTCTATTGAAAGTCTAACCGGCTTGGGTAGGTCCTGATAGTGGATTACCATGGGTAAGTGCAAAAGAAATAGAGAAAAGAAAAATGTCAAGTCTCCTATTGATCAAAAGGCACCATATTTATCAAATTCAAATGTTGATATAGAATCTATTGATAGAAATGTCTCACAAGTTGAGACAGGTATTAAATTAGAGAAAGTGTTTTTAGGAGTTCCTTTCTTTGATGGTTCAGATTTCTCTGTCTGGTGCATTAGAATGCAAGTTTATTTATCCACTTTAGGGTATGGTGTATGGATGTCTGTTGAGAATGGATATTTTATTTCCTCTCAATCATCTAATTCTACAAATAGCAAAGAGGCCTATGAATGCAATCATATAGCAAAGAAATCTATTCTGTCTGGATTATCTAATGAAATTTCTTGCAAAGTTGTGCATTGTGAAACAATTCAGTATGTGTGGAAGGAGTTGATTAGAATCTATCAAGGTGATACACTTGAAGAAGAGGACAAATTGGTGTCTAAGGAAAGTGACAATGATGGAAACCATTCACAGGAAGGAGATGAGATACAAACTAATTAAGAAGAAGAAGACCACATTATGAGTGATTATTATCAGGAGTATGATGAACAAGAATGTGAAGTTGACATAGAAGGAGAACTCATATATGCTCTTAGTGCAATCAAGAAGTACAAAAAGGAGAACTAGAGATTAGAATTGCAGCTACAATAAGAAAAAGACTTCAAAGACAAAGCACTCTCTGATCTTGAAGAAGCAAGAAATTAGATTGTAAATTTAAGGACACAGATTAATGAATCAAACAATTTGATTATCAGTTTGAAGACAGAGCTTAAGGAAGCTAAGAGGATAGCTGATGTAACAAAATCTAACCTTGAGGTTAAAAGAATTGAAAATTTGAAATTAGAGGCTGAAATTATCAATCTTAGAAAAGATTATGAAGGTCTCAAGGTTCTATCCAAGAAATATCAAGAGTTTGAAGAAAGCACAAATAAGTTGCATGAGATGCTTGGTAAACAAAAACAACATAGAGACACTAGTGGACTTGGTTATAAAGAAGGAGAGTGTTCCAAAGTCAAAGAAACTCCTAGAAAGAAAATTGATCTTCATCCTGCTGCTCTTGAAGGCAAAAAGAAGTCAGAAGCTGAAATGAATACCAAAGATGAGTTTGTCAAAATGCATAATCAAAGGAGGAGAAATTTTAGAAGAATTGCTCCCGTAAGAAAAGCTTATATGTACATGTATAATTATTCATTTAATGGTTATTGTTATATCTATAATCATTTTGGACACAAAGCAGTTGATTGTAGAAAGAATACCAATCTTGTATGTTACAAGTGCAATAATGTTGGTCACATACGAAGAAACTGTAAAATGTATAGAAGATATGATCCTGCATGGAAGCATAACATAAATGCTCAAGGGATGTCAAAAAGGTATTATCAATCATTTGATTATGATTACAATATAGTTTGTTATATATGCAACTCTCTTGGTCATAAAATACATAGTTGTAGAAAGGCATCACCTGATTTGAAAAGGTGGAAAAGGAAAGAAGATAAAAAAGTTTGGAGGAAGAAAGAACCTATGAAATCTTAGAGATTGAAACAAAGAAAAGAAAAGACAGATCCTAAACTTGTGCATCTTGCACAAGTTACATCATCAGTTGCATAATAGATAGCATGAAGTAAGGGGGAGTTGTTCATGTCCTATCGATTATCCCCAAGAAGTTTCAGGAAGGAGATCATTTGATGCTTGTGAATATGATGTTTTTGATTTGGTTATCATGCTATTGGATTCTTGCTTGATAATATTTCCTAAGATGTTACTCATATCAGTCTTATGAAATGAAGTTCGTAATGGTGTTGATAACTATGTTTCTCTTTAGAGTATGTCAGTGATGTAGGTGATTAGTGGTTCATGTTGTCATTATGCATACAAGATGTTGAAAAGATATTCAAGGGTTCATATGCACAAAGTGTTTGATGATATTGAGTGACTTCACCCTATTTAGATCTTGTTCATATCTTGATGTTGCAGTTCAAAGTGTTCTTGATATGTTTGTGAGAATGTGAAGTGTTGTTACAGGAAGAACTTGATGGTGTAGTTAGTTTGTTGATGTGTAGACTTGATGGGATGGTTCAAATATTGGTTGACAAGATCTTGGGTATACTCAAGAAGTTCTCATCTCATGTTAGCATATGTTGGCTGAGGAAGTTGCAAATGGAAGAAGTTAATTCATAGTATATGTCTCTGCATTTGGTTTTGCAAAGGTATTGATAGTGGTTTTGTATATATCAGATTTGACATGGTGTTGTAAAAAGTGTCATGTGTAGGAACAGGAGGATGGTCTTCATTCTTTATCATGCCAAGAAGTGTGTGCAAGAGTAAATTGGTTGAAGGGTGATTGTCCATATTGTAGTCACTATCATGGAAGTCTTGTGTGGTCATCATGTCTTCAAGAGTTGTGAATAGTGTGATGAATAGTCGTCATGATATTATTATTAGAATTTTTCTTGTTGAGCTTGCATTGTTATTCATCATGAGTGTTAAAGTGTTTTTTTTGCATGGAGGTCAAATTCATATGAGTCATATCAAATGAGTCAATTTTATGCCTTCATAATCATACATCATACCTTATACTTTGGGAGATATTGGAGATGTCTCATTTAGGTCAAAAAGGGTTGATGATTGTGAAAGATTTTTTTGTCTTACAACCACAAGTGATGTCATCAAGAGTTTGTATTTGATAGCAGAGATATGTTAGTTTTTCATCTTCATCTTCATACTGGTGTTGTGACAAGAAGTGGTATAGTCTATGGGTAGTTTAAAGTAGTGGTAATATTTGTCCTTGCCATTAATTGGTAGTGATTTGTTAGTGAACTTCATCATAGGGGGAGAAAATAGTTTTTAGCCTTTGTCATTGTTACCTAAATTTCACTACTAGCTCAATCAGGTAGAGCTTTTTAGTTTTTGAAGGAGAGAAAGGTACATTTTTATTTCTGCTGCATTATATCCATGTACATATATGGTACAAATTATGATTACAGTGTATTGTTGCATTCAAATGTATTTCATATTTAAGAGATTGTACAAATCTTTTAAAAGATTAGTAATTTGTATTGAAAAAGTAAGTGTATAAGGTCTCACACAAGCCATGAGACTATCTGTTTCATTGCAAGTGAAAAGACAAACTATACATTTATAGAAGAACTAAAAGATAAATATGCATATGAGATAGGGTGACTTTTCATTGCCTGAATGACGAGTCTTGATCCTATTTGTCATGTCTTGTGTCGTCTTATATTGTCTGCGTGTCCCGCATCCAGCTGCTATCTCCTTGCTACCCCTAGTTATCTACATAAAAATTTGGAAAACTCATGTTAGAGTAATGACGAGGCATCATACATCATATGATATATATCTATAAATATACAATTTGTTTTTCAGATGCAGTAAACTAGTTAGTGTCACAGGGACCTTTGAGAAGACAAATCAAGAATATTGATTGCAAGTCCTTGTTTTTCTTAACATGTTTGCTTCATGTGTAGATACATGTGTAATTATGTTTCTGTTTGATTCATTAGGTTACATTATGAGTGGAGGAAATGTGGCTCCCACAAGGGTTGAGCCCAACTCATAGTCCTTACAGAAACATTTCAGATGCAATATACAAATGCAAAAGCACAGTCCAAGGAGCATATTCAGAAGGTAGACCACATCTGTCAAGAGCAATAACAGTCAACATGAAGGCAATCACAGGGACAGTCATGATAAAGATAGTCATGAAGGAAAAGAGGGAGTGAGATACATCCGTAAAATCTATTTGAGACAGCAGTATGTTTAAATAGACATCATAGATTGGAGCAACAAATGTTCATCTATGATTGACAGTCCAAGAGAAGATGGAGTGACAACCACACATCAGCAAGCACACTGCCCAGTTATTTGAGTGAGTGAATTTAAAACATAATGTGTATGTCTTCTCATTTTCATGCATTCAGGAAGTTCAGAGACAAAAGAGAGATCTTGTGATAGCCTTTCAGATGATGAAATATATCCAATTAAAGATCATTTTTGTAAATTCATCAATTGAAAATGTTTATGAGTACATGACAACACCTTTGTACTAATGAAAAGTGCATCATCATGTACCAACATGCTAGTTTTGGTCTAATACATATATAGTCATGGTGGAGCAGCAATAAGTGCTGAGGAATGAATAATGGAATAGCAGACTGTCATAAGGTTGGGACAAAAATCATGTAGTACAAAGGAGCAACAACATCCATAAAGGAACAGCATACAAAGTATAGTCCATACATTTCAGGACAGTCATCAGCAATCATGTATGGGACAGCCAAAAGAGAGATGACATGCAAAGAGACAAACAAGTACATGCATACATTCATGGAACGGGTGCCTTTTTCATTTATATCATCAATAAAGTGTCAAATTACTTTTGAATACATGTAGCAGCCTTACATCATGTCACTAGGATAGTTAAAGAATGAATTAGTCCACGTGGAGCAGCAGCTCAACAACAATAGAATAGCCACCATGAAGATATAAGGCAAAAAGGCAATCAAACACAGTGCTTCAGCCATGTGAGTACTAGATGAGCCACTATCTCTATGAGCAAATGGACTGCATGTGCATCTTATGAGCAGCTGAATGAATGTGTATGTCAGTTAGAAATAGCAAGGCAAGGTGTTTTTCTATGAAGTTCTAATGTTCATAAAGCTACAGGAAGTCACATGCATCATTGAGGTCTACTGCACCAAAGCTTACATAAATAGTTGTAGTCACATACATCAGATACCATCAAAGGAAGGGTCCTCATCAAGAAGGGAGGACAGTGGTCATCAGATATTCAACATGTTGCAATACTCATAAAGATGTAAACCTCATTGATAATATGGTTTCTACGAAAAGAAAATCATTAATGAATGCATAAAAGTATCATGTGGATGCAAATGACAAATGAATGGGATAGCCATAAAACAAGATCAGGTTTGATTGTTAAGTAATACAGAGAATAGTACAAATATGATAGTGAGATAGCAAACATAGCAGATGTAACAAGGGTATAGGATAACACAAAATACCAAAGTACCGTGCCAATATCAAAATGCATCATCTTGTTCAAAGACAGAAGAAAAAGTGAGTACCATGTATGTACACAAATAATCCAACTAAAGAATAGTGTAGTTGCAGCTATGAGCAGAAATGCATACTTTTCATTAATGCCAAATGCCAAGTATGGTTGTATAAGTTCAAGGCAACAAACATTTGTGTTCTTTTACAGGGAATTCATGGATTTCATCATATACAAAAAAATGAAAGAGGGAAAAACATGTATGATATCATTACAAGATGCAAAGGAGATGAACCTCATCATCCTTATCTCATGGTTAGTCTCATCTTATAGCATTTTTGCAAAAAGGCAGAGATATCATAAAATGGACAAATCGAGTTCTCACTTCACAGGAAGAGCATCTACAAATTGTTTTAGCATTCAAAATGGGTGATGTAGAAAAGGCAACTGGCATATGCCATTGTTATTCTTTAACTATACCTTCATGTCCAGTGAGGTCTATAAAGAATCATTATCTGCAATTGTCTGACCTTGTTTCAGAAGAGAATGTTATATGGATTGGCACAATTGATGAATTGGTCACTGCTACAAAGTATTTTGTTGAAGTCAAAGTGGTTGGAATAGATTGTGAGTAGAGACCAAACTATGTGAAAGGACAAAGACCTAATAAGGTTTTTATTTTATAGATTGCTACAACATAAAAGATGCTAATATTTGTCTTGGTTATACATTTCATAATGATCTGGAGTAGCTTTTTCAGGCTTATAAAGGGTTGAAGTGCTTCTACTTCTGTGAAGGTATCTTAGACCCTCAAAAGCTTTGTGGATCCTTTAAGGGAGGTCTTTCTAGCCTTATAAAGATTGCATTAGGAGGCCACTTAAACAAATCTACAGTTAAAAATGAAGAAAAGTCATCACCTTGAAGTGCTTTGGGCATGGCGAGCTGACAAAGTTTACTTGACAATAAGTTTGCCTGATGCTAAAAATGTCAATCTTAAGTTTGAACCTAATGGCAAGTTCATCTTTTCTGCAAAGGGTCTTCATGGTGAATCATTTGAGTTTGAACTGGAGCTATTTGGAAAAATAAATCCTGAGGACAGTAAGGTTAATATTGGACTTACGAACATATTTTGTGCTTTGCACAAGACTGAAAAAGGTTGGTGGAAGAGACTACTGAAGTCTGATGAAAAACCGGCTCCATACATCAAGTTTGATTGGAATAAGTGGTGTGATGAGGATGAAGAAGAGTCATCTAAGTTGGACACATTCAGCTTGGACGACATGGATGACATTTCAAAATCCAAAGACATTGATGATGACACAAGTGATGATGAAGGCATGCTTTATCTCCTAGACTTGGAGAGAGCAAGGAATAAGTGATTCCTAGAATTATAGGAAAATTTGAGGCATGAACTGGGGTGAGGATAAAGGTATACAAAATACACTAGAATTAGACAAAGAACTAGTTTTAGTTGTCTTTACATTATGTTTGGAGCAAGTAAGAACATGACAAGACACTTGTTTTGGGATTCCCAAAGAAATGTAGGATTCCAAACATTGGAGTCGTGATATTTTCTTGTATCAAGATAACAATATGCTTTGAGATTTCTTTTTATCCTCATATCTCTTTTTGAGAAAATGTACACTAAAACTCAAAAGTGGAGGAAGAGTTGCACAGTCAAAACCCCAAGGTTTCATTTCAGTATGTTTTTTTTAAAACGGCAAAAGGAAAATCAACCACAGATAGCCACAAGGAACAAATGTAGATTTTCCATTTTAGAATGCACAGGAATGTCATTTTATAAGTTTTCTATCATAGCCAACAAAAGAAATATAGATTTTCAAGAAAGAATACACAGAACCCTCCAAAAATCACAGAAAATGGAGTTTTCAAGCCTCAAAGACAACCAACAAAAGAAAATGCAGATTTTCAAGCATAATATGCTCAGATTTTCATGAAAATCGTGCCTCAGCAGTCAAAATGCAAGACAATGTGTCAACCAAGACAAACACAAAATGTAGAAATACCAGATAGGGTTCACGGCCTGTAGGGCCAGATCGCATAAAAATGATGAAGAAAGGTCAGATTCAAGTTTTATAATGCTTTACCTTGTTTTTCTTTTAGAAATCTTCATAGAAATGCAGAAATACAGCAAGAAAACTAGTGGTTTTCAAGCTCCAAAACCTGAATCATGGCGACCTCGTAGCATAGTCACAGCCAGAGACATTGTATACCAACAACAAAGGAATGAACAGGGATAAAGATGCATCAGAATAAGTCATGGCCATGGTTTTAAAGCTAGAATATATCTCCAGAACAAAAGGTATGATTCAAATATATGACCAACTACCACTTACCTACTAGAATCTTCAAAAGAATGCATGGAAATCCATCAGGAATGCCAGAGAGATCAAAGTATGTTCATCCAAACCCTAGCAGAGGCCGCAATTGGGTAGAGAGCCTTTTCCCCAGCAAAGTCAACAATGCAAATGATGCTTAGGGTTTCGAAAACCCTTCCTTTTGCTAGAGCTCGAATGAGTATTTCATTTCTTTTTACCTTTTTGACTTTTTTTTGTTAAAATCATTTCAATCCATAAGGCGACGTGGTCAAGACTTCATGTCTTCCAACCTAGTGATCATTGCACATGGGGTGTGCGACATTATTTTTTTCTGCCTTCCATTCTTTTCCAAAGTCAAAAGATTATTGAAACATGAGGCCGAATATTATATCTTGCAAGGTATGTCATGATATAGTCACAAGGTAGATGAAGTGTAGATATAAGGCATGTTGGTGTTGAGATCAGAAAGTGGGTATGTTGTTCTATTTGAGACATATGTATAGGGAGTCGTAAGGGGCACTTTATAGTATATTGCTTAGGACCTCGCATCATGATGATAGAAATGTGTGAATGTAGGAATGGCTAGGGGTTATAAGGTGTTTTCAACATAGCCATGTGATGCGAGTGAATATGCAAGTGTATGGAATCATGTTTATTTTGCCTAGGAGTTATGAGGATGTTTGCTTTGTCATTTTTTGCATAATCTAGGAATAGATTAAACGTTGTAAACGAACGATAGAGTAATGAATTATGAACTACTTTATCATTTGTAATAAAATGCAAAGAGGCAATATTAGGCAGATTATCACAAATGGCAAAGTAAGTCTCATTGATTGCTTTGTCATCCTTTCACAACATTTAATTGGTCCCCAAACTATGCAAAATCAGGAAATTAAATGTTGTGTCCTAAATGACATTTTTTCTGCATAGGTTTGTATAAAATTTACAATGTAAAAACATTAACTAAGTGGTGCAATTATAAACCTCTTAGTCAATGTTTGATAAATGTAGAAAAATTGTGTATTTATGTCATTTATTATGAAAATATCAGACATTTATGATGCTGCAGGGTGAAGTTGACAAACAGGTTGAGGAGTTATTGCATAGATTTGACTTATTTTCAGTGCCCTTAAAGATCATTTAAAGGCATTTAAAGACATTTTTAGGTGCTTTTATGATTATTGATGGCATGCCTTGACTATTTCTGCATTGGAAGCCCATTTTGGAAGACTTTAGGCAGATATTTTGGGCACATTTATGAGATACACGAAAATGGAGATGGCTCATCTTTATCTCATTGCAGCTGTTTGGAGAGTATATAGTCATTCATTTGACTCTTTGTAGGGAGTTCTTTCCATGTACATTCTGGATTTAGTGATTTTTCTACAATCCTACACAGTTTGAGCGTGTTTTTGTAACTCTTTTGGCATATGAAATACAGAGAACACTTTGGATACCATTGATAGTCAGATTTTGCCTTCTTGTTTTGTAGTATTGGGTGTTATCAAGTGTTGTATCAGGTCATTTGTGAGGTATTTTGTTTCCTTGTGACCCTGTCTTATTTTTCAATACCCTTTTCTGCAGAAGCTGTGTTTATGCAGGTTGCAAACTATGTCCTAAAGTGTTATAAGGCTTTTAAAATGTGAAGTTTAGCTCCCTTTTAAAGTTTTTAATGCAGTTAGGCCTCTTTGTGAAGTGTTTTTGCAAACATACAGTGATAGGTTGTGCAGGTTTAGTTTCTGTTGTCTGTGGCCAATTGTATGCACGTCTGAGTTTCATTAACCATATCAAGTTTGGTGAATCACCCTTATTTTCACATTTTCTAGTTTTAACTTTCATTTTCAAAAGCATTCCTTCTCCTTTTTTCCTCTACAAATCCAGTAGATTTTAGGCGATTACCAACTAGGAAGCTAACCTTCTCCAGAGGTTCTTTCCATCACAGGTGACCCACAGACCTGGAAAGATCCCATGTTTCTCCAAATTGCCAAGTTTTACAACTCAGCAAGGGTACAAATCTGAGAGACAATAGTCATCAAATGTCAAAAAGGGGGAGAGAGAGAAAATGCATCATGTAGTTTTGCCATCAATGACAAAGGGGGAGATTGATGGGATTAATTGTCATTGATGTCAAAAAGGTGTTGAGTTTTTTGTGATTAATGCCAGAAGTGTGTAAAGTTTATCAATAGTTTCAAGTGTTCATAAAAGGCAAGGTTTGGTTGAAGTCATCTCTCATGTTTCATAAGACTTGACTTGTCATTGTTTGTGTCAGCTAGTTTAATCAGTTCACTCACCATTCTTGACTTGAAAATAATTGACATGATGCTCAAAGTTGGTATTACTTAATGTCATGTTTTAGTTCATAAGTCAATTGGTTGGTTATGTTGGATTTGTCTTCAGGAACTCTTTATGTTGGATCATATTGGTTGGGAATGATCATATAAGACTTGATGTCTTCATAGGTTTGTTATGATCCTTGCAGAGGACTTCATTATGGATACTTGCAAAGAATAATCACCTTACATTGTTCAACATATTGATTTTGGTCATGGATCAGTGTTGAGTTGAATTTACTCACAAGGAGTTGGTTTATAATAAGTTTGGATTATGATAAATTGCAGCTAATGATTGCCCATTGATTAGTTGCAGAGAACTCATCATGTTGGTTCAGTGTTTCATGTTGATGTTTCTTCAATAATGTGCTTAATACAAAGGAGTTGCAATGGTATTTGTAGTGTTGAGGATGCTTGCTCATTCATTCCTTCATGTTGTAATGCAATATGCATGTTGATATGCAATCAAAGTGTATAGGTGTTAAGTGATTCAGGAGTTTCATGTTGTAGACCACAGTGTTCATACTTCTTGGTATGGTGTTGAAATGGTATAATGTTGAGAGGATGCCTTCAATATGCCTTCATCATAATTGCAAAGATCAGTGGTACTAATGCTTCATGACACATTTATTATGTAGCAGGAGTTCAAAAGTCAAATCCCTTGAGCTCTCTTTAGGATTTTGTTATGCTGAGTCTTGGATATAAGGTGGTCATTAATTCTTAAGACATTATATACATATATTGTGCTCATAAAGGATGACAGGTTATATTTCTTATGTATGATAGCAGGTTGATAGATGGCAGTATAGTCTTGGCAGATGGCAGAGATCTAAGCTCTGTAATGAAGTGTTTTAAATTTCTTAAATCCTAATACATTCCTAAAGACCTAGTTCATTCTATTCTCTACCTGTCTCAAAGAAAGCAGTTTTTGATATAAAATAAAGTTGACCTATTATTGCAGGTCATGTCACTTAAAAGTGACTTGTTGAAGGGTTTGTCATACATTCCAAGACCGGTCCCCTCGACCTTCCTAACCGCTAGAAGTAGTTTCTTTTTATGAGTGGTGGGCGCTAAAATTAAATCAATGGTTATGTTTAAATATAAGGTGGGTGTGCATATGAGTATCAATGGATATAATTTAAACTTGATCTCCCTCACTCCTGTATGCACATTGACCTACATTTAAATGTCAATTTAGATTGATTGTAGAATTAGTGATCTTTCAAGGCTATTTTTAGCCTATTTAAAAAGTAGATTTTTGTGGGAGTTAAAAGCAATTGTTAAGGAGAATTTTATGGGTCTCTCGTGCATATTGAAGAGACATAGAAAGTTTTTTTATTATTGGAAAAGACTCAATAGAGATTTAATTGGAGGTTTTTTATATGGTGGAGCCATTTATAGGAATGATTTATGGAAACTTGATTTTTAAGAAACTTGTTTCTATTTTTATACTCCACCAGTGAGGCTTTTCTCATGCAACTTGGAGATATTAACAAGGAGGGCAGATTTCTTTATGAAGATTCATTCTTTCTAAATGGTGATTAAGGATTTATTGGTCTTCATGTAAAGGAGATTTGGAGAAGGAAGATTAATGGTGTTTGAAGTATATTGAAGATTTTTTTTTTTATTCTTCATGGATGCAAAGACTTGAGACATATATATGTTTTTATTTGCAAGTGATGAAGAATATCAAGGGTTTTGTAGAAGAGTTGAGAATATGCAAAGGAGTGAAAATAAAAAGTCTTCTATATATAATATTTTTGTAGGTGAATGAATTTTTGAAGATGATTTATGCAGAGGAGAAGAATGTGAAAGGATATTCAGATTTTTATATAATGACATTGCAGGTTCAGTGTGTTATGATTTTAGGACGTGGAACAAAATGCAGTGATGAAGACATATTTCTAAAAATTCTTTTGAAAAGAAAATATAGATGAATCATGTGATTTGAGAGATGTATGAGATGATGTTTTTGTAGGAATGAATCAAACAAGGATGAAGACTTTATGCAGAGAACTTACAAATTGAACCATGAAGATAATATGTAATTGATTGTGCATTAGGTGAATTAATTGTGTAGATTGAATTAAGTATGATTGCAAAGAAATATGTAGATTAAATTGAGTATGATTGCAAAGAGATGCAAATTCAGGGGATTGTATTGAAACAGAGAAACCCTCTGTATTACTTTTATTGTTTTGAGACTTTAATTCTAGTGAGGCTTTATGTGCCAGTGAGGCTTGTATGGTCAGTGAGACCTCTTTGTATCCAGTGAGGCTTATATGGTTAGTGAGACCTATTTGTAACCAATGAGGTTCTTGATTAAGCTAGTGAAGCATTTTAGAGTGGCTTTTCTTCCCCTAGAGGGTTTTCCACTCATCAAAACCTGTGTCATGTCTTTTCTTGTGGTTGATTATGCTGCACCTATTTGATCATCTTTATTTAAGTTTTGCATATCATGATGATTATGTTTTTCAGTGAACTCCTTTGCATAACCTTTTTGAATCAAGTTTTGAAATGTTAAAAATTATACAACATTGATTAACTCCCCCTCTCAGTGTTGTATTGTACTCCAATAGCAAACCCTAGTCACTCTTGTCTCCTCTCTCATTTTTATTGTTTAAATTCTTCAGTGACTAGATATCTAGTCAAAAGATTATGAAAATAAATAAATACTGATAAGGACCCTGCGTCCCTGATAACTGATATGGGGTTGATATATATATATATATATATATATATATATATAATGCTTGACTAGTAGATTCACTCTGTGTGATGAATCATGTTGTGAAATTTGTTGTAACAAACCTTTGCAATACTCTAAATATGGTTCTATGCACTTTGGTTTGTTTTGCATCTCACCTTGTTGCCACACTTGGTTTTGAGATACCTATAGTATAGACCAACAACTATACTCAGTTCTGAACCTAGAAGTGTAGCCTTGGTCTTTTGATGTGATATGATATATGATTATGCATAGCTTTCATGAATTGATTTGGTTATTATCTTAGAGTAAGATTTTCTAACCAAAGTTTATATCTTGTTCATTATCTTATCAATAAATCTTAATGTGTTTGTGGGAACATTCAGTGATCATGGCACATGTCACTTCGGGGCATGGGCTTTACAAAAGCTCTTGTTCCCTTGCATGTTTTCACTCTACCTTAATGTGCTTGATACCAGCAAGTGGGATCAACCACCTTAAGTTGGGGGCATATACAATGGTATCTGCTTGATTATCTTTCACACTGACAAAGCATGTTTGAAATCCCTCATCATGAGGTAGGATGGTGTATCTCTTGAGCTAGTGCACATCCTTTTAAATCAAAAATCCCTTATCAAGAGGTGGGATGACGTATCTCTTGAGCTAGTGTGTATCTTTTTATACAAATCCCTCATCACGAAGCAGGATGGTGTATCTCTTGAGCTAGTGCACATCCTTTTATACAAAGTCCTCATCATGAGGCGGGGTTGGATCTTGAGTCATTCACCCTTAAACATGTCTTTGGTAGTTGTGGTAGCGTAGCTCAACCATCAGGTGTGTTTGGCATGTTTTAGATAGTGGCGTAGTGATGAACTCCTCCCTATCACTCGTGTTTGTCATGTATAAGATGTATAGTGTGTCTATGGCATACTATGTGGTGCTTGTGTATTTCATGTGTCTTCCATGTGTTTTACGTGTCTTCCTTGCATGTCTTGCATGTTTTTGGCATGGTCTAAAGTTATGTGGCGATGAGTCCCTCCCCACACTATGTGTTTTGCATGTATTTCCATGTGTGTTTTGTTACTTTAGTTAGCATTATATATATGGATATGTAATTGCTTAATCATGTCTTCTCTTCATGTCTTCTTTGTGTATTGCATGACTATACTCATGTCTTCTTCATGTATTGTGTGCTTCACTACCTTCGCCATGTATTGTGTGTTTCTTTACTGTATTCATTGTGTCTTATGTGACTATTAAGTGTCTTCTTATGTTTGCCTAAGCTTGGGGTCTGGTGATAGTCTTCAAACCTAGGGCGTGTTTGATGTGTTTGATGTGCTTTGGCCATACTTTAATGCACATATGGATCGTAAGATCAAACACACATTAAAGTGGGGGCTAAATGTTATGGAGTAAAAAGGTGGACACATGTGTTTTTACCTCCTAGTTTAGCTCCTAGGTCCTATTTACTTTATTATACATTCTAATTGATCATCCCGAAGTAAATTACTTGACACCCATGACATTTTGGACCCTTGGGACCTCCTTTTACTTAAACCTAACCTAATTTGGACCCCTGGACCTAGGCGCCAACTACCCAAGTCTCCCCTAATTGGCCAGGGTTAATTACTGGCATGTCAGCTTGGGCCCTTCCAAAATGTTTCTCGTTGTCAGATTTTGTGATTTAAATTTATAAATGTTAGCAAGAAAGAATATATAAGTGAGTTTATGACTTTATTTTGAATATAGATGGATAACACAAACTTATGATATTGGAGCAAAGATCATTCGAGGCATTCATTGTGTTATTGTTGTAGATATGGCATCATCATCCATCTCCTTATGAGTTGAAGAGATTTCATCCTCCTAAGGACTTCACCTCCAAGGTGACATCATTGCTATTTGAATCATTTCATCATTTGGATTATCTTTAGCCTCTGCCCTGAAAGGGCATGCTCTCTCATTAAGAACAATGTTGGGAAATCTTGAATGCTAACCCCAGATCTGACCGAGGTAAATCCCTAAACACCACAACCCCCAAACTCCTCTCTTTTCGTCTTGTGTGTAGGTTATAGGTACAAGTTTCAGGAAAAGTGGAGCTACATGAAGATAGTGTAGGAATCATAGTTTCAAGATCTGGAAATAGTTTTGGATTATCTCTCCAAAAAGACTTAGGTGGTTGGCACCCTAGTCTACAGGGCCTCAAGATTCTAGATCTGATCTCTGAGCATCGTTTGCAACATTTTCTCAGTTTTGACCTTGGCCAAAATCTCACTTCTAGACTTGGGCGGTTGTCGAATTTGTCCTTCGACACCTTTTCTTTCGAGAGACAGGTTCTGACATCTTACTAATCCTCTCTGTACTTTTAGTTTCTATATTTCTTTTGTTGATCATCTATTTCAAGCCAATTATCTAATAACTACGACTTCATTCATACTTAACCTAGGGTTTGATAAAAAGCTTGGTTGAATCTCATCTTTCCTTGGCAAACAAGAGCACAAAATCTGTAGCTAAGTCCTCTTCCATCTTGTAGTGACTTAATGTTGGTTTTGTCCTTGAATGTTATAGTGAAAGGAGGGTTTGATCTAGTGTGCTCACACATTCCATCATCTCTCTTTTTAACATATAACAGTATGAAGTTGGACATTGTTTGAAAACTTGATAATGGTAAAGCATTTTTAGTGTTGAGCTATGTCACAATTATCTACAAATCAATTTGATATGTAGATAACATAGCTCAACTAAAAATGCCTTTGGTAACCAAGTCTCCCCAATGCTACCACCTCATAGTAAATCTTAGGTTTCTTCATGTTCAACTTTAGGTATTCAAATGGTTTGTTCACTAGTAGAGATCAAGTTCATAGTCATTTTTATGCATTTACATATTCCATTGGATTAACCTAGATTTATGATGTAGGAGAATCCCTATTTCAAGAGAAATCTTGCATCAACCAAAAACATTTGCAATTCAATTGTTTACAGTTCAGTTTGTTTCCTTTCATTTTCTAGTTCAGTTTAGGCAGTTCAGTCAGAAGCAGTTTCTGCATTTTGGTCTGCATTCTACCATAGTTACATTTCACACCTTGTAGAGCTGGACTTAGCTTCTAGATTCACTCATCTACGTCATATCCATAATTCAGAGCATTTGGATCCATTACTAGAAAGTTATCTCTATCAGAAGATTGACTATTTTCTCATAACAGAGCATCCTGGCAGTCTCTGATAATCAGCTAAAGGAGAAGACTAGCGGAGCATTCCTTGACTTGTGGAACTTAATGACACATCTTTCAATGATCTTTGGTTCATGGCCGACCTTCCTTGAGATCCACACATCATGCCATTCATTTGCGGAGGTATTCTACATGATTAGGTCTGACCTATCCATGTACACACGTTACAACTCTTCATTAGAGTTTGTGATCTTCCTTGGCCAATGCGGAGGAATCTATTGTTCTGGAGATGATATATATTGATGTAATAGATCCCTAGGAAAGTAGTGAATCATATAGTAATAATTGATAGTTTAGATTTTGCATGAGGAGAATTCAAAGGTATATCTTGTACATATTTTGTTATTTGTAATCAGGCCTGTGACCCGAATCGTAAGCTTGCATGATGCTGGCCAGATTGTATTTGAATTCTATTATATACTGAATGACTAAATCTGTGTTTGTTTCATATCTTTGAGTTGTTTCTGTTGTGTTTACTCTTGCTACATAGCTAGGATAGTTCACTCTGTTAACCTTCCTACCGTGATTGCACCAAGTGGTATCAGAGCGAAAGTTCAAATATTTGGGAGCAAGTTGAGCGAAGTTGGCAAAGGAATTATGTAAGATCTTACTATGGATAGATCGCCGAATTGAGGTAAGTTACTTGTGTCACAACTGATCGCCGATTGTGAGGCAATTGTCACCTTGTAGCCCGATCATCAAACTTGAGGGAGTTTGCACTTGATCCTAGGAAGAATGCCGCCGAGGAGAGTTGTTGTTGTTAGAACAATGGCTGGTAGAATGGATGAGATGATGGAAATGATGAAAATGATGCAAATTTGTTTAGATGTTGTTGAAGAAGATAGGCAAAGAGGATTGACGTTGAGACCTAATGTTGAAAGTGATGATGAAGAAGAATTTCAATATGTTAAACAAATTGATGAAACCTTAGGAGGTGATGAAGAAGAAGAATTAGATCAAGTAAATATGTTGCAAGCTATTTCAAAGATTGGGAAAATACCTAGAGTTGATGTGCCAAACTATACTAGTAATTTGAACCCTGAAGAATTAATTGACTGGATAAATGACATGGAAGAATACTTTGAATATGAAGAGATTGAAGATCCGAAGAAGGTAAAGTTTGCAAAGACAGATTGAGAGGACATGTTGCTATATGGTGGAAAGAAGTTTAGTTGGAGAGAAATAGAAGGGGAAAAGAAAAGATTATGAAGTGGGATAGGATGGTGACAAAATTGAAGAATCAATTCATACCTGCTGACTATGAGTTGGAACTGTTGAAAAGATTATAGAACGTGAGACAGAAGGAGAAATCTATGAAGGAGTACACTGAAGAATTTCATAAGATGATTATAAGGACTAGACATAGTGAAGAAAGCAAGGAGAAAGTGGCTAGATATATCAATGGACTGAGATTGAGCATTCAAGAAGAATTGAGCTTGGTAAGGATAACATCTTTGGAAGAAGCATATCAGTTTGCCTTGAATGTTGAAGAGAAGCTGAATAAAAGACATGATCCAAGACAAAGAGGTAGAACATTTTCTGGAGGAGATAGATCATTTTCAGAACAGAACAAGTTTGATAGCACATTCAAGGAGGACAAAGATAATAATGCTTACCGAAGAGATTACATATTTTTTTATCGGAGAGGAAACCCTAGTTCATACCGGAATGAAGGATACAGAAGAGAGGGGAGAGGATTGGATAAGAGAAGATTCAGAGGTACTTGTTTCAAGTGTGGAGGTGAAGGACATTGAGCATTTGAATGTAATCAGGGTAGTACAAGTAAGAAGATAGAAAACAGTTGAAGAGCAGCCTATGTGGAAGAAGAACATGTTGGATCACCTAGTTTTGTTGGTAAATAAAAGAAAGGAGAATCATTGGTAATGAGAAGGGAACTATTTCAAGTAGAAACAAATGAAGAACCACCGTAGAGGAAAATCTTGTTCAGAACAAGATGCAAATCAAGAGGTAAGTGTTGTAAAGTTGTGATTGATAGTGGTAGTTCAAATAAACTAGTTTCAGAGGAGATGATGACTAAGTTGAAGCTGGAAAGATTGAAACACCCTAAACCCTATCAGATAGCATGGATTCAGGATGATCATAAGATACTAGTGAGTGAACAATGTTTGGTGAAATTTTGTATTGGATCTTATCATGATGAAGTCTTGTGTGATATTATGCCTATGGATGTTTGTCATATCTTGTTGGGTAGACCTTGGCAGTATGATAGAAAAGATATACATGATGGAAGAAAGAATACATAAACTATAACAACAAATGGAAAGAGAATTACTTTGATTCCTTTGGAAGATGATCCTAAGAATGAAGTATGTGGAAATGCTAGAATCTATTTGGTAGATGGAACAAAATTCCTGGATGGTTTGAGACATGAGAATATGTGTTATGCTTTGATTCCTGAGAAGCCTGAAACATTGAAGAAGGAGATTGGAAGAGAATAACCAGAGGAGATAACAGAGTTGCTGACAAAGTATGAATACATCATATTAGATCATGTACCTAAAGGATTGCTACCTATAAGGAGTATTAGTCATCACATGGATCTTATACCTAGAGCAAGTTTTCCTAACAAAGCAACACACTGAATGACACCGGCAGAGAATGAAGAATTGAATAGACAGATACAAGAATTGTTGAGGAAAGGTTTGACCAGAGAAAGTTTGAGTCCTTGTGCAGTACCTGAAGTATTAGAACCTAAGAAAGATGGAGAATGGAGAATGTGTACTGACTCAAGAGCCATAAACAAAATCACAGTTAAGTATAGATTTCTTTTACCTAGGATGGATGATATCATGGATTGTTTGAGTGGAGAAAGATATTTCACAAAGATAGACTTAAAGAGTGGATACCATCAGATCAGAATCAGAGAGGGATATGAATGGAAGACTACTTTTAAGACAAATGAAGGATTGTATGAGTGGTTGGTGATGCCTTTTGGATTGACAAATGCACCGAGTACTTTCATGAGATTGATGGATGAAGTCTTGAAGAAATTCTTGGGTAAGTTTGTGATTGTATACTTGGATGATATTTTGATTTTGGTTAAGACAAAAGAGGAACATTTGTGGCATATTAGACAAGTTTTGTAGAGGTTGAGGGAAGAGAAATTGCTGATAAACATCAACAAATGTAGTTTCATGAAGGAAGAGTTGGTATATTTAGGATTTGTGATTTTTGTGGAAGGATTGAAGATGGACCCCAAGAAGGTAAGAGGAATTGTTGAATGGCCTATGCTAGAGAACATTGGAGAGGTTAGATCATTTCATGGATAGGCTAGTTTCTATCAAAAGTTCATCAAAAAATTTGGTTCAGTATGTAACCCTATGATAGAGACAATGAGAGGTGACATGAAAAAATTTAAGTGTGTTGCAAGTATGGGCCTAACTGGTGTTGTCATTAATGTCAACATACTCCTGTTGCATTGATGTCAATGATTGGATGAGCTGTGTGCTGAGGATATTGAGAAAATTAGTCCTATCAGAAATAAAGAAGAACAGTGAAGCTCTATGAAGTGAAGATCCCAAATAGATGAAGATCAGAGAATGTGTATCAAAGGGTTTGTAGATATATGTCTAAAGATGATCCAGTCAAGATTTGAGAGGTCCATATGAAGATTTGAAGAAGTTATGGCCTTATGAGTAAAACTGGTTCTGACAGTTGTTCAGAGGTGACAGAGTGACACTAATAGGTCCGATGAGATCTAAAAATGAAATATCTTGTTCTACAGATTTGGTGGAATGTTTAGGAAGCTAATGTGAATTGACAACTCAATTGGTTCATGGTTTGGAGGTCCACAAGCATTTATTCTAATGTGATAGTGATGACAGATTGTGTTCTTGAGGTTCTGGATGAAGATGTGAATGATTTTAGTAAGCAGAAGTGGTGTGGATGCCCTTGATGATTCAGGCAAGTTTGTGGGACTCTCTAGACCGTGTCCAGTTCATGTTGGTGGTCCACATTGAAGATTGAGGTCATAATTGAAGATTTACTCTCGAGTGATGGTGTTCTCCCTAATCATGGCCGACCGGATGTCTTACACATCTTGTAGATGATCTTGAAGATATTATGTGAAGCATGGTGTGATCCTTAAAGAAGATTGAAGTCCCAGATATGTGTGGCTGATAGTGTGGTGATACGCATGAATTTTTGTAATAAGTCAAGTTGTATTTGTGTAATTGCTCTAAGTATGTGTGGTGCCAACTTGGATGTTTATCTCAAAGTTGATGTCTTGTATAAATAAGATTTGTGAAGTCATTCCAAAGTATGCTCGGTGAAGATGAGGAAGTGGTAGAGAGGAGAGGAGCAAAAAGCAGAGCAGAAGTGTTGAGCTTAAATGGAACTATCTTAAGCATGGTGAAGATGCTAATTTCCAGTTCAAGTATGTAATATTTATATTATCATTCTGTAGACAGTGTGTCTCCTGTAGGCAGTGGGCCTCTTGTGAGCAGTGTGCTCGGGCAGTGAGCCCTAATTGGCAAGTGCCATTTTATTCTTCTTATTCTTTTAACAGAGAATACAATCTTGGGTTAGTCAACCCATGGTTTTTCCCTTAACCGGGTTTTCCACGTTAAAATTTGGTGTCATATGTGTTAATATGTTTCTTCTGTTGAATTATGCTTCTATGATTGAATTATTATTATGTTGTTGAAACACAAGAAGGATTTAAGTGTTTAAAAAAAAGAAAGTTTTGTGACAACTGATTCACCCCCCCTCTCAGTTGTCTATCATAAAATCAACAAAGTGGACATTTGGAGCAGACAAAAGTTTTGAATTGTTGAAGCAGAAAGTGATAGAGCAACCTATTTTGGCATTACCAGATTTCAATAAGGTATTTCAAGTTGATTGTGATGCAAGTGGAAGTGCGATTGGAGCAGTATTAAGTCAAGAAGGTAGACCTATAGCATATTTCAGTGAGAAATTGAATGATGCAAGGAGACAATATTCAGTTTATGATCAAGAGTTCTATGCCATAATTCAAGCCTTGAAGAAGTGGAGACATTACTTTTTGCCTCAGGAGTTTTTGTTGTATACATATCATCAAGCTTTGTAATATTTGAATAGTCAAGGTAAGTTGAATCAGAGACATATGAGATGGGTAGATTTCATGCAAAGTTACACTTTTTTGTTAAAGCATAGGAGTGGAAAACCAAACAAAGTTGTTGATGCATTGAGTAGAAGAAGAAACTTGTTGGCAGAGATGAGAGTTGAAGTATTAGGTTTTGATGAATTGAACATGTATGAGGGAAACACTAATTTTGCAGAACCTATGAAAGCATGTAAGGAACCTGTTGTGACAGATAGGAGTAAGTGGTTGGATTATTTCATTTAGGAAGATATGTTGTTAGAGGAAGTTAGTTATGCATACCTAAGAGTTCAATGAGAGATAATTTGATCAAGGAAAAACATAGTGGTGGATTAGCAGGACATTTTGGTATTGATAAGACAGTGACTTTGGTAAGCAAAAACTCCTTTTGGCCTCAGATACATAAGGATGTTAGGAAATTTGTGTAGAGTTGTAGAGTTTGTCAAGTTGCAAAAGGGAGTAGTCAGAATATTGGATTGTATAAACCTTTGACAGTACTGAAGAGACCTTGGGAAGACATAAGCATGGATTTTGTAATGGGGTTGTCGAAGACATAGAGAGGACATGACTCAATATTTGTAATGGTTGATAGATTTTCAAATATGGATGATTTCATACCTTGTAAGAAGACAATTGATGCAGTACATGTAGCAGACCTATTTTTCAAGGAGATTGTGAGTTTGCATGGATTACCTAAGAGTATAATTTCAGACAGAGACACCAGATTTCTTAGATACTTTTGGAAGACACTTTGGAAGAAGATGAAGACAGATTTGAAGTTCAGTTCAACTTTTCATCCATAGACTGATGGACAAACAGAGGTAGTGAATAGGAGTTTGGGAAACTTGTTGGGATGTTTGGTTGGAGAGAAGACATGAAGTTGGGATTTGATTCTTTCACAAGCAGAGTTTGCCTATAATAATTTAGTAAATAGGAGTACTGGAAGAAAACCTTTTGAGATTGTTACCAGAGTAAATCCTAGAGGAGTTGCAAAATTGAGACATTGGTATGGAAGAAAAGAGAAGTGCAGAAGCAGAGGAATTTGTAGATCACATGAAGACAATGCATGATTAGGTAAAGAAGCATTTGGAGGATATGAACAGTAAGTATAAGGAAAAGGTAGATGAGAAGAGAAGACATAAGGAATTTGAAGTGGGAGATGGTGATTGTGTACTTGAGAAAAGAAATATTTCCAGTTGGGACATATAACAAGTTGAAGATGAAGAAGTTTGGACCTTGTAAGATACTCAGAAAATTTGACTCAGGAAATGCATATGAAGTGGAGTTACCGGAGACGTTGGTTATATCACCTATTTTCAACATTACAGACCTATATAAGTATCATGAAGTAGAGTTCAATGACAACATGGAAGAAGACCTGAAGAAGTAGTTATCACACAAAGCACCAGAACAAATTGAAAACATCTTGGACAACAGAGTTGGATGCAGCACTAGAGGAAGATAATACAAAGAATATCTTGTGAAGTGGAAAGGTAAATCGGAAGAAGATTCATCATGGATTTCCCAGGCTGAGGTGGACCGTCTTGGTTCTCCCCTAGCCCCAGCAAAGTGAGGGACTCACTTTTTTCAACAACCCCGGATGTCTAATGCAGGAGCATCCCTAGTTCAAGAGCAATCTTGCATCAACCAAAAACATTTGCAATTCAGTTGTTTGTAGTTTAGTCTATTTCAGGTTTCATTTTCCAGTTCAGTTTAAGCAGTTCAATCAGAAGTAGTTTTTGCATTTTGGTCTGAATTCTACCACAGTTGCATTTCACACCTTGCAAAACTGGACTTAGCATCTAGATTCACTCATCTACATCATATCAAAAATTTAGAGCATTTGGATCCGTTGCCGGAAAGTTATCTCTATCAAAAGATTGACTATTTTCTCAAAATAGAGCATCCTGGCAGTCTCTGATAATCAGCTAAAGGAGAAGACTAACGGAGCATTCCTCGACTTGCAGAACTTAATGACACATCATTCAATGATCTTTGGTTCGTGGCTAACCTTCCCCAAGATCCGCACATCATGCCATTCATTTGCAGAGGTATTCTACATGATTAGGTCCGACCTATCTGTGTACACACATTACAACTCTTCATTGGAGTTTGTGATCTTCCTTGGCCGACACGGAGGAATCTATTATTCTGGAGATGATATATATTGATGTAATAGATCCCTAAGAAAGTAGTGAATCATATAGTAATAATTGATAGTTTAGATTTTACGTGAGGGGACTTCAAAGCTATATCTTGTGCATATTATGTTATTTGTAATCAGGCCTTTGAGCTGAATCGTAAGCTCACATGATGCCGGACAGACTGTATTTGAATTCTGTTATATACTGAATGACATAATCTGTGTTTTTTTCATATCTTTGAGTTGTTTTTGTTGTGTTTACTCTTGTTGTACGACCAGGATAGTTCACTCTATGAACCCTCCTATTGTGACTACACCAATTTAAAACTATATAGGCTAACTTAAATTCTTTTTCCATCATATTTTTGGTGAACCTGATTATACGCCACACAACCTAGTTTGCATACAAGTAAATTAGTTTATATTTATAAAACATAGGTTTTTCTAAAAATCCAATATAATTAAATTGACTTTATTAATTATTTTAGATGTGTCTATGGTTTATTCTTCATTTTATTATATTTTTTATTTATAGTTTAATTTAGTATATGTTAGCCTACCCTCCCAACCTATTTTACCCTACATTCATTACACCTATTAGGGTTTGTTCCTTAGATAAGATACATTCATTTGTTCCAAATTTTGACATAATTGTATGATCCTTCACATCTTATGACACATCCATACCGAAATAATTTATATATTTTGGAATATTATAATCAAAGTTTAAATTGCGAGGATGAAAGTATTGATTAAAGTTTATAAATAGTTTCCCACTATGATTTAAATTGATTTTGGAACTTGTTATTGATTTGTGACTACAATTTGGTGAACTTTGATTTTGCTTACAATTTCTCATTGTGCACAACTAAAATTTTAACCTTGAATTTCTAAGGTCATAGTTTTTATCCTTGGAATTTTAGGAGCATTTTCATGGCTACAAAGCATTTTCATCATTATCCCACATTACCTCGATTACATGAGCATTATCCTATCATATCCTATCTTATCAAGTATCTTAGATTAAACTTTACAAAGGTATCATTTACTATGTAGAAAGGAAACCTGACCTAAGGGCCAGACCTAATGCCTTAGGGGCTCATCCATGATGGCCTTGCCTACGTACGTGCAATGCAGAGGCTTCGTAGTTTGGTCACAAGAACTTTCAACTGAAAGGTTGACTTAAATACAATAATTCATAAGGGAACTAATTACACTAATCCATATTTCATTGTGTAAAGGTGGAAACAATAACTTGTCTAAAGAAAGAAAATATAACTTGACTCAAAATAATCAAGTCAAATTCACATGACATGAATAGTGTACATGGATGAAGCCACTGTAGACTTAACTAATGCTCGTATGAAGTTTGACATTGTTCAATAACTTGATAATGGTAAAGCATTTTTGGTGTTAAGTTATGTTGTAGCTATCTACAAAATAATTTGATACATGTAGACAACAACATAGATTAACCCAAAATGCCTTTGGATAACCAAGTCTCCCCAATGCTACCACCTCATAGTAGAGCTTAGGTTTCTTCATGTTCAACTTTAGGTATTTGAATGGTTTGTTCATGTAGCCATGTTGTCTAGTGCCTTGCATATAATGTATCCTTCAAAAGTCTTGTAATTTTAAGTCTTATAATTTGAGATAGATTATATACATACCATTGGAATGTTTACACTTCAATTGGTGTACTAAAAGGAATGCATCATTTACTTGAGAATTCTAGGAGCATTTTCATGGCTAAAGAGTGTTTCCATTGATCATTTGTCTAATCATTAAATCAACATGTAATTGTACAGGTAACTATTTCACCTAAGGGATTCACTTTCATTGTTAAGTACAAACTTCAAAATAAAAATAAAAAAACTAGTTTAAATTTGTGAGTAAATAGATATTAAAACATAGTGAATGAAAATGTAGAAGTCAAAAAGTAGTAAAAGTTAAGTTCACTAGTAGAGATCAAGTTCATAGTCATTTTTATGCATTTACATATTCCATTGGATTAACCTAGATTAACTATATAGGCTAACTTATTCTTTTTCCATCATTTTTTTGGTGAACCTATTGTATGCCACACAACCTAGTTTGCATACAAGTAAATTATTTTATATTTAAAAAACATAGGGTTTTTCAAATCTGATATAATTAAAATGACTTTATTACTTATTTTAGATGTGTCCAGGGTTTATTCTTCATTTGATTATACTTTTTATAAATTATAGTTTAAGTTTGTATATGTTAGCCTACCCTCCCAACCTATTTTACCCTACATTCATTACACCTATATTAGGGTTTGTTCCTTGGCTAAGATACATTCATTTGTTCCAAATTTTGACATAATTGTATCCTTCACATCTTATGACACATCCATGCCTAATTTACATGTGCAATTTTACTATATGTTCATGAATCAATTTATCTATGGAGGTCCTATTATATCATGTTATATCTTTCCCATCATTCATTGATTTTGATTGATTTGATTTGTAGACTATCAAGATGATTTTGATTGATTTGAAATAATGTATATTTTGGAATATTGTAATCAAAGTTTAAATTGCTAGGATGAAAAAATTGATTAGTTCAAGACATCATGGTGGTGAAGGCCTATGTTTAACCAAGGGTCGCTACTTTTTGGTTAGTTTCTACAATTATCACAAACATACAAAATTTTTTAATTAAAAATATAATGCTATGATTGCCACAATGAAAAAGAAACAAACATAAAAGCACTAATTAGAGACTCAACCAAACAATGATTCAATCTCCAAGGAACATAATCTATCCTCACAGTTGCCAATAAATTCATGTCATCTTCCAAGGCCTACTTTCACCATAAGTTTCTCCATTTTTCAAAACATGAGATTTAAAAATAGTAAATGGAACACTATATAGCTATTGCAAACACTTTAAGTGGTCAATAATGGCATCCACAAAACTAGATACAACCCTCAACTATTCAAATAGAAATCTCAAATACTAAAGCCCTTCTGCAAATTAAAAAGAGGGTGCCAACTAGAAGCACTTCTATTACCTTTTAAATTACTTTAAAATCTTACCCAATTCAAGCCTAACAAAGATAATAGAGAAGAAATGAAAAAGGAAGTACACTATAAAAAATCAGAGATAGATCTATGAAATTAAACACTTTTTAATTATTACTTGAAATGAAATTGTTCACTAGAGTATTTCAATTTTCTTAACTTCCTTCCTATTGTAAAATTCACCATACAATATATATATATTAGAGGATATACATATATTTGTTGTGTCTACTATATGCGCTCAATAACATACATCATATATGTAACATATATATCATGTGTATATGATGTATATGTACTATATATGCAGTATATGTGTATATAAAAGGAACATGTTGTATATGAGATGTATATATATGTGTGTGTGTGTTGTATATGCTCTATATATATGTTGTATATGCACTGTATATGTTGTATATGCACTGTATATGTTGTATATGCACTACATATGTTGTATATGTAGTGTATACATGCACTGTATATGTTGTATATGCATTGTATATGTTGTATATGCTATATATATTGTAGTATATGCTCTATATCATTTTTTTTTTCATAATTTCTATGCACTGTATATGTTGTATATGCTATAGATATAAATTGCAACTTAAACATTTCTAAAGCCTTTTTGAATGAATGAAATCCATGTCTGGCATATACAACATATACAATGCATAGAAATTACAGCATATACATTGCATATACAGCATATACATAGAAATTATAGCATATACAATGCATCTAAAACATATACATAGAAATTACAGCATATACAGTGCATACATAGAAATTACAACATATACAATGCATATATAGTGCATATGCATAGAAATTATAGAATATACAACATATACAGTGCATATATAGCATGTATAGTGCATATACAACATGTATACAATGCATATACAATGTGTATATAGCATATACAATGTATATACAACATATACATCATACACACACACATATATATCATGTATATGTTGTATATGTTGCATGTTATCGAGCACATACAGTACAGACACAAAAAAATATGTATATCCTCTAATATATATACATCATTTACACACACACATATATACATATATATGGGTGTGTGTGTTGTATATATATACAACATATACATTGCATATACAACACACACACACACACACATATATATATATATAAATATATGTTGTATGTTATCGAGTACATACAGTAGACACAATAAATATATGTATATCCTCCAACATATATATAGCATATACAGTTCATATACTGCACACACACACACACATATATAGTTCAATAAATATATATATATAAACTTTCAATTGCATGTAAATGGGGCTCATTTAGTGAACTACCTGGTATGCTTGAAGGTGGTGAACTATTGCTGGAAGGTGGCGGATGGCAACACATTTTTCCGAATGAAACCTAACCATCTATTGTCCCCACCTTGCATGTCATTGTCTTCCAGAAGCTTGCTGTAAAATATGTCAGCATTTTTTTTTCAATTCATTGGTTTTAAGTGAAAAAAACTTGCTCAAAAAGTACATGCCATGTATGCGGCACGTAGGCGTGACATGGTTTCAAGCGAAATGAACTCACTCGAGTTTGACTCGGGCAAAAATAGCTCGATTCGTATTGTACTGTTAGCCGAAAGTGTGACACAGGTTTGTGCTTTTACCCAACTAAAAATTTAATATTTGTTTTCTATTAAATGATTATGCTCCCCTTTAAACAATTTTTCATCTAGGATGATTGCAAATGTAAAATTGAACTTCTTAAATGTGGGACAATTGTGACTTTGTAAAGGATCCTGATGACTATGATGGTGAGGGCTCCATGCCCCCTCCACCTATTAACACAAGATCAATACATATTGATGTGAGTAATCTTTGTTTTTAAATGTCTACCATTAATGTTGACTTTAGTAAATTAACATGGTGTAATGACATTCTAACTTAAGTTCAGATTTATTTTGTAGGGGAATATAAAATTTCTACACTACTATGGATAAAAATGGTAGAATTGTTTTTCTATCTCACAATGCAATACACACAGATATGGCAGGAACCTTTATTGTTTCAAGAAGGATTAAACAAACATCATAATAAATTGTATGGAATGGAATGACACCCACCCCAAGGAGGAACCCTAGCCACATAGAATGCAACAAATGACCTCCAAGGAGAAAAAAGGCTATGCAATGTGGCATTGACCAAGTTATAAATTTGACTAATTCCTTTAAAGTTATAGTTATATAAGAAGGGGGTAACTAGAAAAAATACATGGTGAAAGAAAGGGTTACCCATGTTTCCTTATTGAGTGAAGATGCAATGAACACTATTATGAGCACATCTAGTAGTGAGGAGAATATGGAGAAAAGGAAAGTGGCTACATGTAAGAGGAAAGAGGCATGTTGATTTATGTTTGAGGAGAAAAGAGCGAGACACTCAACTTTTTTTTAATTCTAATTAATAATGTATTTTGATTGTTGTAAAACTTTTGTTATAAATAATTACCTTTTTATATCCTACAAACTTGTCCAATACCAACCTATTGTTCTTTAATTTTTGAGCAAAACTTTGATGATAATTTCTATTAATAGAATTAATATTAAAAAAGAGAATAAATTAAGACAACAATGCCCCCTCAATAAGCTACACCTACATCTAACACTCAAGTATTTAATGAGCACAAATATTTATTGAAATTAATTTTTCATTTCAATATATACTACATCTATTAAATCCATATTTGATTATTTTAGTCCACACTAAATTTTTTATGTAACTTATTTGAATATATCCATAAAGTCAATGACAAGAGAGGCACTAAAGAAAGCCTCATTCAACAATTCCCATCTATCTCCTCACACACCCATGATAATTCACTTGTTTACCTCATTGAAAGTTGGTATATTAGTTTGCATAGGTTTAAATAAGTCTATCAATATAAATTTTATTTGGCATGTTATTATTTCATATTTTTTGTCTTCAACTATAGGTACATGACCCATGCCAGGGTAGGTGGACAACAAAGCCTCTTTAAGGAGTCATCACTTGTTTGTACCCACATCCGTCGTAAGTGTTTCAATTTGTTTATTCAATGTTGGTGTATTCTTTTTTATAGCTAATATTTCTATTACTAAAAATATTATTTTGCATATTCCTTCATAATTGTTTTCAATTGCATACATGTACATGAGCCATAGTTAGGGACATGCAATAGAAAGCATCATCAAGGAGTCACTTTCCCTCCAATCACACACTCATGATAAGTTATTTGATTTCTTTATTTAATGTTGTTTATAATAAATTATTCTTAACATGTAATTTCACATGTTCTATTGCAAGTGGCCAAAAATGTAGGGATGATATTGAACATTGATGACTATTTGTCACTACTATTGAATGACTAGGTGATGGGCGAGAGCATGATGTTTCAATATAGGAAATAGTGTCAATTTAACAGATAACCAATTTCACCACAAGTTTGTTTGTCAATATAGCCTAAGTCACTCCATGAGTATAGGGGGTAAACAATATTGTGGTCAATGGATAATAATAGATACAAATGCCACAATGTTTTCTTAGTTCCATTGTCACTACCACTTGTGATAAATTCCATATACTAGCTTTCTCCCTTTTTCATTAATGTGTACTTTATCTATAGTGGTTTAGGATTTATTAACTAAAATAATCATATTATACCTATAGGACAATGATGACATGGACGTATTGAGCTCTCCACATGCTCATAGTGTGGATGAGGATGGCATTGCCCCCCATGTTTTGAGGAGTTATGCTAGGACATGGCTCTTTGTCTATGAGGTGGGGATAGGATTAGTTGTTGGTTGTGATTATTTAGAACACTTAATCATTATTGGGAGTTGAACCTCCCTTAAATGTATATAATATGACCAATGTATGACATATTCTAATATTACTTAAATGTTATATTCATGACTATTACCCAATATTTTTACTATAAATCTATGGTTGGAAATTGAAATTCTAGATATGTATTAGCATTAATGGACTATATAAAAACATATCCATGTGAGGATTCTATGGATTAATGGATTAAAATCTTGCCTAATAGGTGATGATTATATGGGTTACTTTATTCTAATATTGCTTAATTGGTTATTATTAAATGGGTTAATGCATTTAAAAATTACTTAATTGTTCGTGATTGTGTGGGTTATTGTATTAAAATTGATATGTGTTAACATTATTAGACTATGTGAAAGATATCAATGAAGGGTTATATGGCTTAATGTATACAATATTGCTTATTTATTATAATATTGCTTAATTGGTTATTATTAAATGGGTTAATATATTTAATCATTATTTAATTGCTCATGATTATGTGGGTTAGTGTATTTAACATTGCTTAATTAGTCATGATTTAATTTTATTTCACTATAGGATGCTCTATCAATACTGAAAGGTGCACTAATTACCATGATTAATATGTCATATCCATTCTCCTTGAAGCATTATTTACATCTCATTTATCTATTTATAATGAAAATATAAATTTTCATTATATGTGTGGTAGTCTTTTTTATAGGATATGGTAAAAAGGATAGCCAAAATGTTGTATTAAGTAACATGAATTAATCAAAAATTTCAAAGCATTAACCAGAATCTTTCATAAAACAAACTCGGTAATAAATTCTGAAAAAATCATCTTGTTCCTTGTAATAATAATCTTGTTGGAAATTCATAATAAACAATGAAAATTCATCTTTCATCTTGTAATTATCTACCCCATACCATTATGAATTTATGATAATTGATTACTATTAGGCTGCTAACTAGGGTATTACTAATTTCTTTTTTGTTGTCTCCCTTTTGCTAGGTTTCATTTTCATTTTTATAAAATGACTATGGCTTCCATAAATAGAAGAATTGGTGGCAAACCTAAGGACCCTTTTTTGAAACACATGACACTAGGTCCAACATGAGGAGAGGTCATTTGTATTCACTACACTAAGGGTATGTTTGAGGGCATAAATTGACTCAAATACCACCTTGCATGGATCCCTTGTAGAGATGTTATGTGATGTATAAAATCTACTCTAGAGGTTGAGATGGAGGCAAGATCATTCTTTGTAGCATATAAGCATAGGAAATAAAGTAAAAAGAGAACAACAGATGCAATGGCAGTGCCAAGCCTAGTTTTAAGTTCTACAGGGTCAAAGGGATATATAGGGGGATCTTCTTCAACTTCCATTGGGCCACAGATAAGAGGATCAGACAGTGGTGTGGGCAGCCATATTTCTATATTTTTTATTCCTTGTAACACTCCTATTGTGCAACCTTCACTGAAAGGTACTGCATGGAATAGAGAAGTGAAACATGAGGTGAAGTTGACATGTGCAATATTTTGGTACTACAATAATATTCTATTTATTGTTGCTTCAAGTCCTTATTGGGAGTAGTTGTTCATTGCATTAACTGTGGCATGTAATGGGTTCAAGACCCGAAGTACTGATAAGCTCCAAAACACATGTCTACTAGTAGAAGAACAAAAGGAAATTTGGGAAAAGAAATGTTACACCATTTTATTTGACAAGTGGATGGATGGTAGGAATATGATACTCATTGAATTTTTAGTGGCTTCAAGGGGGAAACTATTCTTTTTAAAGTTAGTTGATGCCTCTAATGAAATAAAAATGCAGAGACCTTTTGCAACATGTTGGATGAGGTGCTAATGGAGGTGGGAGTAGAAAATGTCATCCACATAGTGATTAACAATGCAATTGCATATGTGGCAGCTAATAGACTTCTAGAGGTGAGGCACCCAACATTGTTTCAGAGACCTTGTACTCCCCACTATATTGACCTACTCCTTAAGGACATAGGGAAACTAAGCTAGGTGAAGAATGTGGTTGAAGATGCAAGGAATATCAAAAAGTACATCTACAACCACACATGGGTCCTAAATCTTATGAGAGAGCACACTAATGGGATGGAGATTGTGTGATTAGGAGTCACAAACTTTGCCACTAATTTCCTCACCTTGCATAGTATAGTAGCTTCATTTCCCAACCTTAAGTGCATGTTTGTGAGTGGAAGGTGGTTGGAGAGTCCTTATTGTAGGAAGCAAAAAGTAGATGGGATCATGAAGACCATTTTTTTTATGATAGCATTTTCAAATTCATGGAGGAGATCATCAAGGTAAGTTTTCAAACTCTAATTTCTATTTGTTTTTTTATTTTTTAATGTTACAATTCACTAATTTTGTAAAATTTTGATATTTTTATTTGTTTGATTAGTATAACTCTCTAATTTCATTTTCATCCGCTATTGATTTAGGTGTCAAAACCATTGGTTAAGGTTATACTATTAGTGTCCATGGGGATCAAAATCTCATGGGATGTTTATATGAAGCCATGGATACGGCCAAAGAGGAAATTCATCATTTGTATGGGTCAAATAAAAAATATGAACCCATATGGTACATTATTGATCAAAGGTGGAATTGACAACTTCACCAACATATTCATGTTGGGTAAGTACAAGAAGATGGGAGACCAAAAAGGGGTCTTAAGTGGCCACTTTTTTTAAAAAATTAGGAAATGCTGGTCTTGGATGAGAAATTGAGCATAGTTACACTCAAAATTTGGAGATGCAACCAAAACAATGTTCGTAGTGCTCCGAGTCTACTTTCTAAACTACTAATTTTTTTTAAATGGTATAGATTAAGGGGTTCAAAAGAGGGAGCCACAGAAACTGGTGTTGTTTCTATCAAAAAAACATAAGATATCATGTTTTGTGGCTCCCTCAAAAGGTTAACTTTTTTTTGGTATTTTTAAAATCGCTTCAATGAGAAATTAGCTAACAACATGTAGTTTATGCCTGATTTTTCTGATAATTTTTAATGAATATTTGAATTTTTACTAATTTTCAAAGTGGACACATCCTAAAAAATAGAATTTTGGCCGTGCTACCCCTATAAATTTTGAAAACTAATTGAAAATCATTTTTTCTTTTTTTTAATGTGTAGAATGGAGTCTAGTTTCTAAATATGTAATTTTTTTTAAAATTTCAATGAATGGTTAATTTACAATGAAAAAAAGACCAAACGGTGGTTTTTGCCCAAAGTCGAACACACAAACAAAAGAAATTAAAGATGAAAGCCTTAACATAGTCAAAATGTGAAAAAAATTATATCATTAAATAGCTAAGAGAAAGACTAACACTACCCAGGTGTTCGATTTATTTGACCTTGAAACACGTGCAAATATGAGGGTTAACATGAACAAAATTATGTGAAATCTTGTAGAATTTGCAAAAACATGTCTGTCGATGTTGAAAAGGCACTCCAAGCCTTTGGGTTGGAAATTCAAAGAAAATCCCAAGCCCAAGGCTTGGGATTCCCAAAACACAATATAACACAAGCACGTTATAATGCACTCGCGTTATGTCGTGCTTTTTTTTCTTTTTTGTATGTTTGCCAGTGTTTTCCCAGTTCGATACAATGCGATTGCATTATAATGTGCTTGCGTTATGTCTTCCTTTGAATGAGATATGTTCAACTTTCATAATATGTTTCATGGATGTTTATATCTATTCTTGTAGGTATGTATGCATGCTTGTATGTATGTACATGTATGCATGCTTGTGTGTATGCATCTTTGTATGTATGTATGTTTGTATGTATGCATGTATGTATGTATGTATGTAAGTGTTTTGGGTTTAGTGTATATAAGGACCTGAGCCTATATAGTTTTGAGGGTTGAGGGATTAGGGCTTAAGTAATAGGTAGAGGGTAGAGGGTAGAGATTAGAGGGTTACGGGTTACAGTTGAGGGTTAATATTCAGGTTGTTGAGTGTATAAGATTGTGTAAGGCGTGGGGATTAGGGTTTAGGGCTTACGATATGGATTGAGGGTATATAAGGCATAGGGTGACTTAGGTTGAGAGCATGTATGGTTTAGGTTTAATGTAAGTATAGGGTTGAGGCACAATATTTGAGGTTTAGGATATAAGGGTGAGGTTATATGGTCTAGGGATGAGGGTTTGAGGGTGTAGGCTTCAGGGTTTAAGGTATAGGGTTGATGATTGAGGAATTAGGGCGTAAGTATATTGTTGAGGGTATAGGGTTGAGGGTTTAGGGATAGGTTTTAGGGTTTAAGGTTTAAGGGTTAAGGGTTGAGGGATAGGGTTTAAGGTTTAGGGGTAAGGGATTAGGGTTTAAGGTATAGTGTCTTGGGTTGAGGGTTTAGGAATAGGGATAGCATTTAGGGTTTAGGGATGAGGGATTAGTGTTGAGGGATTAAGGTTTAAGGTATAACTTGCTGAGGGTTGAGTGTTTAGGGATAGGGTTGAGGGTTGAGGGTTGAGGGATTAGGGTTTAGAGTTGAGGGATTAGGGTTAAGGTATAACTTGATGAGAATTGAGTCTTTAGGGATAGGGTTTAGGGTTTAGAATTGAGGGATTAGGGTTTAAGGAATAGTGTTAAGGGTTGAGGGTTTAGGGATAGGGTTTAGGGTTGAGGGATTAGGGTTTAGGGTTGATGGATTAGGGTTTAAAGAATAGTGTTGAGGCTTGAGGGTTTAGGAATAGGGTTTAGAGTTGAGGGATTAGGGTTGATGGTTGACGGATTAGGATTTAATGTTGAGAGTTGAGGGTTGAGGGTTGAGGGTTTAGGGATAGGGTTGATGGTCAAGGGATTAGGGTTAAAGTAGAGTGTTGAGGGTAGAGGGATTAGGGCTAGGGTTTAGTGTTGAAGGTTTAACAATTGAGGGTTGAGGCTTTAGGGCTGAGGGTTAAGGGATTGGGGTTTAAGATATAGTATTGAGCATTGAGGGTTTAGGGATAGGTTTTAGGGTTTAAGTTTTAAGGGTTAAGGGTTGAGGGATAGGGTTTAGGGTTTAGGGATAAGGGATTAGGGTTTAAGGTATAGTGTTGAGGGTTTAGGAATAGGGATAGCATTTAGGATTTAGGGATGAGGGATTAGGGTTGATGGTTGAGGGATTAGGGTTTAAGGTATAGGGTCAAGGGTTGAGGGTTTAGTGATAAGGTTTAGGGTTGAGGGTTGAGGGATTATGTTTTAGGGTTGATGGATTAGGGTTTAAGGTATAGTGTTGAGGGTTGAGGGTTTAGGGATAGGGTTTAGGGTTGACGGATTAGGGTTTAGGCTTGAGAGATTACCATTTAATGTTGAGGTTAGGGTTAGAGTGTCGAGGGTAGAGGGATTAGGGATAGGGTTAAGGGTTGAAGGTTTAAGGATTAAGGGTTGAGGCTTTATGGATGAGGATTTAAGGCTTAAGGTATAGTGTTGAGTGTTGAGGGTGTAGGGGTAGGGTTTAAGTTCTAAGGGTTAAGGGTTGAGGGATAGGGATTAGGGTTTAAGGTATAGTGTTGAGGGTTGATGGTTTAGGGATAGGGTTTAGGTTTGAGGGATTAGGGCTTAGGGTTGATGAATTAGGGTTTAATGTTGAGAGTTGAGGGTTGAGGGTTGAGGGTTTAGGGATAGGGTTGATGGTCAAGGGACTAGGGTTAAAGTAGAGTGTCGAGGGTAGAGGGATTAGGGATAGGGTTTAGGGTTAAGCCTTTAGGGACGAGGGTTAAGGGATTAGGGTTTAAGATATAGTGTTGAGTGTTGAGGGTGTAGGTATAGGTTTTAGGGTTCAAGTTTCAAGGGTTAAGGATTGAGGGATAGTATCGAACCCGTTGAGGGTTTAGGAATAGGGATAATGTTTAGGGTTTAGGGATGAGGGATTAGGGCTGAGGGTTGATGGATTAGGGTTGAGGGTTGACGGATTAGGGCTTAGGGATAAGGTTTAGGGTTTAGAGTTGAGGGATTAGGGTTTAAGGTATAGTGTTGAGGGTTTAAGGTTGAGGGATTAGAGTTAAGGGTTGAGGGATTAGGGTTTGACTTTGAGGGTTGAGGTTTTAGGGATGAGGGTTTAAGGATATGGTTGAGGGTTGAAGGATTAGAGTTAAGGGTTGAGGGATTAGGGTTTGACATTGAGGGTTGAGGGTTGAGGGTCGAGGGTTTAGGGATAGGGATTAGGGTTAAAGTAGAGTGTTGAGGGTATAAGGATTAGGGATAGGGTTAGAGGGTTTAGGGATAAGGGATTAGGGTTTAAGGTATAGTATCAAGCCCTTTGAGGGTTTAAGAATAGGGATAGTGTTTAGGGTTTAGGGATGAGGGATTAGGGTTGAGGGTTGATGGATTAGGGTTGAGGGATTAGGGCTTAGGGATGGGGTTTAGGGTTTAGGGTTGAGGGATTAGGGTTTAAGGCATAGTGTTGAGGGTTTAGCGATAGGGTTTAGGGTTGAGGGATTAGAGTTAAGGGTTGAGGGATTAGGGTTTGATGTTGAGGGTTGAGGGTTGAGGTTTTAAGGTTGAGGGTTTTGGGATAGGGTTGAGGGTCAAGGTATTAGAGTTAAGGGTTGAGGAATTAGGGTTTGACGTTGAGGGTTGAGTGTTGAGGTTCGATGGTTGAGGGTTTAAGGATAGGGTTGATGGTCGAGGGATTAGGGTTAAAATAGAGTGTCGAGGGTATAAGGATTAGGGATAGGGTTGGAGGGTTTAGGTATAAGGGATTAGGGTTTAAGGTATAGTATCAATCTCATTGGGGGTTTCAGAATAGGGATAGCATTTAGGGTTTAGGGATGAGGGATTAGAGTTGAGGGTTGAGGGATTAGGGTTGAGGGTTAAGGAATTAGGGTCTAGGGATAGGGTTTAGGGTTGAGGGATTAGGTTTAAGGTATAGTGTTGAGGGTTTAGGGATAGGGATCAGGGTTGAGGGTTGATGTTTTAGGGTTGAGGGTTTAGGGATAGGGTTGAGGGTCGAGGGATTAGAGTTAAGGGTTGAGGGATTAGGGTTTGACGTTGAGGGTTGAGTGTTGAGGTTCGAGGGTTGAGGGTTTAGGGATAGGGTTGAGGGTCAAGGGATTAGGGTTAAAGTAGAGTGTCGAGGGTATAAGGATTAGGGCTAGGGTTGGAGGGTTTAGGGATAAGGGATTAGGGTTTAAGGTATAGTATCGAGCCTGTTGAGGGTTTAGGAATAGGGATAGTGTTTAGGGTTTAGGGATGAGGGAATAGAGTTGAGGGTTGAGGGTCGAGGGATTAGGGTTAAGGGTTAAGGGATTAGGGTTTAGGGATAGGGTTTAGGGTTTAGGGTTGAGGGATTAGGGTTTAAGGTATAGTGTTGAGGGTTTATGAATAGGGTTTAAAGTTGAGGGATTAGAGTTAAGGGTTGAGGGATTAGGGTTTCACGTTGAGGGTTGAGGGTTGAGGTTTTAGGGTTGAGGGTTGAGGGCTTAGAGTTAAGGGTTGAGGGATTAGGGTTTAACATTGAGGGTTGAGTGTTGAGGTTCAAGGGTTGAGGGTTTCGGGATAGGGTTGAGGGTCAAGGGATTAGGGTTAAAGTAGAGTGTCAAGGGTATAAGGATTAGGGATAGGGTTGGAGGATTTAGGGATAAGGGATTAGGGTTTAAGGTATAATATCAAGCTCGTTGAGGGTTTAGTAATAGGGATAGAATTCAGGGTTTAGGGATGAGGGATTAGAGTTGAAGATTATGGGATTAGGGTTGAGGGTTAAGGGATTAGGGTTTAGGGATAGAGTTTAGGGTTTAGGGTTGAGGCATTAGGGTTTAAGGTATAGTGTTAAGGGTTTAGGAATAGGGATTAGGGTTGAGGGATTAGAGTTAAGGGTTGAGGGATTAGGGTTTGATGTTGAGGGTTGAGGGTTGAGGTTTTAGGGTTGAGGGTTTAGGAATAGGGTTGAGGGTCGAGGGATTAGAGTTAAGGGCTGAGGGATTAGAGTTTGACGTTGAGGGTTGAGTGTTGAGGTTTGAGGGTTGAGGGTTTACAAATAGGGTTGAGGGTCAAGGGATTAGGGTTAAAGTAGAGTGTTGAGGGTATAAGAATTAGGGATAGGGTTGGAGGGTTTAGGGATAAGGGATTAGGGTTTAAGGTATAGTATCAAGCCTATTGAGGGTTTAGGAATAGGGATAGCATTTAGGGTTTAGGGATGAGGGATTAGAGTTGAGAGTTGAGGGATTAGGGTTGAGGGTTGAGGGATTAGGGTTTAGGGTTAAGGTTTAGGGTTTAGAGTTGAAGGATTAGGGTTTAAGGTATAGTGTTGAGGGTTTGGGGATAGGGCTTAGGGTTGAGGGATTAGAGTGAAGGATTGAGGGATTATGATTTGACGTAGAGGGTTGAGGGATTAGAGGATAGGGTTGAGGGATTAGGGTTTGACATTGAGGGTTGAGGGTTGAGGTTTGAGGGTTAAGGGTTTAGGGATAGGGTTGAGGATCGAGGGATTAGGGTTAAAGTAGAGTGTCGAGGGTATAAGGATTAGGGATAGGGTTGGAGGGTTTAGGGATAAGGGATTAGGGTTTAAGGTATAGTATCGATCCCCTTGAGGGTTTAGGAATAGGGATAGAGTTTAGGGTTTAGGGATGAGGGATTAGAGTTGAGGGTTGAGGGATTAGGGTTGAGGGTTGAGGGATTAGGGTTTAGGGATAAGGTTTAGGGTTGAGGGTTGAGGGATTAGGGTTTAAGGTATAGTATTGAGGGTTTAGGGATAGGGTTTAGGGTTGAGGGGTTATAGTGGAGGGTTGAGGGATTAGGATTTGACGTTGAGGGTTGAGGGTTGAGGGATTATGGTTAAAGTAGAGTGTCAAGGGTATAAGGATTAGGGATAGGGTTGGAGGGTTTATGGATAAGAGATTAGGGTTTAAGTTATATTATCGAGCCCGTTGAGGGTTTAGGAATGGGGATAGTGTTTAGGGTTTAGGGATGAGGGATTAGAGTTGAGGGTTGAGGGATTAGGGTTTAGGGATAAGGTTTAGGATTTAGGGTTGAGGGATTAGGGTTTAAGGTATAGTGTTTAGGGTGTAGGGATGGGGTTTAGGGTTGAGGGATTAGAGTGAAGGGTTGAGGGATTAGGATTTGATGTTGAGGGTTGAGGGTTGAGGTTTTAGGGTTTAGGGTTTACGGATAGGGTTGAGGGTCAAGGGATTAAGGTTTGATGTTGAGGGTTGAGGGTTGAGGTTTGAGGGTTGAGGGTTTAGGGATAGGGTTGAGGGTCGAAGGATTAGGATTAAAGTAGAGTGTCGAGGGTATAAGGATTAAGGATAGGGTTGGAGGGTTTTGGGATAAGGGATTAGGGTTTAAGGTATAGTATTGAACTCATTGAGGGTTTAGGAATAGGGATAGCATTTAGGCTTTAGGGATGAGCGATTAGAGTTGAGGGTTGAGGGATTAGGGTTAAGGGTTGAGGGATTAGGGTTTAGGGATAAGGTTTAGGGTTTAGGGTTGAGGGATTAGGGTTTAAGGTATAGTGTTGAGGGTTTAGGGATAGGGTTTAGGGTTGAGGGATTAGAGTGAAGGGCTGAGGGATAAGGATTTGATGTTGAGGGTTGAGGGTTAAGGTTTTAGGGTTTAGGGTTTAGGGTTTAGGGATAGGGTTGAGGGTCAAGGGATTAGAGTTAAGGGTTGATGGATTAGGGTTTGACGTTAAGGGTTGAGTGTTGAGGTTAGAGGGTTAAGGGTTTAGGGATAGGGTTAAGGGTTGATGGATTAGGGTTAAAGTAGAGTGTCGAGGGTATAAGGATTAGGGATAGGGTTGGAGGGTTTAGGGATAAGGGATTAGGGTTTAAGGTATAGTATCAAGCTCATTGAGGGTTTAGGAATAGGGATAGCAGTTAGGGTTTAGGGATGAGGGATTAGAGTTGAGGGTTGAGGGATTAGGATTTAGGGTTGAGGGATTATGGTTTAGGGATAAGTTTTAGGGTTTAAGGTTGAGGGATTAGGGTTTAAGGTATAGTGTTGAGGGTTTAGCTTTAGGGTTGAGGGATTAGAGTGAAGGGTTGAGGGATTAGGATTTGACGTTGAGGGTTGAGGGTTGAGGTGAGATATTGTAAAGGTACTATCGAAGGTGAGATAGGCACAAATATTTATGAATCAATCTATAGAAAGACAAAATGTGAGCACGTTGTAACACGCTCGCATTCTGTCCTGCTTTAGAAATGGTAAAAAAGTATTGACCCTCGTGATCCAGGCCCACATGCTTTGTTTTCATGTTGATTATGCGTGTGTTTCGACAAAAAAGAAGTGCTTTCATGTTGCTGGGAAGTTCACATGCACATTTTACACATTCTACCACCTTTGCATGATCTTTCCACCACCTTTTCTACTTTGCCAACTTGAGAAGGAGGAAATAACATAGTTTTCACAACAAATTTGATATATATCTATTCAAGTTTCAATTTTTGTAGTGTTGCAATGTTAATTGTGATTCAATTTTAGGAATTTAACATTATAGATTGGTTAATAGTATTGTTGTTACTAATTATATTTGAGTGTTATTCAATTTAACATTGAAAAGGAAGCAAGTGGTGAAAAACTCAAATTGTTGAGGAGTTTGATGCAAGAAGAAAAAAACACTACATAATTGGGTATACTCTCCATTCGAATCTCTATTTTTTAGGTATGTCAAGTCTTTACATGCATGTTCTTTATATTTTCCTTAATTCTATTTGAATTATTTTATCATGCTTTATCATACATGTTTAAAATAGACACATTCCCAATCAAGAAAACAGCCTACAATCTCACATGATGCCATGTATATTTTCTACACTTGGGCTCTTTAATAATTATGTGTAATAAATAGACCTTAAGAAACCATGATGTCAAACTATACAAGAATAAATCCTTACAACATAATAAAAATACAATCCCACTATTATCTTGTCATATTAACAAGTTAAAATACAAATGAATAGGTGCCAAGATCATACAACTATGCACATGACATGATGATTTGTATGCACATATCTTGGTCTAGGACATTCCTTATGCACCTATTCATGATGATTTGTACATGCACATGACACAACAATATTTCAAAATTTCCTAATTGTCCTTTGTTAGCACATGATGGTGGTTACCTTGATCGACTATATACCATTCAATACCCTAAATTACAGATATTAGTCTAATGATTTTTATGACAATCCTGGGTATGTGATGCAGAGGTAGGGTTCAACTCAATCCAAAGGGCTCATACCAATAGTTTCTTCAAATTTCATAAGCTTTCCTCTCAAGCAATCTCCCTATAAAAAGGCACAAAGAGGGTCTTCAGTACTTCAAAACCTAACAAGGCTACTAGAGGCCTTCTTACCCCTCAAGAACTTAGACACAACCATTCTAAACCCTTACTCAAGCCTACACTCTTCAATTGTTGTCTATTCCTTCGCAAGCCACCCAAATCCTAGTATCCCTAGTACCAACAAAACACCTTCTTAATTCCAAATCCTAGTAGCCCTAGTAACAACAAACATGTCAAATTGGGTCTGTCTCAACCTTTTCAAGCATGAAATCCCATGCACTCTTCACTTGTAGCCTCAATACCTGTGACTCTCCTTTGACCTTATCCTCATCTAGGACTAAAGTGAACTTTGTACCATAATGCTTTATATGGCTACAATAACATTGTGCAATAATGATTTGTATGGCTGCAATAATTTTCTTTGTATGCTTTGTACCTATTTTGGTTGAGTGACATTTACTCTTTTACATGATGATTGTATGTACATTTACTATGAAGGGTTGAATGACATATATTTTAGTTATTTGTATGGATTCATTTCTTAGGAACTAATATTGGTCTCTTTATCATGCTACATACAAATTATCCATCATGCTGAGGAAACAATCAAGAATTAAACCAACACAGGAAGAGATGGAAGCTAAGAATGCAAAGAAAGCAGTGACTATGAGGGAACTTCGTGAGAAGAGGAAATTGGACACAATAAATGAAGACATGCCAATTGAAGAGGAACCACAACTATCACAAAGAGATATGTATTGGTGGCACAAAGAGAACAAATGCAAAAACTTCGTGCTATGAGAGATTTGAATACAATAGTTGGAGACACATCCTCTACCGTAAGTCAACATGTAGGGACACCATCTACCGCATCTCAAGTTGAGAGTACATCATCACTCACATGTGATGAAGCAGGTACGCCTTCATTCCCACCTCAACCTCAAGGTATGTCATCTATTCCATCTTCAATCGAAGGTATGCCATCTAGCCCATCTCATTTAAATATTGATGAAATTCCTAATGTTGAGATGAATTTACCTAACTTAACACCACCTAGAATTTTGCATAGAAAGCCAAAGTATTTGATTGATATTGATGAGAATATTTTGCAGCCAATGGAAGGTAAGATTCTAAAATACACTTGTAGAAGATATGCTCATAAGATTTAGAGATTGTTCTTTGAAAAGTTAAATGAGACTGCAAGATGTCAACTATTCGTTGAAATGATACGAAGTATAAAGTATAGGTCCATCATGAAGATTCTTGGGTTGAGAACATCAAAGGCTTCAAGTGAAAATCTATTGTCAAGAATCTAATAAGTGCGTATGAGAGTGTGGGTAACACCTCACACACAAAAGATAGTAATGCAACATGGCATGTGATTACATCGACTATAGTAAGTAGTCAAATGAGGAAAGCTCATCTCATTAGAAAGACGAGTCAAGAATTGAGAATTAATAGGAAAACTTTATCAAGCGCTGTTGGAAGATGCCAAAGAATTGAGGACACAATGCCAATGAAATATGGGTGTTCTCAGGGAGACTACCACGAAAAGATAAACCAATTGTTGAAGCATTGAGATCACTAATTGAAGACTTTTGGAAGATTTACACAAGGGTATCTCCAAATCAAAGGGATGTGGTAAGAAGGAGAATCGGTAGTCAAAACCGTGAGCCACATCCAAAGCATTTTTTGAATGAGACTCAAACATAGTTTTATGGTACATTTCTAGAGAAGTATCCTCAAATTAAAATTTGTCAAAGATATTTTGAAATGCTAAAACCTTTCTATGTCAAGATAAATCACACATGCACTACTTGTTGTTGTAGATTACATATTGAATTTTCTAACCATTTTGATGTTTATAGGTCTATATGTTTAGATTTGCATACTAACAATGTTTTGCAAGGTTGTGGCATACGTGCCCCACCAACATCTTCAAGAGACTTCATATCAAGAATTTTATGTGAAAGAGAGGAAGGTCAAATATTCTACAAGAAATTATGCTTGGATGGCACATGTCATCGTTGTGGTGGCTTGCCACGTTTGCCAATATGTGAACGTATGCAAAGAACACATGCAGTTGGAAACGAACTAGTAGAGTTCGGCAAGTATAAAACAGTGGCATACAATACAAAAGATGGTAAAGAAGAAAAGAGGTGTGAATTGGTTATTGAAAAGATTCAAGTGTATCAGTTTATGCCTATATTTCGTGACAGCATAATGTATGAGTATGCAAGACATGCCTATAGAGCTTGATGGTTGGACTTGCAATTCCAGTTATGCAAGGACACATTTTTGGTTGGTAACATTGTTTTAGTCATCAACTTTGTAGAGAACTACAGTCTACAACCATAGCGTGAGGTGCAATCACAATATTACAACTCCACACAAGTTTCTATATTTGTGCACATTGCATTCATTCATGTGAATGACAGTATAGAAGATGACAGAAAGATCATAAAGGAGTATAATTTATATATCAGTGATAATCACACACATTCTATAGAGTTCGTGCAAGGTTGCTTTTAGGTGTTCTACAATGATTTGGCTAGAAGGGGCATATCGTTTAGTCAACATATCATATGGTCAGATAATTGTGTGTCACAATTTAAGAACTCACAAAATTTCTATTGGCCAAGAAGGAGGCATAATTTTACAGGTATTCAGCATATGTGGAACTTTTGTGAGGCCAGGCATGGAAAGGGGGAACATGATGGTGCAAGAGCATGTATCAAAAGAGCCATAGCATGAGAAGAGTTAAAGTATAAAGACAATGCAAAGTTGACAGATGCAAAATTGATCGTCGAGTGGTGTAAAGCTTCCATGGGTCCAGGTAATGAAGGTAAGTCTTCAGTTTGTAGATTTTTTTGGTTGATAGATGATACTAACATTGCACCATATGAGGATTGTTCTACACTGACAGGATCAAGTGAGATGCACTCTTTCATAAGCTCAATTGTAGGTTCATGGAGTATCCATACGTGAAAGATGTCATGCTTTTGTTCTTCCTGTACAATTCACGCTTGGGATGAGTGTGAGTCAAAGGAGTGGGTTGACGAATGGCAGTTAAGTTATCTTAGCCCACTTGACACACATTGACCCCGATGACATTGGAACTAACATAGATGGAATCATCAATTGACTTTGACCACATATCAGATCTAGTTCAACCAGGTAATATATCTATTTGCATAGTTTTTGAAAGTCCTAATGTCATCTTACTTTTAGTGTTTTTGTAATGTTGACTAATTTCATCTAATTTGCTACACATATCAATGTAGGGCATGTATATGCAATTATTGTAGATGAAGATAACAAAGGGGGAACATATTATTACTTATGTCGTTGTGTTGAGGCCAAAAATAAATTAGAGGCCCCAGTTATAGATGGAGAAAACATCGAATACCCTATAGGCTCAGTGGTTATTACTGGAACATGGTTTAGAAAATACCCACCTAAGAGTGTTAATGTTTAGATGTTTTAGGACTTTGACATACATCGGAAGATTCTTCATTACTCGAACCTTGTCATTGCATCCAATGTTCATTTGATACAGTATTGGGGTAGACCTTTGAACAAGACCTTGTGGAAGGTGTGTGAGTCTGACCATGAAGCAATACTTGACATAATAAAGAGTAGAGTAGACCCAGATGGTTCATTGGATTAATTTGTAATTATTCACATTGATTTTGTAAAGTTATGTTACATTGAGTTGTAAGTATGCACATTAATTTGTAAGGTTTGTCTTTTTTTCTTTGCTACCACATTTTTACACATATGCACATTTTTACATCATCATGTTATGCTTCATGGGGTTAGACCTAAGTGATGGATGAAGTTGATCCTGAGAATAATGTATAAAATCTAGGTAATGTATAAAATATAGGTGTCTCTAGGTGTCTTGGTTTCTAACTAGATAATAGGTGTCTCTAATTGTGTCTTAGGTATATACGATATGTCAACTAGGTAGATAGAGACTAGAAAAAAGGTATTTAATCTAATCTAGGTGTCTTAGGTAGATACTATATATCAAAGACCTATCTAGAGACTAGAATAAGGTATAATCTATAATGATCTACATGTCTTCTAGGTAGGTGTCTTCTATAATTTATCTAGGTGTCTTAGGTAGGTACTATATGTCAACTAGGTCTACCATAATAGGTGTCTTAGGTAGAACTATAATATAGGTGTCTAGTTGACTTAGGTCTAGACTACGATAAGGTATAAAGACTAGGTGTCTTAGGTCTACTATGTCTATAAAATCTAGATGTACATACTATACAATAGGTGTCTTAGGTGTCCTACGTCTACTAGACTCCATGTGTCTTAGGTGAGGCCACATGAGCTTCCACCTTCACGTGGTTGGCCTTGTCAGTATAGAATATTTATGTTTCTTGAATCTAAGGGAAGCTCTTTTTCTTAATAAGAAAACTTTATCTACTTCAGTTGCACTAATGGTGCAAGGGCACCCAGGTCGTCATGCCTCCAAGAAGGGTCAAAAAATGAAATTTTATTTTGATTGAGTCAATTGTATGTAATAAGGTCTCTTAAGACCATTTCATTTGTTTTGGAGTCACTTTGAGTCATTTGGGGTCAGTTTGAGTCTTTGAGTCCTGTTGCAAAAAAGTGTCAATGTTGTCAAGTTGTACAAAGCAACTTTTGCATTTTTGGTGTCCTGCTCCTGATGTGACCAAACTGACAGTTCCAACGCATCTGGATGGGTACATTTAGGCTAGGCATGGTCCTATTTTTCACCCAAACATGCCGAAACAGTCTGAGCTACATTGTATCGACGATATCCCTGAAGAGTCTAAAGTGCAAAAAGACAACAATTTTTGACGAGTTGTTATTCAAAAACCATGTCACTTAGAAACATTCCATCTAAGGCAACATGATCACATAGGGTTCCTCTACAATAAATTCTCTCATTTTTTTATATCTCTGAGGCATTTTCCCATGGTGAGTTTTTTTGCTGCCCCAAAAATCGTCAGGAGGTAGTGTAAAGTTGCAAAGGGGTGTAACTTTCATCTTGCCCCTGATGTGACCAAACTGACTATTCTAACACATCTGGATGGGTACATTTACTCTAGGCATGGTCCTATTTTTCACCCAAACATGCGGAAACAGTCCGAGCTACATTGTACCGACGATATCCCTGAAGAGTCCAAAGTGCAAAAAGGCAATAATCTTTGATGAGATGTTACTCAAAAATTATGTCACTTAGAAGCATTTTGTCTGAGGTAACAGGATCATGTAGGGTTCCTCTACAATAACCTCTCTCAATTTTTTATATCTCTGAAACGTTTGCCCGTGGTGAAAGGTTTTCTATTGCCCCAAAGATCATCAGAAGGAGGTAGTGTAAAGTTGTAAAGGGGTGTAACTTTCATCCTGCTCCTGATATAACCAAATTGACTATTCTAATGCATCTAGATGGGTACATTTACACTAGGTATGGTCCTTTTTTTACCCAAACATGTCAAAACAGTCCAAGCTAGATTGTACCGACGTTATCCCTGAAGAGTCCAAAGTTTAAAAAGGCAGCAATCTTTGACGAGATGTTACTTGAAAACCATGTCACTTAAAAATATTCCGTCTAAGTTAACGCTATCATGTGGAGTCCCTCTACAATAACCTCTCTTAGTTTTTTATATCTCTGAGGCATTTTCCTGTGGTGAAAGGTTTTCTACTACCCCAAAAATTATCAGAAGGAGGCAGTGTAAAGTTGCAAAGGGGTGTAGCTTTCATCCTGCTCCTGATGCGACCAATCTGACTATTCCAACGCATCTGGATGGGTACATTTACATTAGGCATGGTTCTTTTTTTCACCCAAACATGTCGAAACAGTCTGAGCTACATTGTACCAATGATATCCTTGAAGAGTCCAAAGTGCAAAAAGGCAACAATCTTTGACAAGATGTTACTCGAAAACCATGTCACTTAGAAACATTTCATCTAAGGTAACGTGATCATATAGAGTCCCTCTACAATAACCTCTCTCATTTTTTTTATATCTCTGAGGCATTTTCTTGTGGTGAAAGGTTTTCTGCTACCCCAAAAATCATCAGAAGGAGGCAGTGTAAAGTTGCAAAGGGGTGTAACTTTCATCCTACTCCTGATGCGACCAAACTGACAGTTCCAATGCATCGGGATGGGTACTTTTAGGCTAGGCATGGTCCTATTTTGCACTCAAACATGTCAAAAAAGTCAGAGCTACATTGTACCAGCGATATCCCTGAAGAGTCCAAAGTGTAAAAAGGCAACAATCTTTGACGAGCTGTTACTTAGAAACCATGTCACTTAGATACATTCTATCTAAGGCAACACGATCACATAGGGTCCCTCTACAATAACCTCTCTCATTTTTTTATATCTCTGAGGTATTTGCCTATGGTGAAAGGTTTTTTGCTGCCCCAAAAATTGTTAGAAGGAGGTAGTGTAAAGTTTTAAAGGGGTGTAACTTTTGTTCTTCTCCTTGTGTGGCTAAATTGATAGTTCCAACGTGTCTGGATGGGTACGTTTAGGCTAGGCATGGTCCTTTTTTGCACCCAAACATGCTGAAACAGTCTGAGCTACATTGTACCAGCGATATCCCTGAAGAGTCTAAAGTGTAAAAAGGCATCAATCTTTGACGAGCTGTTACTCAGAAATCATGTCACTTAGATACATTCCATCTAAGGAAACATGATCATGTAGGGTCCCTCTATAATAACCTCTCTTAGTTTTTATATCTATGAGGTATTTGCCCGTGGTGAAAGATTTTTTGCTGCCCCAAAAATTATTAGAAGGAGGCAGTGTAAAGTTGCAAAGGGTTGTAACTTTTGTTCTTCTCCTCGTGTGGCCAAACTGACAGTTCCAACGCATCTGGATGGATAGGTTTAGGCTAGGCATGGTCCTATTTCACACCTAAACATGCTGAAATAGTCTGAGCTACATTGTACCAGCGATATCCCTGAAGAGTCCAAAGTACAAAAAGGCAGTAATCTTTGACGAGCTGTTACTCAAAAATTGTGTCACTTAGATACATTATGTCTGAGGAAACACAATCATCTAGGGTCCCTCTACAATAACCTCTCTTAGTTTTTTATATCTCTAAGGTGTTTACCCATGGTGAAAGGTTTTCTGCTGCCCCAAAAATCGTTAAAAGGAGGCAGTGTAAAGTTGCAAAGGGGTGTAACTTTTATTCTTCTCCTCATGCGGCCAAACTGACAATTCCAACGCATCTGGATGGGTATATTTAGGCTAGGCATGGTCCTATTTCACACCCAAACATGCCGAAACAGTCCGAGCTACAAACACTAACTAGTCTTCAACCTTCAAACACTACAAATACCATGATATCTAGCATAAAGTTATCTTTTAGCCTTTTATAAAGGCATGCCTAGCAAATTCAACTGCATAGAGATGATTGTTTGTATTCCAAATTCCTTTTAAATATTGACCTTCCAATCCTTTTTCCCGCCCTCATATCAATTAAATATGACCTTCGATTATGATATGGTGCTCGAGCTTATGAGAGTTTACCAGAGATGCTGGTTGAGTTAGGTTGAAGGGCCAGTGAACTAATGACTTAAAGACCCTTTAGTAGGTTGATTTAAGTGGTAGTAACTTCTGATTATAAGTCAATATTAAATTAAAACAAAAGTGCACTTTACACACGACAGGTAATTGAGGGTTTTAAAGTCTTAAGAAAAGTAGATTCTTTTTAGGGGTTAATACCCAATATGCAAACCCTAACTATCAATAAGATTATGATTATGAAGGCTTGTGTCTTCTCTAACTTCTTATTACATGAACAAAACCACATCCACCATGAATATGAACCTTGCATCATCTCAACCTTCCAAGATAGACCTTATCATGAAAACCATATTTACAACAAAACCTTGCATGAACAAAACCACATCCACCATGAACATGAACCTTGCATCATATGAACCATGTTTGTCTTGTGCAGCATCAACATGAATTGAGAGACCTTATCATGAAAACCATATTCACAACATCATGCACCTCATGACCATCAACTACCTTGAATCACTATATCACCTTATCAACATCATGGCATCAACCTTGACATCAATGACAAACAACCTTGACCCTTTGACTTCAATGACAACCTTGAACCTTAATTGTTGATGACTTATGGAAGCCTATAGCCCTAATGTTATGTTGCATACTAAAATTAGGTAAGACTCAATGTAATCTCATAGCCTCACCTTATATGCAAGAGGAATTACATTTAATAACCACAATGGTCATCAGGTGCTCATAAGCATATGATTTTGACTATCTTATTCAAAAAAACAAACATACTCTTTGCATCCCAATATGGTATAATAACAAGAAATTAAGAAATATTTTCAATTGACCAACTCATAAAAAATATGGATCAGCATACTCATTTGAATATTTTCAATTGAGCAACTCATAAAGAATATGAATATTTTCTGTTTAACATAATGATTCATTTTTATTTTAAATACAACTTTTATCTTTTAGTTCCAAAATGAGGTTGAGGTGATACTTGAATAACAATAGTTGGCTTATTGGATCAACAAACATCCTATGTAATACAATTGGACTTTAAATATTTGAAGTAGCCATCTACAAATATCCATTCAAACGTGGATTTATAATGCAAGTATGGACGCCATCAATAAAAAAGATTTGTATTAACCAAATATCTATATAGACATTCATCAATATCTATCAATATAAGTATAATATATATACAAAATAGCCATATAGGCTTACAAGAATGCCATATAGGCATACAATGTCAACTATATACAATACAAAATATATGTCCATAAATGCCATATAGGCATACAATAAAGTAACACAATAAAAAGTCATTCCCCTCTAGCTGGTGAAGAGAATAGATCATGGGCAGCCTTTGATCTTCTAGGGGATGGAGACACGTATGTGGGTGGTCTACTACGAACCTGAGAGCTGCTCCTTCTATTTAGTTCTTCGTGCATCTGTAGCTGTTACAATAAAAAGTATAGACATTAATATATAGAAATTACATGTTATAAAAAATGAAACATTTAACAAAATAATCACTTACCGCTACCATATAATATGTCTCATCACTTGCCTTAGTAGTAGGATTAGGTTGTGGTGATGTCATGTCCTATAGAAACCATCCAGATAGAAATTAAACTTCAAATCAATAATCTTTTAATTTTTCAAAAATAAACAACTATAATAATGAATGTAAATTGAAATTTACTAATCTGCCTCATACCCTCGTAAATGGCATGGAGCTTTGAATCGTAGAGGACACACCATGCTCCATTGCCCTATGAACATCGGAAGGTGTCTCTGTAGCCTGCATCATCTGGAAATAAAACAACATTATTCAATTATGAAAACTATAATAGTGATGCAAATCATGGCTCCTAACATACACACATGTTCACCTAAACATGGAAGTACACACAATAAAGCACACAAGTCACATTCAAAAATCTAGTAAGTACAATTCATTCATTAAACTATTTATTTTATTACATCTGTGAAGCTTTGAAGTCCACCACCGCTAGTAGGTGTTGCAGTGAAATCTCTAATATTAACCTATTCAACATCCAAAATCAGATATTAGAATACCATTCATATAACGATGATATTCACATGTAATATTTATAATTGTTTACTAGTTACATACCCCGACAGTAGATGATGTAGTGTAATATACAGGTGGAGAACCACTGAAAACTGCATCAATGCTATGACCCTAAAATTTCATTAAAATCATCAAACTAAATTAGTTAATCTTGCATTTCAAAAATAAAATTTAATAAATTAAATTCAACGAACTTGCTATGATTTACCTAAGTATCAAGCCCAAAAGTCTCACTCAGGAGGGCATCTGTCATCACCATCTACTCAGCTGCAAATGTAGCCTGTGCACCTACGTCATGACTATCTGTGGGGTCCTAACCACATGCTGACCTGCAAGTCCAAAAAGTATGGGGTGGAACCATACTTGAACTCTCCCCAGGCCCACGTTGTGTTGCAAGACTAGCATGCTGTAAGATGCTCTAGGTCAAGGCACTAATGGACTGAAGTGCCTCGACCTCAACACTCTCCTTCATAATGGAAGGATAGAAACATGCTCATGGGCTGGTCTGGCAAATGTTCATCTCGCTGGCCATTGTGGGTCAACACGTGCCCCTGGTCTATCTTGTGCTGACCCCCTACCTCTACCCTGGAACTCCCGCATATCAAAATAATTTGGCACTTTATTTTTGATAAACTCGTAGTAGAGTCTCCTCAAAAAGTATTACGGGACCTCATTATTGTTGCATGAAGGATGGTCAAAAACCATCCACCACCTCTATGCAAAATTGTCCCTTATCACTTGGCTATTACACTTATGGATAGGGAACCCCTTGCATGTAAGGGGTAGAGATTCATTTGTTCATGGGTCTGCGAAAATAGAACACAAGTCAAGTTTTGTAATTTGTTCCTTTTTCACTTGTTCATATGATAATTTGTTAGCATAATACTCTCTAAATTCTCTCCTCTTTTCTGTCCAACTAGTGATTTGCTTGCTTATTGAATCTACATTTGATAACATAGATTCAAGGGATTGAGCAAGCATGGATCTATGCAAGGTTGAAGTTGTAGGTTCTTTCAACCTTGCAATTATGTCCTTAATTTGTTTCTTATTATTTTCAATTTGCCCCATTAGATTTTTTTGTGTTCCAGGGGCATATTTAGGAATAAATGGAGGTGTTTGTGGTTGGGGTTCTTCAACAGGTATTTGTTGTTCATTTGTTGGAGGATTTTGTGGATTTTAGAAGGAGGAGGTGCATTATCAACTCTTGTAAATTTAAGAAATTTATATCAAAAACTATTTTAACCTACCTATTTAGCAACAAATTTACACAAGAAAGCAAATAAAACTTACTTCTTCGATTTCCCCAATGTCGTGGCAGCATTTTGATGATGAATCAGTGAGAAATAGCTGATGATTGGACCTCAAATAACATGAGCACGCTCCTTTCTTTTTACAAGCTATGGGTTTCTTGCAATTTGCTGTGAAATAATGAAATAGAACGCTACTTTTTTATATATATAGTAGCACATAACACTCTCACGTTATAACATGAGCGCATTATGGCTTGGTGTAGGCTCATCAACACCAAGCCATAACACATTCACGTTATTACTAATTTTTTATTTTTTAAAAGTTGGCCACTCTCTGAACCCCCAACTTTTTGCACCCACCCTGATGTTGGCTACTATTTGAACCCCAAATTTCTCTTCTCCTCTTCACTCAAAGAAAATGCAAAGGTTATGCTTGGCTTCAACAAATGTATTGAGAGGTTGGTCATTGATAATAACCTTCAAGACCTCATACCCGATGAGATACAAAGATATAAGATGATGGAGGGGGCATTATTTTCTTCAACTTTTTTTATTCGTAGGAGTTCCACTCTACAACTAGGTAAAAGACATATACTTTTAATTTTAATTTACTATTTATTTTAACTTTTAAGTTCACTAAATTTCTTACAAAGTTATAAATGATATTCTTGTAGATTTATGGTGGGAAGATTATGGTGCCACAACACCTAATCTTCAAAGGCTTGCCATCTATATTTTATCCCATCCTTGTAGTTCTTTCAATTGTGAGTGCAACTAAAGTGTTTTTAGGCCATTCACATAAGGAAGCACAACAGGTTGACTCAAAATCACTTGAATGACCCATTCTATATGCGGTACAACCTTTGTTTGCATGAGAAGAAGGTAGAAGGGCAAGATACACATCACACACTGGATCTTGAAGATATTGATCCATATTCAAATTGGATTGAGAAGGATGTTGATGTGGAATCTAGTTGCATACTAATGATGAAATAGCTTCTTTGGAGAGGGATGTAACTGAATGGAAAGTGAATGAAACATCATATGAGGAGTCAAAAGATAAGGATGATGAGCCATCAGAGGCGAGTTCCTCACATATAAAGTTTGATCCTCCTATTGAGAATATCGTAGCTATGTACAATCCACTTTTGCAACACCCACACAGTGGAAGAAAACCTTTTTGAGATTTAGTCATAGAAGAAATTTATGAATTATAATTTCTATTGATAACAAAACTTGAAGTTCATATGTATTCAAAGGTTGAACTTTTTTTTGGTTTATGATATGTGTAGACACCTAATTTATCATCCACTCATCATCCAACCCCAATTAGGACATCGCTAAACCACTTTCTTCCATAATTAACTATATAAACACCTATTTAGATAGTTAATTATCCAATCTCCTTTCTAATAATGATTAAATAATATTTTATTATTAAATCACTATTCATTCAATATTCATTTGTACTATCTCCTAGCATTAATTGAATAAATTTAATCATTTATTCAATTAATAAATCTATCTTCTATAATCCAACATTAGATAAATATTTATTTATCTAATATCCATTCCCCATCCAAAAATTAAATAAATATTTCTATTTATTTAATTCTCTATTTTGTGCACTTTTGATTAAGTTGATTAAAACCACTTAATCAACTTAATCACATGCTTGCACATTCCAAATACTTAATTTAAAACCCATTCAAACCCCTCACATCTTACAACATGTACAAGGGCATGGGCTTTTGTACAATTCTACATGGGTCTCTTACAAAGGGATGGAAAAGCACCTTGCACATCCCTCTAAAAAGGGTCCTTTTCTCCCTTTTAAATCTCCTCCATCCACTTTATCCAATACCATCCTCCACCCTTGATGTCTTCTTGATCCAAGGACCATCTTTATCCTCCAATCATATCATGCCACTTGGTGGCTTCTCATCAATCCAATCCTCTCAACAATCCTCAACCATTTATCTTCCAAATCAATCCTATCCATCCAATCCCCCATCCAAAAATCTATAAATCCAACCTCATGTAAGCCATTTGCAAGTCTTCATGTTATGCAAAGTTATGTTGTCATTTTGAGGAGCACTCAACATACATCCAACATCAAGGAGAAAATCCAAAACAATCAAGGTTGGCATTTGAGGTTCATAGTTTATCTTCATTTGTATGCATGCATTCCTTTAGCTCAATAATGAGGTTGCATTTGATCATGAATAGAATAGTAACATTAATATTGCATTAGCTTGTTCGTCACAGTTCATTTTCTTGTGTACACAATATGTATTAAAATCTAATTTTGATTTAAATATGAAGGAAATTAGTAATGCAATCTATAAATTCATTAATATTTGTGTTTTTGAAGAATATTTTAAAAAAATAATGCATTTTAAAATGTTTGATAAATTTGTTGAGTTTTTCCTTGAGTTTTTACAAAGTTTTGAGTATTTAAATTTTTTTGGGTCTACCGAGTAATTGTTGAGTCTATGTTTTTCAACTATGCTCCCTCACACCCTAAAGAATAGAATAATACCACTTAGGTCTTTGTTGTTGTGTGGCCTGAGACTGTAATGGAAAATAAACCCTATGCGGAGTTGAGTTCAACTTAGGTCTTCATTGTTGGAAAAAGGGAGAGAGAACAAGGTACTGTTGCAGCTATGTAGCTTAAAATATTTTCAAATCTAAAATTATTAGCATGTGTAAATCTAAAAATTACTTTCAATTTAGATGTTAGAGTATTTCTCCAATTTAATCAATGTAGTAGAATAAAATAGCTTGCAAGAAGAAGACAAGTATTTACGTGGAGAAACCCCTAAGGGAAAAAAACTCCACACCAAAGGTGTTTATGCTTGTATTAAATATCTTGTGAAGGATTACATTCAGTACTAAAATCCTTTGATTCCTTGATGCACTTCAAAAGCTTCTTCAATATTCAAACCTGTAAAAACTTCAAAAAAAACTTCTTGCTTTTTTCTTCTATGTCAAAAAAGCTTCTTGATTTTTTCTTCTATGTCAAAAAAGCTTCTTGATTTTTTCTTCTAAGTCTTTTTCACAATTCAACTCTCTACAAAATGTATGGGGCTTTTAATTAATTCAAAAGCTTCTTAATTCAAAAGCTTGAAACTCAAATTACAATAAATTGTAATTGATAACATAGAAACCAATGCTCATGCAAAAACCAAGTGCTCCAAATAGAGAAGATTGAAGTCAAACAAAGTCAAGCTTCCTGTTAACTGCGTATTTTGAATGTGGGCACCCAATTTTGCTCAAGTAAACTTTACCGACATCAAATACATTTCCAAATAAAAGAAACAACAAAAAGTCCTCAAATTGGGCGTCCAAGTTTGCCCAATCACTTTCTGTTAACTGAAGTGATCTGTTGGGTGAATATTTTGTCGTCAACTAACTGAAAACAAAATGGTTATATCAACCACAGTACAATGAGATTAAATCTCTCCTCTCAGAAATGGGAGGCTCCCTTTTTATTTCTATCTAATATCAACCAGTAATTAACTAGATTTATTTACACTAAAAACTATCCTTGGGGTGGTTCCATATCATCCTATTCTCTTATTTCATAATAGATGTTTACAATTCAAGATAACAATCCCGTGAAGCTTATAATATGTAAAGAACTACAAATTACTAACTTGGAGAAATAATGGCCAATATCCAATTAAGTTACACAAAAGAATAACTAAATGATACCAGCGTGTGTTAATCACCAAGAAACCCATGAAAACACAAAGTTTCTTGTTACTTCTTATGCCAATTGAAAATGAAAGAGTTTGGAGTAGAGTGCAGTCCAAAGTCTTCACTGTATTATGAGATAAGATAACTTGATCATAGACAATAACTAGCAGCCCAAAGTCTTCAAGTTACTTCTCATTCACAAACATAAACACAAACCCCAAAGATGATATTGGAGCCCAAAGTCTACAAAATCAGATTTGGAGTACCTTCTAAACACTTGATTTTCACGCTCACAATTCAACCATACATACAAGATAATGTAATATAAACCTGACATAAGAACAATTCTATAACATTACAAATTTGATCCAAGACAAAGATTGGATGCCAACTTGCTTTCTTTATATTGATTGAAAAACTAATTTACAAAATAAGCTCAAAGTCTCAAATTGCTCTTCAAAATGGCATCGCTTCACTTCAATAGATAAAAGATAATATTTACATAAGAGGCCCTCTTTATTTATAGGGAGAGGTTGAGAGCAAAAATAAGAAATCTACAACTACTTTGACATATTCAAAAATTGAGTCCTAATTGACTTATGACTGTCTCACAAATCCATGTAATCTAATTTTTCAAAATGACATGGCTTTTGTCAATTACAATTTACAAAATACATAATGAAAGATTGGAAAATAAACTAAGTGTTCAAAGACACATTCTCTTCTTCTTCTTTCTCTTTCTCTAGAAATTCTGACATGTCAACATGCCCAAGCTTTGTGTCTTTGATCTCATCCACATTGGAATCCATGGAGGTAATTGGGATCACGCCTTGGTACTTGTACTTCATATTTTTATTCTTTAGAAACGGATCAATCATTTGGCAATAGACTGAAAAAATGAGTTTTAGAAATGCTCCAGAGTTAGAAAAATTCTAGGTGTTCATCTTCATGCAATTGTAGAAAAATTCTGCACCTTTACACTTCAAGACAGTGTTTGGTGTAAAGTGGAAAAAATTCTCCTCTTGACATTTTGAAAACAAAAGTTACATGTAAAGTGGGAAAAAATCTCCACTTGACATTTTGAAAATAAAAATTACATGTAAAGTGGGAAAATTTCTCTTCTTGGCATTTTGAAAACAAAAATTACATGTGAAGTGGGAAAAATTCTCCACTTGACATTTTGAAAACAAAAATTACATGTAAAGTGGGAAAAATTCTCCACTTGACATTTTGAAAACAAAAATTACATGTAAAGTGGGAAAAATTCTCCACTTGAGTATCATTTTTCTATTTCCAGTGTTAGACAAAAATTTACTTTCAAATGCAGGTCAGAGTTTAAACTCCGACTTGCATTTCTCAATGCAAAAGGAAAATATGTAAACCTTAGTTTAAAACTTGATTTGCACAAAAAATGTAAATCTCAGTTTAAAACCCGATTTACACAAAAAGTAGGAAAAATATGTAAATCTTAGTTTAAAACCCAATTTGCACAAAATATGTAAATCTCAGTTTAAAATCCGATTTACATCTTGTATTCAAATGCAAATTTTATTTTTGCATTGACAACTATCATGCAAATGCAAATTTTATTTTTGCATTGACAACTATCATGTAAATGCAAATTTTATTTTTGCATTGACAACTCAGTATACAAAAATGACTAGTTCACTGGGAAAAACTAAAAATGACAAAATACTCAAAATGAACCTTGATCGAAAAACAAAGAGATTCTTCATGGGATCAAGTCATGTTAGAGACGACCTAAAAATGTCTCGATTTGCATGCTTAGAGGACATGGGCTACGAAATTGATAAGTTTCGTAGGGGTTACCCAATGAATTGAGCAAGCTAGAATTCGAGGATAACATGATCAACACACACCAATCTCATGCAAACAACATGCAAGATTGATGTACAAAGTTATTTTGAATTACCTCATTCTGTGCATGCAAGTGACATCAAACACCAGATTCAACAATGCAACTGATACCCATTATTTGAAACACTAAGATCTACCATCTTGCAAGTTTCTAGAGTTGGAGTGTTCTGCAAGTAATCTCTCAAAACTTACATGCAACCACATGCAAGATCATATAATTGACATGCAACAACATGCAAGGTCATACAAGTCCATAGGAGTGGCATGCAACAACATGCAAGCACATGCAAGGCATACAAGTCCATAGGAGTGACATGCAAGCACATATAAGTGACATGCAACAACATGCAAGCATATGCAAGTCCATAGGAGCAACATGCAACAACATGCAAGTCCATAGAAGCAACATGAAACAACATGCAAGCACATGCAAGTAACATGCAAGTACATGCAAGCACATGCAAGTAACATGCAACAACATGCAAGTACATGCAAGTGACATGCAAAAATATGCAAGTCCATGCAATCTTTTATGAACTCATGCAAGCAATATCCAATTCATGCATCTCTAACACTTTAGTTAACTCCAACATTATATCCATGGAAGGTGTCTCAATATTATCCACTCATGTACATAAAAAAGCACAACTCCAAGTTTAAATATAAATCCCCATCAAAAGGGACGCCCAAGATTAACTCCCACTTACTAGGAGTTATCAAACTCTCAAAATAGACTTAGGAGAAGTCAACAAAGTCTTCATGGCCCCCACTCCAAAAATGGACGCCCAAGTTTCATCCTATCAATTAGGAATTGATTATGTGTTGGGGAACACATTCCAAGAACTTTGGAGACACATGAATTGGTTAGGATTGCAAGTTAATGACAAGTTATCCCAATATTCATCTCAAATATATATATATATATATATATATATATATATATATATATATATATATATATATATATATATATATATATATATATATATATATATATATATATATATATATATATATATATATATATATAGTCATGCAAAATAAATACTAGCCAAAGATTGATCCATAAATTGGTAACTATGATGGACTACAAGAAGAACTAGAGCCTTTATCTTTCAAAAGAACCATAACACTAGTTCTAGACTGATTAATGATGATCTAGTAAATACCTGGTTACATTCAAAAAAAAAATTTGCATTAACATCTCAACTACATATTATAGTAAAAACGTCAATAATTATGTATGTCTTAAATTGTTCACTATACCTTAGAATCTAGAGTTTACTCATTTTACTATTAGGGACAAAAACATATGCAACTAAATAAAAAACATGAAAATTCGTTACCTTTGGTTTGATCAATAATCACGACTCTTTAGGTGTGACACCTGGCAAGGCTTTGCACAAACTTCTATTCAAGACATATAACTCTATGTTTACTACTTCTCGTTGTTGTTTTTATGTCATGCCTTTATTATGCATCATGTACTAGGACAACTTTGTGATTATTATGTTTCTTCTCAAAACCATCTCATTTTGTTGAGCGGTTTTGGGTGTTGTCATTTGCCTCTAAATACATTTCTTATTATAGCAGTCCTACAACTACTTGGAAGTGAACTCTTCTCTGTTATCAAACCTTAGGGTCTTGATCGAGCTCTAGACCTTTTTGTTTTCAACCAATGCTTTGAACTTGACAAACATTTTAAAATATTTATATTTTTCTTCAGAAACTATACCTATAGTTTCCTTGACAAACCATCAACCAACAACTAGAAATATCTCACACCAAGGATTGTTGATGTTTTACAATATTTCGTAGACCGATTTGTATGAATGGAATCTAAAACCCTCTTTGCAAACTATGTCCCTTAGTAAGAAATCACTTCAATTTCTCTTACCAACCAAACACCCCACACACATATCATGTTTGTTCTAGGTAAATAGCAATTCATCAACCATATTGGTTTTTATTAGTTTGACAAAATATTGCAAATTGATATGTCCATCTCTCATGCCACAAAATACTATGTTACTTCATAACTAAGACATGCAAATTTACTGACATAATCAAGTAGCTTATACAAGTTGCCTCAAGCCCAATCCTTAAGGTAACCAATTTTTTCTTGTGTCAATTATAATAAACTTCTTTCCACAAAAATCTACAACATAATTATTTTTTGTTAGCTAACTAGTAGACTATAGATTTTTGTTCATATCTAGCATAAACCTAATATCCCTCACTATGAATTTTAGTGAATCACTAAGAATAATTTGAACATGTCTTATCCCTTTTACATATGTTATATTGTCATGCAAATTAATATAAATAATATGGAGATCTTCCCTCCCTCCTAGCCTTGGTCTTCCTTGACTGAGCAGTTTATCCCTTCAACTAGCTCCAGAGTGAACTGGTCTTGACCCCCTCATAGCAGTCCCCTAATTGGAGATCAAAGTACTCACTAGGAAACTGGTAGATGCAGTTCTTGCATTCAACTGGAAGAGAAGGTCATCACCTTGTATAAGTTTATGGACCTCCAAAACCAAGTGTTAAAATGGCAACTGGCCCAAATGCACCATACCAAAAAGAAAATATAGCATTTGGAAATTGTGACCTAGCTCGAGACTTTTGATTGGCCTAGCAAAAATGTGACTAAAGACTTATGGAAGGAGGTGGATAAGTTTGTGAACACCTTTGATAAATGGGAAAGTATGGAGTAGGAAATGGTTAGTATGAAGAAAACTCAGGAAGACATTAAAGGAATATGGAGGAGATAATTGATTTCAATAAAGAGAGTGTTAAGAACTCAGTCACCACTCTCTGTCTTCTAGGCTGAGCTGGAGAAAAGAAAATTTACTAAGGGTATGAGTTCTGGCACTCCTTCTACTGGACACACTAACTAGTAGACCACTCCTACTAGCCTAGCCAACAAAACCAGAGCTCAGAGAAAAAAGATCAAAGGTTTAAAGAAGTGGACATGGGAAACATGGAAGATCAGGTCAACAGTTCGAAGGAGGCTACCTTTGAAGATAAACTAGAGTTCCTCAACCATGAATGGTAGGCCATCAACGACCTAAAGCATCTCTCTGAGCAGTAGAGTCTGTCTTGCTGGTTCTGTGTTTGGGTGTTATGTTTTGTGTTGGTCCTCTCTATGTAGTTTGTTCTTTGCTGTTCTGTTCGGTTTGTTCTTAGTTTTATTGCTTGTAAAACTCTCTATGTTCACCTTTTTGGCTTTTTTGTAAGGGTTCAAGCCCTTCTTAGTTAGCTTAATCAAAACAATAAGCTTGATATAACAATCTCTATGGTAGGTGAAATGTTGAGATTCACCAAAATAAATAAAACCAACTGATTGTGTCACTATTATCTTGAAAAAATTATAAAATCATATTCTTACTCTCAAACATCTTACTCCACCTCAATTGCCACATTAGTCTTAACTTGTAGCTTCTTACGGGATATATTATATTATCATTTTTGACATTTTTTTGACATTTCTAAACTTATGACAATAATACTAGTTGACTTTGTGTTTAATTTGTGAATTAGAAGTCAAAGTTTTATTTTCTTTGCCCTTATATTGTGCCTCATCTATTTGCATTTGTCTTTGTTCTTTTTGCAATAAATATGAATTTTTTAAAAAAAAATTCTTTAACTTTACCAAAAAAAATGCAAAGCTATACAAAAGTTTCAAATGACAATGACAAACTACTATTGGTAATTAGAGCAACTATTTCATCTTCTTCTACTAGTTTATTGATAGTAGAGAGGTAATTACTTAGGTCTTTCATTTTAAGTAAATGCTTTGACAATGATTTACTCTCAACCAACTTCATAGAAAACAACTCATTTTTTAAATGCATATCTCTATCTTTTTTGGAAGTTTCATATTTATTTTTTATAATCAAAAGGATCACTAGTTGAAGTGGCATTATGAACTTTTAAGTTCAAGCCATTGAAAATGGACAGTTTTAATAAGATTTATTTATGATGATTATTAAAATCTACAAGAAATTAATTTAGATTATGTTTTTAGGACTATTCTATTGTAATTCTTATACACAACAATAGTGACATTCATAGATCCAGGGGTTTGTTATATGTTTATAAGTTGGTTACTGTTGTTTTATATTTTGATGTAATGGTTATCTGATGGACTATGTTTAATCTTTTGTTGTAAGGGACTGGGACCCTTTCCAGCTTATCATAATAAAAAATAATAGTGATATTAAAGGGATCCAACCATTAAAATTTAGCTTGTTAATTTTTGGGATTCAAGCAAAAGAAAAGTTAGATATTGGTCATTGCTAGGGTTTCAACTAGCAGAGAAAAATTCTAGACTTTGACAACAAAAAAACAATTATAGACTAACATAATCTAGGTTTTCACAAAACTTTGGTAAAATTTTGGGATTTTTTTAGAGTTACAAATCAAAAGCTAAAAAATTATACCTGTTTTTTTTATATTACTATTCAATTTGTATTGCTCTACTATTCATTTATACAACCCTCACTATTCATATGTACCATATGGACTCCATGCAACCCTCACTTGATTTCATACAACCTCTCACTATTAATTTTGTACATGTTTCTAATTTCTACCTATAGTTATTTTGACAACAATTTCTCCTTTTTCCTTGGACAATAATTTGTCTCATTGGACAATGATTTGTAGTCCCTCTCCTCAATGTTTCTTGGTGAACAATTTGCAATCCCTCTCATGGTAAAAATTGTTCTCCTTCCAAATGGATTGGATCGATTCCTAGAGCTTCCTTGCTGTAGTTTAGCATACCCTTTTTAAGGGCTTCCTTAATTTGAATCAATGTACATTTCCTAGAGTTTCCTTGTTTTGATACCAAATGGTGGAAAAATGAATATACAAATTTTGAGAGAATTGGATGGCACACAATGTGTATGCTTATATTCATTATTGAATGGGAAGTTACATTAGTAGTTGTAAGTTACTTTTTAGACATAACTAATATGGTGTTATTACATCATTAACATAAGTGTACAAAGTATAGTCTAACATTATTGAATCATCAGAAGTTTTCACAATTTGTTGACCTAATACATGCTATCTTTGAGAAGTTTGTATCAAGCACTCACTTTGGCCAAAATGTACAATTAACATACAAATTTCAGACATCTTGTAAATAAAGACGTAAAAGCATGCTTAAAGATCAATTATCATAGACCACTTAGCTATAATCAGATTTTTAAAAACCCTAACTATGGTCTAAAATAATCTCTATTTAGTACTAAAATGCGGAAAGTATAGGTTCTGCAAATTTCTATTACGAACAAGGTCACTAAATTGATTACAATCTTATTCTAGAAGTGCCTCATGATGATTAGTGAGATATAGTCTCCGATACTATCATATTAAATCTTCAAACTGAAGATGTCTATATTTACTTGGAAGTTTCCCCTTCCACTGGCCAGAAGCTTGTCTCCTTGCCAGCTTTCTTGATAGTTTGCAGAACTACCTCAGGCTTTATATTTCCTTTCACTGTCACTTTTTGGTCTTTCAAGTTCACATCATATGATTCAACGCCTGAAATCAACCGCAATTTTTATTGATTGGAACATCACAATTGAGGAAATTTACTTTATGATACACTATGAGTCAGGACAAACTAACGATGCAACAAATTATTTCAATATGCTACTAAGAGTAATAAGTTGAGTAACTTTTAAGGTCTACAATACTGAGAAACCAGTATTTCCTATGGGGCCTATGATGTGTGGGTAGGGAGGCACCAAACTGTGTTACTGTTGTTTAAGGCATACATACCCTGTTCCCATCCGGATTCAAAGAAAGTAATTAAACTTGTGGACCAAACTGTGCTACTGTTGTTAAAGTAATTCTAAACTCAGTACCTTCCATTTTGTTGAGTACTCTCTTTACAGCTCCAACACAACCTTCACAGGACATACTAACCTTCAATACCACTGTCTGCATTGCAACAATGTTATCTTTACGGGTAAAGGCAAAAAATTAAAAAGACAAGCATCATGTTTATACTCAAATTCAGACTCTTCAAGTCATTAACATGGAAATCTTTAAGCATTCAGTTCCAAGCAAATAATCATAACCATAAACATATACAGGAATATAAGACATGGATAGAAAAAGATTAGAACCAAACATGTGAGTTTGAGTCCACGTGAGAAGAATGGACAAGCCCTTCAGTTAAAAACTCATATTTTAATGAATAAGGCGTGTAAGGTAAAGACTGAACAAGCCCTTCAGTGAGAAATTTGTATTTGAAGGATTTAGTACTGTACACAAACAGGAAAAAGGAATTGAAGGTGCACATGAACCAGAGATGGGATTAGAACTCAGAGACAAATACTTTTGCAGTTGAGTCGACACCAAAAGATCTGACCGGGGCCTTGAGTTTCAAGGACTTGTACAGCACCCAAGCGGGGAGTATAGGTACAAGTAAAATACTAAAGCAACTTCTCCACCCAATTTGAATTCTATTATGCATCAATTTCACATATTCCATTCCTATTTATCAAAAATACTAAAATTTTGAAAATGGCAGTTGGATGTAACAAGGGTGTTTTCCCTTCTCTCAGTAGAAAAATAAACACTTCTGGATTTGCACGAGAAAATTTTAGAACAGGTATAGTACCATAAACTACTCACAGCAATGACAATATGCACAGCGGATTGTCCACCCATGAGAATAGCAAAAGGGAGACATAAAATAGATCAAATACAAGGGAAAACTGCTATCTACCCACTCTTCATATACAATGCTAAATGGGTCAAACTTTAATGTAGTATTTTGGCCTAGATTTCAAATCATGCGTAAACATTTCAGTTAGAAGCTCCATGCCATTGATAAGCACATTGGGTCTCCAGACCAAATCATATTGAGTTAGCAACTCCAAGAAGGCGATTCCATGGAGGGGGGTGCAGCTCCTATTTTTAATGCATGGGTGGTTTCATACAAGATTTTAATTGTGTTTGGAGAGAAAGTTCAGAATATTGACCTCAAATAATCCGAGTAGAGTTTTTGAGGGTGCTGCAGACAGGGTCCTAGAGGTTTATTGTACACATATAGTTTTTTTGGATCTGTTTTTGACCATTGGCTATCTCAGAAAATTATGCAGTGACAGTTTTCTTTGTTATCTCCTAAAAACTTGCAAGGGCAGAGGTAAATTTTATTTGGCATGGCACTATTTAAAAAAAACTCTCTAAAATTATTGAGCAGTTCTCACAGAGGAAACTTATTAGATCCCTTCCTCAAGACCACTGCCTAACCATCATCATTAATGCTCTCATTTATGGCCAATCCCCTTATGTGTAAGGCCTAAATAAATCATGACCAGAAAGAGGCAACTTCCATATGATAATTTGGACACTCTTACATTAGCAAAGCTCTTCTAATCCCCAATAAGAAAACAACAAAATATGTAAGCACAATACTACACGAGATACAACTTATCCAAGATATCATAAGACTGGCCCTCTTTAAGAGTAAACTTATTTTGTTTCTTTAGAAAATGTAGCATTCACAATAGCCTTCTATTTGAAACTTGGGTGTGTACAAGCATTCACGAATTTGACAATCTAATTGAAATTGTCAATGAGAAACTATTTGTTTATCTGACAAAATACATCAATTAGACCATGGAAAAATTAAATCTAAATTCCTCATAAGTGGTTACAATAATTCTTCATTCATTTTAAATTATAACTGCTGCTGTACCATTTTTCCCCACAAACTATGAACCCAGAAAACACTAAATACATGAACAATAAACCATTAAAAGACAATGCACACAAGGTCTGAGGGTTTTCCTGCTATGGACTCCAGAGAATTTTCACTCTTGGTAAATCTGAAATGAACGTGAAAACACACAATTTTTTTTTCTCTAGAGGAAAAGAAATAACTTCTTTAGGGTTAATCAGAGCCCTTGGGAGGTTATCACCCAAAAAGTTCTCAACGTCATCTTGAACCATTTTCTATGTCTATATTTCTTGTTATATGGGAAAACACAAATAAAAAAGACCATAACTTTTAACCAAAGAGGGGTAAAAATTTATTAGAACGAGAAGAAAAACAAAGCAAGCAAATTACAAAGCCCTATCTAGCTCCACTAAGTGAGCCAGATGTTGAGATAGATCCGGGGGTAAATGACCTCGGTCTATCAAATTCCAATCATGAATATGTTCAGAAGCCCATTTAGCCAAACAATCAGCAACACTATTCCATTCTCTAGGAATATGAGCAAAAGTAACATACTCCAATGAATCACAGAGGTTAAGAATCTGACCCACAATCAAAGCCAAATGCCAACTGACATTATCTGAATGCCTCCTATTCAACAAGTTCACCACTACCTGGGAATCAGACTCACATATGATCCTTCGCCACCCCAATTGACTTCCACGCTCCACAGCCGTTAAAATAGCCTAAGCCTCCATAAGATTATTAGTATGAAGACCCTTATAAATAGAGAAGATAAACTGAACATCTCCAGAGCTATCCCGACCAACACCACCAATGCCAACATGACCAGGGTTGCCGCGAGAAGAGCCATCCGTGTTGATTTTCAAAGTACCCTGAGGCAGAGGGGACCATCTTCCCTCCCTATTCACCTTCGGGATAGGATGTCTACATCTGTAGCGCATGAGCTGACGTTGCGGAGGCGGAAGATGAAGACGGTGACAACAACCAACATCACAAGGGTCCACTGATGCCGTAAGATCACACTTAACCGCAGCAGTTTCCCCCAAAGAATGCAGAATTTTCCACCACAAGCGAGGGGCCACCAACATCACCTCCTGAAAAATTTGACGATTCCGCTCCAGCCAAAGGTTCCACATAATAAAGGAAGGGCCAATAGCCCAAGCAGCCTAAAGAAAGGAAGTAGAAACCAGGGCCTTGCCCCACCGATCCACAAACTCAGCCAAGGAGGAAACATGCCAACAGGGCATATTCCACACCCTCCACCAAAAATGCCAAATCTCCCTAGCATAGGAACATTGGAAGAAGAGATGAGAGACACTCTCCTCATAGTTATGACACAAAACACACATAGAAGGGCCTTGGAAACCACGCTTACACAAATTGTCCCAAGTAAGGTAGCGGTTTTGAGCAACTAGCCATAAGAAAAAATTGCACTTGGGTCACGATAACTTGTGCCAGACATGCTTCCACCAAGGGACCTCAATAGTCCCAAACAACTGCCTACCAAGCTGCTTATAACCAGCAGACACAGAGTACTTCCCGGATAAATCGGGACCATCCCAAGCCAAGACATCGGGTCCCTTCAAAGAATTACAGGCACGGGAAGCCAAAAGCTAGGCAAGCTCACACCTATCCTCCTCAGCCCCCCCAGGCGGCCACTCAGAGGGAAGCTTCCAATGAAAGCTAACAGCCGAACCACAATGTTGTGCAGACTTATAATGCTCAACGGTATCCCATCCAACTACAATGAAAACCTCAGAAAGAGATTGGAGATGAGGAAGAGAAGAGAGAAGAGGAGGGTGGCCACTCCAAGAGTCTAACCAAAAAAGCGCCTGTGATCCCGAATGGCAAATCCAAAAAAGTGCATGCTTAATTAGCTGAGCCCCAGCTTTTAAAGTATGCCAAATCATAGAACCACTCCCCACTAGAGGATAGCGTGGGACATCACAAGAAGCAACACCCCTAAGATATTTATGGGTGAGAATACGGGCCCATAACTGATGCGGATTGGTACACCAACGCCAGTAAAGCTTAGCAGCAAGAACTTGGCCGTTTAAAATAGCAGAGCGTAAACCCAGACCACCCTCCTACTTTGGTCTACACATAGAATCCCACTTAACAAGGCTCCACTTAGAAGACAGTAAGTTCCCACTCTAAAGGAATTGCCGAGAGAGGGCATCAAATTCCTTAAGGAAATACATAGGGGCCACTTGAACAAAGCATCTATAGATAGGAAGGGCCTGGATAACCGACTTGAGAAGAGTCACTCTAGTAGCTGTAGAGAACCACCTATGAGTCCAATGAGTCACCTTCCGCCTCAGCTTGTCAAGCAACATCTGCCAGGAGGATCTAGGCTGACGCCCAACAGCCAAAGGAATATCCAAATAGACACAGGGAAGAGACCCAATTTGAAACCGCAAAATAGCTGCAATTTGCCATTGGATAGCCTGAGGCATATTAAAAAAGAAAATAGAAGACTTTTGCTCATTGACTTTTTGGCCCGAAGCAGCAAGGTAGATATCCAAAGCTTGCCTAAATGCTTTAGCTTCGTGAATACGAGCCAACCCCATAAGAGAAGTATCATCCACAAACTGGAGATGGGAAGTCGTTGGCAGACCCAAGCCCCACTGCCAACCATGAATCAAGCCTTGGGAAACCTTACATTTAAGAAACTGACTCAGACCCTCCACCATAATGATAAATAGATAAGGAGAGAGCGGGTCCCCCTGACGAAGGCCCCTAGAAGCACCAAAAGGCTCTGAGGGTTCACCATTCACAATAACCGAAAAAGAGGAGGAAGTCACACAACTCAAAGTCCAACTCACCCAATCTGAAGAAAAACCAAAGGCCAACATAATCTTCTGAAGAAAGCTCCATTTAACTCTGTCATAAGCTTTGGCCATAGCCAACTTGATGAACATAGACCATTCCGAAGAAGTCGCCATGGAATGAATGACCTCAGAGGCAACAACCACCCCATCTAGAATTTGCCTGCCTGCCACAAAGCCACCTTGCTCCTCAGAAATGACAACGGGAAGGCACTGTTTAAGCCTCTCAACCATCAATTTCGTAATAATCTTGTACACCATGTTACAGAGCGCAATAGGTCTAAAGAATTCAAGCCTATTAGCACCTTCCTTTTTAGGAATGAGGGCCAGAAAAGTAGCATTTAGGGCCCAGAGCATCTGCTTACTATGGAGAGACTCCCGGACAACCTCCAACAAATCCAGCTTCACAATATCCCAAAACTCCTGGAAGAATTCAACTGGAAAACCATCAGGGCTAGGAGCTTTCCCCTTATTCATCCCAAACACAACATCCTCAACTTCAGACAAGGAAATTGGACGAGTAAGAGAAGCATTCAAATCATTAGAGATCAAAGAAAGAATGCAAGCAAGAATCATATTCTCATCAGCCTCAGTAGGAGGTGAGTCTTCAGTAAAAAGAGCAGAGTAAAACTGATGGGCCTCTCTAGACAAAGCCTGTTGCGAGAAAACTGAAAGACCCTCCGAATTAACAAGAGAAGAAATAAAACACTTATTTCGACGAGCTTGCACAGAATGATGGAAGAAAGCAGTATTCCTGTCACCCTCCTGAAGCCAATCAATCCTTGCCTTTTGTTTCCAGAAAATCTCCTCATGGAGCTCCCATTCCTCCACCAATTTCAGAGCCTGGGACTCAGCATGTCCCAGAGCCTCCAAAAAACCCAAATCTCTAATTTGACAAGTAATAATAGCAAGATGATCCTGTGCTTCCCTTTTCTTGGCCTGAAGAGTGCCAAAACACGACCTATTCCATCGCTTAAGATGATACTTGATAAATTGCAGCTTCTTAACAAGACAATACATAGCTGTACCATATGCAGGGGTCCCATCCCACCACCATTGGGCAACCAGGTCATACAAGGACGGATCCCGAAGCCACATAAGTTGAAATTTGAAAGGAGGATTCTTTGGAGAAGGAAAAGAAGAAGCCAAAAACTTAATTGGCCAATGATCAGAGCCACACCAATCAAGAATCTCAAAGCAAGTGACCATGCAACCGCCCATCCAAAAACTAGAAACAAGAAATCTGTCAAGCCGCTCGGAGATCGCTTCTGGACCACTCCATCTATTATTCCAAATGAAAATACCATTAGTGGGTTTAACATCAACAAGAGCAAGAGAATCCACATTTGCCCGAAAAAGATTTGAAGCAAGACCAAGCCTAGGTAGTCCCCCTCTTTTCTCCTCCAAACACAACACAAAATTGAAATCACTAGCTAAGATCCAAGGAAGAAAAGGCTCACAAGACCTAACAAACCTGATGTGGGCCCATAGCTGGATTTTACCACGAATGTCAGTCGGAGCATAAACATTACTGACCAGAATAGTCTCACCAGACTCCAAGACTGAAGCCACCATAGAAATAGAGGAATGGCTAGAGATCCATGAGTGAGGAACAACCTTACGCGGATCCCAGAAAAAAGCCAGACCTCCAGAGTTTCCCTTAGAACCAATACACTGACAATGACTAGAAGCCCAAATATGAGGAGCAGAATGAAGCATGGAGTCCACCCGAAGCTTAGTCTCCTGGATGCAAAAGAAGTCTGGAGAATGAACCCCAATCAAATCCTGAATAGCCTTTTGACGGGGGGGTGCTATTCAACCCCCTTGCGTTCCATGAAAGAATAATCATGAGGAAGGTGGAGAGAAAAGGGTATCAATGGCCTTAACCAACCCAGATTCCACCAACAAAGACCATAACTTTATCATATTGAATGCTAGTTCATTTCTTCACATTACTGACAATCCCTACTGGACCTTATGAATCAAAATTCTAGGCCATTGGAAAGATTAATTTTCGAGACCTTAACTGTAGATTTTGGACTCTGGTAATCTGTGTCACATAATTGTATACAACTCACATTTTGACATGGATGAAAAACAAGCTGATGGTGGGACTGGAGATACACAAGATGGAAATATAAAAGGAGCAGCAAAATAATAAATCTAAGGTGTTGCATCTGAATTAGGGAAGAGCAACGTGCTTTATGTAATATAAGATTATAATAAAAAAATAAAGGGGCAGCTGCAGCAGTTTGGATTTGCATTTTGTTGTACAATATGTTTAGCTTCATGAATTGAACTTCAATGATAAGTTTATGTTTTTGTTGTTCCCTACAGTTAGTTAAGCTTGATGAACTTAGAAAATTGTGAGCCACACCATTTTTACTGAAATGTGGTGCTTGAACTGAGGGCAATAAAAATCCTGCCCACCATTGGATGCATATTTAAGTAGTAGCTAGTTTCCTTAATTAGAGTAATCATCTTCAAGATAGTACTTTGGCAGTTTTTCCAGACTAATGGCTCAGATAAAAACCATTTTCCCTAATAACTAACATCATAATGTTTCCGTTTTTCAGGCCAAATATCTATTATGTTGAAATGCTGATAATTAAGTAACAACCACAAGGTAAAGGCAAAGACAACAACCCAAGGCACAATGAGCATAATTAAAGCAGTTTAAGTTGGTCCAAGCAGCCCATTGTTCAAATTGGTTAAGTCCGATCTGTTCTGGCTGCATTGTTGTCTCCAGAAAAACATTTTTGGATATGGCTTATTATTTTAGTATTTACTGAATCTGAGACACCAGTTCTGACTAGATAAAGATGGGTTTCTATGTGTCTATAAAGGAAGGCTTCATGAACTAGTGATCTTGTGGCTTTTGAGCAACTTGACAGGATTCACATGCAAGGTGACAGGTGATTCCTTAGAGGGTTTCTGATGCCTGGTATTATTTTCCATCCTGATTTAGAGAATCTTGTCTAACATTGCAGAAATGTAGTCCTAAGTGTTTTGGTAATTGGTAGACAGGTAAGTGACATTTGAATCAGTAATAGAGCATCTGAGCTATCTTTCACAAGATAAGGAACCATAAGATTGGCACATCAGGATGACGATAGAATCAGTTTCTAAAAAAGAGTTCAAATACCTTGCATGATACAGCCAACTCACTGATCATAAAACAAGGTTTTAAAGTCCAATACTTTGCTGGATGAAAGATTTAATAAACAATTAACAGATTTTAAACTAGCCAAACATGGGCATTGGAGAAAAGATCCATGTTTCTCTGTGTGTGAGGGAAACTTAAAGACGCCAAACAATTCATGATGAGGTAAATCAATAATGACTTCAGGGCAACAGGGGCCAAAATTTTGCCGCTTAAGTGTCCAGGAATCATGGGCAGTTTACACAAAAAGTTAACTTAATGCTTCAAGGATGCAATCTTATGAGAGGTTCCTATCAAACAATTGTTGTGGCCACAATGTGCATCCAAAGAGGAAACTGCTACTAGCCCCCTGATTAGTGATGTTCCAACGAAAGCTGTCCCATGGAGGGGGGCTTCCTAAATTATTTCTGGGGTGTTGCTGAAAGTTTTAAGGAGCATTTTAAAACAAGCGGTCCCATGAATTCTGTAGTTGCAGGCTTAAAACTTTAACCTCTGAAATTTATGGAAGCTGGTGGTATCATGAGGTTTTTAGTTTAATGCTAATTGATTTAGCAGAGATTTTTTAGGACCTACAAATAAAAAAATTAAAAATCATCAAATAAAAAATTTTCCCTACAAAATATTTCCGAAATTAAATGGAAGGAATCTAAAAACTGGTAGAAAAATTCCTAAGCTGGTGGAGGAAAGTTTCAGCCCTACCTCAAATGCATCCGCTTAAAATCAACCACCTAAAAAATAGCTGCTCTTATTTTGGAGGAAACAATTCTAATTTATGCAGTAGCAATTTTTTTGGGTTTCATCGGACCCCTTCTCCACAAAAATAGATTCTCTAGCAGCTCCATGGGGCCCCTTCCTTAAGAACATCTTATGTAGATATCTTCTCTTGTTCTCCACTGATCTTCCAACTGTCCATTCGCCGGGGAACAACTGCAGTAGACTTTCAATTTCTGATGTCCCTCCCAATGTGGAGTCGGATGTCAGAAATTGAAAGTCTACTGCAGTTTTACACCAAAAAATACGATGCGCAGTGAAGGCAATGAGGGCACTTCCCGGCCGGCGGAGTTTGCAGCAGCAAGCGAAAGTGCACTATGCATACAAAGTGGGATCAAAATACGTTAGATAGGAGAGATTTTGGATAAGCTGTCATCCTCACAAAGCTAAGGTCATACCAATCCCCAATAATACAACTCATTGGAGAGATCAAACACAAAGAAAAATATCATTGTTTATTTAGGAACACTCTACTTAAATATCATTCACTTCAATGGTCAAACAATCAATAGTAATTTTACACCTCATTAACAACAAAGAGTGGTAAATATTTGTCCTATTTTTATTGGCCAAAATTGACTTTTGACTGTTGAAGTGGATGATATTTAAGAATAGCCATTTAGGAAATTAGCATACAAAACAGCTTTCTATTTAGAAGCATGGATATTTAGCAGAGATATTTTAGGACCTAAAAATAAAAAAATTAAAAATCATCAAATAAAAAATTTCCCCTACAAAATATTTCCGAAATTAAATGGAAGGAATCTAAAAACTGGTAGAAAAATTCCTAAGCTGGTGGAGGAAAGTTTTAGCCCCACCTCAAATGCATCCGCTCAAAATCAACCACCTAAAAAATAGCTGCTCTTATTTTGGAGGAAACAATTCTAATTTATGCAGTAGCAATTTTTTTGGGTTTCATGGGACCTCTTCTCCACAAAAATAGATTCTCTAGCAGCTCCATGGGACCCCTTCCTTAAGAACATCTTATGTAGATATCTTCTCTTGTTCTCCACTGATCTTCCGACTGTCCATTCGCCAGGGAACAACTGCAGTAGACTTTCAATTTCCGACGTCCGACTCCAAATGTGGAGTTGGATGTTAGAAATTGAAAGTCTACTGCAGTTGTACACCAAAAAATACGATGCGCAGTGAAGGCAATGAGGGCACTTCCAGCAGACGGCCCGCGGAGTTTGCAGCAGCAAGCGAAAGTGCACTGTGCATACAAAGTGGGATCAAAATACGTTAGATAGATTTTGGATAAGCTGTCATCCTTACAAAGCTAAGGTCATACAATCCCCAATAATACAACTCATTCAAGAGATCAAACACAAAGAAAAATATCATTGTTTATTTAGGAACACTCTACTTAAATATCATTCACTTCAATGGTCAAACAATCAATAGTAATTTTACACCTCATTAACAACAAAGAGTGGTAAATATTTATCCTATTTTTATTAGCCAAAATTGACCTACCTTTGACTGTTGAAGTGGATGATATTTAAGAATAACCATTTAGGAAATTAACATACAAAACAGCTTTCTATTTAGAAGCATTCTGAATAAGGTGAAATCTGAATCTAATGTAAACCATCAATTTGTTTATCTGAATTATCAAAAAAACTAAATCTGAATTCTAGGGGTCTCTAATAACACGGTACCGCAGCAACTAAAATTCTTCCTTCTTTTTAAATTACAACTTCTACTGTAGTATTTTTCTTTTCAAAATTTGAACCCAGAAAAAACTAAAAACTATGAGCACTAAAATACAATGCACAAAAGATCAATAGAAACCAAAACATGGATACTTCAATTCATTAAGAAGTGGAGCTAAATAGCCAACAGCACCTCTAGATCTCATTCAACAAACAAATCCCAAAAACTTGTTTAAAAATAAAAAGAAAACTCCGACATACAAAACCAGAAAGCAAAATCATATTTTACATAAAACATATGCAAAGTATAATAGACTATAGTAAGAAAGGATAAGGCAATCATACCTCAGCCATTGCAACTGTAACTAATTCACAACCAATTCGCTCTCTGCACTTCTCGATGTCTCAAACAAATGAGACGACCCCTCTATTTATACTACTCCCACTTAATTTTGTTATTCCTATTCTATCATGTGAAAATCAAAGTTTTTATTTGTTTTTGCATGAGTTCTTGGTAGTACAACTTCCCTTAAACATTGTACTAACAATTAGCGTGGGTGTACTGCAGGTATAACGAAATGAGGCCTCGTAAAGTACAGTGAAAACTCGTAAATTACATTCATTCCACAAGCACAGTGAAACCTTGTAAAGTACGCAACTATGTGGACTCCATAAAAAGGATTTACATGTATTTTATATCTTTTAGATAATATTAATGTTTCCGAGCAAATTTTAGACGTTACAGTAATGCTGTATAATTTGAGCTTCACATTAGTTAAATTAAACTATTCATTATTGTAATCCATAGCCATGTAACTAAGCAAAACACATCTTAGCAACCTTTTACTTAACTCTGTCGAACTGAGTATAAAATCACTAACACACAATCGGGAGGTGTTAAAGAAATTCTTATGAAGTTTTATATTGAAGTTTAGAAATAATTGCTAACTGAAGAATTTTAACTCACATGCATACACTAAAGTCAATGTTTTGCCAACAAAAATAGGACAAATATATAACTGATATGTTGTAATTTATTTTAAAATTTAAAAAAAAAAATTATTTTGATCGTTGAAATGGTGTATTGTTAAGAAATGCTTGTTTTGCCAAGGCAGTTGAACATGCGCCTTTGTTGATGTTAAGAGTGATTCTTATCTCATATGCGTTCACAAATCTCTTAACGTTCGGTACAACTCTTGCCATTTTGACACATTGTTTTCTTTCAGCAATCAACGTTATTGAAACTAAAGTCGACATAGTTTACATTTCGTTTAACCGCAATGTTAGACTACTGGCTTAACTTTACATAGCTGTCACGGTTTGGTGCCAAATGCATTTACCTTTTACCATTTTAACATTTGATAGTATTAAATTGTCAAATTTTAAACATGGCTAATTTTAAAATTTTGAGTTTACCAATCAATCTTCTTAATACTTCAATTTTTCTTTGTCATTCAAATTTACTTGAGTTGAAAATCATTAATCATCAATCTTGGTTATTGGTGGTTTGGAATTGAATTTGGTCATTTTGTCGAATATAGCAAATTAACTTGGTCATTTTATTGAAATATCGAAAATTACTTAAGTTGAGTTGTAAGACCATGCAATCTCACAATCCTTGTAGAGGTGTTTAAAAATATGGTAAAAATCATTATGGGCAAAGATATAAAACTTCAATGTAGTTTCAAGCTGTTCTTAAATATCATCCACTTCAACAGTCAAAGGTCAATTTTGGCCAATAAAAATAAGACAAATATTTACCACATTTTATTGTGAATGAGGTGTAAAATTACTATTGAATGTTTGACCATTGAAGTGGATGATATTTAAGTAGAGTGGTAGTTTCATAGGTTTACAATTTTCACAAGTTTGTGTTTTCACAATTTAGAATTTTGTGTAGTTGCAAAAAGATTAAAATTCTGTAATGCTATTAAGGGAAAAGTTCCCATTTTCATTTCTAAGTCAATTTTTTGTAATATATACATGAGGTGGAGTTTTTGTTTGCATTTGCAAGATAGAGGTCCATGTAAAATTCTAGGTAGAGTTTCTATTTACAAATGTATGTCAAAAGTTTGACAAAATATTGAAGAGTTGGGAAGTGAACTTTATTTGTAACTTTGCAATTACACAATTACAAGACAATCCAAGAAACATGCAATGATAATAGAAGTTAAGGATTATACATGCAGTTGTAATTGAAAAGCCCACTAGAGTTTCCTTTTACATGTGTAAGTCAAAAGTTTAATGAAATATTACAAGCAAGGAAGTGGACTTTGTTTCTAGCCATGTAACTAAGTTACAAAGGTGCATGCAAGGTCCAAAACCCTACATGTATTAGATTGACAAATAAAAAAGGTCACTTTTCCATGCTAGCTTGTAGGGGTATGGGTATTTGCTACAACTTTGCATTTGTTACAAACATACATGACTTCCTTGAAGTCATTCAATGAATTTATATAGTGAAGTTTCTAATTGCAAATGAAAGTCCAACCCCCACCAATGATTCATGTTACAAATGTAATTTAAATCTTTGCCAACACTACAAACCAAAACCATAATTCTACTATGTGAAGAATTTACATGCAAACACAGTTGAAAATCTTGAGTCTAATGGAAAGCATTGATTGCAAGATATTCTTAAAATGGACATGTTGAAAAGACTCTAGAAAATTTCAAGTAAATGCAACTGATAACTACAAGACTATACAACCTTTATCAACATCCTCCTAGCTCATTTCAACATGAAAACTTAAGAACAAGGTATGAATATCTATTGGAGTATAAAAGATCATGGATTATGGCAAATGTTATACTTGCAAACATCCTAGTTGCCATGTATGCAAAATGTGGAAGTGTAGACATAACACGTGAACTATTTAACAAGTAATATAGTGTCATGTAATGCACAATTACAAGATGTGCACAAGAGATATCTGTTTGAAAAGCTTTTGAAACATTAAGCAAGATAAAACTATATATGTAAAACCAAATCCCACAACCATTGCTAGCATGGGAGCTTTGGAACATGGTGCAAACATTTGTTAAAATAGAGTTATTCACACAATAGATCTATTGAAACTTTTAGCAAATGTACTTAGTGGGTGTAAAGTCAAGATTTTACAACCTTTGGCATCATCCTCGTGGCCTATTCCCAAACAAGGGCTTCAAAAGGTGGTATTGACATCCATCAAAGCATGTTGTAGAATGGATTTTATTAGATGCCAAAGTTGAAAATGTCTCAAAGGTAGCCATGCATGCAAAATATGAAAGCATAAACTATACCCACAAGTTTTCTGAGTAAATGTCTCAAAAATTTCAACTCATAGGAATTGCATGCAAATTGTTTGACAAAATGCTTTAAAAATGTCTACCTACAAAGTCTGCAAGTGAAATACTTGACAAAATGTCTCAAAGCCAAATGGAATCATGAGAAAGTCCCAAGAATTATTTATCAATCTGACTCAGTGAATGTGGGCACATGGAATGTAATGACTATTGGATATACACAAAATTGATTTGTTGATAACATTTTAAGTTTTTTTGGGCAAATATGATTGCTAGGGTATAGACAACCATCAAAATACAAAGAACAGAGGAATTTCATCAATCTTATATTTATGACTACCTTATTTCACATGTGTACAACATGTAGAAACATTGACAAAGTAGAGTATAAATGAGGCATGTGGACTATTTGATAGAGAACCCCAAAGAAATTATGTCTTATTAATTGCAATGTTTACAAAGTGATTATAGTGTATGCAAGAATGGTTTTATTAACGAGGAATTATTCTTTTTTAAAGAAATGCCTCAAACAGATGTAACTCGTGGAATGAAATTATTGTTGTAACAATCCCTCCAAGAATATCAAGTAATATACTTGAATTTATCCCAAAAATGATACAAATTTAAATTTCTCAAATAAGCATATAGATTTCATAATTCATAACATAGATGTTAGGTAAAAGTTCAAACCTGTGTCACACTTTCAACCAACAAAATAGTTTCTATAGAAACAATTTCTCTCTAAATAGTTCTGCTCAAAACCACGTAGCACCTATGTGGCATTGCATGGCATAAATAGTTCCAGATGAGATTTTTTTACTCAAATTTTTAAAACATTATAAAATCTTATTTGAAATTTTAAAAGGTGTTTGTTTACATTAAAGGTTTCAGGTGAGAGAGTTTTGCCTGGAACCTTTCCGAGTGATACGATCTCACCTGAAACTATCTATGTTGCATCCCATGTGGTAGCCAACCCCCCCATTTACAACAAATTGAACAAAATTTCAAGTTCAATTGTAGATTTCTCCAAACAAAGGGCATTTTCATGAAAATCTGAAAATATCCTTTGGTAGATGTCGGAGTCTAGAACCTATAATATTATATTTATTGATTAGTTCTATTAGGATTATTTTTAAATTTATTGCAAGTAGGTTATTATAATCAAACATGTAGCTGATTAGAAATTAAAAATAAATAGGTAAAATATATTTAAAATTTTTCAAAAATATATAGCGCACTAAAGGAGAGAATCTTCTCCAAGAGGGTTTTTTTTAAATAAAAAATAAAAAATTTATAAAAAAATTGACGTGGACCATGAAAACTATAACATTCTAATTAAATTTGACTTTAAAAAATTAGTAAAAAAATAATTATTCATCAAAATTTAAGTTTTTTTCCATGCACTAGATATTTGAGTTGTCTAATTAGGGGAAAAAAAATAAAGAAAAAAAAAACTAATTTTGCTATATTTTTCTTAATGTCCCATCGACATCACTTTTTCAAAAAAATTCAGCAATTAAAATTCATCTATTAAATTTATAAAAAAAATATCAAACTAATTTTGAAAAAAAATTAAAAACTAGAAGCATAAACTACATTAAAATATCTACATTTCATTAGTTTATTTCATTTTAAACTTCAAAACATGCATATGACTTTTTTCGTTTAAGTTGGAAAAATATATTTGTGTTGGCCATTTCCTTTAAAAAGTGTGACACAGTTATGAACTTTTACCCTGCCAATCTTACATCAGTACATAGAACAACATGATTCAAGTTTACAAGTAAAATAATAAGATCCAAATCCAGATTAGGACTACTGCCCTATCAATCCACTAGTGTCCATTAGATATAAATATCTTTGATTTCATAATGATACAATGTTCAAGTCATCCTGATCGAGTGCAAGCAATATGATTGTCTAGCTATAGAAGGGAGAGCATCATCTAAGTGCTTTACCTCCAACCATAGGCCAAGTGGTCCCTCACTCATCTTCCTAATAGAAGTACCCTAACCCTTTAATGAGGGTGATAGATAGGGACATCTATAGTAGAACAAAATATGAGAACCAAGTACAAAATATGTACTCATTCATCACATGCAATTAGTCATGCAATCCCTAGATACCCTCTAGCTAATAATGACTTCCAACTACATGCAACCTATGAATATAGTGAACTAACGATGCGTACAACTATAGCATCATTTTGGCCAAAGTTTTTAGTTATTAATCACGTAAATACAGTTCATCCATTCACAACACTACTATCTCATGTTTGACCATCCCACATGACCATAAAATAATAATGGAAACACAAAGTATAAGTCAGCACACAAGTTCAAAAATATATTATCACAAAACCCCTAACATACCTTGCCCTTGAGTTGGTTTTAACACGTATAAGTTTTCAAAAATATAGTAACAACACCAAACCCCTAAAATACCTTGTCCTTGAGTTGGTTTTAACACACAAGTTTTCAAAAATATAGTAACAACACCAAACCCCTAGCATACCCTACCCTTGAGTTGGTCTTGATACACACATTTAAAAATATAATAACAATACCCAACCCCAGCATACCTTGTTCTTACGAATTTTAGTATAAAAATACTAACAATCCACTATAATAGACATATAATCACATATTACAAAGTATAGATTAGAATATATATTAATTGTTAGTCACCCAAATCTTGGCATACCCCGCCCCTGATTTGCTCTTACTAGTTTTCAATATAAAATATTTTCAATAATACATAGTATAGATCATCACATAAATTAATTGTTGATTATCTAACTCCTAGCATACCCTACCCTTGAGTTGGTCCTCTAGTTTATATGATATGTTGTAGCTAATGCAATGAGTAGCAATAATGATATATACACAACCTAGCTCTACAAAGGAGCAATGAATAGGGTATTCAAATTGTTCGATCGCAAGTCTCAAAGTTTAATTGAAGGGAATATACTCTTATCCTTGGGAGACCATGATTTGGTTGCTACTCATACACCAATTAGGATTAAAAGAAATGATGGATTCAAATGTGGAGACATAATAAATTAGGATAATACTAGATGCAATCTCATAGATATACTCAAGTGCATAAACAATTTAGGTTCATAACCATGAAAGCTTATATATCATGCTCTAATTGACATGACACTCTCAATACCTTATAGTAATTCACTTGTCAAATATGACTATGATAATTTGCATGTCCTTTACTTGTTTTCACAAAGACATAGACTTATTAAATAAAATAAGTCTCAAATGGCCCCATCATAGCCTTTTAGCATGCAAAAATATTATTGTGGAAATATATAATGCATTTGAACTACTACCTAGGCATGATTGTTATACTAGAATTTACATGCATCTATATGATTAGCTAACAATATTTTTAGATTTATAATTGTACTCTTTGAAACATGACTTAGACACAAGCATGGATGAGTCAACACTGAATCAACACATGGTCCCTCTCCCTACTTTTGATGACCTCTAACTCACCTTCACTCTTGTGGCATGTCATGTCCCCTTTATAGGAAAATTAAATTGGTGGGATTATTAGTTCCTATTTTCTTGTGGACTAATATATTTAATGAGGGAAGATATTTTATTTAATATTTTATTGTGCATCCAGAAATTATGGACATAATATTAATGGAAAACAATAAAATATTAAATGTTATCATTTATTTGTAGAAGTGGGGGTGTGGAATATGGATAAGATGTTGTAATAGCTAGAATCCATTTTTAGAAGATTTTATGATAGTTATGACAAGATTCTATGATAACATTTATGACAGGTTGTCATAGTGGGAGTTATTTTCTATTTTTCACAAGAATCTTGCATGGGCTATTTTGGTGAGCATCTTTGGAGGGAATTTATTGGAAATTAAATTAATTTGGAGCTATTATAAATATGCAAGTATTTTCTTTCAGAGGGACTTTTTGGATCATTTTACAACTAAATTTTTTGAATTTGAGCACTTGTGCTTGATTCTTCTTTAGTGGACGAAAACCCATTGGAGGTGCAGGCTTGTGGATGAAAACCCTTTGTTCACAGAGATCAATTCCATCAGGGTTTCCATTGGAGCTGAAGGTGTTGGCAGATTTCAGCAGTTTCTAGTGTTTAGCTTGCAGGTTGTGTTTGTTGCAGTTTTGGTGTTTAATAAGGTGTTGTTTGGTGCTGCTATTGTATCTCATGTGTGTTTCTATGTGTTTTATATTTTCCATCTATTCCAGGTGCCAGAGATCAGTCCTTGGACATTTGGGAGGTGTTGTGATTTTGACAATTTTCAGTGATTTACACAGTGTGCTTTTAGCATTGTTTGGTGTAGTTTGTTGTGGATCTTGGAAATTGGTGTTGCAGAAGTTTGCTACTATTATTATCAGTGTATCAGACCTAATTATATGTTATTTATATTAGAAAATTCAATAAATACATTTTGGGGAGTTTACAACTTAATTTGTGTTGTTTCTGTGTAGGACTAGTTGGCTAGTCTTAGTGAATTTGATGTATTTTTGGTGGAGTTTATTAAAATAATTTTTAGATTTGATTTAATTGACAAAATCTCAGTTTGGATAATTATAGTGGTATCAGAGAAAAGATCTTGCCAGTTAGTAGGCTAGAAAGCTAATTTTAATGCCAAAGATGAAGACATTTGAAGAATCTATGATGGAAATGTTTCAAGAATTCAAAAATATCAGAAGGACCTACTAGAATGGATGAAGGATACACAAACAAAGAAAATGTTTTTGAAGAAAAAACTAGTGAATGTTGAAGAAAAGTTATATGAAGTGCCAAAGAAGGAGATAATGGAACCAGAGATAGTGGTAGATACACTTGAGGCACAACAAGTTATTACGGAACAAATCATCAAACATGAACCAAAGAAAATTTGCTTGTAGAAGGAAGAAAGAGATGAACCAAAGACACTCCAAGCCATCGAGGTTGAAGGTAAAAATTCTTTGCTAATAAAAGATGTTTTATTGACTTCTAATGATTGTATATGTCTACAAAATATTAATGAAGTCAAAGGGGAAAAGACAACACTTGTTAGATGTGAAGGGTACAAGTTAGAGGAGGATGCACCAATACATGCACTATCTTTCAAACTTTCAAATGGTCATCCATTGTTTGATTTACACATAAGCATTATGGATAGATATGCATTTGAGAAGAGCATTTTGGTTATCACTAATTTAGTGGTTTTGAGTTACAAAAATGGAGGTGTTGAAGATATCTCAGTGAACTCTCTTTTTGAAAATGAGGATGAGCGTTTTATTCATAGCCAAAGGTATGAAAACATTTCATATTTGTTGCTTCCTATATCACTAAAATAATTTTGTCATCATGGAAAGCATACAGAAATGGGTGATAGAGTAAGGGATACAACTTGTAGTAAAGGGCATGTGGACTATTTGTTTCAAGTTCCAAATTATTTTGCATAAGGGATCCAAGTAATCTCTTGAAGGTTAAAACAAGTAGAGGATTTGATGTTACTATTGAGTTCTCCATCTCTTGCATTTGGAATGAAAGGAGGCTTATGAGGAATCACATAGGGTTTGTTGTTTTTTCTAACCACAATGTGAAGGACCAATGTTCACAGTTTATAGATCACTTGTGGGATCCAACTACCAAAATTGAATACAAGCTCATCGGTGATAGCCAAATGGATATATACCCTTTGGGAAGCTTGATGTTAGATGTGGGTAAGCAAAATAAGTGTCTTTTTGAGGTTCGAGACTTTTTGACTAAGTTTGTTATGGTGCTTTGGGTATCAAGATACAAGCAAGTTGAAGGACTCATGAAGGAGGAGACACTGCAAATTCCTAGCATCATGAAGGCAAGGCAATTGGTCATCTTATTAGGTGAACAAGAGATATGCAAAGACTTCTATATCATGGATCTTGGAGGTATCAACAAAACATGGAGCTCGCAATGGGTGCATTCTATGGGGAAGTTCACTATGGAGTTGGAATCCAAGAGAAGGGAGGTAGACCTTTAGGGAATTGAAGACGGAGCTCCAAAAGTTGTCATAGTTATGTGGATGAAATATCAATGGGAGACATTCATGACCTTTTCGCAAGCCCAAGAAGAGTTTTCAGTCACAAAGTGGCAAAGTCTCCAGCCCATTTCCATTTTTGAGGTATTTGTAGCTAATACAAGGTGGTTTCTAAATATTACATTTCTGATTTTTAGTAAAAGAATGCAATCTTACAACCATGGTTTTGGGAAGATCTTTTTGCCTCACGTTGTGTGTAAGAAGTTTCATCCTTTGGGGATACTACATGCCAATATTCTAGCTGATATATTGTTGTTTGAAAGGAAATTTCAAGATAACTATGACTATTATAGCCACCTTCCAGCCCACATACAATCTGATTTGAACCATCTTTCAAGTGGTAGAGCTTTGGACAACATGGTAAGAGTCCTTGGAATACAAGGTAATTATCATGACTACAATCTTGGAGAGAGGAGACAAATTTTGAGCATGCCTTGGTCTAAGCCCAAGGAAGAGGAGGTAAGAAATTTTGATTGTGTTTATGATGATGATATTTTGATCTCCAACATGACTTGGAAAATTATTTGGGAGCATTTGGATACAGTTAGGAGTGTATTTCAGCAACATGATCTTATTGCCAAATTATCTATAAGGGAGATTGACATCACCTACTTGGATCAAGTTATAATGAGAAAGAGTAGGTTGTTAGTTTTGAAGGGTTTAAGAAGTGTGTAGATGTTTGTGGAGGGATTTTATATCATTGTGTGGTTAATTACCTCCATACTGCATACATTGTTGATTTACTATTGTTCCACCCTTTTGACATTTCTGATTTTAATGTTTCCTAACTTTGAATGGCTGATTGCAATCATACACACTTGCATACAAGATGACTAGTACACATTCATGAGTATTATAGCTTATGGTATCGTGGGAATTCCAATCATGGGAAAGAGTATCTTCCAATTTCTGACTACTAATGAGGATTTTTTAGTTCTTACATGGTTTCCCACTAATGTTACTTTGATCAGATGAATGATTCTTGCACAGGTCTATCACTTTTGTAGTTGTTGAATCATTATATGTTTCTGATTTAGATGATTTTAGTCATGAAAAAATTTAGATTGGTGCATTTTGAGGAAGCTTCCTTGCTTGGTGATGTTAGCAGAAGGGCTCCACTATTGGTGACAATTATTCCATCCATAATAACACTAATTGGGAGGAGATTCAAGGAGGTTTTTGACTGTACTATTTTGTTTTCAGCTTGCATGCAAGTTGATTTGTGCCATGATTTTGAGAGTCCAATTCATAGTAACATTATGAGGCCCATTGGAGTTCAAGAATATAACCACAATTGTTGGCATGGGTTATTCTATTTGACAATCATGGGATTTATATGTTATGGGTATTATAACATGTTTCTTACATGGGTATATCTAAACATGTATGGTATTCTTTGGAAAAAAAATTAGAGTGATGAGTCACAAAAATGGGGTGACAAGTTTGTGCTTGCAGATGGTCACAAGAAGGATAGATCATCTTCTATTTAGATGAGTTGTTGTTTGCAGATTCAGTTTTTGATGATTTGTGGTGTATATGTTACTGTTATATGATGCTACTTGTTGCTTCTCTACTAAACACTTGTTGTTATAAATCAGTCCATGATTCTAAAAGCAACATCTCTCAAGTTGAGGTAAAGTATGGGCCTATTGTTGTGCATTCATGCAATGTATATTTCAGTACTTCAGAGGTAAGAGAAGTAACTATTTCCAAATTTTATATTTTTTGTAATGGAGTGTGCATTGACTCTTATATTAGTCCTACAAACAACAAAAATCATATTTATATGATTGGGAAAAGTTGTAGGAGTTTTAGGTTTCACTTGTCACATGCTAATGCATATACACAACTAGAAAGGCAAGTTGTGAAAGGAAGGCTATTGATGGAAAATAAATGGAGACATACTATATATCAATTGATAGCATGACTAAGTTGTTTATGAAGGGAAAATACAGTTCATCCCAGAATGAGCATCTAAGATCAGTAAGTGTCTGCAGTAACAATCATTCTCTCTAATTGCCTCAAAACACATACTACTATGCCATAAAGTGGAATCAGACATAGTTTATTTCCCACATTAACCCTTAGAGGAAAGTGATTGCAATTTAAACTAGTTTCAACAACATACATTAAAGAGATTCAATAAACAGAATCACTAAACATGAAAGATAGAGCAGAATACAAGAACACAAAGACTTACGTGGGGAAAACCCTTTTGGGTAAAAAACCCCACACTCCAAAACATAGAGCCATTATATTATTTAGCAACAAGCATACAAGTTACAATACAATATTAGATTCATAGCCTTTACTAGAGATTTACATCTTGTTCCATCTCTGGAGAAAATCTGGCAGCATTTCCTTACATCCAATCACACCTCATATTTCTAGTTACAATGCATTGTCGCATTAATACAGACTTCAAAAATGTTTCAAGAAGCCCATCGCTTCAACTTCCACACTAGATGAACTGTCACAAACAATTTAACCATCTTTACCAACCATTTCTAGTCTTTACTGTGCCACCACAATAACCTTAGACTAACCTCTACGAGATGGCAGGACACACCACAACATCGCAGGCTTGATTATTGTCCATCGCGGGGCCGCAGAATATACCGCATTGCCGCAGGCAATCTTACGAGCTATCGTGGGACTACAGGGTATACTACACTACCATAGGCAGGAGTCAACCACCATCGTGGGATGGCGATATGACCTGCACACTCACCAGCCTATCTAGTCACCATCGCGGGGTGGTGGGGTAACTCCCACTCTCCCACTAGCACCTTCCATAGACCACTACGGGGTGGTGGAGTAACTCCCATGCTATCGTAAGTCTCTTTGTGAACAACTTGTTGCAAGTATGGGCCTAACCGGTGTTGTCATTGATGTCAACATACTCTTGTTGCATTATTGTCAAGGATTGGATGAGTTGTGTGCTGAGGATATTGAGAAAATTAGTCTTATCAAGAAATAGAGAAGAATAGTGAAGATAGTGAAGCTCTTTGAAGTAAAAGATCCCAGCTAAGATAAAGATCAAAGAATGTGCATCAAAGGGTTTGTAGATATGTGTCTAAAGTTGATCCAGTCAAGATTTGAGAGGTTTGCATGAAGATTTGAAGAAGTCATGGCTATATGAGTAAAACTGGTTTTGGCAAATGTTCAGAGGTGACAGAGTGACACAAATAGGTCCGGTAAGACCTAGAAATGCAATATCATGTTCTACGGATTTGGTGGAGTGTTTAGGAAGCAAATGTGAATTGACAACTCAATTGGTTTGTGGTCTGGAGGTCTGCAAGCATTTATTCTAATGTGGCAGTGATGACAGACTATGTTCTTAAGGTTCCGAATGAAGATGCAAATGATTTTAGTAAGCAAAAGTGTGGATGTTCTAGGTGATTCAGGAAATCTTGTGGGAGTCTCTAGATTGTGTCCAGTTCATGTTGGTATTCCACATTGAAGACTGAGCTAGTAATTGAAGATTTACTTCTGGATGATGATGTTCTTCCTAATCTTGGCCGACTGGATGTTTTACACATCTTATGGATGATCTTGAAGATGTTCTGCAAAGCATGGCATGTTCCTCTAAGAAGATTGAAGTCCTTGATATGTGTGGCCGATAGTGTGGTGATACGCATGAAGTTTTTTGATAAGTCAAGTTGTATTTGTGTAACTGCTCTGTAATAAAATAAAGTATGTATTATGCCGACTTGGATGATTATCCCAAAGTTGATGTCTTGTATAAATAAGATTTGTGAAGTCATTTCAAAGTATGGATACAGAGATGAGAGTATGGTAGAGAGGAGAAGAATGGAAGGTAGAGCAAAAGTATTGAGCTTAAATGGAACTGACTCAAGCATGGTGAAGATGCTAATCTCCAATTCAAGTATGTAATATTTATTATTCTATAGACAGTGTGTCTCCTGTAGGCAGTGGGCCTCTTGTGAGCAGTGTGCTCGGGCAATGAGCCCTAATTGGCAGGTGCCATTTTGTTCCTCATATTCTTTTAATAGAGAATACAATCTTGGGTTAGTCACCCTGTGGTTTTTCCCTTAATCGGGTTTTCCACGTTAAAATTTTGATGTCATATGTGTTAATGTGTTTCTGCTCTTGAATTATTGCATTGTGCTTCCATGATTGAATTATTATTATGCTGTTGAAATACAAGAAGGATTTAAGTGTTTAAAGAAAAGAAAGTTTTGAGACAACTAATTCACCCCCCCTCTTAGTTGTCCATCCTAAAACTAACACAACTATGGGGTGGTGGTAACACCTCACTATCACAAGACAATTTTTGAATAGCTGCGGGGTGGCAATAACACCACACTACCATACGCTAACTTTCAGACTCCCACGGGATGGAGGTAAACACCACCAGCCCACACCTCTCTTGTCTACACCCTGCGGGACTGTGGTAAAGGCTAAATGCAACACCATGGAAGTCTGAGTTTGACGGTAACTAAGCTAGGGTTTCAACTGTGAGTTTGAGACACACATTCTCAAGATTCTCTCACTTGACAAACAACTCACTAAACCCCTTCCAATGCTTGAAGTCACTGGATCACATCATCACAACCATACATGCAATCTCAAGAATCATAAACAATGCTTTTGTGCTCCAACCAAGACACCTGCAATAACATCCAAGATGTCCACCATCTTAGGCAATAATTCTAGCCATCCACCAAAGGAAAGGGAATGAGCCAAGGTGTATATGCACCAGTCTAAAGAACACAAGCATCAAATCCAACTAATAGCAAAGGTTATAGAATACTACCACCACTCCACTTTTCTCAAAGCTATTCAAAAGCATCAATAACATCAACTGCAAAGCTTCAACCTAAACACAACCGTGAAGACATCCTCCAGAAAATAAGATAGAACATCAGCTAGAACAACAACCAGGAAACTGACTACTCTCAGCCTACTAATTAACCCATGTGACTGAAAATAGCACACATAGTAAGTGCTAATCCATCCAATCACCCATACCTCCAAGGTATACAAAACATAGTAAAATCATGCCATATATATATATATACACCCATAAACTGCAATTATAAACTCCATGTTCAAACCTGTCAAAGAATGACATACACATCCAAGAGCTCCCACTGCATGGATAATGCAAATCTGAAAAAGATAAAGGCATACCAAGTCTACCAATAGCGTCATATAGAAAGTGTAAACAAAAACATGTAGTACCAAGGAACCATCCACAATGATATGCAAAACTTGTAAATCAATAACCTATAAGAACAACTCTCACCACAAGTCTCCATAGCTCTCCCAAGTTCTTCACACCTAGCAAAGGAAAGAGATAAAGGAACCTCCATGTCATCACCCAAGAACATAAGTGAAAACACATGACCACAAGATAGTGATCACAATAGCTCCAACCAAATCTCAAACCAATATAATGTGAAACCAACTATCTAGTAAGATAACTGAGGTAAAGAGAGAAACTCTGCACATTATATACCTGTAAAAAATCCTCCTACATACACCTCTAAGTGCTAGTTGTGTCAAGTATGATCTCCTCCATAAAACCCCAAAGAGAACAACATAAAAACACCCAAAATTGTTCAATATCAAGAGATCAAACACAACATATGTATCATGTAACTACATAGATGTAAGCTTCTCAAAGAAGATCAAACTACTCCATTTCCTATCTCAAGAAATCAGCCCATAAACCATTTCCTAATAGTCCTCATCAATGAATGATAGCTCAAACTCAAATGCACAAGGAGATAACCATTCCAAACATCCCTCAAATGAATCTTCCAGAACTAACTACATAGCTCAAGATCCATATCTATGAAAGATAATGCATATAGACTCATGCTAAACCATCCTCAAATGAGTCTCCATAATCAATGACCATGAATCAACTCAATCCCATGAGAACCAAAGCACAAAACATAACACATCTGAAAGATATAATGGGCAAATATGTCTCAAATAATAAACTGCCATAGACCAAGAGTGGGGAATGAGAATGCTCCTCCAAGATATGCAAGCCATCATGACTCCTCCAAAAGCAATCTCCTCATAGGTCTTTGTTGAACTCATGTCCAACCAAGGTGTAGGCTCTTCAGACTTTCTGTTGAAATCTCATCAAGAGTAACACTTCTCTCATCTTAAGACAAATACAACCTCACCTCATTCTCCATGTATCCATGAGCACCTACAAAAAATCATCTCATGCTAAGCTCCAAATGCATCATTGCACCATCATGAAGTTCTCAAGCATATGACCAATGCACCCAAAACACAGAGAATCACTAGACCATTGTCTAAGCTCCAATCTTCTGAATTAGGAACTTGTCATGACATCATGATCTTACCATCCCCCTTAGGAGATTCTATGCTCCAAGTGAACTTAACATGGTCTCAAGAGCAATGTATCATGCCAAAACTCTAATGCATAAACAAGAGTATACCATGACATAAAACAAACAAAATCTAAACCAACATCACCTATCAAGCACCACTAACACCTCAACCAAAGACTCCATGAGTCCTCCATGGCTTCAAGATGTTACACATCTTCAATATCATGAAGATGACCCATCTCCAAATAGTGTCCATGCAAATGTGAAAGAACCCTTTTGCAACAACACAATCTAAGAGCTCCTCCTAGTAACATCTGCAACACTAAAGAAGATTGTCAATCACCAAGTGATGAATTCACATCACTACCAAAGCTCCCACTAAAACTACGATACTGAGCTTATCAAGGCATCATGATAACCATCCTCTAAATGAAGATAATACATGGCTCTAACACAATCAATTACTTCACCTACAATATTAACAGTACAAAAGAATAAATCAGAACCAAGATCTCCAAGTCAAGAAGATAAAACCATCATTGTCAAAAGCTCACACTAAATTATGTAACCAAGTTATTCATGACATCGTGATACACATGCTACAAGTCCCCTTGAGCGACTAACTAGGTACTCTAATCATCCATCCTCTCATCCCAATGCAACATACCAATGCACAAGTGACCACAGACAAGGCCAACTAACAATTTTGCATAAACACTGAATCAATCTTGTGGATATAGATAGTCCACTTCTGAGTTATCCCACTACAATCAATAGGCTGTACACACCTACAAAACTACATAACTCATAGATCCAATACAGTAAAACATGTAAACCCATCATTGCACTAGTAATCAGCAAACTGAGATTCAAAAGAGAATTACCATGGGCAACATGACTCAAGCACCAAATCATGCTCAGATCTGATTCACCAATTAGGTCCACAACCCAAGCACCATAGTCTAGGAATTTAGCAAGCATCACCATAGAAATGCTAAGTGACAGATCATGTACCAACACTCCCATGTAGAGAAAGCATCTCACCTCCTCACACCATGCAAGGAGCATGCATGCAAAACTGCAACTATCTCATCCAGCAACACCCCAAAAGCCAGGGTTTAAAAAAAGCTTAACTACAGCTCCACAAAACCATAAGTTTTTCTCTTGACCATGTAAAACCTGCAAAACCACAATGTCTTAAAAAGACCCATGCACATCCACACCCACTTCACATCTGGAAGGCTCAAAATTTTGAAACAAAAAACACCATAGCAGTTAAACCAGAATAATGGATTATCGTAGATGAGCATTAACCATAGATTTTTTAAGAAAATCTATAAAACCCTCAAATCCAAGAAACGTGAATTCGATCCATGCAAGTACAAAGCATCCTTAAAAGGAAAAAAATAGTTCAGGAACTCCAGGCCCTTTTTAGGCCAACTCCACAACCACCAACATGCACATGCATCCGAGGTAGATAGGCCATTACAGAAGCTTCTAGATCATCTAATGATCAACTCCATAGCCTATATGCAATCAGGGGTAACAAAAAATAGTGCCTTCCAATACCAAGAATAAACACCCAACACAAGCACATTACTCCATAGCTGAGAAACAACACAATCTTCTCCATATCACTAGGGAGCCTCTCACACAGACACCCAATATGAAATCTTTTCTGCAACACAATCACAGAGCAAAAAATCCCACTCCATGCATCAAGATTATTCCACTACCTATCAGGAGCTCCAGATCAACATCATTCCAAAGTGACCAACTCCATTTTCTCTGACTTCACCATCCTTCAAGCTGCATGTTGTCTCCTGAAACTAAATAAAAAGAGTAAACAAATTTCACTCAACAAACGATCAATCTTTAGCTGATTCGTTCAAATTTCCTCAAGCTTGCCAGACTAAGAAATCCTCATAGAAGGAATACCTAGAACTAGAAACCATGGCTCTAATACCAATTGAAGGGAAAATATGGTTCATCCTAGATTGAGAATCTAAGATTAGTAAGTGTCTATAGCAACAATCATTATTCTCTCTGATTTCCTCAAAACACATACTACTATGCCATAAAGTGGAATCAGACATAGTTTATTTCCCATATTAACCCTTAGAGGAAAGTGATTGCAATTTAAACCAATTTCAACAACATACATTAAAAAGATTCAATAAATAGAATCACTAAACATGAAAGATAGAGTAGAAGGCAAGAACACAAAGACTTACTTGGGGAAAACCCTTTCAGGTAAAAAACCCCACACTCCAAAACATAGAGCCATTGTATTATTCAGCAACAAGCATACAAGTTACAATACAATATCAAGCTCATAGCCTTTACTGGAGATTTACATCTTGTTCCATCTTTGGAGAAAATCAGGCAACATTTCCTTACATCCAGTCACACCTCATATTTTTGGTTATAATGCACTGTCGCATTAATACAGACTTCACAAATGTTTCAAGAAGCCCATCACTTTAACTTCCACACCAAATGAACTGTCACAAATAGTTTAATTTAACCATCTTTACTAACTATTTCTAGTCTTTACTATGCCACCGTAGTCACCTTAGACTAACCTCCATGGGATGGCGAGACACACCGCAACACTATAGGCTTGATTACTATCCATTGCGGGGTTGTAGAATATACCACATTGCTGCAAGCAATCTTACGAGCTATCGCAGGACCATGAGGTATACGGTTCTACTATAGGCAGGAGTCAACCACCGTTGCGGGATGATGGTATGACCTACACACTCGCAAGCCTATCCAGTCACCATTGCAGGGTGGCAACATAACTCCTGCTCTCCTGCTGACACCTTCCACATACCACTGCAGGGTGGTGGGGTAACTCCCACACTACTACAAGTCTCTTTGTGAACAGTTGCGGGGTGGCGGTAACACCACACTACTGCAAGACAATTTTCAAATAGATGTGGGGTGGCGGTAACACTGTACTACCGTACGCTAACTTCCAGACTCCCGCGGGATGGTAGTAAACACCGCCAGCCCGCACCTCTATTTTTTGCACCCTACAGGACTATGGTAAAGGCCGAATGCAACACCATGGAAGTCTGAGTTTGATGGTAACTGAGCTAGGGTTTTAACTATGAGTTTGAGACACACATTCTCAATAGTTTATACCTTGGTGATTCCTCCATTAGTGTCACTCAACTCAAGTTCACTACTCTAAGATTTTCCAGGATGCTAGGAAGGAAGATGGAAAAAACTACATTTGGTGAGTTTATCAAATCTTTGTGGGAGGATGTAGTTCAGTTTGAGTATTAGAAAGAATGCACCAAAGTATTGCACATCCAAGGGATCCAATTATATGGATATTCTTGTTGGGTACATTGTACTATCACAAATGAATCCGAGTCTTCAAGTTTTCATAGTGTTCTATGGCAAGAATTACAACATCTCACAGGTACAAAATCAAGGCTTTCTGTGCAGTATAACATAATTATGAAGCATCATGGTTTTAATTGCTTGAGAACAAGCAATTTTGAGGAGGGAAGACTTGTCATGTCTCATTTATAGGAAAATTAAATTGGTGAGATTGTTAGTCCATTCCTACTATTTCAGGGACTAATATATTTAATGAGGGAAGATATTTGATTTAATATTTTATTGTGCATCTAGAAATTATGGACATAATATTAGTTGAAAATAATAAAATATTAAATATTATCATTTATTTGCACAAGTAAGGGTGTGGAATATGGATAAGATGTTTTTGTAACCAAAATCTAGTTTTAGAAGATTTTATGATAGTTATGACAAGATTCTATGACAACATCTATGATACGCTGTCATAGTGGGAGTTATTTTCTATTTTTCAACAAGAATCTTGCATGGGCTATTTTGGTGAGAATATTTGGAGGGAATTTGTTGGAAATTAAATTATTTTAATTTATTTTCCAAGAGAGGGGCATTTGGATTTGGAACTATTATAAATACGCAAGTATTTTCTTTTAAAAGGACTTTTTGGATCATTTTACAACTAAATTTTCTGAATTTGAGCACTTGTGCTTAATTCTTCTTCAGTGGATGAAAACCCATTGGAGGTGCAGGATGGTGGACAAAAAACCATGAGTTGCAAGTTGATAGAGGACAAAAAACCTTTCTTCACAGAGAGCAATTACATCCAGGGATTGCATTGGAGTTGAAGGTGTTTGCAGATTTTAGCAGTTTCTAGACGTATTTGGCTTGCAAGTTGTGTTTGGTGTAGTTTTGGTGTTTCCTAAGGTGTTTATTGGTGCTTATGTTGTGTTTCATGTATGTTTCTATGTGTTTTTTATTTTACATCTCTTCCAGGTTTGAGAGATCAGTCCTTGAATGTTTGGGAGGTGTTGTGATTTTGGCAGTTTTCAGTGATTTACACAGTGTGTTTTTAGCATTGTTTGGTGTAGTTTGTTGTGGTTGAAAATTGGTGTTGCAGAAGTTTTATGCTGTTATTATGAGTGTATCATACCTTATTATATGTTATTTATTTCAGAAAACTCAATAAATACATTCTGGGGAATTTACAACTTAATTTGTGTTGTTTCTGTGTATGACTAGTTGGCTAGTCTTAGTGAATTTGATGTATTTTTGGTGGAGTTTATTAAAATCATTTTCAGATCTGATTTTAGTGATAAAATGTTAGTTTGGATCATTACATGGTAGAGGCCAATCAAGAAGGGACGAAACTTACCTAGGATTTTTTGTTCGCGTGGGAGTAGAACCTTGCGAAGAACGGTTGGCCTAATCTAGGGCCTATCGTTGTTTTGGAGTTTCCTTGTTCTCTTTATAGAAGTTTTTGAAATGATGATATGACCTTAAGGGTAACTTGTGATTTGTCTCCTATTAGGATTTCATAGATTCCAATTCCTAGACGAATGTCAAATTGCTTCATTCATGTTCCTAGCATGTTGTACAATCTAGGTTCGTGGTCTTGGAGGCATTGTTGAATTTGTTGATCTTGTTCTATGACTCTAATGATGTGTTTTCACTCTTGCATGAGTTGTGGTCTATGGTATATTTCCTCTAGTTCTTCTAGAATTGCTTTGACCCACTCTTGTCTAAGTTTTGGGCACATTCATCTGTTATTCTAAGAGAGTCATTATGCTTTGACTTGTTTTGACCAAGACTAACCTAGGGTTGACTTTTGATTGACTTTGATTATTTTCCTCATGATTTTATCAAGGGTTTGTGTCTAGTGTGAATTTGTGACTACCTTGTGATGAGATCGAGGGTTTCAATGCTTTGGGTTTTCATAATATTTTTGTGTTTTTTGTATTTTTGTGTATGATTGCAACTATATGATATGCTAGATATATTTTTGTATTTTTATTGAATAAATAAATCAATTAAATACGAATTCACTTTATGATGATGTTTACCTAATGCAATTGTATTCTATGTTTTGTTTTTATGTTTTTTGACAATTTTTGAAATCTGCTGTAGGAAAGAAAGTAAAGATCTAACTAATGAAAGAAAATGAATTAATCTATGAAAAGTAAATTACATTTTAATCTATTGTAATGAAATCATGCTAACAATTCCTATCAAGAGAAAAATAACAAGTTACTTTCCTCAAGAGGAAATTTTCATTATCTAATTACTATGAAAGCATGAAAAGGACTTGGAATAGCTTGGTGCATGAGCTTTGAACTACCCTCAGGAATCCTTTTTGTTTGGAAACCTTCTCATTCTCTTGTAGCAGTGGGGTCCCCCTCTTGGTGGAAAGTGAGTAGATGGCAATTGAATGAGAATGATGCAAGATTTTGAAAGCTTGGATTGGAAAGAGCTCGATTGCAAGATTACGAGTGTTATGAGAGAACTAATTGAACACTACAGCTATGTCTTGTGAGCAATATGAGAGCATGAGAATACTCTAATGAATCTTTTGAAAAATATAATGGAAAAACAATGGAAAACAAAAGGCACATGTGTCTTGCGTGAGCACCTAAGATGCTAATGGAGAGCAAACTAAAAGCTATGAATGATCGTAATTCTTCAATTTTCCTCCTATGGGAAATATTTGAAGATTTGCAACAATGAAAGCTAATGAAATAAAATCTTTGAAGCTTTGAAAAGAGTAAAGAAAGAAACTATGAGGCTTAAAAGCCTGTGAAGAATCTTGAAAAGCTTGTGAAGATGGGAAGAGCATTCACCAACTTGAGAAATAATGGAGAGGTGAGGGGTATTTATAGGATGGATTGATACATGGGGGATGGGGATGATTGAGGAATTAACTCTCTTAATTGGAGAGTTAACTTTCTTGATTAATTAGTCAGATTCAATTTATTTACTTATGAACTCAATTGATTGAAGAGTGATCCAAGCTTAAAGGCATATCACTCATAGAGGAATGGTTGTTAAGAGAAGTTAGAGAGAAATTAAACTTAGATAACATGGGCTAAATTCATTGATTGGGAGTGGTAAATGAGTTAATTATGGTTTTGTCTATGTTTATCTCAAAATTTCATGCAAACTAGGAGAAAACAAAGATTTTTTAAACTCAAATCAAAAGATAAATTCATTTTTGAAATCTCACAAGAGTTTCCCATGGGTCACCCTTTTTACCATGGTAGGTCACCTAGGGGAGATCATTGGGTCACCCAAGGGAGACCATCAAATAATAGGGGTGACCCTAAAAGGAGGGCACCTAGGTGAGAATTGATAGTTGTGTATGCTTATTGGATGGCTGAGAAGGTGATATGTCACTAGGGCTGGGCTCTAGGATCCAAAAAGGCAAGTTCACTTGAGGGAGATCATCAGGTTTCCTAAGGGAGACTGTCAAATAATAGGGATGACCCTAAAAGGAAGAAATTTGAGCAAAAAAAGAAACATAGGTTTAGTCTATTAGGCTATTTAGAAGCTTCCTAAGGTCAGAGGCCTTAAGAACAAGGTGTCAATAGGTGAAATTAGCATGAAAAGGCAAAAAATAAGCATGTAGGCAAGGCAAAGAATGAGACAAAAGAAGAATCAACAAAGGGGAACTGAAGAATGGTTAGAAACTTGAAGAATCGATAGAGGAAAAACAAGATACCACATTTTTCCAAGAGGAGTACTACTGAGAGAGCATTTTTATTCATGCTTCCATGTACGTGATTAGGATTTTACATCATCATGGGGTCCTCGTGCAATCTCGTGCATGTTTTTAGTTCTTACATATTTCCCCTACTCGAAATAGGCCTTGTAATCAATTTGTCACAATTGTACTCATAAAAACTAGTATTAGTTTGGGATTTGAGATATTAATGATAAACAATGAAATTGCAAATAAACAAACATACCATGAGTCATGTCGCAAGTTCTCCTAGTTGTTTGCTTCGCTAAGGTGACCTATAAGAATGAAAACATGTAGAATGGGGGTGCAAAAACACTAAAGAAATAAAACACATGCTAAGCTAGAGAGAAGAATAAATTCTCCTTTTATTGCATATTTTGAAGAACATATTCAATTTTTAGCAATTTTTTATGTTTTACAATTCTTTAGGTTTTTTTTCAAATTTAGCAGTAAACATGATTTATTATGAGATCTCAAAGGCTCAAAGGGTCAACCTATACCTAAGCAACCTTAGAATCCTTACTAGGGAAAAAATCAAACAAGAGCATGACACTCACAAAATGCATGATGGAACAAATTGAAGGATGCAAAATCTTGATTTTTCATGAGTTTGTGCTTTTTATGGATTTTATAGGTTTTTACAACATTTTGAGATACTACTCTTCTGCTTACATAATACACAAGAGGTAAGCATTGTTTCTTACATCTTCCTTAACTACGAATGGACCTATCTAATTTGGCCTAAACTTCACTTTTGAAATTTTTTGCAAGGACACTCAAAGACTTGGTGTAAAAATGTCTTTGCATCCAATGAGGAGTTTTATGTACTCACATGTTTCATTCTTTGACAGTTTCCCCCCTAGCTTTATTATTTTATGTTCTTGTCGATTTTCAATACTTATTTTGAACTCTTGAGGGGAAATAGTGTTGGTGTTGACTCTCCTAGTTTCTATGTGGATTTTGGTTCTCTTTTTTTCTTAGTGGTAGTCTCGATTTTATGGATGCTCATATCTGGCTTGATAGGAATGGTCACTAAGTTTAATGGAGAATAAGGATTTGTTGAGTGGGGATCAAACAAAAATTCTCTTGGTGCCCCCTTCCCTATACATTTAGAGGCCTTAGCTATGTTTACAATTTGTTTTGATGTCTCTTTGTCAAAAGTGTTGATTTTGGTGTCATTGGTGGTTTCCATGGTTTTCCCTTCCTTTTTACTTGTTCAACTCTATAAAGACTGAAATGATCAGAATCTCCTTTAATGACATGGATTTGTCCCATATGCAAGAAGTGTATTTCTTGAAATAATGTGGAGGGGATGGCCCTCATTGGAACAACACCCAAAAATCAACATATTAAATAACATCTTAATACATCAAGGGTCATAATAACATTTAATATTCCAGTTTGACTCTATGTCAAAGGTAGGTTCAACATGAAATGTTAATCAACTAATGTTCAATGAAGCCTAGAATAAGGCGTATTCATGATCATAACACATTTAATAATCCCATTTAAGAAATTAACATATAATGTCAAACAAGAAAGATATACATGTTCCACATAACTTTATCTATTATTTTAAAACATCTATAGCATGTTTACAGTAATCTCAACCCCATATGATTATTTAATGTTATACATCACTACTAATTCATCTAGGTATCTTAACAAACATGATTCCATCATAAGTAGAATACAACTCATAGAGACACCATTACAACACATATGTCCACAATGTTGATAAATACACAACATATACATATGTTGAAATTGATAACAATTAAATTGTAATTTCCAGTACATATCTTTCCTTTTGGAAGTAGCAAGTTCTTTAAGTGTAATCATGGCATATCAGTGCAATCTCTCACTCTTAGCTCCTCCTATGTATCCCAAAGACAAGAGAGCATCATAGACGTGACTTCCACCCTACCACAAAGCCGAAGGCTTCCCCATTCTACCCACACGAATAGCACGACTCGTCATGAAGAAGCTAGCTCTTAGGGGCTGTCATGCATGATAGTGTGTATGAATTTAAGCAATGCATCCTAACCAGTGGCCAAATGCAAACATATAGAAATGCAAACCATAAATCCACGTGATGGCGAATAAAAAATGATTCCAATTCTTCATAATTATTCCACTTGGAATTAAGCCATTCACAACTTATCATGCATGTTTCAGTATTTTTAAATTATTTAATTTAATTCATAGTCTAAGGTATTGTTGTGTGGTCTCACCACATGCCCCATTTTGCCGTAGCAAAATAGGGACCCAACTTTTGCTTGGCTTGGCTTGTCTATTTTCCCTTTTGGGCGGTACGGTAAAATGTCATGTCCCGATCCATGGTCAAAAATCAAGTTAAGAACGTTCCCATATAAAGGTTATGAATGAATAGAGAATACAATTCTAAGCAACTTTTCCTTTTACATCATGTTGAAATTCCTTAAAATGAGCGAGTTATGCCCGATCAAAGTTTTGGTCAACTAGATATCCTGGTCAAAGGGATATGGACATTATGAACTTAATATCCTGTTCATTTTTTAATATCCATATCCATGTCCATACTTTTCATTATGTCCAGTCATTATATTAACTCTTAAGCACTTAAACCTTCCCTACGGACCCGAAATGATCATTAACTCAAGTTAAGTCAACATCAAACTAATAGCTGCACAGATGGGATGGATATAATTTGTCATCGTAATATACATATCCATATAGCCCTCCAAACTATCAAATTTATCATAGTGAATCACGAAACCATCAACTAGATGGATATTTTGACATAGATATTTCACATTTACCGAATATCCATATCCATGTCAAATATCCATATCCCTGTTATGCCTGCCAAATTTGATCCCAACATAAACTTTTAAGGTATGGAAATTTTGTACCAGACATTTACACATGGATATGTTGGCAATATAAGCATGATGTTAAACAGTATTGTCATTGATGGCAATAAAGGTTGATGGCAACTAAGATTGTAGTGTTTTTAGTGTTGGCTTCAAAGAGTAAAGTTACAGTGGTCCAGAGATTAGCTAAAGAATACAATGGTCCGGAGAATAGAAAAGCCAGGAAGATCATAGGACAAAGATAGTGACAACAAAGGAGAATAGTACAGTGATCCGAAAAGTGATAACCAGGCATAAGGGGATAGTTGTGCAAATTAGTTTGATTGATAATTTTGCAAGAGGGTTTGATCCTTCACTCCTCAATATGATCTTGATCCTTAGTAGAAGACAAATTTGCAAGAAGGTTTGATCTGGTAAAGAACTGATGATGAAATTTGGCTAAGTGTCAACTCTGGTATTTCTGAGTTACAGAGTTCCAGTAATTTGGTCCATATTCCTCTGCCATGACACATTCTTCTCTACAGTTGTAAGTTATTGTTGGCACATATTCATTTAGTACAAATCAAAAGTTTCAGGTCCTGAAGCCCTCCGAAATGAAAGTTAGAAGTAATAGAGTATCACACTCTGTATTGACAGTGCCAGTGACACATTAAGACACTCCACATTTTACCACAAGTACATGGTTAGCTGTGTAGATTTGAGGATAATTTTATGAATGTATGTAGCATGTATATTCCATGTTTTAGGTGTTTTGGAGATTTGCATATTGATTTGTGAAATAACTGATAGCTCATGCTATTATTGCCTTACCGATGGAGCCGACCTAAAAGTGTTGATGGTGTGCAGAACTATAAAATGAATGAAGTGTTGTCATAAGAGTTTCTATAGGTTGTGCCTACCTATATGAGTTTGCTACACATTTTGGTTCTCTCCGCAAAGTATTTTGGATTGAGGTTTTGGCTGACAAGTTCTATATGGCATGTTTTGCATGTTACATCCAATTAGGCTGACCTAATTGATGTTGTGAAAGAAGTAGATATATATGAAGCATTATTTTTAGTGTTTTAGTGGATGCATAGATGGATATGATTTATAGTATGCAAAAAGAGCCTATGAATGTGAAATGAGTGAATGCAGAGTAGTGCAACAAGATTGTGGATGAGCAAATATAGAGTAGAGCAGTACGGTATTTCAAAATAGTATGCTGAGTATTATTTTGTAACTTGAGCTTCATTGGAACTGTACTCCATGCATATGTTAGATGCATTTATAAAAGTTCAAATTCTGGTAGTGAGCCACTTCTTCTATCTCTTTCTTTTAGGATAGTGAGTCCTTTGGTAGTGAGTCACATGTAGTGAGTATTCTTAGACAGTGAGTCCACCAATTGTATCAACCTTAACCAGTTTCCTTATTAACATGCATTGTGAGCTAATCCTCACCATGGTTTTTCCCTTTTTGGGTTTTCCATGTGAAAATCTTGGTGTTCATGTGTTATGAGTTGTGGTTGTATGTTTTATTCTTAATTTCCTTTATTGCAATTGTATATGCTAAATGGATTGAATTTCTGAAGTGTAAATCATTTAAGAGAATATTGATTCACCCCCCCTCTTAGTATTCTGGGTATTCAACAATTGGTATCAGAGCCAAGTCCTTTGGAAGAAGTGTAACCACTTGAGGAAGCTCTTGGAGATTGAACACATGGCTATTAGAAGGTTACCTATTCCTCCGGAAGAGATTCTTGATGTTAATCTCATTGAAGATGATTGTATACTTGACAAAATAGGAGAACTCAATGCTTCTCTTGAAGACCTTGAAAGATCTGAATGAGAAAACAAATATCTAAAATAAAATGTCAAGGAAGCAAATGAATGCATCAAGAAATTGAAAGAGCAAGTCAAGAAACTCAGAGACAAGCCTAAGGAAGTTAGTGAAAAATTGGAGAAAGCAAATGGAAACATCACTGGTCTGAAGGTGCAAGTTGAAGAAAAGAAAAGAATTGAGGAATGTCTTAATGTAGTTGTTAAAAGCAAGTCTGAAGAATGTACAAAGCTTAAACAAGAGGTTGTGAATCTAAAATTTGATTTGGAGAAAGCAAGGATTCATGAAGACAAATTCAAGATGAGCTCTGCAAAGCTTGATGAAATGATTGCAAATCAAAGAGGTCCAAATGATAAAGAGGGTTTAGGATTTGAAAAAGGTGAAATCTCAAAATCAGGTCAGACATCAAATGCTAAAAATAAAAAGAACAATGGCAATCAGTTCCAGAATCAAAGGAATAAAGTTAGAAGACCACCGGTTAGACAACCAAATGCTCAAAGGTACTCATCTTTCAATGGTTTTTATCATTCTTGCAATAAATTTGGACACAAGGCAATAGAATGCAGAAGCAGAATAAATCAAAATATTCCATCTTTCTCTGGTCAATGCTTTACATGCAAGAAAGTTGGTCACAAAGCTAGTGAGTGTAGGAATCAAATAAGGAATGGCTATAACAATGATAGAATGGTTTGATATTTCAATGGCTACTGTTAAATACATGCAATAGATTTAGGCATAAAGCTAATCAATGTAGATCTAGAGTGAATGGAAGGAATACTAGTTATAGGAATGTTGTATGCTACAATTACAATAGACCTGGACACATTTCTAAGTTTTGCAAAAGTAGAAACATGAAGAAGGATAATCCAATAGAGAAGAATGAACCAGTACAAATGGTTGATCTGACAGAGACAAAGAAGGAAATGAATAGGATTTGGATAAAGAAGGATGTAACAGAGGTTAAGGATGTGTATGAAGTTACATCTGGTGCAAATGTTCCCTTCGAGAACTAAGTTGAGAGCTTTGGATTATGGGGAGATTTAATGGAAATCTTTCAACCCCCACCAAAAAAAATATGTTGATGCTTCAAAACAAGGATATATGGTGTAGGATAATATTCTTAAACTATTGGAGAAAATTCTAGTAGAAAATCTCTTAATGCAGAAGTTTGTGGGGCACTTGAAGATGACTATGTATATAGAGAAAGGTTCAACAACTTTATCAGACAAGGCATTTATGGAAAATTAGGTTAAGGAAAAAGGGATTATAAGTGATTATACTTGATCAAAATTCATATTTCAATCAAACTTTCAAGCGAGAAAGAGCTAAGTAGTGCAGTGAAGAAGAGATCAAAGCATCCCAAGATTCAATGTCTTCAAAGCCTAGTGTGGCAAGCAAAGAAAAGGTATTTTGTGGTTTTCCCTATTTCACTATGAACTTTGCATTGAAGATTTTGAATTCACTAGCAATAACTACACCACAAGCAGTAGAGGTAACTGAGCACCCACGACCTAAATTCAAGAAATGCCCCTTCAAATCCATGGAAAGGGATCCGGATGGTGCTTTCTCAGATATAGCATATGGTGTCTTGGACATAGAGGATGTAAGAATGTATATACATGCAAATATGGAAGAATACAACCATGCAAAACTAGGAGAGATTTGGGTCAATGAGTTAATAGATGACAACTTTGATCTAAAGAATGAATATTGTGCCCTAATTGAGAAAAAGTTGGATGTTTGGAATGATTTTCTTTTTTTTTATGAAGATGCATGGGCATGGTATCTATTGAGACAAATTCATGATAGATTCATGTGGCTGGACCTTCCACACTTGATAAACAAGGAAGCCATTAGGGTTGCAACAGGGTTGTGCTCCATCAGAGCTATTTTGACACTTAAATATGTTAAAAATGATGTTGTGATGAAACTCACAGAAGATAAATTTGATAAGAGAGCCTTGACTGTGAATGATATTGAAGATCCGACAGTGAAATATGTATCCATGATGATTGGATACAAGATTTACTTCACAAACATGGAAAACTCTATCTCAACAACTACAATCTATACTTCATATGAGATGATCAAAAGGGGTATGGATTATGATAGGTCTGTGTGAGTTGCTAAAACAACAATTAATTAGAAACATGTAGAAGACAAATGATTCAAAATATCCTTTTAAGTTTGGTACCTTGATTATTTGTTTACTATTTTATTTCCTCAAGGAGGTTCCGGGTGCACAAAACATTGTGTGGTTAGGACACATTCCGGTTGCAACCCAAATTAGAGACCATTTGAAAAGAATTGGAAACATTCAAGCACAAAATGCTACACTCTGGGTTTACTTCAAAATATTTCAGGAGAAAATGCATGCTAGGGAAAGGATCCCTAAGAAAGTAGTGGAGGAATACAAAGATGATATCCTCTTCATGGTAAGTAAAGATGGATGCTACATGGAGGCAGTGGAACCTAGGATAGTCCAGACTCTAGAAATGGGAGATGAAGTGTCTGAAGATGTCATTGTAGGCCTTGCAGACCTAATGCTTGGAAAGCCTAAAGATACCTCTGAAGAAAGACTTGGAAATTATGAAGAAAAATATACTAAGGTGCATCTTAAGCACAAAGAGAAAGAGATTAAGAAGAATGTTGAAGAAATGAAGTCTAAAGTTGATGAGATGTTGGCACAAAAGGGCCCTACAGAGAAATCCAAGGGTACATCTGAACCTAAAAGGGAATCACCAAGTTTTAGAAGTGTTATGTCATAAAATGTCCCTCTCAAACTTTTACCTCCTAAGTTTAGCTCCCGGGTCCCTTATTTTGAATCTTGCATGTTCATTTTTACTCCTAAAAGAAAATGGCCTAAAAACAGGGTTCTTGAGAGACATTGTGTGCTTTAGACCTGACCTAAAAAGGGGGACCTGGGACATGGGTGCTCTCACCCTTGTCCTGCCCTATTTTAGACATGTCCCAAATTTGAATGTCGGATATGTGACCGTTAGTTAGGTCCCATGCTAACATCTTAAGTTTGAATTACAAAATTTGTAGTGGGAATGTGTGTTGTTGCATATATAAGCATGTTTAGGGATTCATATAAAAACTAGAATATGATTATGAACTTTTGGTGCACTTATAATTTTAGAACATTCAAGATATTCATTGTTGTAGAGCAAAGCATTGTTATTGTGTTTGTGATTGCAAATTTAGCTTCATCTTCTCATGTGTTGAAGGATCTTCATTTATGTGAGAGCTACACCTCTGAGATAGTATCTATTTGTGTTTGAATCATTTATCAATTTATTTTTGCCTCTATCCCGTAGGGATACACACTCTTTATCTGACAATGGTGTTCAGAAGGCTTGAATGTCCTTCCAAGGCTTGACTGAGGGAAGGTCCTAAACACCACAATCCCCAACCAAACTCCTTGTGATTACAGGTTATAGGTATCAGATTTCATGGAGTGGAGTTGCAGAGGAGGGTTACAGAACATAAAGATTCTGGATCCAGTGGAAAGAAATAGTTTGGAGCACTTTCAGGATAAGGGCACCTTGGGCAATGTCCTCTAAGGTTGCAGGCATAGGAATCTTTGTGACAATGACAATCAATATCTAAGGAAGCCCTGACATCCTTAAGAATAGCCTACCTTGGACTAGGGCACCTAGGGCAGTGTCCTCTACATCTTCCGTGATAGAAACAGATGTAACAATGATTATCAGTGCCGAAAGGAGTCCTGAATTCCCTGAAGAAACTGTACCTTGGACTTGAGCACCTAGGGAAGTGTCCCCAACTATTCTGCATCACAAACTTTGAAAAATGGTTAGTAATTAATCTCTATCTACTGTCTTAGTCTGCGAGTATTTGTCGAAATTTATAAATTTACTTACTATTTTGCATAATTAGGGTTTTTAGCATACTTGAGCATTAAATTAATAAATTAATTGACAATTTCTGAATTTCCACATCATTCCAAGTGACACCCAACCTATAGGTGAATCCTCTTACAAAAGTTGTGATTCAACTCGGTTAAATGTCCTTGAATGTTTGTAGTGAAAGGAGGATTTAGCTATTCAACCTCATTGTCCCTCTTTTCCTATTAAACATTTTGGTGAACCCATGTTTATTTGAATTTTGCACCTTGTTGAGTGTTGCACTCTATATTTGCATTCATTCATTTAGTTTTCATCTTATTGCATTTGAAAATTTACAAAAAAAATTGAAAAGTTTGAAAAAAATTGCATCTTAGGCTTGCATTTTGAAATAATCTGCATTAATTTAATTTAATTTCATTTAATTTCTAATATTTTCATTAGATCTGATATAAATTATAGAAATTCATCATTAATTAATCATTTGCATTGCATTTTCATGCTTAAATTGTTAAAAATTGCTTGAAATTGTGCATTTTTCATAAAACCTAGTCTTTGCATTAGCTAGGGTTTGTAGTTAAAATATTGTTTCAGATTTTATTACTCTTTTAAACACTCATTTAGGACTGATTTATAATTGTAGTGTCTCATCATAATGTCTTTTGTTGCAAAAAATTCATGTCTAGGGTTTAAAAACCTTGCATTTTCACTAGATTTTGCCTTGTCATTCATCTAGAGTTGCATTATAGGTGTGTTGTGAAGGATATTGATGTATTATTGGATTTATATTGAGCTTATTATTCGGTGCCCCTCTTTAATTTCTTCACAACACCTCTTTTTTTAGTGATTTGCATTGAAAAAAGTGAAAAATCAAGCATTTTAGATCATAAGCATAAATAGTTTTGCACTTGTTCCTTGCATAAATATTGAAAATCTTTTAAAATATGATCTTGCATTCATTTGAGGACATATACACATGGATTATAATCACAACAATAATGCTAGGCTTCCTCCTAGGCCTTATTTGAAAAGAAGAAGCCCTAATCTAGAAATTACATTTACACCTCATGACAAAACATTTGTAGACAATGAAGGACCTCTTTACATTACCATGAAAATAATGGAGATCCCAATGCATGGCACACTTATAGATCCTAATTGCATGACTAATGTGGTAATGGAAGAGTTCCTTCTTGCACATAATTTGACATAAGATTCTTATGAACCTTTAGATTTAAGGGTTAAGACACATAATGGAGATTTTATGCCTACCTTTGGGAAGATAACTTTATTGGTTATAGTTTCTGATAAAGTTGTGGATCAAGTATTTGAGGTTATCCATTTATCTGATCTCTTTTGTGTAAAATTAGCACACCCATGGTTAAAATCTATGAACGATGTCCCCTCAACTATTCATAATTGCATAAAATTCCCTTTACATGGACAAGTGTGTACTATTCGACGTAATACATATCAACCTTTGGTAAGGGACAACAACCTTATTCTTGATTACTTTTGGCCACAACTTGATAGAGACCCTAAGCCACGAAGAGATCACTCTTTCCTACAATATAGACGATACAAAGCAAAACTTATATCTAGAGTGGCCGGGCCTCCTATGCAAACAATAAGAGAAGAACAACCCACATTAGACGAACTTCCTAGACTAAAAGGTAAAGGGCCCTATGCTGAGGTTCCTCCTCCATCATCCTTACAAGGATTGGGAGGTATTAGTCAAGAATAATGCACTTCATCAAGACAAATAATATTTGAACATGGTGCTTCCTCCTCTAACATGCGAAAACCTATGGATAAACATGATAATACTTTTGAAGATATAAGCAACAAGACAAAAAGAAATAGACAAGCAAGAGAAAGGAGAAAGAGAAGACAATGTTTTGCCCAAAAAAATGTATCTAAACAAGAAAACATTCAACCTAACATTGAAACAAACAACGAAGAGCTTAAAGAAGATGAATTCAAAGATAATGACAAGATTTGGGCACTTTTACCTTATGTCCCACTTTCTTCTAACATCTGGGAGTGGGAAGATGATGATTTGCTTATCGACAACCATTAGTTCAGTTGTGCCTACAGGTAAGTTTTTCTAACCCTTTATCTCTTGCGTTGTGTTCCCCGCTTTATGTGTGATGTGTTGTTTAGGCCTCCTTGGATGACCCTTGATACTCTTATAAGATCAAGGATATCGGGAGATTGCCTCTATTGTGACCCTTCTTCTATTTGTATCATCATTCTTCTATCTTATTTCTCCTCTATTTTCATAGTTGTGTGTTGTGTCTTAGGGGCATAGCATTGCGGTTGCTGACCTGGGGGCACCTTCCTATGTGACGACCCTAAGGCACTTGTTCTCCTCTCTTGATTTATTGTTTACCTTCTTCTATTGATTCTATCTAGCTGGCGGATGATGAAAAATAAATAAGACTGATAAGGACCAAGTGTCCCTTCAGCGAGTAAGCAAAAATGGACCTAGTCCATATATGACAATGGGGTTGATATATATATATATATAGTGATATTTTGATGATGTCTAATATTTTCTAACAAACCATAACAATATTGCCGCTTCGTGCACTTTGTTTATCTTGGGTCTTGCCTTGGTTACACTCAATTCTAAGATCTCTGTGGTATAGCCCCATGGTTATACTCAGGTTCTGAATCCATAGTATAACCTTGGCTCTTGATGTGATTGTTTCCATGCATTTCTTTTGATCATGTGATGTAGTTATTATCTTATAGAAAGATTTCTAACCTCTCTTCTCGCAGGAAATTGTGTGTTTGTGGGAACATTTGATGATTGTAAAGTACATGTCACCATTGGGGGCATGGGCTTTGTGAAATCTCTTGTTCCCTTGTGTGTTTTCTTCCTACCTTAACATGCTTGATATCGGTACACTATATCAACCACCTTATGGTGGGGGCATATATAAGGCAAGTTCTCTGATGATTTTGGTACTAATAAAGTGTGTTTTCATACATTGATCTATTGCATATACCTCCTTTTCACTGTAAGGTGTCTTTGTGATGCGGGTGGGGTTGTACACTTTTGGCACATGATTCCTTTTCACTATAAGTCATCTCAATGACATGGGTGAGGTTGTATTTTGAAAGCCCTCTGTGGAGGCGGGAATGGAGTATCTCTTGAGCTAGTGCACATCCTTTTATTTCAAAAGTCCTCTGAGTAGGCAAGTTTGGTGTATCCTCCCTTAAGCTTATCTTTGGTAGTTGTTGTGGCATTAGCCCAACCATCAGGTGTGCCTATAATGTGCCTGAGATGGTGGCGAACGTAGCAATAGGCTCCTTCCATCCCTTGTTTATCGTGTTTTAGATGTATAGTATGTATTTGGCATACTATATAACACTCATTTCTTCAGTGTGTCTTCCGTGTGTTTTCCCTCGTGTTGTAGTTTCAAGACATGTGGTGAAATGCCCATCCTACACTCAAGTTTTGTATGGCATGTTTGTTCCCAAGCATGTCTCAAGATGTGTGTCAATGAGTCCCTCCTATGCTTTGGAATATGTATGGCGTGTTTGTTCTCAAGTGTAATCTAAAGACATGTGGCGATGAGTCCCTCCTACACTCTAAGATTTGTATTGCGTGTCTATTACCCCATATGTAGTTTCAAGACGTGTGGTGAAATTCCCCTCGTACATTTTAGGTTGTGTGTTTACTTTCCATGTACTTACATTTGCATTCATATATATGAAAATGAACAAAAGAAATAATCATTGAATTCACTATAGTCATCTTGTTTTGCATGTCTTCAATGTTGTCTTCTCTATGTTTTGCATGACTGTTACTATCTTCTCCATGTTTTGTGTGTTTGTTACTATCTTTAATGTGTTTGGCATGTCTGCAGTGTATTTTCTCTAATGTCTACCTGAGACTGGGGGCTAGAAATAGTTCTTCAATCTTTGCGTATGCATTAGCTTCATGTGTCAGATGTGTTTACTATGTTTTGACCATACTTTAATGCATGTATGGGCCTTGCATTCATGCATACATTAAATTGGGGGCTAAATTTTATGTCATAAAATGTCCCCCTAGGACTTTTACCTCCTAAGTTTAGCTCCCCAGTCCCTTGTTTTGCATCTCGCATGTTCATTTTTACTCCCGGAAGAAAATGGCTTGAAACCCATGTCACATGGGGCTTGAGGAACATTGTGTGCTTTAGACCTAACCTAAAAATAGGGACCTGGGACATGGGTGCTCGCACCCTTGTCTTGCCCTATTTTAGATAGGTCCCAAATTTGAATGTCAGTTATGTGAACATTAGTTAGGTCCCATGCCAACATCTTAAGTTTGAATTATGAAATTCGTACCAGGAATGTGTGTTGTTGCATATATAAAAATGTTTATGGATTCATTTGAAAACTAGAAGATGATTATGAACTTTTGGCACACTTATGATTTTAGAGCATTCAAGATATTCATTGTTGCAGAGCAGAGCATTGTTATTGTGTTTGTGATTGCAGATTTAGCTTCATCTTCTCATCTGTTGAAGGATCTTCATCTATGTGAGAGCTACACCTTTGACGTGATACCTATTTGTGTTTGAATTATTTATCAATTTGTTTTTGCCTCTATCCTATAGGGATACACACTCTTTATCTAACAACAGTGTTTGAAAGACTTGAATGTCCTTCTGGGGCTTGACTGAGGCAAGCTACTAAACACCACAATCCCCAACCACACTCCTTGTGATAGCAGATTATAGGTATTAGATTTTGTAGAGTGGAGTTGTAGAGGAGGGTTACAGAAGATAAGGATTCTAGATCCAATAGAAAGAAGCAGTTTGGAGCACTTTCAAGATAAGGGCACCTTGGGTAATGTCCTCCGAGGTTATAGACATAGGAATCTTTGTAATAGTGACAATCAACATCTGAGGAAGCCTTGACATCTTGAAGAATAGCCTACCTTGGACTAGGGTGCCTAGAGTAGTGTCCTCTGCATCTTCCGTGACAGAAACAGATAGAACAGTGATTATTAGTGTTGAAAGAAGTCCTGAATTCCCTAAAGAAAACTATACCTTGGACTTGGGCACCTAGGGTAGTGTCCCTAACTATTCCGCATCATGAACTTTGAAAAATGGTCAGTAATTAATCTTTGTCTACTGTCTTAGTTTGTGAGCATTTGCCGTAATTTATCAATTTACTTATTGTTTTTCATAATTAGGGTTTTTAGCATACTTGAGCATTAAATTAATACATTAATTGATAGTTTCTAAATTTCCACATTGTTCCAAGTGACCCAACCTATAGGTGAATCCTCTTGTAAAAGTTGTGATTCAACTCAGTTAAATGTCCTTGAATGTTTGTAGTGAAAGGAGGATTTAGTTATTCAACCCCGTTGTCCCTCTTTTCCTATAAAACAAGGTCAAAAAGGACTTCTAACCCCTCTGTTTCTACTCCTAATGCCTCCGGAGTTAGGCCTGTAACCAATCTTGAGAAGAATGAAGAAGCCAGTGCTTCTGTACAACAACAGGCTACAAGGAAAAGAAGGGTTAAGGGAAAAGAAGTTAGAAAAGACTATGTGGTTCATGATAACATAGATGAAGAAGAGGAAGAAGAAGAAGGACCCAAACTTGTCTGGAAGAAAAGAGAGTCTCTTGCATCTGAAGAAGACACACAAATTAAAAGGACAAAGATTGACATTGTTATAGAAGAAGATATTGAGAAAGAAAAGGATGGCTTTATCTTCAAGAAAATAGAAGTAAAATCTGGTGAAGAAGGCCAAACTTTAGGAAAAAGAAAAGGAAAGAAAAGAAAGGAAAGTGAAGCTGTAGATAAGGAAAAGGGAAAACAAAATAAATCAGAAAAATCCTATCTTCCCCCTCTGCAATTGGAAGCTACGATTAATTCTATAACAAAATATGACAATCTGAAGCAAGTAGCTGAGTTGTATGACAAAAGGTCAGCAAAAGATCAATCAATTATTGAGACAGCTATTATTAGGTACATGGATGCATTTAATGTTGCATTAATAGAAATAATTGACAAACTACTTGATAGTCTTGTTGATGTAACGACAAAAAAGAGAGATGATGCCATGAACAAGCACATTGAAATGAAGAATAAGGCACCTGAGAAGGTTTGTCCTACAATTTCTGAACAAGACAAGGTTAAGGCTATAGACAGGATAGAAAGGGAATTCAAGACAAAAAGAAGACTAAATACCTTAATGTCAAATGATAAAGATGAAATAGAAAGGTTGAAAAAGGACACATTGAAAATAATTGCAAGCGTTCTTAAGGAACTACAGATTTCTACAGTTGAAGAATGTTCTTCTAAAGAAGATGGAAAGGATGAAAGCTAGACTAAGAAAAATAAAGGAGAAGGTGAAACCATCTCAGACCAACATGTGTTGATTGAGAAAAATCTGCCATCACCATGAGCAGAAATCAATGCAGAAAATTTGAATATGGTTGGCCCTCTAGAGAACACATAAATTGATGATGAGCAGAAGGAGTCTCCAGAAGAAAAGATAGATGGAGATAAGAGAGAACAAATTGAGGCTATTACAGATCAAGATGCTAACACTATGGGTAATGCCTCTATTCTAGAGAATGTTGAAGAAGAAAAAATACATGATACAAACTACCCTCTGGAAACCTCTGATTCTAAAGTGATAGCTGAAGAGGAGAAAAAGGATAAGGTCGGTGAACCCTCTAGATTCTCTCCTATAGACTCTATCAGAGAATTTTTGGCAAAGCAAAGACAATCTCAAACATTGTCTTCACCACAACTACTGCAGGTGCAATCCTTGGATGGACAGATTAACTTTTCCAACATATCTCCTTTGCAAAAGCTTTAGTTGGGGACAATATTTTAGGCATCTGCACATGAAGAAATCCTATAGTCTCATATAGAAGGAAATGAGCTTATGGAAGAGGCCATGAATTTTTTTGAAAAGATACTGCTTGATGCTAAGAGAGATGACTCTCTAGCCCCTGCATTGCAAATTAGGAAATTAATGGAGATGGTCAACAGTCACTTTTAGTCCTTTGAAAAGACAGATGAGAAGAAAGTAAGGGAAGAAATAGATAATAAGAGGTTAGTTGAATTGATAGATAAGTGCTCCAAGGCACATATTTTGTTGGATAATAGTATAAAGAATGTTCACAATGCTTTAAGTGGTGCCAATACATTATATCAATTTTGTTTATCTTGGCCCATGACCACTAAGGAAATAAAAGACAAAATTGATGGCCTAAAAGGGCAAATAGCAAAAATGTCTAGAACCTATGATCCCTTGAAATATATAAATGGAGATCTAAGAGCAAAAGTAGAGAAGACTCATGCCATAATAAAGAAATTGTGAAGCCAAAAGGAGTTGATAAAATATCAAATGGGTCAAATGAGGGAGATAGTAAGCTTTAAAATGGCTTCTTTGATTGGTTTGTTAAAAGAAGCTGATAAAGTTAGAAAGATAACAGATACCCCTACAACAGTGGATAAGGTAGAAGAATTAATATTGTAGATAAAAGGATAGATACATCTATATTATACTCTGCAAAGGTGCGTTAAGACTCATCTATGATCCAATTGAAGAATATCTACAAAGATATCTTTCCTACAAATCAGTAAGTCTCTTATTTTCTTATGTCTTGTACATATGTGAAAAGTTAGAAGGAAACAATTTTGATATTTTGGTATAGAAATAAGATAGTAAGGGGGAGTGCAATAAAGAAGGTTCTAATTTATAAATAGTCCTTTTGCCATTGATGTCAAAGGGGGAGGGTGTTGGCTATGTTGTCATTAATGCCAAAGGGGGAGATTGTTGGTGATATAAGGATGATGTTAAGCAGTGTTGTCATTGATGGCAACAAAGTTTGATGACAACTAAGATTGTAGTGTTATCAGTGTTGGCTTCAAAGAGTAAAGTCATAGTGGTCTAGAGATTAGCAAATCCAGGAACATCATAGGACAAAGACAGTGACAACAAAGGATAATGGTACAATGATCCGAAAAGTGATAACCAGGCATAAGGGGACAATTGTGAAAATTAGTTTGATTGATGATTTTGCAAGAGGGTTTGATTCTTCACTCCTCAATAAGATATTGATCCTCAGTAGAAGACAAATTTGCAAGATTTGATCCAGTAAGGAACTGATGATGAAATTTGGCTAAGTGTCAACTTTGGTATTTCTAAGTTACAGAGTTCCGGTAATTTGGTTTGCATTCCTCCACCATGACACATTCTTCTCTATAGTTGTAAGGTATTGTTGGCACATATTCATTTAGTCCAAATCCAAAGTTTTAGGCCTTGAAGCCCTCCAGAATGAAAGTTACAAGCAATAGAGTATCACACTCTATATTGACAATGCCAATGACACATTGAGACACTCCACATTTTACCACAAGAACATGGTTTACTATGTGGATTTGAGGATAAGTTTATGAATGTATGTAGCATGTATATTCCAAGTTTTAGGCATTTTGGAGATTCACATATTGATTTGTGAACTAACTGATAGCTTATGCTATTATTGCCTTACTAGTGGAGTTGACCCAAAAGTGTTGATGGTGTGTGGATCTATGAAATGAATGAAGTGTTGTCATAAGAGTTTCTATAGGTTGTGCTAACCTATATGAGTTTGCTACATGTTTTGGTTCTCTCTGCAAAGTATTTTGGATTAAGGTTTTGGTTGACAAGTTCTATATGGCATGTTTTGTACGTTACATCCACTTAGGCTGACCTAATTGATGTTGTGAAAGAAGTATATATATATATATATATATATATATATATATATATATATATATATATATATAGATATATATATATATAGATATATATATATATAGATATATATATATATATATATATATGAAGGATTGTTTTCAGTGTTTTAGTGGATGGATTGATGGATATGATTTGCAGTATGAGAAAAGAGCCTATGAATGCGAAGTGAGTGAATGCAGAGTAGTGTGACAAGATTGTTTATGAGAAAATATAGGGCAAAGCAGTGTGGTATTTCAGAATAGTATGCTGAGTATTATTTTGTAACTTGAGATTCAGTGGAACTGTACTCCATGAATATGTTAGATGCAATTATAACAGTTCAAATTCTGACAATGAGCCACTTCTTCTATCTGTTTCTTTCAGGACAGTGAGTCCTTTGGCAGTGAGCCACATGTAGTGAGCATTCTTGGATAGTGAGTCCACCAATTGTATCAACCTTAACTGGTTTCCTTATTAACATATATTGTGAGCTAATCCTCACTGTGGTTTTTTCCGTTTTAGATTTTCCATGTACAAATCTTGGTGTTCATGTGTTATGAGTTGTTGTATGTTTTATGCTTAATTTCCTTTACTGCAATTGTATATGCTAAATGGATTGAATTTTTGAAGTGTATATGGTTTAAGAGAATACTGATTCACACCCCCCCCCCCCCCCCCCGTCAGTATTCTGGGTGTTCAATAGGAGATTAAGTTTAGATATCCATGTCCAAATATCCATACGCATACCTTGCTTTAGAGCTTGTTCTCAAAATCTGAACTGTTGACTTTTTAAAGGGATGTTTGTGACTGGATATTTTAGGGTAAAAGTACAAAGCTATGTCACACTTTTATAAAGGAAATGGCCAACACTGATCCATCTTTTAAACTTGAATCACTAAAAAGTGACATATATGTTTTGAGTTGTGAAATGATGTAAACTAATAAAATATTTATTTTTTAGTATATTTTATGTTTGTGTTTTTTTGAAAAAATTAAAAAATTATTTGAATATAGTTTTAATAAATTGACACTATAATTTAGTTACTGATAAAATGCTGAAAAATGAAGTTACATGAGATGTCAATCTTTATATAGTAAATTTTATTTTTTTTCTTCTATTTTTTTGTGTGTATTTTTAACTTGAAACTTTAGTGCATGGATATATTTTTTTCCAATTTTGATAAATATATATATTTTTAAATAAATATTAAAATGTGCGTGTATTAAAAAGTAGTTGTTTCCATTCGACGCCAACTTTCATATTAACTATTTATCTAAAATAGAAAAAGAATTATACCATCTTGATATAGATTCTTTTATCTAGTGCATCATATTTTTTTCAATTTTTTTAATAAGTTTTACTATTTTTCCTTGACATGGTAATTGACCTAATGTTTTGTGCTGATAACCTAATTTTAGTAAAAATAAAAATGAAAATATAAATAATAATTAAACCATTAAAATATATATATTTTTGAAAACTAAACTTATAGATCTACAAAAGGGTATTTTTATATGTTTTTAAAAATGCTATTTACATGAGTAGAAGTTTTTGAAATATCAAGTTTTTCAAATAATTTTATTTTTTTGGTAAATTGGCCTCATTGTGGTGCTACATATGCATTTAGCCAACAATTTTAGTTGGAAAAGTTGTGGACATATCTAACTTAACTAGAATGAATCTTACAAGATCATATGTTTGACCAAAATTGTTTTTTAGTTAGAAATACTTAAATTCACATGTGTTGATACATTGGGTGAAAGTGTGACACTTGCATAATATCCATACCCATCTAAATATCCACATCCATATCTCAAGTAGGGATATTGCTCCACATGTCCCTACCATTGACTTTTCAATGAGATCTTTTACATCTGGACATTTTTGCAAAGGATATTCCATATATCCTAACTTTCAAAGGTGAATTAGATTCTGATACTCATTTCTTTAGTCAACAATGTCTGATCAAGACCTTTTTGTTGACGTCATATGGACATTTTCATCTAGACATTTTAGATTGATATTTATTTTGAATATCCATATCTGAACCCCTCCCGCATTTAATGCCATACATAAAGGCCGTTGGCCTTTTAAATTTAAAAGTGTGCCTTTTGACAACTGTTGAGTTCTCTTGAGCTTGATTGATGAAATACTCACCTAACCATAGAAAAGAAATTAATAGGCCCTAATAAATGGAATTTCTAAGGTTAAAAGGAAAATTCATCCCCTATTGTTAATTATCAAAACATTTGAATCTAAAATTGTAGAGAACTGAAAGTGATTAAAGGTGAATTGTAAACAATTAAGGTAATTCTATAGTGATTAAGGAACAATGTTGCAGAGAATGGAATAGTGAGCACAGCTAACATGGTATTCACATCCACGTCTGCATGTTAAAAGTTGAGGTTGTGATCACCAAGTATGAATACGATAAACTTGTTGGCAAGAGACACATTGTGGCTTTATGATTGTTGTCATTGATGGCAACAAAGTTCATCCCACACATCCGCAGGACATGGTGTGCCTATACCAAAAGTTAGAGTGAAGAGTGTTGTGGTCCAGTAAGCAAGAACAGAGCATGTGGCAAGGTCCGACAGTCAGGTCTGAACCTCTCAGAGGAAGTATCTTAGTAAAGTGCAGACTTGGGGAAGTCAAGAGGTGTACCTTGACTGATACATTCCAGAGATTGAGCCTCCGGTGATAAAAGAGTGAAAAGATATGAGCACCTAAGTGTTAGGTTCCTGTTTGGCAGATTTGATAGAGGAAGAACTAACCAGCAGAGCATCAGACCTTAATCCGGATGAGTTATCGATGGTGATCAAGTTTCTTAAGGTATCATTCATGATTGGCTGACATGATTGATGACTTCTATAAGCATCTCCTTGATACTCATCACTTGATAAGTAAGGATTCAACTGATAGATCAAAGTTTGGGAAAATATTGACTATTCCAGATGCTGACTAGAAAGCTGTTGAAATCATTGGTACAGATATATATACCGGATGGATTTGGATGTGAAGGTGTGTGTTGTGTTGTGAAGTGCAAAGAAAAGTAGAAGAGTAGTGTGAAGACAGTAAGACAGGTCTGGTATGTGATAGGACATCAGCACCAAAGAAGAGGAAGAATGAAGTGCAGTAGATCAGTGTATTGAGCCTAACTGGAACTAAACCTCAGCATATGTGGATGCTTCTCATCAGTTCAAGTATCTTGTTACTCTCTTTATAACTTGTAGATAGTGAGTCTCTTGTAGGCAGTGAGCCTCTTGTGAGTAGTGTGCTTAGGCAGTGAGCCCTAATTGGCAAGTGCCATTTTGTATTTCTATTCTTCTAATAGAGAATACATTCTTGGGTTAGTCACCCCGTGGTTTTTCCCTTAATAGGGTTTTCCATGTCAAAATCATTGTGTTATGTGTATTGACTTTGTTTCTACTTTCATGATTATGGATGTTTATTTGCTTTGATGCTGTACTAGTTGTTAAAGAAGAACAGAAAGTTAAATTAATTAAGATAACTGATTCACCCCCCCTCTCAGTTATCAACAATTGGTATTAGAGCCAAGTTCCTCCAAACAGAGCCTAACAACTTGAGGAGATTTGGGAATTCAATTGGATGTGTATGCTATGAGGGAACAACTTCAGTCTGCCCTAGATGATCTTGAGCAATCTAACTCTGAAGTCAGTGAATTGAAGGAAAGACTCAAATAGGCTGATGATTTCATAAATGAACTAAAAGGGAAACTGAGTATCTCCATGAAAAAGAGAAAGGATCTGCTTCGACAATTGGCAAGTCAAGGTGAAGCCAATGATACAAATGAAGATCTAAAGGAGAAAACCAAGTTATGTGAAAAGTTATCAAAAGAGGTCATTATGGTAAGACATGAAATGGAATCAAGAGTTATGAAATTCACTCAAGAAATTGAAGAGAAAAGAAAAATTGAAGATGATCTAAGACAATCTCTCAAGGAGAAATCAGAAGACTGCCACAAAATGGATAGAATAATCAGGCATCTAGAATCTGATCTTGAAGAAGCTAGAGATAATGAAGAACAACTTGAGAATTAGATTGACACTCTCAAAAGGGAGCTTCAAACAACAAATGAATACAAAGAGAAATTCAAGATAAGCTATGCTCAACTTGAAGTTCTTCTTCAAATCCAAAAGAGGGTAGATGACAAGCAAGGCTTGGGATATGAAAAAGGTGAAAGCTGTGAATCCGGTCAGAAGAACTCCAGATCAGAAAATCCAAGAAATGGGTCTAGAAGACCTTTGGTAAGGCAACCAAATGCTCAAAGATATCCTTCCTTCAATGGATACTACCACAATTGCAATAACTTTGGTCATAAAGCAAATCAGTGCAGAAGAAGAATGAATCAGACTAGTTCATCCTTCTCTGAACAGTGTTTTAATTGTAAAAGGTATGGTCACAAAACTCATGAATGCAGAAATATGCAAATGAACAATTCATTCAATGGTAGATGTTTTGCATGCAATAGAATGGGACATATGGCTAATCAGTGTAGATCAAGAGGATATCAGTCAAATATGCAAAGAAATATTGTTTGCTACAATTGCAATAGATCAGGTCATATTGCCAAATTCTGCAGAAGCAAGAATTAGGACAAAAAGGGTCTGGTGCATCATAATCAAAACCAAGACAAAGGAAAAGGAAAAGTGAATGCGGATGAAATTCAAAGGGAAATGAACAAGATATGGGTGAAGAGAAGTACACAAAATGATGGGGATGGATCCGCACCAGAATCTGGTGCTGATATTCCTTCCAGAAACTAAATAGATGAGCTCTGGCTCAGGGTGAGTCACAAAAGAAAATATTTTCCCCCAGCCAGTCAATTGGTGCCTGAAATTGGCACATGGAAGGTTGCGGACTAAAAGGGCTCTTAGAGAAACATCTAAATAACCCTTAGGGAAAATATGAAAGATCCGCAATGAATTTGAATAGGTTAATCATCTGAGATTAATCCAGTTTAATAGTCATCCAGTAAGAACAGGATTTTCACAGTTAGATCCGATATGATTCAAATTTGAGGTAGTTTGATCTACGGATAGATCAAATGTTTGGGGAAAGGAAGATAGATTGTCATCAATCACCAAGAATAATTCTAAGTATATCTCAATAATCTGGAAAAGATCTTTCTCAGAACAAGGAGAACAAGGCAACTAGAATAACTTAAGCTGCGCATTTATTGTAATGTGGAATTAGGGTTTACTCAGAGATAAAAGGGTTCATTTGCTCATCATTTATACATTTGCACTCGAGAAGAAGAGAAAAAGAGCTCTGCAAACAAATTGTCTCAAGCCTCTCAAAGATCAACCACAGAAGACAATTCTTCGAGCAATCTGATCCAGCTCATTCCGTGAAACCTAGAAGCGTAAAAAGGTATTTTTCACTCTTGATCAAGCTCTCTCTGAATCTTTAAGATGGCTACTCTGAATGTTGTAAAGATTTCTGATAGGCCTTGCCCCAAATTTAAGAAACATCCCTACAAATCTCTAGAAGTGGATCCCTTAGGTGCCTTTTCCGGCATTCTGCATGGGGTTTTGCATGTTGAAGACGTTAGGGCATACATTCATGCGAGCATTGAAGAATTTGGGCAATCCAAGCTGATAGATATCTATCACAATCAATTAATAGATGACTCATTTGATCTCAAACCTCAGTATAAGGCTATCTAGGACAAACATTCTACACAGTGCATCCATTTCCCCTGTTTTGCAGAAGATGAATGGGTCCGGTATGTTTTGAGCAGAGTGCATGACAACTTCATATGGTTGAATAAGCTATTTAAAATCACAAAAAATGCTATTAGGGCAGTAACTAGTTTGCATTTATCTGGAGGGTTACCTGTTCTTAAATCGGTCAAAAACCAAACTGTGAGTGAAGCTACCGGATCAAAATTTGACAAGAAAGCAATGACAATAGAAGACATCACTGATCCGAATGTCAAGTTTGCCTCCATGATAATTGGTTACAAAATATATCACTCTAGCAGGGAAAACTCAGTACCTGAAATTGCAATTTACACTGCTTATCAGATTGTAAGAGAGAATGCAGGCTATGTTCTTTGTGAGCTCCTTCTGAACCAACTTTTGGAGAATCTGCAAAAGATAAAGAAGGATAAGAAAAATTCTTTTAAATATGGTGGCTTGATACTCTTCCTATTCTTTTACTACATGAATGAGCTACTCGGATCTAATGGATGGGTATGGCAAAATAATAGACCTATTGCAATTCAAATCAGAGATTACTTGCATGGGCTTGGTGATGCCAAGGCACAGAATATAGCACTCTAAGGCTATTTCAAGAATTTTTAGAATATGATGCAAGCTAGAGAAAGGATCCCTCAATCATTAGTTGAGAAGTACAAAGATACAGTGTGCTTCATGATAGACACTGATCATTGCCTAATGGAGGCAGTGGAGCCAAGGATAGTCTAGATCATGCCAATGGGGTATGAAGTTGATGAGAAAATTCTAGAGCTGCATATTCAACACATGCTAAGTCAACCCAATGATCCTAAGGCAGAAAGGTTTGGTACCTACCAAGAGCTAAGTGTAAAAGTTCATGTTGAACTTAGACAGCCTGAGATCAAGAGAAAAGTAAGAAGGGAAGTAGAAGATTTTGCCAAGAGGCATGGAATTTCAAAAGAGGCACTTGATGCCAATAAAGAGAAAATGGAAAGGGCAGAGAAAGAAAAGGAAGAAGCGGGAAAAGAAAGTGCTCTGGTAGAAGCCCCCTCCCGGACCAGATCCTCTAAGAGCTCTGCACCTACAACTGCTAAAAGCTCAAAGGCATCAAAACTGGAAGAAAAATCATCTGGTAAAGGAGAAAAGAGAACAAAGACAAAGGCTACAAGATCTTACACAAGCCTCAAGGATGATGAAGAGACAGAGACAGATGAGGAAGTAAAGAAGATGAAGAAGAAGAGGAAAACAACCGGTGAACCTTCTACTGGTCAAGGCAAAGAAGAGAAGGCAGAGGAATTTGTTGAAAAACCTACTCTCCGCATTGATGATGTAGTCAAGGTAGTTATTGTGGATGGAAATCTGCAACCAATAACAAAATTCTATGATGAATATAATGAAGCAGATAAAAAGATTTTGGAGGAAGCCATAGTTAAGTACTTGAACATATACAATAAATCATTTATTGAAATCATCTCTCTAATTCCCAAAATCTTAGAGAAAGAACTTGAAATGAGAAAGGAAAATACCAAGGCAAAGGACTTAGAAATTAGAGAACAAATAGCTATTTAGCTCTATCCTTCAATTACTCTGAAACAAATGGATATGATCTTCAAAGATTGCAAGGATGAGTTCCGGAGTAAGGCTAGAATGAATCAATTCATGCTTGGAGAAACTAACAAGGTGGCAAAAGAAATAGAAGATATCCTCTAAAATGCTTTTAAAAGATTCAATATTCCTGTTATAGAGGACTTAGGTAATGAACCCTCTGTCGTGGATGAAGAAGAAGAATCTACTATAAAAAATGGAGAAGAGGAAAAGGAGACAAGTGAAGAGAAAACTAAGGACATAGATTCCTCTGCTCAAGAAGAGGAAGTTCTTGAACAAGCAAACATCTCTCCTCCGGTTTCCCCTATAGACTCTAGATCTAAAGGAGAAGAAAGAATAAAGGAGAAAACCAGTCAAGGAGAAGAAGTACAAGAAAAAGAAAAAAGTCAAATAGAGAAAACCTCATATGACAGTGCTAAGGCTGTAGAAGGGGAGAAAACCCTGTCACCAACAAGAGACACAGCAGAACCAGTCAAAGATTTCTTAACCAAAGAGATGATGGAATTTGATGAACCAGAACTTCTTCAAGGTCCATTCAATTTTGATTCCCTCTCCCCAGTTCAAACCATGAAGCTAGCATCCTTTACTCAAGCAAAGGAAAAAAAAAACTCTTGAAGTCTCACATGGAAGACTATGAGCTCATAGAAGCTGCATCCAGTGTATTGGAGAAGATCATGCCATCCTTCCAAAAGGATCCTTCAGCCTCCACATCTGGTAATCTAAAGTCTCTTGTAAATTCTGTTCATTCACATTTTGATTCCTTAAAAAAGTTAGCAGAAGAAAAGGTCCAGAAGGAGTTTTTGGAAAAGAGACTCTCTGAAGTACAAGGTCTAATAAAAAATGATAGGAGAGTTATGGATATTGGAATAAAGAGCTTGGAAAATGCTCTTAAAGATGGCAGAGATATCTATAAATTTTGTTTATCCTGGCCTAAAGTGACCATGGATATTGAGAAGAAAGTAAAAGAGCATGAGAATAAACTGTTAAGTCTATCTCAAAGTTTTGATCCTCTCTCCTCCTCTATAGTAAATCAAGAGTGTCAGACTATTGTAGTCATAGATGAAATAAAGAAGCTTGAGAAGGAGAAGAAAAATACAATAAATAGGTTAAGTGAACTTAGAGGGATCATTATCCCTAAGTTAGAGGTCATGCATGAGGCCCTAACTGATGCACAAGCCACAGCCCAGACCAATGATCCGACAGATCTTAAGAAGGCAGAAGCTTTTACATTCTTGTTGAGTGGTCACATCTCAATTTTGGATAGGATGAAGCAGAGTTGGGTGACAAAAGTTGTATAGTTGAAGAATACTTTTGCAGACATACTTAAGTATATGTAAGTACAACTTGTATATATACTTATGCAGATATGTATAGACTGTTTTTGGAAATTTTGGTGTGCGGACCCTACCCTTTTCCATTGATGTCAAAGGGGGAGTGAGGAGTAGTGAAAAATGTGGAATCCAGCTAAGGGGGAGCTCCGATAAAGTGTACATTAGAATAGAGCATCAACCAAGGGGGAGTGTAGTATAACACTTAGTCATTTTTCACTAAGTGTTGCCATCAATGCCAAAGGGGGAGATTGTTGGCAAGAGACACATTGTGGCTTCATGATTGTTGTCATTGATGGCAACAAAGTTCATCCCACACATCCGCAAGACATGGTGTGCCTATACCGGAAGTCAGATTGAAGAGTGTTGTGGTCTGGTAAGCAAGAACAGAGCATGTGGCAAGGTCCGACAGTCAAGTCCGGATCTCTCAGAAGAATTATCTTAGTAAAGTATGGACTTGGGGAAGTCAAGAGGTGTACCTTGACTAATACATTCCAGAGATTGAGCCTCTAGTGATAAAAGAGTGAAAAGATATGAGCACCTAAGTGTTGGGTTCCTATTTGGTAGAGTTGACAGAGGAAGAACTGACCGACAGAGCATCAGACCTTAATCCAGATGAGTTATTGATGGTGATCAAGTTTCTTAAGGTATCATTCATGATTGGCCGGCATGATTGATGACTTCTATAAGCATCTCCTTGATACACATCACTTGATAAATAAGGATTCAGCCGACAGATCAGAGTTTGGGAAAATATTGACTATTCCAGATGCCGACTAGAATGTTGTTGAAATCATTGGTACAGATATATATACCAGATGGATTTGGATGTGAAGGTGTGTGTTGTGTGTTGTGAAGTGCAAAGAAAAGTAGAAGAGTAGTGTGAAGACAGTAAGACAGGTCTAGTATGTGATAGGACATCAGCACCAAAGAAGAGGAAGAATGAAGTGCAGTAGATCAGAGTATTGAGCCTAATCAGAACTGAACCTCAACATATGTGGATTCTTCTCAGCAGTTCAAGTATCTTGTTACTCTCTTTATAACTTGTAGACAGTGAGTCTCTTGTAGGCAGTGAGCCTCTTGTGAGTAGTGTGCTCGGGCAGTGAGCCCTAATTGGCAAGAGCCATTTTGTATTTCTATTCTTCTAACAGAGAATACATTCTTGGGTTAGTCACCCTTGGGTTTTTCCCTTAACAGGGTTTTCCACACCAAAATCATTGTGTTATGTGTATTGACTTTGTTTTTGCTTTCATGATTATGGATGCTTATTTTCTTTGATGCTACACTAGTTGTTAAAGAATAATAGAAAGTTAAATTAATTAAGATAACTAATTTACCCCCCCTCTTAGTTATCAACAAAACCTTCTCAATCATTTTCATAGTTGTAATAATTTTACGTGGGTAAGAAGGTAAATTTCCCATGGTTAAGGTAAATCCTTGGATGAATTCTTATTTGTATGCTATTCAAAATGGGTTTTCAATCTACATGAAAAGATTTGAGGTAATTAATGTGATTAAACCCCTAAACCCTTGATTAAACCATGGATACTTGTGATTCACAGGTCAAGATGTAGAAGCGTATAGACAAGTGAGACACTGAGTTCAAGCCTGACATGTTCCCCAAGCCAAGAGGCATATGCAGTAAGTATGGTTTCACAGAAGATACTCAGTATAAACAAATAGACATGGAATCTTTTAGGGGATGGATATAGGCAAGGGAGAACAATGCCATATTACAAAACATTGCAGCAACAAGAATGTTCCATGTTGCAAGGTTTCCATACTTAACCAAGGCGTTGGATTTGGTTGTAGAATGCACCCTACATTACAATGTGGTCAGTTGAAGGGTGGAGCATCAAGGTAGAGTGGATGTAGACTTCTTGGTTGATGGTATCACTGAGGCATTTGGCTTTCCCACGTACTGGGATATGTACAAGGTGGACATGCAGGCACTTACTGCAGAGTTCAATAGTAACCAAGAAAATTGTAGGAAGATTATTTTCACATCCTAAAAGGACCCAGAGAGTAAAGTAAAGGTGGTGGCCAATTTTCCCCAACATCTATATAAATATGATTTGTATCCAGAGATCCAATACATGGTAGTTCTGCTTAGCAGAATAGCTGGGAAGAAGGATTCTAGTAACTTTGAGTTGTGGATGTTTAGACTGGTCCACCTAGTAAAGGATAAGAAATAGGTGGTGCAATGGGCAAAGATCATCAACAACGCACTTCACATATAGATGGTACAATGGAGGAAGAAGAACAGGTTATTTTACATGACGTCATATGTGGTATATGTATGTGCGTATAAATCATCCTTCAATGGACTACAAACCATAGGAAAGCTAGGGTGATTACTCCATGAACAGATAGTATGGGAACACTATCCCCAGTTGGAGAGAAGACAATCTATTCAACATTACAAGGTAGTGAATGATTGTTTTTTGATGCATCTCATCCAACTAATGGAGGGTGATAGAGCTAAAACGTTCTCTAATGGATCCCAAGAGCTGATACAACCACATGGAGCTTGGTTTATCTAGTTCCCTACATATTCATACATCAGAATGGAGGGTCTTAAAGGAAACCCATTCATGTTGCCGAGGTATCCTACTGATAAGGTGGTATTGATGGAAGTGACAAGGCAAATTATCCCTACCTATGAGGTATACACGAAGAAGAGTAATCTAAAGGGAATGTAAAGTTTCCCCTGGATATAAAATGGTATGTATGTGGGTTAATAGATAATGCAAAGCATTCTGAAGTAGATTTGTACATGTTGCATTTGCAATTATTCCCTTTGGCTAGGTATTATGACCCCTACCATAGGATGACAAGGTTAATAAATAAAAAATTACAGCACATCACCAACCTTAAGGATTTATGGGCAGATTGTGTGGATGAACAAGAGGTGAGGCAACAGGGATATCAGAGGCTAATGTTGAACCAAATAAGGACTATAGGATATCTAGAGGTGCCGCCTCAAATTAAAATAGATGATGGGGATGTGATGGACCCTGAGTGTGAGGAGAAGAAGATATACAACGAGCCTTTATCTCTTCCAGATTGGAGTCAAGAAGATAAGACATCCATAGATGTCATCATGGCTAAGGTGATGACCATCACGAAGAGATGGGTAGAGAAGAAATTGAATGAGATAAAAGCAATAGGGACAACTATCACCTTTGATAGAAAAAGGAGGATGAAAGAAAGTGATGAAATAGATTATGATGATTTCCTTATCCACAAATGAAGAACCATGGAGGCCAAGCTAGCACAACTAGGACCTTCTAGATCTGGAGAGGGATTCACAACAACAGGCATCATTGTTGGTACAGTCCCATCACCTCTTAGGGATCTGCCCCTAAAGGCCATTCCTATTATCACTACGGTTCTAGAGGAACTAGATTATGTAAACTTGTTAGGAGTGAACATCCCTAAGCAGAAAATGGCTCACATGACAATGGCAAGGGGTTCTACTTCCAAGTTTGTGGATGTATAGATGGAATCAATAGAGGGGTTAACCAAAATGGAGTAGATGTTCACTCAGAGACAACTCCCTGTAGAGGCACCTTCAACATTTGCCACACTTCAAGAATATATGGCTAAGCAGGTAGAGGGTCACCCCAACCCTACAATAGAAGTGGTAAAATAATTTCAACATAATGTGCATGTGCCTGAAATAATTAAGGTAAAAATGAGCTAGCTGAAGGGGTAAGAGTGAAAGAACAAAAGAGGGTTATAGAGAAGCCATTATCTTTGAATGATGTAATAGGTTTAATAGATGATGAGGTCACTAGATATGTGATCAATAATCTGGTGGGGGTTTTGCTTATACCCATAGTGCCAACATAGGATACACCTCAAGTAGAAGGGGCAAGGAGTTAGGAAGAAGGGAAGGATCTTGAAGCATAGGATGTTTTATCTATAGAGGAGGCAAGATCTCCTAACGAGATTATTCAATATGGATAATTAGATGTCCTAGTTGATACTATCACAAGCCTTGAGGTGGTAGATTTATCATATCCTACAGGGGCAAGCATAGAAGAGAAAGATATTGCTTGGGAAAGTCCAAGACAAGAAGATATTGCACAGGACATTGATCTAGATGTAGTAGATCAGGATGTCCCTATAGATGGAGAAAATGAGACCATAAAGGGACATGGAGAACAAGTGACCAAGGAGCAACAAATAGTAAAATGCTTACAAAGAGCTCAAACAGAAAAGGGAGATGAGGAGATGATTAAGGCAGATGTTAATTCTAAAATCCCTCATCAGGATCTCCATAATCAGGCTCTACAAAAAGAGCAACATAAGGAAAATCCCAAGGAAGGATTATCATAGGACGTGGATACAGGACCCCATGGAGAAATCCATATGGATGAGCATCAAGAAGAGGGGCCTGAGAAGGAGATCCTCAAGATATGGGCACATAACATCCTAAGGTAGAAGTTCATAATGATCAACAATAGCAAACTCCTCAGGAAGAGATTCAAGTGAATAAAGAGCTTGAGCAAGAGGAGAGAGTACATGAGGAAGAGAATCCAAAGGATATCTCATCTAAGCAAAGGGAAGAAGATCAAGATAAAGATGAGTTTGTGGTGATGAAAGATGCTCACATTGAGCAACTAGGCTAGAAAGGGCCAAATCAAAGTGTACCTGGATGGTTAATCTTAGAGGTAATGAAGCCTCCTATTACAGATTCCATTCCTATTGATTTCAAAGCATTATTTTCCCTGGAAGATGCAAAGCCCAAGCTTAAGGCTAGGGCTATGTCTATAATAAAGAGAGATGTTGCTACTGGGAGAAGAACAACCCAATTGGATATACCCACAGTAGACAAGAATAAAAGGGAGATAGAAGCTAATGGATTTCAAGTAACCACCATTGATTTGGGGCACACTACAACCACGCAAGAGATTGAAGAGCTCATAGGGAGCACTGAAGCTGTAGGTGCTCGCATGCAGAAGACAAAGGCTAAGAATAAGGAGTTGAAAGGGAAAATTGCCCAACTCCAAGCATTTATTAAGGGATTGGTCACCCCCAGAGTCCAAATAACAGAGGCTCTAGTAGCCCTTGCATTAGTTAGTCAAGACAAAATAACTGGTCTGGATGCATAGAAGCACCAAGCCCAGGTAACGTAGAAATGGTTTGACACATTCATTACTGAAGGAGAAGGAATAATCAGGACATCATTGTCCAATTGGGATACCTTAGCATTCATGAGGACCAAAGATGCAATGTTGAAAGAGGAATGTTGTAAGAGGCCTGATCAAAATGATCAGGATCTCCCAAAGCTAAAGAGCATAAGGAAACTGGATGATCAGGTACTATTGAAGAACAATATCCTAACATTGAAAACCATATTAAAAATATCTACTGGGATTAAGGATATGAAGTTGGAGGCAGATATGTTGAGAAGGTGCCAAGATGAAGCAGAGGATATTGGTGCTAAGGCACATGAATTACTGATTAATGAAGTGGATATCATGGAAGAATTGTTGGGAAGATTGATGGATGAAAGTAAGACATTTGATGAACAAGAATCTTGGGAAGCATTCAAGACTAGATTTGATCCTATGATGAAGGACTCGGTGTCACAATTTTTAGAGATTACTATAGATCAGATTATGGGACTTTCCATGAAGATGAAAGAGTACAATGGAAAGCTAGAAGACAAAATGAATGAATGGGTGGCTCTCAATGATCAACTGCAAATGCATGAACATGCAAAGGTTAAGGCACAACAATTTGATAAAACTGGAATGGATGAGGCCATAAAAGGATATGAATTGTATAGGAGGTTTGATTCTAAGGAAATGATGGTTGGAGAGGATTCGTCCGTAGAAGAGGAATAGAATATTCCAAAAAGTACTGAAGCAAAGATACTAGGAATATTCCATTTTACCAGTTGTCTTCTACCAAGGATTGCCAAGAAGCAATCACATGCCACACATCTTGACCATAGATTATTTTGAATGGTATCCTAACCATTGGATCATTGTAACTGATTCCAGGTCCTTATTCTATAAAAGGGCCTGAATCATCTTGTATAACAGAGACTAGATTATTGAAACTTTGAGCACTAAGTTTGTAATTTTGCAACTTTTGTGATCTCTTCTCAAGGTTCTTTCTCAGACCAATGTATATGTATATATTCTTTGCATGCTTAATGAAAATGGAGTAGTGGATTACTTCCTAATCGTATATCCTACATAATCTTATGTTGATCTCTAATATGTGATTGTGAATTGTTGCATTCTGTTGAAGTGCATTCAACTAATTACATGTTGTCATCAACTATCCTTTGAATATTTGTACTTACCATGCATAATGTGGAGCTTCCTAGTGAAGTATTTTTTGGTTTTCTTCTTTTCATGAATGTATTGGAATATATATGTGGATCACTGGTAAAACTTAGTAATTCTAGGATTTCATTTTCTAGGCATCATCTTTTGATCTCATTTCATAAATAATCATAATTAATTGCAAATCATGACATATCATAAGCAAATATCATAAATTATGCTAATAATGACTTATCCAGAGCATATATAATAAAAGGCTATAGATAATAGCAAACATCATGTAGACAATCATAAATATTAGTGAATTGCATGGCTTTAAAGCATATCTTTAAGCAAATTCTTAGTTTACATGTAAAGATTAGTTTAGACATGGACAGTTTTAGAAGAACTAATCAAAGTTCAAAAAATCTCAGAAGAACTAATCAAAGTTGAGACAATTTCAAAAGAATTGATCAAAGTTGTGTTCACTTCATGCTTATATGCTTAAATCTCAACTAGATATAATAGGATTTAGCATAATTGACAAGGATATATGCAGATCAGGCACAATATATAGAGCATTTGTGGAATTTGGCAGAATCTAAGGACAGACATGATTACCAAGTGTAAGTCCCCCAAAATGGAATAGCATATCACAACAAGCCCTAAGTGACTGTCAGAAGGTCAAGACCTAACCAACAGAGACTTGGGATTATAAATTCACCTTGAATTTATCATATCTTTCAAGATAAGTAAAGGTTTGTGTGATAACTTTATTTCTACTGCATGTGACTAATTGACACATCAACATGTATCATTAGACAAGTCCAAGTTCTTTAAAAGATTTAACCACATGAGCTTGTAATTTAGTTTTTAACAATTCCTCCTTAATCTTATTTCAAGCATAAAGACAATTAATGATATATTTAAATCATTATAAAATAATATGAACTAATATAATATAATGAGATATTTAATTCTATTTAATTTTAGCAACTTCCATTCATGTGTAATGCATTGGATATATTAAATAATAAAAATGTAAAGGCAAGCAAGGCGTCTAGAGTTTTCTAGAAATGCCTAAATAAGGCTTTTCCTAGCCAAGCACCATTTCTCACACTTGTGATCTCTCAAACATTTTCTTACTATAGGTTTTCCTCATGCATTTTTCATGAGCTCCCATGGAGGAGGATTTAATAGTGTCTGAGCACCATTTCACAAAGATTTCTCTAGTTTCAACAATTGTAAAGTTTCATATGTTTATACAGGTTTCTATTGGCCATGCCATGGCTATTCTAGGGTTGGTACTTCTCATTTTTCTCCAAATTTGGTTTCCATACAGGTGCTTAAGAGTTTTCAGTCTTAGGTTTATATTTTTTTGCAAAAATTCTGGTATGTTTTGGTTGAGAAGGGTCTTCCCAGGCCATTTCCTAGATGTAGCCATGGTTGGGCGACCCAAAACCTACTATTTTTCCCTTATTTCACCTTCAAACTAGGAACCTCAACATGCATTAATATGGGTTTTGATTATTTTGTAGTTTGTTGTTTATTATTCATATTTTGCAAAGCAAAATTGGGTAGCCAGGAAAGAGACTCACTCCTCTTCATGCAGCCAGTCCCATTTCCCATTTTTCTTATGGAAGAAAACATTTTCTCTTATTAAATTTATAAGTTTCCATGATAGAGAAAGAGGGTTTCCAGTTTGCCTTTAAGGCAATACTACAACTATAGTTGTATGGGTTTTCATTTTTCCATTTTGGGCAAAACTATAGCTACAATTTAGCTTTAGTTGTAATTATTGCATATATGGTTTACAAGCTAGATTACTTGCATAGTCTTGTTTTGAAAACAATCACTATGTGACTACCATGTTGCTAATGATACAATAACTAGTTTGCAAGTATAAGAGCGAGTAAAACTATGCATCTAGACATGCACAAAAACTTATAAAGTTTGTAGACAAAGAATAATTAACAGGTCATTAAAAAGGCCCTATTAAAGTCAGACATTGCCAGAGGATTTACTGTTCATAACTATACTGAGCTTCCAGACTATAGATTTCCTCTCTTTTTTTAATTCTTTCCAGCAACTGCCCTCTTTCCTTGTCTTTTTCCTTCTCCTTTTCCCACAACATTTCCCTCCCAATTCCTCTTTTTTAATAAATTCTTATTTCTCCCTTCCAAGGTTCCAAATGTCAAATTTCATGGTTTCCTAATGACAAGTATTGTCTAAATAGTTCTAGGTTTCCTTGGGCCTAGCAACTCATGACAAATCAAAGTCACATTCAGGAAGCTATAGCTGTTGGAAAAAAATATTAATAAACTTATTCATTCCCCTATGCTTCATCGAAAGATAAGAAATATCTTTAGTCAATATTGTTAAACAATATTGATAGATAAATCAAACAAATTACCATTTAAATTCCATTTTACACTATCTGATTATATGTGTTATATTTAATAAATATACACATATATGTTGTAGACACTTATAAATGTCTCAACCCTTCGACCACCCTTCAACATCATCCATACTACTAATTTCTCATCTAATTAATTAATGAAGTTTTTAATTGATTAGTTTGCCTATCTAACCCATGAACTATCCATTCATCCTTCATCAATTAACCCCTTAAATTGAATTAATTTAATTAATTCAACATTTACACCTTACAACATCATCCCAATTAATTAATTAAATATGTAAAATATTTATTTGGTTAATTTGTCCACTTTCCTAAACCTAATTAATTAGGTAAATTATGTTTATCTAATTAATGTTCCCTACTAATTAGCCTACACCTAGCCTAGTTGATTAAATAACAATTATTTAATTAGCTACCCTAGCCTACATGACCCCTAGACCTAGATTAATTAAATAAATCCTTATTTAATTAATCCTAAACCCTAATTAGCCCACTCACTAATTTTTTATAGCCACATTAACTAAGTTAATCGCCCTGATTAACTTGGTCAAATCATGCTTAACACCTTCTCCCACACCCACAAATTAAAAATTACAATATACATAACCCCTCCAACTCATTTTTGCCATTTTCATGCTAAAACATCTTCCACATTTTTAGCTTACAAATGTAAGGCCCCAAAAATGTGCATGTGTCACATGATCTTCATATTCCCACATAAAATGGAATTTTTAATTCCACCTCCTCCCAATGAAATTATTTTTTAATTTCCTCACACATCAAAATCACATTTAATGCAAAGTCCTCAAAATGAATTTCAAATTCATTTTTAATATCTACCATCTAATTTTGATGATAAAATCCTAGCCCTCTATCTCACAATCAATCTCATCCATTGATCTCAAAATCCAATCTCCACCATTGGATCAAAATCCCCTCCAATTTGCCTATAAATACAAGCCTCCACAAGCCATTTCATCATCTAATTTTAGAGCAAGTTTATTATCTCCAAATTCTCATCCATCTTAGCTAGATTATGTTGAATTTTGCATTGAAGTTGAGACCATTTCACATTTTCCATCTTAGATTGGGTAGAGCAAAGAGCTAGTGGGTGCAAGTTCTTCAACCCTATCAAAGAGTGAGGAGATTGGAAGCATTGGAAGGTATAAAGATCTCACTTGTTTTGATTTGTTTCATGTTTTGATATTTTCTAATTTTCTCATCTTCATTTGGCACACCTGGTGGGACCCCATGGTCCCAAACTAATCCTTTTTTTTAGTGTTTTCTTGAAGGATTTAGGTGTATAGGTGGTTCAGCGCTATCTCTTCTTGGATTAGTGCCATTGCCTCCTAGAACATCACAATTTCCCTCTGTTTTATTTCCATCCAGAATTGTTTTTGTGCCCTATTTTTATGACCCTTTGCTAATGTTTTTGGGTGTCTAAAACTTTTTAACACAGATTTGTTCTTTTGGCACATTTTAGTATTTCTCGCTCTCTATTTTTAATTAGAACATGACAAGTACAAGGAGTTATAATGGAAAAATATACCTAGAAATGTATTAGGAAAAGGTTCTCATAAGCCATTAGGTTATTTTGTCACCAACAATCTTGTTTCTTCTTATCTAACCTATGGTGTTCTCTGACAGGGTTTTTGAAGCACTCTAACCCACTCATGACTTGTTAATGTTGAATTATGATCTCTTTTTGAAAAGGTTTAGTTCATTATCTGTGGATTAGCACCATCATTACATAGAACGGCGCCACCGAACTAGTCAGTAGAAGATAGGAAAGGTAAACTTTTTTAGCACCATTTTCAGAGAAATCAACGCCATGTTGGAATTTAGCACTTTGTTTTTTATTTTTAGTACCATATCTATTTTTATTTCTATTGTCTACCTGATTGCTGAATTTGAACACTTTAGTGCCATTTTTTTCAATTTTTAGCACTATCTGCATGTTTCTGAGCGCTATTTAGATCTATTTTAGTGCCATCTGTCTGATAGGTTTTTGGAATCTGTGTAGGGTATTAACATCTTTTTGTAGGGAAAAGAATGTAGGCCAAAGACCTTTATTGAAACTATTGACTGGTTTGATGCAGGTTTTCATTGGTCAAAGACTTGTTTTCTCACCAGTTTAGTTGCATTAAATTAGTTAGTGGGTGAATGAACATTTGTGTTCTTTGTTTGGTCTACTTATAGATGTATGCTCTCCCCTTGAACCTTAGGGTAATCTTGGGGATCAAAAGTCTATTTGTGGACATTTTCGTGCTTTTAAGTGTTAGCCTAAAGGGGTTACTTCTCTTGTGTGTGCTCTCCTCTCGCGTCTAGTGCAATTTAGGGATCAAAAGCAAAGGCTAGTTTCTTCTTAGGAGGCCTGCTTAGGGATTTCATCACCCCAAGAGATGACCTCAATCATGTATTTCGGCATGGTATATAAGCATTGCAATTTGAAAGATAGCTTTAGAGGAAGGACCCTCTCGCCTCTAAGCAATAGACTTCCAAGACCCTTGGTCCTCCAAGACTTGAGTGGTTGAGTTCTAGGTGATTGGGACACCCCCATTCACAGACTTGTGCCTCAAGTACCTCAAGTATGCTAGAGGACTCCCCTAGAAGCTCATAACTATCCTAGCTTAAGACCTTTCGATCGTATGAGATTGTAATGCAATAAATATCAGTTAGACCCATGCAGTTACTCACTACACAAGCTACATTGAATCTATTGCCAAGTATAGATGCCCTCTAGAAATGGGTGTGCATGTTGTGTATGCTCTCTCCTTGCAACATAATGAGCAATCTTGGGTGATCAAAAGTGGTTAGTTTCCTCCTCATGGGACTTGCATTTATGCCTATATAAAGGCAATGAAGTGGGCTTATGGTCTCATACAATCCTACTTGAATAATTTCTAGGATGTCCACATGCTTGGTGTGTCTCCATGTTGTACCCTGTGAAAGAAAAAGTTGTTTTGATACATTGAGTCAAAAGCCATTGTGTTTTCTTGTTTGATTTTTATCTACTTGCTAAGAAATCTTATTAACTTTTTCCAAAATCATTTGAACCTTCTGAAATCAAACATTTGAACATTTGAACCTTCAAAATCAACCATTTGGGCCTTGAAATTAGAGCATTTGACCTTTGAAAATCTAAAAGAATTGAGTCCAAAATCTAAAATTTTCCAAAAGAAATCAAAACCCTAGTCAAAATCCTAGAACCATCCACCGATCAATGCCATAAACTCTTTGTTTAGCACCATAAACATGTCGATCAGTACCATATTCCACTATTCAGATGCCATCCCTAACTGTTTTAGTGCCATAATTCTAGAGATTAGTTCCATTTGCAGGCTAGATCCTACACCTATCCTCTAACCTATTTCAAGGTCCTTGAACTTTGTCCAGTCTTAATATGTGGTTACCTTGTCAAAATTGTCTAAATCAAAATCCTCCATTTTGAACCTCAAATCTTTGACCATATTCCCATCCACAACCTTTGTCCAAAACCAACCATACCATTTCATTTAGACCTTAGAGAAAATAATTTTGATTATTAGACCCTTGATCATAACCCATTCATCCCAAATCCAAAGTCCATTATTGAGTCTAAACCTTTATCCATATTTCCATCTCCTAATCTAGTCCAACATTTGTCCAACTTCATTTACCCCATCTCATTTGACCTTAGAAAAATATCATTTTGATACTTGATCTTTGGTCATACCTTGTCCACCCATCAAATATTGTCTTCAACCTTTCATGTCATTTCCATCAATCACTCCATCCAAAATCCTAATCCAAACTCATTATTCCCCATTATCCATTTAACCTTAGAAGGATACTTTAATCCTTGGACCTTTGCACATCCATTCCAAATTTTATTTGAACCCAAGTCATCCCAACCTTAGTCCAAGTCTAATCAATTTAATATTCCAACATCCACAAAACATTATCCAAATCTTAAATCAATTCTATTCCAAACATCAAACCCATATTATCCAAAGCATATCCATATTATCCAAAATCCAACATCAACATCCAAATCAAATTTATCCCAAATCCAAAATCAACCAACATCCAAAAACCATACCTCAAATCAATTTTGTGCAAGAACTAAATCTAGATCTTATCATCCTCTAATTTATAGGGTACTTAAGACTTTGTCTACCTTAAGTGCTTTTATAAATTAGCCTTTTATTAACCTTTTAAATAATTGATTTAGGAGCCTAGACAGCTCCTAAGTTGATATATTCTAAGGTATCCCATTTTGCTTGGAGGTCATTAGTCAACCCTCAAGTAAAATAATCTTTCCCTTTTTTCTTAAGGTCATTAGTCTACCTTGGGTAAAGAGGGCCATCCTTTTATATTTCGAAAGATCTATATTTATTCAAGCTCTCCTTTGATTTGAAAATCCTTTTCCAAACATCATCAAAGTCATCCAACATCTTTAATCATCCAACCCCATTTATCCAAAATCATCTAAGGTTTCCCTTGGTTGATTATCATCCAAACCATCCTAAGTATACCTTAGTCATCTATTTCTAAATCATCATCCCTTTCAAATTCATCCTAAGGTCATCCTCAAAATCATCATTCACTCACATATCCATTTTCACCTTGGTCTAAGAAATCCTTTTAAGATTTAATCTCTAAGGTTATATTATACCTTTTAATCCCAAAATCATCCCCAAAATTCTAAATTCATAATCCACCCCATCCATCCTTTTACTTTATCCTTCCACTTATCCATATTTTGGGTCCAATAATTTTTGAAAACCAATTCATCCATTTACCATTGAGGTCTAACTCTAAGGTTTCTCATCTAAAATATATCCTCATACTCCCATCATTTATTTCATCCTTAGGTTTTAAACCTTGAGATTTATTCTCCAAGGCTAAACCTATTCCCCCTTTTCATCACATCAAACCTATCCATATCCACCATTGAACTGACCCTTGGGTCCAATATTTTGAAATCCATTCTCTAAGGTCTTAACCTTCATCCACCTTTCAACAATCCAGTCAATTCGTATCCAATCCATTGTATACCCTTGACAAGGTCTCAAGCTAAGAAAAACAAGGACATGGAACCTTTTAGAGTTAATTTTGGCATTGGGATACCTCAAATTGATCAAAACAATATTCCCACAAATCAACCAAAATCATCCCTTGATGCAAATGCTATGTTAAATCCTTTCTCTAATCAACCACTAGCACCATCTTCTAACATCAATAATGTCTAGATCAAGATGTTTTAGACTTCATGCAAGACGTCGATTCCGTGGACATATTAGATAGATTCCTAAAATTAGATCCCACAAAATATCTTGAATTCCTCATCAATAATGGTGCTAGAATACCCAATGTTGCTACCTCATCACAACCATCTTCATCCCATAATGTTTCTAATACATCCCAAACTTCAAATGTCACCATATCAACAATTCCTACTAACATGTCAACCATACCAAATACCACATCAACATCTACTATCACTACATCCACACCATAAATCACCCTTTAACATTCCTAACAACACCATGCACACAAGTGCTTCCACAAGCATCCCCAATTTGACACCAATACCATAGCCTTCATGACACAATTATTCTCCCAACCACCTTACAATAGGTCTAACATTCCTAATAACAATCCATGCAACAAACCTTCATCCAACTTCACATACATACAACATCCAACTTCCCAACCCCCTATTACATCTTCTATCAAAACCTTACAACAAAATCCAAATAAAAACCAACAAATACTACCACATGTCATCCAACAACTTCTCACTTTCCAACAACATCAAATCCAACAAAATCAAAACTAAAATCCTACCCAAAATCAAATTCGCCCTTTCCTCCAATAACTAATCCATCAACAACAATCGCACATACCACAACCACCTACCCAAGATTTATCTAGCATTGTGTGAATCTTGATTCAAAAGGTTGATGATATGCAACATGGACACAAAAAAAAGAAATATTATTTCAAGGATATTTGCCCATACCCATTTGATATAACCATATACATGCCACCTTTTCCTAAGACTTTTGAAACACCAAAATTTGACAAATACAAAGGAAAAGCGGACCCTAGGGAACACCTTAGGGAATTTTATATTACTTGCCTAGAGGTCTCATACAATGACACATATTTAATGAGACTCTTTCCTAGAAGCCTAGGTGGTCAAGCCACCAAATGGTTTGTACACCTCCCCCCCGGTATCAAAACATTCCATGAGCTTGCAGAGAAATTTTTAAATCATTTCTCCTATAAATTTGAACATGAGATATGACCTTTGCAATACTAAACAAAAGAATGGGGAATCCTTCACTACCTTTTTACAAAGGTGGAGAATCCTAGCAAGCAAACTCCCTTGGCCATTTCCTAAAAAATAATTAGTCACCATGTTTGTTACTAATCTTAACCAAGAAATGGGCTTTCATTTACAAATCCAATGTGCATCAACCTTTGAGGAGGTTATAGACAAAGGGACAACCATTGAAAGAGCCCTTATTGCCGAAGGATCTATCAAAATTTACAACAATGACAACAAGAACAACACCACCAATACCTCCAACATGAACAATAATGCCTAATCCAATGACAAACCTTCCTTTTGGGGTAAGAACAAAAACACCCTCAACGACGATGTCACCGATGTGAAGGCTGTCTAAAATGTACAAAATCCCACTCCACCAAGCACATCTACAAACAACAATAATTTCAATGTTCCTAGGGGACTGCCAAGACAAAACAACAACTTAAGAGGAAATTCACACCTTTAGGGGAACCCATCAAAAATTTCTTGAACAACCTTGTAAAGGTAGATTTGATAACAGTACCCCCTATTCGTCCTTATGATGAAAATCAATTTAAACCCTCTTGTTGGATGAAAATTCCTATTGTGAATATCATCATGTGAAAGGGTATAAAACATCTAACTATATGAGGTTGAAACATTACATCCAAGACCTTATAGATAGAAGTGATATAACCATTGATAGACCACCAAAACAATCACCGAATGCCAACCTAGGAGCATACAAGGATTTACTTCTGGATCATAACAAGGGAAAAACCTCATCTTCAAATCAAACATACAACATCATGCCACCTCCATCTTCTTTCAATTTCATTGTAGGTCGAATAGAAGATTATTCCCACCATATCAATACCATCACCATTAGAGCTAAGACACCTAATTGTGTTGTTACCACTCATCATAGCCGTGTATCCATCCATGGAGCCCCATCCAATGATCAACCATCTACATCCGCACCTACCAATCCACCATCCACACACAAGTATAACCTCCTAGACCACCTTGGAAAAACTCCCACACAAATTTCCATCCTTGAATTGCTTCGTACATCCCCCCTCTACAAGGACATCCTTGACAAAGCCTTGATGGAAACCCAAGTCCCTACCAATTTGAATGTTGATCAATTCCAAGCCATGGTAGGACACATCCCCTCACCTCATCACCTCACCTTCTTGGAAAAAGACATACTTGCATCTAATGCCTCACATAACGAAGCCCTTCACATCAAAGTCCTCATCCATAAACACACCATCAAATGAGTCTTAATAGCTGGTGGCTCCAGTCTAAATCTTTGCACTCTAAAACTATTAAAACACTTGGGATACTTGGATGTGGTTGTGGACTCTAGTGAGTGTATAACCATCAAAGGATATGATGATACTAAAAGATTATCCGAGGGCACCATTAAACTTCCCATTAAAGTGGGATGAAAAATTTTAGAAACCAAATGTCAAGTACTTGATCTTGACCTCCCATACGACATTATCCTAGGCCAACCATGGATTCATTCCATGTAAGCCATTCCATCCACCTTCCACCAGTGCTTAAAATTCCCACACAACGGTACAGAAGTCACTATCTATGCCAATCCATGTCCTTTCCAATGTTACAACTTCTTGGAAGGACATCAAATATTCTGTGCTTACAACAATGCCACTAAAACATCCACCTCTCATACTAATCCTATGCCTTCCACTTCATGCATTGATCCTTCCAACATCGCAACCACATCACAAACATCCATTCCTGCCAAGGTCAAGATCAAGATAAGTGACATGGGATGTGGTGAGTATGACCTACATGGAACATTTTGCATGGGCCTATTACCACCATCCCCTAAGACATTTGGTGCTCCTAAAGAAGATGGAGTTTCCACGGTAATCATCAAATGCAAGCCAACACCAACCTTCGATAAAAAGCACATCCTTGAACAAGATGTTCTCGAAGACATATCCTCTTGGTTATACAAAGATGAAGATAAACAAGAAGCTCCTACCCTTCCAATCGAGATCTATGGAAAAGGTCTCGAGATTGTCAAATACATGGGTTACAAAGGAAAAGGCGGCATAGGCCTTCATGAACAAGGAATTTTTGAACCCATCCAAGCGACAAGGAATCCTTATCTTCATGGGTTAGGGTACAGAAAATAGAGTCTATTGCCACTGAGATTGAGTATATCTTAAGTGAGGATGCTAGGTCTTTCCCTATGATCAATAACATCAATGAAGAGGACCATCAAGACTCTTTTGCCGATTTCGCCAAACTTTTCAAATCATCCATTTTGACCATCTTCACCTTATCTACTATGCCATCAACATCCAACAATTTACCTCTCATCTATCCCCAACTCATAGATTGGGACCAACAACGACTCCTCATCCTTGATATCGTACAAAACAATGAAGCTATAGTGGTGCAGGAGCACCCCTACAAGACAGGATATAGGTTCATTGTCCGCATGACAGGACATTAGTCTATTTTTAGCATGTTTGACTTCATAATGTAATAAGGTCCATTGGACCAATGCATATGTATTAGATCAGCCTAGTAGAGTGTGCAGGCAGTTAGAGCTCGTTATCAGGTTGTCTGAGCTGTCCTCTCCCAGCCGCTGGGAATCGAGTTGGTAGTACTCGTAGGATATTGCTATAAATAAGTCAGATCAGTTAGCGTATGATATGATATAGAGAAGAGAGTAGTAGTTATGTTATGTTGTACTGGTGATCATATCAGAGAGTAGTAGTTATGTTATGTTGTACTAGTGATTGAGTGAAATCCAAAGATCAGTCCAGACATTGTGAAACTTTGTTGTAGAAACAGGACATTTGTGTTTCATCTGAATAAGATCTCATCAAATTGCATTATCTAGTTTATCAGCTGTCTATGTTTTGATTCCTGTTCTGATTACAAGTTAATGGATTCTTTCAACCCTTCCACCGGTTGATTCTGTGAATCGGTGGAATGGTCATGCATGTTAGTTTAGGTTGTATTTTAGTTTTCTGTTTATGCATTTCATTGTGTGGGAGATCGATTGGTAGCATGCTGTGAATCAACCTAGCATCCTCATGTGCTAGGATTTTAGGAAGATAAACTGTTAAGTTTTGATCTGAAGACGGAGTGAATCGCATCGTCATCTACGAGTATATCGCTATCCGGATCAGGTTAAGAAGCTGACGAAGACTATATGTTTCAAGTGCTTCAGGATGATATAAGTTGGATATATACTCAGTGTGTATATCATCATCAGGATCATCTTTCGTGTGTAGCCATCGTCCGCATGTCGCTATCGCATGCAGGAGTGAAAGTTCATTTTTTGGCTAAGGACCGGAAAGGTCATCATCAGGATATTGAAAAGATCACTGGATATTCATTATCATGTTGCGAAGGATATAAGTGTCTTATATCCTGTTGACATCATCATCAGGTGCATTGACATCATCATCAGGTGCAAGTGACGTCATCGTCATCAGGATATTGCGAATATCACCCTATGCAAGTTTATCCTGCTGTCGCTAAGTGTTTTGGCATCGGTGTAAGTCATCGGCATAAAGTTTGGTTAACATTATCAGGATGTTTCAATATGACCGGATAAGTCATATCCTGATGCTGTTGTTTGAATAGTCGGATATCGGGGTGACGTAGGCATCGAAGGAGAGGTGCGTGAAGTTGTCGTCATCAGGATATATGGGAGCAACTGGATATTTTATATCCTGCTGATGAAGATGATGTTGAACATCATGATGATGAAGATAGAGTTTGGTGGTATGATGAACAGTGAACATCAGGAGGATGTTTGCGCTTGCTGAATATCATGATGCTGCTGACAGGCGAAAGGTGAAAGGCGATAAGGAAGTGAACAGTAGTTAGCAGGAGGATATTTCATGCCTCTTCGAAATATGATGATGCTGTCTGTGTTAGCAAGAAATATGATGATGCTTTTAAGTCGATAGGTATTATATACTGCATGTCCAGGATTTTAACATGTTGGTTGTGTTAATGACTCCTCCTTCCCATTTGTAAGCTTCTATTGCGTTTTCCTCTGCATCATAGCGGTATCAGAGCAAAGGAAGGATCTTCTAGAAAAGATCAGGATATAGCAGGATGTCAGGTGACGAAGGAACATCTGAGATTCCGGCAAGGATGACCAACGTTGAGTTGGCAGTTCTGGTAAAGAAACAGATTGCAGAAAGCAAGGCCGTGAAGGCTCAGAATCAGGAATTGAAGGATGAGTTAGCGAAGTTGAGGAGCAGAATAGGTTCTGGTAGAGAAGAAGATAGGGAAGAAGAAGAGATCCCTAGTTGGAACGAGGAGGTCATTCCTGCAGACCAGAGACCACTGTTGAACGCCCTCAAGGCCATGGAGAGGAGAACCATGGATGTGAAACTGGATTTGCCAGTGTTTATAGGAAAGATGGAACCTGATTCAGTGATGGAGTGGATAGACTCCTTGAACAATTTCTTTGAAACAGAGGAGGTACCAGAACAACAGAGGGTGAAAATAGCCCAGTCAAAAATGAAAGAAGCTGCCTTGACATGGTGGAATTTCGTCCAAGATGATAGAGTACAGGAAGGAAAGCGTAGAGTCACTACATGGAAGAAAATGATGGCATTAGTAAAGGAAGCTTATGTCCCATTGGATTACAATATCCAATTACACAAGAGGAAGTAAAACCTGAAGCAGAAGGAGCTAGATGTCAGCTCATATACAGAAGAATTCATGAAACTTTGTATGAAAACAAAGGTAAAGGAAAGTGAAGAAGAGAAGGTAGCCAGATACCTTAATGGATTGAGGTTCAACATTCAGAAAGATTTAAGTCTGCATAATCCAGATACAGTTTAGAAATGCTTTCAGTTGGCATTGAAAGTGGAAGAGAAGTTAAAGAGAAAACAAGAACAACACAATAGAAGAAGAGGAAGACAACAAAGGGGTAGAAGAGGTCCTTTTAGAGGTAGAGGACATGGACATGGATATCAAGGAGAATCCAATCATGACAATAGTAAGGGAAATAATAGTCAGAACCAGGGGGAAAATTATAGTCAGCAAGGAAACTTCAGAGGTAGAAGACCTTTCAGAGGAAGATCCCAGGGCAGAGGATCCATCAGATGTTATAACTGTAACAAAGAAGGCCATATAGCCAGCAGATGTCCAGAAAAGGCCACAAGCTCAACAGGAGAAAGGAGAACAAATCTGATCCAAGAACCTGATAATCAAAGTATGACAGGCTCTAATGCTTTTCAGAGTGTGAATGCTCCTGATAATTATGGATACCCAAAAAGTGGAGAGTCTCTAATGATGAGAAGAACAATGACTACCATGAAGGTACCTGACAAAGAAACCCCTCAAAGAAAGTCTCTTTTCAGGACTATTTGCAAAGCAGGAGGTAAGGCATGTAAAGTTTTGATTGATTCTGGTTCTACTAAAAATTTTATGTCTGAAGAAATGGTGACAAAGCTTAATCTTAGGAGATTGCCTCACCCATCCCCATATAAAGTCTCATGGCTTACCCAAGGTCAGCAGACAACTGTAGAAGAGCAGGCTTGGGTAGAATTTCAGATTGGAGCATATAAGGATAAGTTGTTGTTTGACATTACCATGATGGATGCTTGCAATCTTTTATTTGGTAGACCATGGCAGTATGATTTGAAGGCACAACATGATGGTGTTAGGAACATCTATACAATCACTAAAGATGGTAAGGTTATAAAGTTACTACCATTGACAGAGAAGGAGGAGAAATCTAAAGGAAAAGAGATGAAGGTAATGCTGATGGAAGGTAAACAGTTCATGAAAGAAGTAGCAGCAGAAGGTGCAGTTGCATATGCCCTAATTCCATGTATGAGGGTGAATACAGAACAGCAGCAAGAAGTCAAGGAAGAGAAAAAGCAAAGGTTCATAGACCCAGCTATCTAAGAGCTATTGGATAAGTACAAAGGTATCATCTCAGAGGGAATGCCAAGATCCCTACCACCTGTCAGAGATATTAGTCACTGCATAGACTTAATTCCAGGGTCAACACTTCCAAACAAAGCAGCCTATAAGCTAACTCCAGAACAGAATGCAGAAGTAGCCAGACAAATTGAAGAACTATTGGATTCAGGTCTGATTGGGAAAAGTTTAAGTCCATGTGCAATACCAGCTGTACTAGCACCAAAGAAGGAAGGTACTTGGAGGCTTTGCACAGATTTCAGAGCTATTAACAAGATCACAATCAGGTATAGGTTTCCAATCCCTAGGATAGAGGATTTACTTGACTGTTTGGGAGGTGCTAAGTATTTTACAAAAATAGATCTAAAGAGTGGATATCATCAGATCAGGATTAGGCCAGGAGATGAATGGAAAACAGCATTCAAAACTAATGAAGGGTTATATGAATGGAAGGTTATGCCTTTTGGTTTATCTAATGCACCTAGTACTTTTATGAGGTTGATGAATGAGGTTTTGAAAGAGTTCATTGGTAAGTTTGTCATAGTATATCTAGATGACATTCTGATTTTCAGCAACACAAAAGAAGAACATCTCAGACACAGATTTGGTTCTTAAGAGGTTACATGAAGAGCAGCTGATGATAAATTTAGATAAGTGTTTGTTCATGCAAGAGGAGATCACATATTTGGGTTTTGTCATTTCACAAGGAAAATTACAAATGGATAAGGAGAAGGTAAGTGCCATATTGTCTTGGCCAACCCCAAAGACTATGAATGATGTCAAGAGTTTCCATGGGTTAGCAACCTTCTACAGGAAGTTTATAAGGGGGTTTAGTCATATTTGTGCACCCATGCTTGATACCATCAAAGGAGGACAGAAGTGCAGATTTGTTTGGACTCAAAGAGCAGATGATTCTTTTGAAACATTGAAGAAGAAGGTGGCACAGCAGCCAGTCCTTGCACTTCCAGACTTTAACAAAATCTTTCAGGTGGAATGTGATGCCAGTAACATGGCCATTGGAGCAGTACTCAGCCAAGAAGGTAGACCTATTGCATTTTTCAGCGAGAAGCTCAATGATGCTAAAAAGAGGTATTCCTCATATGATTTGGAAATGTATGCTTTAGTCCAGTCACTCAAGAAATGGAGGCATTACTTGATGCCAAAGGAATTCATAGTATTCATAGATAACCAGGCTCTGAGTTTCATAAACAGCCAGGAAAAGATGAACCACAGACACATGAAATGGGTAGAAACCTTACAAGCGTTTACTTTTACGTTGAAGCATAAGAAAGGAGTCAAGAATAAAGTTGCAGATGCTTTGAGCAGGAGAGTTCTAACAGTCAACCAGATTCAGTTAGAAAGTGTTGGCATTGATTCACTAAAGACCATGTATGAGACTGATGAAGATTTTGGGGAGATATATCATGTATGTACTTCTTTTGGAGAGAAATATCATGCTGAATTCTCTAAATTTTTTATTCAGGATGGATTATTGTTCAAAGGTGGACAGTTATGTATTCCAAGGTGTTCTATGAGGTTAAACATCATTAAGGAGAAACATTGTGGAGCTATGGCAGGTCATTTTGGTCTAGATAAGACTCTTGATCTTGTCCTAAGACATTACTTTTGGCCTAAGTTACAATCAGATGTCAGAAAGTTTGTAGAGACATGTGTGATATGTCAGAAAGCTAAAGGCAGGTCGACTAATGCAGGTTTATATCAGCCCTTACCCATTCCTTCCAGACCATGGGAAAGCATAAGTATGGATTTTGTCTTGGGTTTACCAAGGACAAGGAAAGGGTTTGACAGTGTTTTTGTTGTAGTGGATAGATTCAGCAAAATGGCACATTTCTTGCCATGCAAAACCACTGCTGATGCTTCATACATTGCAGATTTGTTTTTCAGGGAGATTGTCAGAATCCATGGATTGCCATTGAGCATAGTGTCAGATAGGGATGTGAAGTTTATTGGTCACTTCTGGAGAACTCTTTGGAAGAAACTTGGAACAAATTGTCTTTTTCCTCTGCATATCATCCCCAAACGGATGGACAGACTGAAGTAGTGAACCGTTCCTTAGGAAATTTGCTTAGATGTTTGACAAAACAACATGAAGAAAAGTGGGATAATATTCTATCTCAAGCTGAATTTTCCTATAATGATACTGTCAATAGGAGCACAGGGAAATCACCTTTCCAGATAGTTTATGGTATGCATCCAAGAGGAATTTTGGAATTGAGAGATCTACCTATAGTAGACCCTATTAGTGCAGAAGGAGAAGCTTTTGTAGAAGCCATCAAAGGGGTTCATGATCAAGTCAAGACCCAACTACAGCAAACCACCTTGAAGTATAAGGAATATGCTGATCAAAAGAAGAAGGATGTTCAATTTGATGTTGGAGATTTGGTATGGGTTCATTTGAAGAAGGACAGACTTCCTAAGGGAAAATATACTAAACTCATGCAGAGAAAAATTGGACCATGTCAGATCTTGCACAAGCATGGACATAATGCTTATGAGATACAACTCCCCCCTGATCTTGGTTTGTCCCCTATATTCAATGTATGTGATTTAACTCCATACAAGTCTTATCCAGATACAGATCAGGAACTCCTACAGGATACAACCCATGATAACATTCCCAAGCATGATCCTCCACAGTTGCAGAAGGTTTTGGACACCAGAGTGGTCAAACAGACCCGAAACAAACAGTACTTGGAGTATCTAGTCTCTTGGAAGGGAAAACCTAATTCTGAAGTAGTCTGGATGACTGAAGAGCAGATCTAGAAACATGGTGCAGATCTTCATACTCTCATCTCAAGTGGACTTGAGATTTCTTCTTCTGGGGAGTATGGTGCAGGAGCACCCCTACAAGACAGGATATAGGTTCATTAGTCTATTTTTAGCATGTTTGACTTCATAATGTAATAAGGTCCATTGGACCAATGCATATGTATTAGATCAGCCTAGTAGAGTGTGCAGGCAGTTAGAGCTCGTTATCAGGTTGTCTGAGCTGTCCTCTCCCAACCGCTTGGAAGCTCCCAGCTGCTGGGAATCGAGTTGGTAGTACTCGTAGGATATTGCTATAAATAAGTCAGATCAGTTAGGGTATGATATGATATAGAGAAGAGAGTAGTAGTTATGTTATGTTGTATTGGTGATCATATCAGAGAGTAGTAGTTATGTTATGTTGTACTGGTGATTGAGTGAAATCCAGAGATCAGTCCAGACATTGTGAAACTTTGTTGTAGAAACAGGACATTTGTGTTTCATCTGAATAAGATCTCATCAAATTGCATTATCTGGTTTATCAGCTGTCTATGTTTTGATTCCTGTTCTGATTACAAGTTAATGGATTCTTTCAACCCTTCCATCGGTTGATTCTGTGAATCAGTGGAATGGTCATGCATGTTAGTTTAGGTTGTATTTTAGTTTTTTGTTTATGCATTTCATTGTGTGGGAGATCGATTGGTAGCATGCTGTGAATCAACCTAGCATCCTCATGTGCTAGGATTTTAGGAAGATAAACTGTTAAGTTTTGATCTGAAGACAGAGTGAATCGCATCGTCATCTACAAGTATATCGCTATCCGGATCAGGTTATGAAGCTGACGAAGACTGTATGTTTCAAGTGCATCAGGATGATATAAGTTGGATATATACTCAGTGTGTATATCATCGTCAGGATCATCTTTCATGTGTAGCCATCGTCCGCATGTCGCTATCGCATGCAGGAGTGAAAGTTCATTTTTTGGCTAAGGACCGGAAAGGTCATCATCAGGATATTGAAAAGATCACCGGATATTCATTATAATGTTGCGAAGGATATAAGTGTCTTATATCCTGTTGACATCATCATCAGGTGCATTGACATCATCATCGGGTGCAAGTGACGTCATCGTCATCAGGATATTGCGAATATCACCCTATGCAAGTTTATCCTGCTGTCGCTAAGTGTTTTGGCATCGGCGTAAGTCATCGGCATAAAGTTTGGTTAACATTATCAGGATGTTTCAATATGACCAGATAAGTCATATCCTGATGCTGTTGTTTGAATAGTCGGATATCGGGGTGACGTAGGCATCGAAGGAGAGGTGCGTGAAGTTGTCGTCATCAGGATATATGGGAGCAACCAGATATTTTATATCCTGTTGATGAAGATGATGTTGAACATCATGATGATGAAGATAGAGTTTGGTGGTATGATGAACAGTGAACATCAGGAGGATGTTTGCGCTTGCTGAATATCATGATGCTGCTGACGGGCGAAAGGTGAAAGGCGATAAGGAAGTGAACAGTAGTTAGCAAGAGGATATTTCATGCCTCTTCGAAATATGATGATGCTATCTATGTTAGCAAGAAATATGATGATGCTGTTAAGCTGATAGGTATTATATACTGCATGTCCAGGATTTTAACATGCTGGTTGTGTTAATGACTCCTCCTTCCCATTTGTAAGCTTCTGTTGTGTTTTCCTCTGCATCATATAGCCGAAATGATGGGGGTTAGAGACCACTTTGCCCTCAGAGATCACAAGGCTGACTATATCATGGAACTAAACACATCTGTATGCTTTGGGGAGACAATCCAAACTCTTAGTCGTAAAAGTATGAAAATAAAAATAACATCCCCTAGTGAAAACCACCTTGTGGCACTATCAGATGATGAAAAAATAAAAAATAAAGGATGTACCCCCTAGTGAAAACCTCCCCAAGGTGCTAGGGGATGAGAGAATGGACCTCCCCGAAGTACCTGAGCTCTATCAAGAAAGGTCACCGATCCTAGTTGAAGCATCACATGAAATGAACCTTGGAACAAAAGAAGCCCCCAAGGTCAAATTCTGAGAAGAATCCCTCACAACAATAGAACAAGAGGCTTTCCTAGCCTTCTTCAAACAAAAGAGTCATAACTTTGCATGGACATATGCCAACATGCTAGGATTGGATCTTGCTCTAGTTGTCCATCATCTTGTTGTGCATATTTCTATGCATCTTGATGCAAAACCAGTAAAATAGAAGATAAGGAAAATGAATCTGCAAGTGGCACTCCTTGTCAAAGAAGAACTCAAAAAGCTTCTAGATGTGGGATCCATCTGTCCTATAGACTATCATGAGTGGATATCAAACATTGTACCTATAACAAAAGTCATTGGGGGCATCCGTTGTTGCACAGACTTTTAAGATCTTAACAAAGCATACCCTAAGGATGATTTTTCGCTACTTAACATAGATATCATTATGGATCCTAGTACAGGACATGAAATGTTGTCCTTAATGGATAGATTTTATGGTTACAACCAAATGAGGATAAATGAAGAAGATCAACACAAGACCTCTTTTATATGTCCATGGGGGACCTATTGTTGGGTTGTGATGTCCTTTGGGTTGAAAAATGCAGGAGCCATGTTCAGAGAGCCATGACAATTATCTTCCATGACCTTTTCCATAGCATATTTCTCTAATCTATCAAAGATTTTTTCCAACACATTCAAATGGTATTCTCTAGTCTTTGATTTTCCCAGTAAATCATTTACATAATCTTCCATGACCTTTTCCATAGCATAATGGAAGATTATGTAAATGATTTACTAGGAAAATCAAAGACTAGAGAAGACCATTTGAATGTGTTGGAAAAAATCTTTGATAGATTAGAGCAATACAAAGTGTGGCTAAATCCTAAGAAATGTGTCTTTGGAGTCACCTCTAGAAAGCTCTTAGGAAGAGGAATATAAGTTGACCCTGCTAAGGTTAAGGTTATAGCAGAAATGCCGCCACCTAAAAAAATCAAGCAACTTCGTAGCCTTCAAGGGAAACTTCAATCTATCTGCCGCTTCATAGCACATCTTGTAGATAAGTGTCAACCGTTCCGGCATCTCCTCTGAAAAAACATAGCATTTGTATGGGATAACCAGTGTCAAAATGCCTTTGAACAACTAAAGGGATATCTAGCTATGCCACTAGTCCTTATTCCACCAAGGAAAGGACAACCCCTCCTTTACATCTCAACAATGGAAACAACAATAGGGGCCTTGCTAGCATAGCATGATGAACAAGGAAAAGAGAGAGCTTAGATTATATCAGCCACACTTTGGTGACCTATGAGCTAAATTACACATCTATTGAATGAGCATTCCTTGCTATCATCTTTACCTCACAAAAGTTAAGACACTATATGCACAATCATAAGACAAAGCTCATTGCCAAAGTTGGTCCATTGAAATATCTATTGATTAGGGCATCTCTCATAGGATGGATGGCTAAGTGGGTCATGATCCTAAGTGAATTTGATATTGAGTACACAAAGTGAAAGGCTATCAAAGGAGAAGTAATTCCTGATCAATTGGCTGATGTACCTATCCCAACAGAATAACCATTGCTTTCAAAATTCCTAGATGAGTCAGAATTGAAAGTAGCACCAACGACAGACACATGGAAAATGTATTTTGATGGATTCTACACACATCGTGGCTCGGGGGTAGGCATTTTTTTTATTACCCCTCAAGGAGAAACTATTCTAAAGTCTTACAAGATAACGTTTTCATGCACAAACAATGTAGCAGAATATGAAGCCCTTATCACAAGACTTCGCATGGCCATCCAGTGGAAGATTGAAAAGCTTACAGTTTATGGTGACTCCCAGCTAGTTATCAGACAAGTCAATATTGAATACAAGACAAAGGATGAACAACTCCTACCATACAAAAGAATGGTTGATGATTTCAAGGACTACTTTAATGATATCCATTTTGAACAAATACCAAGGTTAAACAACAAAGCAACAGATTCTATGGCTACTATAGGATCCCTAGTTGACATGAAAAAGGACAACAAAAAATGTGAGTTCCTGATTGAAGAGCTTCCAATGCTGGCCTATGATGTCCCACAATCTGAGCTAGTATGTGACATCGTTGGTCCCCTATCTCCATGGTACCAAGAGACATATATGTACCTCCATGATAATATCATCCCGCCTAATCTAATATCTGCTCAAAAAAAAACCTTCATCCGCTAGCCTCTCATTTTACCATCATAGGTGATACCCTCTACAAAAGAAGTCTTGATGGTACTCTTTTATGATGTCTTGATTCTAGGGAAGCCAAAATGGCCTTGCAAGATGTACATGAAGGTACTTGTAGGGCACATTCTAGTGGACCTACTCTAGCTAAGAAGATCCTAAGGATAGGATACTATTGGTCCACTATGGAACAAAACGCTCATCAATTTGTAAAGAAATGTCTACCATGCCAGAAACATGGTGATCTTATCCATTCATCATCACAAGAATTACAGTTGATAACAACTCCTTAGCCCTTTTCACAATGGGAGCTCGATCTCGTAGGAAAAATTCACCCACCATCATCCAATGGCCACAAATTCATCATTACCGCCACCAAATATTTCACCAAGTGGGTAGAAGCCATTCCACTCACTTACACCACCAATATCCAAATTGCAAAATTTATCCTCCACTACATAATATGCCATTATGGCATTCCTCTCTCCATAATCATCAAAAATAGGAAACCATTTAAGAACCAAGAAGTTTGCACCCTTTGTGAAAAATTCCACATCCAACACCATTTTTCCACACCATATTACCCACAAGGTAATGGTCAAGCCTAAGCTTCGAACAAAACCATCTTACGCATTCTGAAAAAGACAATTAATGGAGTCGATCGTGACTAGCACCTTTACCTTAACCCCACCTTATGTGCTTATCACACAAGCATTCACACCCCTATAGGAGCCACTCCATACTCTCTAGTATTTGGTTCCGAAGCCTTTTTTCCTATAGAGGTCGAGCTCCCTTCCCTCAAAATTTCATTACAGAATGTCATTATTGAAGAGGAGTGTCGATTTGCATGCCTAGATGAGCTAGAATTGTTGGATGAAAAGCATCTAAGTACTCTAAATCATCTCCAAGCCTGCCAGAATTGCCTATGTAAAAGGTACAATAAAAAGATTAAGAACCACCAATTTGAGATAGGCAACCTTGTCCTTATGGAAAATCAGAGAAACCTACAAGAGCACCACAAGAAAGGAAAATTTGAGCCTAATTGATTGGGACCCTATGTCATCACAACTAGCTATGGATCAGGAGCTTATCAGCTTGCAACACTCAAGAGGAAGCCTCTGGATGAGATGATGATTATCATGTACCTGAAAAGGATCTATGCCTAACCCATCGAGTATCCCAAGTAAAAAAAATACAAAAAAAGAATCAAAAAGCAAAAAATCCAAAAAAATAAAAAAATCAAGAAAAACTTGAGTGTAATAAAGTCGTCCAATGGTGAAAATCACTTTGGTGATGCCTTGGATAAGTACCATGGTGAAAACCTGTCTCAGGTACCATGTGTAGTGGCTAGTTCTACCATCTAATAAGTCCTCCTATCCATCACAACATTCCATATCACCTACATCCCATGGCTTGGAATTCTAAAACATTCAATCCTATCACCCCACCCAAGGCAAATTCTTGGAAAGAGGATCCTTGTATGCTCTCCTTGTACAACTTAAAACTCAAAAAAACCAAAAAACATCAAAAAACCAGATAATTTTTTAAAAAAAACATAGAAAAGCTAAAAAAGCCAAAAACAATAGAAAATCCAAAAACCTCCAAAAAATAAAAAAATTACAAAATACTAAAAACAATCTCAACCATCACCACAATTATCCAAAACATCCAACACATCATTATCCAGCATCATCTCATCTACCCTAAACTATTCCTACATCATCATTGCAAACTAGAACTACATATTCATCATCATCCACATCTTAAAGTGCCTTGATCCTGTGGACACATGGTATGTAGGTAGTCTGGAATATGAAGGAACTATCCAGTACTCAGGTAAAAAAGATGCACCCATCCAACCCATTTGGACAGTCCCTATTTTCTAATCTTACTAAATCCACAAATAATACACAAGCTAAGCATATCCTCAAAACATCACATCTCACGCAAAAATCATTAATCAACAAACCAACTACAATCATGACATATGGCCTACTATCCTTTTGCCCATCTTTCAAAATTTATCCAACATCCAACTGATTCTCGCCTTAACATATATATCATTCCTACAATAGGTAAAATCCATCATCCTATCAACACTTATCTTGGTAAGAGATACAATGGTTGTTTGTATGGTTTGTTGGTCTTTTTGATTATTAATTTTTATCTTTTGTCTAATTTTAAGGATCATTCCAAAGCTACCTTGATCTTACTATATCATGGTATGTGGTAGAAAACACCTAGAATGGGGCATGGTCATTTCTTTGTATGTCATGCTTGTGGGTTGGTCTCATTACTCCAATAATGGTATTCATATCTTGGATATGTAGGGTCAACCGGTTCTAGCATATTGTTCCCTATTTGTATCTAAGTTTAATCATACTTATGTTGTGAGTCCCCTTCCCTCATCTAGGCAAGGTTATACTACCTTGGGCATGCATGAGATCATCCTATTGTTTGTTGGTCTAGTCCATGCAAAGATGGATATATATCATCACCTTGGTCCTTTCATACCTTGGTGAAAATGTCCTCTTTTTCTATAATAAATATAGAAATGCTCTCAATAATGTCAATACAAATACTTATCCTAGCTCATCTATCCTCTCTACCACCAACCATCAAACACACTATCTAGACTTTGTATCTAGTGATGATCAATAACTTCATCCATCTAATCCTACCTTGCAAAAACTCTAACAAATTCCCCCACACAACCTAGCAATCCACCCATTCTAAAAAAACCCCTCTAACAATGTGGCATCTAATGACCTAGTATCACATATACCCGATCATCCCTAAACCTAACCCAACCATCTCTAAACCTATCCTAACCATCCCCCAACCCATCACCCATGGTTCTAAAACATCACAATGTATCATGACAAAAACCCATCCCATCATGTCATTCCATTATCCATTAATCATTGTATCATCTATTACATTATCCATTTACCATTATCCATTATCCATTAACCATTACATTATCCATTTACCATTATCCATTACATTACCCATTATCCATTAATCATTGCATTATCCATTTACCATTATCCATTATCCATTAATCATTACATTATCCATTACATTATACATTATCCATTAATCATTGCATTATCCATTACATTATTCATTACCATTTACCATTTCATTAATCATTAATCCTTGCATTATCCATTATCCATTAACCAGTACATTATCCATTACATTACATGTTTGCCCATACATAATATAAATTTATTAATTTGAGCATATATTCCATTTTCATCCATACATAATATATGTTTATTAATCTAGACATATATTTCATAACCATTACATTTTCATCCATACATAATATATGTTTATTGATTTAAGCATATATTCATATAATCCACATCATAATCCAAGAGCATACCATAAATCAACATCCTAGCATACACACATACATCCATAAACATCATCATAAAATATCCACATAGAAAATGCATACATAATCCATAACATCCATCATAAGTACATACATCCAAATACCATACATTGATGCATAAAACAACATCATAAACATCATCATAAAACATCCATAACCACAAAATGCATCCATAATCATATATCACTGCTAAAATATACATCACTCAAAATAATATATATCATGGTACAAAATGCCTCAAGGGCTGAAATACATCAAAACATAAAATCAAGAACCATGGGCAGATGAGCCCCTCGCAGAGACTGTAGGAGAATCTAGATGAGATCCCTCTGGCCTAGGTGGTGGTGGCCCCATGGGCTGCTACTGTAGTGATGGCTGCTGTAATGGTTGTTGAGGCATAGGCTGCTAGATTGATTACTAGGATCTCCTAGATCTCTGAGAAGCAGACATCCTAGATCTGCTCCTCTGGCTATAGCTCAGGACATGCTAACCCTCAGGCACTGTAGTGCAGTAAGCTCCATAGTAATACTCCACTCTAGCATGCTACTTTGAAACCTGCTCCTGTAACTGATGTATCCACTAATGAGCTGCTAAGTAATCAATCCACATCTGAGCCACATTGGTGCCAGCAATGACACCCTGCATGCATGTAATCTCAGCCTACATATTAGAAATCTGGCCCTCAACCTACTGTGCCCTAATCTTTACTCTCTATAACCTCACCTCAGCTACTACCACAATGATGTCTTCATGTCTCACACGACAGTAACCTAAGACACATGTCCTTGTAACTACCCTATCTGGGCCTATAAAACTAGGATATGAGGATCCCCATCTCCACCACTCACTCCATCCAGCAGGGCCTGAACTCCCTGTAGCCTTTGTAATTCTTGCCTCTGTCGGGCCACCTAATCCTCTAAACTAGCAACCTATGCTCGTAATGTATCTACCTCCTCTCCATCAATCTAAGTCCATCGATACCTAATGCGAACACCAGGAAGAGGGCTAGGTGTTGTCCTCGATGGCCCTACCCCTAAAGTCCTGACACTTGAAGTACCTACCCCAAATGTCCCCACCTACACTGGTACCTTTTGAGATGTCTAATGTTGTGGAACCTACTATGGTGGTACCTGTCCCTATCCCTATGCCTGCTACTATGGTGGTCGTGATGGTGGTATCTATCCTTGTCTCTAGGCCTGCTACTGCTAGGGTGCTTGTTGTCTCTATCCCTGTCCTCTCCCTGTTGCCTGCCCTACTACTGTTGTTGTAGCCAACACCCCTATGCCACCATCATCATCTACCGACACCTCCTCCATCATGTACTCCACTATAATCTCATCTCCCTCCTCTCCCTCCTCCTCCTCATCCTCCACAATCATATCAGGTTCTATTGCCGGATATGTCAATCAGATGGGTCTCCACACCTGCCACCACCAATCATACGTTGAGTCATGTCAGCATCTACTGTCTGACTCCTCCATTCCCACTATACTAGTTGTAATCCAACCTAATCTAAGAGTGCCCCCTGAGGCTGTATCTATGCTAGCCATGTCAGCACATCCTGGGGTGTCCTCGCAAAAATCACCATCGCCTGGGGTAGGTGCTGCACCTGCCCAAACTGCTTCATCACCCACGAGGGGATACCTATCTATAGTATGATCCCCTCACCCCATCAAATAACAAGACTAGAATGTGTATGGCATGTGGATTTGATCATCAAACCATGCCTCTACATCTATGTAAGGACACTAGATAATAGAATCAAGGTCATTCAAAACCCGTTGGCAGTACCCTAGTCGTCTCACATGGGCATATGTAATAGGTGGCCTATATAAAAACACAAATGCCTCAAATTAAGCTTGATGATAAGTCATTGTAGGCCACATAATCATTGTGTTCTCATATGCCCACACATGGAGCAGTGTAACCTCAACTGATAAGGCCCTATCCATATGATACACTATCACATGCATCTTGTGATAAAGTTGTGCCAAAATGCAAGGACCCCATACATGCATAGTCTCCTGAGTAATCATACTCTCAATAACTACACCCCAGCCAACTGAAAAGCCATGTGATCATCGATCCAGCATTACAATCTCTTCAATCACTGCACATACAAATAACATGAACTGATCCACCCTAGCCTCCAGAGTCTTCCTATAGCTTATCTATTGTCGATCCTTGGTATAGACTAGATGCCCAAGTGCAAATGCTCTATCCAGTGTTGCCACTCCTGAGGGTACATCATATGTCACCCTCACTCTAGCTATAGGAAGTCTCAAAATCCTCCATATGTCCTCAAGGGTGATAGTGATATCACCTGTCAACATCAAAAAGGAGCATGTCTTGCTCCACCTCTCCACTAGGGTTGTCATCATAGCCCTATGTGCCCATACCTCGGATATCTCACTAACTGTCTGTAATCCTATCCTCCCTAATCTAGCTAAGGTAGGCTAGTCGAATAGTGACAGTAATCTCATCATTGACAGAACTCACCACTCCCGTGACTACAATATCTCACCTAGAATTTGCATCCAAAAATTATCCAAAATCAGCCCTTTTCCCTAAACTAGTGCTATGGCACTAATCCATAACCATACTGGACCAATGTAGAGCTTGGCACTAATCCTTCACCACAAGGCACCACTTTACAAAATGGTGCTAATCATTCAGCCTTAGGTACTAATGCAAACCTTAGTGCCAAAACTAACCTATATAGTCCTAAAACACCACTACCCCAAGCTTTCCCTAAATGCCCTGCACTAATGCAAAGCATGGCGCTAAAACCCCTAATTATGGCATTAATCAAGAGCTTAGTGCTAAAGCGCCGCCATATGGCCCTAATCTAGAAAAACCCAAACCCTAGGTGCTAAACCAAAGCTTGGCACCAAACCTACTTTGGATGGCACTAAACTATCCAAAGGCAAACTTTTCACCCTGGTGCCAATCGAGAAGATGGTGCCAAAATTTTTCCAAATGGTGCTAAAACATCCCAAACCCCCATTTACTTAGGGCACCATTCCAGAACATGGTGCTAAACTGCCTAATTATGGTGCCATGTGGCTACGCAATGGCACCATTTTACCTAACTACCTATTTCCCAAGCCCAAAATTACCCAAATTACAAAATTCACAAAGTCAGGTTTGACCAACATACTTGTGCGCTTGCTAGTGGTTATCTCATGTAGTCACATACCCTCTCAGATCGATGATCATAGCGTGGGAAGGGAGGATGTGCCATGTCTTCTTCTTCTCTCCTCTCATCCAATAAGCTCAATGTATGCAAAAGTGGCACTTTGGGCCCACACTTGCTATTTATAGCCACCATGTCATACTCCCATACACCTTTTTCTCTCCCTAGGGTGCAAAATGTAAGCTTTTTCACCCTTTTTTTTCCTGTCCACCTAATTTCTCATCCTCAATCCCTTTTTTACTATCATTTCCTTTTTTCGAGAGTTCAGCCAAAAAAATTATTTTTTTCACCCAACCTGTCGAGGGGGCATCCCTCATCCATTTCATTCCTTCCCGATAGCTGGGGAAAAATTCTTTGACTTGATGCCATATCCCTACTAGGTCATGACACCATGTCAAAGAGGGGCAAATGTAGACACTTAAAAATGTCTCAACCATTTGACCACCCTTCAACATCATCTATACCAAATGTCTCAACCATTTGACCACCCTTCAACATCATCTATACCACTAGTTTCTCATCTAATTAATTAATTAAATTTTTAATTAGTTAATTAACCTATCCAACCCCTGAACCATCCATTCATCCTTCATCAATTAACCCCTTAAATTGAATTAATTTTATTAATTCAGCATTTACACCTTACAACATCATCCCAATTAATTAAATAAATATGCAAAATATTTATTTGGTTAATTTGTCCACTTTCCTAAACCCGATTAATTAGGTAAATTATGCTTATCTAATTAATATGCCCTACTAATTAGCCTACACCTAGCCTAATTGATTAAATAGCTATTATTTAATTAGTTACCCTAGCCTACATGACCCCTAGACCTAGATTAATTAAATAAATCCTTATTTAATTAATCCTAAACCCTTATTAGCTCACTCACTAATTTTTTCCAGCCACATTAACTAAGTTAATCACCCTAATTAACTTGGTCAAATCATGCTTAACATCTTCTCCCACACCCACAAATTAAAAATTACAAAATATACATAACCCCTCCAACTCATTTTTGCCATTTTCATGCTAAAACATCTTCCACATTTTTAGCTTACACATGTAAGGCCCTAAAAATGTGCATGTGTCACATGATCTTCACTTTCCCACATAAAATGGAATTTTTAATTCCACCTCCTCCCAATGAAATTAATTTTTAATTTCCTCACGCATCAAAATCACATTTAATGCAAAGTCCTCCTCAAAATGATTTTTAAATTCATTTTTATTCTCCACCATCCAATTTTGATGATCAAATCCTAGCCCTCCATCTCACAATCAATCTCATCCATTGATCTCAACATCCAATCTCCACTATTGGATCAAAATCCCCTCCAATTTGCCTATAAATACAAGCCTCCACAAGCCATTTCATCATCCAATTTTAGAGCAAGTTTGTTATGTCCTAATTTCTCCAAATTCTCATCCATCATAGCTAGGTAATGTTGAATTTTGTATTGAAGTTGAGAGCATTTCACATTTTCCATCTTAGTTTGGGTAGAGCAAGGAGCTAGTTGATGCAAGTTCCTCAACCCTATCAAGGAATGAGGAGATTGGAACCATTGGAAGGTATAAAGATCTCACTTGTTTTGATTTGTTTCATGTTTTGATGTTTCCTAATTTTCTCATCTTCATATGTATATAGTTGTAAAAGCATTACCTAATTTAATAAAATAGATTGAAATCAATTCCTTTATATATAACATTTATATGTGTATATATATGTATATATTATTTGTGTCATTCTTTGTATATATATAGACACATATATTTACATACCCAAAAACCTATATATATATATATATATTTCTTTATTCTCTTTCTAGAAATAATAATTTAAATTATCCACATATATGATAACAATGAGAGTTATATCTCAAACTCAAATGACCAACCACACTTATAATAAACCCCATCTATATGCAACTGGATACTAAATGTGAATAAGTTTGTGTGTGCATATCATGCATGATGACATTAGAATTTCTAGGTCCTTATCCTCTATGATACTCTTCCTTTTGAGAAGAGGTTGTGGTGGATCATATCACACTTAGTAATCAAATTTGTAGTTAGTCCACAACAACTAATATCAATATATAACCATCCTATATTCATAATCAATTTATGCTACTACAACATAAAACATATCAACACATTCTAACGGTGCAGAAGAAATAGTTAACCCAATAGTTCAGAAGGTAACATATATCACTAACATACCATCATATATGTTTATGCAATATATACAAGTAAACAACAATGTGTCATGTACAAAAATAGGATGTGACATCCCTCCCCTCTAGGAGTAGTCATCGTCTCAATGATATCAAGGAAGTACGAAAACTAAAAAAGATGAAGGAAAAATCATTGCATCTCTGCAACATCCTCCCAAGTAGGACTGTCCTCAAAGAACTAATCCCACTACACCTTTCATTGAACCACTTCTCTATTGTGCAACTGAAGTTTATGGTGCTCAAGGATTCACAAGGGCTCTACCTGTACCACCCTTGGATCCTGAACCTGCAAAGCCTACCAATCCAAAATGTGAGTGGTGTCAGGGTGATATGATTTCAACAAAGAAACATGGAAAACATCATGTAACTGAGAGAAATGATGGTAAGGCCAATCTATAAGCCATAGGATTAATCACATCCAAAATATCTCGTAGAATTTTTTTTTTTCGATAATGAGTGCCTATTCAAATATTTCTTATTCCCATTGACATCCAAGTCATACAGTTTAGTGGCCTTGGAAATAGTCAATAAACTAGCCTCCCTATACACCAAAAAATCAAAAACTAATCTGATCATTGGGGCTATAATGTCCAACAACAGATTCCCACTTGAATCAAATCACTTCCTTTCTTCTAGAATATAATGGTGGGCAAGAGTAAGGATAAGCTACAGACATTGAACAGCTAACGAGAAACAAGCTACATGCCCTAATCTAGATTCTACAATTTTCTTTGCTTTAGGGGTAACATCTTCTCCAAATGTATCATGTTTGAATTATTCTAAATCCACATGTCCCAGTTCTATGTTAGTTATGTTCATGAGCTTACTCTTAAATTTTGAATCTTTAGGAACCCCCATAAATTGATATTTCATTATTATGGGTTGTTCCTTCTTCCTTTTCTACCTTTTTTGTTTTTGTTTCCTCTTTTGTTTTTTCTCTGATCCTTCACCTATTGCTTCTTGTTCAATTTCCTCAAAAGACTTGTCTGAATCTAATAGGGTCTCCTCACTTTGGTAGGATGATGTCTCACCCTTAGACATTTAATTGACCTAGAAAAATAAAGGAAGGTATAAACATCCAAGAAAATTTGAAGGAAACATTAAATTTTAAGCATTTTAAGTATTTTTGTGTTTTGACGAGATTGTGGGACCATTTAGATTTTTGAACCTAGTTCCAAAAGTGGACATGGGGCCCACGGTCCTACTTGGCTCAGTGGGTCAGCAGGGAAAAATAGGTTTTGGCCGGAAGGGCCAAAAGGCTAATGTGGACCTGAAATCCCAATCACCTCCCTTTATGCTAGGTTTCTAGGTCTTAGGATGTTGCGGGGAGCAAAGTGCTGGGGGTAACTTAATTTTTAGGCACTTTGAATTTATAGGTCAAAAGACCTTTTAGGGCCCAAAGTCACGGAAGGCTATTATGACTTAAGTGTATCACACAGTTTATAGGGCATGGGAACAGATTTGTTTTTAAGCTTTTAAGACTTTAGGTGCAAAGGACCTTTCAGGGCTTGAAGTCCTAAAAGGCAGTTTGTAAGAGTTTTCATGTTTTTTCCATGGGAGGCGGGACCATTTTCAAATTTTGGATGTTGAGATTTTAAGGGCCAAAGAGTCGATCGAGGCCCAAAGTCCTGATCAGATCTTTGAAAGCCTATTTTTCCATGTCTACTTTGTCATCTATTTTGCCTTTGGGGCCCAAGACACAAATAGGATATTTTGAATTTTCAAAATTTAAAGGGCTCAACTAATTAATATGGATGGAATAATTTGAATCCATTTATTTAAAACCTATACTTTAACATAAACCTAAACTACCAAGCAGAAAGCAAGAAAATAGACCCAAAACTAAACTACAAAATGTCAAAATTAAACCCTAAACAAATAATGAATGACAAAACAAAACCTAAAAATTAAAATGACATAGAAAAACAAAAACAAACCAAAAACCACCAAAAAGAAACACAACAAATGACTAACAAACATGAGGTAGAGAAAGAAACCCTACCTCAACAAAGAATAACAGGAAGAAAGATAGCCATGGAAAACACCACCACTCACATGCATGCACCATCAAATTACTCCAAATTGATCCTTCACGAACAACAATCATCCTCAAAATGCTTTGACACACCGTAGGGCTCTGAGAAGATGATATTTGAAGCTGAAATGAGGGATTATAGGGCACTCAAACCCTTAAATACCATGTGCTCTAAGAAGATTTACCATTAATACAGTAGGTGGCCGGGGATATAGGGCCAAGAGAAACTTTTGGACCCAAGTCTAAAAGCGACCAAAAGACCAATTGGGGCTTGAAGTCTCGAAGGGTCACAAAAAGATAGGAAGATGAAGCTGCAGGAACATGGGGCCAAGGTAGACATTTGGACTTAGAGTCCAAATGACCACAAAACCAATCGGAGCCTGAAGTCTCAATTAGTTCAAAAGCCCCTCTCGAAAGCTTGGAAGTAAAAGAACTTCCATCCTCAAGACAAAAGGTTAAAAAGAAAACTTAAACAAAAAAGACTTGTAGACACCTAAAAATGTCTTGACCCTTTAACCAATTTTCTACATCCTCGCATTACCAAACTAACTATTTCACCAATTGATTAAATAAAATCACAATTATTTAATTAATTAATCCTACATCATCCATGACCATCCATCCTTGACCATCCATCATCAATTTACCCTTAGCCCTAAATTAATTTAATTAATTCAGCACTATACCTTACAACTTCATCCTCAATTGATTAAATAAATATCTAATATTTATTTGGTCAATTTATCCATCTTCCTAATCTTGATTAATTAAGTAAAACATACTTATTTAATTAATCCCCCTAGTCTATAGACTAAACCTAGCCTACTTGAATAAATAGCCATTATTTAATTAGCTACCTTGGCCTACATGACCCCTAGACCAGAATTGAATAAATAAATCATTATTTAATTAATTTTAACCCTCCATTAACCCATAAACTAAATTTCTCTAGCCACATTAATTAGGTTTATCCACATAATTAACTTGGTCAAATCATCATTAACACCTCCCACACCCCACAAATGAAAAATTACCTTTTAATCCAAAAGGTCACATGACCCTTCCACCTCACCTTCCTATTTTCATGCTAAGCTCTTCTCTATGAAATGAGCCCACACATGTGAGTACCAAAAAAACACAAGTGTCACATGTGACACACATTCACCCATAAAATGGAATTTTAAATTCCATCTCATCCTAAGGAAATTAATTTTTAATTTCTTCATAAGTCTTAATCACATTTAATGCAAAGCCTTCCCCAAAAATGAATAAAGATTGAAAAATATTCCCATCCATCCAATCTTGTTGATCAAATCTCAACCCTTCATCCTCTCATCTCATCTCCACCCTTGATCTCAACTTTCAATCTCAATCATTGGATCAAAACCCCCCTCAACTTGCCTCTAAATACAAGCTTCCACAAGCCATTTTCATCATCTATTTTCAAATAGCCTTATCATGCCAAAATACCTCCAAATTATCTTGTGATCTATCAATGTGTTGAGAATTTGAGAGTTAATCCACATTCAACCATTGCATTTGGGTGAAGCTATAGTGTTTGGGTGCACACTCTCTACCTTATCAAAGAGTGAGAGGACTTAAAAGCATTTGGGAAGGTATTAAATCTTTGTTTTAATTTCCTTTTCATTGTTTTATGTCTTTTAAGCTTCTCTCATCTTCATTTGGCACACCCGGTGGGACCCCCTGGTCCTAATCTAACTTTTATTTAAATTTTTTTGAAGATTTCTTGATGAGCAAGCTTGGTTCAGCGTTATCCATTCCCGTAGTTGCACTATATGCCTCTATCATAGTGCTATATGCCTCTATCGTAGTGCTATATGCCTCTGTCGTAGTGCTATATGCCTCTATCATAGCACGATATGCCTCTGTTGTAGCACTATATTCCTCTGTTTTGGTTCCCTTTTCTTGCAATATTGTTAGAGATTTTCCTGTCAAAATATTTTCTTTCTATTTTGTGTTCCTCGCTATTGTCTACAAGTTTTAGCTCTCTATTTTTTAATAGAGTCTTTAAATCCTAAGGGGTTATTATGCTCAATTTTCTTAGAATGTTTTAAAAGAGTAACTAGGCTTGGTTTCATATTTCATAACTAACATAAATACCCCTATTTTTTGGCTAACAAATCTGTTGACAAGCATCTTGGACTAACTTTTACAGGTGTTTAACAACTTGTTTTATCATTTTAGACAAAATAGTTCTCTATTTTGTATAGGTTTACTCATTTTTCTGTGGCTTAGTGCTATTAGAGCCCACTATCATGCCATCATCCCCTACCATAGACTGTCGGGTATGAAAAAAATATCTGCCAGTAGTTTAGCACTATATACCTCTATATTAGCGTTATTTGTTGTTGTATTAGCGCTATTTGATTATCTGTCAGCGCCATATTCCTCTACTTTAGCACTATTTTCTGACAACGTTTTCTGGAGTCTGTGCAGGGTCTAATCTATTTTTATAGGTATCATAAATGTTTGTCCAAGACTATTTATCAGACTATTGATATTTTAGTGTAGGTTTCGCTCATCCAAGACTTTGTTTGTATTTACTAGAGTAGTTGCACTAAAGTAGTTAGTGGGAATTAATCTTGCTTATCATGTTTGGTTTGCTAGTAGACTCATGCTCTCCCCTCACACCTTAGAGTGATCTTGGGGATTAAAAGTCTACTCTCAAACATCTTTATTGATTTTAAGTGTTATATCGAAGGGGTTATCCTTTTGCGTATGCTCTCCCCTCATGCCTAGTGCAATCTTGGGTTATCAAAAGAAAGGGATAGTTTCTTCTTAGGAGACCTGCTTGGGCATTTAATCACCCCAAGGGATGACCTCAACCATGTGTATTGGCATGGAATATCAAAGGGGGGTGAAGGAAACTTGTACCCCAATCTAGTCATGTAGTCATTGGGATAGCCTTGGGGCCCTGGGTAATTCTGGACACAAGGTGATGTGGCTTGCCACGCCCCTTCAATAGTCTTGGGTTTCATGTACCTTGAGTATGAAGAGGACTCCCTAGAAGCTTGTACTATCCTATTTTAAGACCTTTTGGCTATCATACCTTGTGGTGGACCATTGTAGTAGGAGGGGAAGATTGCTCACCGTACCGCTATACTTGAGATAGGGGCTACCTTGGGCTAGATGAAAGTCTCCAAGGAAAGTGGGGTAAGGTGGTCCATGACCTTATTTTCCCTATCTATCTAAGATATGGCATGAAGGTATTAGTGGGGGTGGGAATCTTGATTCACTTTGAGTTAAGATTGACCCACAGCCACTTTGTGAGATCTACAAGGTATGACACTCTCACTTGACTAATTTCTAGGATGTTCGTGTGAATAGTGTCTTCTTTGTCAAAGCTCATATAAGCCATCTATCCAAGTCCACCTTGAGTCAAGACATTGTGTCTTTTTCTTGATTTAATGTTTGCCAAGAACCTTCAAAAATTACTCAAAATCCAACATTTGAACCTTTGAAATCCAAAAAATCCAAGTTTTCCATCAAAACAATCAAGTTTCAACCTCTGGACTGTCAATCAGTGCTATATGTTTATTGTTTAGTGCCATATGCCCTACTGTTAGCACCTCTCTATTAGTGCTATCTGTTCACCCATTAGCACTATATGCATGCTTTTGTTAGTACTATCCATCCTTCTGTTAGTGCCTTCAGGGTCTGAATTAGCACCACTTTTGTATCGTGTCCAAAATCCATCAAATGATTGGTACCTAAGTTCCTAAGCTTAATTTGACCTTAGCACTTGGAAACCTTGTTAAAATCACCCCAAAATATAGTTACCCATTTGAATCCAACCTTTGTCCACATTTTCATCTCCAACCTAGTCCATCCTTTGTCCCATTCCATTTACATCATCCCATTTGACCTTAGACAGAATCATTTTGATCTTGGACCCTTGACCTTAGCTCATCCATCTCAAATCCAAATCAATTATTGTCTCCAACCTTTCACTTCATTTCCATCCCAATCCAAAAGGTTTTTCACCTCATCCAAACCCCAATCCAAGTTCATCATCCTCCATCATCTATTTAACCTTAGAGAAATATCTTGATTTTCATTTTGGACCTTTTCATCTCATCCATTCCATCCAAGTTAACCATTATCCTAACATTTCATCTCAAACCCATCCAAATCAAAGTTTCAACATCATCCCAACCTTAGTCCAAGTCCAATCAACCTCATCCCAAATATCAACCAACATTATCCAAATTTTATCCAAATCCTATCAACCATCAACCAACATCAATCAACATAAAAATATATAGCATCAATCAACCTTACCTAAAACTTCAATCCAAAATCAAGCCTATCCAAATCCATCAACAACATCAATCATCAACACCCAAAAATCAAAAATCAACCCAACATCCAAAAACATCCCTCAAATCAAGTTTGTGCAAAAATTAAATCTAGATCTCATCCTCCTCTAATTTATAGGGAGCTTAAGAATTTTTCTACCTTAAGTTCTTTTATAAATTAGTGTTTTTATCAACCCTTATATTAATTAACTTAGGAGCCTAGACAACTTCTAAGTTGATAAAATCTAAGGCATCCCTTTTTGCTTAAGGTCATTAGTCTACCTTAAGTAAGAAGAGGACATCCTTTGCAATCCAAAGATCTAGATTTATTTGAGCTTTCCTTTGATTTGAACATCCTTTCAAAACATCATCCAATTTGTCCAACATCCTTAATCATCCAACCTCATCCAAAAGTCATCCTCAAATTCTATTCATCCTCACATCTTTTTTCCTTTGGTCCAAAAATATCTTGAAAATTAATCTCCAAGGTCACCAAATCACTCATTTATCCATCCACATTGAAAGGAAGCTAGGTGTGCGGAAATCACTTCCTATACTAATCTAATGAGGAGAGATGAGTGTAAATTCTTTTCAACCTTTACAATTATAGTATTATTAACCCAATAACATAGATATTGCAGCAAATGCATACATAAGAATGTAAGACAGAAGAAGAGAGAGACAAGATATACATGGGGAAAACCCTTACAGGTGAAAAACCCCACACTCCAAAATACAGCTCAAATGTATTATCTAAACAATGAGGTTTACAATACAGTTACAGAGCCAATGCTCTTGCAGGAGTCTTCGAAACTCATATCTAGAGATAATTCGGCAGCATAACAGTACATGTCAATCACGTAATACATCTCCTCTCCAAAGCACCTGTTTATATAGAAAATACAAGGCAAAAATGGCTCTATCTTGCGATGGGCATCCAACATGGCCTCATGACCCAACACCCATGCCTATGGACACTTGTCCAACACTGTAGGATGTTCTTAACACTTGTCAAGTCACCCCATCCCAAAGAGGTTGCCTATTCCCAACATGGACAATGACAAATGCTCTTATGACTCTTACAACCGTCATAGAATCTATCATACTGACATATCTTACAGTTGTAAGAGAATATGCGATAAACAGGCTATAAATAGCATATTCTCTTACAACATTTCATAATGCTCCTTGGGGCACCCAAAGATGCCTTCTTCCAAGATGCCTTGTGACACATGTATTCACCTGTCATAGAATCTTCTATTTCTGACTCTTACATGTCATAGATTCTGTCATAGGAATCTGTCATAACCGTTTCGGTCAAGATTCACTTACACACTAGTCAAGATGCCGACACATGGCATAAAACCTCTACCACACAAAAGGGATGGCTATCTCCACAAGGACTGAGTTGACCATCCTAGTCATCTTACAAATGGAGTAACAACTCATTGTACCACTTCACACTAAATGAAAAAAATAGGATGTGCAATAAATTACAACATAGGATAAGTAAATAAATTTCATCACAATAATAAATGCAAGGAATTACCAAGGTTGAGACACCTTAATTCCCAACATTCTCCCACTTGTCGAACACCTTGTAAGAGACAATAGAAATAACAGGATTTAACTGCTATAGACCGAGAGGCCCATAGACTCCGAACACCATATGAACTTCTCTATGCCCACTAGTTTCATCAATGCATCTGCAACATTCTTCAAAGTATCTACCTTCTCCAAATTCACCTTCCCATCCTCTACCATGTCTTGCATGAAGTGAAATTGTACATCAATATGCTTTGTTCTGGCATGGAAAGTTGGATTCTTTGCTAGGCAAATCATACTCTGACTATCACAACAAATCGTAATCTATCCTGCATCAACACCAATATCTGAACACAATCTCTTAAGCCAAATGGCTTCCTTACAAGTATGAGTTACTGACATATACTCAGCTTCTATCATGGAAAAAGCAACCATAGGTTGTCGCTTACTCATCCAACTAATTGCACCACCGAACATAGTGAACACATAGGCACTAGTGGATCTCCTGTTGTCAAAGTCACCTACCCAATCAGAATCAACAAATCCATGAATATAAACTGAATGCAGAGGTCCTGTAGTATTACCATGATAGCATCTGGAATACTCAGAAGTACTCCTCAAATATCTAAACACTCACTTAACTACATCCCAATGTACCCGTCTAGGATTAGCCATAAATTGACTAAGGACTCCCACTACTTGGGCAATGTCTTGTCTTGTGCAGACCATAGAATACATCAAACTGCCAACAACACTAGCATAAGGTATTCTACTCATGTCCTCCACCTCACTAGGAGATTTTGGACAATCATTGACAAACAACTTTGTCCCCAATGAAACAGGAACACACAATGGTCTAAAATCTACCATGCTGAACCTATCCAACACAGTCTTCACATACTTACTCTGGCTTAACCAAAGTTTTCTATTTACTCTGTCTCTTCTGATTTCCACTCCTAGAATGTACCTGGCTGCCCCTAGATTTTTCATCTCAAACTATGTTGACAATTGAGACTTCAAATCAGAAATCATATTCTTACCATTCCCAATTAACAACATATCATCAACATACAATGCAATAATGAGAATGCTATCATTATCAAATTTATAATACACACAATTATCTGATTTTGATCTCATAAATCCAACCAAAAACACAAAGGTATCAAACTTCAAGTACCACATCCTAGGAGACTGCTTCAAACCATACAAAGACTTTTTCAACTTGCAAAACAATTTTTTTTACCTTTCTCTATGTAATGCTCTAGCTGTGACATGTAAATCTCTTCGTCTAAGTCACCATGAAGGAAAGTTGTCTTCACATCCATCTGCTCCACCTCTAAGTCATAAGCTACTGCAAGAGATAACAAGAACCAAATAGATGCCAGATTTACAACGGGAGAGAAAATTTCACCATAATCAATTCCCTCCACTTGTGAGTACCCCTTCGCAACCAGTCTGGCCTTGTACTTTTCAACACTGCATCTGCACTGAATTTCTTCTTGAACACCCATTTGCATCCAACAGGTTTTCATCCTTCAGGGAAAGGCACCAAGTCCCATGTTTTATTCTTCTCTAAAGAAGCCATTTCATCTTCCATGGCCTCCTTCGAGGAACCTGCATCTTTCATGCCCATAGCCTCTTTTACAGTTCTAGGCTCATCAGTGTTAGTAAGCAAAGCAAAAGCACAACTAGAATCAAGCAATGAATAACCAAACCTATCAGGTTGCTTTCTTGTTCGTGTAGACCTCCTCAAAGGCTAAGGTTGAGGTTCTTCTTCTTCTGAACTTTCAGAGCTGCTAGAACTCTCCTCATCATCAGGTCTCACAAGGTCTGTTGGTTTAGTCTTCTTAGGGGTAGAAGGAAATTGAACCACATCTTCTTTCTTTTCTATCTGTTCTGGCTGTAGAACAACAGAAGAAGGTGTTAGCTCTCTGAAGATTACACTTTTGCTATACAACACTTTTTTAGCCATAGTATCCCAAAGCTTATATCCTTTCACACTGACACCATAGCCAATGAAAATACACTTAACAACCTTGTTCTCCAATTTAGACCATTTCTCCCTAGGCACATGTGCATATGCCTCACAACCAAAAACATGAAGATGTCTAACTGAAGGTGATGCAGGAGCACCAAGTGACTTATGTTTTGTTTTTAATCTCCATTTGTTTGCTAGTTTCATAAGGTCCTTGAGACCATCTCCATGATGTAAGAAGGCTTGGATGCCATGATTGTAAAGGACTATGTCCAAATGACTATAAACTGTTGTCATGTTGTAAGTCTTGCTCCTAGGGGATAGTCATATAAGTTTTCTTGTTTTGTGAGCATTGTCAAGGCATGGCAAGAAGCTTCAAATGATGTCAAGGAGTCTTGAAGGATGTCAAGAGGTTTAGTGCCTTGTTCAAGGCCTAACTACTTGTAAATTTGTTTGGAAGCATTGTTAGGCACAAATCATTCACTGTTGTCCAAAAAGAGACAGTTGCAAAGGTAGTTTGGTGATTTCAAACCTCCCATCGACCCCAACTACCTTGACAACCAATCTAAACTATTGGAGAAGGCTTTTAATTCCTTAGACATGAATATTGTAAAGGGCGTGAAGGAGTTTTTGAAACAATACAATACAGTTATCTATTTTCCTGTGTAATCTCTGAATTTTCTATGTATTAGCCTGTACTCCTGTGTGGTACGATTTTGTCATGGAACCTTGAATGTTTGGAAGTAAAGTGTGATAAGTTAACTATCAATCAAGACAAGTTTAGATTCATGACATTGAGGAGGAGACATTCTATGACCTTCAGACATCAAACTGCTCATTAAACCTGTTGTTTCCTTCATAATTTCGTTATTTTCCTACATGCTCCGTATCTGTACGGTCAAGTGGTGGCTGGTTCTTATGATGGAGAGTTAGGGTGGTGAGTTATCTTCCATTTGCAAGTTGTTTGAACTCTTGACACTCATCTACATCATTGTATTTCCTTTTCTTCTGTAAGTGGTCTGCTAACCCTGAACTAGGGTTTTGACAGCAAGTTTATGATGTTTCTCTCATTCCACTGAACCAATAAACTTTGTGATCAGTGGAATGAGTCCTTTAAATTCTATTTCAATGCCTTGTAAAATCTTTTGAATAGGGGACTATCATTGCTAGGGTTTCATTGATTGCACTTAGCAAAAGCATGTGCTAAGTGATTGCAGAAGTTACAATAGTATGGTTTTTGGGGATAGTTGGTCAAAATCACAAAGGAAGGTTGAATATTGTGTTTTTAGGAGGCCATTGACATGTTCAAATGGTTAGGAGGGTGTCAATTTACTGTCTGAGGGTATTTGCTTCACAGAATAGACCTATTTAGGGCTAAAAACCACTAGGAGAGTTATTGGTTAGGGAAAATTTTCCAAAACAACCTAACCCCATTCTAGAGTATGTTGTGGGGAGGCATAATGGGTATCTTTTTCATGTCTGATATTTGTATTTGAATGTTTGTGCAAAGAGTTATGGGGACTGTTCTCTGTTTCTAGGGCTACTAGCCATTTTGGAGGTTTATGAAGTAAGTTTAGGTTCCGAGAGTAAACTGCCTTAACCAATGGGTGGGAGGAGTCCTTTGGTACCTCAATTCAACCTTTCCATGATGAATCAAATATTCCCTTCTTCTATTCCCACTTTTCCATGAAGAGCTTTGTTTTTGGGCTTATTGGTGTGGTTGAACCTTGTCAAGATTGTCCTCCTTCTCCTATCTCACTTGCCTCTACATCATAGTGGTATCAAATCCATAAAAGGTTCTGTTGTTGGCCTGGTATATGTTAGCAGAGGAGAGTGAAGGAGAGGCTAGCAATATGCCTCCAAAGGGGATGACCACCGAAGTGGTCAAGAAGTTCAAGGAGATGGAAGAGAAGATAAAAAGTGAAGTCAAGGAAGCACTCCAAGCAGAGTTGAAGGCATTGAGGACAGGGAAGAGTATAGATGAAGGTTTAGATGAAGAGGAAGAGAAAGAGGAGGAAGAAGAAGGGCAAGAAGAGGTAGAGATACCGGCTAATCAAAGGTATTCCCTTGAGGCCATCAAGGCAATTGGCAAGGACTCTTCAGAGGCTAAGGTGGAGATTCCCATGTTTAGTGGGAAGATGAATGCTGATGAATTTATGGAGTGGATTGAGGCTCTAAACAATTATTTTGAGTACAAGGAGGTTCTTGAAAGAAAGAGGGTTAAGTTTGCAAAAACTAAACTCAAAGGTGTTGCCCTTACATGGTGGAATTACACCCAAGGTGAGAGGGTAAAGAATGGAAAGAGTATGATCTTTTCATGGAGCAGAATGTTGGAGAGGACTAAGTCCCAATTCCTTCCATCAGACTATGAGGTGTAGATCTACAAGAGGATGCAAAATCTCAAGCAAAGAGATTTGGATGTGGCTACTTACACTGAGGAGTTTCACAAATACACTCTTCGTTGTGGGTACTGTTGGTGCCTGAATTCACTGTCAGTTATTTTAGCAATTTTCATGTAGGCACCTTCCCAAAAAAATCCAAAAAAGTTCTAAGTCTTTGGGCCTCCTCAGCATGTTTTAACATCAGCATCATATTTTCTTTGGAGGAGGTCATCATCATCATGTTTCCAGACATCACCCTGATGTTGCTTACGAGGGTCATCATATTTTCTGTCAGCATGATCTTTCGCTGGGGTGATATTCTAACATCGGGTGATCTTACTTAAGATCATCCTGATGATGATTGCTGCAAAGTCCTAAGTATGACCCGATCTTCATTGGGGTCATCATATTTGAACATCGGGTGATCTTAGTCAAGATCATCCTGATGTTGTTTTATCACTTCATGTTCGTTGTTTTATCACCCTGATGATGCTGACGTCATTCTTATGTCAGAGTGATATCCATTTTTCTACCTATCTGCATCATGATATTTCCGAAGGGAGATATTCGCCTGTCGGCTTCATGCATTGTCCAATGGGAGTGATCATTTCAAATATTAGTCACATATTCATATATCACCCCAATCTTATAGTGGAGCTACAGTGCAGCATGATATGTGTGCATCAGGATGATATTTCCAAATATCTGGTTATCTTCCGAATATCATCCTGATGCCAATGTATGGTGACGTCATCAAGGTCCGGGGGGGTCATATTTCTAACACTGATCATCTTGTGGAGATCCCCCGATATTTGCAAACATGACGATGACGTCATCCGGATATGAGGAGGTGCGCGATAGGCAGATATGCTGATGATGTCAGCAGGATATGACAGTGACGTCATTAGGATGTTCATCAGCCAGACATTTGGTATCAGCTAAGCAGGAGGATCTTCCTCCGATGCATCAGGTTGTGCCGATGAAGGCGATTATCATGTAGGTGATATTGCGATGATGATGCTGACGTCAGGGTGATATTTCAAGTAACAGGATATCATGCTGCTGGAGGATGAGGATGATGAAGGTCTTATACTAGTGTCGTCGGGAGCAAAAGCACCGACATCATATATGCTCGTGGCCTAGTATATAAAGTGTTGAAAGGGTCACCGCGGGGTGCATGTGGGATAATTGATATCCTGCATATTTTGAAATATCACGATGAGGTATTTTGGCGGGAAACGGTTGCGATGCACTGTTTGATGTTTTCCTGATGGTTGCGAGGTAGATGAGCATTAATGGCGAAGGTTACAGAGGTATGAATGGATCTGGTACCCGTTTGAAGGTGTACATCAACGGACAGTGGTGCAGGGCTCGAGGTTTCTTCCTGTCTCCTCCCCTACCTACTACATTCATGTTTGGGTGCCAATCTGGTAATGCGTTGAGCGCCATTTTTCTGATACTGTGTATCTGGTGAGATTTTTGGTCAACCATGTAATTAATGCTAGAGGTACACTTTCTGGCCAATATAGGCAGACTGTGTTACCATTGTTTAGGTGGTTGAAAACTGGACATTTTGGCTCTGTAATAAGATACAATTGGTTTTGGTTGCTCTGTGCAGCAAAACTTGTGAGTTTATGTATCTCCTGTTGTACGTTTTGGCATGAATCCACTGATTTCATGGTTAATCTTATATGAATAATGCTATGTTTGCATGTGTTATGCTGATTCTGTCTCCAGTTTTGCATGTATCTTTCTTCCTGCAATAGGGATGCCATAAGTATCGACAGCTTAACACTTTGTATTGGGAGATATCTGTAAGGCAGGTATCATGTGTATCCCCCTGAAATCCAGTTTTAGCTATTCATGTTGATCATTCACAGGTGTATGTCTACCGACTCCAAGCCCTAGATAGGCACCAATCTAGCTCTGTGTTGAGGTTATACACCAGGTCCAGGTTTGCATCCAAACACCATTTCAAACCATCTCATCCTTCCACCTGTTAGTTGTAGGATTAGAAGTAGGAACCCCTGCATGCTCTCATACCTAACCAGACATATATGTCCAAGAACGTTGCCCACCTTGTGATCTATCATACAGATCTTGGTCCATACATGAGAGTATTCTGCCTGTTGTTGTCAAGTTAGATCTTTCTATCTTTGAGCTAGTCAAGGTTACATCTTGAGTTATAGGGATACCCCCCTTGGTGCGGCAGAACCAGAAGTGAAGGGGAGGAGGTCACGCAACCTCTTGTATTAGTTGGCTGAATCTGCCTGTGCATTAGAAGTGGCAAACCCTAATGCTGATTCAGAAGAAAAAACCAACAAAATGGCGACTCCGCTGGGGAGAAAATTGATGAAAAAGTGTTATATCTTGTGGCCCATCCAAGTCACCAACAAAATGGCGACTCTGCAACAAAATGGTGACTCTGCTGGGGATGTTGATGTAAAGTGATATCCTGCAGTCTCTGGTGAAGTTTTGCTCTGCTGGTGGTATGAACTCAGAAAAATATGTATTGAGCTTTCAGCTGCTGTAAATTTTGTCCTCTTTGGAGAGGTGGCGACTCTGCAAAAAAGATCTAAATGCACATGAAAGATGGATGTATGTGATGTGACAAAAATGTGATGTTCATATTTCAGTATCTGTATGAGAAAAGGTATCTTGTTCCTTCCCCTTTATATTTGCTATTTTACTGCATAAGTTAGATGCCAAGGGAAGCCTTAGGTCTCAAGCAAACAAAGGATGTCTAAGAGTAAGATTTTTATGAATCCAAGTATGAATTATCCCATACTCAGCGGTGAAATGTTGAATAAAAGAATAGAAGAGATAAGAAATAGGTTGATATTCTTAGAGGCTGAGCAGGCCCAGTTAAAAAGCAGTAACCCTATTGTGTCTACTAGTCAGAAGGCTAAACCTCTTCTCAGCCCTTTTGATCCTTTGTATGACCAACTGGATTTGTCATGGGTTGATTGTAAAGTAGAAACTATGCCTGCTAGGATATACTGTTAGATGCCCAGATTTAGTGGTCACAGTGTATGTGATGGGAATGCACATATCCAAAATTTTCATGAGTTCATGGGAAAACATTCATTTAGAGATGAGGATATGTGGATGAGGTTTTTTGTTAGGTCCTTTGATGCAAAAGCAAAAGACTGGTATTTGAGCTTTTCAAAAGGATCCTTTGCTTGTTGAGATGAGCTTGCTGACTGTTTCAAGGAAGAATTCGCAAGAGAACCTGCTGATCTTGTTGTAGAATTGATGAACATCAGAAAACAAGATGAAGAGCCATGTGTTGATTTCAGTCATAGGTTTGCAGTAGCCCTTTCACATGTCCCTAAAAGTTTCAGACCTGATATTTCAGCCTGTGTTGGCATATTCTTTGAAGCTTTTGAGGAGGGCTTTAGTGCAATACTGAGGGATTTCAAGGTGACAAGTATGCAGATGGCATACAAGTTCATAGAAAAGATAGAAAAAATTAGAAATGTGCACCTGCTGAAACCCCTGTCCATAGGCTTTGGTGTGAGAAATCATTGTGAAGATGCAAATGACCAAATAATTAAGGCATCATGTGAAGATGAAAAGATGAATGTTGAGGATGCCAGTGAAAGGACTAATGAGGATTCCCATTGCAATGATGAGGCATCTGACCATGAAAACAACAATGAGGTTGTGGACAACAATGAGCAATTTTTGGAATGGACCTGTGGAGACAATTGTGAGTATTGTACTCAAGACAGAGAAGATATAAGCAAACAGAGAAGCAGTCCCATGTGTGACCCATTGCCTTCCTTTCAAACACATGAGGATCATGAAGAGAAGTCAGAGATTGAAATAAGTGCTAGTGCAAAGCATGATTGTTCTTTGATTGATGGCTGTTTTGCTTATGACACACAGGCTGATACTCCTCCACAAAAGGAATCCATTGGTGATGAAGATGCATGCTCTGCTGCCCATGAACAAATGGCATACTATGATGAAACTGATGCACCTAGGTCACCCATTTTTGACACATATGGTGATGAGGATCTATTTGAGTATGGTGAGGGTCTTGACATGGTTTTTGACTTGGATTCTATTTCTCATCCTGATGAAAGAGGAAACAACATACATCAGGTAAGTGATTGTAAAAATGTGCCTGATTGTAAAGAGGTGTCAAAGCCTGATCTTTTCTAGCCTGGTGCTGCTGATTGTTGTGTACATGATGTGTACAATTGTGATTTTGAAAGCTTTTCTTTTGATGTGCCAGCATATGATACAATGAGCCCTGATCTTCCTATCTATATGGTGGACTTTGAGTGTTTTCAGTTTTCAGTCCAGCTAGGAGATCATGTTGCAATGCATATTGCTAATATAGATGACAAGTGCTATATGCCATATGAGTATGCATTGCTTGATACATTCTACACCCACATGTCACATGATGTTGAAGGTTATCTGCATAGGGGTGATAATGACAAGCCAAATCAGAGGGTTGAGTATGCAGATGACAAGATTTGTTTGTGGGTGGATCTCTGTAGTATCTCCAAGCTTGACCCAGTGTATGCAGATGAAAACAAAGTGTTTGACAAAGGGAGATACATGTTTTTCTTTTCTTGGTGGCCTTAGGCCATCAAGTGTGTTTGGTGATGCAGGTCGGTGTAGTATTTGACTCTGTGCCCAATGGATAAGGGACTGGTCTACATCCCAGAGATCTGGGGTTCTCGCTGCAGTCTTGCACCTGCACGTCCCCAATCAGAGCCACTGTTGGTGCCTGAATTCACTGTCGGTTATTTTAGCAATTTTCATGCAGGCACCTTCCCAAAAAAATCCAAAAAAGTTCTAAGTCTTTGGGCCTCCTCAGCATGTTTTAACATCAGCATCATATTTTCTTTGGAGGAGGTCATCATCATCATGTTTCCAGACATCACCCTGATGTTGCTTACGAGGGTCATCATATTTTCTGTCAGCATGATCTTTTGCTGGGGTGATATTCTAACATCGGGTGATCTTACTTAAGATCATCCTGATGATGATTGCTGTAAAGTCCTAAGTATGACCCGATCTTCATCGGGGTCATCATATTTGAACATCGGGTGATCTTAGTCAAGATCATCCTGATGTTGTTTTATCACTTCATGTTCATTGTTTTATCACCCTGATGATGCTGACGTCATTCTTATGTCAGGGTGATATCCATTTTTCTACCTGTCTGCATCATGATATTTCCAAAGGGAGATATTCGCCTGTCGGCTTCATGCATTGTCCAATGGGGCTGATCATTTCAAATATCAGTCACATATTCATATATCACCCCGATCTTATAGTGGAGCTACAGTGCAGCATGATATGTGTGCATCAGGATGATATTTCCAAATATCTGGTTATCTTCCAAATATCATCCTGATGCTGATGTATGGTGACGTCATCAAGGTCCGGGGGGGTCATATTTCTAACACTAATCATCTTGTGGAGATCCCCTGATATTTGCAAACATGACGATGACGTCATCCGGATATGAGGAGGTGCGCGATAGGCAGATATGCTGATGACGTCAGCAGGATATGACCGTGACATCATCAGGATGTTCATCGGCCAGACATTTGGTATCGGCTAAGCAGGAGGATCTTCCTCCGATGCATCAGGTTGTGCCGATGAAGGCGATTATCATGTAAGTGATATTGCGATGATGATGCTGACGTCAGGGTGATATTTCAAGTAACAGGATATCATGCTGCTGGAGGATGAGGATGATGAAGGTCTTATACTAGTGTCGTCGGGAGCAAAAGCATCGACATCATATATGCTCGTGGCCTAGTATATAAAGTGTTGAAAGGGTCGCCGCGGGGTGCATGTGGGATAATTGATATCCTGCATATTTTGAAATATCACGATGAGGTATTTTGGTGGGAAACGGTTGCGATGCACTGTTTGATGTTTTCCCGATGGTTGCGAGGTAGATGAGCATTAATGGCGAAGGTTGCAGAGGTATGGACGGATTTGGTACCTATTTGAAGGTGTACATCAATGGACAGTGGCGTAGGGCTCGAGGTTTCTTCCTGTCTCCTCCCCTACCTACTGCATTCATGTTTGGGCGCCAATCTGGTAATGCGTTGAGCGCCATTTTTCTGATACTATGTATCTGGCGAGATTTTTGGTCAACCATGTAATTAATGCTAGAGGTACACTTTCTGGCCAATATAGGCAGACTGTGTTACCATTGTTTAGGTGGTTGAAAACTAGACATTTTGGCTCTGTAATAAGATACAACTAGTTTTGGTTGCTCTGTGCAGCAAAACTTGTGAGTTTATGTATCTCCTATTGTACGTTTTGGCATGAATCCACTGATTTCATGGTTAATCTTATATGAATAATGCTATGTTTGCATGTGTTATGCTGATTCTGTCTCCAGTTTTGCATGTATCTTTCTTCCTGCAATAGGGATGCCATAAGTATCGACAGCTTAACACTCTGTATTGGGAGATATCTGTAAGGCAGGTATCATGTGTATCCCCCTGAAATCTAGTTTTAGCTATTCATGCTGATCATTCACAGGTGTATGTCTACCGACTCCAAGCCCTGGATAGGCACCAATCTAGCTCTGTGTTGAGGTTATACACCAGGTCCAGGTTTGCATCCAAACACCATTTCAAACCATCTCATCCTTCCGCCTGTTAGTTGTAGGATTAGAAGTAGGAACCCCTGCATGCTCTCATACCTAACCAGACATATATGTCCAAGAACGTTGCCCACCTTGTGATCTATCATACAGATCTTGGTCCATAAATGAGAGTATTCTACCTGTTGTTGTCAAGTTAGATCTTTCTATCTTTGAGCTAGTCAAGGTTACATCTTGAGTTATAGGGATACCCCCCTTGGTGCGGCAGAACCAGAAGTGAAGGGGAGGAGCTCACGCAACCTCCTGTATTAGTTGGCTGAATCTGCCTGTGCATTAGAAGTGGCAAACCCTAATGCTGATTCAGAAGAAAAAACCAACAGGTACATGGAGGATGAAAAAGCCAAGGTGACAAGGTATCTAAATGGTTTGAGATTCAATATCCAAGATGAAATCAGTTTGTTGACCCCTGAAACCATGGAGAAGTGCTTTCAAGTGGCACTAAGGGTTGAAGAGAAGTTGAAGAGGAAAGGTGAGAAGCAAAGTAGAGGAAGAGGTGGTAGAAATTTTAGAGGTAGGGGCAGTTTTGGGGGCAAAAATCAGTCCCAAAGAAGCCAAGGGGAATCTAGTTCCCAAGAGCAAAGTGGAGAATCCGGTTCTAGAGGAGGCTTTAGAGGAAGAAGGCCTAATGGGAGACATAGATTTGGTGGACCAAGAAGAGGTCCTAATGTCTTCACGGTAAGGTTCTACAATTGTAACCAAGTGGGACATACAGCCTTCAAGTGTCCTGAAAAGCAAGCCTCAAGCTCTCATAGAGGAGAGAGAAGGAACCAATTGATCCAAGAGGAAGATTGCCAAAGTATCAATTCTCCAATTGGAAGTGCAGCCCCAGTCCCTGAAGGAGAAATTTTGATGATGAGGAGAACCATGTTGAAGGTGCCTCAAACACAAGAACCACCTCAAAGGGAGACATTGTTTAGGACATCATGCAAGGCCTATGGTAAGATTTGCAAGGTAATTGTTGATTCAGGCTCAACTGAAAATTTGGTTTCTATTGAAATGGTAGACAAATTGAAATTGAAAAGGCTTCATCATGTTAGTCCTTATAAAGTATCATGGTTGAATAAGGGACAACAAGTTTTGGTAGATGAACAATCATGGGTTGAATTTGAGATAGGAGAATATAAAGACAAAATTTTATGTGATGTGATTCCTATGGATGCTTGTCATTTGTTGTTAGGATGTCCATGGCAATATGATGTTCAATCACAACATGATGGTAAAACTAATTCTTTCATCATAACTAAGAATGGTAAAAAGTATAGAATGGATCCATTACCTGATGAGCATGTAGAAAAGAATGTTGGGTCAAGTGTCATGATTGTGAGTGGGAAAGAGTTTCTAGATGCCCTTAAGGAGGAAGGAACCCAGGGGTATGCTCTAATTTTGAAGCCTAAAAATAGTCCTAGTTTGCATGATCCTAGTAAGGAAGAAGTTCCCTATGAGGTGCAACAATTGCTAGAGAAGTATAAGGGGATTATGGTAGAAGAGATGCCTAATGAGTTGCCACCTATTAGGGACATAAGCCATCAAATTGACTTCATACCAGGATCTACTTTGCCAAACAGAGAAGCCTATAAGATGACACCTTCACAAAATGAAGAGATTGCCAAGCAAGTACAAGAATTGTTGGATAAGGGATTGGTGAGAAAGAGTCTTAGCCCATGTGCTGTCCCAACAGTCCTAGCCCCTAAAAAGGATGGTAAATGGAGGTTGTGCATGGATTCTAGAGCCATTAACAAGATTACCATAAGGTATAGGTTCCCTATGCCAAGGATTGAGGACCTAATGGACTGTTTGGGTGGGGCTAGATACTTTTCCAAGATAGACCTTAAGAGTGGGTATCATCAAATTAGAATCAAACAAGGGGATGAATGGAAGACAACATTCAAAACAAATGAGGGTCTTTATGAGTGGTTGGTGATGCCATTTGGTATATCTAATGCTCCATGTAATTTTATGCATCTCATGAATGAATTGTTGAAGGATTTCATTGGCAAATTTGTTGTGGTATATTTGGATGACATTCTTCTTTTCAACAGGACTAAGGAGGAGCATTTGCAACATTTGGATCAGGTTTTGAGGAAGTTGCATAATGAACAATTGATGATCAACATGGAAAAGAGTGTCTTCATGAAGGAAGAACTCACCTATCTTGGTTTTGTGATTTCACAGGGTAGTTTGAAGATGGATCCAACAAAGGTAGAGGCCATTTTGTCATGGCCAACTCCAAAAACAATAGGTGATGTAAAAAGTTTCCATGGTTTGGAAACATTTTATAGGAAATTTATAAGGGGTTTTAGTCATATTTGTGCACCAATTTTGGATACCATCAAAGGGGGGCTTTATGGACAAAGGCAGCCAATGATTCTTTTGAAATTCTGAAACAAAAGGTAGCACAATAGCCCATACTTGTTTTACTTGATTTTCATAAGTTGTTTGTGGTAGAATGTGATGCTAGCAACCTTGCTATAGGGGCTGTCCTAAGTCAAGAGGGCAGGCCTGTTACTTTCTTTAGTGAAAAATTGAATGATGCTAAGAGAAATTACTCTACTTATGATTTGGAATTGTATGCAATGGTCCAAGCTTTGAAAAAATGGAGGCACTACCTTTTGCCAAAAGAATTTATTGTTTATATTGACAACCATGCACTTAGTTTTCTAAATTCTCAGGAGAAACTCAATCATAGGCATATCAAATGGGTTGAGCAACTCCAAGCCTATACTTTTTCAATCAAACACAAGAAGGGGCAGGCTAACAAAGTGGCTGATGTATTGAGTAGGTGGGTGTGTATGGTTCAAGAAATTTAGTTGCAAAGTGTAGGAGTTGATGCTCTCAAGCATATGTATTAGGATGATGAAGATTTCAAGGAGGTATATGAAGTTTGTTCACAATTTTTAGACTCTTATCATTCTGATTTTTCTAAGTTTTTGTTGCAGCAGGGGTTGTTGTTCAAAGGCAGCCAACTATGTGTTCCTAAATGTTCCATGAGGGAGAACATCATAAAGGAAAAACATTGTGGTGGACTTGGAGGTCATTTAGGGTTGGATAAAACATTGGATCAGGTGAAGAGGTTTTATTTTTGGCCTAAAATGCAATCAGATATCAGAAAATTTGTTGAATGTTGTAGTATTTGTCAAAGGACAAAGGGTACTCCATCTAATTCTAGTCTATATCAGCCACTTCCTATTCCTAATAGGCCATGGGAAAGTATTAGCATGGATTTTATGTTGGGTCTTCCTAGAACTCAAAGAGGCTTTGATAGTATATTTGTTGTGGTGGATAGATTCAGTAAGATGGCTCATTTCTTGCCATGTAAATGCACTAATGATGCTTCTCACATTGCTGGTTTGTTCTTCAAAGAAATTGTTAGAATCCATGGTTTGCCTCTTAACATTGTGACTGACAGGAATCCAAAGTTTGTAGGCCATTTTTGGCACACTTTGTAGAAGAAGTTGGGCACTCAATTGTCCTTTACTTTAGCCTATCACCCTCAGATTGATGGACAAACTGAGGTGGTGAATAGGTCCTTGGGAAACCTTCTCAGGTGTCTTACCAAGCAGTATGGAGAGGCATGGGATATGATCATCCCTCAAGCAGAGTTTGCCTATAATGATTCAACCAATAGAAGCATGGGAAGGAGTCCATTTGAGATTGTTTATGGTCTTCATCCAAGAGGTGTTCTTGAGTTGAGAGATCTCCATGGATTGGAAAGAAAAAGTGCTCAAGGTGAAGACTTTGCATTGGCCATGAAGGACATTCATGATAATGTCAAAGAAACTCTTCAAAAGAACAATGCTAAGTACAAGGAGAAAGCAAATGAAAGGAGAGATGTGCAATACAAGGTTGGGGATTCGGTCATGGCACATTTAAAGAAGGAAAGACTTCCTAAGGGCCTTAAGGGGCAGCCAACCAAACTCCTCATGAAGAAGATAGGACCATGCTAGATTGTGCACAAGTTTGGGCCTAATGCCTATGAGATTGAACTTCCTCAAGGCTTGGCCATATCTCCTATCTTTAATGTTTTAGATTTGTTCCCTTTCAAAGGTGATTCTAATGCTAATCTAGAGGCAGATATGACAGCAACAAAAGATGAAATTGGATCAAAGGTCTTCCACCCAATCAGCCATTGAAGTTGGAATGCATTCTTGACACCAAGGTCTTGAAGAAGACAAGGAAGAAGACCTACAAGCAATTTCTTGTCAAGTGGAGTGGTTTGCCTATTGAAGATGCCACTTGGATGACTGAAGAGGACATCCTAAAACATGGTGTCACCATTGCTGATCTGCTCCCTCAAGAGACTTGAGTTCTCTTTCCACCTAGGGAGTATGGTGCAGGAGCACCAAGAGACTTATGTTTTGTTTTTAATCTCCATTTGTTTGCTAGTTTCATAAGGTCCTTGAGACCATCTCCATGATGTAATAAGGCTTGGATGCCATGATTGTAAAGGACTATGTACAAATGACCATAAACTGCTGTCATGTTGTAAGTCTTGCTCCTAGGGGACAGTCATATAAGTTTTCTTATTTTGTGAGTATTGTCAAGGCATGGCAAGAAGCTTCAAATGTTGTCAAGGAGTCTAGAAGGATGTCAAGAGGTTTAGTGCCTTGTTCAAGGCCTAACTACTTGTAAATTTGTTTGGAAGCATTGTTAGGCACAAATCATTCGTTGTTGTCCAAAAAGAAACAGTTGCAAAGGTAGTTTGGTGGTTTCAAACCTCCCATCGACCCCAACTACCTTGACAACCAATCTAAACTATTGGAGAAGGCTTTTAATGCCTTAGACATGAAGATTGTAAAGGGTGTGAGGGAGTTTTTGAAAAAATACAATACAGTTCTTTATTTTCCTATGTAATCTCTAAATTTTATGTGTATTAGCCTGTACTCTTGTGTGGTACGATTCTGTCATGGAACCTTGAATTCTTGGAAGTGAAGTGTGATAAGTTAACTATCAATCAAGACAACTTTGGATTCATGATATTGAGGAGGAGACATTCTATGACCATCAGACATCAAATTGCTCATTAAACCTATTGTTTCCTTCAAAATTTCACTCTTTTCCTGCATGCTCCATACCTATACGGCCAAGTGGTGACTGGTGCTTATGATGGAGAGTTAGGGTGGTGAGTTATCTTCCATTTTCAAGTTGTTTGAACTCTTGACGCTCATCTACATTATTGTATTTCCTTTTCTTCTGTAAGTGGTCTGCTAACCTTGAACTAGGGTTCTGACAGCAAGTTTATGATGTTTCTCTCATTCCATTGAACTAGCAAACTTTATGATCAGTGGAATGAGTCCTTTAAAGTTTGTTTCAATGCCTTGCAAGATTCTTTTGAATAGGGGACTGTCATTGCTGGGGTTTCATTGATTGCACTTAGCAAAACCATGTGCTAAGTGACTGCCAGAAGTTACAATAGTATGGTTTTTGGGAACAGTTGGTCAAAACCACAAAGGAAGGTTGAATATTGTGTTTTTAGGAGGCCATTGACATGTTCAAATGGTTAGGAGGGTGTCAATTTACTGTCTGAGGGTATTTGCTTCATAGAATAGACCTATTTAGGGCTAAAAACCACCAGGAGGGTTATTGGTTAGGGCAAACTTTCCAAAACAACCTAACCCCATTCTGGAGTATGTTGTGGGGAGGCATAATGGGTATATTTTGCATGTCTAAGATTTGTATTTGAATGTATGTACAAAGAGTTATGGGGATTGTTTTCTGTTTCTAGGGCTACTAGCCATTTTGGAGGTTTATGAAGCAAGTATAGGTTCCGAGAGTAAACTGCCTTACCCAATGGGTGGGATGAGTCCTTTGGCACCCCAATTCAACCTTTCCATGATGAATCAAAGATTCCATTCTATTGTTCCCACTTTTCCATGAAGAGCTTTGTTTTTGGGCTTATTGGTGTGGTTGAACCTTGTCAAGATTGTCCTCCTTCTCCTATCTCACTTGCCTCTACATCGGAAGGCTTCTTTCCAGACCACACCTCCATAGGTGTCTTACCAAAAAGAGCCTGTTTACTAGGTAGCAAGCAGTGGCTATAGTTTCAGCCTAAAACTTTTGTTCAAGGCTTGCTCCAATAAGCATACTCCTAGCCTTCTCCTTCAGTGTCATGTTCATCCTCTCTGTAACTTTGTTTTTCTGCAGGGTGTAAGGAGTTGTCTTATGTATTTCAATCCCTTACTCTTTATAGAACTTATCAAAATCTGCCAAACAAAACTCACCACCGTTATCAGTTCTCAAACACTTAATCTTTTTACTAGTCTAATTTTCAGCAAAAGCTTTAAACTCTTTAAACCAACTAAAGACTTCAATCTTACTTATGATAAAATAAACCCATGTCCTTTTACTATAATCATCTATGAAAGATACAAAATATATAGATTTGGAAATTGAAGGAACATTAACAGGGCCAAACACATCAGAATGAATAAGATCCAATACACAAGAAGACTTGTGAGAACTAGAGTTAAATTAAACATAGTTTTGCTTTCCATATACACAATGTTCGCAAAAGTCAAACTTGAGATTACAATCATTTAACCCCTCAATGAGGTTTTTATTTTTTAGGGTTCTAAGAGCCTTCTCACCAATGTGGCCATATCTCAAATGCCATAACATAGTCTTTTTAGTAGGAAGCTTAAATTCCAAAGCATGTGCACTACCATCAGAATATGTTACAACAGATTTCTTCACTACTTATTTAGATGGTGGGGATGAAGTGATTGCAGCTCTTTTCTTCAAGTCAGAAGAACTATTGCACTGTGAAGTGCATGCCTCCAGCTAAAATAGAGTACCTCTCCGAGTACCCTTCGTAAGCACCATAGATCCTCTAGTCATCTTGCATCCATCCTTCGAAAAGACAACTTGCACACCTGCATCATTCAACATACTTACAAAAAGTAGGTTTCGTGCCAAGCTTGGGATGTGCATAACCCCAATGATCCCCTTCACTTGTCTATCAAGGAATTAGATTGAGACTCTTCCACGACCAACAATCTTCAGATGAAAGTCTTCACCCAGGTACACTCTTCCACCATCGAACTCTTCATACTTCATGAACTAGCTTCAATGTGAGGTCATGTGGAATGATGCACCATAATCTATCAACCACATGTCATCAGATGCATGGGTGGCCAGGGTTGTGATGAAGGCATCACCATCATCTTGTCACTTGTCAGAATCTGAATCTGGGGCATTATTCTTTTTCTTTTTCTTTTCCTGTTTGCATTCCTTTCAGAAATGCCTAGATTTTCCACAGTTCCAATAGAGAGTCTTGGACTTTCTAGGAGATTTGGATCTCCCACAGGATTTGAATCTACCCTTTTCATATTTCTTGTCCTTCTTTTTCCCTTTCTCCTTAGGTCTTCCATGAACTGCAAGAGCCTCTTTTGTTGCCTCAGAAGACTTTCTCCACATCTCTTCAGATAACAGCAAAGATACCACTTCATCCATTTTGAATGTGGATGTGGTGCTCCCAATAGCCATAACAAGATGATCCCATGAGTCTGGCAAAGAACAAAGCAAGGTCATACAATGATCCTCCTCCTCCATCTTCACACCAACGAATGTCAATTGTGCAACTAACATGTTGAAAGCATTCAGGTGATCTACAATAGACCATCCATCCTCCATCCTTAGAGAAAACAACTTCTTTATCAGAAAAAGCTTGTTTACTAGGGATTTGGCATGATAAACATCACCCAGCTTCTTCCAAAGGTCTTTCATGGTCTTCTCCTCATGGATATTCAATAGGATAGAATCAGCTAGATTGAGTCTTATGAGACCCTTAGCCTTCCAATCTTTGAGATCCCAATCAACTTGTGTCATTGCGGTTGGTTTTACATTGGATACAGTTTCCCATAGGTCTCAATCAACAAGCATGTCTTCCATCTTAAGTTTCCATAACTCAAAATTAGTGCCATTGAATTTCTCCACCTCTAATCTTTTGGATGTGCCTGCCATCTCTTTTCCTGCAACAATATTATAGAATACTTTGCACAAATCTCCCACTCAACCTAAGATTATCTCAAAAAACCCCTACCCAACAACTAGCACCAAAGGTGATCAAGCTCTGCTACCAACTGAAAGGAAGTTAGGTGTGCCAAAATCGCTTCCTACACTAATCTAATGAGGAGAGATGAGTGCAAATTATTTTCAACCTTTACAATTATAGTGTTATTAACCCAATAACAAAGATATTGTAGCAAACACATACATAAGAATGTAAGATAGAAGAAGAGAGAGACAAGATATACGTGGGGAAAATCCTTATGGGTGAAAAACCCCACACTCTAAAACACAGTTCAAATGTATTATCTAAACAATGAGGTTTACAATACAGTTACAGAGCTAATGCTCTTGCAGGAGTCTTCAACACTTGTATCTAGAGATAATCTAGCAGCATAACAGTACCTATCAATCACATAATACATCTCCAAAGCACCTGTTTATATAGAAAATACAAGGCAAAAATGGCTCTATCTTGAGATGGGCATCCAAGATCGCCTCATGACCCAAAACCCATGCCTATGGACACTTGTCCAACACTATAGGATGTTCCTGACACTTGTAAAGTCATCTCATCCAAAAGAGGTCACCTATTACTAAGATGGGCAATGACAAATGCTCTTACGACTCTTACAGCCATCATAGAATCTGCCATACTGACATATCTTACAGCTGTAAGAGAATCTATCATAAATAGGCTATAAATAGCATATTCTCTTACAACATGTCATAACCATCCTTGGGGCGCCCAAAGATGCCTTCTTCCAAGATGCCTTGTGACACATGTCTTCACCTATCATAGAACATTCTATTTCTGACTCTTACATGGCATAGATTCTGTCATAACCATTTTGGTCAAGATTCACTTACACACCAGTCAAGATGCCAACACATGGTAGAAAACCTCTACCACACAAAAGGGATGCCTATCTCCACATGGAGTGAGTTGACCATCCTAGTCATCTTACAAGTGGAGTGACAACTCATCGTGCCACTTCACACTAAATGAAAAAAAAAATGTGCAACAAAATTACAACACAGGCTAAGTAAATAAATTTAATTATAATAATAAATGCAAGGAATTACCAAGGTTGAGACACCTTAATTCCCAACACACATTTCATCCCCAAAGTCCTTTCCAAATCTCTAAAGTCATAACCTTCACTCATCTTCATCAAAATCAAATCTATCCATACCCCATCCATCATCTCTCATCTTTTTATTTATCCATCCTTAGGTCCAATACTTTGAAATCAATTCTCTAACGTCATAAGCATTTACCCACCTTTCATCACTCCACCAACTCTTTGCATGTCCTTGATAAGGTCTTGTTGGGTGAATATTTTGTCGTCAACTAATTGAAGACAAAATGGTTTTATCAACCACAATATAATGAGATTAAATCTCTCCTCTTAGAAAGGGGAGGCTCCCTTCTTATTGCTAACTAATATCAACTAGTAATTAACTAGATTTATTTACACTAAAAATTATCCTTGGAGTGGTTCCATATCATCGTATTCTCTCATTTTAGAATAGATGTTTACGATTCAAGATAACAATCCCACAAAGCTTATAATATGCAAAGAACTACAAATTACTAACTTGGAGCAATAATGGCCAATATCCAATCAAGTTACACAAAATAATAACTAAATGATACCAGCATGTGTTAATCATCAAGAAACCTACAAAAACACAAAGTTTTGCATTGCTCCTTATGCCAATTGAAAATGAAAGATTTCAAAATAGAGTGTAGCCCAAAGTCTTTACTATATGTCGAGATAAGATAATATGATCGCAAACAATAACTTGCAGCCCAAAGTCTTCAAGTTACTTCTCATTCACAAACATAAACACAAATCCCAAAGATGATATCGCGGCACAAAGTCTACAAAATTAGATTTGAATCACCTTCTAAACACTTGATTTCCATGCTTACAATCCAACCACGCATACAAGATAATGTAATAGAAAGGACATAAGAACAATTCTATAACATCACAACTTGATCCAAGACAAAGATTGGACACCAACTTGCTTTCTTTATATTGATTGAAAACTGATTTACAAAATAAGCTCAAAGTCCCAAATTGCTCTTCAAAATGGTAACACTTCACTTCAATAGATAAAAGATAATATTTGTATACGCCTAAAAATGACACGATTCATCCTAAATAAATATTCTAAATATTTATTCCATTCTTCTATCAATTAAATAAATATTCTAAATTTATTTAATCGATTCACTATCCTGCAATTAAATAAAATTATTTTATTTAATTAAAATCCCTAAATTCTTCTAATGTCTCAAATCCTAAATCCACCTCACAAAATCCACTTCATCAATCCACCTCATCAATCCACCTCATCTCTTCCACCTCACCATGTTCCACATATAATTAAATATTCTTAATATTTAATTAGCTAATATCCTCTATTATCCAAAATTGAATTCTTAATTCAATTGTCCCCCACTATTATCCAAAAATGAATCTTTATCTCAATGGTCCTCAACCATTGAATTGAAAATTCAATTATTCTCCACTCATTGAATTAGAACTTCAATTTGTCCTCCACCAAGTTGAATTAAGAATTCAATTGTCATAACTCACTATCCTCCACTCTAAATTTTTAATTCATCCATTATGACTTAAAGATTCACAAAAAATGAGAGCCATTGATCTCATCAGTTGATCCTCACCCTCCATTCTATTTTTAGAAAATCTATAAATAGAACCCTCTTCTAAGCCAATTAGAGGGGACTTCTTCTGGCATCCTTACTATGCCCAAATTCCTCTAGGGAATCTTCTTCTTCTCAATTCTCTTCTTCATACCGTCGTAATGCAGAAATCTTCTAGCCATTCTCATATATTCCTCCATCATTAGTGTGTTGAAGCTCATCTTCAATCACACAAAGTATCATAGCCATTTCTTCTTGTCATCTTGAGGAATCAAAGCAAAGAAGCAAGCTCCCTGAGGGCCCATCTTCATCATTCAAGATCAAGAAAGAATAGGCGAGCAATGGAAGTCGCAGAGTAACAGGTTTTGTAAGTTTGTACTTCATTCATCTATTCTTGTTACATATTTCATTGTTGTTTGGGTTAATATTATCTTTATAGATCAATCTCATTTCTTCTAGCCCATCAAGCCCTCCATCAACTCCATACCCATGCTCTACCAATCCTCCAGCATAGGATCCCTTGGACATAATCGTACAACAATTAGTTCAAACAAATTTGATTGAGCTGCCACTATTGCTTCCGACACCTAACATACCTCTGACATCCATTATCCTATACATCCTCCTCATCCTATGCCTATGGTCCATGCTGTTGCATAAGCCTTCCCTCCATATTCTGCATCATAATCCACTATCTACCTATGTCATATCACTTTCATATGATCCCCTACCAACATCTGTGAGAGCATTGGACATGGTCCATTCGACAGTATCTATCTAGTAGGACTATCCCCTTTTAAGGAACTATATGCTAATGTCTTTCCATATCCACCTTCTCCAATCTCAATATTCAAAAAAAAAAAATAGTAAAGAAAAATCCCTTCATCCAATGGTGAAAACCAGGCAAACAGGCGCCTTGGATAAGTACCATGATGAAAACCTGGCAAATAGGCGTCATGTGTAAGTTGATCTTCTATGTCACCTACACTTGGGGGCACCTTGTCTCATCAGCTTATCACTCTTCTCCTACCAGTTTCCTTTCATACCATTTCCTATCCTATCCTCTATTCGTTGCATGCCTATCCTATCTCGTCCATCCATCCAAACTTCCTTTCCTCTATTATTTGGTCTTGATAAAGATTGGGGGAACAATGTTGACAAATGTTTTGAAAGGCTCTTGACATACCTTATCCCTCCAAAGCATGCAAATCCTGCATCCTCCTATCATCATAAACATTGCCATGAAAAATCCTAAGTATTCTACCTACAACGAGGCACATTATTCTTATGCGACGTAGTCCTTGGAGATCACATCCTCGGTTCCTTCCCCATCTGTCCCATTTTTTGTCATCTTTCTTGTTGTCTTTCTTCTAGCCCATCAAGCCCTCCATCAACTCCATACCCATGCTCTACCAATCCTCCAGCACAGGATCCCTTGGACATAATCGTACAACAATTAGTTCAAGCAAATTTGATTGAGCTGCCACCGATAGACCCTTTTGAACCAATCCTTAAACCCCCTGGGTATAATGAAAACCATTATTGTGCATACCATAGATATAAGGGCCATACAACCACCAATTGTGTCAAACTTAAGAGATTGATAAAAAACATCATAAATTGTGGTAAGATTATCCCTTCATCAAATCCAAATCCTAATCCACCCAATCCAATTAGCCCCCAACCTAATCCTAGTCCTAAGCCTACAACATCATCTGCTATTATTGCTCATCCATTATCTCATCCATCTACCCATACACCTGCGACGAATGTGATCCAAGGACTACTAGCAGAAAGTCAACCATGTCCCCAAAGTCTGGTCCTTGACCTTACCAAAGATTCTTCCAATACCATGTCAAATCCTACAACCCCTTCATGTCATACACAACCCCTTGAGCTTCTCAACAAGCCTTCTACCATGCACCAGAGTCAAGGTCTGTCACACCCTCATGTTGTTGACCACGAGCCCACCCAAGATCCTTCCACTTCCATTCAAGCAACCCAAGATGTATGTCAAAGGTTTAATCCTAAGCAAGTGGAAACATTAAGCCCTAGTCCAACTCAAGATCAAATCACTTTTATGCAACCCATCCATAATATGTATCTTTTCCATGATCAAGATGATAGCCATAATGATGAATCTATCCATGAGCCACTTGATCCTATCCATCCCTTGACAACCATTCACGAGCACGCTATCCAAATTCAACCTATCCATAATACGTATCTTTTCCATGATCAAGATGATAGCCATAATGATGAATCTATCCATGAGCCACTTGATCCTATTCATACCCCTACAACTATCCATGAACAAGACACCCAAGACCTACATGCTTTATCCAATGAAAGTCTTGTTGACCTACTTCAGCATTCACCCTGTTTCATGGCCTTCCTTCAAAGCAAAGAGATCTCTTCCTCTAGCATGATCCCACAACATCCACTTGTCATGATGAGACACTTGTCCCCCAAGTAAGCATAAAAGATCAAACAAATAACTTGGATCATAGTGAACACAATGCTAATCATGATCCTAATGATTCTCCTTCCCCATCCATTATTGACCATGCTACAAAGCCTCCACCATATATCCTTGGTCTTACTACCTTCATGCATGAATGTTCTTTCTTAGAACACCAGCAACCATTATCCACTATCTCGCCTTCTCCATCCAATAAAGAACTTGTGTCTAGTGTTCCACCTACACATAATCCCGTTGTCCACCGTATACTCCAGCATATGAACTATCAAGGCAAAGGCTTAGGCCTTCATGAACAAGGTATTTTGGAACCTATCCATGTCAATGTTCCTCCACCTTCATACAGCCTTGGATACATACCCCAAGGTGCACAAACTCAAGATGTTGGTACTTCCTCCACTCCTCCTAAGTCTACCACTTTCCATCACAAACCCTATCATATCCCCAAAACATATGTCGCCATTCCACCTCCATCATCCTATAAATGTCAAAAGCATGTGTTCGTACACCTTCCACCATCCACTTTACCTCCACTGCTTCCAACTCCCAATGTCCCTCCATCCACCTTGCCACCGTTGCTTCCGACACCTAACATACCTCTCATTCATAAGTATCCTTACATCCCTAAACATGGCCAACAAAAACACACATCATTTAAGCATCCAGCTTCCAATCATTCCATCCACTCCACCCACCCCATGGGATTCAAAAGCAAAAAGTTTGATGCCTTTATCCATAAAGCTAAAAATCCTACCAAAAATCCTAATGGTCTTCATACCTTAGGACATAAAGAATCAAAATCAAAGCAAAGTTCATCTAAACAGCCATCTAAACCCTTACCTCCAAATGTAAAGCCCAAAAGCAAAATGGTTTGGGTTCCTAAGATAATAGCTAGCAAGTCAAATGAGGCATCCTCATCCACATCTCAGGAATCCCAACCACCTATATCCATCCAAAAGCCTACTTCCATCCAAAACTTCCATTCCCTTCAAAAATCCCACAAGCAAAACAAAAGCACTAAAAATACTCAATCTATGTGGGTTCCTAAATCACTTCATCAACCATCTCCTAAGCAATCATCTCCATTGCTTCCTACACCACCATCTCATCAAACGCTTCAATGTTTATCACAGTGTGTGCAGCCGTTGGTCATGGTTCCTTTCCACTTCACAACACCTCCACATAACTACATCTCCCCATCTTACATCCATTATCCTACACATCTTCCTCATCCTATGCCTATGGTCCATGCTGTTGCATAAGCCTTCCCTCCATATTCTGCATCATAATCCACTATCTACCTATGCCATATCACTTTCATATGATCCCCTACCAACATCTGTGAGAGCACTGGACATGGTCCATTTGACCGTATCTATCTAGTAGGACTATCCCCTTTCAAGGAACTATATGCTAATGTCTTTCCATATCCACCTTCTCCAATCTCAATATTCAAAAAAAAAAGAAAAAGAAAAAAGAAAACAGTAAAGAAAAATCCCTTCATCCAATGGTGAAAACCAGGCAAACAGGCGCCTTGGATAAGTACCATGATGAAAACCTGGCAAACAGGTATCATGTGTAAGTTGATCTCCTATGTCACCTACACTTGGGGGCACCTTGTCTCATCGGCATATCACTCTTCTCCTACCATTTTCCTTTCATACCATTTCCTATCCTATCCTCTATCCATTGCATGCCTATCCCGTCTCGTCCATCCATCCAAACTTCCTTTCCTCTATTATTTGGTCTTGATAAAGATTAAAGGCACAATGTTGACAAATGTTTTGAAAGGCTCTTGACATACCTTATCCCTCCAAAACATGCAAATCTTTCATCCTCCTATCATCATAAACATTGCCATGAAAAATCGTAAGTATTCTACCTACAACAGGGCACGTTATTCTTATGCGACATAGTCCTTGAAGATCACATCCTTGGTTCCTTCTACCTCTGTATCTACTATCACCCATACAACTACATATCCATGGTGGTTCCTTGTCATCAGTATTGTTTGTTCCATAGTTGATCCATATCAGTTCCATATTACATCTCATTCGGTCCATATCTTAGGTCCATTAGCATTCTTGTCGAACTATGTTGCCTCTGCATTGTCACGTAGGCAAGGCCATTATCAATGCAACCCCGAGGCTCCACTTTCCCCTCCATTCCATGTCTAGTCCTTCTATCCATCTGAGTCCGCTCCACTTCTTGTCCATCCCATGTCTTGTCATCCATCCCACCAATAAGGATTGTGATACCTTCTGCTAGACAAACAAGAGCAACAAAGTCCACTTCCAAACAAAAATCTTGACAAAAAACATGAACCTGTCCAAGGCAAAACAAAGCACCATACTGAAACACTCAAGTTAAATCTCATATCAATTATGGCAAAAAGACACATCTAATGCAAGAATGTTTTGTGTTGGTTAGATTAAGAGCCTTGATTTATGCTATCATGCCTTTCTATGCTACTCGAGGATGCCAAAAGCTAGAGATGCTATGATGGGGGCATGATTATTTTCTTTGTCTGCTGCTTGTGGATTAAACTTTAGTAATGTGACGATTTCTATCTAACAACATGATCGGTTAAAGATCATCGAGGACTCCAAGATCTAAACATGAAAAGGGGCAATCCTTGTCTGTTGAAAAATGCAAGTACTCAGGTCATCTAGATTCAATTTTGGCTAGATGCTTGTATTGACTTGCTAAATCAAAAATCCATGTAAGCAATACTCAGGTCATCTCGGTTCAATTATACCTAGATGCTTGTATTTTCTTACAACATAATAAAGCCCAATGATGAAAGCGCTTCAAAATATTTGCTATATCAAGGTGACAAATATCCATATCCATATCCATACCGTATCCAACTTCAGTTCATATCCATTTCCATATCGATACCATATCCAATTGCGTCTCATATCCATATCCATATCCATATCCATACCATATCCAATTGCAAGTCTATCCTTAATCCATGTCAATCAAGTCAAGTCAATCTTGTCAAATGATCCAATCACAATTAGTGGTCTTGATCCTTGTCCGGTCGTAAACCAACTCAATCAATCAATCAATCAATTGTCTTAGACAGGATGTTGCATTGTCAAAACCAGACCAACACATGCGTCTTACACGACATGTTTCATTTCCTGAAACCAGACACTATCCTTCGTGTTGCTCTAGGGATATATCATTCCCCGCCATGACAACACTATCATATCAAATGTCTTAGACAGGATGTTGCATTGTCGAAACCAGACCCGGAGTCTTATACAACATATTTCATTCCTGAAACTAGACATCATCGCTCCATATCATTGGTTTACCACTCGACAGGGGCAATACCTTGTTTGTGCTTGTGTCAGTTGTGCATACTTGCTTACTTGCTTGTGTGTGTTATCATTTTTATCTTGCATTCCATATCATTCATCCCTTTCTTCTGCATTCAACCATTTCATCTCCTGTCAACATATCTTATCGTGAGATTGTCCGTCTCACGCCTTCCGTCTTCTCCCCGTCCAATCTCCCGAGGGGGCATCCTATCATCATAACCTATACCAGGGGCAAACTGGGGCATGTATCATCGTCAGATTATCTATTCTTTGAAGCAACACCGTAAACTGCATTGCATCAAAGAGGGGCAAAATGTATACGCCTAAAAATGACACGATTCATCCTAAATAAATATTCTAAATATTTATTCCATTCTTCTATCAATTAAATAAAATCATTTTATTTAATTAAAATCCCTAAATTCTTCTAATGTCTTAAATCCTAAATCCACTTCATCAATCCACCTCACCATGTTGCACATATAATTAAATATTCTTAATATTTAATTAGCTAATATCCTCTATTATCCAAAATTGAATTCTTAATTCAATTGTCCCCCACTATTATCCAAAAATGAATCTTTAATTCAATGGTCCTCCACCATTGAATTGAAAATTCAATTATTCTCCACTCATTGAATTAGAAGTTCAATTTGTCCTCCACCAAGTTGAATTAAGAATTCAATTGTCATAACTCACTATCCTCCACTCTGAATTTTTAATTCATCCATTATGAATTAAAGATTCACAAAAAATGAGAGCCATTGATCTCATCAATTGATCCTCACCCTCCATTCTATTTTAAAAAAATCTATAAATAGAACCCTCTTCTAAGCCAATTAGAGGGGACTTCTTCTGGCATCCTTACTATGCCCAAATTACTCTAGGGAATCTTCTCCTTCTTCTCAATTCTCTTCTTCATACCGTCGTAATGCAGAAATCATTCTAGCCATTCTCATATCATCCTCCATCATTAGTGTGTTGAAGCTCATATTTAATCACACAAAGTATCATAGCCATTTCTCCTTGTCATCTTGAGGAATTGAAGCAAGGAAGCAAGCTCCCTGAGGGCCCATCTTCATCATTCAAGATCAAGAAAGAATAGGCGAGCAATGGAAGTCGAAAGGTAAAGGTTGTAAGTATCACTTGTCTATTATTTAAATCTCCTTTTCCTTCATATTTCATTGTTGTTTGGGTTTGTTTATTTATCTTTATAGATCAATCTCATTTTCCCATTCACAATATTTACATAAGGGGTGCTCTTTATTTATAGGGAGAGGCCAAGAGAAAAAATAGGAAATCTACAACTACTTTGACTTATTCAAAAATTGAGTCCAAATTGATTTAGGACTTCTCTATTTTTACATGTAATTACATATTTAAAAATAACATGTAAAAATGTCCAGAACAAAATACATAAAGAATGAAAATATTGAAATAAAACTAAGGCACGTTCAACTTTCTCCACCGTCTTTCTCCATGAAATCTTCATTCTTCTTCATGGCTGACTGCACTTCATCAGTATATGGTCTTGAAGTATGTTTAGAGATAGCAAGGGCCCTTGTTATGGAATCCTTCATGGTGTTGCAAGCTTTCTCGTACCTTCCCAAGAACACTTTGAGATTGTCCAAAGTTAGCTAAATATCCAACAACTTATCTATTGAAAGCACTGAAAACACTTGATCTTCAAATTCCTTCTAGATCATGTTGTTGAAATCATGTATCATTGCATTTGAAGAAAGAAACTTTTGGTTGTCATCAAGTAACTTGCAAGGAAATCCTTCAATCTTGTTGAGAAGATTCACATCATTATCTTCACTAACTTCATGAGTGCTTTGCAATTCTTTCATCAATTTCTTGATGACACTCACTTTGTGTATGATGATTTCTTTGACTTCCACAAAGATCTCTCTATTGGGAATGATCCCAATCTCTACCAATGTACTCGATTTGAGTTTCTTCATGTTAACCCAATCCTGCAAACTGCATTCCAAGTCTTGTTGCTCTTGAGAGAAAGTATCAACTTTATCTAACTCTGCTCTTATACTTTCCATCTTCTCCATTCTTTCCACAAAGGTTTTTAAAAGTTGTGATCCTTGTGCAATCATCCTATCCAAGAACTCACCAACTACTCTGCCTCTTGTATGAACTTTTTCAACCTTTTGAATAACTATATCTTCAATAGTTATAGCCATAGGTTCAACTAATTTAGAAGATAAAGTGATCTTTTGGAGTACTAAAGTCAATTGGTCTACTTTAGCTTTATACTGATCTTTCATCTTTTTCACCTCATCAAATTTCATAATAAGAGAATTCAATGTAGACTGAGCATCATCCTTGGCACTTTCATGAGTCCTTTCCCAATTCAACCCTTGAGATGGAATAATTAGTGATATCAACCTCTTCAATAGAGTTGTCAGGAGGAGGATGAGCTACTTCTGCATACCTCTAACCCTTGTCATCAAACAACTTGGAAAGAGTCTTTGGTTTTTTCTTATTCTTGTTCTTTGTAGGTGCCAATTGCTCAAAGTCAAAGTCATCCAGAGAGATGACTTGCTTCTTCCTTTTAGGTGTATGAGATGAGAGCCAAGGGGGAAGTGTAGACAAACTTCCATCTAGATTAGCAGCCATAGTTTGTGTAGCAAAGACTGCACTCACAAAATTTGATGTCACAATAGGTGAAGTATTAGTAAAAATAACACAAGAAATATCTACACTTGGAATTTGCCTAGACCTAGTCATGAGTTGCTCCAGGTCATATTGAGTGTTTATATCAAAAGACAATGAAGACAAACTTGGAAATGATAGGGGAGAACCCAAGGTAGTTTCAAAACCATGTTTAGGACTATCAAAAATTGTCCTAGAAGAAGGAGATGAATGAACTGATTGAATTAACATGGAAGATGAAATATTAATTAGGGTAATAGGAATGACTATGGTATAGAAGTGGTAGTAGAAACTGGCAAAGTATTTAGGGAAGAAGAAACATGTGGCTCCTCTGAAATGTTCTTATGAGGAGACATTTCAGGTTCTTCATGTTGTTCCTACTTTTCTTTCCCTTCTTCTTGCTCTTATGAAGATGGTTCTTCAATAGATGGCCCTTCAACAATTGGCCCTTCAACAGACAACCCTTTAACAACTGCCTTGGTCTTTCCACCTTTTGAAACAAACTTGATTTTGGGCTTGGCAGTTTTGCTAGAACTTGACACATCACTCTTATTCTTTATTCTCAACTCAGTCTTCTTACCAGTGGGATCTTGATTTTCCTCCTTTGATCCAATTACAAAGTCTTTTAAATGAATTCCCTTTTCTTCCAACCATGTATTTGTGTTAGCCAAAATTGGTTGAAACCTTTGTCTAATAGAAGTTACCTCTTTCTTGGACCATTAGATTGTTGGTAGAAGAGAGTCTACAACATTATTCCTGACATAAGTAGGATCCAAGATATCACCATCATCTTCCATACCCTCAGGAATATCTACCAAGTCAAGTTCTTCAATCTGACTCAAAGTCAACTAGCAGTAATTCATTTTCTTTATCTCTTCTTCTATCCTGAAATCAGCCCAAACATCATAAACTCTGTGCACATGGGTTAAAGATCTCTTGATTTTATCTTTTAACCCTCTATAATCAAAATTGGATCTTTTCTTGTAAGATTTCATTTTGACCCATTGCATTTCTAACTCTACAACTTTAGCCTTTAGGGATGTTGAAATAGAGTATTGGCCAATTTCAATAGGAAACCTAAAACCTGACTGCTTAGGCTCCATTTGTTTACTGTGCATTGCCATGATCTGTCTACACAATTCCATCGACACAATCTTATCACTGGGGTACCTTGGAAGCATGTAAGGATACCCCATGAAACATCCAAACCTCAAATAGGTAAATGTAGGAAACTATAGGTATAATCAACCATATTTATTCACCACTGACCATGCTTCATTAGAAACTCTTTTCTTTTCCAACTGAGGATCAAACAAACACAAGAAAGTAGAAAAGAAAGCATCATTAAATCTTCTAAAATGATGAATACCTCCATCAAGAGTTATCTAAGGATAATATTGGTAAACTAGAACCACTCTCCTATCTCCTTTTGATGTCAATCCAAGAAAATTCCTCATTGAAGCAACAACATAGACAAGATACGATGTCATATAGAACCTAAATGAATTGTGCTCCTTTATGAGTTGATCATGAATTGCATCATTGATGTGAACTCCCCAAAAGATCGGTTGTTTCCTTCCCATTATGATCCTGATGTATAAATACATCCATTCATGGAAAGTAGATGATGTAAGAAGACCTCTCACTCTACTAAGAAGAGTGATCAAATCACTGACTTCTTCAATGAAGTCACTGTGAGGAAAGTTCTTAGGCCATCTTGAAAGATTTGGCCTTGCACTCTTCAACCACCTATTGTTGATAACCTTTTTAGCAATCTCAGGATACTTATCCTTATATGTGTCAATGCTAGGACACATGAAAGATTTGTCAAAGAATTCTGCATCCAACCTCATAATCACATTTCCATTTGAGTCTCTAACACTCTGATCATCCCTATTGTATAATGTTGCCACTTAGAGAATAAATTCAAGATTGTGTGCAGCTATAGGAAATGCAGCTACCAATTGAATGTTACTTACCACTATGCACTTCATGCTATCACTGAGTGGTTTCTATTTAGTCATTTCCACAAATTCGGCCATATCAACATGACTGATCTTAGTATCTTTTATTTCATCAATATTGGAGGTTACCGAGTTCAAAAAAAAGACTCCTTGATATTTATACTTCATGGATTTTGATTTCCTTGGGGAGGGATCTATGATATGAAGAAAAGCTTATCCTTTAAAATGTAGATCTCAAAATGCATGCATAAGAGATTACAACACAAAATTTAGGTTTTGCAGTGTTAGGAAAACTTGCTTGACTAGAAATTGCAATGGTGGGGAAATTCTGAGCAATTACATGGGCTTTGGGGGGCTAGAGTGCGATGGAGGTGAAAATGAAACAAAAGTGGCCAATTGGTTGAAATGAGAAAATTTCCCAGTGTTAGCGAAATTTTGCAGAAATGAGTGTAATGGTGCTAAAATTTAGCGAATCTACATGTTGGAAGGATATTGCAAGGTTTGCATAAAGTTGACAAATTTTGTCGACTTTGCAAGTTGGTAAAATTTGCAAGGTCAGCAAAATTTTCTGACTTTGCAAAAGAGGTAAAGTTTATGCTAAAGGCAAGGTTAGAAAATTTTGCCACCCTTGCAAGTGAAGTGTTTTGCAAAGTGTGAGTTTAGAAAAATTTACTGATACTACAGGATAGGAAATTTACAAGGGTTGGCAAGGTTAGTGAATTTTTCTGACTGTGTAAGGGAAATGCTTACGAAGTAATGCGATGCTGAAAAAATTCACCGACCATGAAGAGGGGGTAAAACTTGGGGGAAAAACTTTGATCATGTTTTTACACGAAAATCGAAGGTCAAAAAAATTTGTCAACCTTAAACGGGAGGTAGAACTCATGTTTTGGAAGGACTCAGCCGCAGTGATGAGGGATTTACCCCATCTGCTACAAAATACTTCATATGTAACGGCAGAAAAAAATGCCACCATTACATATGAATAGGGGATGGGTGACACTTTTGACTCAAACACAAAAATGGTAGAAACTACCAATCGATAGATAAGACTCAGATATTTTCAAACAATGGTGATGTCCTTGCATGATAGACATAGACTTAAATCCCTTCCTGTGTAAAGTGGGGTCAAAAATCTAGGGTTCTCTAGACTAAAGTTTGATTTGAACAGTGGAAAAAAAATGATTGTAAAATAAACACAAACCCTAGTATAACAGATCGACCTAAAAATTCAAAGAAAGAAGAAAACTTATATAAACGTGGAAGAAATAGAGAAAAAATGAAGAAGGTGAACATACCTGACAATGATGGTGAAAACTGTCAAAAAACCCTAGATTAACACTTGTCAGATCCATTTGAAAATCTTCTACTAGCAAACATAGGAGTTTATCATAGGTGCAGAATAATGGAGATAGAAAGAGGGAAAAATAACAATAAAAATAAAATGAAAAACTTACTTAAAAAGCCTCAAGATGCCATTAAAACGTAGAATTTATGGCACTCGTGTGAACTAGAGTTGCAAGGTCAGAAAATTTTGCTGCCTATGCAACTTGGAAGAAAGACATTCATGGTCGACAAAATTTGCTGATCATGTATCGATGGAAAAAAATCCTAAGTCTGGAAAGTGAAATCTACAACTTGATTTGTCTTGCAAATTTTGATGAACTGTCATAGGTTAACGCTCAAAAAGACATTTTGAGACTAGGGGACCATGTGCAAGGGTAAATATGATTTGCCTCATTTTGCATGCTTAGAGTATGTGGGTTATGAAATGAACAAGTTTTGTAAGGGTTATCCCACAAATTGAGCATAGCTAAATTTGAGGATAATAGGTCCCAAGCTAGGAAAAGAAAGGAAATGGAACCCTTTAGAATTAGTTTTGGGACACCTAACACTAATCAAAAAAATGTTCGTATAATCCAACAACAAACATCTCTTGATGCTAATCCTATGATAAATCCTTTCGCAGCCCAACAACTACCAACACCATTTAACATCAACAATGTAGATCAAGATGTAATGAACTTTATGCAAGATCCCTACTCTATGAACATCCTCGACCAAGTCCTAAAGTCAGACCCTAATAAGTATCTTGAATTCTTGATTCAAAATGGTGCTAGTGTACCCAACCAACCTTCAACATCCCAACCATCCACTTCAAACAATGTCCCTTCCACTTCACAACCATCCTCATCAAACAATATCCCTAACACATTTGAAACTTCATCATCAAACATCACCACATCAACAATCTCCACCAACATGTCAACCACGTCAAATCCCAACTCCATATCAACATCAACCATAACTACATCCAACCCCCAAATCACCCTTAATATTCCCAACAACACCACGTACACAAGTACTTCCACATGTGTACCACAATTTGACGCTCACACCATAGCCTTCATGACACAATTATTTTCCCAACCACTTTACAATACATCCAACATCTCCAACATTAATCCATGCAACAACTCTTCATCCAACTTCACATATGTACAAGCCCCTATTTCACAAACACCCCTTGTGTCATCTTCCACCCAAACCTCACAAAACCAACAACAACAAATTCCACCACACATCCTACAACAACTCATTTCCTATCAGCAACATTAAAAAAAAAGTCCAAACCTCACCTTAACATCAACAAATCCCCAACTTTCTCCAACATATCATCCAAAATCAACAACAAATAAACATACCACAACCACCACCTTCCCAAGATTTATCTAGCATTGTGCAAACCTTAATCCAAAAGGTTGATGACATGCAACATGGGTACAAGAGAAAGAAATATTCATTTGAAGATATTTTCCCATACCCATTTGATTGAACCATCCCCATGCCACCTTTCCCTAAAACTTTTGAGACACCTAAATTTGACAAGTACAAAGGAAAAGGGGACCCTAGGGAATACCTTAGGGAGTTTTACATTGCTTGCTTAGAGGTCTCATATGATGACACATACTTGATGAGAATCTTTCTTAGAAGACTAGGTTGTCAAGCCACTGAATGGTTTACTCATCTTCCCCATAGAATAAAAACATTTCATGAGCTCACGAAGAAATTTGTTAACCATTTCTGCTACAACTTTAAACATGAAATATCTATGATGGACCTTTGTAACTATTATGTATAAAAAGAGGGATGATAATGTTTGATAGTGTGATTAAGTCCTCCTTTCACATATAACATTCAAGGACATTAAATTGATTCAAGTCACAACTTTTGCAAGAGGACTTAGCTACAGGTTTGGTGTCACTTGGAATGATAAGGAAATTTGGAATTTGTTGATTAATTTGTTAAACCCTAATCTGATTTAGCCTTAAACCCTATTTATATGAAATCATAAACAAATAGATGAAACATGACAAATAATCACATAGGAAGGAACTAAATATAGATTAGAAACATACCAAGATTTAGATTCTAGAAAGTGGAAACTTCAGGGACACTGGGGTAGGTGCCCGTGTCTGATATGGCACTTTTTTTGAGGTCTGTAACCTAAATTTTCTTTAGACTATAACCTACTCCAAGATTCTTGGTGATGCAAAATTGGAGGACACTAGGGTAGGCACCTATGTCTAATTAGGGATATTTTCTACTCTTTTCTTCAGATCCTGAATCTTATCCTCTGTACTGATCTCCTGCAATTGCTCTCCACAAGATTCCACACCTGTAACCTGCAATTACAAGAGAGGGGTTGGGGGTTGTGGTGTTTAGGAGCTTGCCTCAGTCAAGCCCTGGAATGGCATTCTAGCCTGCCAACACCATTGTTAGATAGAGTGTGTGTCTTTGGTGGATAGAGGAAAAAGGAAATGATATAATAAATTGATTGAAACATGAAATAGATGTCACCTCAGAGGTGAAGCTCTCACATGGAGATGAAGATCTTTCATGCCATGAGGAGATGGATTGATGAAGACAAATCTACAACAAACAAGTACAAACACAACACAATACAGCTCTACAACACAATGAAAGTCTTAAATATCCTTAGTATAAGATCATAAGTTTGCATTATCCATCTAGGTGTAAAATGAAGTCCTAAACATGTTTATATTTGCATTCCCACTAAACATTCATAAATTCAATTGACAAGGCCAACAAAGGGAAACCTTTTAATGGTCACTTCAAATGTTGACATTTTAAATTTGGGTTCTAGCAAAATAGGTCTGGACTAGGGCATGGGCACCCAAGTCCAGGGGCCTATTTTGGGATTTGATTAAGCTTAAGATGCACCCCTAGGCCCCATTTGACATGGGTTTTGGGGGATTTTTCTCTGAGATTCATTTTTAACATGCATGATTAAATCTAAGGGATCTAGGAGCTAAAATTAGGAGGTAAAAGTCCTAGGGGGACATTTTACAACATAACATTTAGCCCCCACTTTAATGTATGTATGATCTTACAACCCATACATGCACTAAAGTATGGTTGAAAACACATCAAACATGCTAGACACTTGAAGCTAAGGCATACACCAAGATTAAGGGACTATTACTTGCCCCCAGTCTTAGGTAAGCACTAAAAAACACATTGAAGACACACAAGACACAATGTAGACAGTAGGAAGCACGCAAAACATGGAGAAGATAGTGAGAAGCACGCAATACATGATGATGACATGAGAGAAGTCACGCAAAACATAATGAATACAGTGGTATAGCATTTTCATATATAAAATGAAATCCTAAAAAGCACGTAAAACAAAACCCAAAATGTAGGAGGAGATCATTGTTACACCCTTGATACTACACCTGGGGGAAAACACGCTATACAAAACCTGAGTGTCGGAGGAGCTCATTGTTACACCCTTGAAACCACACATGGGGGAAAACATGCCAAACAAGACCTGAGTGTGGGAGGAGCTCATCGCTACACCCTCGAAATCATGGGGAAAACACATGGAAGACACATGGAATACACGCGGCAAACACGAGCTATGGAAAGAGCTTATTGGTAAGTCCCACCATCTAAAAAATGCTACAGACACACCTAACGGCTGGGCTTATGCCACAACAACTACCAAAGACACACTTAAGTGAGGGTAGCTCACGATCCAACCCCGCCTCCCAATGAGGAATTTGTATAAAAGGATGTGCACTACCTCAAGCGATACACCATCCCACCTCGTGATGAGGGATTTTGTATAAAAGGATGTGCACTACCTCAAGCGATACACCATCCCACCTTGTGATGAGGGATTTTGTATAAAAGGATACACACTAGCTCAAGAGATACATTATCCCACCTCACTATGAGGGCTTTTTGATTGCAATTGATATAAGGATATGCACTCATGTAGGAGATACAACATCCTACCTCACCCAGAGGGCTCACAAACACACTTCATTAGTACCAAAATAACCAGACAGATACCATTATATATGCACCCACCTTAAGGTGGTTGATGTCACTTACCAATATCAAGCACATTAAGGTAGAGAGAAGACACACAAGGGAACAAGAGCTCTCACAAATCCCATGCCCCCAAGGTGACATGTACTTATGATTGTTGAATGTTCCCACAAACACATTGATAAGATATGCTAAGATAAACAACAAGATGAAAGCTATGCATGAAAACAATCACATCAAGGACCAAGGCTATACTACGGGTTTGGAACTGAGTATAACCATTGGGCTATACTGTAGGTACCTTGAAACCGAACGTAGCAAATGGGTGAGATACAAATCAAAGTGTGCAAGAGCAAATTGAGTGCATTGTAAAATGTTAGTCACAAGAAATGCCATAAGATGATACATTACATGGAGTGATTATACTAGTCAAGCGTTAGATATATATAAATTAACCCCATCTTCATGTATGAACTAGGTCCATTTTTTCTTTCTCACTAAAGGGATGCATGGTCTGTATCAATATTTGTTTGTTTTCGTCATTCGCCAACTAGGTAGAATCACTGAAGAAAGTAAACAATAAAAATGAGAGAGGAGAACAAGTGTCTTAGGAACACCATGTAGGAGGATGCCCCGAAAATACCCTTTGCAACGCTATGCCCCTAAGGCACGACACACAACAATAAAATAGAGGAGAGACAAGATAGAATAATGATGAAACAAATAGAAAAATGGTCACAATAAAGGCGGTCTCTCGGTATCCTTGACCTTAAAAGAGTATGAAGGGTCATTCAAGGAGGCCTAAACAACACATAAGAGAAGGTCACATAAACAAGAAAAGGTGTGTTATGACAAAGGTGACCAACAAGGTTAGAAATACTTACCTGTGTACACAATCAAGCTAGCGGTTGTCATCGAGAAAGTCATCTTCCTCCCAATCTTGAATGCATGAAGAAAGGGGAACATAAGGTACAATTGCCCAACCAAAGTTATCATCCTATACTTCTTCGTCCTTAAGCTCTTCTTTGATTAATTCAATGTTAGATGGTGAAATGTTCTCTTGTTGCATTGGTGTATTTTGAGCAAAGTCTTGTCTTTTCCTCCTTTCTCTTGCTTGTCTGTTTCTTCATTGTTTATTGGTAATGTTTTCAAAAGGAATCTTATGTTTATCCATAGTTTTCACCATCTCAAAAGAAGCATACGTATGATTATCTATGAATGGTGCCTTGGTTTGTTTTCCATGGGTATCTCCTGATCCCTGTAAGGATGAAAGAGGAGGAACCTCATCAAATATCCCCTTACCTTTTAGTCTAGGGGGTTCTTGTAATGTAGGTTTCCCTTTATTTTTTGTTTTTTGAATAGGAGATTTGACAAATTTTGATAGTACTTGTGCTTTGTAATGTCGATATCCCAAGAAAGTTTGATATGTTCATGGTTAAGGTTCTTCAGTAGGTTCAGGCCAAAAGTAGTCAAGGATGATGTTCTATTGCATAACCATAGGTTGCCATCGATTATGGTGAACAGTTCGTATAGACCCATGGTGAGGAAACTTTAAGCATTGGTGAAGGGTTGAAGGGATAGCTTCATAGCCTTGAGCCATGGATGGCCTAGTTTTACATAGAAGAGGTCAGATGTAGGGATGATATCAAATGGTTGTTCTAAAGCTTTGTCAAGCACTCGGATCATTAAAATTAATCTTCCCTAAGGCTGCAAGGAAAGCTCCATTATGTTTTTTTATCATCATGTCTGTAGGCTCATAAGTTTCTTATATCAATTTATGTGAATAAAGGAACTCTTTCATAGGAATATTAGTCATGCAATTTGGATCAACAAGGGCTCCTCTTATTGGACTTCCCATTATGTTAATAGTAATGTAAAGGGGACCTTCAATGTTTCCAACCATTCTATCTCATGGTGTAAATTTTATTTTTGGTTCAGGGGTCTTCCTTTTCTTATCAAGGTGAGGAGCAACCCTATCATTGTTGTTATGGTGAGAAGCCATAGATGTGAGACTATTTCACACTAACACACCTTGTTTGAGGGAAATGAGTACTAAAAGACACATAGAGTCCACAAAAAACATAGTGGATAGGAGAGACAGAGTGCTACACAACAAGGCCAAGTGAGTATTTTTAAAGGCTTTGATCAAGAAAATGTGAATGAGGTGTGTAAACACTTAGTGTTGAAATACACTGTGTAATTAAAAATATGCCAATTTTCACACAAAATTATGATATGAAGCAAAATTTTCAAATGAACAATGAATGTAAGATATGAAATGAAAGATATTTACGATGAAATGCAATGAAACAAAGCAAAACTATACTTTCTTCTGCACCTAAAAATGCTCAATTTTTTCACTTTTTTCAATGTAAATGCACAAAAAATGTTATAAAATTATGCACAATGATGGATGAATGAGATCTAATCTGATTTAGTGTGTGAAATAACTCAGATAAGATTTAAAAATGATGCCAAAATGGTACAATGCTCAATGCAAAGTCAAAATTAAGACAAGATGAATGAATATGCTTATTTTTGTTGAAATACACAATGTGTAAATGCAAAATTTGAAATCGAAATGCAATAACACACAATGATGAAACACTATAGTCCAAAATCAGATTTGAAAGTGTGTTAAAATGAGTAATAAAATATGAAACAAGATTTTAATTACAAACCCTAGCTTTTGAAATAACTAGGTTATACAAAAAATGCAAAATTTCAAGCAAAACCCTAGCTTTTGAAATAACTAGGTTATACAAAAAATGCAAAATTTCAAGCAAAACCCTAGCAAATGAGAGATGCAAATGCAAGATGAATGATGATGAAAAGATGAAATGCAGAAATTTATCTTAGATCTAATTCAAATATCAGAAAATTAAATGTTTTCCAATGATATGAAAGGAAAATAATGTAAACTATGTCTAAATGCAAGCTAAGAATGCTTATTTTTTTTAATTTTTCAATTTTTATGCAAGATTTTTGAATGTAGGGTGATGAATATTATATGAGTGAATGCAAATCTGATTTACAACACTAAGAAAGATACAAGTTTAGAAAAAACATGGGTTCAACAAAATCTTATGTATAAAAAGAAGGATGATAATGTTTGATAGTGTGATTAAGTCCTCCTTTCACATATAGCATTCAAGGACATTAAACCAATTCAAGTCACAACTTTTGTAAGAGGAATCAGATACAGGTTTGGTGTCACTTGGAATGATAAGGAAATTTGAAATTTGTTGCAGATTAATTTGTTAAACCCTAATTTGATATAGCCTTAAACCCCAATTATATGAAATCATAAACAAACAAACGAAACATGACAAATGCTCGCACAGGAAGGCACTAAATGCAAATTAGAAACATACCAGGATTCAGATTCTAGAAAGAAAAAAATTTAGGGACATTGGGGCAGGTGCCCATGTCTAATATGGAACTTTTTTAGGGGGTCTAGAACCTAAATCTGCTTCAGACTATAACCCGCTCCAAGATTCCTGATGATCCACAACTAGAGGACACTCGGGCAGGCACCTATGTCTAATTAGGGATATTTTCTACTCTTTTCTTGAGGTCCCAAATCTTTATCCTTTGTATTGATCTCCTATAACTCCTCTCCATAAGGTTTTGCACTTGTAACTCAGTCAAACCCCAGAATGGCATTCAAGCCTTCCAAGACCGTTGTTAGATAGAGTGTGTGTCCTTGGTGGATAGAGGCAAAATCAAATGATATGATAAATTGATTGAAACACAAAATAGATGTCACCTTGGAGGTGAAGCTCTCACAGGGAGATGAAGATCTTTCACACCATGAGGAGATGGATTAATGAAGATAAATCTACAACAAACAAGTACAAACACAACACAATACTGCTATACAACACAATGAAAGCATTGAATATCCTTAGCATAAGATCACAAGTTCGTATTATCTATCTAGGTGTAAAATTAAGACCTAAACATGTTTATATATAGATTCCCGCTAAACATTTGTAAATTCAATTGACAAGGTCGACAAAGGCAAACCTTTTAACAGTTACTTTGCTAACATTTTAAATTTGGGCCCCGACAAAATAGGTTTGGACTAGGGAGTGGGTACCCAAGTCTAGGGGCCTATTTTGGGACTTGATTAAGCTTAATATGCACCCCTAGGCCCCATTTGACATGGGTTTCAAGGGATTTTGCTCTAGGATTCATTTTTAACATGCACGATTAAATCTAATGGACCTATGAGCTAAACTTATGAGGTAAACGTCCTAAGGGGACATTTTATGACATAATAGTAACACGAAACAAAAGAATGGGGAATCCTTCACTACTTTTCTACAAAGGTGGAGAAGCCTAGCAAGCAAACTCCCTTGGCCTATCCTCGAAAAGTAATTAGTCACCATGATTGTGATGAATCTCAACCAAGAAATGGGTTTCAATTTACAAATCCAATGTGTATCAACCTTTGAAGAGGTTATAGACAAAGGAAATACCATTGAGAGAGGCCTTATTTCTAAGGGAGCTATAAAAATTTACAACAATGACAACAAAGAAAAAAATGACGATAATAATGTCAATCATAACAACAACACATCCACAAACAACAACAACCAATCCAACGACAAACCCCACTTTTGGGGGAAAAATAAAAATACCCTGAATGATGGTGTCACTGACATTAAGAGCATCCAAAATGTACAAACCACCACACCATCAAACCCATCTTTGACCAATAATGTAAATATTCCTAAGGGACAACCTAAGCAAAAAAATGCACCTATGAGGACATTCACACTTGTAGGTAAACCTATTGAAGATGTTCTGAGAAATCTCATCAAGGCAGATTTGATCACATTGCCACCTATTAGCCCCTATGACGATAAACAATTTAAACCCTCTTGGTTTGATTAGAATGCTTATTCTAAATATCACCAAGATAAATGACATAAAGCATCTAATTACATGAGGTTAAAACATTTCATCCAAGACCTTGTGGATAGAGGTGACTTATAATTATTCATGAACCTCCCAAGTAATCACCCAATGCAAACTTAGAAGCATACAAGGATCCACTTCCGGATCACAACAAAGGAAAAGCCTCATCTTCTAACCAATCCTACAATATAGTTCCACCACCCTCTTCTTTCGATTCCATTGTGGGTTGTATAGAAGAATCCTTCAATCATGTGAACACCATCACTATTCAAGCCAAAACACCCAATTGTGTTGTCAATACCCGTCACAGCCGCATCTCTATTCAAGGAGCCCCCACTAATGACCAAGCCACTACTTCCACACCTACCAATCCTCCATCCAGTCATAAGTACAACCTCCTCAATCACATTGGAAAGAACCCCACCCAAATCTCCATTATTGAGTTACTCCATACATCCCCACTCCATAAGGATGTCCTTGATAAATCCTCAATGGAAACCCATGTCCCTAACAACATAAATGTCGACCAATTCCAAGCATGGTGGGACACATTGCCTCACCACATCATCTCACATTCTCCAAAAAGGATATTCACACATCCAATACATCCCACAATGAAGCTCTTCACATCAAGGTCCTTATCCATAAACACACTGTAGAGTTAAAACTCTACATTTTGAATATATATCTAATATATATTATTCAGCATAATATCAAAGTTTTGAGTCATGTTGGAGCATCAGAGTGGAGAAAAGAGTCTTTAAGAGTCTAGGAAGTATTGGAAGCTACCAAGTGTTAGATTGGCACTCATTTGAAAAGCTCTTGGAACAAAAGACTCTCTCAGCTTGCACCAAGACTCCATGTGGTAGAATTTTGGGTCTCCAAGGTTTGAAAAGAAAAAGGTGAAGGCAAAGTTTGGTGACATCACAGTCAGCTTTTAATAAATCATGAGTCTCGGCAAAATACATTGGAGGATGCTGCGTGTCAGTACCACGCATAATATAGAGTCCAATTCTATTAAATCTTCAAAGTGTTTCAAGAGCCTTACGTGTGTCACACTATTGATTATTAAATGGGGCCCATCTCTTATAAAGGAGAATGAAGCGGAAAGAGCCACTTGTCAGTAGGGCGCTCATTTGAAAAGTCTTTTTGGTGAAGTTTTGTGGAGGATACTCCAGCCTGCCATGCATCCATTTTGTTAAGCAAGTGGAAGACTCCACGTGTTTCAATGGCACATCTTGTATTGTGCCCCATTTGTAAGACTCTGTCTATTGCGCTATTGGTTGTTAAAGACAGATGTTAGCTTTGGGACAAGAGAATCATAAGGAGAATCTGGGATATTATATGAATCAAAGGATACACTGGAGGCTGCCATGTGTTAGTTTTTTGAGTATCTATGCATGGGAGATCATAGTTAAGATAGTTATAACATCACAATGAACAGAGAGTCAAGATTCTCAAGAAAATCTACAGCATTGGAACCGAAATAGAAAAGAGTCAGTTAGTTGGAACATCAGAGCCAATATTTGTAGGATTTGCAATTAGAAGATTTTGGCAGTTACAGAGGATCTTTGAAGGAGTTTTTGTGTTTTAAATAGCAATGGATCAGAGACATAACAAAGATACAGATATCATATATCAGAGAGTTTTTATTACTAGTTAGAGTAGAAGCATTTTACTACCTTAACAAGTGCCTCTTCTGAGGGACTGAATATTGTATTTGTTGGCAGATGGTCAACGCTCCCCGTGGGATTCATGACATGGACTAACCGCCTCCCATGGATTCATTAACTCTGGAAATTGTATCAGAAATTGATAGGTTTACCTTTTGATTTAATGGCAATCGTGGGCCAACAATTGGTATCAGAGAAAGGTCATGGGTTCGAATCCCTCAGATAACACTGGGGGGAGTTTGTTGGTAGATGGTTAGCACTCCCCATGGGATTCATGACATGGACTAACCACCTCCTGTGGATTCATTAACTCTAGTGCTTGTATCATAAATTGATAGGTTGACCTTTTGGTTTAGCGGCAATCATGGGCCAATAGTATTTTGTGCAAATCTTTGCCTCATGTACTTTGTTCTCCTATCAATCAATGAAGAGAGTGGTGTTCTGTGAAATTTGTAATCTGTTTTTTATTCTTGTTTCATACTTTCTATTATTATCCTTTTGGTTAATCTAATATAGTATAATGGAATATTAATCATGCTTTATACTCTTTAGTTTTACTAGTAGACACTGTTAAGTTTAATCACTGTGCTATTGGGGTAGATAATAACATTGGCGCATCACCTTAGCAGTTTAAGCATTCATTTAAAATCTTGTTTTTTCATCCATTTACCTCAAAACATATAGAGAAGCGATAGCTTCTTTAAAATCTGGAGGTTATTTCAAGAGTCAAGTCCCACATTCTTGAAATTCCCCATTGTTGGTGATTTCTTGCAAAATTAAACATCAACAATTTTTTGGCATGCCTGGTGGGACAAATTTGCTTGTTCCTGATTAGAAGCACATGAGATGATGTCCTACAAGAAGTTAGAGTTGTGGACTGACTACACGAGTTTGATCTGCTACTAATCCAGGACTTTTGTTGCCACCATTGGTAATTTCCTCAAGAAGAACAACAATCTAGCAAAATACTTCAGGAGGGAAAATGGGTGCCCTAGCTCCACCTAGAAATTTTGTTAATTGGAATAGTGGTAGCCCACTCATTCTTCCTACACCTCCTAACACATGGGACCCTATTCCTGCTAATTCTCTAAAGGCATTACCTAAATTCACAAGAGAAGACTTCAAGACTTCAACTGAGCATTTACAAGATGTGGTAGATGGGTGCACTATGCATTATATTATAGAGCAAAATATTGCTATGAGATTGCTAGCCGCCTCTTTTAAAGGTAGAGCTCTTGATTGGTACCAATATCTAACACGTAACTCCATTGGAACTTGGGACCAATTGGGAGACACATTATGCAAAAGATTCAGTGAGAAGGGAGATAGGTTGTCTCTCTTACAATAGGTGATCACCATAAAGATAGCACCTCAAGAAGCCATAACCGACTTCAATACCAGATTCCATAAAACTTGGCAAAGAAACTCATTTGTAGCCCAAGTACCAGAAGGTATGGCAATTGTCTTCTACCTTAAATATTTCAATTTGGATATTTTAGTAATGATCCAGTCATTAGGAGGACAAACCCTTCTCACGACATATGATCTAGCTATTAAAGCTGAAAATAGCTTGATAGATGCTGGGAAATTACCTCCAAGGCCCCCTATGCCCATGTTCCCTGAATTATCAATTCCTATTGAAGAAGAAGTCCCTAATGCCCCTCAAGTCACTACTTCTATGTATATCTTTCCCACACCACAAAGATCATAAACCTTAGCATCGTCTTCCTCTAGGTCAGAAATGGATGATGTCAAGAACATTCTAAGAACCTTTTCTAATGAGATTATCAACCTCAAGAAGTAGAAAAACTCTTATCAAAATCCTCCTTAGCAGGGATTCCAAGGGAAAAGACCTCCATATTAGCCAAAATAGTATCAAGGGCTCTAGAGACCAGCCTTTTCATAGCCATCCAATCAACTTGTCCCTATGCCAACACCATTAAAAACAGTCACACCTAATCTAGGGAAAGAGTTGGTCGTTGGGTAGAATAATGTAGCTAACGAGATAAATGCATGGTGCTTCCATTGTAATAATGCACATATGCCTAAAGATTTCCCGAGAGGAAATTTACAACAAAAGGTGGCAGAACAATGAATAATGGGAGACTAGATTGGGACATCGTCAGGACCATACCCATACCAGTCACATAGTGTCCAAAATGTAGCAATGGTAGCTCAAATGCAAGGCATGTCTATAGAGTAGGAAGGATAGATCTCCCCTAATCATGCACTATTCTCATGGATTGAGGAAGAAGAATATGTGTTCATCAATGAAGCATCAACTTCCAAGAACCCCCAGATTTAGTCAGATTATTATACTTAGTCAAAGAGAAGGATGGTAGAGGCCCCATAAATCATTCCCAATATAATAATTGAAACAAGAAAAGGACCATCAGCTCAAGCTTCCTATGCCCCCGTAGCAAGGTAAGACATCCCAATGATAATACAAAATCAGGGAGTCCCCAACCCAACAATTGAAAGAATGAGGTTTCCTTATTACCCCAAGGTGCACTCACTAGGATCAATGAATGTGGTGGAATAGTTAAAGAAAGCTCCTGCTAATGTATAGCTATAGGATATGCTAGCTATTCCTGAATAGAAGGTACTATTCCAAGAAGCTATGAAGGGTCAGAATGAACCAAAAGCTACCAATACTAAGGAAGGCTTAGCAGACAAAGGAAAGGAGCAACCCAAAGTATCTCAGCCACACTCAGCATCTTCTCTAGTGAATGCAAAAGAAGAGGTAGGTAAACCTAAATCTAATCCTTTTTAAATGCCTCTAATAGTGGGTAAAAAATTACTACACAACTCAAAGTAGACTCAGGTGCAAGCACCACAATTATGCCCTAGCAAATAGCTGATGCTTTAAAGATAAAATATGATCCATTAGCCAAAGGTGTAATGCAGTTAGATGGAAAAGTAGTTCAGACCATAGGGATCATTAAGGAACTTCCACTACAATTGTATACATGCCCAAACATAACTCTACTTCAGAGCATAGAGATCATTAAGGAACTTCCACTACAATTGTATACATACCTATCTAGAGATTTCATAGCCAAAATTAGAGGATATATGTCTCTGGACTAGTCACATCTGATTCTAAGAAATAAGTATGGTTCAAAGATGAAAGTGATATCAGAACCATTATGAAAGGAGCAAATTACTGATGAAGCAACACCAAAATTTCAAGCATCCCATGCTATGATCACTAGGGAGGAAAGAGTTTATGTGGAAGAAATGGGGGAATGGACTGAAACCGATAAAAATGAAGAAGATGAGAATCATCTATCAGATATGACATAGGGTGATCCTTTTGGGAATTATGATTCCACTGGGTTAGGAACATATGCTATTTTTTATGAAGACCCTGAGATAGTTGAAATAATGAGTCAATTAGGAAAAGAGAAGAAAAGTCCTAGTGAAGATTCCATGATATGGACTCTAAATGTTTATGGAGCTAGAAGCAAGATTGGTTCAGGAGGAGGTATCTATCTTACCTCACCAAAAGGAGAAAAGATTATCAAAGCTCTGTGTTTCCATTTTAGCTGTACTAATATTGAAGTTGAATATGAGGCCACAGTACATGGCTCAATCCTCACCAAGAAGAAAGGAATCAAAAAATTAAGAGTATTTGGTGACTCAAAATTGGTAGTAAAACAAATCAGGGAAACAACTGCAACTAAAAATGTGAGGATGAGATCTTATCATCACCGTATATGGGACTTGATTTGAGATTTTGATGCTTTCAATATAGAGGTCATAGCAAGGTCTCATAATAGTGAAGCAGATAGGATGACCTAGATTGGATCTCAAGTTGACCCAACTCAAGACCTTTTGGCTAATGAAAATGTAGTCAAGGTTATTATTCACCCTACTATCCTTGATAATGAAGATAATTGGTAGGTTTTTGAGAGTGATCTTCAAATTCTTTTATTCTTATAGCAGTCAGTTGAGTTTGTTGATCAATTGCAGCCCAAAATTGAGGAGGCCTATGGTGATCATTTAGTGCAATTAAAATCAAATAAGCTTCCAAGGGGATTGATAACCCTCGAGAGTCTTTTTTATCCTGATGATGCAAGTTTGGATAAGAGAAAGTTCATAGAAAGAAAAGAGGATTACTCAGAGATTGAGGTCAGCAATGGGAAAAAGCTAAAAGTGGGTAAAGTTACTACTCAGGAAGAAAGAGATAGATTGATATCTCTATGCAACAAATATGACAAGGTGATAGCATGGACTTATGATGACCTTCATGGTTATAATAAAGAGATAATTCAACTTAGTATTGACCTAATTGAAGGACCAAAGCATGTATGTTAGAGACAAAGGCCAGTAAATCTGAGAATTGAGCCTCTTATGGTAGAAGAACTCAAAAAGTTGTTAGAGTCTAAAATAATTTTTCCAATCAAACACTCAACATGGGTGTCCAACCTAGTGCCAGTAAGGAAGAAAAATGGAGAAACAGGACTGTGTCGACTTCAAAGAACTAAATAAAGCCTCTCTTAAAGATCATTACCCTCTTCCTTTGATGGAACAGATCTTATAGAGTGTAGCCAGGGCAGAAAGGTTTTCTTTACTAGATGGTTTCTTAGCGTACAATCAAATCTGGTTGGTAGAAGATTCAATACAAAACCACTTTTACTACAAAATGGGGAACTTTTACATATGCAAAATTCCCTTTGGACTCTCTAATGCTTGGGCAACATTTTAGCATGCTATGGATATTTCTTTCAGAGGATTGATAAATAAAATTATTCTAATTTACTTAGATGATCTGACTATGTTCACAAAATTTGTTGAAGACCATTTTGATCATTTGGAAGCCATATTCCAGAGATGCTAGGAGTTTGGGATTTTATTAAATCCTAAGAAATGTGTATTCAAAGTACCTCAAGGTAAGCTGCTCAGGCATATAGTCTCAAAAGAAGGGATCTCCATAGATTTAGATAGAGTTAAAGCAATACTAGATTTGTCTCTACCCATGAATAAGAAGGTCGCTCAATCTTTCCTAGGAAAGATTAATTTTGTTAGTAGATTCATATCTAATTTTGCTGGTTTGATTAGGCCCATTACTCTAATGTTAAAGAAAGATCTTAATTTCAAATGGACAATTGAAGGTACATAGGATTTTGAAAACATCAAAAGGGCAATTTCTATTGCCCCAGTGTTGCACAATCTAGATTTCTCTAAATACTTCATAATGTATGTGTATGGAGGAGAACATAGTATAGCAACAGTTCTGACTCAAAATGATGAGATGGAGGAAGGAGAACATCCAATTGCTTTCTTTTCTAGAACACTACGGGAGTACGAATCTAGGTACAATTTTGTTGAGGAGCAGGCAATGCTATAGTAAAAGGGTTAAATAAGTTCAGACACTTGGTGACAAGCAATAAAATTGTGATATTTGTGGCCCATTCAAGTGTCCGAGAACACATAATGGAAGGATAAATTAATGAAAAGATAGCCAATTGGATAACTAAAATTTTAGAGTATGATGTTGAGGTTAAGCCAACCAAATTGATAAGAGGAAGGGGCCTTTGCCAATACATTGCCCAAGATTCAAAAATTCCAGTAGAAGAAGATGTTATAGAGGCTATACTAAATGTATAGGAGAGTGAGACAGACTCTTGGGTTAGTGATAGAATACATTTTATAGAGACTAGTCAATACCCTAGTCAGCTTTCTCCTAAAAAGAAAAGATACTCTAGGTAGCAAGGATCCAATTTTACTCTGATAAATGATTTTCTTTTCAAAAGGAATTTTGATGGGATCTTGCTCAAATGTGTGGAAAAAGATGAAGCCCATAGAATCTTGTATGAGTTACACTATGGGACATCTGGGGGACACTTTTCTGCGAAGACTATAGCCATTAAGATAATTTGAGAAGGATATTATTAGCCCACAATGTTCTTTGATTTCCATGAAAAGGTTAAGAAATGCCATTCATGCCAGTTTTACGATGGTAAAAGAAGGAATGCAACTTTACCCCTAAGTCCCATAATTGTTGAAGAACCCTTCGTCTAATGGGACCTGGATTTTATAGGAATGATTAATCCGGTTTCAAGTTTAGGACATAAGTGGATTCTTACTGCAATAGATTATTTTATAAGGTGGAGTGAAGCAGTTCCATTAAAAGAAGCCACTGAGAATGTCATCCTATATTTCCTCGAAGAGATTACTGCAACATTTGGGCCTCCTCACATTGTTATATCTGATAATGCTAAAGCATTTCTAGGATCAAATATTTTTGAATTTGCTTTAAAAAATGGTATCTTTTTTAAAACCTCATCAAATTATTACCTGCAATGGAATGGTCTTGTTGAGTCAACAAATAATCAGACTCATAAAGAGGATAGGGATAGACCATCAGAAAGAATGGCACAAGTATCTGAAAGTGACCTTATGGGAAGATAGAATCACACCAAAATAGGTAATCAAAACCTCCCCTTATGAACTAGTATATGGGAAAAATGTTGTAATGCCTCTTGCAATGGAGATTCTAGCTCTACAGCTGATAAAACAAATTGAGATAGAAGAAAATTGTACAATGCAAGTAAGGCTCATAGAATTATTGGAGCTTCAAGAGAAAAGGGAGTCAACACATGAATCTTTGATAAACCGCCAAAAGACAGTTAAGAGTTGGTTTGTCAAAATACTCTTGAACCTGAATTTAAAGTAGGCAGTTGGGTTTTGAAATGGAATGAAAAAGATGCAAAACTAGGACATCATGGAAAATTTGATTCCTAATGAATGGGCCCCTTTAAGATAACTTCCTGCAAATAGCACAACGCCTATGAATTGGAGACTTAAGAAGGAGAAGCATTGGAGATTCTTGTCAATAGGATATTCCTAAAGCGTTTCACATAAGATCCAATTCGCCCCTTGTATTATAGTTAGAGTAGTTTCCCTTACGTATTTTATTTGGGGAGTTTGTTATCCTACCTCTTTTTGAATAAGTGTTCCTTGAGCACGTGTTTGCAGTAGAAGCTCTTGGTGATGTTCTATGTGTCTATTCCGCCCAAGATTGTTGGTAAGACTCTAAAATCTAAAAAAATACTGGTCTAACTTCCTCAAAAAGGAGTATTGATGGCAAGTTTTCAAAAATGTTCCAATTATGATTACAAAATCTAAGGGATTTGGTTAGTCACACCTTGGCACATGCAAATTTAGGGTCATTTAGTATGACATGATAGGTTCATTAAGAAGGTGCATTAATTCACACATTTGGAGTAGTAAGATTAAAAAGGGTCTCAGCTCTTTATTCTTAGTAAAAGAGACAACAGAGTTTTTATTAAGCTTAAGCTACAAATTGCCATTTGAATTTTGAGCCGGTGTGTGTGAGAAACAACAAGGATCCCAGTCAGTTTAGAGTTTAAGTAGAAATGGCGACAGAGGGACAATCTTACAAAGGTTATGAGCCAAAGGGACTATTCGAGTTGTCAAATGAATGGAAGAATAGTAGACCATATGCCTCAGCCCCAGCACAAGCCAAAGTTAAGCTGCCAAGAACAAAAGAGGTAAGGAAGGGTAAAACCTAGGACCCTTCTCTAGTTGTTGATTATGCTAATGAAATTTTTGACCCTAATTTATCTAAGAAACCCAAAAATTTGAGAGAAGGAGCACATGCAAGAATGATTATCCAAGTGAAGCAAAGAAAATCAAAGACTTTTGGCATAAGAATCTAGAGCTCTAGTTTGGCTCAATACATGGTCCCAGTAGTTCATCCATATCCATAATTAGTTTGGATGTGTGCACTCAGCTTTGATTCTTCTAGAAAGACCATTTAGGCAAGAAATATTAGAGTGGTCATTCATGCACAAGCTATCTGTGACATGCTCGGTTTGTCATATGATCCCTTGGCCAGTTTTTACAACATGGCCCAATTGCAGTAAGTTTGGCATCAAGTACACCAGAAGCTTAGATTTTTTAATAGAGAACTACATCTAGCAGAAGACAACACCATGCTACCATCCCTACCAATTACCCTATCAATGTTTACTTCAAATGTGAAAGATTCTTGTTCAATGCTAGGATTCATTTTTGGGCAAAATGAGGATGTAAATGTGCATGAATGGTAGCTTGGGGCTATTTTCTAGCTTAAGATAGTCTCGAGGGCACAGGTATACAAATTTGATTTTGCGGAGCATATAGCTTTTGCATTGTGCCAACAATTGGCCAATTTCCAACACAATCAAGCATTTAGGTATTCTTCATATTTGTTCCATTTGATTTTGTATCAAAACCATCAATTTTTTTCAACCACACATAAATTTGACTCTATGGGTCTCACGGTAGATGACCAGAAAGTGATTCCAGTGTCTGCATGGACTCCTTTTCTATTTGAGACATCAGATTATTATGAATTTACGGAACACTTTGTGGCCCCACTCATTCAACAATTAGACCTGGAGGAAATTAATCACAGAATGAGTGATTCTGTGAGGGGAGTAATGTCAAATTCTCAAGTTCCTTGTGATTACTTTTTTGGAGTTCGCTACACAATGACTAGATTCCATGGTTTTGGTGAGGAGCCCTTTATGCTCCCCAAAGTTTGGACAAGTAGGGTTTTAGGTTTAGAGATGACTTGATAGATAGTTGTTATTGACTCCAATTTTGGAGCTAGAAGAAAAAAGAAGGCCTTCCATGATATCCCATTGGCTAAAGGTGGTATATGTAGAGTGTCAAAGACTCTACATTTTGTTTTAGTTGCAGCAAGTCTGCGGGTCTCTTTTGTTTATGTGCAAGTTTTAAAGATATCGCTGCGTGGGTTTCTAATGCTTTGTGTGGAAGCCGCCAAGTGTCAAGCCATAGTTAAAGCTGCAGTATTTTTTCTAATATTAACTTTTGTGTGGAGTGCGCCATGTAGCAAATTGTTTCAATATTTCAAGTTTTAGTTTTGCTATGGAGGTCGCCACGTGCAGCATGCGAAGGCAGTCCCTAAGTTTCTATGTTGTGTGCAGAGTTTTCCTCATGTCTCTTTATTTTGCTACAGAGTTTGTCATGTGTTTCTTTTTGTATCACATTGATGCTTGTAAATATAGATGGTGGGCCACAGTATGTTTCAAGTTCCAAGTTGCAGAGAATGCCACGTGGTGATCACGGAGATAGAGTTATTTTTGTTTATGACCCTTTCAGTGAGAAACTTTAAGATTCTTAAGTTTTGTGCAGATTGTGCCAAGTGTCAGCTTTCGTGGGGAGTTTCAAATGTTTTAAATGTTTCAAGTAGTGATGCAGAGGCCACCATGTGTTAGCTGGCATGTGTGTGGAAGATACCATCTATCCCAGTTTCCTCCCTTTGAAGGTAGTGAGCGCTGAGGCTGTGAGTCCCATTTTTAATGTGTCTCATATTTCAAAGTGATGCGGGCTACAACAGATGTCATAAGTGGAAGTCACCCAAGCATAAAGACATAGTTTTGAGGGTTTTGCGGAGGAAGACAATTAGATGTTTCTGAAAGCTACGAAACATGACAAGTGTTGTTTTCCTATTCATTTTTGGAAGTAGAGGAAGTTTCTCCCTTTGTTGTGGACACTGCCATTTGTCACAGTATGTTTTGAGTTTCAAGTGCGTGGGTCTCGCCATGTGTCTATGTCTTAATGAAGGAGTTGCGCCACATATATTTTGCCCCAGCCAATGAGCCTGCACAAGTGGATGGCTATTATAGATTTGAAGGATCGTGACCACCGGAGACTTCCAATTATCATTAGTTTTGTTGGGCCGTTGGGATTCGGTTGTTACAGACAATCTAGAGTCAGATCTTTGGTTATAAATATGTAATATTTGTAATAGATCTAGACACATATACATAGAGATAGAGATATTTTTTGATAAGTTTTGTTAGAATTTAAAAAGAGAAGTTGGAGACTTTGTTGTGGCCAATTGATGTCATTTTGCCTTTATATTGTTGTTCTTGATAAGAAAGTTAATGTACCTATGCATGTATCTGTGCCTTTTATGTTGCTAGAAGATTAATGAGAAGAACTCTGTTCTATGTCTTGTTTGATATTATCTATGTCATTGCAAAGTGTCTGATTGCGAGCCTTTGATTATATTCATTCCATTTGTTTATGTTAATCATGCAATATCTGCTCTTTAATATAACTAAATCTTGATAATAGTTTCACTGTGCTTAATTTGAAAGGAATACCTTTACTTAGGTGCATTGCCATAGTTAGATTTACTTAATTGTATCTGTAATCCTATTAGTTTCTTACCCTTTTCTCAAAACCCATTTAAAATAGAGAAGAGCCAGCTTCTTTAAAATCTAGAGGTTGTTTCAAGTAGAAAGTCCCACATCCTTGAAACTTCCTATGTTGGTGTTAGAACCTGCAAAATTTTATACATCAACAGTATCATTGTGGTAAAGAGAGAAGTTGAGTACATTTTGATGAGGAAATTAGCCAATTATGGGCTAGTTTTGATTATGGATCAGTGGAAGTATGATCCAGATGGCTTCATGGTTTCATGGCTATCAAAGAACAAAGTCCATGCCTCTTTCAAACATGAGAGTTGCTCTTTCTTCGAGAAGAGGAGATCACCAAAAATAGACTCCCCAGAAATCTACATTGAGTTAGGAGATTTTCCCCTCGAACCTCTTCCACCATGGGAGACCTTTTATAAACCCATCAAGAAATATGACGTAGTCAAGGTGATGACTCATGGCTTGAGACAAGCTTTGTTAGCTAGAGGTTGGAGTATAGATAAGATAGCTACCTATTAGAAATATAGGCAAGAAATTTATGAATGGGAAAGAAATTTTGAGGATGTTGACATAGATGAGAAATGGGAGAGCCTGTGGGATGAAGCACACATGACTCTAGTCTCCAGTCCTAATATGAGTAATATTCTTGGCCATCAGGAAACAAAAGAGGGAGTAGATAGTGGGTCAAAAGCATTGATGGAGATTCCAAAACCTTCAAGTTGGCCACCATCTCTTAGTGATTTAGGAAAATAGTGGGCTCCCCAACAACCATCTCATGGGGTCCATATAGCTTTGGCATTTGGGGACCCTAGAGTAGGAATTTCATAAATTTTAGGAGTACAAGAATTGCCAGAGGATCTTGTAGAGACTCCTCTTAGGAAAAAGTGAAAGCTAAAGCTTTAGGAGGAAGAGGAGGAAGAAGAGGTGAACATTGCATTTCACATGCACATCACTACAACGGTGGCTATAGCCAAGGTAAGTATCCCTTCCTCTTCTCCTATTTCTCAATCTTCTTCTTTAAGGATAGCTACCCCAAGTTCTCATATCCAAGTTTTCCCTGCCATCTATGTTGTGCCCCAACAATCATTGTCACCCTCATCTAGTTCCACACCTCCTGTTGCTTCACAATAGTTGAGTTTACCCACTTTTTCCCCATCAGTATTAAAGAGTACATCACCTGCACAAGCCCCATCTCAACAATTAACCAGCATTCCATATGGTTTGCCCCAAGGATCCCCTTTTGCTAGTGGTTTGATTGTTTCCCTCTCTACCTTCCATAATCAATCTAAAATTGCAAAAAAGGCAAGAGAACAAAGAAAGGAGAAGCAACGACAATCAGAGGGCAAAGATTCAGTTGTCCCACATATGAGGTCTCTCTATGACCCTATCCAACGCTCTTTGACAATTACCCATATGGCCCCCAATGTAGTCAAGCCACTCAAGGAAATGAAACCTAAAGACTGCACCATGAATGTTGTGGCTATGGATCTTACTCAGTTCCAGTTGTAGACACCCTAAAATGAACAAGTCGTCACATTGCTTGCATTTCGTCAATTCTATCGCATCACCTACATTTCAACATTAATTGAATAATCTAATTATTTAATTAATTTCATCAAATTCTTCCAAAACTCTAAAATTTGACATTAATTGAATAAATCTTCTTTATTTATTTAATTAAATTAAATTCCTCTTTATTCTTCCAAAATTAAATAATTTTAATTATTTAATTAAATCAAATCATTATCCTCTTTCAAATTTCAAGTCTATATTAATTAAATAAATCCTATTATTTAATTAATTCATCAAATTCTCTCTTATCTACAATTAAATAATTTACATTATTTAATTAAATCAATTATTCTTCTAAATTAAATAAATCATGCAAATTTATTTAAATTATCTCAACCCTCTAAAAATAAATAAAATCAAATATTTTATTTATAATCTTCTGTTCCTCTATCATGCACAGTTAAATAAATAAATTTATTTATTTAATTTCAATTATCTTTCCATTTCCTCTAAAAATATCATGTTAGCTCATGTGCACAATCAGTCTTATTTTTAGAACTCTAAAAAAGGCAAAATTACAAGTTGAGTTATCTATTCAATCAATCTTGTTTTCATCATATCTTAATAAAAATATCCTTATGGATTGACACATGTCATGCACATTCATCATGGTTATTTGTTTTATCTCCTCCGTTGATTCTTCTAAATTATCTGGACCGTTGATCAATCTCCGTTGAAACCTATATAAACCCCCCTCATCTCCTTCACAAATCCTCTTCAATCACTTATTCTTAGGCATCCTTTATAGCACTTTGAGCATACATCGCATCATTGAGCACTTTACGATCTTTTGACATTGATCTTCTTGAGCACTTTGAGCACCTATACTTGCTTGTTACAAACATGGTTTTGCAACATACTTGAGCAATCCACATTCCACAAAAGAGAACAATACAATCTAGTAAAAGCTTTCTTGTTTTAGTTGATTTATTCATTAATCATGGCTTTTTATTTAGATAGATCTCTTTATGTTATGGGTTATTGATTTGGTTATTATCATAGTTTTGATTTTCTCATTCTCCATATCAATTTTCCTCATACACATTCTGGCACACCTGGTGGGACCCACTAATCCCTCTTTTTCTTTGAGAAATTGATTTTATTTTAAGTACAGTATGGAACAGCGCAAAAGACATAAAAAAGCGCTATTGACAATATAGTAAAGTGCTTTTAGAGGCACAATATAGCACCTTTAGGCAATACTGTAGCACCTCTGGTAGTACAGTAGTGCACTATTGGTAACACAGTATAGTGTGGTTGGTATAGCAGTAAGGCACTTTTGGCAAATTAGAGTTTCTGATCTTGTTTTGTGATTTATAGGGTTTTTACTCACATATCTATCATTTATTGAATGGCAAGATGATTTATTTGTCTATTCAATTATCTGGTTTACTTCCTAAGCTGACGTATTTAGGAGTATTTACACTTTTTTGAGTTAACCCATCTTTTTACAACACCATTGATTGGTCTTTTGATTCCAGGGTACATATCCTATCAACCATACATCCCAGATCTACAAAGCAAACATGAAATCATCTTGTGACCTAACGTTTTTGACAAAATACAACTTTTTTTAGATCTAGAACAATAAAGTGCTTTTGGTAACACAACACTGCACTTTTGGTAGCATAGTACAATGCTTCTAGTAGCACAGTGTATCACTTCTGGTTCTGCATCAACTCGCCTCTGGTAATATAGTATAGCACTTTCAGTTATATAGTAAGTCACCTCTAGTAAGATAGTAAAGCACTTTTGGTTATATTGATTTATATTTTGCTAACTTGTGAGTTTGTGGAACTAATTGACTTGTTGCAGCTTCTTATCACTCACATAGAGAAAATAGGTTTCCCTAACATGTTCATGCAGGACGAGCATTGAAGAAACTCAATCTGTTGCACTAAGTATTAGAAACATATTGCTTTCTTAAGGGAAAATTGAACAAATCATTTTTGGCAATCTAAGTCTTAGGAACATATTGCTTTCTTAAGGGACAATGGACATGAATGCAAAAAACACTTCAATTTTCTAAGGGACAATGGACATGAATGTGAAAAACACTTAAATTTTCTAAGGGACAAAGGACATGAATGCCAAACACTTCAATTTCATAAGGGACAATTGACAACTACAAACCGTGTGTGTGCCTAATTTAGTTGCACCTTATTTTTCTTATAACAGGACAATTGAACCTCTGTTTGACGTACTTGCTCTTGCATTTTTAGTTATTCCTTTAGAAGGGCCTACTTTTTGATTACACTTCATCCCAAAAGGGATGACCCTAAGTGGAGTTTTCCTTTGAACCGCTATATAAGAGGGATAAGGCAAAAGCCAAGTCCTAACCGACGTCAGCCTTACCTTGTGGTGCCAAACTGAAAAGAGGTGTACTAGCTCTTTGTGGAAATGATTTTCCCCTTGAGTGAAGTGTTTGATACTCTTAGTAGGATTGGTTAAATCTTTTAGTATCTTCTCACATTGCTCGTAAGGTGTTGGTCCCTCAAAGTTACTAAGAACCCATCTAGATAGTGACTACCTGATCCACCTCTGAACGTTGTGGTAATCATCAGTGCAAGGGGAATCGATTTAAGCCCTCAAGATACTCACCATTGGCTTCCTTGAGAAGAGATAGTATTCCTTTAGCCATAAACCTCTTGTGACCTACTTGAGTTTTCCAAGGGGAGGGTGAGATATCCCTACCTATCGTCTCTCGGAAAGATACAAATGTCTGACACTTTTATGGAATGACATTTGGTCGACGAAGTATTAAGTTGTGAGGTAATCTACTGCAATGAAACCTTGTCTCTAGGGATAAAAAGTGCTTGATATTGTTTGCAATTGTCTTATACCCATGGAAACATTGGGCTTTTTTTCGAGCCTCAAAAATACACTATCTATTGTGTCAGTCCTTTTTGCAACTTTGTTTGTTGTGTTTTCTCTTGACAAAGTAAATCCAATCAAAATCAAAACAAAATCTATCAAAATTTGCCTTATAAACATCATTGACACTACTTCAGCGCCTTTGGTATAACAGTAGCTTGCCTTTGGTATTACAATAGCTCACCTTTGGTATAACAATACCTCACCTCTGGCAAACCTACTTCAGCGCTCTTGGTATAACAGTAGCTCAATTTTGGTCTAACAGTAGCTCACCTTTGGTATAGCAGTACCTTACCTTTGGCAGCTCAGTCCAACACCTTTGGTAACACAGTAGCTCACTTTTGGTCTAACAGTATCTCACCTTTGGTATAGCAGTACCTCACCTTTGGCAGCTCAGTCCATCACCTTTGGTAACACAGTAGCTCACTTTTGGTGGCGCAATCCTGTGCCTTTGGTCCAGTAAATTGTGCATCAAAATTTTTATTCCTGAAAACATAGGTAAAACTTGAACAGGCATCTCAAACACAACATATTGTCCTAGTGTCTCCAATGGTAACCACTAGACTCCAGAAAACTATGAAGGATAAGCAAGTCACACCAGAAGTGCAAATCACCTCCTCATATGCCTCAACCAAGCCAATCCAACATGACTCCCAAGGGTACTCCAAAGACACCAGTGGAAAGATCAACCAAATCTCAAAACATGCCACAATAGGACCAACCAAACAATCCTCAAGGAGTTAATGTCCCTTTGATTGATACACCTCAATATACAACTAGTATGCCTCAAGATTTTTTTCCACAAGGTTATACCATAGGTCAAGTCCCATCTCAAGAAGAGTGACATTTTCAAATAGGTCAATCCTCTCAAGAAGATAGACAAGACATTGATGAAATCATACAAGATCCTAGAGCCATGGCCGCCTTTGACAAAATTCTTAGCGAAAACCAAGATCATTTCTTTCACTTGCTAGCAGAGCAAGGAGCCAAATTACTCAAAGGTTTTGATCTATTAAATCTTAGCGAGCCTAACAACACCCAAAACACTATAATGGCGGTCCAAACCATGTCAACTATGACCAAACCCATACCTGAACAAAGCTCACAAGGGAGAACAATTACACAATATGAGAATCCCCTTTATCAACATCCAATGGTAGAGAGACCCATATCATCACTCCTAACCCATATGGAGATCTACAAACACCAACAATAGACTCTACATTATCAAGCGAAACTAGCAAGATAGGCCGCTTTAGCAAAATCAAATATACAAAAGACTCCTAAAATGCCCACACCAATCACAAGTGGAACATTGGCTACCTCATCACGAGAAGGTTTTCCACCCAATTACAATCCGGGGAACACTTATGTAGCCATGCAACAAGGGTCTCAACAAACACCACCCCCAACATCATCAACCCTTTGTATCCTTCAACCACACAATGTCATGCAAACCCAACCATCGTAAAATGTCAACACCTCCTATGTCCCTCCTCCACAACATTCTTCTACACTCACTCTTAATCAACCTCCGCCATCTCAAAAAACATCTACTTATGTCCCTCCACCACAACGCTCATCGACACTTACCTTTTTCAACACATTTCCCATACAACCCCAACCATCGCAAAACACATCTACCTATGTTCCTCCACCACAACAATCTTCCACTCTCAACCTAACCCACACCTATCTCAATCTGCAACCAAACCCAACAAACTTTAGCTTTCCTCCACCAAACTCTTATCAACAACCATCACAAAGCCTACATTCTTATCTAGCACCACCCCCACCTCCTCAAAATCAAAGCACCCAATTTCAACCCAATCTAAACCCAGCATACAACACATATGACCCCAACCAATCATACAACCCTTATAGCACCAATGTCCATGGCTTCCACTACAATCTTCCATATGGGCAACAATAGCCATCTCTTGGACAATAGGAGATGTTTCCAACCCCTCCCACAACTATGGAGCTAAAACTTGTGGAGGTTCAACAACTATCTGATCTTACATTTGACCACACCAATAAAACCTTCTCTTTGGAAGAAGTTTGTCCTTATCCATTTGATTGGTCATTACCCATGATCCTGTTCCCTCACAATTTCACTATTCCCAAATTTGATAAATATAAAGGAAAAGGAGACCCAAAAGACCATCTTAGAGAATTCTTTCTTGCTTTCTTCGAGGTCTCACATAATGACACATATCTTATGTGTCTCTTTCCTTGCAGTCTTAGAGGTCAAGCTATAGAATGGTTCTCACACCTTCCCATGGGTATTAAATATTTTAATGAGCTTGCAGAGAAATTTGCCACCCATTTCTCTTACAACACAGAAGATGAGATTTCCATGATCGACCTATGAAACAATAAATAGAAAAATGGGGAAACTTTCATTTCTTTCCTTCAAAGATGGAGACAAATGGCTAGCAAATTCCCATTCAAGATACCTGAAAAGCAACTTGTTAGCATATTTGTGCAGAACCTTAACCAAGAATTAGGTTTCCATTTGCAAATCCTTAGTGCTACAACCTTCGACGAAATTACATACAAGGGAATCAACATTGAAAAGGCCCTCATTTCTAAGGGTGTGGTCAAAATCTATAAAGAAACCAAAGACACTACTCCTCAACAACAAACAAATGATAAACCCAAGTTTTGGAACAAAAATAAAAATGTGGTCAATGATGGTGTGGTCGATTCTAAACATGTCCAAACACTGCAAACACCCCTTCATCTTTCCAAACCAAGTCAACCTCCACCTCAACAACAAAACCAATAAAGGCAACCATACCAAAACCAACGACAACAAGAGAGACCTCAACAAGATTACCCTCCACCGCGTCAATTCACTCCCTTGGGAGATCCTTTTGAGAATGTTTTATAGAAACTTATACACAATAAACTCATCACCTTACCAGATGCTCCTCCATATGGGGAACCTATTTACAAATCTTCTTGATATAGAGAAAATGAATAATGTCAATTCCATAGGAGCAAAGGACACAAAACCGCATCATGCATGAGACTCAAGCACATCATTCAAAACCTCATCGATGGAAACAAAATCACTTTTGAGGATGAACCACCAACTGAACACACCAACAAGGATCTCAACATGTACAAGGAACCATTCCCTAATCATGGTCAAGGTCCTCCTCTGGATAAAGGTAAAGGTGTTAACAAAGCTTCCACTTCCTATGACTCCATTGTGGGTTGTTTTGAAGAGAGTCGTGTAACTACCCTCACAATCAAAGGCAAATCTATGGATTGTGCTATTACAACTCGTCGAGGTCGTGTCACCATTCGTGGTCCTACACCAAGTTTCCCAACCCAATCTGATTACAATCTTGTTGAACATCTAGGGAAAACCCCTGCACAGATCTCTATCTTGGACCTTCTACGGTCATCACCCACATATAAAGTTGTGCTAGAAAAAGCCCTACAAGAGTCTTCAGTTCCTAACAACATAGCAGTCACGGATTTCCAAGCTATAATAGGTAACATTGCCTCACCCTACAATGTGGTCTTTTCTGAAAAGAACCTCCCATCCCATGATCCATGCCATAATGATGCACTTCACATTGAAGTTCTCATCCATAAATGCAAGATCCAATGCATACTTATAGATGGTGGTGCTAGTCTCAATATTTGTTCTCTAAAGTTACTCAAACAATTGGGATACTCTGAGGATCAAGTCAACATTGATCAAAGTATTACAATCAAGAGGTATGATGATGTTGAACACCGGTTAGAAGGGGTTATCCATTTTCCTATACAAGTAGGCCTTGTCATGCTTGAAACTAGATGCCAAGTCCTTGACATTGAGCTACCTTACAACATTATACTAGGATGCCCATGGATCCATGCCATGAAAGTTGTTCCCTCAAAGTACCATCAGTCTCTCAAGTTCCCATTCAATGGTACAGAGATCACTATCCTAGGAGATCCTAATCCTTTCAAATTCTATCGTGTCTTGCAAGGAATTTATAAGAATTACAACCAAGTGCCTAAAAATGACAAAGCCTTTGAATCCCCACTATATGTTAACCCTAAAAATCTGACAAAAGCCTCTGCAAGTGAACCTAATCCTGTTCCTAAAATCAAAGCTCAAATCTGTGATATTGGCTTTGGAGAATATGATATCTCAAAATCTTGTTGTGTAGGGGGGATGCCTCTATCTCCTAAATCCTACAGCCAACTGCCCATTGCAAAAGCAACTAAGAAAGTAGCAATTCCTCCCCCAACATCTCTAACCCAATTCCAAGAGGGAAAATTATTGGCCGAGGAAACTATTGAAGACATATCTTCTTGGCTTTACAAGGAGAAAGCCCCAGTCACAATACCAATCAAGCAGTATGGCAATGGCTTAAAGATAGTCAAAAACATGGGCTATAAAGGCAAAGGTGGCCTTGGGAAATAGAATCAAGGAACAATGGAACCCATTTTTGTGATAAAGAAACTAGACAAGAAGGGGTTGGGATTTGGTAGAAAGGTACCACATGCCTTGGACATCGAGGGTACCCTCGATAAGGTGGAAAAAACTTCTCTCACAGATTCAACGTCTAATGAGGATATCATCAATGACTCTTCCCTCCATATGACTAACCTTATTCATTCTATCCTTTGTATCCCTAACATCCACCACAAACACCCAGATTGTAACACTTGTCTACCCTGAACTTATCTATTGGGACCAACAAGGGTCCCCCATTATAGATGTATTTCAGAATGACGAAGCTATAGATGAGTTCTTGGGACTCTGGGATGGTATCCCTCTGGGTGATCACAAAGCTATTTTTGTAATGGAACTACATGCAATAACTTATTTTGGCGAGAATACCAAATCTTTCAATCGTAAAAGTAAAAATAAAGACATCTCTAGGTGAAAACCACACTGTGGCACCTCCCGATCATAAAATAGTAAAAACAAAGGATGTATCCAAAGGTGAAACCCAACTATGGCCCCTGAAGATGGAGGATTTGACCTTCCCCTACCATCTAAGTCTCAAGAGAAGTTAGCTCTCCTAGTGGAAGATTCTACAGAGATAAACCTTGGCACAGAGCAAAATTTGAAGACTACATTCCTTGCAACATCATTATCAGAAACAGAGCACAAGAATCTTAACAACTTCTTCTTACAAAGAACCATCAACTTTGCATGGACCTATACTAATATGCCAGGGTTAGACCCTAAACTAGTGGTTCACTATCTCACAGTTGATCCAACAGTTAAACCAGTCAAGCAAAAGCTAAGGAAGATGCATCCATAGATAGCTCTCTTGGTAAAAGTTGAAATACAGAAGTTGCTAGATAAAAAGTTCATCAGGCCTATTGATTATTCAGATTAGGTCTCAAACATTGTACCTATGGCTAAACCCAATGGGGGCATCCACATGTGTAATGATTTCAGAGATCTTAACAAAGCATGTCCCAAAGATGACTTCCCACTACCAAACATTGATATCATAGTAGACTCAACCACTGGTCACAAAATGCTATCTTTCATGGATAGATTCTTCGGCTACAATAAGATAAGGATAGCAGAAGAAGATCAACATAAAACATAATTCACTTGTCCTTGGGTAACTATTGTTGGTGTGTCATGCCATTCGGTCTTAAGAATGTAGGGGCAACTTATCAAAGAGCAATGACAGTGATATTTCATGATCTCTTTCATCACATCATGGAGGACTATGTAGATGATATACTAGCAAAATCCTCTAGGGCAGATCACATACAAGTTCTAGGACAGATCTTTGACAGGCTCGAGAAATACCAAGTAAGACTCAATCCAAAGAAGTGTCTTCGGGGTAACATCAGGAAAACTATTGGGATACATAGTATCTCGTAGAGGCATCGAAGTAGATCCAACAAAAGTCAAATCTATAGTGGAAATGCCTCTACCAAAGAATCTAAAAGCATTAAGGAGTCTTCAAGGAAGATTATAGTCTATTAGGCATTTCATCTCATAGCTAGCAAATAAATGTCAACCATTTTAACACTTGCTCTGAAAGGATGTCTCATTTCGTTGGGACGATAAGTGTCAAGTGGCATTTGATCAACTCAAGGAATATCTAGCTACACCTCCTATCTTGGTGCCACCAGTCTCCGATAGACAGTTGATCTTGTACATCTCAACTACAATTGCAACCCAAGGGGTTCTTCTAGCACAGCATGATGAGTCAGGAAAAGAGCATGCAATCTATTATATCAGTCTAACCTTGGTGGGATATGAAGTCAATTATTCACCTATGGAAGGAGCTTGTTTGGCAATAGTGTTCACTTCCCAAAAGTTGTGGCATTACATGCAAAACCAACACACAAATCTCATAGCAAAAATTAATCCATTGAAGTATCTACTAGCAAAAGTAGCTCTCACAGGCAGACTGGCTAAATGGGTCATGATCCTTAGTGAGAATGACATTGAGTATGTAGATTGTAAAGCACTCAAAGGACAAGCCCTAGCAGATCAACTAGCAAAAGCACCCATGATAGATGTACATCCAATGGTATCTGACTTCCCAGATGAGAATCTATTCACTTTTTCTACCTCAGTAATGTGGAAGTTATATTTTGATGGTTCCTACACACAGCATGGATTAAGGGTCGGCATCTTATTTATCACACCTCAAAATGACTATATTCCAAAGTCATATCGGCTTGCATTTCCTTGCGCAAACAACATAGTTGAGTATGAAGCATTCCTCATAGGTCTCAATACAACAGTTCAATAGGACATCACAGAATTACAAGTATATGGAGACTCACAACTAGTCATTCAACAGGTCACAGATGAGTATCAAACAAAAGATGAAAAGTTGGTCCCCTACAAGCAACTAGTGGATGCCTACAAACCACACTTTTCTAGCATCACATTTGACCAAATTCCAAGAGACCATAACAAGGCTACAGACTCTATGGCCTCAGTGGGGTCACTTATAGACATGCCTACAGACACATAGAAATGTGAATTCTTGATTGAGAAATTATTGATACCAACCATCAATGTTCCAATTATTGAAATCATCTGCAAACTTGTTGGTCCCAATTCCCCATGGTACGAAGATATCTATGAATACCTTAAACACGGTACCTTTCCCTTTGAACTATCATCAACCCAACACAAAACTTTTATTTGCTGATCCTCCCATTACACTATTCTAGGTGATACACTTTATCGCCTGAGTCTCGATAGTATCCTCTTACGATGTCTTAACGTGGAAGAAATTGAAGCTACCTTACGAGACATACACGAAGGTGTCTGTGGCACACATTCTACCAGTCCTAATCTTGCTAAGAAGATACTCCGCACAGGGTATTACTGCCCTACAATAAAGTAAGATGCGTTACAATTTGCTAAGAAGTGTCTACAATGCCAGTAGCATGGAGATTTGATTCATGCACCAGCTCATGAATTACAACCTATGACAACTCCATGGCCTTTTTCTCAATGGGGTCTCGACCTCGTAGGACAAATCCACCCATCCTCATCCAATGGCCATAAATTCATCATTACCACCACTGAGTATTTTACAAAGTGGGTCGAAGCCATTCCCATGACCTATATCATCGGTAAGCAAATAGCCAAGTTTATCCTAAACTACCTCATTTGCCGGTATGGTATCCCCCAAGCCATTGTCACTAATAATGGGAGACCATTCAAGAATCAAGATGTCTATGCCTTATGCACATAATACAATATCTAGCATCGCTTTTCAACTCCCTACTATCCGTAAAGTAATGGCCAAGCTAAGGCTTCCAACAAAACCATTCTCAAAATCCTCAAGAAAATGGTTAATGAAACTGGTCGTGATTGGCACTTGTAACTCAATCCTGTCCTATGGGCATACCGCACTAGTATCAGAACATCAACTGGTGCCACACCCTATGGCTTCGTCTATGGCTCTAAAGCCATCCTACCTATAGAGGTCGAGATCTCATCCCTCAGAGTATCCATGTAGAACTTGATTGATGGAGAGGAGTATCATACTTCTAGATTAGCTAAGATTGAACTACTAGATGAGAGGTGCCTTGCCACATTGAATCATCTCCATGTCTATCAAAACTACCTCCAGCGTAATTACAACAAAAATATCAAAGAAAGATGGTTTCTAGTTGGTGATCTTGTCTTAAAAGAAAATTAGAGAAATCAAGCAAATCAAGAAAAGAAAGGCAAGTTCGAGCCTAATTGGTTAGGCCCCTTTATTGTCACAACAATAGATGGATCAGGAGCTTATACTTTAGCTACACCTGATGGCATTCCTCTAGATGAGCCACTTAACAGTGTTCATCTCAAGAAGTTCTATGCCTGATCCTCAAAGTGTACAAAAAAAAATCCATCCTCTGGTGAAAACCTGGCAAATAGGTGCCTTGGATAAGTACCATAGTGAAAACTTGGCAAACAGGCGCTATGTGTAGAGTCAGCATCCATCATCTATTGATTCATGTTCTTTCTATGTCCCTTTCACAACAAATTTCATCCATCCATCCATAATAAAACCATTGACCTTGTTTGCATTTCCATCTCCCTATCTAGTATAGCTTGGAAATCTGTCAATGTCCATTGTTGTCATCCCACATCTTGATCTATGTCAACAATTATCACTATATTGTCCTAGGTCAAACTTTCTATGTCTTCTCCATCCATCACCCATACAAATACCTCTACCATAATGGGGGCAACTCTTTCCTTACCTAGGTCTCAGAATGGATTCTTGTTCATGGTTCACAACACACAATACACTTCACATCAACACAAACACTTCAATCATTCTCTGTTCAACAGATAACACCCTTTAATGGACACATTGCTCCTACGATAAGGATGTTATCTTCCCAACACTTTTCCTACATCATCGCACAAACCAAAACTACATACCATCTCATCTCAATCTTAAGGTACCTTGATCCAATGGATATGGGTATGTAGATAGTCTGGAATACGAAGGAAGTTTCCAGTACTCAGGTACATAAGATCTCATCATTTCATCTACCCATGCTCAAACACCTTGACCCATTCATCACTCTATCTAGAACTACATATTATAATTTTTCATCTTTCATCGTAATGTGCCTTGATCCTGTGGATACAAGGTATGTAGGTAGTCTAGAATACGAAGGATGTATCTAGTACTCAGGCACATATGATTCATCATTCTTCACCCATCTCAATCCATTGACATGTCACCTTTCTAGTCTTCCATCTATCAAAATCCATTCACCTCGACTTGACTAACTCAAGAAGCAAAACAACAAACAAATGCATCCTTTCAAAGCAAAAGTCTTTAACAAACTTGAAGCAAAGCAACTTACTTACAGAGCCATATATTGTCCTACATATCGATTGACAACATTAGCTAAATCAATCTCAACCAAGCAATAGATCAACAAACTTGTCTTCTACAGAGTGTTCCATGATCAAGATCAACACACGCATCTCATGCGGCATGTGGCATTTCCTGAACCAAGACATTATCTTTTTCAGCAGATAACACCCTTTAACAAACACATAGCTCCTACGATAAGGTTGTTATCTTTCCTATCCAATCTATCTTGAGCAACATCTTTGGCAAGAGAATATGTTGGCTATATGTTTACTTTGTAAGTCAGTCAATTTGCTTTATGTTTATCTTTAGCTCCTTTGTCCATTACCTATTCAAGGCTACCCTGATTTATCTATATCTTGGTATGTTGCAATGCAGTACAGATTGGGGGGCATAGTCATTGCTTTTGTGTGCTGTGTTTGAGGAATGATCTTTAGCATCTTTCTTAGCAGCATATTTATCTTGTGTGTGTTACGACCTAGCATCTTACATATTAATATTCTTCTTGCATTTACATGTATTAAAGTTTATTTTATGTTCAAGACTATGGGTAATTCACATGTTCCACAGTCATATTATGTCTAAGGGATCTAAGATCAAACCACTTGCTTGCAGAGTCAACGTCCACGCACTCAGATATCACAACACCTTGGTCTTTTATACCTTGGTGGCACACTATCCATGTGCTATATCAAAAATAAGGATTGCTCTTTATAAACAATTGTGAAACCAATTCAACAAGCTCATTCATGTATCTGTCCATTTCCCATGGCCTTCTATAGTTTTCAAGCAATGATCAATCAATCATCTCTCTTTTGTCTCTACTTTTCTTCTATCTAGTGCATATCTGCAAAAACCACATGTTAGATATCGCATGTCATAACATCTATATCATCACATCTATACTATCATCATGTCATCATGATTCGTACATTTATAACCATCATATAAGCATATACATCATCATATAAATCCATAATCGTACATACATGTCATCACATCCATATCATCAAGAAATGCATAAACGAGAAGCATGAACATTAGTGAGCATAATATGTCATCATATACCATCATGTAAAGGTCATCAAAATACAAATGTACATGTCTACATCAATAGCCCATATGTATACATCCAAATATACATCAATAAGTACATCATGGCTATCAAGAGCCAACAAAAATATACATTAGATGCATGCAAGCATTAGTCAAAATATACAATGACCATAATGATACAATATACACAATACGTGCTCTAGTGGGTAGAGCTGCCCTCATGCTGTGGTCCCTGTCCTCCACCTGTACTTAGTGAAGGTCCCCCTACTAGTCCTCCTCCCCTTGGTGGCACAAAAGGTCCTTTGACTGAGGACATTGACTGTCTTGTCCTGCGTGACCCGGATGCTCTAGACCTGCTCGTCTCCTTGTAACTAGGTGCTTGCTGAGTTGCTGGCATTGCACCAATGTAGAGACCCCTATAGTACTCGGCCTCTCTACCTATTGAAACTAGATCTCCCTACACTTAGATGCGCTCACTGTATAAATTCCTTTGGTCGGCACCCAATGCACAACGTGTCTCGTCTCTCTCCCACCTAACCCTCTATAGGGTGGCCTCTGCTGTCAACCACAGTTGTACCACTGCATCCCTCTCTAATGTCATCTGGGCAAGCTGCCCATCATCTATTGTCTCCATTGGCACGGTCTGTGCTTCTACCAGTGCTACATGTGCCTTTACTAATGTTGTCTATGCCTCTATCAACGAAGCCTGTGTAGCTACCAATGCTACTTGTACCACTGTAGTTGTCTGTGCCTATACTTGTGCTAGGGCCTTGGCCTGTCTAGCCTCCGCCATCACTACTTCCCTATCTCTCCTTAGCCTCACCATACAGAGCTCCAAATGAGTCCTCCACACTATCTCCTCTTGTAACAACCATTGTACCCACTATAGCTCTGTCTCTACTACTGGATCAGCCTCCTTAGGCATCTCTACATCGGCCTGCTAGTCTCTGTCCTCTCCCTCTTCCTACTATCTCACCTACCTAGCCTACCGTCTCATCCTCGCCTCCCCACCTAGCACTAATACCTCGCCCACTGTCCCTGCTACACCAGGTGTCATCAGTCTCACTGGCTTGTGTGTCTGCCAGTACCTGTCATACTCTGGCAGACTACCTAGGTCTGCCAATCCTGAATCTCAATCCCATCTCATGGGCACTAGTCCCCACAACTCTGTCAATGTTGTCACCACTGGAATCTATGCATCCCAGTCCCCAATCTCCCACCATGTGCTCACATGTGTCACCTCTCCAATTGGCAAACCCTTGTGGCAATCCAAATTATCAGAGTACCCACTCTGGCAAGTATCTCTCAATAGTCTCTACACGTCTCCCAAACAGGTAGCGTGCCTATCTATAGTACATCAGCTGCTCATGCTCATCATTCCATGCCTCACACAGTAGCCATGGTCACCAAGTAAATAGATCCATCTTGTCAATCTGTCACCTCCAGTAGCTAATAGATTTGAGCTTCCTGTGTGTAATCACTCCCTCATATAGGAATGCATAGGGCTCCCCCCTCTCATGATGGCACTGTGTAATTGGTCTGATCACTGGGATGTGCTCCTAAGCCCACACCTATAGTAGAGTCACACCTATTGATAGACTCCGGCCTCTCCTATATACATAGTTATGCATATCTCGGTACAATTGTCCCAACACACATGGGGCCCATGCATAATGGATGCCATATGTGAACATCCCTAAGAATACCATGCCCCATCCTATAGATAGTCCTCTGGATCACCTGTCTAGGCAGAGGAAGCTGCCAACCAATGAAGCCACAATCCATCTGATCTGGTCGCATAGTCTCGGTACGTCCGCCCACTGTATCTCTCCATCCTCTATTTGCAAGTCATCTATGTAGAATACCTCTATGATGCCTGCCTCACCTCACCCTAGGTTGAAGTCAACTCTCTCTCCATCAATCAGGATCTTGAGGATATGATACACATCCTCAAGTGTCACTGTATCCTCCCCTATCAGAAAGTGAAATGAACATGTCTCACTGTGATATCTCTCCACAACTACTATCAAAAGGGTGAGGTTCACCCTAATGTGTGTCATGTGCGCCACATGCCACAATCCCATGTACTCTAGGAATGCATCCTCCTCCCAGGTAATCTACACCACCTCGTGAGCAATGATGTGGAGTCGCTCCCTTGACAACAACAGAGGAAGAGCTCTCTGCATCCACACAAACTGCTTGTCAGGCCTTTTTTGCAATTTCTCTAGCTCACTTATGACATCTACAAGCACAACTCTATGACGAAAGCCCTAGGACACCTATGCATTTCTCTAACCTAAGCAGTCAACCCTAACCACTTCCCTATTCTAACCTAACCAAAAGCACCTTGTTTTCCCCAAGTGCACTACACTGTTTTACCAAAAGTGCCTTACTATTTATGCAAATGTGCTTTACTGCCATCTGCCAAAAGTGACTAGTTTTACACAAGTGCGTTGCACTATGTATCCATCCACACCTTGCTACACTCACAAAGGTGACTCATTTTTTTTACTCCCATGCCAACCGTGCCTAACTACCCAACTAACCGCGCTATACTGCTATGCCATTAGCGCTGCGGGTCTCTACCAACTGCACTGCGGCACGATGCCTAAAAACCAATAGCACCTAGATTTGACCAAATGCGCTCTACTGACCTACCAACTACGCTTTAGCACACCAAAAGCACTTTAACTGACTACCAAACGTGCCCTAACATGACATAGCACTTTTGACTGCCCTAAAAACCTACCTAAATAAAACCCTAAAACTGACCTAAAACATCAAATACAAAGAGATTATCAGGTACTTACTGTTGCCAGTGATCCCATTGGTCTCCCATACATTCATACCAGCTCCGCCCGATGCTTATGCGCTAGGATCGGCATCTTTCTATGCTACAAGCTCCTTCTCTACTCAACTCTCACACACTAAGCTAGGAGGCTCTAAACTCTAAATTTAGCAAACTCTTAGTGTGCAAATGAGGAATGTGGTCCCCTTGGGACCTATTTATAGTGTCCCTCCCTTTTTTCTTCCTACCCATGCTTTTTATTCTACATTCTCACGCAATCTTCTAGTCAAGCGTCAACCCAATTCTTTTGTCACTTCCCTGTCTTTCCTCTCGAGGGGGCATACACTAGGGCAGCTAGCTATACTGGGGCATCAAAAATTGTATCATGTTTTCAACAATCATTTTCTTTGATGCAACACTATAAACTGCATTACATCAAAGAGGGGCAAACTGTAGACACCCTAAAATGACCAAGTCATCACATCGCTTGCATTTCATCAATTCTATCGCATCACCTACATTTCAACATTAATTGAATAATCTAATTATTTATTTAATATCATCAAATTCTTCCAAAACTCTAAAATTTGACATTAATTGAATAAATCCTCTTTATTTAATTAATTAAATTAAATTCCTCTTTATTCTTCCAAAATTAACTAATTTTAATTATTTAATTAAATCAAATCATTATCCTCTTTCAAATTTCAAGTCTATATTAATTAAATAAATCCTATTATTTAATTAATTCATCAAATTCTCTCTTATCTACAATTAAATAATTTACATTACCTAATTAAATCAATTGTTCTTCTAAATTAAATAAATCATTCAAATTTATTTAAATTATCTCAAACTTCTAAAAATAAATAAAATCAAATATTTTATTTATAATCTTTTGGTCCTCTATCATGCACAATTAAATAAATAAATTTATTTATTTAATTTCAAATATCTTTCCATTTCCTCTAAAAATATCATGTTAACTCATGTGCACAATCAGTCTTATTTTTAGAACTCTAAAAAAGGCAAAATTACAAGTTGAGTTATCTATTCAATCAATCTTGTTTGCATCATTTCTTAATAAAAATAACCTTATGGATTGACACGTCGTGTGAACATTCATCATGGTTATTTGTTTTATCTCCTCTGTTGATTCTTCTGAATTATCTGGACCATTGATCGATCTCTATTGAAACCTATATAAACCCCCCTCATCTCCATCACAAATCCTCTTCAATCACTTATTCTCAGGCATCCTTTACAACACTTTGAGCATACATCGCATTGTTGAGCACTTTATGATATTTTGACATTGATCTTCTTGAGCACTTTGAGCACCTATAATTTCTTGTTGCAAACATGGTTTCACAGCATATTTAAGCAATCCACATTCGACAAAAGAGAACAATACAATCTGGTAAAAGCTTTCTTGTTTTAGTTGATTTATTCATTAATCATGGCTTTTCATTTAGATAGATCTCTTTATGTTATGGGTTATTGATTTGGTTATTATCATAATTTTGATTTTCTCATTCTCCATATCAATTTTCCTCATACACACCAGCCTCAGGATAAGGTAGAGCTCATGAAAGAAACTGTAGCTATAGTGACAATGGATTTCTTTAAAATCTCAAGGAAATTATAGAAAATAGAGGTTGAATAGCTGAAGCAAAGACTACTATGCATTGCCTGACCTTAGAGGCTAAGGATAAAGACTAGGAGATTGGCCAACTCAATAAGCATCTTAAGGGGACTACGTCCAAGGAAGTCTTATAGGCTTCACAAGTAAAGGTAGATGAACTACAGATAGAGCTAGACAAGACCAAAGATTCAATCACTTCTATGGAGCAAGAAAAGAGTCTCCTCGAGAAGAAATATAGTGACAAAAATGAAGAGGTCACTTAGCTTCATCGGAGCCTCACACCTACAAGGCAAGAGAACAGTATCTTGAAGAGTAAGTGCCAAACTATTGAAAAAAATGTGAAACAATTGACTCTAGAGCTGGCCCAACAACCTCAAATTGTTGGGGTATTATCAATGGTTAAGGAGCTTTATGTTTCTTGTTGGCAAAGAATCTCAGGTGAAGTGACCCAACTTAAGCCTGCGCTTAAGTTTATATCAGATGCTTAGAAGTTTTGTGAGAAAGTTGATTCTTCTATGGAGAAGATCATGTCTTCGGTTTCTACAAAGGTCTCTAAATCACAACTATTGTTTCATAAATTATATGATGCTTCTGAAGAACTGTTACAAGATGTAGGAGTTACTGACAGGTGGACGACAACTATCAAGGTGAATGAGATTCTAAGTTGCAACAATGTTGCCACAAAATGTAAGAATTTGTTAGATCTTTTGAAACAAGGGGTAAAGGAAATGAAGGGACACATTGAAGAACTAGTCTAGTTAGGACTGCCCTCACCATTTCCAGATGATAGTGCAGTCATGATGGAGGATCAAATAAAGACTCTACTGGCCACAAAACAAAATGACCAAACTATTTTCCAAACTTTGAGTGACTCATCAAGCATTGCTGAGGTGGAAACAATTTTACTTCCAATGGCCCAGTTAGAATTTTAGTTACATGTAATTGTGTAGAGACTCAAGACTATCTCTCATAGAGAAATTATTGAATTGCATAGAGCTTTTCAAGCTCTTCAGAGGAAGGAATACCCATCAGAGACTGAATGGGCTACCTTTCAAGCTGCCTTACAGAAACTCTAAAGGGGTCGTGGTAGGAGATACAATTTTATTTTCTCTCTTTTGTTTGGAATAGGAAGATTGTGGTTCTTTCTATGTAGGTGTAGAGTCCCTTGTGGATCACCATGAACTGTAGAGTTAAAACTCTACATTTTGAATATATATATTTAATATATATTATTTGGCATAATATCAAAGTTTTGATTCATGTTGGAGCATCAGAGTGGAGAAAAGAGTCTTTGAGAGTCTAGGAGGTAGTGAAAGCTACCAAGTGTTAGCTTGGCACTCATTTGAAGAGCTCTCAAAACAAAAGACTCTCCCATCTTGTGCTAAGCCTCCACGTGGTGGAACGTCAGGTCTCCAAGGTTTGAAAAGAAAAAGGTGAAGACAAAGTTTGGTGACGTCACAGTCGTCTTTTAATAAATCATGAGTCTCAGTAGAATACAGTGGAGGATGCCGCGTGTTAGCACCGCACATAATATAGAGTCCCTTTTTGTTAAAGCTTCAAAGTGTTACGAGAGCCTTACACATGTTGCACTATGTATTATTAAATGGGGCCTAGATTTTATAAAGGAGAATGAATTGGAAAGAGCCACTTGTCAATATGGAATTCATTTGAATAGTCTTTTTGGTGAAGTTTTGTGGAGGATGCACCAGAGTACCACATGTCCATTTTGTTAAGAAAGTAGAAGACTCCACATGTTTCAATGACACGTCTTGTATTGTGCCCCATTTGTAAGACTCTATCTATTGCACTATTGGTTGTTAAAGATAGGTGTCAGCTCTAGGACAAGACAATCATAAGGAGAATCTGGGATATTATATGAATCAGAGGATACACCGGAGGCCACCATGTGTTAGTTTTTTGAATCTCTATGAATGGGATCTCACAGTTAAGATAGTCATAATGGCATAATGAATAAAGAGTCAAGATTCTCAAGAAAATCTGTAGCATTGGAGCCAAAATAGAAAAGAGTCAGTTAGTTGGAACATCAAAGCTGATATTTGGAGGATTTACAGTTAGAAGATTTTAGTAGTTACAAAGGATCTTTGAAGGAGTTTTTGTGTTTTAAATAGAAATGGATCATAGACACAATAGATATATAGATACCATATATCAGAGAGTTTTTATCAATAGTTAGAGTAGAAGCATTTTACTGCCTTAATAGGTGCCTCTCTTGAGGGATTGAATATTGTATTTTGTGCAGATCTTTGCCTCATGTACTTTGTTCTCCTATCAATCAATGAAGAGAGAATGGTGTTTTGTGAAATTTGCAATCTATTTGTGATTCTTGTTGCTTACTTTCTATTATGAGCCTTTTGGTTAATCTGATGTATAATACTGGAATATTAATCATGCTTTATGCTCTTTAGTTTTACCAATATACACTGTTAAGTTTAATCATTGTGTTGTTGGGATAGATAATAACTTTGCCACATCACCTTAGCAGTTTAAGCATTCATTTATAATCTTGTTTTTTCTTCCCTTTACCTCAAAACATATAGAGAAGAGCTAGCTTCTTTAAAATCTAGAGGTTATTTCAAGAGTCAAAGCCCACATTCTTGAAATTTCCCATTGTTGGTGATATTTTGCAAAATTAAACATCAACACATACCATAAAATGAATCTTAATAGATTGTGGTTGTGGCCTAAATCTTTGCACTCTTAAATTGTTAAAACACTTGGGATACTCCATTGTGGTTGTGGATTCTAGTGAATGCATCACCATAAAAGGATATGATGATATCAAGAGATTGTCTAAAGGTACCATTAAACTCCCCATTCAAGTGGGACAAAAGATTCTAGAAACCAAATGTCACATTCTTGATCTTGACCTCCCCTACAACATCATCCTTAGTCACCCATGGATCCATGCCATGCAGGCCATCCCCTCCACATTCCACCAATGCCTCAAATTCTCGTATAATGGCACATAAGTTACTATCTACATCGATCCTCATCCTTTCAATATTACAACTTTTTGGATGGACATGATAGAATCTTCTACCCTTTCAACAATGCCATCAAAGTATCCACCTCTAACACTGATACAAAACCTCTCACCTCATACATCGATCATTTAAGCATCACATCCACATCACAATCATCCAACCCTCTCGAGGTCAAGATCAAGATGAGTGACATGGGCTGTGGTGAATATGATCTACATGACACATTTTGTGTAGGCTTACTCCCACTGTCCCCCAAGGCATTCGGTGCCCCTAAGGAAAATGAAATCTCCACGGTCATCATCAAATGCAAGCCATCCCCAATCTTCAAGCAAAATCACTTCATGGAACAAGATGTCATCGAAGATATGTCCTCATGGTTGTACACAGATGAAGATGAACAATAAGAATCTCCTACCCTCCCAACCGAGATATATGGAAAAGGTCTCAAAATTTTCAAACACATGGGTTATAAAGGACAAGGTGGCATAGGCCTACATGAACAAGGGATTATTGAGCCTATTCAAGAAACAAAGAATCCTTATCTCCACAGACTAGGGTATAGAAAACAAGAATCCATCCCCGCTGAAACTGAGTATATCTTGAGTGAGGTTGTCAAAGCTTTCCCTACAATCGATAATATCAATGAAGAGGACCATCAAGACTCCTTTTCAAATTTTTCTAAATTATTAGAATCCTCCATATGCACCATTTACACCCTATCAACTACACTATCAACATCCACCAACCTTCCTCTAGTCTACCCCCAACTCATAGATTGGGACCGATAAGGACCTCCTGTTCTTGATATTTCACAAAATGATTAAGCAATATCCCTTTGCCTAATAGGGGTTAGAGACCACTTTCCCCTTGGAGATCACAAATTTAGCTACATCATGGAACTAAACACATCTACATACTTCAGAGAGACAACCTAGTCTCTTAGTCACAAAAGTATAAATATAAAAATAACATCCCCTCGTGAAAACCACTTTGTGGCACTTTTGGATGAAGAAAAAATCAAAATAAATGATGTATCCCCTAGTGAAAACCTCCCTAAGGTGCTAGGGGATGAGAGAATGGACCTCCCGGAAGTCTTGAAGTTATATCAAGAAAGGTCATCAATCCTTGTGGAAGCATCACAAGAAATGAACCTTGGTACCGAAGAAGCACCTCAGATCACCTTCTGAGCAGAATCCCTTATAGTAGTAGAACAAGAGGCCTTCTTTGCCTTCTTTAAACAAAGAAGCCATAACTTTGCATGGACCTATGCTGATATGCTAGGATTCGATCCCACCTTAGTGGTACATCATCTAGCCATGCATTCTAATGCAAAACTAGTGAAGCAAAAGCTTAGGAAAATGAATCCTCAAATTGCACTATTGGTCAAAGCTAAGCTCAAGAAACTCTTGGATGTAGGATTCATTTGACCAATCGACTATCCTGAGTGGGTGTCAAACATTGTACCCATAGCAAAATTCACTGGGGTCATCCATTGTTGCACAAACTTTAGGGACCTTAACAAAGCATGCTCGAAAGATGACTTTCCTCTCCCAAACATCAACATCATTGTCGATCTCATAGTAGGGCATGAAAATGCTATCACTAATGGATGGATTTTTTGGATATAACCATATTGAGATAGCCAAAGAAGACCAACACAAGACATCTTTTATATGTCCATAGGGAACCTACGACTGGGTCATAATGCACTTTGGTTTGAAGAATGCAGGAGCTACATATCAAAGAGCTATGACAGTGATCTTCCATGACCTATTCCATAGCATAATGGAAGACTATGTAGATGAGCTATTGGGAAAGTCCAAAATAAGAGAATAACATTTGAATGTGCTAGCAAAGATCTTTGATCACCTAGAGCAATACAAAGTACATCTGAATCCCAAGAAATGAGTCTTTGGAGTCACCTCTGGAAAACTCCTAGGATATATTGTATCAAGAAGACATATTGAAGTTGACCCTACGAAGGTGAAAGCCATAGTGGAGATGCCTCCACCCAAAACACTCAAACAAATCCATAGCCTTCAAGGAAAGATTCATTCCATTAAATGCTTTATAACCCAGCTAACAGATAAGTGCCAACCATTTCAACACCTTCTCCAAAAGAATGCAACATTTGTATGGGATGAAAAATGTTATAAGGCCTTCCAGCAGTTGAAAGAATATCTTGCCACGCTACCTGTCCTTATACCACCAAAACTAGAACAACCCCTTTTACTTTACATCTCCACAACAGAAACAATGATAGCGGCCTTGTTGGTACAACATGATGAATAAGGGAAAGAGAGAGCCATATACTACATTAGCCACATTTTAGTGGCGTATGAGCTAAACTATAAACCCATTGAATGTGCATGCCTTGCCATTGTCTTTACATCTCAGAAGCTTCAACACTACATGCTTAATCACAAGGCCAAGCTCATTGGAAAAATTGACCCACTAAAGTACCTATTGAAAAGAGCAACTCTCACTGTATGAATGGAATAATGGGTAAGATCCTGATTGAATTTGACATTGAATATACAAAATGGAAAGCCATTAAAGGACGGGTAATTGCAGATCAACTAGATGATGCACCCATCCTGACAGAGAAGCCTTTGCTTTCAGAATTTCCAGATGAGTCCATCCTCACAATAGCACCAACAACAAAAACATGGAAAATGTATTTTGATGGATCCTATACATATCGTGGCTTGGGAGTAGGCATCATCTTGTTTGTCACCCCTCAAGGAGATACCATCCTGAAATCATACAAAATCACATTTCCTTGTACCAACAATGTAGTAGAATATGAAGCATTGATCATAGGGCTCCGTATGGCTATCCAATGGAAAATTTAAAATCTCAAAATTTATGGTGATTCCCATCTGGTTATAAGAAAAGTCAACAATGAGTATAAAACAAAATATGACAAGATCTAGCTATATAAAAGAATGGTCGATGACTTAAAAGACTATTTTTATGAAATTCATTTTGAACAAGTACCAAGGTTAAACAATAAAGTAGAAAATGCCATGGCTACCATAGGTTCTTTGGTTGACATGAAGAAAGGTGTGAATTCCTAATAGAATAGCTTCTGACGCCGGCCTACGATGTTCCACAATCTGAGTTAGTGTGTGATATTGTTGATCCCTTGTCCCCATGGTATCAAGAAACCTACCTTTACCTCCACGAAAACATCATCCCACCTAACCTTACATCCGCACAACGTTGAACCTTCATCTGCTGAGCCTCTCATTTCACCATCATAGATGACACCCTATACTGCAAGTCTTGATGGTATTCTTCTATGATGCCTTGATTCTAGAGAAGCCAAAACCACATTAGAAGAGGTACACAAGGGTATTTGTGGGGCACATTCTAGTGGACCTACCCTAGCTAAAATGATTATAAGAATAGGATACTACTAGCCTACCATGGAATAGGACACCCATCAATTTGTGAATAAATGCCTTCCATGTCAGCAACATGGTGATCTCATCCATGCACCATCCCAAGAATTGCAACCAATAATGACCCCTTGGCCCTTTTCACAATGGGGGATCGACCTCATAGGAAAAATCCACCCACCATCATCAAATGGACATAGTTCATTGTCACCACTACAGAGTGAAAGGAAGCTAGGTGTGTGGAAATTGCTTCCTACACTAATCTAATGAGGGGAGGAGAATATAAATTCAATTTTATTCTTACTATTACAGAAATGTTAAACCCACTAATAGAGACAATAGAGATATTGCAGTAAACACATAAGCAAGAAAGTGAGATAGAAGAAGAAAGACACAAGATATACGTGGGTAAAACCCCACACTCCAAAACCTGCACAATGTATTAAAAAAACTGAAATGGTTTACAATACACTTGCAACGTAAACTCTTAGGAGTCTTCGACACTCATATTTGGAGACAAATTGACAGCATAACAGTACCTGCCAAACCTGTAATACATCTCCTCAAAGCACCTGTTTATATAGAAAATACAAGGCAAAATTGCCTCTATCTTGGAATGGGTATCCAACTTGGCCTCATGACACAAAACCCACACCTATGGACACTTGGTCAACATTGTAAGATGCTTCTGACACTTTTCCACATACCCCATCCCAAAGAGGTCACCTATTTCCAAAATGGGCTATGACAGATGCTCTTACGACTCTTTCGACCATCATATAATATGTCACAGCAGTTACAACTTACAGCTGTAAGAGAATCTATCATACATAGGCTATAAATTGCATATTCTCTTACAACATGTCATAGTCCACCTTGGGGCACCTAAAGATGCCTTTTTAAAAGATGCTCTTCAAAACATGTCTTCACCTGTCATAAAATCTCCTATTTCTGACTCTTACATGTCATAACTTCGTCATAGGAAGCTATCATAACCGTTACGGTCAATATTCCCTTACACAACATCCAAGATGCCAACACATGGCAAAACATTCCTACCACTAAGTGGGATGCCTATCTCCTCATGTGAGGACAAAAATACATGTGGCCATATGCCATGTAGGATGACACATCACCGTGCCAACTCCCATAATATGACAACATAAGATTTGCATCCAATTAATACAATAGGAAAATAATAAATAAATACAATGTAAAAATACAAAGAATTACCAAGGTTGAGACACCTTAATTCCCAACATTTTCCCACTTGTTGAACACCTTGTAAGAGCCAATAGAATTAATAGGATTTAACTGCTATAGGTTGAGAGGCCCATAGACTCCGAACACCATCTGAACTTCTATGTGCCTACTAGCTTCATCAATGCATCTACAACATTCTTCAAGGTATCTACCTTCTCCAAATTTACCCTCCCATCCTCTACCATGTCTTGCACAAAGTGAAACTGTACATCAATATGCTTTGTTCTGGCATGGAAAGTTGGATTCTTTGCAAGGCAAATCACACTCTGACCGTCACAACAAATCATAATCTATCCTGCATCAACACCAATAATTGAACACAATCTCTTAAGCCAAATGGCTTCCTTACAAGCATCAGTTGCTACCATGTACTCAACTTCTGTCATGGACAAAGCAACAACAGGTTGTCACTTACTCATCCAACTAATTGCACCACTAAACATTATGAACACATATGCACTGGTGGATCTCCTGTTGTCAATGTACTCTGTATAAGGTACTCTGCTCATGTCCTCCACCTCACTAGGAGATTTTAGACAATCATTAACAGACAACTTTGTCCCCAAAGAAACACGTGTTAAGGAAAAATTGGAGTAAACATGAATAATCAATATATCAATATCAAAATTACCCAAAACTCAACGAAATATAGAAAAAAAGAGATCAATCAAACAAAAGAACTTCAAAAACCTTTGCAAACCTCAAAGCTTCATAGCTTCTGCTGGTTGCCTATCTTAATCGATCTTGCATGTATGAATAAGGCCTTCAGAGAGTGCACTTCCTTGCTATGATTCCAAGATTGTCAATGGAGAACAACTATGATAGTTTCGCCATGAAGATGAGCTTCACAACAATGATAATAGTATGGTAACGAGTGTGATCACAAGCAATGAAGGAATTGGTGCCAAAGGCGCACTGTAATTCCTACAGAATAACAATACTTAGAGCTTGGATGATTGAAATGGAAGAATAAGGTTCAATTAATAGACTTGAGAGAAAGAAGATCAACAGTATAGAAAGAATGAGAAGATCAACGGTATAGAAACCTTGAGGAACGTGCGCAAATAGGAAGAAGACAAGTGTCACCCAAAAGTTGTTTTGTTTGAGTTAACCACTTTCTTTTCTAAAGATAAGATATGACTTTTCATAAATTAGAAAACATTTTTCTAATTTAAGAGATATTGATAAAAAGAAGGTTGATTGAATAGATAACTCAACTTGAGATTTGTTTTTGCATGATTATGAGAGAAATTAAATAATAAATTATTTAATTTTGTGTGCATGGAGAAGAAGACTTATTTTTAGAAGATTTGGAAGATATTTGAAGAATTTGAAGATAAGAAAGTAAATTAAATAAATAAATTTATTTAATTGTTTGTGCAAGATAGAAGAATAAATAAAATATTTTATTATATTTTATTTTTGGAGATAGAGAGGATTTAAATAAATTTGTTTGATTTATTTAAATTTGGAAGAATAATTGACTTTAACTATTAAATAATTAATAATTATTTAATTGTTTGGAAGAATTAAATTAAATAAAGGATTTTATTTAATTTTGAATTTAGAAGAGGTAATTAAATATTTTGATATTTAATTAACTTAGAGGAATGTGAATCAAATAAATAAATTTGTTTATTTATTTATTGATAGAGGAATAAAAATGGAATAAATATTAAGAATATTTATTTAGATAGAGTCATATCATTTTTAGGCATATACATTTTGCCCCTCTTTGATGCAATGCAGTTTACGGCGTTGCTTCAAAGAATAAAAATTTTATAATAATGATACATGCCCCAGTTTGCCCCTAGTACAGGTTATGACAATAGGATGCCCCCTCGGGAGATTGGACAGGAAGAAGGCAGAAGACATGAGACGGACAATCTCACGAAGAAGAAGGAAAAGCTTGGTTAGGATTGAAGAAAACAGGATGTGTTTCTGACAAAATGGGAAGAAACAGGTGCGGGAAGTAGTCATAGTCACCACATAGCCAGTTTAGGGTTTGCATTCTATATATAGGAGTTGGGTCCACAAGACAAATCATTTGCACACTTGGCTTCATTTGATTTTCTTTTGAGAGCTTAGGAGAGTACAGAGCATAGAGCAGTCAGCACTAGGATGGATATTCTACACCAGGAGCACCGCTTTGAGCAATTCTGACGATTCAACCGGCCAGCAGAGGCAGGACCCCCAGTATGTATCTCAAAAAATTTCCCCTAGGGTCGATTTTGAGTGCAATAAATTCTAGGCAAATTTAGGCTAGACAAATGCGCCAAATCGTAATTTGGCGCATATGACATGTGAAACTACACATCTGTCATTCTGTAGTGCATATAGGATATAGAACAGCACATGCATAATTTGTGCATGCATGAGTAAGGTTGGTGCATGCATAATTTGGTGGCACTTTTATGGTATGAGTCAGCGCATGCAACTGGGCGGCACATTTACAGTATAGGACGGCACATGCATGAAATGTATCAGCACATGTGTTAGAAGTGGTGCATTTGATAAGAAATGGTACATGTACCTTCTGTTATGGCGCATATGATATAGATAGTCAGTTTACTTAACAGAATTGACTTGATTGGCATTTTGTTTGATGCGTCAATCGATAAGCTATCTTGGAGATTGCAGGAATCTAGTCAAGAGATGTAGTGTGTTGTTTTGATCAATTTGATATGTTAAGTTAGTTCATATGATTCTATAGATATGTTAAGCATGGTACTTGCAGCTTTAGGTTGACACCTTGCTTTATGTACTTGTAGGAGGACATACGAGATACATTGATGTCAAGGGAGTAGTTTCCCATGCCAATGTTGCAGTGGCACATGTTGATAGAGATGGATCGAGAGGCACTTGGCGAGATGGGTTTAGATTACATGTGATTTATGCCTGAGGTTCGAGTGAACCACGGCTTACTAACTGCAGCAGTAGAGAGGTTTCATAGCAAGGATGGGACCTTTCCCTTCCCGACAGGTGAGATGATGGTGACTCTGGAGGACATATATAGGATACTCCACTTGCTGATTTAGGGAGAGCTCGTGGAGTATGATCCACAGCGGGATGCAAGACTTGCAGAGTGCAGGCGGGTATTTAATGACCCCAAATTGGTAGGACAAGTTATCTCTTGGTAGGACATTCATGATTACTATGGCTACTTCCCTGGGATAGTGGCAGGATTGATCGAAGGCGTTGTATGCCCCGATAGGAGATCACATGGGTTCCCGATTGGATGGGGACGGATCATTGAGAGCATGGTCACAGAGGGCACCTGTTATGCTTGGGGTGTCTACATTTTGGCACACCTATACCACGACATGCATCAGGTGGTATACCACAGGGGTGCGAGTTTATCAGCAGGTGTCTCACTATTGTAGTTTTGGCTATGGGAGCACATTGCCATCACTAGACCGACATGTATTTTTTCAGAGATAGAGAGGAGAGCCTTACAGCTATGGCTACGCAAGAGTGATTTCTCAGCATAGACTGGGGAAGCTCGAGTATTGGAGGCATGCACTAGATGGGGTAGATGTGATCGTTTGGTGACCATATCTAGACTGCGAGCCTTGGGAGGATGAGGTGGATGAGCTGCCATATTGTTATCAGACTTGGTCCTTGATAGGCCAGATGCGGTTCATTTTGGAGAGACAGATTGTTAGCCAAGTTTGGAGGCAGTTTGGAAGGAGATAGAGTATGCCATAGGGGTAGGCTCTATTTGCATGGACTCATGCTAAGAGATTTAGATGGGGGCCAATGGCATCCTACGAGGAGGTAGTGGTAGAGTTTTAGAAGATTCTCTATGCTACCTGGCCGATGAGGAGAGAGATCATAGATGCAGGGATGACACCGGACTATGAGGAGTGGTTTGCTGCTCATCCATTTCTGAGATACTCAGGACCTGGAGAGCTGGTTCCTCACATAGACGAGGCAGATTCAGAGGATGAGGGCCAGGTTGGCAAGAGGAGGAGGAGGAGAGGAGGATGGGGAGATGGAGGAGATGATGGAGGAGGGGGTGGTGGTAGAGATGGAGATAGACCTAGGCAAAGGAGGAGAACTGGGGAGGGACCTTCCCACGCTTAGTAGGTAGTGCAACCATAGGTTGCACAACAGGCACAGATGTCACCACCTCAACAGGTGGCATAACAGTAGGTACCTCAGCCACAGGGGTAGGGTCAGGCACAGGCCTCTCAGGATCCAGAATAGTCTGATGTCCAGGACAGAGCTATTGCTATGCTGAGAGGACAAGTTCAGCAGCTACGGGCATAGCTTAGGATGGTCGAGGCTCGGCAGGAGACACATGCAGGGGTTATCTCGGGGCTCACTAGAAAGTGAGATATGGCAGGGGTGAGGATACGAGTTATCTAGGTAGAGAGGGACACAATAGTGGAAACCCTTGGGACAGATGCTACTAGCAGCTTTTTGGTTAGATAGGTGCACTAGGCATAGCACAGCTAGCATAGGCATAGGCACAGCTAGGAAAGGCATAGACACAGTTGGCACAGGTGCAAGGGCAGTTAGCCCAGGTGTAGGGTGAGCTTGCCAGAGTGCAAGCTCAGACACAGTACTATCAGGGTTTATACCATGGTGTTATTCCAGTTAGTCAGAGGGCTCCGAGCTATAGGATCTAGTCTATGGCCTCTCAGAGAGCAGGTGGATTGATGTCAGGAGCCTCCATGATGGGCCCACAACAGTCTGGGGCCAACGGAGGAGGGGACTCAAAAGGTACTGCTGGGAGCAGCAATTCACAACAGCAGGGTTAGTAGACACTCTTACAGATTTTGGCTCCTATGTACCTACCTTTTTGATGGCTTAGATAGTCGAATATGTATATGTACCACTTTTGTATTTGGAGACATGTATCATTATCTTTTAGATGTATACATTATATATGACACCGACTTAGAGATGGACCTTTTGATATTGTACATTTGGACATGTTTATGATATTTATATGATGATGCAGCTATTTGATGCTCTCTATATGTAGTTTGCTCATTCTATGTTATGGATGCATTTCTATTTGTATGATGGTACTCATGTGATGCATATTTTGACTATGTCTATATGATGCTTATCTAATGCAGACTTTTATATGATGCTATGTGATGTTTATGTGACTTAATGTAGACTTAAATGTTTTACTTGATATGCCACTAATGTGTAAATGCAAATGGTATCTATATGATTATGCAGTTTATGTGATGTACTTATCTATGTTTTTTATTTTTTTCTATTGACACTATGTGATGATTTGCAAAAATGTATATGGATGACCTGATGCATTTATTGTGTATGCAACTGATTTAATCATGTAAATGATTATCTCATGTGGTATGATATGCAACTGTATGCTATGTTTTTGTGATGTCCAAATGTACTCTATCGACAAAGAAATGACATAATGGTAGATAGAAGATTGATTGAAAGAATGACTCAGTAGAAAGACTCACAAGCTTCATTTTGTATTGTTACTCTGCTTTGTTTGGATATTTTATTTCATGGGATATGAATGTATGGATGTGTAATGGATGTATAATGGATGATTTGCTTTTGACATCTTGATGGTGCAAGTATTTTGAAGTGCTTATTTCATCGTTGGGCAATTTTGTTTGGTACTTTTTCTAAATGTTGTAAGTTAATACAAGCATCTAGGTATAATTGAACTGAGATGACCTGAGTATTGCTTACATAGATTTTGCTTTAGCAAGTTAATACAAGCATCTAGGTATAATTGAACTGAGATTACCTAAGTATTTCTTGCGTATCAATAGACAAGGATTGCCCCCTTTCATGTTAGACCTCTGATGTCCTCGATGATCTTTTTTTGATCATGTCTTTAGACAAGGCTTCACATTACTAAAGTTTAATCCATAAACAACAAAACAAAGGAAATAATCATGCCCCCATCATAGCATCTCTAGCTTTTGGCATCCTTGAGTAGCGTAGAAAGACATGATAACAAAAATCAAGACTCTGTGACTTAACCATGATTCCAACCACAAAACATGTTTGCATTTGGATGTGTTTGTTTCTTCCCATAATTTAGGTAAAATCATTTAGAATGCCTTAGGTGTTTGCTTGTTTTTCTTTGGATAGGTTAATGCCTTGCGTTAAGATTTTTGCTTGAAAAGAGTAGGTTTTGCTTGTGCTTGCTTGCCTGGTAAAAGATTCCAAAATCCTTATTGGTGAGATGGACCCTAAGGGACCTAACCTAGTGCCTCGGGGGCTCATTGCTAAATGGCCTTGCCTACGTGATGACGCAGAGGCAATGTAGTTCAGAGTAAACCCTAACGGACCTAAGACCTAGGCGATAGAAAGTGGCATGGACTCAGATAGATAGAAGGACTATACATGTGATAGATGGGATAGTTGAGCCTCAAGGGTGCATTGAGTAATGGCCTTGCCTATGTGACGACACAGAGGCAATGTAGTTCATGTATTTGGACAATGGATGGACTAGAGGATAGACGACAAGATACGGGATGGACAAGGAAGCCTCAGGGGTGCATTGAAAATGGCCTTGCCTACGTGACAATGCAGAGGCAACATAGTTCATGGATTTGGACCATGTGGATACTGACGAGAGATGCTAAGCTAGGCTGACACTGTGGATAGGATATGGGATAAAACCTTGGTTGATAAGGCAACAAAGAGATAGAGTATCCATCCATGATAGGTTGTTGTTAGGATCTTATTATGGAATAGATGTGGATCGAAATGGACATGAGTGAAGGAAGAATGGACACAAGGTGATTGGTTTCCCAAAGATGGAAGAAGTGGTGTATCACAAGTAATGCCTGTTTACCAGGTATTCACCACTTGCTTTTATTTGCACGAAAGCTAGAAAGTATGCATGACACCTGTTTGCTAGGTTTTCATCATGATACCTATCCAAGGTGCCTGTTTGCTAGGTTTTCACCAAAGGACAATTTTTTTTTGTTTTTTCTAATTTTTTTATTTTTTTGTATTTTTCAAATTTTTTTTATTTTTTTGTATTTTTCTGATTTTTTTTATTTTTTTGTATTTTGTGCCCCCCTTACATTGGGGTTCTCCTAGGTATAGAACCGGCGAAGATGCATGTTGTTGATTGGGTCATTGAACAGCTCACCCTCTGATGTTGCTAACTAATATGCCCTTGATCCATAAGCAGCTATAATCACATAAGGCCCAAGCCAGTTGGGCTCAAATTTGCCTTTCTTTTGTTGATAACTGAGAGGGGGGTGAATTAGTTATCCTAATTATTTCTACTTTTTGAACTTACTTAATAATCAATGCAACATTAATTCAAATAAGCAAACATAACCATGAAATGGAAATACATATGACACAATATTTTTGACGTGGCAACCCTATTAAGGGAAAAAACCATGGGATGATTAACCCAAGATTGTATTCTCTGTTAGAAGAATGGAAATACAAAATGGCACTTGCCAATTAGGGCTCACTGCTTGAGCACACTGCTCACAAGAGGCACACTGCCTACAAGAGACACACTATCTATAGTTTATAAAGAGTGTAATACAATACTTGAATTGATAAGGAGCATCAACATATGCTAGAGTTTAGTTCTAGTTAGGCTCAGTAAATTGATTTGCTGCACTTCATCTTTCCTCTTCTTTTGTGCTGCTCTCCTTTCACATACTGGATCATCCTTTTTGCTTTTATTCAGCTCTACTACTTTTCTTCGCACATTCCCTTACACCACAACACTTATCACAACTAAATCCATCTTATATATATATATATATATATATACGCAAAAGTGATTTCATCACCTTTCTAGTCGGCACCCAGAATAGTCAATATTTTCCACAAACTCTGATCTGTCGGCTGAATCCTTGCATACCAAGTAATGCAAATCAAGGATATACTTTTAGAAGTCATCAATCATGCCAGCCAATAATAACTTATGCCTTACTAACCTTTACCATCATTAGGAATACATCCGGAATAATGTCTGATGTTCTGCCGGTCAGTTCTTCCTCTGTCCACACTGCCAATCAGGAACCCGATACTCAAGTATTCATATCTTTTTCTTCATCTATCACTGGAGGCTAAATCCTTGGAATCTATCACTCAAGGTAGTCCTCTTGACTTGCCCAAATCTGTACTTCACCAAGATACTTCCTCTAAGAGATTCGGACCTGATTGTCAAACCTTGCCACATGCTCTGTTCTTGCTTACCGGACCACAACATTCTTCACTCTGACTTCTGGTAGAGACACACCATATTTTGTAGATGTGTGCGATGAACTTTGTTGCCATCAATGACAACAATCATGAATCCATATAGTGTCTCTTGCCAACAATCTCCCCCTTTGGCATTGATGGCAACACTTAGTGAAAAATGACTAAGTGTTTACACTATGCTCCCCCTTGGTTGATGCTCTATTTTTATATACATTTTCTGGAGCTCCCCCTTGGTTGGATTCTTCATTTTTCACTACTCCTCACTTCCCCTTTGACATCAATGGCAAAGGGTAGGGTCTGCATACCAAAATTTTCAAAATCTTGTTCGCATAAGTATATACATATGGAATCCTTACATATACTGAAGTATGTCTGCAAAAGTTGTTTTCAACTGAATGAATTCTGTAGCCCAACTTTGCTTCATTCTGTCCAAAATTGATATATGACCATTCAACAAGAATGCAAATGCATGTGCCCTTTTTAGATCTGTTGGATCATTGGTCTTGGCTATGATTTGAGCTTCTTTTACGGCCTCATGCATGGCCTCTAACTTAGGGACAATTATCCCTCTGAGCTCACTCAACCTACTGATTCTATTTTTCTTCTCTTTTTCAAGCTTCTTAATTTCATTCAAAACTGCAACCGTTTGACATTCTTGATTTATTATGGATGTAGTAAGTGGATCAAAATTTTGAGAAAGTTTTATCAGTTTATCCTCCTGTTCTTTCATTTTCTTCTCAATCTCCACTGTTGTTTTGGACCATGATAAACAAAATTTGTACATTTCTCCACCATCTTTAAGAGCATTTTCTAAGATCTTTATCCCAATAGTCATATTTCTCCTATCATTAGTTATCAACCCTTGTACCTCTGATAATCTTTTTGCAAGAAATTCCTTCTGGACCTTATCTTCTGCTGACTTCTCTAGGGAATCAAAATGTGTGCTAACACTATTGATTAGAGTTTTGAGATTACCGGATGAGGAAGCTGTGGGATCCTTCTGAAACGATGGCATAATCTTTTCTAGCACTCCGGAAGCAGCTTCTATCAACTCAGAGTCTTCCATGTGAGAATTTAGGAGTTTTTCTTTAGCCTTTGCATTAGCAAATGAAGCTATCTTCATTGTCTATACCGGAGAAAGAGAATCAAAATTAAATGGTCCTTGTAGAAGCTCTGGTTCATCAATCTCCATTGTTTCTTTGTTTAAGAATTCTTGGACAATTTTTGCAGTGTCTCTTGCCGAAGACAGGTTTTTCTTTTCTTCTGCATTCTTAGAGCTATCTCTTGGAGTTTTCTCTCCTTCTACATTCTTACCACTAGTAGTTGTGGTCTTCTCTGTTGAGGTCTTCTCTCCTTCTGTAACCTTGGTACTGTCACCTTCTTTTTCCTTCACCTCTGGTTCTTTCTCCTATATTCTTTCTTCTCCTTTAGATCTAGAGACTGTAGGGGAAACCGGAGGAGAGATATTTGTTTGTTCATGAGCCACCTCTTCTGGAGTAGAGGATTTTGAGCCCTTGTCTTTACCTTCACCGGAGTCCTCTATGATGGGAATGTTGAACTTTTTAAAAGCATTTCGGAGGATCTCTTCAGTTTCTCTTGCCACTTTGTCAGTTTCACCAAGCATGAGCTAATTCATCCTGGCTTTGCTCCAGAACTCATCCTTGCAATCTTTGAAGATCATATTCATTTGCTGCGGAGTGATTGAAGGAAAGAGTTGAATTGCGACCTGTTCCCGGATCTCGAGATCTTTTGCTCGAGCATTGTTCTTCCTCATTTCAAGCCTTTTCTCTAAGCTTTTGGGAATTAGAGAGATAATTTCAATTAAAGCTTTATTGTAAGTGTTCAAAAACTTAACTGTGGCTTCCTCCAGAATCTTTTTATCTACTTCATTATATGCATCATAGAATTATGTTAAGGGTTGTAAGGTCCCATCCACAATGACTGCTTTCACTACAATATCTAAGGATAGAGTGGGTTTTTCAACAAATTCCTCTTCCTTCTCTTCTTCTCCTTGACTGGTAGAGTGCTCACCAGATGATTTCTTCTTCTTCTTGAGTTTCTTTATCTCCTCATCTAATTCAGTTTCTTCATCATCCTTTAGGCTAACATAGGACCTTGTTGCCTTTTTCTTTGTTCTCTTTTCTCCTTTTTCGGATGCCTGGACTTCCAATTTTGATGTTATTGAGCTTTTGGCTATGACAAGTGCTGATCTCTTTAATGATCTTGTCTGGGTGGAAGATTCTACTGGAGCACTTTCCTTACTTCCCTTTTCTGCCTCTTTCTCCTCTTTCTCTGCCCTTTCCACCTTTTCTCTATTAGCATCAAGAGCCTCCTTTGAGATGCCTAAGCCTTTGGCAATTTCCTCAACTTCTTTTCTCACTTTCCTCTTTATTTCCGATTGTCTGAGTTCCACATGAACTTTTACACTTAGCTCTTCAAAGGTTCCAAACCTTCCTGCCTTTGGATCCTTTGGCTGACTTAGCATGTGTTGAACATGTAGCTCCATAATTTGTTCATCAACTTCATACTCCATAGGCATGATCCATACAGTTCTTGGTTCTACTGCCTCCATTAGGCACTGATCAGTCTCTACCATGAAGCATACTGTGTCTTTGTATTTTTCAACAAGAGACTGGGGAATTCTCTCTCTTGCTTGCATCATGTTCTAAAAATTCTTGAAATATCCCCACAGGGATGTATTTCTTGCTTTAGCATACCCAAGCCCATGCAAATAGTCTCTGATTTGGATGGCAACCGGTCTGTCATTCTGCCATACCTAGCCATTGGATCCGGGAAGCTCATTCATGTAATAAAAGAATAGGTAGAGTATCAAGCCCCCATATTTGAAGGAGTTCTTCTTATCCTTCTTAATCTTTTGCAGATTTTCCAAAAGTTGGCTTAGAAGAAGTTCACACAGATCATAGTGAGCATTTTCTTTTAGCATTTGATAGGCTATGTAAACTGCAGTTCCCGGTACTGAATTTTCCCTACTGGAGTGATAAATCTTGTAACCAATTATCATGGATGCAAATTTGACATCTGGTTCAGTGATGTCTTCAATTGTCATAGCTCTCTTGTCAAATTTTGATCCGGTTGCATCACTTACTGTCTGATTCTTGGCACATTTGAGAACAGGTATTCCACCAGATGAGTGTAGACCGGTTACTACCCTAATTGTATCTTTGGTGATCTTAATGGTCTATTCAACCATAAGAAATTGTCATGCACTCTACTCAACACATACCAAACCCATTCATCTTCTTCAAAACAGGGGAAATGAATGCACTGTGGAAAATGCTTATCCCGGATGGCTTTATACTGAGGTTTGATCTCAAAAGAATCATCCATTAATTGCTTGTGATAGATATCCATTAATTTGGACTCTCTGAATTCTTCAATGTTTGCGTGAATGTAAACCCTAATATCTTCTGTACGTAGGACACCATTTGGAACACTGGAAAAAGCATCTAGGGGATCTACTTCTAAGGATTTGTATGGATGTTTCTTGAATTTGGGGTGAGGCCTATCAGAGATCTTCACAATATTTGGAGTACCCATCATTCAAGGATTTACAGAGAGATATTTGATAAAGGAGAATACCTTTTGCACCTTTCAGTTTCACGGAGTTAGCTGGATCAATTTCTGGATGAATTGACTTCTGCAAATGATCTTGGATGAGCTTGAGGGATTTTGTTGTAGAGCCTCTCTTTTTGTTTCTTCTTGAATGCAGAATGAGCAAATGCTTAGTGAGAAAACCCTTATACTGTTCCGTAAACCCTAATGTTAAGTTGCAATAAATGCTCGACCTAAGTTGTTCTGGTTGCTTTGTTTTCTTTACTCTAAAATATGTATCTTTCTGGTTCATGGTGATATACTTAGAGTTGTCCTCAGTGATTTCCTACAGGCTTTCTTACCTTCCTCAATCATTTGATTTATCCGTAGATCAAGATGTCTCAATTTTAGAATCACACCAGACCAAACCTATGAAGAACCTGTTTTACTGAAAGACTATTTTATTGAATCAATTCTGGAAAGATTAGACTCTTCAAATCTTTTGCAGATGTCTCAAATATTCACCATACCTTATTTAGATGTTTCTCTAGGAACCCTTTGATCTGCAGCTTCCTATGTGCCAATTTCAGGCACAAATTGACTGGCTGGGGGAATTGGCTTATCTTTTGTTTCTCCCCTAAGCCAGAGCTCACCTTTTAGTTTCTAGAAGGAATATCAACACCAGAGTCTAGTGCGGATCCATTTCCAACATTCTCTATACTTCTCTTTACCCAAATCTTGTTCATTTCACTTTTAACGTCATCTGCATTCACCTGTGTTTTTCCTTTGTCTTGATTCTGATTATGATATACCAGACCTCTTTTGTCCTGATTCTTATTTCTACAGAATTTTGCAATATGACCGGATCTATTGCAAATTTGGCAAACAACATTTCTATGCATATTTGATTGATATCCTCTTGATCTGCATTGATTAGCCATATGACCTATTCTATTGCATGCAAGGCATCTACCATTGAATGATTTGTTCATTTGCATATTTTTGCATTCATGAGATTTGTGACCATACCTTTTGCAATTAAAACACTGTCCGGAGAAGGATGTATTAGTCTGATTCATTCTCTTTCTGCACTGATTAGCTTTATGACCAAAGTTATTGTAGTTGTGGCAGTATCCATTGAAGGATGGATATCTTTGAGCATTAGGCTGCCTTATCGGAGGTCTTCTAGACATGTTCCTTGGATTTTCTAGTCCAAAATTCTTTTGACCAGATCCAGAGCTTTCTCCTTTCTCATATCCCAAACCACACTTGTCATCTACCCTCTTTTGACTTTCAAGAAGAACTTCAAGTTGAGTAGAACTTATCTTGAATTTCTCTTTATATTCATTTGTTGTTTGAAGATCCCTTTTGAGAGAGACAATTTGATCCTCAAGTTTTTCTTCATTATCTTTAGCATCTTCAAGATCATATTCAAGATGTCTAATAATTCTATCCATCTTGTGGCAATCTTCTGATTTCTCCTTGAGAGATTGTCTTAGATTATCTTCAGTTTTTCTTTTCTCTTCAACCTCTTGGGTAAACCTCATAACTCCTGATTCCATTTCATATCTTACCATAATGATTTATTTTGATAACTTTTCACATAACTTGGTGTTCTCCTTCAGATCTTCATTTGTGTCATTGGCTTCACCTTGACTTGCCAATTGCTGAAGTAGCTCCTTTCTCTTTTTCATAGAGAGACTTAATTTGTCTTTTAGTTCTCTCATGAAATCATTAGCCTGTTTGAGTCTTTCCTTTAATTCATTGACTTCAGAGTTTGACTACTCAAGATCATCAAGGGCAGTCTTGAGTTGCTCCCTTAAACCATATACATCCATTTGAATTCCCAGATCTTCCTCAAGTTGTTAGACTCTGTTAGGAGGAACTTAGCTCTGATACTAATTGTTGATAACTGAGAGGGGGGGTGAATCAGTTATCCTAATTATTTCTGCTTTCTGAACTTAATAATCAATGCAACATTAATTCAAATAAGCAAACATACCCATGAAATGGAAATACACATGACACAATATTTTTAACGTGGAAACCCTGTTAAGGGAAAAAACCATGGGCTGATTAACCCAAGATTGTATTCTCTGTTAGAAGAATGGAAATACAAAATGGCACTTGCTAATTACGGCTCACTACCTGAGCACACTGCTCACAAGAGGCACACTGCCTACAAGAGACACAATGTCTACAGTTTATAAAGAGTGTAATACAATACTTGAATTGATAAGGAGCATCAACATATGCTAGAGTTCAGTTCTGGTTAGGCTCAGTAAACTAATCTGTTGCACTTCATCTTTCCTCTTCTTTTGTGCTGCTCTCCTTTCACATACTAGATCGTCCTTTCTGCTTTTATTCAGCTCTACTACTTTTCTTCGCACATTCCCTTACACCACAACACTTATCACAACTAAATCCATCTTATATATATATGCAAAAGTGATTTCATCACCTTTCTAGTCGGCACCCGAAATAGTAAATATTTTCCACAAACTATGATCTGTCGGCTGAATCCTAGCATACCAAGTAATGTAGATCAAGGATATACTTGTAGAAGTAATCAATCATGTCGGACAATCATAACTTATGCCTAAATAACCTTTACCATCATCAGTAATACATCTGGAATAATGTCTGATGTTCTGCCAATCAGTTCTTCCTCTGTCCACACTGCCAATCAGGAACCTGATACTCAAGTATTCATATCTTTTTCTTCATCTCTCATCAGAGGCTAAATCCTTGGAATCTATCACTCAAGGTAGTCCTCTTGACTTGCCCAAATCTGCACTTCACCAAGATACTTCCTCTGAGAGATCTGAACCTAACTGTTAGACCTCGCCACATGCTCTGTTCTTGCTTACTGGACCACAACATTCTTCACTCTGACTTCCGGTAGAGACACACCATGTTTTGCAGATGTGTGGGATGAACTTTGTTGCCATCAATGACAACAATCATGAATCCATATAGTGTCTCTTGCCAACATCTTTTCTCGATCCTATTGATTGCGGGGGTTCTCCTTAAGTACTAGATCTCCAACTTTAAAGATTCTTGGGCGGACTCTATGGTTGTAGCTTCGTGACATCATTTGTTGATATGCTTTGAGATGGTCAAAGGATTTCTCTCTCTTTTCCTCTAGCAACTCTAGTTCTTGTAATCTAGAAAATTTGTACTCTTCATCTGTTATGAGACCTTTTAACGACACCCTGAGAGATGGTAACTCAACCTCAATGGGGAGGATAGCTTCTGAGCCATAGACAAGGGCATAAGGGGTAGCACCTGTGAGAGTGCATATACTAGATCTATAGGCCCACAGAGTGAAAGAAAGCTAGGTGTGTGGAAAACGCTTCCTACACTAATCTAATGAGGAGAGGGCTATGCAAATCCAACTTTATCCTAACTATTACAGCAATGTTAAACCATTAACATGAGATATTGCAGCAAAACACAAGAACTAGAAAGAAGACAGAAGAGATAGAGACAAGATATACGTGGGGAAAACCCTTACAGGTGAAAAACCCCACACTCCAAAACACAGCTCAAATGTATTACAGTAAACAATAATAGATTACAATATAGTTTTAGAGCCAATGCTCTTGCAGGAGTCTTCGAATGTCGAATCTGGAGATATTCCAGCAGCATAACAGTACTTGTACCAAAGTTGTTTATCTCCCATCCAAGCACCTATTTATATAGAGTTTACAATGTTGAATCTGGAACCTTCTAGAGATGGGCGTCCATCTTGGACTCATGCCCCAAAACCCATGCCTAAGGACACTTGTCCAACATCCCATCCCGAAGTGGGCGCCTGGTCCCAAGATAGGTTACGATAGATGCTCTTACGCACCTTACAGCTGTCATAGAATCTGTCATACACTGACTAAAAATATCATATTCCTCTTACATGTCATAACCTCCCTTGACCGCCCAAAGATGCCTTTCTCTCATGCAAAGATACTCACTGACAATTGTCATTAATTAAAAAACCATTTGAGGTTGAGCCCCCACAAGGGCGCCACCCCTCGAGCCCACCTTGTACCGCAATAGGGGGCGTGCCAGGGGCACTGCCCCTAAACCCCTGTTAATTATTCAAGGGGGAAACTGCAGCTGCCAAAGTCACCAAAATTTACCCTACTGCATATACACAAGGTGCTGACTATGCCAACTCAACATGGGATAAATAAATACAACATTAGGAATTTGCAAAGGCTGAGACAGCTTAATTCCCAACATTCTCCCACTTGTCAAACACCTTGCAAGGGCCAAAAGAAATGACAAGATTTAACTGCTAGGGGCCAAGAGGCTCATAGACTCCAAACACCATCTAAACTTCTCTGTGCCCACTAGTTTCGTCAATGCATCTGCAACATTCTTCAAAGTATCTACCTTCTCCAAATTTACCTTTCCATCCTCAACCATGTCTCACACGAAGTGAAACTGAACATCAATGTGCTTTGTTCTAGCATGCAAAGTTGGATTCTTCGCAAGGCAAATTGCACTCTGACTGTCACAATTGATCGTGATCTGACCTGCATCAACACCAATATCTGAACACAATCTCTTAAGCCAAATGGCTTCCTTACAAGCATGAGTTGCTACCATATACTCAGCTTCTATCGTGGACAAAGCAACAACTAGTTGTTGCTTACTCATCCAACTAATAGCACCACCAAACAGTGTAAAAACATAAGCACTAGTGAATCTCCTGTTGTCAATGTCACCTACCCAATCTGAATCCACAAATCCATGAATATCAATAGAATGCGGAGGTCCTGAAACATTACCATGATAGAAAATGGAATACTCAAAAGTACCCCTCAAATATATGAACACTCGTTTAACTACATCCCAATGAACCCGTCCAGGATTAGCCATAAATCGACTAAGGACTCCCACTGCTTGGGCAATGTCTGGTCTTCTGCAAACCATAGCATACATCAAACTACCAACAGCACTAGCATAAGGTACTCTACTCATGTCCTTCACCTCACTAGGAGATTTTGGACAATCCTCAACAGACAACTTTATCCCCAAGGAAACAGGAACACACAATGGTCTACAATCTCCCATGCTGAATCTATCCAACATGGTCTTAACATACTTACTCTGACTTAACCAAAGTTTTTTGTTGGTTCTGTCTCTTTTGATTTCTATTCCTAGAATGTACCTGGCTACCCCTAAATCTTTCATTTCAAACTGAGCTGACAACTGAGATTTAAAATCAAAAATCATATTCTTACCCTTCCCAATGAGCAGCATATCATCAACATATAGTGCAACAATGAGAATACGTTCACCATCAAATTTATAATACACACAGTGATCCGATTTCAATCTCACAAATCCAATTGACAACACAAAGGCATCAAACTTCAAGTACCATCTCCTATGGGATTGCTTCAAACCATACAAAGACTTTTTAAGTTTGCAAACCAAATTTTCTTTACCTTTTACCATGTAATGATCTGGCTGTGACATGTAGATTTCCTCCTCCAAGTCACCATGAAGGAAAGTTGTTTTCACATCCATCTATTCTACCTCCAAGTCATAAGCTACTACGAGTGACAACAGGAATCGAATGGATGTCAGCTTGGCAACGAGAGAGAAGATCTCACCATAATCTATACCCTCCACTTGTGAATATCCCTTTGCAACCAATCTGGCCTTATACTTTTCAATACTGCCATCTGCACCAATCTTCTTCTTAAACACCCATTTGCATCCAACAGGTTTCTATCCAGGAGGCAAAGGCACCAAGTCCCAAGTTTGATTCTTATCCAAAGAAGCCATTTCTTCCTCCATGGTCTCCTTCCAGGAACCTGCATCCTTCATATCCAAAGCCTCTGATATAGTTCTAGGTTCATCACTGTTAGTAAGCAAAGCATAAGCACAACTAGAATCAAGTAATGTAAAACCAAACCTTTCAGGTTGCTTTCTTATCCATGTAGACCTCCTCAAGAGCTGAGGTTAAGGATCAGCTTCTTCATCTGAGCTTTCAGAGATGCTAGAACTCTCCTCATCATCAGGTCCAACATTGTCTTTCTGTTTAGTCTTCTCATGGGTGAGAGGAAACTGAACAACATCCTCTTTCTTTTCTTTTTCTTCTGGCTACAAAATAGTGGAAGAAGGTGTAAGCTCTCTAAAGATGAGACTTCTACTATACAACACTTTTCTAGCCATGGGGTCCCAAAGTTTGTATCCTTTCACACCAACAGAATAACCGATGAAGATACACTTAACGGCTTTGTTCTCCAACTTTGACCGCTTCTCCTTAGGCACATGTGCATATGCCTCACAACCAAAAACATGAAGATGCCTTACTGAAGGCTTTCTACTAGACCACACCTCCATGGGTGTCTTTCCAACAAGAGCTGATGTAGGAGATCTGTTTACCAGATAGCAAGCAATGGCAACAGCTTCAACTCAAAACTTTTGTTCTAGACCAGCATCACTAAGCATACTCCTAGCCTTCTCCATCAGTGTCCTGTTCATCCTCTCTACAACTCCATTTTGCTATGATGTATATGGAGTTGTCTTATGTCTTTCAATCCCAAGTTCCTTGCAGTACTTATCGAATTCTATAGAACAGAACTCACCACCATTGTCAGTTCTTAAACATTTAATCTTTTTACCAGTCTAATTTTCAGCAAAGCTTTAAACTCCTTAAACTTGCTATAGACTTCAAATTTGCTTCTAAGAAAATAAATCCATGTCCTTCTACTATAATCATCTATAAAAGATACAAAGTATATAGATTTTGATAACGAAGGAACATTAACAGGACCAAACACATCAGAATGAATAAGGTCCAACACACCAGAAGACTTATGAGAACTCGAGTAAAACTGAACATGGTTTTGTTTTCCATAAATGCAATGTTCGCAAAAGTCAAACTCAAGATTACAACCATCTAACCCCTCAACAAGGTTCTTATTTTTTAGGGTACGCAGACCCTTCTCACCAATGTGGCCAAATCTCTTATGCCATGACATTGTCTTTTCTGTAGGAAGTTTAACTTCCAATGCATGATTACAACCATCAAGACTAGAAACAACAGATTTCTTCACTACTCATTCAGATGGTGGGGATGAAGTGACTGCTACCCTCTTCCTTGAGTTAGAAGAACTATTGCATTGTGCAATGCATGCTTCCAGCTAAAATAGACTACCTCTCCGAGTACCCTTAGCAAGCACCATAGATCCTCTAGTCATCTTGCATCCATCTTTCGAAAAGACAACCTACACACCTGCATCATTCAACATACTTACAAAAAGTAGGTTCTGTGCTAAGCCTGGGATGTGTATAACCCCAGTGATCCCCTTCACTTGACCATCAGGGAATCAGATAGAGACTCTTCCACGACCAACGATCTTCAGATGAGAGTCATCGCCCAGACACACCATTCCACCATCGAACTCCTCATACTTAGTGAGCTAGTCTCGATGCGAGGTCATGTGGAATGATGCACTAGAGTCAATTAGTGACACATCATCAGATGCATGGGTTGCCAGGGCTATGATGAAGGCATCACCATCATCTTGTGATTTGTTAGAATCTGAATCAGGAGCTTTCTTCTTTTCTTCTTCTCCTCTTTGCATTCCTTTCAGAAATGCCCGATCTTGCCACAGTTCCAACAAAGAGCCTTGGACTTTCTAGGAGATTTGGATCTCCCATAGGATTTGGATCTACCCTTCTCAGCTTTCTTGTCCTTCTTCTTCCCTTTCTCCTTTGGTCTTCCACGAACTGCAAGGGCTTCTTTGTCTAGCTCAGAAGACTTTCTCCGCATCTCTTCAGACAATAGCGAAGAAACCACTTCTTCCATTTTGAATGTGGATGTGGTGCTTCTGATTGCCATGACAAGATGATCCCATGAGTCTGGCAGAGAACAAAGCAGGGTCATACACCGATCCTCCTCCTCCATCTTTACACCAATAGATGTCAATTGTGCAACCAGCATGTTAAAGGCATTCATATGCTCAGCCACGAATCCTCCGTCCTCCATTCGAAGAGAATACAACTTCTTTCTCAGGAAAAGTTTATTGACAAGGGATTTAGCTTGATACACATCCCCCAACTTCTTCCAAAGGAGTGTTGCAGTAGCCTCCTCATGGATATTTAACAACACAAAATCGGCAAGACTAAGTCTTATGAGACCCTTAGCCTTCGGATCCTTGAGATCCCAGTCAGCTTGTGACATTGTAGCTAGTTTAGTTCCATTCACACTTTCCCAAAGGTCTCAGTCAACTAACATGTCTTCCATCTTGAGCTTCCACAGCTCGAAATTACTGCCGTTGAACTTCTCTACTTCAAACTTTCTTGATGTGCTTGTCATCTCCTTTTTGCAATAAGATACAGAATGTTCTACATAGACTCCCACTCAACCTAAGATTAGCTCAAAAAACCCCTACCCTACAACTAGGACCAAAGGTGATCAAGCTCTGATACCAACTGAAAGAAAGCTAGGTGTGTGGAAAATGTTTCCTACACTAATCTAATGAGGAGAGGGCTATGCAAATCTAACTTTATCCTAATTATTATAGCAATATTAAACCATTAACATGAGATATTGCAACAAAACACAAGAACCAGAAAGAAGATAGAAGAGACAGAGACAAGATATACGTGGGGAAAACCCTTACGGGTGAAAAACCCCACTCCAAAACATAGCTCAAATGTATTACAGTAAACAATAATAGATTACAATATAGTTTCAGAGCCAATGCTCTTTCAAGAGTCTTCGAATGTCGAATCTGGAGATATTCCAGCAGCATAACAGCACTTGTACCAAAGTTGTTTATCTCCCATCCAAGCACCTATTTATATAGAGTTTACAATGTCAAATCAGGAACCTTCTAGAGATGGGCGTCTATCTTGGACTCATGCCCCAAAACCCACACCTAAGGACACTTGTCCAACATCCCATCCTGAAGTGGGCACCTGGTCCCAAGATAGGTTATGACAGATGCTCTTATGCACCTTATAGCTATCATAGAATCTTTCATACACTGACTAAAAATATCATATTCCTCTTACATGTCATAACCTCCCTTGACCGCCCAAAGATGCCTTTCTCTCATGCAAAGATACTCATCGGCACTTGTCATTAATTAAAAAATTGTTTGAGGTTTCGGGGGCGTTGCTCCCAAGTCCCCACAAGGGCGCTTCCCCTCGACTCCACCCTATACCACAACAGGGAGCGCACCAGGGGCGCTGCCCCCAAACCCTCGTTAATTATTCAAGGGGGAAACCACGGCTACCAAAGTCACCAAAATTTATCTTGCTGCATATACACAAGGTGCTGACTATGCCAACTCAACATGGGATAAATAAATACAACATTAGGAATTTGCAAAGGTTGAGACAGCTTAATTCCCAACATTCTCCCACTTGTCAAACACCTTGCAAGGGCCAAAAGCAATGACAAGATTTAACTACTGGGGGCCAAGAGGCCCATAGACTCCAAACACCATCTGAACTTCTCTGTGCCCACTAGTTTCGTCAATGCATCTACAACAATCTTCAAAGTATCTACCTTCTCCAAATTTACCTTTCCATCCTCAACCATGTCTCGAATGAAGTGAAACTGAACATCAATGTGCTTTGTTCTAGCACGAAAAGTTGGATTCTTCACAAGGCAAATTGCACTTTGATTGTCACAACTAATCATGATTTGACCTGCATCAACACAAATATCTGAACACAATCTCTTAAGCCAAATGGCTTCCTTACAAGCATGAGTTGCTACCATATACTCAGCTTTTGTCATGGACAAAGCAACAACTGGTTGTCACTTACTCATCCAACTAATAGCACCACCAAACAGTGTAAAAACATAAGCATTGGTGGATCTCTTGCTGTCAATGTCACTTACACAATCTAAATCCACAAATCCATGAATATCAACAGAATGCTAAGGTCCTTAAACATTACCATGATAGCAAATGGAATACTCAGAAGTAACCCTCAATTATCTGAACACTCGCTTAACTACATCCCAATGAACCCATCTAGGATTAGCCATAAATTGACTAAGGACTCCCACTGCTTGGGCAATGTCTGGTCTTATGCAAACCATAGCATACATCAAACTCCCAATAGTACTAGCATAAGGTACTCTGCTCATGTCATCCGCCTCACTAGGAGATTTTGGACAATCCTCAACAGACAACTTTGTCCCCAAGGAAACGGGAACACATAATGGTCTACAATCTCCCATGTTGAATCTGTCCAACACAGTCTTAACATACTTACTTTGACTTAACCAAAGTTTTCTGTTGGTTCTGTCTCTTCTGATTTCCATTCCTAGAATGTACCTAGCTGCCCCTAAATCTTTCATTTCAAACTGAGCTGACAACTGATATTTAAAATCAAAAATCATATTCTTACCCTTCCCAATGAGCAGCATATCATCAACATACAGTGCAACAATGAGAATACGATCACCATCAAATTTATAATACACACAGTGATCCAATTTTGATCTCACAAATCTAATTGACAACACAAAGGCATCAAACTTCAAGTACCATCTCCTAGGGGATTGCTTCAAACCATACAAAGACTTCTTAAGTTTGCAAACCAAATTTTCTTTACCTTTTACCATGTAATGCTCTAGCTGTGACATGTAGATTTCCTCCTCCAAGTCACTGTGAAGGAAAGCTGTCTTCACATCCATCTGTTCTACCTCCAAGTCATAAGCTGCTGCGAGTGACAACAGGAATTAAATGGATGTCAGCTTTGCAACAGGAGAGAAGATCTCACCATAATCTATACCCTCCACTTGTGAATACCCCTTTGCAACCAATCTAGCCTTATACTTCTCAATACTACCATCTGCACCAATCTTCTTCTTGAACACCCATTTGCATCCAATGGATTTCTGTCCAGGAGGCAAAGGCACCAAGTCCCAAGTTTGATTCTTATCCAAAGAAGCCATTTCTTCCTCCATGGCCTCCTTCCAGGAACTTGCATCCTTCATATCCAAAGCCTCTCATACAGTTCTAGGTTCATCATTATTAGTAAGCAAAGCATAAGCACAACTAGAATCAAGCAATGTAAAACCAAACCTTTCAGGTTGCTTTCTTATCCATGTAGACCTCCTCAAGAGCTGAGGTTGAGGTTCAGCTTCTTCATCTGAGCTTTTAGAGCTGCTAGAGCTCTCCTCATCATCAGGTCCAACATTGTCTTTCTGTTCAGTCTTCTCAGGGGTGAGAGGAAACTGAACAACATCCTCTTTCTTTTCTTTTTCTTCTGGCTGCAAAATAGTGGAAGAAGTTGTAAGCTCTATGAACATGACACTTCTACTATACAACACTTTTCCAGCCATGGGGTCCCAAAGTTTGTATCCTTTTAAACCAACAGAATAGCTGATGAAGATACACTTAACAGCTTTGTTCTCCAACTTTGACCGCTTCTCCTTAGGCACATGTGCATATGCCTCATAACCAAAAACATGAAGATGCCTTACCGAAGGCTTTCTACCAGACCACACCTCCATGGGTGTCTTTCCAACAAGAGCTAATGTAGGAGATCTGTTTACCAGATAGCAAGCAGTGGCAACAGCTTCAGCCCAAAACTTTCATTCTAGACCAGTACCACTAAGCATACTCCTAGCCTTCTCCATCAATGTCATGTTCATCCTCTCTGCAACTCCATTTTGCTACGGAGTATATGGAGTTGTCTTATGTCTTTCAATCCCAAGTTCCTTGCAGTACTTATTGAATTCTATAGAATAGAACTCACCACTGTTGTCAGTTCTCAAACATTTAATCTTTTTACTAGTCTAAGTTTCAGCAAAAGCTTTAAACTTCTTAAACTTGCTATAGACTTTAGATTTGCTTCTGAGAAAATAAATCCATGTCCTTCTACTGTAATCATCTATAAAAGATACAAAGTATATAGATTTTGATAACGAAGGAACATTAACAGGACCAAACACATCAAAATGAATAAGGTCCAACACACCAGAAGACTTATGAGAACTCGAGTAAAACTGAACACGGTTTTATTTTCCATAAATGCAATGTTTGCAAAAGTTGAACTCAAGATTAAAATCATCTAACTCCTCAATGAGGTTCTTATTTTTTAGGGTACGTAGACCCTTCTCACTAATGTGGCCAAATCCCTTATGCCATAACATTGTCTTTTTTGCAGGAAGTTTAACTTCCAATGCATGATTACAACCATCAAGACTAGAAACAATAGATTTCTTCACTGCTCGTTTAGATGGTGGGGATGAAGTGACTACTACCCTCTTCCTTGAGTCAGAAGAACTATTGCATTGTGCAATGCATGCTTCCAGTTGAAATAGAGTACCTCTCCGAGTACCCTTAGCAAGCACCATAGATCCTCTAGTCATCTTGCATCCATCTTTTGAAAAGACAACTTGCACACCTGCATCATTCAACATACGTACAGAAAGTAGGTTCCGTGCTAAGCCTGGGATGTGCATAACCCCAGTGATCCCCTTCACTCGACCATCAGGGAATCAGATAGAGACTCTTCCACAACCAACAATCTTTAGATGAGAGTCATCATCTAGATACACCTTTCCACCATCGAACTCCTCATACTTAGTGAACCAGTCTCGATGTGAGGTCATGTGGAATGATGCACCAGAGTCGATTAGCGACACATCATCAGATGCATGGGTTGCCAGGGCTGTGATGAAGGCGTCACCATCATCTTGTGATTTGTCAGAATCTGAATCAGGAGCTTTCTTCTTTTTCTTCTTCTCCTCTTTGCATGCCTTTCAGAAATGCCTGGTCTTGCCATAGTTCCAACAAAGAGCCTTGGAGTTTCCAGGAGATTTGGATCTCCCACGGGATTTGGATCTACCCTTCTCAGCTTTCTTGTCCTTCTTCTTCCCTTTCTCCTTGGGTCTTCCATGAACTACAAGGGCTTCTTTGGCTGGCTCAGAAGACTTTCTCCACATCTCTTCAGACAATAGCAAAGAAACCACTTCTTCCATTTTGAATGTGGATGTGGTGCTTCCGATTGCCATAACAAGATGATCCCATGAGTCTGGTAGAGAACAAAGCAGGGTCATACACCGATCCTCCTCCTCCATCTTTACACCGATAGATGTTAATTGTGCAACCAGCATGTTAAAGGCATTCATATGCTCAGCCATGGATCCTTCATCCTCCATTCGAATAGAATACTTCTTTCTCAGGAAAAGTTTATTGACAAGGGATTTAGCTTGATACACATCCCCCAACTTCTTCCAAAGGAGTGTTGTAGTAGCCTCCTCATGGACATTTAACAACATAGAATCGGAAAGACTAAGTCTTATGAGACCCTTAGCCTTCCAATCCTTGAGATCCCAGTCAGCTTGTGACATTGCAGCTAGTTTAGTTCCATTCACACTTTCCCAAAGGTCTTGGTCAACTAACATGTCTTCCATCTTGAGCTTCCACAGCTCAAAATTACTGCTATTGAACTTCTCTACTTCAAACCTTTCTGATGTGCTTACCATCTCCTTACTGCAATAAGATATAGAATGCTCTACATAGACTCCCACTCAACCTAAGATTAGCTCAAAAAACCCCTACACTACAACTAGGACCAAAGGTGATCAAGCTCTGATACCAACTAAAAGAAAGCTAGGTGTGCAGAAAATGCTTCCTACACTAATCTAATGAGGAGAGGGCTATGTAAATCCAACTTTATCCTAACTATTATAGCAATGTTAAACCATTAACATGAGATAATGTAGCAAAACACAAGAACCAGAAAGAAGACAGAAGAGAGAGAGAGAGAGAGAGAGAGAGAGAGAGAGAGAGAGAGAGAGAGAGAAGATATACATGGGGAAAACCCTTATGGGTGAAAAACCCCACACTCCAAAACACAACTCAAATGTATTACAGTAAACAATAACAGATTACAATACAATTTCAAAGCCAATGCTCTTTCAGGAGTCTTTGAATGTGGAATCTAGAGATATTTCGACAGCATAATAATACTTGTACCAAAGTTGTTTATCTCCCATCCAAGCACCTGTTTATATAGAGTTTACAATGTCAAATCTGGAACCTTCTATAGATGGGAATCCATCTTGGACTCATGCCCCAAAACCCATGCCTAAGGACACTTGTCCAACATCCCATCCTGAAGTGGGCACCTGGTCCCAAGATAGGTTACGACAGATGCTCTTACGCACCTTACACCTATCATAGAATTTGTCATACATTGAGTAAAAATATCATATTCCTCTTACATGTCATAACTTCCCTTGACCGCCCAAAGATGCATTTCTCTCATGCAAAGATACTCACTGACACTTGTCATTAATTAAAAAACTATTTGAGGTTTCGAGGGCATTACCCCTGAGCCCCCACGAGAGCCCTGCCCCTCGACCCCGCCTTGTGCCGCGATAGGGAGCGTGCTAGGGGCACTATCCCCAAACCCCCGTTAATTATTCAAGGGGGAAACTGTGACTGCCAAAGTCACCAAAATTTACCCTTCTGCTTATACACAAGGTGCTGACTATGCCAACTCAACATGGGATAAATAAATACAACATTAGGAATTTGCAAAGGTTGAGACACCTTAATTCCCAACACAGAGCGGGATTGAGTTGGATGTGCCAATCACGGCCAGCATCATTGACTCTCTCCTTGAGGAGTTTTAAGATGGTCTTGTTGGATGCTTATGCTTGGTCGTTTGCTTGGGGGTAATAGGGTGTGGAGAAACGGTGTTGGATTTTGAATCAATCACAAAGTTCTTGGACATCCTAGTTTTTGAAGGGTCTTCTATTATCCATGATAATGGATGAGGGAATTTCGTATCTGCAGATAAGGTAATTGAGGATGAATGAGGAGATTTGTTTACCTATGATGGTGGTGAGGGGGATGGCTTCAATCCACTTGGTAAAGTACTCAGTGGCAGTTATTATGAATTTATAGTCGTTAGACGATGGAGGATGGATTTTGCCTACAAGGTTGAGTCCCCATTGACAAAACGGCCAAGGTTTTGTTAAAGGTCTTAACTCTTGAATTGGTGCGTGTATCAGGTTCTCGTGTATTTGGCACCGCTTGCAGTTCTTCACAAATTGATATGAATCTGTTTCCATATTCAGCCAAAAATAACCCAAAAGCATGAGTTTCTTAGCTAAGAAAGGACCTCTAGAGTGTGTTCTGCAGATCCTTTCGTGTACGTCTTATAAAGTGATTTGGGATTCTTCTCGTTCTAAACAATAGAGTAAAGTACCATCTAGACCACGTCAGTATAGGGTGTTGGCAATAATGGTATAGCGAGAGGTTTGGCATATAAAGGTTCATCGTTGGTTTGAAGATAAGTCAGGTGGGAGGGTATTGTCCTTGAGGTAAGTGTAAACCTTACTGTACCAAGGTGAATCAAATCCAACTAATAGGCATATGGAATGGGTTTCAAGAAGATCATAAGCTGGTTGCTGAATTGATTCCACTAAGAACTCGTACCATGACTCATTCTCTAGGATTTTGAGAAGAGAGGCGATGGTTGCCATGGCATCTGTTGCTTTATTTTCAATGTGAGGTATCTGCTCAAAAGAGATGATCATAAAGTATTCCTTGAAGTCTTCAACCATCCTCTTGTATGGTACAAGCCTCTCCTCTTTGATTTGGTAATCGTCATTGACCTGATTGATCACTAGTTGAGAATCACCATAGACATGTAGCTCTTTGATTTTCCATTCTATTGCCATCTTGAGACCAATGACTAAGGCTTCATATTCTTCTATGTTGTTTGTGTATGGAAATAATCGACGGTAAGACTTTGGTATGGTGTTTCCATGAGGAGCTACAAACAAGATTCCTGCCCCCAATCCATGGTTTGTGTAGGACCCATCAAAGTAAAGTTTCCAGGAATGTGTTGATATATTGAATAAAGATTCATCTGGAAACTCAAATTGCATTGGTGTGGTGTCCTATAGTGGTGTATCTGCTAACTGATCAGCAATGACTTGCCCTTTGATATCCTTTCTGTCTACATACTCAATGTCATATTTAGTTAGGAGCATTACCCATTTGGCTAGGTGACCTGTTAGAGCTCCTTTGCTTAGTAGGTAATTCAGTGTATCTATTTTTGCAATAAGTTTGACTGGGAGTGCAAGCATATAATGTCAGAGTTTTTGGGAAGCAAAAACTACCGCAAGACATGATCTTTCTATCGGAGAGTATTACAACTCATAGCCCACCAATGTACGACTGATGTAGTAGACAGCTCTTTCTTTACCTTCATAATCTTGTTGTGCTAGAAGGGCCCCAAGAGTTGTTGGTGTAGCAAATATATATAGTAACAATGGTTTCCCTTGGATAGGAGGCATGAGAATAGGTGGATTTATAAGATACTCTTTCAGTTTCTCAAATGCCTCTTCGCATTTCTCATCCCATCTGAATGGAATGTTCTTATGTAGGAGATGAATGAAGGGTTGACACTTTTCTGCCAGTTGTGATATGAACCTATGGATTGCTTGTAGTTTTCCCTATAGAGATCTTAGTTGAGTAAGATTCTTGGGTGGTGGCATATCCATAATAGCCTTGACTTTGGTGGGATCCACCTCTATTCCATTTACTGATACAATAAAACCTAAGAGCTTTCCTGAGGTGACTCCAAACACACATTTCTTTGAGTTCAACCTGACTTTGAATTGTTCTAGTCTCTGAAAGACTTTCTCTAACACATACAAGTGTGATTCTCTTGTGAGTGATTTTGCAAGGATATCATCTACGTAGTCTTCCATGGTGACGTGCATCATATCATGGAATATAGTGGTCATAGCATGTTGATATGTGGCTCTTGCGTTCTTTAGCCCAAATGGCATGACATTCTAGAAGAAAATGCCCCATGGACAAGTAAAAGATATCTTATGCTAGTCTTTTGGTGCTATCCTAATATGATTATATCCCAAGAAGCCATCCATGAGAGATAACATGGTATGCCCTGCTATTAAGTCGACTATGATATCTATATTTGGCAATGGAAAACCATCCTTGCACCAAGCTTTGTTTAGATCTCTAAAATCATTGCATAGTCTGACTCAGTCATTAGGTTTGGACACTGGTACTATGTTGGAGACCCATACCAGATAGTCTATAGCTCTGATGAACCCTACATCCAGTAGTTTCTTAAGTTCTTTTAAAAGCAGTGCAATGTGTGGATGCATCTTTCTAAGCTTTTGTTTCATTGGTTTCACTCCTAGATCTAGTGGAAGAGAATGTAGAATCAAATCTAGATCTAGCCCCAGCATATCTATGTATGACCAAGCAAAATTGACTTGCTTTCTCTTGAAGAATGGTACAAACTTAGTCTTTTCTGGTGGGGTTAGAGACTTAGCAAAGTGAATGATCTTAGGTTGTTCCTCTGTTCCAATGTTAACAGGCTCTGTGGGTTCCAAAACAATCTGAGACTTCTCCTGGTGCATGTCATCGGGGAGAGTGTTAAGCCTTCCATTGTCAAGTGCCACAGTTGGGTTTTCACCATTGGATGCATCCTTTCTTTTTACTATTTTGGGATTTGACACTGCCGAGGAGTGGTTTTCACCATCAGATCTAGTTTTTATTTTGATATTTTTGCGATTGGAAGGCTTGACACCCTCTCTGAAATAATCCACGGTATTAAGTTCAATGGTGAAGTGAGCTTTATGATCTCCATTAGGTAGGTGGTCTCTAAGTTCCATGTGGTCAATATAGGCATCATCATTTTGGAACATATCTACTTGCGGGGTTCCTTGTAAATCCCAGTCAATAAGCTCAGGATGCACAAGGGGGAGGGAGTGGGAGGATAGATCTGATTCGTTGATAGTTTGAATGGATATGCTAGGAGTATTGGTAGGGAGAGTGTTCAGGATGGTACTTTCCTCCAAATTGTTTATTGCGATAGAACTTGAACCTTCCTCGAAAGTCATATTCTCAAGGATAGGCAAATCACACTCTAATGGCCTATGCGGTAGCATTTGTCCCTCACGGTAGGGGCTATAAGTTTGAATGGTATCAACCTCTTTGTCATCATAGGAATGCTCTGTCAGCTCATCCCACTCATATTCATTAGAATCTATGTCACTGTCCTCTTGAAGGGTATGGATCATTTCCACAAGACAAGCATTTGCTTTAGCTTTGCCCTTATCCTTATATCTAAGACCTTTTGTAGTTTTAGCCAATGAGGATGAAGAAGGTTGAATGGGTTCTATAATTCCTTCTTTTCCTAGGCCAATGGGGCCTTGTCCTTCGTAACCCATTCTGTGTAGGATAGATTACCTCGCCCATAGATTTTCATTGGGAGTTTAGGTGGTTCCTATTGTGTGCTCTCTTCTTCTTCAGTATAGAGCCATTGTAAGATATCTCTTTCCTTTGGTCATCTAATAGGGTCCCTCATTTTATAAAGGGAGCTATGGGAGGTGTAGGAGGAATAGATGACTTTGGAAAATGCTTGGGTCACCCAAAGGATCTAGGAGATAGAGGCAATTTGGCTAGATTGAGGCTGTGCTCAATGGAGTATTCCCCTACTCCTGTTTCTTTGATGGTAATTTTTTGCTCTTTGGGCTTGGATGAGGAAGCTTCAGAGGTAGAATCATGCTATGGGGTAGGGGATGTAGATGCTCTTTTGTTGGGTATGATGCAATCAGGTTTTGAAAGGACAAAATTGCAATGCTGAAAGGGTTCGGGGTCACCTTGGATGGTGACTTGCTTGTCGTTATGAGGGAATTTTATGTATTGGTGATAGGTAGAAGGTACAGCTTTCATGGCATGAATCCATGGTCTACCTAGAAAAATATTATAGGTTATCTCCCTATCTAGGACTTGGCACACGTCTTTTATCACTGGTCCCACTTGTATGGGTAATACCACTGTTCCTTTGGTAGTCCTCTCCTCTTCATCATAGGCTTTGATAGTAATCTTCTTCCTTGGATCAACTGCTTTTCAGAGAACCCTAATGTAAGGACCAGCTTAAGTGTGTAAATATTTAAACCGGCTTCCTCATCAATGAGAACCCTCTTGATGTGGTGCTTATGGATCAAGGTGACAATATGTAAAGGGGTGTTATGAGGTTAAGACACTGAGAGCTCATCTTGTTCGGTAAATGATATGGTACTTGAGGAAGTCAGATTACCTACCATGGCTTAAAACTTCTCTTGGGCCAAGTTAGTGGGTACTGTCATTTCCACTAAGGCTTTATCGAGAATCTCCTTGTGGGAAGGAGATAGACGCAACAACTCCAAGATAGAAATGTGGGTAGGAGTCTTCTGTAGTTAGTCTATGATGCTATACTGATGGAAGTTGGACTGAGAAGGTGACAACCTTGGAGGAATGGTATTCAACGTGACCTTACCACTACGGGTGATGATACTGCAATCAGTTCTGTTGGGCATGACCACATTGATTTGTGGTATGTGCTCTGTTATGCAATTGATGGTATAGTTGAATGGTACACTTGCATAATTGGCATTACTATTCCCATTATTCTGATTTTGCCTATTGCGGTTGTTGTTGTTATTGCCATTGTTGTTGTTGTACGGCCTGTCATGATTGAGAAGTGGATCTTTGTAAGCCACGTGTGTCTCATTAGAAGTATGTTGTTGAGCTCCTCCTTGATTTTGATCAAGTATATCTTGAATAACATGTTTGAGACAGATCAATTGTTGGTTGTATGTCCTCTTCCTCTATGATACTCACAAAAGTCAATGTCTTTCCAATAGTGAGGTTTTATTTGTGGTTCATAATCGCTTGTTGGTGGTAGAGTGATTTCATTGTTGGCCAATAGCTTCCTTAATGCAGATTCTTGGGACTCACCTAGCGGTGTGAACTTTCACCTTGGATTTGAGTTGAACCATGGTCTTGGCTCCCGAGAGAATGTTTTGTTGGGTGTAACATTGCTTGTCTCTCCTTTGAGAGTGAATATTGGTTGTTGTTTGGGAGCCACCACCTTGGCACCAACTACTCCATCATTGACGACATTTTTATTTTTAGTCCAAAACTTTGATTTGTCAGTCGTGTAGTTGGAGGTAGGTGTGTCCTTGTATAACTTGATTTGTCCCTTGGTGATCATAGCTTTCTTAATGAACAATCCTATTTCAATAACCTTTGAAAATGAGGTAGGGCATTGAATTTGTATTTGATATCTTAGATCAGAGTTGAGGTTGTGGACAAACATCTCCATTAATTGCTTCTTAGGTACATCATATGAGCATTTGCTTGCTAGTTGTCTCCACCTTTGTAGGAAGGAGATGAATGATTTGCCACTCTTTTGCTTGGTATTGCATAGGTCAAGCATGGAGACTTCATGTTCAATATTGTACGAGAAGTGTGTGATGAATTTGTTGACTAACTCATCAAAAGTTTTGATACTTGGTGGGAGTCTTGAAAACCACTCCATGGCTTGACTACCTAGAGATCTAGGGAATAGTCTCAATAAGAAAGTCTCATTCTGAGATACTTCCATGCATGCAGCGTTGAATTCCCTAATGTGATCTCTAGGGTCCCCTTTTCCTTTGTACTTGTCAAACTTTGGAACTTTGAATCGAAAGGAGAATGGTATCATGTTCAAACTTTTATCAAATGGGTACGGTGCAATATCTTCCAAGGAGTATGTTTTAGTGTTTGTACCCATCTTGAGATCCATCATTTGTTGCATTAGACCCTCGATTTGTTTCCTCATTTCTTCTGTAGGTGTGTTTGGGTCTATGACTTTCTTTCCTTTGTCCTCACCGATGTGGTGTTCATGATTATCCTCTACAGTCTCTTTAAGTTTGCTTAGATCGAAATCAGCAGGGAACTTAATTCCAAGATTTGCAAGATGATAAAAATACTTGTGAGGGTCCTCATGGAGCACTTTCTCTAGTAGGCATTGGAATTTTTGATCTTGGAGGTGTCCTTAATAATCTTCGTGAGAGATTTCCTCATCACTATCATGAGGCGTGACAATACGGTCAGATGATCTGGCCATTTCAAGTTGCTTTTGGTATTAAGGTCTAGTAAGAACCATGCAAGGTGATGTGGGATGTGGTGGGATGAAACTAGAGATTTTGGCAAGATGTTGGTGGAGACTGCTGAGAATATGATACTTATGACAATATTTGGACAAGGGACTTTCTTGATCAATGATTCCAAGTAAGATGATTGATACAAGTTGATAGCCACTAGTAAGGGTACTTGATACCTATCTTACTGTGTAGGGACTAGTCATGCACCAAGACCACTAACGAAGTTCTATGACTTACTAGGTTTACTTGAATCCAAAATGATAAAAAAAGGAGCCCATGCTAATCTGATATGGGATACTTTTGACTTTGGACTAGGGAGACCTGATAGAAGGTGAATGAGATGACCAACGAATGAGAGACTTTGATATGAAATGGATAAAAAGTGACTGTAAGGTAAGATCTGATCTTGGAACTTAGAACTAGGCTGAAATGGGTACCCAAAAATGATAAAAAGTTTCTCTCAAAGACTGTGGAAGTGCTCACTGTCATGCATGCGCTGGAACAGATGTGCCGCATAAACTAGTAAATGTACAGAAAGTCAGTGTATAAGCGCAGCACTAGTAAATCTCAAATGTACCGTAACAGGTTGCAAAAGCATTGTAAGTCAGTGCAGATGTGCCATAAGTTGGCACAAATGTGCAGCAAAAGAGGACGAATGCGCCAATCTGGTTTTTCAGTGATTTTTGCAAGATTTTGGCAATTTTTTGATGTTTTTGGTATCTTTGGTTGCAAGAAGGTCTTTTTGATCTGATTTTCTAAAATTATGGCAAGAAGACATAGCAAACACAAAGAATGTTTTTATGGTTTTTTTTTAATGATTTTTTGACTCTTTTTGGACTAAAAGAAAGCAAGTACAAACCTAGGTTTCAAAGGACAGTATAAAACTGAATTCTCACTATCTCTAGTGAACAATCTTTGGGAGGTGATAATCACCCTTCCCTACACCAGATTATAGGGGTTTTTGGCCACTAAGAACAAAGGATGAGTAATAAAGGCAACCGTTCGAGTGGTTATACATGCGGCAGCACTACTCTCCGTTATGGAGTCTCCCAGCTTGCAAGGGTTGCGCCTTGGAGGGTTTTGGGGGAGGTTGGTTGTCGGTATAACACAACTACACTCATTGTTTGAAGCTTTCACTCCAAACACAATTTATTTATAGTGGATTGGTAGGGCTTGGCATCTAGCCTGTTACCACTTAGGGTCGTTCCTACTTGGATGAACAGTATCCAAGAGTAGGCCCCTTTAAAGGAAAAATACATGTGAAAATAATAAGTCTGGCATTTTGGTCACCCAAGATAGGGGAGAGCATAGGCCTGGTATCATTCCCAAAACATAGAATACAGTGGTTCTTTTCCCCTAGTTAAAATAAGAAAAACTAGATGAGCTATCTACTTGGGCAAGCACAAAAATTTGTTAACTTTGAAGTGATAACAAGATAGCAATGGTTCAATTTTACCCATATAGCAATGTGTCTAACTTTGAAAGATAGCAATATAGCAATGATTTAGTGATATGCAAGATAGAAATGATTTAATTACTGCCTTCCTAGTTAGAACTATGTGAGATTTGCATGAGCATCCATTTACTTTCCCGTTAGAAATTGAAGTGTGAGTTAACAAGTGCAACTATATGATTCTAAACCAGTACCTAGCCTACAAAATAGATCAAGAGTGTTCCTACAAAAGACGTCAGCGTTAGCAAAAAATTCAAGAAAACCCTAAAAATCATTGCCTAGATTAGATGCGCAACTTTAGAGCTTAAATGCGTAAAAATAGAGCTCAGAAGCGCCACAGTACATATGAGCTAAGATAGAGGTCAAAAGCGTAGGAAAATAGTGTATATGCGATGATCTGACAGATGCGCCATGTCAGAGGATAGATGCGCCGGAATAGAGTCTATGTACGCTGAAAGGATGTATGCACCGGAATAGACAACAGGTGCGCCAGATAAGAAATTATATGCACTGAAGGAACGTATGCACCATAACAGATAGCAGATGCATGTTAGGATGTGTCAGATGTGCAGTTTCCTCCTATGTACAGCTTTCTAAAACACAAAAACTTAGTTTTTGGGTTAAATTTGGGGCCAGCCCCCATAGTGGGCGCCAAAAATGTTAAGGGAAAATTGGAGTAAACATGAATAATCAATATATCAATATCAAAATTACCCAAATCTCAATAAAATACAAAAACAAAGAGATCAATCAAACAAAAGAACTTCAAAAACCTTTGCAAACCTCAAAGCTTCATAGCTTTCGTTGGTTGCCTATCTCAATCGATCTTGTACGTATGAATAAGGCCCTTAGAGAGTGCACTTCCTTGCTATGATTCCAAGATTGTCAATGGAGAATGGCTATGATAGTTTTGCCATGATGATGAGCTTCACAACAATGATAATAGTATGGTAATGAGTGTCATCACAAGCAATGAAGGAATTGGTGCCAAAGGTGCACTGTAATTCCTGTAGAGTAACAATACTTAGAGCTTGGATGATTGAAATGGAAGAATACGGTTCAATTTATAGACTTGAGAGAAAGAAGATCAATAGTATAGAAAGAATGAGAAGATCAACGGTATAGAAACCTTGAGGAATGTGTGCGAATAGGAAGAAGACAAGTGTCACCCAAAAGCTATTTTATTTGAGTTAACCACTTTTTTTTCTAAAGATAAGATATGACTTTTCATAAATTAGAAAACTTTTTTCTAATTTAAGAGATTTGATAAAAACAAGGTTGATTGAATAGATAACTCAACTTGAGATTTGTTTTTGCATGATTTTGAGAGAAATTAAATAATAAATTATTTAATTTTGTGTGCATGGAGAAGAAGACTTATTTTTAGAAGATTTGGAAGATATTTGAAGATAAGAAAGTAAATTAAATAATTAAATTTATTTAATTATTTGTGCAAGATAGAAGAATAAATAAAATATTTGATTATATTTTATTTTTGGAGATAAAGAGGATTTAAATAAATTTGATTGATTTATTTAAATTTGGAAGAATAATTGACTTTAATTAAATAATTAAGAATTATTTAATTGTTTGGAAGAATTAAATTATATAAAGGATTTTATTTAATTTTGACTTTAGAAGAGGTAATTAAATATTTTGATATTTAATTAACTTAGAGGAATGTGAATCAAATAAATAAATTTATTTATTTATTTATTGATAGAGAAATAATGATGGAATAAATATTAAGAATATTTATTTAGATAGAGTTGTGTCATTTTTAGGCGTATACAACAGGAACACACAATGGTCTACAATCTGCCATGCTAAACCTATCCAACACGGTCTTCACATACTTACTCTAGCTTAACCAAAGTTTTCTATTAGTTCTATCTCTTTTGATTTCCATTCCTAGAATGTACCTAGCTGCCCCTAAATCTTTCATTTCAAACTGTGCTGCCAACTAAGACTTAAAATAAGAAATCATATTCTTACCCTTCCCAATCAACAACATATCATCAACATATAATGCAACAATGAGAATACGATCACCATCAAACTTATAATACACATAATGATCTGATTTCAATCTCACAAATCCAATTGACAACACAAAGGCATCAAACTTCAAGTACCACATCCTAGGAGACTACTTCAAACCATACAAGACTTTTTCAATTTGCAAACCAAATTTTCTTTACCTTTCACTATGTAATGCTCTGGTTGTGACATGTAGATTTCTTCCTCCAAATCACCATGAAGGAAAGTTGTCTTCACATCCATCTATTCTACCTCTAAGTCATAAGCAGCTGCAAGAGATAACATAAATCGAATGGATGTCAGCTTTGCAATGGGAGAGAAAATTTCAACATAATCAATTCCCTCCACTTGTGAATACCCCTTCACAACCAGTCTAGCCTTATACTTTTCAACACTACCATCTACACCAAATTTCTTCTTGAACACCCATTTGTATCCAACGGGTTTCCATCCATCAGGCAAAGGCACCAAGTCCCATGTTTTATTCTTTTCCAAAGAAGCCATCTCATCTTCCATAGCCTCCTTCTAGGAACCTACATCTTTCATGCCCATAGCCTTTTTCACAGTTCTAGGCTCATTAGTGTTAGTAAGTAAAGTGAAAGCACAACTAGAATCAAGTAATGAATAACCAAACCTATCAGGTTGCTTTCTTGATCGTGTAGACCTCTTCAATGGCTGAGGTTGAGGTTCTACTTCTTCTTTTGAGCTTTTAGAGTTGCTAGAGCTCGCCTCATCATCAGGTCTCATAGGGTCTGTTTGTTCAGTCTTATCAGGGGTAGAAGGAAACTAAACTGCATCCTCTTTCTTTTCAGTCTGTTCTAGTTGTAGAACAACGAAAGAGGGTGTTAGCTCTTTGAAGATAAAACTTCTTCAATACAACACTTTTTTAGCAATGGGATCCCAAAGCCTATATCCTTTCACACCGATACCATAGCCAATGAAAATACATTTAACAACCTTGTTCTCCAATTTAGACTGTTTCTCCCTAGGCACATGTGCATATGCCTCACAACCAAAAACACGAAGATGTCTAACTAAAGACTTCTTACCAGACCACACCTCCATAGGTGTCTTACCAACAAGAGATGATGTAGGATATTTGTTTACCAAATAGCAAGCAGTGATAATAGCTTCAACCCAAAACTTTTGTCTAAGGCTTGCTCCACTAAGCATACTCCTAGCCTTCTCCATCAATTTCCTATTCATCCTCTCTACAACTCCATTTTGTTGCAGGGTATATGGAGTTGTCTTATGCCTTTCAATCCCTTGCTCTTTGTAGAACTTATCGAACTCTGTCGAATAAAACTCGCCACCATTGTCAGTTCTCAAACACTTAATCTTTTTATTAGTCTGATTTTTAGCAAAGGCTTTAAACTCCTTAAACCAACTAAAGACTTTAGTCTTGCTTCTAATAAAATAAACCTATGTCCTACTGTAATCATCTATGAAAGATACAAAATATATAGATTTTGAAATCAAAGGAACATCAACAGGACCAAACACATCATAATGAATAAGATCCAATAGACCAGAAGACTTGTGAGAACTAGAGTAAAACTAAACACGGTTTTGCTTTTCATAAATGCAATGTTTGCAAAAGTGAAACTTGAAATTACAATCATTTAACCCCTCAATGAGGTTTTTATTTTTGAGGGTACACAGACCTTTCTCACCAATGTGGCCATATCTCAAATGTCATAACATAGTCTTTTAAGTAGGAAGATTAGCTTCCATAGCATGTACACTACCATCAGAACTAGTTACAACAGATTTCTTCACTGCTCGTTTAGATCGTGGGGATGAAGTGACTGTAACTCATTTCTTTGAGTTAGAAGAACTATTGCATTGTGAAGTGCATGCCTCCAGCTGAAACAGAGTACCTCTTCGAGTACCCTTTATAAGCACCATAGATCCTCTAGTCATCTTGCATCCATCCTTCGAAAAGACAACCTGCACACATGGATCATTCAACATACTTACAGAAAGTAGGTTCCGTACAAGGCCTGGAATGTGCATAACTCTAGTGATCCCCTTTACTCATCCATCAAGGAATCAAATTGAGACTCTTCCATGACCAACAATCTTTAGATGAGAATCGTCACCCAGGTACACTCTTCCACCATGGAACTCTTTATATTTTGTGAACTAGTCTTGATGCGAGGTCATTTGGAATGATGCACTAGAATCAATCAACCACACATCATTAGATGCATGGGTGGCCAGGGCTGAGATGAAGGCATCACCATCATCTTGTGACTTGTCAAAATCTAAATCAGGAGCTTTCTTCTTATTTTTCTTCTCCTCTTTGTATTCCTTTCAGAAATGTCTAGTTTTACCATAGTTCCAACAAAGAGACTTGGACTTTCTAGGAGATTTAGATCTCCCACAGGATTTGGATTTTCCCTTATCACCTTTCTTGTCCTTCTTCTTCCCTTTCTCTTAGGGTCTTCCATGAACCACAAGAGCCTCTTTGGCTTCCTTAGAAGACTTCCTTTGCATTTCTTTAGATAACAACAAGAACACCACATCTTCCATCTTGAAGGTGGTAGTGGTGCTTTCGATAGCCATGACAAGATGATCCCATGAATCTGGCAAAGAACAAAGTAGGGTCATGCAACAATCCTCCTCCATTTTTACACCCACAGATGTCAATTGTGTAATGATCATGTTGAAAGCATTCATGTGGTCCACAATAGATCCTTTGTCTTCCATCTTCAGAGTGAACAACTTCTTTTTTAGAAAAAGTTTATTTACCATGGACTTGGCCTGATAAACATCACCTAACTTCTTCCAAAGATCTTTTGTGCTCTTCTCCTCATGGACATTCAACAGGACAGAGTCAGCTAAACAGAGTCTTATGAGACCCCTAACCTTTTGATCTTTGAGGTCCCAATTAGCTTATGACATTATTGTAGGTTTCACACTGGATACCGTTTCCCATAGGTCATGATCAACAAGTAGGTCCTCCATCTTGAGTTTCCACAACTCAAAAGTGTACCATTGAATTTCTCAACCTCTAATCTTCCGAATGTGGTTGTCATCTCCTTGCTGCAACAAGATACAAAATACTCTACACAACACTCCCACTTAACCTAAGATCAGCTCAAAAAACCCCTACTCAATAGCTAAGACCAAAACTGACCAAGCTCTGATAACAACTGAAAGGAAGCTAGGTGTGTGAAAATCACTTCCTACACTAATCTAATGAGGGGAGGAGAGTGCAAATTCAATTTTATCCTTACTATTACAGCAATGCTAAACCCACTAACAAATATAATAGAGATATTACAGAAAACACATAAATAAGAAAGTCAGACAAAAGAAGAGAGATACAAGATATACGTGGAGAAAACCCATATCAGGTGAAAAAACCCACACTCAAAAACCTCCACAATGTATTAACAAAACTGAAATGGTTTACAATACACTTGTAATGAAATCCCTTAGGAGTCTTCGACACTCATATCTAGAGACAAATTGGCAGCATAACAATACCTGTCAGACCTGTAATACATCTCCTCCTCAAAGCACCTATTTATATAGAAAATACAAGGCAAAATTGCCTCTATCTTGGAATGAGCGTCCAACTTGGCCTCATGACCCAAAACCCACACCTATGGACACTTGGTCAACATTGTAAGATGCTTCTAACACTTGTCCACACACCCCATCCCAAAGAGGTTACCTATTTCAAAAATGGGCTATGACAGATGCTCTTATGACTCTTACGACCATCATAGAATCTGTCATAGCAGTTACAACTTACAGCTGTAAGAGAATCTGTCATACACAGGCTATAAATAGCATATTCTCTTACAAGATGTCATAGTCCACCTTGGGGCACCCAAAGATGCCTTTTTCAAAGATGCTCTTCGACACATGTTTTCACCTGTCATAAAATATCTAATTTCTGACTCTTACATGTTATAACTTCGTCATAGGAATCTGTCATAACCGTTACTGTCAATATTCCCTTACATAACATCCACGATGCTGACACATGGAAAAATATTCCTACCACTAAGTAGGATGCCTATCTCCTCATGTGAGGACAAAAATGCATGTGGCCATATGCCATGTAGGATGACACATCACCGTGCCAACTCCCACAATATGACAACATAGGATTTGCATCTAATTAATACAATAGGCAAATAATAAATAAATACAATGTAAAAATACCAGGAATTACCAAGGTTGAGACACCTTAATTCCTAACATTCTCCCACTTGTCAAACACCTTGTAAGAGCCAATAGAATTAACATGATTTAACTACTATAGGCCAAGAGGCCCATAGACTCCGAACACCATCTAACCTTCTCTATGCCCACTGGCTTCATCAATACATCTGCAACATTCTTCAAGGTATCTACCTTCTCCAAATTTACCTTCCCATCCTCTACCATGTCTCGCATGAAGTGAAACTGTACATCAATATGCTTTGTTCTAGCATGGAAAGTTGGATTCTTCACAAGGCAAATCACACTCTGACTGTCACAACAAATCGTAATCTGTCCTGCATCAACACCAATATCTAAACACAATCTCTTAAGCCAAATGGCTTCCTTACAAGCATTAGTTGCTGCCATGTACTCAGCTTCTATTGTGGACAAAGAAACCACAGGTTGTCACTTACTCATCCAATTAATTGCACCACCAAACATTGTGAACACATATGCACTGGTGGATCTCATGTTGTCAATGTCACCTTCCCAATCAGAATGCACAAATCCACAAATACAAACTAAATACGGAGGTCCTGTAGCATTTCCATGATAGAAAATGGAATACTCTAAAGTATCCCTCAAATATCTGAACACTCACTTAACTGTATCCCAATGTACCCATCTAGGATTAGCCATAAATCGACTAAGGCCTCCCACTGCTTAGGCAATGTCTGGTCTTGTGCAGACCATAGCATTCATCAAACTACCAACAACACTAGCATAAGTTACTCTGCTCATATCCTCCACTAGAATCCAAAAAAATTAGAAAACTTAGAAAATCATAGTGGTATAAGTGAGTGGAAGAATCCAAAAACATCATAAAATCACTAAAATCCAAAAAAATTAGAAAACTTAGAAAATCAAAAACAAAAATATCCCTAAAAATCCCAAAAACATTAGAAAATATAAAAATCCCAAAAATAGTTATCATCATTCAACTCATCATCATCTCCATCATCCAACCCATCCTGAACCACCCCTACATCATCACTACAAAGCCAGAACTACATATCATCACCATTCGCATCTTCATGTGCCTTCATCCTGTGGATACAAGGTACATAGGTAGTCTAGAATATGAAGCATGTATATAGTAAGGAGATACATAAGATGCACCCATCCAACCTATTTGGATGGTCCCTATTCCCTGAGCTTTTATTAGATCCAAGAGCAATACACTTGCTAAGCATACTTCCAAAATCATCATATCTAACGGAAAAATCATCAAACAACAAACCAACCTTAATCACGACACATGGCCTACTATCTTTTTGCCCATCTTTCAACTTTTATCCTAATCATCCAATTGGTTCCTTCCTTAACAGATATATCATTCCTACAATAGGTAGAATCCATCATCCTATCAAATCAACACTTATCTTGGCAAGAGATATAATGGTTGTTTGTTTGGTTCGTTGGTCTTTTTGGTTATTGATTTTTATCTTTTGTCTCATTCTGAGAGTCATTTAAGAACTACCTTGATCTTACTATATCATGGTATGTGGTGAAAAAACACCTGGAATGGGGTATGGTCATTGTTTCTATATGCTATGCCTATGGGTTGGTCTCATTACTCCAAGTCTAGTATTCATATCCTATGAGATGTAGGGTCATTTCTGGAATATTGTTTTCCTTTGCATCTAAGGTTTATCATACCTTTTATGTACTAAAAACTTATGTTGTGAGTCCCCTTTTGCTATAATAAATCTAGGATTGCTCTCAAAAATATCAACACAATATCCAATCCCAACCTATCATCTTTAATCTACTCCCATCCCCCATCGATCAAAATCATCACCTTGGCTTTGCATTTAATGAAGAAAAAGACTTCACCCATATCCCATCCCCTAACCATTCAATCCACCTTAACCAAGCCCATCCCATAACCACCCTAACCTCCCGTCCCATAACGAATCCTACCCAATTTCAACCAAATCAATAAAGCCCCTCTAACAATGTGGCATCTAGTGACTTAGTACTCATCATCCCCAACCTATCCCAAACCCTCCCGAGATTTCCCCAAACCTAAACCAATCCTAACCTATCCCAACCTAGCCCAACCATCTCCCAATCCCTCTCACCATGGTTCTAAGGATCACAATGTATCATGACAAACATCCATCATCCCACATACACAACATCATCATTAACATAAACCACCATATCATTGCATTATTATCTATCTACCATATCACTTCATTTACATAATATATGTTTATTAATCTAAGCATATATTTCCATTTCCATTTGCATTTATCCATACATAATATATGTTTATTAATCTAAGCATATATTCCATTTCCATTTGCATTTATCCGTCCATAATATATATTTATTAATCTAAGCATCTATTTCCATTTCATTAATCCATCCATATCACATGCATATATCCATTTACCATAATTAGTCATAAACACATAATCCACATCATAACCCATAAACCATAAAATACATCCATAACATCCATAACATGCATAATCATCATCATAAATCATCAAAACATACATCATAAGTGCATCCATAAAAATCATCATCATACATCATTATAATCCATAATGCATAATCAAAACCATTATAATAAACATCATAACACATCATATATCGCCACCAAAATCACCATATATATATATCACTCAAAATCATACATCTCAAATACTGTCATGATACAAAAATGTGCCCTGAGGGTTGACGTATCACAAAAATAGAAATCAGGATCCATGAGCTGAGTTGCCCCGTGTAGAATCAGTAGGAAAACTAGGTCAACGAGGAGGATGTGGCCCCATAGGTGCCTACTGCTGCTGAGATGCCTGTTGCTACTGAGATGGTTGCTAATGTTGTAAGGGTTATTATACCAATCTCTAAGACCATCCTAATTTATGAGAACTTGATTTATACATTGATTGTAGCTTAGTACTCTCTGTCCCTTAGGAACAACTGTGCAATAAGCCCCATAGTAGTACTCCGCTTAGGCTCTCTAATCTGCTAGTTGTTGTTGTACTTGAGTAAGCTGCTATTGCGATGCAGTGTAATCTCCCCACATCTGATCCATACTACTGTTGTCTATAACCCCCTACATCTATGCTACCTATTTCTATAGCTATGTAATCTAGGTGTTGACTCTCTGCAGTCTAGCCTCAGCGTTCTATCTCATAACCCTCTCAGCATCCCAATTTCCTATTAGCTATGCAATCTAGGCTTGCATCTAACTCTGTAGATGTCTGATCTGAGCCTGAAGGATCTGGATTTGAGGATCCCCATATCCTCTACTCACCCCATCTAACAAGGCCTATAAACCCTGTAGTCATTGTAGCTCCACTTGAGAGCTATCTCACTCTGCTATCATAGAGGCTAACTCCTCCTGCTGCCGCACCACCTGATCCTCTAATCTTGCTATTTGAGCTTGCAGAGCTACTACATCCTCCTTCTCATCCCCTTGAGGCCACACCCATCGATGACTAGTCATCAGAACTAGGCCAGGACTGGTACCTAATGTCCCTACACCCAATAGTCCTGCCTATCCTAAATTCCCCACCTATGGTGCCTAACTCATCGCCACCTGAATCACTGGTGCCTAACTCATCGCCACCTGAATCACTGGTGCCTGACCAACCTAGGTTGCTTGTCCAACTACCACTTGGGGTTCCTACCCAATAGGCCCATACCCTGGCACTACCTTCCCTATAGCTACCACTGCCAAAACATGTATGCCATCACCTCCTCCACCCCCTCCATCATCCCCACCTCCCCCTCCCCCATCCCTCCTAGCTCCATCTCCCTCCTCCTCTATCTCCACCTCCTCCATCACATACTCCTCCCACTCCTCCTCCTCCTACTCCACGAGATCTACATCTAGGACTACAAGCCCCACAGGCCTAGCCTGTGCCCACCACATGTCATATGTCAAGGTCATGCCTACATCTACCACTATACTTTGTCAATCCCACTGCACTAGTTGTAGTGCTCCCCAATCTAGTAATGCCACCTATGGAGAAAGCTCTAGAGGCCAGGATGACATATCTACTTGTACTCATCCAAAAATCCCCATGACCTGAGGTAGATCCTATCGCATCCCAAATTGGTACATCACACATGAGGGAATATACCTATTAATGATGTGCTCCATCTACCCCATTGTGTACCGAGGGTGAAATGTATATGGCATGTGTACGTCATCATTAATCCATGGCTCTACTCCTATAAATGGTCATCGTATGACCATATCCATGTCATCCAACTACTGCCGCCAGTATCTCACATTCCCTAGTTGCATATGCTGGAGAGGTACCCTATAGAAAAATACCCATGGCTTAAACCATTCCCTCACATATGCACGCTTGAGCCTCGTAATATGGATTGGCTCCCACACTCACACATGGAGCAATTGACCCCTACCCCCAAGCTCTCTCCTACCTGATACACCACCAGATGCATCATAAAGTTAGGCCATTAAACACACCCCCTAAGAAGACACTATCTCATGGGTTGTCAATGCCTTGATGACCCAACCCCAACCAATCGAGAAGTCTCGCGACCACCAATCAGGCATCAATATCCCTCCAATCGACCCACAAACATATAGCACATATCACTGATTTGCCCTCACACGAGTGCAGGCATATCTCATTTCCCACCTATCTTTAGTGTATGATGGTTGTGATGGCGCAAATGCTTGAACCAAGGTTGCTACTCTAGATGGAACATCATATATCACCCTCTCTCCAACTATGGGGATCTTAAGGATCCTCCATACATCCTCTAGGGTGATAGTGATCTCACCCATTAGAAGAAGAAAGGATCATGTATTGGTCCTCCATCTCTCTATCAGAGCCGCCATCATGGCCCTATGAGCCCATAACTAGGGCATCTCTAAGATCATATGAAGTTCAATCCCGCACAACTAAGCTATCTCTGCATCTGTAAGACGTCCCCTCAAATCCATCACTAAAGGAACTTGTCGTTCCCGTGACTGAAGCACCTCTCCATCAATCTACATCAAAAAAATCACCCAATGTTAACCTCTTTTGTTTAAAACAACACTTTGGCTCTAATCTATTTACCAATAGCGCTAATCCAGAGACATATTGTGGGGTCATCCCACAATAATGGGTTACACTTTTTGGCCAAACTTGACATTGAAATCAACATTTTGAACTAAATCTTCACTTTCTAACACCTATAGCCACTAAATCATTAGGAATTTGAAGTTGATGCAAATTAGTGATTTGTGAGATTTTGTTTGTAGATTCCAAATATATTTTTTAAAAAAAAATTAGAGTTAAATTGTAAAAAATTTTGCGCCTCCTTTGATAACTAGTTTTTAATAGTAAACAACATTTTTTTAAAGTGATGTGTATTCTGTAGCACATAACTTTTTTTCTACAAAAGATAAAATTATGATTCTTTTGAATTTAGATTGGTAACACCGATATATAGGGCATGCATTTGATTTCATAATGTTTTGTTGAATATTTTTTTTAATTAAGTTTTGAAGTCAAACCAATTATAATTTAGACATAGACGTACTCCATAAAACATAACTTTTTTCTGTATGTATCGAAATTGATTTTTTTTTGTTGAAACAAGGACATCAATAACTAGGGCATAGATATTTTTTAGAATTGTTTTTCACTAATTTACTAATTTTCCATGTGTGTAGAACAAAGAACTTGATGTTCGGTGAAAAACCTACATTCACAAGAAATAAAAAAATAAATATAATAATCAAATTAAATATATTTAAAATTATACTTTTTGGGAAGCTTATAATAAGGACTACATACTTACAAAACATAAATTTTAAATAAATTCATTTGATCCCCCAAAAGGTAAATCAAAAGTGGGTTTTTATCAGCATTTTGATAGGTGTAGAGGAGACTCCATTATAGGTATGGTTTAAAACTAGCAGGGTTCTATCCAAGGGGGTTTGAATCTAAGGGGGTTTGATCAAACCCTCTTCAATTAAAATCCTTTAAATGGAACCATTCAAGGCTTAAATCATTATATTTTCTAAAAATATGTGATTTCAACAAAAATCAGGATGTCCCAAAAAGTGTAACACATTATTGTGGTAGTACCCTATGCCAATCTAGAGGATGGCGCTAATTCATAGACTAATTACGCTAATCCAGAAGATAACGCTAATTCCCAACTAATAGTACTAATCCACCCATTAGCGCTAATCCTTGACCCAATGGTGCTAATCTACCATTACACCCAAAAACCCAAAAAAATTGGCACTAAACTAGAGCATAGCACTAATCCCCATACACATTATGCTAATCCACCCGATAGCGCTAAAGTGCTAAAAGATAGCGTTAAACCATAGACACCCCAAATTTGTGGTGCTAAACCACCTAATAGCACTAAACCACTAGTAGATGATGCTAAAGCACTTGATTTCCCCTTTTTCCTTTTGGCGCTAATCTACCCAACAGTGCTAATCTACGCCCCAATAGTGCTACACGGTTAGACGATAGCGCTAAACTAAGTTAACCTACCCATTTTCACCCCCTAAACCTAACCCTAATCCTAAAATGACAAAGTCAGGATAGGATGGTCCATACCCTTGGTCCAGCCTCATCCATCCACTGGTAGTCTCGTACCCTCTCCAATCGATGAATGTGTCATGGGAAAGTTAGTTGTGCCATTTCTCTCTCTAGTCTTCTCCCGTCCAATCAACTTAGAGTATGCAAATGTGGCTTATTGGGCCCACACTTACTACTTATAGCCACCATGTCAGCCCTAATTCACCATTTTCTCTTCCCATACCACAAATCGTAACCTTTTTCCTCTATTTTTTCTCTTGTCAACCCTATTTGCTGTCCCGCATCTATTTTTCACCACTATTCCCTCCTTGTCGAGAGTTCACCTAGAAAAATTAAAATTTTCACCCAATCTCTAAAGGGGTATCCCTCTTCCATTTCCACTCCTTCCTATCAACTGGGGCAAAATTCTTTGACCTAACGTGATTTCCCTACTTGGTCACGATGCCACATCAAAGAAGTGAAAAATGTAGACACCCAAAAATGTCTCAACCCTTTAACCAATTTTTTGCATCCTCACATTACCAACCTAACCATTTCACCAATTGATTAAATAAAATCACAATTATTTAATTAATTAATCCTACATCATCCCTGACCATCCATCCTTGACTATCCATCATCAATTTACCCTTAGCCCTGAATTAATTTAATTAATTTAGCACTATACCTTACAACATCATCCTCAATTGATTAAATAAATATCCAATATTTATTTGGTCAATTTATCCATCTTCGTAATCCTGATTAATTAAGTAAAACATACTTATTTAATTAATCCCCCTAGTCTATAGCCTAAACCTAGCCTAATTGAATGAATAACCATTATTTAATTAGCTACCCTAGCCTACATGACCCCTAGACCAAAATTAATTAAATAAATCATTATTTAATTAATTTTAACCCTCCATTAACCCATCCACTAATTTTCTCCAGCCACATTAATTAAGTTAATCCACATTATTAACTTGGTCAAATCATCATTAACACCTTCTCCCACGCCCCACAAATAAAAAATTACATTTTAATCTGAAAGGTCACGTGACCCTTCCACCTCACCTTTCTATTTTCATGCTAAACTCTTCTCTATGAAATGAACCCACACATGTGAGTACCAAAAATGCACAAGTGTCACATGTGACACACATTCACCCATAAAATAGAATTTTAAATTCCATCTCATCCCAATGAAATTAATTTTTAATTTCCTCATAAGTCTTAATCACATTTAATGCAAAGCCTTCCCAAAAAATTAATAAAAGATTGCAAAATATTCCCATCCATCCAATCTTGTTGATCAAATCTCAACCCTTCATCCTCTCATCTCAACTCCACCCTTGATCTCAACTTTCAATCTCAACCATTGGATCAAATCCCCCCTCAACTTGCCTATAAATACAAGCCTCCACAAGCCATTTTTATCATCTATTTTCAAGTAGCCTTAGCATGCCAAAATACCTCCAAATCTTCTTGTGATCTATCATTGTGTTGAGAATTTGAGATTTAATCCATATTCAACCATTGCATTTGGGTGAAGCTAGAGTGTTTCGGTGCACACTCTCTACCTTATCAAGGAGTGAGAAGACTTAAAAACATTTGGGAAGGTATAAAATCTTTGTTTTAAGATCATTTTCATTGTTTTGTGTCTTTTAAGCTTCTCTCATCTTCAGTACCCTCTAAGGAAAAAACTAGAGACTTAGAAGATGATCCAAGGATCAAAACAAGACACCCAAAACAACAAAACAACAAAAGATGATAAAAAGGGGTCCCAACTTGTACAAAAAAAAGTGGGGTGTGATATGTAGGGCATAACATGTCCCTTAGTAATAAAACACTTTAATTTCTCTTTCCAAACAAACACCCCATCATGTTTGTTCTAGATAAATAGCAATTCGTCAACCATATTGGTTTTTCTTAGTTTGACTAAATATTGAAAATTCAGATGTCCATCTCTCATGCCACAAAATACTATGTTACTTCATAACTAAGACATGCAAATTAACTGACATAATCAAGTAGCTTATACAAGTTACCTTGCCCAATCCTTAAGGTAACCATTTTTTTTCTTGTGTCAATTATAATAAACTTCTTTCCACAAAAATCCACAACAACATAATTATTTTTTGTTAGATAACTAGTAGACTATAGATTTTTGTTCATATCTAGAATTGTGATAGGTGAAAAGTCAGGTTTAGAAAATCAAACATAGTCATGAAACCCTAACCCTACCATCATCAAGGAATCTCATCTAAATGAAATCAAAGAACAATGCAATTCAAGCATAACATCACCTAGATCATGCGATTCCTTGTTTGAGAGATGTGGACTGCTTCTTCAATAATGAACAATTGCAAAGCTGAAAGCTGCCATGATAGATGATGAAAGCTCAAATGAATGCTTAGATGCTCAAGATGATAATGTAGGTGCTATATGATTGCTGGCTCCTCTCATATGGAATGAGAGGGTGTTTATATAGGGCTCAGCCAAGATCAATCAACGGGGAGATTCAGAGGCTATGTGAATGGCTAGGATTGAAAGATACTAAATTTAGGTTCCATTAGTTGTGCATGTGAAGGATATGAGTGAAAGTTGTCTTACAACACATGATTGACTGGACAAGTGTTGGAATATGGTGAAAGATGAGTGTTTAATTCAAATAAAATATTTGAATTAGTTGGGATATGAGTTGGATATTAATTAAATAAATAAAATTTATTTAATTAATAGGATAAATGAATAAAATGGGATAAGATATGATGTGGAAATTAATTAAATAAATAAAATTTATTTAATTAATTGGCTAAGTGGGATGAGGATGGGATTTTATGGGAATTAATTAAATAAATAAAATTTATTTAATTAATTGGCTTAATGGATAATGATTTAACAAGGTGTTGCTAGACATGGACAAATTTGGGTGTCTACAAGAATAAACCTAATGTCCCTCACTATGAATTTTAATCAATCACTAAGAATAATTTGAACAGGTCTTATCCCCTTTACATGTGTTATATTGTCATCCAAATTAATATAATTTATACAACTAGAATCAACAATAAGGTTGATATAAAAATCTCTATGGTAGGTAAAATTTTCTGATTCACCAAAATAAATAAAACCAACTAATTATGTCACTATTATCTTCAAAAAAATCATAAAATCATATTATTGCTCTCAAACATCTTACTCCACCTCAATTTCCACATTATTCTTAACTTATAGCTTCTTATGGGATATATTTTTTGAACACAGGGATATTGAGAAGGGGGGTGAATCGGTATCTAACAAACTTCAAATCTTCCAGAGCAAATTAAAACTTAAGAATCATAGTATTAACATAAACATGAAAGATTAAAACAATGCATATCAACACATAACACCAGATATACGTGGAAAACCCAAGAAGGGAAAAACCATGGTGATGATTAACTCACAATATATGAAGCTCAAATAACAACTTTGTTTTAGGGCTACAACCCAAGGAAGCAACCACTCCTTGCAAACTTTGTTTTAGGGCTACAACCCAAAGAAGCTACTACTCCTTGAAAACTTTGATTTAGGGTCACTCCCAAGGAAGGTACAATCACCTGAATACTTTTTTTAGGGTCACTTTGGAGGAAGAAGCTACTCCTTGAATTTAGTACAAACACAGAAAAGATTACAGTATGATAGTCCTTCTACTGCCTAAAAACTAACATTGAAATTCACACCTTCGATGATTGCAATTCTACTTCTTCTAATGATTGGATCAATTAGTCACACTCTTCACTTCCTTCTTGTCACACAAATGTCTTCAAGATGAATCATGATAGCTTCTAACACTTCTGCTCTTTCTCCTTCAGTCGCACATCATAATACAATTATTCTGGTCCTTTTCTTGTTTGCAAACCTTAACCATCATCTTGCTATCACATCATTCCTAACTCAATTTTATTTACAATTTATACATGTTATTACATTGATTACATTTTTTTTCAGCCAAAGACAACATGAAAAATACATTTACAAGTTGGCCAAATGACACACAACATGAAACATGTAGAAGACAAGTCTAAACAAGACTACATGCTACACCAACATAAGACTCATGCATTGTGGACATCAACACTTGCTTAACCAGATTCAAAACATTCTTTACAGAATCAAACATCAAGGAATTACATCCGCACACTCTGCACATTTGAAAATAGGATAGCCTTAAGCAAAGACATGAAATTTGAATCATAACGACCACAACAACTAGAGAACCTTGTGCAGTACTAGAAACAAGAAAGATCTTCATGAAACTCTTCCAAATGAGTCTACAAGACTCATATAACATCTGTAAATAGTCTTTTACCTCTGTACATCAAATATTTTTTCCATGCATCTTCAACCATGAATTCTAGGAATAACAAGTCATCTGAAACACACTCCAATATACTGTCATTGAAAAACTAAGCTTGTGGATCACCAAGAACCTTTAAATAGAAAGAAATAATGTAATGCACATCCATAATCATGTCCACAAAACTGCAAAGAAAAACATTCACTTCCGGAGGAATGCGGAGCATTCCAACAAGCCTTCAACACTATCTTACTCAGCCAGAACATATGTCGGTATTCTATCATGCATAAGCTTCACAACAGAAGGACAAATGATCTAAAACTTTGGAATTATCACCTTCACAACATCTTGAACATATTCCAGAACTGCATAGTCATAACTACAAATGCAGAGGAATGTGGAGCATTCTAGTGCCCTACTGAGAACACCTTCACAAAACCAACATTGTCTTTATACTGTCAATAGTAAAACACCTTTCTAGTAGTCCAAACACTATGAACCTTGGAACATACATGCTTTGAAACTATATATAGCTATATTCCAATCCACAAAGGCACAACATCAAAATAATGAAAATCCTAAGCAATCTCCTAGACAATCTTCAAAGACAATCATCATGTAGCAGAAACTTTCACTAACTTCCAGAGGGCAAACCTTCTATTGGTACCTGAATCTGCAGGCACCTTCATAAAAATTCAAGCATTTAAAATATGCAGGCCCTTTCCCAAAAGTCTAAAAAATTCTAACACTTTTGGCCTCTGCAGTTGAAAAAATGCCAAAATCAGTTAAGGTGCAAGTGTCTTTGTATATACAAAGTGGTTTGTATATACAAGCAGGTCAAAAAATATGCATTGGCGGGTGTAAAATCTCAATTGCCCCTTGAAAAAATGAGTTATATGCATTTTTAGATGCATATTGGGCTTAGGATGGTGCATATACAAAGTGGGAATCTTTCGCAGATTCCCGGGGATATTCACTGCTTGTATATCAGCTATGCTTGTGTATCGGGCTTGTATGTGTGAACATACATCAGCTACATGCAGGGGTCTTTGTATCTACAAGATACAAGCAAAATATACAAAGGCCCACGACATGCAAAGTGAACAGTGCAACAGAGGTTCATTCGGTGGGGCCCACGGGTATATGCAAGTGGAGTTGTAGATGTTCAACATACAAGGGGAATATGCATATCGAATATTCTAGTAAGATTCCCTGTTTGTATGTTAGGGAGGTTTGTATGTTTGCCTTTGTATTTTTGACATACAAACAAAATATACATTCGCAAGATGCAAGCCGAATTCTAGGATGTTTCAAATTTGCCTTATGATGTGGCGAGATCCACAGTTTGCATGTATGTTGGGTTTGTAGATGCAACATACAACCCGATATACAAAGAGGTGATGTACAACCCGGACGCGATGGAGGAATGAAATGCAGTGAATGAAATTTGAGATCTAACTTGTATAAAAGGTGCTTGTATATGCTTTTGCATGTACAAAGCGATAAGTGCAAAATGGACATGCAAGCCAGACTCGATTAGAATTCCAATTTGCTCTATAACAGTTTGGGGTCTGCCTTGTATGATGAACAGTTGTATATGCATTTGAGCATGCATATACAAGGGCGAAAAAGGCAAAATCGAAGGGAGAAAAGCTGGTGATAGAAACATGAGGTGCCTACGTGGCACAATTTCACTGGCCGATGAATTTTCAACATTTTATGGGTGTCATTGATCGCAGTGATGGGAGGATGATCGATGGTCTTGTTTTGAACCTGCAGCGAAAGATTTTTTCCTAAGCATGTGCAGTCGTTTTCGAGTGGGAAACTTTAAGAGGTACGTCGTTGCTGCATTTCAGAGAGGTTGTGGGTAGCTGAGGCATTGATGGCAGTTTGTAGAGGATGATCGATGGAGTTGACAGGTCAACCACCCGATTGATGAAGAAAATCCTTGAGTGGCAGTGCAAATCCTGAACATACCTGCTCCCGCCTCTTTGTCTCTCTATGGCATTAATTGTTTTGAGCACCATTTCTCATGCATTGTATCTGGCGGATTTTTGATTTGCCTTGTAATTATTTTTGTTGAGTGCACAGTCTTGGTATAAAAGCCAAATTGTGTTACTCATTGTGTTGTGGAAGACTTGGGCAATTTTTTTGTGTGAATAATGAAATACAAAGCATTTCCTATTTGTTGTATCTCTGTGGAGTTTACGAGTTGCATCTGAAGTGTATCTTGCACATATATTTAGTTTCCTGTCATTGTATATGAAAAATGCATTATTGCATGTGTTTATCTGTCTGTCTCCATTTGTTGTATGCATTTTCTTCTTTTGAATCTGGTTGCTAAGGGTTTCTCAGAGTCTAAGGTATAGTCTTTCTGTACCACATGCTTGATCTGTAACTTCCATTCAAGGAGTGGATTAAATTGTTTTAGGTTAAAGTGTGGAGAAGATTGTATGTCAGCTGGGATATTCATTAGTAGAGATAGTTAAATACTTATCCTTGGGTGGTGTTTGTAAGGAAAATACCAGTCCTAACCCCTTGAAACTCAAATGCTAGTTGCAAGCCATTCTCTTGTATATGTCTAGTTGACTCCTTGCCCTGAGATAGGAACCGATCTGCTTCTGGATTAGTAGTTATGATCCAAAACCCCCCTGTCTTGCATCCAAACATCAATTCAAACCATTCCATTATTCCAACCTGTTAGTTGTAGGAGTAGGATTAAGAACCCCTTGCATACTCTCATCCTTAAGCAGACAAATATGTCCAAGAATGTTGCTAATCTTGTGATTTGTCATACAAATCTTGGTCCACACATGAGAGTATTCTGCCTATTTTGAAAAGATAAATCTTTCTGTCATTGGATGAGTTAAAGTATCAAATCTTTAGCTAATATGGATCCCCCCCTTGGTGTAGCAGAACCAGAAGTGAAGGGGAGGCAGCTCACGCAACCTCCTATATTTGTTGGCTGAATCTGCCTATGCATTGGAACTGCCAAACCCATATGCTGATTCGGAGATAAATACCAACAGATGGTGACTCCGCTGGGGAGAGAAAGAGTCAATTGATTTGAAGGTTGGAAAATTTAGTTCCCAGTGAAGTTGTTGCAGCAAGATCCAAAGAAAAACTATATGGTGCTCTGCTGACATGGTGAATCTAGAATTACAAATGTGCCTTGTTGATTTTATGTCCTCTCTATGAGAGGTAGCGACTCTGTTGATTGAACCTATGAAAGCTGCAACATATTTCTAGGTATTCTATCTTTTCAAAAATGATGAGTTTAGAATAGCAAACCTAGTTGTGTTCTCAAAGGAGACCATTTGTATTTAAAGGTATAAAGCCCTAGATTTCACAGGGATATATGGTTACCCAAATGTTATTCCCAATAACATTAGAAAATGTTTGCCAAAATATAATGGATCAGATTCTGAATCGACAAACAAACATCTGCAAAAAATTTGTAATTTAATAGAAGATTATGAGGTAGAGGATGAAGATGTAGTAATGAGACTCTTTGTTCAGTCATTAGAAGATGATGCTAGGGTTTGGTTTTCAGACTTGCCTATGTGTTCACTTTCTTCATGGGTAAATTTAGAAATTGCATTCTTAGGGCAATTTGGTGAAAGAATTGATGTGGTCTCATTGATCATACATTTTATGAATATCCAAAAGGAAGATGAGGAACTGGTTCCAGCCTTTAATCTTAAGTTTATTAAGTTGCTTAAGCAAATCCCTGAGTATATGAGACCCAATAATGCATTGTTCTTAGCAATTTATTTGGCTACATTTGATGAAGAAGTGAGTTATTTATTGAGAGATAAAGAACCAGCCACACTTCACCAAGCCTACCAATTTGCTATGGATATTGAAAACAATGAGAAATATGGAATGTCAGTAGGTTTCATAGTTGCAAGCCTTCAAAACAGTTATCAAGATGAATGTATTTCTACTATTCTAGTGTGTTTATTGAATGATGATTGTGTAAACAGAAATATATTTTAGAATAGTGTGTGCAACCATGATGTGATGATACATGAAGAAAATGTTATAGAAAATGTAGGCACATTTTGTAATGATGAAAACAAAGACTGTTATCAGCCTCTAGAAGAGAAGCCTGCAAACACAAAATGCCCTTCAAGTGGTAAAATGAAAGATATACATGAGGTTGTGTCTTGCAGCAATATGCATATCCCAGTTATTCCTGATTATTTATGTGAGGTGGATATGCAAACCTTCACTCTGAATATAGTGGATGTTGATTCAAGGGATGACAGTAAATGTGTTAATGATTGTTAGCATTCAGATGCATATATGAGCCTTTCAGATGATGAAATATATATGGATGCTGAATATGAATGTTTCCTTGAAGATTCTGACCACCTTCATAGTGTAGAGGTTGAGAAGTTTGTTTTTGATTATCAGTGCATTGGTGAAGAGAAAAAATAGGGTCACTATTCAGAGGTGGATAGACAAGTTTCAGATGTGTGTGCTCATACAGTTGGGGATAGTGCTGGTTGTAGGGGTGACTATGAAGTTTTTGACATAGGGATACTTTCTGAGCTTTTTCTGTGTTCTTTTGAGACATTCCAGGTGGACATTAATGATAAGATTGTTGAGCACAATGATGATGAATATCTGCATGCTTATAAAAATGAATATGATTATGAGATGTTGCTTGTGCCTGAATATTGCATGTTTGGTACAGAGGAGCTCTTATATTTTAAAGAATGGCAAATTTCAGGTGTGGATTCATTTGTTTCATATGAGTCTATTAGTTTTTCAAGCAACATCAGTGACTCATATGATGATGACATTCTACAATTGATGATAATGCATATTGATCAAGCTTGTTGTAGATTTGTCAAAGAAAAGGAGATGAGCAGCAGTACAAATAATTGCAATACTGGGTGCTGCAAACAGTTAAAAGTTTTTAGGCTTCATTTGAAGAAATCAAAAGAAAACAGGGTGTTTGATAAAGGGAAATTTTGGTTTTTCCTTTTTGGTGGCCCTGGGCCACCAAGTAAGTTTAATAAGTGTGATTTGTGATGCAGGTTAGTGCAATGCTTTGACTCTCTTGCCCAATGGACAACGCCCAATCTGTGAAACCAGAGATTCTAAGGATCTCGCCATGCCTGCAAGAGGCATGCGTCCCTAGACAGAGCCTGTGTTGGTACCTGAATCTATAGGAACCTTCATAAAAATTCAAGCATTTAAAATATCCAGGCCCTTTCCCAAAAGTCCAAAAAATTCTAACACTTTTGGCCTCTGTAGTTGAAAAAATGCCAAAATCAGTTAAGGTGCAAGTGTCTTTGTATATACAAAGTGGTTTGTATATACATGCAAGTCAAAAAATATGCATTGGCGGGTACAAAATCTCCATTGCCCCTTGAAAAAATGAGTTATATGCATTTTTAGATGCATATTGGAGTTAGGATGGTGCATATACAAAGTGGGAATCTTTCGCAGATTCCCGTGGATATTCACTGCTTGTATATCGGCTATGCTTGTGTATCGGGCTTGTATGTGTGAAGATACATTGGCTACATGCAGGGATCTTTGTATCTCCAAGATACAAGCAAAATATACAAAGGCCCTCGACATGCAAAGTGAACAGTGTAGCGGAGGTTCATTTGGTGGGGCCCATGCATATATGCAAGTGGAGTTGTAGATGTTCAACATACAAGGGGAATATGCATATCGAATATTCTAGTAAGATTCCCTATTTGTATGTTAGGCAGGTTTGTATGTTTGCCTTTGTATTTTTGACATACAAACAAAATATACATTCACGAGATGCAAGCCGGATTCTAGGATGTTTCAAATTTGCTTTATGATGTGGCGAGATCCACAGTTTGCATGTATGTTGGGTTTGTATATGCAACATACAACCTGATATACAAAGAGGTGACATACAATCCAGACGCGATGGAGGAATGAAATGCAGTGAATGAAATTTGAGATCTGACTTGTATACAAGGTGCTTATATATGCTTTTGCATGTACAAAGCGATAAGTGCAAAATGGACATGCAAGCCGGACCCAATTAGAATTCCAATTTACTCTATAACAGTTTGGGGTCCACCTTGTATGATGAACAGTTGTATATGCATTTGAGCATGCATATACAAGGGTGAAAAAGGCAAAATCAAAGGAAGAAAAGCCAGTGATAGAAACATGAGGTGCCTACGTGGCACAATTTCACTAGCTGTTGACTTTTCAACATTTTTTGGGTGCCGTTGATCGCAGCGACGGGAGGATGATCGACGGTCTTGTTTTGAACTTGCAGCGAAGGATTTTTTCCTGAGCATGTGTGGTTGTTTTTGAGCAGGAAACTTTAAGAGGTACATTGTTGCTGCATTTTAGAGAGGCTACGGGTAGTTGAGGCATTGATGGCAATTTGTAGAGGATGATCGATGGAGTTGGCGGGTCAACCACCTAATTGATGAAGAAAATCCTTGAGTGGCAGTGCAGATCCCGAACATACCTGCTCCCTCCTCTTTGTCTTTTTGTGGCATTAACTATTTTGAGTGCCATTTTTCATGCATTGTATCTGGTGGATTTTTTATTTACCTTGTAATTATTTTTGCTAAGTGCGCAGTCTTGGTATAAAAGCCAAACTGTGTTACTCATTGTGTTGTGGAAGACTTGGGCAATTTTTTTGTGTGAATAACAAAATACAGAACATTTCCTGTCTGTTGTATATCTGTGGAGTTTATGAGTTGCATCTGAAGTGTATCTTGCACATATATTTAGTTTCTTGTCATTGTATATGAAAAATGCATTATGTGTTTATCTGTCTGTCTCCATTTGTTGTATGCATTTTCTTCTTTTGAATCTAGTTGCTAAGGGTTTCTTAGATTCTAGGGTATAGTCTTGTTGTACCACATGCTCGATCTGTAACTTCTATTCAAGGAGTGGCTTAAATTATTTTAGGTTAAAGTGTGGAGAAGATTGTATGTCAGTTGGGATATTCATAAGTAGAGACAGTTAAATACTTATCCTTGGGTGGTGTTTGTAAGGAAAATACCAGTCCTAACCCCTTGAAACTTGAATGCTAGTTTCAAGCCATTCTCTTGTATACGTCTAGTTGACTCCTTGCCCTGAGATAGGTACCAGTCTGCTTCTAGATTAGTAGTTATGATCCAAAACCCCCTGTCTTGCATCCAAACATCAAGTCAAACCATTCCATTATTCCAACCTATTAGTTGTAGGAGTAGGATTAGGAACCCCCTGCATACTCTCATCCTTAAGCAGACAAATATGTCCAAGAATTTTGCTAACCTTGTGATTTGTCATACAAATCTTGGTCCACACATGAGAGTATTCTGCCTATTCTGAAAAGCTAAATCTTTCTGTCATTGGGTGAGTCAAAGTGTCAAATCTTTAGCTAATAGGGATCCCCCCCTTGGTATGGCAAAACCAGAAGTGAAGGGGAGGTAGCTCACGCAATCTCCTGTATTCATTGGCTGAATCTGCCTGTGCATTGGAACTGGCAAACCCATATGTTGATTCGGAGAGAAATACCAACACCTTCTTTGTATCAACACATGTATTCTTAGGAACATTAGGAGAGATCATACAATATACTTCAGGCGACCAATAACATCTTCTCATCCTCAAAAACACATTTGATCATCTTAGTACTTCTAATTTCCATATTAATGTATCTTCTTGATGCTTCTAGTTACCATATTAGTGTGTTTTCTCAATGCTTTTAATTTCCATCTTAATATGACTTCATACTCAACTCTGCATTGATCAAGGCATGACATCAAACCATGAATTTTAGTAACCACATTATATTCAACATGATATCAAACCATGAATTATATCTTCTTTGTTGGATAGGACATGACATCAAACCATAAACTAAATCTTCTCTATTGGATAGAACATGACATCCAACCATGAACTTCTAATTCCCATCTCAATGTATCTTCTTTAGGAGCATGACATCCAACCATGAATACCATCACACATCCGTGACAGTGTTGACATCAATGACAACCTAAGGAACCATATGTGTTGGCATTATGGAAACACATACCTGCACATTCTCCCCCTTTGACATCAAGGACAAAGCACAACTTTTCACCCTTAGGACATAGCTTCTTTTTGTAATAAACAGACTCCCCCTACCATTAGCAACCACTAACTACTCTCCCTAAGAGGTAGCCACCATCAGTCCTAGAAAATGATATAACATGAATCACTCCCCCTAGACAAATGCACCACTTATGTATCTAGCAAGGAGGAGGGGCAATTACCCCTAACCTCTGTTGGAGATCCTCAAAAGTGTCCTTTTCAAGAGCCTTTGTGAAAATATCTGCAATCTGATCCTTTGTTGGAACATATTCCAACTTTACTTCCTTATCTACAACCTTCTCTCAAAAAGTGATACCTAATTTCTATATGCTTGGTTCTAGAATGCATCACTAGATTCTTGTAAATATTGATAGCACTTGTATTATCACACAGTATAGGAATAGGCTCATCATACAATACCTTAATGCCCTTTAGAGTTTGCTTCATCCTCAACACTTGTGTACAACAGAATGTTGTTGAAATATACTATGCTTTTGTAGTTGATAAAGATATTGAATCTTTCTTCTTGCTCTGCCATGAAACCAATCTACTTCCCAAAAAGAAAGCACCACCACTTGTACTCATTCTATCATCAACACAACCAGCCCAATCAACATTAGTGTATGCACTCAAATCAAATTCATTGCCCCTTGAATACCATAATCCATAATCCAGAGTTCCTTGCAAATATCTAAATATCCTTTTCACTACCTTCTCATGTGTTTTCTTGGGATTAGCTTGATATCTGGCAACCACACATACTGCATGAATAATATCAGGTCTAGAAGTAGTTAGGTACAACATTCCTCCAATCATAGATCTATAGGAAGTCTGATCCACCTCCGGAGATTCATCATCCTTGCTCAAGTGACATCTAGTGACCATGGGAGTACTCACTAATTTTGAATCTTCCATACCAAACTTCTTCAACATTTCTCTAACATACTTAGCTTGTGAAATAAAGATACAATCATCTAGTTGAGCAATTTGAAGTCCAAGGAAGAAAGTCATTTCACCAATCATAGACATCTCAAAATATTTTCTCATCTCCTCTGCAAACCTCTTACACATCTCATCATCTCCACCAAAGATGATGTCATCAACATATATTGCAACTATCAATATCATATCTCCTTCTTCCTTTATGTAAATCTTGCTATCTGTAGTACCTTTCTTGAAACCTTGCTGAAGTAAGTACTTGTCAAACCTAGCATACCAAGCCCTAGGTGCTTGTTTGAGATCATACAAAGATTTCTTAAGTCTATACACCATGTCCAAATCTTCTGATATCTAAAAACCATCTGGTTGTTCAATGCAGACTTCTTCATCTAGATCACCATTCAAAAATATTGACTTAACATCCATCTAATAGACCTTGAAATTCTTATGAGAAGCAAGGGCAAGGAACATTTTGATTACCTCCATACTGGCTTCTAGAGAAAAAGTCTCAAAATCAATGCCTTTAATTTGAGAGTAGCAATTACATACCAGCCTTGCTATGTTCCTTAAAACTTCACCTTCTTCATTTAGCTTGTTTCAGAGCACCCACTTTGTTCCTATTACATTCTTGTCGGCTAGTCTGGGAATCAATTCCCATATCTGATTCTTCTTTATCTAATACAATTTTTCTTCCATTGCTTTTATCCAATCATCATCTTTACTAGTATCAACAAAAGTTTTGGGTTCTACTTTTGATAACAAACACAAATTTACTTTCTCATGTGTCTTAGAAAATATTCTCCTTGTTTGTACACCTTCATTCTTGTCTCCAATGATTTGATCCACTGAGTGATTCTTCTAGACATTCTTTGCTGGGGTCTTAGGCATCTACTTTGGTTCTTGTTCCTTTTCTTCTTTCACTTCTTTTTCTTCTTCATCTTCAATGCATGGAAAGATATTAGATCTGGAGTCCTCTGAATCTTGTGAGATCTGATACAATTCTTCATCTACTTTGACATTTGTTCTTTCAATCACCTTTCCCAACCTCTTGTTGTAGCATCTATAGGCCTTGCTTTTAGTTGAGTAACCAATAAAGATTCCTTCATCAATTCTTGAATCAAACTTTCCTAGGTCTTCTTCATCTCTTATGATATAGAATTTTCTACCAAAGATCCTAAAGTATATGACAGTGGGAGTTCTTTCATACCATAGCTCATAAGGGGTCTTAGTGCTATTGACCCTCAGTTGCACTCTATTAATCAGATAGACAACAGTGTGAATTGCTTGCTTCCAGTACATAATAAGAAAATTTGCATCTTTCAACATTGCCCTAGACATCTCTTGCACAGTCCTATTCTTCCTTTCAACCACCCCATTTTTCTGAGGAGTCCTAGGAGAGATAGATGTCTCCTAATACCATGATCTTCGCAAAACCTTTCAAATTCATTTGAAGTAAACTCACCTCCTCTATCAAACCTTAAATATTTGATCTTAGCATCTATTTCATTTTCAACCATAGCTTTGAACACCTCAAATTTATCAATGGCATCTAATTTTTCTCTTAAGAAAGTAACCCAACTCATTCTAGAATAATCATCAATGAGCAACATAAAATACCTCTCACCTTGTTGACTTTTTATTATTGTAGGGCCATATAGATCAGTGTGCATCAGCTCCAATGGCATTGAATAAGAACAATCCTTGCTTTTGAAACTTGTCTTTGTCTGCTTTCCTATTTGACATTCCTTGCATACTGTGTTTGCAGGATTGATTATCTTGGGCATGTCTCTCACTGCATTAGTAGAGCTAATCCTTACCATATTATCAAAATTGTTGTGTCCCATTATTTTATGCCACAACTAGCATTCACTGGATTGAGCCAACAAACATGTTCTTCCATTTACCTCATTCAGATGATAGATATCACCATATGACTTGATACCATCTACAACTAGCTTTTTAGACCCTACCTTCCTGATTTAACAACCTTTGGCATGAAAAGTGAGATTGTAACCTTTGTTACACATCTGACTGACATTGAGAAGATTATTCTTTAGCCTTTTGACATAGAGGACATCCTCAATCCTATTCTTTCCATCAATAGTTATAGCACCCTACCCATAGATTTGTGCTAACTCATCACCACCAAACTTGACAGCTCCACCATCCCACTTCTCAAGGCTAATAAACTTCTCTTTGTCACCAGTCATATGATCTGAGCAACCACTATCAATTACCCAAGCCTTAGTTTCTTATCTTGCATGAAAGGTAGTCCATACAACTATTGATCTATCATTGTTTTGGTCTGTTTGTAAGACATTAGTCTTCTTACATTTTCCACTATCATCCTTGTTGTCACCAACATTCAAGGCCATGAAAAGTGTTTCATAATTTGAATCATAATGATCCTCATCTTCTGAAGAACAACTGCTCTCTATGGAATACAGGCTTCTTTTGAACTTGTCTCTTTTGTTACTACCCCTTGATTCTTTAAAAGGACATTTAGAAGCAAAGTGACCAACCTTTCCACAATTGAAACATTTTAAAGGTAACTTACATTTGTATTTGACGATGCATTTTTTTAGTCTTCTCATAAAATTTTCTTTAGCTTCATCAGGACTCTCATCTTCATCGACAATTTCCTCCTTTGTCTTCTTACTGACTTTGAAGGCAGCTTCTTTCTTTCAAGCATCACTCCCAAACTCTCTCATTTCAAAAGCAGTAAAGGTACCAAACAATTTGTCTACAGTGTGTGTATCCAATTTTGCAGTCTCCTCAATAGAAGATACCTTATGACTATAAGATTTGGGAAGAGATCTCAGAACCTTCTTCACAATCTCATTTTTTTTCACTTCTCCACAAGACCTATGATGTCATTGACCACTTCATTCACCCAGAGCATATATCCAGCAGTGTCTTCATCCTCTATTATCTTTAGGGTCTCAAATTTTCTTTTAAAGAATTGCATCTTTACTTTCTTTACTTTCTTATCTCCATAAATGGTTTCAAGTTTGTTCCAAACTCCTTGATCAAAACTGCAACTCATTACCTTTGAAATTTTTGAATTAGCTAACACACTCATGATAGCAATCTTTGCCTTGGCATTGTTATCATACTTATTAATGTCATCTGAGTCTGTAGGAATAGAAACAAGAATAGTGTAACCAATCTTGACATATTCCCAAACGTTGTACCCTAGAGAATTGATATAGGCTTCCATCCTTAGTTTCCAAAAAGCATAATTTGTTCCATCAAACCTAGGTATCTTGTTGGATCCATTATGTGTCATCTTGAACCTTCCTCAAGTGGTTAAGCTTCTTCAGAGAAACTTGGATCTAATACCAATTGTTGACTACTCAAGGATACTGAGAGGGGGGTGAATTAGTATCTAACAAACTTCAAATCTTTTGGAACAGATTGAAACTTAAGCATCACATTATTAACATAAACATGAAAGATCAACACAATGCACATCAACACATAACACTAGATATACATGGAAAACCCAAGAAGGGAAAAACAACAGTGAGGATTAACTCACAATAAATGAATCTCAAATAACAACTTTGTTTTAGGGCTACAACCCAAGGAAGCAACTACTCCTTGTAGACTTTGTTTCAGGGCTACAACCCAAAGAAGCTACTACTCCTTGAAAACTTTGATTTAGGGTCACTCCCAAGGAAGAAACAACTCCATGAAGACTTTGTTTTAGGATCACTCCTAATGAAGCAACCACTCCATTAATTGAGTACAAACTCAGAAAAGATTACAGTATGATAGTCTACTACCTAAAAACTGACATTGAAATTCACACCTTTGATGATTGCAATTCTATTTCTTCTAATGATTGGATCAAATAGGCACCCTTTTCACTTCATTCCTATCACACAAATGTCTTCAAGATGAATCAGGATAGCTTCTAACACTTCTTCTCTATATCTTTTAGTCACACATCATAATACAATTATTCTGCTTCTTTTCTTGCTTGCGAACCTTAACCATCATCTTGCAATCACACCTTGCCTAACTCAATTTGATTTACAATTTATACATGATATTACATTGATTACATTTCTTGTCAGCCAAAGACAACATGAAAAATACATTTACAAGTCGGCCAAACTACACACAACATAAACGTGTAGAAGCTAAGTCCTAAACAAGACTTCACGCTACACTAGCAGAAGACCCATGCCTTGCGGACATTAACACTTGCTTAACTAGGTCCAAAAAATTCTTTACAGCATCAAACATCAAGGAATTACATCTGTACACTCCACTCATTTGAAAAAAGGACATCCCTAAGCAAAGACATATGAAACTTGAAGCATAACTGCCACAAAAAATTGAAAACCTTGTGTGGTACTGAAAACAACAAAGATCTTCATGAAACACTTCCAGATAAGTCTGTAGGACTCATAAAACATCTCCAAACACTCTTTTAGCTCCACACATCAAATATTTTGTGCCATACATCTTCAACCATGAATTATGGGAATAACAAGTCATCAGAAACACACTACAATATACTGTCATTAAAAAACTGAGCTTGCGGATCATCAAGAACCTTGAAACAACAAGAATTCATGTAATGCACATCCATAATCATGTCCACAAAACCACAAAGGCAAACATTCACTTCTAGAGGAATGTGGAGCATTCAAACATGTCTTCAACACCATCTTACTCTACCATAACATATGTCAGTATTCTATCACGCATAACTTTCACAGCAGAAGGACAAATGATCTAAAACTTTAGAATTATCACCTTCATAGCATTCCTGAACATAGTTCCAGAACCGTATAGCCATAACTATTGCAAATATGTGCCTAATCGATGTTGTCATTGATGTCAACATATCCTTGTTGTCATTGGTGTCAACTGTATCCCATTCTAGATGACTTGTATGTTGAGGATATTCAGAAAATTAGCCCCTCTAGAAGAAACAAGTGAGTTACATATCTCACTGTCAAAGACAGTGAAGACAGTGCAGTTCAGTGAAGTAGATTGCTCTGCATTCCCAGTAGGATGAAGATAAGAGTCTACAGATTAAAGGGTTTGTAGAGGATTGTCTAAAGTTGCTCCAGTCAAGATTTGAGAGGTTCGCATGGAGAATTGGCAAAGTTAAGGCCATCTAAATAGAACCAAGTTTTGTAGTGGTTTAGAGGTGATAGAGTGACAGAAATCTGGTCTAGATTGATCTGCACTGGAATATTATGATTTGCAGACCTAGAGGTATGATTTGGGATGTTGGTGTGTGTCTTTAACTCAAGTGGTTCATGGTTTAGAGGTCTGCAAGTAATCTTTCTAGTGTGACGATCATGACATTTGGTGTTCTTGAGTTCTCGGATAAAGGTGCAAGTATTTCTGATGATCTGAGGTGGTGCTGTTGCTCCTGTTGATTTCATTGTGCTTGTGGTGGTCTCTAGGTCATGTTCCTACTATGTTGGTGGTCCGCATTGAGGTTTGAGCTCATGATTGAAGATTTCTCTTTGGATGTTGTTGTTCTCTCCAGTCTTGGCCAACCAGATGCTTTGTGCATGTTGCAGATGATCTAAGAGAAGTTATATGAAGCATGGAGTGTTGTTTGAGGAAGATTTGGATCCCAGCCATGTTTGGATGATAGTATAGTGATTCACATTAATTCATATGTTTGTAGTGCCAACCTTGATGTTTATTCCAAGGTTGATGAGGCTTATAAATATGTGTGGTTGAGTTGTGGAAATGCATCCTTGTGCGAAAATGACAAGATCCTAAGAAAGGAGGAAAGGTAGAGCAGAGAAGAGGAAGAGTAGTAAAAGATGAGGAGATAGAGAAGAAGTGTTATGCACTTAAATGGAATTGATCTTGCCATGAAGAAGGTGTTGTTATCCAGTTCAATCTTTTTGTGATAAACTTATAATTATTTATGTAGGTAATGAGCCTCTTGGAGCAGTGAGCTCTGGGAAGTGCACCCTAAAAGTATGTGCCTTCCCCATTTTCTATTCTTTTAACAGAGAATAAATATTGTGGGTTAACCCCCACCGTGGTTTTTCCCTTAACTAGGTTTCCACGTAAAAATCCTAGTGTTATGTGTGTTGATTTTATTTCTGCTCCTGTTGTTGATTCATGCTTCCATGGTTATATCATTCATCTTTTATTAAGTGGTAAAGAAGTTTAATTATAGAAAAGGAAAGTTTTGGTGACAACTGATTCACCCCCCCTCTCAGTTGTCTGCCCTTATTTAAATAATTGGTATCAGAGCCAGTTCCTCTACAAGAAGCTTGACTGCTTGAGGAGATCTAGGATGTCGACTTACAAGCAGGATAGTATGAGATTTGATGGAACAAATTAGTCTCTTTGGAAGAGTTGTATGGAGTGCCACTTGTAATACATGGGAGATGCCTATTGGTTGATAACAAAGGATAAGTATGAGCCCTCAGAGAAAGGTCCTTCAACTCCAGATGAACTCAAAGATGTTGAAAACAACATTCGAGATAAAAAAAAGCTTTGCTAAGTGCCCTGACTAATATAGAAATGACAAATGTCCTAGAATTGAAAACTACTCATGAAATCTAGAAGAAGTTGTAAACTCTATATGAAGGTGATGAATATGTCAAATGTACTAAGTTATAGAGCCTAAAAGGTAGATATGAAAATCTGAAGATGAGTGAAGATAAAAACATTACTTCCTACATGTAGAAGGTGAATGAACTTGTGTGCATTATCAAGTGTGCTGGTGGAACACTGGAAGAATTAGAGATTGTTGGAAAAGTGCTCAGATCCTTACCTGCTTCATACAAGCATAGAGTTGCTGCTATTGTGGAAATCAAGACTGTGACAACTATTACAAGGGATCAATTGGTTGGCAAACTCTTAGCATTTGAAATGAGTGAGTTTGGTGATTCTCTTCCTAAATCTGAATCTGCATTTAAGGCCAGTGTTTATGGAAAGCAAAGATTTGATCTAGGTGAAAGCTCTTCAAGATGACTAACCAGATTTGAGAAGGCAAGGAAAGAACTTGAAGAAGATGAATCAGAGTTTGAAGAACTTAAAGCCTTGTTTGCCAAAATATTACCAAGAGGATCCGGTAAGTATGAAGGAAAATTGCCCTTCAAATGTTTTGCTTGCAATAAGATTAGTCATTTTGCTTCAAGATGTCCAGAGAGGGTTTCAAAGCCAAACCCTAACAGACCTAGGGTTTAGAAGAAATGCTACTATGTCCAACAAGCTGCTGAAGGAGTCACTGATGATGAATCTAATAAGGGAAGTACCTCAGGAAATGAATGGGTGTTCATTTCCATCAAAGAAGAAGATCTGATGCCTATTGAATCTACTAGTTGTGTGAATGTAGAAAGAGCCTTGGCTGCTCAGGTTGAAGAAAAAGATGAATGGGTAATTGACAGTGGATGCTCTCATCATATGACAGGTGATAAGAGTAAGTTTGTAAGTATGGAAAGGTATGAAGGTGGAATTGTGAAGTTTGGAGATAATTTAGCTGGTAGAATCCATGGCAGACGATCCATCTCTCTTGATGGTAAGAATAACACTAATGATGTCTTATATGTAGAAGGGTTGAAGCATAATCTTCTTAGTGTTGGATAGTTGGTTGACAAGGGATATGATCTCTGATTCAAGGATGGAAAATGTAGAATTCTAGAAAGCTCTGGAACTGAGATTGGATCCAGTACACAAACTAGAGGTAACATCTTTCATTTAAGTGGTATCGGTAAAAGTTGTTTGATTGCTTAGATTGATCAGAGTTCGCTATGGCATAGGAGAATGTGTCATGTAAACTTTGACAACATTGTTAAGATAAGTGCTACTCAGGCCGTGAGAGATCTTCCAAAGCTTGTAAAACCTACTAATATCATGTGTAAGGAATGTTAGTTGGGAAAACAAAGTAGAACTACATTCAAGAGTAAAGAACAATCTTCAAGTGGATTGTTGGAACTTGTGCACACTGATTTGTGTGGTCCTGCCAGGGTGAGGAGTTTGCAAGGAGATAGATACTTTATTTTGTTGATTGATGATCATTCTTGGATGATGTGGGTCACTTTCTTAAGAGAGAAATCAGAGACTCTTGACAAATTCAAAGTGTTTAAGGCTAGGGTGGAGAATGAGATTGGTGTGAAGATAAAGTGTCTGAGATTTGACAGAGGTGGAGAGTTCACCTCCGGTGAGTTCAATGCATTTTGTGAAAAGCATGGAATAAGAAGACAATTATTTGCTCCTAGGACTCCTCAGTAGAATGGAGTTGTGGAAAGGAAGAACTAGACTATTCAAGAGGCTACTAGAACCATGATGATGGAAGCAAATGTTCCACGTCTATTGGAGAGAGGCTATAAGTACTGTTGTCTACACTCTTAACTGGGTGCAGATCAAAGGTAATTCTGGTAGAACACCTTATGAACTATGGTTTGGTAATGCTCCTTCTCTAAAATATTTCAAAGTTTTTGGTAGTAAATGCTATATCAAAAGAGATGAAGATCTGGGCAATTTTGATGCAAGATGTGATGAAGGAATATTTCTGGGTTATTCTAATCAAAGGAAGGCATACCGGTGCTTTAACAAGAGATTAAAAAAGATGGTTGAAAGTGCTAATGTCAAGGTTGATGAAAGCAAGGAGAGACCTTCAATTTTTGTGGATATGAATCAGATGATCAAAATGAAAGTTCAAATGAAGGAAAGCAAGTTCAGTTTACTCTGGAGAATCCAGTGACTCAAGAAGCTAATGCAAATATTGAGGAACAAGTTCAAGAATCAAAAGTTGAAGAAAATCCCAAAACTCCCAGGTATGTAAGATTGAATCATTCTGAAAATTAGATCATAGGAGATAAAAAATAACATGTTCAAACTAGAAGAAGAATTGCTAAAGAACAAGAGGAGTATTGTATGATTTCAAAGATTGAACCAAAATTAGTGAATGAAGCCTATAATGATGAAAGTTGGGAAAAAGCAATGGAATAAGAATTAATGCAAATTCAAAAGAATCATACTTGGGATCTTGTTCCTAGACCTGAAAATAAAAATGTAATTGGAACTAAATGGGTCTTCCAGAATAAATTGAATCAAGATGGTGAAGTTGTGAGAAACAAAGCAAGATTGGTGTGCAAAGGTTACTCTAAGGTAGAGGGAATTGATTTTGAAGAAAATTTTGCTCCAGTGGCAAGAATTGAAGTAGTAAGATTATTTCTTGCCTTTGCTTCTTACAAAGATTTCAAAGTTTACCAGATGGATGTCAAGTCAGCATTCCTGAATGGAGAGTTGGAAGAAGAGGTCTACATTAAGCAACTAGAAGGATTCCAATTGTCTGATCAAGGAGATAAGGTCCGTAGATTGAAGAAAGCATTGTATGGACTTAAACAAGCTCCAAGAGCCTAGTATGCAAGATTAGATAAGTATCTGCTAAAGTTAGGCTTTAGCAAAGGCACTGCAGACAGTAATCTTTATTTCAAAATTGATTATGAATACATCTTGATAGTTGAGGTATTTGTTGATGATATCATCTTTGGTGGAAATGAGAGCATGTGTAAAATTTTTGTTGATCAAATATAAAGTAAATTTGAGATGTCCATGCTTGGTGAAATGAATTTCTTCTTAGGTCTGCAAATCATTCAGTCAGAAAAAGGCATCTTCATATCTCAGTCTACGTATGTGAAAGAATTGTTGAAAAAGTTTGGAATGGAGGATCCAAAACCAGTGAGTACTCCTATGGTAACTAGATGCAAGTTGAGTAAAGATGATGATTCCCCTAAGGCAGATCAGAAAAGGTATAGATCAATGATTAGAGGACTACTTTATCTGACTCATACTAGACCTGCTATTATGAATACAGTTGGCCTTGTTGCTAGATTTCAAGTTGATCCTAGAGAATCTCATGTTGTGGCAGTCAAAATAATTTTTAGATATCTAAAGGGAACATCTGACTATGGCTTATGGTATCCTAAGGGTGATGATTTCACTCTTCATGCATATATAGATATTGATTGGGCAGGAGATGTGGATGATAGGAAGATTACTAGTGGAGGTACATTTTTCTTGGGAAAGAGATTGGTTTCTTGGTTGAGCAAAAAATAGGAGGCAATATCTTTGTCTACTGCAGAAGCAGAGTACATAGTAGCAGCAAGTAATTGTACTCAAGTTTTATGGATGAAGCAAATGTTGAAGAATATCAGAGTTATGTTTGAAGAACCTGTTACAATCTTCTGTGATAATTCAAGTGCAATAAACATTTCAAAGAATCCGGTGTTGCATTCAAAGACAAAGCACATATCTATCAAATTTCACTTTTTGAGAGAGAAGGTAAATGAGAATGAAGTCAGATTGGAGTTTGTCTCTTCAAAGGATCAGATTGTGGATATCTTTACAAAGCCTTTACCTAAGGATACTTTTGAGTATCTCAGAGTAATGCTAGGGGTTATTTCCCCTCCTGTTCAGAACTAAGGTGCACTAAAGTGCATCAGTTTGATGGAATTCACAGTCATATCTTGTTATCCAGATTGGTGTTAAGGAGTTGCTACTGAGGGGGAGTAGTCAATATGCCAATTCTAGATTAAGAAACAAAAAGAGGAAGAGATGATTTCAAATATGTACCCTTTTCCATTGATGTCAAAGGGAGAGAGAAGTCATGTGAAAGACTTGGAAGAAAGAAGTTGATGGTGAAAGGGGGAGTAGTAAAGAAAATGGTTGCAAGTGTGATAAGAGAAAGGAGGAGAAGTTCTTGTCTTGAAGGTTGAAACAGTTTTTCACATCATATGTTGAAATCAATGACAAAGGGGGAGATTGTTGCAAATATGTGCATAATCGATGTTGTCATTGATGTCAACATATCCCTATTGTCATTGGTGTCAACTGTATCCCATTATAGATGACTTATATGTTGAGGATATTGAGAAAATTAGCCCCTCCAGAAGAAACAAGTGAGTTACATATCTCTCTGTCAAAGACAGTGAAGACAATACAGTTTCAGTGAAGTAGATTGCTCCACATTCCCAGTAGGATGAAGATCAGAGTATGTGGATTAAAGGGTTTGTAGAGGATTGTTTGAAGTTGCTCCAGTCAAGATTTGAGAGGTCCACATGGAGAATTGGCAAAGTTATGGCCATCTGAATAGAACCAGGTTTTGCAGTGGTTAAGAGATGATAGAGTGATAGAAATCTAGTCTGGATTGATCTGTATTGGAATATTATGATCTACAGATCTAGACGTATGTTTGGGATGTTGGTGTGTGTCCTCAACTCAAGTGGTTCGTGGTTTGCAGGTTCACAAGAAATATTTCTAGTGTGACAATCATGACAGTTGGTGTTCTTGAGTTCCTGGATAAAGGTGCAAGTGTTTTTGGTGATCTGAGGTGGTGCAGTTGCTCCTATTGACTTCATTGTGCTTGTGGTGGTCTTTGGATCATGTTCCTACTTTGTTGGTGGTCTTCATTGAGGTTTGAGCTCATGATTGAAGATTTCTCTTTGGATGTTGATGTTCTCTCCAGTCTTGGCCGACCAGATGCTTTGTGCATGTTGCAGATGATCTAAGAGAAATTATATGAAGCATGGAGTGCTGTTTGAGGAAGATTTGGATCCCAGCCATGTTTGGATGACAACATAGTGATTCACATTAATTCAAATGTTTGTAGTTCTGACCTTGATGTTTATTCAAAGGTTGATGAGGCTTATAAATATGTATGGTTGAGTTATGGAAATGCATCCTTGTGTGAAAATGACAAGATCCTAAGAAAGGAGGAAAGGTAGAGCAGAGAAGAGGAAGAGCAAAAGAGGAAGAGCAGTAAAGGATGAGAAGATAGAAAAGAAGTGTTTGGGGATAGAGTAGAAGTGTTATGCACTTAAATGGAACTCACCTTGGCATGAAGAAGGTGTTGTTATCTAGTTCAATCTTTCTGTGATAAACTTATAGTTATTTCTATAGGCAGTGAGCCTCTTGGAGCAGTGAGCTCTGGGCAATGTACCCTAAAGGCATGTGCCTTCCCCATTTTCTATTCTTTTGATAGAGAATAAATCTTGTGGGTTAACCCCCACTATGGTTTTTCCCTTAACTGGGTTGTTGCAAATATGTGCCTAAGAGGTGTTGTCATTGGTGTCAACTGTATCCTATTTTGTTGCCTATTTAGAAGACTGGAATGTTGAGGATATTGAGAAAATTAATGTGGATTAAAGTATATGGACCATATGGCTGAGTAGAGGATTGTCTAAAGAAGCTCCAGTTAAGATTTGAAGGGTTCACATGAAGATTTGAAGAAGCTATGACCATCTAAGTTTCACAGTATTCAGAAGAGACAGAGTGATAGGAAAGAGGTCCAAATTGTTATGGATATGTAAAATGATGAGTTGCGGATCTAGAGGCATGTTTGGGAAGTCAGTGTGTATCATCCATTCAAGTGGTTCTATGTTTGGAGGTCCACAAGCAATCTTTCTAGTGTGATAGTCATGACAGACAGTGTTCTTAAGGTTCCGAATGAATATGCAAGTAATTCTGATGTTGTGGAGGAGTGCGGATGTTTTTGTTGAATTCAATATGCTTGTGGAGGTCTCTAGATCATGTGACTACCGTGTTGGAGGTCCACATTCAAGATCAAGCTCATTGTTGAAGATTTCTTCCTTGATGTTGTTGTTCTTCCCAGTCCTAGTTGACCGGATGTTTCAAGCATGTTGCAGATGATCCAAGAACAATTTTATGAAGCGTGGCGTGTTGATCAAGGAAGATTTGAGTCCCAGTTATGTTTGGCTGATAGAAAAGTGATTCGTATTAAGTCAGATGTTTGTAATTCTGACCTTGATGTTTATTCCAAGGTTGATGAAGGATATAAAGGCATGTAGATGAGTTGTGAAAAAGTATCCTTGTGTGAAAATAATATAATCCAAAGAAAGGATCAAAGATAGAGCAGAGCAAAGGAGAAGCAGAAGAACAAGAGTTGTCTTGATGATGAGTTAGAGAAGTATTTGGAGCAGAGCAGAAGTTTTGTGAGCATTCAATGAAACTGAACCAGGCATGAAGAAGATGCTATTTATCAGTTAATTCTTTCTGTATTAAACATAAATTCTATAGGCAGTGAGCCTCTCTTGAGCAGTGAGCTCTGGGCAGTGAGCCCGAAGGCATGTGCCTTCTCTTTTCTTCTAAGTGCTTTTAACAAGGTATGAATCTTGTGGGTTAACCCCCACCATGGTTTTCCCTTAACCAAGTTTCCATGTAAAAATCCTAGTGTTATATGTCCTTAGTTTATTTCTTCTCATGTGTTGTTGATTCATACTTTAATGTTTACATTATTAATCTGATTGTAAGTTGATAAAGAAGATTAAAAGTAGAAAAGGTTAAATTTGCAAGACAACTGATTCACCCCCCCTCTCAGTTGTCCAGTCTAATTCCAACAATTGGTATCAGAGCCAGATCCTCTAAAAGAAGCTTGATCGCTTGAGGAGATCCAGGATGTCAACCTACAAGAAGGATAGTCTGAGATTTGATGGAACAAATTATTCTGTTTGGAAGAGTCGCATGGAGTGCCATTTGCAATGCATGGGTGATGCTTATTGGGTGATAACCAATGATGAGTATAAACCTCTAGAGAAATGTCCTTCAACTCCAGATCACCTCAAAGATGCTGAAAATAACCTTCAAGCTAAAGAAGCCTTGTTGAGTGCCCTGACTGATTCAAAAATGATAAATGTCTTTGGACTAAAAACTACTCATGAAATCTGGAAGAAGCTGGAAAATCTTTATGAAGGCAATGAATATGTCAAATGTGCCAAGCTACAAAGTCTGAGAAGAAAATTTGAAAATCTAAGGATGAGTGAAGATGAAAACATCACAATCTACATGCAAAAGATAAATGAACTTGTGTGTGGTATCAGGTGTGTTGGTGAAACTTTGGAAGAATCAAAGATTGTGGCAAAAAGTGCTCAGATCTTTACCTGATTCATACAAGCATAAGGTTGCTGCTATAGAGGAGATCAAGACTATCTCAAAAGTTACAAGAGATTAGCTGATTGGCAAAATTTCAGCTTTTGAATTAAGTGAGTTTGGTGATTCTCTTCCCAAGACTGAATCAACATTTAAGACCAGTGTATATGGAAAACAAAGATATGATCCAGGTGAAAGCTCTTTAGCAAGATTGAATAGATTTGTGAAGGCAAGGAAGGATCTTGAAGATGATGAAATTGAGACTACAGATCTTGAAGCTCTTATTTCCAAAAGAATGCCAAGAAGATCCAGTAAGTATGAAGGAAAGTTGCCATTCAAATGTTTTTCTTGTAATAAGATTGGTCATTTTGCTTCAAGATGTTCAGAGAGGTTTTCAAAACCAAACCCTAATAGATATAAAGGTCAGAAGAAATGTTACTATGTCTAAGAAGCTAGAGAAGGAGTCACAGATGATGAATCTGATCATGGAGGTTCCAATGAAAATGATTAGGTGTTCATTACTATCAAAGAAGAAGATCTGATGTCTACTAAATTTGCTAGCTGTGCAAATATGAAAAGTGCCTTGGCTGCTCAGGTTGTTGAAAAGGATGAATGAGTGATTGATAGTGGATGTTCTCATCATATGACTGGTGATAAAAGTAAGTTTGTAACCTTTGAAAAATATGAAGGTGAGCTTATGAAATTTGGAGACAACTCAGCTGGTAGAATCCGTGGCAGAGGATCCATCTCTTTTGATGGTAAGAATGACACCAATGATGTTTTGTATGTGGAAGTACTGAAGCATAATCTTCTCAGTTTTGGATAGCTGGTTGACAAGGGTTATGATCTCTGATTCAAGAATGGAAAATGTAGAATCTTTGAAAGCTCCAGAATGGAAATTGCATCTGGTACTCAAACTAGAGGTAACATCTCTCATTTAAGTAGTTCTAGTGAAAGTTGTTTGATTGCTTAGATAGATCAAAGTTGGTTATGGCATAGGAGAATGTGTCATGTGAATTTTGATAACATTGTTAAGATAAGTTCTATTCAGGCTGTAAGAGATCTGCCAAAACTTGTGAAACCTGATAGCATGTGTAGCGAATGTCACTTGGGTAAACAAAAGAAAATTTCATTCAAAAGTAAAGAATAGTCTTCAAGTGAATGGTTGGAACTTGTGCATATTGATCTGTGTGGTCCTGCTAGAATTAGGAGTGTGCAAGGAGATAGATATTTTATGTTGCTAATTGATGATTACTCCCAGATGATGTAGGTAACCTTCTTAAAAGAAAAATCAGAAGCTCTTGAAAAATTCAAAATGTTCAAGGTTATGGTGGAGAATGAGATTGGTGGAAAGATAAAGTGTCTAAGATCCGATAGAGGTGGAGAATTTACCTCCCATGAGTTTGATTCAGTCTATGAAAAGCATGGAATAAAAAGACAGTTATCTACTCCTAGGACTCCACAGCAAAATGGAGTAGTGGAAAGAAAAAACTGGACCATTCAAGAAGCTGCCAGGACCATGATGATGGAAACAAATGTTCCTCAAGTCTATTAGAGAGAAGCTGTGAGTACTGTTGTCTACACTCTTAACCAAGTACAGATCAAAGGCAATTCTGGTAAGACTCCTTATGAACTATGGTTTGGTCATCCTCCTACTGTGAGATATTTTAGAGTTTTTGGTAGCAAATGCTATATCAAAAGAGATGAGGGTCTAGGAAAGTTTGAAGCAAGAAGTGATGAAGGAATATTTATGGGTTACTCCACTTAAAGCAAGGCATACCAGTGCTTTAACAAAAGATTGAAAAAGATTATTGAAAGTGCAAATGTTAGAGTTGATGAAAGCGAAGAAAGTCATTCCAGGTATTGCGGATATGATTTAGAAGATCAAGATGAAAGTCAAAATCAAGGAAGGCAAGTCCAAATCCACATTCAAATCTAGATTGATCCAAAAAATCTAGTAACTCAAGAGGATAGTGCAGAAGTTGAGAAACAAGCTCAAGAAATAGAAGTTCAAGCTAATCCCAAAACCCCCAGGTATGTAAGGATGAATCATCCTAAAGATCAAATCATAGGAGATAGAAATAAAGGTGTTCGAACTAGGAGAAGAATTGTTGAAGATCAAGAAGAGATTTGTTAGATTTCAAAGATTGAACCAAAAATAGTAAGTGAAGCCTGCAAAGATGAAAACTGGGTAAAGGCAATGGAAGAAGAATTAATGCAAATTGAAAAGAATCACACTTGGGATCTTGTTTCTAGACCTGAGGACAAAAATGTGATTGGAACTAAATGGGTCTTCCAGAATAAACTAAATGAAGATGGTGAAGTTGTAAGAAATAAAGCAAGGTTGGTATGCAAAGGATATTCTCAAGTGGAAGGAATTGATTTTGAAGAAACTTTTTCTGCGGTGGCAAGAATAGAGACAGTTAGATTGTTTCTTTCTTTTGATGCTTATAAAGATTTCAAAGTCTATCAGATGGATGTCAAGTCAGCATTTCTAAATGGAGAGTTAGAAGAAGAAGTCTACATTGAGCAACTGGAAGGATTTTAATTGTCTGATCAGAGAGATATGGTCTACAGATTAAGGAAAGCATTGTATGGACTCAAACAAGCCCCAAGAGCTTGGTATGCAAGATTAGATAAGTATTTGCTAAAGCTAGGTTATAGCAAAGGCATTGTTGACAATAATCTTTACTTCAAGATTGATAATGAGAATATTTTGATTGTTGAGATATTGTTGATGATATCATTTTTGGTGGAAATGAGAGTATGTACAAAACATTTGCTGATCAGATGCAAAGTGAATTTGATATGTCCATGTTTGGTTAGATGAATTTATTCTTAGGTTTGCAAATCACTCAGTCAGATAAAGGTATTTTCATATCTCAGTCTAAGTATGTGAGAGAACTGTTGAAGAATTTTGGAATGGAAGATTCAAAGCCAGTAGGTACACCTATGGTAATCGGATGCAAGTTAAGTAAAGATGATAATTCACCTAAGGTAGATTAGAAAAGGTATAGATCAATGATTGGAGGACTGCTCTATCTGACTTAGATCAGACCTGATATCATGAATGCAGTTGAACTTGTTGCTACATTTCAAGCTAATCCTAGAGAATCCCATGTTTTAGTAGTCAAGCGAATTTTCAGATATCACAAAGGGACAATTGATTATGGATTATGGTATCCAAAGGATAATGACTTCACTCTTCATGCATATACAGATGCTAATTGGACAGGAGATGTGGATGACAAAAAAAATAGTAGTGGTGGTGCATTCTTCTTGGGAAGTAGATTGGTTTCTTGGCTAAGCAAAAAGGAGGCAATATCCCTATCTACAACAGAGGCAGAGTATATAGCAGCAACAAACAATTGTACTCAAATTCTGTGGATGAAGCAAATGTTGAAGGACATCAGAATTGTGTTTGAGGAGCCTGTCACAATCTTTTGTGATAATTCAAGTTCAATAAGCATCTCAAAGAATCTAGTGCTACATTCAAAGACAAAGCATATATCCATCAAGTTTCATTTCTTGATAGAGAAGGTAAATGAGAATGAAGTCAAGTTGGAGTTTGTGTCTTCAAAGGATCAGATTGTAGATATTTTCACTAAGCCTCTTCCTAAGGATACTTTTGAGTATCTCAGGGAGAAGTTAGGGGTCATTACCCCTCCTGATCAAAATTAAGATTCACTAGAGTGCATCAGTCTGGTGGAATTCATAGTCATATCTTGTGATCTGGATTGATTTTAAGGAGGCACTACTCAGGGGGAGTAGTTTGCATGTAATTTTTTATTTTGGTCTGAAACAAAAATAAGGAGAAAAGACTGCAAATATGTGCCCTTTGCCATTGATGTCAAAGGGGGAGAGAACTCATGTGAAAAACTAGTTGCTGATGAAAGGGGGAGCAGTGAGGATAGTGGTTGCAAAAGTGATAAGAGAAAGGGGGAGAAGTTCTTGTCTTAATGGTTGAATCATTTTTTCACATCATATGTTTCCATCAATGACAAAGGGGGAGATTATTGCAAATATGTGGCTAAGCAGTGTTGTCATTGATGTCAACATATCCTTGTTGCCATTGGTGTCAACTGTATCCTATTATGTTGCCTATTTAGAAGACTAGAATGTTGAGGATATTGAGAAAATTAATGTGGATCAAAGTATGCAAACCATATAGCTGAGTATAGGATTGTCTGAAGAAGCTCTAGTTAAGATTTGAAGAGCTAAGATTTGAAGTGTTCGCATGAAGATTTGAAGAAGCTATGACCATCTAAGTTTCACAGTATTCAGAAGAGACAGAGTGATAGGAAAGAGGTCCGGATTGTTCTGGATATGTAAAATGATGATCTACAGATTTAGAGGCATGTTTAGGAAGTCAATGTGTATCATGCATTCAAGTGGTTTGGGGTTTGGAGGTCCACAAGCAATCTTTCTAGTGTGACAATCATGATAGACAGTGTTCTTAAGGTTCTGGATGAAGATGCAAGTAATTCTAATGTTGTGGAGGAGTGTGGCTGTTTTTATTGAATTCAATATGCTTGTGGAGGTCTCTAGATTGTATGACTACCATGTTGGAGGTCCACATTGAAGATCGAGCTCATTTTTGAAGATTTCTTTCTTGACGTTATTGTTCTTCCCAATCCTAGTTGATCGGATGTTTCAAGCATGTTGCGGATGATCCAAGAACAATTTTATGAAGTGCAACGTGTTGATCTCAAGGAAGATTTGAGTCCCAATTATGTTTGGCCGCCAACAAAGTGATTCGCATTAAGTCAGATGTTTGTAATGCTGACCTTGATGTTTATTCCAAGGTTGATGAAGGATGTAAAGGCATGTAGATGAGTTGTGAAAAAGTATCCTTGTACGAAAATAATATAATCTGAAGAAAGGATCAAAGGCAGAGCAGAGTAGAGGAGAAGCAAAAGAAAAAGAGCTATCTTCATGAAGAGTTAGAGAAGAATTATTTGGGGCAGAGCAGAAGTTTTGTGAGCATTCAATGAAATTGAACCAAGCATGAAGAAGATGCTATTTATCAGTTAATTCTTTCTGTATTAAGCATAAATTTTGTAGGTAGTGAGTCTCTATTGAGCAATGAGCTCTGGGCAGTGAGCCCAAAGGCATGTGCCTTCTCTTTTATTCTAAGTACTTTTAACAGGGTACAAATCTTGTGGGTTAACCCCCACCGTGGTTTTCCCTTAACCGGGTTTCCACATAAAAATCCTAGTGTTATGTGTTCTCAGTTTATTTCTGCTCATGTGTTGTTGATTCATGCTTTAATGTTTACATTATTAATCTGATTATAAGTTGATAAAGAAGATTACAAGCAGAAAAGGTTAAATTTGTGAGACAACTGATTCACCCCCCCTCTCAGTTGTCCAGCCTAATTCCAACATGGGTTTCCACATAAAAATCCTCGTGTTATGTGTGTTGATTTTGTTATGCTCATGTGTTGTTGATTCATGCTTTCATGGTTATAGCATTCATTTGTTATTAAGTGGTAAAGAAGTTTAATTACAGCAAAAGATAAAAGTTTTGGTTACAACTGATTTACCCCCCCCCTCTCAGTTATCTATCCTTATTTCAAAAATAATTACAAATGCGAAGGGATGTGGAACATTCTATTGCCCTACTGAGAACACCTTCATAGAACCAACACTGTCTTTACACTATCAACAACAAAACACCCTTATGGTAGTCCAAACACTATAAAACTTGGAAAATACATGCTTTGACACTATATTAAGCTATCTTCCAATCTACAAAGGCACAACACCAAAATAATGAAAATGATGAGCAATCTCCCAGATAGTCTTCAAAGACAGTCATCCTGTAGTAGAAACTTTCACCAACTTCAGGAAGCCAAACCTTCTTTGTATCAACACATGCATTCTTAGGAATATTAGGAGAGATCATACAATTTGCTTCAAGCCACCAGTAACATCTTCTCATCCTCAACAACACATCTGATCATCTTAGTGCTTCTAATTTCTATATTAATGTATCTTCTTAATGCTTCTAATTCCCATATTACTGTGTCTTCTTGATGCTTCTAATTCCCATCTTAATATGACTTCATACTCAACTCTGCATTGATCAAGGCATGACATCCAACCATGAATTTTAGTAACCACATTATATTCAACATGACATCCAACCATGAATTATATCTTCTTTGTTGGATAGGACATGACATCCAACCATGAACTATATCTTCTCTGCTAGCTAGAACATGACATCCAACCATGAACTTCTAATTCCCATCTCAATGTATCTTCTTCAGAAGCATGACATCAAGCAAAAGAAAAGTTAGATATTGGTCATTGCTAGGTTTCAACTAGTAGGGAAAAACTCTAGATTTTGACCCCTAAAAAAGCAATTATAGACTAACATAATATAGGTTTTCACAAAACTTTTGTAAAATTTTGGGATTTTTTCGAGTTATAAATCAAGTTAATCTAAAAAATTATACCATTTTTTTATATCACTATTCAATTTGTATTGCTCTACTATTCATTTATACAAACAACCCTCACTATTCATATGTACCATATGGACTCCGTGCAACCTTCACTTGATTTCATATAGCCTCTCACTAATAATTTTGTACATGTTTCTAACTTCTACCTATAGTTGTTTTGACAACAATTTCTCCTTTTTCCTTGGACAATAATTTGTCTCATTGAACAATGATTTATAGTTCCTCTCCTCAATGTTTCTTGGTGAACAATTTGCAATCATACACTCTCCTAGGGCTTCCTTTCTCTTGTTTAGCATACCCTTTCCAAGGGCTTCCTTAATCTAAATGAATGTACATTTCCTAGAGTTTCCTTGTTTTGATACCAAATGTTGGAAGAATGAATATATAGAGTTTCATAGAATTGGATGGCACACAATGTGTATGCTTATATTTATTATTGAATAGGAAGTTACATTAGTAGTTATAAGTTACTTTTTAGACATAACTAATATGGTGTTATTACATCCACTAGTAGAATTTAGCAAATAAATGACTACGTGACTAAAACTTTTAGTCACAACAACTAAAAATGACTAAATTCTACTAATTTTTTGCAACTCAACTATAAATGAGTAAATAAATGACTAATTTGGTCATTGACTAAAAAATTATTTAGTCACAGAAATAAAAATGACTAAATAGTTAGAAAAAAAATTAGACAAAATTTTAAAAAAAAACTTTTCAGGAAATTTTTGGTGGGACGTATTGGCATGATTCATTATTCACATTCATTTCAGAATTACTCCTTCATTAGTTGGGAAGAAGAACATCCCTAATATTGGTGGCATCGAGCTCATTGAGCATATCATCGTTGCTCGAGGGCACCAGAGCTCACAATTACGAGGCAACAGACGTGCGCAATCCAGAAGCCCACAAACCACCATAGCTATGGCCCATCACCATCACACTCTTCACTTGCAGGCACTCTAACATGCTCTTCACACACTCAGCTTGGAATATCTATGACTGTTCAGAGCTGCTTGTGGTGGACTGGCTGAAAAATAAAAGGTCAGGAATGTAGAGATCAAAGTACTTTCCCAGAGCTACTTCGCACTGAGGTGTTTTGAGTTATAGTAGCTACTTGCATGGGCGATAAAGAGGAGAGGACCTACAGACTTTTGAAAAGGAGGGAAAGAAATTTAGAGTTTGTTGAAATGAATTTGAAGTTGGCGAGGCCCTCTGCAATGAAGTCAAATTTGGGGATGCCCTTTGCAGCAAATTTAGAGGTAATTCGAAACCCTCATTACATTTATAAACACAAAATCTATAGCTTTGTGATTAGAAACTTATAGTAGTTACAATCTACTGCTCTTAATAATGTTCTTTTACAATCTTGCCATGGTTCTACTTCATAAGGTGTTTGAGCTAAATATAATAAAATTTGGGTGTCAGTGCCAAAATAGAATTTCCTCAAACAATTTTGATACATTTTCACTGGAAGTGCAAACTGTCCTTGTGCAAAGTAAACATGTGCTAGATTTACCCACACATCAGGCATTTGAACAAAGATGTTTCCTACTATAGCTTCTTGTACCTATGTAAAAATTTCCTTTGCAATATCAAATTGACCCCTTTCATCTAGCACAATGGTTGTCCCATTTGCAGCATAAACATTTCCTAGTCTATGTGCCAACACTTTACAATACAGTTCTCTAGCCTTCTCAAGATGTTGTGCCTCCACCTTTGGATCCCTCCTCTCATTGTGAAAAGCTGCAAAATAATTCCAATTTCCAAGTGAAATGTCAACATAAGAATTCTTTGCATCTGATTCACTTTGTGCAACTTTAATTGTTTATTTTTCTTTAAGCCAGTCATCTATTTTTAGTTCCATTTTTCCAAGCATAGATAAAGCATTTGATGAGTTTTTATCCACCTTAAGTGCATCCCCAATCAATTCTAGGCTTAGTTGGATCTCATTCTGAGCCTAAGCCATGGCTACAAGATGTAGATATGCATCCACATTATTAGGAAACTTGAACAATATTAGCCTGTATAAAACATTTTCTTTTTCAGTATCATGTAGTTGTTCAAACAACCTAGCAAGATTAAATAGTGTTGTAACTTTATCCCATGGTAGCTCAAGTGAAACACCACCTTTTTCTAGTCAATGGAAGAATTCCATATCCTTAAAGAGCACATGAAAAACTACAGAATTGGCACTGGGGCTTTTATTTTATGAAATTCAACCCAAATGCCATTTCCTAATGCCTCCATAAAAGTTTGTTGAGCCAACTCTAGTTCATCACGCTCAAAATGAAGAACCCCAATGTTGTTTAATAATTGAATGGGTACTTCTTCTCTACTCTTCTTCAAAAGAGACTTTTCTATCTTAAGAGAATCTAAGGTTGCACTAGGGTCTAATGATATTAATAACTTGCCCATTTGATAAATGCATGGGCATCACGTGGATCTATGCAAGTTGCCTTTCTTAAAATTTCCAAAGCCTTCTCTTACTGCCCTTGCTGAGCATATATATGGCCTACAACTTTTAAGCTCTCACAGTTCTCAAGGTGGACCTCCAAGACCTTTTCAAATTTTGAGAGAGAACTCTTAAGATCTCCCAGCTTCAATTGAACTTGTCCACAAAATCATGTGGCCTCTAGCTTTCCTTGACTGATGCCATGTAGTAGCGTCTAGTGGTGTCATAATCACCTTTACTATGATAAGATTGTGCAAGATTATAATATGAATGAGATTTCATGAGAGGGTGGTCAGTTGAAACAAGAGTTGTCTTAGTCAAATGTTCCACAAGAAAATGTTGCCCTATGAAGAAAAAATGGTTTGCTAAATGATTCAATGGCATTGCACAGTACGGGTATAATTCAAAGGCTCTACACATCTTTTCCATTCCTTCATGAACACTACCTTTTTCACTAACTGTGAGAATCCTACAATTAAAAAATGCACAAAACTAACCACAGAGATTTTTCCCCATTTCAAATAGTAAAATTGCCTAAAAAAATGTGTTTAAAACCTGCAAATAAAATTACGCTGATTTTTGTGCCAAAAAAAACATGAGACCATAGCTTGTTGCTTACTATTATGCTTTGATAGATTTTTTCCAAGCATCCATAGCTTGTTTAAAATCACCTGTTTTAGGCTTTTAGCCATAGCAACTGTTGACACCTTCAAATTTTGCGAATTTGAAGTGTTTATACTCTTTTTATGTGTTGATAGAGACTAGGTCAACATGCTGCTCAATCTACCCAAGGGCCACCTTCGGCAATCAAAATTTTGCAACTCAGGAATCACCCTGCAAATCCAGTTGGTGGAATGTTTTTAGCACATATGGTAACATGTATGCTCAGTTTTGTGCTTCCAGGATGAAGTCTGATGGGGTAATTAATTCTTCTCTGACTACGATCGAGCTAAAATTGGTATTCTGGAAAGTTGCAAATCTCACAAATCTAAGGGTGACCCATTTCTTGATTTGGTCTCAAACCTCTCCAATTCCAATTTCATCAAAATCAGAGACCATATTATGCATTATTTTAATGCATCTGAGTTGCGGCAAAGGCATTCGGCAGGCTAGTTTACAAATGAGGTACCTAAAATATTCTAGTGATGTGGATTCTGAGAAAATGGGTTTACTTGAAATAATTGATAATGACCCTATGCAAATTTTTGCGGTCATCGGATGCCCGGTTTACCCGCAGTGAAAAAACGCCATGTGCCCAGTAGGAGAAATTAAAAATTTGCCTAAGTATTAAAGTTAAAATGCAAATATTAAAAGGAAAATATTAAATGGAATTTTAAATAGTTTGAATGAAATGAAATGAAGTCAAATATTAATAAGGGGGTTATTGAACTTTAGACTAAAGTTTATAAAAGGGAAATGAAAGTATTTTGGTGTATTTCGCACCATCGCATGGGGAGTTCCTGTGCATCCTCAGACCCCCACGATGGCATGAAATGCCCATCGCAGGACATTTTCAGACCCGCCATTTAGTTTGCCAGGTGAATATAAGCATTTCCCTCTCCTTGGAAGTAGTTTCGATGGATTTGGAGCAGCTCTAGGCAGATTATTTATAGATTGAAGTTGTTGAATCATATTTTTTATTTTTAGGGCAGGATTTGAATGCGTTTTTGGGCTCAAATTTGCTGTTCTATGCCCAGAATTCATCCTTGGACCATTCCTCATGCTTAGGTAAAGGTATTAGGCCTCTTTATGAAGATTTCAGAGTGCCAAAATGGCCAAAAATGCCTAGTATTGGTAAAAACGACTAGAAATAATTAATTGGGCAAGAAATTGAATTTGAAGATTATTGTGATGATGACTCTGAGGCATAATGCAATTATGGAGCTAGAGGAGAGGTCTTAGGGCTTTTATCACAGCCATGCAGAGGAAGGAAGAAACTTCGGCAGAGCTTGTGCGACAGTGTGAAATTGGGAATATCCAGAAAAAAGAAAAATGTAAAAGTCAGAAAGGGGAGTAAATTAAATCAAAACATTAGGCTTCAAATTTTTATTATTTATTATTATTTGATTTCCCCTTTTGCGTTGTATATTTTATTATTCCCAATGTATTTTTTGGAGGCAAAATGTAATGAAATATCTTACCTACCTCCATATTGTAATTAATTTTAGGGCAACATGTTCTTGTGCCTATAAGAACATATTCTTCCATATTGTAAAGTTGTTGGAGATTTGGATATTTTAAGCTCTGAAAATGAAATACATGCTTTGACAAGCTACCCTATTTCTATGTTGTAAGTTTCATTTTTCATGTGGATTGTGTTTTCCATAAGCTATCAATTAGTTTCAGGTTGTAGTGTATGAGTAATGCTATAGGCATGTGTTTTTGTTAACTATCTCCACTATTATTTGCATTTTTCTTTTGAACTAAATAGCCAAGGGTTGTCTAAGTTCTTGAATACACACTTGATGTATTGCATATTTGATCTCTTACTTATGTTCAAGGAATAGATTAAATGTTTTAGGTCAAATATGGAGAAAAATGTTTTATGACAGGGATATTTATAAGTAGAGTTAGCATGAATACTTATTCTTAGGTGTTTTCTGTAAGGTAGAAACAAGTGAACCCTCTGAAATTATATGTTTATGCAGCTATTTGAAATACTCTACATGTTAGAATTTGACTCTACACCCTAAGATAGGCACCGGTCTGAAGTTAGAAAGATTTCATGACTTAAACCCTAATCTTACAACCAAAATATCAAAACAAAAAACCATTTTATCATTAGTAAACTTTAAGAATTTTAGGAGTAGGGTTTTAGTTGCATGTTCTCAGATTTAACCAGTGGGATAGTCCAAGAATGTTACCAGTCTAGGGTTTATCTTACGAATCTTGGTCCATACATGAGAGCATTCTGCCTGAGTTCGTCAAGGATGAATCTTTTGTTGTGAATTAGGGATACCCCCTAGGTGTGGCAGAACCTAGAGTGTAGGGGAGACAAGTGCAAACAATCTTCAATCTTTGTTGGCCAAGTCTCATAGTAAATCTGATCATAAGAAGTGGCAAACCTTTAGGGTTTATTACCTATTGATTTGGAAACCCAACAACAACAAGGCAATCAACTGTTTGATAAAATGCTTTGATAAACATGTATGACAAATGTGGTAGCATAGACAAGGAAATGAACTTTGGAAAAAATGCCTCAAAGAAATGTGGTCTCATGGTGATGGAATGTCATGACAAATGTCATGACAAGAGAATTGTTATGGATTGTCATGGCATTCCATCACCATGAGACCACATTTATTTGAGGCATTTTTTCAACCAGTTCACTACCTTGTCGATGCTATTGCTTACTATTATGCTTTGATAGATTTTTTCCAAGCATCCACAGCTTGTTCGAAAGCACTTGTTTTAGGCTTTTAGCCATAGCAACAAGACAGTGAACTATTTGATAAAATGCTTTGGTAGACATGCATGAAAAATGTGGTAGCATAGACAAGACAGTGAACTATTTAAAAAAATGCCTCAAATAAATGTGGTCTCATGGAATGCCATGGAAATGCCTTTCAATTAAAAAAATTAGTTTTTGTCTCTTATTCTACAATTTTTTACATTTTTTAAAAATCTGATTTTTCCAAAAAATCTTGAACTTTTGGTTTGCCAATTTTTTCCCCAAAAGATTTTTGTTGCTATGTGTAGAACATTACAGATGGATCAACATCGAAGGTTGACTATGGATCAATACCATGCATTTGATGAGAAAGTAGCTGATAAGAGGGACATGGACAAATATTGATGTCCATGTAAAGACTATCTTGGTGGAAAGGTGAGAAAAAGAAACCTGACTTATGGACATATGATAAGATATGGGCATAGTGGTATAATCCCTTGGGATTACAATTATTATGAAGATATGATAGAATTGCAGAGTGTGAGAGATGAAGAGGCAACAAACATAGATGAAGTGGCACCAAACATAGATGAAGAGGCAACAAACATAGATGAAGTGGCACCAAACATAGATGAAGAGGCAGTAATGTTAGACGAACAGTTTGAAGTTGATAGAATGTTGAATGAGGGTCTAGACGATGATTGGGCCAAGTTGATGGAGGATACTTTAAAGCCTCTGTATGCTAATTGCAAGTTAAGTCATTTGACAATAATCCTTCAAATTCTTAACTTCCAACTGGTGCATGGTTAGACAAATGAGAGTGTAGATCAGTTATTGGCATTATTAAGTTCGTTGTTACCACCTGAACCCACATTGCCAACAAAATGAAGTCAATGTAAAAAGCAAATCACTAAGCTAGGATTAGGGTATGAAAACATCCACACATGTGTTAATGGTTGTGTATTATTTCACAATAATCTTGCAAGTGAGAGTGAATGTCTAAAATGTCATGAAGTGAGGTATAGATAAGGGTTGAAATCAGATGTGGTTCCTAGAAAGATTCTTTGCCACTTTCCAATAATCCCACGATTACTCCGAATGTATAGGTGTAAAGACATTGATGAACTTATGCAAAGGCATGCCCAAAATAAGAGCACCGATGGAAAACAATGACATGTGCCTAATTCTAAGACATGGATGGAATTTGATAACAGATGGCCCGATTTTTCTCAAGATCCTCATAATATAAGGTTGGGTTTGGTCTAGATGGGGTGAACCCATTCTCAGATCAAAGTACTAAATGGTCAACTTGGCTAGTGTTTTTAATAAATTATAACTTGCCTCCATGGTTAGCAACTAAACCATTTTTCTTAATGCTATCATTGATTATACCAGGAAAGAAAAGTGTGACTTCAGATACAATCGATGCTTATCTAGAGCCATTATATGATGAGCTAATGGAATTGTGGAAAGGAATTGAAGCAATTCAATCTTTAAGGGATGCTCATTCAATTAAATTCACTTTAAGAGCTTCCTTATTGTTTACGATTCATGATCTACCTACATATGGCACATTGTCTGGTCTCAGTGTTCATGGATACAATGGATGTCCTGCTTGCAACTTTAAAGATTTTGAGAGGCACTCAAGAAGTTTGTGTAAGTGTATTTATTGTGGACATCGTGCTTACGTTAAAATGGATCATCCATATCGTCGACAAAAAACATGTTTCAATGTCAAGAAGAGAATTGTGAAGCACCATTTCTAATAACAGGTGATTACATTGTTGAGAATAGACAAAAAAGAATGTCATTTATTGAAAATGATGGGATTGCTGGTAGTAGATATGATCCATGTAGTGAAAGTAGTGTAAAATAGTTGTGCATATTCTATAAGTTGCCATACTTTAAGGATATAGCCATTAGGCATACTATTGACTTTATGCATACTGAGAAAAATATAGCCTATGCTATTATAGAAATTCTTTTTAGTGCTTTCAATATTGTTTCATCACGTGAAGACTTTCGACAACTAAAGATTCATCGAAATCTTTGGGTTGAAAAATATGCTGATGAAAAATATAGAAAATCTAGTGCTCCTTATGTCTGGACAAAGGATCAACATGCACAATTCTTACAGTTGTTGTCTCAGACTCGCTTTCCCACTAGATATGTAAGTAGTAGTATTAGAAGCCAAACTGACATTAATGGCTTAAGAGGCCTCAAGACCCATGACTATCATGTCATGATCGAGAATATTTTACCTATTGTGGTAAATATATCAAGTTTGCCAAAGGGGCCAAGATTGGCAGTTATAAGGTTAGGCCTAATATTAAAGAGAATGAGTTTACATGTATTAGATCCTTTGAAGTTTGATAGTTTGAGGGAGGAGGTTGTTGAAGTCCTTTGTCTAAATTGGAACTGGAATTTCCACCAACAATCTTTAACATTTCTATGCATCTTTTGATACATCTAGAATATGAACTAGAGCATTGTGGCCTAGTAAGAATGAGATGGATGTATCCTATAGAACGATATATGAAAGTTTTGAAAAAAATTGTATCAATATCCTTGGCACAAACCACTACTTCAATGTATGAAATGATTCCATCCTTGTTTTGATCTTCTGACCTTCTCCATTTATATATTGAGATTCATCTATAACTATCTTAACCATCTGCTCGGTAGGCTTCAAAGCTGAAGGAGCTTCCACAATTCTCTGTAATACCCTACATAAAGTCATCAAGGTATGATTAATTGGCTACCACTTCTTGAAAAGAGGATCCAGTATAAGTGCATGGGCTTTCATCTAGTTAATTGCTTGGGATAATGCAATGTAGCAATCATACACACTTTCCAATTTGTCCTCAATTAGTTTGATCCTGTGATCTAAGATTTTTTCCAAGACATTGATGATCTGGTCCCTCACTCCCTTGACCTTGGTTTCATTATTGGCTTTTTTCAACTCTTCAATCTCCTATCTTAGTACATTCATTTGTTCAGAGGATGCACTGTCTATATCGGTTGATTGGGTAGTAGGAGGTTGATACTGTTTAGGGGAAAATTGGATTTGTTAATGTTCTAATGTTTAGATGCTTAAATCCTCCTTTCCACCTTACATTCAAGGATCTAGGGTCAAGTGGCAAGCACTATCATACCCTAGGTTACTTGCAGATGTAGGCAAACTTGGATTAGGGAATTTAATTATTAATTTTCCTTCTCTTATGTCCAATTAACCATTAAAACCCTAATTATGCAAATACGGCAACAAATGGATGAAAGATGGAAAAAGCTCTTGCTAACAGGAATAAAATATCAAATCACAAAATACCTTTTTTCGGGGTTTCGAAGCGAAACAGTCGGGGACACTGGAGCGGGCACCCAAGTCCAAGGTACCTACTTTTTCGTAGAATCTAGACCTCCTTCCGACACTGATCAGCCCTGTAACTTCTATTTTTAGAGATCTATCTACGAAGGACACTAGAGTGAGTGCCCAAGTCCTAGAAGTGCTCCTGTGTCTGACTTTTCTTCCGATCCTGAATCCTTGATGCCTGCCAATCCTTCCTGCACCTTCACTTTTCCCAAATGTGACACCTGTAACCTACAATCACAAGACTTGGTTTGGGGGTTGTGGTGTTTAGAGGCTTGCCTCAGTCAAGCCCTAGAGGACACTTAAGTCTCCAAACATTGTTTTTAGATAAAAGAGTGTGTGCCCTTGTGAGGCAGAGGCAAAAACCAAAGGAATCAATAATGAAAACATAATATTATGTCACCTTGTAGTGAAGCTCTCATGGAGGAAGATGCTCTTCATGCCATGAGGAGATTGATGCTCAAATATGCAAATATCATCACACAAAACATACAAGTCTGCTCTTGCAACATAATAGAAGCCTTGAATCACCTTGAGAATGCCTAGAGTACACAATGATCATCTAATTGAAATCTCTAGTTTACAAATGAATGCCTAAGCTTGCTTATATATGCAACTATAAGCACTCCCGCCAATATTTTAAAAATCAAACTTTACTATGTCGTCCAAATAACGGTGATAAACCGACACCCGAAAATTAGGGCTGCCCCAAAATAGGGCAGGACTAGGGTGCAGGCACCCAAGTCCTCCCCCCTATTTTGGGCAGGGTACAACTCAAGGGGTCCGCCTAGGTCCAATTTACCATGGACCCTAGGTCTCATTCCATCGAGATGCCAAAATATGAATTAAGATGTCCTAAATGCATACTAAAGACCCGAGAGCTAAACCTTATGAGGGAAAAGCCCCCAAGGGGACATTTTCTAATGTTACATTTAGCCGTCACTTTAATGTATGTATAAACGTGAGGCCAATACATGCATTCAAGTAAGGTCACAAACACAATAAACACATCAAGCATGAAGAAGACACGCCAATCGCATAGAAGATAGTAATAGACACACAAAACATGGAGAAGATAGTTATAGTCATGCAAAACACGGAGAAGATAGTCAATGCATAGAAGACACATTAATGCATGGAAGACAGAAATGATATCTTTTCTTTTCTTTTTCTCATATATATATGAAATGCAAATGCAAGTACTGGAAAGTAAACAAACCTCCCATAATACAGGATGCACTACCTTAAGGCATAGGTCTCTATATAAATGGGGCAACACACACGCAATACATGCAAAACCTCCCAAAATGCAAGAAGCGCTACCTGAAGGCATTGGTCTCTGCATATGGGGCAACAAACACACCACACAAAATAAGCATGCCAAAACACACACTTGAAGACACGGAGAAAACATGACAGACAAGCGATGGTGTGTTCCCTATTTCTAGGCGAATCACCATCTCAGGCACATTACAAGCATACACCAATGATTGGGCTTCACCACAATAATCACTGAAGACATGCTTAAGGGTTGAGTTAGTCACAGAACCTCTCCCCACCTCTGCAGAGGACTTTTGAAAATGACAAGATGATGTAATCTAATCCGAGAAATACACCATCATCACCTTCACAGAGGGCTTAAGAAAAAGGATATGCTCGATATCCTACCTCAGCAGAGGGCTTACATGATTGATTGATTGATTGCAAACAAACTCAGGATGCATGATGCACTACTCTGGGATGCAAGTCTCTACATCTGAGGTCAAACACATTGCTAACATCTATATCAAACAACTTACCTTATATATGCCCCCACCTTAAGGTGGTTGATATCAATTATCGATATCAAGCACATTAAGGTAGGAAGAAAACACACAAGGGAACACCAACTTTCACAAAGCCCATGCCCCCCAGAGGTGACATGTACTTTATGATCGCCAAATGTTCCCACAAACACATCCCTACAAGAAACATGTTAGTGTCCATAACATCATGATAAACAACATCAATGCATATGATTAACCACACAAAGAGCCAAGGTTATATAATGAATTCAGAGTTCAAGGATAACCATGGGACTATATCATGAAGCTCTCTGAATCAAGTACCGCCAAGGCTAGATTCAACAGCAAACAAAGGTGCACGGAGCAGCAGTATTGTTAAGGTTTGTAAATGCGATAGAAACATCATGAAATTCACTACGCAGAAAGCACGAGTGCTTCCAATAGCAAAGCGTCAGATAAGATATACAACCCCATCGTCATATTAGGAACTAAGTCCATTTGTTTTATTTCTCTCAAAAGGGACACTAGATCCGCATCAGTATAAATGCTTGTCGTCATCCACCAGCTAGGTGGAAACACTAGAGAAAGGGGAACAATAAATAAGAAAGGAGAAAACAAGTGTCTTAGGGATAGTCATGTGGGAGGGTACCCCCAAGTCACCAACCACAATTCTATATCCATAAGACACAACACTCAACAATGAAATCAGAGAGAGCAATTTAGTAGAATGATGATACAAATAGAAGAAGGTCACAACGGAGGCAATCTCTTGGTATCTTGAACCTTAAAGGAGAATCTGAGGTCATCCCAAGAGGCCTAAACAACATATAACACATCACGGGGGAAGCACATCATGAGAGGAATAAAGGGTTAGTGATACTTATCTATAGGGCCCCTTGTAGGCTAGTGGGTATCACGAATCTTGATCTTTCTTTTAATTGTTAAGGCGTTATCACTTCTTCTCTGTTCCATATGTTCATGAGTTTGCGAGGGTAACCATGTAGGAAAGGTTTCTGGTAATGATGGTTGAGAGGGGAAGTTGCCATTGTTTGTGTCAGCTATAGGAGCATTTGAAATGCCATTTAAATGAGCTTGTGGAGGCATCCAAAAGATACCCATTTCAGTCCTCATGTAAGGAGTTGGAATGGCTTGAGTAAGAGGGATAGCTTGTTCTTCCATAGAATGTAGGATTTCATTGCTTTCCAAAGTATGTGACAGTTCATGATCTATTTTCTTGTTTAGAATGTAACTGAGAAGTTCTTGAACATCAGGTGGCAAATTATCATTAGATTCAAGCAAATAGTCACAAAGAGAATCTGCATCATCCAAAGCTTCATCCTGATTAGGGAGAGCGGGAAGGGATGGCAAAGTAATGTGGAGAAATGTATTGATGATATCTTTTTCTTGTGCCAATATATCCTCACCAAGTGGGGTTATGTTGGGACAAGTCTCTTTGTTTGATAGATCACCCATTGCTATTTCGTTCTCATAAGTCTCAAAAAGGATTTGCACTATATCATCATGAAACAAAGGGAGAGCGGGAGTAAAGTTGTCACCACTACTTTCCCCATGATTCTTTTCAGCTATAAATTTTTTGAGATTTTCCATGATTGAAGGAAAAACATCCACAGTCTCAAGAAAGTTATCAAAATGGGCTATGGATCGAAGGATATCACATGTGGTACTATTGGTTATATCAATGTCATAGATGTATGTGATTTGATGCAGGACTTGAGGATATTTGTCAGTGAATTTGCAAAAATTATCATAATTCATAATGTACTCATATAAGTCTTCTAAAGATGTACCCTTAGGAGAATCCATTAATGCCAAATATATGCAAAAATGTTTGATTTTTCAATACTTTTTCAATGCCAATGAATAAAACAAAGGATGTGGTAAGGATTTTTATCGAGGGTAGAAAGTTATATGTCTGATATCAGTCCAAAACAGCAATATAATCACTCTCAACAAACTCTTGATGTGATTTTAAGTTAATGCCAAGTCAAAATATAGTGAAAATATGTCAAAATAGGCACTTTTTTCACCAAAATTCAATGCAACAGAGCATAACAAATGGTGTTGCAAAAAAAATAATGATGGAAAACAAATAATATCAGTAATAATAGCCACTTGGTGCAAATATAACCAACACAACATGATTTTAGTATGACTTAAGGTCAAACCCTAGTGAAAGTATAGCAAAAATAGGCTATTTTTCACGGTTTTTCAACTCCAAGACCTAGTAAGAGGGGTGTTGTAAGGAATTTTAGGAGGTACAAAAATTAATATCAATAATATCAGTCACCTCAATCCATAAAATTGATCGCAACATGCTTGGAGTGCAAACTAGGTCAAACCCTAGGGCAAAAATAGCCAAAATGTGTAGTTTTTCACCGAATTTTCACTACAAGAGCCCGTTAAAAGGGTGTTGTGGAGATTTTTATGAGGGGTAGAAAATTATTACCCTGATAATAGAAAAATAATTCCAAAATATCTTTCACAACACACCTATGGTGCAAGTTTACAAAGTCGATAAGGCTAATTTTAGTGAAAATTGTTGTTTTTGAAGCCCTAGGTTTGAGATCTTGGGAAAAAATTCTATGTGAATTCTTTGAAGTTTGATTTATGATTAAATTGACTTACTCTCAGATCTGAAAATAATTTTCAAGCCTTAACATGTAAAATGCCCATGCAAATTTAATGAAAATGCATCAAAATTGCTAGTTTTTGTTGAAATTTTCTATGTAAAAATGCAAATGTTTAAATCTAAATGCAAATTCACACAAAAATAGAAGACTATAGACAAATGCAAATTTGAATGAGCCTCTAAAATTAGTAGAAAAATCTGATAAAAGATTTTGCCTACTAACCCTAGATTTTGGAATTACTGGGTTATATAAAATTGTCAAAATTTCCACAAAAACCTAGCAATTAAATCATGAAAATGCAATGCAAAATTTTGAATTTTTAGATTTTTATGTAGTTTATATCAGATATGATGCAAAAATCATGAATTAGGAAAATTTAGGAAGAACTGTTGCAATTTAGTAAGCCAAACAATGCAATTTTTTTGTATTTTTCAAAATTTTCAACTTTTTTGAATTTTTCTCAATGCAATGAAATGAATGACCAAATGAAAGAATGAAATCAACCCAAATATAAAGAAAAACACTCAGCAAGTTGTAATTTAAGTCCAAAAACATAGGTTCACCAAAATGTTTAGGGGAAAATTGGATTTGTTAATGTTCTAATGTTTAGATGCTTAAATCCTCCTTTCCAGCTTACATTCAAGGATCTAGGGTCGAGTGGCAAGCACTATCGTACCCTAGGTCACTTGCAGATGTAGGGAAACTTGGATTAGGGAATTTAATTATTAATTTTCCTTCTCTTATGTCCAATTAACCATTAAAACCCTAATTATGTAAATACAACAACAAATTGATGAAAGATGAAAAAAGCTCTTGCAGACAAGAATAAAATATCAAATCATAGAATACCTTTTTTCGCGGTTCTGAAATGGAATAGTCAGGGACACTAGAGTGGGCACCCAAGTCCAAGGTACCTACTTTTTCACATAATCTAAACCTCCTTCCGACACTAATCAACCCTGTAACTTCTATTTTCATATATCTATCTACAGAGGACACTAGAGCGAGCACCCAAGTCCTAGAAGTGCTCCTATGTCTGACTTTTCTTCAGATCCTGAATCCTTGACGCCTGCCAATCCTTCCTGCACCTTCACTTTTTCCAAATGTGACACATGTAACCTGCAATCACAAGACTTGGTTTGGGGGTTGTGGTGTTTAGAGGCTTGCCTCAGTCAAGCCCCAGAGGACACTTAAGTCTCTGAACACCATTGTTAGATAAAAGAGTGTGTGCCCTTGTGAGGTAGAGGCAAAAACCAAAGTAATCAATAATGAAAACACAATATTATGTCACCTTGTAGTGAAGCTCTCATGGAGGAAGATGCTCTTCATGCCATGAGGAGATTGATGCTCAAATATGCAAATATCAACACACAAAACATACAAGTCTTCTCTTGCAACATAATAGAAGCCTTGAATCACCTTGAGAATGCCTAGAGTACACAATGATCATCTAATTGAAATATCTAGTTTACAAATGAATGCCTAAGCTTCCTTATATATGCAATTACAAGTACTCCTGCCAAGATTTTAAAAATTAAACTTTACCGTGTTGGCAAAATAACCAAATAACAGTCATAAACTAACACTCAGAAATTAGGGCTGCCCCAAAATAGGGCAGGACTAGGGCGCGGGTGCCCAAGTCCTCCACCCCCCTATTTTGGGTAGGGTAGAGCTCAAGGGGTCCACCTATGTCCAGTTTGCCATGGAACCTAGGTCTCATTCCGTTGAGATGCCAAAATATGAACTAAGATGTCCTAAATGCATACTAAAGACCTGAGAGCTAAACCTTATGAGGGAAAAGCCCCCAAGGGGACATTTTCTGACATTACAGATACAATACTATTTCTTTGCTCTATGAGGACCCTGGTCCTTTCAATTTCTCTTTCAGTCTTACATTTTCTATGAACAGTTTATTTACCTCATCATTTAAGAATTTTTGTTCCTTTTCATATTCTGTCAATTTTTTTCCATTCGCTTAACAACAGCTCTAGTGAACATGGCCAAGTGCATTGTCAAGGTTGCAGCTTCTAAAGGAGATGTGTCCTGCAATGTTTTTACCATAGTCATTCCTCTCATCTCTTGTACCACATCTAACAACCTTGGTTTTTGTGTATTTCTTTGCTTGGCCCAAAGTGCCAAGGTCTCAATCTTAGGGTTGTACCCTACACCACTTATCCCCTCATCAAAATCAAATTTAGCAATCATCATTGGGTCTTCTTGTGCTCTTACTTGGTCAAGTAAGAATATCTTCTTTAGTTCCATACCTAGGATAATGAGTATATTACTCTTCAAAACCATATCCCTAGCTTCTTGTGGGCTAATATCAACATTATCAATTCTCAATTCATTGAAAGTTTGGGCTACAATATGATTGTGCTGAGACTCTTCAGCACCATCCTGTTTATCTCTACCCTTTCTTCAAACTCTTTTATTTTCATTTTAATCTAGAAATCCTTAAATTTATGGGTCTTAATGAAATCATCATCTTCAATAAATCTGAGAGCTACAATTTCCCTCTCATCATCCTGCATTTCCCTTTCTCCCTGCATATGGATATCAATTCTAACCTCTGGTTTATGAGCTTCAATTTCATGGGTTGGTTGATCTACCTCAACATCATCCTTTAAACTCCTCAGTACACTGGCCATTTCTTCTGTATCCCCACTCCTTCACTCATTGCATAGGAGACCAATCCATATGGCTCCTGTGTCTTTTGTTTCTTAGGAAGTAGTTGTTCAAGAGGTGATTCTTGAGGAACATGACATACTGAAATAGTGTGAGGAGATGGCTCTAAAATTACAATACCACTTGGCCTTTTGGGAGATAATTTGGTGGGCCTCTCTTGCTCTGCTATAGAATTATTATACAATTCCTCAAACTTATCAATTATCAAATTTATCCTCTTAAGAGGATCTGCTTCTTGTACAAACTACCCCAAGAAGTCATTGTTCGTCTTCTTCATTTCTTGCTCAAGCTTCATCATGATCTCCCATTTTTGTGTCCACTAATATACCTCTTGGGGAGTGAAGCAGTTTCTAATCACATCCTCTTCATAATCCACTTGATGAGTGATTGCAGCCTTTGTGAGGAGGTTTTGTCTTATAAAATTCATATGGCCATCAGGGTCAAAAACCCTTTCACTTCCAAGCCTCAGAGAATATCTTGTCTTAAGGTAATGTTGTAATTCTTCAAGGGTGTTAGATCCAATAGCTAATTCTTCACATGTTGTCAAGTTAGGTAGAAATGTACCCTTCTTTTGTTTGTACATGACATCCTTTTCCATCCACAACATTTGCCACGCAAATTCTAAAAAGGCTAGCCGAAGAGGAACAAATTTTGACAATATATATGGGGCATGTGGGCACCCATAAATCCTGATTATTGTGACATCTTGCAGAAAAAACCAATCACCAAAGTTATGAGTATGACCTTGTTCTAGTTTCAAAGCCAAGGGCCAAAATAGTTGTAGAATAGGTGTGTGTAATCTTGGTGATGAGTGGCCAAGAACTCTCATAACTCTGTTCATAAAGTCATCATGGAACACTACATAATTAGAGTTTTTGCATCTACTTTCCTATATATAACACCATCATTGCACAGACAATGACTTCCCTTGTCGATCAATCCTACCCAAGAACATTCTTTCTATCCATCTATCTTTGTTTTGGTACAATATCAAGTGACATAGTAAAGAATATTGCCTAAATGTTATAAGGGCCCTATTCTCTTTGACTTGCAGGAAGCCTTCATGCAATGCCTTTTTAAGATATGAGGCAAATTCATATTCAATGTTTACCTCGGGGTTCTAAATTCTCATAGCCATCATCATCAAACTAACTGGAATTTTTTCTTCTACATCTATCCCAAGTACTTGATAGAAAGCAAAGTGGGTTTTCTTGAAATAAGTCTAAAAATCTTCTACATCAAACAGTTCAGTGGCAGAGGGGGAGATAGGTATCACCTTATTGTTAACACCATTTTTCATATATATGGGGAGTTCATCACTTCTGTGTGTTTTCCTTCACCTAGTATATTCTTCCTCACTCTTTTGCAAGTCAACCTTAGTGAGGGCATGTTTGTTTAGATTGATGCATTCAATGATTGCAGCTTTTTTTAATATTACCAATGGTGACCCATCTGCTATCCTCACGGTCCTGGTAGCAGGGTGGTAATTCTAGGCTAGAACTCTAATGAACTCCACATCTATGAAGACATTCAAAATAATTAGCTTAGCTAAGTCTAATGTCCACGGATTTGATACTGGACTTCTCCCTTCACTCTTTTGATAGAAATACCGAAACAATTCCCACCCCGAAATAGGAATAAGGGCATCCCTACAACCATGAACTATATACTAGAAAACCTTCTTGTATCCTCTCTCAGTCAAGTTAGGCAAGATATCTAAGATAGATTTCTATAATGATCTATTTTTACCCTTAGGCTCTTCCTTCTTAGTCTCAGGTTCTTTCTTTTTAGGCGGCATGATATCTAATGTCAACCTCTAATCGAGCTTTCTAAGTGTTTAAATGCAAGATTTCAAACAATTCTATGCTTGTAAAGCTACTTCAGTAAGTTTAGTGTACTTACCTGGTATGTGATAGTTGTAAAACTTCGCCCTATTGAACTCCTAGCTTCCCACATGACAATCCTTGCAAATGAATGCCAAAACAATGTCGAGTTCTCAATTTTAATGGCTTATGAGTTCAGTCATGAATGTCATCATTAATATCAACCTTACACTCATATTTCAAGTTTGAATGTGCGCCATTGATTTTCACAAGATCTGAGGGTTGTTAAGAGTTATGCATTTAATACCACAACTACTAATAATGCCCTAGCAGTCTGTACCACAACACCACCGCCGCCTCTTTCTTTAACTGGTACAAGATAGTGGGGTGTATACAGCTATACCGTATGCTTCCTTATGCTTCATCACAGGGCAGTGGGACTCTTATAGCTATACCGCATGTCTTAGAAGTTTTCTTCATGGTACTATAGTTCTTACCGCACTACCACTCTTTATTATCTCCTTCCTTGTGGGGTGGCAGGTTGTTCCCCACTATATTGCAAGCTTCCTTATGCTTCATTGCAGGGCAGCAAGAGTCTTACCACTATATCACATGTCTTAGTAGTCTTCTTTGCGGTATTGCAGTTCTTACTGCACTACCGCTCTTTATTATCTCCTTCCTTGCGAGGTGGCGGGTTGTTCCCCGTTATACCACATTGTTCACTTTTCCTTGCCAAGGTACTGCAGTTATAATGTAATTAAGCTCTTTTATATCACCCAATCGTACCTTTATTATAATTCCCCCACAGTATTGTGGTGAATACTTTTATGTTGTCTTTTATATACCGCTATCCTGCTAAGGGTTCAAATTGTTGTTGCGAGATTGCAGTAAAGGACTTTTATGGATGTAAAATAGCTAGACATGTTTTTGCTTAAGTATATATGATGAATTTTTGGCTTTGTATAGGTCTTTCAGTGTCATTCAGACCTAAAAAATTTATATGTTTGTTTACATTGGGGAGGCTCAGTCAAAAATAAAAAAGGAATACAAGGATCAAGGCTTAAGTCATGGAGCTCAAGGTTAGTTGTGATGATGGAACTAGGCAAAATTTTAAGGTTCTAACACACCTCATGATGAACTAGACTATGTTTTTCCTTCATCCTGCTTGTGTTATGTTTTTATGAGTTATTTTCTTGTGAATATATCCCTAAGGAAAATTTATCTGATACCTATAATTGTAAACATCTTCTTGGTTTTTGACTGCAAATTCTTTTTAATCTGTAAACTAAATTCTATTTTAAGTTTTTATTTACAGTTGTCAGTGGATTGGAAAGTCAATAGTTGTCAACAATTATCTAATTTAATTATTCAAGTTGTTGATTTATACATTATTGTTTATTTGGACTTCAGGAAATGAAGACAAGGGGCGTAAGGTGCAAATTAGATGATAGTGATCATAATGTTGAAACTTCAGTGACAGATTATGAGCGCCTTTGTAGAGAAAAATTGGACAAGAATAATGAATGTTTATTGAGTCTTGGTTTGACAAACAGGCAAGTTGTAAATCCACTAAGTAGTATATTATTTATTTAATAGTGTTTAATGAAATTTTATAGGCAAGAGCTTTATGTATATAAGAAATAATATGATTTTTTTTTGTTTTATAGGCAACAAAAAGAGTGCAAAGAAAATGTGGAGAAAGAACAAAAGGAAAGAAAAGATACAATGCCTCCATCTCGTAGAAGCCTACACTTTTGTGGTTCAACAAATGCAGTTGGTGAAAACAAAAGTTGTAGTGATGATCATGTGCAGCATGATATAGCACATGGTGATGTGCAGCCTAATATAGCACATGGTGATCATGTGCAACGTAATATAGCACATGGTGATCATGTACAGCCTGATATAGCACATGGTGATGTGTAACGTTGTGATGATCTCTTAGCACAAAGTCTAAGAGAGATTATTGAAAAACATTAGAGCAAAGGAACAGTAGGTTTGCAGATGATTTATTCAACATTAAAGGATGTGTTTGAAGTGAGACCTGTGGAGACCGGTACTCATGATCTACCTACTCATGCCACACCTGATGTGGCCAAGGAGCATGAAGTTTTGGTTAATGAAAGTCATGAAGAGAGTCGGATTGTGTCTGTTGTGCCTCAGAGTGCACCTGTTGCATCTAGAACTTTTGATGGAACTAGTGGATCAACTAGAAATACTGGTACTGGTTTAATAGAAGATGTGGATACTTTTGTCAAAAGACAAAGATTGAGTCAAGATTTGTACAGATCTATAGAGAGGAATACAAAAGAAAGAAAATTAGAAGGAAAGAAGCCATTCTTGCTTGAGGTATTGAGAGATGGTGAGCCCATTGGGACAAATGCTACAAAACGGGCCTCCGAGTTGGGTGTAAGATGTAGGGGGCCCATTTGGATATTTGCAAAACAAGTTTTGTAGAGCAAGATCCATGAACGGTGGAAAATGTTATACAAAAAATGGAAAATACTTTTGAGACTACTGGTGGACAAATCTCTAGAAAATATTACAAGCAAAAGATGAGAATTTTGATGAACAATTTTAGATACAATTGCAGAAAAACAATCATGGAGGGAAAAGAGAGGTTAGACTCCACTCTATCTCCCATACAGTGGGAGGCATTGAAAGAAAGTATGTATTCTGAAGAATATTTGGCAAAGAGTAGCAAAGGCAAGAGAGCAAGAGATAATGTGAGGGCTAGATATATACTTGGTCAAGGCAGGTTGTAGGCCAAAATGGACAAATTTGGAGTAAGTGTATGGCTTTTTGGTTCAATTTATATTGTGTTATTTATTTTGATTTTTTATTGAACTGACTATATGTTGAAATTGACATTGTATTTTAGGTGGAAAACAGTAATAGAGAAGTAGGTGCAGAAGATATTGTCAATTATATGGAAACACTAGATCCTAGTAAATCTAAGAGTAGGATGAAGTGGAAATCTAGTTCATCAACAGAGATTTCATAACCATCTATTACATGCCCAGTAGGATCAGCCTCTCCAGATCATGTCAACTCAAATGAAGGGTACCAATATGTAGTGAATTGCATATACATTCTTAGTCAGCAAGTTTCACAGTTGGTTGCCTCTGTTAACCCTATAGTTTCTACATGGAATGAGCATAAATCCATGGATTTAGATGTGGTAAGAGGTTCTATTGATCTCATTTCTTCTTGTTTGGCAATTCTGTATACAAATGCCTCTTAATATGTAAATTATTGAAATTTGAGTGTAGGAGAATCCAACCTAGTTTCTTTATTGTTGGAGTGATCCAGAAAATGTTTTTTTGGATAAATTTATGCCTTGCATTCTTTACTTGACTATTGAATGCTTTGTATTATTTTTTGCATGATGGTTAAACCACATGCAGAGCAATTTTATCAAAGCAGTAGGAAAATGAAAATGCCTTCATGACGTCAACAGAGCTGCCAATATTGATAGTGATCATGATGAACTGGACAAGAATGTGCAGCACATTTATCATAGTTATGTTGAAGTTGAGGTGATATAATAGTTGTCAGTTATTTGTCCCAAAGTTTTGTCATTCTCCATGCTTAAAATATTCTTTTGGACAAAAAATTATAGCTTTTGCATTCTTTAAGTTGTAAGTTAATCTGTCCCAATGTTTTGCCATTAATTTTTCATGCTTAAAATGTTCTTTTGGACAAAAATTTATAGCTTTTGCATTTTTTACTTGAATTATATTAATTTTTGCATGATGATTAAACCACATGTAGAGCAATTATATGAAAGCAAAATGAAAAGAAAAAGGCCTTGTCAATAGAGCTCTCTGCAAAACTGTACAACTTCATGTCAATGTTGATAGTGATTATTATGATGATGAACTCGACGAGCATGCCCATGATATTCATAGTAGTAGTCGTGTTGAACCCAAGGTGAGTGCTATGAAACCACAAGCAAGTACTATTCAAGTAAGTAATGGTTGTTTTATTATGTAAATAAGGGTAATCATTATCTATTTGATAGAAGCTAGTTAGAATAGTAGTGAAGTGTAATTAGCTAGTATACATAGATTATGGAAATAAGGGAGAACATATAACTTACATATGGAAGCTTAGAGCTTAGTTGTAATAGAGTGCATAAATAGATTTTGACAATGCATTAGTGCATTGTGTTCGGGGATGTCATGGTTCTCAGTTGGGGGGACTTCATTGTTAATCCATGTCTCTTTTTGGAATAATTGTACAGTCTAGCACTATTGTAGTCTTGCCCTCCATTTGTTTGTACCTCGGAATGAGTTAGAGAATTTTTTTTTCAGACTAAAAAGTTGCTTCTTTGTTATTTAACAAAATAAAAAAAGCACATACAAAAACTAATTTGTTCCAAGACATAAGACATTACATACAGTTGTCAAAAATAATATAATGTGTGTTTTATATCTTAATATAATGTGTATTTTTTTTTGTTTTTGTAGACATTTAATATTGATAAACTCCAAGAAGGGGATAATGTTGGGGTGTTGGATCTGTTTGATGGTACTACTATGGGCATTGGGTGGATTCACTCACTATCTATTGTACATGGAGTCAAATTGAAAGGAATAGGAGATGCAAATGTAAATATTTTAAAGGTCACAAGTAACATACCCCTTGCTTATGAAGACAAAATAGATGGAGTTGTCTGTCTAAAAGAGAAAGAAGGGACCTTCACACTGTGGCCACTAAAATCTTTGAAAAAAAATGACATAGTTGATGTTTATCATGTATGAGCAAAGGAACAGAGGACTGCAATGTTAGCATTAAAATGCAAGTATATTAAAGTTGCAAGGCGATCATCTAGAAAGCAAGTATGCACAGTTCAGTCACCACAATGAGTGAAGACAAAGGACACTAAATATGACTGCCTACCAAGTGTCCAATGTAATAGAGGTAGGGTAAGTGAATGGTTTAGACTCAAAAAGAGGCTTTTGAAGATTCATTAATGAAGGAAGAATCTGATTCCATGCCCTAAGAGGACTTGATATCTTCAAACTCAATAAAAACATGTCCCATAAGCAGTGTTGATGACTGGACAAGACACAAGAATATAGTGATGTTTCATTAAGGAAACCTGATCTAGTCCATGTTTCACATTATGAATATCCTATCATAGACCTGACTACATATGACAGTGCATTTCCTTTGGTTGCAGTCAAGAAGGACAAGTGCAAGACTAATGGGGCAAATTAGATGACATGTGGCAGCAGTTAGGCTGGTTGAGAATCAATTACTGATAGTTCACTTTTTGACAAAGCATTGTAAACTTGGAGAAGTTTCTTTCCTGTCATTTTTTCTATGCATTGTAACTCAAATTTTTAGTCTTGTGACTGAAAATAAACATTGTAATACTCTATTTCTAAGCATTTTTCAAGCAAGATAGATATTTCAGACTTGTGCAAGCTGTAAGAACATGTTTCTTTTAATAAAGTTTAGCGATTTTGCCTTCTCAATGGCTATCTTTATATTGTGTGCAATTGATGATTGATGTGTATTTCTGTGTTTTATGTTTAAATCCTCAAGTATTAGTCAATTAAAATGACTAAATATACTACTAATTGACGTCAATTAATAATTAAATTGACTAAATATACTACCAATTGATAGAAATTAGTGAATATGACTAAATATACTACCAATTGATAGAAATCAGTGAATATGACTAAATATACTACCAATTGATAGGAATCAATGAACAATGAATAAAAATGACTAAATATACTACCAAATTGATCAAAATGATGATTAAAATTAATGACTAAATACACTACCAATGGATAGAAATTAGTGAATAAAAATTACTAAATAAGTGACCAGTTAACAACAATCAATAGGCACTTTTGACTGTAAACAAATCTCTGTTGTCCTTATCCTAGATCATTCTATCTCTCTTGGGGAAGAGAAAGAGTCTATAATCATCCAATTCCCTTTGGAGCCGAAGGGCTATCACCCTATCCTAATCCCCCTCAAAGCCATCAATAGACATGATCATCCAGCTCTTGAATCCCCCATTAGTTCTTATGTAATCAACCATCTAAGCGCCAAAGACCCTGTAGGCCCTATCTGCAAATCTTCCATACTCCAACTCGATCACGAGTTTGTCCTTCAACCACCTATCCTTCCAGAAGTGAACATCCTTACGATCTCCAATTTCCCACTTGATGCCTTGCCAAAGAAGGCCACGGGTCTGAAGGATCCCATTCCAGTTAATCAAGGTGGCCCTCTTTCACCCTATCTTTTTATATTGCTTGTAGAAGTGTTGGGTAGGAATGCTTGTAATTTGTTGATGCAGGGGACTCTCCAGGATATCAAATATGCCTTTACTACTCAGACTGCGGTCATACAGTAGTTCGTGGATGACACTATTATGTTTGGGAAAGCCTCTATGGTTAATACCTATGAGTGGGTCTCGGGTCAAAGTATCAACTTTGAGAAAAGTCATATTTATTTTCTGAATACCTCGGAGGATTTTTAGCAAAAGATCACTAGAGTCCTGGGTTGCTTGAGCAATAGGATCCTAGCCACCTACTTGGGCCTCCCCCTCACCACTACTAAAGTCTCTGCTGACTTCTGGAAAGGGTTGTTGGAGAGAATGCAAAGGAAACTGGCCGGATGGAAAGGGGCTCTTCTAAGCTAGGCAGGGAATTAGTTCCAACTCCTCAAAGCCTCCCTCTGGGGGATACCCAATTACTCTCTAAGTCTCTTCAAGATTCCTAAGTTTGTGGTGGAGAAGATTGAACAGATATAGAAGAACTTCCTCTAGTTTGGTGTGGAAGAGAAACAAAGAATTGCTCTAGTTGGATGGGAAAAGGTTTGCACTCCCAGATATCAAGGAGGTCTTGGGCTAAGAAGAATTCATCTTATGAATCGTGCCCTCTTATCCATGGTGGGGTCGAACCTTATTCAAGGTAATACTGACTGGAGGGACATCATGGTGGCCAAGTATCACAATGGGGATAAGGGCAGGAGATTACTCTTGGAGGTTGGTCTCCCCAAAGGCTCGGTCATTTGGAATGGGATCCTTAAGACCCGTGGCCTTCTTCACCAAGGCATCAGGTGGAAAATTGGAGATGGCAGGGATGTTCACTTCTAGAAGGATAGGTGGCTAAAGGACAAACCTCTAATCAAGTTGGAGTATGGCAGATTTGTGGATAGGGCCTAAAGGGTCTTTGGTGCTTAGGTGGTTGATTACATAAGAACTAATGGGGACTCAGGAGCTAGATGATCATGTCTGTTGATGGCTCTGAGGGGGATGAGGATAGGGTGATAGCCCTTTGGCTCCAAAGGGAATTGGATGATTATAGACTCTCTCTTCCCCAAGAGAGATAGAATGATCTAGGATAAGGAAAACAAAGGTTTGTTTACAGTCAAAAGTTCCTATGGTCTGCTGTTAGACCCAAATGTGAACTAGCTATGGGGGAAAGTTTGGATTCCCAAATTGCTACCAAAAATCAATTTCTTCTAGTGGACCTTGATGCAAAATAGAATTTTGACTATTGACAATCTGAGAAAGAGAGGGTTCCAAATGCTAAATAGATGCATTCTTTATGGTTTTGAGGAAGAGACAATTGACCATCTCTTTCTTCATTGTAGCTTTGCCTGGGAGGTGTGGGGTTTAATCTTTGAAAAACTTAATGAGTTGGTCCTTGAACAACAATTTAGAAGCCTTGGTCTAGGATTGGAGGCCCCCCTTTAGACTTGTTCTCTCGGCTACCAAGGAGATTTGGTCCCAAATCCCTCCCCATTTAGCCTGGAGTCTATGGAAAGAACGCAACAATAGAATTTTCAGGGAAAAGTGCAGAACACCTATGGATGTTTTCCCATGCTTCTCGAAACTTATTATGGAGAACATCAACTCTTGCAAGTTTAAAGCTACGGATTTCTCTCTAGGGGGAGAAGAACAGAAGTTCTTAAAACAATGGAACATCAGCTCGGACTCCTACCGAGTTGACAATTCTAAAAGGATTGTTAGGGCTAAGACCAAATGGACCTTACCTCAGCAAGGGTGGTTCAAACTCAACTTTGATGGAGCTACTAAGGGGAACCCGGGGGTTGCCAATGGAGGAGGAATTATTAGGAATGACATGGGAACCTTTGTGATAGCCTTTTTAGGTGGCATTGGTATAAAGAGAAATAATGAGGCAGAAGTGATTGCTATGCTATGATGGATCAAGCTAGCCATTTCTCTAAATATTAGGCTTCTTCATCTGGAAGGAGATTCCCAGCTCGTGGTTAATGTTGCCCTGGGTTCGACCCAGATTGGGTGGAACTTAGCAGGCATCATGTGAGATATCAAATTGCTCCTCAATGGAATGGAGGATTTCAAGATTTCGCATATATACAGAGAAGGGAATGTTGTCACTGATGCCTTGGCCAATGCAAGTAGTGGCAGAGAAGGATGGCATTATTGGAAGAGTATGTCCAGCCTGCCTAAAGAGATTCATACTCTCATTCTGAAGGATCATTATAGCTACAGGTTTTAGGTGGCTTGGGATTGGTGTCATTCTATGGTGCTGGCTGGAGGGTGGCAAGAATAGGGCTTCTATTTGTAGCCAGTTAAGGAAGGGCTGTCATTTGGGTTGTAAAATGGCAGGTCCAACCTTTTGAATTTTCAAAATTACGTGAGTGGGAATTTGACCCTTCAAAATTGTAGAGATGGGAATAGAAGTGACTTGGAAGGACCGAGGTCTAGTCAGTGGACTATATTTCCTAAGTGCTTTGGGGTTGAGGCTTACATGGAATGCTAGAGTGCCACCTCCCCTCTTCTTGATAAGTGGATGGCCAGGTGGACAGGTTGGTAAATAATTAACTATACAAACATCGGGACTAGGAGTTACCTGGCGGTTAGGTAAAGCTCGATGAAAAGGATGTCGTGTGGTCTGATGGCAGGTTTACGGAGGATGGATTGGACAGTTTTGCAGATGGGTAATTATATTTGGTTAATGGTCGCGGCTAGTGATGTCTACTATCACACAAGGTGTTGGTCAAGTTCTCTCCCCAAGAAGATGTTTTTGAGTGGCAAGGATGTGGCATATCGTCTCATTAATTACGCTATTATTATTTTTTCTTTGTCGTGGCTTTCCCATTTTAATGGGCTACTTTCTATTCTTAATACTACCTTTTTCAATCTTAGTTGCCTTACAATTCCCAACTTAGTTGCCTCTGCAAGTCTCAAACTGTCACGATGGGCAGAGAGATTGTCAAGATCGAACCCAATTCAGCAAAGGAATTCAAACAAGACCCTATAGTGTGGCATATCATTCAAGAAGGGGAGGTGGTTTCATTTTTGGAAGGGATGGCTGGCCACTATGAGAACCTTTCATGCCAATTCGCAGAGAATTGGGATGATGAAACCAGAGAAGTCAAGATTGTGGCATTGGGTTCCAGGTGTCTGAGGAAGTGATCGGTCAGGCTGCGAGGCTTCCTATCAGAGGGAAAAAGCATTCGAGACATAAAAGGGTGCTAGACCCTGAACATATGGCTCTCTTCTTCAGAGAGGGGGAGGCAGCCGTGAAATTACATGGTGGGTTTGAGAGAGAAAAGCTGTCAGAGCCATGGGGCCATATCTGCTTAATGATTGTGAAGTTTTTCACGTTGGAAGGGAGATTCAAGGTTTTTTACCACTACCACTTTGCTCTCCTTTAATCACTTTAGGAATAAAATGGAAATTAGTTTTCCTTTTTTTCTACTTTCTTCCCTAGAAAACTCTATCAAGTCAGTTAGAGAGCTTAGGGATAAAAAATGCTAGCCACCCACTTATTCCCATTCATTAGGGCCTCATTATGAGACTTTACTAGTTCCACCTTGCCCTGTGCCCCCTGAAGCAAATCAAGGTTAAGTTGCTTGAGGACCCCTAGCTGAGCGTGTCTCCTGGTTCTAAAGGCAAGGCAAAGACCCATGTTGGGACCCCTAAGATTTCCCTCAAAACCCCTAAGGGTGTTTCCTGCTCTGTGGATGATGTCCCTATCAGAACTCTTGCTACCTCTAAGAAGAAACCCCAACATTATGCCACCCTGGGGCCAGGGAAAAAGTCAGCCAAAAGAGACAAACTAGATTCGGAGGATGAAGGGGAAACTATTGAGAAAAAAGCTAAAAAGGGTAAGGAGGCTATGATTGTGGTTGAGCCTATGAAAATTGTGGAGTTGGACACTGAGCATAATCTTGTTGGTAGTGGGGAAGGTGTGGAGGCAGCTAACCCGAGGGTCCGTTGGTCTACCTACATTGCTAGCAAACCCTCTGCAAACCCCCAAGGGGTGGAGAGCTCTGATGAATCAGATTTTGTTGAGGAAACGATGGAGGAAGGAGGTGACAAAACCCCCACTAATTCTGTGCTTGAAGTTGAAGGAGCAAGTCATTTCACCTCCATGAATAAGTCCAGTTCTGAGGACTTGGGTGATGCTGTTAGGGTTTCCGGGGGACAAGACAACAAGGGGAAGTGCTCCCTGTGTGATAATACTATTAAGGATCTAAGGCACCTCTAGAGGAAGATGGAGGGAATGTAGAAGAAGTGGAAGATTATGGCCGAGTTTGTTGCTAAGGCCCTGCATCATGAGGCATCAATCTTTGAGGCTATGAAAGACTTGGACAACAAGGTCAAGCAGGTGGGGCTTGATACCCTTGGAGATTACAAAGACTTGGTTGAATTTCTAGCCAAGTTTGGGATGGATGACAGTCCCTAGTTTCTGGTTGCTTTTATTGTTTCTACTATTTTTGATTAGGTGTTTTTTGTCTGTTGTTAATGTGATGTCTCTCTAGCTTGTTAATAGTCTGTAGCCCAGGGGGCTTTTTTGTAAAGGGTTCTGGACCCTCTTCTCCAGCTAAACTAATCAAAAACAACAATCCATGACTAAATTAATGACTAAATATATCAATGAAAAAAAATGACTAAATAAGTGACTAGATTATAGCAATCAATCACTAAATCAACAACTAAATATACTACCAAATAGATCAATCAAAACAACCAATAAATGGCTACAAATAGTTTAGTCATCAATTTGGTCGCATTATAAATGACTGGCAATAAACTACTAATGGTCACGTGACCATGTTTGGTCATTTATAAGTAGTTTTTAGTAGTTTTTCAATCATATATTGTTGTTTCTCTACTAGTGATCATTAACGCAAGTAATAATGTCTATGTACAAAGTATAGTCTAACATTATTGAATCATCAAAATTTTTCACAAATTGTTGACCTAATGCTTCAAGTGTGCTATCTTCTAGGAAGTTTGTATCAAGTACTCACTCTGGCCAAAATGTATAAGTAATATACAAATTTTAGACATATTGTAAATAAAGACATGTAAAGCATGCTAAAAGATTAATTATCATAGACCACTTAGCTAGAATTAGATTTTTAAAAACCCTAGATATGGTCTAAAAGAATCTCTATTTAGTACTAAAATGTAGAAAGTATAGATTCTACAAATTTCTATTACGAATAAGGACACTAAATTGATTATAATCTGATGCAGTAGGAAACTAATAGCATAAACACTACATGATGCAATATAAAACAACATACACACTTTATTAAGATTCTCCAAAAACTACCTCAAATTACAAAATTTTGATGGCCTTCAAGGCCTCTAAACCCATTGAGTCTCTTCAAAAGTGTAGTCCAAAAACTGCGTGACTTCAGCTATCCAAAACCAAACATAGCACACACTATGTGCTTCTGCTACACACCCATCAAAATGAGACCTACATTGGGAAAAGCCCCCTAATCCTCTAACTACTCACCTCCTAGAGGCTTCATCCTCTATCCAATTTGGGAAATGATCCTCATAGCTAAGACCCCCATCCAATAATCAACTCTATCTATTTTTGACATTTTGAAAGTCCTCACCACCCAGGCTAGGCTGCAGACATCTAGCATGTAACTATTGATTCAGTAGAGATAAATGCACCAAAACCAAATTTAAGGGGTTCATCAGCCACCCCACTACACACCTTTATTCTTCCCTCCATGCATGAACTCTAGTGCAACTAAGAAGGGAGTGGAGGAATCAAACTCTAACGAAACAGCTGCAGATGATCAAAATTAGAGCAAACAATTAAGAAAAAGAAACAACGCCAAAATTTGAATTCTTCAAACGTGGATGCCCTTGCATCAGACACCTAAGGAAGAAAGAAAAGTGACCCTGTCACTTATCAATAGGAAAACCAAATCTTCTAACCTCATCCTCAATCTGAAACTCCTTATGTCTCCTCTTCAAGTCAACCTTAGACTTATACCAAAAAAATCATCTTGTTGATATGCTTCTTCTCAGGTACAAGTAGTGGCTAATATAAACCAATGTTTTGACTAACACCTTTTGTCACTTGACATATCCTAAAACTTTGTACATATTTCCTTACATCTTGTTGCAATTGAGGCCAATAATATCTTTCTCCAACAAGTGCTATATTCTTATCAAAACCAAAATGTCCTGCAAGACCTCCACTATCTTTTTCCTTGATCAAATTCAATCTCATAGAACTTCTAGGAATGTATAATTGATTACCTCTGAATAACATACCATATAGGATTAAATAATCCAACCACCTTGTTCTATCTACTATTATAGGCTCCTTATAGGCCCTCCAAGCTTCTCCAAAATCAGGATCTTCCTCATATAACTCCTTGAGCTCATCAAAACCAACAACTTCAACCTGCATTTCAACCAACAAATTATGCCTTCTACTCAAAGCATCTGCAACCCTGTTAGACTTTCCACTTCTATGTTTCAAAAAAATTTGTAACTTTGTAAGAACTCTACCCATTTCATATGCCTTTGATTCAACTTCCCTTCACTACTCAAGTATTGAAGTGCTTGATGATCAGTAAACAAAACAAACTCCTTAAGAAAGAGATATTGTCTCCATTTCTTAAGTGCTTGAACAATAGCATAAAACACTTGATCGTAAACTGAATACTTCTTCTTAGCATCATTTAATTTCTCACTAAAGTAGGCAATGGTCTTATCTTCTTGACTTAAAACAACCCCAATAGCATTATCACTTGCATCACAATCAACTTGAAATACCTTGCTGAAATTTGAGAGTTCTAACACAGGTTGTTCTATCATTTGGTTCTTCAACAAATCAAAACTCTTTGCTACCCCTGTAGTCCACTTAAACTCCTTCTTATCTCCACTCTTCTTTGGTACCAAAACTATTGGTACTACACATGGACTCAAGCTCTCTCTGATCAAACCCTTCTACAATAACTCATGCACTTGTCTATTCAACTCTTCACTCTCTGTAGGATGCATTCTTTGGGTTTCCTTGTTAGGCAAACTTGCTCTTGGTATCAAAGGAATTTGATAGCTGATCTTCCTCATTGGTGGGAGTCCTTCTAGCACACTATCTAAAACAATATCCTTAAACTCCTGCAACAAATCTACAATCTCCATAAGAACATCCTCCTCATTTTCATAGTTAGTCTTAGGAATCAAAGTAAAACAAACTTTCTCATGCTTCAATCCATCTAAAAACTTCCTACCATTAACTAAATAAACTCTTGCATTACCACAAAATTGAACCAAATCCTCTTTCAAAGGTTTTAATTTATGTTATACTCCATCCTTAGTGATTGTGTATGTGTTAGCATAACCATCATGCACTGCCTTTCTATCATATTGACAAGGCCTTCCTAAAAAAATATGACATGCATCCATAGGAATAATATCACATAAGATTTTATCAAAATAATCTCCTATCTTAAATTTTACCAAGCATTGTTCACTGACCATAAGCTTTTGATCATCTTGTACCCATGATATCTTGTATGGGTTCAGATGCCTCCTCTTCTCTAGCATCAATTTTCTCACCATCTCTTCTGATACAAGGTTGTCCATGCTTCCACTATCTATGATGACATTACAAGCCTTCCCTTTGATAGTTTGTCATGAAGTCCTAACACTTTAGTTGAAATATGTCAATTATGTCGTCTGAGTAGTGTCCAAGGTAGTTTGCAATAAGGAATAAATTCGAACATCTCATCTTAGCAATGGTTTTCTAAGTTTTTGAACAAGCCTTTAACAAATTGAATTTAAACTAGAAACCATACCACTCTTAATCTAGAAAGCATATAAACTAACTAGGAATCAACACATGCTTTTTTAACTATGAATTTTAAAAAGGCAACTAACTATCAACTAAAAATAGATTAACATTTGATCTAACAACTGATAAAAGTTTTATGAATGAAATAGATGCTTAGGAAACTCTAGTATAACAATAGAACTTAAAGATTATTAACTTGAACACAATATCCTGTAGGGACACACAATAGTGCTAAAACAGAAAGTTACATTAATCTAAACAAAAACATTTACTAAACAGAATTGAACAACACAATTGTGCAACAATAAAACATTTATCTATCCTATATCCTTTGAGTGGCCAGCTCTCAGGAGATCTTCTTATTGATTCAAATCACATGCATTATCTCAACAACTCCAAAATAACTCCATTTTCATTTGCATTTCCATTTCTTAGAATATATTAATCAGAATAAACTTGGTTGCTTCCTTCCATAGAAAATTATCACAGAACATAATTGCTAAACATTACTGTATATCAAAACATAACATAACTATATTTGAGATTACCCATAATCTATACTACCAAAATCCTAAATTTTAGGTGATGCATAAATGCCACTTGAAGAAATCTTCAATAGAAAAATAGATTTTTAACTAAACTAGATGTATGTTAGGTTCAACATAGTAAAGGCTCTGAGTGGAGTTATAAAATGTCTTAAGTATTTTTAACATAAAATAAAGGAACTGTCGATAAAGCCTATGATCATGTATTCCTAGATTTTTGGTACCCTGAGATTCTGGTGCTGCTGACTTCAATTGCTTTTATGTGTCACTAGGCTCTTCATAAAAACCTGCATAAATACATAGACCTTTACACACGTTCATGTCAACACTAGTGGAAAACTTCAATCAATTGGAAAACAAGATTTGTACATCATTCTATAAAAAATAAACAAATATTGCTTATAAAATTAGTAAATTGGCATGGTTTGAGTAATTTGGGTGACAAAGAAAGGGTTATATGACTTATTATGAAATGAGGTTAATTATACCTCATCACCCTTCACACTTGCATCTTGTCTTGAATAGTCTCTTCCTTTGAGTTGCTCCATTGTCTTCATTCAACTATGCTCTTCTTGTCATCAGGACTTCACCTCCTTCTGCCTCTTCAGAACATGTCGAGTGTGCATCTTCTTCATTGATGTTTGCTGCCCTATTCTAGTTTTCTTCTCTCCTTCTTGGTCTTTCCTCCTCATGAGGGCAGTCACAAGCTTAGTGACCCTCTTCTCCACATTTATAACAGGTTTCACTGAAGGTTCCTCTTCCAAAGCATCTATCCGATCTTCCTCTACCTCTCCAATTTTGATCTCTAGGACCATATGAGTCTTCATATCTTTGATTTTTGTAGCTGTCTTGGTCTATTTTTTCTAATTTTTCTAATTACCATCATCATTGTAAGATCTTCCTCTAGTCCATCCATCACAACCTCTTCATCTTTGCTTACTTTCATATCTTTTGTTCACTCTTTCCTCAAAATTTAAGGAAAATTGATAGGCGTCCTCCATTGTGTAAACTCTCACCAAAGCCATCCCTTCTTGTATGCTTGGCCTTAGACCATTAATGTACCTTGCAACCTTCTCCTTAGTAGGTATCGCATGCCCTACTCTAATCAGGATCCTATGAAACTCCTCTGTATACTCCTTCATTGTTTTGGTTCCTTGTTTTAAACCTTGCATTTTCTTGAGCAAATCTAATTCATAATCCACTAGGATGAATTGTCTCTTCATCTTCTCCACCATTCTATCCCACTTGGTAATTTTCTCCTTGCTTCTCCTTCCTTTTTCCAATTGAACCTCTCTCCACCAAATCGATGCATGTCCATTTAATCTAGTTTTTGCAAATTTTACTCTATCAGGGTCTTCAACCTCTTCAAATTTAAAATACTCTTACATGTCATTGATCCAATCCACTAACTCTTCAAGATTCAAATTCCCACTAAATGTAGGAACATCAATTTTTGGTCTTTTTCCACAATGCCCTCACCAAAGGATCATTCATAGTTGTTGTCTTTACTTCATCTTCTTCACTACTTGTATCATTCACATTTGTAGTTTCATCCTCTTCACTCACAGGTTCTCTCCTTTGTGCAAAACATCTTCTGATTTCTTCTTGTAATGCTTCAACCTACCTTCTCAAGGCTCTAAAATCATCATCACGAGCAGCACTTAGAGGACTTCTACCTCCATCTCTAGCTCTAGATCTACCCCAACCACGTGGAGCTCCTCTTGCATACATTTTTCTCAATACCCACAAGCTTAATCCTGGTACAAACTACCTCTCTCCAGCGAATCTGATTGCACACTTAGAATCTTCTAGCTCTGATATCACTAATGCAGTAGGAAACTAACATAAATACTACTTGATGCAATAGAAAACAACATACCCACTTTATTAAGATTCTCCAAAAACTGTACCTCAAATTACAAACTTTTGATGGCCTTCGGGCCTCTAAATCCATTGAGTCTCTTCAAAAGTGTAGTCCAGAAACTGCATGACTTTAGTTATCCAAAACCAAAATAGTACACATTATGCACTTCTGCTACACACCCATCAAAATGAGACTTGCATTGGGAAAAACCTCCTAATCCTCTAACTACTCACCTCTTAGAGATTGCATCCTCTGTCTAATTCAAGCAGCGATCCTCACACCTAAGACCCCCGTCCAATAATCAACTCTATCTATTTTTTATGTTTTGAAAGTCCTTGCTGCCTAGGTTAGGTTGCAAGCATCCAGCATCTAACCATCGATTCAGTAGAGATAAATGCACCAAAACCAAATTTAGGGGGATCGTCAGCCACCCCACTACACACCTTTTGATGCAGAGGCATCCACACTAAAACCTTGACATACAGCATGTATGTCCGCAACCCTTCATCATCATTATATTTTCTGTTAACATTGTCAGCATCATCATATTTTCTCTTGCCGACCGATATCCTCCTGCAGACAAACCTTCGACCTTTCGCCTGTCAGCAGCATCATCATATTCGGCAAGCGCAAACATCCTCCTGATGTTCACTGTTCATCTTACCGCCAACCTCTATCTTCATCATCATGATGTTCAACATCATGTTCATCAACAGGATATAAAATATCCGGTTCCCTCCATATATCCTGATGACGACAACTTCATGCACCTTTCCTTCGATGCTTATGTCACCCCAATATCCTGATGACGATTATCCTGATGACGATGACGTCACATGCAGTTCCTCTAATATCCTGTTGTCGGCCAAACTTAACATTATCAGCCCGCGATGGTTTTATCAACCTGATCTTCTACCTTATGCCGATATGCTCCTCCTCGGCAACACCTGATGATGATCACCCCAATGCACATTCACCTTATGCAATCTAGCTTCTCAACATCTATCTCTATATCTAAGACCAACCGATCCTAATGCATAAATAGGATCTCTTGCGAGTACTACCACTCGACTCCAAGTGGCTGGGAAATCTCTCCAGGCGACTGGGAGATCCAACCAGACATACAGCATAACAGCTGTCCAAACAAACTATCTAAAAATAGTAAAGTATGGTCAACATGACCTTATTACATGCATTGGTCTTATCAGACCTTCTTGGAAACATTAACAAGACCTATAACAAACTAACTACCTCATGGAGGCCAGATGTCAGGTAGGTGCTCCTGCACCATACTCCCCAACAGAAAAGAACTCATGTCCCATGAGTTTAGTTGTGGAAGTCCTCCACCTTTACACTTTGCCATGTCAGTGTTCTGACCTGTTCCAGCTTTATCCTCTGCTGGCTCTCGGCTGCTCCAAGACTTCTGAACTATAACTTGCTTTCTTGCAAGTAAATCCTCATGCCTGTCAATGTAGGCCTTCTCACATACCTTGTGTTTGTCAGGTTGTCTGACCAGAACCTCTGTCTGAACTGCCTCTTGAACTTCTGTAATGTTCAACTCTGTCTTTCTTTCAACCTTTATAGGACAAACAATAGTCCCAACTATGACAACATCCTTGTCATTCCTCTCAACTGGTTGCTGTTTGTAAACCTGTTTCTGAACCTGCTGCTGACCTCTGTCAGTCACAACTGAAACTTTCTTCAAACTGTTGTCCTTAACAACTCCTTTCCCTGTAGTGTCCTCAACTGCCTTTATGCCTGCTGCTATAGGCATCTACACAAACTCCTTCTTTCCCACTAAAATGATTTTGGCTGCCTTTTGTGCTGCAGCATCTTCCTGCAATGGCATCAACATAATAGTCTTCCCATCTTTCTTGATGGTGTAGGTATTAGCATACCCATCATACAATACTCTCCTATCAAATTGCCATGGTCTACCCAACAGTAGGTGACAACATTCCATGGGCAAAATGTCACACAAAACTCTATCCTGATATGCTCCAATCTGAAAATCCACATATGCCTGTTCATAGACAAAAAGTGATTGACTATCACTCACCCAAGATGCCTTGTAAGGGTGATGGTGTGGAATCCTTTCCAAATGCAGTTTATCCACCATTTCCTGAGATACCATGTTGTCTGTTGAACCAGTATCAATGACAACCTTACATACCTTACCTTTGCTCTTGCATGTGGTCTTGAAAAGAGCTCTTCTTTGCATCAGATCCTTTGATGCCTGCAAACTAATTCTCCTAAGCATCAATGCTTCTCCCTCCTCAGGATATCCATAACTATCAGGAACTCTATCTCCTTGATAAGTGTTTGAACTTTGCACACTTTGCTCTACTTTCTCTTCTTGCACAAGTTGTACTCTCTTGTCATTCGTTCTATCATTTCTGGATGATGAACCTTTGCTTTCTGGAGATTTGAAAAATGGATGACCAAACTCACCACAGGTGTAACACTTTCCTGAAAATGTAGTAGAACCTCTACCACCTCCAAATCTGCCTCTATTACCTTTCCATCCACCTCTGAAATCAGACTGTCCCTGTCCTTTACCAGTGTCTTCTTGACCCTCATTGGTTTGCCTTGTTGTAGGGGCTAATCCTCTTCCCCTCATATTGCTGCCTCTTCCTCTCATGGACTGATCTTGTGTCCTATTCATCTTTTCTTCAATCCTGATTGCCATTTGGTAACAATCCTCCACATTCTTAGGGTTAGCTAAAACTAACTCATCCTGTATGTTCAATCTCAAACCAGCCAAGTACCTAGCCACCTTTTCTACCTCATTCTCATGATGACCAGATCTCATACTCAATTTATAAAACTCCTTAGTATATGCCTTCACATCCATTTCCTTCTGCCTTAAAAATTGCAGCTTCTTAAACATCTGAATTTCATAATCCCTAGGCAAGAATTTACCTTTGATCCTTGCTACCATCTTATCCCATGAAGTGATCTTTGACTTTCCTTGTTTCCTTCTCTCGGATTGTACATAATCCCACCATACCAAAGCATGACCTCCTAACTTGGTCTTTGCAATCTTTACCTTCTGATCCTCAGCAACATCTTCACATTCAAAGTGATTATCAAGTGCAGCAATCCAATCCAGTAACTCATCTTCATTCAAACTTCCATTATACTTGGAAACATCAACCTTTACCTTAGGTTTATCACTCTGCACGGCCTTTAACAGTTTTGCAAATCTCTGGTCTTCAGCATCCAGATCTTCAGCTACCTCTTCATACTCTTCAACAGTATCTTTATGTTCTTCAGACTCACTGTCTTCCACTTCCCTCTTTTTGTTCTTTTCCAGGGCTACAAGCCTGGCTTGAAGTGCTTCAGCAAGCTCCTTCATCTTCCTCATCTCTCTGGCATGTTTTTCCTTCATCTCCTGCAATTCCCTTGCAGTACCATTACCTTTCGGAGGCATTTTGTCAACCTCTCACTCCTCTACCTCTATCCTTTCAATGACAGAATCAACTCTACCTCTGCCCTTTCGGTGACAGAATCAACACACAACAGCCCAGACCTTTTGCTGAGCTCTGATACCACTATGATGCAGAGGCATCCACACTAAAACCTTGACATACAGCATGTATGTCCGCAACCCTTCATCATCATTATATTTTCTGTTAACATTGTCAGCATCATCATATTTTCTCTTGCCGACCGATATCCTCCTGCAGACAAACCTTCGACCTTTTGCCTGTCAGCAGCATCATCATATTCGGCAAGCGCAAACATCCTCCTGATGTTCACTGTTCATCTTACTGCCAACCTCTATCTTCATCATCATGATGTTCAACATCATGTTCATCAGCAGGATATAAAATATCCGGTTCCCTCCATATATCCTGATGACGACAACTTCATGCACCTTTCCTTCGATGCTTATGTCACCCCGATATCCTGATGACGATTATCCTGATGACGATGACGTCACATGCAGTTCCTCTAATATCCTACTGTTGGCCAAACTTAACATTATCGGCCCGCGATGGTTTTATCAACCCGATCTTCTACCTTATGCCGATACGCTCCTCCTCGGCAACACCTGATGATGATCACCCCAATGCACATTCACCTTATGCAATCTAGCTTCTCAACATCTATCTCTATATCTAAGACCAACCGATCCTAATGCATAAATAGGATCTCTTACGAGTACTACCACTCGACTCCAAGCGGCTGGGAAATCTCTCCAGGTGGCTGGGAGATCCAACCGGACATACAACATAACAGCTGTCCAAACAAACTATCTAAAAATAGTAAAGTATGGTCAACATGACCTTATTACATGCATTGGTCTTATCAGACCTTCTTGGAAACATTAACAAGACCTATAACAAACTAACTGCCTCATGGAGGCCAGATGTCAGGTAGGTGCTCCTGCACCACCTTTATTCTTTCCTCCATGCATGAACTCTAGCACAACTAAGAAGAGAGTGGAGGAATCAAACTCTATGAAATGGTTGTAGATGATCAAAATTAGTGTAATGGGTAAAATGGGATAAATAAATGATTTACTAAAACCCAAAAACATCAATGGAATGTGCAAGCAAAAAGGATTTAAAAACAAGAAAGTGATACTCACAACCTTTTTACCTCGCGATTTCCATTGTTCGCCTATTCCCGTTTGATCTTTGTTGATGAATGCAACCCTCAGGAAGATTACTTCCTTGCTTTAATTCCTCAAGATGGAAAAAGAGAAATGGCTTGGATACATATGGTGTAGAAGGTGAGCTTCAACACAATGGGAAATGGATAATGAATGAAGTGATAGTGGGGTGCCAATGGTACACTATGGATTCTGCAGCATAAGTTTACTTGAAATCTTTGATATGTGAAATGGAAGAAGAGGGTTGTATTTATAGACTCATGAGAGAGAGGATCAATAGTGTAGAAGAAATAAGAAGATCAATGGTAGAGGATGTTCGAGAGAACGTGAGCGAATAGAAGAAGGACATGTGTCATTCAAAAGGATGCTTTGTTGAGTTAACTGCTTTCTTGATGAGGATGAGCTTTTATTTCTTAAATTAGAATATATTTTTCTAATTTAAGAGTTTTGTTGATAAAACAAAGTTGCTTTAAATCAGTTAACTCATCTTTTACTTTTGTATGACAAGAAGAGTTTATTTTTAGAAGATATTGAAGATTTTTTAGAAGATAAGAAAGCGTAATTAAATAAATAAATTTATTTAATTACTTGCATATGATTTGGAAGAATAAATAAAATATTTAATTATATTTTATTTTTGGAGATTGAGATTTTAATTTAAATAAATTTGCATTTTATTTAAATTTTGAAAAATGAATGATTTAATTAAATAATTAAATTTGTTTAATTGTTTAGAAGAATAAAGTTGATATTGATAGAATTAATTAAATAAATATAATTTATTCAATTAATGGGAGAAAATGAATCAAATAAATAAATAAATTGATTTATTTATTTATTGATAGAGGAATATTAAGATGAAATAAATATTTAAACTATTTATTTAGGTAGAGTCATGTCATTTTTAGGTGTATACATTTTGCCCCTCTTTGATGCAATGTGTTTTATCATGTTGTTTCAAAGAATAAGAATTTTTGACAATGATACATGCCCCAGTTTGCCCCTGGTACAAGTTTAACGATAGGATGTCCCCTCGGGAGATTGGACGAGAAGCCAACAGAAAGCGTGAGACGGACAATCTCACGGAGAAGCAGGTGGAAAGCAGGTTAGGATGGAGAAAAATAGGACATGGTTTGGAGGACCAGGTATGGGAAGTAGTCACAGTTGTCACACAGTCAGCTATGGTTCACTTGCTATATATAGGAGCTAGGTCCACAAGTCCTATTCATTTGCACACTTGTCCTTAGTTGATTGGTCTTTGAGAGCTTAGTAGAGCAGAGGAGCTAGAGCAGTCGATAGAGATATGGATATTCCGCATGAGGAACATCGTTTTGAGCAAGTTTGATGGTTCGATCGGCCACCTAAGGTAGGACCACTGGTATGTAGTTTGAAAAATCTTGCTAAAAGTCATTTATTAGGCCCATAAATGCTTAGGAAAAATAGCTAGGATAGATGCGCCAAACTATAGTTCGGTGCATATGCATCCCAAAATGGCGCATATGCCACAAAATCACGCATCTGGGTGATCTTATGGCACATATGATAGATGTGCGCATATAGTCTAGGAATTGGCTCATCCACTGTGGAACTGCGCATGTGACACTAAAAGAGGCACATGTGCCAGAACAGCGCATACACATCAAGGATTGGCGCATTCATGGTGAAGTGGTGCATATGATATGAATCGGTGCATTTGCCACCTGGTTCAGTGCATTTGCACTAGGATAGTTAGTTGACTTAACAAAATTAACCCAATTGGCACCTTAATCGATGCATCAATTGATAAGCGATCTTTGAGATTGCCGAGAATCTAGTCAAGAGATGATATGTTGTTTTGATTAATTTGATGTGTTAAGTTAATGATAGGATAGTTTGATAGGTTTTGTTTGGATATGGATTTCTTTGACGCTGTGCTTTGCTTGGTTGTAGGAGGATATCTGTGATACCCTGATGTCAGGAGAGTAGTTCCCTTTTTCGTTGTTGCAGTAGTATATGTTGATAGAGATGGACCACGAGGGTCTTGGTGCTATGGGTCTTCATTACATTTGTTTTATGCCCGAGGTTCATGCGAACTGCGGTTTGTTGATTGCAGCTATGGAGCAGTTCCACAGCAAGGATGGGACATTCCATCTCCTGACTGGGGAGATGACGATCACTCTAGAGGACGTCTACAGGATTCTACACCTCCCTATTCAGGGAGAGTTGGTGGAGTATGATCCATAGCGTGATGTAGGATTGGCTGAGTACAGATGGGTTTTTGATGACCCAGAGCTGGTGGAGTAGGTGATTTCGTGGCAGGACATTCATGACTGTTATGACTACTTCCCATGGATAGTGGTGGGATTGATCAGCAGCGTAGTATGCCCCGATAGGAGGTCACACGGGTTCTTGACTGGCTGGGGGAAGGTACTGGAGAGTATGAATATCGATGGGACTCGATATGCATGGGATGTGTGTGTGCTAGCACACTTGTACATGGATATGCACTAGGTTGTGTATCACAGAGGAGCCAGCTTGTTAGTAGGTGTGTCCCTTTTACAGTTTTAGTTATGGGAGCACATAGCTATCATGTAGCTGATATGTCTTTTTCATAGGCAGAGAGGTGAGCCCTATAGCTATGGATATGCAGGCGTGATTTCCCAGCACAAGCTAGGGAAGCTCGAGATTGGAGACATGCGCTAGATAATGTGGATCTAGTTAATTGGTACCCATACCTAGACTGCAAGGTATGGGAGGATGAGGCTAACGAGTTGCCGTACTGTGTTCCAGACTCAGTGGCTGATTGGCAAGACATGGTACATACTAAAGCGATAGATTGTTAGTAGAGTATAGAGACAGTTTGGTAGAGTGTAGGCCAGGCCATAGGGGCAAGCGCAATTTGCGAGGACCCATGCAAAGAGATTTAGGTGGGGTCCCGTGGCATCGTATGAGGAGGCCTTGGTAGACTTCCATCGGATTCCCTATGCAGGTTGGCCTATGAGGAGGGATATAGTAGATGCGGGCATGATGCTAGACTATGAGGAGTGGTTCACTGCTCATCCATTTCCCAGATATTTAGGACTTGGAGAGTTGGCTCCTCGTATAGACGTGGAGGATTCAGATGATGAGGGTGGAGCTGGCAGGAGGAGGAGGAGATGGAGGAGGGGGAGAGGAGGTCAGGGAGATGATGGTGGAGATGGAGGAGGAGGAGGAGATGGAGGAGGAGGTAGACCGAGACAGAGGAGGAGGTCTGGAGAGGAACCTTTAGGTTAGCAAGAGGTTACGTAGCCGCAGGCTACAGGGTAGGTGCAAGTGCCAGTATAGTAGGTGGCACTGTAGAGATAGATGTTGCCACCATAGCAGGTGGCATAGCAGCAGGTGTAGGGACAGGGACAGGGAGAGTAGGCTCTGCAGCCTGACTTACAGTAGTAGGCCATTGTTGTGTTACAGGGTCAGATTAGGCAGTTGAGGAACTATCTGAGAGCAGCGGAGTCTTGGAGAGAGGCAGATGTAGGACGGATATTAGAGATCTCCAGAGAGTGGGACTCAGCCTTGACGAGTGTGCGGGGGATCAGAGCGGAGAGAGATGCAACAGTGGCAGCCCTAGGTACAGATAGTACTTCAATATTTTTGGTTGCATAGGTACAGTAGGCACAGACATAGCTAGCCCAGGTATAGGGTGAGCTTGCCAGAGTGCAGGCTCAGACTCAGTACTACAAGGGATTGTAACACAGAGCAGTGTCAATGGACCAGCGTGCACCTAGTTACAGGAGTCAGTCTGTGGCATCACAGAGGGTAGGTGGATCCCGATCTATAGAATTAGTGAGAGGCCCCAAGCAGTCAGGGGGTGACAGAGGAGGGGGAAGTGCAGGGAGCAGTGCTCCACGACAGCAGGGTTAGCTAGATTTTGATACTTGTACCAATTTTTGGCTTGATGTACACATTTTTTATGGCTTAGATAGCTTGTTATGTATTATTTTTCCCCGAGACATGTATCACTATCTTTTTGTACTTTGTATACATTACATGACATGACTCTGAGAGATGGACATATATTTTGATATGTTGCACATTTGGACATGTTTTATGCTTATATGATGATGCAGTTATTGATATTCTACATGCATGTGTTTTATGTTTATCTGTTATGGATGCAATCTATCTTATGATGCTTTGTATATGTGATGCATACTAGATGGATTTAGGATAATTTGATATGCAAATGCAAATGTGAAATGTTATTGATATGATTATGCAGCTCTATATGTATTTGTCTATGTTTTTTTATTTTTGATGTGATATGCGGATGCAAATGTATATGGATGACCTAATGCACTTATTATGTACGCAAATGTTTTAATCATGTGAATGACTATCTCATGTGATATGATATGTTACCAATGCTATGTTTTTGATATGTCCAAATGTACTCAATCGACACAGAGATGATATAGATAGGCGGAAGAAAAAGGGATGAAAGAAATACAGACTTTTATTTGATATTCTACAGGATTGCATGGATAATATGGATTTCTGGTTATGGGATGGATGTGGATACTTTGCCATCATTGGAGTGCAAGTATTTTGCTTTCATCATTGGGCACTTTTTATTTCTTTTCTCTTTTTTGAAATGTTGTAAGAAAATACAAGCATCTAGGTATAATCAAACTAAGATGACCTGAGTATTTCTTACATGGATTTTGATATAGCAAGTTGATACAAGCATCTAGTCAAATGTGAATCTAGATGACTTGAGTACTTGCATTTCAACAGACAAGGATTGCCCCTTTTCATGTTTAGACCTCTGAAGTCCTCGATGATCTTTTGCTGATCATGTCGTTACACAAAAGTCATCACATTACTAAAGTTTGATCCACAAATAGTAGACAAAGAAAAAGATTATGCCCCCATCATAGCATCTCTAGCTTTTGGCATCCTTGAGTAGCATAGGAAGATATAATGAAAAAAAATCCAAGACCTTGTAAGTTAACCTGTTCACAAAACATTCTTGCATTAGATGTGTCTTTTTGTCATAATTGATATAGAATTAGTCTGAGTGTTTCAGTATACGTTTTACTTTGCTTTGGACAGGTTGATGTCTTGTGTCAAGATTTTTGTTTTTGTGAAGCTTACTTTTGCTGTACGCACTTGTCTAGTGAAAGGTATCACAATCCTTATTGCTATCCTCTTAGAACACGTGGTACTCAAGAATCCAAATCTGCAACCAAGTTGAGGAGTTGCCTCCAGTTTAGACAAAGGATCGACTTGTTATGGGTGGCATGACAAATAGACATGGAGAGACAGACCCTAAGGGACTGACCTAGTGCCTCAGGAGCTCAATGCTAAATGGCCTTGCCTACATGACGATGGAGAGGCAACGTAGTTCTGGGTGACTCTAATGGACCTAAGACCTAGGCGATGGTAAAGAGGCAGAAATGGCATGGATAGCAGGATAGACGACACCCAAAGGAATGGAGAGGAAAGGAGCAGTGCAGAGCGGAGCCTTGGGGGCACATTGAGAATGGCCTTGCCTACATGATAACTCAAAGGCAACATAGTTTGACAAAGATGAACGATAGGATGGACACAAGAGAAATGAGGTCACAATAGATGGAGGAAGTGGTTTGTCGCAGACAGCACCTATTTACCAGGTTTTCACCACTTGCTTTTATTTGCACAAAAGTTAAAACTACACATGACACCTATTTGCCAGGTTTTTATCATGTTACCTATCCCAAGCGCCTGTTTGCCAGGTTTTTACCAAAGGATGATTTTTTTGTTATTTTTTCCATTTTTTTATTACTTTTTCAATTTTTTTGAATTTTTTAGGACTCCCTTGCATTGGGGTTTTAGGTGTAGAACTTGCAAAGATGCATGCTATTGATAGGGTCATCAAAAAGTTCACCTTCAGATGTAGCCAATTGATATGCTCTTGACCCATAGACTATAATGATGACATAGGGACCTAGCCAGTTGGGTTCAAACTTGTCCTTTTTCTCTCGATCTTTTTGATTTTTGGGGTTTTCTCTGAGGACTAGATCACCAACTTGGAATACTCGAGGCTTTACCCTGTGATTATAGCTTCTAGACATTCATTCTTGATAATCTTTTAGGTGGTTAAAGGCATGTTGCCTTCTCTCTTCGAGTAGCTCTAACTCTTGAAGTCTAGGCACTCTATACTCTTCATCAGATATGAGGCCTTTTAAAGAAACTCGCAAGGATGGGATCTCGACTTCAATGGGCAAGATGGCTTTAGATCCATACACTAGGGAGTATAGTGTTGCACCTATGGGTGTGCGGATGCTTGTACGATAGGCCCACAGCACTAGATTTAACTGGATATGCCAATTACGACTGGCATCATTGACAGTCTTTTTCAAAATTTTCAAGATAGTTTTATTTGATGCCTCCACCTGGCCATTGCCTTGGGGCTAATAGGGGGTTGAAAAGAGGTGCTAGATATGGAATTTGTCACATAGTTCCCTGACATCTTAATTTTGAAAGGTCATCCATTATCCGTGACAATGGATGAAGGGATACCATAGTGATAAATGATGTAGTTCAAGATAAAGGAGACAATCTACTTGCCTGTGATATTGGCTAAGGGCATGGCTTCAATCCACTTTGTAAAGTACTCGGTGGCGGTGATTATGAATTTATGGCCACTGGATGAAGGAGGGTGTATCTTGCCCACTAAGTCAAGTCCCCACTGATAGAAGGGCCAAGGAGTTGTTAGTGGGTGTAGCTCCTATGCTGGTGCATGTATCAGGTTCCAATGGATTTGGCACTTCTTGCACTTCTTTAAAAAATGATAGGAATCTTGTTCCATTGTTGGCCAGTAGTATCCCATAAGTATGAGTTTCTTAGCTAGGGTAGGGCCACTAGAGTGAGTCCCACATATACCGTCGTGTACTTCGCTCAGGGCAGTTTGATATTCCTCGCTATCGAGACACCTAAGGAGAGTACCATCAAGACCTCTGCGATATAGGGTATTAGCAACAATGGCATACCGAGATGCCTGACAGATGAAGGTTCATTTTTAGTTACTGGAGAGATTAGGTGGGAGGGTATTCTCTTTAAGATAGGAAATATTTTTCCATAGAGGGGGAATTAGTTCTGACAATGTGGCAAATGATATGGGATTCAGTGGTGTCATATGCAGGACAGGACACTGGCTCTACCAAGAAATCGTAACATGATTGATTATTTGGAATATCAAGGAGAGATGCAATCATGGCCATGGCATCTGTAGCTTTGTTCTCAATCCTTGGTATCTTCTCAAAAGAGATATGGACAAAGTATTCTTTGAAGTCATCTACCATCCATTTGTAAGGAATTAATTTCTCATCTTTTGTCTGGTAGTCATCATTTACTTGGTTTATGACCATCTGTGAGTCACCATACACCTGAAGTTCTTAGATATTCCATTCAATTGCTATCTTGATGCCGATGACTAGGGCTTCATATTTTGCCATGTTGTTAGTGTAGGGAAAGAGTAATCTATAGGATTTAGGAATAGTGTCACCACTAGGGGTGATCAACAAGATACCTACTCCCAATCCATGCTGAGTATATGAGCCATCGAAATACATTTTCTAGGTTGCTGTGGTTATGTGAACGATAGACTCGTCTAGAAATTCAAAACTCAAAGGGCTATCATCTATTAGAGGTGCATCTGCTAGTTGATCTGCAAGTACTTGGCCTTTTATTGCTTTCCTGTCTACATTTGATGTCAAATTCACTGAGAAGCATGACCCATTTGGACAATCTACCTGTTAGGGCTGCTTTGTTGAGTAAGTACTTGAGTAGATCAATTTTTGCTACTAGTTTGACTGAATGTGACAACATGTAATGTCTCCACTTTTGTGAGGCAAAGACCACAACAAGACATGATCTTTCAATTAGCATGTATTGCAATTCATATCCAACAAGTATTCAACTGATATAGTAGATTGCTTGTTCATTCCCTTCATAATTTTGTTGTGCGAGGAGAGCTCCCAGAGATGTTAGTGTGGCCGAGATATACAACGGCAGAGGTTTACCCTGAATTGGTGGCATCAATACAAGGGGCTTCATTAGATATTCTTTTAACTGTTGAAATGCCTGCTCACATGAATCATTCCGTTTGAAAGGGACATTCTTATGTAGGAGGTGGGAAAATGGGTGGTACTTGTCTGCTAATTGAGAAATGAACCTTCTGATAGATTGTAGTTTTCCTTGTAGGGACCTTAGCTGAGTGAGATTCTTAGTAGGCCGCATTTCCATGATGGCTTTCACTTTAGCTGGGTCAACTTCGATTCCATTGGCGGACACTATGTATCCAAGTAGTTTACCTGAGGTAACTCCAAACACACACTTCTTTAGATTGAGGCATACATTAAATTGTTCTAGTCTTTTAAAGATTTTGTCTAGTACTGCCAAATGTCCTCTTGTGAGTTATTTTGTCAGGATGTCATAAACATAATCTTCCATTATAGTGTGCATCATGTCATGGAAGATTGTGGTCATAGCTCTCTGATATGTTGCGCTAACATTTTTCAAACCAAATGGCTTGACACACCAACAATAGGTGCCCCAAGGATATGTGAATGTAGTCTTGTGTTGGTCTTTAGGTACAATTTTTATTTGGTTGTATCCAAAAAAACCATCCATTAGTGATAGCATGGTGTGCCCTGCCATGAGATCTACAATAATGCTAATGTTTGGCAGGGGAAAATCATCTTTCGAACATGCTTTGTTTAGGTCCCTAAAGTCATTACATATTTGGACTTTGCCATCTAGTTGGCAACTGGTACTATGTTTGAAATCCACTTAGGATAGTCTATTGGTCTGATGAATCCGACATCTGATAGTTTCTTCATCTCTTCTTTCACCATGAGGGCCACATGTGGGTGCATCTTTCTAAGTTTTTGCTTTACTGGCTTAGCTCTAGGAGCTAAGGATAAGTGATGCATTATGAGATTCGGATCTAGCCCTGGCACATCCGCATATGTCCAAGCAAAGTTGATTTGTTTTCTTTTGAAGAATTTAGTAAATGCTGGCTTTTGTTGTGCTATTAAAGACTGTGCCATGTGGATCATTCTGGGATTATCGCCTGTGCTAACATTGATTGGCTCTGCTAGTTCTATCAAGATTAAAGATCTCTCCTAATGTGTAAGATTAGGTAGAGAGTCAAGCCTTTCATCCTTCAGCGCCTCAGAGAGGTTTTCACCATTGGATACGTCTATATTTTTACTTTTTTCATGATCTAACACTACCGCAAAGTAGTTTTCACCATTAGATCTTTCTTTTATTTTGAAATTTTTGAGACTAAAAAGCTTGGCACTCTCTCCAAAATAGGCCTTGTCATTGAGTTTTATGGCATAGCCAGCTCTGTGGTCCCCTGCAGGTATGTGACCAGAGATATGTGATCTCTAAGCTCAAGATAGTCTATGATGGCTTCATCATTCTAAAAGGTATCGAGCTTAGGGGTAGTGTCTTGTAAGTCCCAGTCTATGAGTTCGGGGTGCAACAATGGTAAGGGGTCATTGGGTTGGTCTGGTTTGATCGTATTGATGGTTAAAATAGAGGTGTTGTGGAGGTCATTATAAGCATGGACAAAGTCTGTGATGGTACTCTCTATTAGCAGATCTGTCAAGGGGGGCATCATTCTTTCCTCACGACTTTCACTATCATTATTACGTGGGTCAGACTCTAGTGGTCTAGCCCTTGGACCCTGCCTCTCATTTGCATGGGTTGGGTCATACTCATGGACAACATCGATACCTTTTTCATAACAAGATAGCTCTGAGAGACTATCCCACTCATATTCCTTGGAATCAGTCTCACTCCCCAGTTGCAGTTGCTGAATTTGATCAACTAGATTACTAGTAGATGTTTCTAGTTGTTTTCCTTTATTCTCATTTGCTCTATTGGTTCTTGATGTGCCAGTGTATCTGAGCCCTGTAGTGTCTCGGGCTATCAAGGTATGAGGTTAGATGGGTTCAGTGATACCATCTTTTCTCGAACCGAGGAGACCATGTCCTTCATAACCCATTCTTTGTAGCATTTGGAATCCTTGACCATATTGTTCAGTTTGTATAGTGGTGTGATGGTCTTGTTGTGTTGATGAACTGCCTTCATCTTTATATAACCATTAAAGGATATCCTTTTCATCGCTCTCATCTTCAAGGCTTCCCCATTTGATAAACGGACCTTTGGTAGTTTTGACTACTTTGGATTTTCTCAGGGTAGGTCTTCCATATGATCTAGGAGATAGGGGGAGTTGTGCCAAACAGAGGGATTGGGAGATTGTGTACTCACCTAGGCCTTTATCTTTGAGTCTGAGGTCAGGTTGAGAAGCTTTTGAAGTGGAAGCAAGTGAAGCTAGGTCAACACGAGATGAAGATGAAGCAGAGGCGTGGTTATTAGGAATCATAACTTCAGGTTTAGATTGAATGGAGTTGCAATATTGAAATGGATCCGAGTCACCTTGGATGGTGATCTCTTGACCTTCATAAGGGAATTTGATACACTAGTGGTATGTTGACGGCACTACTTTCAAAGCACGTATCCAAGGTCTCCCAAGAATAATGTTATATGCTAGCTCCATATCGAGGACTTGGCAAGCCACATCTTTTACTATAGGTCCCACTCTGATTGGTAAAGTAACAGTTCCCTTGGAAGTTCTCTCCTCATCATAGGCTTTTATAGTGATTTTCTTTTTTGGATCAATGGCTTTCTCTGCAAACCCCAATGCAAGGATTAGCTTTAAGGTGCAAATATTCAAACTAGCTCCTCCATCGACTAGAACCCTTTTTATCTTGTGTTTGTGGATGAAGGCTTCGATATGAAGAGAGGCATTATGAGGTTGGGTAATTGACATATCATCCTTTTCAGTGAATGATAGGGAGTGAGGTGAGGTAATGTGACCTACCATGGTTTGAAATTGTTCTTCAGCGAGGTTCGTTGGAATGGAGGCTTCAAAAAGAGATTTGTCAAGTATGGCCCTATGGGACGGGGACAAACATAGAAGTTCCAGGATGGAGATATGTGCTGGTGTCTTGTGGAGTTGATCTAGGATACTGTACTGATTAGCCAGAGAGATGGGGGCTCCTCTAAGAATGACTCTATTACTGCGGGTGGTAGCATTACAATCTGAATCTTTGTTTACAATGATCACATTGATGTGTGAATCACTTTCTGAGATGTGGTTAACAACATAGTCAAAGGACACGTTTGTGTAATTGGCGTTGTTAGTTCCACTGTTGTTTTGGTTGGAAGACCCTCCCTACTCATAGTTGGGAAGAGGATCCTTGAATGCCCGGTGATCATTATTAGAGGTATGTCTGTCAAGTGACACTTTGTTTTGCTTGATCAAATCTTGGATGGTGTGCTTGAGCGCAATGCAGTCATTGGTTATGTGCCCCCTATTTCGGTGGTACTCACAAAAATTATTGTCGTTCCACCAAGGAGGTTTGACTTTTGGTTCATATTCCTGCATTGTTGGAAATGTTATGATCTTACTTGTGATTAACTTCGGTAGGGCGGTTTCCAATGATTCTCCCAAAGGTGTAAATTTTCTCCTAGGTTGAAAACTTGTAAACTATGATTCAGTGTTTCTTGGTTTGTTTTGTGGGGGGTTGTTTTGAGGATTTGATAAGTTGAAGAGTGGTTGTTTTGGTGCCACATTCTTGGCATCCACCACCCCATCATTCACAATGTTTTTATTCTTTGTCTAGAATCTTGGTTTATCTACATTGGTATTGGTACTAGGAGTGTCCTTATAAAGCTTTATTTGACCCTTAGTGATTAAAGTCTTTTCGATGATTAGACCCATCTCAATGACCTTACTAAAGGAAGTAGGACATTGGATTTGTCTTTGATAACTTAGGTCGGTTCGTAAGTTATGGACAAATATTTCCAGCATTTGTTTTTGAGGCATTTGATGTGGGCACTTACTTGCCAACTGTCTCCATCTTTATAGGAAGGCGGAGAAAGATTCTCGACCTTTGTGCTTGGTGTTACAAAGGTCTAAGATTGAGGTGTCATGCTCAATATTGTAGGAGAAGTGCATGACAAATTTTTTGACAAGTTCGTTAAAGGTTTTAATGTTAGGCAATAGTCTAGAAAACCACTCCATAGTTTGTCCTCCTAAGCTTCTTGGAAACAGTCGCATAAGATAGGTATCATTGTGGCCGACTTCAAGACATGCAACATTAAATTTGTTAGCCGTACTTTGCATAGTTTAGTACCTTTTGGTAAAATATGTTTTGTTTAGTTGTTTTGGGAAGTATGTTTATGTTTGTTAGTTTCAGTGAGTAGTTACTCCCGATCGGTACATTGGTTGGCGACTGTTGGCAACCGTCTGATAAACCTATATATGTACTTGTCAGGCTATTGTATGGACAGGTAGTTTTTGGGATTATGATTGTATCTTGCTGTTTTAAGTTAATATATGCAGTTGATATTCTGAGTACCAATTATGTTGTTATTATCATACAATGTAATGCATTTCAGTACACTGTGATAGTGCAAGTACCTTTCTTGTTTACTCTGTATGGAAACAATTAAACTACTTAGGCAGTAAACATTTTGGCACCATTGCCAGTTCAAAAACGGGTCAAGGGTGACAAGTTGATGACAAGTTGAGTCTCTGAGGCCATCAGGGGACAAGTCGATGACAAGTTGAGTCATCCGAGGCCATCGGTTGACAAGTTGAGTCACCTGAGGTCATCGAATGACAAGTTGAGTCATCCGAGGCCATCGGTTGACAAGTTGAGTCATCTGAGGTCATCGAATGACAAGTTGAGTCATCGGAAACCATCGGACAAGTGGCATCGTTAGAAACAAGCAAACTGTTGGGTGTAACCAGGGTCAAAAAAACACAATGAAGATGGCATCGTGATGGGGCAGCCAACAGAAGAGCCAGTACAAGCAAACGAGGATCGTGAAGACACTCTCAGATGAGAGATCCCTCAGTTGGTCATCTGGGATCAATTGCACTTCGACCAAGAGGTCGATCATCTCCTCACCCGAGTAGTAATTAATGCCCATACAACTCAATAAGGACAAGAACCGAGTACCAAGTGGGCATGAAACACCAGAGGAAAGAACGCGAAGATCATTGAGATTAAAGGAACAAGAAGAACAAAGGAAAACACTGATACAAATTGTCAATGAACATCATCATGCCAACGAAGGAATTTTCAAGACACCACTGACAAATAAAGAAAAAGGGAATGAAAATGAATTGACAAAAAAATTGTAAATAGCATACGTCGCATTAGAGAGTTATCCATATCGGACGACGAAGGACCGAGAGTTGGAAGATCTAAACCTAAGACCCCAAGGCAGAGGGAGTATCAGAACGAACCCGAGGAGACTCAAGGTGTAGAGGACGCTAACAGAGGATGCGGGGAAGACTTGAACATGGCTGAGAGTGCAAGTGACGCACCGGGATGTTGTGAGAGAACCAGTCTAGTCAGGTCCAACGCACAAGGAGGGCATCGGGGAACAATGGTGACTCCACCAGCTGAGAGCGAGAAGCTGCCAAAATTTTCAGGGAATGGGTCAGAAGATCTAGTACGACACTGTAGGATGTGTGAGACGATTTGGATAGCCAATGGGTAAGATGATGTGGACTACTGGTTGAAAGCATTTCCAGCGACACTGAGAGATAGTGCCATCGACTGGTACACAGAGTTGGACCAAGCACACTGGGCATCATGGAGATTACTTAAGAAGGCATTCCAAGATGAATTCAAACTCCTGAGGGATGACAGTGAAATTGTAGCGGAGATCTACAGTACGAAACAAGGGAAGCACGAGAACGTGCGAACCTACAATCAGAGACTGAAAGAATTGTTGGAAAAACTGGAGACTCAGCCGGCCGACGGGCTGAAGAAGTGATGGTTCATCGAAGGGTTGCGCCCATCGCTGAGAAAGAAAATGAAAGTTGTGCCTCCGTCATCGTACGATGAAGCATATAATCGAGTGATGGATATAGAGAGTGAAAATAAAACATCTTTCCGAGGGAAAAGGAAGATGGACGACGAGGAGAGTACGGACGACAACAGCGACAGTGAGTCCAAGACCGTGCAAGCACTCAGGAAAGACATGATGAGAATGATGAAAGAACTGAAGGCCGATAAGGAGAGTACAAGGGAAGCCAGAGAACTGTGGTGTACAGATTGCAAGGGGGAAGGTCATACAAAGGCAAATTGTCCAAAAAAATTATTTTGTGATATCTGCCAAGTGATGGGACATTCCATCAAAGAATGCCCATACAATCGAAAGTAAGGGGTATGCAAGTACTCTTCATTCAAGGAGAACCGTCAACACCATCAAACACACCACCAAAGCCCCAGTACAATAGCCATGCATCCCCTAGAGGTTACCAAAGCAATAGAAGCCCGAGAAACAGATTGCAGTACGACAGCAAGGGGCAACCCATGATATAGTGCCGATAATGCAATGAATGGGGACACTTTGCAAGGGAATGCCCAAACAATAACCAAAACAAAATAAATGCATTATGCAAGTGGTGTGGGCCTGGGGATCATGAAGAAAAATATTGCCCAAAGCAGAAAGGGGTGAACCTCATCAGTTTCAAGGAAAATGATGAAGAGATCCTTGCGGTCACCCGAGCACAATGGAAAAAGGCGACGTATCCAGATCCCTGAACTGAGAAGGAGAGACTTCGAGAGGCTAGGAAAGAAGTAGAGATGGCAATGGAAATGGAAGGAAAGAACAGAAGAACAACTACCGTATGACCAGAGTCAGACAAAAGTATCATGAATCAGGTGCTGCAAACCACTGTATCAGTCAAGATAGCGGATCTTCTACAAAGCATGCCGCAATTGAGGGTGGTGATCTCAAAGGTGATGGAAGGGAACTCAAAAGGGCAAACAAAGGATGAAGATGTTATAGTGGAGCCACTGCTAGAAGGAGAACAAGTCGTCGATCTAAGACTGTTGGCCATTAACAATGGCAAGAATCCAGCCGTCGTACACATGGAAATCGGTGGATGTCACCTGACGAACACAATAATCGACGGTGGATCGGGAGTGAATATGCTGACAGAAGATACGTGGAAGTACTTGGAGAAACCTACACTATGGCCATAAAATTTCTAGTTATTGGGAGCAGACCAGCACGGAATCAAAGCACTGGGAGTCCTAATGGCTCAGAAAGTAAGGATTGGCACCCAACTTTTTTGATTAAATTTTGTAGTCATAACAGCACAAAATGCGTCGTACGATACATTACTTGGCTAAGGGTGGCTGATAGCCACCAAATCCAACCATAACTAGAAAAGAAACACATTATCAATAAAGAACAAAGGTAAGAAGATTGTCATAGATCTAAGAACACATGTTATAAGTGAGGAACTAGCATCGGATTCGAATTCAGATGGAGGGGAGTCAGTTGGTAGAGGGTTAATGGAACCTGATGAAGAAGGAGTATTAAAATTGCAAGAATGTTCTGAGAATGAAACTAATTCCTTTAGTGGCCTCTTCCACTGGCAGATGGAAAATTACGAGTTCTACCAACCGGAATGTAATATAATTTCAATAAAAGAAGTCGGCGAGAGCTCTCTGATGAACAATGCAAGTCCTCGTAGTGCAAGTCCTAGCAATGTAAGTCATGGCAGTGCAATTCTTGACAAAACTCAATCAAAGAGTGTAACACTTGGCAATTGTGAAACTCTCGGCAACTCTCAGCCAATGAGTGAAAGTCTGGGCAACTCTAGGCTGACGAGTGAAACATTGTTCACAAATGAAGCACTTGATGGATTGACAAACACTTGACCACTTGGCAAGAGGGAACTAGTAATGAGTGACAAAGGGGAGGAAGGCAATAATCAACCGGAAGTAATAGAACAAATAGTGGACCAAGAACAGACGAGTTGACCAAGAGAGGCACAGAAAGAATATACAGAGGATGATGCCAAGATAGATGATGCACTTGCACATAAAGTTGAACCAGACAAGGTGATCAGGTATGAAAAGCCATTAACAAACAAGGTGAATCGGGGCGATGGAACTAACGACGGGAACTCAGCATTGAAAGTACTGGCTAGAAAGAGACCATACAGAAGGAATAAGGACGATTACAAAATCAATAAAGGTACCTCCTTGAATAATGAAGTTAAAATATTTAAAGTGGAGGATATGGCTACTTGTCGGACTGTCAAATCACCTTCACAACAAAACTCTAGAGAAGGGAAAAATATCAAGAGACATTCCATGGGACAAATTATGTGACAAGAAATTGTTACACTCGCAGAGGCATATAACAGGTGGACCCCGTCAGAGAGAAACAGAAAAACTCTATTTAGTTGGCTATGGATGGAAAATTAGAAAAAACAAAAAAAATAAATGTCGGAGAAAAATTAGAAAATAAATAAAGTAAATAAATATGACCTAATAGAATAAAAGATAGATCGTACCATTACATGACATATCTTTTTGCCAAGTAGAAATTACAGAGCAACGGGCCGTACCAGTGCGAACTTCCTGATCAGATTGTATGAAGAGAAGCCTCTGTCGTACCAAGTACAAGTTTTCTCACCACCGTACAAAAATTTTCTGTCATCACCGTACGGGAATTTTTTTCATCACCGTACGGAAATTTTCTCGCCACTGTATGAGATTTTTCTATCATCACCCTACGGGAATTTTCTATCACCCTCGTACAGAAATTTTTCACCCCCATACAGAAATTTCCTATCACTGTATGAGAATTTTCTGTCACCGCCATACACCACTAAGACCAGGTCATACGAGTGCAAATTCTGCTATACAGATTTTCAGTTCTTCAGACGTACGAGTGCAAATTCTGTCGTATGAATCTTCAGATCGTACAAATTGCTAGTACACACCATATGGATTTCAGTACTGATGTACGGATTTTCATTGAATAAGTTGCCATATGGATTTTTTAGATCATACAAAATGCAGGTACATGCCGTACAGATTTCAAAACTGACGTATGGATTTTTGTTGAGCAAGCTGACGTATAGATTTTTCAGGCCGTACGAGTTATATGTGTTGGTAAGAGATACTATATGGATTCATGATTGTTGTCATTGATGGCAACAAAGTTCATCCCACATCCACAAGACATGGTGTGTCTATACCAGAAATCAGAGTGAAGAATGTTGTGGTCTGGTAAGCAAGAACAGAGCATGTGGCGAGGTCTGACAGTCAGGTCTAGATCTCTCAGAGGAAGTATCTTGGTGAAGTGCAAATTTAGGGAAGTCAAGTGGACTACCTTGACTGATAGATTCCAAGGATTTAGCCTCCGGTGATAGATGAAGAAAAAGATATGAATACTTGAGTGTCGGGTTCCTGATTGACAGTGTGGTCAGAGGAAGAACTGACTGGCAGAACATCAGACATGATTCTGGATGTGTTACTGATGATGGTAAAGATTCTTAAGGCATAAGTTATGATTGGCTGACATGATTGATGACTTCCACAAGTATATCCTTGATCCGCATTACTTGGTAAGCAAGGATTCACCCGACAAATCAGAGTTTGTGGAAAATATTGACTATTCCGGGTGCCGACTAGAAAGGTGATGAAAACACTTGTGCGCATATATATACAAGATGGATTTAGTTGTAAGTTGTGTCGTCATTTTTAGTGATGTGCGAAGAAAAGTAGAAAGGAAGGTCCAGTATGTAAAAGGAGAGCAGCACAAAAGAAGAGGAAAGATGAAGTGCAGCAGATCAGTGTACAGAGCCTAATCGGAACTAAACTCCAGCATATATTGATGCTTCTTATCAGTTCAAGTATTGTATTACACTCTTTATAAATTGTAGATAGTGTGTCTCTTGTAGGCAGTGTGCCTCTTGTGAGCAGTGTGCTCGGGCAGTGAGCCTTAATTGGCAAGTGCCATTTTGTATTTCCATTCTTCTAACAGAGAATACAATCTTGGGTTAATCACTCTGTGGTTTTTTCCCTTAACAGGGTTTCCACATCAAAAATATTGTGTCATGTATATTTCTATTTCATGGTTATGTTTGCTTAATTAAATTAATGCTACATTGATTATTAAGAAAGTTCAGAAAGCAGAAATAATTAGGATAACTGATTCACCCTCCCTCTCAGTTATCAACAATTGGTATCAGAGCCAAGTTCCTCCTAACAGAGTCTAATAACTTGAGGAAGATCTGGGAATTCAAAGGGATGTATATGGTTTAAGGGAGCAACTCAAGACTACCCTTGATGATCTTGAGCAGTCAAACTCTAAAGTCAATGCGTTAAAGGAAAGACTCAAACAGGTTGATGATTTCATGAGAGAACTAAAAGACAAATTACGTCTCTCTATGAAAAAGAGAAAGGAGCTACTTCAGCAATTGGCAAGTCAAAGTGAAGTCAATGATACAAATGAAGATCTGAAGGAGAAAACCAAGTTATGTGAAAAACTATCAAAAGAAATCATTATGATAAGACATGAAATGGAATCAGGAGTTATGAAGTTTACCCAAGAAATTGAAGAGAAAAGAAAAATTGAAGATAATCTAAGACAATCTCTCAAGGAGAAATCAGAAGATTGCCACAAGATGGATAGAATTATCAGACATCTTGAATCTGATCTTAAAGATGCTAAAGATAATGAAGAAAAACTTGAGGATCAAATTGTCTCTCTCAAAAGGGATCTTCAAACAACAAATGAATATAAAGAGAAATTCAAGATAAGTTCTGCTCAACTTGAAGTTCTTCTTGAAAGCCAAAAGAGGGTAGATGACAGGGGTGGTTTGGGATATGAGAAAAGAGAAAGCTCTGGATCCGGTCAGAAGAATTTTGGATTAAAAAATCTAAGGAACAGGCCTAGAAGACCTCCAGTAAGGCAGCCTAATGCTCAAAGATATCCATCCTTTAATGGATACTGCCACAATTGCAATAACTTTGGTCATAAAGCTAATCAGTGTGGAAAGAGAATGAATCAAACTAACTCATCCTTCTCCGGAAAGTGTTTTAACTGCAAAAGGTATGGTCACAAATCTCATAAATGCAGAAATATGCAAATGAACAAATCATTCAATGGTAGATGCTTTGCATGCAATAGAATAGGTCATATGGCTAATCAATGCAAATCAAGAGGATATCAATCAAATATGCATAGAAATGTTATTTGCCAAATTTGTAATAGATCCGGTCATATTGCAAAATTCTGTAGAAACAAGAATCAGGACAAAAGAGGTCCGGTATATCATAATCAGAATCAAGATAAAGGAAAAATAAAGGTGAATGCGAATGAAGTCAAAAGTGAAATGAACAAGATTTAGGTAAAGAGAAGTACAGAGAATGTAGAGGATGGATCCGCACCAGAATCTGGTGCTGATATGCCTTCCAGAAATAAAAGGGTGAGCTCTGGCTCAGGGGGAGTCACAAGGAAAAACTCTTTTCCCCCAGCCAGACTTTTGGTACCTAAATTTGGCACAAGAGGTGTTGCAGATTAAAGAGTCTTCAGAGAATCATCTAAAATAGCTTTGGTAAAGAGGTGGAAGATTCGCAAGAAGTTTTGATCAGGCAAATCTTTCAAGTTTGATCCGGTTTATCACTCTTCTGGTAAGAACAGGAGCTTCTCAGATTAAATCCAGTATTGAGGAATCTTAATCTACGGACAAATGGATTGTCTGAAGAAAGGTAAGAAATCCTGTAGGAAATCACCAAGGACAACTCTAAGCTTATCACTGTGATCCAGAAAGATACATATTTCAGAGTAAAGAAAACAGAGCAACTGGAACAACTTAAGTTGTGCATTTATTGCAATGAAGAATTAGGGTTTGCACAGAAGTATAAAGGCTCATTCGCTCATCATTTGCACATTCACATTTGAGTAGAAGAGGAAAAGAGCTTTGTAAACAAGTCTCCTTCATCTCTCACAAGGATCAATCGCAGAATTCAAGTCAATTGGCGATCTTTTCAGCTCATTCTAGGAACCCTAAAAGCTTAAGAAGTATTTTCCACTTTTGAAATCCATTTCTGAATCCTTTTAAGATGGACACACCAAATTTTGTAAAGATCTCTGATAGGCCGCGCCCTAAATTTAGAAAGCATCCCTATAAATCCCTAGAAGTTGATCCCCTAGGCGCATTTTCAAGTATTCCACATGGGGTTTTACACATAGAAGATGTTAGGGCATATGTTCATGCAAACATTGAAGAATTTGGGGAATCCAAACTGGTTGATATCTATCACAAACACCTGAAAGATGACTCTTTTGAGCTCAAACCTCAGTATAAAGCTATCTGGGACAAGCATTTTGCACAGTGCATTCACTTCCCCTATTTTGCAGAAGACGAATGGGTCCAGTACGTATTAAGTAGAATACATGATAACTTCATATGGTTGAATAGACCATTCAAGCTCACAAAAGATGCCATTAGAGCAATTACCGGATTGCACTCATCCGGTGGGATACCTGTTCTAAAATCTATCAAAAATCAAACAGTGACTGAGGCTACTGGATCAAAGTTTGATAAGAGGGCAATGACAATTGAGGATATCACTGATCCGGATATCAAGTTTGCATCCATGATCATCGGATAAAAATATATCACTCTAGCAGGGAAAACTCAATGCCTGGAACTGCAATATATACTACCTATGAAATGATAAGAAAGAATGCTGACTATGATCTCTGTGAGCTCCTTCTGAACCAACTTCTAGAAAATCTGCAGAAGATAAAGAAAGACAAGAAGAACTCCTTCAAATACAGTGGCTTGATACTATGTCTATTCTTCTATTATATGAATGAGCTTCCCGGATCTAGTGGCTGGATATGGCAAAATGACAGACCGGTTGCCATACAAATCAGGGATTATTTGCATGGACTTGGTGATGTTAAGGCACAGAATACAGCACTCTGGGGCTATTTCAAGAACTTTCAGAGTATGATGCAAGCAAGAGAGAGAATCCCCCAAGCTCTAGTTGAAAAGTATAAGGATACTGTTTGCTTCATGGTAGAAACTAATCGGTGCCTTATGGAGGCAGTGGAACCAAGAATAGTATGGATCATGCCGATGGGGTATGAAGTTGATGAGAAAATTGTTGAGCTGCATGTTGAACACATGTTAAGTCAGCCAAAAGATCCCAAGGCAGAAAGGTTTGGAACCTTTGAGGAGCTAAGTGTAAAGATTCATGTGGAACTCAGACAACCAGAGATCAAGAGGAAGATAAGAAAAGAAGTTGAAGATGTTGCAAAAGGCTTTGGCATATCAAAGGAGGCACTTGATGCCAACAGGGAAAAGATGGAAAGGGATGAGGAAGAGAAGAAAAAGGCAAAAAAGAAAAGTGAGGAAAGTGTTCCGGTAAATTCTTCCACTTGGACCAGATCATCAAAGAGATCTGCACCTACCACTACCAAAAGCTCAAGGCCATCAAAACCGGAAGCAAAATTATCTGGCAAATGAGAGAAAAGAACAAAGACAAAACCCACAAGGGCTTATGCCAGTCAAAGAGATGAAGAGGAGACTGAATCTGATGAAGAAATTAGGAAAGTGAAGAAAAAGAAGAAAACATCCGGTGAACCCTCTACCGGACAAGGAGAAGAAGAGAAGGAAGAGGAATTTGTTGAAAAACCCACTCTATCCTTAGATGTTGTAGTTAAGGCAATCACTGTGGATGGAAATCTGAAGCCATTAATAGAATTTTATGATAAATACAGTGAAGCTGATAAGAAGAGTCTGCAGGATGCCACAGTTAAGTATCTGAACATTTACAACAAGGCTTTCATTGAGATTGTATCTTTAATTCCTAAAAGCCTTGAGAAGGAACTTGAATTGAGGAAGAATAATGCCAAAGAAAAGGATATGGAGATCCGAGAGTAGATAGCTATTCAGCTATATCCTTGAATCACCCCAAAACAGATTAGTATGATCTTCAAAGATTGTAAGGATGAATTCCGGAGCAAAGCCAGGATGAATCAGCTCATGTTTGGTGAAACTGACAAGGTAGCCAAGGAAATAGAAGAGATCCTTCGAAATGTCTTCAAAAGATTCAATCTTCTTGTCATAGAGGACTTGGGTGCTGATCCATTGGCCACAAGTGTTGGAGAGGAATCTACTGATGTAATGACAAAAGAAGTAATGGACTCCAATGAAGGTAAAGACAAGGGCTTAGAATCCTCTACTCTGGAAGAGGTGGCTCATGAACAAACAAATATCTCTCCTCCGGTTTCCCCTACAGTCTCTGGATCTAAAGGAGAAGAAAGAATAGAGGAGAAAGAAGAAGAAGCGAAAGGAAGAGAAGAAAGTCAAGCTGAGAAGAACATAAGTGACAGTGTAAAAGAGAAGAAATCTCTGTCTCTGACAAGAGACACTGCAGAAACTGTCAAGGACTTCTTGACAAAAGAAATGTTGGAGATTGATGAATCAAAGCTACTTCAAGGTCCATTTAATTTTGACTCTCTCTCCCTAGTTCAGACAATGAAGATAGCTTCGTTTGCTAATGCAAAGGCCAAAGAAAAACTCCTAAAGTCTCACATGGAAGATTGTGAGCTAATAGAAGCTGCATCCGGCATTTTAGAAAAGATCATGCCATCTTTTCTGAAGGATCACTCAGCCTCCTTATCAGGTAATCTTAAAGCTCTTGTTAGTTCAGTCAGCACTCATTTTGAGTCCTTAGAGAAATCAACTGAGGAAAAGGTCTGAAAAGAGTTCTTGGATAAAAGATTCTCTGAAGTACTAAGTCTAATATCCAATGATAGAAGAAATATGGATATAGGGATAAAGAGCTTAGAAAATACTCTTAAAGATGGTAGGGAAATATATAAATTTTGTCTATCATGGTCTAAAGCAACAATGGAGATTGAGAAGAAAATGAAAGAACAGGAGATCCAACTAACAAAACTTTCTCAAAATTTTGATCCATTTACCTCATCCATAGTAAATCAAGAATGTCAGACCATTGCAGTCTTGGATGAAATTAAGAAGCTAGAGAAAGCAAAGAAAAATAGAATCGGCAGGTTACATGAGCTTAGAAGAATAATCACTCCTAAGTTGGAGGCCATGCATGAGGCCCTAAGTGATGCTCAAACCACCGCCAAGACAATTGATCTGACAGATCTGAAGAAGGCTGAAGTTTTTGCATTCCTATTGAGCGGTCATATATCAATTTTGGATAGAATGAAGCAAAGTTGGGCAGCAGAATTCATCCAATTGAAGACAACTTTTGCAGACATTCTTCAGTTTATGTGAGTATGTTATATGCGGCTAAGTATAGTTAAATTTTTGAAAATTTTGATGTGCGGTTCCCACCCTTTGCCATTGATGTCAAAGGGGGAGTGAAGAGAAGTGAAAAATGAGGAATCCAACTAAGGGGGAGCTCCAAAAAAAGTATATAAAAATAGAGCATCAACCAAGGGGGAGCATAGTGTAAACACTTAGTCATTTTTCACTAAGTGTCACCATCAATGTCAAAGGGGGAGATTGTTGGCAAGAGACACTATATGGATTCATGATTGTTGTCATTGATGGCAACAAAATTCATCCCACACATCCACAGGACATGGTGTGTCTATACCAGAAGTCAGAGTGAAGAATGTTGTTGTCCGATAAGTAAGAACAGAGCATGTGGCGAGGTCCGATAGTCAGGTCCGGATCTCTCGGAAGAAGTATCTTGGTGAAGTGTGGATTTGGGGAAGTCAAGTGGACTACCATGAGTGATAGATTCCAAGGATTTAGCTCTGGTGATAGATGAAGAAAAATATATGAATACTTGAGTGTCGGGTTCCTAATTAGCAGTGTGGTCAGAGGAAGAACTAACTGGCAGAACATCAGACATGATTCTGGATGCGTTACTAATGATGGTAAAGATTCTTAAGGCATAAGTTATGATTGGCTGACATGATTGATGACTTCCACAAGTATATCCTTGATCTGCATTACTTGGTAAGTAAGGATTCAGCCGACAGATCAGAGTTTGTGGAAAATATTGACTATTCTAGGTGCCGACTAGAATGGTGATGAAATCACTTGTGCGCATATATATACAAGATGGATTTAGTTGTAAGTTGTGTTGTAGTTTTTGGTGATGTGCAAAGAAAAGTAGTAGAGCTGAATAAAAGTAGAAAGGAAGGTCCAGTATGTAAAAGGAGAGCAGCACAAAAGAAGAGGAAAGATGAAGTGCAGCAGATCAGTGTACAGAGCCTAATAGGAACTAAACTCCAGCATATATTGATGCTCCTTATCAGTTCAAGTATTGTATTACACTCTTTATAAATTGTAGACAGTGTGTCTCTTATAGGCAGTATGCCTCTTGTGAGCAGTGTGCTTGGGTAGTGAGCCCTAATTGGCAAGTGTCATTTTGTATTTCCATTCTTCTAACAGAGAATACAATCTTAGGTTAATCACCCCGTGGTTTTTTCCCTTAACAGGGTTTCCACGTCAAAAATATTGTGTCATGTGTATTTCCATTTCATGGTTATGTTTGCTTAATTGAATTAATGCTGCATTGATTATTAAGAAAGTTCAGAAAGCAGAAATAATTAGGATAACTGATTCACCCCCCTCAGTTATCAACAATATACATATGCCGTATGAATTTTCATGTACGAATTTTCATTGAGCAAGTTGTCGTATAGATTTTTCAGATCGTACGAATTGCTGGTACATGTCATATGGATTTTTCATTGAGCAAGTTATCGTACGGATTTTTTAGGTTGTATGAGTTATATGCATATACCGTACGAATTTTCATTTCTGTCGTACGTGTCTCTCTGAACAAGCCTACCGTATGGATTTCTCTGCAACTATCGTACGGATTTCTCTACCGCTGCCATACGGGGTTTTCCTGCCAGCCGTACCAGTGTTCAAAAACTAGACTCAAAGGGCTGTGCAATCTTGAGGCCATTCAAATCCACATGTCAGATCAACAGGCATAACAAAATTTGGCTAAGCAGTATAAAAGAGGGCAGAATGTCATTTTCACCAGCAAACAGGGTCACCAGAGCACAAGGCAGAGGAAAGAAAATTCAGATATCAGAACCGGTTGAAGATAGAAAGATGGCAGCAAAGATAATTATTGAAGAAAAGCCAGCACAGATACCATAAGTTGACGTGGGATCATCAGCACAAAAGAAGCAAGCACGGTGCAACAAAAGACTCGAGAAGGCTGCAGTGGTAAGTAAGAAATTGAGGGAGAAAATTGATGAGCAACAGGTGCACTTCCAACGGCAGCTGGCATAGGAAGCTTAGCTCACACAATTAAAAAGGAACACAGCCGATGCACTCAGAGCAGAGCTAGAGGCTACAAAGGAGTTGGCTGACTCTCAGGCAACACAGGAACAAACAAAGAAGCAGTTGGTCGAGGCTGTCCAGATGGTATGTCTCACCAGAGACAAGCATATCATTGCCACAACACATTTGAAACAAAGGACTAAGGATGTTTACAGGCTTCGGCAATTGGTCCTACCTTAGCAGGAGACTTCGGGTTCAGCTCAGACAGCATCCACACTTCCAGGGACGTCCACTGACCCTCGTTCTTCCTAGTTAATTTTGGATCTTACTTTGTAGTCGTCTGGAAGACGACAAGTTTTTTGGGGGGGATGATCTTAGGCGTACTTTGCATAGTTTAGTACCTTTTACTAAAATATGTTTTGTTTAGTTGTTTTGGGAAGTATGTTTATGTTTGTTAGTTTCAGTGAGTAGTTACTCCCGATCGGTATGTTGGTTGGCGACTGTTGGCAACCGTCCAACAAACCTATATATGTACTTGTCAGGACATTGTATGGACATGGAGTTTTTGGGATTATGATTGTATCTTGCTGTTTTAAGTTAATATATGCAGTTGATATTCTGAGCACCAATTCTATTGTTATTCTTGTACAATGTAATGCATTTTAGTACACTGTGATAGTGCAAGTACCTTTCTCGTTTACTCTGTATGGAAACAATTAGACTACTTAGGCAGTAAACAAAATTTCCTAATGTGGTCCCTTGTATCACCCTTTCCCCGATATTTATCAAATTTTGGCACCTCAAATTTAGAGGGGAAAGGTATCATGATCAAGGTTCTATCAAAAGGATATGGTGAAATATCCTCTAGGGAATAATGCTTAGTTGATGCTCCTGTTTGCATGTCTGTGAATTGTTGTTGTAAAGCTTGGATCTGTTGAGTCATTAGGCTTAAGACATCCATAGAATCAATGGTTGCTTTGCTTTTGTCTATGGGTATTTCCTCGTGTGTGCTTCCCTTAGGGTTTCTTTCTTCCTCAGGTTCTTTTAGAGCTTCTACATCAAAATCTTTAGGGAGCTTGACTCCTTGTGCTAAATGGAGAAAGAATTTAGTAGGGTCTTGGGCAAGTATCTTATCCATTATGTGTGTAAACCTTTGGTCTTGCTGTGTTTGGAGGACCTCTTCCATAGAAATTTCCTCATCACTATTGTGAGAGGTCAAAATAGTTTTCTCGGCCATTTCAATCTATTTTTGTTTTTGGGACATCGTTAAGACCATGCAAGGTGACGCGAGACGAGATGGAGTGAGTTTGAAAATTTTGAACAAGGGGTGCTAGAATGTGTCAGGATTTCAGCAAGGTTCTCCTTAGATCTAATTGGTGTCAAACAAGTTGGGTGTACAAATGATAGTCAAAGTAAGGATGATAGAAATCCATTTACTTGATGTAGATTAGTTTTGCACAAGCCACTAGTGGAGTTCCGAGAGAAAATGATGATGATCCTTAATAGTGGATACTCACTAGGTTTGTTTGAGGTTTGATGCGATCAAGAATAGCTTGGTTCTCACCTTGTTGGATTTTGGAAGAATTTTTGTGAAGTTTTTGGATGAGTTTTGGATAATGCAAGTGTGGGAAAAGCAGCTATGGTGCGGAAAAAGAGCGGAACGGTTGACTTGCACGATTCTAATTAGATCTTGGGAAAACTGAGACAAGTTTGAAATGGGTTTTTGAAAAGTTGATAGTTTTTCTCCTAGGAAGTATGGAATAACTCTCTGGATTGGATGAGTAGCAATAAATGCACTGGAACAGAATGCAAAAGCACCGCAGGTCGAAGCAAATGCACAAATTTGGTAAATTTTATATGCGTAGCAATAGTGATCAAATGCATAGCAAGTCTAAATGTATGTGTCACAAGTCATAGCAGATGCGTCGTTTTGGTTTTTAGTTTTTTATTTTGTAGAGTTTTTGGCACGTTTTTCAAAAAAAATCTATTTTTGGTTGAAAACTTTTTTTTTTTAATTTTGATTTTCAATTATGGCAGATAAAAACACAGCAAGTGCATAGAAGTTTTCGTGATTTTTATCTTTTATTATTTTTTTGCATTTTGTGGACTTTTTGACACAAGAACAATTACAACCTAGGCTGGAAAGGACAGTATTTGTTGAGTCCCCTAGCTGTGCATATTCAAAGCGTGTAGCTCCAAGATCTGGTAGCACCGACTCCTTTCCATGGTACTCACTTCTCACGCATACCAGATCTGGGTTTCCTTAGGCTCGTACCCCCACCGAACCATAGGATTGGCCCTACTACCTCTACTATGAATCACATGAATCGGGGCCACTTCAAAGGTTCCACCTTTTGCGCCAACAAATAGGAGATTTTGGTATACTAAACAATGGCTAAGTAGTCAAGGCAACCATTCAAGTGGTTACATGTGCGGAAGCGCTACTCTCCATTATGGAGTCTCCCAGCCTCCAAGGGTTATGCCTTGGAGGGTTTTGGGGGAGGTTGGCTGTCGGTGTAACATAGCGGCACTCGTTGCGAGAAGCTTTTGCCTCAAGCACAATTTATTTAAAGTTGATCGGTAGGGCTTGGCTTTAGCCTATTTCCACTCAGGGTTGTTCCCACTTGGACAGGTGGGCATCCAAGGGTAGGCCCCTCTAAAGGTTATACACAAGGAATAACAAGTCTGGCATTCTGGTCACCCAGTAAAGGGGAGAGCATAAGCCTATTGTTATTCAACAGACACAGAAAATAGTGGTTCTTTCACCCCTATTTAAAAGAAAAAAACTATATGTGTTACACTACTTGGGCACTCACACATTTGTTAACTTTGAAGTGTTTAAAGATAGCAATGGTTCATTTCCCTTTTGTGAGATAGCAATGTTCTAAACTAAGAAAGGTAGCAGTGATGTTCGTTACCATCCTCCTAGTTAAGGACTACGTGAGATTTGCATGTACACATTTTTTTTACTTTTTCCCCTAATTAATCTAAGATGAGTTAATTAGTGCAGCTAAATGACTATCCAGCTCCTAATCTTGCAAGACAAATGTTAGCGTTAATATGAAAACTATAAGAAATCTTAAAATCACAATGAAGAACAGATGCGCCGCTTCACAGTCTGTATGCGCAAAAACAGAGACTATAAGCGCTACTTTACAAATGCGCTAAGACAGGTGTCAAAAGCACACGAATAATAGACAAATGCGCTGTTTCTACAGATGCATCGTTACAAAGGATGTAAGCGCCATGTCTGAGGGTATATGCATCAGAATACTGTAGGCACTGAAACAGGTTGTATACGCGCCAGCTCAGAGGATGTATGCGCTGGAACAAGTTGTAGATGCGTTGATGTAAAGGATGTATGCGTTGGGAGTTTGTATGCGCTAGAACAGTGCTCAGATGCGCTACAAGATCGATCAGGTGTGCTGACTAAACCTATTTGAAGTCTATATAAAACCTGTCACTCAGAAACTCAATTTTTTGGTTAGATTTTGGGGCAAAGGCCCCATGGTGGGTGCCAGAAATGTAATGGGTAAAATGGGATAAATAAATTATTTACTAAAACCCAAAAACATCAATGGAATGTGCAAGCAAAAAAGATTTAAAAATAAGAAAGTGATACTCACAACCTTTTTACCTCAGGATTTCCATTGTTCACCTATTCCCGTTTGATCTTTGGTGATGAATGCAGCCCTCAGGAAGCTTGGGTCCTTGCTTTAATTCCTCAAGATGGCAAAAGAGAAATGACTTGGATACTTATGGTGTAGAAGGTGAGCTTCAACACAATGGGAAATGGATAATGAATGAAGTGATAGTGGGGTGCCAATGGCGCGCTATGGATTCTGCAGTGTAAGTTTAGTTGTAAGCTTTGATATGTGAAATGGAAAAAGAGGGTTGTATTTATAGACTCATGAGAGAGAGGATCAACGGTGTAGAAGAAATAAGATCAATGGTAGAGGATGTTTGAGAGAATGTATGCGAATAGAAGAAGGACATGTGTCATTCAAAAGGATGCTTTATTGAGTTAATTACTTTCTTGATGAGGATGAGCTTTTATTTCTTAAATTAGAATATATTTTTCTAATTTAAGAGTTTTGTTGATAAAACAAAGTTGCTTTAAATCAGTTAACTCAGCTTTTGTTTTTGTATGACAAGAAGAGTTTATTTTTAGAAGATATTGAAGATTTTTTAGAAGATAAGAAAGCGTAATTAAATATATAAATTTATTTAATTACTTGCATATGATTTAGAAGAATAAATAAAATATTTAATTATATTTTATTTTTGGAGATTGAGATTTTAATTTAAATAAATTTGCATTTTATTTAAATTTTGAAGAATGAATGATTTAATTAAATAATTAAAATTGTTTAATTGTTTAGAAGAATAAAGTTGATATTGATAGAATTAATTAAATAAATATAATTTATTCAATTAATGGGAGAAAATGAATCAAATAAATAAATTAATTTATTTATTTATTGATAGAGGAATATTAAGATGAAATAAATATTTAAAATGTTTATTTAGGTAGAGTCATGTCATTTTTAGGTGTATACAATTAGAGCAAACAATTAAGAAAAAGAAACAATGCCAAAATTTGAATTCTTCCTGTTAACCTTTTTCCCTCTGTCCAGAGCCAAATAGTTAACCTGATATTTTTCTTGAAAATCCCTTTAAAAGGGTCCCTATAAAGCAAAGTGCCAAAATTCCCAGAGGCCTTGCCTAATAAACCTTACTATTGTAAAGAGCTTGAAAAAATAGGCAAGTTTGCTTTTTACGGCACCCTAAAAGTCATCCAAATGAAGAAGTTATGCATGGTCAAAGTTTTAGTCAACTGACAGTTCAAATGTGCCTTTGGCGGGCTCTCAAAAATTTCCATCGGCCTTTTGAAAATGATTGCCACGGATCGCAATATGTGTCAACGGCGGAGTGCAGTTTCTAAAAGTTTCAACGTTGTCGCGGAGGGCACCACGTGTCGGCTTTTGCCACAGTCTCTTTGCAGTTTCTTTAAGTTTCTAACTCGCAGTTTCTTTAAGTTCCTGAGAGTGGTGCAGATGGCACCACATGGAGCCACCCGAGGGACACATAAAAGGTAACTCAAGAGCCCCGCGGATGGAGACAAGTGTCAGCCTCCGCTAAGTTTCTAAAAAGTTTCTATCTGCTGCAGAGGATGCTGCATGCCCCTTAAACGTTTCCGCAGAAGCTGACAAGTGTCAACTTTCGTATTTGTTTCTATTTGTTTCAAAGCTTGGCGTAGGTGAGGTGGGTCCTAGGGGAAGCTCGGTTGCTATGGATGATGCCGTGGGTTGTGACACATGTCACGAGCTGGGGCAACTTCAAACTTTTGATACAGTTTTTACAAGGCAACGCGAAACTTGCCACGTGTCGACTTCCGCGTAAGTTTTCGGCAGGGGCTTCTCAAGGGGAAGTGATACAAGACGGACCCGGCAGGAAAATGAAATGTAGCTAAGGGTGTTTTTTCAGGTCCGCAGCTTGTATGTTCACGTAGACAGAAGGGAGATGTGATTGGTGGGGTTCGCAATATGCAGGGGCTTTTAGCGCCCAGATGCTAATACACATACAACCCGGACCCGACAGTACTTTTCAATAGTTTCATATGATTCTTCAGGTCCACAGCTTGCTTTTAGGATTGTATATGCTGAGACACAGTTACAGATGTAGAAGCGATATACACAAGCAGTTGACCGAAACTTTGACCGCTTGTATCTCCTCCGTTTTAGCAAATTTTCACATCCTGTAAGAGGCAAAGTTGTATATTTTCATCCCCTCTTTCATCTGGCAGGCTTTTCTGGAGGTTTTGTGACACTTTTTCAACAAATGGAGATTTTTGGGGGCATTCATTGCAGTAGATATGGCCAGCAGCTGTCAGCATTCAATGCTAGGTTATCCTCCGCCATTCTAAGGATCAGATCGATGACGCGGCTGTTTGCATTGAAGACCCAAATATCTCCCACCTGCCCCTATTCCAGATCTTTTGCGCCATTACTCTTGGCAGGTGGACGTCCCTTCAGGAAGATATTTCAAGTTGCAACTCCCTTAGTGGATTTTTGTAACCGACCTAGGTCAGTTTTTGTATTGCTATATAAGCTGAGGCTTAGGATGTAATAAGGGTTGGATTTTTTTTGGAAACATTCTATTCTCCTATTTCCAAATAGAACTTTCCATATTGTAACCTTGCCTTTCTTTAGATACATGAAAGCTATCATGCCTTTTGCTGATTTTTCTATCTCTGTGTAAATCTGCATATGATTATCTGTGAATATTTCTTGTTTCTCTCAATCATTTTTGCTCCTTACCTCTGTTAGAACCATCTATTATGTGTATATTTGCTTGTTGTATCTAATTATATTGTGCATGCTTCATCTATGCAAAGGTTCTTTAGAACTGTCTGGTGCATCACCCTTTTATGCTTTTCAAGTATTGTTGCTTTATCTTTCATTTTAGCACATCTCTTCCTCTTGTCACCCCAAAATACAATAGTTTTAGGTGATAACTAGACAAGGAAGCTGACCTTCTCCAGAGGTTTGATCTCATTTAGCAAAGTCCCACACTTAGAGATCAATCCCATTGTGTCATTAGAATGCTTGGAATCCCATTCAAGCAAGGTGCAATTTCATGTGACAATAGTTTCTGGCACGCCCGGTGGGACGATACAAACTCTTATTACTGGTTTTGATGTGCAACCGGTGATTTTATGACCTATAAGAGGTTAAAAATTGCATATCTGGTGACTCATACTGAGGAAAATCAGCCAAACCAGTTCTGCTGATATACTTTTATGAAAAGGATACAAACTAGGAGTTCAAGTTCCAGCTCCTTTGATTATCTACAGCTTTCTCCACCTAGGAGGCAGAGTAGAACTGTAGTAAGAACTCCCTATTCTAAGAGGACCTTGTCAACTCCTCCAAATTTCAGACCAATTGCCTCTGTAGTCCTTGTAACAACTCAAGCAAACCCACTTCCAGCTGCTCAAATGGCAAGAAATCAGCCATTTATGGCTTTTGATGGGGGAAGCCCTTTGAACTTAATAGTACATGATGTCATACCTATGGCAGCCTTGAAAAGCTTGCCCTATTTCACAGGGGAGACCCAAACTACACCTATTGAACACATAAGAGATGTGGCTTCTCTATGTGGAGTACATCATGTAACACAAGAAAATGTGGCCATTAGATTACTAGTTGCCTCATTCAAAGGAAAGGCATTGCAATGGTTCAGAAGTCTACCAGTACAGACTATAGGGACCTGGGATGAACTAGGAGACAAGCTGAATAGGCAATTCCAGGATAAATCAGATAATATGTCATTGGTGGAACAGATGACCACCATAAAGCGAGCCCCTCAAGAACCAATGATGGACTTCAACTTCAGATTTCAGAAGACATGGGACAGAATCCCTGCCACAGTAAGACCTCCAGCTGAGTATGCATTCTTATATTTCTTAAAAGCTTTAAATAGTGATATTTCGGTGATGATACAATCACTAGGAGGTGTAAGACTACCTGATGCCTATGAAATTGCCATTAGAGCAGAGAACAGTCTAATTCAAGCTAGAAAAATAGCACCTAGGCCCCCTATGCCCATTTTTCCTGAGATCCAGGCTTCTATGCCTTTATCCACCCCATATTTTGTCCCTACACCTATTGTGCCAGCATTACCAAGTACCTCTACTTCTGAGCCTGCTGCCTCTAATTCATCTCAAGAGCTAAAAGAGATAAAACGTAGCCAACAAAAAATAGAAAATCTTCTACAGACTTTTGGGAATGATCTAGTAAACATCAAGAAGCAGCAGTCTCAAGGTAGGCAGCCTTATCAACATCAATATCAGGGACAGAACCAAGCATATCAGGGGTAGGGTCAACCTTACCAGGCCAATAGGCCACCTTATCAGAGCAACTACCAAGGTGCCAAGCAAAATATGAACCAAAGGCCTTTTCAGCCTTACAATCCAGCACCTGTTAGTATAGCAAGGGACCTTGTCCCTATCCAAAATAACATTGCAGCTGATTATGATTGGTGTGTCCCATGCCATATGCCACACAATCAGCCAGCTTGTTCAAGTGGAGTCCTAAATCAGGCTCTGATGGCACAAAATGTGGCAGCTACATAGCCATACACACAAAATGATGGAGCTGCACAACAACAAGAGCAACCTCAAAATGATTCTGCTTTCATGAATTGGCAGGCAGGAGAATTTTGTGGGATAAACAGTGATAGTAGTCTAGTTGCTGCCAATACAAGGGCTAAGAAGAGAGGTTATGAGGTTGAGCCAGCAGCAAGCAAAGGTAGAGAACATACTGATGCTTCCACATCCTACATTCCTCGCATCTTGCAAAGAGGTGCACCAGCAACAACAAAGTAGATACCTCATTTGCAGGCTGATACTGCTACTACAAAGTCAAGTCAGAAGGTAGGTGCCTCTCCACCTTTCAATATTATTGAAAACATGAAAAAGATGAGTGTAACCATATCAATGTGGGATTCTTTAGAGATCCCTGGCTAAAAGAAGATGTTGCAGTCTGCCTTGTCTGATTCAGAGGTATCCAATGATACCACTATTGACCCAGATAGGACTGTCCTTGCTAATTTATCCCAAGATGATATCAAGCAGCCTAACCAAGGTGCTAAACCTCTTCCCTTTTATGTATCACTGATAATTGGGGACAAACTGGTGCACAATTGCATGGTGGATAGTGGAGCAAGCAGTTCTGTCATGCCTAAGCAGATTACAAATCAGTTAGGGCTTAAGTACCAACCACTTGAGAAAGGTGTACTCCAGTTGGATGGAACATCTGTTAATACTGTGGGTATCATAAGAGACCTAGGTCTCACCCTACATGCCTGTCCCAATGTTTCTATTTCACAGGAGGTGTTCATAATAGATTTGCCTCCTCATTTTGCCATGTGCTTATCAAGGGAATTTATAGCCAAAATAGGAGGATATTTGTCTTCTGACTGGTCCCACATGTTTTTTAGGACTAGATACGGCACCAAAGTAACTTTGAAATCTGAGTTACTTTCAGACTATCACATAGAACCTTACACACCCAGTGTTGTTAATGCAAATTGCATTATCTCTGATGACCCTGAACTAGTTGCTGCTTAGGAACTACAAGCTGAGAGCATACCAGAGGTACTCTTGAAGGAGTGGGCCTCTGAAAATGTTGTAGAAGATCCTGAGGGACATATCCAAGATGCTGGCATGGGAGTGTACATATTGCATGAGCATGAAACAGCAATTCCAGGTCTTCTGAAGAAAGCAGAGCAGCAGGTAGAGCATCATGATGAGGTATGGAAAATGTACTTTGATGGCTCTAGGGGCAGAAATGGATCTGGAGGTGGTGCAATGCTTGTGTCACCACAAGGTGAAAATTATTATGCTGCTTTTCATTTTGCCTTTTCTTGTACTAACAACACTGCTGAGTATGAAGGGTTGATCCAAGGTCTGCAGTGGGCAAGAAGGAGGAAGATTGGTTGTTTACAGGTGTTTAGAGATAGTGAGCTCATTGTGAATCAGGTAAGGGGACTTCACCTTACAAAAAGTGATGCCCTGAAGTGCTACAAACACAGGGTATGGAATTTGATTGAAGAGTTTGATGCTTTCAATCTAATTTCTATTCCAAGAAGTCAGAACCATCATGCTGACAGATTAGCTTCAATTGGGGCTCATTTTGACATCCCCAGTGACATTTAAAGGGAGAAGGTTCAGCCTCATGTAAAAATAATTTCTAGGCCTTCTATCCCTGATAATAATATTCACTGGCAAGTTTTTGACAGTGATGAACAGATCCTGAGATTCCTATTAGAGGAAGATGAGTTTTCCATGATGAATCAGGATAAACTCAAATAGTAATATGACAATGATCAAATCATTCAGCTGAGAATGAATAAGCTACCCAAGGGATTGGTCACCTTGGAATCTATTTTTGGCACTGATGACCAAAAGAAGAAGACAAAAACCAGTATGCAAGTAAAAGAGGAGCATTATGAAGAGCTAGAAGTTTTCAAGGGTAGGCTCCTTAAAATTGGTAAAATCTACTCAGCTGAAGACAAAAGAGCTTTTATTGCTCTTTGTAAAGAATTTGAAAAGGTGTTTGCTTGGGACTATGCAGACTTAAAGGGATTTGATCCTCATATTGCCCAACACACCATAGAGTTAGAGCCAGGTATAAAACCTGTGAGGTAGAAATAAAGAGCTCTGAATCCAAAGCTAGAACCCCTGATGATCAAAGAACTAACCAAGCTAATTGAGGGGAAGATCATCTTTCCAATCAAGCACACTTCTCAGGTTTCTAACCTTGTGCCTGTGAGGAAGAAAAATGAGGAGATCAGGTTGTGTGTTGACTTCAAAGACCTCAACAGAGCCTCCCTAAAAGACCACTACCCATTGCCTTCAATGGAGCAAATTTTGTAGGTGGTGGCTGGTTCAGAAATGTTTTCTTTGCTTGATGGATTTTTTGGTTATAATCAGGTGCTAGTCAAGGAAGAAGACCAATTCAAGATTGCTTTCACAACCAAGTGGGGTACTATGGCCTACAAGAGGATGCCTTTTGGTCTCTCAAATGCTGGCTCTACTTTTCAAAGAGACATGGACATGGCCTTTAAGGGTCTGATGTATAAGCTAGTGCTGGTATACCTGGATGATATAATAGTTTTCTCTAAAAATGCATCTAAGCATTTATCCCACCTAAGGCTAGTCTTTGAAAGATGCAAAGAATTTGGGATATCCCTCAATCCAAAGAAATGTATTTTTGCTGTACATGAGGGCAAGTTGTTGGGGCATATTGTGTCAAAGGAGGGTATTACCAATGATAAAGAGAGAATACAAGCCATTTTGCAGTTGCCCTTACCCAGTCATAAGAAGGGACTACAGTGCTTCATTGGCAGAATTAACTTTCTGAGAAGGTTCATACCTGATATTGCAAATCTCTTAAAACACTTGACATCTATGTTGAAAAAGAACATAACTTTCAGTTGGACGTCAGAGGCCAAACTTAGCTTCCAGTCCATAAAAGAGGCATTAGCAACTGCACCAACCTTGATCAATCCTGATTTCTCTAAGGACTTCATCCTGTATGCTTATGGCGGCCTGGATACCATTTCCGCTATTCTGGTGCAGCAGCAGAGCGAGAGTTTCGAGCAACCGATCGCCTTCTTCAGCCAAGGGTTGGAGGAGTATGAGCAGAAGTATAGCTTCATTGAAAAGTATGTCCTAGCAGTAGTCAGGAGTTTAAAAAAGTTTAGACATCTTGTTTCGAATAACAAGATACACCTGATGGTGGCTCATCCTAGTGTGAAGGAGTTCCTGCTGAGTAAAGATGTTAATGAGAAAAGGGTTGGTTGGATCACCAAGGTCATGGAATATGATGTGGAGATCAAGATAACCAAACTGGTCAGGGGCAGAGGACTCAGTGAGTAGCTTGTCACTAGTTCTAAGGATGAGGTAGAAGAAGACGAAGAGGTGCTCCTGATCATAGAAGAGGGGCATCAAGACAATATAGCAGCAGTAGGTACTAGTTGGGTTAATGATATGACCCAATTTTTGCAAACTGGTAGATGTCCTACAGGCTTCGATAAAGCTAAAAGAAGATACTTTAAGTTACAATCCATTCCATATGTTTTAATAGAAGGCATCCTTTACAGAAAAGATTTTAATGGTATATTGCTTAGATGCATTGATACTGATCAGACTGACAGGGTGCTACATGAATTCCATGATGGAACAGCAGGAGGACATTTTGCCCCAAGAACTACTGCTTGGAAAATAATGAGAGATGGCTATTATTGGCCTAGCTTATTTAAGGATGCCCATGCATGGGCTAGAAAGTGTGTTAAGTGTGCCCTTTTTACAGGAAAAGAGAGACTGTCAGCTTTGCCTCTACACCCAATCTAGGTAGAGCAGCCCTTTATGAGATGGGGCACTGATTTTATTGGACCTATCAACCCACCCTCAAGTGCAGGCCACAGGTGGATACTCACAGCCACAGACTACTTCACAAGATGGGTTGAAGCAGTGGCTTTGAGGGAGTCTAATGAGAGTGTTGTTTTGAATTTTTATTGTGATTTGGTCTCCAGATTTGGAGTGCCTGAATCAATCATCTCCGATAATGATCTAGCTTTTGTTGGCCTGAGAATAACTAACTGGGCTGTCAAGAATGGGATTTATTTAAATACTTCATCAAATTATTACCCACAAGGTAATGGTTTGGCTGAATCCACAAACAAAAATCTCATCAGAATTATTAAGAGGGCAATGGAGAATAATCAGAGGACCTGGCACACTGATTTGAAGTTTGCTCTGTGGGCTGATAGGATAACTCCTAAGAGGTCTATTGAGAACTCCCCTTATCTGCTAGTGTATGGAAAAGAGGCAAGGTTGCCTATGTCTATAGAGCTGCCAGCATTAGACATTATGCATCACCTAGAAATGCTTGAAGCAGAAAGCCCCATGGCTATAAGGTGTGCTCAGCTTATGGAGCTGGAGGAAAGAAGAGATAAAGCTATGGCAGCCATGGAACATCATCAGCTACAAACAAAGAGAAATTTTGACAAGAAGGCCACCCCCAGACATTTTAGAGTGGGTGATATGGTGCTCAAATGGGATGAGCTGAGGAGTAGACCAGGAAAGCATTCCAAATTTGACAGCATGTGGAGTGGCCCCTTTCTCATCACTGAATGCAAGGAGCATAATGCATTTCAGTTGTCCAATATGAATGGAGAAAATCTGCATATCCTAGTTAATGGGATACATTTGAAAAGATGTTTTAAGCTATGAGCACCCTATAAATTAGTAGATTAGACTTCTTGTTTTCAATAAGTGTTGTTGTATAGTAGTTTAGATTCATTTATTTCCCTAAGTGCTTCTGCACAGGGTGCTTTGTCATTAGGAGAGAGCAGGCCTTCCCCCCTTTTTGTGTTTTGAGAGGCAAGTCTGAGTTTCCCGCATATTTTAGACTCGACTCCATGCCCAATGGATGCTTAAGGCCACCGATCTCATGTTTAGCAGGCAAACATCCCATAGAGGTCACCAAAAATGTTAACCTTTTTCCCTCTGTCCAGAGCCAAATAGTTAACCTGATATTTTTCTTGAAAATCCCTTTGAAAGGGTCCCTATAAAGCAAAGTGCCAAAATTTCCAGAGGCGTTTCCTAATAAACCTTACCATTGTAAAGAGTTTGAAAAAATAGGCAGGTTTGATTTTTATGGCACCCTGAAATTCATCCAAATGAAGAAGTTATGCATGGTCAAAGTTTCAGTCAACTGATAGTTCAAATGTGCCTTTGGCGGGCTCTCAAAAAGTTCCATCGGCCTTTTGAAAATGATCGCTATGGATCGCAACACGTGTCAATGGCGGAGTGCAATTTCTAAAAGTTTTAACATTGCCGCAAAGAGCACCACATGTCGGCTTCTGCCACAGTCTCTTTGCAGTTTCTTTAAGTTTCTAACTTGCAGTTTCTTTAAGTTCCTAAGAGTGGCGCGGATGGCACCACGTGGAGCCACCTGAGGGACACATAAAAGGTAACTCAAGAGCCCTGCGGATGGAGACAAGTGTCAGCCTCCGCTAAGTTTCTAAAAAGTTTCTATCTACTGTAGAGGATGTCGCGTGCCCCTTAAACGTTTCTGCGGAAGCTGACATGTGTCAGCTTCTGCAGTTGTTTCTATTTGTTTCAAAGCTTGGCTCAGGCGAGGTGGGTCCTAGAGGAAGCTCGGTTGCTACGGATGATACTGCGGGTTGTGACACGTGTCACGAGCTGGGGCAACTTCAAACTTTTGATACAGTTTTTACAAGGCAATGCGGAACTTGCTACGTGTCGGCTTCCGCGTAAGTTTCTGGCAAGGGCTTCTCAAGGGGAAGTGATACAAGATGGACCCGGCAGGAAAATGAAATGCAGCTAAGGGTTTTTTTTTGGGTCCGCAGCTTGTATGTTCATGTAGATAGAAGGGAGATGCGATTGGTGGGGTCCGCAATATGCAGGGGCTTTTGGCGCCCAGATGCTGATACACATACAACCCGAACCCGACGACACTTTTTAATAGTTTCATAGGATTCTTCAGGTCTACAGCTTGCTTTTAGGGTTGTACATGCCGAGACACAGTTACAGATGCAGAAGTGATATACACAAGCGGTTGACCGAAACTTTGACCGCCTGTATCTCCTCCGTTTTAGTGAATTTTCACATGCTGTAAGAGGTAAAGTTGTATATTTTCGTCCCTTCTTTCATCTGGCAGGCTTTTCAGGAGGTTTTGTGACACTTTTTCAATAGATGGAGATTTTTGGGGGCATTCATTACAGCAGATATGGCCAGTAGCTGTCAGCATTCAATGCTAGGTTATCCTCCGCCATTCTGAGGATCAGATCGATGACGCGGTTGTTTGCATTGAAGACCCAAATATCTCCCACCTGCCCCTATTCCAGATCTTTTGCGCCATTACTCTTGGCAGGTGGACGTCCCTTCAGGAAGATATTTCAAGTTGCAGCTCACTGAGTGGATTTTTGTAATCGACCTAGGTCAATTTTTGTATTGCTATATAAGCTGAGGCTTAGAATGTAATAAGGGTTGGATTTTTTTTGGAAACATTCTGTTCTCCTATTTCCAAACAGAACTTTTCATACTGTAACCTTGCCTTTCTTTAGATATATGAAAGCTATCATGCCTTTTGTTGATTTTTCTATCTCTGTGTAAATCTGCATATGGTTGTTTGTGAATATTTCTCGTTCCTCTTAATCATTTTTGCTCCTTACCTCTATTAGATCCATCTATTCTATGTATATTTGCTTGTTGTATCTGATTATATTGTGCATGCTTCATCTATGCAAAGGTTCTTTAGAACTGTCTGGTGCATCACCCTTTTATGCTTTTCAAGTATTGTTGCTTTATCTTTCATTTTAGCACATCTCTTCCCCTTTTCACCCCAAAATACAGTAGTTTTAGGTGATAACTAGACAAGGAAGCTGGCCTTCTCCAGAGGTTTGATCTCATTTAGCAAAGTCCCACACTTAGAGATCAATCCCATTGTGTTATTGGAATGCTTGGAATCCCATTCAAGTAGGGTGCAATTTCATGTGACAACACTTCCAACATGGATGCCCTTGCATCATAATCTTATTCTAAAAGTGCCTCAAGATGATTAGTGAGATATACTCTCCGATACTATCATATTAGATCTTCAAACTGAAGATGTCTATTGTTACTTGGAAGTTTCCTTCCCTTCCACTAGCCAGAAGCTTGTCTCCTTGCCAACTTTCATGATAGTTTGCAAAACTACCTCAGGGTTTACGGTTCCTTTTACTATCACTTTTTGGTCTTTCAAGTTCACATCATATGATTCAACCCCTAAAATCAACCACAATTTTTATTGATTAGAACATCACAATTGAGGAAATTTACTTTATGATACACTATGAATCATGACAAACTACCTATGCAACAAATCATTTCAATATGCTACTAAGAGTAATAAGTTGAGTAACTTTTAAGGTCTACAATACTGAGAAATCATATAAGACCAACCAGTATTTCCTATAGGGCCCTATGATGTGTGGGTAGGGAGGCACCAAACTGTGCAACTATTGTTCAAGGCATACATACCCTGATCCCATCCGGATTCAAAGGTAGTAGTTAAACTTGTCAATGTGATTTGGTCTCAAAAATTCAATTCTAAACTCATGGACAAATGGCATACTAAAGTAACAAGAGTTTCTTGGCAGTACCTTCAATTTTGTTGAGTATTCTCTTTACAGCTCCAACACAACCTTCACAGGACATACCAACCTTCAATACCACTATTTGCATTGCAACAATGTTATCTTTAAGGGTAAAGGCAAAAAATTAAAAAGACAAGTATCATATTTTATACTCAAATTCAGACTCTTCAAGTCATTATCATGGAAATCTTTAAGCATTTAGTTCCAAGAAAATAACCATAACCATAAACATATACATGAATATAAGGCATGGATAGAAACAGATTAGAACTAAACACATGAGTTTAAGTCCACCTGAGAAGGATGGACAAGCCCTTCAATTAAAAACTCATAGTTTAATGACTTTAGTTTTTATTGTACCCTAATAGGCCGAATAAGGCATGTAAGGTAAATAATGAACAAGCCCTTTAGTAAGAAATTTGTATTTGAACGATTTAGTATTGTACACAAATAGGAAAAAGGAATTGAAGGTGCACATGATGGGGTGGATGGAGATTATACAACACAATTATTGCTCAGAAATACATCAAACATAAAACACAAACATTTAACCCTCAACGTGTCGCTGCACCTCATTCCATTATTTCATAAAATGATTACAAACCATACATTGAATGCTACAACATTCTCATGATCACTTGATCATGCTACACCTTTTGATTACACACATACACTTGATGCCTTGATTCCTTACAAATCCCTCATTATATAGAGGTCTTACTTAATAACTAGACTCTTCCAATCCTTCTTGACTCATCTAGAAACGTTAACATTTAGAACCTTTCATATCTAAAACTCTCTAATCATTCCCGCTTTCTAGAAACCTCTTTAACCTATCTCTCTTTCTACGATTTTGTCTTTTTCCCCTTTTGTCTTTTCTAATAATGTGGTGGGAGAATTTACCACTCCAACACCCCCCCTTAATTTTGACCACATATGCTTCAACATTTACCATTTCCAAACTTTGTCTTCCAAGTTTGCTAACTCACTCAAATCCTTTTCTTGCATGATACCTTCTATGAATGTTCTTACTCATCCAATTCTCGCCAACTGTTGTAGCAGTCCTTCAAATTTTGATCTTCAAATATTTAGAACTTTAATCTAGAAGTCCTCTCGCTATCTGCAGCTTTCCACTTTTCTTGACATCTTACAAGACCAACAAACTTCTCTTGATTGCTATCTTTTTTACATATGAACATCTATACTTGAACAATCTTTTCAACATACCTATAATCTCTTGCCAATTCGATCCAAAACTCCATCCACAATTCATTTGCATGCATCCTATCATATTTTTCCAATCTCTTTGCCAACACATCTTTTCACAATGATTTCTCGAACCACATTTGGTACATGGATGTAGATCCCAACACATATCCTTTGTATGGATCATTTCATGTTACAATGAGAACACTTAACACTTGATGCATTCCTTGAACAAATTTTCTTGAACCTGTAACATCATTTCCTTTACCTATGATATATCCGAGACCTTCATACTTTGGCCTCATTATCGGCTCAATCATCTCTTTCATTTCTTGTCCATACTTTCCTAGTCCTTGTCATTTATATCCCATTCTTTTCATGATTTTAAAACCAACATTCTTTGTGTCAATATCATCACAACTAGCAAATTTTGTTGATCCAATCTCCTTATTATCTTCAACCTTGCATTCTTTATCCAAAGAACCTTCAACTCTTTCACACAAATCACTTGTATCACATGAAACATCACAAACCAATGGCTTTGACTTAAGACATTCATTCTCTTCTTTTAATTTTGATATTTCTTCTTTCTATAAACTATTTTCTTCTTCCAATTTCTTCATCTTTTCTTTTAATTCTTCATTCTTCTTCTCAACCTCGTCAAACAATTTCAATCTTTCTTCTAGTTCTTCATTCTTACTTTTAACCTTACCTAGTTCAATATCAAGATCATACATTTTTATCAATAGTCCAGTTTTTTCTATTGAAACTTGCTTCAAATCTCTAAACAATTTCTTTCTTTCTTCTTCCCAACCATCTATTTTCTTCTCTTAGATTTTCCCATTTGTAATAAATGATTTTCTTACCTATGTTATGTTGTTGCACTTCGATTGCTGATTGATTTCACTGGCTTCATGCGCCTTCACTATTTCTGCAATGTCTTCCGACTTCACAATCTTATTTTGTCCTAGTGCCTTTGCTCCTTTCAATTGATGACTCACAAGAGCTTCTGTGATCTTCTAAACAGAACTTGTGTCTCCAGATTTGTGGCTTTCAATTTTTCTCTGCCTCTTTCACCTACAATCTAACAAATCTGACTCCGAAAATCCTGTCTTTAGAAAACTTTGACCTTTGATCTCTGACACATAAATCTCCTTCTAGTGTCTACAATTTCAAGGGTTCTAGCTTTCTTGGGAATCTTTCAAGCTTGGCGGCTGACCTCTATCCAAATCCGCAGCTCCAACAATCTAGATCAGTTTTTCCCTACCTTTTAACTTCTTGCAAACTAGACATCTTCTTCAGAAATTTCTGCGATCTCTTTAGAAACTCACGACTCCTTTTGTTGACTGGTCAATTTTATTATTGGCGGATCTTTCTAATTTCTGCAAATTCTCCTCTTTTTAAATTTAACAGTTGAATTTAGATTTCCAAACTTTCTTTGACTTCTTGTGGCTGCATATTCACCCTTGACTGTGCCTTTACCTTGGCTATGACAATTTACAGTTGCAAACTTCTCTTTGGATCTATGGCTTTTTCTCTGGTGTCTCACTTCTTATAGCGGCTTACACTGATTCTCTTCTCTTTTTTTTTAACAATCCCTTACGACAACTTCTTTACATCAATCATGCTATAAAGTTGCGGCTTCTTCACAATTTCTCCTGTAGTTTTTGCAATTCCTCTCTTTACTTCTTCTATGGCAATGACTTCTAATAAAAACATCAACTTCAAAGCTGCGGCTTTTTCTTCTGTGCCTTCGCCTTTCTCACCGTGGCATTTTAACAATAGACCTCCTTTATACGCTTTGTCACAATCTTCAATCTGATTTTATTTTTGACTTCAACAAATGCAGCGATCTAATTTTTTTAAACCCTAGCTCTCTTCACAAGATCAACCTGAAAAACACAAAACACAAACCAACATATCTCCAATAACCTTGGCTCTGATAAACTTGCACAAATCTCCCAGATCTTCCTCTCTGATACCACTATGATGGGGTGGATGGAGATTATACAACACAATGATTGCTTAGAAATACATCAAACATAAAACAAACATCTAACCCTCAATGTCCTGCTGCACCTCATTCCATTATTTCATAACATGATTACAAACCATACATCTACAACATTCTCATGATCACTTGATCATGCTACACCTTTTGATTACACACATACACTTGATGCCTTACAAATGCCTCATTATGTAGAAGTCTTACTCAATGACTAGACTCTTCTAATCCTTCTTGACTCATCTAGAAACCTTAACCTCTAGAACCTTTCTTATCTAGAACTCTTTAATCATTCCCACTTTCTAGAAACCTTTTAAACCTATCTCTTTCTATGATTTTGTCTTTTTACCATTTTTTTTTTTGTCTTTTCTAATAATGTGGTGGTAATAATGTGGTGGGAGAAATTCCCACTCCAACAGCACATGCACCAGAGATGGGATTAGAACTCAGCGACAAATACTTTTGCAGTTGAGTCGAGGCCTTGAGTGAGGCACGTAAGTTTTCAAGGGCTTGTACAGCATGCAAGCGGGGAATATAAGCACAAGTAAAAAACTAAAGCAACTTCTCCACCCAATTTGAATTCTATTATGCATCAATTTAACATATTCCATTCCTCGTTTTATCAAAAATACTAAAATTTTGAAATTGATAGTTGGAACTTGGATGTAACAAGGGTGCTTTCCCTTCTCTCAGTAGAAAAATAAACACTTCTGGATTTGCACGACAAAATTTCAGAACAGGTATAGTACGATAAACTACTCACAGCAATGACAATATGCACAGTGGATTGTCCACCCATGAGAATAACAAAAGGTAGGCATAAAATAGATCAAATACAAGGGAAAATTGCTATCTACCCACTCTTCATCAAAATAAACGACTGCCAAAATACAATGCTAAATGGATCAAACTTTAATAATGTAATATTTTGGCCTAGATTTCAAATCATGCCTAAACATTTCAGTTAGAAGCTCCATGCCATTGATAAGCACATTGGGTTTCCAGACCAAATCATATTGAGTTAGCAACTCCAAGAAGGGGTTCCATGGAGGGGGATGCAGCTCCTATTTTTAATGCATGGGTGGTTTCATACAAGATTTTAATTGTGTTTGGAGAGAAAGTTCAGAATATTGACCTCAAATAATCGGAGCAAAGTTTGTGAGGGTGCTGCAGACAGGGGCCTAGAGGTTTATTGTCACATATAGTTTTTGGGGATCTGTTTCTGACCATTGGCTACCCTTTGATGAAATATTTTTATTATTTCTCAGAAAATTATGCAGTGACAGTTTTCTTTGTGATCTCCTAAAAACTTGCAAGGGCAGAGGTAAATTTTATTTGGCATGGCACTATTTTAAAAAAAACACTCTAAAATTATTGAGAAGTTCCCACAGAAGAAACTTATTAGATCCCCTTCCTCAGGACCACTGCCTAACCATCATCATTAATGCTCTCATTTATGGCCAATCCCCTTATGTGTAACGCCTAAATAAATCATTACCAGAAACAGGCAACTTCCATATGATAATTTGCACACCCTTACATTAGCAAAGCTCTTCTAATCCCCAATAAGAAAACAACAAAATATGTAAGCACAATACAACACAAGATACAACTTATCCAAGATATCATAAGACTGGCCCTCTTTAAGAGTAAACTTATTTTGTTTCTTTAGAAAATGTAGCATTCACAATAGCCTTCTATTTGAAACTTGGGTGTGTACAAGCATTCACGAATTTGACAATCTAATTGAAATTGTCAATGAGAAACTATTTGTTTATCTGACAAAATACATCAATTAGACCGTGGAAAAATTAAATCTAAATTCCTCATAAGTGGTTACAATAATTCTTCATTCATTTTAAATTACAACTTCTGCTGTAGCATTAATCCCCACAAACTATGAACCCAGAAAACACTAAATACATGAACAATAAACCATTAAAAGACAATGCACACAAGGTCTGAGGGTTTTTCTACTATAGACTCCAGAGAATTTTCACTCTTGGTAAATCTGAAATGAAGGTGAAAACACACAATTTTTTTTCTCTAGAGGAAAAGAACAACTTATTTAGGGCTAATCAGAGTCCTTGGGAGGTTATCTAGCTGAATCACCCAAATGTTCTCATCGTCATCTTGAGCCATTTTCTATCTATATTTCTTGTTATATGGGAAAACACAAATAAAAAAGACCTAAAAGTAAAAACTTTTTATCATATTGAATGCTAGTTCATTTCTTCACATTACTGACAATCCCTACTGGGCCTTATGAATCAAAATTCTAGGCCATTGGAAAAGATTAATTTTTGAGACCTTAACTGTAGATTTTGGACTCTGGTATCTGTGTCACATAATTGTACACAACTCACATTTTGACATGGATGAAAAACAAGCTGATGGTGGGACTGGAGATACACACGATGGAAATATAAAAGGAGCAGCAAAATAATAAATCTAAGCTGTTGCATCTGAATTAGGGAAGAGCAACGTGTTTTATGTAATATAAGATTATAATAAAAAAATAAAGGGGTAGCTGCAGCGTTTGGATTTGCATTTTGTTGTACAATATGTTTAGCTTCATGAATTGAACTTCAATGATAAGTTTATGTTTTTGTTGTTCCCTACAGTTAGTTACGCTTGATGAACATAGAAAATTGTGGACCATACCATTTTTACTGAAATGTGGTGCTTGAACTGAGGGCAATAATAATCCTGCTCACCATTGGATGCATATTTAAGTAGTAGCTAGTTTCCTTAATCATAGTAATCATCTTCAAGATAGTACTTTGGCAGTTTCTCCAGACTATGGGCTCAGAAAAAAACCATTTTTCCTAATAACTAACATCATGATGTTTCAGTTTTTCAGGCCAAATATCTATTATGTTGAAATGCTTGTAATTAAGTAACAACCACAAGGTAAAGGCAAAGACAACAACCCAAGGCTCAATGAGCATAACCAAAGCAGTTTAAAGTTTGTCCAAGCAGCCCATTGTTCAAATTGGTTGAGTCCGATCTGTTCTGGCTGCATTGTTGTCTCCAGAAAAAACATTTTTGGATATGGCTTATTATTTTAGTATTTACTGAATCTGAGACACCAGTTCTGACTAGATAAAGGTGGGTTTCTATGTGTCTATAAAGGAAGGTTTCATGCATTAGTGACCTTGTGGCTTTTGAGCAACTTGACAGGAATCACATAAAAGGTAACAGGTGATTCCTTAGAGGGTTTCTGATGCCTGGTATTATGTTCCATCCTGATTTAGTGAATCTTGTCTGACATCGCAGAAATGTGGTCCCAAATGTTTTGGTATACAGTGGCATTTGAATTAGTAATAGATCATCTGAGCTATCTTTCAAAAGATAAAGAAACCATAAGATTGGCACATCAGGATGACAATAGAATCAGTTTCTAAAAAAGAGTTGAAATACCTTGCATGATACAGCCAACTCACTAATCATAAAACAAGGTTTTAAAGTCCAATACTTTGATGGATGAAAGCTTTAATAAAAAATTAACAGATTTTAAACTAGCCAAACATGGGCACTGGACAAAAGATCCATGTTTCTCTATGTGTGAAGGAAACTTAAAGACACCAAATAATTCATGATGAGGTAAATCAATAATGACTTCAGGGCAACAGGGGCCAAAATTTTGACAGCTTATCCAAAATCTCTCCTTTCATGTGATACAATCTTTTTAAAATTTTGATTGTATTTTACAGCAAAAATGTCTAAATACAGCTATGGATCTGCCTTACAAGTCTGCGAATTTGAGCTCCTTTAGTAAATCCCTATTAATTTAGGGCGCACACTCCGCACATATCCTCTCACGAGCAGGGCAAAAAATAGCTCTATATAACGGAGGAAAGCCTTAAAATCTTCACAAGACGAAGAGAAACTTTGAGGCGATGGAGAGTGCAGTTGTAGATGTGCCAGTATTCTCCACAAAACACTGGCTTCCATTAGATTGGAAGCAGCAGATTTTCTGTCTATGCAAAATGAAGGCCAATCTAATGGAAACCAGTGTTGTGTCGAGAATCTACTTTGGGCGTTTCGGCTTTAACGGAACCATTTCCCCCCTGATCTTCCGATTGTCCTCCATTCACCCCGGGAACAACTGCAGTAGAATTTCAATTTCCTACGGGCTCTTGAAGATAAATATCCACACACCCTTCATTAATACTCCCAAATCCTTGTGAGGATGATAGCTTTGGAGATTGTAATTTGATCCCACTTTGCAGGCTGCAAACTCCGCAGTTCGTCTGCAGGAAGCGCCCTTCTGTTCAACTGCAGTAGACTTTCAATTTCCGACGTCGCCCGACGTTCCGCGGAGTTTGCAGCCTACAAAGTGGGATCAAAAAGCCGTCATCCTCACAAGGATTTGGGAGTATTATCTCTATCTTGAAGATGCATCTTTATCTTGAAGAGGCAGCGAGTGTCAATACAATGATAGTACAATACTCAATTGGAAAGTACAAGTTTAGAAGAGTACAAACACTATATATATATATATATATATATATATATATATATATATATATATATATATATATATATATATATATTAATGAAAATGTAATTTATCTATTAAAATAAACAAACACTTAACAAAAAAATAACGGGTGGTTAAAAGGCACACCCCAAGAGTCATATGGGCTTAGCCCATAAATATTAAGAACAAAGTATTAAAGTATCAAAGGGTACAACACCCATATAAAAACAAAGAGAACACAAAATTAAGCAGCCAAAGCCATTTCTGCAGAAGGCGGATCCCTGTCATCCGGTTTCCTGCAAATATCTGTGGGGTTCGGGTTGACATCAGACATATCCCAACCATCTTCATTTTCTTGTTCTTCTTTCTGAACATTTGGCTCCTTGTACTGAGGTGAGATAGCCAAATTTAACCGTGGGAAAACCTTAGTATTATCTCACCCTGTAGATGGTGGATGTGAAGAAGCAGGAGCATTCCAGCCTGCATTATCCCGTGCAGGCCAACCAGCATTACTTGCATTATCCATAACGGGCCACCCCGCGTTATCCCCAGTTGCACTAGCAGCACGACCATAGGTCCATCCACACGGACGTGGAGAGACCGAGTGCTGACAATGGTGAGCACCGCGACGCGGAGCAGGCTGGGAGCAAGGCTAAGAATCTCTAGCCGATCCACTTCTGCGTCTGTTAGGAGAGTGAGCTCTGACAGAGGATGGGGAGGGAGGAACACAAGCCACAGTGCAGGGAGCATTCCCCCAATGATCCAACAACTCTTGTAAGTGAGCCACTTCCAAGGCAACTTTGCTAGCTTGCACTTGAATCTGCAGGAGAACATTAGAACAGATAATAGTTTTAATGTACAGAGAAACATTAGTTCCAATTTTGTTTTCTGAAAATATACATGAATTGCGATTTTTCCATAATGCAAATAAAATCTCCACCCTGAAAATATGCCAAATTTGAGTAAATTTATCTGGAAAACTGGGTGAATCACCCAGCAAGATGATTTGTTAGGTTAATGGCTCAGGTTTGAAAGGCCAAAAAAAATCATGAATCCATAACCAGAGTTGTTGAGCTCTGGTGCAATACCAGAAGAGATGCTGAATTGTTTCAGCCTATCCACAAAGAGGGCAACGAGGATCCTGGACTCCAAGGTGAAACAGCCTAGTACCAACAAGCAAGCCTTGAAAGAGAATGCACCAAGAAAAATGAGCAAGTTTTGACTCAAGAATGGCAGACCAAACAGTTTTAAACCTGGAATGCCAAAGACCTAAAGAGCTATGAATAAGCCAGCGCTTATTAAGAGTGGTAGCCATGGGTAAATGAGGTGAAAGCCCCCTGTAAGCCATCTGTGGCTTGAAATGATGCAAAGGTGTGTCTGGATACCATTTCTAGTCCTTCCACCATGGCTTGTTGGACTGAATTCCAACCTTGTGCAACATTTCAGGTGGAATAGCCATGATGATTCTGTCATAAGTAAACTTATAAATTTTTGAAAGAGAAAATTTTATACGGAATGGTTCCCAAGCCAAAAGGCTCACAGTGGGTCTGTGAAACAGGTTCTGAATGGTTTGAACACCTTTTTTGTGAAATTTGAGAGCCTTCAAACCTTGCAATTTAGCCAAAGGTTGAGTTGCAGAAGCTAGGAGAGGTGACCACCAAATATTAAGGTGATTGAATGAAAGACCAGCACGAAAACCATCACCAGCCCAGCATAACCAAGGTTTAATTTTTTCCCGGGCTTTCCAAATGCTCTTAACCACAAACGTGCCCAATATTTGAATTGGTTGTCTCATGACAAGGAGAGTAGAAAAACCAATTCCTTTCCAAGCTGGTTTGTGCATAGGATGACCCATTTCAATGTTATATTGGAGTAAAACCTTCCATGCCTCACAACCAATGAGCACACGAACAATCCATTTGACCACCAAGGCAGTTCCTTGGCGGTGAGTAGAAAGAATACCAAGTCCTCCAGAATCTCTGGGAAGACAGCAAAATTCCCATGCAACACGGTGAAAACCATGGCGAGTATCAGAAGAGGTCCAGAGGAAATCCTGTAAGAGTTTTTCCAATTTGGCATAAGAGCTTTTTGAAGGAGCCCAATAAGAAGAATAATAAACATGGGTTGCAGCCAAGATCTTAGAACAAACCTGAAATTTACCAGCCAGTGAAAGAGGCTTAGTAATCCAGATGGCAAGTTTTTGCTCCACACGGGTAAGAACATCTTGCCATAGGGTGGCAAAAGTGCCCTAGAATGCAAAAGGAATACCCAGGAATCAAAAAATTTCACCATGGCCAACCTAGTGCCAACCATATTGCTGAAGCCAATGAGGAGTGGGAAGTATAGACTGTCTGTAGCATGACGTCTTGTGCCACTGCATGGAAGAACTTGAGGCCAAACAAAAGGTCTCCAGACAACCAAGAGCATTTGAACTGAATTTTCTTCTTCCAGTAAGGTTAAAAAGGAGTAATCAACAAAATGACCATTAACTAGCTGGTTGGAACAATTTGGTAAAGAAATACTATGAACAAGCCTATTGGAAACTGAATGAGTAAGAAGATAACCAAAACCTTCTGCTACAAGAACATACAGACTTGGGGCAAGAGGACATCCTTGGCAGATTGATCTGAAAAAGGCCAAAAGTATGAGACTGCTGGCCATTGATAGTGATGCAAGCAGAAGCATCTGAAAAGAGCATTTGAAATGATTGTATAAAAGAGGGTCCAAACCCTAATGCGACAAGCATTGCAAGGATAAAGCGCCATTCAATGCGATCATAAGCCTTAGCAAAATCTATTTTTAAAAAAATTACTTTTTGGTTTGACTTTCGGGCCCATTCCATTCCCTCCCAAACATCAATGATATTATCTAATATATATCTAGACTTAATGAAGCCTGTTTGTTCAAGACGGACAATCAAATGAAGTAGGTTGCGGAGTTTGAGCGAAAGGGCTTTAGCAATAATTTTGTAAGAGACATTGAGGAGGGTAATGGGCCTCCAGTTGCAGATATCCTCTGGATCGCCAGCTTTAAGTATGAACTTAATGTTTCCTTGATTTATAATATTACCTAAAGAATTGGAATGAAATGCTTCAAGGTAGACATTGTGTAGATCTTTTCCTAAACAATCCCAAAGGGCTTTGTAGAACTCACAAGGAAAGCCATCAATTCCAGGGGCTTTCCCATTTGCCATAGAGTAGACATCTTCCTTAAGATCTTCAATGGTCAAAAGTTGATCACAAAAGCGAGTCTGGGCAGAGGATAGCCTGTTTGGAACAATAACAAGACAATCATGCAAGGCAGTTTGTCGCTCAGGAGTGTAATCTTGAGTAGTGAAAACTTTTTCATAATGTCTTACAAAAGTATGGAGAATGTCTGGCAGATCTGTATGAATATCATTGTCCTCTTTGATTTGCTTAATACCATGTAAGGAATGTTTGGCTTGAAGAGCAAGAAAGAATTCCTTAAAAATATGGTCCCCAATTTTTAACCAGTGCATTCTGGCTTTAAGTTGTGCTCCTTTGGTAGCATGGCAGTCAGCCATTTGTTTTTGATGCCGTAAATTGGCAACAAGGACTTTCTTAGAAGGAGAAAAAGGCTCAGCAACCAATCCCTTAGAAGCAAATTTCAAAGTAGTGATAGTAGCTTCATAAGCCTTTCTCCTGAAATTGGCTAGCTGACGGCCATAGATGCGAAGAAACCTCGCTGTGCGGGTAATAGCATTATTCCATCACTTAATACCTTTTTAACTGAAATTGAAACCAAAAAGAGAACCCATCAAACTAAATAGAACTCGAGATGAACATACCAATATTGTATGTCTGAAAAAGACATGTTTAATGATCTCCTTACATTTACTTTTGAGTAACCTAATGAAAGACAAGCGATCTCGAATGAGACAACAAAATTATTATTTACAATCACAAAACTTTATAGTCTCTTCAAATCACACGAAAAAATAATTATCCAATATTTTATAAAAACTCAACTACATAAGTTTTGAATCAATCTTCATCAACCCATATCCGACACATGCAATAACTAACTTGATTTTTTTTAGATCAATTAGGTTGCTTCTTGAGCCATGGGATATGTTCTTGACTATTTCAAGCTACTATCAAATTTGTCATTTCATGAAAATACTATATCTAACTAAAACTACAATCACGTGGCAATTAAGATCAAGTTATGTCTTGAGGTATGAAACTACATATATCATCTTTCTACCAAGAAAAACAATATTCTATAACAAGAATTATAACAATATTATATATCAAACTTTTAAGTTTCAAAATAGGAATACATGCACATAAGGAATTTAAATTATATTGTATATCAAGGTGTATATATATTAAAATCTAGTCCATAATGGTAGACATATACAAAAATTTGGCAAATATGCCAACTCAAAACATTTTTTACAAAATGTGGCATATGCCATGTCTCAAAATCTATATACAATCTATATTTTGAATAGCTACATCAAATACTACAGGTCCACTTGACCCTCAATCTGTGATGGATCCTCAAAAAGTGTCCTCTTTGTACCAGAATATCTAGTAGTTGATGGAGGCAAAGTTGACTGTATTAACAAGTCAAAACACAAATTTGATTAATCTCTTCAATGGTAAATAAAAATAAGTTAAAGTTAGTAAATAGAATCTTATCTACTACAATTTAGAACTTTCATTTATTAACATACATCTAAATCACTACAATCAACTATAAGACCATTAGATAAACTATTAATTATTTAGAAAAATTTAATTCAATTATCTTGACTCTTTCTTGTCGTTCGGACAATCGTTCTACAAATAATTTTCTCTTAAGATGATCAGGTGTCCTACTGAAGTGTGATGGCAAAGGTGGCACATCACTGATATTCTCAAGAGACTGTAAAAGTAAAGTAACATTGAAATAAATTAATATATAATTATTAAACAAAAAAGGAAATGCATACATTAAAAAAGGTTAGATGTGTTACACATAAACAATTTAAAGTGCACTACATAAAAAATTATCTACTAGAAAACAAACACATACCACCATCGAGGCCTCCTCCATCGATTGAGAAGGACTCATCATAGATGAACCAACTAATATCTCCTATATGAAAAATGACAAGAATGTAAGACTCTATGTATACAAATAATCATAATAATTTTTAAATTATTAATTATCTAAATGATTATAATCAAATATTTAAGTTCTCTAAATTATCAATTAAAGTACAATTCAATTGAATTACTTTTTAACCAACTACAACTGCTCTTTATATTTTATTTTCTTAGCTTGTTTATTAAATCACCCACCCTTGACATGGTTCACGTAAAAATTTGACTTTAAATTTAGATGTAAATATATTCTTACTAAGGGTTAAATTTCATAGAGGACCCTCTTTTTTCAATCATAGAATTTATATGATTGGTTATTCATTATCACTTTTTTTTTCAACTATTTTAAAAAAAAAAATCTCTTGGAGTTAATTTTCACCTTTAATTTGGTTGAGATGTAAGGCATGGGATCACACAAATATTTAACTTCAAACTTACACATAAATATATATGTTGGGGCAAAATGTAATGATTAGTCTTTATTTTTAACAATTTTTTATGATATTTGTAGACACTAAAAATTTTCCTAGATAATCTCGTCTATAATTAAATAAATATTTATATTTATTTAATTATCATTATTAATTTCCTTTATAGTTAAATAAATAATTATATTTATTTAATTATTATTTTCTTAATTTTCCTCCAAATTAAATAAATATCTATATTTATTTAATTATTTTTAATCCCACTTATAATTAAATAAATACATATATTTATTTATTTAATTATCTACCATGTCCATAGGTTGTTATATGTGAGCTTTATAGTGATGGGAATTGTCTCACGCAGTAAAATAAAATTTTCACCAGAAAATTTTCTAAAGTCGGTTGTTCCTATGGTGTACTACTTGAACCTCCTAGGCAATGTCTATAGGGCCTTCATGATGCACCAGATGCATCAATGGTCCATACATCCATCACCCCCCATAGATGCATGTGCAACCCCATGCTTGTACAAATCTCTGTCTCTTTCTCAGTTAATGTGTGTGCCATACGGGGATCAAATTTTAGTGTACACTTTAACGGTGGCTGGTAAATGTTGCCGGCAATGATTGTCAAAATATTAAAAATTTAATTTTCTTTATGCCCAGACCAAATGCGATTTTCTTGCTCAAAAAATATGGCTCATGGAATTTATGTGTAGAATTTTTTAGGTTCAAATTAACTCAAAATCAAGGATAAGTTTCCAATCCCTATGATTGATGAGTTAGATGAATCACATAAGTCTTATTTCTTCTCCAAACTAGATTTATGGTTTGCATAGCACTAGATCCATCTTCAAGAAGCATTCTAGACCATGTTCTAAACTCATGAGGGCCACTAAAGTTCCCAATTATAGATTTTGGCCTCACTAATGCCATGTTTACATTCCAAATCCTCTTAGGTCTTTTAGCGATTTCTTAGGAAATTCATTATGGTATTCCTTGATGACATCATCATTTACAAAATAAAATTGGATAAGAACCTCATTCACTTGGATCAAGACCTCCAAATTCTTTTAGATAACTAGTTAAGTGCAAAAAGTGTTAGGACTAGGTGTTGTAAACCTTGCAAGTCTTAGTGATGATGTCATTATTGAGTATTTGCAAAATATTATAATGTTTGGCCCTAATGGAAAAGGGTGACACACATGAAGAGAATCTTGATATTCCTTTGTTGGCAATCTCTACCGTGTGTCATTTGTAGAAAAGGGTAGGGCCATTTTAAGCCATGAAAATCACTACTAGGTTAGCAAAGTAATGTCACAAATATACACTAACACATAACCAAAAGTTGCAAATAAACTACACAAAAAAGCATAATTGGACTGAATAAGAGATATTCATCAGGCCTTCCAAAGAACAACTACATGGCAAAATAAATTCATGGTTAAAGCTATCGATTCATGGTTTAAAAAATTGATTTGAATAGTGTATAGAGTTTATCCAAATTTAGGTAAATACCTATGTAATGAAATAACTTGCACAAAAAGGAATATAATAGGAAATATTCTATAAATACTTGATAATAACTAAAAATAATAAGCCACTTAGAGGGGGAAAACTTCCAAATATCTTCAATGAGAACACAATTCGCAATATGTTGATCACAAACTTGCCACTAGCTCCTATATATACATAATTATGCCTTCGCTGCCACCCAGGTTGACTTACATACTTAAATATAATCCCTAGGCCAACCTAATAACCTATAATTGACTATAATAATGATTATATATCATAATTAAGAGTTAAGGTAGCCACAAGCCAACTACTCATAACCCTAGGATTAAGGGCATAGCAGCCCCCCTCTTCAGAGAAGCGTTGTCCTTAGCATTGATCAAATGTGAATGCTTTTTCACAAAATCCTCATTCTCCCATGTAGCTTCTTCAACTAGAGAGTTCTTCCATTTTATCAGATATTCTATGATTGCCCTTGTCCTCAGCTTCTTGGTGTGTGTTTGAAGAATTCTCTCAGGATCCAAAACTATTCTTCCATCCTCATCAAGCTCATGTAACTAAGTCTATGCTACAACTTTTTTCCCAATAACCTTCTTCAAGCACGAAACATGGAAAACTGGATGAATTTCATTGACATAGGGAGCTCCAATTTATATGCTACATTGCCAATCTTTTGCAACACCTTATAAGGACCATAGTACTTGGGTGCAAGCTTGTTATCTTTTTGTTGTTGCTTTAGAGACATTTTCTTATATGGTTTTAATCACACAAAGAGTTAGTCTCCCACTTCAAAAGTCCTTTCACTGCGGTGTTGATCAACTTGTTTCTTCATTCTGTTTTGTGTCATTGCCAAGTTCTCTCGAAGACTAGACAATACCTCTTGTTGATGATGAATGTGTTCTTCAACAGTGTGACCCTTTGGTTGTGCCCACATTGAAGAGGTGATTGATGGTGGATGGTACTGTTAGGATTAAGGTGCCATCAACCTTGTAAATCCTATGTAATTTATTATTCCTATTGTTGGTGTTGTTGGTGTATAAACACTTATCCTAAGTCGTTTATACTAACTTAATCATAGTTAGGTGAATTCCACACATGCTCTTTGACTATGCCAAAGTTGTTAGCCATTTAGGAGATGTGTCAACAAAATGGACACCTCACACTATTCTCATGGATGGGTACTCACCACCTATCCCTGTATTGTGGAGAATCGAGTATCCAATTTCTCCTATTTATATTGTCTTCATTTGTGAATACAATGGGTTGATTTCACTTGCAATCTTATGCTTGTTTGTTATTCCATGATCTTGGCAGTTTCTACATGGTATTAGAGCCATGTGGAATAGTTTCAAGCTATTTTTTATTTTGATCGATCTAAGGAGAAGTTGTTTGCTATTGATATCATGAGAGCGAACACAGATTTTGTGTCTTGTTGTGGGATGTGAGCAAAGATGATTTACATTGCTAAACAAGCGATGAAAGGAAGGCATCCTCCACTATGGCCACAACGAGCATTCAAAGGCAAGTTTATAAAACTTGCGTGCCTCTAAAGATCGGCCCTCCATCTTGGCGCCTTGCAGCATTCAAAGCACCCATTTTTTGGGACTTGCAATAGAGATTAATGCCTTTGAAGGCATCTCTATCCTCCACCACAGTACTAGCTGTATTATTGACTTCATAGAATTTGGTTGAATTTGTGTACATCATCAAGTAGTGTTCAAATGTTCACCCATGCAACATCTTGTATCTCTTATCTCGATCTACGGTTCTTGAAGGTTCATTAATTCTAGCAATTTTCAGTCCATCATCAACAGAGTTTACAACTTCAACATGCTTTAGAGTTCTTCATCATGATGTTTCGATCATCAAGGGACATCTTTTCAGAAGGTCTTATTTCCTTCTTTTTCTCTCTTTTGGGGGTTAGTTTTTTCCCACTGGGTTTTCTACCTTTCTCCATTTTTGAGAGATACATTTGTACATGGGTACCTCACCAGGTCATAGTCGGTACCCATTTTTCATAAACTCGCCTAAGCTATGCTTAAGGGGGGGTGTTGGTGTTGTTGGTGTATAAACACTTATCCTAAGTCGTTTATACTAACTTAATCATAGTTAGGCGAATTCCAAACATGCTATTTGACTATGTCAAAGTTGTTAGTCGTTTAGGAGATGTGTCAACTTAATCGAGACCTCACATTATTCTCATGGATAGTTACGCTATTCTCATGGATGGTTACTCGCCACCTATCCTTGTATTGTGGTGAATTAGGTATCCAATTTCTCCTATTTATATCTTCTTCATTTGTGAATACAATGGGTTGATTTCACTTACAATCTCGTGCTTGTTTGTTATTCCATGATCTTGGCAATTTCTACCCCTATTATTATTTATAAATCAAGTGTATTCTCTGTGTTTTACGTGCCTATTACTATCTTCTCCATGTTTTGCATGCATGTTACTGTCTTCTCCGTGTTTTACGTGTTTGCGATGTGTTTTCTAGTGCTTACCTAAGATTAGGGGCTAGAAATAGTCTCTCAACCTTGGTGTAAGTCTTAGCTTATGTGCCTAGCATGTTTGGCATGTATGTTGACCATACTTTAATGCATGTAAGGATCGTAAGATCATACATGCATTAGAGCGGGGACTAAATGTTACGTCATAAAATGTCCCCCTAGGATTTTTACCTCTTAAGGTTTAGCTCTCGAGTCCTTTAGAAATCATCTTGCATGTGAACAATAGTAAATCCTCATTAATTAAAGATTCTCTAAATACAATCGTCATGTATGTGAACACAATATATATGAATGTGAAGAATTTAACATGTAATTATGCAATTATATTTAGATCCCCTAAAACCATCAACCATTGAATCCCTAATGATATATGCACTATAAAGAGTAGGATTTAAAATATCATTAGATATTTTAAATCATTTACAACATTTATATCACTATAATGAGTTGTTGTTAAGAATAAGGATGATTTCTAGCTAGATAAACATGATATGACAAAGAATATAAATAATAATCATCAAGAACACATGCATAATTATTATCTTTAATAGATAAATCATTAAGATACAAGGAATAAGCATCATACTCATTAAGTGTAATAACCTCATCACATGATTCATAAACCTTAGATGTATAACACACTTGCACATTCAAAACCTAATGATTAGGAATGAGATAATAGGAATGGAGATGAAATATGAGGGAATGAGAATGGTATATGGTAGGATGGGGATTGAGAAAAAATCCAAGAAAACACATGACAACCAAGAAAACACAAACACAAAAATCCAAGGTATGCCTCTATTTCTACCAGTCAAAGCTCACCATGATATGATGGATCATGGTGACCCTAAGTACATGTATTAGGAAGATCAAAAGATAAACAAAATGCCAAAAGCACCAATCATATATGGTCACATGTTATTATAAGACAATCATATATCTAACTATGGCATGCACATAAGGAAACACTTGCACATTCAAAACCTAATGATTAGGAATGAGATAATAAGAATGGAGATGAAATATGAGGGAATGGAAATGGTATATGGTAGGATGGGGATTGAGAAATTTGATGTTATACATTATGCAGCCATGTAGTGAGCACCTAATTTTATATAGCATGGGATACTATGCACCAGGGTATGAGGAACCATGGTGACTTCGTATCACATGCATAAGACTGACACAAAAAACAAGAAAGGTTAGTCCAACATCTTGCAAAGTTTGAAATACAAAAATGGTGGGGTTGATGTTGGAAAACCACAAATGCATGAGGATTCCCAAGCGTAACACAAGATCATGATGGATCTTGGTGGGTACAACAAAAGACAACCAAGAAAACACAATCACAAAAAGCCAAGGTATGCCCCTATTTCTACTAGTCAAAGCACACCATGATATGATGGATCATGGTGACCCTGAGTAGGTGTAGTAGGAAGCTCAAAAGATAAATAAAATGCCAAAAGCACCAATCATATATGGTCACATGTTATTATAAGACAATCATATATCTAACTATGACATGCACATAAGGAAAACATTTATATTTAAATGTTTTAAGCTAGAAAACATGCACATAAGGAAAAATTATATTAAATATTGATTTCTAGTCATCATGGAAAGTAAGATTGCAAGAAATAAATATATAACATGTTATTATTTAGAATTCAACCATTCTAAAGTGAATATACATTCAGATTTAAATGTTTAAAGATGGAAATCATGTACATAAGGAAAAAATATTGTATATCGATTTTTTAATATATAAAAGTGTAGAATAATTCTCTACACATACAAAATTGGCATTTATACCAACTCAAAATATTTTTTACAAAAGTTGCTTATGCCATCTCAAGCTTCATATGCCATCTCAAGATCTATATGCAATGTGCATGTTGAATAACTACACATCAAATCCTAATAGTTCAATTGATCCCATGTCTCTGACAAGTCCTCATTTTCTCTAGCTTTTTCTCCTTCCAATAGTTTCCAATTTCTATTTTGATTTTTAGTTTTTATTTTTTTCCAATTTCTTTTTTAGTTTCTATTTTTTATTTTTTCCAATTTCTTTTTTGGTTCCATAGTTTTTGTGATTTAGCTTTTTCTCCTTCAATGGTTTTTAATTTCTTTTTTGGTTTGTTTCTTTGATTTTCTTAAGTTATTTTTTTCCTTTTTGATATTTTAATTTTTTTTATAAATTTAGGCAGAAGAAATGAGTGCTCTCATCCCCACCCCATTGTGACTATATAACGCCTCTTGACGTAATTAGGGTTGGAGTTAGGGTTAGAATTAGGGATAGAATTAGAAATTAACTAGATCTAGGGGTAGAATTAGGGTTAGTATTGGCTTGAATGTTAGGGTTAGGGTTGGGGTTAGGATTTAGGTTAGAATCAAGGGATTATAGTTATTATTACAATTAGGTCTAGAATTAGGGCTACAACTATGGTTAGAATTAGGGTTGGAGTTAGGGTTAGAATTGGAAATTAACTAGATCTAGGGGTAGAATTAGGGTTAGGGTTATAATTAACGTTTGGAATAAAATGAGGGTTATCATTAGGGCTAGAGTTAGTGTTACAATTAGGGTTATAATTAGGGTTAGGGTGAGATGTAGGATTACAATTACAACTAGTATACCTATATTTAAAAAATATATCTAAAGTATGCCGAGAGATATCTTCTCCGGTGCATATTCCACCCCTATATTTAAAAAATATATCTAAAGTACGTTGAGAGATATCTTCTCCAGGCGCCTATTCCACCTATGTGAGGTAAATTGATTAAAAATAGGTGCCTCGAGAAAGATATCTCTCGGCGTACTTTAGATAGTATATAATACAAACATATTATGCATTTAATTCATCTATTCATAGACTATATTCCTTATAGGAACTGGCTATGCAACCATTAGGATGACATGTCCATCCGAAGGCTGCATCCCAAAAACCCTAAACCCTAAACCCTTATACCCTAAAACCCCAAACCCCAAACCCTAAACCCTTATTTAATATTTAATATTTAGTATTATATTATGCTTATATAATATTAATTATATAGGTATTATATAATTAATATTATATTATTATTATATTGTAATTAATATTATATTATAATTATGATTTTATTATTTTAATATTACAATTGATAAAAATTAATAAAATATTAGCTATAAACCTTAATCATATAATAAAAAAAAATATACTAAATCTTATAACATAAATACCATTAAGATGACTCCTTATTTTAAAAAAATTATAAATTATATAGTGGTAATAACTTACAATTTACGCTGGCCTTAGATATACGTTTAAGAAAGTAGCAAGAAAATCGCATTTGGTCTGGGCATAAAGAAAATCAAATTTTTAATATTTCGACAACCATTGCCACCGTTAAAGTGTACAAGCGTGGGGTTGCACGTGCATCTATGGGGGGTGATGGATGTATGGACCATCAATGCATCGTGAAGGCCCCATAGATGCTGCCAACCTCCTATGGGTGCAAGTGCTAGTTATACTACAAGGGTTATACCACCATAAATTATGAGGTAGGTTGTTTGTGTCCACCAATTTTAATATATTGATATGATAATAAAGAAAGTCCCCATAGTGTAGAGTGGTAATCTTGCAATTAAAAAAGTGAAAGAATACAAGAGATTCCCAAAAGTTGGAGTACAAGAGTTACAACAACATGGATTATAACATAATTCATTAATATCCACAAATTTTAGTATTTAAATATACAATTACAAAATTATTCTCCACCAATTCTATATTTGAAAATAGAAATATAAAAAATTTCCTCCAAATATTTAGTCCCACTATTCCAATATTCACATAATATCAATGCAAAAGTTATTGTTTTAATATTAATTCTCTCTTTATTAATTATTTTTTTTTGAGACATTGAAATTTTTTATTTAAACTTTGAATCCTAACTTATTAAATAGACCTAAAATTAAATATAATAATTGATTTGATTTAACATTAAATATTTTATACATGTAAACATATAAGATTTCTTTAACATTTAAATACAAATTTTTTCTTTAAAAATTCCATATTTGCTATTTTAACTTCTTTATATTTGAATACTAATTTATTACAAATCAAATATTATTTTTTAGTTTAAATTTATAAATATACACAATTTTTTTTTAATCAATAAATTTTAAATAAATTCAGTGATCAAATTATCAATCAATATGTGTTATAATTATATAACATAATATTCTTCTTAGAAGATATACCTATTCTATCATGGACTATTCCACCTAGCTATGTTTTTATTTGTTTTTGGATAATCTCGTGCATGAGTTGTTGGTAGTACAACTTCCCTTCAAAATTGTACTTACGCTTGGCGTGGGTGTACTATAGGAGATAAGTACATATTATTTGCAGTGAAATGAAACCTTGTAAAGTACGCAACTATGTCGGGCGTGCTGAACAAACCGTTCCATAAAAAGAATTTACAGGTATTTTATATCTTTTAGATAATATTGATGTTTCTGAGCAAATTTTAGACGTTACAGTAATGCTGTATAATTTGAGCTTCACATTAGTTTTAAAGTATTCATTATTGTAATCCACAGAAGCAAAACACATCTTAGGAAGGGGTTCCATGGAGTTGTTGGAGGATTTATTTTTCTGGAGCAAAACCAGAAAAAAATTGATACGGCATAAATTAGAATCTTTTCCTCCAAAATAGGAGCAGTTATTTTTTAGGTGGTTGATTTTGAGCCCGAATATTTGAGGTGGGGCTGAAACTTTCCTCCAACTTAGGGAGATGATTTTTAATCTTTTTATTTGTAGCTAAATCAATTAGCATTAAACTAAAAACCTCATGAGACCATGGGCATCCATAAATTTCGGAGCTTAAAGTTTTAGCCTATTTGCAAATACAAAATTCATGGGACGGCTTGTTTTAAATTACTCCTAAAAAATTCAGCAACACCGCTGAGATAATTTAGGAATCCCCCCTCCATGAGCGCTTTTTTAGAAATCTTTTACTAACTCTTTTACTACCCTATGCTCTACACAACCTCTCCTCTTAGTATGAACGACAGAGCCAATTGTTATCAATGTTTAGAAATAATTGTTAACTGAAGAATTTTTACTTGCATGCATATACTAATCTAATTGGTATGTTGTAATTTTAATCCTAATAGAAATACACTCTACTTAAATAGCATCCACTTCAATGTTCAATCAGTCAATAGCGATTTTACACCTAAATATTTGTCCTATTTTTATTGGCTAAAATTAACCTTTAACTATTCAAGTGGATGATATTTAAGAACATACTTAGAAATAAATTTGATCTAAAGTCCCAAAACAATAAATCTTATGTAACATATATGTTGTAATTTTGACTTTAGTCAAAATAAGGTTGATCTAAAGTCACAAAACAGTAAATGACTGATATGATGTAATTTTGACCTTTGCTAAGGCAGTTGTACATGTGCCTTTGTTATACACTTAATCAGTAGTATGATGTAATTTTCACCTTTGCCAACATGTGCCTTTGTTATACACTTAATCAGTAGTATGATGTAATTTTCACCTTTGCCAACTTTGCTAAGGCAGTTGTACATGTGCCTTTGTTATACACTTAATCAGTAGTATGATGTAATTTTCACCTTTGCCAAGGTAGTTGGGATATGATGTAATACCGAGGGCTATTTTTTTAGAAACTATGTGGCACATATAAGATAATAAAGAAAGATTCAATTAGGGTTGTCCCTTATGGTGCCTTTGTTATACACTTAACAAGACTTGAGAAACTATGTGGCACATATAAGATAATAAAGAAAGATTCAATTAGGGGTGTCCCTTATGGTGCCTTTGTTATACACTTAACAAGACTTGATCCCTGGTGAGCTCATTCAAAACCTTTCAACTTCAGTAGTAGACCAAGAGCCCTCTAACTGTAGAATAACGTTTTAATATTCATGGAACTTAAATAAGTGTTGCATATAACACACATTACACATCTAATGTTGGATAAATGGATTAAGCTCTTCCATCATTAATTAGAAAATTATTAAGATAAAGAAGTTGTCCCCGGGGTTGAAATTTGATTGACAATGCCATGTTAAGAACTAGTCGTGGAGCATGATTTATGATGTATTGAAATTGATGATATTTAAATTGAAAACTTAAATTTCAGCCAAGTTAAAAATGGATATCTTGAAAATTAAAATTGAATCTATAAATTTGAAACCCTAAACCTTTAAAATTTTGATATCTTTCAAAAATTGAAATTGAATCTATAGATTTGAAACCCTAAATTGAAATATTGAAATCAAAATTTAATATTCTAGATTAAAAAATTGACATTGATTCAATATAAATTTTGATATCTTAATTTAAATTAAAATTGATTCAATATAAATTTTGATATCTTAAAAATTGAAATTGATTCAATATTTACATTGAAACCCCTAATTTCAATAGAAATTTTGAAATCTTTAAAAATTGATATCTTGAAAATTGAAAACAAGAATCTATAAATTAGAAACCCAAATTTGAAATATTAAAATCAAAATATATAATATTCTATCAAAATTTAGATCAACATATATATCAATATATCAAGATAATATCAAAATTTAATATATTTGAAAATTTGATATCTTAAACATACATACATAAATTAATTTATAGTACTATCCATTTATGGTAAGGTATGTCATATGTGTGATTAGACTAAACTAAGCCTTGAGTTATCATAGTTTTGGTTTGGGTGGCCTTGATCAAACTTAAATATTTCTATTTTTTTTAAATGATAAGGTTCACTAGGGTCCTAAGTAAATCTAGGGACATAGTTGTAACCATGGTGTTAGAGCTATAGGTACTTGGACTAAGCATGTCTAATATGAATGTAGTATCTATTGTAAAGAAAAATTGATTAGCATATTAAAACTTATTTTCAAACTAGTTTCAATTCTTAGGGAAAGAAAATATTATTAATAAGCAATGAAGATGCAAGTTACACACTAGAAATAAACATGCTATAAATTAGCATAGAATTTCCATATTACCAAATTAGTATAAAACTTAATCATATAGAAAACACGTTATTAAAAACAATGTATTTTTTAGCAACTTCTTATCAAAGTGTTAGCTTTTCATATAAGAAATAGTTCAATAGTTTCAAGATATCAAAATTAAATTAATTCAATTGGTATAATTTTAAGATTTACAAAAGTTAATTTATGTATGTATGTATATATATTAGATCATAATTGATTTGATTTTGTATGTAGATCATATTTGATTTTGCATGTATCCATATTTAATGTCTTGATAAATAAATTATGTTTAATTATATAAGTTTGTAGTAACAATTTTAATTTATAGATTTTGTGCATGCATGTACACTATTTAGTAAGTTTTGTTAATTTAAATGCATGTACACTATTTAATAAGTTTTGTTAATTTAAATGTCTAGATTGAATGTATATGATTTATAAATTTTAAATGTTTTTAAATTAAATTAAATTTTTATTTTGGAAATTAATGTATGCATTTTTTTAAATGCAAATTTGTGTACACATATTTCATATCATGGCCGACTAGGCTTCTTATTAGTCTAATCTTGAGTCTGATTGTAGTCATAGTGTTAGGAGTGATTTGTATTCGTCAACTATTAATAGATTGAACAATGCATTGACACATTTAGAGAAAACCATTCATAACACACCAAACTTGTCCAATACAAATAGGTTGATGGCTATCAAAGATGAGTTTAGATATATGATCAAAACTGTTCGATCATATAACCCTTATGATGATACGAGTATTAAGGATTTCTATATGTCACTCTCTAGGAGTGTTATTGGAGATGTGAAATGGATAACAATTAATAGGGCCACTTCATTGGATATGGTTCATAGCATGTTTCCACACTATATGGGATGTGATAGAGTGTAAGGTTATCCTGTCACTAGACGCACAAGTGTTTTTGTCAGTCCACTTATTTACCCTAAGTGGTTGGCAACCCATCATCGATTACCTCATAATGATGAGTTGCCATATATTTTTCAAACAATTATATGCATAAGTACATTTGCATTTATTAGTTGATTACACATCCATCTCTGGACATGCTGGACATGGGAGAGGGAAGTTTTCTGACAAACCTCAATATAGATGTCCAGAACTACCACCACCCATTAATAAGAGGGCATTAGTTGGTCCAAACCTTTTGGTACTTCCAAAAATGTTGGACCTAGGTGTAGCTACAAAGCCCTCACTTGCCTCATCGAGACATTGCATTTATCAGATTTTAGCTATTATTGTTGATGAGGTTGATCACTTGGCTTCTGATCGTGTCAGTAGATATGTCTTGCACCCACGTACTAGCATTCCTTTTGTCAACGCCACATCCACCACTTATGATCCTTTCATCTACATTGACATAGTTTTGCCATGTGATGTGGTACAAATTACTAGAGAGGATGAGCTTCGTAAACTGAGTACATGCTTGACCCATGATCTATTAGATGCATACCAGTTTATCAATTTAGAGTAGGGATCCCTTTCGATGTTGTGGCTAAAAATGTCAGGTTCCATATTGATCAATGAGCTACCCATAGTTAGGCAGCTACATAGGTTTTAAGGGCACATCAGGTTACTCCTGGAGGTCATTCTACAACACCTTCATAGCAGGATTCCTACGTAGGTTGATCATGTTAGTCCATATTTTGCACTAGGATCATTACACAAACTTTTTTTTATGATGCTGTATCAATTGTAGAGTTGGGACCAATTGGTATCACCATGACCCTTAATTCTTTTGGCCCTAGTGGGATCGGGAGGGTCATGGGTGTTGCCGTCGATTTGACTTCATAGTTCACTAATGATGAGGTATATATATTAATTTATTCATTTAAACTGGTGTGCAATTTGTTATTATATATATAAATTTTATAAAATTTAGTTACTCTATAATGTACATGAAATGGATCATGTGTTTTGAATCTTAAAATCAACCCTACATCAAGTGACTAGAATGGTTGCACATAACACTTTGCAACATGCAAGGTTTCGAGATCCAGTGCATTAGCCTAATATAAATTACCTAGGTTAAAATAAAAGTATAGATATATAGAGCTTTGTACATAAATGTACATTTAATTTTTTATAGACACATGTACATGCATTTTGCTCACAGTTTTTTAAAACATGCATGCGCATAGGTTTTGGTAGCTATAAGCACTAAAATGATGCATGAGCTTCCATGAGGACCCCATGATGATATATAATCCCAATCACATACACAAAAGTGTGAATAATAATGTCCCCTCAACAACACTCCTCTTGGCGACACGTATCAGGTGGCTTTTCCTTTGTTGATTCTTCAATTTCCTAACCATTTTTCCTGCCTTGTCTATTCTTCCTTTGTCAAATTTTTCCCCTTTCCTACATGTTTATCTTTCACCTTTTCTTACTAACTCCACCTTTCAACATCTTGTTTTGAAGGTCTCTAACCCTAGGAAGCCTCTAGACAACCTAACTATCCAAACCCATATCTCAATTTCTGCCTATCTTTCCTCCTCTATCGGTCTCCCCTAGTAATGACCAAAACTCCCCATGTGACCCTGCTTGAATTTATCCTACACCTTATTTCATATGTCAGATCCCCTTTTCAGATTGTAGCTTAGCATACACAACTTTTTTGTTTTCACCCAGGTGTCACCCTCTATGGGTCACCCAAGGTGACTCAGGGGTCACTCAAGGTGAATCAGGGGTCATCCAAGGTGACCTGCTCTGGTGAAAGGGGTGACTCTGGGGTGACCCTTACATATTTTAAATGTGAGTTTCTCCTTCGATTTGGACCCAAAAAGACTATTTTCACCCAATTTGCATGCAATTTCAAGCTAAACATAGAGAAGTCCATAATTAACTCAATCAACACTCCCAATCATGCAAATTTAGCCCACTCTATTCTTGTTAACTCTTCTTCCTCTCATGCTAACTCCATTTCTTCTTCTGTGTTATGCTTTCTAGGTTTGTTCACTCTTCAATCTATTCGGTCTTCTATTCAATCAAGAAATTTAACTCTCCAATCAAGAGAGTTAACCCCTCAATCATCCCCACCCCTCTTGTGCTCTCCCAACCTATAAATACTCCCCTTCTCCAAGCAATAGAGGAAGAAAATTCATTATTGCAATCCATCTTTTGCTTAATTTTTGCTCTCCAACTAGCATGCTTATGCTCGTTGTAGGACTTAGGTGCCTTTTGTTTATTGTTGTTATTTTTCCAAATCCTTCAAAGGATTCATAGCATATTAATGCTCACCAATTCTCAAGCCATAGTCCTCTTAGCTCACATTGAGCTCATTCAAATCTTTCTAAATCTCATTCTTTTGCTTCCCCTTTCCACTTGCCGCCAAGAGGAGAACCCCGCTGCTGCAGGAGGACAAAGTGGTTACCATACATAGGGATTCCTGAGGTTAGTGAAGGCTCATGCATCTCCATAGTCCAGGTTTTTCATGTTTTAGTAGTAATTAAATCACAAATCTTGCTCTTGGAATAGTAATCTCGTCATTGTGATTTCCTTGATAGGTTAATTTATGTTGCTTAGATTAGCTTGTTTTAAGTAGTTAAATTACAATTTTAGATTAGTTTCATTTCATGCACTTTTCAATTCTTAGTTTAATTCAAAATCAATCTTGAAAATATAAAAACATAGAATAATTGCATTAGGTGACTTCATATTAGTTTGTATACATCTTTCAATTCCTAGATTAATTTAATTCATTGTATTTCCAAAGTTGGAACAAAGAACAAAAAATTGTTTGCATACATTGAAAAACCCACAAAATACCAAAAACATTAGAAAACATCAAAAAGAAAAAAATAAGTTCACACAAACCCTCGATTTCATCATGCAGTCAACATAAAGTCAACACAAGTTGAAACTCCTTGATTTCATCATGAGGTCAACAAACTCGAGAAAGCACCTAGAGTTCACATGACTAAGTCAAAAAGCCAAATCTTGGTCAACTTGAATTTACACTCTCATCCAAGCATTCAAATGTGCCCTAGAATTAGAGGTGAGTGGGTGAGGGCAATCCTTGAGGAGATTGAAGAGTTAAACCCAAGACCGCAACTCAAGCAAGAACAACAACACTTTAGCAGGGTTATAGAACAAGAATGAAAAATTCAACAACACATACAAGCATTCAAAGCTAGACTACAACATACTAGAAACACAAATGAAGTAAATCAAGATCCATCTAGGCATTAGAATCTCAAAAACCCAAATAAAAGATAAACCACAAGTGACCCTTTAGGTCATATAGTCATCTCAACAATAATCACCATAAAAAGAACAATACTTGATCCAAAACAACAATAGGCAACTGATTAGGCTAGTCTCTCATCATGAGGTCCTACTCCCAAGCGAACAATACAGCCCTCGGGTCTTGCCCCTGCTCGATTGGCTTCTGTCATGAGAGAAAGAGTGAATTGGAGGTCGCCAAAAGTAAGGAGAGGGTCCATGTGTTGTGTCAGAGCTGACTCATCCATGAGTGTGCCTGTGTCACGTTTCGAAGAGTATAGTAGCAACTCATGATTATGCTCATCTAAATCATATTCAGTGTGACCCTCTACATGATGTAGCTAGATGTGAAGTAAAGGTATTTAGATAAAATTTTCAAGTACTACATGTATATATACATTACATATGTGCATCTATATTTCATATTTTTTTTTAAAAATATATAACATATTATTTTTATGTTTTTGGATCTTGTTGGTGTTCCCAACTGATTGTCTTATTATTCCTATAAGGTATCTACTCTTAATGCTTAGGACTCTCAAGTTAGTGGACAATGAATAGGAGACAATTACTTGTTCTCCTTTGCACTTCAGGCTCTTCTAGACCTAGGAGGGTATTCCCTTCTACAATATCTTGGAAATCTATCTCTCAAGTGTAACGAGATATTGACTGAGAAGATTGTTCTCACTTCTGTATTGAGGGATGAATGGATCTTATCTCGGATTAGCTAGATCCCTAATATCTAGCCTAATAAACACTCTGAGAACAAATAAAACATGTATAAACACCAAAACAAAAGAAAGTTTTGTCCTTATGAATTCTGATGATCAAATGTACTTGGATTTTGACTAATCTTCCATAGATCGATGCCTATTCAGGGTAACAAAGTCATAACTTCATATGCAAGTGCTTTCATAGAAATCTAAATTCACACTCAGAGGGTAATAGTATCACCACTATCTTATAGTGACAAACCCAAGAAAAAGTATTACTTATGGCTCTTCTTCAACAATCCCTAATGCAATACATCACTTCCTATGTTTTGTCTAGAGCCTTTTTAATCCAATCCTTGATTAGAAGCAACAAACAAAAACATTTCATACAACAAATGTGTATAAGTGAAATCCAAAACCCTTGATTCATTCATTCACAAAATAAATGCACACATTCAAGGAGACAACCATAAACAACACACACACACACAATGTTTCTCATATTACTCAATCTAAATTGAAAATTCCCATACAGGAATTTTACACATATACAGGCAAATTTTTTGATCTATAATCTCAACAATGCACCCAATCTATTATAAAAACCTACTCCCCAAGATGTAGATACTTTATACCCATAGCCCAAAAGATAAAATTTCTATATCCACCTAATCACTGTGTTTCCTTTCTCAGATGTGGATCTCTCTCTCATACTACGACACTTAAGAGCCTATAAATAGAGTACTTATGTTGGTTTAAAACTTTTGTAGTACAATTTTTAGTTACAATGCATTTAATATTTACATCTAGGAAACTACAACATAACTTTGATTGGTGGGCACCCTCTTTTAGCCAATTCCTTATTCTAGAAAATTTTAGCCGACTAAAGATCCTCCTTCAAAGTTAAAAATAGGCACCCACTTTCCATCCAGTGCTCAAGCTCATATGAAAGGTTCCTGGGAAGGCAAGTCAACTCCTTACCCCATCAAAACTGGATCATCAGAGAGGCCAGGACTTCTTTGACTTGGTGAACATGGCCCCTTCTACATGCCATGACCCATAGTAGAAAACAATGGTGTGCATGGTGCATCCAGTTCCTCTTGAGAATAATTTAATTCTGCTATGGTTCATGGAAATTGGCTAAACTTTTGCAGACAAAAATCCCTACTCTTTCCAATTCCCCCCATCCTCCAGGCAGTACTTATTGCCTTCCTTAATACGGAAAGAGCAAATCTGCAACTAAGAAAATAGAGGCATACCTCTTCGAGAAACAAAAGATAAAGCTAGCATAGTACTCATGGTAGCTGATGATGTGAACAATTCATGAAAAAACACCCTTATTTAGAGCAATGAGTAGGGGTTCACCGTGTGAGTAGATGCCTTTAATTTATTTCATCCCATTTGTCCACACATTTGAATTTGTTGTTGTGAACTCATTCACAATCCTTCCAGGCACAAAATGAAGGTGTGAATTAATTGCTATCTGTCCAGAGATGCCTCTTCACACGGACAACAAGGGAGAGGTTCTCATACCAAAATCTAATTGAGCATCAAGAATTGATTGAGAATTGTGTCTACTATCAAATCATCTTTCTTGCATACTCAAACAACTGATATCTTCAAGAATTTAAGCCAAATTCGCCATACCATAGTTAGTTTTTCAATTTCATGTTTATTATCCAGGATTTGAATTTCACCCATTAATTAAGATAGATTAGAAATGAGATCAATGATCAAAAATTCACAAGAACCAATCCAACAGTCACCATCCAATCAGAAAATGCCAATAAAGTATGTTTCACACACACCGAAGCTAGGTGTCACCTTATCGCATCATCATGGGCCTCGAGGGACCATACTACTTCCTCTGTACTCTCGCATTGGGTGCCAACTTCATTCTCCTTGGGATGGGACCCCTCAACTGCTAAACATATCATCGTACTAGTGCGAAGTGTATCCATTTACATCTTGTCACCAAGCGCTCCTGCGATAGTCAATCACTTATATTCACACCATCACATTTGAAACAAACATGTGAAGCAAAATACATGCGATGTCGTGATGACTTCCAATTTATCATTAAGTCCATCATATTAGCCCTAAAAAGATATTTTGTGTTGTTATATGGAGCCTAATCAGACTCAGAGATTAAATTTTCCCCACTTTTATCAGCGCAATTTCCTCCCCAATTATTTAACGGGGGTTCGGGGGCAGCGCCCCCGAAACCTCAAACAACTTTTATTATTTTATAAAGGCATCAAGAGTTATTTTTCTATTAGCTGACATAAAAAACCCTATTTTGTAACCAACATAAGGCTTGATAAAAGTAGCTAAGCGTTAGGGTTTCTATTGATATTGTATTGTAGCATTTGCAACGGTATTGAGTTGCAAGGATTGCTAGTTGTAATCGGTTCGATTGCTGGATAATACTATTGGACTCTCTGTTGGTGGATTTAGCCCGAGTTTGGGTGAACCACATTAAAAATTGTCTATCGCTATTATTATTTCTGTGTACTTTTTATTCCTCTATTTAATCTTTATTTGCATTTAATTGATATCTTCTGCTTACAATCCCTAACATTTTGCTCTCATAAAAAATAGCAATCGAGCTCAAAGGAATGATAAAGAATGAAGCTAAGGACATTATGTCCTCACTTATACTTGACTTTTCTTTCTCAAAATAAGAGTCTACCAGTGGCTCTAGTTGGGGATGCATGACTAATTCAGCCATGTCAAGAATCACAGATCTCTGGGATGTAGACCAAGTGCTAGATCCATTAGACTCACCATGTAACTCCTCAAATTAGGGATTCTCTAAACCCCTTATAGGAATTGAAGACTGACTGAAAGATAATTCAAATTTCTCAACATGTCTTCAATTCTAAATAGGTGGCCCAAGGCCACTGAAAACAAAAGATTAGTGCTTACCCCTTTCAAATACCCTATTTTCAGCAATTAATCCTGAAACTAATCTAAAAGCATCATACCCATTTACCTAATTTTAAATCTAACCGTAGGATGTCTAGGACTGAAATAGTAAGAGCCTTGTTTACCAACCCTACATTACCAACACAATCTTGAAAAAAACTCCTCACTGCAATTAGCCTTCATAAAATAAGAAAAAATAGAACCATTTTGTACACATGTGATAAAATCTTTGACCATTTTTGCCTAACAAGGTTCATATTCAACTACCCTTGTACTTTTCTTCAAATCATGCAAGATACTGTGGTCTACATTTATGTCATAGTCTTTGATCACTTTGGAAGGATAGTATGAACTTATTTGGATGAATTTTTCTTCTTCAATTTCATGTCCATCTTCCTGATCATCTACAAAAATAGGATTATCCCTCAACCAATAACTGTCAGAATTACCCGTCTTTGGTGTGACCAAAATTTCATAATAAAGTGGATTGTGTCTTATATGAAATTTATTATCATTTTTAAGGCCCTTATCTTGATCCACATAAACCAACATCTCACAAGAATAGCTATCACAATCATTCTTTTCATCAGGTGGGCATATTTCATCATCTGAAAGGTTTGAATCAGAAAAAAAATGTTCAAATCGATATTTTCTTCAAAAGTAAAAGCTTCCATTTCTACCTCATTGAGTCCACTATTAGGGTCAATACTCATGTACTCCTAAGGTTTCATCACTACAACAAATCCCTATGATTAGCTCCCTTTTTTGTTCCCTTTTTTGCTGCCACCCACTATTTTAATGTATTTTTCTCCAATTTTTTGAAAAAGTCGGCGCTATTTATCGGGATGGTGCTATTTTTGGCATTTTTTGTGTCAATCACAACAAGTAGGCACTAAATTAGGCACAAATTAACACCTAAATTAGTGCCTATTTTAGCGCCGAGTTTAGTACCTAGTTTGGCTCCTAGTTTAGCACCGTACCTCTAAGCCTCTATGGATTGTTTGAGATGTTTCAGTTGGAATGTTAGAGGTTTGGAATCCTCTAAGAGGAAATATGTACTTAGATATTTTTATACCACTCTATGACTTTTAAATGACACGGTTCAATGCTATTCCACCCATGTAAAGGAGTTGTATACCATCATGCAAGCCATCAAGCAATGATCTCACTACATCTTGGGAAAGGAGGTCCAATCATCCACTTTGATCACAAGCCACTCCAATTCTTACAAACTTAGAACAAATTGGGAAATGTGCACTACATGAAATGGATGACATATCTACAACAATTCCATCTAGTTATCAATCATGAGAAGGGAAAAGACAAAAAGGTATTTGACTACCTAAGCTAATAGCTAGTTCATGCACTCACCACAATGTTGGACTCATGTGGTCACAACTTCTTTGACCAGGAACCTCTCTACCCACTAGACTTGGACTTTACATAGATATACACCAAGCTCTTACAAGGAAAATAGGTTGGTGAATTTTACATGTCTAACAAGCTTCTCTACAAGCTCAAGTATCTCTATGTTTTAGACATCACACCACACAGCTAGAGACTCATCTAGGAAGCATACTATGCCAAAATAACTCAATACTTCAACATTACTAAAACACTAGAAACACTTGAACAACACTTCTAGTGGCTTCACATATGTGCAAACATTGAGAACCACATCAAGTCTCTCATTCTTCGTAGAATTGCAAAATATTACAAATAGGAAGCTTGGACTCTACACCCCTCTCTTAGTTTTGAGTACACCACCTTGGCAATCATTAACATGGATTTATTAAGAAGACTACCTATGACAAAGTACTAGTGTAACTCCATGTTTCTTGTGGTAGATGAATTCTCCAAGATGACCATCATGATTGCTTGTAAGAAAAGTCTCACCATGCCAAATATTGTGCCACTTTTATTCACCCATATTTGGGTCCATTTTAGCTTACCCACATCCATTGTCTTTTACTATGACCATCATTTTGTGTCACTTTTGGTAAATTTTGTGGACGATGTTAGATATGCAACTAAATCAATTTATATATTTCCACATATAGATAGATGGATAAATAGAAGTGGTCAATTGCATTGTTGTGCATCTAATGTGCATCTATAATAGTGCACACCTACACACTTGAGATGACAACATCCTTTGAATTTAACATTCCTACAAAAATGCTCTAGTACACAACTCTATGAGGCATAGTCCTTTCTAGACATGTCTTGGGTTCCAATAGGAAGCATCCCTTGACATATCCTATTGCACACCATCCACATTAGAGTCATGTACATAGGAATAGGAAATCAACATGGCATAAAAGTTTATGCAGCACATCCAACATGTGTTCCAATGTGGACTAGCTTCAAGGATCTAGATAGTGTGGCTATACACATTGCTACACATGGAACATCAACAACTACATGTTATTCTTCCATACACGTGTGCCACCTAATGACATTTGTACTGCAAAACATGATCATATAATTGGCACTGTATGCATCTGACACATGGCAATGTCCACGCCACATGCCACAATGATCTAGTTGGCACCATACAAGTTTGACATTTGTTCTCATTCCATCCACATAAGATATGCACCATACATGTTGGATACTTGTCAACATCTACATGGAGCATAACTGATGGTTTTCTTGAACAAATACCTACTTTGTACATTTTGTAGAGTAAAAGAGGTATAATAAATTTTCATCTTACCTCTGTATATTTCCTTTGTTCATTTTGAATAGAAGTGACATATATGTTAGAACCCTTCTATATTTGAATGTGTTTTGGTTTACATATCTATTTTCCTTTATGTATTCTATGAACTTATTACATTAATAGATAATATATGATTGTCCCTCAATTCACCTTGGGAATTAGATTAAATACCATCTAAAGTTGATTGCAAATTAACAACATGGTGATCATTTTGTTGATTTTCTTACTTATTTTCACCCTTTTGAAAACTAAATTTTCCTATTGAAATTTTGAAGGATGAGATCCATATTTAAGTGCATTAGACTTAAGAAGTTTCAATTCAATGTTTGTTACATTTGTAGACAAATCCATGGAAGAATAATAGTTGTTTAGGTACATTGTCTCTTGTATAGTAGGTAATAAGCCCTTAACAAATATTCTTTGCAATTCATCATTAGGAATTTGATAGTGTATCTTTGTTAACAAAGTTTGAAATCCAATAACATAATCATGATTGCACTCATTTGATCCTTGTTTACATCCTACTAAATCTAAAATTGTAACCTTTAAACCTGTTAGGACCTCCTTGAATTTGCTTGATCCTATTCGGTTTGATGCTCTCCTTTACCTTCAATCTATCTTGGAACCTATACTTTTTTCCAAAATGCTCTAACATCTAGTCTCTGGAATATATATCATGGCCATTGTGAAACAATCTTGACTATTTTTTATTATATGAGTGTTTTTGTTTATTATCGTTGTCCCACGGGTTGATTGAATATCTTTTGCGGTTATGCAGGAACAAGAGGAATGAAATATGGTACATACCGCATTCTCACAGAGAATAAAAGAATAGGTTGCGGCTTGGTAGTAGGAAGCGGTTGATATGAAGAAGCTACTGCTATTCATCTCATGCTTGTGGTGTGGTAATGTTTGGGTGCAGAAAGTCTCTTCTCGTGGTCCCGCGGAGGTTTGAAAAGTAACCGGCGGCATTGCGGTAATAACGTCAAGAGATATCACTTACCGTGTCCCCACAACGGTTTCAACTGAGGCCCACAGTAGAGCGGCAAGAGGATAATGTAATGGGTTTTCACCCCACCATCCCATGGCGATCATTCATAACATTTGCGGGTGGGTGGTAAACAAAAGGACATTAGGTAATAATTTCTCGTGGTCCCGCAGTGGTCAATCTAAGCATTTGTGGTCTGGCGGTAAAGGATGAAATAGAAGTGTAGTGGCTGTAAGCCATTTTGAATGTGAAAGGTCTAAAGCTTGTTGCTTCCTTTATAAAAGGAAACCAAGACCTTATGGCTCAAGATCTATTTGGGATTTTGATTTTTTGAAAGAGACATTGCATTGCCTATACTTTGAAGCAAATCAATATAAAAGATGCTATTCTCTAGTGCTCAACTTTTGGTTCTCATTTGTTTGTTGCATTGGATTGCTAATAATTTATCTGGTTGTCTCCAATTTACTTTTTCTTTGTTATTCAAATCAACCTATCAAGTTTATTGTTGATTTGTCAGAACACATTTGATGTTTCTTGTGTGGTTTGTTTATTGGGGTCCTTCAAGCAAGGATTAAAATCCTATAGGTGAATCACAGTAACTTTGGAAAGTTAAATTGGATTGTTAAAGAAGAACATGATAACTTACATATTTGCATGTCTATGCAAGTCATAGACCTAGAATTTCCAAGCAAATTGAGTTGTGGCTAAAAGGGAAGCACATTTTCTGCTTAGAGTGAAAACTGCATAAACCAAAGGCAGACACCAGTCATTCTCTTTTGAAAATCATTCCCTTGTATATATTTTCAAAATCCAATTTTTTTTTCTGTTTTAGGAGTAGTGTTTAAAGATTTGTAGAAAACATTAATCCAAATCATATGCCAGATTGACTTAAGTGAAGTGGATGATTTAATTGACAAAATTACATAAGGTCCTTAATCTGTTCTGAAGTCACCATCAAACTTGAAAGTAAATTGTCATTGGTGAAACAAGGTAACACCCACCTAGGCTTGAATAAAGCCTAAAGTGCAGAGAATTTTGATTAATTTGATCAATTTTGTTAGTTGGTCAAATTCACATATAAAACCTAATCATAAGATTTGGCATATCTTTAGGGTTTTATAATTTGCAAATTTGAGAACCAACAAAACCAATATTGACATTAAAGTGATGTACAAAAGCATTGGCCAAATCATTAAAGGAATGAATAGAACTACGAGGAAGAGAATAAAGCCATTCAATTGCATAATCCTTTTAGTTTCTAGGGAAGAGCTTTGTAAAAAGTTTATCATCATAAACATAATCAAAACAAACTCCCAATTGTGTCATAAGGTCCCCTTTACCACTATACATTACAAAACTAGGGGCCACCGAACACACTATAAATGGATAAGAAATAACTCAAATGACAGTGGATTATGCTTGATTTCTCCTATGATATCCTTTGATTACTAGGGGTAATGCATCAACTTTACTTTGAATCTCATCAATTCTTTTAATGATGACATCTATGTTGGAAGGATGAACATTAGGAGTTATGATTAAAATGGGAGTGGAAGTGGCAACATGAGATAATAGATGCAGTGTAGGTTGATTGCGGGATTAAGAATGAAGTTGGAATGACAACACTAGAAGTGGGAACATGAGTAGAGGGTGAGAAGTAAACACAATTAGGGGATGAGTGGAAGGTACAATATGAGAAGTAGGTACAATGAGAGGATCAATGATAGGAGCTATGAAAAATTGATAAGCAATACAGAGAAGAGAAGAAATTTGTGGCATGTCTAATGCAGGAGAAGATGTGGAAGGAGGCACATTAGACAAAGAGGCTTGTGAAGGAAGGGGAGGAGACACACTATTTAAGGAACTTGACGAGCTTATCCTTTGACCTATATCACTTAATACTTCCATCACATAAGGATTATCCATTAACAAGTTATGAAGAACATCAATCAAATTTGAATAATTAACATTATTGCTCAAATTTGTAAAGGCCTGATATAAGTATTTGTGTAATAAGATTGATGTCTTGCCTATCCATATGTGCAACATGTGCATCATGATGAAAAACATTTTCCCATTAAAATATGTAGTAGTCATCAAATCCTCAATCATAACTTCCTTGCAATGAATCGAGGCCATTCTAGAGTTAAGGTTTCTTCTTAATGCAAAATGAGGATTAGGTTGAGACCTTGACATTCAAGAAAAATATAAAGCAATGAAAAGGAAATTGATTCCAAGTAATACTAATTTTTTCTACCAACAATTCATACCAAAGATTGAATAATTTAAGGATATTGCAATAGGTAATTTGTATCGACACAAATAATATTACTGGAGCATTTCAAAATTTAGGCCATAAGAATCATCCTTTTTTAAACATGGATTGCAAATAATTCTAAAAATTTAGAAGTCTTTATCATTAACATTATTGTCTGCTACAATGTCATCCAGTGTATCATTGTCAATGTTCATATGTTCTTTCAAGTATTTAATATTATCATCATCCTCATCTCAACCTGCATCATCTTCATCATCATTGAAATTTGACTGTAGACCATCTATATTGTAACCAGATGTATTTGGCTCATCATTTTCTATACAACCCATATTGTTGTCTTCCATAACATCATCTAACTCTGGATTGTTGTCTTCTTGTGCCTGAACATAACCATCTTCAACATCATCATGGATGTCAATTTCTTTGATGTTCTCTAATCCCTCTCTCTTATTTTGTTGGCCATCATTGTTTTTCTCAGTATCCACTAATGCATTGTCGAATACATGCCTTAATCTTTGATCATAATGTATGACAAATATCCATTTCGGGTCCAAAATATCTTCATAGAAAAATACCTACACATGAACGACATACATATATTAGACGTATGGTATAGTAATTTTATTTATTAATAAACACATGTATATATTCGTAATAAACTATGAATTAATAGATTAATGATCACTATCGCTTCTTGTTTGAGTTAAAGAAATCCCTGCTTACAATGAATTGGTAGAACATAAGGCTCCTTATCCTCCGGTAGGAAACATGAGGAATCTATAGAAAACAATCCACTATGGGTATCGTGTCTTCATGTCCTCTCAAATGCTTCATACCATCTACACTTAAAAATACAACATTTAAAAGAGCAGTAATCCAACTCAATAATTTCTTGTATTTTCCCAACATATTGTAGATTCCCTTCAATTATATTCTTATCTTTTGAGCTTGATCGACTGGATTGCTTGAAGTCAACCATGATGCCACAATCGAAGGATCGTCTCTTTACATCTACACTTTCTACATGATAATGTCGACCATATGCCCACATTGCTGGATATTTCCTCACCTATGAAAGGCCATTTATTTTAGTGAAAACAAATATAATGACAAATATTAAAATAGTTAATAGTGTCAAAACTGTAAGGAAACAACATTTTGTAAAATTCTAACTGTACCTTTCTTTCACATCCTTTATACATGTTGATTTCATCTTTTGTTATGTTTGAATCTATACTTACATCTTCTATTTGATTTTGAATTTGTTCAGTAACCCATTCTAGTGTGCAATATTTGGCCCATTCCCCAAGTAGATCAATGGGAAGTGGAGTATTCCTTGGGTTTGATCTCTTAAACTGTCTCCTTGCTTCTAACACTTCTCTCTTTTTTATCATATAGATCAATCCATTTGTTCATAAAGTCCATGTGGTATAGAATGAACTTGTCGAGTATAGCACTTTCATCTACACCTATTACATGTCAACATGTTTATTTCAAACTCCAAATGTCATGTTGTTAATTTGACAAATAAATTACAAAGTAAATTAATGATTGCAAGAAAAGCAACCACACTGATCATGAATTTACTTACTAATTTCTACTTGAACACCATTAGATTGTGGTTTTTCTCCATCAATAATATATGATGCTCGTTCTTATCCTAGAAGTGTGGCCCATCTTCAAAATCCTTACCAAAGAATTCACATAGGAAGAAAAATGCTTCATTCAATACATACCCTTTAGCCATGCAACCCTCTAGATGTGCCTTTTGTGGGACATATCTTTTTAGAGTTTTCATATACCTCTCAAAGAAAAACATCCATCTCGTTGATACGATACCCACCAATTCAATGTCATCGACTAAGTGTATAAGTAAATGGACTTGTAGGTCCATGAAACTTGTAGGGAGATCCTTTTCAAAAACACATACAATTTCTGCAATTTCCTTCTTCCATTTTGGCACTTTACATTCGTGGATCTCCTTGGAGGTCACCCACCTAATATAAGAATAGTAAATTAGTATGAACCTTTAGTCAAAAATTAAAATGCAATATAATATCTCTGTCTCTCACACATGAACATTTCATATAACCACATACTGTAAATGCTGACAATCGACTTATGTCATTGCTTAAGTCAACTGTAAGATAGGAATCCCCCCTAATTGCCAATGGCATGATATGCTATCAAACACATTTATGAAAAGGTCATTAGTAATTTTTTCTCACACAACAAAATATCAAAATATATTTAGTACTTAATCAATGTTACCAGTAAATGTTAAATGATGATATATAATACCTTCATACATAGCCAGTAGGTGTCCTTATTGAACGGATGTCATTTTTTATTTGGTCTAGCTCTTTTTTTTTCCAAAATCCAGGGAGCTTCTGCATATGTTTCATTTTCCCTATTTGGCCACAAATGTTTTCTATCAATTTTGGTATGTGAAAGAGCAATATCTCTCCACGAAGACAAGGTGTCCTTCTCTTTGTCTGATATATGTCGAAATATAGAATCTGGGACATTTTTGAAGATGTGCATAGGATCTAATAGGTGATATATTAATAGATCCTTCTAGTAAGGGAGCTCGTAAAATATGGATTTCCTTTTCATTCCTTTAGGCATATTAACTACAACTTGTTCTGGTTCTTCATTTCAATCACCCCGATCAAAAGAATCCTCCTAAACTTTCAATTTAGCATTTTCATACTTCTTAAGCCAATCACCTGGACCCATAATCATGGGAGGGCCTCTATTTTCAACTTTTCCATCAAATTGATTCTTTAGGTGATTTCTAAACTTATGAACTAGTGGTAGAAAAACCCTGTTGTTTGCATAAATAAATTTATGTAGATCTTTATAATACCGCCCTTGAAATTGTTTTGCACATCTTGGACATGCAAATATTCCCTTTGTTTGAAGCCCTGTAATTCAATAAGTAATGTTAATAACATCAAAAAAATAGTATAAAACTAAGTATGAAAGTTGGGATGAAAATAAATTATGAGTGTAAATACGTAAATATTTTATCTTACCAGAACAAACACCAAGTCCTGGGAAATCATGAATATCCAACATAGCACACCATACAACATGAAGGACCTATTTGATGGGAGACATGATATGTCATACATTCTTATGCATTTCCATAGTAGTTGCATCTCATCAATAAAAGGCGCAAGATAAACATCCATGTTTTTAACTTGATGTTTTCTTAGAACAATGAGAGTTAGCATAAGGTGCTCCTTTCTAACACTTATCCATGGGGGAATATTGTATACTATCAATCCCACTGGCCAAACACTATAATTTGAGATCACGAAAGAGAATGGGCACACTCCATCAATTGCAAGACCAAACTTGATACTACGGGGTTCATCTTTGAATTTTCTTGGCCATTTTTCCTCTGTGTTTCATTTCTTTGTAGTCGGCTGGAATTCACATGAATCCATCTTTAGTCCTATTCTTTACATGCCAGTCCATCAATTGTGCAAGTGACTTGAAACGAAACATTCGTTGAAGTTTAGGTATAATTGGCATGTGACGTAAAACCTTCTTTAGAACGTAGGACCTTGTACATCTATACGATATCTCTTCTCTTTGCATATAGGACATTCTACCTTGTTCTTATATTCATCTCTATATAAAATGCAATCATTTTTATATGAATGAATTTGCTTATATTCAATCCTCAACTCAACCAACAACAGACGTGCCTCTCTGCAAGTTGAAGGCAACACATTCTTTTCAGGGAATATTTTAGTTTTTAGTGCCCTATAAGATTGCTAGAGATTAAATCAATTGAATGTTTGACTTATGCTGAACATGTTTGATATGTCATTCTATACTAGGACTATTTATATACAGTATATGGTTTTAAAACCCCCTTAAAGAAATATAAACGAAGTTAATGAATGTTTACGAATTATGTACACCAATTGACAATGCAAGAAAGAAATAGATTTCAACTCACTTCAATAGGGTAGTGAATCTTTTGTCTGACCAACCAAATAGTGACTTGATTTCTAATAATATTAATGTGCATGCCAGTTTTGAGGTTCTACTTGCACCCGATTTGAACATGGGTGTCTTCGTTGCTTGCTTGATGGAGTCTTTCAAGTTGTTATCATCAACATTATGTTGGTGGTAATTACCCCTGCTATCATTGTTACTGTCAACCATATGATCATTATTGTCATCATTGTTTCCATCCCCAAAGAAACCTGTAAGCATTTCATTCAATCCTTCTTCATGCACTACATTTTCACTATCATGATCATCATCATTAAGGCTAGGTGGCATGTTAGCAGTGTATGCGGATCTCATCAACTCTTCAAATTTCTCAATTGATTCTTTTCAATGTTGCTCTTTTCACCCTAGTATTGTTTAAAGGATGGTTTGGATCATCCCATCCAAATCTTAATAACCCAGTTGGATCTTGGGTATTAGTATGTGTTTCATCACCATCTTCTACCTATCAACAAATGCAAGCATTATTTAATGTTTGGCAATAATTGGATAAATCATAACTGTATCATTTTCAAAGAAATTTGATCAAATATGGCTTAAAAAATAAAAATATAAATTGTATGAACATATTTACATGATTCAATTGAATAATGGAACATTATTTTATAGACTACCTTTTTTATACAATAATTTAAATAAAACACAATTTTGATAACATAGTTTATAAAACATCAGTCCACACTCATTTATTATTCTTTGGCTTTCTACCCTTAAGAACATCCTTAGGGAGACCTTGTTCTTCCCTTTTCTTTCACGTAGGAGTGCATTTTAAGAAGGTGTAATCAATCAATAACTCATCCCCAATGGTAAGGTACATAATAGCCTCAACCATTATCAATCTATCAACCTCTCTTTCCATATCTCCATCTTTATCATTTATAACCTCAACAAATTGACAATTCAGCCTTACAGTAGGGTCCCTTCCCTTACTACTATTTATAAATCCTACAATATTTTTGTGTGTGTATGCACGTCCATCTATATACATAAGATGACCTCTATTCATTTCTTTTCCACTTTCCACTTGGAGACGATGTGTATACATATTTGAATTTAGACCATATGCTGACATGCTTGGCATATATTCTGCTAGCCTTCTCCATTCACCACTATAATATGATGGACCATAATATGGCATTAATCTCCTAGTGGTTTGTTCTGAATTGTTTCTATGTTTAGATCTCACATGTACATTTTGGACAATAAAGAGGCCTAGATTCGCTCCATAAATATTGGAGAATCGTATCATGTAGCCTTATTCCCAAATTGAAACACCTCATACACTCTAGGCAGTTGTTGATCACTAGGCCAAGCACATTATAGTCGACGATCAAATGTCTCTTAGTAAATTGATCTCAAACTCAGGGGCAAGTCATCATCTCCATCACATTCATTCTCATAGGGTATGTAGTCTACCTTCCCCTTGTCTTTAAGCAAATTATGCATCTTTAAACTGGTTCTTGTTCTATTACTTGTTTTCATCAATTCCTCATCTTCCAAGCTAGTATTTTGGCACATATTTTTGTTAGACGTATCATCTGATACATGATCATTTCCCTCTAGGCTGGAAGTCGGTGATCCAGGAAACTTTAAACCAAGAACTTTATTCTGTAAGTATCCATTAAGAAAAAAATTAGTTATTTAAATAATATAAAACAATGTTTAAATAAAGTATACATGTTATTTATATAAAATTGGAAAATTTCTTACCACAATTCCTATTGGATTTGAATTGATTGAAGGAGGCATACTACCGACTGGAAGCTTATCATTTATGTAATGTCTTTGTATAATCTCTCATTTGAATTATTTCTTTCCATGACATATAGAACATCCACAAAAAACAATTTTCTCAAAGTATTCATCCCATGTACTATAGTCTTGACCAACCTCTTGTTCAGTGCAATCATTTGTTGTGTCTGCAGGATCCATTGTCATATCCTCTTCTGCCCACTATCCTCTATGTGATTTAATAGTTTTAGGTCCACGTCCACGTACATATCTTTTTCTTTTGCTAGTTGAATGCTCAAGCTCTGCATTTGCTCCAATCTCCATCTAAAATAATCAACAACATGCATTAAATTTATGTCAAGATTGGATAATACATTATAAATTTCAATAATACTGTGAAAAAAGATGGATGTATCACAAAATGCCATCAGATCATTTTTTTATAAGTTAAGTCAAAATTTGAGTACTTGATGTCCTACTTCATCCTTTGTGTCCTCATTTGATATGACATGATCTGTTGCCATGGCCTCGTCTAGCCCCTATAATACACAATATAGTAAATAATGTTTAGTACACCAATTATATCATTTCAATGAATATGCTATCCAACACAGAACCTCACTTTAGTCATATATTTGACATATTGATATCATGTTTTGGACATCCTAATTTTCAAAGTTTTCCCTTGATCATAGAATCACATTTAATCACCATTCCTGTGCATTTTCAACCAATAAGTTTGACCTCAGAGGCCTCATGGACAAAAAAATGAATTTATCTCCTCTATGTTGTAGCATTTGTGAATTCATAAACACCTGCCTCCTTTGGTTGAGGTTTCTTTCTCTTCTTACCTCTATTGTCTCTGTAGATTCTGTTGTCATATCTATTTCCACCCACTTTCCTCTCTACGATTTAGTAGTTCTACATTGTCCACATCCTCTCTCCATGGCCTCCTCTGGATCCTATAATACACAACAATGACAATAGTCACATAACAGCTGTGTACCAAGAGAATATTGTTGAAATTATCTTGTTAATATGCTCGCTTTTCATTAAGACACACTACATGAAAAACAAAATACGACATTGCAACATTTTTGTCTTCACAAAAAGTTTACATATGGAATCTTGACAACTAGAGCTCAAATCTTATGATTACAAGATGACTACAAATTCACATCAAAAAGATATTTATTTACAAGCTGACTACAAATAAAACCTATTACAAATAATTTCAGCTAAAAATCCCTTCCTTGGTCCCTTGTTATCCTAGATGAAAGAAAAGCTATTACTAATAATTTTAGTTGGTTCTCTACCTTACACTTCTTCCACAAATTTATTAAAACCGTAGATATTTTCTCTTTGAAAACTAGAGATTGGATTCCTTATTCTTAATTGAAACCTACTTTACATTGGATAGTGTGAGAATATTTATCTTAGATAAGATCCAAAACTTTAATTCTTAATTTTTTATTTTTCATGATTGGTGTTTATCCTCCATAGAGGCCATGGTGAATGTAGTTGGCTTGGTTAAGTAGAAATCCCCTCATCAAATAAAATCCAACAAATATTTACAAATGGCTCAACCCATATAAGACTTAACAATTTACTAAAACTTTAATCAAAAGTTCCATCAAATTATATTTTTATTATGTAACATTTCTAGGATGTATCCATTTTTTTTCAAGCTAGTTGGTGGTATGTTGTTGTCACACTAGATTCCAATGTTATAAAACCCTTCCTACTTAAACATTTACCTCAATTCCAAATGTTTGCATGAGGAACATTTTGGTTTGGCACAACTAGGTACTAAATTAGGTGCACTTTGCGCCACCTTTGGCACCCCAAAGAGAATACATTTAGGGTTGAAAGTCGGCGCTAAAGTCAGTGTTAACTATGTCGACTATAGCACTGACTAATGAATCAAAAACAAAAAATAAAAAATTCCCACCTGCGTTAAAACATAACATAACAAAAAAACACATACCATAAAAAATTCCTGCCTGGCAGTATCGTTGCTTCACCATGACTGTTTTGTTAATGTAATGAAAATGTTTTCTAAATCATTTATCTCTACATTTTTATCATCCACATAGCTAAATGTTTAGGGTTTGCTCTCCAATATAGCTAAATGTTTAGGGTCTGTACTCTTGGATGACACAATAACATTCAAAGGAGAAAAGAGTTTCGAGGTCATTGATAAAATTAAGACTCGGATAGTGAATGTGTGCAGCGACATTGTTTCCTACACTGATATTTTGGCAACAACCGCTTGTGATTCTGTTGTCCAAGTAAATATTTTTGCACTCATCTACTTTCACTTACATTTTTTCTAATGTTATAGACAAATTATCCTACTCTCCTCTATAATGACATTAGAAATTTGTGCTTATAATTGGTAGTTGGGAGATCCATACCTGGCAGTGTGTATTTCATTTGCTTCCATAGACTGGACGAAAATAATTTGCCCTAGCTCACCTCAAAATATCAAGCAATAGAGGGAAGGGAGCAAAGGGAGCAGACTCTGGCCACAATGAGGTAATTCATTGTCAATTTATAGATTTGTAAATGTTTCCATTATTTCTTTGATTTTTAGTTTTTAGTTTTTTATTTCTAAATTTAAAAGAAGAAATTTATTTTATATATATTATATATAGGGACATGAGACTGACAAAGATAAAGAGGCATTGGCTTCCATATTGGGGGTAGAGGCAGTGAACAAATTGGATGGTGTGGAATTGACAATGCTTGCCAGATACATAGAAAAATGATCTAGTAAAGCCCTTGGAACATTGCAACCAAATCAACCATGTCAAAGGGAATCAATTGATTCCCCAAGTAGTCCTAGATTGAGCAAAAGTTCTAGGAAGAAATCAATAACAATAAACTCTAAGAATGTGGAACAGGGAGCAGAGACTTCCAATGTCCTAGCCACTCTTGGGACACAGACTTCTTCCACTCCTGGGACACAGACTTCTTCCACCACGCCATGTTTTGCATCTTGCATTGGTAGCTATGATAGCAAGATAGAATACGATGTGGTTTTAGGAGAAGTCTGAATGACATATGCTGGAAAAATGTTTGTGAATAGGTTGAAGGAATCATGCCTTCAATGGTTCAAAGACCATCTACATTTTCCATTCTCAAAGATACCCATGCACCTGCAAAAAGTAGTTTTCCATGACATGGAGATTGAATTTGGCATAGGTTGGTCTGTAAAGAAGATAAAGCTATGAATGTCTCAAAACTGCAAGAGATTTTGGTGTAACCAAACAAAGAAGATAAAAAATCACCCTCTCGAGCTAAGGCTAAAAAAAATGCCAATTGTGTGAAAGTATGGAAAGAGCTTGTAAAAGAATATGAGAAGTTTGATACATGGAGGAAGTCTGGTGAGGAGAGTATGCAGGTATTTGAATTCACTCATAAGATTATATCAAATTTTTTAAACAATTTTTAAATTTTATTTGTGCATAGTTAAATTGAATTAGTATATGTTTCAGGACAAGGACTCCAAGGCTAGACTTGACAAACTTCATGCCACACATCATAGTGGCCAGAAAGGTTTACAGGCCTTGATTTGTACATTTGTAAGTATATTTAATATGTTAAATGATATTTTTTTATTTTCTAGGAAAAAGTAAATGATTGCATATTAATTAGTTTAACTAGTCCATGTGCCATGTTTTGACAAGAGTAGAAATATGACCGACATCTAACGCAATTGGAAAAGGAAATGTTACAAAGCAAAAAGTGGACCGATTTTGTAATCTGGATGGAGAACGAGGTATCAATAGTTGACTTTCAATAACTTAGTTTGATATTGTTGTGTTAATATGTCAATTTGTATTTCTTGTGTTGAGTTGTTTATTGATGCGTAGGATGAGTTCTAAAGTGCTTCTCTGTTGGCCCTAGACCCCACTCAATTGTCCCATTATTTCATGTTGAGGAAAAAAATATTATTTGCCTTAAAGGGCAGTAGGTGACATTCATGCCTTATTTTCATCACATCTTTTAATTAATGACCATGGTCTTTTAATATCTCTTAAGTGTCCTCATTTAAGTTATGAGTTGTATCATTTGAGTAACTTAGTCCCATGTTGATTTGATTTATCTTCTTTTCTCTCAAACATGGTATCTCAAGGAGTGCTTCCTTGTGATGCAGAGCAGGGGTGGTTTCAAGATTTCAACATCTCACAACAAGATTTGGTGTTTTCTTTCTCATAACCTTAAGTGGATGCAAACTAGGTTTCAACCCCTAATGGGTCATTTATGCTTCAACAGGTAAATCAACACTAGGAGGACTCTCAATCGAATACAGATCCAGAATATGTTCATTCTAGTATAGATCACATGATAGAGGATGATGATGACACAGATACATAAGACACCAAGGCCAATGACGATGATGATCATAATGATGATTATCATGATGGTGATGATGATGATGAGGCAGTTGCTAGTGGTAGTACTGGTGCTGGAATTGAGATGAGTGTTATTTATTATTTTCATGTCTTTCATGGTAGTCATTGTCGTTTTAACACACACATGCAAGTAAGTACTATTTAAGTAAGTTGTTTTAATTCTATTTGAAGGAAAACCCACCAGTATGATTTACTTTAAAGGATTTAACTCTAGAGAGAGACCAATAAATGTAAGTCACTTAAAGGGAATTACATTAACTTCTAATAGAAACCAATTAAAAGCATCCACACAATGACAACAAATGTGCCTTGATAAATCTATTGATTTGAATAACTGTATATAGCCAATATAGAGACAATCAAACAACTTATGAACTTGAATATTAATAGAAAATTAGAACACCATACATATCCACAAAGTTAACCATCCTTGCCCATTATAATATTAAATTATCATAGAAGTGTAATGTCTTGAATCTGAAATATGATTGGATAGATAATATTGGAATATATAAATTGTCTTGCTGAAAGATGATGATTGTCTAGGCCTTGGTTTCCTTTATAAATATGGGAAGCAAAAAGCTCCAAGCCTAAACCAACACAATTGTTCATAAATCACATCCTCTTGTAACTAAACATGTTTAATAAAGAGAAATTAAAGGCATAAGAAAGTTAACCAAGATCTGAATCTGTTAGTCATCATAGAGCACCCATGACCTCAGGCCTGGCAAGGTGCTCATCTCCATCTTGTAGTATCTATTAAGTGTGTTGTGCCCCTATCTATTATCATAAAACAGTGTCAAAATTTTGTCCTTGTTCTCCATGTTGATGCCAGCAAAACTGCTCGTTGCTCCTTCTGCATCTGAACCTGTAGCTGCACATCAATCTTTCAAGTATGTCTACTCCCACTTATTGAATGTAAGGTCACTAGGCCATTTGAATTCTCAAATTCAGAGCAGATTGGTCTGATGGTCCTTCCATCTTTTATCCAACATAGCTTTAACATCAATTACAAATTTTCAATATCCTACATCTAGGGCAATGACCCTATCCAAAATCACATTAAAGCTCAAAGTATCTATATCCTGCTCCTTTTTCAAGAATTCCATAACCACAAACACTATTGTTCTGAATTCTACCTTCTAAGTATCAAGGCCTTTAACTAGTTTGTTTTCCTCTGTTAGAATAGAGGGGATAAATTGATGCTTGAAAGTAGAAAAAGATTCAAGTCTGGCCTGCATCCTTTTGTCTTCATTGCTAGCATATTAATGCTCTTCAATGATCATAGTCACCGTCTGCTCTGTGGGCTTCAATTCAGTAGGAGCATCAAGATTTCTTTGAAGTATCCTACAAAGCATGCCTAAATTGTGCAAGGAAGGCTGCCATTTCTTGTACAGTGGCTCCTAAATAGAAAAGTTTGCTTGCAACCGTTTAATGGCCTGAGATAACATGGAGTAGCAATCATGCACATCCCCAAGTTTATCCACAACCAGCTTTATTAGGTATTCTAGAATTTTCTCAAAGACTTCAAGGACCTTGATCCTTGCCTCATTTCTTGTTTCCTCATTTTACTTCGTGAGGTCCTCAACTTCTTTTTCAAATTTTATTTTCAAAGCATTAAACTCTTGCATTGTCATTGTGACATCACCAATTGTTGGTGGCACAGAAGGTTGATATGGAACTATTGACAGACTCTGGGAAGAACCCACATCTTGTAGTTGCTTTTTTGATTGCCTATTTTCAATGAACAAACTATTCACTTCATCATTCATGTCTTATGTTTTCTCGTAATCTTGCAATTTTTTTCCAACTTTTTTACAACTGCATGGGTGAACATGGCAGAATGGACTGTAAGAGCAGAGGCCTCAGTTCTTGTAGTATCTCGTAAGGTTTTCACCACAACAGATCCCCTCATTTCTTGAACAACATCTAGAAACCTTGGTTTAGTAGTGTTCTTCTGTTTTGTCCATATGGCAAGAGTCTCTGTCTTTGGGTTGAAACCACATCCACTCATTCCATCCTCATAATCAAATTCAAACACAAGATTAGGCTCATCTTGAATCCTAAATTAGTCAAGCAAGAATACCTTTTTCAATTCAAGACCTAGGATGATCAACATGTTACTCTTCAAGACCATTTGTCTTGCTTCCTTAGGAGTCACATTGATTTCGTCAACTTTTATTTCTTGGATTGTTCAGGTGGTTATTTGATCATACCGAGACTCATCAGCACCCATCTTATTGATTTCCACCTTTTCATCAAATTCCTTCATCAACCAGAAATCTTGAAATTCTAGAGTCTTGATGAAATCATCATCTTGAATAAATCTCAATGATGCCACCACCCTTTCATCTTCTTGTACCTCTAGATCAATTTGGGCTTGTTCTTCCATCCTAGCCTCAGGCTTGTGTGCATCAGTTTCTTGACCAACCAGTGGTTGATCAACTTCCTCTCCATCATGCAATTGTGTCAAAATATTTGCAACTTCATCAATATCCCTCACACCCTCAGACATCTCATATGGGACCAGAGGAGACATGCCTTTAGTTCTCTGCATTTTATGTGGTGGTGATTTAGGGATCTGTGGATCTTGAACTAATATGACATCAAGGGTAGGCTCATGAATCTCAATTCCTGTAGACCTCTTCACTGGAAGTTTGGTAGCCTTGTTAGGTTGTACTTCAAATTTAGCATAAATACTTTCAAAATTTTCAATCATTGTATTAATCCTCTTTAGGGGATCTTTCTCTTCAGCTCCCATTTCCTCTTCCTGTCATACACTTCATTAAAAGTAACCAGATTCCTTATCACATCCTCATCATAAAGAATTTGATGGGAGATGCCCATCTTAGTCAAGATCACTTGTCTCACAAAGTTCATATGACCTTCAGGGTCACAAACTCTTTCAACACCAGATTCCAAAGAGTACTTGGCCTTCAAATAGGCTTGCAACTCCTCAAGAGTGTTTGAACCAATTGACCACTCTCCAAAGACAGTGGTATCAAGCAAAAATGTGCCTTTCTTCTTCTTTTTCATCACTTCCTTTTCTCTCCAAATCATTTGCCACATGAATTCCAAGAATGCAATTCTATTAGAAACAAACTTTGGCAATTTGTGAGGTGGTTGGGGGCAATCATATACCCTGATTATTGTGTGCTCTGGTAGGAAGAACCAATTAGCATAATTGAAAGTATGACCTTACTCTGGTTTATGTGGAAGAGGTCTCAGAATTACCCTAATTTTTGGTGACAATCTGGGGAGCCAATTACCAAAATAATTCATTATTTTCACAGAAAATTCATTATGAAATACATTATAGTTACCAGTCTGGAAATGAGAATCCCAAATGTAACACCAACATTGAGTAGGCATTCATTTCCTTGTCCTATCAATCATGCTGATGTGCATTTTACTTGACCATTTACTCCTATTTTGATATAGGATCAGGTGGCAAACCAAAGAATAAAAATTGAAGTTCATGGGTTTCTTATCTTCCTTCACACTGATGAATCCGTCATGTATTTTCTTTTCAAGATATGAGGCAAAATCATACTCAATGTTTACCTCTAAATTTTGTATCTTCATATCCATCATCATCAAATTAACTCGCATCCTCTGATCAACATCAATTCCCAATACTTGGCACAATGCATAATAGGTCCATTTGAAATAGACTGCAAAATCTTCCATAGGGAATGGTTCAATTGCATTGGAAGGAATATCAACTATCCTGTTGTTTGTACCTCTTCTCATAAATATCGGCACCTCATCACTTCTGAGTGTTCTTCTCAAACTTTTGTATTCTTTTTCATCCTTTTGTAGGTCAATTTCAATAAGAGCTTGTCTGTTCAACAAAAAATAGTCAATTATAGCATTTTTGTCAATTCTCAACAGAGAAGATCCATTTGGCAACCTTATTGTTTTAGTAGCCAGGTGATAGTGTAGTGCCAGAGTACGAATCAGTTCCACATCCATGAATACATTTGAAACAATTAGCTTGGCCAAATCCAACTTCCATGGATTGCCCACTGGTCCCTAACCATCCTTCTTCTGACAGAAGTACCAAATAGTTTCCAACCAGAAATGGGAAGTATGGCATCCTTACAACCCTCAGCAACATCCCTAAATACTTTCTTTTGACCTTTTTCAATTGAATTGGGTAAAACATCTAGCAAAGATTGCTGCAGTGATCTTTTCTTAGGGGCGGGATTAGGCTTACTAGTCTTACTTGTGGATTCAGACTTTTTGGGTGCCATTATACAAACTAGGGTTTCAAAATTCAAGCAAATGCACAGAGAATTGAAATAGAGCAAAGATTCTTCAAAATTTCTTGCAGAGAATGTAGAGATGGACTTACTTGAACAATTCAAAGCTTGCTAAGAATAGACTGAATTGGGTGCCTTCTCCAAGCCAATCTGTAATCTCTAAATTGAGCAAAGTCGAGAGATTTCCAAATTTTATCGAGCCAAAATGTTCATCATTCCACCATTATTTTTGGTTTGTGCCACGAGATTATAAAATCTCAGCATTCAATTCATTTCAAATATAAGCCCTTGATCAAATTTGATCCAAGGATCAGATGAAATGACAAGATCTTTCAAATTTCTCGGTACTTGCACACCTGAACTAACTATGTTTACTCATTTATTATCATTACCGCACTACCATGGAGCTTGTTTAAACTGGTCATGGGATGGCGATAAGGTTCAATGCCTTTTGTTCACTTTTCTTGATTACCACCAACCCTCAGCCCTTATACTCAAACAAAGCAGGATCATGGGGCTTATATCCCCCTTTATTCCATTTTCTTCCATTACCATCAACCTGTAAGTACCTATTCTCATTAATGCAGTGAGATTATGTTGCCAACTTTTATTGTTTACTGCCTTGCCGCAAATGTTCTTTGAAACCCATCGCGGAACCTTGATAACTTGGACACTTACTCCCGCCATGTTGTGAACAACTTGCCGGACCAATGTGGGACCATGGGATTAGTTTATATTGAACTCTCTTCCTTATCGCCAAGCCGCAACCAAGTGGTGAGACCTCTAAGGGACCGCGGTATGCATGGTTGATCGAGCCCTTCCTACTGCCATGTCGCGAACAACTTGTATGTTTCTAGTGAGAGTGCGGTATACATGATTCTTGTTGCTCTAGTTCCTGCACTACTGCCAAGCCAATGAAGATGACCTGCAAGATTGTGGTAAACTGCAAAAACACAGAAATGATTAAGAATAACTGCATACCCCTCAAAATGACCATGTTATGTGACCCTGGGAAATAAATGGCATACAATTTTGGCATGAAAGTCTATTAAGAAATGGTCATATACAAGTGAAAAGATCAAGTAGGATGGAAATGTGTAAATTTTTTGAGAGGTCCTAACAAGTGAGACATTAGAATAGTTTATATGGAATAGTGGCAAGAATTAACAAAATTTTAGGGTTTTAAAATTTTGTTCCAACATAAGTAATGGTTATTTTATTATGTAAATAAGGGTAATCCTTACCTATGTAATAATTATTATGTATTTCAATATAATGTGTATTTTTTTTTTGTTTTTGTAGAAATGTATTGATAAACTCCAAGAAGGGGATAAAGTTAGGGTGTTGGATCCATTTGATGGTACTGTTGTGGGCAGTGGGCGGATTCACTCACTATCTATTATACATGGAGTCAACTTGGAAGGAACATGAGATGCAAATATAAATATTTTAAAGGTCACAAGTAATGTACCCCTTGCTTATGATGACAAAATAGATGGAGCTATCCATCTGAAAGAGAAAGAAGGAACCTTCACATGGTGGCCACTAAAATATTTGCAAAAAATGGCATAGTTGATGTTTATCATGTACTAGTTGTTAGACATCTTAGCCCATTGCTTTATGTAGTATTTTGAATGTGTTGTTTAGGGATCTTAATTTTCATGGTGTATTTGAAAGAGTTGGAAACTCTTACACAACTATGACATTTTTTATTATATTTTTATATATATATACTCTTAGACAGTTTTGATATCTTATATATATATATATATATATATATATATATATATATATATATATATATATATATAAAAGAGTGGGGAAGGAGTTTATGTTCAATCTTCAACTCTTGGATCTTTGGAGGCTTTACTTGAGTTCTTGAAGATCCCAGCTGTAAGCATCCCAATTAGTACAATTGGTATTGGGATTGTGCATAAAAAAGATGTCATGCATGCGAGTGTAATGTTTGAGAAAAAGAAGAAAGAGTATGCTGCAATTTTGGCATTTAATGTCAAAATTACTCCTAAAGCTTGAGAGCTTGCAAATGAAGTTGGTGTCAAGATATTTGCAGCGGACATTGTTTATCATTTGTTTGATTAGTTTAAAGCATATATGGACAATTTTAAGGAAGAAAGGAAAAAGGAGGTTGCAGAAGATGTTGTTTTCCCCTATGTACTAAGCATTTTGCCAAATTGTATTTTTAACAAGAAGGATCCTATAATTGTTGGTGTTGATATTCTTGAAGGCATTACAAGGGTCAGTATCTAAACCTAGTCTTTTTAGTGTTATGACTTATGCATGTAAAAGATTGTTGTATTGTTTTTGGTTTTTCTAAAGCCATATGTGGTGATTGCATCTACAAATTGGCATGCCATTATGTGTTCCCACAAAATATTTCATAGATATTGGCAAAATAACCTCAATTGAGATCAATCATAAAGCTGTTGAAATGGCTAAGAAGAGTGAAAAAGTGGCCATGAAGGTATTTTGAGAAGCTGTCTTTGTTGTTAATAGTTTTATATGATTTTGGATGCTATTTTTTGAAATGTTTTTTGTTAATGAATTATCATACAAACTTTACAGATTGTTGATTGCAACGTTGATGAAGCAAAGAAAATGTTTGGTAGGCATTTTGAAATGGAGGATGAATTTGTGAGTCATCTCACCAGAAGATCCATAGATATATTGAAAGAAAACTATAGGGTAAGGCTATTTGATATCCACATTACGTAATTTTATAGTGTATTTACTATTATGCATTTTATACTAATTGAACATTTGTGCTTTTCATTTTTGGATGATAAAACAACTTTTTAATGTCTAAAATAGAATATTCTTCTTATTTTTTCAGGATGATTTGTCTAATGATGAATGGAAACTTGTGGTAAAATTGAAAAAGATGTTAAAAATTCCTTGAGCTACTACTAATGATGCATTGTGCAATGAAACTTTGGATTGGAGCAAAACCTTCTGATGAAAATGGGAAAATGCACCCTGCAACATTACAAACACCACAATTAGGATAACAAATGGTGAACTTTGTTAATACCAGAACAGTAGGTTCTGGATCATAAGATTCTTCTATATGTTTTTCTATGTGGTGTATGTGTTGAACCTCTGGCTACAATAAGACAGTAGTGAACTTTAGATCCTATCTATGTAGAAGGTCATTTGAATGTCTACTGTTTAGCTTATTTTCTGAAATTTAATAGTATGAACGGACAAGTGCGGTATTGCCATGTGAGAAAGGGAAAAGATTGATTCCAAGAGTAGAGATTTTGTGTAATGATCTATTTTATGATTTCTTAGGGTAATGAAGAAAATATCATGAAAACGTTGTTTTAAATAAATTCATATTTTACCTCAATTGTACGAAACCAAAAACATTTCCACGTTGTCATCTTCAGCATGTTGTTGACTTGTTGGATTTCACTATTTCAAGTGTCACTTTTGCATCAATTGTTTGGGAACATGTTATGGAAGGTTACAGGGAATGGTGTGTTTTCTTGTTGCTACAAGGTCACTGCTACATGGGCCTCTAAGTAGCATTCTCAGGATGTTATTCATATATTGTTCACAGTGGTTCAGGGTTGTTTGAATACACAGGTAACACCTCAATGGCTTGTGTGAAGGAGAATATGGAATGCACCAAGGATGTAGTCAAAGCACCTGAATTGGTTAATAGAATGCCAAAAGAAATGATGTCTCATGGAATGCTTAGTGGCAACATCTCTTTTCTAAGTGTCAAAAGATGTAAAGGGCTTCATCGATCCGACCTACCTTTCCATTGTTTTGCTATTGTATCTAATGTGGATGTTGAACTGGTTTTTTCTTCAACCAGTCCTTGTAGTTTGCTATACATGATAGAGCTAAACTAGCTTTTTCTAGTTATGGCAGCCTTGTGCTTCTTTGTTATTATAATTTGTAATTCTTTTCCTGCATTGTTCCAATACAAAAAAATATTTATTGCCACTTTACATTGTCTTGTTTCGTTTTCTTATTGGGCAATTATCAAATTGAAAGTGTTGGCTCAAAATTATCAATCTTTACTTGGCAGCATCATAAAATATATAGTTTTCCAAATTTATTTGCTTTTATGTTTTAATTCAAATTTAATAATATGTTTTTTTTGCATTATAAAATTTATGGTATTTAATAAATTATTCATATCATGACTAAATTTACTACCAATTAATGGAAACCAGTAAATAAAAATGACTACCGTGACTAAATAAATTACTAGTTAACAACAATCAATGACTAAATGATTACAATGACTAAATATATGTACTACCAAATTGATGACTAAATATACTACCAAATTGTTGACTAAATATAATACCAAATTAATGACTAAATTAATGACTAAAATTTGTTTAGTCATAAATTTTGCAATAAGTGATGTTATATTAGAAGCAAAATTGGAAGCAAATCTGGAAGCAAAACTAGAAGCAAAACTGGAAGCAAAATTGGAAGCAAAACCAGAAGCAAACTTGGAAGCAAAACTGGAAGCAAACTGGAAGCAAACCTGGAAGCAACACAAGAAGCAAAACCAGAAGCAAAACTAGAAGCAAACCTGGAAGAAACACAAAACAAAACCAGAAGCCAAACTGGAAGCAACAAAGGACATCATAATGGAAGAAAAACTAGGCATCAATTAGGAAGCCAAAAAAGAAGCTATTTTCGACGCCATACCAGAAGCAAAATAGGAAGCACGACTGGGAGAAAAACTAGAAGCAAAAATGGGAGTAGAAATGGAAGGAAAACTGGAAGCCAAATTGGGCGCTATTCTTGGCGCTATTCCTGATGCTATTCCAGGTGCTAAAAGAGGTGCCATTGCTTGCGATACTTTTTGACACAAAATTTGGCATAAAATTTGGTGCAAAATTCGGTGTAAAAAATGGTGCTAAAGAGAACATGCAGTTTGATGCTGAGTTTTGTGCTGACAGAAGTGTCCAATTCATGAACTCAAATGAACTAAATTCTGGCACTATTTTAGGTGCTAATTGCCTATTTTGTTGTAGTGCATACTACCACAGAAAGTCACCTCATGTATGTCCCTACAATCAATCATCACAGATTCTTCCTTTTCATATTGGCTCACATTGACATCTCCTCTAGAAATTTGATTTTCCTAATGCATAAGAATTTTTGTGTCAAGACCAATGATGTTGCCCTTACTCTGAAATGCAAAAGACAAGTCATTCACCCCTTTTAGTAAACTAAGAAGAGAACTCATTTCATCATTCTTTTTGTTTACAACCAAATATAAATTTTATTTCAAAATGTTTCAAAACTATACAAAACCTAAAATATATATTAAGTGCCACAGAAATAGATTAAGGATATAACAATAAAACCAAATAAATGTTACTAATGATTTGAAATGTGGTTACTCAAAAGATTGCATAACTCCTTTGTCAATTTTTCCAAGGAGAGGTAAATGAAAAATGAAATAGGTTTTTATAAAGTTTAGGGTATAAGTGGTTTGGGTAGTTGAATAGAAAAGGTAGGTGAATGGTAAGGTAGGTAATTAATGAGTTTTGGATTATTTTCAATTTGTTAGGAATATGTTTTAATTTAGGTTTTTAGGTTTGTAAATAATAAATTAAATTTGTTAATTTTAATTTATTATTTATGGGAGGGGAGTAAAAGTGGAAAGATTTAATTAATTAATTAAAATTAATTAAATCTTAGGATTAAGGGTAGATTAGGGATTAAGGGAAATTTAATTAATTAATTAAAATTAATTAAATTTCATGTGAAGGGAGGACTTAGGGAATTGATCACTGGTCAAGTTTTTTATGTCTACATTTTGCCCCTCTTTGAGATGATGTTGCGAGGCAATGTCATTTCAAAGAAGATTAAAACATAGATTGGAATGGATAAAAAGGGTTGGATTGGAATGGATGGGGTTCATAAAAATGAAGGATTGGTAGATGATGCTCCCTCAAGAGGATATGTAGGGATGAAGGGGATGGATAGGCTCTTGAAAAAGGAAATGAAGGGAAGGAGATAGAGTTATGCTAAATTAGTTTGAGCAACCTGATGTTTGATATAGTATTGGACATTATGCATCAAAGTATAAAGACCAGGGTGACAATGTGTCAAATGCGTAAAGGATTGAAAGTCACTAGCAAAAATATGCCTAAGCCACCATGATATGAGAGACCATGATGACAAAGTAGCAGGTATGTTTCCAGGACTGATACAGACGCAAAACAACAATGATAACACACACAAGCAAAAACAAGAAAAGCATGCATATAAGATACAAAGATAAACATGATATTGCCCCTAGTCAAGTTGAAAATCAATGATTTGATTGATGATGATGATGATAGCGTTGTTGATGTGAGAATGATTTATCCTGAGAACAACATGAGGATTGGGAATGATATATCCTGATGAGGATTTATTGGATTGATTGATTGGGTTGGATAGTATTGTCATTGTGGGGAACAATATTCCACTAGAGAAACACAAGGATGTGGGAAGGATATATCCCATTGATAATGATGATGATTGATTGATAGCATTGTTGATGTGGGAACGATATATCCTGAGAATAACGCAAGGATCGTGTTGTCAATATGGGAACAATATATCTCGAGAACAACATGAGGATTGGGATCGAGACATCCCAATGATGATGATGATTGATTGATTAAGATGATTGAGATTTTTAGCAAGGCTAGGAACAAGACTGATGGAGTGCTTATGGATAATAGGATATATTGCTTGGCAAGATTTGCATGCATGCGGATTTCTTATGATGGATTGACTACTTTAGGATCAATATTGCGATCATTGCATTGGAATGCTTCAAAGGAGGCTTTGCTTGAATTGTTTTGGATTGACAATGCATTGTATTGCTGGCAATAGATTGCAGTGGATTAGGCTTGGATTACATCTGGATGGGATTGTGGTCTCCAAATGATAACTAGTGACAAGGGAGCATCAAGTCTAGAAACAAGGATGGGAAAGTTGGATGATTTAGGCTAATGAATGAAAGGGTGATTAATGATAGATGGATGGGTGAAGGGAGTAATGATAAGAAGTGGATAGAAAATGTGTAAGGATGGGTGGATAAAAAGGATGGGCGAGAGGATGAAAGTAGGACTAGATGGATTAAAGGATGGACAATAGAATAAAGGTAGGAGTATGGATGGATAAAAGGATTTGCAATAGAAGGATAATGGATGGGAGCTATTTGATAGATGGATGGAGGGAGCTTAGGATGTGATCTCCAGGACTATGCCACATTGGAATAACATGCCCCCACTCTAGATATTATGCCTAAGGGTTTGGCGAGGTGCTACTTATTAGGGTGCATGATAGGGATAATGCTTGGAAGGGTTGAATGGAATTAGTAGTGGATGGATGTATGCAGGATATTCTTAGAAATGGATGCGTGGAATTTGGAGTAGTGATAAGAAATGAATAGGAGATGTGTAGGAAGGATGTAGGATGTACTTCTAAGGACCATGTCATCAATGAATAACATGCCCCTATTCTACAAATGTTGGTTAGAATGTTGGACAAAAGGATATGGTAAATGGTATAGGACATAACAAGGCGGTTGGAAGACATATTGTAAAAGGATTAGTTATGTCAAGCATTTATCAATGCATGTATCAAAATCATGCCTCAATCCTTATCAAGATTAGTGTTGCTATCAAGATCCAAGTTGAGGGGGGATGATGAAGGGGAATGATAACCAGGTAATAGGGATATTATGGGTTATGAGGATAGGAAAGGGACGCGATAGATGAGACAACTTGCCCCCAAGTGTAAATCACATAGATAATCACCTACACATTGATGAGGTATAAACAACATCATTCTTATTATGAGCTAAATACCCCTTTTTGTTCTTGCCAACCACCTCAGCCATGCCAATTTGTTTATTTTTAGAAGCAATAATTGTCCTTTTTATAAAATGGTGTATAAATCTTTATTTCTCAAACTGATTAGAATTAGCTACTAATGTTGATATAATGATATAGACTTTGAGTAATTGTGCAAGGCTTATACATGGATTATGAAAGGAGTGCACTTCAAGCAATTGAAGTCAGAGTGCCATAAGTTGAGGTGCTAGAAATTTAGGCGTACATAGTGGAAGACTTATTTTAAAGCATTATGTTATTTTCTATTAAGATTATTTCAGACTTTATGGCTTGAATCAAAACCTTTATTATGCTTTATGTCATGAACACTAGTTAGTTGTAATTCTATTTAAGACTTTTTCAATGGCATTTATTTGCCATCTGCAAATTAGGATTTTGTAGTAGTGCAGTATATATATGTAGTTGCTCAAAACAATGATATAATATATTCTGAATACTATTCATTTATGTTCACTGTACTGTTACACTTTTATGACATGAATGAATGAATATCGCCAGTATTGTTAGAAGAAATTTGTTTGAAGTAATCTAATTCTAAGTAATGGAAGTGTTGTGAATGGGATTTAATTTCAAGCTGCTAAAGTATCACATGTGATTTGAACTGATAGTAGGAATGCCAAAGATCTAGCCACTCGAGGGATCATATAGTAGATAAGTATTTTTCATCATTAATGTTGTTATTTCTATTCTGTGTATGTTATGTTTAGATAAACGCTACTTTGTGTTTAGCTCTGTTGTTTGTCCTTGCAGGTTTTGTTTTTAAGTTACTAATCTTTGAATTTTATTTACTTAAATTTCTAGAACATCCACTCTGTTTATAAAATTGTTGTTAGCTATTAATTAAAAGATGTTTGGTGTGCTTTCAGTTAGTAGTTAGTTATTAGTGGTTAGTTTCCTTTGTTTTAATTCCATGGTTAAAATTGTGAGTGTTGATTCTTAGATAGTTTACATACTTTCTAGGATAGGGATTTGAATGCTTTCTAGCTTAAAAAATTTCATGCTTTCTAGTTTAATTTCTATTTTCAAACTTTACAAAAATTTAAAAAATTTGCATTAAGTGAGATGTCCAAAATATCCCATATTGCATACAACCTTTGGACACTACCCAGTCTACATAATTGATATATTTTTCAACTAAAGCGTTAGGACCTCATGACATCCTGTCACTTTATGGCACCATTGCTAGGGAATGATTCTTTTGTAAATGTTATTAGGAGACTGCTTGGATACCTCTTTTAGAAAAAAATATAGTTGTCAGACTTCTTTTTCTACATGGTCAGGAAATGAGGTCTGCATAGAAGATTCTTACCAAGAACCCCCCCAATAGTAGTTCCAACCATAAGTAGGGAGGTAGAAGTCTCAGTTGAAGAACTTAGTTACAAATTGATCAAGTGGGATCAACCTGAGACCTACCAGAATATCCCAAAAGTTCAACCATCAGACTCGACCTTTGAAGCGGAGAACATTCAGCCAACAAACCCAATCTTTGAGGAGGAGAACATTCCTTTTAACATCATGGCTAATAATAACAATAATGACCCTTTCAATGGATGGAGAGTAAACCAAGGAGATGGTGATAACCCAAGAAGAGTGGCACAAACATTTACCTATCCTATTGCTGTCAATGAAGATGACAATGCACCCATGAAAAGCATTTCACCCTCCATTTTACTAACTTTCAAAGGATTATCCCATGAAGATCCTGATCAGTTCCTCTTCGAGTTCAAAGGCCTGTGTCAAACTTTTGACTACAAAAATGATAACTAGAAACTTAAAATTTTCTCGTCCACTCTGAGAGACGCTGCAATGTGTTGGCTCATGGGATTAGTTAATTCAGGGTTAATAACCATGTGGGATGACATGGAAACCATCTTTTTAGACAAATACCAGAGTTACTGCAGAGTTAGTGATAGGAAAGAGGAATTGTTCAAACTAAGGCAAAAAGAAGATGAGAGCCTGGAAGATTACCTTGATAGGTTCATCTTCCTAACCAAATGATGTGGTGAAGAAGCCATAAGCCTAGAAATTTTGAAGACCATATTTCTCAAAGGACTTGATGAGGATGCTAGGAGAAGTCTAGATTTAATGAGAAAAGGAGATGTGTCCCAACTTGAACTCAGTGATATCATTGAGTTGTACTAGAATTTCTCCCATACGTAAGGAGGTATCTGTAAATCTAGTCCTTTGAGAGGTTCAAATAAAATAGGTAAATTGTGAGAGGAAATAGAAAATCTAAAAACTGACATTCTTGTTCAGGTAAACACCACTCTGGATCGAATATAGGCAAAAACACGTAATCCTGAGACCTTATCCATCTACTTCCCTAGGTGTTGAAACAAAGATCTGTTAAGAGAGTGCCCTTTGGATAAGGTTGACAATTGCCAAATTTGTGAAAAGAGTCATGCCACTGATCAATGTGAGATCCTGAATGCATTCAAAAATTCTAAGAAAAGGGCATCTCACACTGAGGAGGAGATCAATTTTTTGGGTCAAAGACCTAGAGGGAATTTCTCTTACGGTCAGAATTCAAATCCCTCATAGTGACCTCCAAATAATTGGAATAATAGTCAATGGATGACACCTTGGCCTCAAGCACCACCTAATTGGGGACCTTACCCTTGGGGACCACTTGAATGGGCGAACCAGTCCTAGGGAAATCCTCAATGGCCAAACCAGACTCAACAACAATGGTATCCTCAAAATCTGATGCCTCAATGGAATCAAGCTCCAAATCAATTCTATCATGGACCAAGGAGGATGCCTAATCCACAACAAAACCTTTTACCAGCTCCCCAAAACCCCCAACAAAATTGAAAGGAAGCTAGGTGTGCGGAAATCTTCCTACACTAATCTGTTGAGGAGAGGGCTATGCAAATTCAAATTTATCCTAACTATTACAGCAATGTTAAGCCATTAACATGAGATATAGCAAAAAAACACAAGAGCTAGAAAGAAGACAGAAGAAGAGAGACAAAGATTTATGGTGGGGAAAACCCTTATCAGGTGAAAAACCCCACACTCAGAAACCTACATAATGTATTAACAAATCTGAAAGAATGTTTAAAACACACTTGCAATGCAAGCTTCAATGATCTTCGACACTCGTGTCTAGAGTCAATCCTGAAGCATAATAGTAGCTGTAAACCTGTGATACAAACTCCATCTCCAAGCACCTGTTTAAATAGAACATACAAGGCAATTTTGGACCTTTCTTGGAATGGGCATCCAATATGGCATTTTGGACCAAAACCTAAGCCTAGGGACACTTGGTCAACATTGTAGAATGTGTTTGACACTTGTCCATAGCTCCCATCCCAAAGAGGTCACCTATTTCCAAAATGGGCTATGACAGATGCTCTTACGACACTTACAACTGTCATAAAATATGTCATAGCGGTTACAACTTACAGCTGTAAGAGAATCTATCATACACATGCTATAAATAGCATATTCTCTTACAACACATCATATTCCACCTTGGGGTGCCCAAATATGCCTCATTCAAAGACGATTCATGACACATGTCATTACTTGTCTTACAACCTTCTATTCTCGACTCTTACATGTCATAGATTCGTCATAGGAATCCGTCATAACCGTTTCGGTCAAACATTCCTTACACAACACAGAAGATGCCGACACATGGCAGAATATTCCTACCACTAAGTGGGATGCCTATCTCCTCATGTGAGGATAAAATAACAAGTTGTCATAATCCATGTAGGATTGACACATCACCGTGCCACATCCCACAATATGACAAAGTGGAATTTCCAATTATTTACAACATAGGCAATTGAATAATAAATACAAACATTACAAATGCAGAGAATTACCAAGGTTGAGACACCTTAATTCCCAACATTCTCCCACTTGTTGAACACCTTGTAAGAGATAATAAAAAATAGGATTTAACTGCTATAGGCCAAGAGGCCCATAGACTCTGAACACCATCTAAACTTCTCTGTGCCCACTGGTTTCGTCAATGCATCTGCAATATTCTTCAAAGTATCTACCTTCTCCAAATTTACCTTTCCATCCTCAACCATGTCCCTCACGAAGTGAAACTGAACATCAATGTGCTTGGTTCTAGCATGGAAAGTTGGATTCTTTGCAAGGCAAATTGCACTCTGACTATCACAATTGATTGTGATCTGACCTGCATCAACACCAAATCGGAGCACAATCTCTTAAGCCAAATGGCTTCCTTACAAGCATGAGTTGTTGCCATATACTCAGCTTCTGTCATGGACAAAGCAACAATAGGTTATCGCTTACTCATCCAACTAATAGCACCACTAAACAATGTAAAAACATAAGCATTGGTGGATCTCCTGCTGTCAATGTCACCTACCCAATCTAAATCCACAAATCCATGAATATCAATAGAATGCGGAGGTCTTGAAACATTACCATGATAACAAATGGAATACTTGGAAGTACCCCTTAGATATCTGAACACTCACTTAACTGCATCCCAATGAACCCGTCCAGGATTAGCCATAAATTGACTAAAGACTCCCACTGCTTGGGCAATGTCTGGTCTTGTGCAGACCATAGCATACATCAAACTGCCAACAACACTAGCATAAGGTACTCTGCTCATGTCCTCCACCTAACTAGGAGATTTTGGACAATCCTCAACAGACAATTTGTCCCCAAGGAAACGGGAACACACAATGGTCTACAATCTCCCATGCTGAATCTGTCCAAGACGGTCTTAACATACTTACTCTAACTTAACCAAAGTTTTTTGTTGGTTCTGTCTCTTCTAATTTCCATTCCTAGAATGTACCTGGCTGCCCCTAAATCTTTCATTTCAAATTGAGCTGACAACTAAGATTTAAAATCAGAAATCATATTCTTACCCTTCCCAATGAGCAACATATCATCAACATACAGTGCAACAATGAGAATACGATCACCATCAAACTTATAATAAACACAGTGATCCGATTTCAATCTCACAAATCCAATTGACAACGCAAAGGCATCAAACTTCAAGTACCATCTCCTAGGGGATTGCTTCAAACCATACAAAGACTTCTTAAGTTTGCAAAGTAAATTTTCTTTACCTTTTACCATGTAATGCTCTAGCTGTGACATGTAGATTTCCTCCTCCAAGTCACCGTGAAGGAAAGCTGTCTTCACATCCATCTGTTCTACCTCCAAGTCATAAGCTACTGTGAGAGACAACAGGAATCGAATGGATGTTAAATTTGCAATGGGAGAGAAGATCTCACCATAATCTATACCCTCCACTTGTGAATTATACCCCTTCACAACCAATCTGGCCTTATACTTCTCAATACTACCATCTGTACCAATCTTCTTCTTGAACACCCATTTGCATCCAATGGGTTTCCATCTAGGAGGCAAAGGCATCAAGTCCCAAGTTTGATTATTTTCCAAAGAAGCCATTTCTTCCTCCATGGCCTCCTTCCAGGAACATGCATCCTTCATATCCAAAGCCTCTGATATAGTTCTAGGTTCATCACTATTAGTGAGCAAAGCATAAGCACAACTAGAATCAAGCAATGTAAAACCAAACCTTTTAGGTTGCTTCCTTATCCATGTAGACCTCCTCAAGACCTGAGGTTGAGGTTCAACTTCTTCTTCTGAGCTTTCAGAGCTGCTAGAGCTCTCCTCATCATCAAGTCCAACATTGTGTTTTTGTTCAGTCTTCTCAGGGGTAAGAGGAAACTGAACAACATCCTCTTTCTTTTCTTTTTCTTCTGGCTGCAAAATAGTGGAAGAAGGTGTAAGCTCTCTGGAGATGACACTTCTACTATACAACACTTTTTCAGCTATAGGGTCCCAAAGCTTGTATCCTTTCACACCAACACCATAGCCGATGAAGATACACTTAACAGCTTTGTTCTCCAACTTTGACCGCTTCTCCCTTGGCACATGTGCATATGCCTCACAACCAAAAACATGAAGATGCCTTACTGAAGGCTTTCTACCAAACCACACCTCCATGGGTGTCTTTCCAACAAGAACTAATGTAGGAGATCTATTTACCAGATAGCAAGCATTGGCAACAGCTTCAACCCAAAACTTTTGTTCTAGACCAGTTCCACTAAGCATACTCCTAGCCTTCTCCATTAGTGTCCTGTTCATCCTCTCTACAACTCCATTTTGTTGTGGTGTGTATGGAGTTGTCTTATGTCTTTCAATCCCAAGTTCCTTACAATACTTATCAAATTCCATAGAACAGAACTCACCACCATTGCTATAGACTTTAGATTTGCTTCTGAGAAAATAAATCCAGGTCCTTCTACTGTAATCATCTATAAAAGATACAAAGTATATAGATTTTGATAATGAAGGAACATTAACAGGACCAAACACATCAGAATGAATGAGGTCCAACACACCAGAAGACTTATGAGAACTCAAGTAAAATTGAACACAGTTTTGTTTTCCATAAATGCAATGTTCGCAAAAGTCAAAATCAAGATTACAATCATCTAACCCCTCAATGAGGTTCTTATTTTTTAGGGTACGCAGACCCTTCTCACCAATGTGGCCAAATCTCTTATGCCATAACATTGTCTTTTCTACAGGAAGTTTAACTTCCAATGCATGATTACAACCATCAAGACTAGAAACAACAGATTTATTCACTATTCATTCAGATGGTGGGGATGAAGTGACTGCTGCCCTCTTCCTTGAGTCAGAAGAACTATTGCATTGTGAAATGCATGCCTCTAGCTGAAACATAGTACCTCTCTGAGTACCCTTAGCAAGCACCATAGATCCTCTAGTCATCTTGCATCCTTCTTTTGAAAAGACAACCTGCACACCTACATCATTCAAACTACTTATGGAAAGTAGGTTCCGTGTTAAGCCTGGGATGTGCATAACCCCAGAGATCCCCTTCACTCGACCATCAGGGAATCGATAGAGACTCTTCCATGACCAACTATCTTTAGATGAGAGTCGTCACCTCGATACACCTTTCCACCATCGAACTCCTCATACTTAGTGAACCAGTCTCGATGTGAGGTCATGTTGAATGATGTACCAGAGTCGATTAGCCACACATCATCAAATGCATGGGTTGCCAGGACTGCGATGAAGGCATCACCGTCATCTTGTGATTTGTCAGAATCTGAATCAGGAGCTTTCTTCTTTTTCTTCTTCTCCTCTTTGCATTCCTTTCGAAAATGCCCGGTCTTTCCATAGTTCCAACAAAGAGCCTTGGACTTTCCAGGAGATTTGGATCTCCCACGAGATTTGTATCTACTCTTCTCAGCATTCTTGTCCTTCTTCTTCCCTTTCTCCTTGGGTCTTCCATGAACTACAAGGGCTTCTTTAGCTGCCTCAGAAGACTTTCTCCGCATCTCTTCAGATAACAGCAAAGAAACCACCTCTTCCATTTTGAATGTGGATGTGGTGCTTCTGATTGCCATGACAAGATGATCCCATGAGTCTGGCAGGGAACAAAGCAGGGTCATACACCAATCCTCCTCCTCCATCTTTACACCAATAGATGTCAATTGTGCAACCAACATGTTAAAGGCATTCATATGCTCAGCCACAAATCCTCTGTCCTCCATTCGAAGAGAATACAATTTCTTTCTCAGAAAAAGTTTATTGACTAGGGATTTGGCTTGATACACATCCCCCAACTTCTTCCAAAGGAGTTTTGTAGTAGCCTCCTCATGGACATTTAACAACACAAAATCGGCAAGATAAGTCTTATGAGACCCTTAGCCTTCTGATCCTTGAGATCCCACTCATCTGGAGTCATTGTAGCTAGTTTAGTTTTGTTCACACTTTCCCAAAGGTCTCAGTCAACTAACATGTCTTCCATCTTGAGCTTCCACAACTCGAAATTACTGCCATTGAACTTCTCTACTTCAAACCTTCCTGATGTGCTTGCCATCTGCTTGCTGCAATAAGATATAGAATGCTCTGCACAGACTCCCACTCAACCTAAGATTAGCTCAAAAAACCCCTACCCAACAACTAGGACCAAAGGTGATCAAGCTCTAATACTAACTAAAAGGAAGCTAGGTGTGCGGAAACGCTTCCTACACTAATCTATTGAGGAGAGGGCTATGCAAATTCAAATTTATCCTAACTATTACAACAATGTTAAACCATTAACATGAGATATATAAATAAAACACAAGAGCCAAAAATAAGATAGAAGAAGAGAGACAAAGATTTACAGTGGGGAAAACCTTTATCGGGTGAAAAACCCCACACTCAGAAACCTGCACAATGTATTAACAAATTTGAAAGAATGTTTACAACACACTTGCAATGCAAGATTCAATGGTCTTTGAAACTCATGTTTAGAGTCAATCCAGCAGCATAACAGTACCTGTAAACCTGTGATACAAACTCCATCTCCAAGCACTTGTTTAAATAGAACATACAAGGCAATTTTTGACCTTTCTTGGAATGGGCATCCAATATGGAATCTTGGACCAAACCCATGCCTAGGGACACTCGGTCAACATTGTAGAATGTGTCTGACACTTGTCCACAACTCCCATCCCAAAGAGGTCACCTATTTCCAAAATGGGCTATGACAGATGCTCTTACGACACTTACGACCGTCATAGAATCTATCATAGTGGTTACAACTTACAGCTATAAGAGAATCTGTCATACACATGCTATAAATAGCATATTCTCTTACAACACATCATATTCCACCTTGGGGCACCCAAATATGCCTCATTCAAAGATGCTTCATGACACATGTCATTACCTGTCTTACAACCTTCTATTCTTGACTCTTACATGTCATAGGTTCATCATAGGAATCTGTCATAACTGTTTCAGTCAAACATTCCTTACACACCATAGAAGATGTTGACACATGGAAGAATATTCCTACCACTAAGTGGGATACCTATCTCCTCATGTGAGGACAAAATAACAAGTTGTCATAATCCATGTAGGATTGACACATCACCGTGCCACATCCCACAATATGACAAAGTGGAATTTCCAATTATTTACAACATAGGCAATTGAATAATAAATACAAACATTACAAATACAGAGAATTACCAAGGTTGAGACACCTTAATTCCTAGCAAAAATGAGCAGGTCAACCAACCACAATTCCTAGCACATGTCCCTAATCCAAAGAATAACTGTCAAACCATATCAGTGTATTCTGCGGAACAAGAAAACACGACTGGAGTTAATGCCATCTATTGTGGAAACCTGTAGTTGAGGTTAGGAAAAACACTCTAGCAGCCTACCATAGTTGAGATCCTTGAAGAACCAAATGTAGCATCCACTGAAGGGACTGAGACATCTTCCTTACCTTCAGATAAAAACCCATTGAGTAACCAAGACAAGCCTCTTCCACAATCCTCACCTAGAACTTCTGATTTACCTAAAGAAGAAGTTGGCTAGCATTCAATAGAACTTTAAAAGGAGGATCCCACCATGAAAAAGAGATCTCAAGTACCTTTTCCTAAGAGCCTCAAGGAAACTCCTTTGAATAAACCTCTGAAAATGACCTTACCTATTGAAACCAGGTTAATCCAAGAAATTAAGTGACTCCATATTGAGATTCCCTTGTTACAGGTCCTGAACTAAACTAGCTAGTTAAATAGTTGTGGATAAAAACACCAGGAAGGAAACTAAAACAATTTAATACTGTGCATATCAATGGATACCTAGCTAACCTTCTGGATGGTGAAACCTCAACCCCAAAATATGGTGACCCAGGCAGTCCACTCATAACAGTGACAATCAACAAGGTAGTAATACCTAATGCACTAGTAGACTTGGGAGAAGCCATTATCGTCATGATGATGGATGTTATGGAAAAACTAGGACTCACTGATTTGCATCCCACAACTACCATATTGCAAATGGCAAATCAGTCTATAGCTATTCCCAAGGGTGTACTTGAAAATGTTCCTGTCAAGGTGGATGATTGGGGATATCTAGTAGATTTCCAAATAATCTAGTCCCTCACACCCAAGGATAGTTACCCAATAATATTGGGTAGACCATGGCTAGCTACAATTGTAGCTAAGATTGACTATAGAATAGGAGGAATGACCATTTCACATGGTCCCAATAGAAAACACTTATTCCTGTATCCCCCTGCTCAACCTGTTGAACATAACCAAGTTTGGGTTGATGAACCAGATGGTTCCGACAAACAAGAGAATCTAGCCTCACTTGCTATGGTAGTCATTAAACAATATGGTGAAGAACTAGAAAACAACATGCAAGATCTTATAGTGGACTTAGGTGATGAAGAAATTTTAGAAGTGGAAGAGATTTTAGGACATCCAATCCACACTGATGACACCGAACATGGTTACACCAACTTCACAGCATTACCTTGTCCCCTAGATAATATCATTCAGAAAAAAGACCACTTCATAGTACTATACTGCATAGCTTCCCTCTCAACACCTTAACGAGACAAGTTCATACCATCAACTCCAACTACCCTGGAACCAAAACTATCATGTTACTACTAGGAAAAATTTTAAATATCAATAGTTGACAGAGTCAGATGAGTTCAAATTGTTTGATGTTTTGGTAAATAGATCCAAAGATTTTTCTTGGGATTATATAGACATGAGAGGAATACACCCGAGTGTTTGTACCCATCACATCTATACATAAGATGTTAGACTCGCTCATCAACCACAATGAAGACTAAACCCTACGAGCTTAAAGATATTGTTAAAACAGAGATTGAGAAACTCCCGCAAGTAGGATTCATCTACCCCATCTCTTACAGAAAATGGGTTTTGCCTCTGGTAGTAGTTCCAAATAAAAATGGGAAGTGGAGAGTGTGCATTGATTATAGAGAGCTCAACAAAGCTACCTATAGAGATTACTTCCCTTTACCTTTCATAGACCAAGTCTTGGATAATTTAGCTAAAAGGAAGTATTTCTCATTCTTGGATGGATTCAGTGGATATAACCAAATACAAGTAGCAGTAGAAGACTAGGACAAAACAAATTTTACTTTCCCCTGGGAACATTCACATATCGCGTCCTTCCCTTCAGGCTATGCAACGCTCCTGCAACATTTCAAAGAGTTGTCTTGGCCATATTTGTTGATCTAGTAAATGACTGTGTGGAAGTTGACAAAGATGACTTCATAGTGTATGATTCCACTTTTGATGAAGGTCTTAAAAATTTGGACAATGTGTTGAAATGATGTGAGGACCATCAACTATCCTTGAGCCAAGAAAATTAGCTAATAATGGTAGAACAAGGGATAGTGTTGGGACACCACATCTCTACTAAAGAGATAAAAGTGGATCCTAAGAAAATTGAGGTGATACAACAACTAGAGACTCCAAAGAACCAAACTGATGTCAGAAGTTTCTTAGGACATGCTGGATACTACCAAAGATTCATAGAAAACTTTAGCAAGATTGCAGACCCCATGTTCTCCCTTCTCCAAAAGGACATAGATTTTGTCTGGATAGCTGAATGTCAAACATCATTTGAGATCAATAAGGAGAAACTCATCTCTTCTCTTGTCCTACGTGGACCTCACAAGAACCTTCTGTTCCATATTTATGCAGATGCTTCCAGTGATGCCATTGGAGCAGTTTTAGGTCAGGAAGATGAGAATGGAGGAAAATATGCCATCTATTTTATTAGTAAGAATTTGACTCCCACTGAATGAAACTATACCACCAAGGAGAAAAAATTCTTAGTTGTGGTGCATGCAATCAATAAATTTTGACATTATATCATAGGGTACAAAGTAACTGTGATCATAGACCATTCAACTATCAAGTACCTAATGAACAAACCTACAGTAAATGGAAGAATAATTAGGTGGTTATTGCTTCTCCAAGAATTCAATGTAACCATCATTGACAAACCCGAGAAGTTCAACATAGTCGCAAATTTCTTATCCTAGATCAAACAAGACAATGGAGATTATGCTCATGTACAAGATGAATTCCTAGATGAAAATCTATTTGTCATCTCTATTAAAACCCCCTGGTTTGTAGACATCACCAACTATCTTGCTACTTCTGAGCTACCACCAAACTTTACTTCAAAAAAAAAGAAACATCTCATTTGAGAAAGTGCTTAGTTCAAATGGATTAATGGGATACTATTTTGATGTGGCCCTAATATGGTTTTATGACATGTCAGATCAGATGAAACATACAGTATCCTTAGAGCCTGCCATGATGATCCCTCTAGAGGTCATTACTCCACCAAGAGAACGTCCCATAAAATATTAGGTATGGGATATTATTGGCCCTCGATGCATAAAGACGTGAAAAAATATGTTCTCCATTGTGATGAATGCTAATGGGTAGAAAGACCCATGACATCCAAAGAAATGCCTCTGTATCCGTAGTTAGTTTTTGAACCATTTGAAAAGTGGGGTTTGGATTTTATCGGTCCCATAGACCCTCCTTCACAAGGCAAAGAATACATTTTGGTATGTATTGACTATCTGACTAAGTGGGTAGAAGTCTAAGCCCTGAGAGTTGGTAGGGAAGAACAAGTTGCTAACTTCCTGTATAACAAGATTTTTCTGAGATGTGGAACCCCTAGATCAATTGTCACAGATCAAGGACCCTAGTTTATGTCAAAAGTTTTGCTATCCTTTACTGATCATTTCCAAGTAAGCCATAAAAAGTTGTCACCTTATCGCCCTCAAGAAAATGGTCAAGTAGAAGTCACTAACAGTGAACTTGAAAATATCTTGACAAAAATAGTTTCATCAGGAAGAAGAGACTGGGCCAGAAAATTGTTTGAAGCCATTTGGGCCTATAATATAACTTGGAAATCAATCACTAATCTTACTCCTTACGAGTTAGTCTTTGGGATGAAACCTCTTCTACCCATTGAATTTGAACTTCAAACTCTTAGAACGACAATGGAGTTAGGCTTATACTTCGACTGAGCTTAGGTAGAAAGAGTCTTGTAGCTCAGTGAATTAGATGAACTCTGCTTAGAAGCTATCCACCAGACTGAGCTAGTTCAACAACAACAAAAGGCCTAACATGATAAACACAAAAGAAAGAGAGTTCCTCAATGGAGATTGGCCACTATTATTTGATTCCCAATATAAAGATCAGAAAGGGAAGCTAAGGACTCATTGGCTGGGTCCATATGAAATTTTTGAAGTATTTCCAAATAGAGTAGTGCATCTTAAACCCATATATGGTGACACTCAAACTCTCTTAGTCAACGGTCATCGATTACGAATCTACCACAAATCTGTCAACAAAGATAAATTTACAAGAATGGTAGAAATGCAAGGAGAAACCCAATGTATTGACTCTGCTATGGCAGAGCCAGTATAATTTTCAGCTAAATGTTTAAAAAAAAAAAAACTTGCATGTGTATGTACTTATAATCACTTCAGAGCATTTTTATTGTATTTTCATTATTTTGAACTTGTCTAAAATTTGTCTCTATTTTGCAAGACATCATTTTTAATAGAAAAAAAATTCTGGCACATCTTGCAATGATGCTTTGGAACTTGTTCATTCAAATGGTTCTATTCCCTTGTTTGTTCCTACATTTCGGTGCATCTTTTAATGATGCTCCAGAACGTGTTAAGTCCAAATTGCGTCATTCTGTTCCATTCCTCCTTCATTCTAGCTGCATCTTTTAGTGATGCTTTGGAACTTTGTTCTTGCATTCTGACTGCATCTTTTAGCGATGCTCCAAAACTTTATTCATTTGTTATTCCTACATTCCGATGCATCTTTCAGCGATTCTCTGGAACTCTGTTCCTTCATTCTAGCTGCATCTTTTAGTGATGCTCTGGAAGTTTGTTCCTACATTTCGGCTGCATCTTTCAATGATGCTTTGAAACTTTGTTCATTTGTTGTTCTTGTACTCCGGTGCATCTTTCAACGATGCTCTGAAACTTTGTTCCTTCATTCCGGTTGCATCTTTTAGCGATGCTCTGGAACTTTGTTCATGCATTCTGGCTACATCTTTCAACGATGCTCTAAAACTTTATTCATTTGTTATTCCTGCATTCCAGTGCATCTTTTAGCGATGCTTCGAAACTTCATTCTTCATTCTGGCTGCATTTTTTGATGATGCTCTGAAACTTCATTTATGGGTTATTCCTATATTTCGGTGCATCTTTCAGCGATGCTCTGACATTCTATAATTTTACCTTCTTTGCAAATGCTCTAACACCCTTAGCAACATACCCATTGCCATCATTAGGTTTTTCCATACCTATGCCACCTCAGAAATTCACACCCCATATTACCACCTCTTACCATAATAAATGATATTATTGTGATAATCCATTATCATAATAATTAAAATATTTTCAGCCACCCCATTCTCATTCGTAATAAATTCATTACAACCCTTCGCCATCCCATCCAAATTAAATGAAACTATCAACCATGATGCTATTATGTTAGTATAAGTAAAGAGACTTTCGAATTGATGACGAGACATGAGGTATGTACATCTTTTATTTTAAGTAGGTATATTATTATGAATAAAAATAGATGAATTGGCACATTCCACCTTCCTTTCCAAATTTAGTAAATTTTGTGGACCATACATTCACTGAAGAGGTGGCGTCTCATTCACTCTATCCCATGCAAAATAATGATTAAAATGCAGCAAAGCCAAATTCTTGAGTTAATCCGTGTTCCATCAGCATTGTCAAAGTACAGGTGGTCATAAGATTGCATTTGCTTTAGTCTACATAATAGTCTTGTTGAAATAGTTTTTCACCATTAGAGTGCCATGACATTTAGTAGACGCTTAGCAAAAATGCCAGCAAAATACAGAATGGGAGGAGCTAAGTGTAAATTAGAACCAACTTCCCTAGATAAATTGTTGGCACTAAGTAATATTTCCAAGTTGTTTTGGTGGATAGGTTGGCTTGAGTTCATGAAGAAATTTGAGGGGCATAACACGTAGCTGGTCAAGGAATTTGCAGAACACTTCTCGGATGGGTAGACAATAGTGCATGGCAAGAAGTTTAAGGTAAGCCCTCGAATCATTTATAGCTTGTCTGGCATTAAAGATGAAGGTGTGAATTTAATAGAAACTACAAATATTTCTTATTAAAGAATGATAGAACTCTTCATAAGGGAGGAAGAACCTCATCCTCTGTTAGTTGTGAATACCCGTGGACAAAATAAGGTGTTTCAAAGAATGTCTATTGTAGAGCCGTGGAGAATGGCAGTTGCCTAGATCATCAAATACTTTACATGTGAAAGGCAATGTGCCACCATAGTCAGCCCCCCTTTTGGTTACTCACTCACCCGTGCAATGGCGTTGAAAACCTTGAATTAATTGTAAACCTTCACGCTTTCCTCAGTGATTCCATTTTTAATATGATAGAGGTTCAGAATTGGTTTAGGGCCATTAAAACATCATCATCTTATTTATTTAATTTGCAAACATCATTTCCTGAAGAAAAGAAAACAAAAGTAAATGGCAGAGATTTCTTCAGAAATTGGAAAACCCTGAACCCTCAAGACATTTTGAGGAAGGTGAGTCATCCGGATTAGTGGCACAAAATTTGAAAGAACCTTCCCCTATGCCCCAAGATGCTAGAAAATCTCCTGACAATGAAGTGCCAGAAAATCCATCAAGCCTTTCAGACCCTAAGGAAAGACCTAAACCACAAAATGTGCCAGAGATCCCAGAGAAACAAGAAAATGTAGATTTAGTGAATTCTGAAGATGAGAATACTCATTCACACAAAAGGGAAAAGAGGCCTAAGATGAAATTGTAAAGATCTCCCCCTTAAAGGAGAAGCAAATGATTGGCTACTGAATTTAGTTGTGTTGTGGCTTGTGATCAACTGCATGTTCCTAAAAAGAAAAGACAAGATAGGCAATCTCATGAAACTGTAGCCCAATCATGTGAGGATGTGGCCCAACCATGTGAAAATGTACCCCAATCAAGTACAAATGTAGTGCAACCTTGTAAAACGACAGCCCAACCATGTGAAAATACAACCTAGTTAGGTGAAAACCAAACTCTGGATAGCAATAACCCCCTAAGTCTGAAAATGAGGTTGTCCCATCTCAGATAAGACAAGGAGAAATAAGAGAACAATTTCCAAACTATATACTTGTTGAGGATGAATCTGTAGAACCACTTTCCCCTTCACAACATCCATTGGAAACACAGGAAATTAACACAGTTCCCCTAAGAGAACAATTGTCTCCCCTAGTTATCGATGACACAGAACAAAGTCCACTGGAAGTAAATAATGAAGGATGTGTGACTAACAATGATGTAGAGATTTCTATTTTTCCCCTTTCCACTAATGCATAAATTGAAAGATATGATCACATAAAAATAGAATTAGAGGAATTGAAGGCATAAATTGTTCAGTTAAAAGATAAACTACAACAAAATGAGGAGCAGATAAATAAGCAACAATAGAAACTAAGCACACAAACTAGAATTTTGAAGCAAAAGGATCAAGAAATCACAGCTTTAGGGGCCCAATTGGAGTAGAAGGATAAAACCATTGGGGAGTTGCAGTCTCAAGTGCAACAAATTGATGGGAAAGATAAAGAGTATTTGGTTAGTTTATCTAAAAAAGATAAATAGATTAAGAGTTTAATTGATAATCTGGTGCAATCTCTCAAATCCTTTGTAGAAAAATAGGAAAAATAAAAACTTAAACTCAATATGGCTTTGAGAAGAACTGTTGAGCTAGAGCAGGATTTGCAGGAAATCAATGTGAAACCAGTGATGGATTCAAAAGAAATGCAGACTAAGCTGACTAAGATGGAATGGTTTTAAATTAACATTCCTCCACTGTTGGCCAAATGGATGGAGAGATGCTATTTCTTGAGGCAAGTAGGGGAAAAAAATGCCAAACTTAAGCAAGAAATAGTATTATAGAAAGAATCCTATGATAAACTCTACTAGGCTAAAACTGATGCATGCCAGATTGGAGAATTGTTACTAGCCTGTAGAAAGCCATCCTTCAATGTTTCTCAATGAACAGTTATTAAGATGGAAAATTTTGAGGATCTCTTACAATTTACCCCATGACCTAGATGATAAACAGTTCCTAGAAGCATTCAAAGAGGCAGCCCCTGTTTAGCAAAATCTATTGTGTGAATTTTTCATACATAATCTATTTTTGGAAAAATATAATGATTTCTTCATCAACTTTTTGTTGGAGAGGTACAGCTCAGAGCCTTCATGTCTAATATGCAGAATCAAATCCATTGGCAGGATAGAACCAGGGAGTATTTGCAAGCAAAGAGAACTATGGGACTCCAAATGAGATACCCTAACCAAAATCCCTTTGTCTTCAAAGCCCAATTCTGAAGGATTAAAAGCTATGAAGGTATGAAGAATAAATATAATGATAGTATCAGGATTTGCTTTGAGAATTTCAAAGTTCATGGCCACAATTTATAGAAAGGACATGGAGTGCCTATGAGGAGCGGTATACTCCCCTACCTATGTATCTCAAACAAAGGGAGATGATCTCCTCCACCAACCTAAGGTGGTCCTATAGAAGGGATGACGCATTAACAGAAATATTATAGTAGCTTAAGACCAAGTGGATAGGGATGCAATACAGACCTCCATTGCTCCTTCAGCCACCCCCTATAGTTTTGGTCACTACAAAGTAAAGTCCTGGATAATTATATACATGGTAGATGAGGGTTAAATTCAACAAAGGTTTCCTTAAATATCCTGATCATTTGGATGAAGAGGCAAAAGACATGTATGATCTTAGCTCCAATTATAATGAACTAAATAGGAAAGGGAATGCAGAGAGGCAGAGGACTCATCAGAGAGTAGGAGGACATGCTCAAGCTTAGGAAGGGGAGGATGATGAGGTATAAACAACCTCATTCTTATGATAAGCTAAATACCCCTTTTGTTCTTGCCAACCACCTCAGCCATGCCAATTTGTTTATTTTTAGAAGAAATATTTGTCTACTTTTTATAAAATGGTGTATAAATCTTTATTTCTCAAATTGATTAGAATTAGCTACTAATATTGATATAATGGTATAGACTTTGAGTAATTGTGTAAGAATTATGCATGGCCTATGAAAGGAGTGGACTTCAAGCAGTTGAAGTCAGAGCACTGGAAGTTGGGGCACCAGAAATTTAGGCGTGCATAGTGGAAGACTTCTTTTAAAGCATTTTGTTATTTTCTGTTAAGACTATTTGAGACTTTATGGCTCCACTTAGAGCCTTTATTATTTTTTATGTCATGAACACTAGTTAGTTGAAATTATGTTTAAGACTTTTTCAATGGCATTTACCCGCCATTTGCAAATTAGGATTTTGTAGTAGTGCAATATATATATGTAGTTGCTCAAAATAGTGATATAATATATTCTAAATACTATTCAGTTATGGTCACTGTATTGTTGCACGTTTATGACATGAATGAATGAATATCACCAGTATTATTTGGAGTAATCTGATTCTAAGTAATGGAAGTATTGTGAATGGGATTTACTTTGAAGCTACTAAAGTATCACATGTGATTTGAACTGATAGTAGGAATGCCCAAGAGATGGCCACTCGAGGGATCATAGATTAGATAAGTATTTTTCATCATTAATGTTGTTATTTTTGTTTTGTGCATGTTATGTTTAGATAAATGTTACTTTGTGTTTAGCTTTGTTGTTTGTCCCTACAGGTTGTGTTTTAAAGGTACTGATCTCTGAATTTTATTTACTTGAACTTTTGGAACATCCACTGTGTTTATAAAACTATTGTTAGCTATTGATAAAAAGATGTTAGGTGTGCTTTCAGTTAGTAGTTAGTTATTAGTGGTTAGTTGCCTTCGTTTTAATTCCATAGTTAAAATTGCAAGTGTTCATTCTTAGATAGTTTACATGCTTTATAGGATAGGGATTTGAATGCTTTCTAGCTTAAACAATTTCATGCTTTCTAGTTTAGTTTTTGTTTTCAAACTTTACAAAAATTTAGAAAATTTGCACCAAGTGAGATGTCCAAAATATCCCCTATTGCATACAGCCCTTGGACACTACCCGGCCAACATAATTGATATATTTTTCAACTTAAGTGTTAGGACCTCACGGTAGCCTATCGTGCACATGATGCCTGTTTGCTAGCTTGTCATCATGGTACTTATCCAAGGTGCCATGGGAATGGTCTTCACCATTGGATGAATGATTTCTCTTTACTATTTTGATTTTTTTTGTTTTCTTGTTCTTTTTTTAGCTATGTTGATTGGATAACACTAATAAATGATACTCAAAAGGTCTTCATGTGTCCATGTTTGCTTGAGATGGTCGATGTAGATGCAATTGTCATAACATGCCAATAAAGTCCTGGTTGAAGTAACTTCTTTGTGAGGATTAAAGCGCTTGTGTACAATCTATTGATGTTTGTGTGACCTTCGTCAATAACTAAGTTTGCCTTGTCCAAATGATTACATTTCAATAGAGAACCATCATAGCCCTTATAATGTAGTGTTGCTGCCACAACATGATGGATTTGGGAGTTGGATTTCTTAGGTTTAAGACATGATTTTGGATATGTATGAGGGATATTGGATGTGAGATTTGGTGATTGCGATATAGTCGATTTAGATGAATAAGTTTGTGATATGGATGGGTTTGATGGATTTTTGACTTGCCAAACTTGTGTGGGTGGATTATGAAATTTAGATTTAGCATTATGATGTGTATATGTGGAATTAGGATGGCAATTAGGACCAACACACTTGTATAAATTATAAGGTGGTGGGCACATATTATATGAAAGACATGTATTTTATTTTTGATAACTTTGATAGCTCATGGTATTTAGAAGATTTACTTTATTTGACATGCTTGGTCCATTTTGTTTTGGGACCCATATTGCTTTGATATGCTTTCCTTGATTTTTGGCTTCGTATGCTTTGGACATTTGATTTGAAGCTTTTTATTTATATGCTCTATGATTTTGTTGGTCCTGATCAAGATGTGGAGGATGCGGAGGATAAGTGATGGTAGAAGTGGAAGTGGAAATATTGTCAAGATTGTTGGCAATAATTTTAGTGCAAGGGCTACAAATGGTCCCTATGTCAATGTTCTCATTGGATGAGATTTCCCTAGTGATCTTGGAAGTGTCACTAACATCATTAGATTTCTGAAATAACTCTGTACCAATACTTCAACTTTGTCCAATGTGGATTGGGATAGGTTCTAGGATTCCTTGTTCAAAAAGGCCCAATCCTTTTCTATGATAATCCATGCTTTGACATATCTTATTCGTGATAGGATACTTGTCACTTTTAAAACATGATGCAAGCTCTTCGGTATTTTGCTGAGAGTAGTCCAAATTTTCTATCGTATCTTTTGTGAGTAAGCTTGTCTTCATAAAAATAGTAGATCCTATTTGACGATATTCCTATACTAGTTCATCATATAAACTTGTCAAGTATATTGCTCATTGTGTATACTTGTAGTTTCATGATCATTATTTGTTATTGTCATTCCTTGATCATCTGAATGCCCAATGGTGTCCATTATGGTTTATGTTTCTCCATGCTTGATATGAGTAGGATATTGGCTGCAACTACGCTCATTGGGATCCATTATGATATGATCCAAGTGATTTGTTTGATTGTCTATGTTGTCTTGGGGACTAAGCGTCTCATCATAGGATTTTGACATAGTAGTTGGATATTTGATAGGACTAGTTGGATATATGATAAGATTATTATGGCTTTGATGATCTTAAATATCATAAAGTGCAAGGAGAGGATCAACTTAGCTTTTGGGATCATAGCTAGGATCATGATTATAAATGGGAGTGGCTTGGCTAGTTTGTGTTGGCAAGAGACACTGCATAGCATTGATAGGTGTTGTCATTGATGGCAACTAAGATTGTTCCACACATCCATAGTGCAATATCTGATCTTACCAGAAGTTAGAATGATAATCTATCTAAGTCTAGGAGCCTAAAACAGAGCATATAGCAGAGTCCAGTATTTTGGTTAGTGGATCTCTCCAGTTAATCATTATGTGTTGTGGATCTAAAGGAGTGTAGAGGGACACCAAGAAAATCTAAATCCACATTTTTAGCCTTAGGTGATAATGGGATCAGAAGTTATGAGCATCTGAATACTGGGTCCTATTATGATAGAACAATTCAGTGAAAAACAGGCAGACTTATCTAAATCCTTGTGCGGACCAAATAGAAGTGTTTTGATGAACTATGTATCAGATAGGATGTTAGTGGACAACATGTATGATGATCTACATGTGTTATTTTTGATACGCATCAATACTGGTGTATGGATCTAGCCGATAAAGCAGAGCACTCTTAAAAAAGTTCTAAGTGTTTATTGTTGCCGATTGGCAAGTGATTGCAATTCATGATAAGAATATATATAGCTGATGATTGTGGATATTGTGGATGTATATTTTTGTGATGATGAAAGTGTAAAAAGGAGAAGAAATCTATATCTGAATGAGGGCAGAATAGAGAGAAGAGCAGGATAAAGATGAAGTGTACAAAGTTAGTATTTGCACTTAACCAAAACTGATCTCTAGCATTGGTAGATGCATCTTACCAGTTCAAAATCTCTGTAAATCTCTTGTAAACTTTTTTGTAGGTAGTGAACCTACACTTGAGCAGTGAGCTCAGGGCAGTGAGCTTGAATGCATGTGCATTCCCATTTGTAAAATACTTTTAACAGGGTATTAATTTTTATGGGTTAACCCCCACCGTGGTTTTTCCCTTAACCGGGTTTCGATGTCAAAATCTTGGTGTTAAGTGTATCATTCATGTTTTCTACTCATATGATATTGTCTAATGCTGAAATGTATATATCATTGATTTCATTTTAAGCTGTAAAAGGGAATAATAGTAGAAAAAGCTTGAATAGAGGAACAACTGATTCACCCCCCCTCTCAGTTGTCTAGACCTATTCCAACAATTGGTATTAGAGCTAAGTTCCTTTGAAAAAGCTTAACAGCTTAAGGAAGATCTGGGAAGATAGCAGAATGGATGAATATGACATTCAAGGGAAACTTAATCTTGTCCTAGATGATCTTGAGTAGTCTAAGGTAGAAGTTCAAGAACTGCAAGACAACCTCAAAAAGGCTGAAGACTTTATAAAAGTTTTAAAATAAAAATTGAGCAAATCTAATGCAAAAGGAAAGGAGCAACCTCTTCAACTGGGAAAACCTTTTGAAGACAAGGCCCTGGATGAGAAGACAAAGGAATGTGAAAAGTTAACTAAAGAAGTTACTATTCTAAAACATGAGATGGAAATTGGAGTGATGAGACTAACCAAGGCAATTGAAGATAAGAAGAAAACTGAAGAAGAGTTAAATCAAAATCTGAAAAAGAGTTATGAAGAATGCTGCAAATTAGATGCAATAGCTGGCCTTCTAGAATCTAATCGACAAGAAAACAGAGATAATGAAAGAGAACTTAAGAGATAGATTATCACACTCAGGCATGACCTAAAAATTTCAAATGAGTATAAGGAGAAATTCAAGATAAGCTTAGCTAAAATTGAAATACTCATTGAAGGGCAGAAAAAGGATGTTGATAAGCATGAGAAAGGTGAAAGCTCTAGATCCAAACAGAGAAATTTTCAACCTAGGAATAGAAGAAACAGGTCTAGAAAACCTCCAGTAAGATAGCCAAATGCTCAAAGATATCCATAATTCAATGGAAATTGTTTCAACTGCAACAAATTTGGTCATAGAGCTACTCAGTGCAGAAGCAAAGTAAATCAAAATGGTCTATCCTTCTCCGGTCAATGCTTCAAGTGTAACAGGTATGGTCATAGATCAAATGAATGCAAAAGTATGACAATGAATAATCCAAATAATAGAAGATTCATAAATTCTTTCAATGGTTACTACTTTGTTTACAATGGGTTTGGACATATGGCTAATCAATGTAGATCAAGAGAAAATCAGTTTTATAAGAAAGGAAATGTTGTATGCTATAATTGCAATAAATCTGGTCATATTGCAAGATTCTGCAGAAGTAAAGATAATGCAAGAAAAGGTCCCGTAAACAGAAAACTGGATGTGTAGAAACAAGATAGGGGCAAAGGGAAAATTGATGTGGATGAGATACAGAGTGAAATGAACAAGATTTGGATAAAGAAAGACATAGTAAACAATGATAATGAGTCTGCACCAGAATCCAGTGCTGACAATTCCTCCAGAAATTAAGTTAGAAAACTCTAGCTTAGGGGGAGATGCATAGAACATCAAATTCCCCCGGTCAGTAAGTGGGTGCCTGAATCTGGCACATCAAATACTCTAAATTAGTCCAAAACCTATGGAGGGATTTCCAGAAGAAAAGATGTTGATACATGAGGAACTATCTAAACAATGTAACCAGATACAATTAGGACAACACATTTATTGCAAAGGCAAATTAGGTAATACAGAGCTTTAAAAGGTCACTTGATCACTCATTTGAATCACCTTGCATTCAAAGTAAATAGAAGAAGAGAAATTGAGCTACAAAGTCCAGAGACTAAGGCAGAGAACGAATTCAATCAACAAGTGATCAACTCTAACACCACGAAAGAAAAAGGTACCTCTTTATAAATCTTTGAATCTAAAATCTATTGAAATAACTAGCCCTCATGTTATTGACATTATCGAAAGGCCTCGACCCAAATTCAAGAAGCATCCTCACAAATCAATTCAATTTGATCTGTTACGTGCTTTCTCAAGTGTTTTGAATGGGGTGCTTCATGTAGAAGACATTAGGGTTTACATTCATTCAAATATAGATGAGTTTGGAGATTCAAGGTATGTAGATTTGTTTGAAAAACAACTCATGGACGAAAATAAAGAACTTAAACTTGAATACAAGGCTCTATAGGATAAACACTTTGTTCAGGTTATGGGGTTTCCAACATTTGATGAGGATGAATGGGTCCGATATGTCTTAAGTCAAATACACGATGAATTCATGCGGTTGTTAAAACCATTCAAGATTACTAGGGATGCTATCAGAAATGTAACTGGTTTAAACTCAACCGGAGGATTGCCCATGTTGAAAGCTGTGAAAAACCAGATAGTAACTGATGCTACCAGAGCTAAGTTCGGCAGAAGAGCAATGACCATAAATGATATTATAGAGCTGGATGTCAAATTCACCTCCATGGTGATTGGATACAAGATTTACCACTCGAGAAGAGAAAATTTTGTTTCTGGAACAGCCATTTATGTTGCATACAAGATGCTAAAAGAAAATGTTGATTATGACTTGTGTGAACTATTACAGAATCAATTGATTGAAAATCTGAACAAGATCAAAAGGGATAAGAAGAACACCTTCAAGTATGGTACACTAATTTTATGTCTATTCTTTTACTATATTAATGAGCTACCTAGGGTAAAAGGTGTACACTGGAGTAAGGATGAGCCGGTTGCCATTCAAATCAAAAATCATCTTCACAGCATTGGTGATTTTAATGCTCAGAAAATGGCAATATGGGGTTACTTCAAAAAAATTCAGAATATGATGCACTCAAGGGAAAGAATTCCAAATTCAATTGTTGACAAATACAAAAATGAAGTATGCTTCATGGTTGATAGTGACAAGTGTTTAATGGAAGCAGTGGAACCCAGAACTATTTGGATCATGCCCATGGGGTATGAAGCAGATGAAAGGATCTTGGATATGTATGCTTAACATCTGCTAAGCAAGCCCAAAGACACAATCGTTGAGAGATTTGGAACTTATGAGGAGCTGAGTTTAAAGTTACATATTGAGCTCAAAGAACCTAAAACCGATAGAAGAGTAAGAAAATAAGTTAAGCAACTAGCTGAAAATCTTAGCCTAACAAAGGAAGCTATGAAGAGATTCATAGAAAGAACAAAAAAGGATGAGAAAGAAAAACAAGAAAAGAGACAAACAAGTGATCTGGTGGAACCTTCTTCCACTCCAAGAACTACTAGAAGTTCTACTACTGCCTCTGCTCCTTCCAAATCTGTAAAATCAGAAGCAGAATCATCCAGAAAATGTGAGAAAAGAAAGAAAACAAAAGCTTCTAGGACTTATGAAAGCATAAGAGAAGATGAAGTAGATACAGACTCTGAAATTGAAATCAAGGAACCAAAAGTCACTAGAACAAAAGTTGCAAAGTTAACCAAAGAAAAGTCCTACGAAAGAAAAAGGACTAGCAAAAAAAAAAGATTGAAGAATATGAAGAATATGTTGAGAAACCCGCACTCTCGCTAGAAGATGTGATAAAATCAGTCACTGTGGATGGTAATCTAAAACCCATGATTGAATTCTATGATGAATATAATGATATGTATAAAAGGGTGTTGGAGGAAGCAACGGTCAGATATCTCAACATATACAACAAGGCACTAATTGAGATAACTTCTGAGTTACCACAAAGTCTAGCAAATATCTTGGAATTGAGAAAAGAAAATGCCAAGTGCAAGGATGTGGAAATTAGAGAACATGAGCTAATAAATTTGTGTCCTCAAATTTCTCCTGAACAAATAGATATGATACTTAAGGAAGTCAAAGATGATTTCAAAAGCCAAAGGAGAATGAACAAGCTCATGCTTGGAGAAACAAGTGAAATAGTTGAAGAAACTCAAGAGATTCTTTTGAAAGCATTAAAGAAGTATAATCTTCATATAGTCACAAAAGAAGTGCTAGATGTTGAAGAAGAGAACATTATTGAGCAGCAATCTGAGTTGGGTGGAGCCTCTATTCCGGAAGTAGAACAAGCAATTTAGGAGCATACAGAAATGTTGGATAAAATATTTGATGCAAAAGATACTTCCAATCCATCTGATACAACAGGGAAGGAGGATAATGTTACTGTTTCATAGAGCTCTTTTGATCAGATAGCAAGTGATGGACAAACAAGAAAAAGTTCCCCTGCAGAGAACACAGAAAAGGATAAAGCAAAGATAGAAGAAGAAAGAGAAAAGAAAGATAATACAGAGGAAGATGGTGTAAACGTTGAAGCACCTAAATCAAAGACTGGGGAATCAGGAGATCAAAAGGTTGATTCTGAAATGGCTACAAGAGACACTGCAGATGCAATAAAAGGTCTTCTTGGAAAAGAAGTGATTGAGCTTGATGAACTGGAACTACTCCAAGGTCTAGCCAATCTGGATGCTCTCTCTCCAATTCAACTGATGAAGATAGCATCATTCACCCAAGTAAAGGCTAGAGAGAAGATGTTAAAGTTCCACATGGAGGAGAATGAGCTACTAGGACTTGCAACTGGAGTTTTAGAGAAATTAATGCAAACATATCAGAAGAATCAAAATGATTCCCCCTCTGGACATCTAAAGAATCTGGTAAGTTCAGTAAATTCACATTTTGAGTCCTTTGAGAAGTTTGCGGAGGTAAAAGTTTAGAAAGAATTCTTAGATAAGAAATTTTGTGAAATAAAGAACCTGATAGGAAATGATAGAAGAATACTTGGTATTGGCATAAAGAGTATTCAGAATTCTCTAAATGATGGAAGTGAGATATACAAATTCTGTCTATCATGGCCCAAAGTTAATAAGGATATTGAGAACAAGATAAAGGAACAAGAACAAAATTTGTCAAATCTCTCTCAAAATTTTGATCCCCTAACAGTTTTGCCCATAAGTCAAGAATGTCAAGTAATTAACTTGACTGAGGAAATAAAGAAACTTGTCAAAGAGAAAAGCAAAATTATGAAAAGAATGTGTGAGCTCCGGGGATTAATTGCCCCTAAGTTAGAGACAATGTATAATGCTTTATCTGAAGCTCAGACTGTAGTTCAGACCAGTGTTCCATTAGATCTGTCAAAGGCAGAAGCATACACATTTGTGTTAAATGGGCACATTTCAATTTTGGATGGAATGAAGAGTACTTGGGCCTCCAAATTTGTACAAATAAAATCTAGCTTTGCAGACATCATCAAGTTTGAATGTGAATGGAACTTAATGGTTACTTGTACATATGCGGCAATCTATATAGAAATTTTGGGGAATTTTGCTGGTTACTTGTACATATGCGGCAATGTATATAGAAATTTTGGAGAATTTTGCAGATCCCACCCTTTGCCATTGATGTCAAAGGGGTAGTGAAGGATAGTGAAAAATTAAGTATTCAACAAAGGGGGAGCACCGGAATAAGTGAAGTGCACAAATATATAGACAAAGGGGGAGTTGCACTAAGACACTTAGTCATTTTTCACTAAGTGTTGCTATCAATGCCAAAGGGGGAGATTGTTGGCAAAAGACACTGCATAGCATTGATAGGTGTTGTCATTGATGGCAACTAAGATTGTTCCACACATCCACAGTGTAGTATCTAATCTTATTGGAAGTCTGAATGATAATCTATCTAAGTCCAGGAGCATGAAACAGAGCATATAGCAAAGTCTAGTATTTTGGTCAGTGGATCTCTCCAGTTAATCATTATGTGTTGCAGATTTGAAGGAGTGTAGAGGGACACCAGGAAAATTTAAATCCAAGTTTTTAGCCTCTGTTGATAATGGGATCAGAAGTTATGAGCATTTGAATACTGGATCCTATTATGATAGAACAGTTCAGTGAAAAATAGGCAGATTTATGTGAATCCTTGTGCAGACCAAATAGAAGTGTTTTGATGAATTATGTATGAGATAGGATGTTAGAGGCTGACATGTATGATGATCTACATGTGTTATTTTTGATACGCATCAATATTGGTGTATGGATCTAGCCGATAGAGCAGAGCACTCTTAAAAAGTTCTAAGTGTTTATTGTTGCCAACTGGCAAGTGATTGTAATTCATGATAAGAATATATATAGCTGATGATTGTGGATATTGTAGATGTATGTTTTTGTGATGATGAAGAAAGTGTAAAAAGGAGCAGAAATCTATAACTGAATGAGGGCAGAATAGAGAGAACAACAGGGTAAAGATGAAGTGTACAAAGTCAGTATTTGCACTTAACTAAAACTAATCTCTAGCATTGGTAGATGCATCTTACCAGTTCAAAATCTCTGTAAATCTCTTGTAAAATTTTATGTAGGCAGTGAGCCTCCACTTGAGCAGTGAGCTCGGAGTAGTGAGGCCGAATGCATGTGCATTCCTATTTGTAAAATACTTTTAACAGGGTATTAATTTTTGTGGGTTAACCCCTACCATGGTTTTTCCCTTAACCAGGTTTCCATGTCAAAATCTTGGTGTCAAATGTGTCATTCATGTTTTCTTCTCATATGCTATTGTCTAATGCTGAAATGTATATATCATTGATTTAATTTTAAGTTGTAAAAGGGAATAACAATAGAAAAAGATTGAATAGAGCAACAATTGATTCACCCCCCCTCTCAGTTGTCCAGACCTATTCCAACAGTTTGTTCTTGGATAAGAAAGATAATTTGAGCTTGAGTATCTTGATTAACTTGATCTTGATTTGGATGAGGACATGTTTGATCTTGTTTTAGATTTGACTCTTGACATAAATCTTGCATTTGGATAGGATTGGAAGTTTCTTGGATAGGTTCAATGTATGGTGGGGAATGAATTGGGCTTATGGTAGGTGGATCTTCAAGAGACTTGATAATTCGTGGACCACAAGATGGGATTGGAGAAATAGGTAGGACATTTGAAGGTTCTTGGATAGTTTCAAGGATAGGGATTTGATAGCATGAGAGTAATGGTTGATTCCTTTCTAGTATCCATTGGATCACATCCTTAATTAGTATGGGGGTGGATGCACAATATAATGGATGGATAATGAGAGTGGAAGGTGTAGGATTGGGATCCAATGGAGGAATAATGGGATTGGGTGTGTTAGGAGTGAGATTAGGATTAGGTGGATGGATAATAGGATTGGACTTTAAGTGTGTTGGAGATGGGCTTAATGGATTAGGATTTTGAAGGTTGGAAGGATTATATGATGGATGTTCCATATGGATGGATGGATGAGGAGGACTAGTAGATGGATTGGTGTATGATTCTAAACTTGAGGTGGTATTTCCCTTGTCAAGAGTATCATTAAGATGGCTCAAGAATTCTTGATCTAAGTGCAAGGAGTGACTAATACTAGCATGTTCATGTTGTGGAGGAATATTCATGATATTAGTTGATGTGGAGGGACTAGGTTGGCATGATAATGGGGGTGACTTGGATGAAGAAGTTAAGTTGGATAGATCAGTAGATGGTTGGGCCTTGTCATTGATTGGGCAATATTCAAAAGGATTTGGGTCGGCATAAATGGTAATCTCTTGGTCATTAAATGAAAATTTGATGCATCTGTTATCAGTGGAAGGAACAACCCTCATGGCTTGAATCCATGGACATCCTAGGAGGGTATTATATGGAAGATTGAGGTCTAGGAATTGACAAGTGATTTCCACTAGGGTTGGACCTAATTTGATGGGTAATTGAATAGTACCTTTAGTTCTCCTTTTAGTTTCATCATAAGTTTTAATAGTGATGGAATGGTATTTTTCAATATCCATAGTGGAGTTTCCCAATGCTTTCAATTGTTTAAAACACCTTAGAGTGCACAAGTTTATCCTTGAGTCACAATCTATTAGGACCCTTTTGACTAAACACCTTTTGATTATAACTTCTATGCACAAGTGTTCATTATGGGATGAAGGTTTGTATGAAGTTGATAGTGATGTTGGTGGAAGTGAATATGTGGGGATATATGGTTCATGAGTATCAAAATATGCATCATGATCTACAAAGTTCTCATCAACATTAGAAGCAAATTTTGGCCCACCTCGGAGTATGATTTTTTGTTTTGGATTTGACCTAGATTTGTTGATGATCACTACCATTTTGATGAATAAGGATTAGATTAGGTTCACGGATGAGAATATGAGTAAGATGATGATAAATGAATTAGGTGAGAAATGGATGGATTGGATGATTTGATCGATTAAAGAGCTTCTTAGAATTCACAATGACTGATGGTGACAAAAATGCACTTCAAGCACAAAACAACAATGGCTATAAGTTTGATAAGAAGTAATATAAGCATAATATGTATGTTTAATAGCCCCTTAAGACCAAATTTCCACAGGTCTCGACACAATCGAATACACTTGAAAACAATGCTTAATCTACCTAAGGTCAATGACCAATGATAGCTTGTTCAAGCCCACAACTTGGAATCTCCTTCGACGCCAATGTAGGAACACGTAATGTGGGTGTATACACTTTTGTCTTTGCAAGAGAGGACAGGTAGGGGCCTCCAAGACTGGAAGGATAACCTGATCACCCTCTCCTTGGAAAGCCAACAAGTAGCTTATGCTAAGCTAAGGATTGTTGTCTCATCTCAGGAGAGCAATATGGTGAGTATCTTTAGAGAACGTATCCTCTTGCATTGAACAAGACACCAACAACTCAGTCAATAGGGTAGGCTTCTAATTTAAGGTGTCTAGTGAGAATTTGGGGTCTTAACGCTTATTCATGCGACAGTGACTCACTTAACAGACTATCCCAACCACTTACATCAATCTTTTAAAAGGAAAGAATGGGGTTAACGTATCTCTCACACAAGTGTATGGATACTGGGGAACTGACAGAATAATAATACTTCACCAAGAAGTATTTGGATTTTGTCTAAACCATTTATATAGCGGACCAAATTGAAAGCATTGCTTAGAGTCGTCCCTTAGGGTGAGTACCTCTTTTCCCACCAAGGCAGGCTCTCCTAAAAAAAGATAGAATAAGTTCTCTTACACCCAAGATCTGTTAAGAGGTAAGCGAAGAGGATACTTTTGTTCTACCTTAGGAGCTACTAACATAGAGTGTGCAAATGCACTAGACACATCAAACAGTTAGATTCTTTTTAAAGCACCAACTGAAATGTTCTTATGTTAACATGCAAACACACAAAGAGATTCTGCAAGGAAATGTATTAATAGTTTGCAAAATTTGGTGTCTTGGACATAGAAGAAGTTGCAAGAAAAATGTTTGAACAAGATGAATGATCTTGCAAAAACCCACAAAATGTAAATGCACCATGAGATGAGAAATGTTTGATGATTCAAAACTAAAGCTTGAATTTCAAATGATTATACCTGAAAATTCAAGATGTTTCTAGACAAATGGCCTTCACCACAATGTAGCTCTCTAAATCGCCTTTCAAATTATGAAAATCCAATGAGAAACAAACAAGTAATGGTTATTTGATTGAAACAACCTCCTAGGGCTAGAAATTGGCACTTTAGCAGTTTGAATTTATCTCTGGCAGTTTGATTTCTATATGGTCACATGTAATAGTTTCTCACGGTGATTATCTTTGGAAAAAAAACATCATCTAGCAATTAGGTTTGTTGCGGTCACATTGAATAGTTTTGTGAGTCTAGCTATTATGAAAATGTCTATCAAAATAGCTATCAAAAATTTGTGGAGCAAGAAGGTACTCAACAATAAAAAGATTGCATCTGTTGAATGGAAGTTTAATGGCCTAGAAACTCAATTCCGAGTCATAAACTGCAATGGACTACTACGACGAGGATCCAAGACCGCGTTTCCAGGTATAAAAATCCCGCACACCTATTTCTCAAAATCTCAAAACAAGCTACCTTTTGCATAACAATAGGAATCCTTATCTTCAGCTATGGCTGCCTACTGCCAGACATTTGGCAAATCTTACTAATATGGATTGGCATTTCAATGGTGATGGGCCCCTTCAATGCTTTCTAATAATCATCAACAACTTCACTCAAAACCCATCCTAAACCCCTCAAATTCCTTCTATGGAAAATGCAAGAGGCCTTCCAAAGCTATTATTTTTGGCTACCGTGCATTAGTTGCAGAAATAAGGCATTGCTTCAAGAAGCGAGAAGATGTTTTTGTTTGCCTAAGTTGGCAAAGGGCATCATTTTAAGATAGGTGAAGGCGTTAACGGAAGACAAGCGAGCAACGGAAGCGGTTGAATGAGTTTAGAAAGTTGTCCAGCGTGAATTTTATTCCATTCACAAGTAATTTTCAAAGAACATGAATAATTTTTACGGCGTGAGAGTTTTTTCTGAATACTATATTGTTCACAAATAAAAAGCCCATCCCCTGATTAACCCTAAGCACAGTGATTATAATAATACCTCTTAACAAAAATTGGTGACAAAATAGTTTGCTAACAAAGGAAAGGTTTAAATCAACAACCATTGACGAGAATTGGAAGATGAAGCCGTTAGAATATTTACAAAAGCAGTACTAAAGTTCTCCATGTGATAATGTTGTAAAATATTGGCAAAGAAGAATCGATTGGGGATTTAAATCAAAAGCGCAAATGGATATAATATTAGCATTCGCAAAAAACTATACGGAAGGACAAATGTGAGATACGAAAATTTGTGGGTTTCTTATTGTAGCTGGTTGTAATGATAACTCAATATATGAAATCCCGTTTTGTACAAAAAGCTTACACAAGCCTAGCTGGCATAACAAATCAATGAAAACTCAAAGATCATTCAAGAGCATGAATCAAGAAAAAGCGATTCCCAATCAACAAGTCACTGCAAAACTAAAAACACTCAATATATGAAACATAGTTGTTACCACAAATTTAACATCTTATCCATGCACCCACACTAACAATAAACCTTTTATAATCAAGTTAACAATGCAAAATGTTTTTCCAACACTACTGTCATCAAATTTCTTTAAAAAGAGAGTATGCGAAGCAGTTATTGTAATTGTTAAACAAATGAACCCCCATCATATTGAACTTCTTTAAACAGTATGCATACAAAATAATTATGATAATTGCTATGGAAGTTTATCAAAGAAACTTTAGTTGCAGTTGTGAGTTATTTTAATATGCAAATCCATTCATGAATTTCAAAAAGAATGAATACAGTAACCTGATGGATCTCCACACACTTGCAAAATAAAACCTCAATACAAATCTTGTACAAACAAATGATCATCAGAAACATGTTCACATTGGGTTCACTAATGTTTACAACCAAATATAAATTTTATTTCAAAATGTTTCAAAACTATATGAAACCTAAAATCTATATTAAGTGCAACAGAAACAGATTAAAGATATAAAGATAAAACCAAATAAATGTTACTAATGATTTGAAATGTGGTTACTCAAAAGATTGCATAACTCCTTTGTAAATTTTGCCAAGGAGAGGTAAACGAAAAATGAAATAGGTTTTTATAAAGTTTGGGGTAAAAGTGGTTTGGGTAGTTGAACAGAAAAGGTAGGTGAACAGTAAGGTAGGTAATTAAAAGGGTTTGGATTATTTTCAATTTGTTACGAATAGGTTTTGATTTAGGTTTCTAGGTTTCTAAATAATAAATTAAATTTGTTACTTTTAATTTATTATTTACGGGAGGGGAGTAAAAGTGGAAAGATTTAATTAATTAATTAAAATTAATTAAATCTTAGGATTAAGGGTAGATTAGGGATTAAGGAAAATTTAATTAATTAAATTTTATGTGAAGGGAGGACTTAGGGAATTGACCACTGGTTAATTTTTTTATGTCTACACTTTTGTATCCTCAATATCCCATATTTCTGATTATTCTCTATATCTACTACACTCACTAAAGCTTGATGAAGTGAGGTAGGCTCTTTATCTCTCACCATATAACTCATCTCATCATCCAAAGCTCCCAAGTATACAACCAAGCAAAATGCATTATTTGGCCTAATGTGTTTTGGAATACCTTTGATCATTTTTACAAATCTCAAATTAAAAGCAGTTCATAAAACTTACAACTAGCAAAATCATATCTAGCTTTTCACCAAATTGTTCTAAAAATGTCATTTCAAAATCAAGCGAGGATGAAATACAACATGGTGATAGTGTTGAAATCCAATCCCTAGCATCACCTTTGAGTGATTGAACAAAAGGTTTCATAACAAAATCTTCATTTTCAATCTCATAATTAGCCATTAAATCACAAAATTCCTATAAATGCTTATTTACTGATTTAGATGCTTTTCCACTAAATTTTGGCAAATTTCTTCTAACTTCATTAGGGATAGCATTTGGGTATCCTTGGATTCCATTAAAGTTCAAAGCTCTATATCTTTCGGCAATCAAGCTATTCATTGTAACATTCAAAATAAAATAGAGTACCTAGAAAGTCTTGAAGCCTGGAACAAATGCATAATCACATGTAGAGTCACCACCTTTCCAATAGGAAAAGATATTAGTGAAATGTCTGGGTTATTTCCTCCAACAAATTCCCTTTAAGTGAAAAGTTTGTTAATCTTTAGAGTGCAAACCCTAACCCAATATTGTTGATCACAGAACAATCATGAGAGAATACAATCCCTAAAGATCAGGCCAAAGCACATATCAACTTTTTTACACCACTGAATTCTTTTCAAGTCCCTAGCGGAGTCGCCAATCTATTGGTGTTCCCAACTAATTGTCTGATTATCCCTATAAGGTAGCTACCCTTAATACTCAAGACTCTTAGGTTAGTGGCCAATGAACAGAAGACAATGACTTGTTCTCCTCTACACTTTAGGCTCTACTAGACCTAGGGGGTATTCCCTTCTACAATATCTTGGAAATATATCTCTCAAGTGTAATGAGATATTGATTAAGCAGATTGTTCTCACTTCTATATTGAGGGATGAATGGATGTTATCTCAGATTAGCTATATCCCTAATACCTATCCTAATTAGCACTTTGAGAACAAATAAAACATATATAAACACCAAAACAAAAGAATGTTTTGTCCTTATGAATTCTGATGATCAAATGTGCTTGGATTTTGACCGATCTTCCACAGATCAGTGCCTATTTAGGGTAACAGAGTCACAACTTCATATGCAAGTATTTTCATAGCAATCAAAATTCACACTTAGATTGTAACAATATCACCACTGTCTTACAATGACAAATCCAAGAAAAGGTATTACTTATGGCTCTTCTTCAGCAATCCCTAATGCAATACATCACTTCCTATGTTTTGTCTAGAGCATTTTTAATCCAATCCTTGATTAGAAGCAAAAAATAAAAACATTTCATACAACAAATATGTATAAGTGAAATCCAAAACCCTTGATTCATTCATTCAAAAAAGAAATGCATACATTCAAGGAGACAACCATAAACAACACACACTGTGTTTCTCGTAGTACTCAATCTGAATTGAAAATTGCCATACCAGAATTTTACACATATATAGGTGAATCTTTTGATCTACAATCTCAACAATGCACCCAATCTATTACAGAAACCTACTCCCCAAGATGTAGATACCTTATATCCATAGCCCAAAAGATAAAATTTCTATATCCATCTGATCACTGTGTTTCCTTTCTCAGATGTGGATCTCTCTCTCATACTATGACACTTAAGAGCCTATAAATAGAGTACTTATGTCGGTTTAAAACTTTCGTAGTATAATTTTTAGTTACAAAGCATTTAATATTTACATATAGGAAACTACATCATAACTTTGATTGGTGGGTGCCCTCTTTTAGCTAATTTCTTATTCTAGAAAATTCTAGTTGACTGAAGATCTTCCTTCAATGTTAAAAATAGGCACCCGCTTTCCATCCAGTGCTTAGGCTCATACGAAAGGCTGTTGGGAAGGCAAGTCAAATCCTTACCCCATTAAAACTCACTCACCAGAGAGGCCAGGACTTCTTTGAATCGGTGAATAGGGCCCCTTCTACATGTCATGACCCCTAGTAGCAAACAATGGTGTGCATGGTCCCTCTAGTTCCTCTCAAGAATAATTTAATTATGTTATGGTTCATGGAAGCTGGCTAAACTATTGTAGGCAAAAATTCCTACTTTTTCCAATTCCCCCATCCTCCAGGTAGTACTTATTTCCTTCCTTAATATGAAAAGAACAAATCTGCAACCAAGAAAACAGAGGCATACTTCTTTGGGAAACAAAAGATAAATCTTGCACAATACTCATGGTAGTTGATAATTTGAAAAATTCATGAAAAAACACCCTTATTTATAGCAATGAATAGGGGTTCATCATGCAAGCAGATGCCTTTAATTTATTTCATACCAGTTGTCCACACATTTGAATTTGTTGCTGTGAATTCATTTGCAATCCTTCCAGACATGATATGGAGGTGTGAATTAATTGCTATCTGTCTAGAAATGGCTCTTCACATAGACAACAAGGGAGAGGTTCTCATACCGAAATCTAACTAAGAATCAAGAATTTCTTGAGAATTGTGTCTATTGTCAAATCACTTTTCTTGCATAATTGAGCAATTGATATTTTTAAGAATTCAAGCCAAATTTGTCTTACCATAGTTACTTTTTTGATTTCATGTTTATTATCCATGATTTGAATTTCACCTATTAATTAAGATAGATCATAAATGAGATCAATGATCACAAATGCACAATAACCAATCCAACAATCACCAGCCAATCAAAAATGCTAATAAAGTATGTTTCACACACACCGAAGCCATGTGTCACCTTATCGCATCATCACAAGCCTTGAGGGACCTACACTACTTCCTCTACACTCTTGCATTGTGTACCAACTTAATTCTCCTTGGGATGGGACCCACCAACCACTAAACATATCATTGCACCAATGCAAAGAATATCCCTTTACATCTTCTCACCAAGCGCTCCCGCAATAGTCAATGACTTATCGCACGATCACATTTGAAACAAACATGCCAACCAAAAGATATTTGATGCTGCGATGACTTTTAATTTATCATTAAGTCCATCATATTAGCCCTGAAAAGATATGTTGCTCTCATAAAAATCAGCAACTGAGCTCAAAGGACTGATAAAGAATGAAGTTAAGGAGATTTTATCCTCACTTATACTTGACTCTTCTTGCTCAAAGGAAGGGTCTACTAGATCTACACATGAGTCAGATATTCATAGATGGATGGGATTGACCTCAGGATAGGGTTTAGGGTAGGGCTCATCACATGATTTTAGTCTTGGGTTGAGTGAGGCTCAATCCACCCATAGGCGCCCATGTTCTTAGACTACTTGACTCGTGTTTGTTATTTATCACATCTATACACTTATGTTTCCAAACTTATTTATTATGTAGCATGTGACATTTCTTTATACATCATATATATACATACATTTATATGTTTAGTTATAGAGTTATGTAGTGCGATTGGGTTTATATATATATATATATATATGATGTAGAACTAGAGACTAAACTTTTTATGTAGATTATATAGTTAAATTGAGTTTTTTATACATATCTATTTGCATTATCTGTACATGTACTTGGTTAGATAAAATTTATTATAATTTATAATTTATATATGTTATGTTAGAAAATGTCCCCTTGGGGGCTTTTCCTTCTTAAGGTTTAGCTCCTGGTTCCTTTAGAGTGCATTTAGATCATCTTACATGTTAATGATGACTTCCAGTGAAGAAACCCCTAAGTTTTATGACAAATGGGACTTAGGGGATGCACTTATGATGAATCCTTCCTAAAATAGGGGGAGGACTTGGTGCCCGTGCCTTAGTCCTGCCCTATTTTAGGTCAAGACCTATTTTCATGTGGCGGTTATGTGACCGTTATTAGGTCCTATGCTGACACCTCAAGTTTGAATTATGAATTTCTTGGCGGGAAGTTGTTTAGTTGCATATATAAGCATGTTTAGGCATTCATTTGTAAACTAGAAGATGATAATGAGATTTTGGCATACTTATGATTTGAGAGCTTTCAAAGTATTCATTGTTGTAGAGTAGTATTTTTTTGTTATTGTGTTTGTTATACAGATTTGGCTTCATCTTCTCATGATGTGAAGGATCTTCATGCTCATGCAAACTACACCATCAAGGTGACATTCATTTATGTTTTCAATCATTTATCATTTAGTTTTTTCCTCTATCCCATAGGGATACACACTCTTATGTGACAACAGTGTTCAGAAGACTTGAATGTCTCTCTGACAATAGTGTAGAGTAAAGAAGAAAATTAAGGCTTGGACTAGGGTGCCCACTCATTAGTCCTCCAAATTCTGATGTGATGAAATATCTGACAACAAGATTGTGTTGCAGATATTCTTTAGAGATCCCAACAAAAATAGGTACACTAGACTAGGGCACCCGCTCATTAGTCCCCAACTTTTTTGCACACCAAAATTTGAAATCTAGTATGTATTTGATTGTCATTTGATATCTCTGTGTGCGATCATTTTCTGTGATTTATCCATTTGTTTACAATTTCATGAAATTAGGGTTTTTAGCATAATCGAGATTAATTGAACAACAAAGTCACAGGGGTTCCAATCTTCCCCTCTATTCCAAGTGATAGGAGATCTATAGTAGAGTTCTCTACTTGATTGAATGTCCTTGAATGTTGTGGTGAAAGGAGGATTTAACATAAACCCTTGAAATTACCAACTTCCTCATTTTACCACCAAACATTTTGGTAAACCCGTGTTTATTTGAATTTTGCATCTTGCTAAGTGTTGTGGTTCATATTTCCATTTATTTTTGTTCATTAATTTAGTTTTCACCTTATTGCATTCAAAAAATTACAAAAAAATTGAAAATTTTGAAAAAATTGGCATTTTAGCTTGCATTTTTGACAAAATTTGAATTAATTTTCATCTAATTTATGATTTTTGCATTATATCTAAAATTCATTTCATTCATTCATTTAATTTTCATCTTATTGCATTTGAAAATTTACAAAAAAAATATTAAAAAATTTCAATAAAATTGCATTATAGGGTTTGAATTTTGACATAGTTTGCATTAATTTAATTGTATTTAATTAAATTTTTTATTTTTGCATCAGATCTGATATAAATTATAGAAAATTAACATCTTAAAATCTTTGACATTGCATTTTCATCATCAAATTGCTCAGGTTTTGCTTGAAATTTTTAATTTTTCATATAACCAACTAGTAATTTCAAAAACTAGGGTTTGTAGGTAAAATCTTGTTTCAGATTTTTCTACTCATATTAGGAACTTATTCAAATCTGATTTTGTCTATAGTGTTGCATTTTTGTGTAATTTTACATTTATATTTCAAAAATTTTCATTTTTACATAGAAAATTTCAACAAAAACTAGCATTTTCATTGGTTTTTCATAAAAATTGCACTTGCATATGGCATTATAGGGTTTGAAAATTATTTTCAGATCTGATCCCAATTAATTTTCATGATAAATCTCACTATAAGATATTCATCCATCATTTTCATGTATTTAAGCTTTAATTTCATAGCTAGGGTTTGAAAAACTTGCATTTTCCACTATATTTTGACTTGTCATCACTCTAGAGTTGCACTATAGGTGTGTTGTGAAGAATTTTGTTGCATAATTTGATTGATATCAGAGATATTATTTGTTATCCCTCATGAATTTCCTTACAACACTTCTTCTTTTAGTGATTTGCATTGAAAATTTGAGAAAAAGGTGAAAAATCAATCATTTTAGGCCATTGCATATATCATGGATACTTCTTGTTATTCATCGTTGGAAGCTTTGTTTGCATATATCATAGACATTGATAATTTTTCCAAGTTTACTCATGAATATGCTCAAGTCTTGGAACAAAGAGCATGCATATATGATATTGATATTTCAATGTGTTCCACATATGAAATCCTTTGCTATATATCTGATTTTGATAGCTTCACAAATCTCATGGGAATACATCCTCTGATATTAGATGATCTCACTAAATTTATAGCCAATAATAAATTTAGTAGTGATGGCCTCAATATGTTAGATGAAGCCCTAGATGACTTTATCTCTATTGAACATTCCACTACACCTCCTATTATTAATACATGTGATGATAACTTTGTTTTACCTTAAGACCTTTCTTTCAAAGCTAACACTTTGGCACAAGAAGATGAATTCATAAACATCATACCACCATATCTTCATTTCAATGCTCTCTCTAGCCAATATGAAGCATTAGTGAATGAAGACCTTCCACCATCTCTTTATACCAATGCTCTCTCTAGCCAAGATGAAGCATTGGTGAATAAATAACCCCTTCCAACAAAGAACATTCCATGGATAGATAATGATTATTCATTCAATAATAATTAAAAATCTCTTCCTTGTTGGATTTAGGACAGACAACTGAGAGGGGGGTGGGTGAATCAGTTGTTACCAAAATCCTGTTCCTTATTCACTTTGAACCTTTTTATATTTCAATAGCATATCAAAGATTTAATCATGAAGCATAATGTAGGAATTCAAGAGTAGAAACAAATTCAACACATATAACACCAAGATTTTAATGTGGAAAACTTGGTTAAGGGAAAAACCACGGGGTGACTAACCCAAGATTGTATTCTCTGTTAAAAGAATAAGATAAATAAAAGGGCACTTGCCAGTTAGGGCTCACTGCCTATAGGAGACACACTGTCTACAGAAGAATATAAATATTACATACTTGAACTGGAGATTAGCATCTTCACTATGCTTGAGTTAGTTCCATTTAAGCTCAACACCTCTGCTATTCTTTTCACTCCTCTTCACTACCACCTTCTCATCACTACTTGGATACTTTTGAATGACTTCACAATTCTTATTTATATATGACATTGACTTTGGAATGATCATCAAAGTTGGCACAATATACACTTATTTTATTACAGAGAAATTACAAAAATACAACTTGACTTATTACAAAAACTTCATGCGCATTACTATACTATCAGCCACACATAGCTAGGACTTCAATCTTCTTTCAGGAACATGCCATGCTTCGTAAAACATCTTCAAGATCATCCGCAACATGTGCAAAACATCTAGTTAGCCAAGACTAGGAAGAATGCCATCACCAAAAGGTAAATCTTCAATTACAAGCTCAAACTTCAATGGGGACTGCCAACATGAACCAGACACAATCTAGAGACCCCCACAAGCTTGCTTGAATCACTAGGAACATCCGCACCACTTCTGCTTACTGTAATCATTTGCATCTTCATCCAGAACCTCAAGAACATAGTCACCCATCACTATCACATTAGAAGGATTGCTTGTGGACCTCTTAACCATGAACCAATTGAGTTGTCAATTCACATTATCCTCCCAAACATGCCACCAGATCTGCAGAACATGATATTGTATTTCTAGATCTCACCGAACCTATTTGTGTCACTCTGTCACCTCTGAACAGTTGCTAGAACTGGTTTTACTCTCATGACCATAACTCCATATTTTCATGTGAACCTCTCAAATCTTGATTGGATCATCTTCAGACACATATCTTCAAACCCTTCGATGCACATTCTCTAATCTTCATCTAGCTAGGATCTTCACTTCATAGAGCTTCACTGTTTTCACTGATCTTCTCTATTTCTGATAGGACTAATTTTCTCAATATCCTCAGCACACAACTCATCCAATCCTTGACATTAATGCAACAGGAGTATGTTGACATCAATGACAACACTGGTTAGGCCCATACTTGCAACAATCTCCCCGTTTATCATTGATGGCAACATAACATGTGAAAAACTATTTTAACCATCAAGACAAGAACTTCTCACTGACTGACATAGCTCCCCCTATCAACAACAACCATTCACATGTCTTCTATTTCTTTACTGCTCCCCCTTTGATCAGCAACCACTTTTGTTTTTCACATGTCTTCTCTCCCCCTTTGACATCAAGGGCAAAGGGCACATACTTGCAACCACTTCTTATACTTTAGAAACATATAGACTACTCCTCCTGAGTAGGAGCCTCCTAACATCAATCCAGATCACAAGATATGACTATAGGATCCATCGGACTGATGCACATCAGTGCACCTTAATTCAGAATTGGAGGGGAAATAACCCCTAGCTTCTCCCTGAGATGCTCAAAAAGAGTCCTTAGGTAGAGGTTTAGTAAAAATGTCTACAATCTAATCCTTTGAGGGCACAAATTCCAATCTAACTTCATTCTTATTTACCTGCTCTCTTAAAAAGTGGAACTTGATGGATATATGTTTTGTCTTTGAATGCAACACCAAATTTTTTGATATGTTTATTGCACTTGAATTATCACAGATGATTGTGATAGGTTCATCATACTCTACTCTGATGTCTCTTAGCATTTGCTTCATCCACAATACTTGAGTGCAACTGCCTGCTACTACAATATACTCTGCTTCTGCAGTGGACAGAGATATTGCCTCTTGTTTCTTGCTTAGCCAAGAAACCAATCTTTCTCCCAAAAACAATGCACCACCACTAGTACTCTTCCGGTCATCCACATCTCCTACCCAATCAGCATCTGTATATGCATGAAGAGAGAAATCATGATCCTTAGGATACCATTTAATCCATACTCAATTGTTCCCTTCAGATATCTAAGAATTCTCTTGATTGCCATGACATGAGACTCTCTAGGATCAGCTTGGAATCTGGCAACAAGACAAACAACATTCATAATATCAAGTCTAGTTTGAGTAAGATAGAGCAGTCCTCCAATCATTGACCTATACTTTTTCTGATCAACCTTAGGAAATTCATCATCTTTACTCAGTTTACATCCGGTTGCCATGGGAGTATTCATTGCCTTTGAATCTTCCATCCTAAATTTCTTCAACAATTCTTTCACATACTTGGTCTGTGATATGAAGATTCCTTTCTTTGTTTGAGTGATTTGCAGACCCAAGAAGAAATTAATTTCCCCAAACATAGACATCTCAAATTTTCTTTGCATTTGATTTGAAAAAGTCTTGCACATACTATTTTTCCCTCCAAAAATGATATCATCAACAAATACTTCAACAATCAAGATATTTTCATGATTAATTTTAAAATACAGATTACTATCAGTAGTACCTTTGTTGAAGCTAATCTTCAAAAGATGTTTGTCCAATCTTTCATACCAGGCTCGTGGGGCTTGTTTGAGTCCATACAATGCCTTCTTCAGTTTGCAGACCATATCTCTATGATCAGATAATTGAAATCCATCAAGTTTCTCAATCTATACCTCTTCTTCCAAATCACCATTTAGAAAAGCAGAGTTGACATCCATCTGATACACCTTGAAATCTCTGAAGGCAACAAAAGAAAGAAATAATCTGACTACTTCAATTCTTGCCACTGGAGCAAAAGTTTCTTCAAAGTCAACTCCTTCTACTTGAGAATAACCCTTACAAATCAATCTGGCTTTGTTTCTTACTACTTCATCATCTTCATTTAGTTTATTCCAAAAGACCCACTTAGTCCCAATCACATTTTTGTCCTTAGGTTTGGGAACAAGATCCCAAGTGTGGTTCTTTTCAATCTACATTAATTCTTCCTCCATTGCTTTAGCCCAGCTTTCATCGCTGCATGCGTCACTTACTATTTTTGGTTCAACCTTTGAAATCAAACAATACTTCACTGAATCTTGAGTAATTTTTCTTCTTGTTTGAACACCTTTGATTTTATCTCCTATGATCTGATCTTTAGAATGATTTAGTCTTACATTCCTGGGAGTTTTTAGATTCTCTTGCACTTCTAATTCTTGGATAGGTTCATCCAAACCTGTCTCTTCTTCTTATATTTCAGGATTCTCCAGATTAGTCTGAATCTGAATTGGAGTTAGGACTTGTTCTCCTTGGTCTAAGACATTATTCTGATCATTTGCTTCATACTCATAATACCTTGAGGGACTTTCCATGCTTTCATCAACCTTCACATTTGTACTTTCTACAATCTTTCTCAATCTCTTGTTATAGCACTAGTATGCTTTGCTTTGAGTAGAATATCCCTAGAATATTCTTTCATCACCGTATTGCCTCTGATTTGTACTCAATTAAGAGTATAGACAACAATGCTTACAACTTCTCTCCAATAGATCTGAGGAACATAATTTTCTTCCATCATCATGGTCCTAGATGCTTCTTGGATGGTCCGGTTCTTTCTTTCCACTACTCCATTCTACTGTGGAGTCCTTGGAGCAAATAACTGTCTCTTTATCCCATGTTTCTCACAAAATGTTATGAACTCACCAAATGTGAATTCTCCACCTCTATTAGACCTGAGGCATTTTATGTTTATGCTAGTTTCATTTTCTACCATAGCCATAAATATTTTGAACTTCTCAAGAGCTTAAGATTTCTCCTTTAAGAAAGTTACCCACATCATCGGGGAGTGGTCATCAATCTGCAGTATGAAATACCTATCTCCTTGTAGACTCCTGATTCTTGCCAGACCATAGAGATCAGTGTGCACCAAGTCTAATAGACTGGTTGAAGATTGTTCCTTACTTTTGAATGTGACTCTATTCTGCTTACCCAACTGACATTCTTTGTGTAGACTGTTAGTAGGTTTCACCAGTCTTGGAAGATCTCTTACAGCCTGAGTGTTGCATATCTTGATGATATTATCAAAATTCACATGACACATTCTCCTATGCCACAACCAACTCTGATCAATTTGAACAAATAAGCAACTTTTGCCAGTACCAACCAATTGGAAGATGTTACCTTTTGTCTATGTACCCGATGCAATCTCAGTTCCAGAGCTTTCAAAGATCTTGCATTTTCCATTTTTGAATTAGAGATCATAGCCTTTATCCACCAACTGTCCAACACTGAGAAGATTATGGTTTAGACCTTCAACATACAGAACATCATTGGTTTTGTTCTTTCCATCAAAAGAGATAGTTCCTTTCCCTCTAATTCTGCCAACAGAATTATCTCCAAACTTTACAACTCCACCTTAAAATTTTTCCAAGCTTAAGAACTTACTCTTGTCACTAGTCATATGGTGAGAGCATCCACTGTCAATAACCCATTCACCCTTTTCTTCAACCTGAGCAGCCAAAGCACTTTCTATCATCTTATGATTGGCAGATTCAATAGGCATTGGATCTTCTTCCTTGATGACAATAAACACCCAGTCACTTCCAATTTTATTTCCCATCTCAGATTCATCATCAGTTACTCCATCATCATCTTCTTGAACATAGTAACACTTCTTCTAAAATGTTGATCTAAATTAGGGTTTGGCCTAGAAAACCTTTCCAGACATCTTGAGGCAAAATGACCAATCTTATTGCAGGCAAAGCATTTAAAAGGTAGTTTTCCTTAATACTTACCGGATCCTCTTGGTAGTCTCTTTGCAATGAGGGCTTCAATTTGTTCAGCTTCTAATTCATCCTCTTCCAGATCTTTTCTTACTTTCTCATACCAAGTTGATTTTCTTTAGGAACTTTCTCCTGGATCATAACTCTATTCGCCTTTTGTAGAGGCACTAGCTTTGAATGTAGATTCAATCTTAGGAAGTGCATCACCGAACTCAGCCAACTCAAATGCAGATATCTTACCAACTAGTTGATCCCTTGTAATAGTTGTTAAAGATCTGATTTCCTCAATGGCACCAACTTTATGTTTGTAAGCAGGAGGTAAAGATATGAGAACTTTGGCAACAATCTCATCTTCATCCAATATTCCTCTACAACATCTAATGCCACATATAAGCTCATTTACTTTTGACATATATAAAGTGATATTCTCATCTTCTCTCATCTTCAAGTTTTCAAACTTTCCTTTCAGACTTTACAGCTTGGCACACTTAACATATTTGTCTCCTTCATAAAGATTTTCTAGCTTTGGCCAAATCTCATAAGAGTCTTCAATCCCATAACATTTGTCAGCTCTCAATCAGACAAGGCACTCAATAGGGCTTCTTTAGCTTGAAGATTATTGTCTGCATCTCTGACTTCATCTATAGTTGTTGGACCATTCTTTGGGGGAACATATTTAGTTGAGGTTATGTTCCAATACTGATCTCCCATGCATTGAAGTGACATTCCATGTGGCTCTTCCAGACAGTGAAATTTGTTCCATCAAACCTTGGACTGTCCTTCTTGTAGGTCGACATCCTGGATCTCCTCAAGTGGTTAAGCTTCTTCTAGAGGAACTTAGCTCTGATATCAATTCTTGTATTTAGGAAAGACAACTAAGAGGGGGGTGAATTACTTGTTACCAAAATCCTGTTCCTTATTCACTTTAAACCTTCTTATATTTCAATAGCATATCAAAGATTTAATCATGAAGCATAATGCAGGAATTCAAGAGCAGAAACAAATTCAACACATATAACACCAAGATTTTAATGTGGAAAACCTGGTTAAGGGAAAAACTACAGGGTGACTAACCCAAGATTGTATTCTCTGTTAAAAGAATAAGATGAATAAAATGGCACTTTCCAGTTAGGGCTCACTGCCTGAGCACACTGCTCACAAAAGGCCCACTGCCTATAGGAGACACACTATCTACAGAAGAATATAAATATTACATACTTGAACTGGAGATTAGCATCTTCACTATGCTTGAGTCAGTTCCATTTAAGTTCAACACATCTGCTCTACTTTCTTCTCCTCTTCACTACCACCTTCTCATCATTGCTTGGATACATTTGAATGACTTCGTAATTCTTATTTATACATGACATTGCCTTTGGAATGATCATCAAAGTCGACACAATATACACTTATTTTATTATAGAGCAATTACAAAAATACAACTTGATTTATTCCAAAAACTTCATGCGCATTACTATACTATTGACCACACATAGCTGGGACTTCAATCTTCTTTGAGGAACATGCCATGCTTTGCAAAACATTTTCAAGATCATCCACAATGTGTGCAAAACATCCGGTCAGTTAGGACTAGAAAGAATGCCAACACCAGAAGGTAAATCTTCAATTACGAGCTCAAACTTCAATGCGGACTACCAACACGAATTGGACACAATCTAGAGACCCCCACAAGCTTGTTTGAATCACCAAGAACATTTGCATCTTCATCTAGAACCTCAAGAATATAGTCGCCCATCACTGTCACATTAGAAGGATTGCTTGTGGACCTCCTAACCACGAACCAATTGAGTTGTCAATTCACATTAGCCTCCCAAACATGCCACTAGATCCACAAAACATGATATTGTATTTCTGGATCTCACTAAACCTATTTGTGTCACTTTGTCACCTCTGAACAGTTGCCAGACCCATTTTTACTCTCATGACCATAAATCCTCCATATTTTCATGCGGACCTCTCAAATCTTGATTGGATCATCTTCAGACACATATCTTCAAACCCTTTGATGCACATTCTTTAATCTTCATCTAGTTGGGATCTTCACTTCATAGAGCTTCATTGTTTTCACTGATCTTCTCTATTTCTGATAGGACTAATTTTCTCAATATCCTCAACACACAACTCATCCAATCCTTGACATTAATGCAACAGGAGTATGTTGACATCAATGACAACACCAGTTAGGCCCATACTTGCAACATTCCTACCATAGTGTATGAAGCCTCTATGGATCATCCTATAGACCTTCTTCCTTTAGTTGAATATTCAAGTACTTTGGACATCATTAAGGAAATAAAAATCCTTGATCTTCCTCCTTTGGTTGAATGTTCAAGTCCCTTGGATATCACTAAGGATATGAAAATTGTGGATACCTCTCCTTTGGGTTCATATTATTGGAACATCACTAAAGAAACAAACATTACTAATCATCCTCACAACACCTTACCTTCCCTTCATTCATATGCTCTCTCTTCAAAAGATGCAACACTAGTGGATGAGGAAAGGTATCTCACATTAAATCCCTTATGGATGGATGTCGAGATCACTCAAAACAAATCACTTCTTCCACCTCCTAAGAGGATAGTGAATAAGTATATTTCTCCCTCCCTAAGCCACAATCATTGTAGCACCTATTATAGTTGCTCTCAAGGGTGGCCTCCTCTTAGATATATATATGTTGTTAGCATTGTGTTGTATCAGGTAAGTATTTCTAACCTTGGTGGTCACCTATGTCATGGCATTATTTGCTCATTTATGTGACCTCCCCTCTCGTGTTGTGTTCTCCCTGTGATGTGCTATGTGTTGTTTAGGCCTCCTAGGATGACCCTTGATTCTCTTGTAAGGTCAAGGATACTAGGAGATTGCCTCTATTGTGACCTTCTTCTATTGTATCATCATTCTTCTAAATTACTTCTCCTCTATTTTCATTGTTGTGTGTTATGTCTTAAGGACATAGCATTGTAGTTGGTGACTTGGGGGAACCCTCCTATGTGATTGTCCCTAAGGTACTTGTTCTCTTCTCTTGATTTATTGTTTACCCTCCTCTAGTAGTTCTATCTAGCTAGCAAATGACAAAAAATAAATAATACTGATATGAACCAAGTGTCCCTTCACCAAGAAATCAAAAAATAGACCTAGTCCATACATGACGATGGGGTTGATATATATTATTTGACATTTGGCTAGTAGAATCACTCCGTGTGATATTTTGATTTTGTCTTATCGCACCAACAAACTATAACAGTACTGCTACTCCATGCACTTTATTTATCTTTAAATCTCACCTTGTTTACATTCGATTATGAGATCTTGTAGTATAGCCCCATGGTTATACTCAATTTCTGAATCCGTAATGTAACCTTACCTTTTTGATGTGGTTATTTTCATGCATTGCTTTTGATCGTGTGATGTGGTTGTTGTCTTATGGAAAGATTTCTACCCTCTTTTCTTGCAAGAATGTGTTTGTGGGAACATTTAGTGGTCGTCAAGTATAGGTCACATTTGGGGGCATGGGCTTTGTGAGAGCTCGTGTTCCCTTGTGTGTTTTCTTCCTACCTTAACATGCTTGATATCGGTACATGATATCAACCACCTTAAGGTGGGGGCATATAAGGTAAGTTGTCTAATAATTTTGATACTAACGAAGCGTGTTTGTAAGCCCTCTATGGAGGCAGGATGTTGTATCTCTGTGTGAGAGCACATCTTTATTTCTATATTACAATCATTAAGCCCTTTGTGGAGGCCAGATATCATGCATATCCTTTTATTTTAAGCCCTTCTATAGAAGGTGAGGAAGGTGTATTTCTCGAGGAGATTGCACAATCCTATCATTTTCAAAAAGTCCTCCGAGGAGGCGAGGAGAGGATCTGAGACTATCCTAACCCTTAAGCATGTCTTCGACAATTGTTGTAGTGAAGCCCAATTGTCGGTGTTTACCAGTAATGTGCCTGAGATGGTTGCAAACCTAGCAATAGGTTTCTTCCATCGCTTGTTTGTCCTGTTTCCTCCATGTCTTCCATGTGTGTGTGTATGGCATGTTTGTTCCCAACCATAGTCTAAAGTCTGGTGGCGATGAGTCCCTCATGCACTCTAAGATTTATGTTGCATGTCTGTTGCACCATATACAGTCTAAAGACTGGTGGCGATGAGTCCCTCCTGCATTATGGGTTGTGTGTTTACTTTTCTTGTACTTGCATTTGCATTCATATATGAGAAAATTTAAAAAAATAGAAAAATAATAATCACTACATCCACTGTATTCAATGTGTTTTGCATGTCTTCAATATTGTCTTCTCTATGTCTTGTGTTACTGTTATTGTCTTCTCCATGTTTTGTGTGCCTATTACTGTATTCAATGTGTTTGGTGTGTCTTCACTATGCTTGGTGTGTTTGTTATGTTTTGACCTTACTTTAATGCATGTATCGACCTTGCGTTTATACATACATTAAAGTGGGGGCTAAATTTTATGTCAGAAAATGTCCTCTTGGGGCTTTTGCCTCTTAAGGTTTAGCTCCTGGGTCCTTTAGAATGCATTTATATCATCTTGCATGTTAATGATGACTTCCGGTGAAGAAACCCCTAAGTTTTATGACAAATGGGACCTAGGGGATGCACTTATGATGAATCTTGCCTAAAATAGGGGGGAGGACTTGGGCACCCGTACCTTAGTCCTACCCTATTTTAGGTTAGGACCTATTTTCATGTGTCGGTTATGTGACTGTTATTAGGTCCTATGCTGACACCTCAAGTTTGAATTATGAATTTCTTGGTGAGAAGTTGTTTAGTTGCATCTATAAGCATGTTTAGGCATTCATTTGTAAACTAGAAGATGATTATGAGATTTTGGCATACTTATGATTTTAGAGATTTCAAAGTATTCATTGTTGCAGAGTAGTATTGTTTTGTTATTGTGTTTGTTATGCAAATTTGGCTTCATCTTCTCATGATGTGAAGGATCTTCATGTTCATGCGAACTACACCATCGAGGTGACATTCATTTGTGTTTTCAATCATTAATCAATTGGTTTTTGCCTCTATCCGGCAAGGATACGCACTCTTTATCTGATAACAGTGTTCAGAAGACTTGAATGTCTCTTTGGGGCTTGACCAAGGAAAGCCTCTAAACACCACAACCACCAACCCACTTTTATGTGATTGCAGGTTATAGGTTTCAGAAGTGGAAGAAGTGGAGTTGCAGGGAGACATTACAGACTATCGAAAGTGCAGAGCAAAGAAGTAAATTAGGTCTTGGACTAGGGCACCCGCTCATTAGTCCCTAACTTTTCTGTACACCAAACTTTGAAGTCTAGTATGTATTTGATTGTCATTTGATATCTCTGTGTGTGATAATTTTTTGTGATTTGTCTTTTTGTTTATGATTTCACGAAATTAGGATTTTTAGCATAATCGAGCTTAATTAAACAACAAATTCACACCATTCCAATCTTCCCCTCTATTCCAAGTGACAAGGATCTATAGTAGACTTCTATACTCAATTGAACGTCCTTGAATGTTGTGGTGAAAGGAGGATTTAACATAAACCCTTGAAATTACCAACTTCCTCATTTTACCACTAAACAATATATACCTGATCTAGACATGTGTTGTTCAAATTTACAATATAGATTTTTGATAATTTATGTAATTCAATATGTACATGTAATCTCTAGTTCATGCGTGTTGCTATATAATTTATGATATATCAAAATATATAATTTGATTTAATTAATTTGATGTATAATTTAAGAAGTTAAATAGATATTGAAATTGATTTATCATTTAAAACATTATTTATAATTTAAAACAATATAGATTTTTAATAATTTATCTAATTCAATACATACATAATCTCTAGACACATTGCAATATAATTTATGATATATCAAAATAATCAATTTAATTTAATTAATTTGATGTACAATTTAAGAAATTAAAATAGATATTGAAATTGAAAATTAAAATAGATCTAATAATCGTATTGATAGAAACAATTGTACAATTTATCTTATTTATAATATTTTAATTAGTGAATTATGACCTTTTGGGGTCACACCCAATGCTAAAAGAAGGAAATCAGAAAATAAACGAAGGCTACTCGAGGGGAGGGCCTTAAACAAAAATTTCCCTTTATGGGAATTTTATTATTATAAGTCTATTAAATATGGAGAGCCTACTATTGCTCTGTGCTACCAACTATTCATACTATTAACTATAAACTATATTTTTTCATGCTAAAAAATAGTAAAAATTCAACTTCAAGCATTGTTATCACCTGCGAAATTCTCCAGCTCTGGTTTGTCAACCTCCATCTCGCTCGACTCTATTTCCACATCCTCATTGAGTACTTTGTTCTAGTCTATGCCCCGATGATTTACCACAGTTGCCAACCTTTTGAGAAACTCCACACCCCAGCGAGCTTTGTGCCTTTGTTCATTTGTGTTTTTTTCCAACTACCTCAATGATGAAGGGAACCCAAGAGCCATTATATGGTCTTAAGATGACATGCCATACCCCATGATTTGGTTGAAATCCTAGCTCCAACATCACATCGTCCAGCAACTTTTCTAGACCTCTCATCCATTAGGGTTTAAAGATGGTCCTCACTACTTCCTTGATAACAACTTTTGATTCCCTAATATCTAGAAACACCCCAACCAACATATAAGTAATGTCACTATTGACCCTATATCTATTTTTTGTTTCCATAAACACATCTCCCAGTATTATCTTGGTAGCGTGTAGCATGAAGGGGGAGCTAGATTTGAACACCTTCCACAACCTAAGATCTAAAATGGCTCCCAAGAAAGCTTCTTGTCTCTTCTTTGCCCTATGTCTCACCGTTGTTTCCACTTTGAAAGTGAATGAAATAGCCAAAGGTCTTGGCACCGCCCTTTGAAGTCCTTTAGTTAAAATGTGTATAGAAATCCATACTCAATAATTAATACTTTGTCCCTCGCTGCAGGGTCTTCACACAAGCCAAAGTCCTCCCTCCTTTGTTTAATCAAATCCTACATGAGTATTGGGACTTGTTTTTACTCAACCCTGATCATTCCCCTTCAATTCTCGAAGTTCCTCGAAGAATTTTTTTGCATGTCTATTGCCAAGTTGGCAAGGGTGTCCACCACTTGGTTAGCCTCTCTATAAATGTGGTTTATCTTATAGTCTTCCACTTTGGAAAGTGCTTCCCCAACTAATAGGAGTATGTTTTGAATTATCCAACTAGGGGTAGTGTGGTTCCTTATCGCATTGATTATAATCTATGAATCCCCCTCGGTATGCATGTTTTGAAAGCCTAGTTTAATGCATGCTTGGAGACCCAAGAGAATCACTTGAGCCTCAACTTCATTATTCGATTCCTCTTGGAGTTTTTTAGTTGTCACCACAATAGTCTCCCCCTTGTGGTTTTGGATGATGTTGCCTACTCTTAAAGCCTTAAGGTTGCCTCGGGAAGCCCCACTAAAGTTTAATTTGACCCAGCCAGGTTCTAGCGGAATCCACCTAGCTTCGACTCTTGGATTGTGACAGGGTTGTAAACTCTGCTTCCCATAAATGGGGGTTATTTATGATTTTTTAATTTAAAACATTATTTTTAATTTATGCAATTTAAATAGATATCATTTAGTTTGTTGTCAAAAATGAAATTTTAATATCAATTTCAATATATATCAATATAAAATTCAATGATACCTTGAAATTAATTTCAATATCAAAATTGAAATTGATCTTATATCAAAAATTAAACTTTTTCATATAATATCAAAATTAGATCCAAATTGAAATTGATATATATGAATTTATCAAATTTGATACCAAATTTGAAATTGATATAAATATCAATATTATCAATATCAAATTTTGATCTATCAAGATAATATCAATATCAATATTGATATATTCAATATCTATCTTGAATTATATCAATTAAATGAAGATATCAAAATTTAAATAGATATTGAATTTAATTTTTGTTGCTAAAAATAAAAAAATTTCAATATCAATTTCTTTCAATATATCAATATAAATTCAATGATCTAACTTGAAATTATTTTCAATATCAAAATTAATATCATCAAAATTGATCTTATATCAAGACTATATATATATATATATATATATATATATATATATATATATATATATATATATATATATATATATATATATATATATATATATATATATATATATATATATTGATTGATATCAAAATTTAAATAGATATTGAATTTAATTTTTGTTGCCCAAAATGAAAAATTTCAATATCAATTTCTTTCAATATATCAATATAAAATTCAATGATCTAACTTGAAATTATTTTCAATATCAAAATTAATATCATCAAAATTGATCTTATATGAAGATGAAATTGTAGAGCTGACATATTTTTTTTTAAATTATGAAGTAAGTGTTTTAAATTTAAAACATATAACCAACATATTTTTACTAAATGAATGCACACAAAAATTATAAAGTAACTATTTTAAATTTAAAACATATATAACGAACATTTTTCTTTTAAATGAATACACATAAGAATTAAATTTAAAATATATAACCTGATGGAACCATATAAAAATTTTCATCATTCTAGTAATTTTTTCATTAGGATTATGTCATCAACTTGAAGGATTTCCAAACTTAGGGTTCTTTGCATACCAAAAGAGGCGTTAAACCCTAAACCCCCATGCCAAAGTTAGAATGTAAAGGCCACATTCATTCTATTTCTTCAGTGACTGCCTGTCTCCTATTACCTAGAATTTAAGTTGCTTCATTATGTCCCCTTGAACATCTTTTGAATGGCCCGTATCTAAAAATTTACCTTTTATAGCCCGCGCCCAGAAAAACATTATTTTAAGGGAAAAAGAAGTCGACCCGTTGCCCCCCTTTTTTTCCTAGAAGGAAAAGGATATTTTAATGCATAGACGCCATTATCCAGTCCTACTAACTTTTTTCCTGGCAAGTGGCGATAGTCAATTTGTATCCGCCATTCTGCTAACAATAAAATATTGATGAAGTTGGCGCCTATGGAATTACGTAAAGAGTGATAGCTAGTTAGTGACTATCGAGAAGGGAAAGATGGTGGGCCCAAGGCAATATAAAGTGATTTCTTTATGTTTCCACAATTCCACCATGCTTCACCAAGGAATCTCTTTGAGGGCCACAGAAAGGCAGAAGTTTGACGTGTGGCTACTGTGTATGCAAGAAAAGATCTAGCTCGAGAGGGGTGTGTTATGATCCCCTAGTTGTCATTCCTCCACCATTCCACTGGGCTATAAATCAGTATGCTTCGCCAGATTGTAGAATGGCATAAATCTTGATGTGTGGCATTCTAAAAGGATGTAACTGGTGCATTAAATAGCAAGACATGACATGTCATATTCCTATGGATGTGGCCACTTGTTGGAGAGTTGTCTTGATTGCGTGTAGTTGATCCAACGGTCGTCCACCATTCCGCCAGGACCATATCTCTAGCCATATCCCTTGCATGTGGAATTGCAAAATATGGTCTTAACTATACTGCAAAGGAGATATTTTCTCGAGATCATGGTTGGGAGAGCTATCCAGGTGGCAAGTCATCATTGGGAAAAGAAAGCATCACTCTCCTACTGCACAAAGGGCCAAATCAGCGTTGTTCAAATCAAGCCAGCTAGGATTGTGATTGATGGCCAAAATTTAAGAGTGTGACAAGGAAATAAGTTGGCGCTGATCTGATGAAGCTTCATTGCAAGCATTAATTACTCAGGTGTGTGCAGAGTCTCCATCGCCACCACTATGAAGGAATTTATTAACAGAAAGATTTGGCATATGCAAGCTCGACCTTTGGAAATCGTGCTTCTACTAGGAATGACATTTCATCTATTGTGTGATGAAATTTGACATGATGACAATGCTAAATTGTGGAAACCTAGACACCTAACCTGGCATGATTTTGTGCAAGAAGTGATGTTCTCAGTTATGCAGATTTATGAGATCCTATCTTTCTGTTCACTTTTGGTAATCTTCAAGAGATTTCCATTTATGACAAGGATGCTACGAAGTGACTGGAATTAATTGGACCAAAGAAGTGTGGATGTATGCTTACATCCTGGAATTTCTATAAATAGACAAGTGTTGGTGATACCCCTTATACTATTCAAAGTGTGCTGGTGATGCAGAGGTAAAACGCAATGGGAGCTTACAAATGGGAAGGAGGAGTCATTAACACAATTGGCATGTTAAAAATCCTATCGGCTTCTCATCATCATCATATTTCTTGCTAACACAGACAGCATCATCATATTTCAAAGAGGCATGAAATATCCTCCTGCTAACTACTGTTCACTTCCTTATCGCCTTTCGCCTTTTGCCTGTCAGCAGCATCATGATATTCGGCAAGCGCAAACATCCTCCTGATGTTCACTGTTCATCTTACCGCCGAACTCTATCTTCATCATCATGATGTTTAGCATCACCTTCATCAGCAGGATATAAAATATCTGGTTCCTCCAATATACCCAGATGACGACAACTTCAGCACCTTTCCTTCGATGCTTACATCACCCCGATATCCGACTACTCAACCAACAGCATCATGATATGACTTATCCGGTCATATTGAAACATCCTGATGATGTTACCCAAACTTTATGCCGATGACTTACGCCGATGCCAAAACACTTAGCGACAGCAGGATAAACTTGCATAGGGTGATATTCGCAATATCCTGATGACGATGATGTCACATGCACCTGATGATGATGTCAACGCACCTGATGATGATGTCAACAGGATATAAGACACTTATATCCTCCGCAACATGATAATGAATATCCTGATGACCTTTTCAATATCCTGATGATGACCTTTCCGGTCCTTAGCCAAAAAAATGATTTTTCCTCCCGCATACGATAGCGATATGCGGATGATGGGTACACACGAAAGATGATCCTGATGACGATATACACACTGAGTATATATCGAACCTATATCATCCTGATGCACTTGAAACATGCAATTTTCGTCAGCTTCATAACCCGATCCGGATAGTGATATACTCATAGATGACGATGCGATTCACTCCGACTGGAAAAGCACATGCAGACCCCTGTATATCCATCCGCTACATGCAAACTCACAGAACCGTACAATTTCACAAAGAAAACATGATGATCGGGCCGGATCACCTTAAGATCAAAACTTAATAGTTTATCTTCCTAAACCCTAGCACATGAGGATGCTAGGTTGATTCATAGCATGCTACCAACTAATCTCTCAAACAATGAAATGCATAAACAGAAAACTAAAATACAACCTAAACTAACATGCATGACCATTCCACCGATTCACAGAATCAACCGGTGGAAGGGTTGAAAGAATCCATCAACTTGTAATCAGAACGGAAATCAAAACATAAACAACTGATAAACCAGATAATGCAATTGATGAGATCTTATTCAAATGAAACACAAATGTCCTGTTTCTACAACAATGTTTCACAATGTCTGGACTGATCTCTGGATTTCACTCAATCACCAGTATGACATAACACAACTACTACCTCTGATATGATATGATATTCTCTAATATGATATGAGATGATATCAAACCCTAACTGATCTGAGTTATTTATAGCAATATCCTACGAGTACTACCAACTTGATTCCCAGCGGCTGGGAGAGGACAGCGCATACTACCTGATCACGAACTCTAACTGCCTGCACACTCTCCTAGGCTGATCTAATACATATGCATTGGTCCAATGGACCTTATTACATTATGAAATTAAACATGCTAAAAATAGACTAATGTCCTGTCATGCGGACAATATCCTGTCTTGTAGGGGTGCTCCTGCACCATACTCCCCAGAAGAAGAAATCTCAAGTCCACTTGAGATGAGAGTATGAAGATCTGCACCATGTTTCTGGATCTACTCTTCAGTCATCCATACTGCTTCAGAATTCGGTTTTCCCTTCCAAGAGACTAGATACTCCAAGTACTATTTGTTTCGGGTCTGTTCGACCACTCTGGTGTCCAAAACCTTCTGCAACTGTGGAGGATCATGCTTGGGAATGTCATCATTGACTGTATCCTGTAGGAGTTCCTGATCTGCATCTGGATAAGACTTGTATGGAGTTAAATCACATACATTGAATATAGGGGACAAACCAAGATCAGGTGGGAGTTGTATCTCATAAGCATTCTGTCCATGCTTGTGCAAAATCTGACATGGTCCAACTTTTCTCTGCATGAGTTTAGTATATTTTCCCTTAGGAAGTCTGTCCTTCTTCAAATGAACCCATACCAAATCTCCAACATCAAACTGTACATCCTTCTTCTTTTTATCAGCATATTCCTTATACTTCAAGGTGGTTTGCTGCAGTTGGGTCTTGACTTGATCATGAACCTCTTTTATGGCTTCTGCAAAAGCTTCTCCTTCTGCACTAACAGGGTCTACTGTAGGTAGATTTCTCAATTCCAAAATTCCTCTTGGATGCATACCATAAACTATCTGAAAAGGTGATTTCCCTGTGCTCCTATTGACAGTATCATTATATGAAAATTCAGCTTGAGATAAAATATTATCCCACTTTTCTCCATGTTGTTTTGTCAAACATCTAAGTAAATTTCCTAAGGAACAGTTCACTACTTCAGTCTGTCCATCCGTTTGAGGATGATATGCAGAGGAAAAAGACAAATTTGTTCCAAGTTTCTTCCAAAGAGTTCTCCAGAAGTGACCAATAAACTTCACATCCCTATCTGACACTATGCTCAATGGCAATCCATGGATTCTGACAATCTCCCTGAAAAACAAATCTGCAATGTATGAAGCATCAGCAGTGGTTTTACATGGCAAGAAATGTGCCATTTTGCTGAATCTGTCCACTACAACAAAAACACTGTCAAACCCTGTCCTTGTCCTTGGTAAACCCAAGACAAAATCCATACTTATGCTTTCCCATGGTCTGGAAGGAATGGGTAAGGGCTGATATAAACCTGCATTAGTCGACCTGCCTTTAGCTTTCTGACATATCACACATGTCTCCACAAACTTTCTGACATCTGATTGTAACTTAGGCCAAAAGTAATGTCTTCAGACAAGATCAAGAGTCTTATCTAGACCAAAATGACCTGCCATAGCTCCACAATGTTTCTCCTTAATGATGTTTAACCTCATAGAACACCTTGGAATACATAACTGTCCACCTTTGAACAACAATCCATCCTGAATCAAAAATTCAGAGAATTCAGCATGATATTTCTCTCCAAAAGAAGTACATACATGATATATCTCCCCAAAATCTTCATCAGTCTCATACATGGTCTTTAGTGAATCAATGCCAACACTTTCTAACTGAATCTGGTTGACTATTAGAACTCTCCTACTCAAAGCATCTGCAACTTTATTCTTGACTCCTTTCTTATGCTTCAATGTAAAAGTAAAAGATTGTAAGGTTTCTACCCATTTCATGTGTCTGTGGTTCAGCTTTTCCTGGCTGTTTATGAAACTCAGAGCCTGGTTATCTATGAATACTATGAATTCCTTTGGCATCAAGTAATGCCTCCATTTCTTGAGTGACTGGACTAAAGCATACATTTCCAAATCATATGAGGAATACCTCTTTTTAGCATCATTGAGCTTCTCACTGAAAAATGCAATAGGTCTACCTTCTTGGCTGAGTACTGCTCCAATGGCCATGTGACTGGCATCACATTCCACCTGAAAGATTTTGTTAAAGTCTGGAAGTGCAAGGACTGGCTGCTGTGCCACCTTCTTCTTCAATGTTTCAAAAGAATCATCTGCTCCTTGAGTCCAAACAAATCTGTACTTCTGTCCTCCTTTGATAGTATCAAGCATGGGTGCACAAATATGACTAAACCCTCTTATAAACTTCCTGTAGAAGGTTGCTAACCCATGGAAACTCCTGACATCATTCATAGTCTTTGGGGTTGGCCAAGACAATATGGCACTTACCTTCTCCTTATCCATTTGTAACTTTCCTTGTGAAATGACAAAACCCAAATATGTGATCTCCTCTTGCATGAACAAACACTTGTCTAAATTTATCATCAGCTGCTCTTCATGTAACCTCTTAAGAACCAAATCTATGTGTTTGAGATGTTCTTCTTTTGTGTTGCTGAAAATTAGAATGTCATCTAGATATACTATGACAAACTTACCAATGAACTCTTTCAAAACCTCATTCATCAACCTCATAAAAGTACTAGGTGCATTAGATAAACCAAAAGGCATAACCTTCCACTCATATAACCCTTCATTAGTTTTGAATGCTATTTTCCATTCATCACCTGGTCTAATCCTGATCTGATGATATCCACTCTTCAAATCTATTTTTGTAAAATACTTAGCACATCCCAAACAGTCAAGTAAATCCTCTATCCTAGGGATTGGAAACCTATACCTGATTGTGATCTTGTTAATAGCTCTAGAATCTGTGCAAAGCCTCCAAGTACCTTCCTTCTTTGGTGCTAGTACAACTGGTACTGCACAAGGACTTAAACTTTTCCCAATCAGACCTGAATCCAATAATTCTTCAATTTGTCTGGCTACTTCTGCATTCTGTTCTGGAGTTAGCTTATAGGCTGCTTTGTTTGGAAGTGTTGACCCTGGAATTAAGTCTATGCAGTGACTAATATCTCTGACAGGTGGTAGGGATCTTGGCATTCCCTCTGAGATGATACCTTTGTACTTATCCAATAGCTCTTGGATAGCTGGGTCTATGAACCTTTGCTTCTTCTCTTCCTTGACTTCTTGCTGCTGTTCTTTATTCACCCTCATACATGGGATTAGGGCATATGCAACTGCACCTTCTGCTGCTACTTCTTTCATGAACTGTTTACCTTCCATCAGCATTACCTTCACCTCTTTTCCTTTAGATTTCTCCTCCTTCTCTGTCAATGGTAGTAACTCTGTCACCTTACCATCTTTAGTGATTGTATAGGTATTTCTAACACCATCATGTTGTGCCTTCAAATCATACTGCCATGGTCTACCAAATAAAAGATTGCAAGCATCCATCTTGGTAATGTCAAACAACAACTTATCCTTATATGCTCCAATCTGAAATTCTACCCAAGCCTGCTCTTCTACAGTTGTCTGCTGACCTTGGGTAAGCCATGAGACTTTATATGGGGAGGGGTGAGGCAATCTCCTAAGCTTAAGCTTTGTCACCATTTCTTCAGACACAAAATTTTTAGTAGAACCAGAATCAATCAAAACTTTACATGCCTTACCTCCTGCTTTGCAAATAGTCCTGAAAAGAGACTTCCTTTGAGGGGATTCTTTGTCAGGTACCTTCCTGGTAGTCATTGTTCTTCTCATCATTAGGGACTCTCCACTTTCTGGGTATCCATAATTATCAGGAGCATTCACACTCTGAAAATCATTAGAGCCTGTCATACTTTGATTATCAGGTTCTTGGATCAGATTTGTTCTCCTTTCTCCTGTTGAGCTTGTGGCCTTTTCTGGACATCTGCTGGCTATATGGCCTTCTTTGTTACAGTTATAACATCTGATGGATCCTCTGCCCTGGGATCTTCCTCTGAAAGGTCTTCTACCCCTGAAGTTTCCTTGTTGACTATAATTTTCCCTCTGGTTCTGACTATTGTTTCCCTTACTATTGTCATGACTGGATTCTCCTTGATATCCATGTCCATGTCCTCTACCTCTAAAAGGACCTCTTCCACCTCTTTGTTGTCTTCCTCTTCCTCTATTGTGTTGTTCCTGTTTTCTCTTTAACTTCTCTTCCACTTTCAATGCCAACTGAAAGCATTTCTGAACTGTATCTGGATTATGCAGACTTAAATCTTCCTGAATGTTGAACCTCAATCCATTAAGGTATCTGGCTACCTTCTCTTCTTCACTTTCCTTTACCTTTGTTTTCATACAAAGTTTCATGAATTCTTCTGTATATGAGCTGACATCTAGCTCCTTCTGCTTCAGGTTTTGCTTCCTCTTGTGTAATTGGATACTGTAATCCAATGGGACATAAGCTTCCTTTACTAATGCCATCATCTTCTTCCATGTAGCGACTCTACGCTTTCCTTCCTGTACTCTATCATCTTGGATGAAATTCCACCATGTCAAGGCAGCTTCTTTCATTTTTGACTGGGCTATTTTCACCCTCTGTTGTTCTGGTATCTCCTCTGTTTCAAAGAAATTGTTCAAGCAGTCTATCCACTCCATCACTGAATCAGGTTCCATTTTTCTGTAAATACTGGCAAATCCAGTTTCACATCCATGGTTCTCCTCTCCATGGCCTTGAGGGCGTTCAACAGTGGTCTCTGGTCTGCAGGAACGACCTCTTCGTTCCAACTAGGGATCTCTTCTTCTTCCCTATCTTCTTCTCTACCAGAACCTACTCTGCTCCTCAACTTCGCTAACTCATCCTTTAATTCCTGATTCTGAGCCTTCATGGCCTTGCTCTCTGCAATCTGTTTCTTCACTAGAACTGCCAACTCAACGTTGGTCATCCTTGCCGGCATCTCAGATGTTCCTTCGTCACCTGACATCCTGCTATATCCTATTCTTTTCCAGAAGATCCTTCCTTTACTCTGATACCACTATGATGCAGAGGTAAAACGCAACGGGAGCTTACAAATGGGAAGGAGGAGTCATTAACACAATCGGCATGTTAAAAATCCTATCGGCTTCTCATCATCATCATATTTCTTGCTAACACAGACAGCATCATCATATTTCAAAGAGGCATGAAATATCCTCCTGCTAACTACTGTTCACTTCCTTATCGCCTTTCGCCTTTCGCCTGTCAGCAGCATCATGATATTCGGCAAGCGCAAACATCCTCCTGATGTTCACTGTTCATCTTACCGCCAAACTCTATCTTCATCATCATGATGTTTAGCATCACCTTCATCAGTAGGATATAAAATATCCGGTTCCTCCAATATATCCAGATGACGACAACTTCAGCACCTTTCCTTCGATGCTTACGTCACCCCGATATCCGACTACTCAACCAACAGCATCATGATATGACTTATCCGGTCATATTGAAACATCCTGATGATGTTACCCAAACTTTATGCCGATGACTTACACCGATGCCAAAACACTTAGCGACAGCAGGATAAACTTGCATAGGGTGATATTCGCAATATCCTGATGACGATGACGTCACATGCACCTGATGATGATGTCAACGCACCTGATGATGATGTCAACAGGATATAAGACACTTATATCCTCCGCAACATGATAATGAATATCCTGATGACCTTTTCAATATCCTGATGATGACCTTTCCGGTCCTTAGCCAAAAAAATGATTTTTGACTGGGCTATTTTCACCCTCTGTTGTTCTGGTATCTCCTCTGTTTCAAAGAAATTGTTCAAGCAGTCTATCCACTCCATCACTGAATCAGGTTCCATTTTTCTGTAAATACTGGCAAATCCAGTTTCACATCCATGGTTCTCCTCTCCATGGCCTTGAGGGCGTTCAACAGTGGTCTCTGGTCTGCAGGAACGACCTCTTCGTTCCAACTAGGGATCTCTTCTTCTTCCCTATCTTCTTCTCTACCAGAACCTACTCTGCTCCTCAACTTCGCTAACTCATCCTTTAATTCCTGATTCTGAGCCTTCATGGCCTTGCTCTCTGCAATCTGTTTCTTCACTAGAACTGCCAACTCAACGTTGGTCATCCTTGCCGGCATCTCAGATGTTCCTTCGTCACCTGACATCCTGCTATATCCTATTCTTTTCCAGAAGATCCTTCCTTTACTCTGATACCACTATGATGCAGAGGTAAAACGCAACGGGAGCTTACAAATGGGAAGGAGGAGTCATTAACACAATCGGCATGTTAAAAATCCTATCGGCTTCTCATCATCATCATATTTCTTGCTAACACAGACAGCATCATCATATTTCAAAGAGGCATGAAATATCCTCCTGCTAACTACTGTTCACTTCCTTATCGCCTTTCGCCTTTCGCCTGTCAGCAGCATCATGATATTCGGCAAGCGCAAACATCCTCCTGATGTTCACTGTTCATCTTACCGCCAAACTCTATCTTCATCATCATGATGTTTAGCATCACCTTCATCAGTAGGATATAAAATATCCGGTTCCTCCAATATATCCAGATGACGACAACTTCAGCACCTTTCCTTCGATGCTTACGTCACCCCGATATCCGACTACTCAACCAACAGCATCATGATATGACTTATCCGGTCATATTGAAACATCCTGATGATGTTACCCAAACTTTATGCCGATGACTTACACCGATGCCAAAACACTTAGCGACAGCAGGATAAACTTGCATAGGGTGATATTCGCAATATCCTGATGACGATGACGTCACATGCACCTGATGATGATGTCAACGCACCTGATGATGATGTCAACAGGATATAAGACACTTATATCCTCCGCAACATGATAATGAATATCCTGATGACCTTTTCAATATCCTGATGATGACCTTTCCGGTCCTTAGCCAAAAAAATGATTTTTCCTCCTGCATACGATAGCGATATGCGGATGATGGGTACACACGAAAGATGATCCTGATGACGATATACACACTGAGTATATATCAAACCTATATCATCCTGATGCACTTGAAACATGCAATTTTTGTCAGCTTCATAACCCGATCCGGATAGTGATATACTCACAGATGACGATGCGATTCACTCCGACTGGAAAAGCACATGCAGACCCCTGTATATCCGTCCGCTACATGCAAACTCACAGAACCGTACAATTTCACAAAGAAAACATGATGATCGGGCCGGATCACCTTCAGATCAAAACTTAACAGTTTATCTTCCTAAACCCTAGCACATGAGGATGCTAGGTTGATTCATAGCATGCTACCAACTGATCTCTCAAACAATGAAATGCATAAACAGAAAACTAAAATACAACCTAAACTAACATGCATGACCATTCCACCGATTCACAGAATCAACCGGTGGAAGGGTTGAAAGAATCCATCAACTTGTAATCAGAACGGAAATCAAAACATAAACAACTGATAAACCAGATAATGCAATTGATGAGATCTTATTCAGATGAAACACAAATGTCCTGTTTCTACAACAATGTTTCACAATGTCTGGACTGATCTCTGGATTTCACTCAATCACCAGTACGACATAACACAACTACTACCCCTGATATGATATGATATTCTCTGATATGATATGAGATGATATCAAACCCTAACTGATCTGAGTTATTTATAGCAATATCCTACGAGTACTACCAACTCGATTCCCAGCAGCTGGGAGCCTTCAAGTGGCTGGGAGAGGACAGCGCATACTACCTAATCACGAACTCTAACTGCCTGCACACTCTCCTAGGCTGATCTAATACATATGCATTGGTCCAATGGACCTTATTACATTATGAAATTAAACATGCTAAAAATAGACTAATGTCCTGTCATGCGGACAATATCCTATCTTGTAGGGGTGCTCCTGCACCAGCTGGCAGTATGGAGTTCCCATGTTCCTACGTGTTTTGTTTGCTCCCCTGTTCTATCATATTTTCTTCCTTATTCTCATGGCTATTAACTTGTCCTTACAGAATTAGGAAACTTGGAGTTTTCTTCCTTTGGAATAGGTGGTGCAGGGAAAATTTGAGGATAGTAGTAGCATCCATTGTACCTCTGTGATTTCTTCTCTGATCTCTTATCTCATCTGACGGTGGGTCCTGAGGGTGAATCTCCCAGCTCTAGTAGTTCCTTATTTCTGAGAGTTGGCAGATTCCCTTCTATTGTAGAGAAGCTTCTTAGCTTCCTCTACCCCTCCCCTACATCTAATATTCCTAACAGAGCATCAACTCTAGGTGTAGGGAGATTGCCCACTAGGATGATATAGATAAAGGATGAGAGGAGAATTGTTGATGTTACTGCTGTTATCTTGGCTTGGCTTCCAAAACTTTTGAAGCCAGCTAGGTGTGGATTCCCCAAGTTTTTGCTCGGTTGAAGTTGCATGAAACTGCTCAACTAGGAGGGCGAGATCACACCCATGCAATGGAACCTAGAAATAGTGGAGGTTCAGAACTCTTGGGTTTCCTTTCGATATTGTTCCTTGCACATTTTCTCATTTCTTGGTGCATGGCTTGGAAAGGCAGAGCAATGAATGCTCTCATTGTAACTTTGATGGCATTTGAGGAGTGCTTGGCTCCAATGGCATCCAATAATGCATCAATCATCAAATGCCTGGTTCCTTTCCTCACCAGAATAGCTGGACATATAGTTATGAAGTGGTTGCACCGGCCTCCTCTCGCAGCTTCATCTTTTGGTTATAACTTCTTTTGTCTTAAGCCTGAAGCTTGTCTGGTCGCTTATCTTTATAAAAGGGAATTCAGGGCTTATGAAAAGAGATTGGTTCAAGGTCATATCTCCAGACTTAGTCTAAAATATGGGATCAATCTAGTTAAGGAGGAAATGTAGAAAGTTTGTTTTTTGCAATAAATCAGTCATCCATTTCCAAGTTTTCATTCTGAGTTTTTTAGATATCTATATAGAGCTACAAAGGCTGTGTTATAATTTATTGAACAGTTTACTTTACAAATTCTATTGAATCTCTGAAGTATACTATCTCCTACTTCATGTATACAGTTTTACATATATGAATATATTTGATTGAGGATGAGGTTTATTCATCATCATAGTCTTTCCTATGTTGTGTATTTTTCTTGTAGCATTCGCTCAAGTAGTGAAATAATTGGCTGCTAGAGGATATAGAATGTATTATGGGTTTACAAGGATAACTAAGTATGGTCAACTTCAAGATTAGTAAAGTGTTTTAATGTAAGGCATTACTATATCTTTACAGTAAGCTAAGTTTTATTATATCACAGTTCTTTAAGTGCTTCTATAAGTTTCTTAACTCTATGGCCCTTGGATAGGAACTGGTCTATTCATGAATACTATGCTAAGCTTAAATCCTTTTAATCATCCTCATCATTATTTTAAACAAATCAACACATTTTCCCTTCCAGCAATAGGTGTTAGGAGTTAAGTTTATTTTACGTGTTCCTCTACAAAGAAAGTGATTAAAGCTTAAGAATCCAGCCCATCTCTTTACTTATCATATATTCTTTAAGCAATACTAAAGGAACACATCTGTCATTGGAGCAGTGTTGTTGAGAAAGTACTTTCAAGAACCCCCATCCATTTGAATAGAACACTGTTTTCCCCAAAAGGGAAATATCTCCAAAAAATAGGAACACCCTCCTTGGTTTCACAGAGCCTAAAGTGCAGAGGAAAGAGGGATTTAAAACCCCTGTTTCCTATTTGTTGGCCAATCCCTGGAGGCGGGTCAGTTATTAGAAAATGGCTATTCTATAGATCTGTGTTTTTTCCTTGAGATCAGGTTGGGAATTTAAAACAACCAACAGATTGGTGACTCTACTGGGGACTTGAAGTAAAAATATTGTGAAATCTTGCCCTACAGTTTCTAGTGATGGTTTTCCCATTCGAGTCACCAATAGATTGGTGACTCTATTGGGGAACTAAAATAAGGGTTGTGTCTTATACTAAAAGTGCCAACATTCTTTTAGCTAAGGACCAAGAAGTTTCCATCTAGTTGAGCCACCCACATATTTGTGACTCTATTGGAGCATGAAGGAAAAGCTGTGTTTATCCTAAAGTCTTGGCTAAATAAACCCCCCTATATATTGAAGAGTCAGAGGTCAGATTATCAAGTTCCTTACAAGAAAAGGATTGACAAATCTACTATGTTTTTTCATTTGCAGTTGAGGTAGATACAAATCTAATACATCAAGTTTCATATCCCAGAATGTTCTACATGACTCTAATGTGAAATAGGATTCAAAAGTTGATTTTATAAAGGAGTAGTATGCTTTCAAGTTTTATTCCTCTATAAGAAGAGGTGTCGACTCTATGAGAGAAGAAGTTTGGTGATGTAGTTTGGTGTTCCTGATTTTTCATAAAATCAAAACAAAGTTTATACCAGTGGCAAAAGGTCCCTTTCAGGTATTTTACAAAGTTTCAAGAAAGCTTCCGTAAAAATTTAAAGATGTATACTCAGCAATCGCACTTCTTTTATCAAGGTGAATTTGTCAGGGAAAGGTATAAGGCTATTGAATTCAATAATATTTGTGGGTTTCCAAACCATGTACCTAATGAAGTTAGGAGTCAGATAACAAAGTTTAATAATGACAGATCCAAAACTGCTAGCAACCATTTATAGGAATTTTGTGACTTAATGGGAGATTGTGAAATAGTCCATGAGGATGTTGTCATAAAGTTGTTTGTTCAAACTTTTAAAGGAGAAGATAGAGAATGGTTTGCATGTTTACCCAATCAGTTTATTCTTTCATGGCAAGATTTAAAGTTGGCTTTTATGGAACAGTTTGGGGAAAGAATAGATGTCAGTATATTGATTAAAAAGCTCATGCAGATTGAGAAAAAAGATAAGGAATCAATCCCAGCTTTCAATTTAAGATTTGCCAAAATAGTAAGTGATATTCCTAGAAATATTAGACCTAATGAGGCCATGTGTTTGATTATATATTTGGGTGCATTCAATAAAAAGGATAGTTATCGACTAAGAGATAGGAACCCTACTACTATGATGCAGGCATATTCTTTGGCCATGAGTATAGAAAATAATTTAAAACATACAATGATAAAAGATTGTGAAATTGTGGGAAGTAGTTACAAAAGAAAGAGTGGATCCATATGTTCCCCCATTTGTCAAGTGGGGGGCAAAATAGACAGTTCAAATAAACCCAGGTCAGGTAAATCATCACATATAACTCAGTGTACCAAAGAGGATAGAGGTTGTGATCAAGACAGAAAGGTTCAAAGTCCATATAACCCTGTTGCTCTTTCTTCCCCTTACTACCAAAATAAAAGGAAATCTCTAGAACCTTATAGGGCAACTAATGAGATAACTAATACCTAGATGCATAAAGACGTATCAATTGTGGAGGTTCCTCGGTCTTGTGAATATGTAGCAAGTTGTGAGGATATGTCCCCTATTTATGATGATGTGTATCTTGTATCAAGTGATAAGATCTCATCTCCTAGAGAAATAGTTTCTTTTGAGTTTGAATGTCAGAAGGAATTGGTCCTTACCAATAATGTAGAATATGGTGAGCAGTTATAGGAATGCTCATACTGAAGTTGTGGAAACTTTGAGTCAGATAATGATGCAGGTTATCAGGATAGTGATATTGAAGAGTACACAAACACAATGCATGTAAAAAATAACCCACTTTTTGAGGAGCCTATGGGCTTGTCATCAATAAAGGATACGGAGCCTTATTGATACATAGATAATCCACTTTTTGAAGAGGATCCCGACGAGGCTAGTGGACTGATACTAGTTCAACATACAGGAGTATATGGGGAAACAGAAACTTCATTAAATAATCAAGACCTATATAATTCCTAGTCCCATATTCACCATTAGATGGAATGGCCAGCCAAAAAATTGGAAATAAAGTCATCATGTCAGACTTTAACAAAGAAACTTAGTATGATTGTTTTAGGTTTGACATTGACTCAACAAAATCTAAAAATTCCTTCAATACCAACTATGAAATAGATTATGACTGCTTTTATTTTTTAGATATATGCAAAAGGCAAAAATCAGAGGAAAATAGTTATTTCAAATGGTGGATATAATTGAAACAAATGATGTCTCTCTTTTTGAAAATATTTTTCAAATGTCTATGATTCAGAGTGGATAGGCAGATTCTGAAGGCAATTGTTGTTCAAAGGGCTATCCAAATGTCTATGGCAGAAACAGATTAGATTTCAGTAAAGTTTTCTGAAGCAACCTGTTGAAGTCGCTAGAGAACAAAATGTTTGATAGAGGCAAGTTTTGATTCTTCTCTACATAATAGCCTAGGGCTATTATGTGTTTGGTCTACTCCCCCAAAGCTTTTCTGTGATCTCACCCTATTCAGGTTGAACAGGCATCCCCGACTAGAGCCACTAATGGAACCATATAAATTTTTCATAGTTCAAGTATTTTTATCCTCAGACTTATGTCATCATGTTGAAGGATTTCTAGACTTAGGGTTCTTTGCATACCAAAAGAGGCGTTAAACTCTAAACCCCCACACCAAAGTTAGAATGTAAAGGCCACATTCATTCTATTTCTTCAGTGACCGCCTATTTCCAGTTACCCAGAATTTAAGTTGCTTCATTATGTCCCCTTGAACATCTTTTGACTGGCCCCTCACTGAAAATTTACCTTTTCTAGCCTGCGCCTAGAAAAACATTATTTTAAGGGAAAAAGAAGTCGACCCGTTGCCCCCCTTTTTTCCTAGAAGGAAAAGAATATTTTAATGCATAGACACCAAGGTCCAGTCCTACTAACTATTTTCCTGATAGGTGGTGATAGTGGATTTGTATTTTCTATTCTGCCAACAATAAAATATTGATAGAGTTGGCACCTGTGGAATTGCAGAAAGAGTGACAGCTCTTTGGTGACTATCGAGGAGGGAAGGATGGCGGGCCCAAGGCAATATAAAGTGATTTCTTTGTTTTTCCACCATTCCACCATGCTTCACCAAAGAATCTCTCTAAGGGCTGTAGAAAGGTAGAAGTTTGATGTGTGGCTACCATGTATGCAAGAAAAGGTCTAGTTGGAGAAGGGTGTATACTAATATCCTAGTTGTTGTACCTCTGCCATTCTGCTGGGCTATAAATCAATATGCTTTGCTAGATTGCAGAATGGTAGAAATCTTGACACGTGGCATTCTAAAAGGATGGAACTAGTGCATTAAATAACAAGAACATGGTGTGTCATAGTCCTATGTATGTGGCCACTTGTTGGAGAGTTGTCCTTATTGTGTGCAGTTGATCCAATGGTCATTTGCCATTTCGCTAGGACCATATCTCTAGCCATATCCGTTGCATGTGAAATTATGGAATACAGTCTTAACTATACTGCAAAGGAGATATTTTCTCAGGATCATGGTTGGGAGAGCTATCCAGGTGGCAAGTCATCATTGGGAAAAGAAAGCATCACTCTCCTACTACACAAAGGGTCAAATCAGCGTTGTTCAAATCAAGCCAGCTAGGATCGTGATCGACTGCCAAAATTTAAAAGTGTGAGAGGGAAATAAGTTGGCACTGATCTGATGATGCTTCATTGCAAGCATTAACTGCTCAGGCATGTGCAGAGTGTCCATCACCACCACTACAAAGGAATTTATTAACAGAAAGATTTGACTTATGCAGGCTCGACCTTTGGAAATCCGTGCTTCTACCAAGAATGACATTTCATTTGCTGTGTGATGAAATTTGACATGATGACAGTGCTAAATTGTGGAAACCAAGACACCTAACCTGGTATGATTCAGTACAAGAAGTGATGTTCTCAATTATATGGATTTATGAGATCCTATCTTTCTATTCCCTTTTGGTAATCTTCAAGAGATTTCCATTTATGACAAGGATGTTACAAAGTGACTGGAATTAATTAGACCAAAGATGTGCAGATGTATGCTTACATCCTAGAATTTCTATAAATAGACAAGTGCTGGTGATACCCCTTATACTATTCAAAGCATGCTAGCAATATGGAGTTCCTCTATTCCTATGTGTTCTGTTTGCTTCCCTGTTCTATCAAATTTTTTTCCTTGTTCTTATGGTTATTAACTTGTCCTTACAGAATTAGGAAACTTGGAGTTTTCTTCCTTTGGAATAGGTGGTGCAGGGAAAATTTGAGGATAGTAGCAACATCCAATGTACCTTTGTGATTTCTTCTCTGATCTCTTATCTCATTTGATGGTGGGTCCTGAGGGTGAATCTCCCAGCTCTAGTAGTTAATTATTGTTGTTGCTACTATTCTCTTGGCTTGGCTTCCAGCACTTTTGAAGCCAGCCAGGTGTGGATTCCCTAAGTTTCTACTCGGTTGAAGTTGCATGAAACTTCTCAACCAGGAGGGTGGGATCACACCCATGCAATGGAATGCGGAAATAGTGAAGGAGGTTCAAAACTCTTGTGTTTCCTTTTGATATTGTTCCTTGCATGTTTTCTCATTTCTTAGTGCGCAGCTTGGAAAGACAGAGCAGTGAATGCTCTCATTGTATACTTTGATGGCATTTGAGGAGTGCCTGGCTCCAACGGCATCCAATAATGCATCAATCATCAAATTCCTAGTTCCTTTCGCCACTAGAATAGCTAGACATATAGTTGTGAAGCGGTTGCACTGGCCTCCTCTTGAAGCTTCATCTTTTGGTTATAACTTCTTTTGTCTTAAGCCTGAATCTTGTTTGCTCCCTTATCTTTATAAAAGGGAATTTAGGTCTTATGAAAAGAGATTGGTTCGAGGTCATATCTTCAAACTTAGTCTAAAATATGGGATCAATCTAGTTAAGGAGGAATTGTAAATAGTTTATTTTCTGCAATAAATCAGCCATCCATTTCTAAGTTTTCATTCTGAGTTTTTTAGATATCTTTATAGAGCTACAAAGGGTGTGTTATAATTTACTAAATAGTTTACTTTACAAATTCTATTGAATCTCTGAAGTATACTGTCTCCTACTTCATGTATACAGTTTTACATTTATGAATATATTATTGAGGATGAGGTTTATTCATCATCATAGTCTTTCCTATGTTGTGTATTTTTCTTGTAGCATTCACTCAAGTAGTGAAATAATTGGCTACTAGAGGATATAGAATGTATTACAGGTTTACAAGGATAACTAAGTATGGTCAACTTCAAGATTAGTAAAGTGTTTTAATGTAAGGCATTACTATATCTTTACAGTAAACCAAGTTTTATTATATCACAGTTCTTTAAGTGCTTCTGTAAGTTTCTTGACTCTATGGCCCTTGGATAGGCACTGGTCTGTTCACGAATACTATGCTAAGATTACATCCTTGTAATCATCCTCATCATTATTTTAAAGAAATTAACACATTTTCCCTTCTAGCAATAGGTGTTAGGAGTTCAGTTTATTTTATGTGTTCCTTTGTAAAAAAAGTGATTAAAGCTTAAGAATCTAGCCCATCTCTTTAATTATCATATATTCTTTAAGCAATATTAAAGGAACACATCTGTCATTGGAGCAATATTGTTGAGTAAGTACTTTCAAGAACCCCCATCCATTTGAATAGAACATTATTTTCCCCAAAAGGGAAATATCCCAGAAAAATAGGAACACCCTCCTTGGTTTCAAAAATCCTAAATTGCAAAGGAAAGAGGGATTGAAAACCCTAGTTTCTTGTTCGTTGGCCAATCCCTCGAGGCAGGCTAGTTATTAGAAAGTGGCTATTCTATAGATCTATGTTTTTTCCTTGAGATCGGGCTGAGAATTTAAAACAACCAACATAACTGACATAGTTTTATTAAATGAATGCACATAAGAATAAAGCCAGTAAATAATCTATATGAATACAAGTAATACTCAAACATAAATCACAAGAATATCAAATCAAATAAAAAAGAGTAAATGAATAGAATGGGCTATTTAAAATGTAAGTGCATCATATCTAATAACTATATTTATTAGGGTTTAAATTTTGTTGGTTTTTTGAATTGTTCTTGAACTATGAGATGAAAGCTGGGATGTTGATTTTTTGCTCTGCATGTCGAGCTAGGGCTTTCGTGCCCTAGCCCGATCCTCTGGTTTTTTCCTGATCATGTGAAGTGTGGGGAGTGCATGCGTTTTGGGGAGGTCTGGGGTTGTGTTTTTTTATCAGTGCAAAGTTTTTTCAGCGGCATCGATGTCTCTTTCTCCCTGAGCGTGCGGGGGTTTTGTGCCTGGTTGGAGGCTGTGGGTGGGGTTTTTGTGCCTGGTTGGAGGCCGTGGGTGGGGTTTTTGTGCCTGGTTGGTTTGGGTCTGCAGTTCGAAGGTAGTGCTGGGTGGTGGATCGGTTAAACCCTATTGGTGGTTCTTTTTTCTTGGGGGCCTACTTGCCCGCCTTGGATCTTGTTTAGTTTCAATGCCGACTGGGGAGTCTTCAAGGGCTAGTCCCAAGATGGATTTTCGCTCAGTAGCGGTTAGTGCAAATTCTCCTTCGCACGCTTCGAAGGTTTTTAATAATAAATTGTTCTCACCAGATCCAGGGTTGGTTGGTTCGGGTTTGTCTGGTGGTACTCGGATTACAAAGATCAATAGATGTCTTGAACGTTGTGAGGAGAGGCCAAAATTGGTTATCCCGCTGGAGATGATTGCGGAAGATATTGATTATTATTCAAAGCATGCACTACTGTGCAAGTTTATGGGGATGCGGGTTTCTTTACAATTTCTTGAATCATGGGCCCAACGGACTTGGATGCCAGAGGGAGAAATGGAGGTTATGCTTTTAGAAAATAACTTTTTCATGGTTTCATTCAATTGCTTGGCAGATCACAATAAGGCCTTTGAAGAAGGCCCCTATTTTCATAATCAGATTGGGTTATTCATTAAACCTTGGCATGCGGGATTCAATCCTGCTGAAGAGCTTCCGAACTGGGTTCCAGTGTGGGTTCGGCTTCCAAGGTTTCCTGTGGAATGTTGGCAGGATGATGTCTTACACTTGTTAGCTTCAATGCTAGGAAAACCAGTTGGTGCTTCATAGCAGATTCAAGTTAAAAAGGTGATGACTTTTGCTCATATATGTGTTGAGATTGATTTAAGTAAACCCTTGCCAGATTCGGTGGATATGTGTGCGGGTCCTTACTCTTGGGTGCAGCAGTTGGACTATGAGACTCTTCCTTTTTGGTGCCGTCTCTGTCATGAATATGGACATTTACAGAGGAGATGCCCTAAGGCTAGGCCTGTGGACTCCCAGCCTTCTCAGCCTCCCCGCAATCCCCCTAGAGTTGAAAAGGGGAAGGAACCCATTCCTGGTGATGTGGATGGGGCTGATGGTTTCGTTCCTGTTAAGGCTCAAAATAGGAATCGAGGTCAAAAGAGGACTTTGAAGGAAAGGTAGGATGAAGATTCTTTCAACAGATTTGAAGTTTTAGATGATCTCATCCAGCAGGAAGTGAATCCAGGATTGGTGAATATGGATCAGGGTGCTTCAGGTACAGGACAGGAGGGCCTTCTTTCTGAAGCTACTCAGGTTTTGCAGGATAATAGGGCTTTGCAAATGGACACAGACGTTCACATGGAAGTCCAGGTGGAATCGGTTCCTATTATAGTAGGGAAGAAGGGTGGTGAGGATGGATCTCCTCTTGTTTCAAATGTAGGTACTGAGGGGGTGAAGATTAATAAGACTTCTTATTCTCATTTGGGTCTTCATCAAAAGGATCCAAAAAAAGGGGCTCGGGAGAAGTCTTCCAAGCTTGGTAGAAAAAAAGATTTGGATAAGATTAAATTAACAGGGGAAACTTTGGTAGAGTCAGGGTCTGTTAAGACTCTGGATTCTCATTTTTTGAGCCCCTTGAAATGATTGTTCTATCCTGGAATGTAAGGGGCTTGAACAGTGGCCCTCGACAAAAAGTTGTTCGTGATTTGGTTAGAAGTCAATCTCCTGATGTTCTTTTCCTGCAGGAGACTAAGTTATCAGTGGAGTGTATGTTTGGTTTAGTGCCTAAGTTGTGGGGGAGTGGAGAGTGCCAGTGTATTGGTGCTCAAGGGTCTGCTGGAGGAGTGGCTTGTTTATGGAATCCTTGGAAGATCCGCCCTCTTTGGTGGTTGTCCTTTCAGTCTTCTATCTCTATGATTTCTTCTTGTTTTGAGACAGGGGAGTATGTTCTCTTCTCCAATATATATGCACCTACTGAACTTTAGGGTAAACAACTGTTGTGGTCCCATATCTGGTTTGTCTGAAGCATGGTTCCTTTCCATCCATGGATTATGGCTGGAGACTTCAATGCTATTTCTGAGTTGGCTGAGAAGAGGGGTGGTATTGCGAGGCTTGAGCCTTCTGCACTGCTACTTCAGGATAACATTTCAACTTTAAATCTGGTGGATATCAAGCCCATTAATGGCTAGTTTACTTGGAATAATCAGAGGATTGGGAATAACTACATTGCGGAATGACTTGACCGCTTTCTGGTTTCTTGCTACTGGGTTGGTGGGTTGTGGTCTTCTAGCTCTGAAATTTTGGATTGGAGGGGATCAGATCATTGGCCTATCAAGATGGCTATTTCTTCAGCTTGTGTGCCTCAGTCTCCTTCTTTCAAGTTCCAGCTTATGTGGTTGTGTGACTCCTCTCTCCATGACTATGTTGTTGAGTGGTGGAGGTATGGTAGACCTGCTTATGGTACAACAATGTATACTTTTGCTAAGTTACTTCAATTTGTCAAGTATCAGCTTAAACGTTGGAATCGGCAGTGCTTTGGAAACATTTTCCATGCTAAAACTGCTACCCAGGCTGAGTTGGATGGTATTACGAGGTTGATCAGGGAGGATGGAGTGACTGAGGACCTGCTTCGGGAAGAGACTAGGGCTTTGAAAGCTTTGGAAGAGTGTGAGCTATGAGAGGAAGTTTTTTGGAAACAAAAGGCTCGGATTGAGTGGCTTCAGGAAGGGGATAAAAATACCGCTTTTTTCTTCAACTCGGTGAAAGCCAGGAGACATGGCAATTCTATTTCTACTCTGGTGAATGATAGGGGTGAAACTCTTTCTTCTTTGCAGGAAATCACATGTGAAGCTAAGCGATATTTTGCTTCTTTATTTAGGGAGGACTCGCAGGGGGGTTCTGATGAGGAAGCTCAGGTCCTTTCTTGTATCCCTTCTTTGGTTTCTAGGGAGATGAATGAGCATCTTATGAGTGATATTTTGATTGAGGAGCTAGAGGGGATCGTGTTTCAAATGAAGAGGGGGAAAGCTCCTGGCCCTGATGGTTTCCCGATTGAGTTCTTTCAAGAATTCTGGGAGATTATCAAGTTGGACTTGTTGGCAGTTGTTCAAGAGTCTCATAAGAATAAACAGATGTTACGGGCTTTGAATTCTACCTTCCTTGCTCTCATCCCAAAGTGTGATGGGGTGGATAGGTTAAGTCAATTTCATCCTATCTCTCTTTGCAATGTGATTTATAAAATTATCTCTAAATTGATTGCTGGTAGGTTGAAAAAGTGGCTTAAAGTGTTGATTTCTGAGGAACAGAGTGGTTTTGTGGCAGGACGTCAGACTCTGGATGGGGTTGTTATTGCAATAGAAACCATTCACTCTATGGCTAATTCCAAAGATAAGGCAATGTTCATCAAGCTTGATATGGCTAAGGCTTATGACCGTGTTCGATGGTCCTTCCTTCGGAAGGTTCTTGGTGCTTTTGGTTTTGGGGATGCGTGGATTTATTGGGTTATGAGCTGTGTTACTTCAGTCTCCTTCTCTGTGTTAATAAATGGTGAGCACTCTAAGCTTTTTGGCGCCTCTCAGGGTTTGCGGCAGGGTGACTGTTGATAACTGAGAGGGGGGGGGTGAATCAGTTATCCTAATTATTTCCTTTATTGAACTTTCCTTTTAATTGAAGCAGCATAAAATCAAACATAAAACATTAACCATAAAACAAGAAACACATGACACAGTATTTTTGACGTGGAAACCCTGTTAAGGGAGAAAACCACGGGGTGATTAACCCAAAATTATTCTCTGTTAGAAGAATAGGAAATTACAAAGATGGCACTTGCCAATTAGGGCTCACTGCCCGAGCACACTGCTCACAAGAGGCCCACTGCCTACAAGAAGACACACTGTCTACAAAGTGATGAGAATCACAGTCTTGAACTGATTGGAAGCATCTGCATATGCTGGAGTTCAGTTCCGGTTAGGCTCAGTACACTGATCTGCTGCACTTCATCTTTCCTCTGTTCTTTATTCTGCTATCTTCCACATACCGGATCCTTTTTGCTACCTCTGCTCTTTCTCTGGACTTATTCGCATATCTCTCCACACTGACACACATTTCACAACTAAATCCATCCTCTATATATATCCGCACAAGTAATTTCATCACCTTTCTAGTCGGCATCCGGAACAGTCTAGTTTCTTACAAACTCTCATTCTGTCGGCTGAATCCTTCCTCACCAAGCAATGCGGATCAAGCATATACTTGTAGATATCATTAATCATGTCGGCCAAACATGATTCATGCCTTCACAACCTCTGTCATCAACAGTAACCCATCCGGAAAGTAGTCTGATACTCTGCCAGTCAGTTCTTCCTCTGTTTTCACTGTCTCTCAGGAATCTGGTACTCAACCATTCATATCTTTTTCCTTGTCCATCACCGGAGGCTAAATCCTTGGAATATACCACTCAAGGTAGTCCTCTTGACTTCCCCAAATCCGCACTGCACCAAGACACTTCCTCTGAGAGGTCCGGACCAATCTGTCGGACCTTGCCACATGCTCTGTTCTTCTTCACCGGACCACAACATTCTTTATTCTGACTTCCGGTAGAGACATATCATGTCTTGCGGATATGTGGGATGACCTTTGTTGCCATCAATGACAACAACCATGAATCCATATAGTGTCTCTTGCCAACAATCTCCCCCTTTGGCATTGATGGCAACACTTAGTGAAAAATGACTAAGTGTTTTCACTATGCTCCCCCTTTGCTGATGCTCTGTCTTTATATACAATTTCCGGAACTCCCCCTTAGTTGGATCCCTCATTTTTCACTGCTCCTCACTCCCCCTTTGACATCAATGGCAAAGGGTAGGGTCCGCATATCAAAATTTTCAAAAATTTCTTATACTTAGCCGCATATTTACATACTCACATATATTGAAGAATGTCTGCAAAGGATGTCTGTAATTGAATCATTTCGGTAGCCCAACTTTGCTTCATTCTGTCCAAAATTGAAATGTGACCACTTAACAAAAATGCAAACGCTTCTGCCCGCTTGAGATCTGTCGGATCTTTTGTTTGGGCGGTGGTCCTAGCATCACTGATGGCCTCATGCATGGTTTCCAACTTAGGGATTATAATCCTTCTAAGTTCTCCCATCCGGTTGGTGATGTTCTTCCTTTCCTTCTCAAGATTCTTTATTTCGTTCAAGACTGCAATAGTCTGACATTCTTGATTTATTATAGAGGAAGAGAGAGGATCAAAACTTTGAGATAAGCTTTGTAGCTTATCCTGTTCCTCTTTTATTTTCTTGTCAAATGCTGCTGTTGCCTTTGACCAGGATATACAAAATTTATAGATATCACCGCCATCCTTAAGAGCATTCTCTAAGCTCCTTATTCCAATGCTTACAATCTTCCTATCCTTAGAGATTAATTCTAATATTTCTGAAAATCTCTTATCCAAAAATTCCTTCCGGACCTTTTCTTCAGCTGATTTTTCTAAAGAATCAAAATGTGTATCAACACTGCTGACTAAGGTTTTTAGATTACCAGAAGTGGAGGCTGTCGGATCTATCTGGATTGATGGCATGATCTTTACAAGTATTCCGGAAGCAGCCTCTATCAACTCACAGTCTTCCATATGAGACTTCAGGAGCTTTTCATTTGCCTTGGCATTTGCAAATGAAGCTATCTTCATTGTTTGTACCGGAGAGAGAGAGTCAAAATCAAATGGACCTTTGAGAAGCTCCGGTTCATCAATCTCTAGAGTTTCTTTACTCAAAAATTGTTGAACAGTTTGTGCAGTGTCTCTTGCCGGAGACAGATGTTTCTTTTCTTCTGCAGTCTTAGAACTGTCAACCTCTTTGTCTTTCACCACTGCTTCCTTCTCCTGTAGTTGCTCTTCTTCTTTGGATCCGGAGACTGTAGGGGAAACCGGAGGAGAGATGCTAACTTGTTCATGGGCCACTTCTTCTTGAGCAGAGGGTCCCAAGTCCTCACTTGTCTGTTCAGGGCTCACTTCTTCCGGAACAGAAGATTCCAAATCAGCAGCTGTTTCTGCACCTAAGTCCTCTACAACAGGAAGATTGAACCTTTTGAAGGCCTTCCGGAGGATCTCTTCTGTTTCTTGGGCCACTTTGTCAGTCTCACCAAGCATGAGTTGATTCATCCTGGCTTTGCTTCTGAACTCATCTTTACAGTCCTTGAAGATAATGTTCATTGTCTTGGGATCAATTTGAGGATATAGCTGAATAGCTATCTGCTCCCGGATCTCAAGATCTTTAGCATGAGCATTATTTTTTCTCACTTCCATTTCCTTTTCTAGGCTTTTAGGAATAAGAGATATTATTTCAATGAAAGCCTTATTATATATGTTAAGATATTTCACTGTGGCCTCCTGCAGAGTCTTTTGGTCGGCCTCACTGAAGTCATCATATGATTCAGTCATTGGTTGAAGGTTTCCATCCACCGTGACCGACTTTATTATGCTCTCTAGTGACAGAGTGGGCTTTTCAACAGTTACCTCTGCCATTTCCTCCTTGTCTTGGCCTGTGGAGGGCTTACCGGATCCTTTCTTTTTCTGTTTCTTTACTTCTCTTACTCCCTCATCTGATTCTGTTTCCTCTTCATCCTTTTGGCTTCCATAAGCCCTTGTGGCTTTTGCCTTTGATCTCTTACCGGATGCCTGGACTTCCGGTTTTGAACTTTTGGTTGAGGGAGGTGCAGATCTCTTTGTTGATCTGGTCTGGGTGGGAGCTCCAACCGGAGCACTTTCTTTGCTTTTCTCTTCTTCCTCGGCCTTCCTTCTCTTTTCCCGGCTGGCATCAAGTGCCTCCTTTGAGATACCTAGGCCTTGAGCAATGTGCTCTACTTCTTTTCTTACCTTTCTTTTAATCTCAGGTTCCCTGAGTTCTACATGTATTTTTACACTCAGCTCCTCAAAGGTTCCAAACCTTTCTGCCTTAGGATCTTTGGGCTGACTTAGCATGTGTTGAACATGCAACTCCACTATCTGTTCATCAACTTCATACCCCATGGGCATGATCCAGACAGTCCTTGGCTCCACTGCCTCCATTAGGCACTGATCAGTGTTAACCATAAAGCACACTGAGTCCTTGTATTTCTCAATGAGAGACTGAGGAATTCTCTCTCTTGCTTGCATCATGCTCTGAAAGTTTTTGAAGTATCCCCATAGAGCTGAATTTCTCGCTTTTGCATCCCCAAGTCCATGCAAGTAGTCTCTTATCTAGACTGCAACAGGTTTGTCATTCTGCCATACCCATCCACTTGTTCCGGGTAGCTCATTCATGAAATAGAAGAATAGACATACAATAAGAGTACCATATTTAAAGGAATTCTTCTTATCCTTCTTGATTTTCTGTATGTTTTCCATTAATTGGCTTAGTAGTAGTTCGCAGAGATCATATTCTGCATTCTTTCTTAACATTTCATAAGCAGTGTATATTGCAGTTCCGGATACAGAATTCTCCCTGCTGGAGTGGTAGATCTTGTATCCTATTATCATTGATGCATATTTGATATCCGGATCGGAGATGTCTTCAATGGTCATTGCCCTTTTGTCAAATTTTGATCCGGTGGCCTCAGTTACAATGTTGTTCTTGACAGATTTAAGGATAGGTACTCCTCCGGAGGAGTATAGGCCAGTTACTGCTCTAATTGCCTCTTTTGTGATCTTGCAGGGTCTATCTAGCCATAGAAAGTTATCATGCATCCTGCTCAGTACATACCGGACCCATTCATCCTCTTCAAAACAGGGGAAATGAATAAATTGCTCAAATTGTTTCTTCTGAATATCCTTATATTCTGGTTTAAGCTCAAAAGCATTGTCAATCAGCTGCTTGTGATAGAGGTCTCTTAATTTGAATTCCCCAAATTCCTCAATGTTTGCATGTATGTAAACCCTAATGTCTTCGGTGTGTAAAACTCCGTGGGGAACACTAGAGAAGGCTCCTAGTGGGTCTACCTCCAATGATTTGTAGGGATGTTTCTTGAATGAGGGGCGAGGTCTATCAGAGATCTTAACTATGTTTGGAGTAGCCATTCTTCAAAGATTTGCAGTGAGGTAACGAAAAATGGAGAATACCTTATGCGCCTTCGGTTTGCACGGAGTGGTTGGATTGATTTCTTTATACAATAGCTTTGGCAAGAGATCCTTGGTGCTTGATGAACCTTGTTGCAGAGCTCCACTTTTCGCTTCTTCTCGAGTGCAGAATGAGCAAATGACCTTTGAGAAATCCCTTAAATTGCTCCGCGAACCCTAATACCTGTCTGCAATAAATGCTTCACCTACATCATTCCGGTTTGCCTTGTCTGGATAGCTTGGAGTATCCCGGATTAGTCCTGATCTGTGGATATCATCCGGATCTTTCAATCATGAATAAATCGAGATAGCATATTACAAGATCATCTCAAACACTCTGTCCAATCCGCACAACAAGATAGTGCATTTCCGGATCTTTCCGGACCTTTTTGTAATCCTCTATCATACCGGAGCATCTCCCTGAACAGGTCTTATTTGATTGATCACAGCTTCTTCATAACTTCATGCGGACCTCTGAGAACTTGACTGAAGTATCTCAAGACTCATATCTACAAACCCTTTGATCCGCATCTTGTGCCACATCCGGTACCACTTGTTTGGCTGGGGGAACAAGATTTTCTTTGAGTCTCCCCCTGAGCCTGAGCTCACCTTTTAATTTCCGGAAGAAATATCAGCACCAGAGTCTGGTGCGGATCCAACCTCTATATTCTCTGAACTTTTCTTCACCCATATCTTGCTCATCTGATTCCTAACCTCTTCCGCATTCATCTTTTGTTTACCCTTGTCTTGATTCTGATTATACACCGGACCTCTTTTGTCCTGATTCTTGTTTCTGCAAACTTTAGCATTATGACCGGACCTATTGCAGATTTGGCAAATAACATTTCTTTGCATATTTGACTGATATCCTCTTGATCTGCATTGATTAGCCATATGACCTACTCTATTGCATGTGAAGCATCTACCTTTGAATGATTTGTTTACTTGCATACTTCTGCATTCATGGGATTTGTGTCCATACCTTTTGCAGTTGAAGCATTGTCCGGAGAAGGATGAATTAATCTGATTCATTCTCATTCTGCACTGATTAGCTTTGTGACCAAAGTGGTTGCAGCTGTGGCAGTATCCATTGAAGGATGGATATCTTTGAGCATTTGGTTGTCTTACCGGAGGTCTTCTAGGCCTGCTTCTTGGATTTTCTGATCCAAGATTCTTCTGACCGGATCCGGAGCTTTCTCCTTTCTCATATCCCAAACCATACTTGTCATCTGTCCTCTTTTGACTTCCAAGAAGAACTTCAAGTTGAGCAGAACTTATCTTGAATTTTTCTTTATATTCATTTGTTGTTTGAAGGTCTCTTTTGAGAGAGGCAATTTGATCTTCAAGTTTTCCTTCATTATCTTTGGCATCTTCAAGATCAGATTCAAGATGTCTGATAATCCTGTCCATCTGGTGGCATTCTTCTGATTTTTCTTTAAGAGATTGTCTTAGATTGTCTTCAGCCTTTCTTTTTTCTTCAATCTCTTGAGTAAACTTTATAGTTCCTGATTCCATTTCATGTCTTAACATAATGACTTCTTTTGATAACTTTTCACATAACTTGGTTTGCTCAGTCAATTCTTCATTTGTATTGCTTTCTTCACTTTGTCTTGCCAACTGTTGAAGCAGCTCCTTTCTCTTTTTCATAGAGAGACTTAATTTGTCTTTTAATTCTCTCATGAATTCATCAGCCTGTTTGAGTCTTTCCTTTAATTCACTGACTTCAGAATTCGACTGTTCAAGATCCTCAAGAGCAGTCTTGAGTTGCTCCCTTAAACCATATGCATCCATTTGAAATCCCAGATCTTCCTCAAGCTGTTAGGCTCTATTTGGAGGAACTTGGCTCTGATACCAATTGTTGATAACTGAGAGGGGGGGTGAATCAGTTATCCTAATTATTTCCTTTATTGAACTTTCCTTTTAATTGAAGCAGCATAAAATCAAACATAAAACATTAACCATAAAACAAGAAACACATGACACAGTATTTTTGACGTGGAAACCCTGTTAAGGGAGAAAACCACGGGGTGATTAACCCAAAATTATTCTCTGTTAGAAGAATAGGAAATTACAAAGATGGCACTTGCCAATTAGGGCTCACTGCCCGAGCACACTGCTCACAAGAGGCCCACTGCCTACAAGAAGACACACTGTCTACAAAGTGATGAGAATCACAGTCTTGAACTGATTGGAAGCATCTGCATATGCTGGAGTTCAGTTCCGGTTAGGCTCAGTACACTGATCTGCTGCACTTCATCTTTCCTCTGTTCTTTATTCTGCTATCTTCCACATACCGGATCCTTTTTGCTACCTCTGCTCTTTCTCTGGACTTATTCGCATATCTCTCCACACTGACACACATTTCACAACTAAATCCATCCTCTATATATATCCGCACAAGTAATTTCATCACCTTTCTAGTCAGCATCCGGAACAGTCTAGTTTCTTACAAACTCTCATTCTGTCGGCTGAATCCTTCCTCACCAAGCAATGCGGATCAAGCATATACTTGTAGATATCATTAATCATGTCGGCCAAACATGATTCATGCCTTCACAACCTCTGTCATCAACAGTAACCCATCCGGAAAGTAGTCTGATACTCTGCCAGTCAGTTCTTCCTCTGTTTTCACTGTCTCTCAGGAATCCGGTACTCAACCATTCATATCTTTTTCCTTGTCCATCACCGGAGGCTAAATCCTTGGAATATACCACTCAAGGTAGTCCTCTTGACTTCCCCAAATCCGCACTGCACCAAGACACTTCCTCTGAGAGGTCCGGACCAATCTGTCGGACCTTGCCACATGCTCTGTTCTTCTTCACCGAACCACAACATTCTTTATTCTGACTTCCGGTAGAGACATATCATGTCTTGCGGATATGTGGGATGACCTTTGTTGCCATCAATGACAACAACCATGAATCCATATAGTGTCTCTTGCCAACAGTGACCCCCTCTCTCCTTACTTGTTTCTTCTTCTTGTTGAGGGTCTGGGACGCTTGATAAGAAGGAATGTGGAGTTAGGTTTCATTCAGGGCAGGGGGTGGGGAGGTGGTTTACCTCCACAATCTCACTTGCAGTTTGTTGATGACACTGCTTTGATGGGTATGGCTACAATTAGGGAAGCTTTGAATTTGTGCAAGGTGTTGGATGTTTATCTTCTAGCTTCGGGCCAATTGATCAATGAAGATAAGTCTTCCATCTTTTTCTTCAATACTCCAAGTTCCATTCAGAGGCAAATTGCTCATATCTTGAGATTTCAGACTGGGGTTCTCCCTTTGACCTATCTTGGTATTCCCATCTCTATTGGAAGACTTCCCAAGGAGTCTTGGCAGAATATTTTGGATAAATTTCATGTGAAAGTTAATCATTGGACCCATCGCTGGTTGTCCTTTGCGGGTCGTGCTCAGTTGCTCAAGTCTGTGGTGTAGGCCCTCCCCATTTATAGATGTATGATTCAGGTGGCCCCTTTGGGTTTTGTTAGGGAATTGAATTCCTTAGCAAGACAGTTTTTATGGGCTGGTAGCTTATTGTCCTCTAAATGGAGCCTTGTTAGATGGGACATTGTTTGTAGCCCAAAGCAGTTTGGCGGCCTCGGGTTAAGGCAGTCGTCGTTGTCAGGGATGGCGTTGGCTGCTAAATTGTATTGGCGGTGGTGTGTGGAGCAGGATGGGATCTGGGCCAGGATATTAACTCAGAAATACTTCCCAGGGATCCCTCAAATTGATATTCCTCGGTATCCACTGGTGGGGAAAGGCTCGATGATTTGGAGTATGCTCAAGAAAGGGGCTACTCTGGTCAAGGATGGTTTATTTTGGATTTGTAAAAGAGGGACAAAAGCTCATTTTTGGTCTGATTCTTGGGATGGTTTTCCTCCCATTGTTTCTCAGTTTCCTAATTTGGTGACTCTGTGCCAGAGGTTCTGTGAAGTTGGTTGGTCAAGGGTGAGTGACTTCAAATCCTTTTCTTCTCATGGGCAGTTGGTGGTGGCAAGATGGAAGAATCCTGATGAGTGGCCTATTGTTGGTATGGAGGAGGAGTGTGCTGAGCTTCATAGTATCCTTTCTCGTAGATGTTGTAGCTCCCTCCAGGAAGGGGATGTTCTTTCTTGGTCTCCTAATCCTAAGGGTGTCTATACTGTTGCTTCTGGATATCAGGTGTTGTTAGCTAACCAGCTGGAGGGGGTGGAGGTTCACTGGTGGAAGAAAGTGTGGAATAAGCTTTCTTGGGCGAAGTGTAACTGCTTTATTTGGACTTTGGCTTGGAATAGGTGCTTGACTTGGGATAATATTCAGAAGCGGAGTTTTCAAGGTCCTTCTATGTGTGTTATGTGTGGATGTGGAGAGGAGGACTCCTCTCACTTGTTTTTCCGTTGTCCCTTGACTTTGCAGATTTGGCATTTTTGGTGGGAAGTTTGGAAAAGCCCCTGTGTTCATGCTTCATCCCTAGTGGATTTTTGGAGTAGTCTGGGTAGACCTCCTTCTATGGCCTCTTTCTTGCAAGATGTGTGGTATGCTGGGCCTTCCTTCATACTATGGCAGATTTGGTTGGAACAGAATCGCAAAATATTTCGAGGTGAGAAGTTGTTGATTCAACAAGTTTGGCACAAAATTATGAGTATGATTCGGGAGACAGTGGAATCTAAGTGTGATGTGGTGTTCCCTTTAGAGAAAGGAGATGCTGAGTTGGTGGATAGATTGGGTATTCAGGGGTTGTCTCCAGCTTCTGCTTGTGTTAGGAAAGGAAGGCGAGTGAAAAAGAAAGTGCAAAGGGTGGGAAGATGGCTTCCCCCTCCGTCTAGCATTCTGAAGCTCAATACTGATGGTTCTTCAAGGGGCAATCCTGGGCCTGCTGGGATTGGTGGGACTGGCAGGGATTTTTCAGGATCGGTGGTTTTTTTCTACTCTGTTCATGAAGGATGGCAAACTATCAACCTTATGGAAGGTTTGGCAATCCTCTATGCTTTGGAGAGGGCTTATGCTTTGGGATGGCGCAAGGTTATCTGTGAGTCTGATTCACAGGTTTTGATTAATTTTCTGAATATACAGAAGGTTTTTGATGTTAGTTGGCAGTTGGCTATGATGGTGCAACAAATTCTGCAGATAAGTTCTTTGATGGAGATGGTGTCTTTTGTCCATATTCCAAGGGAGTGGAATAGGGCAGCAGATTGTTTGGCTAAGTGGGCTTCTGAGCATTTAGATGGTTGGAAGATTGATGAATGGGAGCAGGTTCCTCATGAGCTCCGATATGACTTGGAGAAGATTCTTGCTGAGGATGGCAATGGTATTGGTGAAGGATGATGTTGTTTCATGCTTTGTATGGCTGTTTCTTATGGATTACTAGGGCCTTGGCCCTTTGATGCTTTGTAATGTTCTTTTCTGAATTTCAATAAAGTTTTTACCCCTTTTATATTAAAAAAAAAAAATTGTTGGTTTTTATTCACTTCTATTTTATAAAAATTAACTACCCCAAAATAATATTTTATAACTATATTTTCTTAGGGTTTTATCAAATCAAAAAAACTAAGCAAAGTATACTGGACAAGGAAGAAGTTATTCAAACAATAAGTGCATTATATTTTATAGATTTTACTATATTATAGATTTTACTATACTTTGTTAATATTGGATTAATGAAAATACTTTATTTTTTGTGTTAGTTGTTTAGATATATTTTGGAAATAAAAGACATTAATATATTGTTTTATTTACTCTAGAGTTATTTTAATGAAAATACTTGAAATTAATATGTTATTTTATTTACTTAAAATAACATTTTATAACTATATTTTATTAGGATTTTACAAGCATAGAAGTTATTTGAAGGTAAGTTTACTATATTTATAGATTTTACTATACTTTGTTAATATTAGATTAATCAAAATACTTTATTTTTAGTGTAGAATTATAAAAATTTCAAACCCTAGAAGTCAATATGAAATCAAAAGATAAAAACATATTTATTTATTGTAAGTGCACTATATTTTATTACTAAAGCTCAATATTAGATTAATAAAAATACTTTATTTTAATTGTTGAGATATATTTTAGAAATAAAGGAACTTAATATGTTGTTTTATTTACTTTAGAGTTATTTTAATTAAAATAGTTTGTCTTAGTTGTTCAGATATATTATTTATTTAACAAAACATTAGTAAATAAAACCCTAGGCAAATATGAAGTAAAAAAATAAAACCCTACAAGTGAATATCAAATAAAACCATACAAACACATTGAAGAAAATTAATATGTTGCTTTATTTATTGTAGAGTTATTTTATTTTATTTATTTTATGAATTTGTTAAGTGATGCAATGAGATTTTCTTTCTTTCCAATCCATAAAGTATACAAACTCCCAAAATATGTAACCCCCAAGGTTTTTCCCTTGAATATTTGAGGCAGCTTGATGTGATTGATATTGCCTAGGGAAATGGAAGAGGAAGAATTTGGCTTACTATTTGCTTCCCTAATCTTTTGAATCTATAGTCCTTAAGAAGAGAAAAGCCACAAGGGTGCTCAACCAAAAGCTAAAGGAAATGCAGTTAGATATGCTTGAGGACCAATGGTTTTCTAACCCAATCTATGCTTCCATGAGTTTCTTGCAAAAGATAAAGAGTATGGACCAAATAAAATTTATGCACGCTCCCCACTCCCTTTTAGAAAAGAAAAGAATCCCTAAAGAGGGTGAGCATGCAAAGTACCTAGATGATTGGTCACTCTTGTAGCCTCCTCCTAAATTGCCACTTCAACCTCAACAACTTCATGAGTATGAAACCCTTTACTATAAGTATGAGAGCAACCCCTATTCAACTATTTGATTTAAGAAAAAGGTAGCAAAGATGGGGTGGAAATAAGAGAAAATGTGAGCATGGTGGAAGTTCCAACAAGAGGTTGGAAATAAGAACTCTAAGGTTGGAGAACATACTCTAGATGAATGGGAGATTTTGTATGATAAGGAGAATCTAGAGATCCCATCTTCATCATTTTCTATAGAGGAATCTCCAACCAAGCAATAAGAACAAGAAGAGGTTCAAGTGGACTAGTTTCAAAGGGTTCAGATTCAAGTAGAGAATTAGCCACCGCAACAACCACTAGTTGTTGATCAACCTAGACAAGCCCAGACTCATATACCACAGACACTTGTTGATACAGGTATAAGGGAAAGAGCTTCCCAATCTGAAGCACCCAATCATCCTATATCATAGTCACAATCTACTAACAATGATCAGCCAGTAGATACTACCACTCTCCAAGAGAAAACACAAGGAAAAGAAAGAACATTTCAAGCTACTCCAGGAGGCAGAGATCCCCTGAGGGAGATAAAGGAAAAGGGATACAAAAAGTGGATAAGGATCCTAAGAGAAGAACAAGAAAGAAGAAGGACCAAGGGTAGGAGCAATTATCACAAGAGTGGCACACAACTCATCATGGTGCAACAGAGCTAGATCCCACTATGAGTATGTTCTCTCCCCCTCCTCTTAGTTTTAATATTATTTTCATCCAACTGAGCAAACCCCACCACCATTCCATCAAATCCCACATTATCTAATAGGGTAAGCCCCTTCCACAATCCAAGCTTCCACCTAATAGAGACAATTTTCCCTCTATCCATATATGTATCAACCCCCAGGATACCCTTGCAATACCCCTCACCTTTAGGACAACAACCTTAGTTTTTCCAAAACATGGTAGGTTATCATCTCGTGTCTTTCCTAGTAACCATTGCACAACATCAAACTATCCATGAAGTGGCCCATTCTACATATATAGTAACATGGAGTCTTGATGAAGTGGCTCATACTACAACAAAGTTTGTCTCCTCAATTTGGCCATTAAATTTGGCCACCTATCCTTTATTTTCTCTAGAAAGGCCTAATCCTAAATCATGAGTTGTTATGGTAATTGACCCTGCAACTTATTAGAAACACATGTAAATGATGAAAGCAACAATGCAAATGAAAGAGCAAAGTAGAAATGCTAAAAAAGATGTAGCCCCAACTTCAAATAGACTAAGGACATGGTATAATCAAAATGAGGACTCAATTCACTTTTCTCATTTGACTCCCCTTGTCGACAAGCCACAAGGGGAGATGTCCTCATGGATTATTAGGTGGATTATTAGTGTCAAGGTTACTCAGGCTGAGGACAGTGCAAAATTTATGTAGGAGAGTATGAAGGTAGTCAGTAGTTCATTTATTGCACAAAGAGAAATCTCAAAAGAAAAACCAGTGAGTTGGAATAGGTAAAACAAAATTTGAAGGATGTTAAAACAAAAATAAAGGCCCTAGAGAGAAAAACAATATCTGTTGTAGAGGAGATCAATGGAGCCAATGCATTGGAATTAAATAACATCAAGGAATAGCTTGCACAAAAGGAGAATTCCCTAACAAAATTTGAAGTTAAGGTAGCTAATCTAAGAATAAGATTAGATATATAGAGAAAGAAAAAGGCAGACAATTGTCTAAGAGTTTAGAAGGGAAGGAAGCTTAATTCATTGATGAAGTCTAAAAATGGTGCATATGCAGTGGAAATAGCTACATTAAAGAAAGGGTGATAGAACAAGAATACAACTTGCAAAGGTGTCAAACCCAATTGGAGACCAATAAACAAAGGATAAAGGATTTGGTAGATGTGGAGGTTCATCTATAAATTTAGCTACAAAGGGTGAAGCAGGACATTCTAACTTATGGTGATCTTATAAAAGAGAGCTGGAAAAGCTATTATAGGGTCAAGAGGTAATAATGGCTTTGAGACAAATGTTTTGGCAATCCATTCAGTTAAGCATGGAGTCATTTTTCCCCACCTTTCAACATATAGAATTAGCTATAGCAATAAGTGATGAAGTAAAGACAAAGATAGAGGCCATTGAAGTGATTGTTGCCCTTATTGAGGAAAGAGTAGAAACATACCTTAATATCCTACATGAAGCCCACTACTCCAAATTAATATTAGTGGGAATTCAAGATAGAAATAAGGCTACTCGGAAGTTAAATGATATATTGAAAATCAAACAACTTATATCTCAAAAACACTGACAAAGCTTCTCAAGTAAGTTTGACAGTGTTCTTAATAACTGGTATGTCATTGTGTAAGTCTCTTTTCTCTGCTCACTTGACTTATACCTCTTTGTGTAGGATTTTATGCTGGTATAGACCTTTGACAAGCCTTGGCTTTATTTGAGCCTCCCTTTGGTATCAACTGAACATTTGTATTCACCAAGAAGTTTGGAGAAACCTTCTTATAATTGTAGAGAGCATCCAAATCTCACACAAGTTGTTTCTATCCACCTTGTACCATACCCTTCCAAGCCTTTAGTTTAGTCAAACACTACTCTACTATGACCAACTTTTCAAGTATTTATACATGGATTATAGTGTTCATTGACTTGCATATTCTTGTATAAGCTTCATGGTGCTCTTTGAAAATATCACTGTCCTTTGTATCTTGAAAATCTTGTATAGGTCTTTGGATCTTGAAAATAAGTTATTAATAACTACACAATTTTGATACTTTCTAGGATAACAACACTCCTAGACTGTTTGAAAACTCACTCCTAATACTTCCACATGTTACTTGAACAGTTTTGATAAGGATTTTGAAGGTTTTGACATGATTCTTGTTCCTTATTTGTGTCTTAGATCTCTTATTTAGATCTCTATCATTTGCACAGTATATTACCTATGCTTTCTAAAACTTATAGATCTTTGTATACCTTTTCATAGTGTATCTCCATTTCCATGATGATAAACCCTCTTTACCTTGTGACACCCTTCTCTCATGATATCACTATATACTCAGATATCTCATCTTTTATCAACATTGTCTTAGATACCTAACAGGGTAAGTGCACAAAGATGGGGGATGAAAAGGGGGTCTTAAGATGCCACTTTATTTTTCTAAAATTAGGAAAGACTGATGTTGGATGAGAAATTGAAGATAGTTACACTTAAAATTTGAAGATACAACAAAAACAAGAGTTGCAGTGCTCTAAATCTAGTTTCTAAAATACTAGTTTTTTTCAAAAATGGTTGAGATTAAGGGGTTCAAAAAGGGGGAGCACACAAATTGGTCCTATTTTTTTGAACAAAAATAACATAGCATCTGGTGTACTCCCCCTAAAATGTTAACTTTTTTTTAGTATTTCAAAAATTGCTTCAGTGAGAAATAAGCTAACACCATGTAGTTTGTCCCTAATTTTTCTGATAATTTTTTCATGAATAATTGATATTTTTAGTAATTTTCAAAGTGGACACATCTAGAACAAAAGAAAATTAAGCATGCTCCCCCTAAAATTTTTGAAAACTAATCTAAAATAATTTTTTTAATATGTGTAGAATGGAGTCTAGTTTCTAAAAATGTAATTTATTTGAAATTTTGATGAGCGGTTAAAAAAAAGTCAAAAATACCAGACACTAGTTTTTGACAAAAAATTGATACACTAACAAAAGAAAGTAAAGATGAAATCCTTAACATACTCAAAACATGAAAAAAATTATATGGTTAGAAAGCTAATAGAGAGCTTAAGATTATGGTGGTATTTTTTTTACTTATCAGTGAAAAAGTGCAAACTTAATGGGGAGCAAGCTCCAGATTATGTGATTTTTGTTACAATATGGAAAAACATGTCTTTGGACATCCTAAACACAGTTCAAGCCTTTGGGTTGGAATCCCAAAGCAAATCCAAGCCAAAGGCTTGGAAATTACCAAAGCAAAGCATAAGGCAAGTGCATTATGGTGAAATAAAACATGTCACTCCCTCCCTCCTTACCCCTCTCTCTATTATTCTCTCTCTCCCTCCCCTCTACGTCTCTCCCTCCCCTCCTCTCTCTTTATCACCTCTACTTCCCTCCTCTCTCTCTCTCTCACTCTCTACTTCTCTCCCCTCTCTACCTCCTACCCTCTCTCTCACTCTCTACTTCTCTCACCTCTCTACCTCCTACCCTCTCTCTCAATCTCTACTTCCCTCCTCTCTCTCTCTCTCTCTGACCTATCTACCTCCTAGTTTTACTTTTCCTAGCTTTCCTAGCTTTCCTTTTCCTTTCCAATTTCCCTTTAGAACCCACCAAAATTTCCCTATTTTACTATTTTCCACCTCCCCTCTCATCATTCTTCCCATCCAATGAACTTTCATTTTATCTTGTTTCCATTTCATCCTCCTAATTTATATCCTTGTCCCTCTTTGCATGTCCTAGTTTTCTTGTTTCCATGTTCTCTGTCAATAAGGGACAGGGAGAGCGAGGAAGAGGAAGAGAAGGTGGAGAGAGAGAGAGAGAGAGAGAGAGAGAGAGAGAGAGAGAGAGAGAGAGAGAGAGAGTCCTAGTTTTCTTTTTTTCATTTCCTTCATTGATAAGGGAGAGGGAGAGATAGGGAGATAGAGAAATGATAGGGGAGAGAGAGGCAAGAGATAGGGAGATAGTGAGAGATAGATAAGTAGAGAGAGAGGAGACAGATAGGGAGAGATAGAGGAGACAAAGGGGAGAGGTAGGGAGATAGAGAGTGAGTGAGATGTCTAGAGAGATTGAGAGGTAGAGGGACAATAGGGATATATGGAGATAAGGGAGAGATAGGGAGATAGAGGTTTAGGGTTTCTTGGTTTTAAGGGTTAGGGGTTAGGGTTTAGGGGCATTATTTAGGGTTTAGGGGTTTTGAGAGAGAGAGAGAGGGTTTAGGGGCATTATTTAGGGATTATGAGTTTAGGGTTGCTAAAGTTTAGGGTTTATGGTCTAGGGATTTAGAGTTGCTCAGGTTTAGGGTTTAGGGGTCAAGGTTTAGGGGAATTATTTAGGGTTTATGAGTTTAGGGGTTAGGGGTTAGGGGTTAGGGGTTTAGGGTTGCTCAGGTTTAGGGTTTAGAGAGAGATAGAGAGAGATAGACATAGGGAGAGATAGAGGAGATAGAGGGGAGATATTGAGATAAAGAGTGAGGGACATGGCCAGAGACAGAGAGAGATTAAGAGGTAGAGGGATGATAAAGATAGGGAGACAGGGGAGAGACAGGGAGATAGAGGTTTAGGGTTGCTTTGGTCTAGGGTTTAGGGTTTAGGGTTTAGGGTTGCTTAGGTTTAGGGGTTAGGGGTTAAGGTCGAGATGTTTTGGGTTTAGGGTTTAGAGATAATAGAAAGGACCGATAGGGAGATATAAAGGAGATTGAGGGTAGAGATAGGGAGATAGAGAGTGAGGGACATGGCCAGAGACATAGGGAGAGAGATTGAGAGGTAGAGGGATGATAGAGACAAGAAGATAAAGGTTTAGGGTTTCTTGGGTTTAGGGTTTAGGGTTCAGGGGTTTAGGATTTAGGGTTTAGGATTGAATGGGTTTAGGATTTAGGGGTTAGGGGTTAAGGTTTAGGGGCACTATTTAGGATTTAGGGTGTATATTTTAGGGGTTAGGGGTTAAGGTCTAGAGGTATAGGGTTTAAAGAGAGAGAGAGAGAGAGAGAGAGAGAGAGAGAGAGAGAGAGAGAGAGAGAGAGAGGACCGATAGGGAGATATAGAGGAGACCGAGGGGAGAAATAGGGAGATAGAGAGTGAGGGACATGGCCAGAGACATAGGGAGAGATATTGAGAGGTAGAGGGGTGCTAGAGATAGAGATATAGAGGTTTAGGGTTGCTTGGGTTTAGGGTTTAGGGGTTAGGGGTTACAGGTGTTATTTAGGGTTTAGGGTTGCTCAGATTTAGGGTCGCATGTCAAAAGTAGTATCTCTATCTTGATCTCTTTCCCTCCCCTCTTGAAACACTTAAACACTAAAAACACTTAAAACATTTATAAGTTTCCATGCATGAAAGTGCATAAAATTTCCATGCTTTTCAAAATGCACTCATGTTATAATGCGAGAACATTTTGGTGAAGCAAAACAATGGACAAAAAGCATGTGGGATCTGTGATTCAGACCCCACATGCCTATTATTCCCTACTTTTCATGCATACTATTAGACAAGAAAATGCTTTTTCATGGTGTTTGACATTTTAAGAATCATTTCTTGATTAATCCACCCACTTTTTTTAGTTTTTCAATGTAGAAGAAGCAAATTTCATGTTTTTGGATAGAATTCAATTATTTAAACTAAAAGTTTCATGTTTCATATTGTTTCAATGCTAATTTTCATGTATTTAGATTGAATTTGATGATATATGTTTGTTTTTTCATAAATTTCACTAATGGACTATTAGATTTATATAGAATTCAATATTGAATACAAAGGAACTTTCCAAAGATCAAATTTTTGAGGATTTTGAAGCCAAATTTTGGAGGATTGGGCAAATCAAATCTCAAAATCTAAGGTATTTTCTTTATGTATTCATTTACTTCACTTTATGTTCTTTAGACCACTGACAATTACTAAAAGTGGAACTATCTAAGTTAAAAAAAGTCATCATTATGTGTATAATAGAATTAGAATCATTAAAATACAATATATACATGAACTTGTTGTATCTTGATTAGTTAACCCTAAAGAATTTTAAATATTGTCAAAATTGTAAGTACACATCCCTTATTCTTCTTCTTGTCAATGTGGAAGTGAACCGTGACCTTGAGAAACATCATGACATTCAAGACTCTTTTATACTCTCTCAATTTGAACTATGTCATTGATACCTCCCTATAAAAAAGTATTATCATCATTCTCTCTAATGTAACCAGTTGTATCAACATAAAATATAGTGCATACTACAAATCTGATATAATTGGTCCTCATTTAGTAATGAGTTGTCACTATCATCCTCTTGGCCATTTACCTCTAAAAAATTAGTTTGAGTTTCATTTATTGGACCTATACTAGATAAGTTCTTTGTTGTTTGAGTACCCTCTAAATTTTTTGGACTGCCATCTCTGGGTTTCTCTAAGAAATCAGACTGGTTAGGCTGCAATAAACTCTATATTTTAGTCTTTTAGTCATCATAAAACCCAGTCAAAAGATCACCAACAACTCTGTCATCATAATTAGCCTTACAATTACTACTTTCTTGATGATTTCATCCCTTAGCTATCTTGAATAGATAATTCAAACTATAATTGATTCTCTTTGTGTTCACTATTATTTTCTTCAAGTCTTGCATCATAAAGCTAGTTTCTAATGTTAGTATTTTGTCTCTTAACATTTATTTGGACATATCTATTGAAGGTAAGGAGTCTTGATTAGTGTCTTACCACTTATACCAATTGTCACATCATTGCTATTCAAACCAAGGATATTCTCCTAACTTTTGAAGATTGCACCATAGTTAGGATCACACACAAGAGATGAAACTTTAAGAGTTTGATCATAGTAGAATATGAGATCAACAATCAACATGTGCTCATCTATGTCATCAAGAACATCTAGGCCTAGACCATCATTACACATTTCACTTTTAATCTAATCATGTCAAAATCAACAAGTTTGGAGTTATTTATTAGACAAACCTAATCATAAAAGCCCTCTTCATTTCCACTCTTAATAGTGACATATAAACCATTCAACTCATGCTCATCATTGGGACTAGGTATGCCATCATACTCAATGTCTTCTTTTTTACCAATTGACTAATTTGTATTCATTGATTGTGATAATTCAACACTTTTAGTCCTTATAATGGTAATATACTTATCTTGTTTGTCATAACAATCATCATGTTGATTATTCATTATGCTTCTAACATCATCATTGTTTTATTCATGATGCATTTAGAAATCATCATCATGCTGAGGAAATGAGCAAAGACTCTAACACCAAAAGAGCGTGAAGCTAAGAATGAGAGGAAAAGAGAAGAATGAGGCAAATTCACGAAAGTAGGAAATTGTCAACCATACAAGAAGACATGCCACCATTGCCAATTGAAGAGGAACATGACACATCTAATCAAGCTAAGAGAGAGATGGAATTGCCAGCACAAAGGGAATGAATGTAAAACCTCCATTTAACGAGGAAATTAAATCACAAAATTGGAGGCACTCCATCGTTCACAAGTCAAGTTGAAGGAACATCATCATTCTCTTCTCAAATTGGAGGCACTACATCTTTCATAGGTGAAGTTGAAGGTACATCTTCATTCTCTTCTTAAGTTGGAGGCATGCCATCATTCACATGTCAAGTTGAAGGTACACCATATTATCCTTCTCAACTTCAATCCTTTTCATCTGTTCCATCTCCAAATTAAGGTATGCCATCTATCCCATCTCAAGTAAATATTGAAGAAATTCCTAATGTTGAGTCAACTTTACCAATGAAAATACCTCCTAGAATTTTACATAGAAAGCCTAAGTTTTTAATTGATATCGATAAGAATGTTTTGAAGCCCATGCAGGATAAGATTCCCAAGCATACTTGCCAAAGATATGCTAATAAGATATGGAAATCATTTTTTGAGAACTTAAATGAAACTGGAAGATGTCAACTATTTGTTGAATTATGAAGATTCTTGGCCTAAGAACATTAGATGCTTCAAGTGAAAAATCAATTGTAAAGAATCTAATGATTGCATATGAGAGTGCGGGTTCCACCTCATGCACCAAGGATAGTAATTCCACACGATGTGTCATTATGTCAACAATAGTAAGCCAACAAACAAAGAAAGCTTGCCTCATTAGAAAGACAAGTCAAGCATTGAAAATAAGTAGAAAAACTCTAATGAGAGCCATTGGAAGATGTGAAAGAGTTGACCCAAATATCAATGAATTGTTGGCATTCTCTAGGAGACTCCCACGAAAAGACAAATTGACTTTGCTAGTAGCTTATAGCCCAGAATGACTAGGACACTGGGTAGACAAAACAAGACCTCCCCTAGCATTTACCCACCCACCCTAATGCATTGGCATAGTTGGTTCTTGGTTTAGCCCCATGATGAACATAACAAAATATGGCACCTGGCAAGGTTGTGCTGCATGAAACTAAAGCATTTTGCAAGAATGCATTTGATTTCGGTATAGTCAAATGGATTGGAGTTGACCAAAACTGAGAGAGGTTATTATGGATAGACCCCACATGCACCGATAGCTCCAAATGAAACATTCCTACACTAGTAGAATTTTGGCAAATAAATGACTACGTGACTAAAACTTTTAGTCACAATAACTAAAGATGACTAAATTCTACTCATTTTTTGCAACACAAATATAAATGACTAATTTGATCATCATAAGTGACTAATGGGCACCAAATTTTCATTTCACCCTAATCTATTTTAACCATATGGGTGCCAAAATTATACATATTTCATTTCACATTTCACTTTTGGCACCCACCTCCATTTCATTTTGGCGCCCATGTGTTTCTTCTCATTGAAACCCTAAAAGTAAACCCTAACTCAGAAAGGCTCAAAACCTTAACCTATTTTGTTTCATCTCCTTTTTATTTTCTTACTCTTATCAGTCCTAGCTTCTTTTTTTGTTGTGAATGAATGGAGCAGAGTAGAGCGCTTGTTGTATCTATGGTTTTGGGATTGCGGATACCCGTACTGCCCTCTAGTTGTCCTAGGTTAGTAGGGAATCTGCCTCAACTTCCTTGCCCACACCCCTGGTTTTCCAGTCATATGAGCTAGATGAAGGATCAATCCCCACCTGAGAGTCAAGTGACTTTCTTCCAATCATGACATTAAGGAAGGGGCCAGGGAGATGTGAGATGTAAACTGAGAATGGAGATTGAGTATATGGTTGCTTCTCGTTGAAACCCTAAAGGTAAACCCTAACTTGGAAAGGCTTAAAACCCTAACCTATTTTGTTTCATCTCCTTTTTATTTTCTTACTCTTATCGGTCCTGGCTTCTCTTTTTTGTTGTGATTGATTGGAGCAGAACAGGGCATTTAAAAATTCATCGTAGTGCAGTAGGTGGGTGAGCTTAAGCTCTTAATTTGTTGATAAGCCAAAAAAACTAATCCTAATTTTTGTTATTAATCGTGATTTACTACAACTTTTTGGCATTTTTTTTCTTCTATGGTGCTTTATATTCTCAATTCTTAATCCTGCCTTGTATGCAGGAACTCGTGTGTACGTCATTTTGTTTATCATCATGGGAAATTTGCAATTTCAAAGCTTGTAACATATGCGCTTTTGAAGATACTTCATTCAAAACTACACGGGGGTAATTTACAATTCCAAAGCTCCCAACATATGTGCATTTGCAGATACAGTTAAAAGGCTTCTTGAGCCAAGTCTTGGCCACCAAATCCATCAGAAATATCCTTGTTTTTATACTGTATTCCATTCTATTTTTGAAATTAAACTTTTTAAGATACTGTCTCTTAGGGAATTTTCTTTTTTACCGAACCCTCCTAGAATTTGTAATTCCTTGGATGTAACTGTTTGAAACAATAGATTAGATAAGTCAGTGTCAACCCTTTTCACATGGATTGTAACTAGATGAGAAAAAAGAGAAAGGTATGCTTTTATTGTTACCCCACTGCACAATATTTTGAATTGGTTTCACTATGGTTGCATATATACTATCTACTGAGACGTTGAATCATGCTTGGGCTCCATATGTTATTGGGCATCATATCCATGTGTAGGTTCTAGGGTTTTGGATTAGCCTTCCTTTCTTATGAGCTTTATGAATCTAGGTTCAAATTTGTTGCCATTCATTTGCTAGAATTATTTTTGGTATTAATCTGACAAGTGAGATGCTTATTTTGTAGGTGGATTGAATAGAAAATGTTTTGCAGGCTTGGATTGTAGGTGTAGAAGTAAAGGTTCTTGAGTTTCAAATCCAAATGAAATGAATCTGGGTTCAAATCTGTTTCCATTCATTTGCTAGAATTATTCCTGGGTATTAATCTGATAAGTGGGACACTTATTTTGTAGGTGGATTGAATAGAAAATATTTTCCAAGCTTGGATTATAGGTGCAGAAGTAAAGGTTCTTGAGTTTCAAATCCAAATAAAACTTTCAAGAAAAGAAATTCATTGATATAGAGTGATTATCTATTTTTATACCTTTTTGAATTCTTTAATTCTTCAATAAATGATGTAAAAAAGCCAGTGAGGCACATTATTTATATGTTTTGATTTGCCAGTGAGGTTGAAATTAGTGAGATTTCCATTTAGCTAGTGAGGCTGTAACCAGTGAGGTCTTTCTTTGCCAGTGAGGTAGTTGTGAGTGAGACATTGAATGTATTTGGTTTTCTAGTGAGGCTTAATGAAGTAAATTTTTAGAGTGATCAATTGTATTTGTTCAAGCATTTTAGTCTTCATTTCATGGTGCTTCTCTCAACATTTGAGTATCTATGATACTTGAAGTTTATATTCCTTAAATTTGTGAGGATTAATTAAGTTAGATTTGATTTGTAACTTGAATCACCAATTCACCCAAATAAATGATTAAACCATGACTAAATAAATAATTACCATGACTAAATAAATGACTACAATGAATAAATAAATGACTACAATGACTAAATAAATGACTACCATGACTAAAATAAATGACCACCATGACTACCATGACTAAATAAATGACTACCATGAATAAATAAATGACTACCATGACTAAATAAATGACTAGTTAACAACAATCAATGACTAAATTAATGACTAAATATACTACCAAATTAATCAATCAAAACAATCAATAAATGACTAAAAATGGTTTAGTCATGAATTTGATCATGTTATAAATGACTGGCAATAACTACTAATGGTCATGTGACCAAGCTTAGTCACAAATATGCAATTTTTAGTAGTTTTTGTCATTTATTGTTGTTTTTCTACTAGTGCTAGCTGCCACGAATTCTAAAAACTGCTTCATCAAAGTTTGGTAGTTTTTTGCTCTTAGGGATCTTAAGTGACTTTGCTAGTAGCCTGCTACCTCGAATGATTAGGACACTTGGCACATAAAATGAGACCTCCCCTAGCATTTACTCACCCATCCCAACGTGTTGGCACTGTTGGTTTGGCCCCACAAGTTGTGGAATGCAAAATTTTATTCCTAGCACCTTTCGACTTTGCAAGTAGCTTGCAGCTCAAAATGACTGAGACACTTGGCGCATGAAACAAGACCTCCCCTAGCATTTACCCACCCACACCAATGTGTTGGCATAGTCAGTTTGACCCCATGACCCGTGGAATGCAAAATTTCACTCCTAGCACCTTTCGACTTAGTCGGTAGCTTGTAGCTCAGAATGATTGAGACACTTGGTGCATGAAACAAAACCTCCCCTAGAATATACCCACCCACCCCAATGTGTTGGTGTAGTCAGTTCAGCCCCATGACTAGCAGAATGAAAAATATGGCTCCCAGTAAGGTTGTGCTATATGAAACTGAAGCATTTTGCAAGAATGCATTTGATTTCGGCACAGTCAAATGGATTGGAGTTGACAAAAATTGACATAGGTTATTGTGGATGGAACTCATATGAACCTATAGGTCCAAACAAAATATTTCCATCTGCCACGAATTCTGAGAACTTCTCTGTCAAAGTTCGGCAGTTTTTTGCTCTTAGGATCTTAAGTGACTTTGTCGGTAGCCTGCTGCCTTGAATGACTGGGACACTTGGCACATGAAATGAGACCTACCCTAGCATCTAGCTACCCACCCTGATGCATTAGTGCAGTCAGTTCAGCCCCACAAGATGTGGAATGCAAAATCTCACTCCTAGCACCTTTCCACCACATGAAACTAAAGCATTTTGCAAGAATACATTTAATTTTGGCATGGTCAAATAGATTGGAGTTGACAAAAACTAAGAGATTTTATTGTAGATAGAGCCCACGTGCACCTATAGGTCCAAATGGAACATTCCCAGCTACCATGAATTCTGAGAACTGATCCATCAAATTTTGGCAGTTTTTTGCTCTTAGGGATCTTAAGTGACTTTGTCAGTAGCATGTTGCCTCGAAGGACAGCAACACTTGGTACACAAAATGAGACCTCCCCTAGCATTTACCCACCCACCCCAATGTGTTGGCACTGTCAGTTTGGCCTCATGAGCTGTAGAATGCAAAATGTCACTCCTAGCACCTTTCCACTGCACAAAACTAGAGCATTTTGCAAGAATGCATTTGATTTCAGCACAATCAAACATATTGGAGTTGACCAAAATAGAGAGAGTTTATTGTAGATGGATCCCACATGCAACTGTAGGTTTGAACAAAACATCCCAACTACCACAAATTCTAAGAACTACTCTGTCAAAGTTTGGCATTTTTTGTTCTTAGGGATCTTAAGTGACTTTGTCGGTAGCCTGCTACCTTGAATGACGACAATTGGTACACAAAAGGAGACCTCTCGTAGAATTTAACCACCCACCCCAATGTGTTGGTGCTATTGATTTGGACCCACGAGATGTGGAATGCAAAATGTCACTCCTAGCACCTTTCCACTACATGAAACTGAAGCATTTTGCAAGAATGCATTTGATTTCGGCATGGTCAAATGGATTGGAGTTGACCAAAATTGAGAGAGGTTATTATGGATGGACCCCATGTACACTTGTAGGTCTAAATTGAACATTCCCAGCTATAATGAATTCTGAGAACTGCTCTGTCAAAGTTTGGCAGTTTTTTGCTCTTAGGATCTTAAGTGACTTTACTGGTAGCCTGTTGCCCCGAACAACTGGGACACTTGGTGCATGAAATGAGATCTCCCCTATCATTTAGCCAACCACCTCAACACGTTGACATAGTTAGTTTGATCCCACGAGATTTGGAATGCAAAATCTCACTCCTAACACCTTTCCACTGCATGAAACTGAAGCATTTTGCAAGAATGCATTTGATTTCGACATGGTCAAACCGATTGGAGTTGAACAAAACTAAGAGAGGTTATTGTGGATGGAACCCATGTGCACCTATAGGTCTAAATGAAACATTTCCAGCTACCGCAAATTTTGAGTTTGGCAGTTTTTTGCTCTTAGGGATCTTAAGTGACTTTGTTAGTAGCGTGTTGCCCCAAAGGATTGTGACACTTGGTGCACAAAATGAGACCTCCCCTAGCATTTACCTACCCACCCCAACACATTGGCACTATCAGTTTGGCCCCACGAGATGTGGAATACAAAATGTCACTCCTAGCACCTTTCCATTGCATGAAACTGAAGCATTTTGAAACAATGTGTTCCTTGCCACCATAGGCAAATGAAATTAATTTAAAAAAGGAAAGGTAGGTATTTGTAGGTGGACCTAACATCCACCTATACATGCAAAGAAGATGTTCCTAGGTGTCACAATTTGATAGAATAGTAGGTCCAAAGTTTGACACCTTTTTTGTCTTAGGGCTCTTGAGAGATTGTCTGCATTTGATGTAGTTGATAATGACTAGGAGGCTTCACCACTGAAAATACACCTCCCCTAGCATTCATGCTTCCACCCCAATGCATTGGCATAGTCAATTCAACCCCACTAGGTATGGAATGTGTTCTAATTACATCCATCACAACATAAAGGATATAGGAATTTCATCAGATCTTGTAGTTGCAATTGCCCTGATAAACATGTATGTAAAGTGGCAGGTGTAAAGCAAATGTAGAAAGGTGAAATGAGGATATGCAAAGCATAGAAACCATATAGAAGGTGAAATGAGGATATGTGAATCATTCCAAACATCTCTCCCTCTCTCTCTATAGTCTCTCTCTCTCTCTCTTACTCTATTCCTCGTTTTACAAGAGAAAGACAAATCCACATGTGCTTGCCTTGTAAGTGGTCTAAGAGTTTGTAGCCCTTCTCAGAGACCTTTCCTATCATAAATTCCTTCATACACTTGATAATGGAGATCTGATACTTGATTTGGATACCCTTTTGGTCATTATAAAACATATGTGAAAATGAGATAGGGTTGTTTTGTACAGAATAGGAAAAAACTAGGTTGTTACAGTCAAATTAGGCTTATTTTGGGGATTGTAATGTAACAATAGAGACTTGCACATGGATTTAAACATTGAGATTGATAGGAAAGGTGTAAATAGGCATATATAACATGTCTAAACACTTCCCTTGCAAAAATCACTCACCCAACACAAGAATTCTAAAAAATACACTAAAACAGGGTCTCTTTAGGCCAAAGAGTAGGGCTTATTCAAAATGGCACTTACACGTGTGACCAACCTCTAAAATCTTTCTTGTAGCTGCCATTTTAGATATGTATGCAAAGTGTGGAAGCATAGACAAGGCATGTGAATAGTTTGGCATGACACCTAAAAGAAATATTGTCTCATGGAATGCAATGATTGCAAGATATATGCACAAAATGGATTTTTGATAAGGCTTTCAAAACTTTCAAGCAAATGCAGTTGACAAGTGTGAAGAAAATGTAGAAAGGTGAAATTAGGCTATGCAAAGCATCCAAAAACCATATAGAAGGTGAAATGAGGATATACAAATCATGTTAGACATGTCTCTCTCTATATGTCTCTCTCTTTCTCTTCTCCTCTTCCTCATTTTGCTCTTTCTGTAACCCATATAGATGGTGAAACGAGGGTATGCTAGACCTATAGAAGGTGAAATGATGATATAATGTCAAACATATCATCTCCCTCTCAGTCTCTCTCTAAGTCTCTCCCTAACTAAACATCTAATGTCAAACATATATCTAAGGTGAGATGAAGGTAGGAAAATGATGTCAAACATATAGAAGGTGAAATGAGGATATGTCTAACATGTAAGATGAGAAATTATCTATGATTATTATATCAAATATAGTATTTTCTATATCAAATCTAGTAGTTTCAATAGCATGATTGTTATGAGATGTATACAAAAATAAGAGTACAAAAAATATGTTAACTAACACTTAGCATCAATCTAATAATTTAGCATAAACAAATTATATTTCCATATATGATTCAAACTATGAATTGTTAGATTCATCTAAAAAAAACTTATAAAGGCCTAAATGATAAATCCTATGATTGGATTCACCTTTCCTTGTACACTCCATTCTCTTAATAAAAATGCTTTATTGTATGTTTCATATTCCATATTTTTCTTAACATAAAAGTGTAAAATTTAACTAATAATTTATATACAAAAACTAATTATATGAAAACCATATCATAAGTTGTTGCAAATAGGTTCACAATATATTTATTTGTTAGCCAAATAAAAGTTATCTTCAATATTCATAATGTAAAGTGTCGAAGCATAGCCAAGGCATGTGAATTGTTTGACATAACACCTCAAAGAGATGCCATCTCATGGAATGCAATAATTGCCACATATGCACAAAATGGATTTGTTGATAAGGATTTAGAAACTTTCAAGCAAATGAAATTGGTAGGTGTATATCTAAATTTTACAACATTAACCAACATCCTCCCTATCTATGCCAAAATGGGATCTTTGGAACACGGTATGTATATCCATCAAAGCATAAAGGATATGGGAATTTTGTCAGATCTGTTGTAGTTGCAACTACCCTAGTAGACATGTATGCAAAGTGTGGAAGCATAGATAAGGCACGTGAATTGTTTGATAGAACACCTCAAAGAGATGTCATCTCATGTCCAATGCAATAATTGCAAGATATGCACAAAATGGATTTGTTCATAAGGCTTTAGAAACTTTCAAGCAAATGTAATTGGTGGGTGTAAAGCAAAATTCCACAACCTTAGCCAACATCCTCCCTGCCTATGCCAAAATGGGATCTTTGGAATAGGGTATGGACATCCATCAAAGCATAAAGGATATGGGAATTTTGTCAAATCTGTTGTAGTTGCAACTACCCTAGTAGACATGTGTAGACACTTAAAATTGTACATCACCTAGTGAGATATCTTAAAATGTTTTGTCCTAGGTCCCATCCTAATCCCACTCATAATTTAGTCTCAATCACCTAGAAAATTAGTTAAATAAATCATATTTTATTTAATTTTTTTTTTTTTAAAAAGGGGGAAAAAATTTTTATTCAATCCAAATCAAGAAACAAGGCAAGAGCCCCAGGCTCAAGAGAAAGGAAAACAACCAACAAACAAACAACAACACTACATAGTCATGTCTTCCAATAAAAATCTCTCAAGAATCCCCAGATAATCAGAAGGTAACTCATTCCTACCACTGATATCCCAGCCCTCCCCTTTCTCAGAGGCCCACTTCGCCAAGCAGTCAGCCACGCTGTTCCACTCTCTAGGGATGTGGTAGAAAGAGACTGATTCTAAGGAACTGCAAACATTTAAAATTTGTCTGACCATCAAGGCTAAATGCCAACTAACACCATCCAATCTCTAGTTGTTCAACATATCCACAACAATCTGAGAGTTTGACTCACAGATTAGCCTCCTCCAGCCAAGAGAGCAACCCCGCTCAACAGCAATCTTAATAGCGAGGGCCTCCATCAGGTTATTAGAGTGATGCCCTTTGTAGACAGAGAAGCAAAAAACAACATCCCCCTCCTTACTTCTACCAATACCCCCAATACCAGCATGCCCAGGATTCCCACGGGAAGATCCATCAGTATTAATCTTCAGGACTCCATCTAGAGGAGGTGCCCACTTCCCATCACGACAGACCCGTTTCTTGACACGGCGTGGCATAAGACCTGTACGGCACCCCCTACTCTTAGCGCCCAGGTTCAGATCCCGCACAACCGCAACATCCCCAGGATCAATACTTTCAGACATATCACATTTAGCGGAAATAGTCTCTTGAAGCCTACTGATAATCTTCATCCACAGTTGACCAGTATCCAATTTGGAATCACAAAACACTCTACGGTTCCTTTCCAGCCAAAGGTTCCAAAGAATGAAAATGGGCCCAATGAGCTAGGCCACCTGAAGAAAAGGCGTCTTCGCTGGAGGCCTACCCAGGCTCTCCCAAAACTCAATAAGAGAGGAGACATGAATGCACCCATGATGCCAAGCCTCCCACCATCTGTGCCAAATCTCACGAGAAAAGGGGCAATGAAAGAACAAGTGGGAAGAACATTCTTCACTGCGCAAACAAAGAAAACAAATGGAAGGTCCCTGAAACCCCCGTTTACGAAGATTCTCCCAAGTGAGACATTTCTTCTGGGCAACCAACCATAAAAAGAAGTTACACTTGGGCCACGAAAAGTTGTTCCAAACCTTCCTCCACCAGGGCACCTCGGAAGGCCCATATAAATTCCTGTCAAGCACAGCATAACCTTGAGCAACAGTATAATTCCCTTTTGGGCTAGGGCTCCAAGCCAACTTGTCCCTCTCCTTCAGAGTGCTACAAAGCCTGCCCTCCAAGACCTTACACAAAGCAGCACGATCCTCATCAGAGCCACCCACAGGCCACTCCTGCGGATCCTTCCAGCAAGACACCTCCAGATGACCGATGCGCTTAACTATTTTAAAATGCTCCACCCTAGTCCAACCAGCATCAGAGAACATCTGGCAAAGAGGCATAAGCTGAGGGAAACTAGACAGAATGGGAGGGTAGCCATCCCAAGAGTCCAACCAAAAAAGAGCATCATAACCATTATTACAAATCCAGAAAAGACCACTCTGAACAAGCTGAGCTCCCTTCTTAAGAGTATCCCAAATGTAAGAGCCTTTGCCCGACAAAGCAATCCGTGGCACATCCCGGCTCTCAACCCCAGGAACATACTTGCAAGCAAGAATCTTGTCCCAAACCTGATCCTGGCTGTTGCACCATCTCCAGTACAGCTTAGCCGCCAAAGCCGTAACCACAAGAGCCATAGACCTGAGGCAAGGCCCCCAACATGCTTCGGCCTACAGACAGACTCCCACTTGACTAAACTCCATTTCGAGGAAAGAAGATTGCCCGACCAAAGGAATTGCCGGGAAAGAGCATCAAACTCCCTCACAAAGGATGTAGGAGGAATCTGCACACAACACCTGTAAATAGGGAGAGACTGCACCACAGCTTTTAGGAGAAGCACTCTACCAGCAGAAGAGAGCCATCTGTGAGTCCAATGGCTAACCTTACTCCGGAACTTATCCAAAATCCCCTGCCAAAAATCTCGACGCTGAGATCCCGAGCCAAAGGGGTCCCCAGGTACATCATGGGAAGACAACCAATTTGGAATCTAAGAATCCTGGCAATCCTATTCTGAATGAGACGAGGAGTATTAAAGAAGTAGATGGAAGATTTGTCATCATTGATACGCTAACCAGAAGCTCTCAAATAGATGTCTAAAGCTCTCCTAAAGTTCACTGCCTCACTAATTCTAGCCAAGCCCATCAGTCCAGTATCATCCACAAATTGAAGGTGAGAATAGGGAGGGATATCATTGGTCCAGCTCCAACCGTGAAGAAGACCCAGCCGCACCTGAGATTTAATAAATCTACCAAGACCCTCCGCCATGATAATGAAAAGATACGGGGACAGAGGGTCCCCTTGTCGAAGACCCCGAGAAGCACTAAACCAATCTGAAGAATCCCCATTAAGAAGAACAGAGAAGGAGGATGAGGTTACACAACTGAGAACCCAGCTCACCCATTCCTCGTTGAAGCCAAAAGCCAAGAGGATATTCTAAAGAAACTCCCAGCTCACCCGATCATAAGCTTTAGCCATGTCAAGCTTAATGAACATCGCCTTCTCCTTAGAGGAAGCCATTGAGTGAATAACCTCCGTAGCAATCACGACACCATCCAAAATCTGTCGCCTGTCCACAAAACCACCCTGCTCAGCAGAAATCAAAGCACCAAGGATGGGTTTGAGTCTCTCCGCAATCAACTTGGTAATGATCTTGTAGGTGACATTGCATAAGGCAATAGGCCTAAACTGGTCCATCTGATTAGCCCCTTCCTTCTTAGGTATGAGAGCCAAAAAAGTAGAATTCAAAGACTTAAGCATTTGTTTGTTCCTAAGAGATTCCTGAACCACCTCAAGGAGATCAGACTTTATAATTTCCCAAAATTCCTGGAAGAACTCAATCGGAAACCCATCGGGGCCAGGAGCTTTTCCTTTTTTCATACTAAACACAACTTTCTCCAACTCAGGTAACAAGATTGGACTCAGAAGAGCCCTATTCATCTCATCCGAGACCAAGCAAGGAATACAATCCAAGATAGCCCGCTCGTCAGATCTGGCAGCAATATCCTCCCTGGAAAAAAGATTAGAAAAAAAGTTGACAGCTTCCCTGGAAATTTCACCATAGGACGAGAGATGAGTCCCATCACTCGAGACAAGAGTGGAAATAGAGTTCCCCTGCCTACGGGCCTTAACCGAGTTATGAAAAAAAGCCATGTTCCTGTCCCCCTCCTGAAGCCAATCAATCCGAGATTTTTGCTTCCAGAAAATCTCCTCCTGAAGCTCCCACTCTTCAACATCCTTGAGGGCCAGGGACTCAGCATTCAGAAGGACAGAGGATAGCCCATAGTCCCGAATCTGACGAGTGACACTATCCAGCTTGGACTGAGCAGCCAGCTTCTGAGCATGCAAGTTCCCAAAACATTGATAGTTCCACCTCTTAAGCCGATACTTCACATATTGAAGCCATTTACTAAACGTGTACATGGCCCTCCCATGGGCAGGAAGCCCTTCGTACCACCAGTCCAGCACAAGATCCCAAAGAGATTGCTCTCGTAGCCACATCAATTGAAATTTGAAAGAAGGATTTTTAGTGACCCCATAAGAGGAGACACAGAGTTTGATCGGCCAGTGATCGGATCCCCTCCAATCCAGGATTTCAGAACTGGTAGTCCACCTGCTGCTCATCCAATAACAGGAAACCAGAAATCTATCTAGCCGTTCTGAGATAGCCGCATCACCACACCTCCTGTTGTTCCAAGTAAAAACTCCATTGATTGGCTTCACATCAACAAGGTTAAGGAAACCAATATTATCTCTGAGCAAAAGAGAAGAAGAATCAAGCCTGACTAACCCTCCTTGTTTTTCCTCCATACTAATAACAGCATTAAAATCACCTGCCAACATCCACGGGAGAAACGGGTTCAGAGAACGGACAAAATAGATATGATCCCAAAGCTGAGTCTTACCTGGAAGATCAGTAGGAGCATAAATATTAGAGAAAAGACATCTTTCACCAGTTTCAAAAATGGAGGCCACCATAGAGATGGAGGACCGACTAGAAACCCACCATAAGGGGGAAACTTTCCTCGGGTTCTAGAAGCAAGCCACCCCCCCAGAACTGCCCATTGCCCCCACCCCCTGCCAGTAGCCTTGGGGCTAGATACGCGGAGCACAATTATTCAAACCATCCACTGTAAGCTTGGTTTCCTGTACAAAGACTACATCCAGAGCCTGAGACTTAATTAATCTGCGAACAGCCTTTTGTCTAGGGATGCTGTTCAAACCCCTTACATTCCAAGATAAAACTATCATTTAGGGGGGTGGGAGAAGTGGGAATCAATGGGCTTCATAGACCCGGACTCAACCAGAGTATCACCCATAATCTTAACCTTCTCTTGGTCAGTTTTCCTTCCACTCCTTGACTGTTTATCTAGAGGCCCCTTTTTGAAAGATTTTTGATGCAAACCTAAGGCCGGAGGGGCCTTAGCCCCCTTCACCGGATCCGCAGACCCCTTCATAGCTTGGGGTCGGGGAGCCGAACCAACAGAACCCACCGGAAAATGTGACTCCTGGAGGCCACCAATATTCTGAACTTGAGGAGGCAAGTCCAAAGCCGACTGACCAGCTTGATGAATCCCTGACGGAAGAATGAGCTCTTCCTCCTTTACCTCCGCCTCCCGAATCTCTTCCTGGCCTTTAACCCCAGAAGAGGGCTCTACCGGATCACCATCTTCTTGGACTACGCTATCAAGAACCTCAAACCGATTAAATGTGCCATCATTATGTCTATCCATCCAGGATCTCTTCTTGCCTTTGCCTTTATTCCGAGCAGAAACTGGGGTAAATCCCTCCTTATCAACAGGCCCATCCGACACTGGAGTTTTCCCCTTGTTCATCCTAGGAGGTCCAGAGGCAGACATGGGGGAAGATTTCAATCTGGGACATCTGCGGTGTAGATGCCCATATTCATGGCAAATTCGGCATCTAAATGGTAGGGTTTCATAATCTAGCTGTTGGATCCAGGAGGAAGAACCCATGCAAATTTCCATAGAGTCTGGTAATGGATTATTCAAATCAACTTCGACACAAATACGAGCAAAAGAAATTACCTTACGGTCTTGAGTCTGTGAAGCCGATCCAACAGGTTTCCCAAGAAGCAAAGAGATTGAATGGAGGATATCTTCCCTCCAGAATTCTAGTGGAAGCCTCGGCAAGCGAACCCACACAGGCACCCGCGAAGGGATCTCTTCAGCAAAGTTGAAGCCCATATGCCAAGGCTTAATGAAGAGCCCAACCTGGTTAAAAAAATAAGGGCCACCTTCGAAAGCTCTATTCCTGTCCGACATGCTTGAAAAAATAACTAGAAAATAGTTATTAGCTGCTAAAAGGATCTCCATATCTCCTTTAGGGTTCCAAACCCGTCGTGCCCAGGATTCCAACATAGGAAGAGAAAGACGAAGGCCCAAAAATTTGCAAATAAGAGCATGCTTGCACCAATAATCAACATCCTCTGAGACCTGCTCAGGTTGGATAACCAAAACCGGCCTATCTTCTGATCTCTCTAAACATCCGTTCACTTTTTTAATTCGAAACGACCCTTTTGCTGAGGAGGTGCCCTCTCCAGAAAGAGGAAACTCGGTCCGATCCTTGATATTGGCATGCACCGAAGAGGATGGATCTACCATCTCCAAGTCTAGGGAAGAAACAAGACCCTGATTCTCCATGGCTAGACGAGCCCAAGCACCAAACAAAGAGGGAAAGAGACAATGCAGACGGCCCAAAGGCCCCAGCCACCACATACCCCCTGTCAAGAAACCCTTGCACTGAAAAAAGGCCAGAAAAAAGCCCAGCCGCCGAAATGGGGGATCAAACCCCTGTCCGATCCCTGCTCGACCCCTGCACACACAGCAAAAACCCCCTACGAGCACCAAAGAGCCCCCAGCCCGAGCAGAAAGCTAGACAGAGCAGGCTAGGGCACGTGGGCCCTGGCTCGCACCGAGGCTCTGTGAGTCGCCATCCATCATATTTTATTTAATTAATTCCCCTCACTTGTCTCAAATAATTCAAATAAAATATTTGAATTAAATCCCTCACCTTTTACAACATGCAAACAAGTGTCACATGACTACAACCCTTCACATGCATAACTAATTTAAATAAAAGATTATTTAAATTAGACTTATCCGACACATGTCACATGACTACAACCCCTCTTGAAGTGGGAAAAACTAATCAATCTTGACCATTCAAATCATTCAAAATAACTTTCGATCTCAACCCTTCATTCAAATCAACCTTTTCTATAAAGCAAGCCTTTCACAAGCTATTTGCATGAGATATGAAGCCTTGGAGTACTGTTTATGCTACTACAACGGTGAGCAACCAAGATTCCTCCATCAACAACATTTGAAATCTTGCATTCTTATGTGAGGTTGAGAAGAGCAATGGAGATAAATCAAGTTTAGCATGGATTCAGTTTGCATTTGAGTTTATTGTTTTGATTTCCATGTCATCTTGTGTTCTATTGTGCTAGGTAGGGTTTGATATCTTGTTGTTTTAGTTTTAGACCTAATTTTTGCCCTAGTGACAAATGGTGAACCTGATGTGAATCTAATGTTTTTTTTATCTAGTTTTGGTGACTGACTTTTGTAAGTGGCTTCCTAGCTCAAATCTGACCCCGCCATTGAGTTCGGGAGGTCCAAAAACCTTAGGAAGAATATAAAATTTGTTATTTTATGCTACCTAACAGGGCAAATTCCCGATCCTAAAATCGGTATTGGAGGACACCTTTTGTATATTCCAAAAAAATCCAAAAAAACATTAAATATCTAAAAAAATAAAAATATTCCAAAAATCACCAAAAACATCCAAATATTTTCAAAATCCAAAAAATCCACATATCTTCAAAATCCAAAAACATTCAAATATTCTCAAAAAAACCAAAAACATCAAATATTCATAAAAATCCCAAAAAACATCAAATATCATCAAAAACTCACATAATTAATGAAAAATGCCAAGCAATAAACAATGTCAAACCACCTGGTCGAACTACGACGCATCTGAGCTTTCACCTAGGCAAGGCCAGCTCTAATGAGCCCCTGAGGCATTCCACCCTTAGGTCTTAGGTCACCCAAAGTCCACCTGGTTGAACTATGATGCCTTTAAGATTTCACATAGGTAAGGCCATTTTTTATGAGCCCCCAAGGCATTAGGTCAGTCCCTTAGGGCCCGTCGAGTCAATTGTCATAATAAGTCATCCCTTAACAAGATGGACACTTTGATCAGACTAAAGGAATCATTCTTTCATAAGGACAACAACCTCGCACGTCAACAAGACAACTCATCAAAAAATAGCCAAGCAATCATTCCTCTTCACTTGCATAGTGATAACTGAACATTGCTATGAACAATCTTCATCAAAACCGCATGGAACATAGTCAAAACCAGGCTTTACACATTAGATGACATGTTTTTAGACATCCTGAATCATTGCATGCCAAACATCCTACACATTGTGGCATCTTTGAAACCAGACCAAATGTCTTAGAAGAAATGTCACAATCCTATCACTTGCCTTAGATAGGTAGGGGTATTGTTGAAACCAGACTAGGCGTCTTATATGACATACTTTCCATCTTGAAACCATTCATCATTCAACCTATCACAAGCAATCACAACGAAACAAATGTACACTCAACAAGTGATCTAAATGGCTGTTGACTCTGGGTCTTACCTATCTTATTTGCTTTACAGTCTCATTCTTATGCTTCTCAAGGTAGTCCCTAAGTGATGAAGATAAGAGAGAATAGAGTGGGACCTTTTCTTTGATTGTTGTTTGCGGTTTGTCTTGACAAGATGACTGGGGTAACTAGGTTTCTTATGTGTGATTGGGATTCCATCAGGTGTGAACCAAAGACATCCTATGCATCAGAAGGTATACATGCTTCCTTGCATCAGGATTTGTATACCCTAGGGTTATCTCATCGCAAGTACCGACAAGATACCATAGTTACTTAGTTTGAGTTAGGCACTCCTTGTCTGTCTTGTGCTTGTTTCAAAAGGGACCACACTTTACACCTTGGCCTCTGACATGCCATGGTGATTGTCATCCTTTAACATAATAAGCTCTATGATGATAAGCAGCAACTACAAGAAAGAAGCTTAAAAATCTATCAAGGCAAAATTGGGATCCATTCTTCTAGCCAATCTTCATCTTTCACGCTTTTCTCATCTCCATTTCTTTTGATCATCTTTTCATCCTCTTGTGACACACCAAAAGAATGCATTAGATCTCATAGGCCTACATGCATACACATGTTAGTCCATCCTATACATCCCATAATAAGCATAATACCATAACCATCATAAATATCATCATATTAGATCATCGATACTACATTATACCACATAAAATCATCATCTACATACATCTATCGTAAAAACATTTAACACATACATATCTACATCTATGTAGTATGCATATAAGCATCACATAAAAAAATAAAATCCCACCACATAAACATGTAACAGCATCTCAACATATGCATCCAAGAGTCACAACATACATCGCATCATAAACATCATCACATAACAATGCATAATCAATAGGACTACATCATCTCATCATAAATCATAAAGCATCAACATGGAACCATAACATAAAAGCAACATAATCATAAGCATCCATCACATCATATGCATATAGAAATAAAGAGATCATCATAAGTAAATTGTTACACACACACACACACATATATATATATATCAAAAATGTGTGTCATAGTACAATGTCAGTGTCCATGTCAAAAATGAAGCTCACAGGCTCAATAAAAAACTAGAGCACATAGGCTTGATCAAACATACATAATATCTATGATGCTGGCCCTGAGGGAGGACCCCTGTGCTCTGACTCTGCCTAAGAACTAGATGGCCTATCATATGGGGAAGCCCTCCTCTGAGAATGAGAGACTCCCACACTATTATGTGACCTCCAAGAGTGAGACTTGCTGGCACTCCTACTCTGGAAGCTCAGCGTCCTCTAATCCATTGGCACAAACCCCTCATGTAAGCCCCTCTAATACTACGCCTCCTATACTGCTTGGTATAAATCATGTGTAAACTCTATAACTGGCCCACTGACAGTAGCCATGAAGTCTATGCTCCACTACTCAGCCCTCTAGGCTCTGATGACAGACTGTCCCTCTATGTTGTCCTCTGTGTCACTTGACCCTCTAACTCCTAAATACGTAGCTACATCCCCTACATCTGGGTCTGAAGGGACTCTATCTGGGCAACTAAATCTCCTCCCTGATCCCCTGCACCACCCTCCTCCTTGTCATCACCAATCTCCTTAATGGGCACATCCTACCGTGCCTCCTCCCTAATTCGCTCCTCCTCATCAGCCTCCTACTCACCCTCCTCTTCACCCTCCTCCATCTCCTCTCTACTGATGTCCCCTCTATTGACCTCCTCCATCTCCACATCCTCCTCTCTCTCCTCCACCTGCATCCCTCCCACTATAGCAGCTACCTATCCCACAGCCCCCTCTCCCTCCTCCTGAATTGGAACAAGTCAAAGACCTCCCTGTCCATCTCATCCTCTACCCTTGACTCCCCTCCCCCGACCTTCTCGGCCCCTGTCTCCTTGACTAGCACCTACTCTGCCATCATCACCTCCTCCATCACCATCCCCCCTACCACCATCCCCTCAACCTCTGCCTCTACCTCGTCTCTGTCCTCTAAACCTACCTCTCGGCCCCCTCCCCAATCTCTCCACTAGAGATGGATCATCAGGATGAAGAAAAGAAACAAGCCTATGGTCAGCCCACCAAGTATCATGTGCAGGTGTGGTACCCACATCAACAACATCATCTGCTCCCCACTGTATAGGTTGTAACCCGGCAATCTCATCAGTTGCCATCTATACTGCAATCATGGGCCCTCAAAATGGAATCTCTTGAGTGACTCGGGTAAATTCTGCAATGCCAGTTGGAGTATCCTGGCACTCTCCAAACAGTCTAAGCACATGCTCTAGCAAATGGCATTCTATGATAAGTTGGGTCTATACAGTCCACCCAATTAGATATCATTTGTGTCTACAAAATGGTAGTTGCTCTGCATCCTCTGTCCACCTGGGACAAGATCTATAAGGCCTCCACACAAATGTATCCATATGATTAATGGCGTGCCTCTAATACCTAACATCACCCATCTGCACCTATAAAACTACCCCAGTATAACAGAAAACATATGACAACTCCTCCAAAATCTCCTGCTCCACTGGCACTCTACATACAAGAATGTGCTCCCAAGCCCAGATCATCAATAATGTAACACCATAGCTGATGGACTACTTGCCACGATAACCTACCCCATGTAACTCAAAATATAAATGAGCTAGGAGATAGGGTCCCCATGTGTATACTGTCACATCTACCATCATGTCCTCCAACATCTCCCCCTAGCCTACTGGAAATCCATGTCCACGATGGTCAGGACATACAATACCACTAATGCAAGTGCATAAGACCACAATCAACATATCATATTGACCTGCCAGTGTATCCCAATGAATCTCATGCTCCTCAACTCCTAAGGTAGCATCATCATTGGTCTCAAACAGTCACCAGAGTGTAGGCAATCCCCTCTTTGGAATATAGATGACTCACTCTCTACGGATCGGTAGCCGCAGAATCTACCAGACATACAACTGGGTAACGGTGGCCTCTCCTGTCGATAGATGGAATGAACTCATCTTCGTGTGCCACCGCTCAGCCAATGCAGTCAGTAAACCCCAATTAGCTCTAATCATGGGCATAAAAGCAACACCGTATAACCCTAGGGCATCAAGAGTGTCTCGTTCTCCCGCTAACAGATGGTCTCGCAACTGGTACCCCGTAGGATAGCTCTCATGCATGTAAATTGGTGGCAATCTCACCAATATTCACATAGACAAAACACTATGTCAATCTAAAAACCCTAAACAAAGCATTCACAGCAAAATAGGGAAAAAAATTAGGGCAAAATGCATTCCCAAACTGCTAAACACATGCATGCATTACACTGTCAATTCCATGCAGCATAGCTAAAGTGCATGCGTCACTCTGTTTCGCACATGCGTCGCTCTATCTCATGCAGGCATCACAATTTGGTGCATGCGTCACCCTGCCTGGCGGAAGCATCACACCTAGCAGATGTGTGATGCCTAAATCAAAGGTGTCACACAAACGTGTGCATGCGTTTCCATAAATCGCATACATCATGCGAAAGTGCATGCATCAGATTGCATTTTGCGATGCATGCGTCCATCACGATAGCACATGCGATGCACAAAAGTACACTGCATGTGTGCCCTATTTTCGAGCCCCTAAATCTACCTAAAAATGTCAAAATTGAAAAGGTAGGGTTAGATACATACCGCCGCGCCTGTCTCGAGGAGATGACCATTGGTCCTCACCCTCATACTGCGATGCATGTGAACTAGAATGGGTGACATACTAATAGAAGCTCTACAGGAAATCTCAAACTTAGTGCTCTACACTCTTTGAATTCTCTATAGGCTAAGTGCACAAATGATCTTTATGGGCCCCTCCGAGGGCTATTTATAGCACTTTTTGACCTAGGTGGGACCATTTTTATGAATTTGAACAACCTGAAGCCTCTTTTTACACGCAGAACACCTTTTGAGACCAATTTTTTCACCCTGAGACTACCTTTTGATGCAATTAGGACTCTTTCTCAACTCTAACAACCCATTCCAATCATTAACTTTCCCAAAATACAAGAGGTTTATGTACTTCCTTCATAACAGGCCTTAGGCCTTGTAGCTTAGTTTTAGGGTCTATCTGAGGATATCTTTCACAATAGGCATCTTCTTGGCAAAACCTAAGTAGTTTAAGACATCCATTATCCTTGTCTTGTACATATCAAAAATGGGTTATAGGTTGTTTTGGGCAAAAGGTTTCAAAAATGTGATAGATCAGTTTTGAAATAGGGCAAATTAGGCCTCTTTTGCAAAGAGACTACCCTAATATGGGCTTACAACTTGACAACAACCACTTGGACAAGTGGGATTGATGTTAAAACACTATATTTTGTGGGTTTTGGACTCATATGACTTGACCAACAAAAGTTATGATCACTGTCCTATTTCAATGGCCTAACACGTGGACTTGTTAGGCTTGGTCTGAGAAAAACTCTGCAAAACTCCACCTTCTACCTTGAGAATCAACAAAAACTATAAAAATACATGTTTTCCATTCCATCCCACTGGTTATATGGAGGTAAGATCGATGGAATGGTTAGAAATTTCATTATTTATTGCCCAAAACCCTAGTTCAAGGTTTACAACCAGTTAGCAGAGATTTCATTCAAACTTCCTTGAAAATCAATGTCAAAAGCCCAAACCATATACAAAGCATAGTTAACACATTCCCCTATCTATCTAGATCATTAACCAATCATGACAAGTCTATACAGTGAAATTGTATGACCTGCAACTCGTGGAAAACCGGAAAACTTGCAAAAAATAGAGTTTACTGTATTATATCTTCTTCAAAAAACTTCATCATCCTCCTCCATTAAATTCATATGAAGGGTTTTATACTTAGTTACATTGGTTACAACTGGCCCAAACTGCATTTTGAAAGTTATGACCATTTGGAGGCATTAGACCATATGAATTAAGCATATGTTTACATGTTTTATGACCACCCCTTACATGATTGATTACAAGAAACCCTTCATATACCATTATTACATCAAATGACATCCCAATTGGTCTCTTAGACCTTATTGACTCAAGAAAAACATTCAAAAAACTTTAAAAGATATTTCAAAAATGTATCAAAAAAATCAAATGTGTAAGGGTGCTCTACACCATACACCCGAGGGTGAAAAGGATTCAATCTCCTGATGAAATGAGGTTTGCAACAGTGACCCCATGTTTTGTAATATCTACCTTAGACATACAAGTGGCATCTTTAGCTGGTAGGCCATCTCATTTGACTAAGTATTTCTTGTATACTTTCCTTCTTGTCCTTTTAACCTCCTTGATGTCCAAAATAGTCTCAACCTTCATTGGTTGATTGGGTGGTAGATCTCTGACCCATTCTTTATCATCAACATCAGAACCACATGTTTCTTTTCCTAGACTAATAAACCCCTTGAAGGGATAGAGGTCAGAGACATTGAAGATAGGTGAAATGGCAACTCCTTGTGGGAGTTCAATTTCATATGCATTGTTCAAATACTTATGGATCACTCTGCAGGGTCCTATTTTCTTCATCATCAACTTTGTGTACTTCCCCTTGGGCAATCTCTCTTTCTTCAAGTGTGCCAATACAAGATCACCTACTTGGAATTGAATATCTTTCCTCTTTAAGTCTACTATCCTTCTGTACTTGTCCACATTCTTTTCAAGTGTTTGTTTGATTTGTTGATGAATGTCATGCATGGTTGATGCAAAATCCTCTCCTTGAGCACTCCTTTTATCCATCCCACTCAAGTCCCTCAGTTCATAAATACCTCTAGGATGTGCCCCATAAACAATCTCAAATGGAGTTCTACCAGTACTTCTATTAACTGAATCATTATAGGCATATTCAGCCTGAGGTAAGATCAAATCCCAAGCCTGATTGTGTTCCTTAGTCAGACATCTCTTGGGAAACCTATTGACAACCTCAGTCTGCCCATCTATTTGAGGGTGATAGGAAGAAATGTAGATAAGATTTGTGCCTAGTTTTCTCCAAAGAGTTCTCCAAAAGTGGCCAATAAACTTTACATCTCTGTCAGACACTATGGATAATGGCAGTCCATGAATTCTCACAACCTCCTTAAAGAATAAATGTGCAATATGGGATGCATCATTGGTTGTCTTGCATGCAATGAAGTGTGCCATCTTGCTAAATCTATCAACTACAACATATATGTTGTCATATCCTCTTACAGTCCTAGGCAGATCTAAGACAAAATCCATACTTATTGCCTCCCATAGTTTTCTTGGTATGGGTAGGGGTTGATACAAACTAGCATTAGAACTTGTCCCTTTGGCTCTTTGGCAGATGACACATCCTTCCACAAACCTTTTAACATCCAAATGCATCTTGGGCCAATAATAGAATCTTTTGACTTGTTCCAAAGTTTTATCATAACCAAAATGTCCCCCTAGGCTTCCACTATGTTTCTCTTTCACTAAATTTTCTCTCATAGAGCATCTTGGCACACATAATTCGGCCCCTTTGAACAAAAGACCATCTTGTATGACATACTCAGAATATTCCTCATGAAATGCATTAGAAAACTAATTACAAACATTGAAAGAATCTTTAAAGTCTTCATCTTGTTGATATATACCTTTGAGGGATTCTATATCCACACTTTGAAGTTGCACTTCTTGGACCAGCAGCACCCTCCTACTGTGTGCATCAGCAACTTTATTAGATTGAACTTTTTTATGCTTGATGGTAAATGTGTAGGCCTATAAAAATTCCACCCACTTCATATGCCTATGGTTCAATTTGTCTTGACTATTGAGAAAACTTAATGCATGGTTGTCAGTGAATACTATGAACTCCTTTGGTAACAAGTAGTGCCTCCATCTCTTGAGGACTTGGACCATGGCATAAAGTTCAAGATCATATGAAGAATACTTCTTCTTACAATCATTCAATTTTTCTCTAAAGAATGCAACCAGTTTCCCTTCTTGGCTTAATATTGCACCTATGGCTTGGTTGCTTGCATCACATTCAACAGTAAAGACTTTATTAAAATTAGGAAGAGTGAGTATTGGCTGCTGAGATACCCTATTTTTAAGATATTCAAAACCCTTATTTGCTTCATTAATCCATTGGAAACTACCCTTCCTACCACCTTTGATACTATCAAGCATGGGTGCACAAATATGACTAAAATTTATGATAAACTTCTTGTAAAAGATTGCAAGGCCATGGAAACTCTTTACCTCTGTTGTTGTCCTAGGTGTTGGCCAATTGAGAATGGCTTCAACCTTAGAAGGATCCATCTTCAAACTGCCCTTTGAAATGACAAAGCCAAGATACACCAATTCCTCTTTCATGAACTCACATTTTTTGAGATTGATGATCAACTTTTCCTCATGCAACCTTCTCAAAACCATGTCAAGATGCTTCAAATGCTCCTCCTTGGACCTGCTAAACACAAGGATATCATCCAAAATAAACAATAACAAATTTACCAATAAAAGGTTGCAATACCTCATTCATTAGTCTCATGAATGTACTAAGAGCATTGGAGAGTCCAAAAGGCATCACCATCCACTCATAAAGACTCTCATTAGTCTTAAAAGAAGTCTTCCATTCATCTCCTTCCTTTATTCTGAATTGATGGTACCCACTTTTCAAGTCTATCTTGGAAAAATAGAAAGCACCCCCCAAACAATCCATGAGATCTTCTATCCTAGCAATAGGAAATCTATATATGATAGTTATCTTATTGATGGCCCTAGAATTAGTGCACATCCTCCAACAACCATCCTTCTTAGGGGCTAAAATAGTAGGCACTACACAAGGGCTTAGACTCTTCCTAATCAGGCCTTTATCCAAGAGTTCTTGTACTTGTTTGGTTGTCTCTTCATTTTGGGTACATGTCATCTTATAGGCGGCTTTATTTGGCAATGTAGCACCAGGTATCAAGTTAATATGATGGCTAATTCCTCTATTTGGAGGTAAAGAATTTGGTAACTCATCTACTATAATTCCCTTATACTTTTCCAACAAGGTTTGGACTTCACTGGGAATGGTTTCTTTCTTATTTGTGGCCAAAACTGAGCTACTCTTAGGTCTAATAATCAGAGCATATCCCTGCCCCCCTTCCTCTTTCAAAGACTTGAAAAACTCCTTTTCTCCAACCATCATGACACTAGGTACTTCATGTTCTATCTTATCTCCTTCTTGTAGAGGTGTGAGGTTATAAGACACTCCATCTTTTGTGACTACATAATTGTTCTTCTCCCCATCATGTTTTGTTTTCCTATCAAACTGCCAAGGCCTGCCAAGAAGGAGATGGCATACATCCATGGGAATTATATCACATAAAACATTGCCCTTGTATGGGCCTATGTTGAACTCTACCCATGATTGTTCATTTACAAGTACTTGCTTCCCCTTATTGAGCCATGAAACTTTGTAGGGGTGAGAATGAGGGATTCTTTTTAGTTTTAATTTCTCAACCATCTCTAATGCTACAAGATTATCAGTAGAACCAGAATCCACTACTACCTTACACATCTTACCTTGTACCTTGCAATTGATCCTAAATAGTTCCTTTCTTTGTGGCGGTTCTTTGACAACTGGTACCTTGAGTAATGTCCTTCTAATCATCAAGGTCTCTCCTACCTCTGAAGTAACATTCACCAATGGTGAGGTTGCACTCTCCTCATCCTCTTGCACAATCTGATTTCTATGTTCTCCTCCTTGGGAATATGATGGTGATGAAGGGGGTAAATCATAAAACACACAACAATAGAAATGGCACATAGAAAATAGAATATTTATTTATTGATTTGGACAACTTATTACATTACAGAAGCTCAATTACAATTAGAGGAATCAATCCTCCATAGGCTGCAACACACTATAGCTACACATCACTAGGCTCTGGAATCTTCTGACTTATGTAACCCCAAATTAGCTAGGGTTTCTGTTTTCTACCTATTCTTGACTCTACACTTACCCCCTTAACTCTACCATTGCCCAAGGTTCCCAAAATAGTCATAAATAGCATTTTTTGGTGGCCTCTAGCTAAATTTCAAAATTTGTAACTCCCTCCAAAAGTAGGTCAACTTTGGGGAAGCATAACTTTTGATTCGAGTGTCCAATTGATGAACCATTTTAAGCACCGAAAAGCTCATGATGTGAACTATCATACCACAAATTTGTAAATGGATTTCCATCAACTTTTTGGTACATTATGGGATGTTTTAGTGCCTCATATCTCGTTTCAGAAATTTTTAGAGGCTTTTTGGAAAACAAAAACTTTAATATATTTCAGCTCACAAATGATCTTTGCTTGATTCCTTTGCCAAAGGTCTTACATTTCCATTATGAATCTTTCTATAAGTTTTCACTTCAATCTATGCCCAAATGCAAACTTTCCAAAACTGGCAGTTTGCTATTTTTAGCAGTTTTGGAAAAACTGAAAGTCCTACATCATTATCCAGGAGATTATGGAACTAGAAACACTAATTATGGAAAGAAATGAAAATAACTACAATGATTTTGAATTAACTTCTTTTTGGGTGATGCAAGATTTCCCTTACACCACTGGATGCTCCTGCATCAGACACCTAGGGTAATTTAAGAAGTGACCTTGTCATGTCTCAGATGTTTGTGTGAGAAAAACCCAAATGATCAACCTCTACCTTAGACAATCAAGAAGAATCTTCAATAGGCCTTCCTTTCCATTTCACTAGATATTCTTCATATTGCCTATTTCAATTACTTCTTCCCACATGGCTATCCAAGATCTCTTATATCTCCTCTGTTGAAGTAGATGCTAGAATGCTGCAATGTTCTTCTATTGGTCCATCCTCTGTCCCACCTTCTTGATATTCTATTAAATCAGCAATGTTGAACACAGGGGAAATATTGATCCCACTCAGAAGTTCTACCTCATATGCATTTCCTGAATCATGCTTCTTTAGGATTCTGCACGGTCCAAATTTCTTCATTTTCAACTTATTGTATGTTCCAATTGGGAACCTTTCTTTTCTCATGTGAACCATGACTTCATCTCCTACCTAGAACTCCTTATATCTCCTCTTCTGATCTTCCTTAGCCTTATACTGAATATTCATCTTATTAATGTGCTTTCTCACCTCTTCATGCAAATTCTTCAAATGTTCTGCAAAGTATTCAGCTTCAGTACTTGTCTTTTCTCCTTTGTCTAACTTCCTTAACTCAGAAGCATTTCTTGGGCTATTGCCATCTACAATCTGGAATGGTGATTTACTAGTACTCCTATTGACAGAATTGTTGTAAGTAAATTATGCCTATGGTAAAATCAAATCCCATCCCTTGGGCTTATCTCCTACTAAGTATCGTAGCAGGTTACCCGAACTCCTATTCACCACTTTCGTCTATCCATCAGTCTATGGATGGTGTGCAGAACTAAACTTCAAATCTACCTTCAACTTCCTCCACAATGTCCTCCAGAAATACCCAACAGACTTGAAATCTTGATCTGAAACTATGCTCTTTGGTAGACCGTGTAATCTCACTACCTCTCTGAAAAATAATTCAACAATATGAACAACATCATTAGTTTTCTTGCAAGGAATGAAATGTGTCATCTTCAAGAACCTATCCACCACCACAAAAATGGAATCATGTCCTCTCTGTGTCCTTGGTAAACCAAGAACCAAATCCATACTAATATCATCCCATGGCTTCTCTGGTACAGGTAGTGGCTAATATAGTCCTGTATTCTAAATTGCTCCTTTCACCATCTGACATACTCTGCAACTCTGTACAAATTTCCTCACATCCTACTACAACTGTAGCCAATAATAATTTTCACCAACAATAGCAATGGTCTTATCTCGACCAAAGTGTCCAGCCAATCCTCCACTATACTTCTCCTTAATCAGATTCTCTCTCATGGAACTCCTCAGAATGCACAAGTGACTTCCTTTAAACAACATGACATCTTGGATTATGAAATCCAACCATTTTGTCCTATCCAAAGTAACAGGTTCCAGACAAGCTTTCCAAACCTTTGCAAAATCTAGATCTTCAGGATACAAACTTTTGAGCTCATTGAACCTAACAACCTCTATCTTCATTTCTGTCAACAAATTTTGCCTTCTGCTCAAGGCATTCACAACTCTATTGGACTTCCCACTCTTGTGCTTCAAAACAAAAGTATAACTCTATAAAAACTCAACCCATTTTAAGTGCCTCTGATTCAACTTTCCTTGACTATTAAGATATTGTAAAGCCTGATGATCAGTATATAAAACAAACTCTTTTGGAAACAAATAATGTCTCCATTTCTTCAAAGCCTAAACTATTGCATAAAATTCTTGATCATAAACAGAATACTTTCTCTTGGCATCATTAAGCTTCTCACTAAAATAGGAAATGGGTTTACCTTATTAACTCAAAATAGCTCCTATAGCAGTGCCACTAGCATCACAATCTACCTAAAATACCTTATTGAAATCTAGAAGTGCCAAAATAGGTTGCTCTGTGACTTTTTGCTTCAATGCATCAAAGATTTTGTCTACTCCTTTATTCCATTTAAACTCTTTTCTATCGCCTCTCATTATCTCAGTTAGGGGTGTACAAATGCTACTAAATTTTTTGATAAACTTTCTATAAAAACTTGCCAAACCATGAAAATAGTGTGCTTCTGTGGAACTCCTCGATGTAGGCCATTCAAGGATAGCTCTCACCTTCTCTGGGTCCATCTTAAGTCCTTTCTTTGAGACAACAAATCCCAGGTATACCAACTCCTTTACAAAACTACATTTCTTCAGATTAATCAACAACTTCTCCTCCCTTAGCTTCTCTGAAACTCTTCTGATATGCATCAGATGCTCATCTCAAGTCTTACTAAAAATTAAAATATCATCTAAATAAACAATAACAAAACTTCCCAAAAATTCTTTTAATAGCTTGTTCATGAGCCGCATGAATGTGCTCGATGCATTAGTTAGCCCAAATAGCATGACTAACCACTCATACAAACCCTCCTTTGTCTTGAAGGCCGTCTTCCATTCATCTCCTTCTCTAGTTCAAATTTGGTGATACCCAGTCTTCAGGTCAATCTTCGTGAAGTACTTGGCTCCACTCAAACAATCCATTATGTCATCCATTCTTGGCAATGGAAATCTATACTTGATTGTGATCTTATTTATGGCTCGAGAATCTGTACACATTCTCCACTCTCCATCTTTCTTTGGTGCTAGTACTGCAGGTACCGCACATGGACTCAGGCTCTCCCTTATCAGTCCCTTCCTTAACAACTCATGAACTTGTCTGTTCAACTCTTCATTCTCTGCTAGAGTCATTCTGTGGGCTGCGTTATTCAGAAAACTAGCTCCTAGTATCAAATCCATTTGATGACTTATCTTCCTCACTGGTGGTAAACCTTCTGGTACATTATCAGAGACAATATCTTGAAATTCTTCTAACATCTCTGAGACTTCGGCTGGTACATCTTCACATTTCTATTGACTAATCTTAGGAATCAATGCATAGCAATGATGCTCATGCTTCATACCCTCTAAAAATTTCCTACCATCTACCAAGCAAATTCTAACAGTACTACATACCTTTTCTTCCACCTCCTTCAAGGGCTTCAACTTATGACAAACTCCATCCTTTGTTAGGGAATATGTGTTTGTACAACCATCATGGACAGTGTTCCTATCATACTACCACGGCCTCTCTAACAACATATGACATGCATCCATCGGTATGATATCACACAACACCTCATCATGGTAGTCCCCAATCTTGAACTCCATTGAATATTGCTCATTGACCAAAGCTCTATGGTCCTTCTACAACCATGCAATCTGATATGGATGTGGATGCTTTCTTCTTGTCAACTTCAACTTGTCAACCATCTCCTCTGAAACAAGATTATTAGTACTTCCACTGTCAATAATAATATCACAATACTTACCTTCACATTTGCACCTTGTGTAGAATAAGCTCTTCCTCTGATTGGGTTCTTTCTCCTCATTCAACAAAGTTCTTCTGACAACTAGGATTTCTCCCCTTTCAACATCTTTAGAACACTCAAACTACACATCTTCATCTACATGTGCAACTCATGCATTACCTTTAAGTCTTCTATTTTTCCTTCCTTGATGTTGCGGACACTCATATGCTTGATGCCCTTCTTCTCCACATTGGAAACAAATTCCTCTGAAACCTCCTCTTCTAGGTCCTTGCCCAGGTCGACCTCTTCCTCTTCCTCTTTGCTCACCATTGTTTTGGTCATGAGGGTGGTAGGCATTATCCCCTCTCTAATTTCAACTAGTGTCAGCTTCTTCACTTTTCTTTGAATCTCCATTTCAGCCTCCATAGGGTCTTCCACCAGTCCTTCCACCTTGACCTCTTCCCCTTTTCTTGATGTCAAATCTTTTATTTAACTTCTCTTCCACCTTCAGGGAAAATTGGTACGCATCTTCTATGGTGGCCATTCTGACCAGGCTCAGCTCCTCTTGAATACTTGGCCTTAATCCATTAATGTAATGGGCTACCTTCTCTTTATTGGGCTCTGCATGGCCTGTCCTAATAGTGATCTTATAAAACTCTTTTGTATACTCCTTGACAGACTTGTTACCTTGCTTCAATCCTTGTAGCTTCTTCATCAACTCCATCTCATAGTCCACAAGAATGAACTACTTCTTTAGTTTCTCCACCTTCTGATCCCATCTAGTGATCTTTCCTTTTCCTCTTCTATTCCTCTCTAACTGGACATCCTTCCACCAAATACTGGCATGGCCCTTCAACTTTGTTTTTTGCAAACTTGACTCGATTTGGGTCCTCCACATCTTCCTACTCAAAATACTCCTCCATATCATTGATCCAATCAATAAGCTGTTCTGAATTCAAATCTCTAGAATATGTAGAAACCTCAATCCCAGGTCTCTTTCTGATCTTGGAAATGGCCCTCAACAACCTAACTTCTACATGATCTCCTGCAGCTTCCTGTTCTTCCTCAGATAGCTCTTCTTTAGCTTTATCTTCACTTTCTTCTCTTGTTCTCAACTCAAACCCTCTTCATAGCTCCTCTTGCAATGCATGGATTTGCCTTTGTAGGATTGTAAAACCCTCTTCAATCAAAGCATTCCTCCCAATATGATTTTTTCGTGGAGGCATCTTGATCTCCATAGCAAACCCACAACCTCAGGTCTTGGTGCAAACTACCTCACAGTCGCCGATCTGTCTACACACTCAAGAACCCTTGCTCTGATACCACTTGAAGAAGGGGGTAAATCATAAAACACACAACAACAAAAATGGCACACAGAAAATAGAATATGCCTTTATTGATTTGGACAACTTATTACATTACAGAAGCTCAATTATAATCAGAGGAATCAATCATCCACAGGTTGCAACACACTACAGCTAAACATCACCAAGCTCTGGAATCTTCTCACTTCTGTAACCCCAAATCAGCTAGGGTTTCTATTTTCTGCCTACTCTTGACTCTACACTTCCCCCCTTAACTCTACCATTGCCCAAGGTTCCCAAAATAGTCATAAATAGCACTTTTTTGTGGCCTCTAGCAAAATTTTGAAATTTGTAACTCCCTCCAAAAGTAGGTCAACTTCTAGGAAGCATAACTTTTGATCCGGGTGTCTGATTGATGAACCATTTTAACCACCAGAAAGCTTGCGATGTGAACTATCACACCAGAAATTTGTAAATGTATTTCTGTTAACTTTTTAGGACATTATGGGATGTTTTAGTGCCTCATATCTTGTTTCAAAAAATTTTAGGGGCTTTTTAAAAAATAAAAACTTTAATATCTTTCAGCTCATAAATGATCTTTGTCTGATTCCTTTGCCAAAGTTCTTATATTTCTGTTATGAATATTTCTGTAAGTTTTTGCTTTAATCTATTCCCAAATGTAAACTTTCCTAAAATGGCAGGTAAACTTTCCAAAACTGGTAGTTCGCTATTTTTAGTAGTTTTGGAAAAACTGAAAGTCCTACATCATTATTTAGGAGATTATGGAACCAGAAACTACTAATTATGGAAAGAAATGAAAACAACTACAATGATTTTGAATTAACTTCTTTTTGGGTGATGCAAGTTTGCCCTTACACCACTGGATGCTCCTGCATCAGATGGTTGCTTCTCAGGACATTTGAAAGTAGGGTACCTAAGTTGATTACAGTCGTAACACTTGCTAGAGAAGGTGTTTGATCCCCTTCCTTGTCTATTTGATCTTCCTCTTCCAAAAGGTCTTCTACCCCTAAAACCACCTCTTGAATCAAGGGATGGTTCTTGGCTTATGATTGATTCTCCTTGTGATCTTTGTGACTGATTTCTACCACCAAAGTTTCCTCTTCCTCTTCCTTGCTGGTCTTGTTTCCTCTTCATCTTTTCTTCAGCCTTACATGCTATTTGAAAATAGTCCTCTACTATCTTGGGAGTGACAAGACTCATCTCATCTTGGATACTATACCTTAGGCCATTCAAATACCTAGCCAGCTTCTCCTTTTCATTCTCCACATGACCAAACTTTAAACTAAGTTTGTGAAACTCCTTAGTAGAGGCGGCCACATCCATATCTCTTTGTTTCAAATTCTGCAATTTTCTGTATATTTGCACTTCATAATCAACAGACATGAATTGTGCCTTCAATTTGGATACCATTCTACTCCATGAACTAATCATTGATTTTATATTCTTCACCCTCTCTCCTTGAATGTAATTCCACCATGCCAAAGTAGACCCCTTCAATTTTGTCTTGGAAAACTTAACTTCCTTGTCCTCTGCCACCTCTTTATACTCAAAATAATTATTCAAGGCATCTATCCATTCTAGTACTTCTTTAGTATCCATCTTTCCCCCATACATGGGTAGGTCCATCTTCACATCAGAAGTCTCCCCTCTTATAGACTTCAAATCATTTATAAACCTTTTCTCTTCAGGAGCTATCTCTTCTTCTTGAGATCTCTCTAGAAGGTCTCCATCTTCACCCTCTTCTTCTTCTTCAGAGGTGGTGTTATCTTCTTCACCTTCTTTGTTCCTTTCTCTGGCCTTTAATGCTTCTATCTCTTCTCTTAGGGATTTCAATTCCCTAGCAACCACTGACCCACCTTTTGGAGGCATTTTGACACCTTGTCTCCTTCAACCTTCAATCTTTCTTGATACAAAACCCACAACTACTTCTCCAAATCAAAACCTAATGCTCTGATACCACTTTGATGCAATTAGGACTCTGTCTCAACTCTAACAACCCATTTCAATCATTAACTTTCTCAAAATACAAGAGGTTTGTGTACTTCCTTCATAACAGGCCTTAGGCCTTGTAGCCTTGTTTTAGAGTCTATCTGAGGATATCTTTCACAATAGGCATCTTCTTGGCAAAACCTAAGTAGTTTAAGACACCCATTATCCTTGCCTTCCACATATCAAAAATGGGTTATGGGTTGTTTTGGGCAGAAGGTTTTAAAAATATGACAGATCAGATTTGAAATAGGCCTAATTAGGCCTCTTTTGCAAAGAGACTACCCTAATATGGACTTGCAACTTGACCAAAACCACTTGGACAAGTGGGATTGATGTCAAAACACTAGATTTTGTGGGTTTTGGACTCATATGACTTGACAAGCAAAAGTTATGATCACTGTCCTATTTTAATAGCCTAACACATGGACTTGTTAGGCTTGTTCTGTGCAAAACTCTGCAAAACTCCACACTCTGCCTTGAGAATCAACAAAAACTATAAAAACACATGTTTTCCATTCCATCTCACTAGTTCTATAGAGGTAAGATTAGTGGAATGGTTAGAAATTTCATTATTTACTGCCCAAAACCCTAGTTTAGGGTTTACAACCAATTAGCAGAGATTTCATTCAAACTTCCTTGAAAACCAATGTCAAAAGTTCAAACTAGATACAAAGCATAGTTAACACATCCCCCTATCTATCTAGATCATTAAACAATCATGACAGGTCCATATAGTTAAATTATACGACCCGCAACTTGTGGAAAACAAGAAAACTTACAAAAAATAGAGTTTGTTGTATTATATCTTCTTCAAAAAACTTATGGTGCAGAGCACCCTTGCACATTTGATGTTTTTGATGCATTTTTGAAATATCTTTTGAGGTTTTCTAAATGTTTTTCTTGAGTCAATAAGGTCTAAGAGACCAATTGGGATGTCATTTGATGTAATAAGGGTATATGAAGGGTTTCTTGTAATCAATCATGTAAGGGGTGGTCATAAAACATGTAAACATATGCTTAACTCATTTGGTCTAATGCCTCCAAATGGTCATAACTTTCAAAATGTAGTTTGGGGAAGTTGTAACCAATGTAACTAAGTATAAAACCCTTTATATGCATCGAATGGAGGAGGAGGATGAAATTTTTTGAAGAAGATATAACACAATAAACTCTATTTTCTACAAGTTTTCCTATTTTCCACGAGTTGCAGGTCATACAATTTCACTGTACGGACCTGTCATGATTGGTTAATGATTTGGATAGATAGGGGAATGTGTTAACTATGCTTTGTATCTAGTTTGGGCTTTTGACATTCGTTTTCAAGGAAGTTTGAATGAAATCTCTGCTAACTGGTCGTAAACCCTGAACTAGGGTTTTGGGCAGTAAATAATGAAATTTCTAACCATTCCACCGATCTTGCCTCCATAGAACTAGTGGGATGGAATGGAAACATGTGTTTTTATAGTTTTTGTTGATTCTCAAGGCAGAAGGTGGAGTTTTGTAGAGTTTTTCTCAGAACAAGCCTAACAAGTCAATGTGTTAGGCCATTGAAATAGGACAGTGATCATAACTTTTGCTTGTCAACAAAATCTAGTGTTTTGACATCAATCCCACTTGTCCAAGTGGTTGTGGTCAAGTTGCAAGTCCATATTAGGGTAGTCTCTTTGCAAAAAAAGCCTAATTAAGCCTATTTCAAAACTAATCTGTCACATTTTTTAAACCTTCTACCCAAAACAACCCATAACCCATTTTTGATATGTGGAAGGAAAGGATAATGGGTGTCTTAAACTACTTAGGTTTTGCCAAGAAGATGCCTATTGTGGAAGATATCCTCTGACAAACCCTAAAACAGGGCTACAAGGCCTAAGGCTTGTTGTGAAGGAAGTACATAAACCTCTTGTATTTTGGGAAAGTTAATGATTGGAATGGGTTGTTAGAGTTGAGAAAGAGTCCTAATTGCATCACCTTTTGATATCCCATACACCTTTTCAAAAAAATTTCCAAATTTTTTGAAAATTTTTTAGAAAATTTGAAAATTTTCCCGAGGGGGCATAAGGCCATCACACCTCATTTGGGGCACACTGGGGCATGTCTAGAGAATATTTATTGATTTTTCTTTGACACAACACTGGAATCGACATTGTATCAAAGAAAGGCAAAATGTAGACACTTAAAAATGTCTCGAGCCTGCGAACACCATTTCAACACCTGATTCATCCCATTCTACTATTAATTAAATAATTTTTAATTATTTAATTAATTCACTTTCCCATTTTAATTAAATAAATTTTATTTATTTAATTACTTAGCAATGTTCTTCTGATTTCTTCTATAATTAAATAATTATTTAATTATTCACTATACCAATGTCCACTTTACCCTATTAATTTAAATAAATACATATTTATTTAAATTATAGGTCTTGCCTTAATTAAATAGGTTATACCTATTTAATATAAATCACATCACATTATCCCCTCTCACAAATAAATTAAATAAATATACACAATTTATTTAATTTAAAATCACATTACACCTCACCATTTCCTCAAATAAAAAATTATCCTTTGTCCTCTAGTGACTGGGAACCCTAATCAATCTACACCCTTCATCTTATCCAAAGTCAAACTCTCAATCACAGCCCTCCATTCAAACCCTACTCCTCTATAAAACTACTCTTTCAGTCCCATTTCTTCACTTCCAACTTGCATAATTTGAGCATCCTCTCTCTGATTTTTCCATAGTCATACTCTTGAGCTTCTCATTGTGTTTGTAGGTCTACAAATCTGAGAGCAAAGTGCTGTAAAATTTGAGAGAAACAATGGAAGATTAACACTAGTAGTCTAGGGTTTCATGTTTTATGCTTGCATTTGTTTGATCCTAGGTTATTTAGTACTCCATTGGGTTGTTAGTGCATGCATTGTACTATTTGTAGGTTTTAGAATGTTTTTCCCTAACATCATTTGGTGAACTCGATGTGAATGTAACAATTTTTGTCATGTTTTAGTGACTGACTTTTGCAAGTGACTTCCTAGCTCAAATATGACCTTGCCATTGAGTCCAGGAGGTCCAAAAACCCTAGGAAGCATATAAAATTTGTTATTTTCGCTACCTGAAAAAATTTAATTTTTTTTGTTTTCACCCCTGTCACAAGCCACATCATACAGATACATATGAACTTGTATGACATCTAAGCAGGGGTCTGAGCAAAATATTTGGTTCTCTGTTGTAGCTTGATTTCTTTTTTTACAGGTCATTTTGTTCATTACAGGTTCTATTGTTCTCTGTTGCAGGTTTTAGTTTTGTGTTGCGGGTAAAAATTGTTAGCATCTTCGTCGACTATTGGATTCCCTATCTTGACCTAGTTTTAATCCCTGAATCCCCGCTCTGTAAACCCTAGCTATGTCTAACATTTCCTCATTGCATTTAACATTTCCTAGCCTGTTGGCTTCCCACAAAACCCTAAATCCTCCTTGCAATTTCGACCCCCACCATCATTCACTAGCTGCCACCTCTGAGTATATAGTCACTACCTCTACATTCACCATTGCCACTAGATGAAACTTCCACTGTCACCTTTGTTAAGACCCTAAGCACCCCTGCTCCACCGCTCATCGCTATCCAAAAACTACGTCACTACCCACTGACAACCCACTCACTGCCCTCTGCTAAACTCTCTGCTCCTCTAGTTTTTGCCACATGTTTAAGGATTTCTGCCTACTATAAACCTTGTTCGTCTCCCCAATAGTTGGTCACCTCCCCAATAGTTGGTTGTCGCCCATAGTCGGCACCTCTTCTGCCACTTTTAAACCTTAACCACACAGTCGCCACCAAAACCCTAAACCTAAACCTTCACCATCTATCACAGGTACTGTAAGCCCTAAACATCTAAGTCTTAACAGTAGCAGTTAAGGCTTGAAATTCGTGGCCATGGGTCTCATGCGGAGGGGGCTAAAAAGCTAGCCCCTTGTTTGTTTTCTTTTTTTATTTTTTTCCCCAGTTCACTCCTTGTCACATGGGTGACCAAGAGCGTCGCTAAGACCTTGATCGCTAGATAGACTATTTCCTCTAACCACCCATGTGACTAGGTGAGTACAAATAACTATCAGCGTACCTTAATTGCCAGCTTGACCCCTTTACCTCCTTAAGCCATAAAGGGGCATTTTTTCTCTTTTCTCCATAATTCGGCCATATGGTATCAAAATTTTACGAACAAGGGTTCATTGGAAAGTTGATTCAACGAACTTTGTAATGGTATAGGTTTCGTCAAGTAACATCATTTTATTAGGTAAATTTTTGGTCAAAGTCAACACTACATTTAAACTTCAAACGCACATATCTTTCATGTTTTTCATCTAATTTTCGTGAAACATTTTTTCAAAGTGCTTAGAATTTTGTCTAGTTTCTGAGGCTGTTGTTAATTTTGTTATAGCTGATCAATTTTTTTAGATATTTTCTAGATCTACTTTCTTTTCCTTTTCATCTTGGTAGCTTGCAAAGGGGGGTATTTCACTTGATGTTTCATGATTTACACTTCGATAGATGATTTTATGGTACTAATTTTTTATTTGTAGCATTGTGGTGTCCACTGGGAAAAAATTTTTAAGTTGAAACTACTAACTCATTTTGTTGTAGGGTGTCATTTTTTTCATGTGCATGTGATTTGTTATCATGGGAACATTTCAATTTGGTGCATAAAACAACCAATAGCTTGTTTTCACACTTATTTTGGGGCTTAAAAAGAACCACTATCTCCTTTGTTTGGTGATTTTATTGGTGTTTTAAGGTGGGCATGCTCTTCTCTTGCACATTATGTGATCTTGGGAATCAAAAGCATCTCTCAACACTTTCATTATCACACCACACATTTCATTTCTAAAGGTTAATAAACTTTGTCTAGTGTGCCCAAGTCAAATGCATATGATCTCTCCTCACATCATCATATGAACTTGGAGATCAAAAGCATTTTCACTTGTGCCACTTTTGTTACCCTTTTAGAGAGGCCTGCCTTGGTGGGAAAAGAGGTACTCACCCCAAGGGATTGACCTTAAGAGGTACTTTCATTTAGTCCGCTATGTAAAAAAGGATAAGGCAAAACCCAAGTCTTAACTGGTATTAGCACTTACCATATAGTGCTAGTTCAAATAGAGGTGTACCTTGGTATATGAGACTCCTAGTAGGACTGGTTAAAGCTTTAAGTAGCTTGCTAGATGCTCATAATGTGTTAGTCCCCTGAATAATTACTAGACACCTTTAGTTAGAAGGCTATCCCTTTGACCTTGTGGCGGTTTGTGAAAGGCAAGAGGACACATAATCCTCTCTATATTCTCACCATATGGCTCCCTAGAGATGAGATGGGAATCCTTGGCTTAGCATAAGCTATATGTAGCTTTCTAGGTAAAGGGTGATTATGTCATCCTTCTAGTGCAAGAGGCCCCTATCCATCCTCTCTCACAAACACAATATAATGGACACACTTAGTAATCAGTGTGTTTACATTTGAGTCAGAGATTCCAAGTCGTGGGCTTGAACAAACTGCCATCAGCCTTTGACCTTAGGCTAGGAAATGCTTGATGTGTGTGAACTATTTTTGACTTGTGCTAGACCTGTGGAAATTGCGGTGGACCAACCTTGGACATACACATACATTCATTTGATTGCCAAGTGTCTTCTATGCTTGCCAAAAACCCTAGTCAAACACATTCATTCCAAGTCATCATATCCTAATCACATTCTAATCATATCCTAATCACTCTTCCTAACCACATCCTCCTTGTCATTCCATCATCCTTATCATTCACATAACCTATATCTTAATCATCCTACTTGTCCTATCCTAATCACATCCTAATTACATTATCATCATTCCACATCATTCTCTTTCTAATCCCATCAACACCATTCCAAGTCAAATCAACACCTAACCATCATCCTTGTCATTCCACATATCCTAATCCATTTTCATCCCAATCAATCCAAATCATCTAAACTTGTCCTTCCTCAACATCCTAATTATCCCCTTTCTCATCTAATCAATTTCATCCTAATCATTCCTAATCATTACATGTCATCATCTTCATTCTAGTCTAATCAACTTCATCCTAATCACTCCACATCATCATCATCCTAGTTCTAGTCCACTTGTCAAAATGGTCTTAATCATTAGAAATCCTACGCCCAATCATAAGCCCAAAATCATACTTTGAGGAGGCCTTCTCCCTAATTCTAATGATGAGACAAATCCAAGACCCAAAATCATACTTTGAAGGGCCCCTCCTCCTACTTCTAATGATGACAAGAATCATGATGCATACCTTGAGGAACAAAATGAAATGCAAAGACTTAAACACATGTGTGACACCATGCCAAAATTCAAAAACAGGGTCCTAGCACCTGAACTACAAGACCTCATTCAAACACTTCACCAAGTACCCCAACCCCTAGACCAACAAACCATATAAAGGCTTCAAGCCATCTTTCAACAATTTCAATGAATCCAATCACCTCGAATACAACACCTCCTAGTCCAAGCCCAACAATTCATAGCCACTTGTCAAATTCAACAACCACACTTTCCACCTAAATCCTATGTGTCAACACCCTCCACTTCATACTAACCTAGTCCATCCACTTATCATGGCAATGCCACATCAACCAATCCAACTTATTTCCATGTCAATGCCGCATCAACCTATAAATTCATTCCACAACAAGCACATGTGATCCTAAGTCACTCTTTGTAACAAAATTAAATGCCTTTGGGTCCTAATGCCACCATTGACAAGGGGAACACTAACCTAGCTTAGCTTTCCTATAAGTATCTTATACCACCATCCAATTGAATACCTATCCTAAAGCCACCATGTCCTAGTCCTAATCCATTGGTCCCTCCACTTTCTAATTCCTCAAATTCTTCATTACCCCTACCACCACACTCTAATCCTACATCAACTTCACGTCCTAGAATCAAACATTACAAAAGTAAGACTAAGGGGTTGTCCATATCCACCAATCCGTTCAATCCCTTTAACACTCCACGTAATAAAAGTCTGAACCCTAATCCTATAACACCATCCATCCCTCTTAACCCTCCACCATGGGAACTTTCTGCTTCACCTAATGCTAATCACAAGTCCGCATCATCTGCCCTCATTGTCCATCCACCCTTACACTTGCAAAGGATGTGATCCATTGGCTACTAGCAAGGAATAATCCATCTCCATGTCAAACACCTATCCTTAATCCAATCAAGGAGTCCTCAGACATCATGTCCATCCCTTCAACCCCACCATGTGGTCCAAAACATGTCAAGCCTCTCCAAGAGTCCTCCACTTCCACTTCCATTCTAAGTCAAGAGATATGTCAAGGGTCTAATCCAAAGCATGTGGAGCCATTATCCCTTAATTATAATCAAGATCAAAGCTCTTATAATGATCCCATTCATAGCACACCTAATCCTATTCATGATCAAGCTCCCATCTTTGATCAAGATCCCTTTGATGATTAAGAAGACCATGATGAACCTCTTAGTCCACTTTATGCATTCCATGCTCAAGAGCTTATCACTCCACCTATCCATGATCCACAAACATCCACTCCCCATGATGAGACAAATGCCTCCAAAGTACACATAGAATATCATTTGAACCAATACCTTGGATCTTAGTGAACATAATGATAATCAAAATCCTAATGATCCTTCATCATCATCCACTATCGACCATAGTTCAAGTCCACCAACATATCCCCTTGGTCTCACCACCTTCATCCATGAGTGTTCCTCCTTAGGATAGAAACCACCATTATTCACTACCTCGCCTTCTCCATCCAATAATGAGCTCAAGTCTAGTGTCCAAACTACACCTAGTCCCATAGTCCATCGCATACTCCAAAGCATGAACTATCATGGCAAAGGCTTAGGCCTTCATGAACAAGGTATTTTGGAGCTCGTCCATGTCAATGTCCCTCCATGCTCATATGGCCTTGGATATACACCCCAAGGACAACAATCTAAAGATGTTGGTATTTCCTCCATGCCTCCTAAGTCCACAACTTTCCATCAAAAATCCTATCATATAGCCAAAACATATGTTGCCATTCCACTTCCACTATCTTACAAATCCCAAAAGCATGTGACCATACACCTTCCACCATCCAATTTACCTCCACTTCTTCCAACTCCTAACATTTCACCATCCACTTTACCTCCACTTCTTCCAATGCTTAATATCCCTATCATCCACAAATCCCCTTACATTCCTAATCATAATCAACAAATGCACACATTGACCAAACACGAAGCTTCCACCTCATGGGATTCAAAAATAAACATTTGGATGCCTGTGCCCATAAAACCAAAAATCCTAAGGATCCTAATGCTTTAGGACATCAATTCAAAAAGTCAAAGAAAAATCCATCGAAAAGGCTATTGAAGTCCATACCTCCAAAAGCAAAGTCAAAAACTAAAATGGTTTGGGTACCTAAGCAAAAAATCAATTCAAATGAAGCATCCACATCTCAAAAATCCCAACCATCCCATTCCATCCAAAAATCCCAAAAATCCCACAAGAAAAACAAAAATTATAAAAATTCTAAGTTTATGTGGGTTACTAAAGCACTAAATCACCCATCCCCTAAGTAAACATCCTCATTTCTTCCTACACCCCCTCCAAATCAAAAGCTTCAATGTTTATCACGGTGTGTGCAACCGTTGGTCATGGTTCCCTTCCATCCCACAACATTTCCACATACCTCCAACTCCCCATCCTTCATCCATTATCTTACATATCTTCCCCATCACCTTCCTATGGTCCATGCATTTGCATAAACCTTTCATCCATCCCTTTGCATAAGTCCTCCATAATCCACATCATAATCCACTATCTTCCGCACATAATCCACATCATAATCCATTATCTACCTACTCCATCACCCTTTCATGGAATTACCTACCAACATCCATGAGCATAATTGACATTTGACATGGTCCATGTGATGACATCCATCTCTAATGGGACTCTCAAACTTTCATGGCACTAGATGCTTGAGTCCCTCATTTCCATATTCCCCTTCTCTCATTCAAAAAATTTAAAAAAAATCAAAATAGTAAAGAGAAATCCCTTTGTCCATGGTGAAAACCACCCTTGGTGGCACCTTGGATAAGTACCATGATGAAAACCTATCAAACAGGCATCATGTGTAGGTTGATCTTCTATGTTACTTACACTTGGGGGCACATTGTCTCATCCAAATTATCATTTCCCAATCCATATCATAATCCATTATCCTACCATCCTTATCCATCATACACATGCATATCCTGTTGAGTCCATCCATACTCCCTTCATCCTTTTGATCTTGATAAATATTGGGGGCAAAATGCTGACAAATGCTTTGGTTATCTCTTGACATACCTCATCCTTCCAAACAATCCTATCATCATCCCAAATCCTAAACTTTGTCATGTAAAATCCTAAGTGTTACACCAACAATGGGACATGTTATTCCTATGCGACATAGTCTTTGGAGATCACATCCTTGCCCTCTTATGCACATATCCATTCCATACACTATCGCATATTCCTTTTATCTATTCCTTTATCATGAGTCTTCTATCCCATTTCCTATCGCATATCCATTTATCAATTCATTCCACCTACCTTCTTGCACCTAGACTTGGTCTTCCCTTGTCATTGGTATCTAGCACAAAGGCTACTCAAATTGTTATCCAATGCCACCAACATTCTAAAATTTAAAAATAAAAAAAACATTTCAAAAATGAAAAAAAATCAAAACATATAAAAAATCCAAAAAAAAAAAAAAAATTTAAAAATCCAAAAAAATTCAAATATTCCCAAAATACAAAAAAACCAAATATCCAACAAAAACACAAGTAATAAAATTTAATCAATCCAATCAATCATCAATTCTTCAATCACTTCATCCAATCAAAATCAACTCAAATAATTCCAAGCAATAAAGCCAAATGCAAGCCATCATCAATCCATACCAATCAAGCTAATCAATCTTGCCAAATTATCCAATTGCATCAATTGTCTTGATCCTAATCTTGACGTAAACCAATCAATCAATAAATCATACTCAAATCCTGGTGTTGATTCGTATGGCCAACAACACTAGTGTCAATCAATCATATCCATTGTCTTGTACAGGATGTTGCATTGTCGAAACCAGACCAGGCATCTTATACAACATGTTTCATTTCCTGAAACCAGACATCATTATCATCAATCAATCAATAATTGGTTTACATATTGACAAGGGCAATACCATGTTTATTTTTGTATCATTTGTGCATGCTTGCTTGCTTTCTTGCTTTCTTGATTGTGTGTGTTAATATTCTTTCTTGAATTTGTATCAAATCTGAATCTGACCCAGCTAATATTCATATCTTGTATCTAGACAAGGTTGTATTATGCCAGGGCATGAGACACATAATCACCTTGGTCCTTATACCTTGGTGCATAACATCTAGTGCTATATCAAACATCATGGTTGCTCACCTTCATTGCAACATAATCCATCCTACCCTTTTTTCTATCCATTCACTTATCTTTCGCCTTTGACCAATCCATTTCATTTCGAGAGCATACCCATGTTTGTCTAACCTGCCTATCCTCTTGAGGGGGAATCATCATCCTATTCTTTCATCTTTGTCCCATTTCCTTATCTTCTTTGAAATGATGTTACTTGGTCGCAACATCATCTCAAAGAGGGGCAAAATATAGACAATTAAAATTGTACATCACCTAGTGAGATATCTTACAACATTTTGTCCTAGGTGTTGGTTTTTCTTCTGAATTAGCATCAGGGTTTGCCACTTCTAATGCACAGGCAGATTCAGCCAACTGAATACAGGAGGTTGCATGAGCTCCTCCCCTTCACTTCTGATTCTGCCGCACCAAGGGGGGTGTCCCTATTTGATAAAAGTATAACCTTGACTAGCTCAATGACAGAAGGATTTAACTTGACAGCAACAGGCAGAATACTCTCATGTATGGACCAAGATTTGTGTAACAAATCACAAGGTTGGCAACATTCTTGGACATGATGTCTGGTTGGGTATGAAAGCATGCAGGGATCCTAATCCTACTCCTACAACTAACAGGTGGAAGGATGAAATGGTTAGATTTGATTTTTGGATGCAAAGCTGGACATGGTATATAACCTCAACACAGAGCTAGATTGGTGCCTATCCAAGGCTTGGAGTCAGTAGACATACACCTGTGAATGATCAGCATGAACAACTAAAACTAGATTTCAGGGGGATATACATGATATCTGCCTTACAGATATCTCCCAATACAGAGTGTTAAGTTGTCTATACTTATGGCATCTCTATTGCAGTATACCCTTCCCAATATTCAATCTGAGAACAGTTTAATCTACCCCTTGAGCAGAAGTTAAAAGATTAAACATTCAACACAGGAATTCTATGTTCTAGAATCTCAGACATTCCTTGAATGCCTGGACTCAGAAGAAAGATACATGCAAAAGTGGAGACAGAATCAGCACAACACATGCAAACATAGCATTATTCATATAAAATTGACCATGAAATCAGTGGATTCATGCACAAACGTACAACAGGAGATACATAAACTCGCAAGTTTTGCTGCACAGAGCAACCAAAACCAGTTGTATCTTATTACAGAGCTAAAATGTCTAGTTTTCAACAACCCCAAAAATGGTAACACAGTCTGCCTATATTGGCCAAAAAGTGTACCCGCAGCAATTAATTACATGGCTATTACAAAAAACTACTAATGCATATCCCACAGAAGGAATGGCACTCAGAAGTTATTGTTGCAGAGACAGAAAGTAGACAATGGTGGCCTCGAGCCTTGTGCCGCCATCAGGAAGTCTTCCTCCATAAATCAGGCCACCTGATCATGTGTACCATTTCTCTTACCCCTGCTACAGTCGCCATTGATGGCTCAACCACCCGCGGCTGCGTCAAAACTGTTGCTGCGTTCAAAAAGAAATTTCCCGCTAAAATGCATTTTCTAGAGTTTCAAATGTGCAGGGAAATTAATCCCACATTGGTGCTGCGGAGACTCCTTCATCAGTTTATAAACGGGGCCACAAACATAATAAGCGTTGAGTGCTTTTGCCACGCTCAACACACACCTCTCAGCCCAAAGCCCATCGCCCAGACCTAGGCCATCGGCTTACCCCATAAATCTCTCATCGATCTCAACGGTCTCACCAACCACTACCTTCACATTCCCCTTCATTGGCTAGAGAAAGACTGTCGGGCCGACCCTCCAAATCTTTGCCGATCTCATCAGTTACACCGATGAAGCCACTGCAATCCTCTGTCGGCCAGACTACTACCATCGGCCAACCAAAAAGCCTCCTCGCCGATAGGCAAAAGTCACACCGACGCTTACACTATATTCCTTGTCATCGGCCAGAGAAAGACCGTCGGGCTAACTTCCCAGACTCCCATCGACCATACACGTCTCCTCGATGGCCACCAAAACACTCTACGTTAGTGGTTACCAATCCACCCTCCTCCTCCATCGGTATGACCAAAAATTATCGAGAAGACCACAAATTACTACGCTGATAGATCAAAGTCCTGGCGACCACACATATGCCCAAATCCCCATCGGCCCGAGTAACGATATCGGCAGAGGCCAAAACCCCTCTGCCGATAGCAACAGTCCTACCGACGGTCTTTCCATCTCCAAGACACACTCCCTCGTCACCCCGATATGTCGAACACCAACCTCACCATCGGCCAGACTCCCAACTGTCAGCCTAGCATGAAATTCCCCTGCTGATGAAGAGTATTACACCGATGAACACCAAAAACACAAAGCGCTGAACTGTTGAACCGTTGAACCATGAACCAGTTCAACCTGATGGTTCAACATTGAGGTTCAAACATCAAAAATAATACTCCATTTGCAAAACACTCTGGCCAAGAGCAAAAAATTCAAAGCATCGAACTATTGAACCTTGAACTGTTGAGAAAAGGGTTCAAGCGGGAGGTTCAACGATACAATATTTGTGCAAGGCAAATGCATAATATGAACTGCTAGAAGAGAAATGAACCATGAACTGCTAAACCATTGAACTTAGAGAGAAAGGGTTCAAGTTCAAACCAAAATGTCAAAGACACAAAAACGAACGCATGCCGATGGAGAAAAGATGAAGACCCCTCCTCAAGAAATGAGATGCAGATGCTGAAAAACACTGAAGGGGTGCCAAAACTCAGAACCTTTTGGATTTTTTGGGAAGGTGCCTACATGAAAAATTGCTCAGAAATTGAAAGTCAATTCAAGCACCAACAGTGGTTCTGATTGGGGACGTGCAGGTGCAAGACTGCAGCGAGAACCCCAGATCTCTAGGATGCAGACCAGTGCCTTATCCATTGGGCATAGAGTCATGAAGTTACCATGATCTGCATCACCAAACACATTATTTTATAATAAACATGGTGGCCCAGGGCCACCAAAAAGGAAAAACCAGACTTTTCCTTTGTCAAACACCTGATTTTCTTTTGATTTCTTCAAGTGAAACCTAAAAGCATTTAACTATCTGCAGCAAGCCCCTTGGCAATTATTTGTGCTGCTGTTCATTTATTTTTCTTCAACAAATCTACAGCTAGCTTCATCAGCATATATAATTATCAGTTGTAGAATGTCATCATCATATGAGTCACTGATGTTGCTTGGAAAAATAACAGACTCACATGAAACAAATGAATCCACATCAGAATTTTGCCCTTCCTCAAAAAATAAGAGCTCCTCTGTATCAAACATGCAATATTCAGGCACAAGCAACATCTCATAATCAAATTTATCTTGATGAACATACAGATATCCATCATCATCATGCACGGCAGTTTTGTCATTAATGTCCACCTGAAATGTCTCAAGAGAAGGCAGAAATAACTCAGAATGTAGCCCTACACTGAAAGCTTCATAGTCACCCCTGCAATCAACACTATCCCCAACTGTATGAGCACACACATCTGCAATTTTCCCATCCACCTTTGAATAGTGACCTTGTTTTTTATCTTCACCAGTGCCCTGATAATCAAAAGCAAAGTTTTCAACCTCTGCACTATGAAGGTGGCCAAAATCTTCAAGGAAACACTCATAATCAGCATCCAAATATATTTCATCATCTGAATGCTGGCAATCACTAGCATATTCACTGCCATCCCTTGAATCAATGTTTTCTATATTCAGAGTGAAGCTCTACATATCCACTTCATATAAATAATCAAGCATAACTGGGATATGTACACTGCTGCAAGACACAACTTCATGTATGTCTCTCATTTGATCAATTGGAGGGCACCTTGTGTCCACAGGCTTGTCTTCTAAAGGCTGATAACAATATTTGTTTTCATTATTACAAGATGTGCTTACATTTTCTACAACATTTTCTTCATGCATCACATCATGGCTGCACACATTATTCTGAAGTATATTTCCCTCTATACAATCATCTCTCAAGGCACATACTAGGAGGGCTGAAATATATTCACTTTGATAACTGCTTTGACAACTTGCAGCCATGAAATCTACTAGCATTCCATATTTCTCATTGTTTTCTATGTCCATAGCAAATTGGAAAGCCTAGTGAAGTGTGACTGGTTCTTTATCTCTCAACAGATAACTCATTTCTTCATCAAATGCAGCCAAATAAATTGTCAAGCACAATGCATTATTAGGTCTCATATATTCAGGGATCTGTCTGAGCAATTTAATAAACCTAAGATTAAAGGCTAGAACCAGCTCCTCATCTTCCCTTTGGATATTCATAAAATGTATGATCAATGAGGCCACATCAAACCTTTCACCAAACTGCCCTAGGAATGCAACTTCTAAATCTATCCATGAAGAAACTGAACAAACAGGCAAGTCTGAAAACCATATCCTAGCATCATCTTCCAATGACTGAACAAAGAATCTCATTACTACATCTTCACTCTCTACCTCATAATCTTCTATTAAATTACAAAATCTTTGCAGATGTTTGTTTGCCAATTCAAAATCTGATCCACTATATTTTGGCAAACATCTTCTAATTTTATTGGGAATAATATTTGGGTAACCATATATCCCTGTGAAATTTAGGGCTTTATATCTTTCAATAAAGAATGGTCTTCTCTGAGAGCACAACCAGGCTTGTTGTTCTAAACTCAACATTTTGAATCAAAGATGAATACCTGGATATATGTTGCAGCATTGATAGGTTCTTTCAACAGAGTCGCCACCTCTCAGAGAGAGGACAAAATGTCAACAAGGCACTTTTGTTTTCTGGATTCATCACCCCAGCAGAGCACCACATGGTTCCTCTTTGCTGCAACAACTTCACTGGAAACTAGTTTTTCCAGCCCTCAGGTTACTTGACTCTCTCTGTCCCCAGTAGAGTCGCCAATTTTGTTGGTTTTTCTTCTGAATCAGCATTAGGGTTTGCCACTTCTAATGCACAGGCAGATTCAGCCAACTGAATACAGGAGGTTGTGTGAGCTCCTCCCCTTCACTTCTGGTTCTGCCGCACCAAGGGGGGTGTCCCTATTTGATAAAAGTATAACCTTGACTAGCTCAATGACAGAAGGATTTAACTTGACAGCAACAGGCAGAATACTCTCATGTATGGACCAAGATTTGTGTAACAAATCACAAGGTTGGCAACATTCTTGGACATGATGTCTGGTTGGGTATGAGAGCATGCAGGGATCCTAATCCTACTCCTACAACTAACATGTGGAAGGATGAAATGGTTAGATTTGATTTTTGGATGCAAAGCTAGACATGGTATATAACCTCAACACAGAGCTAGATTGGTGCCTATCCAGGGCTTGGAGTTGGTAGACATACACCTATGAATGATCAGCATGAACAACTAAAACTAGATTTTAGGGGGATATACATGATATCTGCCTTATAGATATCTCCTAATACAGAGTGTTAAGCTGTCTATACTTATGGCATCCCTATTGTAGTATACCCTTCCCAATATTCAATCTGAAAACAGTTTAATCTACCCCTTGAGCAGAAGTTAAAAGATTAAACATTCAACACAGGAATTCTATGTTCTAGAATCTCAGACATTCCTTGAATGCCTGGACTCAGAAGAAAGATACATGCAAAACTGGAGACAGAATTAGCATAACACATGCAAACATAGCATTATTCATATAAAATTGACCATGAAATCAGTGGATTCATGCACAAATGTACAACAGGAGATACATAAACTCGCAAGTTTTGCTGCACAGAGCAACCAAAACCAGTTGTATCTTATTACAAAGCCAAAATGTCCAGTTTTCAACAACCCCAAAAATGGTAACACAGTCTGCCTATATTGGCCAGAAAGTGTACCTGCAGCAATTAATTACATGGCTATTACAAAAAACTGCCAGATACAGATCCCACAGAAGGAATGGTGCTCAGAAGTTATTGCTGCAGAGACAGAAAGTAGACAAGGGTGGCCTCAAGCCCTGCGCCGCCATCAGGAAGTCTTCCTCCATAAATCGGGCCACCTGATCATGTGTACCATTTCTCTTACCCCTGCTACAGTCGCCATTGATGGCTCAACCACCCGCGGCCGTGTGAAAACTGTCGCTGCATTCAAAAAGAAATTTCCTACTAAAATACATTTTCTGGAGTTTCAAATGTGCAGAGAAATTAATCCCACATTGGTGCCGCAGAGACTCCTTCAGCAGTTTATAAACAGGGCCACAAACATAATAAGCGTCGAGCGCTTTCGCCATGCTCGACACACGCCTCTCAGCCCAAAGCCCATCGCCCAGACCTAGGCCATCAGCTTACCCCACAAATCTCTCATTGATCTCAACGGTCTCGCCGACCGCTACCTTCGCATTCCCCTTCATCGGCCAGAGAAAGACCGTCGGGCCGACCCTCCAAACCTTTGCCGATCTCATCAGTTACACAGATGAAGCCACCGCAATCCTCTGTCGGCCAAACTACTACCATCGGCCAACCAAAAAGCCTCCTCACCAATAGGCAAAAGTCACACCGACACTTACACTATATTCCTTGTCATCGGCCAGAGAAAGACTGTCGGGCTAACTTCCCAGATTCCCACCGACCATACACGTCTCCCCAATGGCCACCAAAACACACTACGTTAGTGGTTACCAATCCACCCTCCTCCTCCATCGGTATGACCAAAAATTATCAGGAAGACCACAAATTACTACGCCGATAGATCAAAGTCCTGGCGACCACACATATGCCCAAATCCCCATCAGCTCGAGTAACGATATCGGCAGAGCCCAAAACCCCTCTGCCGATAGCAACAGTCTCGCCGACGGTCTTTTCATCTCCAAGACACACTCCCTCGTCACCCCGATATGTCGAACACCAACCTCACCATCAGCCAGACTCCCAACTATCGGCCTAGCATGAAATTCCCCTGCCGATGAAGAGTATTACACCGATGAACACCAAAAACACAAAGCGCTGAACTGTTGAACCGTTGAACCACAAACCGGTTCAACTTGATGGTTCAACACTGAGGTTCAAACATCAAAAATAATACTCCATCTGCAAAACACTCCGGCCAAGAGCAAAAAACTCAAAGCATCAAACTATTGAACCTTGAACCGTTGAGAAAAGGGTTCAAGCGGGAGGTTCAACGATACAATATTTGTGCAAGGCAAATGCATAATATGAACCACTAGAAGAGAAATGAACCATGAACCACTAAACCATTGAACTTAGAGAGAAAGGGTTCAAGTTCAAACCAAAATGTCAAAGACACAAAAACGAATGCATGCCGATGGAGAAAAGATGAAGACCCCTCCTCAAGAAATGAGATGCTGATGATGGAAAACACTGAAGGGGTGCCAAAACTCAAAACCTTTTGGATTTTTTGGGAAGGTGCCTGCATGAAAAATTGCTTAGAAACTGACAGTCAATTCAGGCACCAACACTAGGTCCCATCCTAATCCCACTCATAATTTCATCTCAATCACCTAGCAAATTAGTTAAATAAATCACATTTTATTTAATTAATTCCCCCTCACTTGTCTCAAATAATTCAAACAAAATATTTGAATTAAATTCCTCACCTTTTACCACATGCAAACAGGTGTCACATGACTACAACCCTTCACATGCACAACTAATTTAAATAAAACATTATTTAAATTAGACTTATCCTACACATTTCACATGACTACAACCCCTCTTGAAGTGGGCAAACCTAATCAATCTTGACTGTTCATATCATTCAAAATAACTTTCGATCTCAACCCTTCATTCAAATCAACCTTTTCTATAAAGTAAGCCTTTCACAAGCCATTTGCATGAGATATGAAGCCTTGGAGTACTGTTATGCTGCTGCAACAGTGAGAAATCAACATTCCTCATCAACAACCTTCAAAATCTTGCATTCTTATGTGAGGTTGAGAAGAGAAATGGAGATAAATTGGGTTTAGCGTGGATTCAGTTTGCATTTGAGTTTATTGTTTTGATTTCCATGTTATTTTGTGCTCTATTGTGCTAGTAAGGGTTTGATATCTTGTTGTTTTAGTTTCAGACTTGATTTTTTCCCTAGCGACAACATGTATGCAAAGTATGGAAGCATAGATAAGGCATATGGATTGTTTGACAAAACACCTCAAAGAGATGCCATCTCATGGAATCCAATAATTACAAGATATGCATGAAATGGATTTGTTAATAAGGCTTTAGAAACTTTCAAGCAAATGCAATTGAGAGGTGTAAAGCCACAATTCACAACCTTAGCTAACATCCTCCCTTCATATGCCAAAATGGGATCTTTGGAACATGGTATGGACATCCATCAAAGCATAAAGGATATGGGAATTTTGTTAGATCTTTTAGTTGCAACTACCCTAGTAGACATGTATGCAAAGTGTGGAAGCATAGACAAGGTAAGTGAACGGTTTGACATGATGCCTCAATGAAATGCCATCTCATGGAATGCAATGATTGCAAGATATGCAAAAAATGGATTTTTTTGATAAGGCTTTATAAACTTTCAAGCAAATACAATTGGTGGGTGTAAAGAAAAATTCCACAACCTTAGCCAGTATCCTCCTTGCCTATGCCAAAATGGGATCTTTGGAACATGGTATGGGCATCCATCAAAGCATAAAAGATATGGGAATTTTGTTAGATGTTGTAGTTGCAACTGCTCTCAGAGACATGTATGCAAAGTGTGGAAGAATAGACAAGGCATGTGAACTATTTGGCATGATGCCTTAAAGAAATTTCATGTCATGTGTTGCCTGAAATCTTGAAATTAGAAAATTTCAAACTTCCAGAGCACCATGAAGTACCCTTGAAACTGCCAAATCAAAAAAATGATTAAATCTAAAGTCCTGTGCAAGTTGGTGCTAAGTCCTTTTTTGAGCTTGACCATAACCTCATTTTACACAATCTAGCTAGTTTTCATGTCAAAATACCTCACCAATTTCAAGATTTCAGGCAACATGAAGTACCCTTGAAACTGCCAAATCAAAAAAATGATTAAATCTAAAGTCCTGTGCAAGTTGGTGCTAAGTCCTTTTTTGAGCTTGACCATAACCTCATTTTACACAATCTAGCTAGTTTTCATGTCAAAATACCTCACCATTTGAAAGATTTTAAACCTTTGATTTTTCTGCCCACAATTCACAAATCAAGTCAAATTTGGATTTTTGGGTTGCTGGAGCTGAAATGATTTCTTTGTTTTTCTCCAAGAGGTTAAATCATCTACCTATCCAATTTTCATAAGAAATGGAGCTATCATGAGGAAGATATGAGATCTTTTATTTTTAACTCAGAGCATGATTCCAAGGTACAAGTCTTGAATTTGCACTAAGTTATTAAAATATTTTTCAAAAGGTAGAAAACTACGAGATAAAGGCATTGTTATAGAATTAATGTTTCAAAATAAATTACTTTATTCAAGTCAGATATTTCAATTGGATCCAAAATTTTAATGTGAAATTTTGAGGAGGGTCCCATCAGTTCTTGAAATTTATAAATAACCAACCCCTTGTTGTTGGGTGTTTTGTAAATTCTTGAACCTGATATGCCACCGATTGCAAATTCAATAGTTCATGAAATCAATGAATGCCTGACTCTCTTCATTGTCAGAGGTTTTCCAAGTTTTTGAACTCTTTATATTATAAGTTCAATAGTTCCAAAGATTGGTGATGTGTCGACTTTCTTTGTGATCAGGAACTTCTGGGGTTTCTAAATTGTCATCTCTGTCGACATTGTTGATAGCTAAGTTAATTTTTTTTCATTTCAGAATGTTTCTTTGGATATTTATGGAGTTCTAAATTCACTGCCTCTCTCTTCTTTACATATTCCAGACCAGATACAGTTTCAGGTTGAAAGTTGTGCTGAGAAATTGTGAAGGATAAGATATACATGTGAATCTTCATACGAGCAAACTTTGGACGAGCTTGAGTAGATTCTGAGAGAACTTAGAGAAGGTGATAAGATGATTTGTGAAAAAACTACAATAGACTTAAAGGACTTATCACACACCAAGCTTCATGTGAGGATTTCTGAGGCATGCCGCAACAGAGGCCGAGTTTACCATCCAGGACTGAAGGGAATGTTCTCTTGACATGCTCGCATTTCAATGGTTACCATTGCTCTCATAGGAATGCTAAATCAATAGATACCTAGCTCCTAGCTTCAGGGTATTAGCTCTCAAGTGGAGTGTAATCACTAGTCACAAAATAAAAGGATGAAAGGTTTTTGTCAGGTATTATGATTCGAAATGCTCTGGCAGACATGTATGCAAACTGTGAAAGCTTAAGTAAGAGGATGAATGTTGTGATCATTGCATATGCACAAAATGAATTTGTTGAACCGTCTTTAAAAGCTTTCAAGTGAATGCAACTGGCTAAAAACTAGATTTCATGGCCCTTACCAGCATCCTCCTAGCCTACACAAAATGAGAGCCTTCAAGCAGGTTATGGGCATCCTCAAAGCATAATTGAAAGTGGATTTTGTCAGGTATTATAGTTGGAAATTCTATGGTGGATGCGGTTGCAAAATGAGGAACCATAGACAAGGTTCGTGAATTGTTTAACAAAGTGCCTCGATTAGATGTCATCTCATGGACTGCAATGAAAATTGATTTGTAGTAGTGGCTTTAGAAACTCTAAAATGAGATGCATATATAAAATGTGGAGGCGTAGATGCACAAAATGGATTAGTTGATTTAAGCAATTGCAATTGGTTGGTGTAACGATAACTAGTTCTTAATCTTTACCAATGGCAAAGTGAAAGTGCCAAAATTAAGGATCTTAACAATTTATTTGTTGATATTGTTGATGATGGATGCAAATGTAAGAGGGAACATATTGGAAGAATACGAAATGGTCATGCTAGTATTAGACTTACTTTCGAGAGTCCTGTTGTGGCCGAACTCCATACATGATATTATGCAGCAAGATAAGCAACGAATAATGGAGCTACCTCAGGGGATCTCTACCTATTATGGATCGCGACTATTGTTTGCTCAAAAAAACCCATCATAACATTGAAACCCATATCATACACCACCTATTTCTTCAAATTCCTCATTACTACCTAATGGAAGTGAATGAAGCAACTAAACCTATGCTTGGCGAGTATCATCGGGTTCCTCATAGGTCAAGTTATTTTCTCATTGAATTGATCAAGCCTCTGATAAAGAACATCTCAGAATGTTAAAGATGAGGGAGATATTGTCTTTTGTCAATCAGATACTAGTTTCTATGCCCCTTTAAAAGGACATTGAAGATATAATTAGCATAAATAGCCATCAGGTATCATCTCCTAGTTCTCTATCACTTGGTTATAAATGGGATAGCTAGAATTTATTCAAGGATATGCATGGTTTCAATTTGAAGGTAGTCGGTATACAATTTTTCAGCTTCACTACAAGTGCTCAAAGAACCAGGCTATTCATTTGTTGGCATGCACTATATTTTTTATTGTCATGAAGGTTTAGCAATAACTTTGGTAAAATTTAGGGTCTTGACCTCGGGCTTGCTAGCTTATGGTATATTTGATGGAAGATTAGTAGTACTACATGATCACTGAGCCACCATCTATACTACACCAGCTAAAAGGGAGATTCATGCCTTTATAGGAGAGTATGATAAAAACTTGGAAGCCCTTGATGACATGTAATGTTTTCAAAGTCTGATGCAAAATGGAATATTATATAAGATAAATTGGGTAAATGTGTAAATAGTGGGGATCACGTTAAAATCAAGAAATTGAAAAGCCACAAAAGAACAAAGTCATTACAAAGGATGTGAAATGTTCTCAAGAGGAATATGAAAGGTCACCAGGAAACAATTATACAGAAGTGGAAGGTGAAGTTTTTGGAATTTTATTTGGACTTTTCAAGAAGCAGTTATAGAAATTGAAAGGTTTTTGGAAGACTTATAAATACCCAATTTATAGACAATGGAGGGATCTTTTTATGATTGTCTGTGAGCAGAGAGAAAGGGGGAAAGTTTAATTTTCTGTTAGCATGTAATTCCAACTATTATTTTTCTTGACTCAGTTTATGTACAAGGAAAATTTTTAGAGATTTTGAGCTTTTTTCTGTTGAAGAAATGAAGAGTTATTTGCAAAACTTTGTGTCTGTAGATGTCTTCTTTGGTTCCGATTTTTCCTATGTTGATTTGTAGTCAATCTTCAATGTGTTTCTATTATATATGGTTGTATTTGTATTTTAGATTCATATCTTGATTGTGTCCGATATGTTTTGAGGGAAATATAACTGCATGTTTATCAATCCATTACCATTTGTGTATGTGAAGTAAGTGAATTGTGTGTCATTTATTCACATCTTCATCATTCAAATTAATTAATCGCATCTATCTTCATGGTTATGGGTAGGTGTTAGTTTTTCCTTTTCTACTTTCAGGTAAAAAGCATACCCTATTTTCATTCATTGCACATCTTTTGAAGGTAGTCATGCCTTGTAAAATAAGCAGAGAGCACTTGCAAATATCATTGCAAGTGACTCAACTGTTGGTCAGAATGTTATTAGTGTGGGCAAATGAGTATAAGATCAAAGTGACAAATCTGTTAACCAACATATTTTTGGTAACTCCATTGGGGAAAGAATCAAAGTGTCAGTGTCTTCTTTTCTCATAAATCTGAAGCTACCTCCCCAAGGACGAACGTTGGCAGCTCTATGAAGTGGAAAGTATTCAGAAGCATTTCATTCTGGCAAAAGATTCCTGCTGATTCATTTTTTGAATTTGTATTATGGCATTGGTTTCCCTCAGCCATGCAGAAATCATTTTGGACCTCTTTCTTTGCCACAATATTCACCATTGCTTGAAGGATCAAGAAAGCACTTTCCAAAGTTTAGTGGAGAAAACCATCAAGATGCAGAAAATCACATTTTGGCATTCACGATTGCATGTGATGTTTTGGGGGTAAGTGAAGAAAATGTTTTTGCTTGGTTATTTATTGAATCTCTTGTTGGGCTTGCAGCAGACTAGTTTTATTATTTAGAAGATAAATGTATTACTGATTGGGACTCATTGAAGAATAAGTTCTTGGGAAGATATAAAGGCCATGTTGATGAAGCTGCTTTGTTGTGTCCATTTTTCAATATTCAAAAGGAAGAAGGTGAACCCATTAGGGATTTTGTGGATAGGTTCAAAAGGCTATTCAAAAAGATTCATGCCTTCATTCAACCGAGTAAGCAACTCCAACTTTACACTTTTATTTCTTCATTGCATCCATATGTCCAATTTTTCTTGAAATGAAGTAAAGTAAATGATAGTAAAATTACACAACAAGAGGCTATAAAAATTGAAGATTACTTGATTCTAAGTAGTCTTTGGAAAGAAAATCAAGTTGTAAATAATTTGAGTAGTGAACCTGTGAAGAAGTCTATCATGCACAAATAAAGTTTTCAGCTTGTAGGTTTCCAAAATGCATAGCCTCCTTCCACTGAATTTCTTAATCTCATTGTCTTTGATTCAAAGCATTTTTGTAGAGATGAGTTAAGCAATGTAGAATCAAACCTCATGTGGATAAAAGAATTGAAGCTTATTATTTGCATTATGAAGAAGATAATAATGAATCAAAAAGTCCCTCAAGTGACAAAGAAGATGAATGACCTTTCCATGATGTAAATTGTAAAGAGGGTGATGAAAATGGTGTTGTTTTGTCATCCTTGTCTACCATGGAGATGGAAGCATTCACTTTTAATGAAGATCAACTTGAGGTTACATAGCATAAAGAAGATGTATTAAATGTCTTTTCTTCAGAGTGCACACAAGCTAAATATGAAGTCTTCAAGTTTCCTAAGCAAAATAATATGGAAGTACGGCTGCAAGAAGAGGTCAAAAATGATTTTACCTTCGAATCCTTTCATTTTGAAAATTTGAATGCCAAAATTTTTAGACAAAAATTGGGAGATGGTGCTATAAGTATCCATAACGGTTTTGATGAAAGTGATACAATAAATGAATGTGCTAAACCTCATATTATTTATATTCCAAACTGGTGTCTTAAAGCATGTTAGGATGAATTTCTATGTGGAGAAGAGGTTGCCATGTCTAATCTACAGATTATAGGCAAGGAGGATGAAGTGTATGATGAAATTGTTGAGTCTGATCAAACAAAAAAAGAAGAGATTGTTCCAGTTGGGGGTGATATTAAGCCACATGAAAATACTATTTGCAATATAGATTTTTAGCTTAATCCACTTCTAGTTTTGCATGAGACATATATGGCTAATGATTGGTCTCTAGTGATTCAAATGGTTTTTTTTAGGCATGGGATATCAATTTATCTACCATGGTGCATGAGGAAACAATTGGTAACATGTAGGAATATGTTGGAAAAGTTTTCAAGTTCTATGATGCAAAGTGGTTGTTCGGTGTTGGCACATCATTCAGGGAGTCTTCTTGGTTCATAAATTCTAGAGCTATATCTGAAATCATGAAATGGCTTCTAAGTTTGCAAATGCTTCACAGGTACACCTCTCTTTTCTGCTTGGGCAGCTATTTCTCCCAGCCTATTAATGGATTCGCATGATCATCTAGGAGTCATTGGAGGTAGGGTCTTCCTACCATGTACATATATTAGGAGTTTTTGTTGTGCTGGTAGTTTAGTTTCTTTTCTTGCTTTGTCCAATTTTTGGTTTGCTCTTGCTCCTTTTCCTCCATGCTCTCTGACTCTATTGCCCCATAGATTTTAGCACCAGTCTATGCTTGAGATTCTAGATTCCTTGCTTCATCCTTTGTAGTCCTCGTCCCCAATTAGAGCATGTTGTTGCCTGAAATCTTGAACTTAGAAAATTTCAAACTTTCGAAGCACCATGAACCCCTAAAATTGCCAAATCATGAAAATTATTAAATCTAAAAACTTGTGCAAGCTGGATCTAAGCCGTTTTGTGAGCTTGACCATTACCTCATTTTACCAAATTTGGCTATTTTTTATTTCAAAATACCTCACCATTTGAAATATTTTAAACCTTTGATTTTTCTACTGATAATTTGCAAATAAAGTGAAATTAGGATTTTTGGGTTGCTGGAGTTGAAATGATTTCTAGGTTTTTCTCCTAGAGGTTAAATCATCTAGTTGTCTAAATTTCATGAGAAACAGAGCTATCATGAGGAAGATATGAGATTTTTCATTTTTAACTCAGAGCATGATTCCAAGGTTCAAGTCTAGAATTTGCACTAAGTTATTAAAATATTTTTCAAAAGGTAGAAAAGTGCAAGATAAAGACATTGTTATAGAGTTAATGTTTCAAAATAAATGACTTTATTCAAGTCATATATTTCTATTGGCTCCAAATTTTTAATGTGAAATTTTGAGGGTCCCATAAGTTCTTGAAATTTATAAATAGCCAACCCCTTGTTGTCAAGTGTTTTCTAAGTTCTTGAACCTAATATGTCACCAATTGCAAATTCAATAGTTCATGACATCTCTGAATGTCTGACTCTATTCATTCTCAGAGGTTTTCCAAGTTTTTAAACTCTTTATATTATAAGTTCAATAGTTCCAAAGATTGTTGATGTGCCGACTTGCTTTGTGATCAGGAACTTTTGGGGTTTCTAAATTGTCATCTCTACCAACATTGCTGATAGTTGAGTTAATTTGCTTTCATTTCATAATGTTTCTTTGAATATTTATGGAGTTCTAAATTCATTACCTCTCTCTTCTTTATGTATTCTAGACCGGATACAGTTTTAGGTTGAAAGTTGTGCCGAGAAACTGTGAAGAATAAGATATACATGTGAATCTTCAGACGAGCAAACTTTGGACAAGATTGAGTCTATTCTGAGAGATCACAGAGAACGTCTTAAGATGATTTGTGAAAAACTACAATAGACCTAAAGGACACATCACACACTAATCTTCATGTGAGGATTTTTGACGCACGCCACTGCAGAGGTCAATTTTACCATCCAAGGTGAAAGGGAATGTTCTCTTGACATGCTCACATTTCAATGGTTACTATTGTTCTCACAATAATGCCAAATCAATGGATACCTAGCTCCCAGCTTTAGGGTATTAGCTCTCGAGCGGGGTATAATCACTACTCACAAAATAAAAGGATGAAAGGTTTTTGTTAGGTATTATGACTCGAAATGCTCTGGCAGACATGTATGCAAACTTTGAAAGCTTAAGTAAGAGGATGAATGTTTTGATTATTGTGTATGCACAAAATAAATTTGTTGAACAATGTTTAAAATCTTTCAAGCGAATGTAGCTGGCAGGTATAAAAACCAGATTCCACGGCCTTTACCAGATCCTCCTAGTCCACATAGAATGAGAACCTTCAGGCAGGTTATGGGCATCCTCAAAGGATAATTGAAAGCGGATTTTGTCAAGTATTATAGTTGGAAATGCTCTAGTGGACGCGGTTGCAAAATGAGGAACCATAGACAAGGTCTGTGAATTGTTTAACAAAGTGCTTCGATTAGATGTCATCTCATGGACTGCAATGACTACAAGATATGCATAAAATTGATTTGTAGAAGTGGCTTTAGAAACTCTAAAACAAAATGCATATATAGGATGTGGACGTGTAGATGCACAAAATGGATTAGTTGATTTAAGCAATTGCAATTGGCTGGTGTAACGATAACTAGTTCTTAATATTTACCAGTTGCAGAGTGAAAGTGCTTCCATTAAGAATCTTAGCAATTTATTTTTTGATATCATTGATGATGGATGTAAATGTAAAATGGAACATACTGGAAGAATACAAAATGGTCATGCTAGTATTAGACTTACTTCCGACAGTCCTGTTGTGGCCGAACTCCATACATGATATTGTACAGCAAGATAAGCAATGAATAATGGATCTACCTCAGGGGAGCTCTTCCTATTATGGATTGTGAGTATTGTTTGTTCAACAAAACTGATCATAATGTTAAAACCCATGTCATACACCACCTATTTCTTCAAATTCCTCATTACTACCTGATTGATGTGACTAAAGCAACTAAACCTATGCTTGGCGAGTATCACCAGGTTCCTCATAGGTCAAGTTCTTTTCTCATTGAATTGATCAAGCCTCTAATAAAGAACATCTCAAAAGATCGCTATGTTAAAGATGAGGGAGGTATTGTATTTTGTCAATCAGATACTAGTTTCTATGCCCCTTTAAAAGGACATTGAAGATATAATTAGCATAAATAGCCATTGGGTATCATCTCCTAGTTCTCTATCACTTGGTTATGAAAGGGATAGCTAGAATTTAATCAAGGATATGTATGGTTTCAATTTGAAGGTAGTCAGCATACAATTTTTAGCTTCACTACAAGTGCTCAAAGAACCAAACTATTCATTTGTTGGTATGCACTATATTTTTGATTGTCACAAAGGTTCAGCAATTACTGTAGTAAAATTTGGGCACTTGAGCTTGGGCTTGCTATGTTATGGTGTATTTGATGGAAGATTAGTAGTACTACACAGTCACTGAGCCACCATCTATACTGCACCAGCTAAAAGGGGCATTCATGTCTTTATAGGAGAGTGTGATAAAAAAATTGGAAGCTCTTAATAACATGTAATGTTTTCAAAGTCTGATGCAAAATGGAATATTATATAAGATAAATTGGGTAAATGTGTAAATAGTGGGGACCACATTAAAATCAAGAAATTGAAAAGCCACAGAAGAACAAAGTCACTACAAAGGATGTGAAATGTTTTCAAGAGGAATACAAAAGGTCACCAGGAAACAATTATGCGAAAGTGGAAGGTGAAGTTTTTGGAATTTGATTGGAATTTTCAAGAAGCAATTACGAAAATTGAAAGGTTCCTGGAAGACTTATAACTATGCAATTTATAGACAATGGAGGGATCTTTTTCTAATTGTCTTTGAGTAGAGAGAAAGGGGGAAAGTTTAATTTTATATTAGCATGTAATTCCAGTTATTATTTTTCTTGACTCAGTTTATGTACAGGGGAAATTTTTAGAGATTTTGATCTTTGTTCTGTTGAAGAAATAAAGAGTTATTATTAGAACTTTGTGTCTGTAGATGTTTTCTTTGGTTGTAATTTTTCCTACATTGATTTGTAGTCAATCTTCAATGTGCTCCTATTATATATGGTTGTATCTGTATTTTAGATTCATATCTTGTTTGTCTCTTGTTAGGTCTCAAAAATGTAGGTTGTTAACCTTAAGAGGATGCCAAACTCTCTTAATATTTTTGGCTAACAAAATATGGCTGATATGATTAAAACCCCCTTCTCTTAAGGTTCTAGCAGACCTAGGCAGGTGTACCTTGATAACTGATGTAGATTTGTTTGACCTTAGTGATCTACTCACAGTGGCATATGGATGTGAAATAGATGTAAGGTTGTAAATTATTTCTATTACTAAATATGTGAATAAAGTTGTATAAAATATTATTTTATGGTGAATATGACCAGTGCCTAATTTTATTGGGTTAATGGGGTCAAGATTTGTATGATTTGTAGATTTATCTACTTGGCTTAACTCTTACTACCTGGCACCTTTTGAATGTTTACACTTTATGTAAATATGTAAGAATATTGGTTATTAGACTCTTCTTTAAAAATCCAATTGATATTTCTCCAAATTAATGTGGTTGTTTGAAAGGAATTTAATTCTACTTTGAAGGAAACCAAATAAGATGATTCATTTAGAGGATTTTAACTCAGGGCAGAGACCAATAAATGTGAATCACTTAGATGGACTTAAATCAACTTTAGATAGAAACCAGACAAGCACACCACATAGAGGCAGCAAAAGTACCTTGATAAATCTAATTAATTTAAATAACTGGAAAAATTCAATGTGGAGATAGTCAAACAACTCATAAGATTGAATATCAACAGAATAGTAGAACACCACTGATATATCCATAGATTTAAACCATCTTGCCCATTATATTAGAATATCATAAATGTTTTGTATCTTGCTTTTGAAAATATGACTGAAAGCAATATTTATAGTGTATAATAATTGTTCTATGAATGATGATGATAAAAATAGGCCTTGGTTTCCCTTATATATATGGGAAGCAAACAAGCTTTAGGCTGAAACAACATGACTATTCATAAATTACATCCTTTTGAATAGCTAACAATTCGATAAAGCATAATTAAGAAATAGATAAAAAGAAATACTATGGGCAATTGCATCAATTAGGATCTAAGTTTGTTAATCATCATAGAGGACCTGTGACCACTGGCTTGGAAAGGTCCTCCCCTCCAATGTTGTAGTATCAGATGAAATGTGCTTTGCCCATTATCATTACTAAAGCAATACATCGATTTATACATCATAGAATATTGACAAAATTTTATTTTCATTTTATCTGACCCCCTCATGATGCTCTGGCAATGAACAAATTTATCTTAGAGATGTGATCGATGTACTCCTAAGTGGTGTAAGTATCTGCAGAGATTATATCACTAATGACTGATTCCAGTGTTAAGATCTTGTCACGGCATATATGTGTGTTTTCTACTACTCTTTCTTCATCATTTATCTTCTCAAGAGCTATTGGTAACAATTGAATCAATTCATTTTTCCAACTATCCTTCTCTTATAAATTGCCCTCAGTGTTGAAGAAACTAGGAAATGCCATATCCAGATGTTGATCAAAATCACCTAAATCTTCTGCTAACAAAGCATTGAATCTGTCATGCTCACTGATTAGTTTATCATATTCTTTAAACACTTGTTCCGCAACATTTGTTTTGGTTTTTAACTCCTTCTCCAGCATTCTGAGGTGCAGTCTCTTATGCTCTTGGTAAGCATTGTGTGTCCTTTTATGTAATTCCCATATCTTGTCACTATTCCCCATCATTTTCTCAAATCTCTTCTCGATCAGTTCTGAAGCTATGTTATATTTAGCAGGTTTCATCTCAGTTGCCAATTGGTCATTCTTCTTTTGGAAATTTTCTTCTTTGACCTTCCAATAGTTGGCATCAGCTCTTACCTCTACTACTTTTTTATAAGTTCTAAATAAGGTGAATAGATGATTGATAATGCTGGTAACTTATCTTTATAGGTGGCAACCTCTTGCCTTAATTTTGCATTCTCTGTCATGTATGCATTATTTTTTCTCACCATTTGCTCAATTTGAGCCTTTGTAAATCTAGCAACATTGACATTCAAGTTAGTAGTCTCAAGAGGATATGTGTCCCCAACTCATTGGATCATGAGATGACCAAACACTTCATTTGGATTATCAATGATTTGAGGTCTCTTATTTGGGGGATATAGTGCCCATATTAGCAATGTTGCTTAATCAGGATCATATCTAGACTCTATTTTGATCTTATCTAGAGCTTCAATACTTTTTTTAAATAAAAGGGTAAAAAGTTTATTGAATAAGTAAAGCTTTACAAAACCAACAGGAAGAAACCCACCAAGGGGCCAAAAAAACTCAAGAATCAATTAACACCCAAAAAACACCTCATATCCTTCATAGCCCACTCCTCAAGAACAAGGGCCAAATCACTAGGAAGGTTGCCCCAATCATCCACATACCAGGATTCCATCCTCTCAGTAGCCCACCTAGCTAAACCATCAACCACCATATTCCACTCCTAGGGAATATGGTGAAAAATAATAGACTCCAAACAAGCACATAGAGAAACAATTTGCTTAACCACCACAGCAAGCTACCAATTCACATCCTCCAAATGATGCTTATTCAACATATCACTAACAACCTAAGAATCAGACTCACAAACAATCTATTGCCACCCAAGGGCAACCATACGCTCAATTGCCAAAAGAATAACAATAACCTCCATGAGATTATTAATATGTTGGCCTCTATACATAGAAAAGAAAAATGCAATGACTCCCAAACTATCTCTACCAATACCTCCAACTCCAGCATGCCCAGGATTGCCCCTAGAAGATCCATCTATATTAATTTTCAGCTCCCCCCGAGCTGGAGGGCACTAGTAACCCACACGAACAATCCTCTCACGACCATGACCCCAGTGAAAAATGCTCAAAATTCCTTTGCCCCTCCCTACGAGACCCAGAGCATTAACCACTCCTAAATCCCCAGGATCAACCTGAATAGACAAATCACACTTTGCAATCAAAGTCTCCTGAAGAACCCCTAAAATTCTCATCCAAAGCTACTCAATCAACAATTTCTTATCTAAAAATATTCACTTATTGCGCTCCAACCAAATATGCCAAATAATTAGACTAGGGCCAATAATCCAGGTGATGCAAAGAAAAGAGGTCTTAGTAGGTGGTTGCCCCTGCCTCTTCCAGAAGTCCTCTAAAGAAGAGACATGGAAACATGGCTGACTCCAAAGATTCCACCAGAAATGCCAAATCGCTTTTGTAAAAGAACATTGAAAGAAGATGTGGGAGAAATACTCATCGTGTTTCACACACATAACACATCTGGAAGTGCCTTGAAACTCTTGCTTCCAAAGGTTGTCCCAGGTAAGACACTTTCATTGAACCATGAGTCAAGAAAAGAAATTGCACTTAGGCCAGGCAAACTTATTCCAGACATGTTTCCACCAAGATACCTTAGATCTCCTAAACAACTGCTTATCTAGAACTTGATAACCGGAGGCCACCGAGAATTTACATTTTAGATTAGGACCCCAAGCCAACACATCTTCCCCAAGAAGAGAATTACAAATGTGATTTGACAAAATTTTAGCAAGCTCTTGACGATCCTCCATTGTACCACCAGGAGGCCACTCCAACATATCCTTCCACCTGGACACATAAATCTGTCCCAAAGTCTGTTGAGATTTAAAATTAGCCACAATGCACCAACCAGCATCCATAAAATACTGGCATAAATCCTACAGGTGAGGATGAGTAGATAAAATGGGAGGATACCCATCCCAGGAATCATGCCAGAAAAGAGCATCCTGAACACCATTATAGATCCAAAACAACCCCTGCTTAACCAGCTTGGCACCCCTTTTGAGGGTACCCCAAATCATAGAGCCCTTCCCATCTATGTTAAATCTGGCTACTTCAGCACTCTCCACCCCACCCAGATATTTACAGGTGATAATTTTAGCCCACAACTGATACTACTACAAACACCAATATCAATACAATTTAGTACCTAATGCCTACCCATTTAGATTAGTCTGGCGTAACCCCTGCCCACCTTCTTGCTTCGATCTACAAATAGCATCCCACTTAATCAAACTCCACTTTCTATGAAGAAGATTGCCAGACCAAAGGAACTGATGAGACAACCTCTCAAAGTCCTTGATAAAGATAGAAGGAGCGAAAAGAGCAAAGCATCTGTAAAGGGGAAGAGCCTGTACCACCAACTTTAAAAGAGTCACTCTACTTGCCGAAGAAAGCCATGTGTAAGTCCACTGGCTAACCATACTTTAGAACTTATCAATAATCCCCTGCCAAAAAAGTTTTGGAAGAGAATGAATAGCAAGAGGGATACCAAGATAAACAAAGGGGAGTGAACCAATCTGGAAACAAAGGATGCCAACTATCCTCCTTTGGCTCCTTAGAGAGGCCCTGGTCACGAATCTTTCTAGTGATCGAGTCCAAATTGTCATGAGCATTATGTTTTGCGTAAAACATATTACCAAAGTGCTTCCTATTCCAGCATTTCAACCTATACTTCACATACTGAATTCTTTTGGAGAAAGAGTATATAACAGTATTGTGAGCTAGCTTACCAAGACACCACCAGCCAAGAAGCATCTCATGGAGTGACTCATCCCTGAGCCACATAAGCTAAAGCTTAAAAGACTACTTTAAGAATCGCCAGGGTAGATCATCTTTAAGCTTGATCAGCCAGTGATCAGAACCCCGACTATCCAAGATCTCTGAACTAGCCATCCATCTGTCTCCCACCTAGAAACTGGACACCAAAAATCTATCTAGCCTTTCTAAAATAGCTGCATCTCCACTTCTCCTATTACTCCAAGTAAAAACTCCATTTACTGGCTTAATGTCAACCAACTTCAAGAGGGCTACATTTTCCTGCAAGAGCCCCGAGGAAGGCTCAAGGTGAGCACTTCCTCCCCTCTTTTCCTCTAAAGAAGTGACAACATTGAGATCCCCGACCAAAACCCAAGGTAGGTATGGATCCAGAGACCTGACATATCTTACATGATTCCACAACCGATCTTTACCTTAAAAATCATTCAAAGCATAAATGTTAGAGAGAAGAATTCTCTCCCCTGGCTCAAGATGAGAAGCAAAACAAGATATCGAGCCCCTGTAGGAGAGCCACCAAATAGGACTGACTTTCTGAGGATCCCATAAGCAAGCCGCCCCACCAAATCTACCAAAGGCTCTAACACATTGACATTGTCCATGATGACAAATCTTCGAAGCCACACATAGCATACTATCTACTAAAAAATTAGTTTCTTGAAGGAAGACAATATCAAGAGAATGAATATGAACCAAATCTTGAATACCTTTTTCTCAAGGGATGTTATTCATGCCCCGTACATTCCAAGAAAGCACAATCATCATTGAGGTTGGGAGAAGTGAGCATCAAGAGTCTTCACTGAACCCATCTCAACCAATGTATCACCAACTAGCTTAACTTTTTCTTGATCCTTCTTGCAACCAACCTTACAAGATTTCTCAGGAGCCCCCCTTTTGAGAGTTTTTTGCTGAATACCCAAGGCAAGGGAATAAGACTTGTTTTTACCCAAGTTAGGACCATCCCATGCCTTAGAGAAGGCCCATCCCATACCATAAGAACCTCCAAAATCGACAAGCATCCCACCTCCCGCATCTAGAGTCAGAGCTGAAGGAATTAGATCAAAATCCAACTAAGGACCCTGTTCACCAAGCTGGTCCATCCTGGGAAGCATTGAAGGTTGTACCCCAGGCACATCCTCAGCAAAGGATTCAATTGTCATCTGCAAGTCTGTCTGGAACTCTTCCTCTTGAACTAACTCATCTAATCAGTGATTTTTTAGTGGCTAATATTCGCCAATTGGCTAATAGTTGAAATTGGGGATTCAAAATTTGGCTAATAGTACAAGCTATAAGGTGACTTGAATCACTACATTTTTACAAAATTTTATTTTAGTCCTAGTTAAATCGCCAGAATATTTATTTTATTAAAATTTTAAACTCAAAAAATTGCCACAATATTCTATATCTAATTAGATCAAATTTGCCTAAATTTTATAAGTTTTAGTAGAAAATGATATTAATTCACCAATAATATTATATAATTATTGGTTACTTTAGGGCCATATCACCAATTTTTAATCACCATCATTGATTTTATTTATAATCTAATAACTGCAGTTGTATTCCATGGGTTAAAATGTACCCATGGATCTTCAATGTCCATCAAGCCTAAAATTGTATTTGGGCTGTTGATCTCATTTATAATCTAATAGCTAGGGTTAAATTCCATGGGCCAAAATGTACCCACAGAGCTCCAATGTCCAGGGGGCCCAAATGTAATTTTGGGCCTCATGGGCATTACAATTCTGTGGGTACATTTTGGCCTGTGAAATAGAACCTAAACCATTAGATTATAAATAAAATCAATGGTGGTGAAAAATAATTTATGGCCAATTTAAAATATTTAATTTTTGATTTAGAATATTAAGGAACTAAGGAATTATAGACATGAGCACGATACCTTAAACTAGTCGATCACTGCCACCTTCAAGCCTTTACTTTTCCATACGAATTTAATTTATTTTTTAGGAAGGGTTCACCATGGTAATTAATGCATTTTCCTATTTTTTTTCAAGATTCGCCAAGATTTTCTATAAATTTCTAGTGATTTAAAAAATTCGCCAATAAAATTAAATATTTTTTCAAAAGAAGGAAAGATTCACCAATAGAAATTAATATTTTTTTCTAAAAAAATGGAAGATTCGCCAGGATTTTATAACTTTTTTCAGTAGGGGTTTCTTAAAGTTATCACTGCATCCAATGCCTCAAACTTATTAAAAGTGTCCTCCTCCAACCAATCCTTGAGAGATCTCTTTTGACCCCGTCCATGGTTGCGAGACTTAACTAGAACAAAGCCATCTTTATCCGCTGCCTCCCCCTGCATGGGGGTTTTACCCTTTTCCACCCTTGAATTAGGCTAAGAGGTCACATTACTTGGACCATCCACACCAGAAGCACGAGGACACCTTCACTAAAGATGGCCATACTCATGACACAGCCGACACCTGAAAGGTAACATCTCATAGTCTAATGCCTGAGTTTAGGAGGTAGGACCAGTAGTCAAGTCTATAGAATCTGATAAAGGCTGACTCAAATCAATCTCAACACATACTCGTACATAAGAAAAAACCCTCTTATTCAAAGTTTGCTAAGAAGGGCCAATAGGTTTTCCTAGCAGCAATGCAATCAAATGCAAAATGTCACTTCTCCAACATTCAAGCAGCAAGCAAAGAAGGCGGACCCAAACAGAGACCTTAGAAGGCAACTCCTCCACTGAATTAAAACTAGCATGCCAAGGTTTTATAAATAGGCCAACTTAATTGTAAAAATAAGGCCCACCTTCAAATCCCTATTCCAATCTGAAATTCATGAAAAATCCACCAAGAAGAAGTTATTCGCAGCCATCAAAATGTCAAAGTCACCTTTCAGATTCCATGTCTTTTAGATCCAAGAGTCAAGGAATGAGGGAGGAACCCTCATCCCCATAAACTTGCAAATCAAAACATGCTTACAATAATAATCCAAATCATCAACCACTGCCTCTGATTGGATCACCAAAATTGGATGAACCTGAGCCCTCTCCAAGCAACCATGTACCTTCTGTAATTTTAAAGCACCAGTTTGAGGCATGCCCACTCCAGAAGAAGACACTTTGGGAACCTTGACACCATCCACCACCATAGATGCATCCCCTGCCATCGAATCCAAATACACATTCAGTGCCATCAAAAAACTTGACACCTCAAAACCCCAGCTGAGCTTTCCCCCACACCAAACCAAGACTGAAACCAAAACTAATTTGCATGCAGGAGGAACTGCAAGCAAAGAAGAAGAAAACCTGACCCAAAAGAAAAGATGCCAGCCACACTCTACCAGGAAGGTGGCCATACCAAAACCCCAACCTGAGACTCCAACCATCGTTGCACCAGAGTCTACCCTCGCACTGCCACGTGAAGAAAGGGGAACAAATAAAACAAACCAGGAAAAAGGAGTAAAAAATAGGCCCCCATAGCCCCCCCCAAGAGTAGAACCAAGCCCATGTGTATAGGAAGAAGATCCACAACAACAGTCTAGGAATCGTATGCCCTAGCTCGTCCTTGGTTGCCTCTCATCGCCATCATCTTCATAAATGATACCCACCATCCAGAGCTTCAATACTTAGCTGCAATTTTTATCTTGATTTCTTTTGAAAGTATCAAAAACAATGGCAGATGTCATATCCCATCTAGAGACTAGTATCATCCCTGCTTCTTCAAGCAATTTTCTCCCCTTTTCTAGAGTCATGGTCTCCATTGCTTTATCAATTTCTACTTGAAGCTCCTACAATGCCTCAGCCTGTACTTTTGGAGTAATATCTCTCATCTTTTCTCTAGCCTATTTGCCTTTATACTCATACAGGAAGGTTTTGAATTCAGGGGTTTTGATAAAATCATCATCTAAAACAAATTTCTTACTTGCCATGTATCTTATGTCTTCTGACAACTCATCAGGGGCTTCCATGTCAATTTTTTCTCTATCCTCAGGAGGTTCATACTTTTGACTTAGAGGCTCAAAGCTCTACACATCTTCATCTCCTATATCAAATTCTTCATCCTATGCATTACTGGTATCAAGAGAGAAACTAAAGTTTGGTGTAGGTTGTGGGTGAACATAACCCAATGGTACCTCACACTCAGCTTGTGTCTCTTTGACAAATTTTCTTTTTCTCTTCAAAACATGAGGAGGAACATTCATAGTCAAATCTGATGCATGTGCAATTAGCATGTCCAACCTTTCAATAGGATCATCAACATATAGAAAAGCTCCTGTATAAGTGGGGTTTTTGGCTACCCTCCAAGCCTCAGCTAGCATTATTTTATGATACAAGCTTCTTCTTTCAACTGTTGTGTTCTCATCATAATTTCTGATCAAATCATCATCAACAAATAGAACATGGTAATATCTTTTCAATTTTTTACTTATTTTGACACCATTTATGAAATGTTTGGGTCAAATTTTTCTCTTGCATTTCCTGATGGAAATCAGAAATGTTCTAGTTTTTTATCGATCAATTGATATCCTTTGTTAGAAAGAACTGTAAAATATCCAAAATACAGAGTACCAGGCATAAATGACTACTTGTTCTGACTCTTAAGGTGCATAAAGTTAGAGTAAGCTAATTGTCTGACAATCTCTAAATATGCAACCCTATCTAGACATGTTTTTGGCAACAAAAAAGGTGGTCCTTCATACCCAAACACTCTTATCTTAGTGTAGTCATTATAAACATACCAGTCACCCCAATTGTGACTAAATTTTCCTTTTTCATTTTTGTCTGTCATCCTTAGGAATTTATGTATTTCTATTGAGAGATTATGATCATAGGGATGACCTAGCATTTTATATACAAGTTTTATAAAATATTCTTCAAAATAGAGGCAGTGGGATCTCTCACACCTATTATCCCATATAGTGGTCCACATCTGTACAGGTTTAATATATCTATTTCTATCCAAATCCCTTACTTTCAAATACTCATCCCACAAACACATGTTCTGTCCCTCATATAGGATAAGATGCATAAGCAAAGAGTAATTTTGGAATTTGCTACCCCCATTTTTTATAGAAATCAATTCATTGTGAAGGTCATTGGCAAGGTACTCAGCATAGTCCAGGTATCATGCATCTTGACTCTACACATATATAGTCAGGACCATTGGTGTAACCTCCATGAACAAGGAGGCTTCTAGACCAAGCAATTGACATACATAATAGTAGCTACATTTGAAATATTCCTCAAACAATTCTATAGAGTAAGGTGGATCCTCAACCCCTGAAAATACCCTGAGCCTATTCACCTCATCTCGAGGCCTATGCAAAGGTAATCTCCATCTTTTGTAGTTATTACTCATATTGTAATACTCATTAAATAAGTCCTTGAATCTAAATTTCACATCAAAACTAGTGTCCAATAGGAATACCATTGATATAAAATCTTTGGTAATAGGGATAAAACTGGACCCATTATTTAATTCAACTAGGCAAGTTTGTGGATTGTAGTTCTTGGCCACTGCTTTCAACAATTCCACATTGACAAACACATTCGGCACTATAAGCTTTCCCAGGTTTAGTCTCCATGGATTGGAGACAGGTTTATGCCTATGCATTTTCCTATAATGATATAGAAAAAGATCATATCCCCGCACTGGAGTCCATATGTCCCCTATCTATTTGTATATATCTTTAATTTTTCAGCTTGGGGATTCAACTGGGCATTTCTCCTACATCTCTATCCTGACCTCAAGCATTGATCTATTAAATCTTGGTTTAAGTGCCTTTCCTCTAGTTTTTTCCTTTTTCCCTTAGGGTTTTCATCTGTTTCTTCCATGATATAATTTTATGTAAGAGAATCCCTACTTATGTGAATGCAATTCGAACCAGTAAGTTGTAAATTTCAGGCTTAGAATACTTACTTGGATATCTTCTTCTAGTTCTTGAATTATGACTTTCACTGCACCCTACCCTTGTTCCTAGCACTTTCTTAATGTTCAAATTTTCTCAATATTTGCCTTGATATACCTCTTTAGGGTAAAATTATAGATTTGTCTCAACTAGGTCAAGTACTACTATTTCACCATGCTAAACATTGGGAAGACAAGGATTACGCTCTAGATCAAGCTACTAGTCACTTCATCTGTCCCTTATGCTTGCGTGGTCTGATTTCAAGAGCCTAATTAAGGTTTTGTTAAGTGTTTTTGCTCATAAACCAAGTAAAACCCTTATTATGCCTTAAATCAGAGATATTCAAAATCTGATAATGAAATAGGCAAAATTGATCACAAAAATGCAGATAAAGGGTTTTAGAGACTGTGCACCTAGAATTTGAGGGCCAACTAGACTAGGGCGCCCACTCTTTAGTCCTACAAATTGTTGTGACTAAAAATCCTCTACACAAGTTGTATGATACTCTCGAATGGCTTCTAGATCTCAAAAATCTTCCCCAGTTGGACTAGGGCACCCGCACATTAGTCCTGCAAGTGTCATGATCTGAAAATCCAAAAGTCTGTGATGACTATACCTACAATACCATCCTTCTTGTAGCTTCTTTCCATCAGAACCTGTAAAACATGATCTGCACCTACCAAAGGAGAAGGATGTTGAGGCTATATAGGAGCTTGCCTCAATCAAGCCCCGTCTTTTGTATTTCTACCTCAATAATAGCCAAAGATAATGATTTGTAGAAGTGTGTCCAAACCTAATAATGTGTATGCAGAAATATCAAACCCTAGATGTCTCAATCAAGGGAAGATCAACAACTTGTTTTGAATTAATAAACACATACAACTTCACCTCAAGGAGATGAAAACAAATGAAGACTTGCATGAACAAGAAGGGGAATCAATAATGTCCGTGGAGGATCTCCAAGCTTAATGTTGAAGGCTTCAACCCTTCTCCCGATCATGCAAAAGGTGTACAAACCCTAGGAAAAGCAAGATAGACTCAAGATCTTGATTCCTAATCTCCATCCATTATCTCCATGATAGCAAATTCAAAATACTTTCAAGAGCTTCAACAAGTAGCTGATCTTCAATGGCAATTTTGATAGAGTTTTGGCATCAAGCTTCCATAAGAGTTGTGTGTGATAAAATGATTTTAAAATATCTTTTTATATCTAGCTTTAGGGAAATTCAAATTTCAAAATAACCTCTTGATATCACTTGAAAACTGAGAATTTGAAAATAGAATCCTGAGGCACACAGCGGGAGCCAACGCCCCACCAAAATTCAAATCTCAGGAAACAAGGAAGGACTAGGGTGCGGGCACCTGAGTGCAAGCCCCCATTTTTTTATCAGATATACTTTTTGGGGGTCCTAGGGACCTATAATTCAAATCTCCTTTCTAGGTTCTATCAAAAGGTTACCTAAAAAAGTGAACATTTTACAACTAGACCTAGTCAATCAAGGTTTTGGGAAGGCCAGAAAGAAAAAGGTTGAGAGGTCACCAAAGTGAGGAGCTAAAATGAGGGAAATTGTACCATTCCATATAGGAGGACAATTTCTAACATTACATTTAGCCCCCACTTTAGTCGCCATATGACACTACGTGCATATGCAACTTGAAAGGGTAAAATTTGGATAGTTTGATTTTGGTAGTTTATGTGTATTTCCTCCTTTCACCCTTTCATTCAAGGACCTAGGGTCGAGTTGCAATGTACTATCCTACCCTAGGTCACTGTGAGATGTAGGGAAACTTAGATTTTTATGATTTGATTGCCAATTATCTTCTCTTATGCTCAATTATACCTTAAAACCCTAATTATGCAAATACGACAGTAAACAGATGAATATCAAAAAATGCTGCTATAGAAAGATGTAAAATAACAAATAACTATGCACCTGTTTTTAGGGGTTCTGAAGTGGAATAGTCAGGGACTAAAGAGCAGGTGCCCAAGTCCAGTGCCCTACTTTTTATTGGGATCTGCAAACAAGATCTGCAACCTATTTCTATTGTACCAAAGATTTTCCCATTGCGGAACTTTGAGGACTAATGAGCGGGCACCCTAGTCCAGGGAGCTATCTTCTTTCCTGATATGCAATTCTGACACTCTATTGTATCCTCCTACAACTTCACTTTCTCCAGATCTGACACCTGTAACCTAGAATCATGAAAACTTTGGGAGGGCCTTGTGGTGTTTAGAGGCTTGCCTCAGTCAAGCCCTAGAGAGACATTCAAGTCTTCCAAACACCATTGTCGAATAGAAAGTGCATGCCTTGGGAGGTAGAGGCAAAAAACCAAATGATAAATGCTTGAAAACACAAATGAATGTCACCTTGTAGTGAAGATCTCATGGAAGGAAGAAGCTCTTCATGCCATGAGGAGATGGATGCTCAAATCTGCAAACATAGACACATAAACAACACAAATCCACTCTTACCACATAATGAATGCCTTGGATCACTTCTTGAATGCATAAAGTTCACAATAGCCATCTAGTCTACAAATGAATGCCTAAACATGCTTATATATGCAACTACAAACACTCCCACCAAGAATTTCATAATTCAAACTTATCGTGTCGGCATAGGACCCAAATAACGGTCATAATCTGACACCAAAAAATTGGGACTGCCCCAAAATAGGGCAAGACTAGGGCACGGGCACCCAAGTCCTCCCCCCTATTTTGGGTAGGGTCTATCTCAAGTGGTCCCCCTAGGTCCTATTTGCCAAGACACTTAGGGGTTTTCTCATCGAGATGTCAAATTATGATGTAAGATGTCCTAAATGCACACTAAAGACCCGGGCACTAAACCTTATGAGAGAAAAGCCCCTAAGGGGACATTTTCTGACGTTACATTTATACCCCACTTTAATGTATGTATAAACATGAGGCCAATACATGCATTAAAGTACAGTCAATAAACACAATAAACACGCCAAGTATGGAGAAGACACGTTAGACACATTGAAGACAATGACAGGCACGTAAAATACGGAGAAAATAGTTATAGTCACGTAAAACATAGAGAATACATTGAATGCATAGAAGACACATTAATGAATAGAAGATGTGAATGATTTCTTTTCTTTTCTTTTTCTCATATATATGAAATGCATATGCAAGTACAAGAAAGTAAACAAACCTCCCATAATATAGGATGTACTCATCGCATAGGTCTTTAAACTACATATGGGGCAACACCCACGCAAGACACACAAAACCTCCCAAAATGTAGGATGTACTCATCATATAGGTCTTTAAACTACATATGGGGCAACAAACACACCAAACAAAACAAGCACGCCAAAACACACACTTTGAAGACATGGAGAAAACACGACAGACAAGCAATGGAGTGTTCCTATTTCTAGGTCCAACACCATCTCAGGTACACACTGATGATTGGGCTTCACCACAACAATCGCCAAAGACATGCTTAAGGGTTGAGTTAGTCATAGAACCACTCCCCGCCTCCCCAGAGGACTTTTGAAAATGATAGGATGATGCAATCTACTCCAAGAAATGCACCATCCCCGCCTCTGCAGAGGGCTTAAAATAAAAAGGATATACGTGATATCCCGCCTCCGCAGAGGGCTTAAATGGTTGATTGATTAATTGATTGCAAACAAACTCAAAGTGCAGGATGTACTCATCACACAACTCTTTAAACTGCACCTGAGGACAAACACATTGCTAACATCTATAATAGACAGCGTACCTTATATATGCCCCCACCTTAATGTGGTTGATATCCGGTATCGATATCAAGCACGTTATGGTAGGAAGAAAACACAAAGGGGAACACAAACTTTCGCAAAGCCCATGTCTCCCAAAGGTGATATGTACTTTACAATCGCCAAATGTTCCCACAAACACATCCCTGCAAGAAACATGTTAGTGTCTATAGAATCATGATAAACAACATCAATGCATATGATTAACCACATAAAGAGCCAAGGTTATAATACGAATTCAGAGTTTGAGGATAATTGTGGGGCTATATCACAAAGATCTCTGAATCGAGTACCACTAAGGCTAGATTCAAAGACAAACAAAGTGTACAGAGCATCAATATTGTTATGATTTGTAAATGAGATAAAAACATCATCAAATTCACTACGTGGAAAGCATGAGTGCTTCCACTAGCCAAGCATCGGATAAGATATACAACCCCATCGTCATATTAGGAACTAAGTCCAATTTTTTATTTCTCACTAAAGGGATGCTAGGTCCGCATCAGTATAGATATTTTTTCATCATCCACCCACTAGATAGAAACACTAGAGGAAGATAAACAATAAATAAGAGAGGATAAATAAGTGTCTTAGGGATAGTCACATAGGAGGGTGCCTCCAAGTCACCAACCGCAATGCTATGTCTACAAGACACAACACACAACAATGAAATTAGAGAGAGGCAATATAGAAGAATGATGATACAAAATACAAGGTCATAACAGAGGTGGTCTCCTGGTATCCCAGACCTTACAAGAGAATCAGGGGTCATCCCAGGAGGCCTAAACAACACATAACATATCACAGGGGAAGCACATCACGAGAGAGATAAAGGGTTAGAGATACTTACCTATATGATTATTGTATCAGATTTTTGAATTTAGGAACCTCTTGGAGAGGTACTCGATCATGTTTAGTGTAAAGTTTGAGTGGTTCTTATGAAAGTTTTGTTTATTATCATATAATTCTTGTTTCTTAAATCCTTGTTTGAATGAGACTTTTTGTTTCCTATGAGAGGGAGAACCGCTATTATTTCCAACTTCTAACAATTGTCTTACTCTTTTCTAATTTTTAGCAAGTTTTCTTTGTTGATGCCATCTAACACAGTAATAGGAATCATCCTGTACCATCTCACTCATTTGTATCAGTTGTTTCATTTGTTGTTCTAATATGTTTTGATTATCTCCCAATCCATATAAGGATAATGAAGGAGGAACCTCAGCATAAATTTCATTTCTTCATGGAAAAGATGGGTTATCCAACTTTTCTTTATCCACTTCAATCATACCCATGATATTATCATAGTCTAAATAATCATCATCCTCTACTTCTACTAAACCTTGTTCCAACATATTGTTATTAGTAAGTTTAGGGAAAGGATTAGTGAAGATTTGTAAATTTTGATTCAGTGGAGCAACCGACTTATTTCTGTTATCATTCACACCTGATACCTATATGATATTCGAATCAATGAGGTCTTGTATTTCATGTTTAAGACACATACATCATTCAGTATCATGTCCTTGTGTTTGATGAAAATGACAAAAGGCATTAGCATCGAAGTAAGGTCCTTGTGCTTTACTGGGATCAACAAGCTTAATCAAGGGAAGCTTTAGGATGTTATTACTCACAACTTGATTCATGATAGAATGATAAGACTCAAATATCAGAGTAAACTTTCTTGGTTGATATGATGTCTTCTTCATATTAGTGATAGTAAACACATTAGAAAAGTTGTTTGTATTCAGTCCATTAATCTTGATGAAACTCATATTTTTATTGTTTCTCTTAAAGTTGTTTTGTGATGATCCACTCATGGATTGAATAACTTGAGCCAATGAGTTTTGGTTTTCATACAGACTAGACAAAAGTTGATAATCATGAAGGGCAGTGCATAAATGTTGAAAGGAGTTATACTTCATAAAGAGGATCTTATCATGGATGTTAGGTTGTAGATTTGTAATAAAGACCTTCTGAACATCCTCATCTTTCATTTGATATTGAATTTGTGTATATAGAGCTTAATACAGACTAATAAACTCAGTTAACTTCTCTTTCGGACGTTGCTTGCAATGAACTAAATCAATCAAAGAAACTTGAGGTCCAATGTTTGCTTGAAAATGTTGTAAAAATTGATCAATCAACTGCAAAAAGGAATGTATTAAATTTGGAGGCAAAGAGCAAAACCATTCTAAAGCAGTATCTTTGAGAGATCGTAGGAAAAGTTTTGCCAACAAGTCCTCTTCAAAATAGAAATCACTACACATAGCTGTGAATGCTGCCACACGAGTATTAGGATCGTCTTTTCCACCATATTTTTCAAAGCGAGGAGTCTCAAACCTTTTTGGCATAGGAGATATCAATATTGTATAGGAAAGGGGATTATGGGCATGATATGTTGGTATATTAGGCTGCAAAGAATTTGTCATATTTGTTACCTTTTGTTGTAAAGCAGTCATACCCTGCAAAAGTTGGTTTAGGATGGCATCAGTGGGAGATGTAGTTTGTTGTGAAGAATTGGAACCAAAGTGAGGAGGTGATTGAGCTTGAGATATGATAGGCAGAGGCTGAGAATAGGTCAACGATGGTTGGACATAATGGTAGGTGGTAGGTGGTTGAGAATAAATATATGTAATGGGCAGTTGAGAATAAGTGGGATGGAGAGGTGGTTGAGAGCAATTATTCATAGAAGAGGTCCCCTTAGAAACCAAATTATGATAATTAAATCCCATAGTTTTGTAATTAGTTCCATTAGATACTCCAATACCAGTGGTAGCATTACTACAAGCGTTCACATCAATTGTTAAGATCATTGATGTAAAGGTAGATATTCCGGTAATCGATATAGGTACTGATACTTGAGTATGAGATGGTGATAAAGTGTTATTTATCACTTGTGCACATTTGGTCATTGGCATAATGTTGGTTTGTACAATATGTGCTAGACCACGAATTGTATTAACACCATCTTGTCCCTCTTTTATCAATTCTCTTATGTTATGAATTATAGGAACATCTTCTTCAACTATTCTCTCATTTTCCATAAATGATTGAAATTAGGCTAGCTCTTTATCCAATTTTTCTATTTTCTCATCAGATACATATCCTATTGCCTCAATAGTATCGTCAACATCATGAAAAGTTTGTTCTTCCATTATACTTGTAATGGGTGAAATATCTTGTAACATTTGAGTCTCTCCTTTTGTAAAGAAGTTGTTCAATGTGCCAATTTATTCAAGAGAACTAGATCCCATGTGTCTTATGCTTCTTATTAAAGGAATATTTCTCTTAGGACAGCAAGTTATGAGACTCACGCAGCAATATGCACAAATTTTAGGTGCAAGATATGTTGTAAATGCTTGATTTTTTGTACTTTTTCAATGCAAATAAGTGAAAGCAAAGGTGTTGTAAGGATTTTGATCAGAAGCAGCAAATAATATGTCTGATATCAATCCAATACAGTAATAAGATCCTTCAAAACACACTCTTGATGCAAATCTAAGATGACAAGTCAAAATATAGTGAAAATACACTAAAATATGCGATTTTTTCACCAAACCTTAATGTAAAGTAGAATGAAAAAGGGTGTTGTGAGGAAAATGATAATGAAAATCAAATTATATCAGTGCTAAAAGCCACATAATTCCAAAAATATCTATCACAACATGATTATAGTGTCACCCAATTTCAAACCTTAGTGAAAATATAGCAAAAATAAGCAATTTTTCATGATTTTTCAATTCCAAGACCTATCCAAAGGGGTGTTGTAAAGAATTTAAGGAGGTACAGAAAATAACATCAGTGATATTAGTCACCTACAAGCATAAAATCTATTACAACACGCTTAGGGTGCAAACTAGGCCAAACCCTAGGGCAAAAATAGCAAAAATGTGCAGTTTTTCACCAAATTTTCAATACAAGAGGCCAATAACAAGGTGTTGTAAAGATTTTTAGGATGGGAAGAAGATACTACCCCTGATATCAGCCAATTAGTTCAAAAATATTTTTTACAACATGCCTATAGTGCAAATTTTGAGAGTCGATAAGGCCAAATCTAGTGAAAATCATTGTTTTTCAAGCCCTGGGTTTGAGATCTTGATGTGAAATGCTATATGAATGTTTTTCAAGCTGATATATGATGAAAATTACATTCTCTCAGATCTGAAAATGATTTCCATGCTCTAATATGCAAAGTGCAAGTGCAAATCTAATCAAATATCAATGAAAATGCTAGTTTTTGTTGAAATTTTGTATGTAAAAATACAAAATTTTGAAATTTAAATGACAATTTTTTCTAAAATGCAAGACTACAGCCAAATGCAAATTTGAATGATCCTCTAAAATCATTAGATAAATCTCAAACAAGATTTTACCTACAAACCCTAGATTTTGGAATTACTAGGTCATATGCCAAATTCATAATTTTTAACAAAACCTTAGCAATTTTATGATGAAAATGCAATGCAAACTAATGAATTTTTGTAATTTTCTGTAATTTAAATCAGATCTAATGCAAAAATAAAAAATTTGATGAAATTCAAATTAATTAATGCAACATGCAAAACCTTAGCATGCAATGTTTTTCAATTTTTCTAATTTTTCAATTTTTTTGTAAGTTTTCCAATGCAATAAGATGAATGACTATATGAATGAATGAAATTACTGTAAATCTAAAGAAAAACACTTAGCAAGGTGCAAATAAGTCCAATAACATGGGTTCACCAAAATGTAAAGGGTAAAATTTGGATAGTTTGATTTTGGTAGTTTGTGTGTATATCCTCCTTTCACCCTTTCATTCAAGGACCTAGGGTTGAGTTGCAATGTACTATCCTACCCTAGGTCATTGTGAGATGTAGGGAAACTTGGATTTTTATGATTTGATTTCCAATTATCTTCTCTTATGCTCAATTATACCTTAAAACCCTAATTATGCAAATACGACAATAAACATACGAATATCAAAAAATACTTCTACAGAAAGATGTAAAATAACAAATAACTATGCACCTGTTTTCAGGGTTCCAAAGCTGAATAGTCGGGGACTAAAGAGTGGGTGCCCAAGTCTAGTACCCTACTTTTTGTTGGGATCTGCAAACAAGATCTGTAACCTATTCCTTTTGTACCAAAAATTTTCCTGTTGCGGAACTTTGAGGACTAATGAGCTGGTGCCCTAGTCCAAGGAGCTATCTTCTTTCCTGATCTGTAATTTCAACACTCTGTTGTAGCCTCCTACGACTTCACTTTCTCCAGATCTAACACCTGTAACCTATAATCATGAAAAATTTGGGAGGGGGTTGTGGTGCTTAGAGACTTGCCTCAATCAAGCCCCAGAGAGACATTTAAGTCTCCCAAACACCGTTTTCAGATAGAGAGTGCGTGCCTTGGGAGGCAAAGGAAAAAACCAAATGATAAATGCTTGAAAATAGAAATGAATGTCACCTCGTAGTGAAGATCTCATGGAAGGAAGAAGCTCTTCATGCCATGAGGAGATGGATACTCAAATATGCAAACATAGACACATAAACAACACAAATCTACTCTTGCGACACAATGAATGCTTTGAATCACTTCTTGAATGCATAAAGTTCACAATAGCAATCTAGTCTACAAATGAATACTTAAACATGCTTATTTATGAAACTACAAACACTCCCGCCAAGAATTTCATAATTCAAACTTATCGTGTTGGCATAGGACCCAAATAACAGTCACAAGCCGACACCCAAAAATTGGGATTGCCCCAAAATATAGCAGGACTAGGGCACGGGTGCCCAAGTCCTCCCCTCCTGATGAGAAAACCCCTAAGTGTCTTGGCAAATAGGACCTAGGGGGACCCCTTGAGATAGACCCTACCAAAAATACGGTAGGACTAGGGTGAAGGCGCCCAAGTCCTCCCCCCAACTTTAGGTAGGGTCTATCTCAAGGGGTCCCCCTAGGTCCTATTTACCAAGACACTTAGGGGTTTCTCATCGGGATGTCAAATTATGATGTAAAATGTCCTAAATGCACACTAAAGACCCGAGAGCTAAACATTATGAGGGAAAAGCCCCCAAGGGGATATTTTCTAATAGTACACAACTAAAGGAAAGTAAATGCATCAATAATGAACAAGATACCCAAAAGGATACTGTAGAGGACATCGAAGGGTTGTTGCCAAGAAGGAAGAAGCCCCCCAAGTCTTCAATCCTGCAAGACCACAAAGTTAGGAACCACAACCTACAAAGGAACACTTGTTAGAAAATCAAAAAATCAAATCAACCTGTAATCACCACCACAAAAACACTAAGGGGGTTGAGTGATGAGACATGATGAGGGAGGAAATCGAGGGAGATATATTCCCCCCTTATTTCTGCTTGCTTAGTCTAAAAAGTAGAAACAAGGAGATACCCACGTGCGTCGATTTTAAGGGAAACTTGATGAGAAATATGTTATGAGGGTTATTTGAAGAAACAACACTCAAACATAACACATTGGGTAAGAAAGAGAGCGGAACCAAGATTCCAACGCAACAAACAGTATTGAAATTAGAGTTTAACAACTCAAAGTAAAGGCTCGAGAGTAAAAGAGATCACTCTTGCCCTAGTTAGGGATAGGAATTCTCACTCACTTACTTTATGTAAAGGGAGTTGTCACTTATCATTTACTCATTCTTATTTCTTGTCATTGTAGAAAAGGTAGATGAGAGAGAGAAGGAGAAGAGGAGGACAACCATGTTGAGTCGACACCTGTATTAGCCACCACGACTGGAGATGCTCCGAGCCTGAGTAGCAGAGAGGTTTTTTGAGGCTAAGGTAGGGTCCTAATCTTGTGCTTCTATCATCTTTTATTGTACTTTTTTTTTTTACTTTATCATGCATTGTACCAAGAGGGAAGGAATGGACCAGGGTCCCTGAGAGGGGCACCTCAGTCCACCTAGGGCGCTAGAGTCTCTCTGGGGCACCCTAATCCCATATGGGCACTAGTGTCTCTCTGGGGTACCCTAGTCTTCCTGGTGTACCCAAGTCCATAGAGGACATAGGCCCTAAGGACAGGCACTCTTTTCTATCTTTGATAGCTATTTTTTAATTTTTGAGGAGATTTTAATGTTCATGTTTACCTTTCGACCTATAGGATGTCCTTGAGACATGTAAGCACATAGGCAGTCGCTTGATGGCACTTCTACGAGAGCGTGTTAGCTCCTTGTCTGCCACAGAGAGAGAGCACTTACAAGTGGTGGCCCTATGGTGGGTATTTGATATGCCCACAATCAGATTCCACTATGCTATGTTGATGGCACTGATGGAGAGGTGGGATGCAGATACATCCACATTCCACTTACCTACAGGATCCTTCGACTAGCTATCCGAGGAGAGATAGTGAGAATAGTAGGACATCACTCAACAAGGTACACCTACGAGAATCAGCTATACTTCTTAGGTCACATTGTTTCTCAGGCAGAGTGAGGACACATTCAGCTCCAACTTCTAGAGCAGGGATGCAGTGACAATCCCTTGTTGCGGAGGATTATGATAGTCACAGTCGCACTAGCCATTGCACCATATGGACGTGGCAATCACCTAAATGGGGGTCTCATTCACACCATTAAGGAGATGGAGGAGCATTAGACGGTCTATGCATGGGGACACAATATGTTTGCACACCTTTACCACGACTTGGGATGATATGTCCATTATGAGATGCATAGTCTAATGATTTGCACATTACTATAGGTTTGGGCCTTTGAGCACATCAGGTGCACATGACCAATGGGTTATCCTATAGAGGCAACATTCACCCATCCGCATGTTCACTCCTATTAACTAGTTAGGTGTTGGAGGCATAGGGATCTGCTATAGTGGAGAGTTGTTTTTGACAGATTATAGCCTGTAACATCATCTGGAGAACATATTGCGGCTACATCACATGACCTGGCTAGTGGAGACAGTTAGCGAGGATGCAGAGGGATCGGCTGATGGCTAGTCACCTTGATCATGTCATGGCTTGGTTCTATTTTGGCAAGGTGGTACGGTACTTCAAATAGATACAAGATGTTCTTACAGTGCCTCTAAACTATGCGTGTACTATGCACAGCGCAGTTAGGGCGAACACCATCTGATGGCCGATAGTAGCAAACGTACCACATACTGATGAGGAGAGTCCTGAGGATACAAAGCTAGTGTCAGATATAGATGATGTTGGTTGTACTTGAGCATATCAGACCTGGTGGCACATAGTACGACCTACTCTTATTTTTCCTCCCGATCACTCTACAGGCAATACTCGACCTTGGGCCGGTCACGCTAGTGACCCAGGAGTAGAGGACAATGTTAGTGATTTTGTAGGATACTATGATATTGAGGAGGATGTGGAGGATAATGAGGATGAGTCAAAGGTTTTCCCATTACAGTACATCTTTAGAGTGAGACCATGATAGAGCCAGCAGGAGGCAAACACGGACGAGGAGACCATGATAGGGCCAGCAGGAGGTAGACACGGACGAGGAGACCAAGTTGAGACCATGGTCTAGGGCTCGTGGTCCTATTCCTGCAAGTGATGCAAGACCTAGTCAGAGAGAGTGAGGGGAGTGTAGTAGGTCTATGCCCCCAGTGACAGATCAGACTGTAGATCTCATCACTCCTTCGGTGATCTGAGATCCATCTTAGCAAGATGGAGATCTAGGTTAGGTTTAATTTATTATGTTGAGGTTTTGTATATTTAGTATTTGTGATATTTATATGAGATTCTAATATATATCATATCCTCTATTTTACAGTTGGGACAGATGCTTGGTGAGACTTTAGGAGTTGCATCATAACAGACATAGTACCTACAGATGTCTCAGAGTAGCGAGTGTGGGCATGTTATTCACTATGATCATCCATTGGGTGACACACAGAGATATTTATGCCTATTTTTAAGTACAGGATGGCTATAGAGGCTATACTAGAGTAGTTTGTACAAGAGAGAGAGGAGTTACAATAGAGAGCTGAGTGCACCAAAGCTGAGCTTAAGGCGTAGCGAGAGAAGACGGTAGAGGTACCTACATCGGAGGGAGAGCTAGTTATCAGTGAGTTCTTACTGCGTGAGGTTCAATAGGTGAGCACTAATAGAGATAGGATTTAGGCTTAGAGAGACCAGTACCAGAGGATGTACAAGGAGGTACACGAGCAAATGATAGAGATGAGGGATGAGATCAGGGGGTTTACGGTTGTGAAGCATCTCTAGGAGTCATTTGCAATATGTAGCCACACATGGTCAAGCCTTTGTCACTCACACACCAGGAGGGCCTGAGGGTATGGGCGACCGAGGTTCAGCTATGTGATATATAGATTTTATATACTATGACATCCTATTTTGTCCTAAGGGATAGTCGACTAGGCTGTATATTTAAAACTGAGGATATATATATAATGCTTATTTTTTTCTATCTATGTGTAATGGTTTTTGATCTGTCACATGTGATTTTTGTAAAAATGCAACTAGTGATGATTTTAAATGCTATAATTAATGCTATTGTGATATACTAACAATTCTAAAAAGAACATATAGTAATAAACACAATGATCAAGCATTTCAAACATAGTCCTAGTTTTAATGCTATATTTAGTTAATACAAAAGTGATCTAAGCAACGAATATTTAAGCAAGATACAACAATGATCAACTGAACATGGATGTAATGTTAAATGAATTAAGACAAAACAATAATATCTTGTCAAAATTGAAGCTAATCTATGTAATAAATTGGCTTAGGAACATTTAACATTAAATCCTTAAGCATAAAATATTTTGAGGTGCACTGCATTAATAGGTTCTTTAAGTGGCGTACCTTGTTCATCAACTAATTTATATACTCTAGAGCCAAAGGTTTCAGTGATTATATATGGTCCAAGCCAATTAGGGCTGAATTTTCCTCTTTCTCTAGGCGGTGCATTTATATTGCATTGATTTTCATAGAGAACCAAATCCCCAACGTCGAATGAACATTGTATGACATGTGCATTGTAGGATCATTGTATACCTTTTTGATAGGCCTTGAGGTGTTGAAGACCGTTAATTTGTCTTTCATCAAGCATCTCAAGTTCTTGTAATCTTTTCTCACATTCTATGTCGTCATCCATGATGTCTCTTAGGGAAATTATTAGGGAAGGAACTTCTAACTCCAAGGGCATTATCATGTCTGCACCATAGATGAGATTATACAGTATATTACCAGTAGGCGATCAAATACTTGTTCTATAAGCCCATAATGCATAAGATAATTGAGTATGCCAATCTTTTTTATGTTTATTAACAGTTTTCCATAAAATCTATCCAATAACTTTGTTTGAAGCTTCTTCTTGGCAATTTGATTGAGGATAATAAGGTGTAGAGAAGCGGTGTTGTATATGATATTTTTTGAGGAACTTTTTCACATCCTTGTTCTTAAATAGCGTATCATTGTCCGAAATGAGGGAGGAAGGTATTCCAAATCAAGAAATAATGTTGTCTTGTATAAATTGATAGATTACATCAGCAGTTGTGGATCGCAAGGGGACTGCTTCAACCCACTTTGTGAAATAGTCAGTGGCAATAATGATAAACATATGCCCTTGAGAGGAGGGTGGGGAAATTTTACCAATTAGATCCAAGCCCCAAATATAGAATGGCCATGGTGATACCTAGGCATGAAGCTCTTGAGCAGGAGCATGGATTAGGTGTTTGTGTTGTTGACATTGCAGGCATCTCTTAACATAAGCAAAGGAATCTTGTTCCATATGCTGTCAATAGTAGCCCATTTGTAACAATTTTTGCACCAATGATTTTCCTCCAAAATACCCTCCACAGGCACCAAAGTGATCTTCTTCTAAAGCTATCAGAATCTCTGAATTACTTAAACATCAAAGTAAAACACTGTTGTAACTTCATCGATATAAGACATTTGATAGAATAATGTATCGTATTGCTAGTTTGAGTAAACGGATTCAGGCATTCTTAGATGTTGAATTAGGAATAGTTCCATCGTACAAATAATTGAATATATAGGAGAACCATTCATTAGTGTCTGTATTACCACAGAGTTTTGAATTTGCAACTATAGGATCTTTAATTGTTGGTGTTTTAAGATTATGAACAATGAAAGTAAATTCCTCAGGAGAACCATCAGGGGATATAAGGGAAGCTGCGCTTGACATTGCATCCACATGCCAATGCATCCACATGCCAATTGTCTTTCCTAGGAATAGTGTTGATTAAATATGATCTGAATTGTTTTAAGAGAGATAATGCAAACTCACAATACTGAGATAGCTTATCATGCTTAGTTTGATATGATCCAGTTATTTGTTTGACAATTAGCTGAGAATCACCGTATATTATAATGTGTTTGATATTAAGAGCCAAGGCAACATGAAGTCCTGCAATAAGAGCTTCGTATTCAGCTATATTATTTGTGCATGAGAAGTCTAAGCAGTAAGAGAGAGGAATAGGATTACCTATGGGGGGTATCAATATAACACCAGCCCTAGAGCCAATTTGACATTTTGATCCGTCAAAGTATAATTCCCATTTTTCATCTTTAGACACTGTTAAAATTTGGTCGTCAGGAAATACATCTTGATGTTGTGTAGAAAAAGGTGAAGGAGCTTTAGCTAACTAATCAGCTAACACTTGTCCTTTAATCACTTTTTGGGAAATGAACTTAAGATTGAATTCTGTTAATAACATAACCCATTTAACGAGGCGACCTGATAAATCTATTTTTGTAAAGAGATGTTTTAGAGGGTCAAATTTTATTATCACATGTATTTCAGCATTTAAGAGGTAATGTTTAAGCTTTTGAGTTGTAAACACTAAAGCTAAGCAATGCTTCTCGATAACAATGTATCGCACTTCATAATCGAGCAAAGTTTGACTGATGTAATAAACAACACATTCTTTGCCTTCAGCATTATGTTGTGCTAACAAAGCTGCTAGGGCATTGTTAGATGTTGAAATGTATAAATGGAATGGTTTATTAGGAACAACAAATTGTAGAATAGGTGGATTAGCTAAGTAATCCTTTAAGTCTTCAAAAGATTTTTGACATTCAGAATTCCATTGAAATTTAGAATCCTTCTTCAATAGTTGTGTAAAAGGGCGAGTCCTATCCGTGAGTTGTGAAACAAATTGGCAGATGGCCTATGTCTTTCCCTGCAAACTACGAAGTTGAGATATGTTTTTAGGTATTGGCATATTAACAATTGCATCTATCTTTTTCATATCCACTTCAATACCATGATTTCAAATAATAAATCCTAATAACTTTCCACTATCCACACCGAAAACACACTTATGGGGATTTAGTTGCACGTTATATTTCTTTATGCTCTCAAATATTTGTTGAAGATTTGTAGCAGGATCCTTATGGTGGATTGACTTCGCCAAGTTGTCATTGACATAATCTTCTAAAATATTCTACATATAATCATGAAATGTAAGAGTCATTGCATGTTGGTAAGTATCTCCTACATTCTTAAGTTCAAATGGCATGACTACCCAACAAAATGTACCCCAAGGTGTTATAAAAGCTATTTTATACTAGTCTTGAGGAGTTATTAGAATTTGATTATATCCTAAGAAACCATCCATGAAAGAGAGCAATTCATGGCTAGCTATGGAATCGACAATCATATCAATATTAGGGAGTGGAAAATCATCTTTCAGAGATGCTAGATTCAAATCCTAGAAATCTATGCACATTCTTATATGACCATTAGGTTTAGTGACAGCAACAATATTCAAAATCCAAGGTGAATAATCAATAAGTCGGATAAAACCCGCTTGTAGGATTTTTTCAATTTTAGTTTTAACAAGCAGTACAATCTTAGGATTCATCTTGCAAATCTTTTGTTTAAATAGCTTAACATCTCATTTCAACACGATATTATGCGTTACAATCTAAGGATCAATACTAGGCATGTTGGAGTAGCTCCAAGCGAACAATTCTAAGAATTCATGTAATAACTTAGTCATCTCTTCTTTTTCTTCTACATTTAAACAATCACCAATAGGGATAACTTTTTCAGTGTTATCTTTATCCATAAAAACATCAATAGTCTTTCCATTAAGGAGAGTACTATGGTCTAAGGGATTATAGGCTTGTATTTTTTCTTCAAATTCTCCATTAGGTTCGATAGTGGAATTTATTGTGCTAGTAGTTTTTCCAAAATATGCTATGTTGTTTAAATAATAATGTAGGTCGCGTTTATGATGATAACAAGGAATATTGTCATAAGTGCCCAAGAATTCTATTATCACTTGATCTGCTAAGAATACATCCAACGGAAGTGGTCTTGGAGGACAATTAGTGTCGATCATCTCAAGAAATATCAAACTAAGTGTTGATATTGTATTCACATTAAGAGTAGGGCATTTATGGGCTTTGGATTCCTTGAAAGGATTATATCTAATACCACTAGAGCAATGTCGCAAAGCAGATTTGATAGGGACTTTGATTCCTTATTGATTTATACCACATCCTTTACCCACATAATCACAATCTTTATAAAGGATTCAGAATCCTCTACCATAAAGAGAAACCATTTCCTTGGAGGAAGGTGGAGCTTCATAAGTTTCATAATCAATTGTATAAGTAAAGGTATTATCTAAATTTGTCATTAAAAAAACTTTATGTTTATCATTCAAAGCATGCAATGTGATCAATGCAATATTTGATGTTTCGGGAATGGGGTTTTTAGGTTTTTATTCTCCTATAGAAGAAGATGTAAAATCTAATGAACCCCAGTCATCACCAACAAATGCATTCAATTGTTTAGACTCTTGCATAACATTTTTAGAAGCAAGAGGAGTTGATATGCTAAATTTTAGATTGTTTAGGCTCTTATGACAAACAACATGCTTATGAGCTTCTATTTGCAAGCAATTATTAGGTTCGGGATCAGCATGGATAGTATGTAGCTTATCTTTGAATATAAACTTGATTGAACGATGTAGAGTAGAAGGGACTGCTCCTAGTGCATGTATCAAGGGTCTACCAAGAATCATGTTGTAAGATAGAGAGCAATGCATGACATGAATTAGGGTAGGCACCATCATAGGTCTAACTTGTACAGGTAAAGTTATAGTGCCCACAGATTGTCGTCCAACATTGTCAAAACTACAGATACTTAATGTTTTCAATTTGATTGCAGATGTATCAACTTTACCTTATGTAATAAGTCAATGCCACAAATATTAAGAGTTGATCCATTATCAATCATGACTCTTAACCAATGTTTTGTTGATTGTAATAAAGATAATCAAAGGATCATATTGATTCTGAACTTCAAGAGATGGTAATTCATGTTGTTGAAATAGAATATCTATTTTTGTTGCATGCATACAATCTAATAGAGATGCAACATCATTTGGTTTAACAACAGGAGGAACAATCACCTTTTGTAAAGCTTCTTATAGCATTCCATGTTAAGTAGGTGAAGTTTGTATAAGTTCCCACAGAGATATCTTTGTAGGAGTACCACAAAGCCGCTCTACAAGATCATAGTCTTTACCACCTTTATATGTTAAACAAGGTTCTTTAGGAAGCATAGGTTGAGAAGCTAGTAAAGATACCAGAATACTCAATTGTTGTGTGCTTTGTTTATTGTTCCGAGTGTTATATGCATGAGCAACCACATTATGATTAGTTTGTTGTAAGTTTTGTTTCACTATTTGTTTACCATAATCATAAATGTGATCAGGAGGTCAAGAAGAAGATGGAAAACCTTTAACAATGAGCATTGGTTGAGGAGATGGTTGAACGATATTTGAACATAAAGTGACCACAATTTTTGGTTTTTCAAGCTCTTCTTTAGGTTAAGGAACATAAATTGCATTTATAAATATTTGAAATAATGATGGCTTAGAGGCCATAGTGGAATGTTCAATCGAGATAAAGTCCTCAAGGGCTTCATCTAACATATCTAAGTCATCACGACTAAACGACTCATCATAACCATGAAAATATTTCAAAAAGTAATCCGACGTTTTAACATGCTCTATGTAACCCAAGATTCAAATGCACAATGATGGCCTATGTATTACAAGTATGGTCCTAACAATGTTGTCATTGATGTCAACATACTCCTGTTGCATCAATGATAAGAATTGGACGAGCTATGTGTTGAGGATATTGAGAAAATTAGTCTCAATCAGGAACAGTGAAGATCAATGATGACAGTAAGGTAAAAGTCCAAGATAGGATGAGTATCAAAAGATGTGGTTTAAAGGGTTTGTAGATATGTGTCTTAAGGTGGTCCAGTAGAAATTTCAGAGGTCTGCATGAAGATCTGAAGAAGTTGTGGCCGCTCAAGTAAAACCGGTTCTGAAAGATGTTCAGTGATGACAGAGTGTTACAGATAGGTCCGGTGAGATCCAGAATTGCATTATCCTATTCTGTGGATTTTAGGGAGTGTTGAGGAAGTCTTTTTAGACTGTCAACTAGATTGGTTCATGGTTTGAAGGTCCACAAGCATCTATTCATTTGTGACAGTAATGATAGACCGTGTTCTTGAGGTTTCAGATGAAGGGGAGATGGATTTCAATAAGCAAATGAAGTGTGGATGTTCTTGGTGATTTAGGAAATCTTGTGGAGGTCTTTGGATCGTGTCCAGTTTGTGTTGGTGATCCACATTAGAGTTGGAGCTCGCAATTGAAGATTATCTTCTGGATGATAGTGTTCTTCTAGAGATTGGCAGAACGGATTAGTTACACATCCTGCAGATGTTCTTATTGATGTTTACCGACTTAGATGATCATTCCTAAGTTGATGTCTTGTATAAATAAGGGATTGTGAAGTCATTTCAAACTTGTCCTGGTGAAGATGAGGATGTGGTAGTAAGGAGGATAGTGAAAGGCAGAGCAGAAGTATTGAGCTTAAATGGAATTGATTCAAGCATGATGAAGATGTTATTATCCAGTTCATGTATGTGATACTTATTTCTTTGTAGACAATGTGTCTCTTGTAGGTAGTGAGCCTCTTGTGAGCAGCGTGCTCGAGCAGTGAGCCCTAATTGGCATGTGCCATTTTGTTTTTTCTATTCTTCTGACAGAGAATACAATCTTGGGTTAATCACCCCGTGGTTTTTCCCTTAACCGAGTTTTCCACATCAAAATCTTGGTGTCTTATGTGTTGATGTGTTTCTGCTTTTTGATTTAAGTGCATTATGTTTCATGATTAATATACTACTAATCACTAAAAGGATTTAATTGTGTAATTGGGAGAAAGTTTTGGACAACTGATTCACCCCCCTCTCAGTTGTGTGCCATAAGTCTAACAATTGGTATCAAAACGAGGTTCCTCTAAAAGGAGCTTAACCGCTTGAGGAGATCCAGGATGTCATCTTACAAGAAGGATAGTCCAAAGTTTGATGGAACCAATTTTAATATCTAGAAAGGTCACATGAAGTGTCACTTGCAATGTATGGGAATGGCGTACTAGACCATGGCTACAACACAACATGTACCTCCACAAGGTGGTCTGAAAACCCAAAATGAAATCATAGATGCTGAAAACAATCTGTGGACTATAGAGGCTCTTCTAAGTGCATTATCTGATTTAGAGCTCTCAAATGTTATTGATCTACCAACTGCTTTTGAGATTTGGCAAAAACTAGAACTTTTGCATGAATGAGACAAGTATGTTAAATGTGCAAGGTTACAGAGTCTGAAAGGAAAATTTGAAAATTTGAAGATGAGAGACGATGAAAATATTACTACTTTTATGCCAAGAGTAAATGAGATTGTTTGTGGAATTAGAAATACTGGTGGAGTCCTAGATGAAAATGAGATTGTTGGCAAAATTCTCAGATCCCTACCTGCTTCTTACAAAATCAAGGCTACAGCCATTGAAGAATTCAGAGCCCATACAATTATCACAAGAGATCAATTGGCTAGAAAATTGGCTGCATTTGAAATGATAGAGTTTGGAGATGACCCCCCTAAGACTGAATCTGCATTCAAAGCTAGTGCCTCTGTCAAAGGTAAATAAAGGTTTGATCTGGAAGAGAATTCATCAAGGAAGCTGTCATGGTATGAAAAAGCAAGAAAAGATCTGGAAGAAGAAGAAGTAGAAACTGCTCAACTTGAAGCCCTTATTGCAAAGAGGCTGCCAAGAGGATCTGGTACGTATGAAGGAAAATTACCTTTTAAGTGTTTTAACTGCAATAAGATTGGTCTTTTTGCCTCAAGGTGTTCGAAAAGGTTTTCAAGGCAAAATCCTAACAAGCCAAGGTTCCAAAAGAATTGTTATTATGTACATGAAGATGATGATAATGAAGGAGTAATAGATGATGAATCAGAGATAGGAAACAAATCTGGAAATGAATGGGTGTTCATTGCCATCAAGGAAGAAGATCTAATGTCCTCTGTATCTGTCAATCATAAGAGTGTGGAAAGAGCTCTGGCTGCCCAAGTTGAAGAAACGGATGATTGGGTCATTGACAGTGGTTGCTCTCACCATATGACAGGTGACAAAAATAAGTTCATAGATTTGGAAAGGTATGAAGGAGGAGCGGTAAAGTTTGGTGATAATTCTACTGGTAGAATCAGAGGTAGAGGAACTACTTCTCTTGATGGAAGGAACAAAACTGGTAATGTACTGTATTTCGAAGGTTTGAAGTACAATCTTCTCAGTGTTGGATAGTTGGTGGACAAAGGCTATGATCTCTGGTTCAAGAATGGAAAATACAAGATCTTTGAAAGTTTCAGAACAGAGATTGCATCCGGTACTCAAACTAAAGGTAATATCTTTCACTTGGCTGGTACTGGTAAAAGTTGCTTGTTTGTTTAAATTGATCAAAGTTGGTTGTGGCATAGGAGGATGTGTCATGTGAATTTTGATAATATCATCAAGATAAGCAATAATCAAGCTATAAGAGATCTTCCAAAATTGGTTTCTAGGCTAAGCAAGAAACAAGAGGCAATATCTCTATCTACAACTGAAGTAGAATATATTGCAGTAGTAGGTAGTTGCACTCAAGTTTTATGGATGAAGCAGATGCTAAGAGATATCAAAGTGGAGTATGAAGAACCTATCACAATCTTCTATTATAATTCAAGTGCTATAAATATATCTAAGAATCCGGTGTTGCATTCAAAGACTAAACACATATCCATCAAGTTTCACTTTTTGAGAGAGCAAGTGAACAAAAATGAAGTCAGATTGGAGTTTGTGCCTTCTAAGGATCAGATTGCAGACATCTTTACTAAACCTCTACCTAAGGACTCTTTTGAGTATCTCAGGGAGAAGTTAGGGGTTATTGCCCCTCCAGTGATTAACTAAGGTGCATCAGTCCGGTGGATATCACAGTCATATCTTGTGATCCAGATTGATGGGGAGCTGCTACTCAGGGGGAGCAGCAGGTATGATTCTAAAGTGTTGGAATTGCAAGTATGTGCCCTTTGCCATTGATGTCAAAGGGGGAGAAAAGACATGTGAAAAACAAGTGGTTGCTGATCAAAGGAGGAGTAGTAAAAGGAGAGAAGACATGTGAATGGTTGTTGCTGATAGGGGGAGTTGTGACAGTGAAGAGAAGTTATTGTCTTGATGGTCAAAATAGTTTTTCACATCATATGTTGCCATCAATGACAAAGGGGGAGATTGTTGCAAGTATGGGCCTAACCAACGTTGTCATTGATGTCAACATACTCTTGTTGCATTAATGATAAGAATTGGATGAGCTGTGTGCTGAGGATATTGAGAAAATTAGTCTCAATCAGGAACAATGAAGATCAGTGATGACAGTAAGGTAAAAGTCCAAGATAGGATAAGTATCAAAGGATGCGGTTTAAAGGGTTTGTAGATATGTGTCTTAAGGTGGTCCAATAGAAATTTTAGAAGTCTGCATGAAGATCTGAAGAAGTTGTAGCCGCTCAAGTAAAACCAGTTCCGGAAGATGTTTAGTGATGACAGAGTGTTACAAATAGGTCCGGTGAGATCCAGAATTGCATTATCCTGTTCTACAGATTTGAGGGAGTGTTGAAGAAGTCATTTTGGAGTGTTAACTAGATTGGTTCATGGTTTGAAGGTTTGCAAGCATCTATTCCTTTGTGACAGTAATGACAGACTATGTTCTTGAGGTTCTGGATGAAGGGGAGATGGATTTTAGTAAGCAGATGAAGTGTGGATGTTCTTGGTGATTTATGAAATCTTGTGGAGGTCTTTGGAGCATTTCTAGTTCATGTTGGTGATCCACATTGGAGTTGGAGCTTGCAATTGAAGATTATCTTCCGGATGATAGTGTTCTTCTGGAGATTAGTCGACCGGATCAGTTACACATCTTGTGGTTGTTCTTGTTGATGTTTGCTAACTTAGATGATCATTCCTAAGTTGATGTCTTGTATAAATAAGGGACTACGAAGTGATTTCAAACTTGTCCTGGTGAAGATGAAGGTGTGGTAGAAAGGAGGAGAGCGAAAGGCAGAGCAAAAGTATTGAGCTTAAATGGAACTGATTCAAGCATGGTGAAGATGCTATTCTCCAGTTCATGTATGTGATACTTATTTCTTTGTAGACAGTGTGTCTCTTGTAGGCAGTGGACCTCTTGTGAGTAGTGTGCTCAGGTAGTGAACCCTAATTGGCATGTGCCATTTTGTTCTTTCTATTCTTCTAATAGAGAATACAATTTGGGTTAATCACCCCATGGTTTTTCCCTTAACTGAGTTTTCCACGTCAAAATCTTGGTGTCTTATGTGTTGATGTGTTTCTACTTTTTTATTTAAGTGCATTATGTTTCATGATTAATATACTGCTAATCACTAAAAGGATTTAAGTGTGTAATTGGGAGAAAGTTTTAGACAACTAATTCACCCCCCTCTCAGTTGTGTGCCCTAAGTCTAACACTATGAATTTTAACTCTTTTAGTGAAAAGATAAAGAATAGGATTCACAATTCAATACATGCAATTTCACCAAAGAGGTTTTTTTTAATCCAATTATGCTCTAGGATAGCAAATTAGTTCAGATCTAAAGTTTAAAAGGATACAAATTCTTTAAATCTTGGGTTCACCAAAATGTTTAGGGTAAAATTGTAGATTTGTCTCAACTAGGTCAAGTACTACTATTTCACCATGCTAAACATTGGGAGGACAAGGACTGAGCTCTAGATCAAGCTACTGGTCACTTCGGCTGTTTCTTATGGTCTGATTTCAAGAGTATAATTAAGGTTTTGTTAAGTGTTTTTGCTCATAAACCAAGTAAAACCTTAATTATGCCTTAAATAAGAGATATTTGGAATCTGATAATGAAACAGGCAAAACTGATCACAGAAATGCAGAGAAAGGGTTTCAGAGACTGTGCACTCAGATTTTGAGGGCCAACTAGACTAGGGCACTTGCTCTTTAGTCCTACAAATTCCCGTGACTAAAAAGCCTCTGCACAAGCTATCTGATGCTCCTGAATGGCTTCCAGATCTCAGAAATCTTCCCTAGTTGGACTAGGGCACCCACTCATTAGTCCTGCAAGTGTCAAGATCTAAAAATCCAAAAGTCTGTGATGACTGTACCCCCAATACCCTTCTTCCTATAGCTTCTTTCCACCAGAACCTACAAAACATGATCTGCACCTACAAAAGAAGGAGAAGGATGTTGTGGCTATATAAGAGCTTGCCTCGGTCAAGCCTTGTCTTTGGTATTTCTACCTCAATAATACCCAAAGATAAAGATTTGCAGAAGTGTGTGCAAACCTAACAATGTGTATGCAGAAATATCAAACCCTAGATGTCTCAATCAAGGGAAGATCAACAACTTGTTTTGAATTAATAAACACATACAACTTCACCTCAAGGAGATGAAAACAAATGAAGACATGCATGAACAAGAAGGTGAATCAACAATGTCCATGGAGGATCTCCAAGCTTGATATTGGAGGCTTCAACCCTTCTCCCGATCATACAAAAGGTGTACAAACCCTAGGAAGAGCAAGATAGACTCAAGATCTTGATTCCTAATCTCCATTAATTGCCTCCATGATAGCAAATTCAAAATACTTTCAAGAGCTTCAACAAGTAGTTGATCTTCAATGGCAATTTTGGCAGAGTTTTGGCATCAAGCTTGTATAAGAATTGTGTGTGATAAAATGATTTTCAAATGTCTTTTTATATCTAGCTTTAGGGAAATTCAAATTTTAAAATAATGTCTTGATATCGTGCGAAAACCAAGAATTTGAAAACAGAATCCTGAGGCACACAGCGGGAGATGACACCCCGCCAAAATTCAAGATCCTGGGAAACATGGGAGGACTAGGGCGCGGGTGCCCAAGTCCAAGCCCTCATTTTCTGATCAAATCTACTTTTTGGGGGCCCCAGGGACCTATAATTCAAATCTCCTTTCTGGGTTCTATCAAAAGATTACCTCAAAAAGTGAACATTTTGCAACTAGACCTAGTTAATCAGGGTTTCGGGTAGGCCAAAAAGAAAAAGGTTGAGAGGTCACCAAAGTGAGGAGCTAAACCGAGGGAAATTGTACCATTCCATATAGGAGGACAATTTCCAATATTACAATACCTGACTCTATGCATTAATGGTTTTTCATGGCATCTCTCATGTCACTGAAGGGACATTTAATTTTTCAAATAAGGGTCATTTGATCACCGCTAAGCATGTCTTGTCATTATTTTATCAGGATGATCAATTTCATTGAGACGTCTTTGATAATTTTTTATTCTTTTATTACCTTCAGGATTTTGGAATGACCTTGGATGGTGTCACACCGAAATCCCCTCCTATAAAAGTCTCTTCAATATTTATATGTCTCTTCAATATCCCTTTACTCATTATGTGGTTCATCTTTTCGAAGGGACTATAAATCACCTTTCTTCGATATCCTAAAGTCATCTCAAAATATCCTCAATGTTTTTCTTTTATTCATAATCGTTGGCGGCTTATCAATGGGACTAGGAATTAAGTCATCCTGATACTCCGAAGTCTCTTTTTGAATCAGCGAGACACATTTAGGTGTCACACTGATATTCATCGATCCTCAATATGCCTTTTATGTGTTCGGAATATTGAAAAGACTCTAAAAGGCTCACTCCAACACTCTGATCTATTAGTCCCTTCAAGTTTTTGGTATCAACCCAATATGTCGTTGAGTTGTGTATTTTTCCCTTCTGATTGTTTGTATTATCTAAGAGACTCCAAAATGAGTCTCCCCAATATGGTAGTTTCTCCTTGATATTTTACTTTTTACTTTATTGAGGGAGACCCTAAGGGGAACCTAATGACATGGACGTGCCTTTGTGATATGATTTTTTGTATTTAGGGCTTAAAGTGATAAATATGAACTTATTAGGGCTAGGAATATGGGTCAAATGGATGTATTGTTTTGAGTGAGGGAATTTTGAAATGGTATGTTGGAGATAATATGATGGCGGGAAATGGATTTTTTATCAAATTTTTGGGGTTAAAAATTTGTTCCAACATGTTCGATATGTGTTGAGGGAAATATAACTACCTATATATCAATCCATTACTATTTGTGGATGTGAAGTGAACTATGTGTCATTTATTCACATCTTTGTCATTCAAATTAGTTAATCTCATCTATCTTCATGGTTATGAGTAGGTGTTAGTTTTTCCTTTTCTGATTTCAGGTTAAAAGCATACCCTATTTTCATTCATTGCCCATCTTTCGAAGGTAGTTGCACTTTGTAAAATAAGCAGAGAGCACTTGCAAATAACATTGCAAGTGACTCAACTGTTGGTCAGATTGTCATTAGTGTGGGAAATTGAGTATAAGATCAAAGTGACAAATCTGTTAACCAATAGATTTTTGGCGACTCCACTGGGGAAAGAATCGAAGTGTCAGTGTCTTCTTTTCTTAGAAATCTAAAGGTGCCTCCCCAAGGATGGAGGCTGGCAGCTCTATGAAGTGGAAAGTATTTAAAGCATTTCATTCTGGCAAAAGACTCATGTTGATTCATTTTTTGAATTTGCATTATGGCATTGGTTTCTTCTCAGCCATGGGGAAAGCATTTTGGACCTCTTTCTTTTCCACGATATTCACTGTTGCTTGAAGGCTCAAGAAAGCACTTTCCAAAGTTTAGCAGAGAAAACCATCAAGATGCAAAATATCACATTCTGGCATTCACGGTTGCATGCAGTGTTTTGGGGGTAAGTGAAGAAAATGTTTTTGTTTGGTTATTTATTGTATCTCTTGTTGGGCCTGCAACAGACTAGTTTTATTATTTAGAAGATAAATGTATTACTAATTGGGACTCATTGAAGAATAAGTTCTTGGGAAGATATAAAGGTCCTATTGATGAAGCTACTTTGTTGTTTAAAATTTTCAATATTTAAAAAGAAGGTGAACCTATTAGGCATTTTGTGGATAGGTTCAACAGGTTGTTCAAAAAGATTCTTGCCTCCACTCAACCGAGTAAGCCACTCCAACTTTGCACTTTTATTTCTTCATTGCATCCAGAAGTAAAGTAAATGACATTAAAATTGCACAACAAGAGGCTATAAAGATTGAAGATGAATTGATTCTAAGTGGTCTTTGGAAAGCAAATCAAGTTGTAAATAATTTGAGTAGTGAACCTATGAAGAAGTTTATCATACACAAACAAAGTTTCCAGCCTGTAGGTTTCCAAAATGCACAGCCTGCTTCTCCTGAATTTCTTAATCTCACTATTTTTTATTCAAAGCACATTTGTAGAGATGAGATAAGCAATGTAGAAATCAAACCTCATGTGGATAGAAGAATTGAAGATTATTATTTCCATTATGAAGAAGATAATAATGAATTAGAAAGTCCCTCAAGTGACAAAGAAGATGAATGACCTTTCCATGATGTAAATTGTAAAGAGGGTAATGCAAATGGTGTTGTTTTTTCATCCTTGTCTAGCATGGAGATGGAAGCATTCACTTTTAATGAAGACCAACTTGAGGCTACACAACATAAAGAAGAGGTATAAAATGTCTTTTCTTCAGAGTGCACACAAGATGAATATGACGTCTTCAAGTTTCCTAAGCAAAATAATATAGAAGTACGATCGCAAGAAGAGGTCAGAAATGATTTTACCTTCAATTCCTTTCATTTTGAAAATTTGAATGCCAAATTTTTTTTTAAAAAAATGGGAGATGGTGCTATAAGTAGCCATAATGGTTTTGATGAAAGTGATCAAATAAATGAATGTGTTGTACCTCATATTATTTATATTCCAAATTAGTGTCTTAATACATGAGAGGATCAATTTCTGTGTGGAGAAGAGGTTGTCATGTCTAATCCACAGATTATAGGCAAGGAGGATGAAGTGTATCATGAAATTGTTGAGTTTGATCTTGCAGAAAAAGAAGAGATTGTTCTAGTTGGGGGTGATATTAAGCCACATGAAAATATTATTTACAATACAGATTTTCAGCTTGATCCACTTCTAGTTTTGCATGAGACATATATGGTTGATGATTGGTTTTCCAATTATTCAAATGGTTATTTTCAGGCATGGGATATCAATTTACCTGCCAGGGTGCATGAGGAAATAGCTGGTAACATGCAGGAATATGTTGGAGAAGTTTATGAGTTATATGATGCAAAGTGGTTGTTTGGTGTTGACACATCATTCAAGGAGTCTTCTTAGTTCATAAATTCCAGAGCTATATCTAAAATTGTGAAATGGCTTCTAAGTTTGCAAATGCTTTATGAGTACACTTCTCTTTTCTGCTTCGGCAGCTATTTCTCCCAACCTATTAATGGATTCGTATGATCATCTGGGAGTCATTGGAGGTAGGGTCTTCCTACCATGTACATATTAGGATTTTTTGTTCTGCTGGTAGTTTAGTTTCTTTTCCTGCTTTATCATGTTTTTGGCTTGCTCTTGCTCCTTTTCCTCCATGCACTCTGACTCTATTGCCCCATGGATTTAAGAACTGGTCTATGCTTGAGATTATGGATTCATTGCTTCATCCTTTGTAGTTGTCATCCCTAATTAGAGCTTGTTGTTTCCTAAAATCTTGAACTTAGAAAATTTCAAACTTCTAGAGCACCATGAACCCCCGAAACTGTCAAATCATGAAAATGATTAAATCTAAAAACCTATGCAAGTTGGTACTAAGTCCTTTTGTGAGCTTGACCATAACCTCATTTTACCCAATCTAGCCAGTTTTCATGTCAAAATACCTCATTATTTGAAATATTTTAAACCTTTGATTTTTCCGCTGACAATTCAGAAATAAAGTCAAATATGGATTTTTGGGTTCCTGAAGCTGAAATGATTCATGGGTTTTTCTCCAAGAGGTTAAATCATCTACTTGTCCAAATTTCATGAGGAACAAAGCTATCATGAGGAAGATATGAGATTTTTCGTTTTCAACTCAAAGCGTGATTCCAAGGTTCAAGTCTTGAATTTACACTAAGTTATTAAAATATTTTCAAAAGGCAGAAAAGTGCGACATAAAGGCATTTTTTTAGATTTAATGTTTCAAAATAAATAACTTTATTCAAGTCATATATTTCTATTGGCTCCAAAATTTTAATGTGAAATTTTGAGGAGGGTCCCATCAGTTCTTGAAATTTATAAATACCCAACCCCTTGTTGTCGGGTGTTTTGTAAGTTCTTGAACCTAATATGCCACCAATTGCAAATTCAATAGTTCATTAAATAACCGAATGCCCAAATCTCTTCCTTATCAGAGGTTTTCCAAGTTTTTGAACTCTTTATATTATAAGTTCAATAGTTCCAAAGATTGTTGATGACCTAACTTGCTTTATGATTAGAAACTCTTGGGGTTTCTGAACTATCATCTATGCTGACATTACTGATAGCTGAGTTGAGTTTCTTTCATTTCAAAATGTTTCTATGGATATTTATGGAGTTCTAAATTCATTGCCTCTCTCTTTATGTAATCTAGACTAGATATAGTTTCAGGTTGAAAGTTGTACTAAGAAACTGTGAAGGATAAGATATACATGTGAATCTTCAGATGAGAAAACTTTGTACAAGATTGAGTCTATTCTAAGAGATTAGAGAGAAGGTCTTAACATGAGTTGTGAAAAAACTACAATAGACCTAAAGGATGCATCACACACTGATATCATAGGAATGCCAAATCAATGGATACCTAGCTCCCAGCTTCAGGGTATAAGCTCTCGAGCAGGGTATAATCACTAGTCACAAAACAAAAGGATGAAAGATTTTTTTTAGGTATTATGATTCAAAACGCTCTAGTAGACATGTATGCAAACTATGAAAGCTTAAGTAAGAGGATGAATGATGTGATCATTATGTATGCACAAAATGAATTTGTTGAACCATCTTTAAAAGCTTTCAAGCGAATGCAGCTGGAAGGTGTAAAAATCAAATTTTGCGGCCTTTACTAGCATCCTTCCAGCCCGTGCAGAATGAGATCCTTCGAATAGGTTATGGGCACCCTCAAAGCATAATTGAAAGTGGATTTTGTCAAGCATTATAGTTGGAAATGCTTTGGTGGATGCGGTTACAAAATGAGGAACCATAGACAAGGTCCCTGAATTGTTTAACAAAGTGCTTCGATTAGATGACATCTCATGGACCGCAATGACTGCAAGATATGCCTAAAATTGATTTGTAGAAGTGGCTTTGGAAACTCTAAAATGAAATGCATATATAGAATGTGGAGGTGTAGATGCACAAAATGGATTCGTTGATTTAAGCAATTGTAATTGGTTGGTGTAATGATAACTAGTTCTTAATCTTAACTAGTGGCAGAGTGAGAGTGCCGCCATTAAGGATCTTAGTAATTTATTTGTTGATATCGTTGATGATGGATGCAAATGTAAAAGAGAACATATTGGAAGAATATGAAATGGTCATGCTAGTATTAGACTTACTTATGAGAGTCCTGTTGTGGCCGAACTCCATACATGATACTGTGCAGCAAGATAAGCAATGAATAATGGAGCCATCTCAGGGGAGCTCTACCTATTATGGATCATGACTATTGTTTGTTCAAGAAAACCCATCATAACATTGAAACCCATATCATACACTACATGTTTCTTCAAATTCCTCATTACTACCTCATTGAAGCGACTAAAGCAACTAAACCTATGCTTGGTGAGTATCACCAGGTTCCTCATAGGTCAAGTTCTTTTCTCATTGAATTGATCAAGCCTCTGATAAAGAACATCTCAAAAGATCACTATGTTAAAGATGAGGGAGATATTGTCTTTTTTCAATCGGATACTAGTTTCTATGCCCCTTTAAAAGGACATTGAAGATATAATTAGCATAAATAGCCATCAGGTATCATCTCCTAGTTCTCTATCACTTGGTTATGAAAGGGATAGCTGGAATTTAATCAAGGATATGCATGGTTTCAATTTGAAGGTAGTCGACATACAAGTTTCAGCTTCACTACAAGTGCTCAAAGAACCAGGATATTCATTTGTTGGCATGCACTGTATTTTTGATCGACACGAAGGTTCAACAATAATTGTAGTAAAATTTGGGCACTTGAGCTTGGGCTTGCTAGCTTGATGAAGGGGGTAAATCACAAAACACAGAACAACAAAAATTGCACATAGAAAATAGAACGACCTTTTATTGATATGGGTAAAACATTACATTATAGAATCTCAAATACAATCAGAGGATGAATCCTCTACAGGCTGCATCACATTACAACTTCCTATCTCCAGACTCTAGAAGCATCTGCCTTCTGTATACCCCAAATCAGCTAGAGTTTCTTGTTTCCCACCTATTCATGACTCTACACTTTTCCCCCTTAACTCTACTACCCCAAGGGTTCCCAAAAATGGTCATATGTAGCCCTTTTTGGCGGCCACTAGCTTAATTTCAAAATTTGCATCTCCCTCCAAAAATAGGTCAACTTCGCAGGGCCATAACCTTCGATCCGACCATTGGATTTTCAATTATAATACCTTTTCGGAAAGCTCTCAAAAAGACGATGGTGCACAAACAATACTGAAAGGTAGACTACTTGGATTTCCCACCAAATTGCGGGCCCATCCGGAGCCTCTAAGTGCCTCAAATTTGACTTTAAATATTTCAATAGGATTTTTGGAATTTGAAATTTTAATTTCTCACAAATGACAAATGATATTGAAGTGATTTCTTCACCATTAGCTTGAATTCACCATTCCGGAGGTCCATGTAAGATTTTGTATCCAACCGTGCACAAATGCAAACTTACAAAAAATAGTAACCCTGCCAAATTTAGCCCTTATTGAAAAAAAACAACAATTTATTTATTTTTTGGTTGATGCAAGATTGCTCTTACACCCTGGATGCTCCTGCATCAGACACCCAAGGTAATGTGAAAAGTGACCCTGTCACTTCTCATGAGTTAGAGGGAAACCAAAACAGTTAACCTCAATCTCAGATAACCATGATGAATCTTCAACAGGCCTTCCTTTCTATTTCACCAAGTATTCTGTATACTGCCTATTTCTTGTACTCTTACCCACACGGCTATCCAGAATGCCCTCTATCTCCTCCTCCTTTGAAGTAGATGCTAGAATGTCCCACTGTGTTCCTTTATCAAGTCCATCATCATGATACTCTATCAAATCTGAAATGTTGAACACTGATGAAATATTGATATCATCAGGCAACTCTACCTCAAATGCATTTCCCAAATCATGCTTCTTCAAGATTCTACATGGTCCAAATTTCTTCATTTTCAACTTATTGTATGTTCCAATTGGGAACCTTTCTTTTCTCAAGTGAACCATGACTTCATCTCCTACTTGGAACTCCTTATATCTCCTCTTCTGATCTTCCTTAGCCTTTTACTGAATATTCATCTTATTACTGTGCTTTTGCACCTCTTCATGCAAATTCTTCACGTGTTCCAAGGGATGGGATTTGATTTTACCACAAGAAGAATCTTCTGACAACAATTCTGTCAATAGGAGTACTAGTAAATCACCATTCTAGATTGTATATGGGAATAGTCCAAGAAATGCTTCAGAGTTAAGGAATCTGGACAAAGGAGAAAAGATAAGTGCTGAGCCTGAAGACTTATCTCCTACAAAGCATCGTAGCAGGTTACCCAAACTCCTATTCACCACTTCCGTCTATCCATCAGTCTGTAGATGGTGTGCAGAACTAAACTTCAAATCTGTCTTCAGCTTCTTCCACAATGTCCTCCAGAAATAACCAACAAACTTGGTATCTCGATCTGAAACTATCCTCTTAGGTAGACCATGTAGTCTCACCACTTCCCTAAAAAATAACTCTGCAATATGAACATCATTAGTCTTCCTACAAGGAATAAAATGTGCCATATTCAAGAATCTATCCACCACCACAAAAATGGAATCATGCCCTCTTTGTGTCCTTGGTAAACCAAGAACAAAATCCATACTAATATCATCCCATGGCTTCTCCAGTACAGGTAATGGCTGATATAGACCTATATTCTGACTTGCTCCTTTCGCCATTTGACATACTCTGTAACTCTGCACAAATTTCCTCACATCTTGCTGCAACTATGGCCAATAATAATTTTCACCAACAATAGCAATGGTCTTATCTCGACCAAAAGTCTAGCCAATCTTCCACTATGCTTCTCCTTAATCAGGTTCTCTCTCATGGAACTCCTTAGAATGCACAACTGGCTTCCTCTAAACAACATGCCATCTTGGATTATGAAATCCAACCATTTTGTCATGTCCAAAGTAACAGGTTCCAAACAAGCTTTCTAGGCTTCTACAAAATCTGGATCTGCATGATACAAACTTTTGAGCTCATCGAACCCAACAACCTCTATCTTCATTTCTGTCAACAAATTTTGCCTTCTGCTCAAGGCATCTGCAACTCTGTTGGACTTCCCACTCCTGTGCTTCAAAACAAAAGTATAGCTCTACAAAAACTCAACCCATTTTAAGTGCCTCTGGTTCAACTTTCCTTGACTATTAAGATACTGCAAAGCCTAATGATCAGTATATAAAATAAACTTCTTTGGAAACAAATAATGTCTCCATTTCTTCAAAGCCTGAACTATTGCATAAAACTCATGATCATAAATAGAATACCTTTTCTTGGTATCATTAAGCTTCTCACTAAAATAGGTAATGGGCTTACCTTCTTGGCTCAAAACAGCTCCTATACCACTACCACTAGCATCACAATCTACCTAAAATATTGTATTGAAATCTAGAAGTGCCAAAAATAGGTTGTTCTATGACTTTCTGCTTCAATGTATCAAAGCTCTTGTCTGCTCCTTTAGTCCATCTAAACTCTTTTCTATCCACTCTCATTGCCTTAGTTAGGGGTGCACAAATGATACTAAAATTCTTGATAAACTTTCTGTAGAAACTTGCCAAACCATGAATTGATCGTACCTCTATGGCACTCCTTGGTGTAGGCCATTCAATGATAGCCCTTACTTTTTCTGGGTCCATCTTAAGACCTTCCTCTGAGACAACAAATCCCAGGTATACCAACTCCTTCTTTGCAAAACTGCATTTATTCAGATTAATTAGAAACTTCTCCTCCCTTAGTTTTTCTAAAACTCTTCTGATATGCATCAAATGCTCATCCCAAGTCTTACTGAAAATCAAAATGTCATCTAAATAAACAATTACAAAACTTCCCAAAAATTCTTTCAGTACCTCATTCATGAGCCACATGAATGTGCTCGGTGCATTAGTTAGCCCAAATGGCATGACTAACCACTCATACAAACCCTCTTTTGTCTTGAAGGCTATCTTCCATTCATCTCCTTCTTTGATTCAAATTTGGTGATACCCACTCTTCAGATCAATCTTCGTGAAGTACTTGGATCCACTCAAACAATCCATTATGTCATCCATTCTGGGCAATGGAAATCTGTACTTGATTATGATCTTGTTGATGGCTCAAGAATCTGTACACATCCTCCACTCTCCATCTTTCTTTGGTGCTAGTACTGTAGGTACTGCACATGGACTTAGGCTCTCTCTTATCAATCCCTTCCTCAACAACTCCTAAACTTGTCTATTCAACTCTTCATTCTTTGTTGGAGTCATTCTATGGGCTGCCTTGTTTGGCAAACTGGCTCCTGGTATCAAATCCATTTGATGACTTATCTTCCTCACCAGTGGTAAACCTTCTGGTACATTATTAGAGATAATGTCCTTAAATTCTTCCAACATATCTAAAACTTTTGCTGGTACATCTTCACATTTCTCTTGACTAATCTTAGGAATCAATGCAAATCAATGACGCTCATGCTTCATACCCTCCAAAAATTTTCTACCATCTACCAAGCAAATTCTAGTAGTACTGCATACCTTTTCTTCCACCTCCTTCAAGGGCTTCAACTTATGACGAACTCCATCCTTTGTTAGGGAATATGTGTTTGCATGGCCATCATGGACAACACTCCTATCATACTTCCACGACCTCCCAACAACATGTGACATGCATCCATCAGTATGATATTACACAGCACCTCATCATGGTAGTCCCCAATCTTGAACTTCACTAAACACTACTAATTGACCAAAGCTCTATGGTCCTCCTGCAACCATGCAATCCGATATGGATGTGGATGCTTTCATCTTGTCAACTTCAACTTATCAACCATCTCCTCTGAAACAAGATTGTGATTGCTTCCACTGTCAATAATAATATCACAACACTTACCTTCACATTTGCACCTTGTGCAGAATAAACTCTTCCTCTGATTGGGCTCTTTCTCCTCATTCAACAAAGTTCTTCTGACAACTAGGGTTTCTCCCCTTTCAGCATCTTCAGAATTCTCAGACTGTGCATCTTCATCTATGTGTGCAACTCATCTATTACCTTCAGGTCTTCTATTTGTCCTTCCTTGATGTTGTGGACACTCGTATGCTTGATGCCCTTCTTCTCCACATTGGAAACAGCTTCTTCTGAAACCTCCTCTTCCAGGTCCTTGCCCAGGTCAGCCTCTTCCTCTTCCTCTTTACTCACCATTATATTGGTCACGAGGGTAGTAGGAATTATCCCCTCTCTGATTTTGATTGGTGCCAGCTTCTTCACTTTTCTTTTGATCTTCATTACAGCCTCCATAGGGTCTTCCACCAGTCCTTCCACCTTGACCTCTTCCCCTTTGCTTGCTGTCAAATCTTTTATTTAGCTTCTCTTCCACCTTTAGGGAAAATTGGTATGCATCTTCTATGGTGGTCATTCTGACCAGGATCAGCTCCTCTTAAATACTTGGCCTCAACCCATTAATGTAACGGGCTACCTTGTCCTTGTTGGCCTCTGCATGGCCTGTCCTGATAGTAATCTTATAAAACTCTTTTGTATACTCCTTAACAACCTTGTTACCTTGCTTCAATCCTTGCAACTTCTTCAGCAACTCCATCTCATAGTCCATAGGAATGAACTGCTTCTTCAGTTTCTCCACCATCCGATCCCATTTAGTGATCTTTCCTTTTCCTCTTTTGTTCCTCTCTAATTGGACCCCCTTCCACCAAATATCAGCATGGCCCTTCAACTTTATTTTTGCAAACTTGACCCGATCTGGGTCCTCCACATATTCATACTCGAAATACTCCTCCATGTCATTGATCCAATCAATAAGCTATTCCAGATTAAAATCTCCAGAATATGTAGAAACTTCAATCCTGGGCCTCTTTCCGATCTTTGAAATGGCCCTCAACAACCTAACTTTTGCAGGGTCTCCTACAGCTTCTTGTTCTTCCTCAAATAGCTCTTCTTCAGCTTCATCTTCACTTTCTTCTCTTATTCTTGGCTCAAACCCTCTTCGTAGCTCCTCTTGCAATGCATCAATTTCCCTTTGCAGGGCTCTAAAACTCTCTTCTGTCAAAGAATTCCTCCCAATATGATTTCTTCATGGAGGCATCTTGATCTCCACAGCAAACCCACAAACTCAAGTCCTGGTGCAAACTGCCTCCCAGTCGGTGATCTATCTACACACTCAGGAACCCTTGCTCTAATACCACTTGATGAAGGGGGTGTTAGACTTAGGGTACACAACTAAGAGGGGGGGTGAATCAGTTGTTCAAAACTTTCTCCAAATTAAACACTTAAGTCTTCTTAGTGATTAGGTGTATATTAATCATAAACCATAATGCATTCAAATCAAGAGCAAAAACATATCAACACATAAGACACCAAGATTTTGATGTGGAAAACCTGGTTAAGGGGAAATCCACGGGGTGATTAACCCAAGATTGTATTCTCTGTTAGAAGAATAGAAAGAAAAAAAATGGCACATGCCAATCAGGGCTCACTGCCTGAGCACACTTCTCACAAGAGGTTCACTGCCTACAAGAGACACACTGTCTACAAAGAAATAAGTATCACATACATGAACTGGAGAATAGCATCTTCACCATGCTTGAATCAGTTCCATTAAGCTTAATACTTCTGCTCTACCTTTTGCTCTCCTCTTTGCTACCACACCCTCATCTCCACACAAAAACGTAAGTTCAAACTGACTTCGCAATCCCTTATTTATACAAGGCATCAACTTAGGAATGATCATCTAAGTCGGCAAACATTCATAAGATCATCCGGCAAATGCATAACTAATCCAGTCGACCTGTCTCAAGAAGAACACCATCATACAGAAGTTACTCATCAATTGCGAGCTCCAACTTCAATGCGGACCACCAACACGAACTATACACAATACAAAGACCTCCACAAGCTTGCCTAAAACATCAAGAACATCCACACTTCTGCTTACTAAAATCCTTCTCTCCTTCATCCGGAACCTCAAGAACACAGTCTGTCATAACTGTCACAAGGGAATAAATGCTTGCGGACCTTCAAACCATGCACCAATAGAGTTGATACACCACAAAGACTTCCTCAGTACTCCCTTAAATCCACAGAATAGGAAACTTCATTTCTGGATCTCACCGAACCTTTCTTGTTACACACTGTCACCTCTGAACACCTACCGAAACTGGTTTTACTTGAGCGGCCACAACTTCTTCATATCTTCATGCGCACCTCTGAAATCTCTACTAGATCACCTACAGACACATATCTACAAACCCTTTAATCCGCATCCTCTGATCATCATCCTATCTTAGACTTTTGTCTTACAATCATCACTGTTCTTCACCGTTCCTGATTGAGACTAATTTTCTCAATATCCTCAACTCATGGCTCATCCAAACCTTATCATTAATGCAACAGGAGTATGTTGACATCAATGACAACACCAGTTAGGCCCATACTTGCAACAATCTCCCCTTTTGACATTGATGGCAACATATGATGTGAAAAACCATCAAGACAAGAACTTCTCCTTATTGTCACAACTCCCCCTATCAACAGAAACCATTCACATGTCTTCTCTCCCTTTACTACTCCCCCTTTGATCAGCAACCACTTATTTTTCACATGTCTTTTCTCCCCCTTTGACATCAATGGCAAAGGGCACATACTTGCAATTTCACCACTTTAGAATCATACCTGCTGCTCCCCCTAAGTAGCAGCTCCCATCAATCTGGATCACAAGATATGACTATGATATCCACCGGACTAATGCACCTTAGTTCATCACCGGAGGGGCAATAACCCCTAACTTCTCCCTGAGATACTCAAAAGAGTCCTTAGGTAGAGATACTCAAAAGATGTTTGCAATCTGATCCTTGGAGGGTACAAACTCCAATTTGACTTCATTCTTGTTCACTTGCTCTCTCAAAAAGTGAAACTTGATGGATATGTGTTTAGTCTTTGAATGCAACGTCAGATTCTTAGATATACTTATAGCACTTGAATTATCACAGAAGATTGTGATAGGTTCCTCATACTCTACTTTGATATCTCTTAGCATCTACTTCATCCACAAGACTTGAGTGCAACTACCTACTGCTACAATATATTCTGCTTCAGTTGTAGATAGAGATATTGCCTCTTGTTTCTTGCTTAGCCAAGAAACCAATCTTTTCCCCAAAAAGAATGCTCCACCACTGGTACTCTTCCAGTCATCCACATCTCCTGCCCAATCAGCATCTATATATGCATGAAGAGAGAAATCATGATCTCTAGGATACCACAGACCATACTCAACCGTCCCTTTTAGATATCTAAAAATCCTCTTGATTGCCATGACATGGGATTCTCTAAGATCAGCTTGGAATCTAGCAACAAGACCAACAGCTTGCATAATATCTGGTCTAGTTTGAGTGAAATACAACAATCCTCCAATCATTGATCTGTACTTTGTCTGGTCTACCTTAGGAGAGTCATCATCTTTGCTCAAGTTACATCCAGTTGCCATGGGAGTATTCATTGGCTTTGAATCTTCCATCCCAATTTTTTCAACAATTCTTTCACATATTTGGTCTGAGAAATGAAGATTCTTTTCTTTGTTTGAGTAATTTGCAGACCCAAGAAGAAATTCATTTCACCAAGCATAGACATCTCAAACTCACTTTTCATTTGATTTGCAAAAGCTTTACACATACTATCTCTTCCTCCAAAGACGATATCATCAACAAATACTTCAACAATCAAGATGTTTTCATGATCAATTTTGAAATATAAGTTACTGTCAGCAGTACCTTTATTGAAACCAATCTTCAAAAGATGCCTATCCAATCTTTCATACTAGGCTCTTGGGGCTTGCTTTAATCCATACAGTGCCTTCTTCAACTTGCAGACCATATCACCATCATCAGACAACTGAAATCCATCCAGTTGCTCTATATACACTTCTTCTTCCAAGTCACCGTTTAGAAAGGTAGACTTGACATCCATCTGATATATTTTGAAATCCTTGAAGGCAGCAAAGGCAAGAAATAATCTAATTGCTTCAACTCTTGCCACCGGAGCAAAAGTTTCTTCAAAATCAATTCTTTCTACTTGAGAGTAGCCCTTGCAGAACAATCTGGCTTTATTTCTGATTACTTCACCAACTTCATTTAGTTTGTTCTGGAAGACCCATTTGGCTCCAATCACATTCTTGTTGCTAGGTCTGGGAACAAGATCCCAAGTGTGATTTTTCTCTATTTGCACCAGCTCTTCCTCCATTGCTTTAGTCCAGTTTTCATCATTGCAAGCTTCATTCACTGTCTTAGGTTCAATCTTTGAAATCAAACAATACTCTTCTGAATCTTGAGCAATTCTCCTTCTTGTTAGTACTCCTTTGCTTTTATCACCTATGATCTGATCTTCAGAGTGGTTCAGTCTTACATACCTAGGAACTTTAGGAATTTCTTGCACTTCTAATTCTTGATCAGGCTCATTGAGACTCATTTCTTCTTCCTAGTTTACCAGATTAGCTTGAATCTGACTGACATATGAGGCTTGGGCTCCTTGAGTCAAAACACCATTTTGATCATCTTCATCATATTCATAAAACCTTGAGGGTTTCTCAATTCCCTCATCAACCTTCACATTTGTACTTTCTATCATCTTTCTCAGTCTTTTGTTATAACACCGGTATGCTTTTCTTTGAGTAGAGTAACCCAAGAATATTCTTTCATCACTTCTAGCATCAAACTTTCCTAGATCTTGATCTCTTTTAATGTAACATTTGCTACCAAAAACTCTGAAATATCTTACAGTAGGAGTGATGCCAAACCAAAGTTCATAAGGAGTCTTACCAGTATTCCTTCTGATTTGAACTCGATTGAGAGTATAGACTGCAATGCTGACAACTTCTCTCCAATAGATATGAGGAACATTAGCTTCCATCATCATGGTCCTAGAAGCTTCTTGTCTGGTCCGGTTCTTTCTTTCCACTACTCCATTCTGCTGTGGAGTCCTAGGAGCAGACAATTGTCTCTTTATTCCATGTTTCTCACAGAACTCTATGAACTCACTGGATGTGAATTCTCCACCTCTATCAAACCTCAGACATTTCAACTTCAATCTAGTTTCATTCTCTACCATAGCCTTGAATATTTTGAATTTCTCAAAAGCTTCTAATTTCTCATTCAAAAAATTTACCCACATCATCCGGGAATAGTCATCAATTAGTAACATGAAGTATCTATCACCTTGCATACTCCTGATTCTTGATGGGCCACAAAGGTCAGTATGAACTAAGTCCAGTAATCCAGTAGAAGACATTTCCTTACTCTTGAATGTGATTCTGCTCAGCTTACCCAACTGACATTCTTTGCACAAGCTATTAGTAGGTTTCACCAATTTTGGAAGATCTCTTACAGCCTGAGTATTTCTTATCTTGATGATATTATCAAAATTCACATGACACATTCTCCTATGCCATAACCAACTCTGATCAACTTGAACAAATAAGCAACTTTTACCAGTACCAACCAAGTGGAAGACATTACCTTTAGTTTGGGTACTGGATGCAATCTCTATTCTAGAGCTTTCAAAGATCTTGCATTTTCCATTCTTGAACCGGAGATCATAGCCTTTGTCCACCAACTATCCAACACTGAGAAGATTGTGCTTGAAGCCTTCAACATATAGAACATTACCAATTTTGTTCCTTCCATAAAAAAAAATAGTTCCTCTTCCTCTGATTCTACCAGCAGAATTATCTCCAAACTTCACCACTCCTCCTTCATACCTTTCCAAATCTATGAACTTATTTTTGTCACCTATCATATGGTGAGATCAAACACTGTCAATGACCCAATCATCCTTTTCTTCAACTTGGGCAGCCAGGACTCTTTCTATAACTTTATGATTGACAGATATAGAGGATATTGGTTCTTCTTCCTTGATGGCAATAAACACCCATTCATTTCTTGATTTGTTTCCAATCTCTGATTCATCTATTACTCCTTCATTATCATCTTCTTCATGAACATAGTAACAATTCTTTTGGAACCTTGATCTGTTCAGATTTGGCCTTGAAAATCTTTCTGGACATCTTGAGGCAAAATAACCAATCTTATTGCAGTTAAAACACTTAAAAGGCAATTTTCCTTCATACTTACTGGATCCTCTTAGCAGTCTCTTTGCAATGAGGGCTTCAAGTTGAGCAATTTCTACTTCTTCTTCTTCCAGGTCTTTTCTTGCTTTTTCATACCATGATAGTTTCCTTGATGAGTTCTCTCCCAGATGAAACCTTTGTTTACCTTTTACAGAGGCACTGGCTTTGAATGCAGATTCAGTCTTGGGGGGATCATCTCCAAACTCGGTCATTTCAAATGCAGCCAATTTACTAGCCAATTGGTCTCTTGTGACAGTTGTATGGGCTCTGAATTCATCAATGGCAATAACCCTGATTTTGTAAGAGGCCGGAAGGGATCTGAGAATTTTGCCAACAATCTCATTTTCATCCACGACTCCACCAGCATTTCTAATTCCACAAACAAGCTCATTTACTCTTGGCATAAAAGCAATACTATTTTCATCATCTCTCATCTTCAGTTTTTCAAATTTCCCTTTTAGACTCTGTAACCTTGCACATTTAACATACTGGTCTCCTTCATGCAAAAGTTCCAGTTTATTCCAGATCTCAAAGGTAGTTGGTAGGTCAATAACATTTGAGAGCTCTGAGTCAGATAATGCGCTTAGAAGAGCCTCTTTGGTCCGCAGATTGTTTTCAACATCTATGATTTCATTTAGGGTTGTCGGACCACCCTGTGGAGGTACATATTGTTTTGTAACCATGGACCAGTATGCCATTCCCATACATTGCAAGTGACATTTCATGCAACCTTTCCAAAGAGCAAAGTTGGTTCCATCAAACTTCGGACTATCCTTCTTGTAAGATGATATCCTGGATCTCCTCAAGCAATTAAGCTCCTTTTAGAGGAACTTGGCTCTAATACCAATTGTTAGACTTAGGGCACACAACTGAGAGGGGGGGTGAATCAGTTGTTCAAAACTTTCTCCAAATTAAACACTTAAGTCTTCTTAGTGATTAGCTATATATTAATCATAAACCATAATGTATTCAAATCAAGAGCAGAAACATATCAACACATAAGACACCAAGATTTTGACGTGGAAAACCCAGTTAAGGGAAAAACCATGGGGTGATTAACCCAAGATTGTATTCTCTATTAGAAGAATAGAAAGAAAAAAATGGCACATGCCAATTAGGGCTCACTGCCCGAGCACACTGCTCACAAGAGGCTCATTGCCTACAAGAGACACACTATCTACAAAGAAATAAGTATCACATACATGAACTAGAGAATAGCATCTTCACCATGCTTGAATCAGTTCCATTAAGCTCAATACTTCTGCTCTGCCTTTCGCTCTCCTCTTTGCTACCACACCCTCATCTCCACACAAAAAGGCGAGTTCAAACTGACTTCACAATCCCTTATTTATACAAGGCATCAACTTAGGAATGATCATCTAAGTCGGCAAACATTCATAAGATCATCCAACAGATGCATAACTCATCCGATCGGCCTGTCTCAAGAAGAACACCATCATACAGAAGTTACTCTTCAATTGTGAGCTCCAACTTCAATGTGGACCACCAACACGAACTAGACACAATCCAAAGACGTCCACAAGCTTGCCTGAAACATCAAGAACATCCACACTTCTTCTGCTTACTGAAATCCTTCTCTCCTTCATCCAGAACCTCAAGAACACAGTCTGTCATAACTGTCACAAGGGAATAGATGCTTGCGAAACTTCAAACCATGCACCAATAGAGTTGATACACCACAAAGACTTCCTCAGCACTCCCTTAAATCCGTAGAACATGAAACTTCATTTCCAGATCTCACCTGACCTTTCTTGTTACACACTGTCACCTCTGAACACCTACCAGAACTAGTTTTACTTGAGCGTCCACAACTTCTTCATATCTTCATGCGGACCTTTGAAATCTCTACTGGTTCACCTACAGACACATATCTACAAACCCTTTAATCCACATCCTCTGATCATCATCCTATCTTTGACTTTTGTCTTACAGTCATCACTGTTCTTCACTGTTCCTGATTGAGACTAATTTTCTCAATTTCCTTAGCTCATGGCTCATCCAAACCTTATCACTAATGCAACAAGAGTATGTTGACATCAATGACAACACCAGTTAGGCCCTTACTTGCAACAGGGGGTAAATCACAAAACACAAAACAACAAAAATTGCACACAGAAAATAGAATGACTTTATATTGATATGGGCAAAACATTACATTACAGAAGCTCAAATACAATCAGAGGATGAATCCTCTACAGGCTGCATCACATTACAGCTTCCTATCTCTAGACTCTGGAGTCATCTGCCTTCTGTATACCCCAAATTAGCTAGGGTTTTTGTTTTCCCACCTATTCTTGACTCTACGCTTTTCCCCCTTAACTCTACTATCCCAAGGGTTCCCAAAAATGGTCATATGTAGCCCTTTTTGGCAGCCACCAGCTTAATTTTGAAATTTGCATCTCCCTCCAAAAATAGGTCAACTTCATGGGGCCATAAATTTTGATCCGACTGTTAGATTTTCAATTATAATACCTTTTCAAAAAGCTCTCAAAAAGATGATGGTGCACAAGCATTATTGAAAGGTAGACTGCTTGGGTTTCCTGCCAAATTTCGGGCCCATCTGGAGCCTCTAAGTGCCTCAAATTTGACTTTGAATATTTCAATAGGATTTTTGGAATTTGAAATTTTAATTTCTCACAAAGGACAAATGATATTGAAGTGATTTCTTCACCATTAGCTTCAATTCACCATTCTGGAGGTCCATGTAAGATTTTGTATCCAACCGTGCACAAATGCAAACTTACTAAAAATAGTAACCCTGCCAAATTTAGCCCTTATTGAAAAAAAACAACAATTTTTTTTTTGGTTGATGCAAGATTGCTCTTACACCCTAGATGCTCTTGCATCATAGCTTATGGTGTATTTGATGGAAGATTAGTAGCACTACATGGTCACTGAGCAACCATCTATACTGCACTAGCTAAAAGGGGGATTCATGCCTTTATAAGAGAGTGTGATAAAAACTTGGAAGCTCTTGATGACATGTAATGTTTTCAAAGTCTGATGCAGAATGGAATATTATATAAGATAAATTGGGTAAATGTGTAAATAGTGGGGACCACATTAAAATCAAGAAATTGAAAAGCCACAGAAGAACAACGTCACTACAAAGGATATGAAATGTTTTCAAGAGGAATACAAAAGGTCACCAGGAAATAGTTATGCGGAAGTGGAAGGCAAAATTTTTGGAATTTGATTTGGACTTTTAAAGAAGCAGTTACGGAAACTGAAAGGTTCTTGGAAGACTTAAAAATATGCAATTTATAGGCAATGGAGAGATCTTTTTCTAACTATCTATGAGCAGAGAGAAAAGGGGAAAGTTTAATTTTTTGTTAGCATGTAATTCAAGTTATTATTTTTCTTGACTCAATTTATGTACAGGGGAAATTTTCAAAGATTTTGAGCTTTGTTCTGTTGAAGAAATGAAGAGTTATTTTCAGAACTTTGTGTCTATAGATGTCTTCTTTGGTTCTATTTTTTCCTATGTTGATTTGTAGTCAATCTTCAATGTGCTCCTGTTATATATGGTTGTATCTGTATTTCAGATTCATATCTTGCTTGTGTCCGATATGTGTTGAGGGAAATATAACTACCTGTTTATCAATCCATCATCATTTGTGGATGTAAACTAAGTGAACTGTGTCATTTATTCACATCTTCATCATTCAAATTAATTAATCGCATCTATCTTCATGGTTATGGGTAGGTGTTAGTTTATCCTTTTTTGCTTTTAGGTTAAAAGCATACCCTGTTTTCATTCATTGCACATCTTTTGAAGGTAGTTGTGCTTTGTAAAATAAGTAGAGAGCACTTGCAAATAACATTGCAAGTGACTCAACTGTTGGTCAAATTTTCATTAGTGTGGGCAAATGAGTATAAGATCAAAGTGATAAATCTCTTAACCAAAAGATTTTTGGCAACTCCACTGGGGAAAGAATCAAAGTGTCAGTGTCTTCTTTTCTTAGAGATCTGAAGGTGTCTCCCCAAGGATGGAGGCTAGTGGCTCTATGAAGTGGAAAGTATTCAGAAGCATTTCATTTTGGCAAAAGACTCCTAATTCATTTTTTGAATTTGCATTATGGCATTGGTTTCTCCTCAGCCATGGGGAAACCATTTTGGACCTCTTTCTTTGCCACGATATTCACCATTTCTTGAAGGATCAAGAAAGAACTTTCCAAAGTTTAGCAGAGAAAACCATCAAGATGTAGAAAATTACATCCTGGCATTCATGGTTGCATGCGGTGTTTTGAGGGTAAGTGAAGAAAATATTTTTTTTGGTTATTTATTGAATCTCTTGTTGGGCCTGTAGTAGATTGTTTTTATTATTTAGACGATAAATGTATTACTAATTGGGACTCATTGAAGAATAAGCTCTTGGGAAGATATAAAGGTCATATTGATGAAGTTGCTTTGTTGTGTCAATTTTTCAATATTCAAAAGGAAGAAGGTGAACCCATTAGGGATTTGTTGGATAGGTTTAGTAGGTTGTTCAAAAAGATTCCTACCTCCATTCAACCAAGTAAGCAACTCCAACTTTGTACTTTTATTTCTTCATTGCATCCAGATGTTCAGTTTTGCTTGAAATGGAGTAAAGTAAATGACATTAAAATTGCACAACAAGAGGCTGTAAAGATTGAAGATGACTTCATTCTAAGTGGTCTTTGGAAAGTAAATCAGGTTGTAATTAATTTGAGTAGTGAACCTGTGAAGAAGTCTATCATGCACAAACAAAGTTTTCAGCCTGTAGGTTTCCAAAATGCACAGCCTCCTTCTACTAAATTTCTCAATCTCACTATTTTTTATTTAACGAACTTTTGTAGAGATGAGATAAGCAATGTAGAAATCAAACCTCATGTGGATAGAAGAATTGAAGCTTATTATTTGCATTATGAAGAAGATAATAATGAATTATAAAGTCCCTCAAGTGACAAAGAAGATGAACGACCTTTCCATGATGTAAATTGTAAAGAGGGTAATGCAAATGGTGTTGTTTTTTAATCCTTGTCTACCATGGAGATGGAAGCAATCACTTTTAATGAAAAGCAACTTGAGGCTACAGAGAAAGTTGAGGCTACACAACATAAAAAAGAGTTATTAAATATCTTTTCTCTGAAGTGCACACAAGCTGATTATGAAGTCTTCAAATTTCCTAAGAAAAATAATATAGAAGTACAGCTGCAAGAAGAGGTCATAAATGATTTTACCTTCGAATCCTTTCATTTTGAAAATTTGAATGCCAAAATTTCTAAACAAAAATTGGGAGATGGTGCTATAAGTAGCCATAATGGTTTTGATGAAAATTATCAAATAAATGAATGTATTGAACCTCATATTATTTATATTCCAAACTGGTATCTTAATGCATGCAAGAATGAATTTCTGTGTGGAGAAGAGGTTGTCATGTCTAACCCGCAGATTATAAGCAAGGAGGATGAAGTGTATCATGAAGTTGCTGAGTTTGATCTTATAGAAAAAGAAGAGATTGTTCCAATTGGGGGTGATATTAAGTCACATGAAAATATTATTTGTAATATAGATTTTCAGCTTGATCCACTTCTAGTTTTAGATGAGACATATATGGATGATGATTGGTCTTCCAATGATTCAAATGGTTATTTTCAGGCATGGGATATCAATTTGTCTACCACGGTGCATGAGGAAACAGTTGGTAACACGCAAGAATATGTTGGAGAAGTTTCTGAGTTCTATGATCCAGAGTGGTTGTTCGGTGTTGACACATCATTCAGGGTCTCTTCTTGGTTCATAAATTCTAGAGCTATATCTAAAATCATGAAATGGCTTCTAAGTTTGGAAATTCTTCACAGGTACACCTCTCTTTTTTGCTTGGGCAGCTATTTCTCCCAACCTGTTAATGGATTTGCATGATCATCTGGAAGTCATTGGAGGTAGGGTCTTCCTACTATGTACATATTGAGAGTTTTTGTTGTGCTGGTAGTTTAGTTTTTTTTCCTACTTTGTCATGTTTTTTGCTTGCTCTTGCTCCTTTTCCTCCATGCTCTCTGACTCTATTGCCCCACGGATTTTACCACTGGTCTATGCTTGAGATTGTAGATTCCTTGCTTTGTTGTTTGTAGTCCTCATCCCCAATTAGAGCCTATTGTTGCCTAAAATCTTGAACTTAGAAAATTTCAAACTTCTGGAGCACTATGAACCCTTGAAACTACCAAATTAGGAAAATGATTAAATCTAAAAACCTGTACAAGCTAGTGCTAAGTCCTTCTGTGAGCTTGACCATAACCTCATTTTAAGCAATCTGGCCCATTTTCATGTCAAAATACCTCACCATTTGAAAGATTTTAAATCTTTGATTTTTCTCCCGACAATTTGCAAATAAAGTCAAATATGGATTTTTGGGTTGCTAGAGCTGAAATAATTTCTAGGTTTTGCTCCGAGAAGTTAAATCATCTACTTGTCCAAATTTTGTGAGAAACAGAGCTATCATGAGAAAGATATGAGATTTTTCATTTTTAACTCAAAGCATGATTCCAAGGTTCAAGTCTTGAATTTGCACTAAGTTGTTAAAATATTTTTCAAAAGGCAAAAAAGTGTGAGATAAAGGCATTGTTATAGAGTTAATGTTTCAAAATAAATGACTTTATTCAAGTCATATATTTCTATTGGCTCCAAAATTTTAATGTGAATTTTTGAGGAGGGTCCCATCAGATCTTGAAATTTATAAATAGCCAACCCCTTGTTGTCAGGTGTTTTGTAAGTTCTTGAACCTAATATGCCACCGATTGCAAATTTAATGGTTCATGAAATCGCCAAATGCCAAACTCTCTTCATTGTCAAAAGTTTTCCAAGTTTTTGAACTCTTTATATTATAAGTTCAAAAGATTGCTGATGTATCGACTTGCTTTGTGATCAAAAACTTTTTGGGTTTCTAAACTGTCATCTTTGTCGACATTGCTAATAGCTGAGTTGATTTGCTTTCATTTCAAAATGTTTCTTTGGTTACTTATGGAGTTCTGAATTCACTGCCTTACTCTTCTTTACCTATTCTAGACCAGATACAGTTTCAGGTTGAAAGTTGTGCCGAGAAACTGCGAAGGATAAGATATACATGTGAATCTTCAGAGGAGCATACTTTGGATGAGATTAGGTCTATTCTAAGAGATCACAAAGAAAGTCTTAATATGAGTTGTGAAAAAACTACAATAGACCTAAAGGAATGAGGTTGATTCCACCTACTTCATCTTGGGTCCACTGGTCAGCTAGGATCATCGAATCGACTGACTATTTGACTGGATCAGACAAGGAGAGCTGCATTTGTGGACTAAAGACTGACTTAAAGCCATTGATCTTTCTTAGCCCAGGTAGAATAAATAACGATTAACAATCAATAAGTGTACACGTCTGCATGAGAAACTCGATTCACCAGCAACTAAGAAAGAGAAGGGCGGTGGATTCCCCCTTGCCTTACTCTAATGGATGGGACCAATTCCATTTATGGGTTGGGGTTGGATAGGAGCCCTACCTACCTTTGAATATGGTTCAAACCAATAGCAGTGCCTATAGTTTCATTGGGCAAGGGTTGAGCTGCCTATCGAATGCTTTTTGAAGGAAAGGAAGTGGCCTATCACTCGCCTCTTCGTCGGTCGGGCTGGGTGATATAGTTCTTCGATCGACGAATTCTAGATAGAGAGCCCCTCAAAGTCAATTCTCGCAACTATAGATGGAAAATGAAACCCAGAGGGATGATCACTCATCTCTGCTCTTGACGTGGTGCCATTTTACTAGTTCTGTCATTCTTTGATTCTTGATTCATGGGGGTTGTTGCTGTCCCTAACATTGTGCTGAGTTAGTTTGTTCTTCTTGTTGGGGATTCGATCCAGCATAGAAGTCCCTACCTTCTACAGTGGGGCCCCTAGTCATGAAACTATTGCCAACTAGAATTTAGGGTGGGTGGGAAACTATAGTTCCGCATCACACACTAATCTTCATGTGAGGATTTCTGAGGCAAGCCATAGCAAAGGATGAGTTTACCATCTAGGGTGGAAGGGAATGTCCTCTTGACATGATCACATTTCAATTGTTACCAATGCTCTCATAGGAATGCCAAATCAATGGATACCTAGCTCCCATCTTCAGGGTATTAGCTCTCAAGTGGGATATAATCACTAGTCACAAAATAAAAGGATGAAAGGTTTTTGTCAAGTATTATGATTTGAAATGCTCTGGAAGACATGTATGCAAACTATGAAAGCTTAAGTAAGAGGATGAATGATGTGATCATTACATATGCACAAAATTAATTCGTTGAACCATCTTTAAAAGCTTTCAAGCGAATGTAGCTGGCAAGCATAAAAACCAGATTTTGTGGCCTTTACCAGCATCCTCCTAGCCCGCACAGAATGAGAGCCTTTGAGTAGGTTATGGGCATCCTCAAAGCATAATTGAAAGCAGATTTTGTTAGGTATTATAGTTGGAAATGCCCTAGTGGATGCGGTTGCAAAATGAGGAACCATAGACAAGGTCCGTGAATTGTTTAACAAAGTACTTTTATTAGATGTCATCTCATGGACTTCAATGACTACAAGATATGCATAAAATTGACTTGTAGAAGTGGCTTTAGAAACTCTAAAACAAAATGCATAAACAATATGTGGAGACGTAGATGCATAAAATGGATTCATTGATTTAAGAAATTGCAATTGGCTGGTGTAATGATAGCTAGTTCTTAATATTTACCAGTGGTAGAGTGAGAGTGCCGCCGTTAAGGATCTTAGCAATTTATTTGTTGATATAGTTGATGATGGATGCAAATGTAAAAGGGAACATACTGGAAGAATACGAAATGTTCATGCTAGTATTAAACGAAATGTTCATGCTGGTATAAAACTTACTTCTAAGAGTCCTATTGTGGCCGAACTCCATACATGATATTATGTAGCGAGATAAGCAACGAATAATGGAGCTATCTCAGGGGAGCTCTGCCTATTATGGATCATGACTATGGTTTGTTCAAAAAAAACCCATCATAACATTGAAACCTATATCATACACCACCTATTTCTTCAAATTCCTCATTACTACCTGATTGAAGTGACTAAAGAAACTAAACCTATGCTTGGTGAGTATCGTCGGGTTCCTCATAGGTCAAGTTTTTTTCTCATTGAATTGATCAAGCCTCTAATAAAGAACATCTTAGAAGATCACTATGTTAAAGATGAGGGAGATATTGTCTTTTGTCAATCAGATACTAGTTTCTATGCCCCTTTAAGAGGACATTGAAGATATAATTAGCATAAACAACCATCAGGTATCATCTCCTAGTCCTCTATCACTTGGTTATGAAAGAGATAGCTAGAATTTAATCAAGGATATGCATGGTTTTAGTTTAAAGGCAGTTGGCATACAAGTTTCATCTTCACTACAAGTGCTCAAAGAACCACGCTATTGATTTGTTGGCATGCACTATATTTTTTATTGTCATGAAAGTTTTGTAATAACTGTAATAAAATTTGGGCACTTGAGCTTAGGCTTGCCAGTTTATGGTGTATTTGATGGAAGATTAGTAGTACTACATGGTCACTAAGCCACCATCTATACAGCACCAACTAAAAGGGGTATTCATGCCTTTGTAGGAGAGTGTGATAAAAACATGGAAGCTCTTGATGACATGTAATTTTTTCAAAGTCTGATGCAGAATGGAATATTATATAGGATAAATTGGGTAAATGTGTAAATAGTGGGGACGACATTAAAATAAAGAAATTGAAAAGCCACAGAAGAACAAAGTCACTACAAAGGATATGAAATGTTTTCTAGAGTAATACGAAAGGTCACCAGGAAACAATTATGCAAAAGTGGAAGGCAAAGTTTTTGGAATTTGATTTGGACTTTTAAAGAAGCAGTTATGGGAATCAAAAGGTTCTTGGAAGTCTTATAAATATACAATTTATAGACAATGGAGGGATCTTTCTCTGACTATCTGTGAACAGAGAGAAAGGGGGAAAGTTTAATTTTCTGTTAGCATGTAATTCCATTTATTATTTTTCTTGACTAAATTTATGTACAGGGGAAATTTTCAAAGATTTTGAGCTTTGTTCTGTTGAAGAAATGAAGAGTTATTTTTAGAACATTGTGTCTGTAGATGTCTTCTTTGGTTCTAATTTTTCCTATGTTGATTTGTAGTCAATCTTCAATGTGCTCTTGTTATATATGGTTGTATCTATATTTCAGTTTCATATCTTGCTTGTGTCTGATATGTGTTCAGGGAAATATAACTACCTGTTTATCAATCCATCATCGTTTGTGGATGTAAAGTAAGTGAACTGTGTGTCATTTATTCGCATCTTCATCATTCAAATTAATTAATCACATCTATCTTCATGGTTATGGGTAGGTGTTAGTTTTTCCTTTTTTGCTTTCAAATTAAAAGCATACACTGTTTTCATTCATTGCACATCTTTTGAAGGTAGTTGCGCTATGTAAAATAAGTAGAGAGCACTTACAAATAACATTGCAAGTGACTCAACTATTGGTTAGATTGTCATTAGTGTGGGTAAATGAGTATAAGATCAAAGTGATAAATTTGTTAACCAAAATATTTTTGGCAACTCCATTGGTGAAAGAATCAAAGTGTCAATGTCTTGTTTTCTCATAAATCTGAAGGTGTCTCCCCAAGGATGGAGGCTAGTGGCTCTATGAAGTGGTAAGTATTCAGAAGCATTTCATTCTGGCAAAAGACTTCTTCTAATTCATTTTTTGAATTTGCATTATGGCATTGGTTTCTCCTCAGCCATGGGGAAAACATTTTGGACCTCTTTCTTTGCAACGATATTCACCATTTCTTGAAGGATCAAGAAAGAACTTTCCAAAGTTTAACAGAGAAAACCATCAAGATGTAGAAAATCACATTCTGGCATTCATGGTTGCATGCGATGTTTTGGGGTAAGTGAAGAAAATGTTTTTTTGGTTATCTCTTGAATCTCTTGTTGGCCCTGTAGTAGATTGGTTTTATTATTTAGAAGATAAATGTATTACTGATTGGGACTCATTGAAGAATAAGTTCTTGGGAAGATATAAAGGTCATGTTGATGAAGCTACTTTGTTGTGTCAATTTTTCAATATTCAAAAGGATGAAGGTGAACCCATCAAGGATTTGTTGGATAGGTTCAGCAGGTTGTTCAAAAAGATTCCTGCCTCCATTCAACTGAGTAAGCAACTCAAACTTTGTACTTTTATTTCTTCATTGCATCCAGATGTTCAGTTTTGCTTGAAACAGAGTAAAGTAAATGACATTAAAATTGCACAACAAGAGGCTGTAAAGATTGAAGATGACTTCATTGTAAGTGGTCTTTGGAAAGCAAATCAGGCTGTAAATAATTTGATTAGTGAACCTGTGAAGAAGTATATCATGCACAAACAAAGTTTTCAGCCTGTAGGTTTCCAAAATGCATAGCCTCCTTTTGATAAATTTCTTAATCTCACTATTTTTTATTTAAAGAACTTTTTTAGAGCTGAGATAAGCAATGTAGAAATCAAACCTCATGTGGATAGAAGAATTGAAGCTTATTATTTGCATTATGAACAAGATAATAATGAATTATAAAGTCCCTCAAGTGACAAAGAAGATGAACGACCTTTCCATGATGTAAATTGTAAAGAGGGTAATGCAAATGGTGTTGTTTTTTCATCCTTGTCTACCATGGAGATGGAAGCATCCACTTTTAATGAAAAGCAACTTGAGGCTACACAACATAAAGAAGGGTTATTAAATATCTTTTCTCTGGAATGCACACAAGCTGAATATGAAGTCTTCAAATTTCCTAAGCAAAATAATATGGAAGTACAGCTGCAAGAAGAGGTCAAAAATGATTTTACCTTCTAATCCTTTCATTTTGAAAATTTGAATGCCAAAATTTTTAAACAAAAATTAGGAGATGGTGCTATAACTAGCCATAATGGTTTTGATGAAAGTGATTAAATAAATGAATGTGTTGAACCTCATATTGTTTATATTCCAAACTAGTGTCTTAATGCATGTGAGAATGAATTTCAGTGTGGAGAAGAGGTTGTCATGTCTAACATACAGATTATAAGCAAGGAGGGTGAAGTGTATCATGAAGTTGCTGAGTTTGATCTTACAGAAAAAGAAGAGATTGTTCCAGTTGGGGGTGATATTAAGCCACATGAAAACATTATTTGCAATACAGATTTTTAGCTTGATCCACTTCTAGTTTTGCATGAGACATATATGGCTGATGATTGGTCTTCCAATGATTCAAATGGTTATTTTCAAGCATGGGATATCAATTTTTCTAACACAGTGCATAAGGAAATAGCTGGTAACATACAGGAATATGTTGGAGAAGTTTCTGAGTTCTATGATCCAGAGTGGTTGTCTGGTGTTGACACATCATTCAGGGGCTCTTCTTGGTTCATAAATTCAAGAGCTATATCTAAAATCATGAAATGACTTCTAAGTTTGCAAATGCTTCATGGGAACACCTCTATTTTCTGCTTGGGCAGCTATTTATCCCAACATGTTAATGGATTTGTATGATCATCTAGGAGTCATTGGAGGTAGGGTCTTTCTACCATGTACATATTAGGAGTTTTTGTTGTGCTGGTAGTTTAGTTTTTTTTCCTTCTTTGTCATATTTTTGGCTTGCTCTTGCTCCTTTTCGTCCATGCTCTCTGACTCTATTGCCCCACAGAATTTAGTACTGGTCTTTGCTTGAGATTCTAGATTCCTTGCTTCTTCGTTTGTAGTCTTTGTCCCCAATTAGAGCATGTTGTTGTCTAAAATCTTGAACTTAAAAAATTTCAAACTTTCGGAGCACCACGAACCCCTGAAACTACCAAATCATGAAAATGATTAAATCTAAAAACCTGTGCAAGCTGGTGCTAAGTCCTTTTGTGAGCTTGACCATAACCTCATTTTACCCAATCTGGCTAGTTTTCATGTCAAAATACCTCACCATTTGAAAGATTTTAAAGATTTGATTTTTCTACTGACAATTTGCAAATAAAGTCAAATATGGATTTTTGGGTTGCTAGAGCTGAAATAATTTCTAGGTTTTTCTCTGAGAGGTTAAATCATCTACTTGTCCAAATGTCATGAGAAACGAAGCTATCATGAGAAAGATATGAGATTTTTCATTTTTAACTCAGAGCATGATTCCAAGGTTCAAGTCTTGAATTTGCACTAAGTTATTAAAATATTTTTCAAAAGGCAAAAAAGTGCGAGATAAAGGCATTGTTATAGAGTTAATGTTTCAAAATAAATGACTTTATTCAAGTCATATATTTCTATTGGCTCCAAAATTTTAATGTGAAATTTTGAGGAGGGTCCCATCAGTTCTTGAAATTTATAAATAGCCAACCCCTTGTTGTCAAGTGTTTTGTAAGTTCTTGAACCTAATATGCCACCAATTGCAAATTCAATAGTTCATGAAATCTCCAAATGCCCGACTCTCTTCATTGTCAGAGGTTTTCCAAGTTTTTGAAATCTTCATACTATAAGTTCAATAGTTCAAAAGATTACTGATGTGTCGACTTGCTTTGTGATCGAAAACTTTTTGGGTTTCTGAACTGTCATCTCTGTCCACATTGCTGATAGCTGAGTTGATTTGCTTTCATTTTAGAATGTTTCTTTGGATATTTATGGATTTCTGAATTTGCTGCCTCACTCTTCTTTACATATTCCAGACCAGATACAATTTCAGGTTGAATGTTGTGCTAAGAAATTGTGAAGGATAAGATATACATGTGAATCTTTAGACAAGAAAACATTGGACAAGATTGGGTGTATTCTGAGAGATCATAGAGAAAGTCTTAATATGAGTTGTGAAAAAAATACAATAGACCTAAAGGACGCATCACACACTAATCTTCATGTGAGGATTTTTGAGGCAAGCCACATCAGAGGACTAGTTTACCATCTAGGGTGGAAGGGAACATTCTCTTGACATGATCGCATTTCAATGGTTACCAATGCTCTCATAGGGATGTCAAATCAATGGATACCTAGCTCCCATCTTCAGGGTATTAGCTCTCAGACACGGTATAATCACTAGTCACAAAATAAAAGGATGAAAGGTTTTTGTCAGGTATTATGATTCAAAATGCTTTGGCAGACATGAATGCAAACTGTGAAAGCTTAAGTAAGAGGATGAATGATGTGATCATTAGGTATTTACAAAATGAATTTGTTGAACCATCTTTAAAAGATTTCATGCAAATGTAGATGGTAGGCATAAAAACTAGATTTTGTGGCCTTTACCAGCATCCTCCTAGCCCACACAGAATGAGAGCCTTTGATCAGGTTATGGGCATCCTCAAAGCATAATTGAAAGTGTATTTTGTCAGGTATTATAGTTGGAAATGCTCTGGTGGATGCAGTTGCAAATTGAGGAACCATAGACAAGGTCCGTGAATTGTTTAACAAAGTGCTTTGATTAGATGTCATCTCATAGACTTCGATAACTGCAAGATATGCATAAAATTGATTTGTAGAAGTGGCTTTAGAAACTCTAAAACAAAATGCATATACAGTATGTTGAGGCATAGATGCAAAAAATAGATTCGTTGATTTAAACAATTGCAATTGGCTAGTGTAATGATAACTAGTTCTTAATCTTTACTGATGGTAGAGTGAGAGTGCCGCCATTAAGGATCTTAGTAATTTATTTGTTGATATCGGTGATGATGGATGCAACTATAAAAGGGAACACACTGGAAGAATACAAAATGTTCATGCTAGTATTAGACTTACTTCTGAGAGTCTTGCTGTGGCCAAACTCCATACATGATATTATGCAGCAAGATAAGCAATGAATAATTGAACTATCTTAGGGGAACTTTGCCTATTATGGATCATGACTATGGTTTGTTCAACAAAACCCATCATAACGTTGAAACCTATATCATACACTGCCTGTTTCTTCAAATTCCTCATTGCTACCTCATTGAAGTGACTGAAGAAACTAAACCTATGCTTGGCGAGTATCGTCGAGTTCCTCATAGGTCAAGTTCTTTTCTCATTGAATTGATCAAGCCTCTAATAAAGGACATCTTAGATGATCATTATGTTAAAGATGAGGGAGATATTATCTTTTGTCAATCAGATACTAGTTTCTATGACCCTTTAAGAGGACATTGAAGATATAATTAGCATAAACATCCATTAGGTATCATCTCCTAGTCCTCTATCACTTGGTTATGAAAGGGATAGCTAGAATTTAATCAAGGATATGCATGGTTTAGTTTGAAGGCAGTCAGCATACAAGTTTCAGCTTCACTACAAGTGTTCAAAGAACCACGTTATTCATTTGTTGGCATGCACTGTATTTTGATTGTCACAAAGGTTTAGCAATAACTGTAGTAAAATTTGGGCACTTGAGCTTAGGCTTTCTAGCTTATGGTGTATTTGATGGAAGATTTGTAGTACTACACGGTCACTAAGCCACCATGTATACTACACCATCTACAAGGGCATTCATGCCTTCGTAGGAGAGTGTGATAAAAACTTGGAAGCTCTTGATGACATGTAATTTTTTCAAAGTCTGATGTAGAATGGAATATTATATAGGATAAATTGGGTAAATGTGTAAATAGTGGGGATGACATTAAAATAAAGAAATTGAAAAGCCACAGAAGAATAAAGTCACTAAAAAGGATATGAAATATTTTCAAAAGTAATACGAAAGGTCACCAGGAAACAGTTATGCAAAAATGGAAGGCAAAGTTTTTGGAATTTGATTTGGACATTTCAAGAAGCAGTTACAGAAACTAAAAGGTTTCTGGAAGACTTATAAATATGCAATCTATAGACAATGGAGGGATCTTTATACAAATGTCTTTGATTAGATAGAAAGGGGGAAAGTTTAATTTTCTGTTACCATGTAATTCCAGTTATTATTTTTCTTGACTCAGTTTATGTACAAGGAAATTTTCAAAGATTTTGATCTTTGTTCTGTTGAGGAAATGAAGAGTTATTTCCAGAACTTTGTGTCTGTAGATGTCTTCTTTGGTTGCAATTTTTCCTATCTTGATTTGTAGTCAATCTTCAATGTGCTCATGTTATATATGGCTATATTTATATTTCAAATTCATATCTTGCTTCTGTCCGATATGTGTTGAGGGAAATATAACTGCATGTTTATCAATCTATTGCCATTTGGTCATTCAAATTAATTAATCGCATCTATCTTCATGGTTATGGGTAGGGGTTAGTTTTTCCTTTTCTACCTTTAGGTTAAAAGCATACCCTATTTTCATTCATTGTACATCTTTTGAAGGTACTTGCGCCTTGTAAAATAAGCATAGAGCACTTGAAAATAACATTGCAAGTGATTCAACTGTTGGTTAGATTGTCATTAGTGTGGGCAAATGAGTATAAGATCAAAGTGACAAATCTGTTAACCAACATCATGGAATGCAATGATTGCAAGATATGAACAAAATGGAAATTTTGATAAGGCCTTAGAAACTTTCAAGAAAATGCAATTGGCAGGTGTAAATCCAAATTCAAAAATCTTAGCCAATATCCTCCCTGCCTATGCCAAAATGGTATCTTTGGAACACGGAATGGACATCCATCAAAGAATAAAGGATATAGGAATTTTGTCAAATGTTGTAGTTTCAACTACCTTGCAAGACATGTATGCAAAGTGTGGAAGCATATACAAGGCATGTGACCTGTTTGACACAATGCCTCAAAGAAATGTTGTCTCATGGAATGCAATGATTGCAAGATATAAACAAAATGGATTTTTTGATAAGGCTTTAGAAACTTTCAAGAAAATGCAATTGGCAGGTGTAAATCCAAATTCCAAAACCTTATCCAACATCCTCCTTGCCTATGCCAAAATGGTATCTTTGGAAAATGGTATGGACATCCATCAAAGCATAAAGGATATAAGAATTTTGTCAAATGTTGTAGTTGCAACTACCCTGCGAGACATGTATGCAAAGTGTGGAAGCATATACAAGGCACATGAACTGTTTGACATAATGCCTCAAAGAAATGTTGTCTCATGGAATGCAATGATTGCAAGATATGAACGAAATTGATTTTTCGTAAGGCTTTAGAAACTTTCAACCAAATGCAATTGGCACGTCTAAAACCAAATTGCACAACCTTATCCAATATCATCGCCTATGCCAGAATGGGGTCTGGGGAACAGGGTGTGGATAGCCATCAAAGCATAAAGGATATAGGTGAAAGGAAGCTTGCAAGGTATGCAGAAACACTTCCTACAATAATCTACTAAGGAAAGATTTATGCAAATTTTAACTTTTATAGTTACAGGTTATTAGATGCATATTAACATAAAGATAATAAAAAATTCCAAATGCAAACACAAAACTCACAACACAAGTTATACGTGGGGAAAACCCTTTCAGGTAAAAAACCCCACACTCCAAAGCTGCCCAATATAGTATTCAGGAATTTCAAGAAGATTACAATATACTTGCAAAGATATATTTCATAGGAGTATATCGAACTAGAGATCCAGGAGGTAACTCAACATCTATAAGACTCATACACACAACCTCCATCACAAGCTCCAAATATATAGGAAATACAATATAGTAAACTGCCAATGGTAATTACAAAACCATGAGCTAAAACCATCCAAAAGTGGCATCCAAATTATCTCCAATCAAATATGCCTTATGATGTGCCAAAAAACACACCAACATGTGTAAATCTCCCCTTTTAGCTCTTTCAGTGTCCAACACATTTTTACATTTCCCAAAAATAGGAGGTCCAACTTCCGGAGGCCATAACTTTTGATCTCGGTGTCTAATTGACGAACCGTTTGATGCATCAGAAAGATCGTGAAGATATCTATACCCTTGTAACCCTCTTTGTCAGTTATGACAATTTTTAAAGCATTTAGGGACCTCTAAGTGCCTCAAAACTGAGTTTAAAACTTTTTTTGACAATTTCAAAAAATAGAAACTTTAATATCTCGCAATCCAAATATGATCTTGAGTCGAAACTCACCCGAGACGTATACTTAGTTGTTCCACACCTTCTGGGAAGATTTTAGGTCAATCTGAGGTCAAATGTAAAGTTACTAAAAATAGTAATTCCCGTTATTTTTAGCCCTCTTGGAAACTTTGAAAGTTCTAGATCATTCTTCAAGATAAAGGATATTCGAAAAGACCAAAACTGGGAAGAATAGTAACCTTTCGAAGTTGCAAGGTTGAGACACTTTTCTTAACAATAGGAATGTTGTCACATGTATTTGTAGCTGCCCTTGTAGACATGTATGCAAAGTGTGGAAACATAGACAAGGTGAGTGAACTATTTGACATGATGGCTCAAAGAAATGCATAGTCTGATGGAATGCAATGATTGCAAGATATGCACAAAATGGATTATTTGAAATGATTTCTAAACTTTCAAGCAAATGTAATTGGCACGTGTAAAACCAAATTCCTATTGATCATCATATTATATATTTAATGTAAACTGTCATATACATATTGTCATGAACATAACATCTAGTCTATATATAAATCCATATAGGCATGTACAAACAAAGCCATAAAGATTGAAGATGACTTGATTCTAAGTGGTCTTTGGAAAGCAAATCAGGTTGTAAAAACTTGAGTAGAGAACCTGTGAAGAAGTCTATCATGCACAAATAAAATTTTCATCCTGTAGGTTTCCAAAATGCACAGCGTCCTTCTGCTAAATTTATTAATCTCACTCTTTTTTATTTAAAGAACTTTTGTAGAGATGTGATATGCAATGTAGAAATCAAACCTCATGTGGATAGAAGAATTGAAGCTTATTATTTGCATTATGAAGAAGATAATAATGAATTATAAAGTCCCTCAAGTGACAAAGAAGATGAATGACCTTTCCATGATGTAAATTGTAAAGAGGGTAATGCAAATGGTGTTGTTTTTTCATCCTTGTCCGCCATGGAGATGGAAGAATTCACTTTTAATAAAAAGCAACTTGACGCTACAGAGCAACTTGAGGCTACACAACATAAAGAAGAGTTATTAAATATCATTTCTCTAGAGTACACACAAGCTATATGAAGTTTTCAAGTTTCCTAAGCAAAATAATACAGAAGTATGGCTGGAAGAAGAGGTTAGAAATGATTTTACCTTCAAATCCTTTCATTTTGAAAATTTGAATGCCAAAATTTCTAAACAAAAATTGGGAGATGGTGCTATAAGTAGCAATAATGGTTTTGATGAAAGTGATCAAATAAAAGAATGTGTTGAACCTCATATTGTTTGTATTCCAAACTGGTGTCTTAATGCATGGGAGAATGAATTTCTATGTGGAGAAGATGTTGTCATGTCTAACCCACAGATTATAAGCAAGGAGGATGAAGTGTATCATGAAGTTGCTGAGTTTGATCTTACAGAAAAAGAAGAGATTGCTCCTATTGGGGGTGATATTAAGCCACATGAAAATATTATTTGCAATACAGATTTTCAGCTTGATCCACTTCTAGTTTTGCATGAGACATATATGGCTGATGATTGGTCTTCCAATTATTCAAATGGTTATTTTCAAGCATGGGATATCAATTTGTGTACCACGATGCATGAGGAAATAGTTGGTAACATGCAGGAATATGTTGGAGAAGTTTCTGAGTTCTATGATCTAGAGTGGTTGTTCGGTGTTGACACATCATTTAGGGGGTCTTCTTGGTTCATAAATTCAAGAGCTATATTTAAAATAATGAAACAGCTTCTACATTTGTAAATGCTTGATGGGTACAGCTCTATTTTCTACTTGGGCAACTATTTCTCCCAACCTGTTAATGGATTTGTATGATCATCTGGGAGTCATTGGAGGTAGGGTCTTCTTACCATGTACATATTAGGAGTTTTTGTTGTGCTGGTAGTTTACTTTTTTTTCTTGCTTTGTCATGTTTTTGGCTTGCTCTTGTTCCTTTTCCTTCATGCTCTCTGACTCTATTGCCCCACAGATTTTAGCACTGGTCTATGCTTGAGATTTTGGATTCCTTGCTTTATCCTTTGCAGTCCTCATCCCCAATTAGGGTTTGCTATTGCCTGAAATCTTGAACTTAGAAAATTTCAAACTTCCAGAGCACCATGAACCCCTGAAACTACCAAATCATGAAAATGATTAAATCTAAAAACCTGTACAAGCTAGTGCTAAGTCCTTTTGTGAGCTTCACCATAACCTCATTTTACCCAATCTGGCCAGTTTTCATTTCAAAATACCTCACCCTTTGAAAGATTTTAAAGCTTTGATTTTTCTACCGACAATTTGCAAATAAAATCAAATATAGATTTTTGGGTTGCTGGAGCTGAAATAATTTCTAGGTTTTTCTCTGAGAGGTTAAATCATCTACTTGTCCAAATTTTGTGAGAAATGGAGCTATCATGAGAAAGATATGAGATTTTTCATTTTTAACTCAGAGCATGATTCCAAGGTTCAAGTCTTGAATTTGCACTAAGTTATTAAAATATTTTTCAAAAGGCAAAAAAGTGCGAGATAAAGGCATTGTTATAGAGTTAATGTTTCAAAATAAATGACTTTATTCAAGTCATATATTTCTATTGGCTCCAAAATTTTAAGGAGGGTCCCATCAGTTCTTGAAATTTATAAATAGCCAACCCCTTGTTGTCAGATGTTTTGTAAGTTCTTGAACCTAATATGCCACCAATTACATATTCAATAGTTCATGAAATCACCAAATGCCTGACTCTCTTCATTGCCAGAGGTTTTCCAAGTTTTTGAACTCTTTATATTATATGTTCTATAGTTCAAAAGATTGTTGATGTGTCAACTTGCTTTGTGATCAAAAACTTTTTGGGTTTCTGAACTGTCATCTCTGTCGACAGTCTTGATAGCTGAGTTGATTTGTTTTCATTTCAAATTGTTTCTTTGGATATTTATGGAGTTCTGAATTTGATGCCTCACTCTTCTTTATGTATTCCAGACCAAATATAGTTTCAGGTAGAAAGTTGTGCCGAGAAACTATGAAGGATAAGATATACATGTGAATCTTCAGATGAGAAAACTTTGGATGAGATTGGGTCTATTCTAAGAGATCACAAAGAAATTCTTAATATGAGTTGTGAAAAAACTACAATAAACCTAAAGGATGCATCACACACTAATCTTCATGTGAGGATTTCTGAAGCAAGCCACAGCAGAGGACGAGTTCACCATCTAGGGTGGAAGGGAACATTCTCTTGACATGATCGCATTTAAATGGTTACCAATGCTCTCACGGGAATGCCAAATCAATGGATACCTAGCTCCCATCTTTAGGGTATTAGCTCTCGAGCAGGGTATAATCACTACTCACAAAATAAAAGGATGAAAGGTTTTTGTCAGGTATTATGATTTGAAGCGCTCTGGCAGACATGTATGCAAATTGTGAAAGGTTAAGTAAGAGGATGAATGATGTGATCATTAGGTATGCACAAAATGAATTTGTTGAACCATCTTTAAAAGCTTTCAAGCGAATGCAGTTGGCAGGCATAAAAACTAGATTTTGTGGCCTTTACTAGCATCCTCCTAGCCCACATTGTTGATAACTGAGAGGGGGGGTCAATCAGTTATCCTAATTCTTTCTACTTTCTGAACTTTCTTAATAATCAATGCAACATTAATTCAAATAAGCAAACATAACCATGAAATGGAAATACACATGACACAATATTTTTGACGTGGAAACCCTGTTAAGGGAAAAAACCATGGGGTGATTAACCCAAGATTGTATTCTCTGTTAGAAGAATGGAAATACAAAATGGTACTTGCCAATTAGGGCTCACTGTCCGAGCACACTGCTCACAAGAGGCACACTGCCTACAAGAGACACACTATCTACAATTTATAAAGAGTGTAATACAATACTTGAACTAATAAGGAGCATCAACATATGCTGGAGTTTAGTTCCAGTTAGGCTCTGTATACTGATCTGTTGCACTTCATCTTTTCTCTTCTTTTGTGCTACTCTCCTTTCACATACTGGACCTTCCTTTCTGCTTTTATTCGGCTCTACTACTTATCTTCACACATCACCAACAACTTCAACACATCTCATAACTAAATCCATCTTGTATATATATCTGCAAAAGTGATTTCATCACCTTTCTAGTTGGCACCCAGAATAGTCAATATTTTCCACAAACTCTAATCTATCAGCTGAATCCTTGCTTACCAAGTAATGCAGATCAAGGATATACTTGTAGAAATCATTAATCATGTTGGCCAATCATAATTTATGCCTTCATAACTTTTACCAACATCAGTAACACATCCAGAATAATGTCTGATGTTCTGCCAGTCAGTTCTTCCTCTGTCCACACTGCCAATCAGGAACTCGATACTCAAGTATTCATATGTTTTTCTTCATCTATCACTGGAGGCTAAATCCTTGGAATCTATCACTCAAGATAGTCGTCTTGACTTCCCCAAATTCACACTTCACCAAGATACTTCCTCTGAGAGATCCAGACCTAACTGTCGGCCCTCACCACATGCTCTATTCTTGTTTACCGGACCACAACATTCTTCACTCTGACTTCCGGTATAGACACACCATGTCCTACGGATGTGTGGGATGAACTTTGTTGCCATCAATGACAACAATCATGAATCCATATAGTGTCTCTTTCCAACGCGCGCAAAATGAGAGCCTTTGAGCAGGTTATGGGCATCCTCAAAGCATAATTGAAAGTGGATTTTATTAGGTATTATAGTTGGAAGTGCTCTAGGGGACGCGGTTACAAAATGAGGAACCATAGACAAGGTCCATGAATTGTTTAACAAAGTGTTTTGATTGGATGTCATCTCATGGACTTCAATGACTACAAGATATGAATAAAATTGATATGTAGAAGTGGCTTTAGAAACTCTAAACAAAATACATATATAGTATGTGGAGGTGTAGATGCACAAAATGCATTCGTTGATTTAAGCAATTGCAATTGGCTAGTGTAATGATAACTAGCTCTTAATCTTTACCAGTGGTAGAGTGAGAGTGCCACCATTAAGGATCTTAGAAATTTATTTGTTGATATCATTGATGATGGATCCAAATGTAAAAGGGAACATACGGAAAGAATATGAAATGTTCATGCTAGTATTAGACTTACTTCTGTGAGTCCTGCTGTGGCCGAACTCCATACATGATATTATGCAACAAGATAAGCAACAAATAATGGAGCTATCTCAGGGGAGCTCTACCTATTATAGATCACGACTACGGTTTGTTCAACAAAACCCATCATAACATTGAAACCTATATCATACACTGCCTGTTTCTTCAAATTCCTCATTACTACCTAATTAAAGTGACTAAAGAAACTAAATCTATGCTTGGTGAGTATCGTCAAGTTCCTCATAGGTCAAGTTCTTTTCTCATTGAATTGATCAAGCCTCTGATAAAGAACATCTTAGAAGATCACTATGTTAAAGATGAGGGAGATATTATCTTTTGTCAATCAAATACTAGTTTCTATGCCCCTTTAAAAGGACATTGAAGATATAATTAGCATAAACAGCCATCAAGTATCATCTCCTAGTCCTCTATCACTTGGTTATGAAAGGGATAGCTAGAATTTAATCAAGGATATGCATGGTTTCAGTTTGAAGGCAGTCGGCATACAAGTTTCAGCTTCACTACAAGTGCTCAAAGAACCACGCTATTCATTTGTTGGCATGCATTGTATTTTTGATTGTCATGAAGGTTTGGCAATAACTGTAGTAAAATTTGGGCACTTGAGCTTAGGATTGATAGCTTATGGTGTATTTGATGGAAGATTTGTAGTACTACACGATCACTAAGCCACCATGTATACTACACCATCTAAAAGGGGCATTCATGCCTTTGTAGGAAAGTGTGATAAAAACTTGGAACCTCTTGATGACATGTAATTTTTTCAAAGTCTGATGCAGAATGGAATATTATATAGGATAAATTGGGTAAATGTGTAAATAGTGGGGACCACATTAAAATAAAGAAAATTGAAAAGCCACAGAAGAACAAAGTCACTACAAAGGATATGAAATATTTTCAAGAGTAATACGAAAGGTGACCAGGAAATAGTTATGCGGAAGTGGAAGGCAAAGTTTTTGGAATTTGATTTGGACTTTTCAAGAAGCAGTTACAGAAACCAAAAGGTTTCTAGAAGACTTATAAATATGCAATCTATAAACAATGGAGGGAACTTTTTCCAACTGCCTTTGAGTAGAGAGAAAGGGGGAAAGTTTAATTTTTTGTTACCATTTGATTCCAGTTATTATTTTTCTTGACTCTATTTATGTACAGGGAAATTTTCAAAGATTTTGAGCTTTGTTCTGTTGAAGAAATGAGGAGTTATTTTTTAGAACTTTTTGTCTGTAGATGTCTTCTTTGGTTGTGATTTTTCCTATCTTGATTTGTAGTCAATCTTCAATGTGCTCATGTTATAAATGGCTATATCTATATTTCATATTCATATCTTACTTGTGTCCAATATGTGTTGAGGGAAATATAACTACATGTTTATCAATCCATTACCATTTGGTCATTAAAATTAATTAATTGCATCTATCTTCATGGTTATGGGTAGGTGTTAGTTTTTCCTTTTCTACTTCCAGGTTAAAATCATACCCTATTTTCATTCATTGTACATCTTTTGAAGGTACTCGCGCCTTGTAAAATAAGCATAGAGCACTTGCAAATAACATTGCAAGTGACTCAATTGTTGGTTAGATTGTCATTAGTGTGGGCAAATGAGTATAAGATCAAAGTGACAAATTTGTTAACCAACATCATGGAATGCAATGATTGCAAGATATGAACAAAATGGAAATTTTGATAAGGCCTTAGAAACTTTCAAGAAAATGCAAATGGTGGGTGTAAAGCTAAATTCCAAAATTGTAGCCAACATCCTCCCTGCCTATGCCAAAATGGTATCTTTGGAACACGGAATGGACATCCATCAAAGAATAAAGGATATAGGAATTTTGTCAAATGTTGTAGTTTCAACTACCTTGCAAGACATGTATGCAAAGTGTGGAAGCATATACAAGGCATGTGACCTGTTTGACATGATGCCTCAAAGAAATGTTGTCTCATGGAATGCAATGATTGCAAGATATAAACAAAATGGACTTTTTGATAAGGCTTTAGAAACTTTCAAGAAAATACAATTGGCAGGTGTAAATCCAAATTCCAAAACCTTATCCAACATCCTCCTTGCCTATGCCAAAATGGTATCTTTGGAAAATGGTATGGACATCCATCAAAGCATAAAAGATATAGGAATTTTGTCAAATCTTGTAGTTACAACTACCCTGCGAGACATGTATGCAAAGTGTGGAAGCATATACAAGGCACGTGAACTATTTGACACAATGCCTCAAAGAAATGTTGCCTCATGGAATGCAATGATTGCAAGATATGAACGAAATGGATTTTTCATAAGGCTTTAGAAAATTTCAAGAAAATGCATAAAAGAAACTTTCAACCAAATGCAATTGGCACGTCTAAAACCAAATTGCACAACGTTATCCAATATCATCCTTGTCTATGCCAAAATGGGGTCTGGGGAATAGGGTGTGGACAACCATGAAAGCGTAAAGGATATAGGTGAAAGGAAGCTTGCAAGGTATGCAGAAACACTTCCTACACTGATCTACGAAGGAAAGATTTATGCAAATTTTAACTTTTATAGTTACAAGTTATTAGATGCACATTAACATAAAGATAATAAAAAATTCCAAATACAAACACAAAACTCACAACACAAGTTATACATGGGGAAAACCCTTTCAGGTAAAAAACCCCACACTCCAAAGTCGCCCAATATATTATTCAGGAATTTCAAGAAGATTACAATATACTTGCAGAGAAATATTTCATAGGAGTATATCAAACCAGAGATCCAGGAGGTAACTCAACATCTATAAGACTCATACACACAACTCCATCACAAGCTCCAGATATATAGGAGATACAATACAGTAAACTATCAATGGTAGTTACAAAACCATGAGCTAAAACCACCCAAAAGTGGAACCCAAATTATCTCCAATCAAAGATGCCTTATGATGTGCCAAAACACACACCAACTTGTGTAAATCTCTATTGCAAGTATGAGGTTAACCAGTGTTGTCATTGATGTCAACATACTCTTATTGAATTGACAAGAAGGATTGGATGAGCTGTGTGCTGAGGATATTGAGAAAATTAGTCTCAATCAGGAATAGTGAAGAATAGTGATAAGAAGAAGGCAAAAGTACTCAATGGGTTGAGAATCAGTGGATGCGGATTAAAGGGTTTGTAGATATGAGTCTTGAGATGTTCTAGTTAAGATTTTAGAGGTCCGTATGAAGATCTGAAGAAGTTATGTTTGCTCAAGTAGAATCAGTTCTAGCAGGCGTTCAGTGGTGACAGAGTGTCACAGATTGGTCCGGTGAGTTCTGGAATTACATTCCCTCATTCTGTGCATTAGAGGGAGTGTTGAAAAAGTCAGTGTGAAGTGACAACTTGATTTGTGCATTGTTTGGAGGTCTAGAAGAACCTTTTGCATTATGACAGTGATGATAGACTGTGTTCTTGAAGTTCTGAATGAAGGAGAGAAGGATTCCAGCAAGTAGATGAAGTGCGGATGTTCTTGGTGATTCAGGAAATCTTGTGGTGATCTTTGGATTGTGTCCAGTTCATGTTGGTGGTCCACATTGAAGTTAGAGTTTGTATTTGAAGAATAACCACAGATTTTGGTGTTCTTCTTAAAACTAGCCAACCGGATGTATTACACGTCTTGCGAATGATCTTGTAGGTGTTTGCCAACTTAGATGATTATTCCTAAGTCAATGCCTTGTATAAATAAGGGTTTGTGAATTCATTTTGAAGTGTGTCATGTGGTGATGAGAGTGATATAGCGAAGAGGAGTGCAAAAGGCAGAGCAGGCATTTTTGGGCTCAAATGGAACTGATCCAGGCATGGTAAAGATGTCAAACTCCAGTTCAAGTTTGTAATACTTGTTATCTTGTAGATAGTGTGTCTCTTGTAGGTAGTGTGCCTCCTTGTGAGTAGTGTGCTCGAGCAGTGAGCCCTAATTAGCATGTGCCATCTATTTTTCTTATTCTTCTAACAGAGAATAATCCTTGGGTTAATCACCCCGTGGTTTTTCCCTTAACCAGGTTTTCCACATCAAAATCTTGGTGTCTCATGTGTTGATGTGTATTTGCTCTGGTGTTTATGCCTTATGCTTCCATGAATGATTAATTTCTATGCTATTAATTAACGAAGTGGATTTAAGTGTTTGAATTGTAAGCAAATTAAGGATAACTGATTCACCCCCCTCTTGGTTATCAACAATTGGTATCAGAGCCAGGTTCCTCTAAAAGGAGCTTAACCGCTTGAGGAGATCCAGGATGTCATCATACAAGAAGGATAGTCTAAAGTTTGATGGAACCAACTTCACTTTTTGGAAAGGCCGCATGAAATGTCACTTGGAATGTATGGGAAAGGCGTACTTGTCCATGGTCACAAAAGCATATACACCTCCACAGGGTGGTCCGACAACTCTAAATGAAATCACAGATGCTAAAAACAATCTACGGACTAAAGAGGCTCTTCTAAGTGCATTAACTAATTCAGAGCTCTCAAATGTTATTGATCTACCAACTGCATATGAGATCTGGATTAAACTGGAACTTCTACATGAAGGAGATGAGTTTGTTAAGAGTGCAAGGTTGCAAAGTCTCAAAGGGAAATTTGAAAGATTGAAGATGAGAGATGGTGAAAATATCACTACCTTTATGCCAAGAGTAAATGAGTTGGTGTGTGGAATTAGGAATGCTGGTGGAGTTTTGGATGAAAATGAGATTGTTTGCAAAATTCTCAGATCCCTTCCTGCTACCTAGAAAATCAAGGTTGCTGCCATTGATGAATTCAGAGCCCATACAACTGTCACAAGAGAACAATTGGCTGGCAAACTAGTTGCATTTGAAATGACCGAGTTTGGAGATGATCCCCCCAAGACTGAATCTGCATTCAAAGCCAGTGCCTATGTGAAAGGCAAACAAAGATTTGATCTGGGAGAAAACTCTTCAAGGAAGCTGTCATGGTATGATCAAGCAAGAAAAGACATGGAAGAGGAAGAAGTAGAAACAACTCAACTTGAAGCCCTCATTGCAAAAAGACTGCCAAGGGGATCCAGTAAGTATGAAGGAAAATTACCTTTTAAATGCTTCAACTGCAATAAGATTGGTCACTTTGCTTCAATATGTCCAGAAAGATCCATAAGATCAAATTCTAATAACAAAGGTTCCAAAAGAATTTTTATTATGTTCATGAAGAAGCTAATAATGAAGGAGTAACAGATGATGAGTCAGAGATAGGAGACAAATCCAGAAATGAATGGGTTTTCATTGCCATCAAAGAAGAAGATCCAATATTCCTTGAATCTATCAATCATAAGGTTATAGAAAGAGCTTTGGCTACCCAAGTTGAAGAAAAGGATGATTGGGTTATTGACAGTGGATGCTCTCACCATATGACAGGTGACAAGAACAAGTTCTTAGATTTGGAAAGGTATGAAGGAGGAATGGTAAAATTTGGTGACAATTCTGCTAGTAGAATCAGAGGTAGGGGAACTATCTCTTTTGATGGAAAGAACAAAACTAGTTATGTACTGTATGTTGAAGATTGAAGCACAATCTTCTCAGTGTTGGTCAGTTGGTGGACAAAGGTTATGATCTCTGGTTCAAGAATGGAAGATGCAGGATCTTTGAAAGCTCCAGAACTGAGATTGCATCCGGTACTCAAACAAAAGGTAATATCTTCCATCTAGTTGGTACTAATAAAAGTTGTCTGTTTGTTCAAGTTGATCAGAGTTGGTTATGGCATAGAAGGATGTGTCATGTAAATTCTGATAACATCATCAAAATAAGCAATACTCAGGCTGTAAGAGATCTTCCAAAGTTGGTAAAACCTACAAATAGTATGTGCAAAGAATATTAGCTAGGTAAACAGAGCAGAGTTTCATTCAAAAGCAAGGATCAGTCCTCTACCGGATTATTGGAGTTAGTTCATACTGATCTATGTGGTGCGACAAGAATCAAGAGTATGCAAGGTGATAGATATTTAATGTTACTGATTGATGACCATTCCCGGATGATGTGGGTTACCTTTCTGAAAGAGAAATCAGAAGCCTTTGAGAAGTTTAAAATCTTCAAGGCTATGGTGGAGAATCAAACCGGATTAAAACTGAAATGTCTGAGGTCTGATAGAGGTGGTGAATTCACATCCGGTGAATTCATAGACTTTTGTGAGAAGCATGGTATAAAGAGAGTTATCTATTCCTAGAACTCCACAGTAGAATGGAGTAGTTGAGAGAAAGAACCAGACCATCCAGTAAGCATCCAGGACAATGATGATGGAAGCCAATGTTCCCCAGATGTTTTGGAAAGAAGCTGTCAGCACTGCAGTCTACACTCTCAATCAAGTTCAAATCAGAAGCAATACCAGTAAGACTCCTTATGAACTTTGGTTTGGCATCACTCCTATAGTGAGATATTTCAGAGTATTTGGTAGCAACTGTTACATTAAAAGAGATGAAGATTTAGGAAAGTTTGATGCTAGAAGTGATGAAGGAATTTTCTTGGGATACTCCACTCAAAGCAAAGCATACCGGTGTTATAATAAGAGACTGAGAAAGATGATAGAAAGTACCAATGTGAAGGTTGATGAAGGTATTGAGAAGCCCTCAAGATTTTATGAGTATGATGAAGATGATCAGAATGATGTTCTGGTTCAAGGTGCTCCATCCTCTCCTAAAAGTCAGATTCAGACTGATCCGGTAAATCAGGAAGAAGAGATTGGTCTGAATGAGCATGATCAAGAAGCAGAAGTGCAAGAAACTCCCAAAGTTCCAAGGTATGTAAGACTGAACCACTCTGAGGATCAGATCGTAGGTGACAAAAGCAAAGGTGTGCAAACTAGAAGGAATGTTGCTCAAAATTTAGATGAATGTTGTCTAATTTCAAAGATTGAACCTAAGACAATAAATGAAGCATGCAATGATGAAAATTGGACAAAAGCAATGGAGGAAGAATTAATGCAAATTGAGAAAAATCACACTTGGGATCTTGTCTCTAGACCTATAAACAAGAATGTGATTGGAACCAAATGGGTCTTCCAAAACAAACTAAATGAAGTTGGTGAAGTAATCAGAAATAAGGCCAGACTAGTCTGTAAAGGCTACTCTCAAATAGAAGGGATTGATTTTGAGGAAACCTTTGCTCCGGTGGCAAGAATTGAAGCAGTCAAACTATTTCTTGCATTTGTTGCCTTCAAAGATTTCAAAGTGTATCAGATGGATGTCAAATCTGCTTTCCTAAATGGTGACCTAGAAGAAGAGGTGTACATTGAACAACCAGATGGATTTTAGTTATCAGAGCATGGTGATATGCTCTGCAAATTAAAGAAGGCACTGTATAGTCTAAAGCAAACCCCAAGAGCATGGTATGAGAGGCTGGATAAACATCTTTTGAAGATTGGTTTCAACAAAGGTACTGCTGATAGTAACCTATATTTTCAAATTGATCATGAAAACATCTTGATTGTTGAAGGATTTGTTGATGATATCATCTTTGGAGGAAGAGACAGTATGTGTAAAACCTTTGCAAACCAAATGAAAAGTGAGTTTGAAATGTCAATGCTCGGTGAAATGAATTTCTTCTTAGGTCTGCAAATTACTCAGACAGAGAAAAGAATCTTTATCTCTTAGACCAAATATGTGAAAGAACTATTGAAGAAATTTGGAATGGAAGATTCAAAGCCAATGAACACTCCCATGGCTACCAGATGTAAGTTGAACAAAGATGATGACTCTCCTAAGATAGATCAGACAAAGTATAGATCAATGATTGGTGGATTACTGTATCTCACTCAGACAAGACCAGATATAATGCAGGTTGTTGGTCTTGTGGCTGTGTATAAGGAAAAATCGATTAAATCTAAACTAAATAAAATCAAAGAACCCAATAACATAAAGAAAATAAATTTAAATAAAAGCCATGACAAATAATCAATGAAATAAAGACTTTTACCAAAATCTATGTTGTTTCCTTTGGATTGAATGTGGATTGCTCAATGAAGTTGCAAAGCCATAGATGCAACAAGCAAGTGTAGTGCTCAAGAGATCAATGTCAAAAGATCATGATAGTGCTCAATCGACGTGTTTTGTATGCTCGAAGCTCTGTTAAGTATGCCTAAGAATACGATCGAAGAGAGAGCCTCAATGAAGGAGATGAGGGGGGTTTATATAGATTTCAAGGAAGATCGATCAACGGTCCAGATAATTCAGAAGAATCAACGGAGGAGATAAGTTGAGGAATGTGCAACAAATGAGAAGAAGACATGTGTCTTGCTTGCTTTTGCATGAGAGGAGTTATCAAGAATAGAAGAATGAGTTAACTGAAGAGATAAATCAATTAAAAGAATAAAGCAATCAATTAAGTGATTTAAAACAAGAAGAAGGGATTTGCATGAGAAAAGAAGATATTTTGCTTTATTAAATGTAGAAATATTTAATTGATGAGCAAGAAAGCTTGAGTTATTTTAGAGATAACTCAAATTAGAAGAAAAAGCAATTTAAATAAATAATTGATTTATTTAAATTTAGAGAAGATATTTTGGGAGAAATAATTAAATAATCAGAATTATTTAATTTAGAAAATTTGAAAGCAAATTAAATAAATAAATTTATTTAATTGTTGTGCATGATTTTGGAAGAACAGATTTGATTTAATTAAATAATTAAGAATTATTTAATTTTAGATAAGAGGGAATTGTGATGAATTAATTAAATAATGGGATTTATTTAATTAATGTAGACTTAATTTTTTGGAAAGAGGATAATGATCAAATTACATAATTAAAATTATTTAATTGTGGAAGAATATAGAGGAATTTAATTTAATTAATTAAATAAAGAGAATTTATTTAATTAATGTCGCAAGTTTGTGATTTAGAAGAATTTGATGATAATTAATTAAATAATTAGATTATTTAATTAACGTTGAAATGCAAGTGATTAGACAGATAACGGAATGCAAGTGATTTGACGACACGGTCATTTTAGGGTGTCTACATTTTGCCCCTCTTTGATGCAATGCCGTTTGTAGCATTGCGTCAAAGAAAATGATTGTTGAATACATGATACAATTTTTTTTTATGCCCCAGTGTGGGTAGTTGCCCCAGCGTATGCCCCCTCGAGCGGGAAGACAGAGAAGCGACAGAGGAAAGGTGTTGACGCTCGACCAGAAGAGGACGCGACCAGGCAGAAGAAAAAGCAGAAGAAGGGGTGGGAAAGAAAAACTAAGGGGGGGAACACTATAAATAGGTCCCATGGGGACCACAATCCTCATTTTCACCCTTGGAGATTCTAAATTTAGAGAGGAGAGAATTCAAACCTAGTTGGAGAGAGTGGAGCAGCCAGCGAGGAGAGATGCCGATTCCAGCGCATAGTCATCGGGTGGAGCTGGTGCGGACCTACAGGAGGCCAGTAGGAGCTCTGGCAGCGATAAGTGATCGAAAACCCCATTTGCATTTGTCATTGAGGGTCGTTTAGGGCTAGGTTTAGGTAGGGTTAGCCAAGTCAGCCAAAGGCGCTTTAGGAATCCGCAGCGCGTATGGTGTAGGGTTGCAGCGCTTTTGGCGCGCTGTAGCACGGCTGTTAGTCACCTGCAGCGCTAATGGTAAAATCGTGTCGCTTTTGGTATAAAGTGCTCACGCCGCAGTGCATTTGGCAAATCCCACAGCGCATGTGGTTAGGCAGTGCAGCGCACTTGGCAAAGCAGGTTAGCGCAAGTGGTGGGAAGGTGGAAAAAGTGCATTGCGTCTGGTAGGACAGAGTAGCGCTTCTGGAAAAACAAGGTGCAGGTGGTTTTAAAAAAACACAGCGCATCTGGATGAACAGTATGGCACTGTTGGTAGAGAGGGACAGCGCTTTTGTATAAAACAAAGCACTTTTGGTTTGAATAGCAAAAAAGTTAGGGTGCAATAGAAAAGTTAGGCTACCAAAGAGGAAAGGGAAAGTTGGGGGTTTTAAGGACTGATGGTAGATAGGTTTTGAGGGATTTGGGAAAGAAACTGACAAGTGACTTGCTATGGATGCAGAGGATTCTGCCACCGCTGATGCCACGGGAGCAACACCATGCCATCGCGCACGAGGTTGTTCAGTTGACATGGGAGGAGGACGCATTCCTGGAGCATGCGGGACTATGGCATGTGGCCCACTTGACACACATTAGGGTGAATCTCGCCCTAGTGATAGCAGTCATGGAGAGGTATCACAGCGAGACCTCGTCATTCCACTTTCTGACAGGGGAGGCTACAGTGACACTGGAGGATGTATACCGCATCCTGAGGATCCGGATAGATGGAGAGATCGTGGACTTTGACCCAGCACGGGGCGAGGCAGGCTTGGAGGAGGTCTTCTGCACAGACGACCTATGGATAGAGGACGGGGAGATCCGATGGGCAGATGTCCCGAGACTCTGCGATAGGATCAGATGGATCGTTGCATCATTGATTGGCAGCTTCCTGTGCCCAGACAGGAGATCGAGAGGATTATCAGTTGGCTGGGGGACCGTTCTATCAGGGATGTTCACCCATGGTAGACAGTATGCATGGGGACCCTGCGTGCTAGGACAGCTATATCATGATATGCACCATTGTGTTTACAGGAGAGGCAGGAGCCTCTCAGCAGGGGTGACTCTACTACAAGTATGGGCGTGGGAGCACATTCTATTTATCTGACCCATGGCACAGCGCCACCAAGACAGAGGTGAGCCATATGCATTTTTATATGACGGGGTGATGACACACCGGAGGATGGGGTCTATTAGCTACTGGAGGCAGCAGATAGACGAGATGGACCTATTTATATGGAGGCCCTAGTTACTATGCGAGGAGTGGGCTGACGAGCATGAGCAGCTCATGTACTGTAGACAGGCTCGCTATCTGTTCGGTAGACAGACAGATATGATAGAGAGATACCTTCCAGAGCGAGTTCGCAGGCAGTTTGGATTGCCGCAGGGACTACCCGTGGGGGAGGCCACTCATGCCAGGACACGGAGGGAGGTTGGAGACTGGGATGCCGAGATCCCAATGGCGACAACATTGACAGAGGTATGGGGACTTATCCCCTTGAGATGGGATTGGGACTCTGGGCTAGCAGACCCAGGGACACTGCCGGAGTACGATCAATACTGGCAGACACACAGGCCGATGAGATTGACTACACCAGGTGTAGCAGGGGCAGTGGGAGAGGTGCTAGTTCTTGGAGGAGAGGCTAGGATGAGGCGGCAGGCCAGGGCAGCCAGGCAGTAGGCAGCGAGCCAGCAGGCAGGTGGAGAGGGCAGCGGCCAGCAGGCCGATGTGGAGATGGCAGAGGCAGTGGGCCCAGTCGTAGAGACTGACTTACAGAGAGCAGAACGACTGCTGCAGGAGGAGATAGCCTGAAGGACTTTCTTAGAGCTCTAGATGGCATGACTTAGGAGAGACAGGGATGCAGCGCGGGCAGATGCGAGGCAGGCAGAGGCCACAGCCCAGGCACAGACACAGGTGGCCTTAGCAGCACAGATAGCCCTGGCACAGGTACAGGCACAGCTACAGGCACAGGTGCAGGCATACAAACAGCTGCAGGCCCAGATACAGGCACAGGCACAGGTATAGGTGCAGCCGCCAGCCGCACCAGCAGCAGACGTAGATGAGCTAGCACAGGCTAGGAGAGAGAGAGACGCAGACGCGCAGCTGTGGTTGACAGCAGAGGCCACACTATTTAGAGTGAGGCGGGAGAGAGAGGAGGCACATCGTGCACTGGGTGCAGACCAGAGGACCTTATATAGTGAGCTCGTCTAAGTGCAGGGCGAGCTAGTATCCGCCGGCAGGGAGGCAGAGTACTACAGGGGCTTGTATGTGGGTGTAGTGCCAGCAGCTCAGCAGGCACCGAGCTATAGAGACAGGAGCAGGTCGAGGGCATCAGGATCTTGGAGGACAGGGCAGTCAGTGTCTTCAGTCAGAGGACCACTTTACCGCCAGGGGGAGGAGGAGGACCATCAGGGGGACCTCCACCGAGCATAGGGGGAGGCCAGGGGCCACCCCAGGAGGGTAGCTCCACCCACTAGGGTGCCTTCATTTGTATTGTATCATATTGTATCATTTTGGACAGATGCCTGCGTGCATTCTGATGTATATTTTGAGGGCTCTTGATAGCCTTGATGTACTATATTGGTGTATATTTGGATGTATACACATTTTTGTATTATGATTACATGATATATATATATGATGATCTGTTCGACTCACAGCTGTTCATGCTTTTGTGTATGCATTCTTTGATGTCATGGATGTGATGATATGTATGTATGATTATGGATTCATGTGATGACATATGTGGCATATATGATGCTTATAGATGTATGATGATAGAGATATATGATGATATATATGTGATGACTAGTGATATCTGACATGTGGGTTTTGCAGATATGCACCAGAGAGAAGAACAGGAGGACATGGAGACAGAGACTGTTGATCGATTACTGCAATGAAAGTGATATAAAGGATGTGGAAATGGATGAAAGGGCTTGTTGCAATGGCTTCACATTTGTATATAAAGAGCAATCCTTATTTTGATATAGCACGTGGATAGTTCACCACCAAGGTATAAAAGACCAAGGTGCAATAATATCCGAGTGCATGGACGTTGACTTTGCAAGCAAACGGTTTGAACTTAGATCCATTAGACATAATATAACCTTGTTGGAACATGTGAATAAGCCATAGTCTTGAACATAAAATAAACTTCCATACATGCAAATGCAAGAAGAATTATTAATATGTAAGATGCTAGGTCGTAACACACACAAGATAAATAGAATGCCAAGAAAGATACTAGAGATCATTCCTCAAACACGGCACACAGAAAGCAATGACTATGCCCCCAATCCATACTGCATCGCAACATACCAAGATTATAGATAAATCAAGGTAGCCTTGAATAGGTAGTGGAATAGGGAACAAAAGATAAACCATAACACAACTTGACTGACTTACAAAGTAAACATACAGCCAACATATTCTCTTGCCAAAGAGGTTGCTCAGGATAGATTGGATAGGAAAGATAACAGCCTTATCGTAGGAAATCTGTGTCCGTTAAAGGGTGCTATCTACCTAAGAAGACAATGTCTTGCTGTGGGAAATGCCACATGTCGTAGGAGACGCATGTGTTGGTCTCGATAATGGAACACTTCGTAGAAGACAAGCTTGTGGATCTAGGGCTTGGTTAAGCAGTACTTAGCTGATGTTGGCAATCGATATGTAGGACAGTAGATGACTCTGGAAGGAAGCTTCTTTGCTTCAGGTTTGTTAAGGACTTTTGCTTTGAAAGGATGCGCTAGCTTGATGCTTGAGTTAGTCAAGTCAAGGCGAATGGATTTTGACAAACGGAAGACTAGAAGGATAGAATGCTAATGGATTGGGATGGGTGGAGAATGAAGGATCGTGTGTGCCTGAGTACTAGATACATCCTTCGTATTCCAGACTACCTACATACCCTGTATCCACGGGATCAAGGCACACTTACGATGGAAGATGAACGTGATAAATATGTAGTTCTGGATAGAGTGATGAATGGGTCAAGGTAAAAGGAGGGGATCTTATGTACCTGAGTACTGGATACTTCCTTCGTATTCCAGACTGCCTACATACCCATATCCATGGGATCAAGGTACCTTAAGATTGAGAAGAGATGATATGTAGTTCTGGTGAGGGTGATGATGTAGAAAAAGTGTTGAGAAGATAACAGCCTTATCGTAGGAACTCTGTGTCCGTTAAAGGGTGTTACCTGTGGAACTGAGAAAAGATTGAAGTATGCGCTGCGAACCACAAACAAGGAACCAATCCTAGACCAAAGCTAAGGAAAGAGTTGCCCCCATTCTGGTAGAGGAAACTGTAGGGGTGACTGCTGAAGAAGACACAGAAAGACGTGACCTAGGACAAGACAGTGTTAACTATAGACACAGATCAAGACATGGGAGGATGACGAGGGACATTGACAAATTTCCAAGCTATACTAGATAGGGAGATGGAAATGCAAACAAAGTCAGTGGTTTTATTATGGGTGGATGGATGAGGCGGTTTGCAAACTGGACAAGGAGTGGACAGGACTCAATAGATGATGGATGCTAACTCTACGCATAGCGCCTGTTTGCCAGGTTTTCACTATGGTACTTATCCAAGGCGCCTGTTTGCCAGGTTTTCACCAGAGGACAGATTTTTTTTTTTTTTCAGAATACTCTGAGGATCAGGCATAGAACTTCTTGAGATGGACACTGTTAAGTGGCTCATCTAGAGGAATGCCGTCAGGTGTAGCTAAAGTATAAGCTCCTGATCCATATGCTACTGTCACAATGAAGGGACCTAACCAGTTAGGCTCAAACTTACCCTTCTTCTCTCGATCTGCTTGATTTCTCTAATTCTCCTTAAGTACAAGATCACCAACTTGAAACTATCTTTCTTTGATCTTTTTGTTGTAATTACGCCGGAGGTGGTTTTGATAGACATGGAGATGATTAAGTGTGGTAAGGCGCCTCTCATCTAGTAGTTCAAGCTCAGCTAATCTAGAAGTGCGATACTCATCTCCGCCAATCAAGTCCTGCATGGATACTCTGAGGGATGGGATCTCGACCTCTATAGGTAGGATGGCTTCAGAGCCAAAGACCAAGGCATATGGTGTGGCACCTGTTGGTGTTTTGATACTAGTGTGGTAGGCCCAGAGGGCGGGATTGAGTTGCAAGTGCCAATCACGACCAGCTTCATTGACTATTTTCTTGAGGATTTTGAGAATGGTTTTATTGGAAGCCTCAGCTTGGCCGTTACTCTGCGGATAGTAGGGAGTTGAAAAGTGATGTTGGATATTGTATTGTGTGCACAAGGCACGGACATCTTGGTTCTTGAATAGTCTCCCATTGTCAGTGACAATGGCTTGGGGAATACCATACCGGCATATGAGGTAGTTTAGAATAAACTTGGCTATTTGCTTACCGGTGATATAGGTCATAGGAATGGCTTCCACCCACTTCGTGAAATACTCAGTGGCAGTAATGATAAACTTGTGGCCATTGGAGGAGGAAGGGTGGATTTGTCCTACGAGGTTGAGACCCCATTGAGAAAAAGGCCATGGAGTTGTCACAGGTTGTAACTCATGAGCTGGTGCATGAATCAGATCTCCATGTTGCTGACATTGTAGACACTTCTTAGCAAACTGTGCAGCATCTTGCTCTATTGTAGGCCAGTAATAACCTCTTCTGAGTATCTTCTTAGCAAGATTAGGACCGGTAGAATGTGCGCCACAGACACCTTCGTGTATGTCTCATAAGGTAGCTTTGGCTTCTTCCAGCGATATAGTGTATCACCCAGAATGATGTAACGAGAGGATCGACGGATAACGGTTTTGCGTTGGGTGGATGACAGGTCAGGGGGAAAGGTTTGGTGTTTAAGGTATTCATAGATATCTTCGTACCATGGGGAATTGGGACCAACAAGTTCGCAGATGATTTCAGTAACAGGAACATCGACGGCTGGTATCAATAATTGCTCGATCAAGAATTCACACTTCTGTGTATTTGCAGGCATGTCAATCAGTGACCCTACAGAAGCCATAGAATCTACAACTTTGTTATGCTCTCTTGGAATTTGCTCAAATGTGATGCTAGAAAAGTGTGGTTTGTAGGCATCCACTAGTTGCTTGTAGGGGACCAACTTTTCATCCTTTGTTTGATATTCATCTGTGACCTGGCGAATGACTAGCTGTGAGTCTCCATATACTTGTAATTCTATGATGTCCCATTGAAATGCTGTATTGAGACCTATAAGGAGTGCTTCATACTCGGCTATGTTGTTGGTGCAAGGGAATGCTAGCCGATATGACTTTGGAATGTAGTCATTCTAAGGTGTAACAAATAAGATGCCAGCTCTTGATCCATGCTGTGTGTAAGAACCATCAAAGTACAACTTCCACATTATGGAGTTAGCAAGAGTGAATAGATTCTCATCAGTAAAGTCTGCTACCATAGGATGTGTATCTTTCATAGGTGCTTCTGCTAGTTGATCTACGAGGGCTTGTCCTTTGATTGCCTTACGATCCATGTACTCAATATCGAACTCACTGAGGATCATGACCCACTTAGCTAGTCTGCCTGTGAGAGCTGCTTTTGCTAGTAGATACTTCAAGGGATCAATCTTGGCTATCAGATTTGTGTGTTGGTTCAACATGTAATGTTGCAACTTTTGGGAGGCGAACACTATTGCTAAACAAGCCCTTTCCATTGGTGAATAATTGAGCTCATATCCCACCAAGGTTCTACTGATGTAATAAATTGCATGCTTCTTTCCTGTGTCGTCATTCTGCGCTAGCAGGGCCCCTGAGGCCAAGTTTGTAGTGGAGATGTATAAGATCAAAGGTTTGTCCGCAACTGGTGGAACCAATACAGGAGGTGTAGCTAGATACTCTTTAAGTTGATCAAATGCTGCTTGAAACTTATTGTCCCATCGAAATGAGACATCCTTTCGGAGCAAGTGTTGAAAGGGTTGACATTTATCTGCTAGCTGTGAGATGAAATGCCTGATGGACTGCAACCTTCCTTGTAGGCTCCTTAATGCTTTTAGGTTCTTTGGTGGAGGCATCTCCACTATAGCTTTTACTTTCGCTGGATCTACTTTGATGCCTCTACGAGATACAATGTATCCCAATAGTTTCCCTGATGTTACACCGAATACACACTTCTTTGGATTGAGTCTTACTTGGTATTTTTCAAGCCTGTCGAAGATCTGTCCTAAGACCTGTATGTGATCCGATCTATAAGATTTAGCCAATATATCATCAACATAGTCTTCCATGATGTGATGAAACATATCGTGGAAGATCACTGTCATTGCTCTCTGATAGGTTGCTCCTGCATTCTTTAGACCAAACGGCATGACACACCAACAATAATTGCCCCAAGGACAAGTAAAGGTTGTTTTATGTTGGTCTTCTTCAGCTATCCTTATCTGATTATAACCCAAAAATCCATCCATGAGAGAAAGCATCTCGTGACCTGCTGTCAAGTCCACTATAATGTCAATGTTTGGTAGTGGAAAGTCATCTTTAGGACATGCCTTATTGAGATCTCAGAAATCATTACACATGCGGATGCGCCCATTAGGTTTAGACACAGGTACAATGTTTGAGACCCAATCTGAATAGTCAATTGGTCGTATGAACTTTGTGTCTAATAGCTTTTGTATTTCCACCTTCACCAAGAGAGCTATCTGTGGGTGCATTTTTCTCAACTTATGCTTGACTGGTTTCACTTTGGGATCAACTGTGAGATAATGAACTACCAGCTTAGGGTCTAGCCCTGGCATAGCTGCATAGGTTCATGCAAAGTTGATGGTTCATTGCAAGAAGAAGCTGTTAAGATTTCTGTGCTCTGTGTCAGATAAGGATGCTACTAGGAATGTTGTCTTTGGATTTTGTTCTGTGCCAAGATTGATTTCTGTAGAATCCTCCACTAAGAGAGCTGATTTCTCTTGATACTTAGATGGTAAGGGAAGGTCAAATCCTCCATCCTCAGGTGCCATAGTTGGGTTTTCACCTTTGGATACGTCCTTTATTTTTACTATTTTATGAGCAGGAGGTGCCACAGTGTGGTTTTCACCTAGAGATCTTTCTTTATTTGCACTTTTGCGACTGGAGGATTTGGCATTCTCACCAAAATAAGTCGTGGGCTCTAGTTCCATTACAAAACCTGCTTTGTGATCACCAAGAGGGATACTTTCTAAAAGTCCCATGAACTCAGCTAGAGCTTCGTCATTCTGAAATATATCTATAACGGGGGCCCCTTGTTGGTCCCAATTGATAAGTTCAGGGTAGACAAGCATGACATTCTGGGTGCTGGTGGTGGAAGTTAAGGAGATGGAGGATAGTGTAAAAATGGAGGATTCTACGAATAGATTGGTCATGTGGAGGGAAGAGTCATCGATGATATCCTCTGTAGATGTCGAATCGGCGGGAAAAGTGTCAGCTACCTCGTCGAGGATATACTCGATGTCCAAGGCGCATGGTACCTTCTTACCAAATCCTAATCCTTTCTTGTCTAGCTTCTTTGTTACCACAATGGGCTCCATAGTGCCTTGATTATGTTTCCCAAGGCCACCTTTGCCTTTATAGCCCATGTTTTTCACTATCCTTAAGCCATTGCCATATTGCTTGACTAGTATGGTGATTGGTTCTTTCTCCTTATAGAGCCAAGAAGAGATGTCCTCAATAGTTTCCTCTTCCAATAACCGTCCATGTTGGAATTGGGTTAGGAATGTTGGGGGAGGAATAGCTGCTTTTTTGGTTACTTTGGCAATGGGTGGTTTGCTGTAAGATTTTGGAGATAAAGGCATCCGCCCTACACAACAAGATTCTGAGATATCATAAGTGCCAAAGCCTATATCTCGGACGCGAGCTGTGATTTTGGGGAGGGGTGTAGGTTCACTTGTAGAGGCTTGTGTGAGAGTTTCAGGATCAACATAGAGAGGGGATTCAAGGGCTTTGTCATTTTTAGGCACTTGGTTGCAATTCTTATAGCTTCCTTGCAAGACACGGCAAAATTCAAAAGGATTAGGATCTCCTGGGATGCTGATCTCCATACCATTGTATGGGAACTTGAGGGATTGATGGTACATGGAGGGAACAGCTTTCATTGCATGGATCCATGGGCGGCCTAGGATAATGTTGTAAGGCAACTCAATGTCAAGGACTTGACACCTAGTTTCAAGCATGACTGGGCCCAGTTGTATAGGCAAGTGAATAACACCTTTTGAACGGTGTTCTGCATCATCATACCCCTTGATTGTAATACTATGATCAGTGTTGACGTGATCCTCAGAGTATCCCAATTGCTTTAGTAACTTTAAAGAATAGATGTTGAGACCAGCACCACCATCTATGAGTATACGTTTGATTTTACGCTTATGGATGAGAACTTCAATATGGAGGGCATCGTTGTGACAAGGATCATGGGAGGGGAGGTCTTTCTCAGAGAAGACCACATTGTAGGGTGAAGCAATGTTACCTACTATAGCTTGGAAATCTGCGACAGCTATGTTGTTAGGAATGGAAGACTCTTGGAGGGCTTTTTCTAGCACCACTCTATGTGCAGGTGATGACCGTAGAAGGTCCAAAATAGAGATCTGTGCTGGTGTTCTCCCTAGATGTTCGACAAGATTATAATCAGACTGAACCGGAAGCCTAGGTGTAGGTGCACGGATGGTGACATGATCTCGACGAGTAGTAACAGCACAATCCGTAGATTTGCCTTTGATGGTGAGGGTAGACACTCGACTCTCTTCAAAATGACCTACAATGGAATTGAAAGACGTGGCAGCATGATTGATACCTTTACCTCTATCCTGAGGGTGAGGTGGACCATGATGAGGGAATGGTTCCTTGTACATATCTAGATCCTTGTTCGTGTGTTGCGCTGGTGATTCATCCTCAAAAGTGATTTGATTACCGTCGATAAGGTTTTGGATGAGGTGCTTAAGTTTCATGCAAGACGCAGTTCTATGCCCTTTGCTCCTATGGAACTCACAATACTCATTGTCTCTATAACGTGCCATTTTGTAGACAGGTTCTCCATATGGGAGAGCATCAGGTAAGGTGATGAGCCCTTTCTGCAAAGCCTGCTGTAAGACCGATTCGATGGGCACTCCCAAGGGAGTGAATTGACGTCGCGAAGGGTAATCTTGTTGGGGCCGCTCTTGTTGTCATTGCTATTGGTTGGGATAAGGCTGCCTTTGTTGCTGTTGTTGTTGAGGTGGAGCTTGACTTGGTTTGGAGAGCTGCAGCGGTGTTTGCAACGTTTGGACATGCTTAGTATTGACCACCCCATCGTTGACCACGTTTTTGTTCTTGTTCCAATATTTGGGTTTATCGTTCGATTGTTGATGAGAAGTACTATCTTTCGTCTCCTTAAAGATTTTGACCACACCCTTAGCAATGAGGGCCTTCTCAATGTTGATACCCTTGTATGTAATTTCATCGAAGGTTGTTGCACTAAGAATTTGCAAATGGAAACCTAACTCTTGGTTGAGGTTCTGCACAAATATGCTAACAAGCTGCTTCTCCAGAATCTTGAAAGGGAATTTACTAGCCATTTGTCTCCATCGTTGAAGGAAAGAAATGAAAGTTTCCCCATTTTTCTGTTTATTGTTGCATAGGTCCATCATGGAAATCTCATGCTCTGTGTTGTAAGAAAAATGGGTGGCAAACTTCTTTACTAGCTCGTTGAAAGACTTGATACCCGTAGGTAAGTGTGAGAACCATTCTATTGCTTGACCTCCAAGACTGCAAGGAAAGAGACGCATAAGATATGTGTCGTTATGAGAGACCTCGAAGCAAGCAAGATAGAATTCCCTAAGATGGTCTTTTGGGTCACCTTTTCCTTTGTATTTATCGAACTTGGGAATAGTGAAATTTTGAGGAAAAGGGATCATTGGTAATGACAGATCAAAAGGATAAGGACACACTTCCTCTAAAGAGAAGGTCTTTTTGGTGTGGCCAAACGTAAGATCAGATAGCTGCTATTGAACTTCTGCAATCTTTAGCTCTATAGTCGTGGGAGGGGTTGGTAACATCTCCTGTTGTCCAAAAAGTGGTTGGTGTTGCCCATATGGAAGATTATAATGTAAGCCATGCGCACTGGTATTATAAGGGTCGTAAGATTGATTGGGATCATATGGGTTGTACGTTTGGTTCAGATTGGGTTGGAATTGGAGGCCTTGATTAGGTAGAGGTGGAGGTGGCGCTAGGTAAGAATGTTGGCTTTGCGATGGTTGAAGAAAAGTATTGGGGGGAGGAAAGCTAAAGTGCGTTTGATTAGGTTGTGATGGTGGCACATAGCTTTGGGAAACCTGATGTTGGGAATGTTGAGAGTGGCTAGGCAATGTATGAAAGAAGTTGAGCGAGGATGAACGTTGTGGAGGAGGAACATAGGTAGAAGTGATTTGCGACGGTTGGGGTTGATTGAAGATGAGAGTAGAAGAATGTTGAGGTTGGGGTTGCTTGAGGACGAGAGTAGAAGAATGTTGTGGTTGGGGTTGCGTGACTCTAATTGGTTGAGAGACATGCAGGTGTGATGATATAGGAGGTGGCATTTGTTGAGACCCTTGTTGCATGACTACATAAGTGTTCCCCGGATTGTAATTGGGTGGGAAACCTACGTGTGATGGGGTAACCAAGATTCCACTTGCGATTGGGGTGGACACTTTAGGAGGTGGTTGCACATTCGATCGAGATAAGGTGGCTTGCTTAGCTAACTCTGCTTGACATTGGAGAGTTTCTTATTGGTTTTGATAGATCTCCATAGGAGTCAAAAGCGGTGATATGGGCCTCTCCCCTATTGGGTTTTGAAAAAGGGGATTCCTATACTGCGAGCCTTGAGTAGGTAAGGGCGTAGTCACCATGGACATGGTTTGCACCGCTTGTATGGCATCTTGGGTGTTGTTTCTCTCCTTGAGAGTGGACACATCAAAATCTTGAGGTAACTTAGCGCCTTGCTTTGCAAGCAAATGAAAGAAATGATCCTGGTTCTCACTAAGGATTCTATCAAAGGCAGCTATAGCTCTAGGATCTTGTATAAATTCATCAAGATCTTGCCCATCTTCTTAAGAGGATTGACCTATTTCAAAGTGTCGCTCTTCTTGAGATGGGGTTTAATCTACGATATAACCTTGTGGGACAAAATTCGGAGGCAAGCCTGTGGTATACTGAGGTGCATTTATCAAAGGGGTGCTATCCTCATGAGGATTGCTTGGTTCATCCATGTGCGGCATGTTCGGAGAGCTGATTGGTTTTGCCGCAGGTGTACTAGGAGTCACCTTGGGAGTAATGTTGAGACGCCCTGATTGTGGTGTGTGAGGAGGTGACTTGCGCTTCTTAGGGACAACTTGCTTGGATTTCATAGTTTACTGTAGCCTAGTGGTGACCATGGGATACACTAGGACACAAGGTAATGCTGGGAATCTGTGAGATGCTTTTAAGAAATGGACAAAACTTCTGATGCACAAAGTACTGGACCAAAGGCGCTATACTGTTTGACCAAAGGCGCAGGACTGTGCTACCAAAAGCGTGTTACTGTGGACCAGAGGCGACGGACTGAGCTACCAATAGCGAGTTACTGCTATGCCAAAGGCGAGCTACAGTGACCAAAAGTGAGCTACTGTTATACCAAGGGCGCTGAAGTAGAGTTTTGCCAACGGTGTGTTACTACTGACCAAAGGCGATCTACTGTACTACCAAAGGTGAGCTGCTGTAATACCAGGGGCGCTGAAGTAGTGTCTGATGTTTTTTAAAGGCAAAATTTTTCTGTTTCTGATTGGATTGGTTTGGCAAGAGAAAACACAGCAAACAAGTGGTCAAAAAAGGCACAAGGACTGACACAACAGATAGTGTATGTTCAAGGCTCCAAACAAGCCCAATGTTTCCACAGGTCTAAGACAATTGCAATCAATAACAAGCACTTTTTATCCCTAGAGACAAGGTTTCATTGTAGTAGATCAGCTCACAGCTTAATACTCCGTCGATAAAAATATCATTCCATAAAGGTGTCAGATATTTAGTATCTTTGCGAGAGATGATAGGTAGGGATATCTCACCCTCCCCTTGGAAAGCTCAAGTAGGTCACAAGAGCTTTATGTCCAAGGGAATACTATCTCTTCTCAAGGGAGCCAATGGTGAGTATCTTAAGGGTTTAAATCAATTTCCCTTGCACTGATGATTACCACAATGTTCAGAGGTAGGTCGGGTAGTCTCTATCTAAAATGGTTCTTAGTGACTTTGAGGGACCAATGCCTTACGAGCAATGTGACAAGCTACTAAGAGCTTTAACCAATCCTACTAAGAGTTTCAAACACTTCGCTCAATGTGAAAATCATTTCCACAAAGAGCTAGTACACCTCTTTTCAGTTTGGCACCACAAGGTAAGGCTAACGTCGGTTAGGACTTGGCTTTCGCCTTATCCCTCTTATATAGCGGTTCAAAGGAAAACTCTGCTTAGGGTCGTCCCTTTTGGATGAAACGCAATCCAAAAGCAGGCCCTTCTAAAGGAAGTACAAAAAGAGTAAGAGCAAACACGTCACACAAAGGTTCAATTGTCCTGTTATAAGAAAAATAAGGTGCAACTAAGCTAGGCACACACACGATTGTAGTTGTAAATTGTCCCTTATGAAATGAAGTGTTTGGCATTCATGTCCATTGTCCTTTAGAAAATTGAGGTGTTTGTTCATACATGTCCATTGTCCCTTAAGAAAAGCAATATGTTCCTAAGACTTAGATTGCAAGAAAAGATTTGTTCAATTATCCTTTTAAGCATGCAATGTGTTTCTAAGACTTAGTGAGATGAATCAAAGAGGTCTTCAATGCTCGTCCTACATGAACATGTTAAGAAAACACCTATTGGCTCTATGTGAATAATAAGAAGCTGCAACAAGTGAGTTAGTTCCACCAAAAATTCACAAGTTAGCAAAAACAAATCAATTTTGACCAAGAGCGCTGCACAATCTTACCAGAAGCGACTTACTGTTTTCTAAAAGCGCTGTAACAGAGACCCGAAGCGATGCAGAATATTACCAAAAGTGCAACAAAATAACTAGAAGCACTGCACTATGTTTTCTAGGGCGCTGTGATGCAGACCAGAAGCGCAATACAATAATACTAGAAGTGCTGAAGAATAGCCGGAAGTGTGGAGCTGTGTTACCAAAAGCGTGATAAGATATAGCCAAAAGCGCCGCACTGTCTCAGATCATAAAAAGGGGAACTTTTCCAAAATAATCAAATCTAAAGTAAAATTCCATGATTGATTAACTGCTCTGAGAAATGGTAGCTGAGAGATCTGTGTTCTGCAATCTGGGAAACTCAGAAGTTGTGACAACACCAAAGATTAACACAACAAACGAAGGTACTCCTAAATAAATCCGCTTAGGATGTCCAAAAAAAATAGGTTTGTCTGACAAATACAACAGCTTGTCAGACAAATTGATAAGATAGATAGCGTGAAAATCCTACAAGACACTGAACAAAGTGAAAACCTAAATTAACCAAAAGTGCTGTATAATACTGCCGGAAGCGCCGTTCTGTCAGTCCGAAAGCGCTTTGCTGCTCTACCGAAAGCACCGCAGTGCCTCCAAGAGCGCCTAACTGTGCCTCCAGAAGCGCTCAAAGATCCTGCCAAGAGCATTGTGAGGTGTCGTTTGCGCTGTGCCATACTATGACTTAAAAAAAAAACAATTTTTCAAAGAAACAAAGGGATTAGTGGGTCCCACCGGGCGTGCCAGAATGTGTATGAGGAAAAATTGATTAAATCTAAACTAAATAAAATCAAAGAACCCAATAACATAAAGAAAACAAATTTAAATAAAAGCCATGACAAATAATCAATGAAATAAAGACTTTTACCGAAATCTGTGTTGTTTCCTTTGGATTGAATGTGGATTGCTCAATGAAGTTACAAAGCCATAGCTGTAACAAGCAAGTGTAGTGCTCAAGAGATCAATGTCAAAAGATCGTGATAGTGCTCAATCGACGCGTTTTGTATGCTCGAAGCTCTGTTAAGTATGCCTGAGAATACGATCGAAGAGAGAGCCTCAATGAAGGAGATGAGGGCGGTTTATATAGATTTCAAGGAAGATCGATCAACGGTCCAGATAATTTAGAAGAATCAACGGAGGAGATAAGTTGAGGAATGTGCAACGAATGAGAAGAAGACATGTGTCTTGCTTACTTTTGCATGAGAGGAGTTATCAAGAATAGAAGAATGAGTTAACTGAAGAGATAAATCAATTAAAAGAATAAAGCAATCAGTTAAGTGATTTAAAACAAGAAGAAGGGATTTGCATGAGAAAAGAAGATATTTTGCTTTATTAAATATAGAAATATTTAATTGATGAGCAAGAAAGCTTGAGTTATTTTAGAGATAACTCAAATTAGAAGAAAAAGCAATTTAAATAAATAATTGATTTATTTAAATTTAGAGAAGATATTTTGGGAGAAATAATTAAATAATCAGAATTATTTAATTTAGAAAATTTGAAAGCAAATTAAATAAATAAATTTATTTAATTGTTGTGCATGATTTTGGAAGAACAGATTTGATTTAATTAAATAATTAAGAATTATTTAATTTTAGATAAGAGGGAATTGTGATGAATTAATTAAATAATGGGATTTATTTAATTAATGTAGACTTATTTTTTTGGAAAGAGGATAATGATCAAATTACATAATTAAAATTATTTAATTGTGGAAGAATATAGAGGAATTTAATTTAATTAATTAAATAAAGAGAATTTATTTAATTAATGTCACAAGTTTGTGATTTAGAAGAATTTGATGATAATTAATTAAATAATTAGATTATTTAATTAACGTTGAAATGCAAGTGATTAGATAGATAACGGAATGCAAGTGATTTGACGACACGATCATTTTAGGGTGTTTACAGTGGCAAGATTCTAGGCTGATCCTAGAGAATCTCATGTCATGGCAATCAAAAGAATTTTTAGGTACTTGAAAGGAATAGTTGAGTATGGCCTATGGTATCCCAGAGATCATGACTTTTCTCTTCATGCATATACAGATGTAGATTGGGCAGGAGATGTGCATGATAGGAAGAGTACAAGTGGAGGAGCATTCTTTTTGGGAAAAAGGTTGGTTTTTTGGCTAAGCAAGAAACAAGAAGTAATATCCCTGTCTACAACTGAAGTTGAATACATTGCAGCAGCAACAAGTTGCACCCAACTTTTGTGGATGAAGCAAATGCTAAGAGATATTCAAGTAGAATATGAGGAACCTATCACAATTTTTTGTGATAATTCAAGTGCAATAAATATTTCTAAGAATCCAGTGTTACATTCTAAGACCAAGCATATATCTATCAAATTTCACTTTTTGAGAGAACAAGTGAACAAGGGTGAAGTCAGATTGGAGTATGTGCCCTCCAAGGATCAGCTTGCAGATATTTGTACTAAACCTCTTCCCAAGGACACTTTTGAGTATCTTAGGGAGAAGTTAGGGGTCATGGACCCTCCGGTGATGAACTAGGATACACTGATGTGCATCAGTCCGGTGGATATTATAGTCATATCATGTGATCCGGATTGATGATGGGGAGCTGCTACTAAGGGGGAGTAGCTGGTATGATTCTGATGTGTTAGAATTGCAAGTATGAGCCCTTTGCCATTGATGTCAAAGGGGGGGAGAAGACATGTGAAAAACAAGTGGTTGATGATCAAAGGGGGAGCAATAAAGGAAGAGAAGACATGTGAAGAGTTGTTGCTGATAGGGGGAGCTGTGACAGAAAGGAGAAGTTCTTGTCTTGATGGTTTTTCACATCATATGTTGCCATCAATGACAAAGGGGGAGATTGTTGCAAGTATGAGGTTAACCAGTGTTGTCATTGATGTCAACATACTCATATTGAATTGACAAGAAGGATTGGATGAGCTGTGTGCTGAGGATATTGAGAAAATTAGTCTCAATCAGGAATAGTGAAGAACAGTGATAAGAAGGCAAAAGTACTCAATGGGTTGAGAATCAGAGGATACGGATTAAAGGGTTTGTAGATATGAGTCTTGAGATGTTCCAGTAAAGATTTTAGAGGTCCACATGAAGATCTGAAGAAGTTATGTTCGCTCAAGTAGAACTAGTTCCGGCAGGCGTTCAGTGGTGACAGAGTGTCACAGATTGGTCCGTTGAGTTCCAGAATTACATTCCCTCATTCTACGGATTGGAAGGAGTGTTGAAAAAGTCAGTGTGAAGTGACAACTTGATTTGTGCATTGTTTGGAGGTCCAGAAGAACCTTTTGCATTATGACAGTGATGACAGACGGTGTTCTTGAAGTTCTAGATGGAGAGAAGGATTCCAGCAAGCAGATGAAGTGCAGATGTTCTTGGTGATTCAGGAAATCTTGTGGTGATCTGTGGATCATGTCCAGTTCATGTTGGTGGTCTGCATTGAAGTTAGAGTTTGTATTTGAAGAATAACCACATATTTTGGTGTTCTTAAAACTGGCTGACCGGATGTATTACACGTCTTGCGAATGATCTTGTAGGTGTTTGCCAACTTAGATGATTATTCCTAAGTTGATGCCTTGTGTAAATAAGGGTTTGTGAATTCATTTTGAAGTGTGTCGTGTGGTGATGAGAGTGATATAGAAAAGAGAAGTGCGAAAGGCAGAGCAGGCATTTTTGGGATCAAATGGAACTGATCCAGGCATGGTAAAGATGTCAAACTCCAGTTCAAGTTTGTAATACTTGTTATCTTGTAGACAATGTGTCTCTTGTAGGCAGTGTGCCTCCTTGTGAGCAATGTGCTCAGGCAGTGAGCCCTAATTGGCATGTGCCATCTATTTTTCTTATTCTTCTAACAGAGAATAATCCTTGGGTTAATCACCTCGTGGTTTTTCCCTTAACCAGGTTTTCCACGTCAAAATCTTGGTGTCTCATGTGTTGATGTGTATCTGCTCTGGTGTTTATGCCTTATGCTTCCATGAATGATTAATTGCTATCTTATTGATTAACAAAGTGGATTTAGGTGTTTGAATTGTAAGCAAATTAAGGATAACTGATTCACCCCCCCTCTTAGTTATCAACAATCTCTCCTTTATAGCTCTTTTAAGTGTCCAACACATTTTTACATTTCCCAAAAATAGGAGGTCCAACTTCCTGAGGCCATAACTTTTGATCTTGAAGTCTAATTGACGAACCGTTTGATGCATCAGAAAGATTGTGAAGATATCTATACCCTTGTAACCCACTTTGTTAGTTATGACATGTTTTAAAGAATTTAGGGACCTCTAAGTGCCTCAAAACTAAGTTTAAAACTTTTTTGATAGTTTCAAAAAATAGAAACTTTAATATCTCGCAATCTAGATATGATCTTGATTCAAAACTCACTCGAGATGTATACTTACTTGTTCCACACCTTCTGGGAAAATTTTAGGTCAATCTGAGGTCAAATGTAAAGTTACTAAAAATAGTAAGTCCCGTCATTTTTATCCCTTTTGGAAACTTTGAAAGTTCTAGATCATTCTTCAAGATAAAGGGTATTCGAAAAGACCAAAACTGGGAAGAATAGTAACCTTTCGAAGTTGCAAGGTTGAGACAGTTTTCTTAACAATGGGAATTTTGTCACATATTGTATTTGTAGCTGCCCTTGTAGACATGTATGCAAAAGTGCGGAAGCATAGACAAGGTGAGTAAACTATTTGACATGATACCTCAAAGAAATGCACAGTCTCATGGAACGCAATGATTGCAAGATATGTACAAAATGGATTATTTGAAAATGATTTATAAACTTTCAAGCAAATGTAATTGACACTTGTAAAACTAAATTCCTATTGATCATCATATTATATATTTAATGTAAACTGTCATATACATATTGTCATGAACATAACATCTAGTCTATATATAAAGCCATATAGGCATGTACAAACAAAGCCATATGGGCATATACAAAGATATACATTGGTAACATACAAAAGTATGTATACAAAGCCATCTAGGCATACAAAAAAATGTCCCAAAATCTAGTTTCCTTTGAACTGCTATGAAATAATCTACGCCTTTTGCTTGGTCGTGAAGATGGAGAGCCAAGATTCAGTGACTCATCCTCTCTCTCTCTTGTTGACTAGACCTCCTCGACAAAGATTTTTGTAACTTAACCTGTTAATACAATCAAACAATATGCACATTAATATAGAAAATATGAAATATATAACATCACATATGTAATAGATCACTTACTGCTAATTGATAATCCCTCTTGATCATCATTTCACTCTCTTCATCTGTAGCTGGATAGGTTGGAGTTGTGACCCCCTGTGAGAAGCATCAAGAAGCAAAATTGACTAAACATAAATATCAATTATATACATCAAATGACATGAGATAAAACAAGAAATACAAAATGACATTTGCATGTTATTGGGTCATACCTCAATCAAAGGATTTGAAGACAACATAGTTGTAACAATGCTTGCCTCCACTGACTCACGAAGATGAGGAGGAGTCTCCATATTCAACATCTAAAATTAGAGTTCAAGGTTATTTGACCAAAATAGATACATATTATTTAAATGCATAATTATTACAAATAGTTAAATTTACCTCCGTAAAAGTGGTCCTGTGTCCAAGGGACCAAGGAAATCGTGGAGGTGCTAGTGAAGCTCCTACTGAAATTATTAAATTATCACTAAATAAGATTACCATTGATATATGTACTATATTTACAATCATATGATAAATTACATACCTGTTGACTCAACCTCCTCTCATAATGTGCCACTGGATGGCTAATAGAGGTAGGATGAAGACTCTGACCCTGAAATTTCATTATGCAGACAATTACATACATTAATTTTGACTTATAATATAGATAGTCATATAAAATTAATTACAAATTTCAAATAAGAATATATTAAATCAAGATGAAACTTATTAAAAATTACCTGGGATTCAATACCAAATGTATGTTGTAAGACATCATCTGTGAGAACAAGATCATCCAATATGGATGTGTCCATCACTGGCTACTACCCCTGCGTCGCAACATCCTACTAAGAGTCATGTTGTGAGTCATGTGTCCCATAATCGCACAAGTTCACACATGAAATTTAAAGATTTGGGGATAAATGATGTCTTCTTATCTCACCCTCATCGGGTTGGGTGAGATCATCATCATGCTATGCTAGAGACTATGTGAGAGAACTCAATGAATGCAGTGTCTCCACCTCAACACTCTCCTTCAAAGTCAAAGGGAGTGACACACGTGTTGGCCTCATTAGGGGTCTAGGTATGTGATTTTGGTCTCGTTGTGCCCCCTCATTATCATGGGCAGAGCCACCACCTCTGCCCTAGAACTCTCTAATGTCAAAATAATTAGGAATCTTCTTGAGGACGAACTCACAATAGAGTTTCCTCAACAAATATTGTGGCACCTCATTGTTGTTACATGGATGCTTGTAAAACACCATGTACCATCTATCCCAAAAGTTTTGGGATATATATTCATTCCTACACCAATGAATTGGGAAGTGTTTACAAGTCTCTTTTAATGTTTGGCTAGTTTTAGGATTGATAAATTGTGAACATAATGCATATTTTGCAATTTTTTGGTCCTTCACTTGTTTGTAAGGCAATTAGTCAGCGTAGTATTGCCGACACCTCTCCCTATAGTCATTCGACCATTTGATGATTTGGTTTGTCATTGATTCAATGTGAGAAACAATCACCTTTAATGACTTCACAAGCATTCTCCTACAATCAGTGCTTGCACTTGGACTATTTAAAGATTCAATTAGGGTTTGAAGATGTTTTTTATTTTCTTCAATTTTCCCTAAATAGTTTTCCTATGTGTCTCTTTCATTGTGAGGACATGAAGGTGGGGTGTTTTGAGGGATTTGGGGATTTCTTTCAGCCTCCTTTGTTGGATTAGTGTTATGTGGTGCCTCATTGACTATAAATTCAACATAAAAAAAATCAAACATTGCAAAAGTAAAAATTTCTTTTCAAAATCACAAAAATCAATCAAATCCTACCTTCTTCGGCTGCTACACCCTCTACATTTCCTTCACGACATCTTTGAGAGTGGGATTGGTGAGGTGGCATGGTGAAAATGTTGATTACACTTATCCCTTGCTTGATTTCTCCTTCCTCCAATGTGTTCGTGCTCTTGTGACTGGTTTTTTCTTACAAAATTGAGGAATGGCCATGGGTATTTTGTTTTTTCTTTTTTCTTTACTTTATGTAAGACATAATGTGAGCATGTTTTAGGCTCGGTTACCGAGCCTAAAACATGTAATCTAACTTTTCCCAACAATAAAATTGAAATAGATGTAGCCTAATTATTTTCAGCAATAGAAAAAGAAGTATGTTGTCGTTTATTTAAGGAATAAAAAAACATGTAAATATTTGGAACATTAATAAAGTAAAGAAGCCACAATACTTAATCACAAAAACAATATGAATAGTGGATAATTAGATTTATTACAGTGACCAAAAATGACAAATTAACATGGAAATAATAAATTATATTGCCTTGGAATAATACATATCTTAATAGTTTCTAGAGAGTTGCTATCCCGCACATAGAGGTAGGGTTACAGGTCCAGACTTTTCCCAGCACAAACATCCCCAGAGGAACAGGTTCTTGCACAGAACTAACTTGCCTTCACGGCATAAATCAGCCCTGGCCAAGACACTCCTGGGTGTACATTGTACCCCGAGTTGGACACGTGTTGTGTGCCCCTTCTCCCAATGTTTAAATGCCAGCCAGGACCCAAACCTTCATTCTGGTGTCTTCTTATTTTCATATTGCTATTTCTTTTTGTTTTTTCCTCCCTGTATATTCTTGTTTCAATTATCTTACGATTTTATATAATATTCCAAGGGTGGTTACAACAGTCACACCTGTTCACAACAATAATAATAATGTTTAATTAAACTTTACAGTCTTTATTTTCTCTTTTACTTTTTTCACAAGGAAAAAGTCTCGTAACAAAATGTGAGTGCATTATGTCTTCCATGGGACCAAAAAGCCAAAGTGGTGACTTTTTGGTCCCACAACTTTATGCATACACCCAAAACTATCTTAGATATATCTTTGTGCTCTTTTATGACTATGCATTCCTAGAAAAATCTCTGCACTCTATATCAAAAAATCTCTACATCTTCCTCTTTCATAGATGTAATCCTTCAATGCATATTACAATAGTGAACAATATTCTTGTATTCTTCACATTCCTCTGGCAGAGTAGAGAAAACACAAAAACTTTCAACTTCTTTCGACATATTGGTTTAAATTGTTATGCAAGCCTTTTAGTATGGCTCCACAGGACCCTTAATGGTGTAAGATCTGATAGATGAGCTAGGATGCCATGTAGGATTCAATAATGGACTCAAGCACTCCCATGATCACATGCAATCAATTCAATCTTCTACAACAAGAGAGAAAAGCAATAACAATGCTATATTGCCAAAAATAATAATACATAACATTTACAATATGCAAAGCTTGACTTGATACAACATGAATTACTCCATTGCATGAAATGTACAATGAGATACCTTCCTTATATAGGCAAGGTTGAGAGGTGAGGCACAAGGCTAACATAGTAGAAAAACTAACTAGATGACACAAATAATAAATGCACCTAGACACCACTAATTAATAAATTCATGTAAGACAACTTGCAATATGACAAGTGTCTTAATGCTATGACATGAGACAACTAGTGTAAAAATATTAAATGCACTTAAAGGTACATTATTGAATGCATCTAATGACACCTAAGTAAGCTTAAGTAGACTAGTGTGAAGAGGACCTAGGAAATGACTAACTAGGTAATATCTCTTTTTACACTAACATCCCCCTTAAGTGCAACTTAGGGAGAAGCAAACAAATGCAAAGATGCATGAATGAATCCCAACTATGAGGCCATGTTAGGTACTCATGAGAAACAAATCTCAAGTGGAGAAAAGGAGAAAACCACACGGGACAAAACTCCTCACCAAAAGTGAGAATGCAATAACAACATGTACAAGTGATGAAATGATGAAAGGAGGACTCAATACCCCCCAAGTACACCATCCATCACAAATATATGATCAATATCCCCCATAGGAGAGAATGAATGAGACAAGATGTCCCCCCAGAATGAAGTAGCTCTTGTGTCAATGGTGAATGCTCGAAGAAAAAGACCAAAGAGGATCCAAAACTAGCAAACAACATTTCTCCCCTTGGGAAGAAACCAATCCACTAGTGTATGTAGAATAAACTCCAACTTCAAAACAAGAGATGAGGAAGGAAGTCTCATGAAGTATGATGTCTCTAAAGGCTACTCATGTGTCTCCATGTTGATACCAAAATATGCCACAATCAAATCAGGAGTCTCAGGCTTAACTGATGAAGGTGACAAACCAGAACCAAGTGGAAACTAAATATCATCAAGATCCAAAGACAAATATGAGGTGACAATAGCTACACTATGACTGTCATCAAAGAGGAGAGAGAACCCCTCAAATGTGTCCTCCAAATCAGAAATGTGAGACTCCAAAAACAAGAATGATATGTCTGTAAGATAAGAGTCCTAATGAGGTGGATCTGGAAAAAATAAACATCCTGCTACAAGGAATCATTGGAAGCTCTCAAAGAAGCATCATTGGACTCAAATGTAGTAACATGTGTTGGAGATGTGTTTGCACATGCTGGATTAGAAGAATTTGGAAAATTGATTCCATTGGCAATACACAATTGTCTCGATTGATGAAGCTCAATTTGAAATCTTAAATCATCAATTTGCTTGTGCATGCATTCATCATCAGTATGCCTTTTTCTCCCACAATAATCACATTTTAAGTTTCAAAAATTAGGAGACATAATTATACCAGAAAACTATGATCATGACACTTTATACTAAGTGCAAATATAATTTCCAAAATCCAAAATAACAAAGTGGTCTTTTGATCTTAGTGCATGCAAATGCCAAAATTAGGCTATAACTAAAAGTATAATTTCTGAGTAAAATTGGATCAAAAAAATTGTAGATCTTAGAAGTACTAAAACAATTATGCACTTTCGAAAAAAATCACAAAAAAATTTTATCATAGGAGCTTAAATGGAGCCTCAAAAATTCCAAAATAGGAATTGCTCAGTAACAACTATGAAGATCTACAATTTCTAGACAAACCAGACACCAAAACTAAAATCTGATTGCACCACTACAAATCCTGTGAAATTATAGTCCAAAACAAAAAAAATTGCTTGAAAAAAGGAGCAAATATGAGCAAGTTACAGGCCTACAAAGATTGACTGCCAAAATCAAAATGTCACCAGAGAGGGGATTTGCTGAAAATTTTAGATTAAGTTTGTGCAAGATCTATTTGTTGCATGCAAAAACTAGTAGATACCCAAATAGTTGTTTGATGCAGTGAACAAAACCCAGAAAGCATTTTTTGATCTGACGTGCAGAAGATGTGGATCTAATAAAAAACACCTCCAACGATAAAAAGACGGCATGTACAAGTTGAATCAGCCACCTAATTCAAGCAAAGACATGCTGAAACTTGTAAGATTACACCAAGATGCACTGGATAATATTTCTTGGTAGAAAATCTTGAAAAAAAGGAAAGGAGATCATAGATCTGAAGCTCTGATACCATGTAAGAGCTGATAGATGAGCTCTAAAACCATGTAAGAGTTGATAATGGACTCAAGCACTACCAAGATCACCTATAATCAATTCAATCTTCCACAACAAGAGAGAAAAGCAATAACAATTCTATATTGCCAAAAATAATGATGCATAACATTTACGAGATGCAAAGCTTGACTTGATACAACATGAATTACTCCATTGCATGAAATGTACAATGAGATGCCTTCCTTATATAGGAAAGGTTGAGAGGTGAGGCACAAGGCCGACATAGTGGAAAAATTAACTAGATGACACAAATAATAAATGCACCTAGACACCACTAATTAATAAATGCATGTAAGACAACTTATAATATGAAAAGTGTCTTAATGCTATGACATGAGATAACTAGTGCAAAAATATTAAATACACCTAGATGTACATTATTGTATGCGTCTAATGACACCTAAGTAAGTTTAAGTAGACTAGTGTGAAGAGGACTTAGGAAATGACTAACTAGGTTTAATATCTCTTTGTACACTAACAAATGGTATATGCATACCTAAAGATGTTTTATAGACCCTTCTTGAGACTGGCAGGGCTTAAATAACTGACAAGTTTCATTAACACTTTGACCATGTATTGGGGTTTTTGACATGACTTTAAGGTCTAATAGGGTTTACATCATGAAGATGCAGATCAAAAGAGAATATATAGGTTTATATGATTTAACTAACCTTATACTACCTTTGTAGTTTCATGGCAGTATTCTATAAGAATGAAAACCTATAAGAAGGTCTCAAATATTGCATGAGGATTTTACGTTTTAGTGACTTCATCAAACTAACAAGAGATTTAAAAAAATGGTGGCAATCTTTTACATTCTTAGTAGAGTTATTTTGATCCAACTGCTCCATTTTGGACTATGACATCTCTATCACAAACTTCTAACAGAAAGAAAGAAAACATACTTTGGGTTGGAGATAATCAAAACAATCATATATAGTAAAAATATCTAAGACAACCCAAAACATGAGAATCCTCTTTATTATTGTTACCTCCACAGTCATCAAATATTTACATCTTCTAAAGAGAATTCACAGGGCTTTTTATGGTTCATAGTTCTTGAAAACACCTCTATAAACTTCTTCTAACTTGGCATGTGTAGAAGCTATACCAAACCTTCATACTCTCCCATCCCATTCTTCACCCAAGAGACTACCTTTTGATGGCTTCAAAGATTTTTCTTAACATCACATGCTGCAACTTAATCTTTGAATCCATTTTTTGTCTTGAATTTTAGTTTTGAGAGACTTTAAATACACAATATTGGAAATGAATTAGGAGCTACTAAGTACCTCATCACCTTTTTTTTCTTCATGGCCCATACACTTGGTATGCTTTCCATCGTGCACTAGACATTTGCAATGTTAGCAAAAAACCCTAAAACGTGATAGATGACCCCAAAACTTAACCTAAACCTAAAGCTTCTCTTGGAAATTTGACCATTTTTTAAAAAGATACTTCCTCCCAAGGCATGTACGAGGACTTTTGGATTGATTAAGGTAATTCTAAAATCCTTTTGACTCATATATACCTTTTGACAAAATTTAAAAACACATTTTTAAGCCCCTATGTACTACAAAACCTCTTAAAGGCCTTTTAAAGACTATTTTAAAACCTTAGAAGACTTAAAACACTTTTAACATGTTAAAAGTAAAATTATCCTAGTGACTATTTGGGCCTTAGAGGGTAAAATATGTCAACAATTATCTGCTCATGAAAGTTGCCAAATTAGCTTCTCCTTCTCTCTCAGATTTCTTTATTCTTCTTCTTGTTTCATTCTTATCTTCTCTTCTAATCTTGTTAACTTTTCCATTTCCTCTTCAGTTATCTCATCCTTGTGAGCTTATCTCTTCTCATTCCTCACCTAAAAATACCTCTCCTTTATCCATTGTTTAGCATTCATTATTTAATTCATTAGACACATTCACAAGCTTCACCTCAAGCAAGCTTCTTGTAGGACTTCATGAGACTTTTCTTTCTTTGTTGTAGTATTAGTTTTGAAAATCTTCAAAGGTTTCCCTTTAGGAGGTTCTTTTCACATGTTCTTGTCTTGCCAAGATTATGCATAGCAACCCCATTAGCAATCTTATGCTATTCACAAGACCTTGAGAGAATTTTCTTTCTTTCTATTTATCAAAGCTTCTAAGCTTATTTCATTAAAAATTTCCTCAAATCTGGATTCCTTCCTATCATCAAACAGAGGACCCAATCATTTTATAGAAGGTTACCAAAAAGTTGGATCTTTGATAACACAAGCCTAGCACTAGCACCTTTACATTGGACTATAGGTTCTTTATTATTTTTTGATAATTAGGAATAATAATTAGCAAATAGTCTTTCCCTTGAGGAAGTAAAACTTATTTTTATTTTTCTCTTGCTTTTATTGCTTTTCTAGATCTAGATTTAATTTATTACATTATTAAATCAGTTGCAAATTTAATTTGTTAGAATAATTTCATCTCAAAAGTGATCTCAAAAAAAAACGTAGACAAATTGCATTAGGAAAAAGTCATTTAAATTGCATTCATATTTCCTTTTTCTTAGTGATTAGCTCATCTCAAAATTAGAAAAAGAAAAAAAATCTTGCATGCATTTAGCACTATTTGCATTTAGAGATTTATCAAAACATTTGAAAAACTCAAAAACATACACAAAAAAGAGAAAATCCTTTGATTTCATCACAAGGTACCAAATCTCCCAACATTCAAACCCTTGTTCATCTCACAAGGTCAACAAAATAAATCAAACATCCATCTTTTTTGCTAAGCACTCGATGTTCCCAAGTGTAACGAAAGATTAGATTCAAAATAGCTTAGAAGAAATCAAGAAAAATCTCCCTGGTCAAGTATTTAATTGAATAGAAGAAATAACCTAAGAACAAGAAGAGATCTTCAGGCTAATCCAACAAGTAAATGAAGAATAAAGACTGAGAGAGGAGTTACACAACTGATAATTAAGGCTCATCAAGGAACTAATTGATATTCAAAAAAGGAGGCTAAATAATTTTTATCACTTCATGAAAAAATAGTTCAATATAATTAGAGTGACAGATCCTCCCATCCACATAAGAATCATAACCACAACCCCCATCCAACAATATCAATATTAATGCTTCAATCAAAATGATTGCAACAACAATCAATAAAACACTCAAAACACAAACATGATCAACCCAACTATAACTTGTGACATTCTACTCCAATAATAGGACACTTTCTCATTTTTACCACTATTCAACTAGCTTGTCATGAGAGCATGAGTGACTAGGAGGTCACCTCTACAAGGATAGGTTTTTGTGCTACATTAGAGTCTAACTCACTCACTTTGAGTCTGAGTTGATTTTTAACAACACAGACTCCTTCTTTAGGCTTTGCTAGGAGAAGGGGGTATTCCCTAAGGTTTTCTTATAGGACAATTAAAGATAAATTAATAGATAAAACCTATCATAAGATTAAACCATATTGTGTGCACAAGAGAACTTCAATATTTGTTGATGGAACTATGAAAATTTTCCATAGTTTTATCCCCAACTTTGCAAAAAATTGGTTACAGGATTTCCATGATTAGGGTTCTTTGCTAAAAAATATTCTGAGTAACCCAACTCTGCCAAAAACCCTAAACCCTTATAGTATTAAGTCAAAATTTGCACTCAGTCTAATTCATCGATGACTTCCTGTTCCCATCACTATCCTTTTAAGTTCCCTTTTCATGTCATCCCTCAACGTTGTTTACCAACCCCTAGCCAAATAAGTACTGTCTATAGCCCACGCCAGGGAAAATATTAATATTTAAAAGAAAATTTGCCTGATTGGTCACCCTTCGTCTAATTGGAAAAAGGTTATAGGCATGTCTGAGACTAGTCCTACTAATTAGTTTTGTGCAAGTAGTGCATGCGGATTCATTTCCGCCATTCCGCCCATGATGAATTGCAAAGGAAACTGGCCTTAGTGGAAACGCGAAAAGGGTGACAGTTGGTTGAGGATGATCCTGGTTGCAATGAAGGTGGGTCCCAAGTGCTACATATCAGTTTATGTCTCAATTTTGTCGTTTTGCTATACTCCATCGAAAGGTTTTTTGAGTGACCATGGAATCATGGAATTGAGACATGTAGCTTCCTCAAGGTGATGGGACTCATATTAAATGCATGTCTCAGACATGGCATCAAGTGGGATCATTTCAAGGGATGCTATACCCAAGGTACAGTGATTTGACGGTTATCCACCATTCTGCCAAGATCATATCTCTGACCACATCCTTCATATGGGGAATAGTAGGTGTCGTATTAACTACACTACGGAAGGGACTTCTCCTCAGGAGCGTGGATGGAAAAGGAAAACCCAGGTGGCATGATACTATTGAATGAAGTAAAAAGTATGGTCTGACCTGGAAAAGGGTTGAATCGGAACCATCAATATGTGCCAGCAAGAATCAAGATCAACGGCCTAAATTCAAAATCATGTTAGAAGGATTTGTTGGCACTGAACCTGACTGAGTTGCATATCAAAGAATTAACTGCTCAAGCATGTGCAAGGTCTTCATCACTACCACTTCTAAGGAATTTAGTAACAAAATGATTTGGCTTATGCAAGATTCACCTTTGGAAATCTGTGCCTTTACAAGAAATGACTTTTTCATCCACTGTGTGATGAAATTTGATGTGATGACAAGGCTCAATTGGGAGAACCAAGACACCTGATCTGGCAAAATTCAATACAAGAAGTGATGTTTTCAAGTTATGCAGAATTATGAAGCCTTATCTTTCTGTTCAATTATGGCAATCTTTGATAGATTTCCATTTATGAAAGAAATATACTGAAATGACTGGAAATTAATACACCACAGATGGGTGGATGTACGCTTACATCCCTGAATTTCTATAAATAGGCAAGTGTTGATGTTGCAGTTCATACTATCTAAAGGTATTCTGATAGTATGGCTTTCCCCTACTCCTGCGTGTTTTTTCTGGTCCCCTATTCTTTGGGATTTTCTTCCTTGTTCTCATGGCTCTCAATCTGTCCCTACAGAATTAGAAAGACCTAGAATTATCTCCTCAAGAATCAGTTGTATAGGAAAGATTAGGGGGTAACAGAAACACTGTACAAACTTCTACGAGCATTTCTTCTTCCTTGTTCTTCATCCAGACTGGGATCCTTGATTTTAATCTCCATACTCCAGCCATTCCTTATGACTATGATTTGGCAGATTAGTATCAGGTGTGGAGGAAACTCATTTTTCCTTCCACCTTCATCCCTCTTCTACTTTGCCTAACAAAGCATTATCTCTAGTTGTAGGGATGTTTCCCCTCTAGATGTAGCATATAAGGATAGAATGTTCCTATTTTGTCATTATTGTTATTTCCCTCACCGGGTGGATGGTATGTCCATACCTGGTCTGATGTGATTTTGTCTGGTCCCTATCTGGTTGAGTTGGTTGGTAACAACTCAATTATGAAAGAGGAATCACATCCCTACAAGCAACAATGGGCATAAAGCGAAGAACTCCAGTTAATGGGGTTTTCTTCTGATATTGATGCTTGCAGTCGTTCTCAATTGAGGAGGATAAACTTGATATTGAATGCCCTTATCTGGTAAATAAGAAGCATAAGATGGGGATAAGGGCCTCCACAACATCAAATTAGATGGAACCCTCACTGCCCATTTCCCTCTAAAATTGAGAGGACAAGTTTGTGGGAAGCGCACACTTCAGCATGTGCCATGAAAACAAAGCATACAATTGCAGAGCAGTTGCACCAGCCTCTTCAGCTACATCTGTTAGTTACAAAATAGTTGTAACTTCTTTTTTCTGAAGGTCTAAAGCTTGTTGTCCCCTTATTTTTATAAAAGAGGATTTAAGGCTTCGAAAAGGATATTGGTTGGAGGTCATATTTTCCAACTTTAGTCTGAAAATAGGGATCAATCTAGTTAGGGAGGAGCTGTAAATAAGTTTATTTTCTGCAATAGAATTAGTTGTCTATTTTTAAGGTTTCCAATTTGAGTCTCTTCTAGTTTCTTGATAGAATTATTGTAATCTATAATGCAAGTTACTAAATAGTTTATTTTACAAGTTTTGTTGAGTTTTGGAATCCACTGTCTCCTACTTCATGTATATAGTTTCATATCATGAATAATATTTGGTTGAATAATCATCTTTATTCATCAACACAGTCCTCCTTGTGCTAGCATATTTCTCTCAGGGCTTTTACTCAAGGAGTAATGTAAAAATTGCTATTGAAAAATATTGGATGTGATTCAGGTATACAGGGATAACTAAGTATAGTTGATTTCAAAACTAGTAGAGTATTTTCAATGTAAGGCATTGTTGTATCTTTACAATAAACTGAGGTTTCTTACATTATTGCTTGTTTAGTTTTTATCATTTTAAACTTTTTGATTCCTTGGCCCAATGGATAGGCACTGATCTATTTCATGGATACTATACTAAACTTATGGCCCTCTGGTTATTCTCAAAGTATTTTCAATCCAAACATTTTCCTTTCCAAAAATAGGCTTTTAGGATATTTATTTTGATTAAGTTATGTCTTGCATGTTCCTCTGCAAAAATAAGATAGAAGCTTAAAGAATCTAGCCAATCCTCACTTTATGATACATTCTTTCAAGTAGACTATAAGGAACATATCTATGATATAAACAAAGCTGACAATCTAATGTCTCTGGAAAACCCATTCCTTTTGAGTAGAACACTGTTATCCCCAAGAGAAGAAGGCATCAGTTAAAGAAAGACAGCAAGAGAATTAGAAATAAGTCCATCTATATAGGAACACCCTCCTTGGTTTCACAGAGCCTAAAGTGCATAGGTACAAAAGGGGGATTGAGAAAGCCTTCTCTCCTTGATCTCTTGTTCGTTGGCCAACCCCTCAAGGAAGATTGATCATTAATAAGTGGCTATTTTATAGATTTGTTGTGAGAATCAGATTGGGAATTTAAAACAACCAATAGATTGGTGACTCTACTGATGAATAAAATAAGAGGTGTGTCTTATCCTAGAGTAGATATTCCCTTATTTGAAATTACCAACATTCTTAAAGCTCATGATTAAAAGGCTTGTGTCCAGTTGAGCCACCAACAGATTGGCGACTCTGTTGGGGAGCTAAGGCAAGAACTGTGTCTTATCCAAAAGAGTATAAATCCCTTGCAAAATAGGGGGGTTTCTACCCACTCAAAAGTTTCCTCATGTCTTTTGAATCTATAAAGATATATTAAAAGGACAGAGATCTATTTTAATTGTCTTCCTTTCAAAGAAAAGAATGGTGACTCTACCATAAAAAAATTTATTCACAGTTGTGATAGATACAGGATTGTTACATAAAGTTTTATGTCAGAATATTCTATGTAACCCTACTTTGAAACAAGATTCAAAAGTTGATCCTGAGAAAGGAGATAATATATTCCTCTAAAAAAAATAGAGGTGGCAACTCTATGAGCAAGGATCTAGTTATGAAGTCTAGTATTACTGATTTTGTATAACAAAATTTGCACAAAAGGCAAAGGACTCTTTTCAGGTATTTTACCAAAACTTTAGAATACATTCCTAGAAATTCAGAAATGTATAAGCAACAATCACATGTCTTTTATCAAAATGGGTTTGTCATGGATAGATACGGGGCAATTAACTTTAACAATATTTGAGGATTTCCAAACCCTATACCCATGGAAGTTAGAAATCAGATAACTTAGTTCAACAATGACATATCCAAAATAGCTAGTAGCCATTTACAAGATTTTTGTGACTTGATGGGAGATTACAAAATAGATCATGAGGATGTATTCATAAAATTGTTTGTTCAAACTTTTAAATGAGAAGTTAGAGATTGGTTTGCATATCTGCCTAGTCAATCTATCTTTTCGTGGAAAGATTTAAAATTTGCTTTCATGGAGCAATTTGGGGAAAGAATAGATGTAGGTATATTGATCAAGGAACTCATGTAGATTGAGAAGGAAGATAAGGAATCAGTCCCATCTTTCAATTTGAGATTTGCTAGAATAGTGAGGGAAATTCTTGAAAATATTAGACCCAATGAGGCTATGTGTTTGATCATATATTTAGGTACATTCAATAAAAAGGACAGTCATAGATTGAGATATAAGAACCCTACTTCCATAAGGCAAGCATATTCTCTAGCCATAAACATAGAGAATAATTTGAAGCACACAGAGAAAAAGGGATGTGAGTCGGTAAAAAATAGGTACAAAAGGAACAATAGATCCATTTGTCCTCCCATTTGTCAAGATAGTAAAAAAAAGGACTATTCTTGTAAAGCCATGCCAAAAAAATTAAGCTACAGAACTCGGTATAATAAAGAGGATAGGGACTATGATCAGAAAAGAGAAATTCAAAATACTCCTGCTACTCATCTCTCCCTTCAATATCAGAATAAAACAAAATCCCCAGAGCCTTACAAGGTAGCTTATGAAGTAGTGGACATTATGATACATAAGGATATATCAGTTAAAAAGGTCCCTTTGATTTATGAACAAATTGAGGATATTTCCCCGGTCTGTGAGGATATATATTTTACATCAAAATCTCCTAAAGAACTAGCCTGCTTTGAGTCTGAAACTCAGGAGGGATTGATCTTTGTCAATCATGCAGAGAGCAATGAGCAATTATAAGGATGCTCATGTCAAAATGAGGGGAGTCCTGAATCAAATAATGATACTATTAAGACAATGACAATGAATATTGTACAAATGAAATGTATATCAAAGACAATCCATTATATGATGAGCCTATATATTTGTCAATAAAAGAAGACATGGAGCTTTATGAATGCATAGAAAATCCACTCTTTGAAGAGACTCCTAAGGGAACTAATGAGGCAATATTAGTTCTACATCTAAAGGTATGTGGGGAAACAAACAATGTATTAAATAATCAGGGCCTAAATCTCTAGCCTAATAGTGTTTCCCAATCCTACATTCAGCATCAAAATGAAGTGCCAAATTAGAAAGAAGAAAGTAAGAATAGAATGTCAAATTTCAAAAGGGAAACAAAGTATGATTGTTTCAAGTTTGACATTGATATGGGAGAATGTAAAAGATCCCCTGCTACCAATTGTAATACAGATTATAATTGCTTTTGCTTTTCAGATATATGCGAAGGACAAAAATCTGGAGGTAATGATATTTTTACATGGCCAAAAATAATTGAATTGAATGCTAAATCTCCTTCTGATGGTTGTATGTCTCAAATATTTGTGATTCAGGATGATGGAAGAAGTTATGGGGAGGATTATCCAAAAGGTTATCTGAAAATATGTGTAAGGAACAGATTGAATTTCAATGAGATTTTCCATAGCATTTTAACAAAGTCATTGGAAAACAAAATGTTTGATAGAGGTAGGTCAAATGTTTTTTCTACATAATGGCCTAAGGTCATTATGTGTTTGGTCTGCTCCTCCAGATTTTTTTGTGATCTTTCTCTATTCATAATTGAATAGGTGTCCCCAACTAGAGCCACTGATGGAACTATGAAAATTTTCCATAGTTTTATCCCCAGCTTTGCAAAAATTTGGTTACAGGATTTCCATGATTAGGGTTCTTCTACTTAAAAATATTCTGAGTAACCCAACTCTGCCAAAAACCCTAAACCCTTATAGTATTAAGTCAAAAGTTGCGCTCAATCTAATTCATCAGTGACTGCCTATTCCCGTCACTATCCTTTTAAGTTCCCTTTTCATGTCATCCCTCAATGTTGTTTACTGGACCCTCACCAAACAAGTACTGTCTATAGCCCATGCCAGCGAAAATATTAATATTTAAAAGAAAATTTGCCCAATTGGTCACCTTTTCTCTAATTGGAAAAAGGTTATAGGCATGTCTGAGACCGGTCCTACTAATTAGTTTTGTGTAGGTAGTGCTTGTGGATTCATTTCCACCATTCCGTCCACGATGAATTTGTTGAGGAGCCTCAATTGGTAAGACTTACTCCATTGGTCACCTTGCAACTTATCACTCTGATCCCACAAATCTCCCCGATGGATGACTTTATGGTTCTCGCTTATTGGTAAGACAATTACTATCAGCCAGGGTAGGAATCGCTTCGCTGATACACCGATGACTATTGTCTTTGTTGTGACCCCCACACTATTGGCAAACCCTTGAAGTGTTTTTCCAAACACCAGGTCTAACTAATACCTCCTATCGGCGAGAATCCTTCTTCATTCGGACTGACAGTCAGCTCAACCATCACTAAACTCTCATCGTCGTGACCCTTAATATCTGTGAACACCTACATCTTCTGACCGATGTGCCAACAAACCAACCACTCATCAGCAAGACTTGAGCTATCGGTGGGACTTACTCTAGAGTCGTCGATACACCGATTTCTCCCAATGGATCTCCTTCGGTGTAAGTCATCCCTTGTCACCCCGATATAGCTCAACAAAGTAGCATTCACTGTCATAGTTTCGGCAAGACACAAACCTATCAGTGGAGTCAAAAATTATTAACCTGACACTCTGATGACATCCTCTCATTGCTATTGGCCAGACTATCCTTATCACTCTAAGAGAGAAATATCTTTCTGATGGCCCTGTCTCACCAACAATGGCTTAACTTCTCTGCTACTTTGATGACTCATTTACCCTTCAACCAAACCCTAGCACATGGAGATGCTAGGCCATCTACTATTCACACTCCTTAGTCTGGAACATCTGCCCTACCGAACAGGTAAATGAAAGAAAAAACAAACAAAAATATGTACAGATCAATGCCATTCTACTGATTTCTTTGGAAATCCACCAGTGGAATGGTTATCTACTCATCTTCGACAATTTAAACTAAACTATTCCAAATGCAGAGAATAGAGAATTATTATGAACAATTAGGAAATATTAAGACACAGATCAAACATAGAAATGATGGATAGAAGTTATTATTGCTCAAATGATCTCCAAATCATAGTTTTCGATCTACAGAACCCCTTCTTAGTCTGCTCCTCTGTGCTTTTATCAAGCCAGAGTTGGAAGATCAATGGTTTCTCAATGGTTAGGGAAGGCCAACTACCCTAAATCCCAACCGACTCCTGTTGATCTTTTCAGATTCTACTAGTTACAAAAAGTGTCCATTACTTGCCAAATGGAAATACAAAGACTTCTATGTTTTAAAAAAACAAAACATGAACAAGATGACATGGCCAAATAGGCCTTATTGCAATATAGTAAATTTTACTATGGTGCCCCTACACCATACTCCCCAGAAGAAAATGTCTCAAGTCCTCTCAGAGACCAATTCTTGTACATCTCCGCCTTGCTTTAGAATGTCTTCCTCCAGCATCCATGTAGCTTCTAAATCTGGAATCCCTTGCCACTTAACCAGATGTTCAAAATATGTTGATAAGCCTCAATCAGTAAGACTTACTTCATCAGTCACCTTGCAACTTATCACTCCAATCCCACAACTCTCTCCGATGGATAACTCTTGTTGTTATATGGAGCCTAATCAGACTCGGAGGTTATATTTACCCCACTTTTATCAGCGCGGTTTCCCCCCAAATTCCTACGGGGTCAAGGGACAGCGCCCCTTGCGGGGTCCAGGGGCAACGCCCCTAGCGCGTTCCCTGTCACGATACAGGGCAGGGTCAAGGGGCAGCGCCCCCGCACTATTTTTTTATTATTTTATAATGCACTAGGAGTTAATTTTTTCATTGACCGACATAAGAAAACCCTATTTTGTAACCGACAAAAAGCTTGATAAAAAGCGGCTAAGGGTTAGGGTTTTGATATTGTATTGTAGCATTTTTGCAGCAGTATTGAGTTGCAGGGATTGCTGATTGTAATCAGTTTGATTTACTGGATAATAATATTGGACTCTCTGTTTGGTGGATGTAGTCCGAGTTTGGGTGAACCACGTTAAAACTTATCTCTCGCTATTATTATTTCTATGTATTTCCATTTCTCTGTTTAATCTTTATTTGCATTTAACTGATATCTTCTGCCGTCTAACCCTAATAAGTGGTATCAGAGCGGGTTGTGTTCGATTATCGTCTGCAGGAAAGTCTTAGGTTGAGTGGGAGCAATGGCAGACGAGGGTAAAACGAAGGTTGATAAATTCAATGGGCAGAACTATCAGTTATGGAAGATGCAGATGGAGGATTACCTCTATCAAAAGGATTTATGGAGGCCGTTGGAAGGAGTAGCCAAGAAACCGGCAACAATGTCTGATGAGGATTGGAATCTTCTTGATAGAAAGGCACTAGGAACCATTCGGTTGTGCCTGGCACCGTCGGTGGCATTTAATATAACAGAAGCGAAGACAACAGATGGTCTGATGAAAGCTTTGGCAAAATTGTATGAAAAACCCTCAGCCTCAAATAAGGTATTTCTCATGAAGCAGTTGTTTAATTTGAAAATGGTTGAAGGTGGATCTGTGACAGGTCATTTAAATGAATTTAATACAATTGTCAGTCAATTGACTTCTGTAAATGTAAAATTTGATGAAGAAGTTAGAGCTCTCTTGATATTATGTTCATTGCCTAAAAGCTGGGATAGTTTGGTAATGGCGGTTAGTAACTCTGTTTCTGGTTCAAATACCCTAAAATTTGATAATGTTGTTGGTGTTATTCTGAGTGAGGAAATTCGTAAGAAAAGCTCAGGTGGATCCAAATCAGGCAGTGTTTTGAGTGCAGAAAGTAGGGGCAGATCAAAGGAGAGAGGAAAAGGTTCTGGAGGTCATGGGAAGTCACGAGGAAAATCAAAGGACAAAAGATCCTAAACCAGAGGACAGAAGGATTGCTGGTACTGTGGAAAACCAGGTCATCTGAAGAAAGATTGCTGGTCTCGGAAGAATAAAGGAGACAAACAAGAAGGCAATAAGGAAGCAAATGTGGTAAGCAATAAGTCTGAAGATGATGCTTTGATTCTTTCCCTAGATAATGCTGATGATTCATGGGTTTTAGATTCAGGGGCCTCATTTCATGCTACGCCCCATAGAAGTTATTTCCTTGATTATGTCCAAGGGGATTTTGGGCTAGTTTATTTGGGAGATAACGAACCCTGTCAGATTGTTGGAAAGGGAAGAATCAAGATTAAGTTGCAGAATGGGAATCATTGGCTACTACAAGAGGTAAGGCATGTTCCAAGGCTCAGTAGGAATTTAATTTTAGCGGGGCAGCTAACTGAACAAGGTTGCACTGTTACATTTACTGATAAAAATTGGAAGGTTTCAAAAGGTGCCTTAGTAGTAGCAAAAGGTGTGAAAGTAGGCACCTTATATCTTTGTACAGGTCATACTGTTCCTTCTACTTTAGCTGTTACAGAGAAAAAACAAACAGGTTTAGGAACAGTTGCTGCAAGTTTGCAGGAAGAGACTGGAAAAGTTGCTGCAGGTTCTGAGACAACACTATGGCATAACAGACTTGGGCATATGAGTGAAAAAGGTATGAAGATACTTCATTCTAAGAAAGTTTTACCAGGTCTGAAATGTATTAATATGGATTTCTATGAAAGTTGTGTGTATGGAAAACAAAAGAGAGTCAGTTTTCTCAAGGATGGGAAGCAAAAGAAAAATGAAAAATTGGAGCTTGTGCATACAGATGTATGGGGACCAGCTCAGGTATCTTCTCTCGGTGGCTCTCGGTATTATGTTACATTCATAGATGATGCAACTAGGAAGGTCTGAATTTATTTCCTTAGACAGAAATCTGATGTATTTGAAACATTTAAGAAATGGAGAAGCTTGGTTGAGAATGAGACGGGTAAAAGATTAAAATGTCTCAGATCTGATAATAGTGGTGAGTATTGCAGCAAAGAATTTGAAGATTATTGTTCCCTTAATGGAATTCGCAGGCAGAAAATGGTTCTAGGGACTCCACAGGAAAATGGAGTGGCTGAACGCATGAATAGGACAATAATGGAGCGTGCAAGGACCATGAGATTGCATGCTGAGCTACCTTTAAACATGTGGGCAGAGGCTGTCAACACTGCTGTATATTTAATTAACAGAGGTCCTTCAGTTCCTTTAGGCTGTGGTATTCCAGAGGAAGCATGGACAGGCAAGAAGGTGAGTTATTCTTTTCTGAAAACCTTCGGCTATGAAGCATTTGCACATATAGATTCTGAAAATAGAACCAAGCTGGATTCGAAATCAAAAAAATGTATCTTTGTTGGATATGGCATTGATGAATTTGGTTATAGGCTTTGGGATTTTGAAAATCAAAAAATTTTGAGAAGCAGGGATGTTATATTCAATGAGAAGGTGTTGTACAAAGATTAGTTGCAGCAGCATGAGAAGAAAGAAAAGGATTATGTGGTGCTAGACGATACTCCAAATAGTGATGTTCTAGTGGTTCCTCATGCTCCGCAATAGCAACCAGAAATACCACAAACTCCAGTGAATGTTAGATGGTCAACAAGGATCAGCAGACCTCCTGAAAGGTTTTCTCCCTCTTTGTAGTCTATTTTGTTAACAGATGCTGGTGAACCCGAAGGGTATGATGAAGCTATGCAGGTGGATACACAGGTTCAGTGGGAGCTTGCAATGAAAGGAGAAATGGACTCCTTGCTGAAAAATCAGACTTGGGAATTATGTACGTTACCTATAGGTAAAAAGGCTTTACCAAATAAATGGGTTTACAGGCTGAAAGAGGCAGATGGAGGTAAGAAAAGATTTAAGGCCAGGTTAGTTGTAAAAGGATTTGCACAGAAAAAGGGCATTGATTTTGGTGAGATATTTTCTCCGGTTGTCAAGATGACTTCTATTCGTACTGTTTTAAGTATTGTGGTTGCTGAAGATTTACATTTGGAACAGCTAGATGTTAAAACTGCCTTTCTCCATGGTGATTTGGAGGAGGAGATCTATATGGAACAGCCCCAAGGATTTGAGGTCAAAGGTAAGGAGAAACTAGTGTGCAGATTGAAGAAGAGTTTGTATGGCCTGAAACAAGCACCTCGGCAATGGTATTTGAAATTTGATAGTTTTATGGCTGAGCAAGGCTACAGTAGGTGTAATTCTAACCATTGTGTTTATTTTAAGAGGTTAGATAATGACAGCTACATTATTTTATGTTTATATGTTGATGACATGCTTGTAGCTGGGTCTAACATGGATCACATAAGAGAGTTAAAATAGCAGTTGGCACAATCATTTGATATGAAGGATTTGGGGGCAGCAAAACAAATCCTTGGTATGAAAATTTGCAGAGATAGGCTGAATAGAAAATTGACTCTATCTCAGGCTGCTTATGTTGAAAAGGTGTTGCAGAGATTCCACATGGAGAATGCAAAAGCTGTCAGCACACCTTTGCCTAGTCATTTGAAATTGACTAAGGACATGTATCCTAAGACACAAGAGGAGGAAGAGAAAATGTCCAAGGTACCATATGCTTCAGCTGTAGGCAGTTTAATGTATGCCGTGGTATGCACGAGACCGGATATTGCACATGCTGTAGGAGTCGTTAGCAGGTATATGAGTCATCCCGAATTAGAGCATTGGAATGCGGTAAAATGGATTCTTAGGTATTTGAGAGGTACATCCAATAAACACTTATGCTTTGGGGGCTCTAATACTGATTTAGCAGGTTATGTAGACTCAGATTTGGCAGGAGATATTGATACCAGGTGGAGTACTATAGGTTATGTCTTTACTGTAGGTGGAACAGCGGTAAGTTGGATTTCCAGGTTGCAACAGGTGGTTGCTTTACCACCACAGAGGCAGAATATGTAGCTACAACAAAGGCAAGCACGGGGATGATATGGCTGCAATCTTTCATGAATGAATTAGGCACACAACAGGTTAACAGTTATTTGTTTATAGACAGCCAGAGTGCCATACATCTTGCAAAGAATTCTGCCTTGCATTCAAAGACCAAACATATACAGTTGAGGTATCACTTCATTCGGTCGGTGTTGGATGATGGACAGTTACAACTGACAAAGATACATACAGATGACAATCCAACAGATATGTTTACAAAGGCAGTGACAAGGGAGAAGTTGAGCTCCTCTTCAGCTTCGGTTGGTCTTCTAGACTGAACACAACAAAAATAGAACAGCAGAGTCCAGGGTGCTTATTTCCAGTGGGAGCTACAGGGTCAATGGTGTTATGATCAGTCTCCAAGTGGGAGATGATATGGTGTGGAGTCTGATCAGTCTCCAAGTGGGAGATTGTTGTTATATGGAGCCTAATCAGACTCGGAGGTTATATTTACCCCACTTTTATCGGCGCGGTTTCCCCCCAAATTCCTACGAGGTCAAGGGGCAGCGCCCCTTGCGGGGGTTTGGGGGCAGCGCCCCTGTGGGGGCTCGGGGGCAACACCCCTGAAACCTCACACAGTTTTTTTATTATTTTATAATGCACCGGGAGTTAATTTTTCCATTGACCGACATAAGAAAACCTTATTTTGTAACCGACCAAAAGCTTGATAAAAAGCGGCTAAGGGTTAGGGTTTTGATATTGTATTGTAGCATTTTTGCAGTGGTATTGAGTTGCAGGGATTGCTGATTGTAATCAGTTTGATTTACTGGATAATAATATTGGACTCTCTGTTTGGTGGATGTAGCCTGAGTTTGGGTGAACCACGTTAAAACTTGTCTCTAGCTATTATTATTTCTGTGTATTTCCATTTCTCTATTTAATCTTTATTTTCATTTAACTGATATCTTCTGCCGTCTAACCCTAATAACTCTATGGTTCTCACCTATCGGTAAGATAATTACTACCGATATGTTTTGTGCCTTGTCTTCCTGGCTTCTCTACTTTCCAAAATGTACCCCATTTGTGGTAGTTCCCTAGAAGGTAAGTGCTTCAACTAGTCTTCATTTTCTTGGACAGGGTCTTCAACATTCTCCCCTGTATTAGGACTTTTGTACAATGTCAAATCAGCAATGTTAAATATGGGTGAAATGGCAATATCATTAGGAAGCTCAATCTTGTAAGCATTTGGACCGTACTTCTCTAGAATCTGGCAGGGTCCAATCTTCCTCATCATTAGTTTGTTATGGCTCCTTTTGGCAACCTCTTTTTATTCAGATGAACCATGACCAAATCGCCTACCTGATATTACACATCCCTCCTCCTTGGATCCATTCGAGCCTTTGTCTTCTAACTATTCTGGTGTAAAGTATCTCTGACCTATTGGTGTATTTCTTTCATGGCTTCTACAAATGCATCAGCATGACCACTCCTTCTGTCCAACTCCTAGACATCTCTTAATTCAAAAATACCCCTGGGGTGACTGCCATATACAATTTCAAAGGGACTTAGACTCGTGCTCCTGTTTGTTGAGTCATTATAAGCATATTCTGCTTGTGGGAGTATTATATCCCAACTGCTGCCATGTTCTTTTATTAAGCATCTAAGGAGATTTCCCAAAGATCTATTGACCAACTCAGTTTGCCCATCAATCTAAGGATGATAGGCTAAACTAAAAGACAAATTGGTTCCCAATCGTTTCCATAAAGTCCTCCAAAAATCTCTTACAAATTTTCTATCCCTATCAAACACAATGCTCAAGTGTAGCTCATGAATCTTGACAATTTCTTTAAAGAACAAACCTGCAATGTAACTAGCATCATTAGTGGTCCTGCAAGGAATGAAATGAGCCATCTTACTGAATCGGTCTACCACTACAAACACACTGTCACAACCTGTCCTTATTTTGGGTAACCCCATCACAAAATCCATACTTAGACATTCCCAAGGCATGTTGGGTATTGGCAAAGGTTGATACAATCCTGCATTGGTCGAGACTCCTTTTGCTCTTTGGAATACTATGCAACTTTTAACAAATTTTCTGATGTCAGACTGCATTCTTGCCCAGAAATAAAATCTCCTTACCATATCTAAAGTCTTATTCAAACCAAAATGTCCACCTAAACCACCACTGTGTTTTTCCTTCACAATATTATCCCTCATTGAGCATTTAGGGATACACAACTGACATCCTTTGAACAATAGTCCATTCTATAATGTAAAATCTAAAAACTCACTATGAAGAGTATTAGCAAATTCATTGCATACCTTGAAGATTTCTCTGAATTCCTAATCTTCTTCATAAAATTCTTTGAGTGACTCAACACCCATGCTTTGCAACTGCACTTCTTGCACCGTCAATACCCTTCTGCTGAGAGCATCTGCCACCTTGTTTGTGACTCCTTTCTTATGCTTAATGATGAAATTGTATGCTTGCAGACTTTCCACCCATTTCATATGTCTGTGGCTAAGTTTCTCCTACCCATTTAAAAAACTGAGAGCATGGTTGTCAGTATACACAATAAATTCCTTGGGAAGCAGGTAATGTCTCTACTTTTTTAGAGCTTGTACCATAGCATACAACTCTAAGTCATAAGAGTAGTATTTCCTCTTGGCTTCATTTAACTTTTCACTGAAGAATGCTACTGGTCTACCTTCTTGGCTCAACACTGTTTCAATGGCTAGTCCACTTGCATCACATTCAATTATGAAAACCTTATTGAAATCAGGTAACACTAAGATAGGGAATTTAGTAACTTTCTGTTTTAGACTCTCAAAGCTCCTATCTTCTTCTCTCGTCCACACAAACTTCACCTTGCAACCACCCTTGATGGTTTCCAACAAAGGTGCATAGATGTCACTGTAGTTCTTGATGAATTTCCTATAGAATATGGCCAAACCATGGAAACTCCTTACCTCCCCTGCTGTCTTAGGTGTGGGCCAATTCAGAATAGCCTCCACCTTTGAAGGATCCATCTTTAGATCACCTTTAAAAATGATAAAACCCAAGTAGCTCAATTCATGTTTCATGAAATCACATTTGTCCAAGTTTATCAACAGCTTCTGGTCTTTCAGCCTCTTCAAGACTATCTCTATATGTTTCAAATATTCTTCCTTGCTCTTGCTGAACACAAAGATATCATCAAGGTAGACTACCACAAATTTCCCTATAAACTCCTGCAACACCTCATTCATCAGCCTCATAAAGGTACTGGGGGTATTTGAAAGACCAAAAGGCATCACAAGCCACTCATACAACCCTTCATTGGTTTTGAATGTCATCTTCCACTCATCCCCCTCTCTAATCCTTATCTGATGGTACCCACTCTTTAAGTCTATCTTAGAGAAATAGGTAGCACCCCCCAAATAGTCCATTAGGTCTTCAATTCTAGGAATAGGAAACCTGTATCTGATGGTTATCCTATTTATTGCCTTGGAATCAGTACACAATCTCCATTTCCCATCTTTTTTTGGTGCCAAAATAGTGGTGATTGCACATGGACTCAAACTCTTTCTTATTAACCCCTTGTCTAAAAGTTCTTGAACTTGCCTGGCTATCTCCTAATTTTGTTGAGGGGTCATCTTATAGGTTGCCTTATTGGGAAGTACAGCTCCTAGAATGAGATCAATCTGATGGCTGATATCTCTAATAGGTGGTAGTGAGTCTGGTATATCTGCTGTAATTACTTCCTTATAACTCTCAAGTAGTTCTCTGGCCTCCCTAGGCCCTACCTCTCTCATATTTTCTCTTTTCTTCTCCTTAGGTTTCACAACCAGAGCAAAACCTACTCCACTAGATTCTTCTAGTGTTTCAAGGAATTCCTTCTCTCCTACCATCATTATACTAGATCCTACAAGCTGTGGGTTTTCCTCAATCAATGATTGTATCCTATAGGTTACACCATCATTTTGGAAAGAGTAAGCATTCTTTTCCCCATCATGATGAGCCTTTTTGTCAAACTTCCATGGTCTACTCCAGTAGAAGATGGAAAGCATCCATTGGTAGGATGTCACACAAAATATTGTCTCTATACCCCCCAATGTTGAATTCTACCTATGCTTGTTCATTGATGACTATATGTTGTCCCTTGTTTAACCAACTGGCCCTATATGGACAGCTATGGGGTATCTTATCTAATTTCAATTTATCTACTACTTCCAAAGATATAATGTTGTCAGTAGAACTAAAGTCAATAATAAATTTACAAAACTTACCTTGGATCTTGCACTTGACTCTAAACAAAGCTCTTCTTTGTGATGGTTCAGTCTACACTGGTTCTTTGAGCAGCGTCCTCTTGATCATCAGATTTTCTCCCATCTCTGATGTCAAATTCACTTCAGGAGAAGTCACACTCCTTGCATCCTCTTGAGTCAATCTGGTTCTTCTCTCATTACCATGAGAAGTTGAGGCCTTCTCTGGACACTTGTAAGTCAGGTGCCCCATCTGATTGCAGTTATACCATCTCATGTTGGAGAACTTGGATCCTCTACCTGATCCATTTTTCCCACCTCTTCCATTAGGCCTTCTTCCTCAGTAGCCTCCTCTGCTACTTGAGTCCCCAACTTTCTCTTCTTGGCTAGACTCACCACTAGTTCTCTGGTTAGGACTTCTTCCTCCAAAACTGCCTCTACCTCTAAAATTTCTGCCACCTCCTCCTCTACCTTGTTGTTCACCTTTTCTCTTCAGCTTCTCTTCAACTCTTAATGCTATTTAAAAACATTTTTCCACGATTTTAGGAGTCAATAAACTTATCTCATCTTGAATATTGAACCTGAGACCATTTAGATACCTTTCTACCTTGGCTTTTTCATCCTCCATGTACCCATAGCAAAGAGTGTATTTGTGAAACTCCTTGATGTAAGTAGCTACATCCATATCTTTTGCTTGAGGTTCTGCATTTTCCTGTAAATCTGCACCTCGTAGTTAGATGGAAGGAACTGGGACTTGATCTTCTCTAGCATTCTGCTCCATGAAGAGATCATGCTCTTCCCATTCTTCACCCTTTCTCCTTGGGCGTAATTCCACCATGTAAGGGCAGCACCTTTGACTTTAGTTTTGCAAACTTAACTTTCTTACTTTCAGGAACTTCCTTGTATTTGAAGTAGTTGTTCAAAGCCTCAATCCATTCCATGACTTCATCAGCATTCATCTTTCCACTGAACATGGGGATATCTATCCGAGCCTCTGAAGAGTTATTGCCAATAGCCTTAATGGCTTCCAAGAATTGCTTTTGTTCAGCTGGTATCTCTGTCTCTTCTTGTTCCTCTTCTTCTTCCTCTCCATTAGATTCATCATCTGATTTCTTTCCTATCTTCAGTGCCTTCAACTCAGCCTGGAGTGTTTCCTTAACTCCAATCTTGATCATCTCTTCCATCTCTTGGAAGTTCTTAAGCACTTCTGTTGTCATCCCCTTTGGAGGCATGATGCTAGCCTCTCCTTCACTCTCCTCTACTGACATATACTATTCATAGATAGCACCCAAATGCCAACACTCCTGCAAATCTTTAATTTGACTTGCCGCCCAAATCTTTTTGGGCTCTGATACCAATATGTTGAGGAGCCTCAATCGGTAAGACTTACTCCATCAGTCACCTTGCAACTTATCACTCTGATCCCACAACTCTCCCCGATGGATGACTCTATGGTTCTCGCCTATCGGTAAGACAATTACTATTGGCCAGGGTAGGAATTGCTTCGCTGATACACCAATGACTGTTGTCTTCACTGTGACCCCCACACTATTAGTGAACCCTTGAAGTGTTTTTCCAAACACCAGGTCTGACCGATACCTCCTATCAACGAGAATCCTTCTTTGTTCGGATTGACATTCAGCTCAACCATCACCAAACTCTCATCATCGTGACCCTTAACATCAGCAAATGCCTACAACCTCTGACCAATGTGTCGACAGACCAACCACTCATAGGCAAGACTTGAGCTATTGGTGGGACTTACTCTAGAGTTGCTGATACACCAATTTCTCCTAATGGATCTCGATCGATGTAAGTCATCCCTTGTCACCCCGATATAGCTCGACAAAGTAGCATTCAATGTCACGGTTTTGACAAGACACACCTATCGATGGAGTCAAAAATTATTAACCCAACACTACGATGACATCCTCTCGTTGCTATCAACCAGACTATTCTTATCGCTCTGAGAGAGAAATATCTTTCCGATGGCCCTGTCTCACCAACAATGACTTAACGTCTCTGCTACTTTGACTCATTTACCCTTTAACCAAACCCTAGCTCATGGAGATGCTACGTCGTCTACTGTGCACACTCCTCAGTCTAGAACATCTACCTCGCCGAACAGGTAACTGAAAGAAAAAATAAACAAAAATATGTACAGACTAATGCCATTCCACTGATTTCTTTGGAAATCCACCAGTGGAATGGTTATCTACTCATCTTCGACAATTTAAACTAAACTATTCCAAATGTAGAGAATAGAGAATTATTATGAACAGTTAGGAAATATTAAGACACAGATCAAACACAGAAATGATGGACAGAAGTTATTATTGCTCAAATGATCTCCAAATCATAGTTTTTGATCTACAGAACCCCTTCTCAGTCTGCTCCTCTATTTTTTTATCAAGCCAGAGTTGGAAGATCAATGGTTGCTCAATGGTTAGGGAAGGCCAACTACCCTAAATCCCAACCAACTCCTGTTGATCTTTTCAAATTCTACTAGTTACAAAAAAGTGTCCATTACTTGCCAAATGGAAATACAAAGACTTCTAGGTTTTAAAAAAACAAAACATGAACAAGATGACATGGCCAAATAAGCCTTATTGCAATATAGTAGATTTTACTATGGTGCCCCCTGCACCAAAATTGCAAAGGAAACTGGCCTTGGTGGAAATGCAGAAAGGGTGACAGTTGGTTGAGGATGATCCCAGTTGGCATGAAAGTGGGTCCTAGGTGCTACATCTTAGTTTCTGTCTCAATTCTGCTATTTTTCTATACTCCATCAAAAGGTTTTCTGAGCGACCATGGAATCACGGAATTGAGACGCATGGCTTCCTCAAGGTGATGGGATTCTTATATTAAATGCATGTCTCAGTCATGGCATCAAGTGGGACCATTTCAAGGGATGCTATGCCCAGGGTACAGTGATCCGACGGTTATCCGCCATTCCGCCAAGATCATATCTCTGACCACATCCTTCATATGTGGAATAGCAGGTGCCGTCTTAACTGCACTATGGAAGGGACTTCTCCTCGGGAGTGCGGATGGAAAAGGAAAACCCAAGTAGCATGATACTATTGAATGAAGTAAGCAATATGGTCTGACCTGGAAAAGGATCGAATCAGCACCGTCAATATGTGCCAGTAAGAATCAAGATCAATGGCCTAAATTCAAAATCATGTTAGAAGGATTCGTTGGCATTGAACCTAACTGAGTTGCATATCAAAGCATTAACTTCTTAGGCATGTGCAAGGTATTCATCACTGCCACTTCTGAGGAATTTAGTAACAGAATGATTTGGCTTATGCAAGCTCAACCTTTGGAAATCTGTGTCTTTACAAGAAATGACTTTTCATCCGTTGTGTGATGAAATTTGATGTGATGACAAGGCTCAATTGGGAGAACCAAGACACTTGATCTGGTAAAATTCAATACAAGAAGTGATGTTTTCAAGTTATGCAGAATTATGAAGCCTTATCTTTCTATTCAATTATGGCAATCTTTGATAGATTTCCGTTTATGGCAGAAATATACTGAAATGACTAGAAATTAATACACCACAGATGGGTGGATGTATGCTTACATCCCTGAATTTCTATAAATAGGCAAGTGTTGATGTTGCAGTTCATACTATCTAAAGATATTTTGATAGTATGGTTTTCACCTGCTCCTGTGTGTTCTATCTATTCCCCTGTTCTTTAGGATTTTCCTCCTTGTTCTCATGGCTCTCGATCTGTCCCTACAGAATTAGAAAGACCTAGAGTTATCTCCTTAGGAATCGGTGGTACAGGAAAGATTAGGGGGTAACAACACCACTGTGTAAACTTCTACTGGTATTTCTTCTTCCTTGTTCTTCATCCAGACTAGGATCCTTGATTTTAATCTCCATACTCCAGCCATTCCTTATGACTATGATTTGGCAGATTAGTATCAGGTGTGGAGGAAACTCATTTTTCCTTCCACCTTCATCCCTCTTCTACTTTTCCTAACAAAGCATTATCTCTAGTTGTAGGGTGTTTCCTCTCTGGATGTAGCATATAAGGATAAAATGCTCCTATTTTGTCATTGTTGGTGCTGCCCTCACCGAGTGGATGGTATGTCCATACCTAGTTTGATGTGATTTCATCCGGTCTCTGTCTAGTTGAGCTGGTTGGTAACCACTCAATTATGAAAGAGGAATCACATTCTGGCAAGCGACAATGGGCATAAAGCAAAGAACTCTAGTTAATGGGGTTTTCTTCTAATATTGACTCTTGCAGTCATTCTCAATTGAGGAGGATAAACCCGATAGTGAATGCCCTTATCTGGTAAATAAGAGGCATAAGATGGGGATAAGGACCTCCACAACATAGAATTAGATGGATCCCCATCAATCCTCACTACCTTTTTTCCTCTAAAATTAAGAGGACACGTTTGTGGGAAGCGTACACTTCAGCATGTGCCATGAAAACAAAGCATATAGTTGCGGAGCAGTTGCAACCAGCCTCTTCAGCTGCATCTGTTGGTTACAAAATAGTTGTAACTTCTTTTATCTTAAGGTCTGAAGCTTGTTGCCCCCTTATTTCTATAAAAGGGGATTCAAGGCTTAGAAAAAGATATTGGTTCGAGGTCATATTTTCCAGCTTTATTCTAAAACATAGGGATCAATCTAGTCAGGGAGGAGTTGTAAATAAGTTTGTTTTCTGCAATAGAATTAGTTGTCTATTTTTGAGGTTTCCAATTTGAGTCTCTTCTTGTTTCTTGATAGAATTATTGTAAGCTATAATGCAAGTTATTGAACAATTTATTTTACAAGTTTTGTTGAGTTTTGGAATCCATTGTCTCCTACTTCATGTATACAATTTCATATCATGAATAATATTTGGTTGAAGAATCATCTTTATTCATCGACACAGTCTTCCCTGTGTTGGCATATTTCTCTCATGGCTTTTACTCAAGGAGTAATGTAAAAATTGCTATTGGAAAATATTAGACGTGATTTGGGTATACAGGGATAACTAAGTATGGTTGATTTCAAAACTAGTAGATTATTTTCAATGTAAGGCATTGTTGTATCTTTACAATAAACTGAGGTTTCTTACATTATTGCTTGTTTAGTTTTTATCATTTTAACCTTTTTGACTCCTTGGCCCAATGGATAGGCACTGATCTATTTCATGGATACTATACTGAACTTATGCCCCTCTAGTTATCCTCAAAGTATTTTCAATCCAAATATTTTCCTTTCCAACAATAGGCTTTTAGGATATTTATTTTGATTAAGTTATGTCTTGCATGTTCCTCTGCAAAGAATAAGATAGAAGCTTAAAGAATCTAGCCAATCCTCACTTTATCATACATTCTTTCAAGCAGCCTATAAGGAACATATCTATGATATAAACAAAGCTGACAATCTAATGTCTCTAGAAAACCCCATTCCTTTTGAGTAGAATGATGTTATCCCCAAGAGAAGAAGGCATCAGTTAAAGAAAGATAGCCAGAGAATTAGAAATAAGTCCATCTATATAGGAACACCCTCCTTGGTTTCATAGAGCCTAAAGTGCAGAGGTAGAAAAGGGGGATTGAGAAAGCCTTCTCTCCCTGATCTCATGTTCGTTGGCCAACCCCTCAAGGTAGATTGATCATTAATAAGTGGCTATTTGATAGATTTGCTGCAAGAATCAGGGAGGAGTTGTAAATAAGTTTGTTTTCTGCAATAGAATTAGTTGTCTATTTTTAACCAATTTGAGTCTCTTCTAGTTTCTTGATAGAATTATTGTAAGCTATAATGCAAGTTACTGAATAATTTATTTTACAAGTTTTGTTGAGTTTTGGAATCCACTGTCTCCTACTTCATGTATACAGTTTCATATCATGAATAATATTTGGTTGAAGAATCATCTTTATTCATCGACATAGTCTTCCCTGTGCTGGCATATTTCTCTCATGGCTTTTACTCAAGGAGTAATGTATAAATTGCTATTGGAAAGTATTAGACGTGATTCAGGTATACAAGGATAACTAAGTATGGTTGATTTCAAAACTAGTAAAGTATTTTCAATGTAAGGCATTGTTGTATCTTTACAATAAACTGAGGTTTCTTACATTATTTCTTGTTTAGTTTTTATCATTTTAACCTTTTTGACTCCTTGGCCCAATGGATAGGCACTGATCTATTTCATGGATACTATACTGAACTTACGCCCCTTTGGTTATCCTCAAAGTATTTTTAATCCAAATATTTTCCTTTCCAACAATAGGCTTTTATGATATTTATTTTGATTAAGTTATGTCTTGCATGTTCCTCTGCGACAAAGACATATCAATTGTTATCCCTATGATGTTTTTTAGTTTGAATATTACACTTCATACATGAATACAAACCAAACAACAATGCATATCCCTTTATAGATTTCACTAGAGTTTAACCTTCTAATGATGTAATATTTTGCTAAAGCAATGAGATATGTAGAGTTAGAAGAACAACTAACACTAAAAGCATTACTAGCATAGATATCTTAAAGACATCTAGCTAAAAAACACTAAGAGATATTAATCTTGAGGCACCTATCTATCTTAGATAACCTCAAGACTAATATCTCTCATCATAGATTTTAGATAGATGTATTTAAGATATCTATGCTAGTTTACTCTATATTTATCTATATTTTCTTTTATTTTCTATTAATTTTTTTGAAAAGTATAAAAAATACTATATATTTATAGGTAACTTATTATTTTATTCATGAAGTACATAAAATCTACTTATACCATGTACTAAAATATATTTAAAATATCTAAAGCTTTACTATTTTATTTCTACTTAAACCTAAAATTTTTCTTACTATTTTATTTAATATCTATATACTTAAATGATTAATATGTACTTAATTTTTGTGGGTGGAAGGGTGGGCACCATCTCACAAAGCTGAGGTGGCCATCTCGGTAGTGGTAGAAGGGGGTGAGTTGGAGGGTGTCAGCAGTCGTATACAGCATGGGAGAAATTGCAGAAGGCACTCCTTTCAATTATATTTTTGCACATTTGGGGCAGCAGGTGGCAGCAGGTTTCGAATGCTCTCATGTGTAAAGGATAGCATTTAATCATTCTATTGAATGTTGATGGTCTGCCGATCTCCTCGGGATAGAGAGTGGCAGTGGGAATGAGTTGGTAGAGGATTATCTCCCCCATTCATACGTTCTTCGGCATCATTTTTGGGCAAGTTTCTTTCCTTTTTATTGCAAAGCTCCAAGTTTGTTTTGTTGCAGTGCTGTGTATGGCAAATGATCCTCTGTCAATTATCATATTCCATCTCCCAGTCGAGCATCTAAGGTGTGAAGGAATGGAGTCACCAGTCTGCCTAACCAATAGGGTTAGGTAGATGACATTTAAAGGCAAGGTAACTGAGCAAAGGCTGCGGAGGGTGCTTCGCCAAAATGATGTTTTCACCGTGGGTACAGTAAAACTCATTCTTGGCAAAGATTTCATTAGTGATGGAGAAAGATACTTGATAGATACTGATATCTCCTCCTGGGTGGTGGCGTCACTATTAGACGTGTTGACAGCATGGTGAAGTGCCTGTTCAAATAGAATCTGCTGGAGGGGCTCGATGAAGTGTTGGAGGCTACAAAAAGAGGCGTAGGGCTTCCCAGGCTGAAGGATTTGGCTAGGGTAAACCAGCCAGGTGAAGTCATTAAATTCTTTTCTTTTATTCTAGATATCAAAGGAGAAGAGCTAGTTGCCCACAGGGTTAGGGTCTGCAAAGGCTGAAACTTTCTAAAGAAATTGTTGAGTTTAACTTCAGTCAGAGTCTTTGAGTGGGTTGGTGAATTTAGGGATTATCTCTTCGTCGATGGGGAGATTTGATGGCTCAGGTCTTGGTCTACTTGTGCTGCTACTGGGTTTGAGTAAGTCTACAATAATGTTTTCTGATATAGATTGGTAGTGGTCGGGTAGTATGGGTTAACTAGTAAACAGTTTACTGTGTTTAAATGTAAAGGCTAGTAGCTCAGTCCCATGGTGGACATTTTGGGGGGCATTTTGACAATCGATATAGGGTGGTAGTCATGGTTAATAGTCTCTGCTCATGGAGCTCATACTTCAAACTCTGTATAGTTGTTTTGTTAATATAATATAAATCTAATCTTACCAATAAAAAAAAATATGTACTTTATTTTTTAAATTAAAAAAAAAAACTAAATTTTAAATAAATTATTTACTACATATTTAATCATATTTTTATTTAAAAGGTATTATCTACTATTTTATTTACTAAAGTACATAGTTATTTCATGAAAATTATTTTATTCACTATAGTCAAATGAAAATAACCATGCATGCAAATACAGTAATTTTATAGAGTTATTAAACTTTTTTGTGTAAAATTACTTTTGTATATCATTTCTTTAATAGTTTTTTTTAACACAATCATGCCACTACACTCCATCCCTTGCTACCACTATAATTATGTTTCTCAGCATAAAAATATTTATGCTTTGTTTCATATGTGTTAGTGTGATGAAAGACTAGGTGTTTTCTAGATTAGTGCCTTGATCCTATATGGGTAATAGAGTTGAATCTCAAGACTAAAAGAGTAAATGCACATGTAATCCAAAAAATGTAATACATAAAGATGATAACAATAAGCACTTAGTTTTGTATCCACATGTATAAGTTGGGCTCTGTGGACATGAAACATAAAAACCATGAAATTATAGCACTAAGGGAGGAACATACTATTGGGAATTAAGGTGTCTCAACCTTGTAATTATTTTTATTTGATTTTTTAATCATTTAGCATTTTTCCCACATATTATTATATTTTATATTATTTAAATTGTATTCTAGCTAAAGTGGGGTATGGGAATTTGAAGTGGTATCATATACCATGTGTTAGTACCTTGTATGTTGTTATAGGAAAATATTTAATTTGAATTATCTTTATGCAAAATGGGATGCCCTACTATTGTGAGATCTCAAGTGATAGATGCTATGATAGATTCTATGGCACATAAGAGCCAAGACTAGAGGGAGTTTTCTCAAACCTTGACTAACTATGATAGACATTATTTGTCATGAAGTACCTATTTTTATATGGGAATAAAGACAAACTTGGGCACCCATGTTGGGTGGATAATTTTGGTTAGTTATGACAACTGTTAGGTGGAATTTAATTTATTATTATATTTAGCATGTGTGGCAAAATCTTCTAGGGAGCCATCGTAGTTTGGGCTTTGCTTGGGTGCCATACCTCCAAGAGGTTTTGAAGATGGTTTAGAAAACCATCTATGGTTTCTATGTTGATCATTGTATAGAAATTGGGTACTTGAGGAGTTACATTGTATTGAGAATTTGTAGGTGCTAATAAAATGCTACCGAAATCACTCGAAGTTTAATGCTAGTGAAACTCCTATAAATTCTTGTTTTACAAGTGTGTTGTAATTTTGTTATTGATTTGATAAGACATTGAGAAAGTTTTTGAGTGTGGGATTTTTCTCTTGAAAGGGTTTTCCCCATGTAATACTAGTGTTATGTGTTAAATTGTTTATGTTGATTTATGTGTTTCTACATAATTTCTATAATAGTTTTATATCAAATTTTAAATTTTTTATACACTACTCTCTCAAGATTAGCACAAGGCACTAATTATGTTACCTTTTCTTCCTTACAATTGATATCAAAGCCTAGCCAATTTTGGTTCTAGTTGTTAGGTTTTTTGAGCTAATCCAGTTTGAGTGGGAGCTTGTGTAGAACTATAATTTGTAATCTTATTGGAGGAATTATAGATGGAAAGAAAATCAAGGAGGGTTGCAGTTGAAAAACATTTTATGAATTTTGAGCTATGGAAGATGAAAATGGAGGATATTGGTGTATCATGATTTGTGGGGTGCCATTGATGAGAATGTTCAAAGACATGTAGATACAACTACATCTACTAATTATGATATTATGGATTGAAAAGTGAAGGGTATCATAATATTATGTCTTATAGATTCTATTTTGGTTAATGTCCATGAAGAACCAATTGCAAATAAATTATGGTAGAAATTGGGTGAAATCTACCTAGCTAAATTCCTAGTTAACTAGTTGTTTCTGTGGAAGAATTTATATTCCTTAATAATAGAGGGATTCAAACAAATTGTAGACCACCTAAATTTATTTAATACATTTGTGTCTCAATTAAATTTAGTGGATGTGGCATGGATGAGGAAGAAAGATGTTAGAATTTTCTATGTTCTTTGCCTAATTCACAAGATAGTCTCATGTCATTGGGAGTACTTTTGCTACATTAAAGGTTGAAGATGTTGTTGGTTCTTTACTTTCTGAAGAGATGAGAAGAGATGGTATTCATAGTCTATGGGCCTTTTGGCCCCTAGAAGTTAGATTCCATAATGGTATGTTTCCCTTTGGCTCTTGCAAGATTTTCAACAAGTGAGAGAATGTTGGGAATTAGAGTGTCTCAACCTTGCAAAAATTCCTGGTTTGATTTATTAATTAGTTAGAATTTTTATTGAATATTATTGTATTTTATAATTTAAATTGTGTTCCATCTAAAGTGGGGCATGGGAATTTGAGGTGGCATCATGTGCCACATGTCAGCACCTTGTATGGTGTTGTAGGAAAATATTTAATTTGAATTATCTTATGCAAAATGAGATGCCCTACTTTTGTGGGATCCTATGACATATTCTATGACATGTAAGAGCTAAGAATAGAGGGAGTTACTTTGGAACCTTGACTAGCTATGACAAACATTATTTGTCATGGTGTGCATGTTGAATGCACAAGACAACTGAGAGGGGGGGTGAATCAGTTGTAACTTATAATTCCAAAACCCTCAAACACATTTAAATCCACATCAATTCAATTAACCCTTAAAATGTTATGATGATTGATCATGAAAGAAAATAAGAGAAACTAAATAAAATCAACATCAAACACAAGAGAACACCAGATTTACGTGGAAAACCCAAGAAGGCAAAAACCATGGTGAGGATTAGCTCACAATATAAAGTAGTATCAACAATGGAAATCAATAGGCTCACTGTCAGAAGGTTCACTGGAAAAGGGCTCACTACCCAAAAGAAAGAAAGGCTCATTGCCAAAGGCTCTCTTCTCTAGCTCATTGCCAAAGGCTCACTTCTAGAATAGAGAAGAAGATAGAGAAGATTGTTACAAGGAGAAAACTATCTCATTGCAATAGAGAAGTCCACCACAATGCTATCATCACCTCCACAGTCTCACTAAGGAATTGTAGACACCTTCTGCTCACTACATCCAGTAATCTAACACATGAAATTTCACACTGTGCTACACAAATTCACACTCTATAACTCTATAATTCGCATCACATACATCACACTCATCTATCTTACAATCCTTCAGTGACTCAACACTTATTTATACCATCTTCAATCTTGAAAACATTCTCCAAGGTCGGTAAGGCTCCTTAATTTTGCAAATTCAAATTAGGTCGGACCCAAAACATTCCCGCAATGGAAAGGAATGAAGGTGGACCACAACACACCTTAGCTTGGACCTAAATCCATTCATACATGTTACACCATGCTTCTACAATTATCGAAGCAACTCTGCAATTAGTGTAAACACCCAAGGTCAACCGAACCGGTGTTAACACCATAAACAATTATGTACACGCTTCCTCAAACCCAAAGACAACTCGTGGACCACATGCCATGCTTGAGCACAATCTATAATATCCCACAAACATCTTGAAAATGAACAAATTCCTTTGCAATAACTTTCACTTGCCACACAACCTTATCCTATTTACCCAGCATACTCAAATGTCTCTGTCATGCACTACAACTCAAGAAATCATCTTCCAGAGCACCCAACCATGAAAACATTTGACTGAAGATAAATATTAACCTTATAGGTACACTTCCAAACACCTGAAACCACTTTACAGAGAAATGCGGAGCAAAAACATTTCTCCCATACACCTCTACAATACACAGTTTGTTGCAAGTATGAGGTTAACCAGTGTTTTCATTGATGTCAACATACTCATATTGCATTGATAAGAAGGATTGGATGAGCTGTGTGCTGAGGATATTGAGAAAATTAGTCTCAGTGAAGAATAGTGATGAGAAGAGGGAAAAAGTACTCAATAGGTTGAGGCTCACAGGAACAGATTAAACGGTTTGTAGATATGAGTCTTAAGATGCTCCAGTTAAGATTTCAGAGGTCCGCATGAAGATATGAAGAAGTTGTGATCGATCAAGTAGAACCAGTTTTGAGAGATGCTCCAGAGTGACAGAGTGTTACAAAAAGGTCCAGTGAGATCCAAAAGTACATTGTCCTATTCTGCGGATTGGAATGAGTGTTTGGGATGTCCTTGTGATGTGTCATATCATTTGGTTCATGGTTTGGAGGTCTGGAAGCATCTCTTTCAGTATGTCAGTGGCAATAGACTGTGTTCTTGAAGTTCTGGATGAAGGAGAGAAGAGATTCTTGTAAGTAGAGGAAGTGTGGATGTACCTGGTCATTCAGGTAAGCTTGTGAAGGTTCTTGGATCATGTTGAGATGGTGTTGTCAGTCTGCATTAGTGTTAGAGCCCGAAATTGGAGATATACTTCTGGATGAAGATGTTCTTGTTCAGGCTGGCCGACTGAATGAGCTACTCATCTTGCGAATGTTCTTGTGGATGATTGCGGACTTAGATGATTATTCCTAAGTCGATGCCTTGTAATAAAGGCTTGTGGATTCATTTTGAAGTGTTGTTGATAAGCGGATGAGTGTGATATAGTGAAAGAGCGAAGGGTAGAGCAGAAGTTTCTCGGGCTTAAATGGAACTGATCCAGACATGGTAAAGATGTCAATCTCTAGTTCAAGTTTGTAAAACTTATCATCTTGTAGACAGTGTGTCTCTTGTAGGTAGTGTGCCTCCTTGTGAGCAGTGTGCTCAGGCAATGAGCCCTCATTGGCATGTGCCATTCATTTTTCTTATTCTTCTAATAGAGAATAATCCTTGGGTTAATCACCCCATGGTTTTTCCCTTAACCGGGTTTTCCACGTCAAAATCTTGGTGTTCAATGTGTTGATGTTTATCTGCTCCTGTGTTTATGCATTATGCTTTCATGAATGGTTAACTGATATGCTATTAACTAATAAAGAAGAATCAAGTGTTTGAAGTAGAAGCAAGTTTTTATACAACTAATTCACCCCCCCTCTCAGTTGTGTGCCCTAGATCTAACAATTGGTATCAGAGCTAAGTTCCTCTAAAAGGAGCTTAACTGCTTGAGGAGATTCAGGATGTCGTCATACAAGAAGGACAGTCTGAAATTTGATGGAACCAACTTCACTCTTTGGAAAGGCCGCATGAAATGTCACTTGGAGTGTATGGGAAAGGCGTACTTGTCCATGGTCAAAAAAGCATACAAACCTCCACAGGGTGGTCCGACAACTCTAAATGAAATCACAAATGCTGAAAATAATCTGCGAACTAAAGAGGCTCTTCTAAGTGCATTGACTGACTCAGAACTCTCAAATGTTATTGATCTACCAAGTGCCTATGAGATATGGGTTAAGCTGGAACTTCTACATGAAGGAGATGAGTTTGTTAAGAGTGCAAGGTTGCAAAGTCTTAAAGGAAAATTTGAAAGATTGAAGATGAGAGATGATGAAAACATCACTACTTTTATGCCAAGAGTAAATGAGCTGGTGTGTGCGATCAGGAATGCTGGTGGAGTTCTGGATGAAAATGAGATTGTTTGCAAAATTCTCAGATCCCTTCCTGCTGCCTACAAGATCAAGGTTGCTGCCATTGATGAATTCAAAGCCCATGCAACTGTCACAAGAGAGCAATTGGCTGGCAAACTGGCTGCATTTGAAATGACCGAGTTTAGAGATGATCCCCCCAAGACTGAATCTGCATTCAAAGCCAATGCCTATGTGAAAGGCAAACAAAGATTTGATCTGGGAGAAAACTCTTCAAGGAAGTTGTCATGGTATGATCAAGCAAGGAAAGACATGGAAGAGGAAGAAGCAGAAACAACTCATCTTGAAGCCCTCATTGCAAAGAGATTGCCAAGAGGATCCGGTAAGTATGAAGGAAAGTTACCTTTTAAGTGCTTCAACTGCAATAAGATTGGTCATTTTGCTTCAAGATGTCTGAAAAGATCTGCAAGGTCAAACTCTAACAGACAAAGGTTCCAAAAGAACTGTTATTATGTTCATGAAGAAGCTGATAATGAAGGAGTAACAGATGATGAATCAGAGATAGGAGACAAATCTAGAAATGAATGGGTGTTTATTGCCATCAAGGAAGAAGAACCAATATCCTCTGAATCTATCAATCATAAGGTTGTAGAAAGAGCTTTGGCTACCCAAGTTGAAGAAAAGGATGATTGGGTTATTGATAGTGGATGCTCTCACCATATGACAGGTGACAAGAACAAGTTCTTAGATTTGGAAAGGTATGAAGGAGGAATGGTTAAGTTTGGTGATAATTCTGTTGGTAGAATTAGAGGTAGGGGAACTATTTCTTTTGATGGAAAGAGCAAAACTGGTAATGTACTGTATGTTGAAGGATTGAAGCACAATCTTCTCAGTGTTGGATAGTTAGTAGACAAAGGCTATGATCTCCAGTTCAAAAATGGAAGATGTAGGATCTTTGAAAGCTCTGGAACTAAGATTGCATCTGGTACTCAAACAAAAGGTAATATCTTCCATCTAGTTGGTTCTAATAAAAGTTGTTTGTTTGTTCAAGTGGATCAGAGTTGGTTATGGCATAGAAGGATGTGTCATGTAAATTCTGATAACATCATCAAAATAAGCAATACTCAGGCTATAAGAGATCTTTCAAAATTGGTGAAACCTACAAATAGTTTGTACAAAGAATGTCAGCTAGGTAAATAGAGCAGAGTCTCTTTCAAAGGCAAGGATCACTCCTCTATCGGATTATTGGAATTAGTTCATACCGATCTATGTGGTCCGACAAGAATCAAAAGTATGCAAGGTGATAGATATTTCATGTTGCTAATTGATGACCATTCCCAGATGATGTGGGTTACCTTTCTAAAAGAGAAATCAGAAGCCTTTGAGAAGTTCAAATTCTTCAAAGCTATGGTAGAGAATCAAACCGGATTGAAACTGAAATGTCTGATGTCTGATAGAGGTGGTGAATTCACATCCGGTGAATTCATAGACTTCTGTGAGAAGCATGGTATAAAGAGACAATTATCTGCTCCTAGGACTCCACAGTAGAATGGAGTAGTTGGGAGAAAGAACCGGACCATCCAGGAAGCATCTAGGACAATGATGATGGAAGCAAATGTTCCTCAGATGTTTTGGAGAGAAGCTATCAGCACTGCAGTCTATACTCTCAATCAAGTTCAAATCAAAAGCAATACCGGTAAGACTCCTTATGAACTTTGGTTTGGTATAACTCCTACTGTGAGATATTTTAGAGTATTCGGTAGCAAGTGTTACATCAAAAGAGATGAAGATCTAGGAAAGTTTGATGCTAGAAGTGATGAAGGAATTTTCTTGGGTTACTCCGCTCAAAGCAAAGCATACCGATGTTACAATAAGAGACTGAGAAAGATGATAGAAAGTACAAATGTGAAGGTTGATGAAGGAGTTGAGAAGCCCTCAAGGTTTTATGAATATGATGAAGATGATCAGGATGGTGTTCTGGTTCAAGGAACTCAACCCTCTCCTGAAGGTCAGATTCAGACTGATCCGGTAAATCAGGAAGAAGAAGTTTGTCAGGATGAGCTTGATCAAGAAACAGTAGTACAAGAAACTTCCAAAGTTCCAAGGTATGTAACTCTAAATCACTCTGAAGATCAAAGCATAGGTGACAAAAGTAAAGGGGTACAAACAAGGAGGAAAATTGCTCAAAATTTAGATGAATGTTGTTTGATTTCAAAGATTGAACCTAAGACAATAAATGAAGCTTGCAATGATGAAAACTGGACCAAAGCAATGGAGGAAGAGTTGATGCAAATTGAGAAAAATTACACTTGGGATCTTGTTCCCAGAGCTAGAAACAAGAATGTGATTGGAACCAAATGGGTCTTCTGGAACAAACTAAATGAAGTTGGTGAAGTAATCAGGAACAAAGCTAGATTGGTCTGCAAAGGCTACTCTCAAATAAAAGGAATTGATTTTGAAGAAACCTTTGCTCCGGTAGCAAGAATTGAAGCAGTCAGATTATTTCTTACATTTGCTGCCTTCAAAGACTTCAAGGTATATCAGATGGATGTCAAGTCTGCCTTCCTAAATGGTTATTTGGAAGAAGAAGTATACATTGAACAACCGGATGGATTTCAATTGTCTAATCAAGATGATATGGTCTACAAATTGAAGAAAGCACTGTATGGATTAAAGAAAGCCCCAAGAGCATGGTATGAAAGGTTGGATAAGCATCTTGTGTAGATTGGTTTCAATAAAGGTACTGCTGACAGTAATCTATATTTCCAAATAGATAATGAAAACATCTTGATTGTTGAATTATTTGTTGATGATATCATTTTTGGAGGAAGAGACAGTATGTGTAAAACCTTTGCAAATCAAATGAAAAGTGAGTTTAAAATGTCAATGCTTGGTGAAATGAATTTCTTCTTGGGTCTACAAATTACCCAGACAAAGAAAGGCATCTTTATCTCTCAGACCAAATATGTGAAAAAATTGTTGAGGAAATTCGGAATGGAAGATTCAAAGCCAATGAACACTCCTATGGCAACTGGATGTAAGTTGAGCAAAGATGATGACTCTTCTAAAATAGATCAGACCAAGTACAGATCAATGATTGAAGGACTATTGTATCTCACTCAAACTAGACTAGATATTATGCAGGCTATTGGTCTTGTGGCAAGATTTCAGGCTGATCCCAGAGAATCTCATGTCATGGCATCAAAATAATTTTTAGGTACTTGAAAGGAACAGCTCAGTATGGTCTTTGGTATCCTAGAGATCAGGATTTTTCTCTTCATGCATATATAGATGCAGATTGGGTAGGAGATGTGGATGATAGGAAGAGTACAAGTGGAGGAGCATTCTTTTTGGGAAAAAGATTAGTTCCTTGGCTAAGCAAGAAACAAGAGGCAATTTCTCTGTCTACAACTGAAGCAGAATATATTGCAGCAGCAGGTAGTTGCACTCAAATTTTGTGGATGAAGCAAATGCTAAGAGACATTAAAGTAGAATATAAGGAGCCTATCACAATTTTCTGTGATAATTCAAGTACAATAAATATTTCTAAGAATCCAGTGTTACATTCTAAGACCAAGCACATATCTATCAAGTTTCACTTTCTGAGAGAACAAGTGAACAAGGATGAAGTTAAATTGGAGTATGTACCCTCCAAGGATCAGATTGCAGATATTTTTACTAAACCTCTTCCCAAAGACTCTTTTGAGTATCTTAGGGAGAAGTTAGGGGTCATGGCCCCTCCGATGATGAACTAGGATGCACTAATGTGCATCAGTCCGGTGGATATCACAGTCATATCTTGTGATCCGGATTGATGATGGGGAGCTGCTACTAAGGGGGAGCAGCTGGTATGATTCTGATGTGTTAGAATTAAAAGTATGAGCCCATTGCCATTGATGTCAAAGGGGGAGAAAAGACATGTGAAAAACAAATTGTTGATCAAAGGGGGAGCAATAAAAGAAAGAGAAGACATGTGAAGAGTTGTTGCTGATAAGGGGAGCTGTGACAGAAAGGAGAAGTTTTGTCTTGATGGTTTTTCACATCATATGTTGCCATCAATGACAAAGGGGGAGATTCTTGCAAGTATGAGGTTAACCAGTGTTGTCATTGATGTCAACATACTCATATTGCATTGATAAGAAGGATTGGATGAGCTGTGTGCTAAGGATATTGAGAAAATTAGTCTCAGTGAAGAACAATGATGAGAAGAGGGAAAAAGTACTCAATAGGTTGAGACTCAGAGGATGTGGATTAAAGGGTTTGTAGATATGAGTCTTAAGATGCTCCAGTTAAGATTTCAGAGGTCTGCATGAAGATATGAAGAAGTTGTGATCGATCAAGTAGAACCGGTTCCGGGAGATGCTCTGGAGTGACAGAGTGTTACAAAAAGGTCCGGTGAGATCTGAAAGTACATTGTCCTATTCTGCAGATTGGAATGAGTGTTTGGGATGTCCTTGTGATGTGTCATCTTGTTTGGTTCATGGTTTGGAGGTCCGGAAGCATCTCTTTCAGTATGTCAGTGGCGATAGATTGTGTTCTTGAAGTTCTGGATGAAGGAGAGAAGAGATTCTTGTAAGTAGAGGAAGTGCGGATGTACCTGGTCATTCAGGTAAGCTTGTGAAGGTTCTTGGATCATGTTGAGATGGTTTTATCAGTCCACATTAGTGTTAGAGCCTGGAATTGGAGATATACTTCTGGATGAAGATGTTCTTGTTCAAGCTGGCCGACTGGATGAGCTACTCATCTTGCGAATGTTCTTGTGGATGATTGCCGACTTAGATGATTGTTCCTAAGTTGATGCCTTATATAAATAAAGGCTTGTGGATTCATTTTGAAGTGTTGTTGATAAGCAGATGAGTGTGGTATAGTGAAAGAGCAAAGGGCAAAGCAGAAGTTTCTCGGGCTTAAATGGAACTGATCTAGACATGGTAAAGATGTCAATCTCTAGTTCAAGTTTGTAAAACTTATCATCTTGTAGGCAGTGTGTCTCTTGTAGGCAATGTGCCTCCTTGTGAGTAGTATGCTCGGGCAGTGAGCCCTAATTGGCATGTTCCATTCATTTTTCTTATTCTTCTAACAGATAATAATCCTTGGGTTAATCACCCCGTGGTTTTTCCCTTAACCAGATTTTCCACGTCACAATCTTGGTGTTCAATGTGTTGATGTTTATCTGCTCCTGTGTTTATGCATCATGCTTTCATGAATGGTTAACTGATATGCTATTAACTAACAAAGAAGAATCAAGTGTTTGAAGTAGAAGCAAGTTTTTATACAACTGATTCATCCCCCTCTCAATTGTGTGCCCTAGATCTAACACAGTTCACACACTAGTGAACACATCTTTCTCTACACATCGATCCAACATGCCAAATTCTAAATGAAGCACCTCTAAACACCTCTAAACAACATATCCAAATTGCATAAACAGATCTTCAATATGAGGGAAATGCAGATCAAAACTAGAACACTACTCTACAACATAGAATACCACTGTCACACACTGTTTTCTTATTTTATTCAATTTTTCTCAAAAGCACTTGGAAACCAAGTACCAGAAACATATTATGACCATCTTCATCACTTCCTCATCATCAAAGACAACATCCACTCAACACCAATTGCTCATACTCTTGCAACATCTCTTACTCATACAGTTGACACCAATGACAACACAAGCTTGTTGACATCAATGACAACACTGACTACACATACTTACAACAGTGCCTACTTTTATATTGATATAATGACAAACTTAGGCACCCATGTTGGGTGGATAAATTTGGTTAGTTATGATAGCTATAAGGTGGAATAATTATTTACTATTTGTATCTTGTGTGAGAGAATCTTCTAGGGATTCATTGGAATTAGGGACCAGGTTGGGTGCCACACCTCCAGGAGGTTTTACTCATGGTTTAGAATACCATCTACAATTTCTAGGTTGTTTGTTGTCTTCTAAATTATGTACTTAAGGAGTTGTATTGTATTAAGAATTTACAAGTGCTACAGGAATGCTCCCAAAATCACTCTAAGATTATATGTTAGTGTTCATCTCCTATAAAATCTTTCTCTGCAAGTGTGTTGTAATCTTGTTAATGATTTTATAATACATTGAGAAATTTTGGAGTGTGGGATTTTTCTCCTAAGAGGGTTTTCCCCATGTAATACTAGTGTTATGTGTTAAATTGTTTATGCTAATTTATGTCTTTCTGCATAATTTATGTAATGGTTTTAGATCAAATTTTAAAGTTTTTTGTATGTGCTACTCCTCTTAAGATTAGTGTAGGAAGCTAATTCTACTACCTTTTCTTCCTTACACATACTTCAACAATTCATAGGAAAGAAAATATATAATTCTTGTATTATGGCTAAAAGAAACTTCATGAAATCTTCATAAAGATTTTAGAACCTCTAGCTAGTCAACTAATCAATGCAATACTCATACTAGAAAATGTAATAATACGAATACATATCATTCCCAAAAGTATACTAGAAGCCTATGGAGACATTCACAATCTTAACAAGATATACATTAAATACATTTCCTTCATTGCAGTACAACATACAATTACAAAAATGGAGCAAGATTCAAACTTAACGTATTAAAAATACCTAAAACTATTACAATATATAAAGAACCCCTACCTTACAATTTTATCTTTGTTGTATAGCCAATCCATCAACCAACATTTTGTTTTCAAATTCTTCTATGTATAGTTCATAATTCCCTTTCTTAGCTTTGGAATTGTGGGCACATAAATCATCATGTATGATTAGCTCAATATTTTAACATGACAATCACACACAAGTAGAAAAGATAATACGTGTACAAAAGAAGAACATCCACCTTGGATCAATCACCTACACTTAACAATATTTAACTCTTTTTCATTCCTACAACAACATGGAGCACTTATTTGCATCATGCAAATCCTAATATTTAATGATATCTTGCTCATATCTTGCAATAAATATGATAACCATATGTATGAGGTCACTTGCATACCTAAGCCTCCCCTATTTTGACTCTACTTGTAGTTTTGATGGTACTTGCCAAAACAAAATTATAACCTTGTAGGCCACCATTATGCTTGACCACACTAATAATGACTCAAGAAGTACAAAGAAAACCATTATCTTTCCATCATTAGCCAAATTCATGAAAAAATCCCTAAAAAATAAGGTATCTTAGGGTACATTCTTTGATAAATTCACATGGTTGATCCACCACCATTAAGATAACAAGTGGCCTTAAGAGGACTCACAAAGAATTTATGCATGACTATTGGTCTAAACAACTAGTATGTACAATCCCTAGATCTATTATATCATTAATTAGAGGAAAAAACCCTAAAATATGGCATGCACTACATTTGAATAATATTTAACCACGGAGAGGTTAAAGATTTTGAAGTTGGATGAATCTTCATCATCTATGTGCATCCCCTTGACATTCCATGGTTAGTGCATGATCTACAAACAAAATTATGCACTCAAAAAATTGCTTGAGGCTAGTTTAACTACTACTTAGTAAAACATCACCATGCCATTGCATACAATAAACAATGAGGCTCTATTGAAAATTCATATGAGACCCACTACATATGCTACATAAATTCCATGTAGCCTAATGAGATACTACCATGCCACATTGCAAGACACATAAACCTTTTCCCTCAAATTGAATAGAAGCTCTGGGCCTACCATAAGGCTACCACACAACATGCATTGGTTCACCACTAGGGCAGAGTAAATCCCAATTCAATATGGCATGGGCCCACCACCACCAAAGGTGACACATGGTGGGTGATAATTTTCTAATGATTCCATGTAAGCCACAAAGTATGACCAATCACTCATAGAAAAAATAAATGGGGCTCACTATTAACATCACATAGATGCTATGTGGCATCATATGATTAAACCACACATATTTCCATGTAAAGCATAGTTGGTGCCAATACACATGTGGACCATTAGGGGCATTCCATACATATCATATATGCCACCTATGAATGAGTAGGAGCCACCACTAATGATGGGATAAATGTTGAGTAGGTTAGGAAAGATTAGATAGTGTGTGGAAAGGTAGAGTTGATCCAATGGCTAAAACATGATCTAGTTAAAGAGAAGTTACGCATGGGATGATTAGCTGGTATATACTACCAATGGGAGTATAGCACATAATAGTGAGGGAAAGTGGTAGTAGTAGGTGTAAGAAGTGGCTATGACTAGGATCTAAGACTAAAGGGAACAAGGAGGAAATGATGGTTGACTAGTGGTAAGGAGACCAATATATGGGAAGTAAACACAAAGGTGGTGAAAGAATATGTGATTTAAGTTATAAGTTAATTGACCACTTCAAGTTAATTGTAAATTAGACAAAGTACATATGTGAACATTGGAAGGTAAAAAAATGAAATCTGGCACATTTAAATATGAATTAAGTGAGGCAAAACATAGATAGAAGCACATGGAGTGAAGGCATAGAGAAAGACTACCATGAAGGTTGTAGCCACAAACTAGAGGCACTAAACATCATATGAACACCCTAGACATAGATATGCACCATACAACCTCGATAGGCACAACAATAGACCCCCACAATCATAGGATGTATTCACTTGTACAAAGAAGAGGTCATGCTAGGATAACTTGCGTCTATAGATTAGCCTCCATTAGAGCATATATTACTAGGGAACACTTGTACATGCTTAGAACAAAAAAGATCTTACGAAACCCAAACACAACAAGCCTTCACAAATGAAATGTAATAAAGGAAACATTAAGACCAATATTAGAATCCTTAACCATTGAGAGCAACTATAAATGCATGATTTGGGAATTGTATCACCTAGACACAAGAAACAGGGACAACATGCACATTAGATTGGAAAACAAGAAGAAATGCTAACATAGGCTATAGTTGGGGACATGTATCCCTTATGGATACAATCAAAATCTAGAATGTCTTTGGGATGTAGACCATATAACTCATCTATAATAATAGGGAAAATAGAATAGAAACACACACAATATTAAATCATGACACATGATAGAAAGGAACAAATAAACACTTCATAATGGGAATAACAACCATTACTACAAACAAAAAAAATGAAAGAGGATAGTATATACATAAACAGCATCGAGATACCTACACTAAGAAAAGTAGTGCTTTAGGTGTTACCCATGTGAGTAGGTAGCTCGATGAGTTCACCATTCAGATTCCTAAAATGAAAAATCCCTTGGCCACATTAACTATCAATAACATAAGGGCCAACTCAAAGAGCTTCAAAATTACCATGTTTCCCATTATCCTTAGTCCTTAAATTCCATAAGAAGAGTATATATCCCACTTGGAAACACCTATGAATATCCTTCTTATCAAATAAGCGCTTCATTTTCTCCTACTATAGAAAATTTCTATCATGAGTAGTTCTTCTCATCTCATCCAACACGATAAGTTGATTGATCCTTTAGGATATTACACCATTTTCTAGTCCTTCCACTTCTTGTAGAAGCATATACACTAGTAGTTCCAAATCAATTAGTAGATTTGCAGATGTCCCATAAACTAACTCAAATGAGCTTCTCCTAATTGATTTCTTGTAAGTGATTCTATCAACCCATACAACAAATATGAGCTTTACATCCCAACTCTTCTTGTTCAACTCAAGTGTCCTTATGATCTTCAGGAGGCTTTTATTTCTAAACTCAACTTATCCATTTCCTTGTAGTTGATAGGGAGAAGCATAAATCAAAATTATCCCATACTTTCAACACAAATCAAAAACATTATGAGCTCTGAAACACATGGCATTATTAAGAACAATCCTCATGGGCACTCCAAATATTGTAATCACATGATAAATCAAGAAGCCTATTACCACCTTTGATGTTTTATTTCTAGTTGGTATGGCTTGAACCCATTTGGTAAAGTAGTCAGTTGCTACAAAAATCCACTTGTAGCCATTACTTGGTTTTTCTACAATCTCACCTATGAAATCTATGCCCCACTATTGAGAATGGGCATCCATTAAGATGGGAGTAGGGGAAGCACAATTGAAAATCTCATCTTGCCTGAGAACTTTTGGCAAGCATCACATAGATTCTAATGTATTTGGTCACATCCCTAAATAATGTTTGTCACCATAACATGGTCCTTTCTCTATGAAATAATCAATGAGGCATCAACAATTATATGATTTTTCTTTTTCTTGATTTCCTTGTGATGCAGAGTGAAACACAACGGGAGCTAACTAACAGGAAGGAGCTGCCAACATTACAAACAGCATGATAAAAATCCCTATCGGCTCAACATCATCATCATATTTCCTGTACACACCAACAGCATCATCATATTTCGGACGATCGCAATTATCCTCCTGCCGACTACTGTTCACCTCCTCCGCCTGTCGCCTATCATCATCATCATGATACACAACGGGCACAAACATCCTCCTGTTGCACTGTTCATTGGGCTCTAAACACTATCGGCATCATCATGATATGCGACACCACCTTCGTCCGTAGGATATCAAATATCCGGTTGCTCCAAATATCCTGATGACGACACATTCAACACCTTCCCTTCAATGCTCCGCTAGCCGACGACACAAGAAACAGCATCATGATATAATTTATCCGGTTCTCTCGAAACCTCCTGATGATGCTTCACAACTTTCTGCCTACGCCGATACACCTCCTGATGATGTTTCACAACTTTCTGCCTACGCCGATACCTAACCACTTAGCGACAACAGGATCAACATGCATAGGGGGATATCTCAATATCCTGATGACGATGACGTCATATGCGGATGACGATGACGTCACACAATATCCTGATGACCTCTTCAACACTTAGCCAAAAAACCAAACTTTCACTCCCGCATCTGTTAGCGATATGCGGATGATGGGCACTCACAGAAGATGATCCTGACGGCGATATATACACTGAGTATCTATCTGACTTACAACATCCTGATGTACTTGCAACATGTAAACTTCCACAGTTTCATAACCCGATCTTCGCCTTATGCCGATGTACTCTTCTTCGGCAACTCCTGATGATGATCACCCCGACGCACTTGCACTTCATGCAGCTAACCGCATCATGCCGATCTCCTCCACTTATCCGGATGATGATGCCCGAAGCTTCTGCAGGATATTCACCAAATTATCCTGATGATGGCGTCTTGACGAACTTTCAACCTTAGCGAAATCTCACTTCGCTGATCCTCCAGGGATGACCCGATCCACTCTCAGGGTGACCTTCCAAACTCTATCAGCTCGACCTAGCACATGAGGATGCTAGGCTTCTCAACACCTCTCGACCGTGATCCTGCACACCTGCATGCGAACAAACAGAAAACACAAACTACCTCCTAACTTACTGTACACAGCCATTCCACCGATTCGACGAATCAACCGGTGGAATGGATCAGCATGTCCATGAAACCACCAGATCAGCAAAACGATTAAACAATGGAATCCAACCAGATAAAGAACACAAACAGGATCTCTTTATTGATTTCAAAGATGCAATTACAATGATCAGTCTCTCTCTGCAATCTGACTTCTCAATGCGATACAATACTATGATCGATGATATCTCTATCTGTATGCAATATCAACCAATCCCCATGCTTAAATAGATTTTCCTACGAGTACTACTGACCTGACTCCAAGCGGCTAGGAACTCTCCAGGCGGCTGGGAGATCCAACCGGACCCTACAGCATGACAGCTGTTCTAACAAACTTAACTAAAAATAGTAAAAGCCTGGTCAGCATGATCTTATCATGATCAGCGTGACCTTATTACATGCATTTGGTCTTATCAGACCTTCTTGAAAACATAAACAAGACCTATAACAAACTAACTGCCTCATGGAGGCCAGCTGTTAGGTAGGTGCCTCTGCACCATACTCCCCAAAAGAAAATAACTCATGTCCCATGAGTTAGGATATGGAAATCCTCCACCTTTACACTTTGCCTTGCCAGTCTTCTGACCTGTTCCAGCTTTATCCACTGCTGGCTCTTGGCTGCTCCAAGACTTCTGAACTGTAACTTGCTTTATGGCAAGTAAATCCTCATGCCTGTCAATGTAGGCTTTTCTCTCACATACCTTGTGTTTGTCAGGTTGCCTGACTAGAACCTCTTTCTGAACTGCCTCTTGAACTTCTGAAATGTTCAACTCTATCTTCCTTTCAACTCTTATAGGACAAACAATAGTCCCAACTATGACAACATCCTTGTCATTCCTCTCAACTGGTTGCTGTTTACCATCCTGTTTCTGCACCTGCTGCTGACCTCTGTCAGTCACAACTGAAACTTTCTTCAGCTTGTTGTCTTTAACAACTCCTTTCCCTGCAGTGTCCTGAACTGCCTTTATGCCTGCTCCTCTAGGCATCTGCACAAATTCCTTCTTTCCCATTAAAATGACTTTGGCTGCCTTCTGTGCTGCAGCTGCTTCCTGCAATGGCATCAACTTAATAGTCTTTCCATCTTTCTGGATGGTGTAGGTATTAGCATACCCATCATACAGTACTCTCCTATCAAATTGCCATGGTCTACCCAATGGTAGGTGACAACATTCCATGGGCAAAATATCACACAAAATTCTATCCTGATATGCTCCAATCTGGAAATCCACATATGCCTGTTCAGAGACAAAAAGTGAATGACTATCACTCACCCAAGATGCCTTGTAAGGGTGTGGATGTGGAATCCTTTCCAAATGCAGTTTATCCACCATCTCCTGAGATACCATGTTGTCTGTTGAACCAGTATCAATGACAACCTTACATACCTTACCTTTACTCTTGCATGTGGTCTTGAAAAGAGCTCTTCTTTGTGGGGATTCTTTGTCAGGTACCTTCATGGTAATCACTGTTTTTCTCATCAGCAGAGATTCTCCACTTTCTGGGTATCCACAATTATTAGCCTCCTGATCCTTTTGATAAGTGTTTGGACTCTGCACACTTTTATCTTCTTTCTCTTCTTGCACAAGTTGTACTCTCTTGTCACTCGTTCTATCATTTCTGGATGATGAACCTTTGTTTTCTGGACATTTGAAAGATGGATGACCAAACTCACCACAGGTGTAACATTTTCCTGAAAATGTAGTAGAACCTCTACCACCTCCAAATCTTCCTTTATTACCTTTCCATCCACCTCTGAAATCAGACTGTCCCTGTCCTTTACCAGTGTCTTCTTGACTCTCATTGGTTTGCCTTGTTCTATGGGCTGATCCTCTTCCTCTATTGTTTTGTTCTTGTTTTCTCTTCAACTTATCTTCCACTTTCAATGCCAACTGGAAACATTTCTGCACTGTATCTGGATTATGCAGACTTAAATCATCCTGAATATTAAACCTCAATCCATTAAGGTATCTGGCTACCTTCTCTTCTTCACTTTCTTTTACCTTTGTCTTCATACAGAGTTTCATGAATTCTTCTATATATGAGCTGACATCTAGCTCCTTCTGCTTCAGGTTTTGCTTCCTCTTGTGTAATTGGATACTGTAATCCAATGGAATATAAGCTTCCTTTACCAATGCCATCATCTTCTTCCATGTGGCAACTCTACGTTTTCCTTCCTGTACTCTATCATCTTGAACAAAATTCCACCATGTCAAGGCAGCTTCTTTCATCTTTGACTGTGCTATCTTCACTCTCTGTTGTTCTGGTATCTCCTCTGTTATAAAGAAATTGTTCAAACAGTCTATCCATTCCATCACTGAATCAGGGTCCATCTTACCTGTAAACACTGGCAAATCCAGTTTCACATCCATGGTTCTCCTCTCCATGGCCTTGAGGGCGTTCAACAGTGGTCTCTGGTCTGCAGGAACGACCTCCTCGCTCCAATTAGGGATCTCTTCTTCTTCCCTATCATCTTCTCTACCAGAACCTACTCTGCTCCTCAACTTTGCTAACTCATCTTTCAACTCCTGATTCTGAGCCTTCACGGCCTTGCTTTCTGCAATCTGTTTCTTCACCAGAACTGCCAACTCAGCGTTGGTCATCCTTGCTGGAACCTCAGATGTTCCTTCTTCGTCTGACATCCTGCCTAGCTTTTCCAGAAGATCCTAACCTTTGCTCTGATACCACTATGATGCAGAGTGAAATGCAACGGGAGCTAACTAACAGGAAGGAGCTGCCAACATTACAAACAGCATGATAAAAATCCCTATCGGCTCAACATCATCATCATATTTCCTATACACACCAACAGCATCATCATATTTCAGACGATCGTAATTATCCTCCTGCCGACTACTGTTCACCTCCTCCGCCTGTCGCCTATCATCATCATCATGATACACAACGGGCGCAAACATCCTCCTGTTGCACTGTTCATTGGGCTCTAAACACTATCGGCATCATCATGATATGCGACACCACCTTCGTCCGCAGGATATCAAATATCCGGTTGCTCCAAATATCCTGATGACGACACATTCAACACCTTCCCTTCAATGCTCCGCTAGCCGACGACACAAGCAACAGCATCATGATATAATTTATCCGGTTCTCTCGAAACCTCCTGATGATGCTTCACAACTTTCTGCCTACGCCGATACACCTCCTGATGATGTTTCACAACTTTCTGCCTACGCCGATACCTAACCACTTAGCGACAACAGGATCAACATGCATAGGGGGATATCTCAATATCCTGATGACGATGACGTCATATGCGGATGACGATGACGTCACACAATATCCTGATGACCTCTTCAACACTTAGCCAAAAAACCGAACTTTCACTCCCGCATCTGTTAGCGATATGCGGATGATGGGCACTCACAGAAGATGATCCTGACGGCGATATATACACTGAGTATCTATCTAACTTACAACATCCTGATGTACTTGCAACATGTAAACTTCCACAGTTTCATAACCCGATCTTCGCCTTATGCCGATGTACTCTTCTTCGGCAACTCCTGATGATGATCACCCCGACGCACTTGCACTTCATGCAGCTAACCGCATCATGCCGATCTCCTCCACTTATCCGGATGATGATGCCCGAAGCTTCTGCAGGATATTCACCAAATTATCCTGATGATGGCGTCTTGACGAACTTTCAACCTTAGCGAAATCTCACTTCGCCGATCCTCCAGGGATGACCCGATCCACTCTCAGGGTGACCTTCCAAACTCTATCAGCTCGACCTAGCACATGAGGATGCTAGGCTTCTCAACACCTCTCGATCGCGATCCTGCACACCTGCATGCGAACAAACAGAAAACACAAACTACCTCCTAACCTACTGTACACAGCCATTCCACCGATTCGACGAATCAACCGGTGGAATGGATCAGCATGTCCATGAAACCACCAGATCAGCAAAACGATTAAACAATGGAATCCAACCAGATAAAGAACACAAACAGGATCTCTTTATTGATTTCAAAGATGCAATTACAATGATCAGTCTCTCTCTGCAATCTGACTTCTCAATGCGATACAATACTATGATCGATGATATCTCTATCTGTATGCAATATCAACCGATCCCCATGCTTAAATAGATTTTCCTACGAGTACTACTGACCCGACTCCAAGCGGCTGGGAACTCTCCAGGCGGCTGGGAGATCCAACCGGACCCTACAGCATGACAGCTATTCTAACAAACTTAACTAAAAATAGTAAAAGCCTGGTCAGCATGATCTTATCATGATCAGCGTGACCTTATTACATGCATTTGGTCTTATCAGACCTTCTTGAAAACATAAACAAGACCTATAACAAACTAACTGCCTCATGGAGGCCAGCTGTTAGGTAGGTGCCTCTGCACCACCTTGCCTATATTGATCTATTATGATAAATGACTAATTATATAATTACATTATCTCATTTCTCATTGGATAGCCAACTAAATGTAACTTAGACACCCCATAAAAAAGTTGTAGAGGCTTCAAGCATGGTGATAATCATAAGCTCGCTATCATGCATTTTGATTTTTCAATTAGATCTACCATGGGGTAATCATAAATGATATCATATAATTTGTATCTTCAAATGGATCTTTCCTATAATACTGATAATTTTATAATTAATATGGGTTGATATTAGTGAAGCACCTACCTAGTCTATACACTTGCAAATGCTTGGTAGAAATATATCTAGCCATTTTATTTCTCCTTGTTCATTAAAAATGTGACATACTTTCAATTTTACAATGGGTAAGATGAATGTCCCACTTTAGAAATTTAAATTGTTATACACTCTTCCTCTCATCATTGTAAGATTCCAACTGATGTTCAAGATGATTCCACCTCCTTTCCTCTTGTAGACAACCTTTCGTCTCATCCTTAAATATATGTTTTCTTACTTCATGTACAATATCAATTATTCTCACTAGTACGTAATAGTGTCAAATTTTAGTAGTTTTCTTTTCTATATAGGATAGAATAACCAATTCTTGTTTTGGCCATGGAATCTAGTGTTGTGAAGGCCTCTCTCATGTCAAATGGGACATTAACTAAAAATTTAATATTTGTTTTTTATTAAATGATTATGTCCCCCTTTAAACAATGTTTCATCTAGGATGATTGTAAATGTAAAATTGAACTTCTTAAATGTGGGACAATTGTGACTTTGCAAAGGATCCTGATGAGTATGATGTTGAGGACTCCATGCCACCTCCACTTATTAACACAAGATCAACACATATTGATGTGATTAATCTTTGTTTTTAAATGTCCACCATTGATGTTGATTTTAGTAAATTAACATGGGGTAATGAAATTCTAACTTAAGTTTAGATTTAGTTTGTAGGGGAGTATAAATTATCTACATTGCTATGGATAAAAAAATTTAGTAGCGTTTTTTCTATCCCACCATGCAATACACACATAGATGTGAGGGGAAACCTTTATTGTTTTAGGAATGGTTAAACATACACCGTAATAAATTTTATGGAATGAAATGACACCCACCCCAAGGAGGATTCCTAGCCCTGTAGGATGCAACAAATGTGTAATGTCCTCTTTTAGGATATACCTAATTTCTTGGCCTACAAACAATAAGAACTACTAGAAAGGGACATTAGAGATATTAAAGATCAATAAATTAGATAATAATCAGTTCGTAGCATTATTCATATTAAATTCATCTATCATTCATATTAAATTCATCTATCATAGCATAATTATTAATGAGATCAATACTTCATAACGTAAATAATGAGATCAAATCATCATAGCATAATTAATAATGAGTTCAATACATATATTAACAAGCACAAAGTATACACACCATACAAGAAGAAAACATATAATCATTTTAGGGTTATTCCCAATGATCAATCACATAATGAAACTATATGAGAAAGAATATAGGATGTCGAGATCCTGGCACACCTTAACCAAGCCCAAGGGTGGTACGTCTATCCTAGATTTCACCCCCTTGGCCCACAAGTGACAAAAACACCTGTCCATCCAACTTGGGGTGGGCTACTTGATAAAGGGACCAGTGCTATTGCTTGTCCCCTAATATGCATTTCGCATTCATATCAATTGTTATGGCTTGTTGGGCTAAAGTACCTCTTGATGGATTTCAAGTTTGGTTCAAGGATTGTAATATATCCTTCTTGCTGTTAATTCTTGTTGTATAGCCAATATATATAAACTTTATATATTTCCTTTTGCTTGATTCTTATATGACTTCCTTCCAATGAAGATAACTTCCTTTGAATGCTAATTGATATCTCAAATATTTACTGATTTAATTGATTCAATAATAAAATTATAGAACAATAGAATGATAGAATAATAGAAGGATAGAATGATCATATGATAGAAGGATAGAATGAAGAATAATATAATAATGGAATAATGGAATAATAGAATGATAAAAGAATAGAATGATATAATGTTAAAAGAATAGAATGAGAGAATGATATAATAATCGAATAATAGAATGATGGACTAATAGATTAATAGAATGAGAGGCTGATAGAGTTATAGCATGATAGAATGGTTGTAATTGCATATATGTATCACTACTGATCTGTTCCTACAGATTTATCTCTGCTTATAATATATATTTCCTCCTTTTTGTATTCATAAAATATCACTCTCCTTGCCTCTTTGTTGCTGTATTAAATTCTCTTCTTGCTGATTCATTACATATTTATTCTATTTCTGCCTCTTAAACTTCATATGCAGATATGAGGAGTCTTATAGATATATCTGATTTACTAGAACTCTCACCCTTTGTTTTCTACTTCTCTCTCACCCCCTTCTCAACATTCCACAAAACTCTTTTTATATTCCTACGCTTTTTTATCTTGATCGTTCCCCTTAATTAAATTAAATATGAATCGTTGCTCTCAAAATCACAGTCGTTGCCTTCATTATAATTGCTTCCCTTCTAAATATAATCGCTAACATTATCATTATTATTATTGAAGGTGGTCGGCTCATATAAAGTCATTTTGAGTTCTCTTCCAAAGTCGGCTTTGATGAATGTATTTGGGCATTTTAACAAGTAAGGAGTCGGCCATGTTTAGAATTCAGATTTCTCCTTTTTATTATGAATCGCACTCTTTATTAACTTAAGCAAATCGTAACTCTTTATTCATTTCATATAAGAAAGACTTTTTTTTTCGTCTTTTAGTGGGAACTTTGTTCTTATATGAGGAGAGCTATTCTCTTGAGTAAATTGGCCTCCTCTAATATGCCTTCTAATACACATCACTTCCTTCTATATTCACTGTTGTGCCTATATATATATCGTTGTCCATCTATCTTTCACTGTCCCGCAACACATTTTTTATATAACCATTGTTGGAAGTAAGTCACACCTGGACTGACGATGGGCTGGCCACAAGGGGCCAATAGCTCAGTTGGTAGAGCACTCCAGCAGCAAATGGAAGGTCCTAGGTTCGAGTCCTAGCTGGTCCATATGAGCTGTAGCTCAACAATTGGTATCAAAGCTAGGCTAGGAGCCCCAAGCACCTGCAGTGTGGCTTAAGGGGGGTGTTGGAAGTAAGCCACACCCAGACCAACGATGGGCTGGCCACAAGGGGCCAGCAGCTCAGTTGGTAGAGCACTCCAGCAGCAAATGGAAGGTCCTAGGTTTGAGTCCTAGCTGGTCCATATGAGTTGTAGCTCAACAACCATAAACTCATCGCTTTATCTCCATATGAATTGCTCCTTATAATATGTAAATTGTTGCTCTAATTTCTTTTGAGTCAGCCAGCTTATAGGACTAAGTTTAAATCTTTAATTTAAACTTTAAGATTATCTTCTTTCCATGGACATTTCAAAATGACCTCCAAGGAGCAAAAAGGTTATGCAATGTGGCATTGACCACGTTGTAAAGTTGACTAATTCCTTTAAAATTATAGTTATATAAGAAGAGGGTGACTAGAAAAAATACATGGTGAAAGAGAGGGCTACCCATGTTTGCTTATTGAGTGAAGATGCAATGAACACTATTACGAGCACATTAGATAGTGAGAAGAATATGGAGAAAAGGAAAGTGGGTACTTGTAAGAGGAAAGAGGCATGCCAATTTATGTTTGAGAAGAAAACAGTGAGACCCTCAATTTTTTCAATTCTAAGTAATAATGTATTTTGATTGTTGCAAAACTTTTGTTATTAATAATTACCTTTTATATCTTACAAACTTGTCCAATTGGTTGTACCAACCTATTGCTCTTTAATTTTTGAGAAAAAATTTTATGATAATTTCTATTAATAGAATTAATATTAAAAAAGAGAATAAATTAAGACAACAATGCCCCCTCAATAAGCTACATCTACATCTAACACTCAAGTATTTAATGAGCACAAATATTTATTAAAATTAATTTAATTTCACTATCTACTACTTCTATTAAATCCATATTTGATTATTTTTCCACACTAAATTTTTTATGTAACTTATTTGAAGATATCCATGTAGTTAATGACAAGAGCGGCACTAAAGAAAGCCTCATCCAACACTCCCCATATATCTCGTCCCACACCCATGGTGATTCACTTGTTTGCCTTACTGAAAGTTGGTATATTAGTTTGCATAGGTTTAAATAAGTCTATAAAGATAAATTTATTTGGCATGTTGTTATTCCATTTTTGTTGCCTTTACTATAGGTACATGACCCATGTTAAGGGAAGTAGACAACAAAGCCTCTTCATGGAGTGATCATTTATTTATGCCCACATCCATTGTAAGTGTTTCAATTTGCTTATTCAACGTTGGTGTTTTCTTTTTGATAGCTAATATTTCTATTACTAAAAATATTATTTTGCATATTCCTTCATAATTGTTTTCAATTACATACATGTACATGAGCCATAGTTATGGATGTACAAAAGGAAGCATCATCAAGGAGTCATTGTCCCTCTACTCACATGCTCATGATAAGTCATTTGACTTCCTTATTTAATGTTGTTTACAATAAATTATTCTTAGCATATAATTTCACATGTTCTATTGCAAGTGGCCAAAAATGTAGGGATGATATTGAGCATTGATGACTATTTGTCACTACTATTAGATGACTAGGTGATGGGGGAGGGCATGATGTTTCAATATAGGAAACAATGTCAATTCAATGGACAACTAATTTCACCACAAGTTTGTTTGTCAATATAGCCTAAGCCACTCCATGATTATAGGGGGAAAAAATATTGTGGTGAAGGGATAATGATAGATGCAAAGGCCACAATATTTTCTTAGTTCCATTGTCACCACCACTTGTGATAAATTCCATATATTTTAGCTTTCTCCTTTTTTAATTAATGTGTACTTGATTTATAGTGGTTAGGATTGATTAACTAAAACAATAATATTATACTTATAAGACAATGATGACATGGAGGTATTGATCTCTCCACATGGTCATAGTGTGGATGAGGATGGCATTGCCCCCCATATTTTGAGGAGCTATGCTAGGACATGGTTCTTTGTCTGCGAGGTGGAGATAGGATTAGTTGTTGGTTACGATTATTGAGAACACTTAATCATTATTGGGAGTTGAAGCTCCCTTAAATGTATATAATATGACCAATGTATGACATTCTAATATTACTTCAATGTATGAAACTTGTATGTTTTTTATATTAATAAGCTGCAAACAAGGGTGCAGATCCCTATAACAAAAACCCAAAGGAAAGCCAACTAGGCCAAAGGCCACGAACAACACAAAAACAATAGATTAATAGCAAGAGTTCATAACAGTCTCAAAATATAACAAGGACCAAAAATAAGACCAGAAGTGAAAACTAATGAAGCATTCCTTCCAATCATCATTCAAAAACTTCAACAGTTCCTCCTTGCTCTCAGTCTTCGCATCCTTATCAGCATGGTGTTCTTCTTGTAGTGTGGTAAAAGTAGTAGCCACCTAATGAATGACTTTCAGACATTTACTGTCACTAACATCTTGACCTTAGCCTCCATAGTCGAGAGCCAAGTCTTAACCTCCCAAGCTCATGCATGAGCTACTTGTTGGAGTCACCATCCTTGGCACTTTCCACCTCTTTCTCTGGGGTCTCCAAAATCTCAACATCATCCTTCTCAATATCATAATATGAATTGTTCATCGAGTTGAAATTGGCTAGCTCCCTCTTGATCCTACACAGGGGTTGTCTTCACTTCCTTAATCTCCATTTCATTCTACAGGTTGTCACGGTTAGACGCGGAGGAGTAATCAACAATTTTTAACATGAGAGGCTTCCCCCTAGCCAGCCTAGTCAACTTGCAAATGCTAGGTCTCCTCACAATAGTCTCCTTGCCCTTAGCCATCTCCTTGACTTCAGCTATGTCATCCTCTCTCTACTCCTGGGGTTTATCTTGCCCTTTCTCAACCTTTGGTTCCACATTCCTCATACCCTCATCTCCTTTTTTGTTTTTCTTTTCCCCCCTTACCAGAAATGGGGTGAACCTGCAGACCTTTGTGCTTCTTGCCTCCAGAAGGCAAGGGGCAATTCTTCAACCCATAGAGACCTTCAGAGAACTGCAGGGCCCTGGCCAGTTTGATGGGCCCGAGGGGTAGGGTTTTCTTTCTTCTTGTGGGGTCAGGGATCAAGGATTGAAGGATGGATAGGGGGCCCAGTAGGATTTAGAGGATCGACATCAACATGGTAACTGGCTTTATTTTTGCTAGGGCTGCCATATTTAACACTTAGTGAGATATTGTCATCCGAATCATCCTCCTTGTTTTCTTCATCAAGCTAGCTTTAATAGGCTTTACAGAGCAGAGGGCTAGATGAAATTGATATAGGTAGAGAATTAAACCCTGGTACAGGGGAACAACCACCATCGTCGGGTTACCCTCCTGAGTTTTTCTAGTTACTTGACAAAAGATTCAAGGGATGAGAGCAGATAGAAGGGAAAGTTCACCAGGACTTTATGCCTAAAGTGATTCAATAGGGTGAAGTGGTAATGGTAGAAACATCTATAACGACCCTCAAGAGTAATAAATTTCATAATAAGATAACAAACACGGTCCCAAGGATTTACCAAGCTCTCTCGTTTGAAACCACCTTGCATTCTGACCGGCTTCTCACCTTCGCGGTAGAATTTTTTCAGACCCTCTGGATCCTAAACCTTCATCTACTTATTCAATCTTTTACCATCACATTTCAGGCCCACGGCTTTAGCTATGGACTCTTCAGAGACTTCAAATTGCACCCCACCAACATGCACCTTTTGGTCTTCATCCCACGACATAGCGAATTGCATAGAAAGAATCTCATCGAATCCATTCAAGCACTCTGAGAAAGGTGTTATCCACCCTTCATAACAAATGCTCCAAACCTAAGAGTTAGCTTTAAACTCCACACACGATGTCAGCTCTATTCTAACTTTGTCGCCTCCCATAGTTCTAAACTTACCAAACTAGCAAGGAGAGATGTAGTTACAAGACTTGGGGAATTGCAGAATGCTCTTGAACAATCTAGAAATGGCTTGGCACTCATAAAAGTTTCTGCAAACAAGGCTACTCAAACTCCCAAAAATGTCCTTTATATCCCTATTCGCATCTAGGACATTATTTCCCTCATTATGAGGCTCATGCGATCTCACAATAGCTAGGCGGCATCTCTAGGAAATCACTGAGTTGGCAATTGTCCACGTGGAACTCTTTGATCTAGCTTGATCAGGCATAATGTATCATCCTCAAGATGATGTCATCCTTCTCATGCCACCCCGTGTAATGAGGGTAGGACACAAAAGCACGAACAAAAGTGATGAGGTAGGAGATATAGGCCATGAGGAATTAAGAAGAAGCCTCCTTCTGAATGTTATTTCTTATGTTCAAAGGAAGATTAGAAATACTCCTCCAACATCTGATAGGGTAAAGATTGATCCCTAAGTTAGCCATGAAGTCCACAATATGATTACCTTCCCTATAAAAATGGACAACCTCAACACCTTCAAAGCTTAAAAGCAAAGTTTTAATATCCTGGATAATGTCATCAACTTACCAACCAACTCTGGCTTTGTCTTTGACAGCATCAATGATTAACTTGCAATAACCTTCAACCACTAGGTTTTTGATACCAATGGCAAGGGCAACCTTGAGGCCCCAAAGGAGGGTCATGGCTTCAGCAATGTTATTAGTGTTCTCACCAAGCCCCCCAGCAAAAGCCGCCATGAGGACACCTTTGTCCAATCTGAGAACTCCTCCCCCACTAGCAACCCTAGGGTTACCTTTAGCAACTCCATCAAAGTTGAGCTTGGACCATCCAATAGGGGGGACCACTTAGTGTTGGGTCTATCTCTACACTTGGAATTATCCACCTTACAAATATTGGTTGAAATACTCCACCAACTTATAATACTAGCTTCTAGATTGGTGGGAGGAAGTTTAACAGCTTTTAAAGTGCTGTTAGAGAGGTTTTCCTGTAGGAGCTTGGTAATAATACAAAAACCTCCTTAGTACATTTGTATTTTTCCCTAAATAGCCTATTATTCCTTTCTTTCCAAAGGCCCCACATCAGGATGGGAGGGACCTTGGTCCAGATTTCTTTGCTTATGGGATGAATGAATGGGGATTTCTAGGACCTTAAGAAAGCAGGGAAGTCAACATCCATACTCCATGAGGTTCCTAAATTTTGCATGGCCAGACTCCAGACTTCCCAAGAAAAATCACAGTGCAGAAGGAGATGAGAGACTATTTCTTCATCCTTCAAGTAGAGAGCACACCTGTTGGGGATTTGGAATACTCTTAACCGAAGGTTGTCCATAGTTAAAATTTTGTTTTGCACAACCAACCACTAGAAATGGTTGATTTTGGGGATGAGATTGTGGTTCCAAACTTTACTCCATAGGTTATCCCCATTCTGACACATAAAGAGGTTATAGGCATATTTAACTGTAAAAATCCTTGTCTTATCCCTAGCCCACAACATTTTGTCCTTCTGAGGGAAAATAGGAATTCTACAATCTCTAAGGGAAAGTTGAACCTCATCCACCATCTATATGAGGTCAGCGTGGTCCTGACAGCAGGCTGACAGTTGTTTCCACCCACTTTTGCAAGGAAGAACGTAGTCACAAGCCAACCTTCCAAAGAAAGTAACATCCTTATTGAAAAAACCTTGGACATTTGGAAGTCTACTTAAAGGTGAACCTTTAAGCCAGCAGTCTTCCCAGAATCTTATAGTTCTTCCATCTCCTAATCTCCACTTAATGCCTTGCAGCAGAACAAATCTGCTCTTTAACAGATTGTTCCATATGACCGAACCTTTGGGTAGACTAGTAGAATGTAGAAAATCCTCAGGATTTAGATTACCCAAATACTTGGCTCTCATGATATTGTCCCATTCCCTATTTCCACTTAAGAGATTCCATCCAACCTTAGCAATAAGGTCCTTATTAATCAAGTTTATCTTCCTAATTCCCAGCCCCCCTGGAGCTTTGGCCTACACACTTTATCCCAGCTAACCAGAGCCATCCTTTTTCTATTTCCCAACCCTATCCATAGGAATTTCCTTTGGATTATTTCAAACTTCTCAGCAATGTACTTGGGAATTTTAAAGAGGGACATGAAGTACATAGGAATACCTTGAAGGGAAGCCTTTAGAAGTTGATATTTGCCAGCTTGGCTTAATAGCTTGCCTTTCCACCCTGCCAGTTTTTTATGAATCCTTTCCAAGATGGAGTTCCAATAATCAAGAGTAACATCCTTAATAGCTAAGGGGAGGCCCAAGTAAATTCTGTGAAGCACACCACTAGAGCAACCAAGAATCCCCATAATCTTTTGTTGGAGCTCCAAGGGGGTGTTGAAGAAATACACCTAGCTTTTGTCATAGTTGATACACTAATTAGCTAACACTGCATAATCCTGTAACACTTGCTTCCATTTCCTTTCCTCAAGCACTGAGGTAGACCCAAACAAGATGGTGTCATCCACAAGCTACTGAATAGCCACCGAGTCAGATGTTGAAGTGGGTTTAATGCCCTTAATCTCCCTGGAGTTCAGTAAGTTTAGGAAACTTATGCTTAGGACTTTGGCCATGAGGATTAAAAGGTAAGGGATAACGAATCACCTTGCCTTAAGGCCCAACTAGCGTTAAAGAAGCCCCTAGGAACCTCATTAACAAGGACAGAATGTCTAACAGAGGTTACACACATTTTTATAAGCTGCAACATTTTTCCATGGAAACCCATCTACTCTAGAATTTTGAACAAGAACTCCCAAGCCACTTTGTCATAAGATTTTGAGATGTCAAGCTTGAAAATCATTCCAGGTAATTTGTTTCTTTCCATAGAATGTATGAATTCATGTGTAGAAATGGGCACATTAAGAATTTGTCTATCTGGTACAAACCCCTTTTGACTGTTGTTGACAAGTCTATCAAGGATAGGTTGTAGTCTGAAAACTAAGATCTTAGAGAATATCTTGTAGACTGTGTTACAAAGACTAATAGGCCTAAAGTCCCCCATGCACAAAGGGTCTATTTTTTTTGGCACCAGAGCAATAAAAGTATGATTAAGTTGCTTTAGCATCTTACCTTGTCCAGAAGAAGTCCCTAGCTGCCTCTATGACATCTTTCCCCACAATATCCCAATACTCCTGAAAAAGGCTGGGGGAAAGCTATTTGGTCCTGGAGCTTTGAAGGCGCCCATAAAGAAAAGACTAGAACAAACCTCCTGTTGGTTACCAAATCTGCAGAGGGTTTGCCAGCTCCAATGCACAGGCTGATTTGGCCAACAGATACAGGAGGTTGCGTGAGCTACCTCCCCTTCACTTCTGGTTTTGCTGCACCAAGGGGGGTATTCCTATAACTCAAGATGTAACCTTGACTTGCTCAATGACTGATAGATTTAACTTGACAATAACAGGTAGAATACTCTCATGTATGGACCAAGATCTGCATGACAGATCACAAGGTTGGCAACGTTCTTGGGCATATGTGTCTGGTTGGGTATGAGAGTATGCAGGGGTCCTAATCCTACTCCTATAGCTAATAGATGGAGGTGATGAAATGGGTGGACATAATGTCCTGGATGCAAGACAAGGGGTTTTGGCTCATAACTACTGACCCAGGAGCAAACTGGTGCCGATCCATTGGTCAAGGAGTCAACTAGACGTATACAATAGATGGTTTGCAACTTTCACTCAAGTTTCAGGGGGTTGGACTTGATGCTTTCCTTACAAACATCACCCAAGGATAGGTATTTAGTTGCCTCTACTTACAGATATCCCTGCTGGCATGCAACCTTCTCCATACATTGACCTAAAACAGTTTAATCCACTCCTTGAATGGAAGTTAGAGATCAAGCATGTGATACAGAACCCTGTATCCTAGAATCTATGAAACCCTTAGCGACCAGATTCAAAAGAAGGAAAGGCATGCAGCAAATGGAGACAAGCAGATAGACACATGCAATATAGCATTTTTCATTTATATCAACATGAAACTGAACATATGTGCAAAATACATTCATGTTGCAACACATAAACTCCAAAATGGGATAGAACAACTAGGATCATGCCCTGTTCTTCATTATTTACACAAAAATGCCCCAGGCCTTCAACAACCTTGAAAATAAGCAACACAACCTGCCTAAATACAGCAAGGAAGGTCCTCAGCATTAATTACATGGCAGATCAAAATTTGCCAGATATAGTATATTGAGAAAATGGTGCTCAATGCATTGAATGTAGCAGGTGGGAGAGGAGACAGGAAGAGATCTCGAGCCCTACGCCACTGCCTAGGGATTCACATCATCAATCAGGTGGTTGAAACATCCACGCCATCACCCATACTCTGTAGCATCCGCCATTAATGGTGTACCAAACCAGCGGCCTCGGGAAATATAGTAGACTGTGCATTTGCAGCTTTTCCCGCCAAGAAATATCACCCCGATAATTCAAATCATGCAGGATCTAATTATCCCACATGCACTCCATGGCAACCTCCTCATCACCTTATATACTAGGTCATGAGCATATATGATGTCGGTGCTTTTGCTCCCGACGACACTAGTATAAGTCTCGTCATCATCATCCTCCAGCATGACATCCGGATACTCAATATCACCTTGACGTCAACCTCATCATCTGCATGATAACCCTACCTTTAAGTGAAAAATCAACCTAATATATCAGAGGAAGATCCTCTTGCCTCGCTGATACCAAATGTCTCACCGATAAAGATCCCAATGACGTCACCGTCATATCCTACTGACGTCATCAACATAGCTGCCTACTGCGCACCTCCTCATATCCAGATGATGTCATCGTCATATTCGCAACATCAGGGGATCTTCATAAGATGACTTAGTGTTAGAAATATGACCCCCCTGGACCTTGATGACATCACCACCACATGTTGGCATCAGGATGATATTCGGAGGAAACATCATCCTGATGCACAAATATCATGCTACAGACAGGCAGAAAAAGTGGATATCACCCTGACATAAGAATGATGTCAGCAGTATTAGGGAGATGAAAAAACATGAAGTGATAAAACAACATCAGGATGATCTTAACTAAAATCACCCGATGTTCAAATATGATGACCCCACGGAAGATTAGGTCATACTTAGGATTTTGCAACAACATCATCAGGATGATCTTAACTAAGATCACCCGATGTTCAAATATGATGACCCCACGGAAGATTAGGTCATACTTAGGATTTTGCAACAACATCATCAGGATGATCTTAACTAAGATCACCCGATGTTAAAATATCACCCCGGTGAAAGATCATACAGGCAGAAAATATGATGACCCTTGTAAGCAACATCAGGGTGATGTCTGGAAATATGATGATGATGACCTCCTCTCCTTAAGAAAATATGATGCTGCAGCTGAAAAATGCTGAGGAGGTCCAACACTTAGGAAATTTTTGGATATTTAGGGAAGGAGCCAGGCTAAAAAACCTTGAACATAAATTATCACCAACACCTCCTCCTCAAAAATTGGTTTACCAAGCTGAGCATTGTCCTCATCGTTGAGGTAAGTAGGAATGATGTCAATAAGCTCCTATTTGATCCTATAGTCCTAGGCATCTAGGAAGTTCTAGAAATAGGAGGCAACCACTTGCCCCACTTGATAATCTGACTCAACCATAGTACCAATATCATACATAAGTTTAACAATGCTATTTTTTTCTTGTGTGTCATGGTAGAGTGGTGAAAGAAGGAAGTGTTTTTGTCCCCCTCTCTAAGCCATTGCACCTAGATTTTTGCTTCCAGTAGATTTCCTCTTTCTTAAGAGTTTCCCTCCATTCCTTCCTTAGGATTTCTTCTTCCTTAGTAGTATCCTCTGAAGTGTCACCATCCTCCATCTTCTTTTGAACAATAGCCAAATTAACAGAGATCCTCTTTCTGTTGTCAAAAATATTACCAAAGGTGAACTTGTTCCACCCCTTGACCTTGTTCTTAACCATGAATAGCTTCTGGGCCAACTTGTACATGGGAGTACCCTGAATAGTAATACTCCACCAATTGGCCAACTTATCCCTAAAATCAAGATGCTGAGTCCACATAATTTCAAACCTAAAGGGGTATGGTCCTTTAATAACCTTATCTCTCCAAGAAAGAAGGAAAGGATTATGATCAGATGTAGTCCTTGGAAGGGCTTCCAAAGTGGAAGTGTTGATGTAATCCCATCTAGAGGAGACCAAGACCCTATCCAGTCTGACTTGTATCAAATTCCTTCCCTTTCTTTGATTGGACCAAGTAAAACTTTGTCCTTGAACATCAAGATCCATGAGGCCTTCTTTGTTAAGGAAATCTTCCAGGTCTGCCATATTGTCAGTGTAATCTAGTATGCCACCAATTTTTTTTTAGGGGTAGAGGGGATTGTTAAAGTCTCTAGCCAACATCTAGCAGCCCCTACAATCCTTTTCTATAAGGGAGGAGAGATATTCTCATAATTCACTTATGGAGTTCCTCTTATTAGGAACATAGATGTTGACAAGGTTCCACGAATTACTGTTAGACTCTATTCTAATAGCAAGACTATTTTTACATTTATCAATTAGACTCCCTTTGACAGCCTTATTGTTCCACATAGTGACAATACCCCCAGAAGCTCCTGAGGCATCACTAATAAAGTAATCATCATTAGGCCAGATATTCATAGCAATTGATTGGAAACCTTCAGTCTTCATTTTGACTTCCTAGAGCAACAGAATATCCACTTTATTGTCATAGATATAGCTCTTGACTAAGAACTTCTTATGAGGGTTCTTGAACCCCCTGATATTCTAGGAGAGGATTCTCATTTATTTGGGGCTTTCTTTGAGCCAATCTCCAAGGTCCTCTACCTTCCCAAAGTGATATCTTTGTTGATCACTTTCTATCTAGTTTCCCGTTGGGAAGGCCTACCAGCTTTGGAATCCACCCCAACATCAATAGTATTCTTACTATGACCTTTACCTTTCTTCTTGGTAGTGGTCTAGCCTTCAGAATCATTGATGTTGGAGCCTACCCCAAGGGTTAGGTTAAGGGTTTTTCTTCTTGGGGAAGGAAACCCTTAAACCTTGCTATTGTTTCCTTCAATTCTGGTTGGACTACCAATTCTTTTGAATATAGAATCACTATCCAATACTTCATTGGACGTCACCCCATTCACTCCTTGAACTTCTTTGTTGAGGATAACCCCTTGGTGAATCTCACCATCCTCCAGACCACTATTCTGCAAGGGAGTCATTTCCCCCAACTTAGGGAGATCTGAGACACTAGGAGAATGGCCAATCACATGCTCCTCATGACTAGGGGTAGAATGACCCTGATCTTTCTCCACCTCCTGAGAGAGGGCACTCACATTTTCATCATTCCTAGACTCTATTTTCCCTATGTGAGGGGTGCTAATAATGTTCAGCAAATCTTCCTTAAAGGGGTACTCCTCCCCATCTCCAATGGCCTGATTTTTCGAGGCTGTAGGGACCTTTTTAGCTTTTCACTGGGAAACCAGCTAGCCTTTTTTGTTACAATTTTGGTAGAAGATGGTGGATTTTTTAAAGTCGCATGTTATATTTATGACTATTACCCAATATTTTAACTATAAATCTATGGTTAGAAATTGAACTTCTAGATATATATTAACATTATTGAACTATAGAAAAACATATTCATGTGGGGATCCTATGGTTTAATGCATTGAAATATTGCCTAATAGGTGATGATTATATGGGTTAATCTATTCTAATATTGCTTAATTGGTTATTATTAAATGGGTTAATGCATTTAAAACTTACTTTATTGGTCATGATTGTGTGGGTTAGAATATTTAAATGGATATGTGTTAACATTATTAGACTTAATCAAATGGATATGTTTTAGCATTATTAGACCATGTAAAATGGTATCAATGTGAGGGTTATATGGCTTAATGTATAAAATATTGTTTAATGGGGGATGATTATTACTTTATTATAATATTTCTTAATTAGTTATTATTAAATGGGTTAATATATTTAAACATTATTTATTTGCTCATGATTATGTAGGTTAGTGTATTTAACATTGCTTAATTAGTCATGATTTAATTTTCTTTCACTATAGGATGTTTTGTCAATGGTGAAAGGTACACTAATTACCATAATTAATATGTGATATCCATTCTCCTTGAAGCATTATTTACATCTCATTTATCTCTTTATAATGAAAATACAAATTTTCATTATATGTGTGGTAGTCTTCATTATAGACCATGGTAAAAAAGATAGCCAAAATGTTGTATTAAGTATCATGAGTTAATCAAGAATTTTAAAAGCATTAACTAGAATCTTTCATAAAACAAGTTCAGTAATAAACTATGAAAAATTCATCTTGTTCCTTGTAATTATAAATTTGTTGGAAATTCATAATAAATTATGAAAATTCATCCCACACCTTGTAATTATCTTCCTCGTACCATTATGAATTTATGATAATTGATTATTGTTAGGCTGCTAACTAGGGTATTACTGATTTATTTTCTGGTGTCTCCCTTTTGCTAGGTTTCATTTTCATTTTTCAAAAAAGAATATGGATTCTATAAATAGAAGAATTGGTGGCAAACCTAAGGACCCTTTCTAGAAACATGGGACACCAGGTCCAACATGAAAAGAGGTTATTTGTATTCACTACACTAAGGGTATGTTTAGGGGCATAAATTGACTCAAATACCACCTTGCATAGATCCATTGCAGAAATGTTACGTGATGTACAAAATCTACTCTAGAGGTTGAGAGTTAGGTGAGGTCCTTCTTTGTAGCATGAGTATAGGAAAGCAACTAATAAGAGAACAACAGAGGCAATGGTAGTGCCAAGCCTAGTTTTTAGTTCTACAGGGTCAGAGTGAGATATAGGGGGATCTTCTTTGACTTCCATTGGGCCATGGATATGAGGATCTGGTAGTGGTGTGGGCATCCATATTTTTATGTTTCTTGTTCCTCGTAACACTCTTGGTGTGCATCTTTCATTAGAAGGTATTGTACAAAATAGAGAAGTGCAACATGAGATGAAGTTGGCATGTGCAAGATTTTGGTACCACAAAAATATTCTATTTATTTTTTCTTCAAGTCCTTATTGGGAGCAATTGGTCACTGCATTGACTATGGCAAGTAAGGGGTTAAAGGCCCCAAGTCACTATGAGTTGACTGGACCAATATTGCAAAGATGAGGTCCAAAACATGCATCTACTAGTAGAACAAAATAAAATTTGGGAAAAGAAAGGTTGCACCATTTTATTTTATAGGTGGATGGATGGTAGGAATAACACAGTAACTTTTTAGTGGATTCAAGGAGGAAACTAGTCTTTTTAAAGTTAGTTAATGCCTTCAATGAAATAGAAAATGCAGAGACCTTTTGCAACATGTTGGATGAGATGTTGATGGAGGTGGGAGTAGGAAATGTCATCCAAATAGTGATTAATAATGCAATTGCATATGTGGTAGTTGGTAGACTTCTAGAGGTGAGGTATCCAACATTATTTTGGAGCCCTTGTGTTGCTCACTATAATGACCTACTCCTTGAGGACATAAGAAAACTAAGATAGGTGAGGAATGTGGATCAAGATGCAAGGAATATCACAAAGTACACCTACAACCACAATGGGTCCTAAATCTTGTGAGAGAGCACATTTATGGAAAGGAGCTTGTACGATTAGGAGTCACATACTTTTCCACTAATTTCCTCACCTTGTATAGTATAGTAGCTTCATTGCCCAACCTTAAGTGCATGTTTGTGAGTGGAAGGTGGTTGGAGAGTCCTTATTGTAGGAAGCCTGAAGTAGAGGGGGTCATGAAGACTATTTTTATGATAGCATCACAAAAGTCATGGAGGAGATCATCAAGGTAAGTTTTCAAACTCTAATTTCTATTTTTTTTTAATTTTCTAATGTTACAATTCGTTATTTTTGTAAAATCTTGATATTTTTATTTGTTGAATTAGTATAATTCTCTAATTTCATTTTCATCCACTATTGATTTAGGTGTCAAAACCATTGGTTAAAGTTCTAATATTATTGGATGGGGATCAAAAGCCCATGGGGTATTATACGAGGCCATGGATAAGGCCAAAGAGGAAATTCAACATTTGTATGGATCAAATAAAACAAAATATGGATAAGGCCAAAGAGATAATATATTGTTCAATGATAGAGATCTAAGACACAGATAAGGAATAAGAATCATGTCAAAACCTTTAAAATCCTTATCAAGACTATTCAAGTAACATGTGGAAGTATTAGGAGTGAGTTTTCAGATAGTTTAGGACTTGAGAGTGTTGTTATCCTAGAAAGTATAAAGATTGTGAAGTTATTAATAACCTATTTTCAAGATCCAAAGACCTATACAAGATTGTCAAGATATAGAGGATAGTGATATTTTCAAAGAGTACCATGAAGATTATAAAAGAATAAACAGGTCAATGAACACTATAAGCCATGTACAAATACTTGAAAAGTTGGTCATACTAGTGTAGTGTTTGACTAAACTAAAGGCTTGGGAGGATATGGTACAAGGTGGATAGAAATAACTTGTGTGAAATTTGAAGGCTCTCTACAGTTATAAGAAGGTTTCTCCAAACATCTTTGTGAATACAAAAGTTTAGTTGATACCAAAGGGAGGCTTAAAGCAATCCAAGGCTTGTCAAAGGTATGCACCAACATAAAAGCTTGCACAAATAGGTATAAGTCAAGTTAGAAGAGACAGGAGACGTACACAATGACATATTCGTTATTAAGAACATTATCAAACTCACTTGAGAAGCTCTGTCAGTGTTTTTGAGAGTTGCACTAATTACCATGATTAATATGTGATATCCATTCTCCTTGAAGCATTATTTACATCTCATTTATCTCTTTATAATTTGAAAATATAAATTTTCATTATATGTGTGGTAGTCTTCTTTATAGGCCATGGTAAAAAGGATAGCCAAAATGTTGTATTAAGTATCATGAATTAATCAAAATTTTCAAAAGCATTAACTAGAATCTTTCAAAAAACAAGTTCAGTAATAAACTGTGAAAAATTCATCTTGTTCCTTGTAATTATAAATTTGTTGGAAATTCATAATAAACTATGAAAATTCATTGTGTACCTTGTAATTATCTTCCCCATACCATTATGAATTTATGATAATTGATTACTATTAGGCTTCTAACTAGGGCATTATTGATTTATTTTCTGGTATCGCCCATTTTCTAGGTTTCATTCTCTTTTTTCTAAAAATAGTATAGATTCTATAAATATAAGAATTGGTGGCAAACCTAAGGACCCTTTCTAGAAACATGGGACACCAGGTCGAACATGAGGAGAGGTTATTTGTAGTCATTGCACTAAGGGTATGTTTGGGGCCAGAAATTGACTCAAATACCACATTGCACAGATCCCTTGCAGAGATGTTATGTGATGTACAAAATCTACTCCAGAGGTTGAGAAGGAAGCAAGATCCTTCTTTGTAGCATATAAGCATAGGAAATAAACTAAAAAGAGAACAACAGAGGTAATGGTAGTGCCAAGCCCAAATTTTAATTCTATAGGGTCAAAGGGAGATATAGGGGGATCTTCTTCAACTTCCATTGGTCCATGGATATGAGGATCAAGCAGTGGTGTGGGCAGCCATATTTCTATATTTTTGTTCCTCGTAACACTCACGTTGTGCAACCTTCATTGGAAGGTACTACATGGAATAGAGAAGTGCAACATGAGGTAAATTTGGCATGTGCAAGATTTTGGTACTAGAACAATATTCTGTTTATTGTTTCTTCAATTCCTTATTGGGAGTAGTTGGTCATTGCATTGACTGTGGTAAGTAATGGGTTCAAGGCCCTAAGTCATTATGAGTTGAGTGGACCAATATTGTAGATGAGGTCCAAAACACACATCTACTAGTAGAAGAACAAAATAAAATTTGGGAAAAGAAAGGTTGCACCATTTTATTTGGTGGGTAGATGGATGGTAGGAATAGGACACTCGTTAAATTTTTAGTGACTTTAAGGGGGAAACTATTCTTTTTAAATTTAGTTGATGCCTCTAATGAAATAAAAAAAGCATAGACCTTTTGTAACATGTTGGATAAGGTGGTTATGGAGGTGAGAGTAGAAAATGTCATCTAAATAGTGATTAACAATGCAATTGCATATGTGGCATCCGATAGACTTCTAGAGGTGAGGCATCCAACACTGTTTTGGAGACCTTGTACTTCCCACTATATTGACCTACTCCTTGAGGACATAGGGAAACTATGCTAGATGACGAATGTGGTTGAATATGGAAGGAATATCACAAAGTACATCTACAACCACACATGGGTCCTAAATCTTATGAGAGAGCACACTAATGGTGAGGAGCTTGTACAATTAGGAGTCACACACTTTTCCACTAACTTCATCACCTTGCATAGTATAGTAGCTTCATTGTCCAACCTTAAGCACATGTTTGTGAGTGGAAGGTGGTTGGAGAGTCCTTATTGTAGGAAGCCTAAAGTAGAGGGGGTCATGAATACCATTTTTTATGATAGCATTGCCAATTCATGGAGGATATCATCAAGGTAGGTTTTCAAACTCTAATTTCTATTTATTTTTTATTTTCTAATGTTATAATTCACTAATTTTGTAAAACTTTGATATTTTTATTTGTTGAATTAGTATAATTGTCTAATTTCATTTTCATCCACTATTGATTTAGTTGTCAAAACCATTGGTTAAGGTTTTACGAATAGTGTATGGGGATCAAAATCCCATGGGGTATTAGGAGGCCATGGATAAGGCCAAAGAGGAAATTAAATAGTTGTATGGATCAAATAAAACAAAATATGAACCCATATTGTGCATTATTGATCAAAGGTGGAACTGACAACTCCACCAACATATTCATGTTGTTGGCTACTATTTGAACCCTACATTTTTCTTCTCCTCTTCATTTAAAGAAAATACAAAGATTATGTTTGGCCTCAACATGTGTATTGAGAGGTTGGTCATTGATGATAACCTTCGAGACCTCATACTCGATGAGATACAGAGCTATAAGATGGTGGAGGGGGTATTATTTTCTTCAATTTTTGTATCCATAGGAAATCCACTTTGCAACTAGGTACAAGCTATATATGTTTAATTTTAATTTACTATTTATTTTAACTTTTAAGTTTACTAAAATTCTTACAAAGTTATAAATTTTATTCTTGTAGATTTATGGTGGGAAGATTATGGTGCCACAACACTTAATCTTCAAAAGCTTTCCATATACATTTTATCCCAATTTTTTAGGCCATTCACACAATGAAGCACAACATGATGACTAAAAAGAACTTGAATAACCTTGTCTATGTGTAGCACAACCTTCAGTTCCATGAGAAGAAGGTAGAAGGGCAAGATATGAATCAAACGTTGGACCTTGAAGATATTGATCCATATTCAGATTGGATTGCGAAGGATGTTGATGTGGATCCATATGTACTGATGATGAAATAACTTCTTTGGAGAGGGATGTATTAGAATGGAAAGAGAATGTAACGGCATATGAGGAGTCAGAAGACAAGGATGATGAGCCATCAAGAATAGGTTCCTTGCATATAAAGTTTGATCCTCCTATTGAGGATATCATAGCTATGTACCATCCACTTCTGCAACACCCACATATTGGAATCAAACCTTTTTGAGCTTTAGTCATAGAAGAAATTTATGAACAATTTCTATTGATAACAAAACTTGAAGTTCATATGTATTCAAAGGTTGAACTTATTTTTTGGTTTATGATATGTGTAGACTCCTAAAATCATCACTTTATCATCCATCCCCAATCAGGGCATCACTAAACCACTTTCTTTCATAATTAATTGAATAAACACCTATTTAGATAGTTAATTATCCAATCCACTTTCCGATAGGGATTAAATATTATTTTGTTATTAAATCATTATTCATGCACTATTCATCCATACTATCTTCTAGCATTAATTAAATAAATTTAATCATTTATTCAATTAATCAATCCATCTTCTATAGTCCAACATTAGATAAATATTTATTTATGTAATATCCATTCCCCATCCAAAAATTAAATAAAAATTTATGCTTATTTAATTCCCTATTTTGTGCACTTTGGGTTAAGTTGATTAAAACCACTTAATCAACTTAATAACATGCTTGCACATTCTAAACCTTTCATTAACCCATTCAAACTCATCATATTCCAAATCCTTGCACATGAGTCTCTTACAAATGGATGGGAAAGTACGTACCTTGCACATCCCTCTAAAAATGGTCCTTTTGTCCCTTTTCAATCTCCTCCATCCACTTTATCCAAGGCCATCCTCCACCCTTGATCTCTCCTTGATCCAAGGACCATATTTATCCTCCAATCCTCTCATGACACTTGGTGGCCTCTCATCAATCCAATCCTCTCAACAATCCTCAACCATTGATCTTCCAAATCAATCCTATCCATCCAATCCCCCATCCAAAAATATTATAAATCCAACCTCATTCAAGCCATTCGCAAGTCTCCATGTTATGCAAAGTTATGCTGTCATTTTGAAGAGAAATCAACATAAATCCAACATCAAGAAGAAAATCCAAAAGAATCAAGGTTTGCATTTGAGGTTTATAGTTTAGCTTCATTTGTATGCATGCATTCCTTTAGCTCAATCATGAGGTTGCATTTGATCATGAATAGAATAGGTTAATATTGCATTATTATGTTCTTAATAGTTCATATTATTATGTACACATTTTGGCATGGCTAGTGTAACCCCTTGGTCCTTATCTAACCATCATTTTGTGTTTTTAGCCTCCTTGAAGCTTGCAAGTCCTGAACGAGCATTTCTATGGTGGATGAGAACCTCTGAGAACTTTCCAAGTGTCTCTATGCATAATGGGGGCATTTCTATAACTCTTGAGTGCCTCTATATCATACTAGGGTATTTATGTATTAAGCTTGGGTAGCCGACTAGTCAAATTTTCAATCTTTCATTTCAAGCTTAAAAATCATCATTTTGAGATGATTCTTGATGCATTTGTAGGGGTTTTTCATCACTAACATGTTCTATATCATCCTAACCCTTGATTTTGGCATCTAACATTTTTTTTCCTTCTCAAAATCACATTTTTCTAGCCATGTTCACGAATGAGTGTTTCTATAAAAATGGAACATTTCCATATCTAGATGAGCGCATCTATATCTAGGAGATATAAATCTCATTTTTATCAAATTTACATCATCTAACTCTCAAATTTTTGATTGAGTTGAATTTTACAAGGGGTTATTATGCTAAAATTTATAAAAATCAAACTCTAACCCTTTGTTTTCATCATTTTTCATCAAAAATATTATGCTTTTTGGTTTGTTTTCATACATAAGAACCTATTTATCTACTTGAGCACATATGTATGTGGACAAGTGCCTTTGTAACTAACAAAAAAATCATTCATTTATCTTGGGATTAAAATCTTCTAACCTCTAAATTTGATCATTTGATGCATGTGCCTTATCATCTAACATCATTTTGTGTAGCTATCATTAGTCTAAGACAAGAAAATCAACTACTAACTTGTGTTTTGTAACATGCTTGTCAAAGAACTTATCATTTTGCACTAATCTTAGGCACATTTCATTTCTAAGGCATTAATGAACTTTGTATGTTTTTTTTAGATCAAATCACAAGTGTATGCTTTTTCATCATGCCATTTGGTGACCTTGGAGGTCAAAAACTTTGACTTGATCTAATCTTTTTATCATTGTGAATCCCAAGAACGTAGTGTGTGTATGCTCTCTTTCACATCAAAATCCAAATTTAGGGATCAAAATCACCTAGGCTTCTTTCCTCTAGTGGGCCTACCCAAGGATTTCATCACCTTGGGGGATGACCCAAACCCACATGTTCCAGCAAGGTACACAAATTTGGGAGAGAATCAAAATACTCTCTCATTGGGGGACATTTTTTACTTTAGGCTAAGCTTGCATGAAATTTATACCTTAGAAAGTGAAGGATTATAGTGGGTTGCCCTCTCATACCATACCTTAGACATACCCCTCATCATAGGGACATTGGCCTCATGCACCTTAAGTGCATCAAGGATGCCCCTAGAAGCCATGTTTGTCCTAGTTTAAGACCTTTTGACTATCCTTCCTTGTGGTTCATCAGATACCAATTAGGCCCAAGAAGATACTCATGATGTACTTTCAAGTTGGGGAGATAGAACTCACTTTGGGTAAGGCTTTGGCCTCCAGGGTAAGGGGTTCATATGTGGTACATGACCTTGCATTCCCAAGTTATCCATAATTGGATAAATAGTATATTGTGGGCCCACAAGGATTGACACTCCCACTTGAATGATCTAGGGTGTTATTGTGCTTGATGTGTCTTCATTGTTGAAACCCGTGCAGTCCCTAAATCCAAAACCAAATCTAAATTCCTTGAAAACTTGTGCATGTTATGTGTGAAATTTATTGTTTGCAAAGTTTCCCAAGTCCAAGCTATTCCAAATCACCTTCTAATAATCCATCTTCATCCAAATCTAAATTATCCACATTATCTTAATCATCCCAATCCAACCTATCTTAATCATCCCAATTATCTCCTAACCATCCTAATCATCCAATCCACCTCATCTTAATCTAAATCCAATTCCAACTTCCTCCTAATCATTCCAATTATCTCGTAATCATCCTAATCATCCAATCCACCTCATCCTAATCTAAATCCAAATCCAACTTCCTCCTAATTATTCCAATTATCCTAATCATCCTAATCACCCTATCCACATCATCCTAATTCAATCTTGATCCATCATTTAGAACCCAAATCCAAATCAACTTTCCAGATCCAATCAAGGTCATGATCTTAATCCATTTAATCCATCTTATCCACCTAATCCAATTTCACCATTCATCTGTATCCTAATCAAGCCTCATCCATCCTAATCCTAATCAAATCCTATCCATTATCATCATCCAATCCTAATCATTTCATCTAGAACCATAATCCAATCCATTATCCAAAATCATCTCATCCATTATCCATCCCCAATCCTACCCTTAATCATCATATTAATCATATCCCTTTATCCACCTAATCACATTTCACCCCAAATCCTAATCTAGTCCAATTATCCATCTATCCATCCATAATCAACATCCAATCCCAATCCTTAATCAAATATCATCCCTTGAAAATCAAAAATTGGTTAAGGACTAAACCCCTTTCAACCCCATCCAAATCTCATCCAAACCCTAATCATTTTCCCTCAAAATCATCATCAAACCATCATCCAAGGGTCCTAGACCTAATTCATAATCAATCCTCATTAATTACATAAAAATCCCATCAAATCCAAGCCCTAACATCAAGCTTGAGGCTATATTTTCACAAAGAAGTGGCTCTATCCATAAACAAAGTGCATATCTCCCTAAACAAGCACCTTTGTTCTACATGAGTACCTCTATAATATACAAGCACCTGTTTTCCTACACAGGTGTGTTTGTCAAAACAAGCCAAATCATCCCCATCCCTCAAATCAAACATCCAAAGGTCCCTTCACATAATCAAATCTAATCCAATCCAAACATTAAATGGCCTTAGGCCTAATCAAAATATACCCCAATCAATCCAAATCCAACCAAGATCAAGTTGTTGGAACTAGACAACTGAGAGCTTGGGGGGTGAATCAGTTGTCCCACAAAAAAATTTCTTGTCTTTAACCTTCTTTGTTATCTTACTATCAGATTAGTGATGTAAACATTAAAGCATTAATCAATAGCATAAGAGCAGAAACATAATCAACACATTTGACACCAAAATTTTGACGTGGAAACCCGGTTAAGGGAAAAACCACGGTGGGGGTTAACCCACAAAAATGCATACCCTGTTAAAAGTACTTAATAAAATAGAAGGCACATGCCTTCTAGCGCATTGCCTAGAGCTCACTACTCAAAAGAGAGGCTCACTGCCTACATAATTTAATTAGAAAGAATTAACTGAGAAATAGCATCTACTTCATGCCTGATTCAATTTCAATGAATGCTCAAGAACTTTCACTCTGCCCCAAACTCTTCTTCACACTATTTACTTCTCTCGCTCCTTTTCTTCTCTGCTCTACTCCTGATCCTTTCTACAAATTTAATTGTTTTGCATAAGGATGATTTCAATATCTCTTCAACAAGTATTTATATACTTCATCAACCTTGGAATGATCAACAAGGTTAGCTAAACTTGATGCGGATCATCACACTATTGGCCAAACACAACCGAGTCTTGAATCTACTTCTATAGCCACTCCACGTCTCATAAAAATGTTTTTAAGGCATCCGCCACAGGCTAGGAACATCTGGTCGGCCAAGACTGGGAAGAACATCAACCTCAAGAAGAAATCTTCAATCAACAAGCTCAAACCTCAATGTGGACCTCTAACATAGTAGCGATATGATCCAAAGACCTCCACAAGCACATTGAATTCACCAATTACATCCATTCTAAACCAAATGATCAAAAGCAACTGAATCTTCCTCTAGAACCTCAAGAACACTCTCTGCCATGACTGTCAAACTAGAAGAATAGCTTGCGGACCTCAAAACCATGAACCACTAATGTTGATGATACACATTGACTTCCCAAACCTGCCTTCAAATCCGTAGATCACAATTTTATATTACCAGAACAAACCGGACCTATTTCCTGTCACTCTGTCTTTCCTGAGTATTACAGGAACCGGTTCTACTCAGATGGCCATAACTCTTTCAAATATTTATGTGGACTTCTCAAATCTTAACTAGAGTAATCTCTGACAATCCTCTACACAGCCACATGATCTACATGCATTGATTATCATTAATTTTCTCAATATCCTCAACAATCTAGTCTTCTAAGCAAACAGCAAAATAGGATACAGTTGACACCAATGGCAACAAGGATATGTTGACAACAATGACAACCCACTTAGGCACATATTTACAACAATCTCCCCATTTGTCATTGATGGCAATATATGATGTGAAAAACTGAATCTAACCATCAAGACAAGAAATTCTCCCCCTTTCTCTTCTCACTTCTGCAACTACTTTCTTTACTGTTCCCCCTTACATCAGCAACTAGTTTTTCAAACGACTTCTCTCCCCCTTTTACATCAATGGAAAAGGGCACATATTTGCTATCTTTTCTCCCTTTTTGCTTCAGACTGATCCCAAACTTTGTATATTGACTACTCCCCCTTTGAGTAGTACCTTCTTAACATCAATCTAGATCACAAGATATAAATGTGAATTCCACCAGACTGATGCACCTTAGTGCATCTTAGTGCTTCTCAGGAGGGGTAATAACCCCTAACTTCTTTCTGAGATACTCAAAAGTATCCTTAGGAAGAGGCTTAGTGAAGATGTCTACAAGCTGATCTATGGAAGGCACAAACTCCAACTTGACTTCATTCTCATTTACTTTCTCTCTCAAGAAATGAAACTCGATAGATATGTGCTTTGTCTTTGAATGCAATACTAGATTCTTTGAGATTCTTATTGCACTAGAATTATCACAAAAAATTGTGACTAGCTCCTCAAATACAATTCTGATGTCCTTCAACATTTGCCTCATCCACAAAACCTAAGTGCAATTATTTGTTGCTGCTATGTACTCTGCTTCTACAGTAGACAAAGATATTGCCTCTTTTTTTTTGCTTATTCAAGAGACCAATCTTTTCCCCAAGAAGAATGCACCACCACTAGTATTTTTTCTGTCATCCACATCTCCTACCCAATCAGCATTTGTATATGCATGAAGAGTGAATTTATTGTCATTTGGATACCATAGTCCATAATCAATTGTCCCCTTAAGATATCTAAAAATTCTTTTGACTGCCATAACATGGGATTCTTTTGGATCAGCTTGAAATCTGGCAACAAGTCGAACTGCATTCATGATGTCAGGTCTGGTCTGGGTTAAATAAAGCAATCCTCCAATCATTGATCTATATCTTTTCTGATTTGCCTTGGGAGAGTCATCATCTTTGCTTAGCTTGCATCCGGTTACCATAGGTGTACCTACAGGTTTTGAGTCTTCCATTCCAAATTTCTTTAGCAATTCTTTTACATACTTGGACTGAGATATATAGATACCTTTATCTGATTGAACAATTTGCAGACCTAGGAAGAAATTCATCTCACCAAACATTGATATCTCAAACTCACTTTTCATCTAATCAGTAAATGTTTTACACATGCATTCATTTCCACCAAAAATGATATCATCAACAAAAACTTCAACAATCAGAATGTTCTCATGATCAATTTTGAAGTAGAGATTATTGTCAACAGTACCTTTGCTAAATCCTAGCTTAAGCAAATGCTTATCCAATCTGGCATACCAGGCTCTTGGAGCTTGCTTGAGTCCATACAAGGCTTTTCTTAATCTACAAACCATATCTCCCTAATCAGACAACTGAAATCCTTTTGGTTGTTCAATATAGACCTCTTCCTCCAAATCTCCATTTAGAAATGTTGATTTCACATCCATTTGATATACTTTAAAACCTTTGAAGGCAGCAAATGCAAGAAATAGTCTAACTGTCTCTATCCTTGCCACCAGAGAAAAAGTTTCTTCAAAGTCAATTCCTTCCACTTCAGAGTAGCCTTTACATATCAACCTTGCCTTATTCCTTACCACCTCCCCATCTTCATTCAGTTTATTCTGGAAGACCCTTTTGGTTCCAATCACATTTTTGTCCTTAGGTCTAGGAACTAGATCCCATGTGTGATTCTTTTCAATTTGCATCAATTCCTCTTCCATTGCTTTGACCCAGTTTTCATCATTGGAAACTTCACTTACTGATTTAGGTTCAATCTTTGAAATAAAACAAATCTCTTCTTGATCTTCAGACATTTTTCTCCTAGTTCGAACACCTTTACTCTTATCTCCTATGATCTGATCTTTAGGATGATTTAATCTTACATACTTGGGAGTTTTGGAGATTGTTTGAGCTTCTATTTCTTGAACTTGTTCCTCATCATCTGTGTTAACCTCTAGAGTCACCAATTCAAACTGAATCTGGGTCTGAACTTGAACTTGCCTTCCTTGATTTTGACTTTCATCTTGATCATCTGAGTCATATCTGGAGTACCTAGAATGTCCTTCCTTGCTTTCATCAACTTTGACATTCACACTTTCAACAATCTTCTTCAATCTTTTATTGAAGCACCGGTAGGCCTTACTTTGAGTTGAGTATCCCAAAAATATTCCTTCACCACTTCTTGCCTCAAACTTACCTAAGTCCTCATCTCTTTTGATATAACATTTACTACCAAAGACTCTGAAGTATCTCATAGTAGGAGAATGACCAAACCAAAGCTCATAAGGAGTCTGACCAGAATTTCCTTTGATCTGCACCCGATTAAGAGTGTAGACAGTAGTACTCACAGCTTCTCTCCAATGAACTTGAGGAACATTTGTTTCCATCATCATAGTTCTTCTACCTTCTTGAATGGTCTGGTTCTTTCTTTCCACAACTCCATTTTGTTGAGGAGTCCTAGGAGCAGATAACTATCTTTTTATTCCATGCTTTTCATAGAAAGCATCAAACTCACTGGAGGTAAATTCTCCACCTCTGTTGGATCTCAGACACTTTAGTTTTCCACCAATCTCATTTTCAACCATCATCTTGAACACTTTAAACTTGTCAAGGGCTTCTAATTTTTCTCTGAGAAAAGTTACCAACATCATCCGGGAGTAATCATCAATTAGCAGAATGAAATATTTGTCTCCTTGCACACTCCTAATTCTAGCAGGACCATAGAGATCAGTATGTACCAGTTCCAATCTCTCACTTGAACCTTGTTCCTTACTCTTGAATGAAATTTTGTTTTGTTTGCCCAATTGACATTCTCTACATATGTTATTAGGTTTCACAAGTCTTGGAAGATCTCTTATAGCTTGAGTGGAACTTATTATGACGATGTTATCAAAATTCACATGATACATCCTCCTATACCATAGCCAACTTTGATCTGATTGAGCAATCAAACAACTTTTCCCAAAACTACTTAAGTGAAAGATGTTACCTCTGGTTTGAGTGCCAGATGCAATTTCAGTTCCGGAGCTTTCCAGGATTCTGCATTTTCCATCCTTGAACCAAAGATCATAACCCTTGTCAACCAACTATCCAACACTGAGAAGATTGTGTTTCAATCCTTCCACATACAAAACATCATTGGTGTTGTTCTTGCCATCAAAAGAGATGGATCCTCTACCACGGATTCTACCAGTTGAGTTGTCTCCAAATTTTACAAGTCCTCCTTCATAGTTTTCAAAGTTCACAAACTTACTCTTGTCACTAGTCATGTGATGAGAACATCCACTATCAATTATCCATTCATCCCTTTCAATAACCTGAGCAGCTAAGGCACATTCCACCTTTTCAAAGCTAGTAAATTTAGTAGACATCGGATCTTCTTCTTTGATAGCAATAAACACCCAATCATTTTTAGAGGAGCCTCCATGATCAGATTCATCATCTGTTACCCCTTCTTCTCCATTTTCTTGGACATAGTAACATTTATTCTGACCTTTATACCTGTTAGGATTAGGTTTTGAAAACCTTTCCAGACATCTTGAGGCAAAATGACCAATCTTATTACAAGCAAAGCATTTGAGTGGTAATTTTCCTTCATACTTCCCGGATCCTCTTGGCATTCTTCTAGCAATAAGAGCTTCAAGATCTATTGTTTCTATTTCAACATCTTCAAGATCCTTTCTTGTCTTTACAAATCTATTTGATCTTGTAGAAGAGCTTTCACCTAGATCATATCTTTGTTTTCCATACACACTGGCTTTGAATGCAGATTCTGACTTGGGAAGAGAATCACCAAACTCAATTTGAAAGCTAAAACTTTGCCAACCAGATTGTAACCTCTAAGACTACCCTGATTTCTTCTATAGCTGCAACCTTATGTTTGTATGAATCTGGTAAAGATCTAAGTACTTTTGATACAATTTCTGATTCTTCCAAAGTTCCACTAGTACACCTGATGCCACACACAAGTTCATTTATCTTTTGCATGTAGATTGTGATGTTTTCATCTTCGCTCATCCTCATAGTTTCAATTTTTCCTCTCAGACTTTGCAGCTCTGCACATTTGACATATTTGTCACCTTCATACAGATACTCCATTTTTTCTAGATTTGATAAGCAGTTTTTAGACCAAAGACATTTGTCATTTCTGAATCAGTCAGGGTACTCAACAAGGCTTCTTTAGCTCAAAGATTATTTTCAGCATCTTTGACTTGATTAGGAGTTGAAGGACCTTTCTCTGGAGTTTTATACTCAACACTGGTTATTGCCCAATAGGCATCGCCCATGCATTGCAAATGGCACTCCATGTGATCTTTCCAAACAGAGTAATTTGTTCCATCAAATCTTGGACTATCCTTCTTGTAGGTTGACATCCTAGATCTCCTTAAGCAATTAAGCTTTTAAGCGAGGATTTGGCTCTGATACCAATGTTGGAACTAGACAACTGAGAGGGGGGGTGAATCAATTATCCCACAAAAATGTTTCTTGTCTTTAACCTTCTTTGTTATCTTACTATCAGATTAGTGATGTAAACATTAAAGCATTAATCAACAGCATAAGAGCAGAAAACAACCAACACATTTGACACCAAGATTTTGACGTGGAAACCTGGTTAAGGAAAAAACCACGATGGGGGTTAACCCACAAAAATGCGTACCCTATTAAAAGTACTTAATAAAATAGAAGGCACATGCCTTCAAGCGCACTGCCCAGAGCTCACTACTCAAAAGAGAGGTTGACTGCCTATAGAATTTAATTAGAAAGAATTAACTAAGAAATAGCATCTACTTCATGCCTAATTCAATTTCAATGAATGCTCAAGAACTTTTTCTCTGCCCCAAACTCTTCTTCACACTATTTACTACTCTCACTCCTTTTCTTCTCTGCTCTGCTCTTGATCCTTTCTACAGATTTAACTGTTTTGCACAAGGATGATTTCAATATCTCTTCAACAAGTATTTATATACTTCATCAACCTTGGAATGATCAACAAGGTTGGCTAAACTTGACATGGATCATCACACTATCGGACAAACACAACTAAGACTTGAATCTATTTCTACAACCACTCCACGCCTCATAAAAATGTTTTTAAGGCATCCACCACAAGCTAGGAACATCCGGTCAGCCAAGACTAGGAAGAACATCAACCTCATGAAGAAATCTTCAATCAACAAGCTCAAACCTCAATGCGGACCTCTAACATAGTAGCCATATGATCCAGAGACCTCCACAAGCACATTGAATTCACCAATAACATCCATTCTAAACCAAATGATTAGAAGCAATTGAATCTTCCTCCGGAACCTCAAGAACACTCTCTGCCATGACTATCAAACTAGAAGAATAGCTTGCGTACCTCAAAACCACGAACCACTGATGTTGATGATACACACTGACTTCCCTAACCTACCTTCAGATCCGTAGATCACAATTCTATATTACCGGATCAAACTAGACCTCTTTCCTGTCACTCTGTCTTTCCTAAGTATTGCAGGAACTGGTTCTACTCAGATGGCCATAACTCCTTCAAATCTTTATGCAGACTTCTCAAATCTTAACTGGAGCAATCTTTGACAATCCTCTACATAGCCACATGATCCACATGCATTGATTATCATTAATTTTCTCAATATCCTCAACAATCTGGTCTTCTAAGTAGACAGCAAAATAGGATATAGTTGATACCAATGGCAACAAGGATATGTTGACATCAATTACAACCCACTTAGGCACATATTTGCAACACAAGTTTCATACATCATTGACCTTGATTAATCTCATCAAAACAAATCCATCCTAGTTTCAAGTGTCATATATCATTGACCTTGATCAATCCAAGTCAATTCCAATCAATCAATCAACCCCTACTAGTCCAAAATCCAAAATATAAGGTCATTTTGATATCAAAGAAAATCTTAAGTCCTAAACCTTAGAAAATCAAAATCATCCAAAATCACATCATCCCAAATCTAACTCATCAAAAATCCAAGTCCAATCATGAATCCATACAATTTTGATTATGATGATAGTCTTGTTGACCAAGACAAAATCAAAATCCTTGATGGAATCATTCAAAGAAAGCTTGTCATAAATTACCCTCACCCATCCATGCATATGCAAGCACCTTATGACTATGCATTGTCTAGCACAAGCTATGACCTCGTGCCTAACTGTAAACCCTATGGTCATCCTTATGACACCCTTGACAAGGGAAATCCATTCTATCCGCCATCCATACCCCAACATCCATTCTCATATGAGGTCCCTATCACCTCCACCTCCTATCCACATTCTTCATCCCCTCATCAACCACATCCTCCATGTCCTTATCTCACTTATCCATATCCTTCATATCATTATCCTCCAACCCAACCATCTGATGGTGACAAGTTGTCATTGATGTCAAAAGTGTGTTCAGTTGTTGGTGAAAAGTTGCCATTGTTGTTGAACAGGAGGAACAGGAGTATATCATCTTATGTGTTGTTGCAGTGAAATCTCTGTTCACAATTTGTCATGATCTTCACAGATGTGGTCTTCAATCAATATATCTCCAAGCATGACAAAATTGAAATGATAAGATTCTATCAGGGGTCAGTATGATTGCATGAAGTTTGTTCATCAAATGAAAGGAATATGAAGCAGCATTGAAAAGATTGAAGGAAAATGAACAGATTGAAGGTTTCAAAAACATGAAGAAGATATTCTTGCAGAGAGAAGTGAAATTCCAGGAGTCCTATTGTTTATGATTTTATTGTAGATATTGTGTGATCAGATGCAAGAGAAAGTTTTGAAGGAATATGAAAGATTCCAAGGCATTGAAGAGAAAAGGAACATCAAAAGTCTTTTTATTTTACAATAATTTTCTAGGTGCATTGATGCAACTTTATAAAAAGACAGAGATGAAACATACAGAGTAAAGTAGTGTTGTTGAGCATATCAGAATACAGGATTGATATGCAGTGATGTTGAATGGATTAGAATACAGGATTGATATGCAGTGTTGTTGAATGGATCAGAATACAGGATTAATCTGCAGAGAAAATTATTTATAGAGATTTGTATATGGAGCTTGTTTGCAGAAGTATGTAAAAGAAAATGGTCTTGATTTGAAAATCAAACAGGAGGTATAAGGTTGTATACAATGGTGCAAATCTGATTAAACGGCAATCATGTCTTGCACACAAAGTTTGATGTTTTGTTAATAGTGATTGTGTTTGTCAGTGAGGCACAGTATGCCAATAAGGCTTGTGGTCAGTGAGACCGTGGTCAGTGAGACCGTGGTCAGTGAGACCTCTGTATATGTCAGTGAGACATTTGTAAGAAGATTTTTCATTTAAGCCAGTGAGGCAGTTCTGGAGTGGTTTTTCTACCCCTGGAGGGTTTTCCACTCGTGCAATTCTTGTGTCTTGATTCATATTGATCATCTCTCTGTGGTTGTATGTTTTACTCATGAGTTTTGTGCATATGTGTTTGACAATTCAATGATAACTTTCTCACCTTGTGCTCTCCAAGTGAAAGTTTGTAAAAAGATTCAAAAATTCACACAACACTGATTCACCCCCCCTCTCAGTGTTGTCCTTAACTCCTACAATTGGTATCAGAGCCAGTTTCCCTTTTGCAGCTTAATCAGCTTGGGTAGGTCCTGTGTGTGGAGTTCAATGGGTAAGTGCAAGAGAAATAAGAACATGAGAAATGTTAAGATTCATTTTGATCAAAAGACATCATCCATATCAAATCCAGATGTTGATATAAAGTCAGTTGATAATGATGTTCTTCATGTTGATTCTGATATTGTATTAGAAGAAAAAAATTTAGAAGTTCCTCAGTTTAATGGTTCAAATTTTTCAGTTTGGTATGTTAGAATGCAAGTGTATTTATCCTCTTTAGGATATGATGTTTTAATGTCTGTTGAGAATGGATATTCTAACTCTGCAAATAACAAAGAAGCCCTTGAATGTAATCAGATTGCAAAGAAGGCTATATTGTCTATTTTGTCTAATGATGTTTCTTGTAAAATTATGGAGTGTGTTACAGCTCAAGATATGTGGAGGAGATTGATAAAAATTTATCAAGGTAGTACACTTGAAGAAGAAAACAACTTATTATCTGAGAAGAGTGACAATGATGAAAATCTTTCACATGAAGGAGATGAGACTCAATCAGATTTTGAAGAAGATCAGATTATAAGTGATGAAGAACAAGAATGTGAAATTGATATGGAAGGAGAGCTTATATATGCTTTGAGTGAGCTCAAGAAGTATAAGAGAGAAAATCAGAAACTAAATTTGCAGTTGTAACAAGAAAAAGATTTAAAAGACAAAGCTCTTACAGATCTTGAATGTGCTAGAAACCTAATTATAGATTTGAGGAATCAAGCAGGTGAATCAGATAAATCAATCACTAGTTTGAAAACAGAGGTTGAGGAAGCTAAGAGAATAGTTAATGTAACAAAGTTAGAGTTAGAAGCTAAATTAGTTGAATGTCAAAAACTTGAAAGAGAAATAGTTTCTTTGAGAAAAAATCTTGAGGATGTTAAGAAGCAATTAGAAAAGAATCTAAAATTTGAAGAGAGCACAAGTAGATTAAATGAGATGCTTGGTAAACAAAAACTATATGGAGACACTACTGGACTAGGTTTTGAAGAAGGAGAATGTTCAAAAGCTAGACAGACACCTAAAAGGAAAATTGATTTAAGTCATCATGTTGTTGCCACAGAAGGTAAAAGGAAGAGTGAAGCTGAACAGAAAACTAGAGATGAATTTGTACACAATCAAAGAAGGAATTTCAGAAAACCTGCTGTTAGACAAGCATACATGTATAGGTATAACTATTCATTTAATGGTTTTTGTTATACTTGTAATCAATTTGGACACAAAGCAATTGTTTGCAGAAGGAATACTGGCATTATTTGTTACAAGTGCAATAATGTTGGACACATACAAAGTAATTGCAAAGTGCATAGAAGGTATGATCCTTCATGGAGGTTTAATATGAGTACTCAAAGGTACTATCATTCATTTGATTATGATTTTGACATAGTTTGTTATAATTGCAACACTCTTGGACACAAAGCACAGAGTTGCAAAATGTATGCTTCACCTGATTTGAAAAAGTTGAAATGGAAAGAAAAGGTTTGGAGGAAGAAAGCACCTATGAAAATTTGGAAGCAAAAAGAAGGTAAAGAGAAGTCAGAATCTAAGCTTGTGCATCTTGCACAAGTCATTTCATCTATTGCATAATATAGTATGAAGTAAGGGGGAGGTATCAAATGTTCTATAAGTTAACCCCAAGAAGTTTCAGGAAGGAGACTATTTGATATAATAATCTTGTCTGTCTATCATTCTTGCCATGCTGTGAAATAGTTGATGATAATGTTGCTAACAATATTGATGTTTAGTGTATGATAGTGTAACAGGTGTTCATTGGCTTATTATGCTTTCAAGATATTGAAAAGGTGTTTCAGGAGTTCAAATGCACAAATTGTTAATGGTCCTGATTACAAAGATTGAATTGTCATGGTATTGCAATCCAAAGTGTTTTGGAAAGTGTTGTTGCAATAATATCTTGTTTTAGTCAAGAGGCAAGAGTTCTTGTTGATGTTTCAGCTATGGTTTTGTACATATCAGATTTGACAGTGTGTTGTAAAGAGATGTGCAGGAACAACAGTATGGTTTTCATTCTTTCATGTCAAAAAGGATGTGCAAGAATAGATTGGTTACAGAATGAATGTTCTTTTAGAATTGATCATTTGTCTAATAATTTGACATGTTTCAGAAAGGTATTGACTACAAATTGTTTGCCTCCAGTTTTGAAGTGGTATCAGGTATGTGTTTCAAGCTATGACAATCTAGAGTCTCTTATGACATTGATGGTGAATCTTGTATTTCATCAAATCAGAGGCAAGTAAAGGTCTTATCAAAAATGGTCATCTTGGCATCTTGTGTTGGGAACTGTGTGATAAGAAGTCTTCATGTTTTTTTTTTGCCTGCAAATCTGTTTATCAAATAATATTGGTATGTTTATGATTTCCTTGCAAAAGTGTTCAGAAGGTTGATTGTCAGTAAATGGATGGTATACTTCAGGTTGATATGTTGTTTCAGGACTATTTCAGGAAGTGGATCAGTGTTGAGTTGAGTTGTGTTATGCTGATTATTTTTGTCAGTGTTTACCAGTGGTTTTTATGAGCTGTGAACTTTATCACAGGGGAAGCAAATAGATTCATTGGAGATTTGTCATGTGGGTCAAAAAGGTGTTGTTGATTGAAGAAGAATTGTTTGTCTTGAAAGTTTGTTTTTTCAATCACATGTGATGTCATCAGGAGAGTGTCAGTCTTCATCTTCATAGTGGTACTGTATTAAGAAGTGGTATTTTCATCAAATGTAAGTTTCATGGTGTCTTTTCGCTCTCAAGTTTAAAATGTTGTTTAAGATGCAGATGTTCAGGATAAGTTTAGTAAAATTGCATAAGTATTCAATGCCTTCAATCTGTTGAGGTATCAAAGATTTTGGTAAATGGTTCTCATTTTTTTGGTTGAAGATAAAAGGATAATAGAAGTTTATGTCTTCAAGGTACTCATAATGCAATGTGATTATAATTTTGATAATCATGCTATAACATCTTTCAGTGGAGTTATTTTCTTAGGGGGAGATAATAGTCTTTGTCATCAGATGTCAAAAAGGGGGAGAAAGAAAAATTGCATCAAGTGGTTTTGCCATCAATGACAAAGGGGGAGATTGATGGTGACAAGTTGTCATTGATGTCAAAAGTGTGTTCAGTTGTTGGTGAAAAGTTGCCATTGTTGTTGAACAGGAGGAACAGGAGTATATCATCTTATGTGTTGTTGCAGTGAAATCTCTATTCACAATTTGTCATGATCTTCACAGATGTGGTCTTCAATCAGTATATCTCCAAGCATGACAAAGTTGAAATGATAAGATTCTATCAGGGGTCAGTATGGTTGCATGAAGTTTGTTCATCAAATGAAAGGAATATGAAGCAGCATTGAAAAGATTGAAGGAAAATGAACAGATTGAAGGTTTCAAAAACATGAAGAAGATATTCTTGCAGAGAGAAGTGAAATTCCAGGAGTCCTATTGTTTATGATTTTATTGCAGATATTGTGTGATCAGATGCAAGAGAAAGTTTTGAAGGAATATGAAAGATTCCAAGGCATTGAAGAGAAAAGGAACATCAAAAGTCTTTTTATTTTACAATAATTTTCCAAGTGCATTGATGCAACTTTATAAAAAGACAGAGATGAAACATACAGAGTAAAGTAGTGTTGTTGAGCATATCAGAATACAGGATTGATATGCAGTGTTGTTGAATGGATTAGAATACAGGATTGATATGCAGTGTTGTTGAATGGATCAGAATACAGGATTAATCTGCAGAGAAAATTATTTATAGAGATTTGTATATGGAGCTTGTTTGCGGAAGTATCTAAAAGAAAATGGTCTTGATTTGAAAATAAAATAGGAGGTATAAGGTTGTATACAATGGTGCAAATCTGATTGAACGGCAATCATGTCTTGCACACAAAGTTTGATGTTTTGTTAATAGTGATTGTGTTTGCCAGTGAGGTACAGTATGCCAATAAGGCTTGTGGTCAGTGAGACTGTGGTCAATGAGACCTCTGTCTATGTCAGTGAGACATTTGTAAGAAGATTTTTCATTTAAGCCAGTGAGGCAGTTCTGGAGTGGTTTTTCTACCCCTGGAGGGTTTTCCACTTGTGCAATTCTTGTGTCTTGATTCATATTGATCATCTCTCTGTGGTTGTATGTTTTACTCATAAGTTTTGTGCATATGTGTTTGACAATTCAATGATAACTTTCTCTCCTTGTGCTCTCCAAGTTAAAGTTTGTAAAAAGATTCAAAAATTCACACAACAATAATTCACCCCCCCTCTCAGTGTTGTCCTTAACTCCTACACCATCTTATCCACCATCTAATTCTCCTACTAAGTCCAAATCCCTCTTCTCAAGTTTCTTCCAAGGACTCCTAGCTAAGGATCTTGAAAAAAATCATCAAACCAAACTTGTGGAGTCATGTCACCTGACTAATCCACATTTCCAAATCCATCCAAATGTTTCATTGATGATGTTGTCACCCACTTAACACCTATCAAAACCATACCATCCCCCAAATCCTTCCTATCTAAAATCCCATCCCAAACATCCCACTCTCATCCATCTACCCAATTTGAGGAGCCTATTCAAATACCAAATGAACTTAAATACACCCCACCACACCATCACCACAAATCCATCTATGTCAAGATCCTCGTCCAAAGCATGTCAAAACATCCAACCCCCATCCAAATCATGATCCAAGCATACCAACTCATCTCTTTCCCAATCTCACACCATATTCTACTAATCCTCCATCATCCTCTATTGATCCTTTACCATCTCCCATTGACCCTTTACCACCTCTTATCAAACACATTCCAAATCCATCATCCTATCCTCTTGGTCGCAACACTTTAATCCATGGTGGTTCTCTCATAGGAGAGGAATGATGTATATCCACCATCTGTCATCCCTCATCTAATAATGTACTCACATCTTGTTTCCAAACAAAAAACATCTTATTGCCCATTGCATGCTCCAAAACATGAACTATCAAGAAAAAGGTTTAGGACTTCATTAACAAGGTATCTTGGAGCCCATCCATGTCAAAATCCATCCACAATCAGATGGCCTTGGTTAGATATCCCAAGGCAAACATTCCAAAAATTTTGGTACCACCTTCACACCTCCTAAGACAACTTTTGCCAATCCCAACATAGGTGCCTCTCATCACACCTCCAAACTGTTTGTTGCTACCCCCCCCCCCCCTCATCATACAAATCCAAAAATAATACCACTATCCCTCCTCCATCTTATCCCAAACATTCACCCATCCCTAAATCCACCCATCCTCCCATCCCTAAATCCACTCTTCCTCTCATCCTCCTAACCCCTAATACCCCCATCCTCAAATCCACTAATACCTTCATCCTTAAATCCCCTCATCCCTTCATTCTTAACTCCCTTAATCCTTCCATCCACAAATCTTGTATCCCTAATGAATACCAACAAGAACATGTTGAAAGTAAGGAATACTGAGAGGGGGGTGAATCAGTATTCCACAAAACCACTTATTAACTTTATTAATCCAATTTCCAAAATCAGTAACATAAAAGCAGAACAAGCATAAGAGCAGCAACCATATAGACATAACACATTGACACCAGGAGTTTTACGTGGAAAACCCAAAGAGGGAAAAACCACAGTGAGTGTTAGCTCACAATATATTATGATAGCTCAATACCAAATTACAAGAAGGCTCATTGCCCTATGAAGAAGTGCTCACTGCACAAAGGCTCACTGCTTAGAAGAAGAAGAAAGAAGAGGGATTGGCTCATTGCCAGAGGATGAACTATTGTTGATGCATCTGCCACATGTTGGATCACAGTTCCATTGAAGGATCAATACACAGATTCAAAGGTCTTCATTTGTTCTGCCCTACTTCTCAACTTAGCTACATATACTTTGTTTTCTATCCTTGTTCAACTTTTCTGCTCATATTCCTTCACACACAACACACATCTCAATCAATCACACTATCATCAAATTCCATCGAGTATATATATTTGCTACAACATTTATCTCATAATCAGGTCGGCAAGCAAAACATAAACCGTGTACACGAATACTACATCTTGTTGGCTTGAACTTGTGTACAATCTACAATGTGGACCAAGCCAAACATATAATGATCTTCCTATAGGCACAAATCATACAGCCACTTAGATTTATTCCTTAAACAATATATCTTCTCTGCATATGAATTTTTCATGCCTATCGGCCTATCTCTTAAGAGAACACTTAACCAATTCAACTGTCACTTCACAACTTTCACTACAGATCATATACAAATCTAGAAATCACATCCAACACTCATCTTTGACCTCTTAACATATCTTTAGAACTGCAAGACAAAGTATGCAACTGCAGAGGAATGCGGACCCTTTTTCTCAGGCACTGTGTACTATTCCTAACTTAACTGTGTTCACTCAGACTTAGCTAAATCATGGTATGTCTTTCAGAGATCTTCAGAACTTGCAACCTTCGATTATTCACCTTCAAGCAACTGTGAACAACATACCTGAACCGCATACCTTGATTATCAACTATGGAGGAATACCACTTGAGTCTGCTACTAACTCTGTGTTGTCAGTACTTAGCCATTCTGCCTTAGTCTTTTATGTTCAAACCAGATCCTTGTGTGTAGGTTGTTTCCAAGTTGAGTTCCCAATCATCCTTAGCTCCACCATGCTCTGTTTGCCTTGTTGCCATCAATGACAGCATTGCCTAATCAGCAGTGTCTCTTGACTATGTTGCCAACAATCTCCCCCTTTGGCATTGATGTCAACACTTAGTGAAAAATGTGTATCTGCTCCCCCTTACTCTGTATTTCCTATCCCCCTAAGATGTTTTCCTATTTTTCACTGGTCATCTTCTCCCCTTTTGACATCAATGGCAAAGGTGTATGTACAAGAGTCAAAATTGGACCAAAACTTCAAAAATCTTCATACACATACAATACTTCAACTCAATTAGTTGTTGGTGAAAGAATGTCCTTATACACAATCTTTAATTGTGTAATCTCTTCATCCCATCTAATCTTAGCTCTTTCCAAAATTTGAATGTGACCATTTATTATAAAGACTGATTCTTCTGCCTTTTATACATCAGAATTTGTGTCAATTTGTGAAGTTGCCTCTGCTTCTGTTGTAATATTGATCATTAAGTCTAACTTAGGACTAATGAGTCCTCTTAACTAACACATTTTACTTTTCACCTGATCCCTCTTATTTACAATATCACTTAACTCATTATGAATATTGATTTCTTGTATTTCTTTGTTGCTTATTGATTCAGCTGCTAGATCAAATGTTTTGGAGATATTTATCAACTATAGTTTCTTATCCTTTATCTTTTCTTCTAGCTCTTTTGTGGCTACCAGCCAAGATAGGCAAAATTTGTATAGGTCACTTGCTTCTTTGATGACACTTTGTATGCCTTTCATTTTATTGTCTAACAGAGCTTTGTCATTTACTATCATAGTCTTCAACTCATTTAACCTTTTTCTCATTAAATCCTTGTCTCACTTTTGTCTTAGCAGATCTCTCAAAAGATTCAAAATGTCCACTTACATAATTTATTAGTCCTTTTAGTTGATCTATTGAGGACAAAGAAGTGTCCTTTTGATATGATGGCATCAGCTTCTCTAAAATGCTAGATGCCTCACCAATCAGTTCATTGTCCTATATGTGAGACTTCAAAATTTCTTCCTGTGCCTTTGCCTGCACAATTGATACTAGTTTAAATTTCTGTACTGGGGACGTTGAGTCCAGATTTATTGGTCCTTGCAAAATTTCCAGCTCATCCAAGATTTGTTTCTCTTTCTCCAAAAAGTCTCTAATTGATTCTGCAGTGTCTCTTGCTATACCAGAGACATCTTCTGCTTGGTTTACCTCTAGAGGATCTAAATCCATAGCTTCATTTACACTAACCTTTTGTTCCAGTGCAGGGATTTCCTTATCGTGTTTCTCTTCTTGATCAAAGACCTCATCTATCTTCTCAGTCTTCTCTAATCATGTCTTGTCATCTATTTGATGTTCCGAAGGGAGACTACATTCAGTAACTGTAACAGGTGCTTCCTTCTCTTTGACCACTCTGTCATCTATCCCTTTGTTCAAATTCACTTCTGTAGCAGATGTATCATCTCCAACATTTACTTCATCATTGTCATATATTGTTGGGAGATGAGATTCTTTTAGCACTTTTAAAGTGATTTCCTCAGTCTCCTTAAACTACTTTCTCAATGCAATCTAACATGAGAGTATTCATTCTCCTCTTTGTTTTGAACTCCTTGCTAAGTATTTTGGAGATTTCTATTTTGTCTTCTGGAGAGATCTCCAGACATAACTTTATTAGTGTATGCTCAAGAAGTTCAATGTCTTTTGTCATAGCTGCTTCTTTTCTCGGAGACATAATACTACCTAAGGTATCTAGAAGATCAGTAATTATCTCAATTAGGGCTTTGTTATAAATGTCCAGATATCTGACAACAGTTTCAATAATTCTTTTGTCTAGATCATTATACTAATCATATAGTTGGGCTATGGGTTTTAGGTTTCCATCAATAGTTATAGCCTTTAGGATGTCTTCAAGACTTATAGTGGCCTCTTCTGTCTAAGGCTTATCTTGCCTTGGCCTTTTCTCAATTTTAGTCTTACTGAAGGATTTCTTTTTGCTACATCTAGAGGCTTTGGTGACCTCAATTTTCATCTTCTTTACTTCATCAGTTTTTTTTCTTCTTCATCAACACTTATACTTTCATACGTCCTTTTTGCTTTGGTTTTCACCCTTTTCTGCCTAGGTGCCTCCATACTTGTAGAATGTGTTGGACCAGAGGATGCAGATGCTAAACCTCTTGTTGTTCTTTTCGATGCTTCAAGCCTCTCTGGTTTCTTCTTAGGCTCTTCTGGAGCCTTGACTGGTTCATTTTCTTCCTTTTCTTCTGCTGCCTTTTCAGCTTGTGCTTTCTCCCTCGCTTCTTTCACTTGTTATTTTGTGAAAGCTTGTTTCAAGGTGAAATCCTCTGCAACTCTTCGCATTTTTCTAGAGATTTCAAGCTTTCTTACTTCAACATGAATTTTAGCAGACAGTTCTTCATATGTTCCAAACCTTTCCTCTTTGGGATCCTGGGGCTTGCTTAGCATGTGTTGTGCATAGTTATCTAGAATAGCTTCATCCACTTCATAGCCCATTGGCATAACCCAAACAGTTCTAGGCTCAACAGCTTCCATCATGCATTGGTCTTTGGTTACAATAAAGCATATGTCATCCTTGTACTTATCCACAATTGCTTTTGGAATTCTTTCTCTCGATTGCATCATTCTCTGAAAGTTCTTAAATAGCCCCATAGGGCTATGTTTTGTTCATCATAGTTTCCAATGCTATTTAAATGATCCCTAATTTGTACAGCAGCTGGATGACTATTCAACCAAAATAAATTCTTTATCTTTGGCAACTCATGCATGAAGTAGAAAAACAAATAGATAATCAACATACCAAATTTGAAGGAATATTTGCTTTCTTTTGACTTCTTCAGGTTCTCCACTACTTGCTGTCGGAGCAATTCATAGATATCATAGTCTACATTCTCCTTGGTCATCTGGTAGGCAGTATATATGGCAGTCCTGGAGACAGAGTTCTCTCAGTTAGTGAAATAGACTTTGTATCCCAACACCATGGATGCAAATCTTACAGCATGATCTTCTATATCATTGATTGTTAAAGCCCTTTTATCAAATTTTGCTCCAGTGGCCGCTATTACTGTATCATTCTTTATAGCTTTCAATAGGGATACCCTACCGGTAGAATTTAGTCCAGTCATAGCCCTAATTGCATCCTTGGTGATCTTGAAGGGCTGCCCCAACCACATGAATTCATCGTGGATTCTACTCAAGACATATCAGACCCATTCATCTTCCGCAAATGTAAGGAAGTCTTTATATTGAATGAATTTCTTCACCTCCAGAGCTTTGTATTCTTCTTTCAGCTCAAATTGATCACCACTTAGATGATTCTAATACAAGTCTGAGAATCTACTATCCCCATGCTCTTCTAGGCCAACATGGATGTAAGCCCTAACATCTTCCGCATGCATAACTCCATCTAGCATATCAGAAAATGCACCTATTGGATCAACTACTATTGATTTGAATGGATGTTTCTTGAATTTTAGCCTCAACATTTTAATTATATCGATCACATGAGGTGTTGCTATTTTTGAATAAATTCATAGTGAGGTTTTGAATCTGGAAAATACCTTTGTTCGTTGAATTAGGGTTTTTCTTGATCTTGTCTTGATTTGCTTTGAGCCGCTTGGAATTTTGCTTCTTAAACACTTGGAAGATTGAATGCAAAGTGAATAATCTCTTACGAATCCAACCCTTTAAACCCCTTGAAGTCTTAACTTAATCGTCATAAATGCGGTCTTTCAAAAAGCTGTCAAACACTTCTCAGTCAGCCACAGTCAATCCATATTGGTTCACATTAGATCTTTCTCTACTGCAATTTCTTTCAGAGACTTTGTCATAGAGTTCTTCACAACATACCTTAGTGCCAGATTCCAGCACTAACTTTCTGGCTGGGGGCTTTAGATTTTTAACATAGCTCCCCCTGAGCCAGAGCTCCCAATTTACTTCCCGAAGGAAGTATCTGCACTAGATGTTGGTGCAGATCCATCATTGACTTCAATTACTTCTTTTTTTTATCCAGATTTTGTCCATTTTCTTTTCTGTTTCAACCGGATCAACTTTTTCTTTTCTTTTATCATTCCTCTGCTATGTTTTCCTTTCTTCAACATAGTAGTTTCTTTTCACATTCTTGATTCTGCAAAATCTTGCAACATGTCCAAACTTGTTACAATTGTAGCACACAATGTTTCCTTGTCCTTGATTCCTTCCTCTGAATGAATTCATCCTTGATCTGCATTGATTAGCCATGTGTCCAAATTTATTGCAAGCAAAACATCTTCCATTGAATGATTGAGTATTCCTTGAATTGTGAAAGCCATTTCTTACCAGACTTCTACATTCATTAGATCTATGACCAATTTTCTTGCAATTGAAACATTGACCAGAGACTGATGGAACATTCTGATTTATTCTACTCCTGCACTAAGTATCTTTATGACCAAACTTTTTGCAATTAAAACAATGGCCATTGAAATATGGGTACCTTTGAGCATTTGGTTGTCTGACCGGAGGTCTTCTAGGTCTTCTTCTTTGATACCTGAATTGGTTCCCTTTGTTTTTCTTCATCTAAAAGTTTTCTTGACCTGATTTTGAACTTTCTCTTTTCTCAAATCCTAAGCCTTGCTTGTCATCTGAACTCTTTTGATTAGCAATCATCTCAACAAGTTTTGTAAAACTTATCTTGAACTTTTCTTCATAGCTCTTGGCTTTTTCCAAGTCTATTTTTAGGCTTCACTTCTTTTTCAATTTGACACATTCTTCTATCTTGTTGTTTACCATCAGATTTAGATCTTCTTTTGCTTTAGCTCTTTTAATAACTTCCACTTTCAAATCATCCATGTTCTCATTTGTTGATAACAATTGTTCACTAACATCTCTATATTTTTCTTTGAATTTCTTGACTTGTTCTTTCAAATTTAAAATGCACTCATCATCTTCTTGAATGTTATCCTTCAGATCCCTGATTTCTGCTTCATATTTTTCAAGATCAGCAAGAGCTTCTTCCAATTCAACATTGTCTTCATATGAGAAGTTTCCATATCTCCTGGGTGCCATGAGTGAACTCTCCTAGATCTTCCTCAAGTTATTAGGCCTCTTCCAAGGAACCTTGCTTTGATACCAATTGTTGAAAGTAAGGAATACTAAGAGGGGGGGTGAATCAGTATTCCACAAAACCAGTTATTATTTTATTAATCCAATTTCTAAAATTAGTAACATAAAAGTAGAACAAGCATAAGAGCAGCAACCATATAGATATAACACATTGACACCAAGATTTTTACGTGGAAACCCCAAAGAGGAGAAAACCACGGTGAGTGTTAGCTAACAATATATTATGATAACTCAATACCGGATTACAAGAAGGCTCACTGCCCAGGGCTCACTGCATGGTAGAGGATGGGAAGGAAAACTTGGAGAAAGTTGACACTTTGACGAATGTTGCAGATTCCTTGACAAAACCTATAAGCACGAAGATCAAATGGTATTCAGAGTCTATGGGCCTCTTGGCCCTTAGCGGTTAAATCCTATCAATTTATTGGCTCTTGAAAGGTGTTCAACAAGTGGGAGAATGTTGGAAATTGAGGTGTTGAGACCCAGAAATAGAAGGGATGAGACAAGTTTCATTTCCATGTATGACACGATAAGAGGCATCTTTGACTTAGCCTATTTTTAGGATATGACAAGTTGTAAAAGAATCGTTTATTAATAGTCAGTTATGACAAATTATCTTACAGCTGTAAGTGTTGTCATATATAACATTTTATGATGATGTAAAAGCATTTGTCATACCTTTTTTGGGCAAATTTGAGGGGCCCAAGTATGGAGGGTTGTAAGAGGTGTAAGGGAATATTGTACAAATGTCATATGAGTCAAACGTGTTTGAAAAGTGTGCCACATGGATTTGGACGCCCATTTCTTGTTGCTTTCTCTAGAAGCTTCCTTCATGCTTGTATTCCGCTATCAATATAGGTGCTTGGAGTTGGAATTGTATGGTTCATTTTGCAAGTATTGTTATGCTACCGGAATTACTCCAGTATTCAACATTTGTGAACACCTGAAAGACCTTGCATTGCAAGTGTGTTGTAATCTTCTTTGGATTTGATAATACATTGTGCAAGTTTTGGAGTGTGAGGTTTTTCACCCAAAAGAATTTTCCCTACGTATATATATTGTGTTAGTTTTGTACTTGCTTTTGGATGTTGTTATTACCTTTCTATTAATGTGCATCTAAATCTGCAACTGTAAAAGTTAAAATTTGTATAAATCTTTGCTTAGTAGATCAATGTAGGAAGCATTTCCTCATACCTTGCTTCCTTTCACCATATGGACTCTATGCAACCCTCGTTACTATTTATTTTGTACATATTTCTAATTTCTACTTAGAGTTATTTTGACAATAATTTCTCCTTTCTCCTTGGCCAATAATTTGTAGTCCCTATCCTAAATGCTTCTTGGTGAACAATTTGCAATCCATCTCATAGTAAACCCTTCAGCATATTGTTCTCCTTCCAAATGGATTGGATCGATATACACTCTCCTAGGGCTTCCTTTCTCTAGTTTATCATACCATTTCCAAGTGATTCCTTGGAACCAATGTACATTTCCTAGAGTTTCCTTGTTTTGATACCAAATATTGGAAAAATGAATGTACAAAATTTGAGAGAATTGGATGCCGCACACTTCAATATGCATGCTTATATTTATTATTGAATGGGAAGTTACATTAGTAGTTGTATATTACTTTTTAGACATAACTAGTATGGTGTTATTACATCATTAACGCAAGTAATAATGCCTATGTATAAAGTGTAGTCTAACATTATTGAATAAGAAGTTTTCACAAATGGTTGACCTAATGCTTCAAGTGTGCAAACTTATGAGAAGTTTGTATCAAGCACTCACTTTGGCCAAAGTGTACAATTAATATACAAATTTCAGATATCTTCTAAATAAAGACATGTAAAAGCATGCTAAAAGATCAATTATCATAGACCACTTAGCTAGAATCAGATTTTAAAAAACCCTAGATATGGTCTAAAAGAATCTCTATTAAGTACTAAAATGCAGAAAGTATAGGTTCTGCAAATTTCTATTACGAACAAGGTCACTAAAGTGATTACAATCTTATTCTAGAAGTGCCTCATGATGATTAGTGAGATACACTCTCCGATACTATGATATTAAATCTTCAAATTGAAGATGTCTATTGTTAACTGGAAGTTTCCTTTCCTTCCACTGGCCAGAAGCTTGTCTCCTTGCCAACTTTCGTGACAGTTTGCAGAACTACCTCAGGCTTTACATTTCCTTTCACTCACTTTTTGGTCTTTCAAGTTCACATCCTATGATTCAACCCCTGAAATCAACCGCAATTTTTGTTGATTAGAACATCACAATTGAGGAAATTTACTTTATGATACAGTATGAGTCAGGAAAAACTACTGCTGCAACTAATTATTTCAATATGCTACTAACAAGAGTAATAAGTTGAGTAACTTTTAAGGTCTGCAATAGTGAGAAATCATATAAAAACAACCAGTATTTCCTATGTGGCCCTATGATGTGTGGGTAGGGAGGCACCAAACTGTGCTACTGTTATTCAGGGTATACATTCCCTGATCCCATCAGGATTCAAAGAAAGAAATTAAACTTGTCAATGTAATTTGGTCTCAAAAATTCAATTCTAAACTCATGGACAAAATGACATATTAATGTAACAAGAGTGTCTTCGCAGTAGCTTCCATTTTGTTTAGTACTCTCTTTACAGCTCCAACACAACCTTCACAGGACATACCAACCTTCAATACCACTGTCTGCATTGCAACAATGTTATCTTTAGGGGTAAAGGCAAAAAAATTAAAAAGACAAGTATCATGTTTTATACTCAAATTCAGACTCTTCAAGTCATTACCATGGAAATCTTTAAGCATTCAGTTCCAAGTAAATAACCATAAACATATACAGGAATATAAGACATGGATAGAAAAAAATTAGAACCAAACTTGTGAGTTTGAGTCCACGCAAGAAGGATGGACAAGCCCTTCAGTTCGAAACTTATATTTTAATGACTTTTAGTTTTTATTGTACCCTAATAGGAATAAGGCATGTAAGGTAAAGAATGAACAAGCCCTTCAGTGAGAAATTTGTATTTGGAGGATTCAATTCTGTACACAAACAGGAAAAAGCCATTGAAGGTGCACATGCACCAGAGATGGAATTAGAAAAAGACAAATACTGTTGCAGTTGAGTCAACACCAAAAGATCAGACAGGGGCCTTGAAAGACACTTAAGTTTTCAAGGACTTTGTACAGCACCCAAGCGGTGAGTATAGAGACAAGTAAAAGACTAAAGCAACTTCTCCATCCAATTTGAATTCTATTATGCATCAATTTCACATATTCCATTCCTATTTTATCAAAAATACTAAAATTTTGAAAATGACAACAAGGGTGCTTTCCCTTCTCTCAGTAGAAAAATAAACACTTCTGGATTTGCACAACAAAATTTCAGAACAGGTGTAGTACCATAATCTACACGCAGCAATGACAATATGCACAGTGGATTGTTCCCCCATGAGAACAACAAAAGGTAGACATAAAATAGATCAAATACAAGGGAAAATTGCCATGTACTGCCAAATACAATGTTAAATGTGTCGAACTTTAATGTAATATTTTGGCCTAGATTTCAAATCATGCTTAAACATTTCAGTTAGAAGCTCGATGCCATTGATAAGCACATTGGGTTTCCAGACCATATCACATTGAGTTAGCAACTCCAAGAAGGGGGTTCCATGGAGGGGGATGCAGCTCCTATTTTTAATGCATGGGTGGTTTCATACAAGATTTTAATTGTACTTGGAGAGAAAATTCAGAATATTGACCTCAAATAATCGGAGCAGCCATTCTATCCGAGCAAATTTCGTGAAGGTACTGCAGACAGGGGCATAGATGTTTATGTACATAAATAGTTTTTTGGGATTTGTTTATGACCATTTGCAACCCTTTGAAGAAAAATTTTTATTATTTATTAGAAAATTATGCAGTGAGAGTTTTCTTTGTGATCTCCTAAAAACTTGCAAGGGCAGAGGTAAATTTTATTTGGTATGACACTATTTTAAAAAAATCTCTCTAAAATTATTGAGCAGTTCCCACAGCGAAAACTTATTAGGTCCCCTTCCACAGGACCACTGCCTCATTAATGCTCTCATTTATGGCCAATCCCCTTATGTGTAAGGCCTAAATAAACCATGACCAGAAACAGGCAACTTCCATATGATAATTTGCACATCCTTACATTAGCAAAGCTCTTCTAATCCCCAATAACAAAACAACAAAATATGCAAGCACAATACAACACAAGATACAACTTATCCAAGATATCATAAGACTGGCCCTCTTTAAGAGTAAAGTTATATTTTGTTTCTTTAGAAAATGTAGCATTCACAATAGCCTTCTATTTGAAACTTGGGTGTGTACAAGCATCCACGAATTCGACAATCTAATTGAAAACGTCAATCAAAAACTATTTGTTTATCTGACAAAATACATCAATTAGACCATGGAAAACTTAAATCTAAATTCCTCATAAGTGGTCACAATAATTCTTCATTCATTTTAAATTACAGATTCTGTTGTAGCATTTTGCCCCACAAACTATGAACCCAGAAAACACTAAATACATGAACAATAAACCATTAAAAGACAATGCACACAAGGCCTGAAGGTTTTCTTGCTATGGACTCCACAGAATTTTCACTCTTGGTAAATCTGAAATGAACGTGAAAACACTATTTTTTTTCTCTAGAGGAAAAGAAATAAGTTCTTTAGGGCTAATCAGAGTCCTTGGGATGTTATCCCGAATCACCCAAAAAGTTCTTATCGTCATCTTACACCATTTTCTATGTCTAATATTTCTTGTTATATGGGAAAACACAAAGAAAAAAGACCTAAAAGTTAAAACTTTATCATATTGAATGCTAGTTCATTTCTTTACATTACTGACAATCCCCACTGGATCTTATGAATCAAAATTCTAGGCCATTGGAAGGGATTAGTTTTTGAGATCTTAACTGTAGATTTTGGACTCTGGTATCTGTGTAACATAATTGTACACAACTCACATTTTGATATGGATGAAAAACAAGCTGATGGTGGGACTAGAGATACACACGATGGAAATATAAAAGGAGCAACAAAATAATGGGACTGGAGATACACATAATGGAAATATAAAGGGAGCACCAAAATATTAAATGTAGGGTGTTGCATCTGAATTAGGGAAGAGCAACGTGTTTTATGTAATATAAGATTATAATAAAATAATAAAGGGGCAGCTGCAGCAGTTCAGCAGTTTGGATTTGCATTTTGTTGTACAATATGTTTAGCTTCAAGAATTGAACTTCAATGATAAGTTTATGTTTTTGTTGTTCCCTACAGTTAGTTAAGCTTGATGACCATAGAAAGTTGTGGACCACACCATTTTTACTGACGTGCTGCTTGAACCGAGGGCAATGATAATCCTGCCCACCATTGGATGCATATTTAAGTAGTAGCTAGTTTCCTTATTTAGAGTAATCAGCTTTAAGATAGTACTTTAGCGGTTTTTGTAGACTATGGGCTCAGATAAAAACCATTTTTCTTAATAACTAACCTCATGATGTTTCAGTTTTCAGGTCAAATATCCTTGTTACGGGATCCTTGCCCTGGGTGCCCAGGTCCCGGTCCGATTCGTTTCAGAGCTGGATCCGGATTCGATCCGCCAGCGGGAGCATCAACGAAACATATTTTAGCATGTGGATTCGTCCCGGGCGAATCCAGGCAGAATTCCTTCCATACATGAAATAAACATTTAAGTAGAAGTGACTTGATTCGCCAACAGGAACGTCCAGGAAACATTTTTTAGCCTGCAGATTCGTCCCGGACAAATCCGGGTGAATCCGGAGCGAATCTGGGACAAATTCCTTCCATACATGAAATAAATGTATATAGAACATTTACATTTACATATGATCATTTACTTCCTTATACTTTAAGTTATATTTCATGTATATAGTTTCAGAATGTTTGAGAGTGGTTTCGGATCTCTAGGAGTTATAATGCAAATTCTAGGTTTTGGAGGATCTTATAATTTTTCAAACTTAATCAAATTTCAGTGGGTACAACAATTCAAATGGCATATGCTTAAATTCTTTAAACTCAATTTGGTTCTATATAATTTTGTTTGTTTTTATTTGTTTCAATTTTCAAATGTGTTGTTTATTGAATTTGTTGCCATGGGTATTACAATGGTAACCAATTCATCCTCTGTAGGCAAACCCCATTTCAAAACAGACCCAAATTCACCCCTTTGGAGACATGTTAATAAGGTGCAGCAAGTAAAAGGTGGTGGGTATTATATTTGGATTTGCAATGGATGTGATGTCCAGTACTCAAGCTCATACAGCCGGGTGAAAGCCCATTCATGTAACATCCCTGGGTAGGGCATCAAAGCTTGTCCAGGAAAAAAATATGTCTGATTGTTGACACTTGACATTATTATTTCTAATTTTAATATACATCTTGACATTCAAGTTTGACTAATTGACATTGTAGTATTTTTTATTTTTATTGTTTTATGGAGGTTTTGTTTATTATAATTAAATGATCATGATGCTATGTGGTATTCTGAACTTAATTACTGCTGCAAATATGTATATATTTCTGATTTTTATATGTTTTTGTATTAACGAATCCACACCAAAAAAAAAATTTAACCGAATCCACGAATCGAACGCGTGAATCTGAATCCGAATCCAAATCAATATCAAGATCGACTATCTATTATGTCGAAATGCTTGTAATAAAGTAACAACCACAAGGTAAAGGCACAGACAACAACCCAAGGCACATTGAGCATAACCAAAGCAGTTTAAAGTTGGTCCAAGCAGCCCATTGTTCAAATTGGTTGATTCCAATCTGTTCTGGCTGCATCGTTGTCTCCAGAAAACATTTTTGGATATGGCTTATTATATTAGTATTTACTGAATCTGAGACACCAGTTCTTACTAGATAAAGGCAGTGTTCCACGGGGACCCGTCCCCCTCCAAAATCCAGCCGTCTCCCCGACCTGCACATTTCGGAGACTTGGGGACGGCTAAGAAACGCCCCCCCCCCGCCGTCCCCCCACCGCTGCCGGGACGTCAAAGACTTTGAGGAAACGGCGGGCACGCGTGGACGTCTCCAAGACATCTCGGGGACTCCCAGCCGTCCCTTGAGCGTCTCGGAGATGTCCAAGCGTCCCCCGCGCTGTGACATCCAAAAAGGCATTTTTTTAAAAAAATTCTTTTAACTTTTTAGAAAAGAGTGTTAGTTTGGCAGAGCTTGACCACGAGGATTCGTAGTTTGAGTGATGAGGAGTTTGGGGATGATTAGAGGCCTCCCTTCACTACATTTTTGTATTTTGTACTTATTTTGATAGCAATGTATCATGCTACTCATTGTAATCATCTTTATGATACGATATTATGATGTGACATGTCATATTTTCCGATTTTCGATATAATAGAAACTAAGAAATCTCAAATTCGACAAATTCATTTGTCAAATTTTAATATTTTATTTACTTTTAGTCTTTTAGTAATAGTATTCAAGTATTTAAAATGTTAATATTTGCAATTTTGCTATTTAACTAATTTGCCAAAGTTTAATTTGAAATGTTATTCTTAAACATCTTTTTATAACTAGTTATTCAAGTACCATATATATATCAGCACCGCCCCCCCGCCGCCATTCCCAATCTTAGACCCTTTGTCCCCCCGTCCCCGACAGGGGACGCGTCCCCATCAAGAAACTCCGTGTAACATTGGATAAAGGTGAGTTTCTATGAATCTATAAAGGAAGGCTTCATGCACTGGTGACCTTGTGGCTTTTGAGCAACTTGACAGGAATCACATGCAAGGTACAGGTGATTCCTTAGAGGGTTTCTGATGCCTGGTATTATTTTCCATCCTGATTTAGTGAATCTTGTCTGACATTGCAGAAATGTGGTCCCAAGTGTTTTGGTATACAGGTAAATGACATTTGAATCAGTAATAGATCATCTGAGCTATCTTTCACAAAATAAGGAACCATAAGATTAGCACATCAGGATGAAAATAGAATCAGTTTCTAAAAAAGAGTTGAAATACCTTGCATGATACAGCCTACTCACTGATCATAAAACAAGGTTTTAAAGTCCAATACTTTGCTGGATGAAAGCTTTAATAAAAAATTAACAGATTTTAAACTAGCCAAACATGGGCATTGGAGAAAAGATCCATGTTTCTCTATGTGTGAAGGAAACTTCAAGATACCAAACAATTCATGATGAGGTAAATCAATAATGACTTCAGGGCAACAGGGGCCAAAATTTTGACAGCTTATCCAAAATCTCTCCTATCATGTGATACAATCTTTTTAAAATTTTGATTGCATTTTACAGCAAAAATGTCCAAATACAGCTATGAATCTGCCTTACACGTCTGCGAATTTGAGCTCCTTTAGTAAATGTCTATTAATTTAGGGCGCACACTACGCACATGTCCTCTCACGAGCAGGGCCCATGTTCGATTTTTTTCAGACTAAAGTTTGTGAGGGTGCTGCATAGGGGTTTGCCATACCTACAGAGGTATTTTTTGATCTATTTCTGCCAATGGATACCCTTTATTGATACAACTTTTTTTTACTATTTCTCAGAAAAATATGTGGTGACAGTTTTCTTTGCAATCTCCTGAAAACTTGAAAGGACCGAGGTAAATTTTGTTCGGCATGACATTGTTTCAAAGAAAAAGCCTCCTAAAATTATTGAGTATCCACGGAAGACCCCTTCCATGGGACTACCATTTAACAAGGAGCAAATGTTTTTCACAAAAGGTAGACCAAATAACTAAAACCTAATTATGTCTGAGAGGCCAATAGCGGAGATGAGAGCATTCATTTTTTCCAAATAAAAATAAAAACCATAATAGAAATTGGAAAAAATAAAAAATAAAAACCAAAAAATTTGGAAAATCAAAATAAAAAAAAAGAAATTGGAAACTATTGAAAAAAATTGAACAAGTAGGTAACAAGATATCTCTCCCCATGTAGATATATTTATTTATTTTTAAATATAAATATACTAGTATTAGCAACAGTAGTACAATTTTTTCCAAAAAAAACACAGGAATATTCAAAAAAACAAATGAGGAACAATTAGTTCGAGTGATATGAAATGTAGACCTGAGGAATTGAATGAAAATAGCTCCATGGTTCGTTTTCTACTCCCAGAAGCAAAATTGAATTCAATTCTATTGACCAGTAACGTGTTTATCGAACTCATGGGAGCGAGCTCTCATCTGGTTGATGATGTTTTCTGCTACATCAGTCAAATGCTTGGGCATCCAATCCTCCATCTGATCAAACCACTGCGCCAAAGTCATGTCTTGCCCAGCTGCTTGGTCTGTGGAGCCAACAACGGACTGACGAGGGGGGTGAGTAGGTTCAGGGCCAGACTTTGGGCTAGGGCTAGAGTTAAGGTTAGGATTAGAGCTAGGTTTTAGGCTAGGGCTAGAGATAGGGTTAGAACTAGGGCTAGGGTTTGGGTTTGAAAGCACTCTGATGATGGTCTCGGCTCCAATTTTGATAAGGTCCCCATCCTTGAGGATGCGGGGCTTGTGAGGTTGGAGTTGTGCATTGTTGAGAATGGTGCCGTTTGAAGAATCGAGGTCTGTAACAGTCCATTTCTTGGCCTGGTTCAACTCAATGAGCAGATGTTTCTGAGACACGCCGTCTTCTTTGATGACGAAATTATTTCCCTTCACCACCCTGCCTATGCTAAGTTTCTTCTTCGTTGTGCAGTGTATCGTTTCGCCTTTGCGGGGACCCTTCTCCACACGCAGGAAAAGCGAGCGATCCTTGTCCATCAAACAAATGAGACGACCCCTCTAATTGCGACTGCAGGGAATTTACAACCAATTCAACGAATGAATGAATGAAAGATTTTAATAACATCCATGAGGCCAAACAGTCTAAGGGATAGGAAAATGAGACGGCCACTCTATTTATATTACTCCCAATTAATTTTGTTATTCCAAATGTTTCTTTTGTGCTAGTTAAGTGGGATAGGTGGGAAGGTTGGTTTAGATTTGTGTCACACTTCTATATGAGAAAAGACCCAAGGATTTAAGCCATTTCAGTTGGTAGGTTTGTAGAGAGTTGAAGTTCATAGTTTGCACTTCATAAATTGCAATTCATAGTTTGTAGTTTCACACAATCACAAGTTGGTTCCGAAAGTTTGACTACATGTTAACAATTAGTAGAAATTTAAATTGAATGAACAATTAAATCACCTGATTAGTATAGAATCGTAATGCAAAGTTGCATTTATATAATGAAGTTTAAAAGTTTTGAATAACGTCATTAATGGGGATTCAATTACACAATTACACAATTACAACAAAATCCAAGAAACATGCAATGATAATAGAAGTTAAGGATTATTCATGCATTTGTAATTGAAAAGCCCACTAGAGTTTCCTTTTACATGTGTAAGTCAAAAGTTTAATTAAACATTACAAGCAAGGAACTAGACACTATTTCTAGCCATGTAACTAAATTGCAAAGGTGCATGCAAGGTCCAAAACCCTACATGCATTAGATTGACAAATCAAAAAGGTCACTTTTCCATGCTAGCTTGTAGGGGTATGGGTATTTGCTACAACTTCTCATTTGTTACAAACATACATGACTTCCTTGAAGTCATGCAATGGATTTATATGGTGAAGTTTCTAATTGCAAATGAAAGTCCAACCCTGGTGCAGGGCACCTAAGAGCATTTTGATGCATTTTGAGAAGTTATGTTTTTTTTTGTTCAATGTGTTTTGTAATAAGGCTTTTAGCCATTGTTGTTTGGTCCATTTGTATGGTCAAGAGGTTTGGGGTGACTATATAAACCTCAAATTCTTCTTAGTCCATTTGGACCCTAGTTATGCCACTTAGGCCTAGTAGGTCTAATGTTGGTTTTTTGTTTGTTTTTGAGTCTAATTGGAAATTTTTGTGTTTTGGCATGTTTTAGATGGAATGGTGGTTGGTTAGGTTCCATTGGACAAGTTGAACCAATCGACCTCTTTGTGTTATTGTAAAATGTCATAGTGACCAATGTTGTCAATGTTGTCAAATGACACATTTGGTCGGTTGCAACCCATTTTTGGGAGTTGAATCTGTTTTGAAAGTTGAAAACCAACTTGGGTCGAGTCATATTGCTGCCCTCTCACCCCAGAACAGAGGAAGGGTTTTTGTATGCAATTTTGGGCACAAAAATCAAGAATTTTGACTGTTTTTCTGAAGAAAACGTGTTGCTGTACGGACTGTACAGATTTTCCAGGGGTGCAAATGTACTTTTTCTGAAAGTTCTTGGAGTCAGGGTTCCAATGAAACTAGTTTGAGGTCCTGAAGTGGTCGGGATCAAAAGTTATAGATTTTTCTTTCAAAACAGGTCCAGAAACCCTGTTTTCTAGGGTAGCCATAGAAATCCAGCCCTAGAATGCATTTCCACCAGTGAAAATTCATAAAAATTGGTGAAATGCAGGCTAGGGATATGTACTATAAGATTCCAAAAGCTTTTTGTCGGGAAATGCAGTCTTCTATTTTTAGGTCAAGTATTACCATGTATTTGGCCTATTTTATGCTATTTGTTGTTGTAGGTGACAGAATCCAAACAAGGTGAATGAAAGAATGGTGGTTTTGTGTTGTAGGGACCTGGTAGAGACATTCTAAATTCATGCCCCTGACCTATGAACCCAATTTGAACCCTTTGCTTTGTAACCCTGGCCTAAAGTGATCAATTAGGCCTAGAGACCTAGTGGGGGATTTGAACTGCTGGAGTAGAGTTGGGATTGGAGATTTGGAGTTTGTTAGGGTGCCCTGAAGGGTGTTCAATTCCATCATTTGTTTGCCTAGTCCTTTGGGATTTTGTCATTTGGTGTGAAGAAAACTAGTAGAAGAGGTATAGTAGCCTCACTAGGCCTAGTCAAGGTTAGAGGGTTGTGTGAAGTTGGGAACCAAACCAACTATTGGAAAGGTGTTTGCAGACCTTCCATAAGGTGTAGAAATAGTCTCAGGGGTTGGACAATAGCCTAGACCACAAATCCATAATTTGCACTTGGTGAGTGGCTTTGCTTGGTTGAAGACTAGGTGAGTGGGTGAGTGGGCTAAGGAGAACAAACCAAACTTATCTTGTGTTGATACCTTCCCTTGTGCCACTCTGCATCAAACCCCCACCAATGATTCATGTTACAAATGTACTTTAAAACTCTGCCAACACTACAAACCAAAACCATAATTCTACCATGTGAAAAATTTACATGCAAACACAGTTGAAAATCTTGAGTCTCATGGAAAACATTGATTGCAAGATATTCTCAAAATGAACATGTTGAAAAGACTCTAGAAAATTCCAAGTAAATGCAATTGACAACTACAAGACTATACAACCTTTATCAACATTCTCCTAGCCCATTTCAAGATGAAAACTTAAAAACAAGGTATGAATATCTATTGGAGTATAAAAGATACATGGATTTTTGGCAAATGTTATACTTGCAAACATCCTAGTTGCCATGTATGCAAAATGTGGAAGTGTAGACATAACACATGAACTATTAACAAGTAATATAGTGTCATGTAATGTACAATTACAATATGTGTACAAGAGAGATCTATTTGAAAATATTTTGAAACTTTAAGCAAGATAAAACTAAATATGTAAAACCAAATCCCACAACCATTGCTAGCATGGGGGCTTTGGAACATGGTGCAAATATTTGTTGATATATTCACGCAATAGATTTATTGAAAAGGCCTTTGAAACTTTTAGCAAATGTAGTTAGTGGGTGTAAAGTCAAGAAATTTTTAAACCTTTGGCATCATCCTCATGGCCTATGCCCAAATAGGAGCTTCAAAAGGTGGTATTGAAATCCATCAAAGCATGTTGTAGAATGGATTTTATTAGATGCCAAAGTTACAAATGTCTCAAAGGTAGCCATGTATGCAAAATGTGAAAGCATAAACTATGCCCACAAGTTTTCTGACAAAATGTCTCAAAAATTTCAACTCATAGGGATTGCATGCAAATTGTTTGACAAAATGCTTTAAAAATGTCTACCTACAAAGTATGCAAGTAAAATACTTGACAAAATGTCTCAAAGCCAAATGGAATCATAAGGAAGTCCCATGAATTATTTATCAAATTGACTCATTGAATGTGGGCACATGGAATGTAATGATTGTTGGATATACACAAAATTGATTTATTGATAACATTTTAAAAAATTTGGGCAAATGTGACTGCTAGGGTATAGACATCCATCAAAATACAAAGAATAGAGGAATTTCATCAATATTATATTTATGACTACCTTATTTCACATGTGTACAACATGTAGAAACATTGACAGAGTAGAGTATAAATGAGGCATGTGGACTATTTGATAGAGCACCCCAAATAAATTATGTCTTATCAATTGCAATGTTTACAAAGTGATTATAGTGTATGCAAGAATGGTTTTATTAATGAGGAAATGATCTTTTTTAAAGAAATGCCTCAAATAGATGTAACTCATGGAATGAAATTATCATTGTAACAAGCCCTCCAAGAATATCGAGTAATATACTTGAATTTATCCCAAAAAAGATACAAATTTAAATTTTTCAAATAAGCATATATATTTCATAATTCATAACATAGATGTCGGGTAAAAGTTCAAACCTATGTCACACTTTCGGCCAACAAAATAGTTTCTATAAAAACATTTTCTCTCTAAACAATTCCATATGGAACGGTTCTGCCTGAAACCATGTAGTACCTATGTTGCATTATGTGGCATAAATAGTTCTATCCAAAAAAAATTCACCCAAAATTTTAAAAATTATAAAATTTGATTTAAAATTTTAAAAGGTGTTTGTTTATATTAAAGGTTTGAGGCGAGAAAGTTTCACTCGAAACCTTTCTGAGCAATAGGATCTCACCTAAAACTATCTATGTGGCAACCCCCCCCCCCATTTACAAGAAATTGAACAAAAATTCAAGTTCAACTGTAAATTTCTCCAACCAAAGGGCATTTTCATGAAAATTTGAAAATACCCTTTGGTAGATGTCGAAGTCTAGAACCTAGAAATATTATATATATATATATATATATATATATATATATATATATATATATATATATATATATATATATTGATTAGTTCTATTAGGATTATTTTTAAAGTTTCACTTGGAAACCTTTCTGAGCGATAGGATCTCACCTGAAACTATCTATGTGGCATCCCATGTGGCAGCCAACCCCCCCCATTTACAACAAATTAAATAAAACTTCAAGTTCAACTATAAATTTCTCCAACCAAAGGGCATTTTCATGAAATTTGAAAATACCCTTTGGTAGATGTTGGAGTCTAGAACTTAGGAATTTTTTTGTATATATTTTGATTAACTCTATTAGGATTATTTTTAAATTTATTGCAAGTAGGTTATTATAATCAAATATGCAACTAATTAGAAATTTAAAATAAATAGGTAAAATATATTTAATTTTTTAAAAAAATATATGGCACACTAGAGGAGAAAATCTTCTCCAAGAGGGTATTTTTTAAATAAAAAATTATAAATTATAAAAAAAATTGATGTCCCATGAAAACTATAACGTTCTGATTAAATTTGATTTTAAAAAATTAGAAAAAATAATTATTCATCAAAAATTAAAAAAATTTCCATGCACTAGATATTTGAGTTGTCTAATAGGAAAAAAAATTAAAAAAAAAAAGTTAATTTTGCTATATTTTTCTTGATGTCCCATTGGCATCACTTTTTTTTAAAAAAATTAGCAATTAAAATTCATCTATTAAATTTTTTTTAAAAATATCAAACTAATTTTGAAAAAAATTAAAAGATCATAAGCATAAACTACATTAAAATATCTACATTTTATTAGTTTATGTCATTTTAAACTTCAAAACATACATATGACTTTTTTGTCATTTAAGTTGGAAAATATATTTGTGTTGTCCATTACCTTTATAAAAGTGTGACACAATTCTGAACTTTTATCCTGACAATCTTACATCAGTGCATAGAACAACATGATTCAAGTTTACAAGTAAAATAATAAGATCCAAATCCATATTAGGACTACTACCCTATCAATCCACCAGTCTGCATTAGATATACATATCTTTGATTTCATAAATGATACATTGTTTAAGGTCATCCTGATCGAGTGCAAGCAATATGGTTGTCTAGCTATAGGAGGGAGAGCATCATCTAAGTGCTTTACTCCAATGATAGTCCAAGTGGTCCCCCTCTCATCTTCCTAATAGAAGTTGATGAGGGTCATTGCATCCTCACCATTTATTATAAATGTCAATCCAGAGCGGTGTCCATGGCGATATGCAAGAGGGAGAAGAAATCATTTGCATGCCATTCTTTTTCTACAAATAGAATTGAAAGGAAATGTATGAAACAAATTACTACAATCAAATTTAATCTAAGAGCTTCTAAATGAAAATGTTGGAAGCAAATCTATTCTAAGAAGCTTGTGAAAAGAAATATTAGAAATGTAAAGAACAAGGAATGGAAAGATTGTTGGAAAAATAAACCAAGGAATGAAAACTACAAACAAACTACACTATTGCTGCTACAACACTGAACTATATTATTTTATAAAACTCTCCCCATTTGATTATTTGATTACAATGCATTTATATAATTCTTATTCTTAATCAATCCACCAAAAATGTGGATATGAGATCCTATTCTTGAGGAGAAAACTACAACCTCTTCCTCTGATTTCATTGTCTTCTTTCACGTCACTTTTATTTCAGTCAATTTCTATCACAAAATGCTCACTTAGTTTGACGAATCTCTTCAAATGGTTTCTGCGTTTTATTTCCCTCATTCCTAGTTTTCCCAAACATTTTGAAATTCTAAATTTCATTAAGAAATGAGGGAGATATTGCCATTTTACTAAGACTATATTTTTAACTTCCTCTTTTCGTGCTTCTTTTTAGGAAGTTTTATGGCACTCCAATTTGGCAGAATTTATTCTCCAATCTACTAATTGTTTATTACAAGGAAAACATGCAATATCATTAAGACATTCAATGACACTAATTAAGCAAAATACATGCTTTTATTTAGCTAATAGATGAGACAATTTATTGTCTTATCAAAAATAGCTTGACCCTTTAGTGAGGGTGATAGATAGGGACATCTACAGTAGAACAAAATATATGAACCAAGTGAAAAATATGTAATCATTCATCACATGCAATTTTTCATGTAATCCCTAGATACCCTCTAGCTAATCATGACTTCCAACTACATGCAAACTATGAATATAGTGAACTGACAATGCATACAACTATAGCATCACTTTGGCCAAAGTGTTTAGTTATTAAGCACATAAATATAGGTCATCTATTCACAACGCTACTATTTCTTGCTTGACTCATCCCACATGACCATAAAATAATAATGGAAACACAAAGTATAAGTCAACACACAAGTTCAAAAATATATTATCACCAAACCCCTAACATACCTTGCACTTGAGTTGATTTTAACACATAAGTTTTCAAAAATATAGTAACAACACCAAACCCCTAGCATACCCTACCCTTGAGTTGGTCTTGATACACACATTTAAAATATAATAACAATACCCAACCCCAGCATACCTTGCTCCTGAGTTGGTCTTACCAATTTTAGTATATAAATACTAACAATCCACTATAATAGACATATATTCTCATATTACAAAGTATAGATTAGAATATATATTAAAATTTGTTAGTCACCCAAATCTTGGCATACTCTACCACTAAGTTGGTCTTACTAATTTTCAATAAAAAATATTTTCAATAATACATAGTATAGATCATCGCATAAATTAACCATTGATTATCTAACTCCCATCATACCTGTTGGTTTTTTCCCAGACTGGATGCTTATTCCCAGATTTCCCTACAAGGTAGCCATCAGTGATCAACAGGATCTCTGGGCCAGGGGCCAACAGTGTAGGAGATAGATTCTGTATTTTATCTCCTCTTCTTCTTCAGGCTCTGCAAGACCTAGGGGGGTATTCCCTACTCAACATCCATGAGGATATGCATACAAGGCTGGGATGCTGATAGAAAGCAGATAAGTCCTCCTGTAAGTAGACCAAAACTAAAAGATAAGAGCAAAGGGGCTAGCTTTGGGCCTATTTGCAGTTGTAGACAGAGGACTGAGGATCCTAAAACTAATTCTAATGTCCTAATGGTTGTTTTAGATTTAGATTTTGATTTATAGTTTGGATGCAAAGCTGGACATGGTTGTAACACAAAAACAAAGCAAGATTGGTGCCTATCCAGGGCCTGGAGTCAGTAGACATACACCTGTGAATGATCAGTATGAACAGCTAAAACTGGATTTCAGGGGGATATATGTGATACCTGCCTTACAGATATCTCCCAATACAGAGTGTTAAGTTATCTCTACTTATGGTATCCCTACTACAGTATACCCTTCCCAATGTTCAACCTGAAAACAGTTTAATCTACCCCTTGAGCAGAAGTTAAAAGATCAGACATTCAACATAGGAATTCTATGTTCTAGAGTCTCAAATGTTGCTTAAATATCCAGACTCAGAAGAAGAATACATGCAATACTGGAGACAGAATTAACAAAACACATGCTAAGATAGCATTTCTCATATAAGATTAATCATGAAATCAGTGGGTTCATGCCAAAAACATACAACAAGAGATATATAAACTCACAGGTTAAGCTGTACAGAGCAACCAGATCAGCTTGTTTTGAATTACAGAGCCAAAAATCTTCAACTTTCAACAACATGAAAAATGGTAACACAGTCTGCTTATAACAGCCAGAAAATGTACCACAACAATTAATTACAAGACAAAATATCAAAAATCTGCCAGATACAGCCCTCAGAAGGAATGGCGCTCAAAATTTATTACTGCAGAGACAGAAGGAACCCTCGAGCCACGCGCCGCTATCTGGAAGTCTTCATGTCAAAAATCTGGTACCTGACTGTGCAACAACTCGCCCATACCCCAGCACAGTCGCCATTAAGGGTCTCAACCACCCGCACTTCACTTGGAGACTGTCGCTACAAACAAAAAAGACTTCCCGCCAAAACACGTTCAACCGCGGGTTCAAAATAATGCAAGGGGAAAAATCCCACATGCATGGTGTGGAGAGCCTTTCACTACCTTATAAGCCTGATCGCATACACATCAAGTGTCGAGCGCTTTTGCCGCACTCGACACATATGCCTTCATCAAAAACCCATCGCTCAGACCTAAGCCATCGGCTTACCTCAAAAATCTCCCACCGACAATAGTAGTCTGGCCGATCACAAACTCCACATTCCCTTCATCGGCCAGAGATTAACCATTGGCCCATCCAAAAGATCCCTCACCGACTCCAGTTGTCTCGCCGATGCCTATCGTAATCCCCTGTCGGCCAGACTACTACCATCAGCCAACCCGAAAATCTCCTCGCCGATAGGCAAAAGTCATGCCGAAGACCACCTCCGTCGATGATACTTCATCGGTGAGACCAACGCGAAATCTGCCCGATAGCCACTCTATCCTCCCGTCGGCCAGACTCCTCGCTCCCATCGGCGAGATTAACACTATCAGAGCAATAGAACACTCCTCCGCCGACATCAAATGTTACGCCGATACAGCTCCATCGGCCAGAGTACCCCTGTCGGCCCAACTCTCTACACTTCGTCCGATACACCAAGTCACGCCAATAACATACCACATCCGGGTCTTCGGTGAGACACACGCCAATTACATCTTATCGGCCAAACATACGCCGTCGGCCCAATACTTGCCCGCTCACTCCGATAGCCAAAGTCTTGGCGATAGCACTCCAAAACCCTCGTCGGCGAGACCCAGTCCGTCGGCAAGCCACAAAACACCTTCGCCGATAGGTAAAGTCTCAGCGATAGAAGATAATATGCCATTGGTACCAATCATGATCGCCAAGACACACTCCAAACTCATGCCGATGGACAAAACATGAAGACCCCCTCTTCAAGAAAGATGATGTGGATGCTACAAAACACTGAAGGGGTGCCAAAACTGGAAAAAAAAAAATTTGGATTTTTTGGGATGGTGCCTGCATGAAAATTGCTTGGAAACTGTCAGTGAATTCAGGCACCAATAGTGGCTCTGATTGGGGACGTGCAGGTGCAAGACTGCAGTGAGAACCCCAGATCTCTGGGATGCAGACCAGTGCCTTATCCATTGGGCACAGAGTCATGAAGTTATAATGATCTGCATCACCAATCAAACTTGATGGCCTAAGGCCACCAAGAAAAGGAGAACCAATATTTCCCTTTATCAAACACCTTATTCTCATATGCATACACTGGGTCAAGCCTGAGAGTGCTACCATGATCTGACCATAAACAAACCTTTTCATCTGCAAACTCAACCTTCTGATTTATCTTGTCAATGTCATCCCTGTGCAGATAACCTTTAGCATCCAGCAACAAGTGGATGCAGAATGTATCAGGCAATGCATACTCAAATAGAATATAACACATGTTAACATTTGTATCAGCATTATGCACTGCAAAATGATCTCCTAGTTGGATTGAAAACTGAAAACATTCAAAGTCCACCATGCAGCTAGGAAGATCAGAGCTCATCTCATATGCTGGCCTCTCAAAAGAAAAGCTTTCAAATTCACAATTGTGTACATCATGTACACAACCAACAACAGCCTCAAACTGGAAAAGATCAGGCTCTAGCACCTCTTTCAAATCAGGCACATTTTCATAGTCAATTACCTGATGTATGTTGTTTCCTCTTTCATCAGGATGAGAAACAGAATCCAAACCAAAAACAATGTCTAGATCCTCACCATACTCAAATAGATCCTCATCACCATATGTGTCAAAGATGGGTGACCCAGGTACATAAGCTTGATCATAGTATGCCATTTGTTCATGGGCAGCAGAACATGCATCTTCATCACCAATGGATTCACTCTGTGGAGAAGTATCAGCCTGTGTGTCATAAGCAAAACAGCCATCAAATGAAAAACAATCATGCTCTGAACTAGCACTTGTTTCAATCCCTGACTACTCTTCATGATCTCCATGTGTTTGAAAGGTAGGCAATGGGTCACACATAGGACTGCTTCTCTGTTTGCTTATATCTTCTCTATCTTGAGTACAATACTCACAATTGTCTCCACAGGTCCATTCCAAAAATTGCTCATTGCTGTCCACAACCTCATTATTGTTTTCATGGTCATATGCCTCATCATTGCAATGGGAATCCTCACTAGTCCTTTCACTGGCATCCTCAACTGGTGAACAATCCAGTTGAGCAGTATTGTTAGCATTATGTTCAAATACAGCAGTCTCAACCTCTATGCTTTCATTTTCATTTTTATCTACACATGATGCCATAATCATTTGGTCATTTGCAGCTTCACAACCCTTTCTCACACCAAGGCCTGGGGACAGGGATATCAACAGGCACCCATTTCTAAAATTTTCTATATTTTCAGCAAATTTGTATGCCATCTGCATACCTGTTACCTTGAAATCCCTCAGTATTGCACTAGAGCCCTCCTCAAAAGCTTCAAAGAATATGCCGACACAGGCTGAAATATCAGGTCTGAAGACTTCTGGGATCTGTGAAAGGGCTACTGCAAACCTATGACTGAAATCAACACATGGCTCCTCATCTTGTTTTCTGATGTTCATCAATTCTGCAACAAGATCAGCCGGTTCTCTTGCAAATTCTTCTTTGAAACAGTCAGCAAGCTCATCCCAACAGGCAAAGGATCCTTTTGAAAAGCTTAAATACCAGTCTTTTGCTTTTGCATCAAAGGACCTAACAAAAAACCTCATCCACATATCCTCATCTCTGAATGAATGTTTTCCCATGAACTCATGAAAATTTTGGATATGTGCATTCCCATTACATACACTGTGACCACTAAATCTAGGCATCTGACAGTATATCCTAGCAGGCATAGTTTCTACTTTATAGTCAACCCATGACAAATCTAATTGGTCATACAAAGGATCAAAAGGGCTGACAGGAGGTTTAGATTTCTGACTGGCAGACACAACAGGGTTATCATGATTTAATTGGGCCTGCCTAGCCTCTAAAAATATCAACCTATTTTTTAACTCTTCTATTCTTTTATCATTCAAATCATCCCCCTTTTGACTGAGTATGGGATAATACATACTTGGATTCATGAAATTTCTATTTTTAGACATCCCTTGCATTCCTAAGACCTGTAACCTCCCCTGGCATCTAACTTATGCAGTAGAACAATAAATATAAGTGGGAGGAAACAGGGTACCTTTTCTCATACAAATGCTGAAGTCTGAAAAGCACATTTCCTGTCACAACACACACCAACTTTTCATGTGCACTTGAATCTTTTGCAGAGTTGCCACCTCTCCAGAGAGGACAAAATTTACAGCAGCTGAAAGCTATTTTTTCCAGGTTCATTCCACCAGCAGAGCATCATTTTGTTAGTGACTCAGATGGGCCACAAATATATCATTTTTTTTTATCAGTCCATCCCCAGCGGAGTCGCCAATTTCTGTTGGTGACTCGGATGGGTCACTGATATATTACTGGAGATGATTAGATAGTACTTTTACTTCTCAATCCCCAGCAGAGTCGCCAATTTCTGTTGGTTTTTTCCCAGACTGGATGCTTATTCCCAGATTTCCCTACAAGGTAGCCATCAGTGATCAACAGGATCTCTGGGCCAGGGGCCAACAGTGTAGGAGATAGATTCTGTATTTTATCTCCTCTTCTTCTTCAGGCTCTGCAAGACCTAGGGGGTATTCCCTACTCAACATCCATGAGGATATGCATACAAGGCTAGGATGCTGACAGAAAGCAGATAAGTCCTCCTGTAAGTAGACCAAAACTGAAAGATAAGAGCAAAGGGGCTAGCTTTGGGCCTATTTGCAGTTGTAGACAGAGGACTGAGGATCCTAAAACTAATTCTAATGTCCTAATGGTTGTTTTAGATTTAGATTTTGATTTATAGTTTGGATGCAAAGCTGGACATGGTTGTAACACAAAAACAAAGCAAGATTGGTGCCTATCCAGGGCCTGGAGTCAGTAGACATACACCTGTGAATGATCAGTATGAACAGCTAAAACTAGATTTCAGGGGGATATATGTGATACCTGCCTTACAGATATCTCCCAATACAGAGTGTTAAGTTATCTCTACTTATGGTATCCCTACTGCAGTATACCCTTCCCAATGTTCAACCTGAAAACAGTTTAATCTACCCCTTGAGTAGAAGTTAAAAGATCAGACATTCAACATAGGAATTCTATGTTCTAGAGTCTCAAATGTTGCTTAAATATCCAGACTCAGAAGAAGAATACATGCAATACTGGAGACAGAATTAACAAAACACATGCTAAGATAGCATTTCTCATATAAGATTAATCATGAAATCAGTGGGTTCATGCCAAAAACATACAACAAGAGATACATAAACTCACAGGTTAAGCTGTACAAAGCAACCAGATCAGCTTGTTTTGAATTACAGAGCCAAAAATCTTCAACTTTCAACAACATGAAAAATGGTAACACAGTCTGCTTATAACAGCCAGAAAGTGTACCACAACAATTAATTACAAGACAAAATATCAAAAATCTGCCAGATACAGCCCTCAGAAGGAATGGCGCTCAAAATTTATTACTGCAGAGACAGAAGGAACCCTCGAGCCACGCGCCGCTATCTGGAAGTCTTCATGTCAAAAATCTGGTACCTGACTGTGCAACAACTCGCCCATACCCCAGCACAGTCGCCATTAAGGGTCTCAACCACCTGCACTTCACTTGGAGACTGTCGCTACAAACAAAAAAGACTTCCCGCCAAAACACGTTCAACCGCGGGTTCAAAATAATGCAAGGGGAAAAATCCCACATGCATGGTGTGGAGAGCCTTTCACTACCTTATAAGCCTGATCGCATACACATCAAGTGTCGAGCGCTTTTGCCGCGCTCGACACATATGCCTTCGTCAAAAACCCATCGCTCAGACCTAAGCCATTGGCTTACCTCAAAAATCTCCCACCGACAATAGTAGTCTGGCTGATCGCAAACTCCACATTCCCTTCATCGGCCAGAGATTAACCATCGGCCCATCCAAAAGATCCCTCGCCGACTCCAGTTGTCTCGCCGATGCCTATCGTAATCCCCTGTCGGCCAGACTACTACCATCAGCCAACTCGAAAATCTCCTCGCCGATAGGCAAAAGTCATGCCGAAGACCACCTCCGTCGATGATACTTCATCGGTGAGACCAACGCGAAATCTACCCGATAGCCACTCTATCCTCCCATCAGCCAGACTCCTCACTCCCATCGGCGAGATTAACACTATCGGAGCAACAGAACACTCCTCCGCCGACATCAAATGTTACGCCGATACAGCTCCATCGGCCAGAGTACCCCTGTCGGCCCAACTCTCCACACTTCGTCCGATGCACCAAGTCACGCCGATAACATACCACATTTGGGTCTTCGGTGAGACACACGCCGATGACATCTTATCAGCCAAACATACGCCGTCGGCCCAATACTTGCCCGCTCACTCCGATAGCCAAAGTCTTGGCGATAGCACTCCAAAACCCTCGTCGGCGAGACCCAGTCCGTCGGCAAGCCACAAAACACCTTCGCCGATAGGTAAAGTCTCAGCGATAGAAGATAATACGCCATTGGTACCAATCATGATCGCCAAGACACACTCCAAACTCATGCCGATGGACAAAACATGAAGACCCCCTCTTCAAGAAAGATGATGTGGATGCTACAAAACACTGAAGGGGTGCCAAAACTGGAAAAAAAAAATTTGGATTTTTTGGGATGGTGCCTACATGAAAATTGCTTGGAAACTGTCAGTGAATTCAGGCACCAACAATACCCTACCCTTGAGTTGGTCGTCTAGTTTATATGATATGTTGTAGCTAATGCAATAAGTAGCAATAATGATATATGCACAACCTAGCTCTACAAAGGAGCAATGAATAGGGTATTCAAATTGTTCAATCAAATTGTCTCAAAGTTTAATTCAAGGGAATATACTCTTATCCTTGGGAGACCATGGATTGGTTTCTACTCATACACCAATTAGGATTAAAACAAATGATGGATTCAAATGTGGAGACATAATAAATTATGATAACCAGATTTAATCTCATAGATATTACTCAAATGCATAAACAATTTAGGTCCACAACCATGCAAGCTTATATACCATGCTATAAGTGACACAACACTCTCACTACCTTATAGTCATTTATCCACCAGATATGACTATGATAATGCATGTCCTTTACTTAATAAATAATATAAGTCTCAAATGGCCCCATCATAGTCTTTTAGCACGCAAAAATATTATTGTAGAAATATATAATGCATTTGAACTACTATCTAGGCATGACTGAACATATACTAGAACTTACATGCATCTGTATGATTGGCTAACAATTTTTTTAGATTTATAACTGTACTCTTCAAAACTCGTCTCAGACATAAGCGTGGATGAGTTAGCACTGAATCAACACATGGTCCCTCTCCCTACTTTTGGTGACCTCCAAGTCACATTCACTCTCGTGGCAGAAGCCAATCAAGTGGGGGTGAGACTCGGGGCTTGTTCTGTTTATGTGGGAGTAAAACCTTGCAAAGAGCGGCCAGCCTAATCTAGGGCCTATCGTTGTTTTGTAGTTGCCTTATTCTCTCTATAGCACTTGTTGTTGAAATGATGATATGACTCAAAGGGTCACTTGTGATTTGTCTCCTATTAGGATTTCTCAAATTCCAATGCCTAGACGAATGTTGATTTGCTTCATTTTTGTTCCTAGCACGTTGTAAACTAGCTTCATGGTCTTGGAGGCATTGTTTCAATTTTTTTGATCATGTTCTATGAATCTAATGATGTGTTGTTTCTCTTGCGTGAGTTGTGGTATAGGGTTTATTTCCTCTAGTTCTTCTAAAATTTCTTTGACCCACTCTCCTCTAAGTCATGGGCACATTCGTTTGTTATTCTAATAGAGTTGGTATGCTTTGACTTGTTTTGACCAAGATTGACTTAGGGTTTTAAGTTGACCTAGGGCTGACTTTGATTGTTTGCATTGTGATGTTATCAAGGGTTTGTGTCTAGTGTGAATGTGACTACCTTGTGATGAGATTGAGGGTTTGAATGCTTTAAGTTTTCCTAATATTTTGTATTTTGGTATTTTTGTGTATAAATGCAACTATATGATATGCTAGCTATATTTTTGTATTTTTCTTGAATAAATGAATCAATTCTATATGAATAAATTAATCTATGAAAAGTAAATTACACTTTAATCTATTGTAATGAAAGCACGCTAACAATTCCTATCAAGAGAAAATTAACAAGTTACTTTCCTCAAGAGCAAGTTTTCATTATATAATTACTATGTGAAAACATGAAAAGAACCTGAAATAGCTTGGCACACAAGCTTTGCACTACCCTTCAGAATCCTTTTTGTTTGGCAATCTTCTTGTCCTCTTGCAGTAGTAGGTTCCTCCTCTTGGTGGCAAGTGAGTAGATGACAATTGAATGGCAATGATGCAAGCTTTTGAAAGATTGGATTGAAAAGAGCTTGATTGCGAGCTTACGAGTGCTATGAGAGCACTAATTGAGAACTATTGCTATGGCTTATGATCAATATGAAAGCATGAGAATACTCTAATGAAGCTTTTGAAAGCTTGAATGACAAAACAATGGAAAACAAAAGGCACATGTGTCTTGCATGAGCACCTAAGATGCTAATGGAGAGAAAACTAAAAGCTATGAATGCTGTAATTCTTCAATTTTCCTCTTATAGGAAAGATTTGAAGCTTTGCAACAATGAAAGCTAATGTAATGAAATCTTTAAAGCTTTAAAAAGACTAAAGAAAGAAACTATGAGGCTCAAAGGCCTGTGAAGAAGCTTGAAAAGATTGTGAAGATGGGAAGAGCATTCTCCAACTTGAGAAATAATGGAGAGGTGAGGGATATTTATAGGATAGATTGGCACATGGAGGATGGGGATGATTGAGGAATTAACTCTCTTCATTGGAGAGTTAACTTGTTTGATTGATTAGTCAAACTTAATTGATTTGCTTGTGAACTCAATTGATTGAAGAGTGATCTGATCTTAAAAGATGTGAGGCCTACTATTTCACTCCCTTATTTTGATCGTTTCATATTTATTGTTGGAGACATTTTAGAGATTTGGGGCTGTTGATCCTAATATGCAAACCTTCTAGACTATATTTCTTTATTTTGTAGTTATGCTTAGTATGTTGTGATGAGACTAGATCTTGATTTTTATTTACTGATGATGATTAGACATGTGATATGCATTCTGATTCTATTAGAGATACTAGTTGTGAGATTATGTTATGAATTTACTATGCGATTTTTATCTTGTGATGGATTATAGAAATGCAAATTATGAATCTAATTATGATGTGATTTTTATGATGATGTAATTGATTATGAGATGGTGTGAGTGTATGTGTTTCCTTGCTTCGGCTATGATATACATGTTGGATTAATCTTTTGTTTAAGTGCGCAAGAGATTTTCCCAAGACACAGAAAATCAGAGACCATCCCACACATTTTGTGAAATCCCATGTTGATTTGATCTAGTTCCAAGAGGAACCAAGATCAACTGTGTAAATGCATGATGAATTTTTGTAATGTATGTGTATGGTGTCTTTTGGGCTAGGTCTACCTATTTTCAGCTGATTTTATTAGAGTGTTGTGAATGTGTAATGCTTATTTGACTTTATTTTTGTTTTAATTTTTGTGACCCCTTTTCATGTGATTTTATACATCCTATGGTGCTCAAATTGGGTTAAAAATGACCCTGGGTTGTACCCCTAGGGTCTAGGGACTATTTGAGCTTGTCTAACCTTAGGATATGATCATTTAAACTTCACCCTAAAGTGAAGTGATGAAAATGGAAGTTTGGGGAGGAGTGGAAGGTTGGGTCAAACACTCAACCTTATCCACACGTCATTCAAAGCTTTGGGGTACCTTGCATTGAAGGCTTGGGGAGTCTTCAAGACCCCTAATTATGGAGGACCCAACTCCAAGGCTCTCTCACATTGGTGAGAGTACCTTGGGGTTTTGTGGACTTTCATGGGAGGATAGGATTGGGACACTTGTTGTACCCTCATCCTTTTTGGGCTCCACCTTGCTCTCACACATGTGTGGGAGAGCACAAGTGGAGGGGGCAAGACTTGGTGGAATGGGAGGGTGACATGTGTCACCCCCACATTCCATTAAGCCTGTAAGTGGATGTGAGGAGGAAGGAGAAGGTGACATGTGTCACCTTCTTATTCCTCAAGGTTCATAAAGAGAGCCTATTTTAATCCCTCTTGAAGAGAGGGAGAGGGTTGTTGATTTGATTACATTTTTCATTTTATTTTGAATTTGGGGAGAGAGTTAGAAGGATTTTTAGAGGCACATTTGGAGAGGGACTTGGAAGGGCTCTACTTCAACTATCTTCCTTGTTTGGGTTTTTAAGGTAGGATTCAAGGCTTGAAGCCTTTCCTTATGTATTTACTTTACATGTGTGTTTGCTTTGTGAGGGTTTTTGTATTTTTGTGTTGTAGGTTTTGAGGGTGTTTGTAAGAGCCTCTCCATTTGGAGAAAATGCTCAACATGTGTGGGGTGGGGGAGGAGTGAACCTCCTCAAGGTCACCCTCCTTGTGTTGGTATTTTGGCCTTGAGGGTAAGACTGAGTATGAGGGCAAGACTATGACTATGAATATATATGTTTCTTGGAGCAATCATTTGGGCTTGAGGCCTTGTTTGTGTTGAGTTTTGAGATTTTGGAGTGGCCTCTTGAGTGAGTGATGTCCACTCCCCTACCCCTTCAAACTCATTTTTATGAGTTTTGTGTTGTGTTAAAACCTTTGGGTGTTCTTCATGTTTTGTTGGTTGGTGTATTGTTGTGTTGTGGAGTACAAATCCTTGTAGGAGTCTAGGACAACACTGAGAGGGGGGGTGAATCAGTGTTGTATTAGTTTTCAAATATTTTACACCTTTTTGCAAGCTTTCTCTTTCAGAACAAATAGAAAGGAATACATTAATGATTTGTTGAGTTTATATGCACAAGACTTGTAATAATAGATGTAAACAAAAACATGATCAAACCATTAATGTGCACACACATGAAGAAATCAATGAGAAGCATGACACAAGCTTTTTAACGAGTGGAAAACCCTCAGGGGTAGAAAAACCACTCATGAAGTGCCTCACTGGCTTAACTTTAAAAACTTCTTACAAAGCCTCACTGGCTGAATATTATCTCACTGACAATTGAGAGGTCTCACTGACCTACAAGTCTGACCTACAAGCCTCACTGGGATACTGTGCCTCACTGGCAACAATGTTTAGAAGCAACAACTTCAAGGAGCACCAACCCCTAATACAGAACAATCTGAAAACAAGAACTCAGAGGGCTTCTCTGTTTCAATACAAATCACTTCTTGTGTCTGTCATATCATCATACTTCTCAACAACTCAAATCACATACAAAACTTATCATCTGCATTTTCTCTTCAAGAGGATATTCAAAACATATTCAACCCTACATGTGGATCCACACAACAACACTCCTTCTCTGTATGTTTCATCTTTGTCTATTTATAAAGTTGCATCAATGTACCTGAAAGAATTATTGTAAATAAAAAGACTCTTGATGTTCCTCTTCTCTGCAAAATCAATTTCATCTTTTTATGTCCTTTCATATTCTCTAACATATCAATCAGTGTCCTGTAGGAGAAAATAAAATTTCTTTCAAACTGAATATTTAGTCTTTTCATTTTCATCTTAAATATTCTTTTTGTATTCTTCAATCTGCAAAGAAAATAAATCATCTCTCTGATCCTCTTTTCAAAACCTTTCATCTTCTCTTCAATTTTCATCTTTATCAAATTGAATGTCTTCAACAATTTAATTTTTCATTCTGCCCTTGTAAGAGAAAATAAAATCTCTTTCAAAAATCTTCATTCTTTCATCTGCCCTAAAAAAAATCCACCATAAAATATTAACAAACATCTTCAATAAAATCTAATCAATGCTCTGTAAATAAAAAGAAATCTCTAAGAACTTTCATCTTCTCAAACCCTTCATCTTCTCCTTCACATTCTTCATTTTCTTTTCAACAGGACTTCAAAAATCATTTTGCCTTGTATAAAGTCTTCATAAAAAATCTTTGTCAAAACTTTATATTCATCTGCAAAAAATCTCTTTGTCTTCTCTCAAAAAATCATCTTCAATAATATCTTCATCAAACCTTTCATCTCCTTCACAATCTCTTTACAAAATTTTTTGTTCATCTTCTGTGCAAAATGATCCTTCAAAAATTAAATCAATCTTCTCACAGCAAATCTTCACTAAATTCTTCAATGGCATGGGATAGAAATTAGAAATAGTTTTCCAAAAATATTGCTTTTAAAAATTTCAACCATCTCCTATAAAGGCTCCTTGTAAAACTTATATGCATTCTATATTGAATCTCAAGCCTTTTAAATAAAATAGAAATTTAAAAGGTTTCCAAAACAAAATCTTTTTTAAAAACTAGCATAAAACGTGCCCACTTATATCAGACTCCCTCCTTGAAATATATACCATGCTCCTTCTATAAAAATTTTACTTTCTTAAATGTCATAAAATATGACATAGGTAAAAAGGACACCAAAGTTTGTAACTTTAAACAAAAACTCCCCTTTTAGAATGCATCGGGCCCTTCATAATTCATAAAGCATTTTCAATGCTTTTTAAACTCATAAAATACCTTAAGGAAATCGCGCTCCACTATCTCATAAAAGAATGTTCCTTTTTAAAAAAATATATATATTTGATGTTCTTTTAAGACAAAAACTACCACCGGTTTGCTTTTGCTGCCATTACCCACAATATGAGACTTGTGCCATCGGTGAGGAGGAAGAAAGGGCCGGTTGCCCACATAACTTTAACCCTTCTGCAGGTCAACTTTAGTTGTATGACTTGCACTAACAAGTCACTAACCAGTTAGAACAAAAGGTAACTTCTTTATGTGACAGTCTTAAACAAACTTGTTCTAGGGTTTTTTTAGACAAGTGAACACCACACAATGGAACATCACATCCTTCAGATGAAGAGTTATACACCATCTTCTGATATTCCAACTTATACTATGAACATGCTTAGCATATGTGTCATCAAAGACACATACATATAATTGCTTGCAAACAAGAATATCATTATCTTCTGAGGAATAAAGAATTTTGTCCCAAGTATGAACCTCATAAAAATCCTACAATATCATAGCCTCTTTGACAGAAGATAAAACCAATTTATTTCAAGATGAAACATGACAAGCACAAGACTCTTGAAGAAGATAATCATATGATGAATTGCAACATCACATATGTTAGCAAGATATTAAAATCCATCACCTGTATCAACAACAACACAATTGATAATCATGAAGATGCACACTAACTCAACTGATAGCTGCATCTGTAAAGATCATGACAAATTTAACAACACAAAAGATGATGTACTCCTGATGATGTACTCTTGTAACAACACATTTGACATCAATGACAACTTGTCACCATCAATCTCCCCCTTTGTCATTGATGGCAAAACTTTATGATGCAATTTATCTTTCTCCCCCTTTTTGACATCTGATGACAAAGCCTGAATTAACTCCCCCTGAGAACAACTCCACTGAAAGATGTTGGAGTATGATCATAACAATTATAATCATATTGAATTATGAACACTTTGAAGGCATAAACTCCTGTCATCTTGTTATCTTCAACCAAAAAGATACCATGAAACTTACGTCTGAAGCACAATCTTCCTGTTCTGCACAAGATTGTTTTCACAACATAAGAACTGATCCCTTTTTATCCTTGAAATTCAAATCAGCCCATCAAGACTGCACACCAAGTTCTTCCTTTAACAACACTTTGCAAAAAAAAAACCAAATGCAAAGACAAGAATTTAACTTCTTCCATTTTTCAACCTCCTCAGGCAACATAAGAAAAACATCTATCCAAGATCCTTTGTGAGCACCAACATGATATGAATAGGACAAGATATTCAACATCATCAATCTCTTTAAGTATTAAATCCTTTAACTATTTATCAACACCTTGCATTCACTAAACATGTCATTGATCATGGACACCTGATACCACTCCAAAACTAGAATCACACAATTTGAACATACCTTCATGAACCATGTTAATGAGGAAGACCAACAAAGAACATGTCAAATTATTACACCAATGATCAATTCTAAATGAACATTCATTCTGCAACCAAGAATTATTGCACATCCTTTTTGACATGAAAAGAATGAAGACCATACTGCTGTTCCTGCACATCTCTTTACAACACACTGTCAAATCTGATATGTACATAACCACATCTGAAACATACTGCAATCAACAAGAACTCTTGCCTCTTGACTTTATCATTCAAAACAAGATATTATTGCAACAACACTTTCCAAAACACTTTGGATTGCAATACCATGACAATTCAATCTTTGTAATCAGGATCATTTGTCTAACAATTTGTGCATTTGAACTCCTGAAACACTTTTTCAATATCTTGAAAGCATAATAAGTCAATGATTACCTGTATCACTGTCAAACATTATCAAAGATGAATTCAACAAAAAACAAGATCATTAAATTGATAAACATCAAATGATCTTCTTCCTGAAACCCTTTGGGGATACTTGATAGAACATGAATAACTCCCCCTCTCTTCATGCTATCTGTTATGCAACAAATAAAGTGACTTGTGCAAGATGCACAAGCTTAGATTTTAACTTCTCTTTAATTTCTTTCTACTTCCAAATTTTCACAGGTGCTTTCTTCCTCCAAACCTTTTTAGTCTCTTTCAATTTCCAACCCATCGAATCAAGTGATGCTTTTCTGTAACTAAATGCTTTGTGACCAGGAGAATTGCAATTATAACAAATTATTCTGTAATCATAATCAAATGATTGAGTATTTATATTATGCTTCCAAGAAGTATCATACCTTCTATTCATTTTGCAGTTTCTTTGAATGTGACAAGCATTATTGCACTTGTAACATACAAGGTTAGTATTCCTTCTGCAATCAACTGCTTTATGCCCAAAATGATTACAAGTATAACAGTAACCATTAAATGAATAGTTATACCTGTACATGTAAGCTTGTCTTATAGGAGCAGGTTTTCTGAAATTTCTTCTTTGATTGTGCACAAATTCATCTCTCATTTTTTGTTCAGCTTCACTCTTCCTTTTACCTTCTATGGCAGCATGACTTAAATCAAATTTTCTTCTAGGAGTCTCTCTAGCTTTGGAACATTCCCCTTCTTCAGTACTCTTTTCAAACAGCAGATTCTTGTGCAACTTATAGGAAGCCTTTTCTAACTCCTTTCTTAAAGAGACTATTTCTAATTCTAGTTTTAGATTCTCAATCCTTGTAACTTCAAGGCTAGATATTGAGACATCAGCTATCCTCTTAGCTTCTTCAATTTCTGTCTTTAATCTAGCAATTAGTTTGTCTGAATCATCAATATATGTCTTTAAACTTATAATTTGACATCTAGCCTCTTCAAGATCTATAGATACAATTTCAAGTTCTGAAAGTACATTGTCTTTAGATTCTCTTTCTTGTTGCAGCTGTAAATTTAGCTTCTGATTCTCTCTTATATTTCTTGAGTTCAGCTAGAGCATATATGAGCTCTCCTTCCAAATCAATCTCACAATCTTATTCATCATATTCCTGATCATAATCTTCTTCTGAATCTGATTGGGTCTCAACTTCTTCATGTGATTGCCTTTCATTACCACTTTCTTCACACACCAGAGTGTCCTCTTCTTTATCATTATCTTGATAAATTCTTATTAGTTCTTTCCACATATCCTGAGTTGTTTCACACTGCACAACCTTACAAGAAATATCATTAGATCAACTAGATAAAATAACCTTTTTGGCTATATGATTGCATTTAAGAGCCTCTTTGTTATTTGTAGAATTACCATTCTCAACTGACATTAAAACATCATATCCTAAGGAGGATAAATACACTTGCATTCTAACATACCAAACTGAAAAATTTGAACCATCAAACTGAGGAACATCTGAAACTTTTTCTTCTAAGACAATATTAGATTCAACATGGAGAACATCTTTATCAACTGACTTTATATCAACATCTGGATTTGATATGGATGAAGAGTTTTGACAACTATGAAACTTGACAATTTTCTTACTCTTATTTCTTCTGCACTTACCCATTAAACTCCACACACAGGACCTACCCAAGATGATTAAGCTGCAAAAGGGAAACTGGCTCTGATACCAATTGTAGGAGTCCAGGACAACACTGAGAGTGGGGGTGAATCAGTGTTGTATTAGTTTTCAAATATTTTATAACTTTTTGCAAGCTTTCTCTTTTAGAACAAATAGAAAGGAATACATTAATGATTTGTTGAGTTTATATGCACAAGACTTGTAATAATAGATGTAAACAAAAACATGATCAAACCATTAATGTGCACACACACAGAAGAAATCAATGAAAAGCATGACACAAGCTTTTTACCAAGTGGAAAACCCTTAGGGGTAGAAAAGCCACTCATGAAGTGCCTCACTGGCTTAACTTTAAAAACTTCTTACAAAGCCTCACTGGCTGAATATTATGTCTCACTGACAACTGAGAGGTCTCATTGACCTACAAGCCACACTGGCATACTGTGCCTCACTGGCAACAATGTTTAGAAGCAACAACTTCAAGGAGCACTAACCCCTAATACAGAACAATCTGAAAACAAGAACTCAGAGGGTTTCTCTGTTTCAATACAAATCACTTCTTGTGTCTGTCATATCATCATACTTCTCAACAACTCAAATCACATACAAAACTTATCATTTGCATTTTCTCTTCAAGAGGATATTCAAAACATATTCAACCCTACATGTGGATCCACACAACAACACTCCTCTGTATGTTTCATCTTTGTCTATTTATAAAGTTGCATCAATGCACCTGAAAGAATTATTGTAAATAAAAAGACTCTTGATGTTCCTCTTCTCTGCAAAATCAATTTCATCCTTTTATGACCTTTCATATTCTCTAACATTTCAATCAGTGTCCTGTAGGAGAAAATAAAATTTCTTTCAAACTAAATATTTAGTCTTTTCATTTTCATCTTAAATATTCTTTTTGTATTCTTCAATCTGCAAAGAAAATAAATCATCTCTCCGATCCTCTTTTCAAAACCTTTTATCTTCTCTTCAATTTTCATCTTTATCAAATTAAATGTCTTCAACAATTTAATTTTTCATTCTGCCCTTGTAAGAGAAAATAAAATCTCTTTCAAAAATCTTCATTCTTTCATCTGCCCTGAAAAAAATCCACCATAAAATATTAACAAACATCTTCAATAAAATCTAATCAATGCTCTGTAAATAAAAAAAATCTTTGAGAACTTTCATCTTCTCAAACCCTTCATCTTCTCCTTCACATTCTTCATTTTCTTTTCAACAGGACTTCAAAAATCATTTTGCCTTGTATAAAGTCTTCATAAAAAATCTCTGTCAAAACTTTATATTCATCTACAAAAAATCTCTTTGTCTTCTCCCAAAAAATCATCTTCAATAATATCTTCATCAAACCTTTCATCTCCTTCACAATCTCTTTACAAAAATTTTTGTTCATCTTTTGTGCAAAATGATCCTTCAAAAATTAAATCAATCTTCTCACAGCAAATCTTCACTAAATTCTTCAATGGCATGGGATAGAAATTAGAAATAGTTTTCCAAAAATATTGCTTTTAAAAATTTCAACCATCTCCTATAAAGGCTCCTTGAAAAACTTATATGCATTCTATATTGAATCTCAAGCCTTTTAAATAAAATAGAAATTTAAAAGGTTTCCAAAAAAAAATCTTTTAAAAAAACTAGCATAAAATGTGCCCACTTATATCGGGTTCCCTCCTTGAAATATATACCATGCTCCTTTTATAAAACTTTTACTTTCTTAAATGTCATAAAATATGGTAAAAAGGCCACCAAAGTTTCTAACTTTAAACAAAAACTCCCCTTTTAGAATGCATCGGGCCCTTCATAATTCATAAAGCATTTTCAATGCTTTTTAAACTCATAAAATACCTTAAGGAAATCGGGCTCCACTATCTCATAAAGAATGTTCCTTTTTTTAAAAAAAAAAATATTTGATGTTCTTTTAAGACAAAAACTACCACCGGTTTGCTTTTGCTGCCATTACCCACAATATGAGACTTGTGCCATCTGTGAGGAGGAAGAAAGGGCCGGTTGCCCACATAACTTTAACCCTTCTACAGGTCAACTTTAGTTGTATGTCTTGCACTAACAAGTCACTGACCAATTAGAATAAAAGGTAACTTCTTTATGTGACAGTCTTTGTTGTTCTAGGGCTTTTTTAGACAAATGAACACCACACAATGGAACATCACACCCTTCAAATGAAGAGTTATACACCATCTTTTGATATTCCAACTTATACTATGAACATGCTTAGCATATGTGTCATCAAAGACACATACATATAATTGCTTGCAAACAAGAATATCATTATCTTCTAAGGAATAAAGAATTTTGTCCCAAGTATGAACCTCATAAAAATCTTGCAATATCATAACCTCTTTGACAGAAGATAAATCCAATTTATTCCAAGATGAAACATGACAAGCACAAGACTCTTGAAGAAGACAATCATATGATGAAGTGCAACATCACATATGTTAGCAAGATATTAAAATACATCACCTGTATCAACAACAACACAATTGATAATCATGAAGATGCACATTAACTCAACTGATATCTACATCTGTAAAAATCATGACAAATTTAACAACACACAAGATGATGTACTCTTGCAACAACACATTTGACATCAATGACAACCTGTCACCATCAATCCTTGTGTGTGGATGACCTCCAAGCTCGGGGGTGACTCATTAGTGAGTCTATGGTAGGGAGGAGAGTGGTATTTTGTGGCTTGGTTTCCCTCCCTTGTTTGGTACTTGCAGGTTTATTATTGGCATGGAGCTTGGAGGATGTGTTTTAGTATTATCTTCATTGTTGTTTTGGCTACTTGAGAGCCTTGGCCAAGATTGGCCTTTGTAAAGTTGTTTCCTAAGAAAGAGAGAAAAATACTCTCTTATTTGTGTATTGTTTGAAAGATTTTTAATGTTTAAATCTATCATGTTATTGTTGCAAAAATGTAAATAGTTGCTAGTTTTTATTATGCTTTTATAAAAAAAATTGCAATGGAGAAAACTTGTATTTATTACTCTTTCCATTAATGTTTCAAAAAAAAAAAGATATGGTTAAGTGGCTAATTTAAATCTCTAACTAATATTATTGGGTGTTGTTTTTGTTTTTAAAAAAATAAATTATATAATGTTGTTGCTTTCTTTTAATATGTGTGTGTGTGTGTGTATTGACAAAAAAAAAAAAAATTATTTCTTGTTATTATGAAACCTATTCTTCTATTTTATCAGAAAATGATTATGTTGGCATTGAGAGAATATATATATATATAGATATATATATATATATATTTGCTTGCTTGCTGGAAAACTATATTGTTCTAAGAGTTGAAATTGAGATATATATATATAAAGTATACTATTATATTTATTGGAAAATTTTAATAAATAGAAATATATTTATTTAAATGTCCAAACCCTAGCGACTGTAGTAGAAGTTCATTGTATTTTGTTGAAACTTTTTGCAATGAATATAAAAAAAAGTATGTATTGGCAGGGAGGGGCGACGACCTGACCGCCGATCCCCCCTCCCTCCCCCCATGGATTTTATTGTTATGGGAGAGGTGGGGAACAAAGCCCCCACCCACTCCCCACCATATGATGGGGGGTGGGTGGGAGGTTCGTGATGTAGAGGCAAATTGGATACAAAGAGATGGACAAACTAGACAAGGATCTACTTCACCTACAAGCCCAAAAACAAAGATCTTTATGCAAAAGTGGGAACAACAGAAGGAAACTCATGGTTCATCATGGAAAGGTTGATTTGGGATGCTAGAGGACTCATTCCATCCATTGGTTAAGGCAAATCACCCTTAGGACCAACACTTCCTTCATAAACCCCAAAAATGGCTAGTAGCCCTAAAAATAGAGAATACTCCTAATAACTTCTAGCATTGCCCTCCAAATGAAAATATCATACAATTGGAAGATACCCTTTATGATTCCCCACAACATACTCAAGAATGGGTTTGGGTTGTTTTGGGTGGTATGCCCTAACCAATAGCCCTCCTAGTGTTTTTAAGCCCTTATTAGGCCTAGTTTGTGAAGCAAGTGCCTTTAAATGGAGGCTTGAAACTTACAAGACTACTTGAACATGTCAATGACATCCCAAAACCATAGAATTTAGTGTTCATCTACTGTTAGAACTGATTGTCCTCAAACTCCACACTACTGTTGCTTCTAGCATGCACTTAGCACGTGGTTTTGCTAAGTTTCAACAAAGAAAACTCCTCCCATTCAAATATCCTATCAAAATCTCATTGAAATATACTAATACAAACTTATTACATCCCATTCCACTAATTAAAAGCAACTTAAGTCAGTGGAATGGTAAGGAAATGCATAATTTATAGCAAAACCCTATTCTAGGTTATGGTTGGTAGTTTTTAAACAAATGCAGATTACTCACACCTATAGTAGATTCAAGACTTCAAACCAATTACAAATTACACTTAGTTCATACCTCTATCCTCCCACCAATGTATACTCTATGACTCTATCGTACTGGAGAATACCACGTGCTATTACAGCAAAATTACACAGGAAACAGGAAATCTGAACTTTTGTATTAGTTTTCTTCCTCCAAAAATGCTTCTTTCTTCACAAGGATCATTGACAAGCTTAAAAGAATCCTTCACCATTCCCTTGGAGTGGTTAGAGGGTGGTTGGGGTCGATGGAACTTCCCCAACCATCGAATTTACTCTAACTACTCTATTTTTTCCAATTACAACAAACTAATCATATTTGTTTGGCAGGGTTACACTTATTGTTTGGGCTAAACATTGCCTTCAAACATGGTTACAAGGTGATTAGGCTTTGAACATTCCTTAGATTCTTTGAACATGCCTTAACAAGGCTTATAAACATGAAAAACATATGACTATCCTCTGTGGTTTTATGACTGCCTTTTATGGCTTTATGACAGCAATAGACCTTTGGACAAAGTCCTTATTACAACATGGCATCATAGCCTTATTACATCATGAAAATGGTCTCCAAGACCTTATGAAACCAACAAACAAAACAAAACAAGATATGATTCTCCTTGGTGCTCCTGCACCAGTCCGCCCCCCCCCCCCATCACTATTCTCTGAGTTTATTACTTCATGGAACCTGCGTTGGGGTTTAATCCATCGACAACATCCCTTGTCTTCGATCCATCATTCTTTGATCCGGCTGTTTGCCCCCCCTGACCCTGCTATCTACATTATATATATATATATATATATGTATATCCAGAGTATATGCATATATCTCACAACAATAAAGCAAAAAAAAATAGTTATCTCTGGTTTATTACCAATATATATATATATATGCTCCAAAAAAAGGGGGTTTCCTAATATGTATTTATTAAATGTATATACCTCTATGGGCAAAGCTTCCATCGCTGCCCTCCCATTCAAACCTGCAACACATGAGAAAAGAGAAAGAAATGAGGAGAAAAAAATGAGAGGAGGAGAATAGAAAAGAAAAGAATAGGGGAGAACAATAAGGTAGGGTTAGGGTTTGTTATCCTACTTCTCCTTAAGGATATTAATATTTTAATAGGAGAGCTTTTAGGGCTCTTGAATTTTAAATCAGAATCTATACATTTTTTTCCCTCTTCTTTTTTTTCTAAGGGTTATTCTTATTGTATTTATTTAATTGGGTAAAGGAGTAAATTTTATTCAAGTGTGGGTTTTAAGTAGATTTTTATTTGTTAGAAGTTATTTCATTTATTTAAAGGTTAGGGGATTAATTCTATTATTTATTTGTTTTGGCTCTTTTAGAGATTATTTAATTGAGTGTGTAGGAAAACATTGTTTTAATTTATTTATATTTGGGGTTTAACTTTTCTTATATGTAAATCTTTGAATTTATTTAATGCAACTTTATTTTATTAGATCAATTCATTTTATTTAATCGTAGGATTGGATTTAATTGACAGAGGTTGTTAATTTAATCTAATTAATTAATTAGAGAACCTTAGTGTGGTAAACTACTTCCCCTAGCCTATTTATTTCATTTAATCAACTTTCATGAGCTTAGTGAACCTCTCGTTAGAATTTTCTTAATTAGAATAATTCCTATATACGCCCTAGAGGTGTTATGCTGCTAGATTTTTCTAGGAATTAGGGTTAATTTTCTTAGGTGATTTAAACCTTGTGTTGAGTAATATTTTAATGTTTCCGCAAGCTAGTTGTTTTGATTAAGTTGTTATTTAATCTTTTATGCAATAGAATTAGGGTTTTGATTTCGACTCATGTCGAGATCCCGTCACTCACTTAGGAAAACTTAGGGTTTCGATCAATCGATCCTAACCCTAATGGTGACACTTCTCACGTCACATTAACCCCCTTAGTCAGCTATCATCATGCAGGGGATTGCACATGTGATTGTAGTACCCTAAATTTGATTGACATGTTTACGCCTTATGCGTATTGCCATTGAGCATGTTGACGCGTGCGAGGGGGTTTATAGGGATGCGTGGAAATTTTTTGATATTTCATGTCATGACCACATGACATGTGTGTTGTGTGTCATGACCGCATGGGAAATGTGGGCATGACAAAAGCTTATCACTCATGGAGGAATGGTTGCTAGGAGAAGTTAGAGAGAAGTTAAACTTATATCATATGGGTTAAATTAATTGATTGGGAGTGGTAAATGAGTTAATTATGGTCTTGTCTATGTTTAGCTCAAAATTGCATGCAAATTAGGCAAAAACAAAGCTTTTTTTGGCTCAAACTGAAGGAGAAATTCACATTTCAAATCCTGCAAGGGTCACCCCTTTTACTAGGACAGGTCACCAAGGGGAGATCGTCAAATAATAGGGTGAGACCCTAAAAGGAGGGCACCTAGGTGAGAATCGATAGTTGCATATGCTTATTGGAAGTCTAAGAAGGTGATCTTTCACTAGGGCTAGGCTCTAGGATTAAAAATGGTAGGGTCTCCTAGGGGAGATCATCAGGTCACCCAAGGGAGTCCATCAAATAATAGGGGCGACCCTAAAAGAAAGAAAGCTAAGAAAAAATTGAAGTTCATGGGTTTGGTCATTTAGGCTATTTAGAAGCTTCCTAGGCTTGGAGACCTAGAGAATAGGGTTAGGTGAAATTAGCATGAAAAGGAGAAAACTAAGTATGTAGGCAAGCCAAAGAATGTGACAAAAGAAGAATCAACAAAGGGGAAATGAAGAATGGCTAGAAACTTGAAGAATTTCCAGAGGAAAAACAAGACACCACATGTCACCAAGAGAAGTACTACTGAGAGGGAATTTTATTCACGCTTCCATGTACACAATTAGGATTTTACATCATCATGGGGTCCTCGTGCAAGATCATGCGTGTTTTTAGTGCTTGCAATAACAACAATGAATAATAGTATGAAATACCATAATTCAACAATAAATTTAGCCTTCAAAGGTGTGTACAACTATGGTATAATTTCAACCATTTCTAATTCTTAGTAGGAGATGTACACCTTATCTTGGATTGATGGTTTATCACTCGATTGTGCTTGAACTAGATCCTAAGTGAGTTAATGTAAATCCACCTTTTTTGCACTTCTTGATTTGCCCATGAGACTTGTTATTTGGATTATATTTTGGACATTCGATGGCCTTATCTTGTGCTTGATTAGATAGATGAGTTATTATATGATGATGCTATATCCTACATGTTTGATTATATTCTATTTCTATGATGATGAATGTGTTAGATTATATTTGATGCAATTGAAATGGTATATTGAGCTAATTGAGTTGATGAGATAGTATGCCATTTTATGATTTCATGATCCCGATCATGTTAATGAAAATATAATTGATTTGGGAATCAAGTAAATTTTATCATGTGATATATTTGAGTATATATGAACTTGTGTGATCATGTGTGTGTGTAATTTAATTGCTTCAGCTATGATATACCTTGGGCTATTGATGTGTTTGTGTAGTGTGCAGGTATGTTCCATGGCTAATGGAAACTGGAGGTCATATGTAAATAACCCTAAGTAATTATCCCTGTAAAACCAACCTAGTCCCTAAGGTGGACTAAGGTTAATTATGTTTGAGCATGAATGTAATGTGTTTATTCTTAATTTTGATTTTTAATTTGTGTCTCCTATGATTGGCTTAGGTTGAGTGGATGATGAGTGTCATCCAAGTGTCATTTTCGTTCATAAAGTTTATGGGATTTCTAATTGATGTTTTTTAGGTTAATTTCATGTGATTAAGGGGCCTAGGTAAAGTACATATGGGTTAGGTACCTTGTAGACCTCAAATAATGAGTTCTAACTCATATTTGACCTCTTTTTTGTTGGATCTAGGGCATACAATTGAGAGGGGGGGTGAATCAGTTGTATACAAACTTGCTTTCTATTTCAAACACTTGATTCGTCTTGTTAGTTAACAGCATATCAATTAATCATCCATGAAAGTAAAATGCACAAAATCAAGAGCAGATAAACATCAACACAATGAACACCAAGATTTTGATGTGGAAAACCCGGTTAAGGGAAAAACCATGGGGTGATTAACCCAAGGATTATTCTTTGTTAAAAGAATAACAAAAAGAATGACACTTGCCAATTAGGGCTCACTGTCCGAGCACACTGCTCACAAAGAGGCCCACTGCCTACAAGGAGACACACTATCTACAAAGTGATAAGAATCACAGTCTTGAACTTGAGAATGACATCTTTACCATGTCCGGATCAGTTCCATTTAAGCCCAAAACCTCTGCTCTGCCTTTCGCACTTCTCTTCGCTACACCACTCTCATCCACACAATCCACACTTCAAATGAACTCACAAACCTTTATTTATACAAGACATTGACTTAGGAACAATCATCTAAGTCAGCAATCAACCATAAGAATATCCGCAAGATGAATAACACATCTGGTCGGCCACCACAAGAACATTCACAGGATGAACAACTCATCCGGTCGGCTAGTCTGAACAAGAACTTCATCCAGAAGAATATCTTCAATTCTGGGCTCTACTATCAATGCGGACCAACAACACAACCTCAACATGATCCAAGAACCTTCACAAGCCTGCTTGAATGACCAGGTACATCCGCACTTTCTCTACGTACTGGAATCTCTTCTCTTCCTCATCCGGAACTTCAAGAACACTGTCTATCGCCACTGTCACAATGTAAAAGGTACTTCCGGACCTCCAAATCATACACAACTCGAGATGACACATCACAAGGGCATCCCAAACACTCCTTCCAATCTGCAGATTAGGATTATATAGTTCTAGACCTCACCGGACCTTTCTGTGATCCTCTGTCACCTCTGAACACTTGCCAGAACCGGTTCTACACCGACAACCACAACTCCTTCAGATCTTCATGCGGACCTCTGAAATCTTAACTGAAGCATCTCAAGACTCATATCTACAAACCCTTTAATCCGCATCCTCCGGTTCACATCCTATACAATACATTTGCCTTCTTCTTATCACTGTTCTTCACTATTCCTGACTGAGGCTAATTTTCTCAATATCCTTAGCACACTGCTCATTGAATCCTTCTTGTCAATGCAATATGAGTATGTTGACATCAATGACAACACTGGTTCACCTCATACTTGCAACAATCTCCCCCTTTGTCATTGATGGCAACATATGATGTGAAAAACCATCAAGACAAGAACTTCTCCTTTTTGTCACAGCTCCCCCTATCAGCAACATGTCTTCTCCTCATTTACTGCTCCCCCTTTGATTATCAGCTACTTGTTTTTCACATGTCTTCTCTCCCCCTTTGACATCAATGGCAAAGGGCTCATACTTACAATTTTAACACATCAGAGTCATACCAGCTACTCCCCCTTAGTAGCAGCTCCCCATCATCAATCCGAATCACAAGATATGACTATGGTATCCACCGGACTGATGCACATCAGTGCATCCTAGTTCATCACCGGAGGGGCCATGACCCCTAACTTCTCCTGGAGATATTCAAAAGAGTCCTTGGGAAGAGGTTTAGTAAAGATATCTGTAATCTAATCCTTAGAGGGAACATACTCCAACCTGACTTCTTCCTTGTTCACTTGTTCTCTCAAAAAGTGAAACTTGATAGATATGTGCTTAGTCTTAGAGTGTAATACCGGATTCTTGGAAATATTAATTGCACTTGAATTATCACAGAAAATTGTGATAGGCTCCTCATATTCAACTTTAATGTCTCTTAGCATCTGCTTCATCCATAAGATTTGAGTGCAACTACCTGCTGCTACAATGTATTCTGCTTTAGTTGTAGACAGAGATATTGCATCTTGTTTCTTGCTTAGCCAAGAAACCAATCTCTTCCCCAAAAAGAATGCTCCACCACTGGTGCTCTTCCGGTCATCCACATCTCCTGCCCAATCTGCATCTGTGTAAGCATGAAGAGAGAAATCTGGATCTCTAGGGTACCATAGACCATACTTAGCTATTCCTTTCAAGTATCTAAAAATTCTTTTGATTGCCATAACATGAGATTCTTTAGGATCAGCCTGGAATCTTGCTACAAGACCAATAGCCTGCATTATATCTGGTCTGGTCTGAGTGAGATACAACAATCCACCAATCATTGATCTATACTTTGTCTGATCTGCCTTTGGGGAGTCATCATCTTTGCTCAACTTACATCTGGTTTCCATGGGAGTGTTCATTGGCTTTGAATCTTCCATACCAAATTTCCTTAACAATTCTTTCACATATTTGGTCTGAGAAATGAAGATCCCTTTCTTTGTTTGAGTAATTTGCAGACCCAAGAAGAAATTCATTTCACCAAGCATAGACATTTCAAACTCACATTTCATCTGATTTGCAAAAGTTTTGTACATACTATCTCTTCCTCCAAAAATGATATCATCCACAAACACTTCAACAATCAAAATATTTTCATGATCAATTTTGAAATATAAGTTACTGTCAGCAGTACCTTTGCTGAATCCAATCTGTACAAGATGCTTATCCAACCTTTCATACCATGCTCTTGGGGCTTGTTTTAATCCATACAATGCTTTCTTCAACTTGCAGACCATATCATCATTGTCAGACAATTGAAATCCATCCGGTTGTTCAATGTAAACTTCTTCTTCCAGATCACCATTTAGGAAGGTAGACTTGACATCCATCTAATATACCTTGAAGTCTTTAAAGGCAACAAATGCAAGAAATAATCTGACTGCTTCAATTCTTGCCACCGGAGCAAAGGTCTCTTCAAAATCAATTCCTTCTATTTGAGAGTAGCCTTTGCAGACCAATCTAGCTTTGTTTCTAATTACTTCACCAGCTTCATTTAATTTGTTCCAGAAGACCCATTTGGTTCCAATCACATTCCTATCTCTAGGTCTGGGAACAAGATCCCAAGTATGATTTTTCTCAATTTGTATTAATTCATCTTTCATGGCTTTGGTCTAGTTTTCATCATTGCAGGCTTCATTTACTGTTTTAGGTTCAATCTTTGAAATCAGACAACATTCATCCTGATTTTGAGCAACTTTCCTTCTAGTTTGCACACCTTTGCTTCTGTCACCTATGATCTGATCTTCAGAGTGGTTCAGTGTTACATACCTTGGAATTTTGGGAGTATCCTACACTGCTGCTTCTTGATCAGGCTCATTCAAACCTATCTCTTCTTCCTGATTTACCAGATCAAGCTGACTCTGACTTACCGGAGAGGATTGAGTTCCTTGAACCTAAACACTGTCTTGGTCATCTTCATCAAACTCATAAAATCTTGAGGGCTTCTCAAATCCTTCATCAACTTTCACATTAGTGCTTTCTATCATCTTCCTCAGTCTCTTATTGTAACACCGGTATGCTTTGCTTAGAGTGGAGTAACCTAAGAAAATTCCTTCATCACTTCTAGCATCAAACTTTCCTAGATCTTCATCTCTTTTAATATAACACTTGCTACCAAATACTCTGAAATATTTCATAGTAGGAGTGATGCCAAACCAGAGTTCATAGGGGGTCTTACAGGTATTGTTTCTGATTTGAACTCGATTTAGAGTGTAGACTACAGTGCTGATAGCTTCTTTCTAGAACATCTGAGGAACATTTGCTTCCAACATCATTGTCCTGGCAGCTTCCTGGATGGTCCAGTTCTTTCTTTCAACTACTCCATTCTGCTGTGGAGTCCTAGGAGCAGACAATTGTCTCCTTATACCCTGCTTCTCACAAAAGTCAATGAACTCACCAGATGTAAATTCACCACCTCTATCAGACCTTAGACACTTCAGTTTCAATCTGGTTTGATTCTCTACCATAGCTTTGAAGATTTTGAACTTCTCAAATGCTTCTGATTTTTCTTTTAGGAAGGTAGCCCACATCATCCGGGAATGGTCATCAATTAACAACATGAAATATCTATCACCTTGCAGACTCTTGATTCTTGTCGGACCACAGAGATCAGTATGTACTAATTCCAACAATCTGGTAGAGGACTGATCTTTGCTTTTGAAAGAGACTCTGCTCTGTTTACCTAGCTGACATTCTTTGCACAAACTATTTGTAGGTTTCATCAATTTTGGAAGATCTCTTACAGCCTGAGTATTGCTTATCTTGATGATGTTATCAAAATTTACATGACACATTCTTCTATGCCATAACCAACTCTGATCAACTTGAACAAACAGACAACTTTTATTTGAACCAACTAGATGAAAGATATTACCTTTTGTCTGAGTACCGGATGCAATTTCAGTTCCGGAGCTTGTAAAGATTCTGCATTTTCCATTCTTAAACTAGAGATCATAGCCTTTGTCTACTAACTAACCAACACTGAGAAGATTGTGCTTCAATCCTTCAACATATAGTACATTACCTATTTTGCTCTTTCCATCAAAGGAAATAGTTCCCCTACCTCTGATTCTGCCAGCAGAATTGTCACCAAACTTTACCATTCCTCCTTCATACCTTTCCAAATTCAAGAACTTATCCTTGTCACCAGTCATATGGTGAGAACATCCACTGTCAATAACCCAATCATCCTTTTCTTCCACTTGAGCAGCCAAAGCTTTTTCCACAACCTTGTGATTGACAGATTCAGAGAGTATTGAATCTTCTTCCTTGATGGCAATAAACACCCATTCATTTCCGGATTTGCTTCCTAGTTCTGATTCATCATCTGTTACTCCTTCATTGTCATCTTCTTCATAAACATAATAGCAATTCTTTTGAAACCTTTGTCTGTTAGTATTAGACCTTGCAGATCTTTCCAGACATCTTGAAGCAAAATGACCAATCTTATTGCAGTTGAAGCACTTAAAGGGTAGTTTTCCTTCATACTTACCGGATCCTCTTGGTAGTCTTTTTGCAATGAGGGCTTCAAGTTGAGCTGTTTCTGCTTCTTCTTCTTCCATGTCTCTTCTTGCTTGATCATACCATGACATCTTCCTTGAAGAGTTTTCTCCTGGATCAAATCTCTGTTTGCCTTTCACATAGGCACTGGCTTTGAAAGCAGATTCAGTCTTGGGAGGATCATCTCCAAACTCAGTCATTTCAAATGCAACTAGCTTGCCAGCCAATTGTTCTCTTGTGACAGTTGTGTGGGCTCTGAATTCATCAATTGCAGCAACCTTGATTTTGTAGGCAGCAGGAAGGGATCTGAGGATTTTGCAAACAATCTCATTTTCATCCAGAGTTCCACCAGCATTTCTAATTCCACACACTAGTTCATTCACTCTTGGCATAAAAGTAGTGATGTTTTCATCATCTCTCATCTTCAATCTTTCAAATTTCCCTTTCAGACTTTGCAACCTTGCACTCTTGACAAACTCATCTCCTTCATACAGAAGTTCCAGTTTAGTCAGGATCTCATATGCAGTTGGTAGGTCAATAACATTTGAGAGATCTGAGTCATTCAATGCGCTTAGAAGAGCTTCCTTGGTCCGCAGATTGTTTTCAGCATCTGTGATTTCATTCAGAGTTGTCAGACCACCTTGTGGAGGTACATATGGTTTTGAAACCATGGCCAAGTATGCTTTTCCCATACATTCCAAGTGACATTTCATGCGACCCTTCCAGAGAGTGAAATTGGTTCCATCAAACTTCGGACTATCCTTTTTGTATGACGACATCTTGGATCTCCTCAAGTGGTTAAGCTCCTTTCAGAGGAACTTGGCTCTGATACCAATTGTTGGATCTAGGGCATACAACTGAGAGGGGGGGGTGAATCAGTTGTATACAAACTTGCTTTCTATTTCAAACACTTGATTCGTCTTGTTAGTTAATAGCATATCAATTAATCATCCATGAAAGTAAAACGCACAAACTCAAGAGTAGATAAACATCAACACAATGAACACCAAGATTTTGATGTGGAAAACCTGGTTAAGGGAAAAACCACGGGGTGATTAACCCAAGGATTATTCTCTGTTAAAAGAATAAGAAAAAGAATGGCACTTGCCAATTAGGGCTCACTGTCCGAGCACACTGCTCACAAAGAGGCCCACTGCCTACAAGGAGACACACTATCTACAAAGTGATAAGAATCATAGTCTTGAACCTGAGAATGACATCTTTACCATGTCTGGATCAGTTCCATTTAAGCCCAAAACCTCTACTCTGCCTTTCGCACTTCTCTTCGCTACACCACTCTCATCCACACAATCCACACTTCAAATGAACTCACAAACCTTTATTTATACAAGACATCAACTTAGGAACAATCATCTAAGTTGGCAATCAACTATAAGAATATCCGCAAGATGAATAACACATCCGGTCGGCCACCACAAGAACATTCGTAGGATGAACAACTCATCCGGTCGGCTAGTCTGAACAAGAACTTCATCCGGAAGAATATCTTCAATTCCGGGCTCTACTATCAATGCGGACCAACAACACAACCTCAACATGATCCAAGAACCTTCACAAGCCTACCTAAATGACCAGGTACATCTGCACTTTCTCTACGTACTAGAATCTCTTCTCTTCCTCATCCGGAACTTCAAGAACACTGTCTGTCGCCACTGTCACAATGCAAAAGGTACTTTCGGACCTTCAAATCATACACAACTCGAGATGACACATCACAAGGACATCCCAAACACTCCTTCCAATCCGCAGATTAGGATTATACAGTTCTGGACCTCACCGGACCTTTCTGTGATCCTCTGTCACCTCTGAACACTTGCCAGAACCAGTTCTACACCGACAGCCACAACTCCTTCAGATCTTCATGCGGACCTCTGAAATCTTAACTGAAGCATCTCAAGACTCATATCTACAAACCCTTTAATCCGCATCCTCCGGTTCACATCCTATACAATACATTTGCCTTCTTCTTATCATTGTTCTTCACTGTTCCTGACTGAGGCTAATTTTCTCAATATCCTCAGCACACTGCTCATCGAATCCTTCTTGTCAATGCAATATGAGTATGTTGACATCAATGACAACACTGGTTCACCTCATACTTGCAACATTTTTAACCCTAGGAGTTAGGTGGCGAGATTAGGGTTTTGGGTTAAGGATTGGGTGACTTGTCTCATTCAATCCCACAACCCAAGTTTCTTGAGTGGGTTTGGGGAAATCCAAAGGGTCTCACATGTGTGAGCACACCATGTAAGAACCCTTTGGGAAGTGAACCCTAAATACTTTCCTCTTCCCCATGCCTTACACATGTGTGAGGAGAAATATGGGGAGATGTGCCTTGGAGAAGGAATGGGAGGTTGACAAGTGTCACCTCCCTACTCCTCCATATCTCACACATGTGTGAGAGGACTTGTGGGAAGTTGTGCTTGTGAGAATGAATGAGAAGGTGACAAGTGTCACCTCCTCATTCATTGGGAAGGGTTTTGAAACCCTATTTAGCTCCCTCTTGTTGAGGTTAGAGGGGTTCTTTCTTTTTTGGGGGTTTTTGATCTTTTATTTTGGGAAGGAGCTTGAGATTGGAAAGGAGAAATTATGCAAGGATCTTGGAGTTAGGTTCTTGGAGTGCTTCTCCAACATCCTTCATCACTTGAGGCTTGAGAGGTAGGCTTTCAAGGCTTCAAGTCTTTCTTATTCTTGTTTTTTTTTTGTATATATGCATGTAGTATGTTATGCTTTGTTTTCTTGTGGGTTTTCTTGATGTTGTAAAGGGTTTGGGGTTGTAATAGTGAGCTCTCCATGTGAGAGAGCTCACCACATGTCAGGTAAGAGAGGAGAGAACCTCCTCAAGTAAAACCTCTTCTTGTAGAGGAATTTTGATGGCTATGGCCTTGTATATGGAAAGATGTTATGGTTTTGTGTATGGCAAGACTGCCTTGGTATTTATTTGGTGTTATAAGTGGTTTGATAGCAGGAGGCTATGGTATTGGAGTATTATGAGTATGACTATTTTTGGCTAGTTTTCCCCTTGAGTTGAGTGAGTCCACTCTCTCTCCCTTAAGATCCATGGGTATGGATGTAGTTTGTTGAGTCTCCATGGGTGGTTGTTGTTGTGTTTTTATTTGAGTGTGTGTGTGTGTGTTTGAAATCCCTTTGTGTGAGCATGAACCCGGTTATCTTGTGGGCATCCTAGCTTAGGGGTGGCTTGCTTGCAAGCCAACGGTTGGGAGGTGAGCTTCCCTTAGCCTTGGGAAGGTTTTCATTAGATTATAGGTTTGGCTCTTGGAGAAGAGCTTGGAAGAAGTTTTCATGAAGTGAACATGAGTTATGTTGTGTTGTAAAGTTAAGGCAATGTAATTGCCTTGGCTCCTTTGAGCCTTATAAGGGTTAGGGGATCAGAGAGTAGATCTCTCTCTTGATATACTCCTATTGTGGTATTGATCTCTTGAAAATGTAGTTAAATCATTTGATGGATAAAATGTTATGGCATTTAGTATTGTTTATCTTGTTCTATGAGAAAATAAAACATAAGTTGTAAATCTCTCTCTCCCTCTCCCTTCCTTTTTCTATGTGTTTGAGTATTTGGCTTACAAAAGAAATGAAATTTATAACTCTCTCCTAATTGTGAATATTCTTAAGAAACAAATATATATGTATATATCTAACCTTATAGTTTTATTAAATTTGTGGCATAACAAGATGGCTTCCCAACTTGCAATAGAATGATTATTGCCTTAATTTTTTTTTAAAAGAGTTTATGTGGGCTTTAAAATATATATATATATATATATATATATATATATATATGATTATAACTTATTTCTATTATATTCTGATTATAAAAGATAAATATATATATTATACAGGCATTAGTTCAAAGTTTATATTTCTTAAAACCTTACAACGAAATCTATTTAGGTTTTAAGTTTTTAAACATAAAAAAATAGAAGTTAAGAAATTGTTTTGCTGGTGCTGCATGTGAAAGGGCACCGAGTGCAGGGTTTGGCTGTGGGCCAGGGCACGGGTCTTGAGGACCTTGTCCCCATAGAGCCCACCATGACCTCTTCAAGCCGCTTGGCCTTGCCACCATGGCAGCCCTAAAAACTACATTCAAGCATTTTCTCGACATTTTTCTTGTTCATTTTCTTCTCTGTGCTTTGTATTAATATAAAAACCTCAGTGATATTTGTGTTCACTATCACATTGCGACATTTACTCAGTGTGTATTATCATTGTTTAGTGTGTGTGTGTGTGTGTATAGACACACACACATATGCCTATATCTGTTAGTTATTATATATACACAGAACTGTGTATATACAGGGCTATGTGTATATACATAGTGCCTCTCCTTTTTACTATATTTTATTTGTCCAGTAAGATATATATATATATGTTGATGAGTAAACTGTTGACTTGAGGTCAGCTCCCTTTGTATTATACTTCAACTAGAATCAAAACAAAGAGTTCAAACATTACATCTGTAACCAATCAAAACTAGGGTTACATTCAAAATACCCTATTCATACTTTCCTTATCCCTACTACCAAAGCTTAAAACAAAAACATCATATTCACTACCCTACCTTTGCCATCCTCTCTAAGCCCTATCCCTTACATCTTAAGCATAAAATAACATAAAGAAAATAGAACAAAACACGATCACCTAGTCTCATGTATCAAGCATTAACATCAGTGGCAAAGTAAAGATCAAGAAGCTCATGCATCCAATCATATTCCACATCAAAACCCACCAATTTTTTAAGGCTATGCCCTTTGTTGCTTTGTGACGGCGGGCTGCAATGAGGTTCTCCCTAGATTCTGTAACAAATAGCCTCCATTCCACCATATCCCCTACAAGATTGACCTTGTGGAAGTCCTCCAGTAATGGCACTCCAATTCTGTAATGCGCCACCCCGACCACCTCCTTCCACCCACCTATAAATTTAGGTTCCACAAAATCTTCCATCAATTGCTTTATGGTTTCTTTTTCTTCATTGAGGTCCAACAAGACCGCTAAGAACATTGACGAAAGGTCTGAATTTACCCTATAGCAATTGCTATTCCACATGAAATCATCCCCCAAAACCCATTCTATAGAAAAAAGAACAATCCCACTCTTTGGTTTGAACACCACACTTAGTCATTTGTCTATAATTTGGCCAAGACAAGCCATTTGGCATTTTTACAGACAAGACAAATTGGGGTTTCCATAGTTACTAAAATCCTACACTCACATATCACCGCAAAAAATGAAGTGCTGCATTCATTGTTTTGAGCCAATAAAATAGTCTCCAGATGCTTCGTTAACCTATCTTTGGGCAAATTAGATGAACTGGCAATTGCTTGCATTGGCACAATCATTATTTGTCACTTCCCAAAGCAAATTGTTCTCTGCAATGATTGCTTCGTTAGCTAGCTTATCTACTTCAAGGTTACCTTCTCTTAGGATATGGTTACAAACAATATTTTCAAAATTCTCCATTAGGTCTAGCGCCTCCTTTAACATCAGATTTAACTTCCAAATTAACATAGTCTTGGTTCTCAAAGTATTTATGACTAACAAAGAATCCCCTTCCACTTCTACCCTTTTGACTCTTAAACAAAGACAAAGATTGAGACCAAGGATTAGTGCCTGGAGCTCTGTTTCATTATTCATCCCATTAACTAACTTATTTGCTTCCTTACCCAAAATCTTACCATTCTCATCTCTCACCAAACAACCTACTCCTGACATTCCTGGGTTTCCTTTTGAAGCACCATCAAAATTCAACTTTGCCCAGTGCTCTACCGGAGGGCTCCATCTTGTTTCCTTCCTTCTTTTTTGGATATCAACATTGCCAACCCCATTAACAGGCGGCATAAATATATATATTTTAATATATATATATATATATATATATATACATACATATATATAAATATAGACATAAAATATATATATTTATGTGTATATATGTGTAAGTATATATAAATAAAATATATATTTATGTATTAATAAAATTGTTTTGCTAGTGCTGCGTGTGAAAGGACATCGAGTACAGGGTTTGGTCGCAGGCCAGGACACGAGCCCCGGGGACCCCATCCCCACAGAGCCCGCCATGGCCTCTTCAGGCCACTCGGCCCTGCCACCATGGCAGCCCTAAAAACTGCGTTCAAGCATTTTCTCTATGTTTTTCTTGTTCATTTTCTTCTCTGCGCTTTGTATAAATATAAAAACCTCGGTGATATTTGTGTTCAATTTATCACATTGTGACATTTACTCAGTGTGTATTATCACTGCTTAGTGTGTGCGTGTGTGTATATATTTGTTAGCTATTGTATATACACAGAATTGTGTATATACATAGGGTCTCTCATTTTTACTGTATTTTATTTGTCCAATAAGATATATAAATATACATATATATACATGTGTATATATATACATGTGTATAGATATATATACATATATATGTATATATATATACATATATGTGTGTATATATATACATATATGTGTGTATATATATACATATCTATACATGTGTATATATACACACGTGTGTATATATATATATATATATATATATATATATATATATATATATATATATATATATATATATATATATATATATATATATATGTATAATAGAAAACCTCCCCTTTGTTTTGTAGAAAGGATATTATAGTTAGTATTTGTATGGAAAATAAATACTAACCTATCTAATTTCAATCTATTTAGGAAAGAGGAAAAAAATTAATAAAGAAAACTATTGAAGCTATATTTAAGAGCTTATCATAACCAAAAAAATATATGCATGGTTTAAAACAAATTATTTAATCTTTTACTTTCAAAAGGCATTGGAGGGAAACATTTGTTTTGAAAACTTTTAAACAAACTAATTTATTTGAAAATTAGAGAGAGAAAAAACAGAAAGATATGCATGGTTTAAAACAAATTATTTAATCTTACTTTCAAAAGCATTGGAGGGAAACATTTGTTTTGAAAACTTTTAGACAAACTACTTTACTTGAAAACTAGAGAGGAAAAAAAAAAACTTTTGCAATGGAACTTTGGAGAAATAACCTTCACATTTGGGAAGGGATTTCTCTTTCCTCTCCTCTTCTAAACCTGCCATCAAACATATTAAACATATTAATCATGTGAGTGTCAAATGGGAGATTGGGGGGATTTTATAAATCTTTTTAGGGCTAGTTGAGTTGCCCTGATTATTAGGGTACTTTAATCCACTTTTCAACCTTGTTTACTTATCTAATTCATTTGTAGGTATTATTTAATTTATTTGCTATAATTCTATAGTGGATGTTTGATTATTTAAATTGTTTTAATTTATTGCCTGAGGACTATAGTTGAAGTTAATTAATTCATTTTAATTTATTTTTTCTTAGTTCTTTTGGTGGCGTTATGTTGCCGAGATTTTAGTGAAATTGTACTCCGAGTATTGTTATGCTAGAATTTTTTTTGGAAACCTAATATTTGAATATTGATGTAGTTTTATAGAAAAATGTTGAGATGGTTAATTTAATTAATTTATTTAGTTATTAAACCTTTCCATTTTAATTTATGTGGTTTAATGTTTTATTAAAGGCTTTAAATTTCATTTATTATCTTGGTTAGAATTTAAAGGTTATAATAGAGTTGCCTATCTTTAGCATGTTATTTCTCGCATTTTAATCTTATTTAAAGTTAGTTAAATTTTAGGGTTAGGGTTTCAACTTAGGTCGAAACTATTTTTCACCTTCACCTAGGAAACCCTTGGGATGGTTCCTAGATGGAGACCACCCCTCTTAGCAATGCTTAATGGTGACACACACCCCCTTAGATACTATCATCATCGTAGGGTTTGTGAAAGGAGTTTCGTTTCATCCCCCACTTGTTTGATTTCCTCCCTTTGTGCAACACACCTAATGTGTGTTGCAATTTCAACCACGTTACATGCATGTGTCACTGAGCACGCATGTTGTGTGCGAGGGGTTTTTAGAGTCAGGTGGGAATTTTTTTTGATATTTCATGTCATGACCACATGACAAATGTGGGCATGACATGTGGTTTTCATGTCATGACCACATGGAAAATGTGGGCATGACACTAAATGACTTTGAGATGAATAGAAAATCTTATTACTAGCTGCAAGAAAATATAAATCAATTTGGAGGTGTGCAACAACCATTATAATGGCTTATGGTTTCAAATAATGATTGATCAATGACCCAACAATTGATACAAAGGTATGGGCGTCTTTATATACCCCATGAACAACCCAATCTATGGAAGGGTGACTGACATAGTAAGAATTTTAATATTGCCACAGCTAATGATGAATATATATACATGTATATCTATATACATATATATATATATATATATATATATATATATATATATATATTGTGAAAGATATATAATCTTAATGCATACATAGGCTATGGGATTATCCAAACCCTATTGCTCCAAATGTAATGAATAGATAAATCAACATGGGCTAAGTGAAATAAAAATATGTACCTGCTTACTCTTATGAAAGTTAAACCTTATTTTCAAACTTAAATGAAAACTTAAAAAAGTATATATATTTCACTGTTTATTGCTCACAACAAGATTTAGTACATTCTAGATAGATTCAACTTCATACCTACTCTTCTTTCCCTCTTCCTAAAGCTCCCTTTATGTGGTTGAAATCTAAGAAGCATGCAACACTCCTCCTAATTGTTATGCCCCAAGACCAAAAGGAGATGCAAATTTCCAAACATCCATAAATAAGAGGAAAAAAAATGGAGATTTCTATGCCTAAAAGAGGAAAGAAGATACCCCTTCCAAATCCCCCTACATTTAAGGAATATTTATCATCATAAATGCCCTTTGTTACTTCTCTTTCACATATAGAGGTCATAAATACACCAAATCTAATAATAGATAAGCAATAAAATCAAGTAAAAGTTGTAAAAATCATATTAAATGGTTTAATGGATGAGAATAATGCTAGTGCATACATATTAATCTAAATATAAATATTCTTAGCTCTTAGTCTAATAGGGAGTTAAATATATTACTAAGCAATGCTATAGGAATATTAATAATTGATTCTAAATATTAAAATAATAAAATAAACTATTGCAACCAACTTTAGACTTAGAACCAAATTTGTCATAAATGTGCAATCACACAAGACAATAGTGACTACACACACTGAATTGACAATACTTGAATATACCTCTATGTGCCTACATATGCATTATCATTTAGTCATATTGTAAATTTTTGTAGGTGTGTGTGGGGTTCTTCGTTAGGGGTGGCTGCAAAAAGTTGGGGGCCAAAAAGTGGCCAACATTTTTTTTAAAAAATTTAAGCTGTAATGTTATGGCTTGGTGATGTCAAGCCTAAGGCTCAACAACACCAAGCCGTAATGTTATGGCTTGGTGATGTTGAGCCTAAGGCTTGACAACACCAAGCCATAACACACTCGTGTTATAACGTGAGTGCATTATGCTCTGCTATTTAAAAAAAACATGTGTTTCATTTCCTTGTTTCACTACATTTCACAACAAACCCATGGCTTGGAGACAAAGGAGAGCATACTTGCATTATCGAAGGGCATATCATCAACAATTTGTTGCCAATTCATCGTCAAAATGCCGCCATGACATCAGGGAGGCCGAAGGAGTAAGTTCTATTTGCTTTCTTGTGTGAATTTGTTGCTAAATAGGTAGGTTCAAGTAGTTTTTTGATGTAAATTTCTTTAATTTATAGGAATTGATAATGCACCTCCTCTTAAAAATCCACAAAATCCTCCATCACCTGAACAACAAATACTTGCTGAAGAACAACTCCAACAACAAACACCTCCATTCATTCCTCAATATGCCACCGGAACACAAGAAAATATAATGGGGCAAATTGAAAACAATAAAAAATAAATTGAGGACATAATTAGAAGGCTGAAAGAACCTGCAATTTCAACCTTGCATAGATCCACGCTTGCTCAATCTCTTGAATCTATGTTATCAAATGTAGATTCAATTAGCAAGAAAATCTCTAGTTGGTTAGAAAAGATGAGAGAATTTAGAGAGTTCTATGAAAACAAGTTATCCTATGAACAAGTTAAAAATGAATAAATTACAAAATTGGACTTGTATTATATTTTCACAGACCCACGAACAAATCAACCTCTACCCCTTACATGCAAGAGGTTCCCTATCCATTGGGGCAACAACCAAGTGATAAGGGACAATTTTGGGTAGAGGTGGTGGATGGTTTTTGACCATCCTCCATGCAACAATAATGAGGTCCCACAATATTTTTTAAGGAAACTCTACTACGAGTTTGTCAAAAATAAAGTGTTAAACTATTTTGATATGTGGGAGTTCTAGGGTAGAGGTGGGGGGTCAGTACAGGATAGACCAGGGGCACATGTTGACCCACAGTGGCCAACGAGATGAGCACTCACTAGACCAACCCATGAGCACGTGTCTATCCCTTCCATTGTGAAGGAGAGTGTTGAGGTTGAGACACTTCAATCCATTAGTGCCTTGACCTTGAGCATCATAGAGCATGCCAATCCTACACAACATGGGCCAGGGAAGAGTTTGAGGAGTAGGGTTCCACCCCATACTTGTTAGGCTTGTAGGTCAGCCTGTGGTTATGACCCCACGGATAGTCAGGGCACAGGTGCACAGGCTACATCTGTAACTGAGTAGATGGTGATAACAGATGCCCTCCTGAGTGAGACTTTCAACCTTGATACTTAGGTAAATCTTAGCAAGTTCATTGAATTTAACTTATCAAATTTTATTTTTGAATTGCAATATTAACTAATTTAGTTTGATGATTTTAATGAAATTTCAGGGTCATAGCGTTGATGCATTTTTTGGTGATTCTCCACTTGCATAGTACACTACGACATCTACTGCTGGGGTATGTAACTAGAAAATAATTATAAATATTACATGTGAATAGCATTGTTATATGAATGGTATTCTAATATCTAATTTTGGATGTTGAATAGGTTCATCTTGGAGATTTCACAGCAACACCTGTCAGTAGTGATGGAGTTCAAAGCTTCACTCAGGTAATAAAATAAATAGTTTAACTAATGAATTCTACTTACTAGATTTTTGTATTTTATATTCATATCATTGATTACATTGCATTGCACATCTTTCAAACTCAAAGAATTACTAGACATTGCATAACTAATAACTAGATGCTGATAGATGACAAAATTTCAATTACAATATAGTTATTTGAAAAAATGCCTCAAAGAAATGTGGTCAATTGGAATGCCATGACAAGCAGATGGAAATGATGCCATGGATGCCTCTAAACTTATGATAGTCCTATTGTTGATTTATTTGTGATAGTCTTCTAGGGCAATCTACATGGTATTTTGCATACTAATTTGGCTATCAAGACTATTCTTGTGATGAGAGGACCATGAGTTAGGTGTATGAACAATTCGTAAACAATAAATGATAATAATCTGGCAAAACATGAGGTCAAAAAAATGTATAACCATTTTTATAATAGTCCTATCTATGACAGTCTTTTGCAACATTTGCATGGCATCACCTTTAAAGTTTGCACAAGGATAGCTTCTTCAACTCAATGATAGGGCCTTAGACCATTTTCTATGCTATGACTGCTATAACTAATTAGTAACATGACTATCACAAGGTGGTTGGGTAACTCTTTTGTATAATAGTCCTTTTGTAAAATGAATGATGTGTGTTCTTGTTGAGTGGCAAACCCTCTTCTATTGTCATAGAAAGAAACATGCACATTAGGTCTTATTGGGAAAATTCTTAAGCATTGGATCAATAATCAATCCCATGAAGATACTAAAATCCCCATGATGACAATCCCCTAGATCTATAGCATATGATTTTCAATTTGAAAACATGACTGTGCTATTTATAACAGTCATAAATAACTGATCAACATTGAGAAATGACAATTTCAAAGGCTTATAACCACGTTTGCACTGATGACCACACTTTGTAACTTTAATAACATCAAGACAATCCTTCAAAACTTGCCTAGCAACCTAAATATGACCCTAGCATAATATGAATAGTCACTAATGACTGTACTATTGGGCATAATAGTCATATGGTAACCGATTTTCTATATGGAAGACTTGAAGGAAAATCTTCTTAGTAGTTGTATAGTCCATCATGTATGTGGCATGTTTGCATTCTTGGATGATAGATTGGTACTTCCTTACACTAACAAGATTGTTAGGACAGCCTAAAAACTCCATATAGACAATACTCAAATTTACACCACCTTGACAGTCACACATGCATATGACAACATTTTCAAAATGGATAATAATCTCAAACAATACCCTAGGGTTTCAACATGGAATCTTCAATATTTGAATAACAAAATAATAAACCCTAGGATTCTATCATGATGACAATATCCATAACCCACTTGATTGTCATGGCATCCTTGGGTAAGTGCAAAAAGTTGGGGGGCCAAAAAGTGGCCAAATATTTTTCAAAAACATTTAATACATAATGTGAGTGCATTATGGTTTGGTAATGACGAGCCTAAGGCTCGTCAAAACAAAACCATAATGCAAGCACGTTATGACTAACTATAAATTAAAAAAAGAGCATTTGTGCTCATTTCATTTCTTTGTTTTCCTCTACACCTGCGGCCTGCAAACCCTAAGAAGCGCGCTTGCATTTTGGAAAAGTCGATTCAACACCAAAATCTTACTGATTCGTTGCCAAAATGCCGCCACGACATCGAGCAGGCCAAAGGAGTGAGTTTTATTTATTTTTTGTTTGAATTTGTTTATAAATAGGTAGGTTTGAGTTGATTTTTGATGTAAATTTCATTAATTGTCAAGAAATATTAATGCACCTCCTCCTCAAAATCCATAAAATCCTGAAGAGGAAATACCTTCCAAACAACAAACTCCTCCATCCATTCCTCGACATGCCCCTGGAACACAAGAAAATCTAATGGGGCAAACTAAAAATAATAAAAAAGAAATTGAAGACATAATTGCAAGGTTGAAAGTTCCTTCCACTTCAACCTTGCATAAGTCCATGCTTGCTCAATCTCTTGAATCTATGTTATCAAATGTAGATTCAATTAGCAAACAAATATCTAGTTGGACGGATAAGAAGAGAGAGTTTAGAGACTATTATGCAGACAAGCTGTCATATGAAGATGTGAAAAAATTACAAATTACAAAATTAGACTTGTGTTCCATTTTCACAAACCTACAAACAAATCAACCTCCACCCATTACATGCAAGAGGTTCCCTATCCATTGGTACAACAACCATGCGATAAGGAACAATTTTGGGCAGAGGTAGTGGATGGTTTTTGACCATCCTCCATGCAATAATAATGAGGTCCCACAATACTTTTTGAGGAAATTCTACTGTGAGTTTGTCCTCAATAAAGTGCTAAACTATTTTGATATGCGGGACTTCTAGGGTAGAGGTGGGGGGTCAGCACAAGATAGACTAGGGCACGTGTTGACCCACAGTAGGCAGTGAGATGAGTAATCAACAGACCAACCCATGAGCATGTTTCTATCCCTTCCATTGTGAAGGAGAGTGTTGAGGTTGATACACTTCAGTCCATTTGTGCCTTGACCCAGAGCATCATAGAGAATGCCAGTCCTGCAGCACAGTGTGGGTTGGGAGATAGTGCGAGGAGTAGAGTCCCACCCCATGCTTGTTAGACTTGTAGGTCAGCCTATGGTTATGACCCCATGGATAGTCAGGACACAGGTGCACAGGCTACATCTGTAGCTGAGTAGATGGTGATGATGGATACCCTCCTAAGTGAGACTTTTAGCCTTGATACTTAGGTAAATATTAGCAAGTTTATTGAATTTAATTTATTAAATTTTATTTTTGAAATGCAAGATTAACTAATTTAGTTTGATGATTTTAATGAAATTTCAGGGTCATAACGTTGACGCAGTTTTCAGTGGTTCTCCACCTACATATTACACTACATCATCTACTATCAGGGTATATAACTAGTAAACAATTATAAATATTACATGTGAATAGCATCGTTATATGAATGGTATTCTAATATCTGATTTTGGATGTTGAATAGATTAATATTAGAGATTTCACGGCAACACCTGCCAGTGGTGGTGGACTTCAAAGCTTCACGAAGGTAATAAAATAAATAGTTTAATGAATGAATTGTACTTACTAGATTTTTGTATGTGACTTGTGTGCTTTATTATGTGTACTTCCATGTTTAGATGAATGTGTGTGTATGTTAGGAGCCATGATTTGCATCACTATTATAGTTTTCGTAATTGAATAATGTTGTTTTATTTCCAGATGATGCAGGCTGCAGAGACACCTCCCGATGTTCATAGGGTAATGGAGCATGGTGTGACCTCTGTGATTCATAGCTCCATGCCATTGATAGGGGTATGAGGCAGATTAGCAAATTTCAATTTACATTCATTGTTATAGTTGTTTATTTTTGAAAAATCAAAAGATTATTGATTTGAAGTTTAATTTCTATCTGGATGGTTTCTATAGGACATGACATCACCACGGCCTATTCCTGCTACTGAGGCAAGTGAGGAGACAGATTATATGGTAGTGGTAAGTGATTATTTTGTTAAATGTTTCATTTTTTATAACATGTAATTTCTATATATTAATGTCTATACTTTTTATTGTAACAACTAAAGATGCAGGAAGAACTAAATAGGAGGAGCAACCCTTGGGTTCGTAGTAGACCACACGCATACACGTCTCCATCCCCTAGAAGATCAAAGGTTTCCCGTGATCTATTCTCTTCACCAGCCAGAGGGGAATGACTTTTTATTGTGTTCCTTTGTTGTATGCCTATATGGCATTTGTGGACATATATTTTGTATTGCATATAGTTGACATTGTATACCTATATGACATTCTTGTAAGCCTATATGGCTATTTTGTATATATGTTATACTTATATCGATAAATATTGATGTATGCCTATATGGATATTTGGTTAATACAAATATTTTTTATTGATGGCATCCATACTTGCATTATAAATCCACATTTGAATGGATATTTGTAGATGGCCACTTCAAATATTTCAATTGTATTACATAGGATGTTTGTTGATCCAATAAACTAGCTATTGTTATTCAAGTATCACCTAAACCTCATTTTGGAACTAAAAGATAAAAGTTGTATTTTAAAAAAAATGAATCATCATGTTGAACATAAAATATTCATATTCTTTATGAGTTGCCCAATTAAAAATATTCAAATGAGTATGCTGATCCATATTCTTTATGAGTTGGTCAATTGAAAATATTTCTTAATTTCTTATTATTATACCATATTGGGATGCAAAGAGTATGTTTGTTGTTTTGAATAAGATAGTCAAAATCATATGCTTATGAGCACCTGATGACCATTGTGGTTATTAAATGTAATTCCTCTTGCATATAAGGTGAGGTTATGAGATTACATTGAGTCTTACCTAATTTTAGTATGCAACATAACATTGGGGCTATAGGCTTCCATAAGCCATACCTCAGGGATTTTCAGTTTTAGGTGCAAATTTGCTTTAAGACCTTAGGCGCATTTCTCTACTTTCACAACCTCAAAACTCCGCCTAGAACTCAAGGCACCTTTCATCATCCAAACAACCTCAAAATTGTGCCTTGATATTGAAAGGATGTTTCAAAGTATAAAGGAGGGTGCCTTAAGGGAGGCAATTCATCTTGATTATCAAAGTTGATCAAACACATCAAACTAAGCATCATACCTCTAAGCGCATTTTTGCCTCTATCTAAACTATCTATTTTGGCACCTTGATGTAAATTGAAGTCTAAACTTAGTGAAGATTGCACCTAGAAAGATCACCTTGGATATGTGCCTAGAGTCATCATAGATCATCCATTTGTGCCTAAGGGTCAATATAACATAATATAACTTAGGAAGACTTTGAAAATTGTCAAAAGAAGCCTAGGTGCCTTTTCTTGTCTCCACCATCCATTTTGGGTGCCTAGAGGAAAATGAACTTCAAATCACTTCCAACTGTAGTGCCTAGTGTTAGAACCTTCAAAATGACTAAATCTTACAAAAGGAAGTCTAGGCACCTATTGTCACTTGAATCATCATGAATGAGTGCCTAAGTGGAAGGAGAATAAGCATCTTGTATGGAGGTGCACTTTTGTGTCTAAATAACCTCCTTTTGGCACCTTGAAGGAAGATTTTCTAAATCCTAAGATCTAGCGCCTAAGTGTAAAATGGTCTCCTATAGGTTTGAACAAGTGATTAAAGCCATCAAATTGCCAAGAAATGAGCTAAGTATACTAAGGCACCTTTTCTTGTTTAAACTATCCATTTTGGCACCTAGGAGGAAGGAGATTCAACATCATGAATCAAGGTGCCCTTTGCCATCAAAACAACCTCACATTGGCACCTTGGAGGAAATCAACTTAAAACTACAAGTCTTAGAGTTTTTTCATGTTTTGATGATGTCTTTTGAGAACAATTATAATGATTGAAGGATGAGGTGGGTAAAAACTCTTCATCTAGCTTAGGTTCCCATTCAATATTTAGTTTTTTCACATACCTTAATCTGCACCTTGACTTGGAGGAGTTAGTTTATGCTTTAAAATGATTTCTATGTGTTTATATGATTCAATATTTGTCAATAATTTAATATGCCGGTACAATGTAGCTCAGACTGTTTTGGCATGTTTGGGTGCAAAACAAGACCATGCCTAGCCTAAATGTACCCATCCAAACACGTTGGAACTTTCAATTTGGCCACACAAGGAGAAGAACAAAAGTTACACCCCTTTGCAACTTTACACTACCTCCTTCTGACAATTTTTAGGGCAACAGAAAACCTTTCACCACGGGTAAAAGCCTCAGAGATATAAAAAACTGAGAGAGGTTATTGTAAAGGCACTCTACATGGTTGCATTGCCTCAAACAAAATATTTCTAAGTGACATGGTTTTCAAGTAACATCTCATCAAAGATTGCTGCCTTTTTGCACTTTGGACTCTTCAGGGATATCATCGATACAATGTAGCTTAGACAGTTTCGACATGTTTGGGTGAAAAATAAGACCATGCCTAACATAAATGTACCCATCCAGACGTGTTAGAATAGTTAGTTTAGTCACATCAAGAGTAGGACAAAAGTTACACCCCTTTGCAACTTTACAATGCCTCTTTCTGACGATTTTTGGGGCAGCAGAAAACCTTTCACCACGGGCAAATGCCTTAGAGATATAATAAATTTGAGAGAGGTTATTGTAGAGACACTCTAATGATTGAGTTGCCTTAGACAGAATGTTTCTAAGTGACACAGTTTTCAAGTAACATCTCATCAAAGATTGCTACCTTTTTGTACTTTAGACTCTTTAGGGATATCGTCGGTACAATGTAGCTCGGACTATTTCGACATGTTTGGGTGAAAAATAGGACCATGCCTAGAGTAAATGTACCCATCCAGATGCATTAGAATAGTCAATTTGGTCACATCAGGAGAAAGACAAAAGTTACACCCCTTTGCAACTTTATACTGCCTCCTAATGATTTTTGGCACAGCAGAAAACCTTTCACCATGGGCAAATGCCTCAGAGATATAAAAAACTGAGAGAGGCTATTGTAGAGGCTCAGATGGAATGTTTCTAAGTGACACAATTTTTGAGTACCATCTCATCAAAGATTTCTGCCTTTTTGCACTTTGGACTCTTTAGGGATATCGTCGGTACAATGTAGCTTTGACTATTTTGACATGTTTGGATGAAAAATAGGACAATGCCTAGCGTAAATGTACCCATCTAGACACGTTGGAATAGTCAGTTTAGTTGCATCAGGAGTAGGATGAAAGTTACACCCCTTTGTAACTTTACACTGCCTCCTTCTGATGATTTTTGGGGTAGTAGAAAACCTTTCACCATGAGCAAATGCCTTAGAGATATAAAAAATTGAGAGAGGTTATTGTAGAGGCACTCTACGTGATCATGTTGCCTTAGATGGAATTTTTCTAAATGACACAGTTTTTGAGTAACATATCGTCAAAGATTGCTGCCTTTTTGCACTTTGGACTCTTCAAGGATATCGTCGGTACAATGTAACTCGGACTGTTTCGACATGTTTGGGTGAAAAATAGGACCATGCCTAGCATAAATGTACCCATCCGGATGTGTTGGAATGGTCAGTTTAGTCGCATCAGGAGTAGGACAAAAGTTACACCCCTTTGCAACTTTACACTGCCTCTTGATGATTTTTGGGGCAGTAGAAAAACTTTCACCACGAGAAAATGCCTCAGAGATATAAAAAACTAAGAGAGGTTATTGTAGAGGCACTCTACGTGATCGTGTTGCCTTAGACAGAATATTTCTAAGTGACACAATTTTTTAGTAACATCTCGTCAAAGATTGCTACCTTTTTGTACTTTAGACTCTTCAGGGATATTGTTGTTGGCAAGAGACACTATATGGATTCATGGTTGTTGTCATTGATGGCAACAAAGGTCATCCCACATATCCGCAAGTCATGGTGTGTCTCTACCGGAAGTCAGAATAAAGATTGTTGTGGTCCGGTGAACAAGAACAGAGCATATGGCAAGGTCCGACAGATTGGTCTGGATCTCTCAGAGGAAGTATCTTGGTGCAGTGTGGATTTGGGGAAGTCAAGAGGACTACCTTGAGTAGTATATTCCAAGGATTTAGCCTCCAGTGATGGACAAGGAAAAAGATATGAATAGTTGAGTACCGGATTCCTGAGAGACAGTGAGAACAGAGGAAGAACTGACTGACAGAGTATTAGACTATTTTCCGGATGTGTTACTGTTGATAGTAAAGGTTGTGAAGGCATGAATCATGTTTGGTCGACATGATTAATGATATCTACAAGTATATGCTTGATCCGCATTGCTTGGTGAGGAAGGATTCAGCCGACAGAACAGAGTTTGTAAGAAACTAGACTGTTCCGGATGCCGACTAGAAAGGTGATGAAATTACTTGTGCGGATATATATAGAGGATGGATTTAGTTGTGAAGGGGGTGATTGTGAAAAGGTATATGCGAATAAGTGCAGAACAGAGCAAAAGTAGCAAGAAAGATCTGGTATGTGAAAGGATAGCAGAATAAAGAACAGAGGAAAGATGAAGTGCAGCAGATCAGTGTACTGAGCCTAACCGGAACTGAACTCCAGCATATGCAGATGCTTCCAATCAGTTCAAGACTGTGATTCTTATCACTTTGTAGACAGTGTGTCTCCTTGTAGGCAGTGGGCCTCTTTGTGAGCAGTGTGCTCGGGCAGTGAGCCCTAATTGGCAAGTGCCATTTTTGTAATTTCCTATTCTTCTAACAAAGAACAATTTTTGGGTTAATCACCCCGTGGTTTTCTCCCTTAACAGGGTTTCCACGTCAAAAATACTGTGTCATGTGTTTCTTATTTCATGGCAATGTTTTTGTGTTTGATTCAATGCTGCATTAATTAACAATAAAGTTCAAAAAGGGAAATAATTAGGATAACTGATTCACCCCCCCCCCTCAGTTATCAACAATTGGTATCAGAGCTAGGTTCCTCCAAATAGAGCCTAACAGCTTGAGGAAGATCTGGGAGCTCAAATGGATGCATATGGTTTAAGGGAGCAACTCAAGACTGCCCTTGAGGATCTTGAACAGTCAAATTCTAAAGTCAATGAATTAAAGGAAAGACTCAGACAGGCTGATGAATTCATGAGAGAATTAAAGGACAAATTAAGTCTCTCTATGAAAAAGAGAAAGGAGCTGCTCCAACAATTGGCAAGACAAAGTGAAGAAAGCAATACAAATGAAGAATTGACTGAGCAAACCAAGTTATGTGAAAAGTTATCAAAAGAAGTCATTATGTTAAGACATGAAATGGAATCAGGAACTATAAAGTTTACTCAAGAGATTGAAGAAAAAAGAAAAGCTGAAGACAAACTAAGACAATCTCTTAAAGAAAAATCAGAAGAATGCCACCAGATGGACAGGATTATCAGACATCTTGAATCTGATCTTGAAGATGCCAAAGATAATGAAGAAAAACTTGAGGATCAAATTGCCTCTCTCAAAAGAGACCTTCAAATAGCAAATGAATATAAAGAGAAATTCAAGATAAGTTCTGCTCAACTTGAAGTTCTTCTTGGAAGTCAAAAGAGGATAGATGACAAGTATGGTTTGGGATATGAGAAAGGAGAAAGCTCCGGATCCGGTCAAAAGAATTTTGGATCAGAAAATCCAAGGAATAGACCTAGAAGACCTCCGGTAAGACAGCCCAATGCTCAAAGATATCCATCTTTCAATGGATACTGCCACAGCTGCAACCACTTTGGTCACAAAGCTAATCAGTGCAAAAAGAGAATGAATCAGATTAATTCATCCTTCTCTGGACAATGCTTTAACTGCAAAAGGTATGGACACAAATCCCATGAATGCAGAAATATGCAAGTAAACAATTCATTCAAAGGTAGATGCTTTACATGCAATAGAGTAGGTCATATGGCTAATCAATGCAAATCAAGAGGTTATCAGTCAAATATGCAAAGAAATGTTATTTGCCAAATTTGTAATAGGTCCGGTCATAATGCTAAAGTCTGCAGAAGCAAGAATCAGGACAAAAGAGGTCCGGTGTATAATCAGAATCAAGACAAGGGTAAACAAAAGATGAATGCAGATGAAGTTAGGAATCAGATGAGCAAGATTTGGGTGAAGAAAAGTTTAGAGAATGTAGAGGTTGGATCTGCACCAGACTCTGGTGCTGATAATTCTTCCAGAAATTAAAAAGTAAGCTCTGGCTTAGGGGGAGACTCAAAGAAAATCCTGTTCCCCCAGCAAATCAAGTGGTGCCGGATGTGGCACAAGATGCGGAGTAAAGGGTTTAAAGATATAAGTCTTGAGATGATCCAGATAAGATTTCAGAGGTCCGCATGGAGATATGAAGAAGCTGTGATCAATCAAGTAAGACCTGTTCTGGGAGATGCTCCGGTATGATAGAGGATTACAAAAAGGTCCGGAGAGATCTGGAAGTGCATTGTCTTATTCTGCGGATTGGACAGAGTGTTTGGGATGTTCTTGTAATGTGTCACCTCGATTTATTCATGATTGAAAGATCCGGATGATGTTCACAGATCAGGACTGATCTGGGATACTCCAAGCTATCCGGATAAGGCAAACCAGAATAATATAGGTCGAGCATTTATTGCCATCAGATATTAGGGTTTGCGGAGCAATATAAGGGATTTCTCAAAAAGCATTTGCTCATTCTGCACTCAAGAAGAAGCGAAAAGTGGAGCTCTGCAACAAAATTCATCAAGCACACCAAAGATCTCCTGCCGAAGTCATTGCATAAAGAAATCAATCCAACCACTCCGTGCAAACCGAAGGCGCATAAGGTATTCTCCGTTTTCATTATCTCACTGCAAATCTTTGAAGAAATGGCTACTCCAAATATAGTGAAAATCTCAGATAGGCCCCGACCTGAATTTAAGAAACATCCATACAAGTCATTGGAGGTAGATCCCTTAGGAGCATTTTCCAGTGTTCCTCACGGAGTTTTACACACAGAAGACATTAGGGTTTACATACATGCAAGCATTGAGGAATTTGGGGAATTCAAATTGAGAGATCTCTATCACAAGCAACTGATAGATAATGCCTTTGAGCTTAGACCAGAGTATAAGGGTATCCAGAAGAAACAATTTGAGCAATTTATTCATTTCCCCTGCTTTGAAGAAGATGAATGGGTCCGGTATGTACTGAGCAGGATGCATGACAACTTCCTATGGCTGGATAAACCCTGCAAGATCACAAAAGAGGCAATTAGAGCAGTAACTGGTCTATACTCTTCCAGAGGGATACCTATCCTCAAATCTGTCAAAAATAACATTGTAACTGAGGCCACCGGATCAAAGTTTGACAAGAGGGCAATGACCATTGAAGATATTTCTGATCCGGATATCAAGTATGCATCCATGATAATAGGATACAAGATCTATCACTCCAGCAGGGAGAATTCTGTATCCGGAATTGCAGTATATACTGCCTATGAGATGCTAAGGAAGAATGCAGAATATGATCTCTGCGAACTGCTCTTAAGCCAATTAATGGAAAATATACAAAAAATTAAGAAGGATAAGAAGAATTCCTTTAAGTATGGTACTCTTATAGTATGTCTATTCTTCTACTTCATGAATGAGCTGCCCGGATCAAGTGGATGGGTATGGCAGAATGACAAACCTGTTGCAGTCCAAATAAGAGACTATCTACATGGGCTTGGGGATGCCAAAATAAGAAATACAGCCCTATGGGGATACTTCAAAAACTTCCAAAGCATGATGTAAACAAGAGAAAGAATTCCCCAGTCTCTTGTTGAAAAATACAAAGACTCAGTGTGCTTTATGGTGGACACTGATCAGTGCCTAATGGAGGCAGTGGAGCCAAGGACTGTCTGGATCATGCCCATGGGGTATGAAGTGGATGAACAGATAGTGGAGCTGCATGTTCAACACATGCTAAGTCAGCCCAAAGATCCAAAGGCAGAAAGGTTTGGAACCTTTGAGGAGCTGAGTGTAAAGATCCATGTAGAACTCAGGGAACCTGAGATAAAGAGAAAGGTGAGAAAAGAAGTAGAGCATATTGCTCAAGGCCTAGGCATCTCAAAAGAGGCACTTGATGCTAACCGGGAAAAGAGGAGGAAGGCTGAGGAAGAAAAGAAAAGTAAAGAAAGTGTTCCGGTTGAAACTTCCACCCAGACCAGATCATCAAAAAGATCTGCACCTCCCACAACCAAAAGCTCAAAACTGGAAGTCCAGGCATCCGGTAAAAGATCTAAGATAAAAGCCACAAGGGCTTATGAAAGCCAAAAGGATGAAGAGGAAACAGAGTCAGATGAGGGAGTAAAAGAAATAAAGAAGCAGAAGAAGAAAGGATCCGGTAAACCCTCCACAGGCCAAGACAAGGATGAAATGGCAGAGGTATCTGTTGAAAAGCCCACTCTGTCTCTAGAGAGTGTAATCAAGTTGGTTACGGTGGATGGAAACCTTCAACCAATGACTGAATTTTATGATGACTACAATGAGGCTGACCAAAAGATTCTGCAGGAAGCCACAGTCAAATATCTGAACATATACAATAAGGCTTTCATTGAGATCATATCTCTTATTCCTAAAAGCCTAGAAAAGGAATTAGAAATAAGAAAGAATAACGCTCATGCAAAAGATCTTGAGATCCGGGAGCAGATAGCTATTCAGCTATATCCTCAAATTGATCCCAAGACAATGAACATAATCTTCAAAGACTGCAAAGATGAGTTCAGAAGTAAAGCCAGGATGAATCAACTCATGCTTGGTGAGACTGACAAGGTGGCCAAAGAGACTGAAGAGATCCTCCGGAAGGCCTTCAAAAGGTTCAATCTTCCTGTTGTAGAGGACTTAGGTGCAGAAACAGCTGTGGACTTGGAATCATCTGCTCCGGAAGAAGTGGGCCTTGAACAGACTAACATCTCTCCTCCGGTTTCCCCTACAGTCTCTGGATCCCAAGAAGAAGAGAAACTACAGGAGAAAGAAGCAGCAGTCAAAGAAAAAGAGGTTGACAGCACCAAGGATGCAGAGAAAGAGAAGACCCCAACAGAGAAACATATGTCTCTAGCAAGAGACACAGCACAAACTGTTCAAGAATTCTTGACAAAAGCTACTATAGAAATTGATGAACCGGACCTGCTAAAAGGACCATTAGATTTTGACTCTTTGTCACCGGTGCAAACAATGAAAATAGCCTCATTTGCAAATGAGAAAGTCAAAGAGAAACTACTAAAGTCTCATATGGAAGACTGTGAGTTGATAGAGGCTGCCTCCAGAGTGCTTAAGAAGATTATGCCATCAATCCAAATAGATCCGACAGCCTCCTCTTCCGGTAATCTCAAAACCTTAGTCAGCAGTGTTAGTACACATTTTGAATCTCTAGAAAAATCAGCTGAAGAAAAGGTCCGGAAGGAATTTTTGGATAAAAGATTTTCAGAGGTATTAGGATTAATCTCTACCGATAGGAGAATTGTGAGTATTGGAATAAAGAGCTTAGAAAATGCTCTTAAGGATGGCGGTGACATTTACAAATTTTGTATATCCTGGTCAAAGGCAACAGCAGCAATTGATAAGAAAATAAAAGAGGAACAGGACAAGCTACAAAGTTTATCTCAAAGTTTTGATCCTCTCTCTTCCTCCATAATAAATCAAGAATGTCAGACTATTGCAGTCTTGAATGAAATAAAGAACCTTGAGAAGGAAAGGAAGAATATCACCAACCGGATGGGAGAACTTAGAAGGATTAGAATCCCTATGTTAGAAACTATGCATAAGGCCATCAGTGATGCTCAGACCACCGCCCAAACAAATGATCCGACAGATCTCAAGAGGGCAGAAGCTTTTGTATTTTTGTTGAGTGGTCACATCTTAATTTTGGATAGAATGAAGCTAAGTTGGGCTACAGAACTGATCCAATTGAAGACATCCTTTGCAGACATTCTTCAGTATATGTGAGTATGTAAATATGCAGCTATGTATAGAAAATTTTTGAAAATTTTGGTGTGCGGACCCTACCCTTTGCCATTGATGTCAAAGGGGGAGTGAGGAGCAGTGAAAAATGAGGAATCCAACTAAGGGGGAGTTCCAGAAATTGTATATAAAGATAGAGCATCAGCCAAGGGGGAGCATAGTGTAAACACTTAGTCATTTTTCACTAAGTGTTGCCATCAATGCCAAAGGGGGAGATTGTTGGCAAGAGACACTATATGGATTCATGGTTGTTGTCATTGATGGCAACAAAGGTCATCCCACATATCCGCAAGTCATGGTGTGTCTCTACCGGAAGTCAGAATAAAGATTGTTGTGGTCTGGTGAACAAGAACAGAGCATATGGCAAGGTTCGACAGATTGGTCCGGATCTCTTAGAGGAAGTATCTTGGTGCAGTGCAGATTTGGGGAAGTCAAGAGGACTACCTTGAGTAGTATATTCCAAGGATTTAGCCTCCGGTGATGGACAAGGAAAAAGATATGAATAGTTGAGTACCGGATTCCTGAGAGACAGTGAGAACAGAGGAAGAACTGACTGACAGAGTATCAGACTATTTTTCGGATGTGTTACTGTTGATAGTAAAGGTTGTGAAGGCATGAATCATGTTTGGCCGACATGATTAATGATATCTACAAGTATATGCTTGATCTGCATTGCTTGGTGAGGAAGGATTCAGCCGACAGAACAGAGTTTGTAAGAAACTAGACTGTTCCGGATGCTGACTAGAAAGGTGATGAAATTACTTGTGTGGATATATATAGAGGATGGATTTAGTTGTGAAGGGGGTGATTGTGAAAAGGTATATGCGAATAAGTGCAGAACAGAGCAGAAGTAGCAAGAAAGATCTGGTATGTGAAAGGATAGCAGAATAAAGAACAGAGGAAAGATGAAGTGCAGCAGATCAGTGTACTGAGCCTAATCGGAACTGAACTCCAGCATATGCAGATGCTTCCAATCAGTTCAAGACTGTGATTCTTATCACTTTGTAGACAGTGTGTCTCCTTGTAGGCAGTGGGCCTCTTTTTGAGCAGTGTGCTCGGGCAGTGAGCCCTAATTGGCAAGTGCCATTTTTGTAATTTCCTATTCTTCTAACAGAGAACAATTTTTGGGTTAATCACCCCGTGGTTTTCTCCCTTAACAGGGTTTCCACGTCAAAAATATTGTGTCATGTGTTTCTTATTTCATGGCAATGTTTTTGTGTTTGATTCAATGCTACATTAATTAACAATAAAGTTCAAAAAGGGAAATAATTAGGATAACTGATTCACCCCCCCCTCTCAGTTATCAACAATTGTCGGTACAATGTAGCTCAGAATATTTTGACATGTTTGGGTGAAAAACAAAACCATGCCTAGCCTAAATGTACCCAACAGGATGCGTTAGAACTGTCAGTTTGGTCGCATCAGGAGCAGGACACCAAAAATGCAAAAGTTGCTTTGTGCAACTTAACAACATTAACACTTTTTTGCAACAGGTCTCAAAGACTCAAACTGACCCCAAATGACTCAAAGTGACTTAAAACAATTCTAGAGTAGAGTAAGACTCATTTTCCTAAAAATAGTTTAAGAAACCCTTATCTGGGGTTTTGGTAAGAATCATGCATTTTTTGCCCATTCCACTGATTTGATTCACTTTTGATCAGTGGAATGGGTTGTAGTAGGTCTATTCTAGTATGCTATGATGATTTTTTGGTAGTAAATCTAAGGAGAAGAAGTTTTCCCTGAGGAAACCTAACAAAACCATGTGTTAGGTGATGTTTAGAGACATAGAGAAGGAACCATAGAGGCATTTTTGGGAACAACATATTGTAGGAGGACAAAACCCACAAAATTCATAGTTTCATCATGAATACTAAGTTCTCAAGTCATCGGTTGAATTCTGTGTGTTAATTTAAGGGGGGTCTCTTTGTATTTTAGGCCTAATTGGGGCTCTAGGTTATTGAGAGGAGTTATATGTTAGGGTATATTGTCCAAAACAACCTATACCCAATTTTGGATATGTGATAGGGAGTCCAAATAGGTATCTAATAAATGTCCAATTTCTATGTTTGAAGATATGTATCAGAAGTTATTAGGATTGTTCTCCTCTTTTAGGGCTACAAGCCATTTCTTGGGTTTGTGAAGGAAGTGTTAATCCCGAGTTTGGTCTACCTTTGGCAATGATTGGAATGGGTCCCATAGCATCTAAAATCACCTTTTCCATGAAGAATTTAGAGTCTCTAACTATTGCTCCCACTTTTGTATAATGATCATGAAATTTGGGCTTTAGAGCATAAGGAAACCTTGTCTAGTTTGCCATCCTCCAACTATCCCATTGCCTCTACATCACAATTAGAGACACCTATTATCTAGTTAGAAACCAAGACCCCTAAAGACACCTATATTTTATACATTACCTAGATTTTATACATTATTCTCAGGATCAACTTCATCCATCACTTAGGTCTAACCCCATGAAGCATAACATGATGATGTAAAAATGTGTATATGTTTAAAAGTGCACCAGGAAATAAAAAAGACAAACCTTACAAATCAATGTGCATACTACAACTCAATGTAACATGACTTTACAAAATCAATGTGAATACTTACAAATTAATCCAATGAACCATCTGGGTCTGCTCTACTCTTTATTGTGTCAAGTATTGCTTCATGGTCAGACTCATGCACCTTCCACAAGATTTTGTTCAAAGGTCTACCTCGATATTGTATCAAATGAACATTTGATGCCAAGACAAGATTTGAGTAATGAAGAACCTTCCGATGTGTGTCAAAGTACTAAAATAGCCAAACATTTACACTCTTATGTGGGTACCTTCTAAGCCATGTTCCAGTAATAACCACTGAGCCTGTAGGGTATTTGATGTTTTCTCCATCTGTAACTGGGGCCTCCAATTTCTTTTTGGCCTCAACACAATGACATAAGTAATAATCTGCCCCCTCTTCATTATCTTCATCTGCAATAACTGCATATACATGCCCTACATTGATATGTGTAGCAAATTAGATGAAATTAGTCAACATTACAAAAACACTACAAAGTAAGATGACATTAAGAATTTCAAAAACTATTCAAATAGATATATTACCTAGTTGAACTAGATCTGATATGTGGTCAAAGTCAACTAATGATTCCATCTGTGTTAGTTCCAATGCCATCAGGGGTTGATACATGTCAAGTGGGCTAAGATAACTGCCATTCATCAAACCACTCCTTTGACTCACACTCATCCCAAGCTTGAATTGTATAGGAAGAACAAAAGCATGACATCTTTTGCGTATGGATACTCCATGAACCTGCAATTAAGCTTTTGAAAGAGTGCATCTCACTTGATCCTATCAGTATAGAATAGTCCTCATATGGTGCAGTGTTTGTATCATCTATCAACCAAAAAAATCTATGAACTAAAGACTTACCTTCATTACCTGGACCCAAGGAAGCATTACACCACTCAACAATCAGTTTTGCATCTGTCAACTTTGTATTGTCTTTATACTTTAACTCTTCTCATGCTATGGCTCTTTTGATACATGCTCCTGCACCATCATGCTCTCCCTTTCCATGCCCGGCCTCACAAAAGTTCCACATATACTGAATACCTGTAAAATTATGCCTCCTACTCAACCAATAGAAATTCTATGAGTTCTTGAATTGTGACACACAGTTATCTGACCATATGATATGCTGACTGAACAATATGCCCGTTTAACCAAATCATTGTAGAACACTTGAAAGCAACCTTGCATGAACTCCGTAGAATACATGCAATCATCACTAATATAGAAATTATACTCCCTTATGATCTTTTTGTCATCCTCTGTACTATCATTCGCATGAATGAATGTGATGTGCACAAATATAGAAACATGTGTGGAGTTGTAATATTGTGATTGCACCTCACACTGTGGCTGTAGACTATAGTTCTCTGCAAAGTCAACGACTGAAACAATGCTACCAACTAGAAATGTGTCCTTGCATAACTTGAATTGCAAGTCCAACCATCAAGCTCTATGGGCATGTCTTGCATACTCATACACTATGCTATCACGAAATATAGGCACAAACTAATACACTAGAATCCTTTCAATAACTAATTCACACCTCTTTGCTTCTTTACCATCTTTTGTATTGTATGCCACTATTTTATACTTGCCAAACTCTACTAGTTTGTTTCCAACTGCATGTGTTCTTTCCATATGTTCACATATTAGCAAATGTTGCAAGCCACTGCAATGATGACATGTGCCATCCAAGCATAATTTCTTGTAGAATATTTGACCTTCCTCTCTTTCACATAAAATTCTTGATATGAAGTCTCTTGAAGATGTTGGTGGGGCACATATGGCACAACCCTGTAAAACATTGTTAGTATGCATATCTAAACATCTAGACCTATAAACATCTAAATGGTTAGAAAATTCAATATGTAATCTACAACAACAAGTAGTGCGTGTGTGATTTATCTTGACATAGAAAGGTTTTAGCATTTCAAAATATCTTTGATAAATTTTAATTTGAGGATACTTCTCTAGAAATTTACCATAAAACTGTGTTTGAGTCTCATCCAAAAAATGCTTTGGATGTTGCTCACAGTCTGACTATCGATTCTCCTCCTTACCACATCCCTTTGATTTGGAGATACCCTTGTGTAATTCTTCTAAAAGTCTTCAATTAGTGATCTCAATGCTTCAACAATTGGTTTATCTTTTCATGGTAGTCTCCCTGAGAATGCCCATAATTCATTGGCATTAGTATCCTTAATTCTTTGGCATCTTCCAACGGCTCTTGATAAATTTTTCCTATTAATTCTCAATTCTTGACTCGTCTTTCTAATGAGACGAGCTTTCCTTGTTTGACTACTTACTATAGTCGATGTAATCACACGCCGTGTTGCATTACCATCTTTTGTGCGTGAGGTGTTACCCACACTCTCATACGCACTCATTAGATTCTTGATAATAGATTTTTCACTTGAAGTCTCTGATATTCTCAACCCAAGAATCTTCATGATGGACCTATACTTTATACTTCGCATCATTTCAAGGAATAGTTGACATCTTGCAGTCTCATTTAACTTTTCAAAGAACAATCTTCAAATCTTATGAGCATATCTTCTACAAGTGTGTTTTGGAATCTTACCTTCCATTGGCTACAAAATATTCTTATCAATATCAATCAAATACTTTGGCTTTCTATACAAAATTCTAGGTGGTGTTAAGTTAGATAAATTCATCTCAACATTAGGAATTTCATCAATATTTATTTAAATGAGATGGGCTATATGGCATACCTTCGATTGAAGATGGAATAGATGACATACCTTAAGGTTGAGGTGGGAATGATGGCATACCTCCTTCATCACATGTGAGTGATGATGTACTCTCAACTTTAGATGTGGTAGATGGTGTCCCTACATGTTGACTTGCGGTAGAGGACGTGTCTCCAATTATGGTATTCAAATCTCTTGTAACACGAAGTTTTGACATTCATTCTCTTTGTGCCGCCAATACCATATCTCTTTGTGATGGTTGTGGTTCCTCTTCAATTGGCATGTCTTCATTTATTGTGTCCAATTTCCTCTTCTCATGAAGTTCCCTCATAGCCACTGCTTTCTTTGCATTCTTAGCTTCTATCTCTTCATGTGTTGGTTTAATTCTTGATCGTTTACTCGGCATGATGGAGAATTTGTTTGTAGCATGATAAAGAGACCAATATTAGTTCTTAAGAAATGAATCCATACAAATAACTAAAATATATGTCATTCAACCCTTCATAGTAAATGTACATACAATCATCATGTAAAAGAGTAAATGTCACTCAACCAAAATAGGTATAAAGCATACAAAGCAAATTATTACAGCCATGAAAAGAGTACATGGGACTTCATGCTTGAAAAGGTTGAGGCAGACCCAATTTGATATATTTTTTGTTACTAGGGCTACTAGGATTTGGAATTGAGAAGGTGTTTTGTTGGTACTAGGGATACTAGGATTTGGGTGGCTTGTGAAGGAATAGACAACAATTGTTGTCATGTGCATGTACAAATCATCATGAATATGTGCATAAGGAATGTCATAGCCCAAGATATGTGCATACAAATCATCATGTCATGTGCATACTTGTATGATCTTGGCACCTATTCATTTGTATTTTAACTTGTTAATATGAGAAGATAATAGTGGGATTGTATTTTTATTATGTTGTAAGGATTTATTATTATATAGTTTGACATCATGGTATGTTAAGGTCTGTTTATTACACATAATTATTAAAGAGCCCAAGTGTAGAAAATATACATGGCATCATGTGAGATTGTAGGCTACTTTCTTGATTGGGAATGTGTCTATTTTAAACATGTATGATAAAGCATGATAAAGTAATTCAAATAGAATTAAGGAAAATGTAAAGAACATGCATGTAAAGACTTGACATACCTAAAAAATGAAAATTCGAATGGAGAGAGTACCCAATTATGTAGTGTTTTTTTCTTCTTGCATCAAACTCCTCAACAATTTGAGTTTTTCACCACTTGCTTCTTTTTCAATGTTAAATTGAATAACACTCAAATATAATTACTAACAACAATACTATTAACCAATCTATAATGTTAAATTCTGAAAATTGAATCACAATTAACATTGCAACACTACAAAAATTAAAACTTGAATAGATATATATCAAACTTGGTGTGAAAACTATGTTATTTCCTCCTCAAGTTGGCAAAGCAGAAAAGGTGGTGGAAAGATCATGCAAAGGTGGTAGAATGTGTAAAATGTGTATGTGAACTTCCCAACAGCATGAAAGTACTTTTTTTTGTCAGAGCACGCGCATAATTAGCATGAAAATAGAGCATGTGGGCCTAGATCATGGGGGTCAATGGGTACCCGCAAGAAACTGGGTCCACATATAGGGGAAGTCGCGCGGGCAAAAAAAATGCCGCCGGTAACAGGCGCTCGAGCCTAAACGGGTACCCGTTTAGTAATGGGTACCCGTTTAGCAATGGGCACCCGAGCCTAAATGGGTACCCGTTTAGTAACGGGTACCCGTTTTCAAAAAATTATATATTTTAAAAAAAAGAGCTCTGCGGGCTCATTTTCACCCACAGAGGACGACAGTGACAGTGGACACCAAGAAACGGGTACGCGTTGTCAAGCACCAAACAAGGGAAACAACATAGTTTTTTTTGCCCTCTCACCTCCTCCCGCCACCTCATCACCCTCGAGCTCTTCCAGGTTGGTTCTCTACCTATCTTTAGCGTGTTTTAAATGTTTTTTTCCTAATTGTAGGGTTAAAATGAAAATTAGGGTTTTATTTGTTATTTAAGGGTTTTACTTGTTATTAGAATTTTGTGATTGTATGTTACTGCAAACCCTAAAACCAGGTTACTGCAAACCCTAAAACCATGTTACTGCAAACCCTAAAAAACTTAAACTATAAACCCTAAAAAACTGAAACTATAAACCCTAAAACCATGTTGTACTACAAACCCTAAAAACCTAAACTATAAACCCTAAAAAACCAAATTATAAACCCTGAAACCATGTTGTACTGCAAACTCTAAAAACGTAAACTATAAACCCTAAAAAACCAAACTATAAACCCTAAAACCATGTTGTCCTACAAACCCTAAAAACCTAAACCCTAAAAAACCAAATTAGTATATGTAATATAATGATAAAAGGGATAAGTTTGAAGATGAAAATGTATCAAGAGGAGGCATGTAGATGCTTCAGTGTTGATGATTAACTTAGGGTACACTAAATGTATCAAGATGAATATTGAGGAATCATATAAAACTATATACCCTATTTTTTATTTGTCATTGTTGGCTATAAGACTATACCCTATCTTTGATATCTGTCATTGTTGGCTATTAGAAGTTCCTGTCTGATATGCCAGTAAGGTTGCTATCACCAAAAATATAAGACATAAAGTCTAATGGACCCAAATCATCTTCTTGTAAAACATTATGATCATTGATCTTAGGGGTTAATTTTGTGTCACTTAATTGTTAGATATATCAAAATTACAAGTATCTAATAATAGTTAAATGATATTCCTTTACATTTATTTGTGAACCTAACCATAGTTTTCACTTGAGTGTAATGTATATGAACCATATTAAACTCCTAGACTCTTTCCATTTTATGAAATATCACATTATTTAAGGGTCCATATTAAAATAGAACGATATTTGGTCATATGTATTTAATAATGGAATACCATAAGCCTTTTAAGATCCACATGATACTCACCAAAACTATAAGATATAAATTCTAATGGACCCCAATCATCTTCAAGTGTAAGGCACTATGATCATTGACTAGTGGTTCATTTTGTGTAACACAACTATTAGATGTATTGAAATTGTATCTAGTAATAGTCAAATGGATTTCCTTTATATTTATTAGTGAACTTGACATTCCATCACCTAGGATTTTATAGTACTGGTTTGGCCTTTTTTTAATTACAGTTCTTAGATCTAATTTCTCAAGTTTTTATCTTTTTCTTAAATATTTTTACCTACGGTTTGCATTCATGTCCTTGTTTATCTTTTCCTATCATATCTTGATTAGGGTTTGAGCATGTAAATAGTGATATATACCTTTTTGATTCAACCTATCTAGAAGCTTGGATAATCTTTTGTGACATGTGATCCTTCCATCCTTGATACCTTCATGATACATTTAAATGATGGACCAATGAGGATGTGTTTTCTATAGCCTGTGTTGTTCTAGTTATATACTTGTTTTACCTACTTCCCTTGAGTCCATAGTGTTTATCCAACACGTTTGATGCACTATGGCCATAAGATTTTAAACTTGGAATAACAAATTTGCATCTATATTTTACTTCAATAAATAATTTTCTCTCCTCTTGTTTTAGTTTCACAATTAAATATGATTTAGATAACATCAATGTATTAACTAGCACCCAATGGTGACATTTGTAGACCTATGCTAATTCTCATTTAGTTTTGGGTCTGGATTCTAGTAGATGGATTAATATATAGTTGCATATCAACATACGGTGTGCAATCTTATATGAATTTGGGATCATTCCTTGATCCTTCACCTACCCTTAGTTCATTTAAAAATATTGAGGAAAACATTCTTCTACCCTTGACATCCACATTTTATAGTTTCAAATTTACAATTTAGGGAACTTGACATCCACAATTTAGAGTTTCAAATATAAATTTTAGGGTTCTAAAGTAGATGTTTAGGGCTTCACTTTTCACCTTTTAGGGTATCAAAATGATGTATTAGGGTTTGAAAATTCACGTAATAGAGTTTTAAAATGACATTTTAGGGTTTCAAATTCTCATATTAGGGTTTGGAAATTAACATTTAATTTTCTCTCCTCTTGTTTTAGTTTCACAATTAAATATGATTTAGATAACATCAACATGTATTAACTAGTGCAATGGTGACATTTGTAGACCTATGCTAATTCTCATTTAGTTTTGGGTCCATTCTAGTAGATGGATTAATATAGTCGCATATCGACATACGGTGTGCAATCTTATATGAAGTTGGGATCATTCCTTAATCCTTCGCCTACCCTTAGTTCATTTAAAAATATTGAGGAAAACATTCTTCTACCCTTGACATCCACATTTTATAGTTTCAAATTTACAATTTAGGGAACTTGACATCCACAATTTAGGGTTTCAAATATAAATTTTAGGGTTCTAAAGTAGATGTTTAGGGCTTTGAACTTTTCACCTTTTAGGGTATCAAAATGATGTATTAGGGTTTGAAAATTCACGTAATAGAGTTTTAAAATGACATTTTAGGGTTTCAAATTCTCATATTAGGGTTTGGAAATTAACATTTAATAAGGTTTCAAAATGATATTTTAGGGTTTTTACACTTTAGCAGAAGGTAACTCATATTGTTGGAATACAATGTTGTAGTATTGGTATAAATGTAGTCTTTAACAAGGTCACTATTGTTATAAATGTAGTATTGGTAATAAATGTAGTATAAAAGTAGCATGCAATGTTCAATTAAGTCATAATCTGTACCGCTCTTTTGAGACACATGAGAAGCCTATAGTAAAATTGGAGTTAATATAGGAAGAGAAATAGGAACCTATAATGTTAGGAACCTATAATGTCAGGGCATCACATAGACATCTTCATGTCACACCATCACAATTGAGCTTAACTTAGAAGCTAGAACTAGCCTGATTAATAGAGAAATGGGAATCTAATACACTTGGCATGCACTTTTAAATTTGGACTATATAAGGTGTCAAAATGTAACTTCCATTATACTTTTGAGAAAAATGATGATACGACTTGAGACCTTGTTAGGTAGAGTGACACCTTGGTGTATGACTAGGACCTAGAACCTGCAACCTTGTCCACTATGTGAATTTAATAATCTAAAAATTTAGACATAGCTTTATGTTGTAATTTTTTGCATAACTTCCTCTTGGTAATTTTTGTGAGATCTTTTTTCTAATTATTCCATATTTTATCTATAAATACCAATTCTATAGTTCAAAAACCCTCTAAAAAATGGTTAAAGAGGAATGAAGTAGGAAGGAGAATATAATATTTTAGGGAAATGTTGGATTAATTTAAGGAGACATCGGTATGAGGCATCATCATTTGATTGTTCATATTATATGATAAACTTGTGCATGTGTTTAATTTTCAAGTATTACGTGCTCTCTAAATTCATGGATATTTTAAACTAAATCATTTATAGATCTATTCTAGATTAAGTTTAAATTTATAGATATTTGTTTGTAAGTTTTCAATATACATATATATAAATTGTGAAATTATACATTTGTAAGTTTTTTATATGAATTTACATATTTGAAAATTTGCAGGAGACAGATCTAATGGATGACCAGAGTCTAGATGAATTTTTAATAGATGACATTCTTTATGGAACCCCCCCACCCCGTGATCCACCTCAAAACCCCCCACCCCATGATCCACCTCAAAACCCCCCACCCTCTCCACCTCAAAACCCCCCACCCTCTCCACCTCAAAACCCCCCATCCCCTCCACCTCAAAACCCCCCACCCCCTCCATTTGATGAGGCCCGATTGTGGCAAAACATTAATGAAAATATTAATACAATTGAGGAGAACATTAATTTGATTAATAATCAAACTCACTTGATGCCTCCGCATGTGGTTCGGTTTGCATCTTCGATGCAAACCATTATTGATTCTGTTAGGTCTATCGATGCAGACCTAAATAGATTTCAGCTTTGGCGGGAGGAGAGGAGGCAATTCTATGCAGATGGTCTTTCATATAAAGACATCCATGACCTCCACATTACAAAACAAACATTAGCCCCATTTTTTCGTCACCCAAAAACTAATCAACCTATAGCTGCAACAAAAAAAAGAATATCAATTAAGTGGTGTACGCATGAGGGGATTTCGAGACATTTTTGGGATCGGTGGTGGATGGTGTTTGATCACCCACCACATGCTAATTGTGAGGTGCCGCTATATTTTTTGAGAAAATTATGGGTGGAGTTTCAATTGGGTCAAAAACCCAATTATTTTGATATGAGAGATTTTCAGGGTGTTGGTCATGGCATGCCACAACACAGACCAGGGGCACGAGTTGACCCCAATCGACCTGTTCCTCCTGCTCCTATGGTTGCTCCTGTTTTGCCCACGATTCCTGCACCTATTCAGCAACAATCAGTTTTGTCAACATTAGGAGCATTGAGTAGACTCTCAGGCAATCTCACTGAACAAGCTGCCCACATGGCAGCTGAATTTAGTGGTGGAGAGCATCATGGAGGAGTCGATGCATCTTAGCATAGAGCCCCAGGCCTGTCAGGGGAACATTTGTGTACAAATTGCAATCAACCATGTTATGGTCCTGCTCCTACATCCACATCAGATGCAGCTACAGCCGGAGTGGAGTCATACTTAGATCTACTATATTCGGATGATAATCCTACACAGGTACATTGACCACATTTTATTAAATATTTCAAGTGTATAATTTGAACGTAGATCAATTTTTTTATAAATAATTTAATGAATTAATTTATATAATTGTAAACTATTTGTTGTACAGATCTCAAGTCGCTCTAGGGCCACATCACGATTTGATACATTAAGTTTTGCATCGACAGCTGTAGAGGTTGGCACACCTTACGGGGTAAACCAATATATCTTAACCCTAAAACCATATGTATCTAATTCTAGTTTCATTTTTCTTTTGAAACTTATCAATATTATATTTTAAATTAACATTTACTGTGTATAATTAAATAAATAACTATATACATACATGTATGTGAAACACTACTATTGCAGCAAGGCTCAGGTCATGTGGCAGTTCCCATGTCTGATCGACCACCTGGCTCAGGTGTTTCTTCCATTGATCCTCCATCGACAGCTACTATGCCTGAGTATTCCCCGGTGTGTGTTTTAAAAAATTGTACTAAATTTGTACTAAGTTTCTTTTTTTGAGTTTATATAAATGTATATATGCACCCATATATATGTAAGTGCAGGATGATAGGAGTGAGACTATTGGTCAGGTTGGTACTCAGGGACAAATTTATGAGCCATCTACACATTTTCAGGTCCTAAACTTTACTTTAAAATTTTCTATATGTGCAATTTCTAGGTCTTTATATGCTAATTTTAAATTGTAACTTATTTCAAACTTGCTTTATTTGAAATTCTAGCAATTAGCAAGTGAAACTTTTGGTCATGAAGATGAAACAGTTATACCACCTGCACAACAAAATGTGGAAAGTGAGACGGTAATTTAAATGCACACTTTAAAGCCTACATTTAAATATTTAATTTCATATGTCATTTTTAAAATTTTTAAATCTGATTGCAAGTTCTTTCTCTTGTGTGTACAGCATGAGGTAGATCCATCCATTTCACGAGGAAGAAAGAGGCCTCTTTCAGATTTGAACTTGAGTGATGATCATCCCTGACATAGAGTTTTATTTCATAGACTAAACTGTATGATGTGCACATTATTTTTTATATATGCCATTCCAGGACTTTGACTATCTATGTCGAACTTGCTATGACATGTTCTTCTAGATAGATTTCAGTATTTCATGAACTGTGATTTGTATTTATTTATATGCTGATGATGAGTAGATGTTTTAAAGTACACATTTCATGGGTCCTACCTAGATATTTTATAGTATTTCATGGACTTATCTAGATCTAGATCTACATGTATATATTATTGAGTATATATGCTTGAATGTAGTTTAGTATGTTAAATATGCTTCATTGTTAAATATGTTAAATATGCTTCATTGTTCACTTCTAGATTATAAATTATTTAATTGAGATGTATGTTAGAAGATTTCTCTCTACTACATTTTTAAATTTTTAAGAAGTGATTAAATGCATTATGGTTCAATAGTTTTTCTTGAAATAGTGAACAAAAAGAATGCCAAAAGTTTGGATTTTAGTAACAAAGTGTTTAGTAGATCCATCTATGTTATATGTGTTATCCCTCTCAAATTTGTCTCACTAGAAACGCCAAAAATGGATTCAACCTTAAGGATGTGATTCTTTTCTAAAATAATGTGTCATTGCCAAGAACATACTACCATCAATTTACTAAAGAGTTTCTATTAAAATATGTGAATTGAAACACCACATATCATGACATCAACTATTCCATAAAAGTTTGTGATATTCCCTATTATCTCAAACTCCATAAAATATACTATCTATCTTTAAAAAGGTACATACTACAATGACATCAAACATAAACCAATAGGTGTCTTAAGATATATTAGTGGTAGGGAAAATTATAGTGGCCCTCACCCTAGAGTAATAAGTTGAAGTAGTGTTAGAATTACTAATAAACTAAAAAACTTTATCCTAGGGTGGTGGGACTAATAAACTGAAATTTACACAAGCCTTACAAAGCCTCTACCACTTCCTTGACATTTTTAACATTGTTCAAATTTGATAGGAGGGATTTATGTCACCTCCTCCTCATCTTAATTCTCATAGTAGATAGAATCATCCAATTTAGCATCGAGATGAAGGTTTATCTTCATTATCGTAGAAATATCCTCCAAGGCTTTGTGCATATGCTCATGCCACACATTGAAGTTGTGGAATTTATCTAAGTAGCAATATAGAAATCCTTAGCCTAACCTTCTACCCCTTCAATATCATTGTATAGAAGGTAGATACAAGTAACATTTGATAGCATGGAGGCACAACTTAGGGATTGAGTTGAATACATAACAAAATTATTCTTCCCAACAAATGCTAGATGTCTAGGAGCAATTTAATGATTTCTTCAATTATCTACCTAGTCTAGAATATAATTACCTTTTTGTTTGATATGTTTGAAGGAGATAGATTTAAACTTATTCACCAAGTTTCTAGATTCCAATAGAATAGTTTCCAATAACCACTTGAGCTTCATTTATGCTTTTTCATATGATCAATGTTGATCTTGGAATCTCCTTCCACACTAAGGGATATCTTGTTTAGTTTCCAAGTCATCTTGAGGCCCTAGATATCATGGCCCTAGAATCTACCATATTATTGTTCTTGACACCAAAATCATAAGCTAAGATAGGTAGAGGTTTTCCCTTATCATCTCTTAATAAACATACTCCTCCTACTTCACTAGGATTACCCTTGGCTACCCATCAAAATTTCAAGCTTAATCCATCCCAATGTAGGTGTGGACCAAAGGGTGTGAATATCAACATGGGTATCTCCTTGTTTTAACCTTATTCAAAGCAACCTTGGCCAATTATGGGCATAATCCACCTCTTCTAGTATGATCATATATTCCTCTTTACCCCAACAATCACCAAGTTCCTAAATGCACCATATTTCTTTAAAATAGTCCAAAATTTGGGATGCATATTCACATTTCAGAAATACATGATGATTGTCCAGAGACTTCCTTAAATGTGAATATGCATCCCAAATTTTGGACTATTTTAGGTTTGTCACCTTTCCCATTGTATCAATCATTATGCATAGTGAACAATCTATTAACTGCCTCACAAACCTAAATTAAGTTTGGTGTTACAATTATCTAATGGATAAATTTGGTGTTACAATTATCTAATAGATAAATTTAGGGCACTTTATAACAAGGTAATTTACCTAGGATAAACCTACAAAATCACGATAAAATGATAAGGATGTTAGACTCACCTGGTTAGCCTCAATTGAGATACATGTTCCTTTAAATGATTGTGGTCATCCTTTGATTACAAAACCTTCTTGATCTATATATCATTTGTATAGTCCTTGAAATTTTATTAATTTGCAACCGAGACTTTGTTATCATCTTTCTTACTTAACCATTATAATAGCCAAAACTTCCTTGGCCTTTGGAAGTTGAATCACATATAGTTTCTCATAAAGGAAAGGAATTAAAGAAGAGATTCCTATGAATATTTTCCCAATTCAAAATTACTTTACATCTTCAACATACCTAGTTCCTAGTGTGGATTTCATATTTGTTTGGTTTAATTTTTTTGAATTATAATATAGGTGTTCTACTTAGGGGACCCATCCTTACTAAATAGTTTAGAAAACATATATAAATGAGTGTGCTAACAACCCAAGACTAGGCATAGCAGTAGAAAGCACAACATCCCATAAAGGTTTCTAAACTACCCATATGCAACTATATATCAATACCCCAATACATATAGCAAGCACAAAATTCCAACACAACTAATAGAAAGCTAAAAAACAAACAAAACACCAAACCACATCAACATCTTGAGGGAGCTTTGGCACTCCCTAATGCATCGAACGTCCCATTCCTCATAGAGAGATTTCCATTTGTCATAGGCCCTATTGTGCACACCATTCCCAAACACACTTACAAGCTCCACCAAAAGAACCTTTGGACACTTTGCATTCTCTAGTCCATGAAAGTTGACACATTTCTAGACCTCTACACATTGTATAGAACAAATGACAATTAATCCATAAACTCGGGACTGTAGATAGATGCCTCACTTCGATACATCACATATGGATATAAAAATGAGATACTTCCAACTTCCTTTACCTTCAATCAACCACCTCTAATGGCTATCTAAAATGTGTATTAAAAGACTAAGACAACATCTCAAATGTGGAACATTTAAACTTGCATCACACATAAATAAATAGTATACAACACAAGAATTCAAACTTGGGAGAAACTCTCAACTAGGCATAAAATTCTCAAAAAAATGAGCAATGCTTCTAATGACACTAATTCATAATATATAATGGCTTTTACATAGCCTTAACATGACTTAAATTATCCAAATGCACAATTCTCTAAAATGGATCATGACCTACAACTCCTCTTGCAATGGTGGAGAATGAAGGATGAGAGCTCCATGCATGGGTTCCAAACACCACTTAAATAGTAGTCCAGAATTTTATTGCAACAATCCCAATTGACTTTGCATGCAACCTCTCTTCCAACCATAATCAACTATCTAGCTAGTCATAACGCTTTGAATCTTTATCAACCAACCAGCTTCACAAGCTTTACTGTAAACTTACAACATGGCTCCGGTCTATTTGCAATCTATACCTCTATCAAGGACTCTCAATAACTGTATCAACCTACATACAATCAACACTTTTGCATTCAAGATGCCACCAAGTTTTCTAAGCTTTGTCTCCAAAAGACATCATTCTTTGTGGACTTCAACCATGTATGGCTCTGTCTAATACAACCTACTTTAAATGACTCCAACACTATACTAATCACATAGCTAGTTCTGTGCAACAACCAACCAATACCTATATTAAGTCTCTAAGCTCTGCCCAAGCATGTTCAACAAAGTTCAACCATGAATGGCTCTTTGCAAGACTCCATCACAAATCTCAAACAATTCAAATCAAGAAGAAACTAAAAGGTTCAATTCAAATCAAGTATCCACACAATATAAGCTACAAAAAAAATTATCACAATTTGAAATTATTCAAGAAGTAGCATTCAATTCTTCTAGAGAAACTAAATCTTTTAAAGAAGAAACTATCTAAGGAAATTCATTTAAATCTTATCCACACAATATAAGCTACAAAAAAATTTATCACATTTGGATTTAATTATTCAAGTAGTATTCAATTCTTGTAGTGAAACTAACTTTTTTAAAGAAGAAACTACAAAGAAATTCAATTTTCTTATCCACACAATATAAGATACAAATAAATTTATCACAATTTGAAATTATTCAAGAAGTAGCATGAACAATTCTTGTAGAGAAACTAGAACTCTTTTAAAGAAGAAACTATCTAAGGAAATTCATTTGAATCTTATCCACACAATATACTTGATCATCAATTACTGTGAAAACCTCTTGACTAACATTAGTTTGACATGACTACAAAATTGATCTACAATTTACATTATGATCAAATCTTGTAGTGGCAATCATGGAAAAATCTACTTGTAGGATACACCTGCAAGAAATAATGAATGTAAATGAGAATGAAAGAATATGTACCAAAAACACAAAATATTAATGCAATATGTACTAAATAACAAAAAAGAGGATACAACTTGACGATGGCTTAAGGGGAGCTAAGAGGATGTCTTAAGGGGATACATAAGAAGATGGATTTAGGGGATGTATAAGATGATTAATTCAAAGGGGAGCTAGAAGAGGATGTCTTAAGGGAATACAAAAGAGGATAGCTTACTTGGAGAGATGTACACTAGTCAATTTACAAAGTATAAAATAAAACTTGATGGCTTAAGGGGATGGAAGAGGATGGCTTAAGGGGATGTACAAGCGGGTGTCTTTAGAGGATGGATGATAAATATTTGAGTATATATATATGTAATTACCTAATTTGCGTTCACTTTTAGTTGAAGATTACAAAATTGACCTCACATACTTGTATGGTGATAACTCCTATTGACAATCATGCACATTTGACTACTTGTCTAGGATACACCTGCAAAAAGTAATGTTCAAATGTACAAGTAAATTAACTATATATTTCCATGGGTCGATACAAAATTTAAGACAAGGGGAATAATATAGAAGCTAAAATGAGAATGAAAGAATTTAACTTGGGGATGTAAGAGTATTGTTTACTTACCTGAAAATTTATTCCATTGTACCATCTGCATCCTCATTTTTTTGTAATGCATCTATAATTGACTCATGTTCTTCCATCGAAAGTGTCCATAACTGTTTATTAGAAGGTTTGCCTTGATATCTGACTAGTTTTATATTTGTTGCCACAACCAAATGTGAGTAGTGTATGATCTTCTTATGTGTTTTATAATCTTCAAATGCAGGCACACCATTCCTTCTTATTAGATATTTTCGTAGCCAAGTGCCAACAACAACCACAGAACCTGTTGGATACTCCATGTTATCATCATCCACTCTAGGATGTAACAACTTTTGTTTTGTCTCAACACATCGAGCCAACCAATACTCGGTTTCCTCTTCATTGCCCTCAGGTGCAATAACAGGTGCAATAACAGCATAGACATGTCCTACAAAAAAATTATGTAATTCAATAAAGTGACATGACATGTACCTAAATCACATAAATTTGTGGATGCATACATATATAATTAATTATATACAGGATGTACAAAAAATTGACAATAAAAAAAATTGAAAACAAAAGTACCTTCTTGTACAAGGTCTGAAACACGATCATAGTCATCTGATGCAAACATTTGATTATCATCTTCAATTGTTGTTTCAAGTTGATCTTGTGTTTCTATAGGTGTCAAGGATCTTTGTTTCCATTCTTCAACCCATTCTGTATTTTCACATGCTCCCCAATCACCTGTAATACAAAATTAACAAAAACATGCAAGCTCCCTAGTCCATATAGTCCATGTACTTGCATTTGAACTCTTAAATGAATGCCATTTTGTTGATCTAGTTATTGTCTCACAATCAAGTCGAGTAGGAATATTCTCTTCTTCAACTAACCAAAAGAATCGTCGAATTGTAGAGTTCTGACTTGATCCCGTAGATAACTTTTCATTACACCAATCCACAATTGCACGTGCATCTCTAAATTTGGCTGTATCCTCAAATTTTAGTTGCTCTCTAGCAAGAGCTCTTTTCACACATGCTCCAGCTCCATCATGTTCTCCTTTACCATGTCCAGCTTCAAAAAAAATCCACATATGTTGGATATTGATTTCTTTGTGAGCCCTACATAGCCAATAAAACATTCTTGCATTTTTGAATTGCCCTGTACAATTATCTGACCATATGAAATGTTGTGTCATCTGGATTCCTCTTTCTTTTAAACTTTCATAAAATTTTGTGAAACAATATTGCACAAACTCTAAAGAGTGTAACCGGTTATCACTCAAATAGAAATGATACTCCCTCAAAATTTTTCTATTATCTTCTGTACTATCATCTGCATGTCTGTATACAATATGAACAAATATGGCCACCTGCACTGAATTATAATACTGAGATTGAATTTCCTCTTATGGAGCAAGAGTATAGTTTTCTGCAAAGTCAACCACTGATAGGATAGTTCCAATTGGAAAGGTGTTTTTACATGAATGGAATTGTCCATCAAGCCACCGAGCATATTGGGAGTGTTTGACATATTTGGATACAATATTATCCTTAAAATCTTTGATGAATGCATGCACACAAATTTTCTCAGTGACTAACTCACAACGCTTTCCAATTTTTCCATCTTTTAAAGAATATTCAACATTCTTGAATCTTTTCACATCCACTAATTGTTGTCCAAATTCATGTGAAATATTTTCATGCATACATTCTCCTAACAATGAAAAGTTGCCACATCTATTGCATTGTCTAGAAATACATGCTTTTGAATAAAATAAGTATCTAGTAGATGTTTCACAAAACAAACCTACTACAAACTCCTTAATTGTTTGAGGTGGCATATTAATACCACATTCCTGCATAATTTTGTTAGTATGCAAAGTAGAATGTATATATCGAAAAAGATCATAATAATAACGAAATTGCACATGAGTTTTACAACAACAAGAGATTCGCTGTTTATTAATTTTCACATAGCAAGGTTTACATTTCTCAAAAGATCTTTGGCTTATGGTAATATTAAAAGGTTCTAACACTAAATTATCTAAGAATTTTTTATATAATTCAGTTTGAGTCATGTCTAATAGATGTTTTGGATGAGGATCACGAATTTTAGACCCCACTCGTAATTTTAAAACATCTCTAACATTAGATGATACCCTTGTATTATCATGCCAATATTTTTCAATTAAAAATTTGATTTCACTATTTAATTTCATGTCATACCTTGGGAGTCTACCACTAAAACTCCAACATTGGTTAATTGGATCTTTTTCAATAGATTCTCTTCTCTTTGCTGCTCTTCTCAAAGTTTTAGGATTTATCTTTAGAATTTCACTTGTCTTACTTATCATTCTTTTATTAGAAGATGATTTATTGACTAAAGCAGTTGTTATAGCTCTTCGTGCTGCATTGCTATCTTTAGATCGACTCTTTTTACCAATAGAATCAATGGCATTAGCAACACTAGATAAAACTTGTTTCATTGATTCATCTTTTTTTTTAGGTTTTACAAATATGCCTAACTTTTTCATTACTTTTCGCAATTTCCACATCTTCATCAATTGCATCATAAGTTGACATTGAAATCCAAGACTTTTTCTATAAAAAAAATCTTTATATAATCTATTTGCATGAGTTCTCATTTGCCTCCAAGAAATCTTACCAGGGAGATTATCTAAGACATTTCTTTCAATCTCAAATAAAACATTTTCATTTTCACTCCTAAAAGGGATATCATTCTCATTCATATCATCAATAGGTGGGTTTGAAGACATACCTAGATTTGTTTCTATAGTCGTGTTTTCCATATCATTGAAAGTTGGCTCCGAAGACACACCTGGATTTGTTTCTATAGTTGTGTGTTCTATATCATTGAAAGTTGGCTCCAAAGACACACCTGGATTTGTTTCTATAGTCCTGTTTTCCATAACATTGAAAGTTGGCTGTGAAGACATACCTGGATTTGTTTGTATAGTCACATTTTCCATATCTTCGAAAGTTGGGTTTGAAGACATACATGCATTTGTTTCTATAGACACATTTTCTTCCAAATTCACCATTTCTGCATTTGCATCATCTACATTCATCCCATCATTTTTACTCTCTTGAATGTCTTTCTCTTCAATACTCATGGAACTAGATGCTTCAATATTCTTCATCTCTTGAATCCTTGCTCTTCTATCTCTTTGCCTTTTGGCTTCCTTCTCTCTATTTGCTTCAATTTCTTGAGGTGTCATTACCCTCCTTTGTTTTTTTCTTTGACGTTGATTTGATCCCATGATTACCAAGCCCTCTTGATAAAATAACAATTGATACTTAATCCAATTTCATAATTGATGTCCTTATTTGAACTTTTGAAGTAGTATTAGATGTAGATCCTTTGTTCCATAGATTTTGAAGTAAAAGGTAGATGTAAAAACAAAAACTCTCTTGCTTTATTCCTCTTGAAAATAGCTCATGCACTTGATTTCACTTCAGAATTGTTCATATGATTGATTCCTTTCAAAATCTGAATAGAATATGACCTGTTAAGAGATTCCACAAAACAATTGTAAGTAAAAAAATGTAGAAATTGTCGCTGTCACGCCGTACGTATCAGACTTGTAAGTTGCAGGGATACAGGGAAAGTACTTTTTTCCCTAATATGGGAAATAACAGGTATAATAGAAACGGGTACCCGTTATTTAAATAACAGGTACCCGTTTTATAACGGGTACCCGTTATGTAACGCGTACCCGTTTTATAATGGGTACCTATTATTTGAAATTAGAAATCTCTGCCGCTTTTTCCCTGACCTTTGCTTGGGTTTTAGGCTCGGGATAGGCATGGTTGACCGACCTTGAGCCTTGGACCTGCAAATTTTTTCTAAGTACAAAACAAGAAGAAACACTGAGTTTACCTATATGGCTGAGGGCTTTTTTTTTTGAATTTTTTTACGAAATGAAAACCCATTACAGATGACATTGTCTAGTTTTCAAATATATAATTTTTTTTGTTATTGGACATGTTCTTCTATTTATTATTTAATTTATAAGTAAACTAGTCCAAAAACTTGAAATCACAGGTGTTTGTATTTTTTTAATAACTTTTAATTTTTAAATTTTTTTTTAAAAAAAATTATATGTCATCAATCTACACATCATTCTTTACACAATAAAAAAAAAAAATAATTTTATGATTTTTTTTGCTCAAATTATGTTGGCCGTACACGAGGGGTTTTCAAAAGTACCAATTAGGCCTAATAAAAAATTAATAAAAAAAAATTATTTAGAAAAAAATTATAAAAAAATATCCTCATAAAACTTCACTGTACTACACATGTTTTCCCAAAAGGATTTTGAAAAATAATTTTATTTAGGTCAAATTATGTTGGCCGTACACGTGCATGGTATGGTAAAAAAAAAAAGTGACTTTTAAATAGTGGTTTTTAGAAATGCCTATTGAAAATTAATTTGTATCATCTGGGTATTGAAAAAAATTACATATTTAGAAGCTAGACTCCGAGTACTACATTTTATATTTAGTGACTTTTTTAAAGATTCCATTTCTAAGTGCTTCAAATTTTAAGGTCAAATGCGACAAATTCTGAAAATCAGGGAAAACACTTCCACTTTTTGGCCAAAAAGTGGACCCAACTTCTTGCACTTTTTTACCATTTCTATAGTAGGACAAAATGCAAGCGCATTATAACACACTCACATTTTGTCCTGCTATAGATTGATCCATAAATATTTGTGCCTATCTCACCTTCGATAGCACCTTTACAATATCTCACCTCTAGTTCCATTAACTCATGTTCTATATCTCATTTATCTCTCCCCCTCACCTCTCTACCTCTCTACCTCTCCCCTCTCTATGTCTCTCAGTCACTCCTTGTCTACCTCAACCCTAAACCTTATCCCTAAACCCTAATCCCTCAACCCTCAACTCTAATCTGTCATCCCTAAACCCTAAACACTATCTCTATTCCTAAACCCTCAACAGGATTGATACTATACCTTAAACCCTAATCCCTTATCCCTAAACCCTCCAACCCTATCCCTAATCCTTATACCCTCGACACTCTACTTTAACCCTAATCCCTTGACCCTCAACTCTATCCTGAAACCCTCAACCCTCAAATCTTAATGTACTCAACCCTCAACGTCAAACCCTAATCCCTCAACCCTTAACTCTGATCCCTCGACCCTCAACCCTATCCCTAAACCCTCAACCCTAATCCCTCAACGCTTAACTCTAATCCCTCAACCCTCAACCCTATCCCTAAACCCTAAACCCTAAAGCCTCAACCCTCAACCCTCAACATCAAATCCTAATCCCTCAACCCTTAACTCTAATCCCTCAACCCTAAACCCTATCCCTAAACCCTAAACACTATCCCTATTCCTAAACCCTCAACGGGATCGATACTATACCTTAAACCCTAATCCCTTATCCCTAAACCCTCCAACCCTATCCCTAATCCTTATACCCTTGACACTCTACTTTAACCCTAAACCCTCGACCCTTGAACCTCAACCCTTAACCCTATCCCTAAACCCTACACCCTAAAGCCTCAACCCTCAACCCTTAATGTCAAATCCTAATCCCTCAACCCTTAACTCTAATTCGTCAACCCTAAACCATATCCCTAAACCCTAAACACTATCCCTATTCCTAAACCCTCAACGGGCTCGATACTATACCTTAAAGCCTAATCCCTTATCCCTAAACCCTCCAACCCTATCCCTAATCCTTATACCCTCAACACTCTACTTTAACCCTAATCCCTCGACCCTCAACCCTATCCTGAAACCCTCAACCCTCGAACCTCTATGTACTCAACCATCAACATCAAACCCTAATGCCTCAACCCTTAACTCTGATCCCTCAACCCTCAACCCTATCCCTAAACCCTCAACCCTAATCCCTCATCCCTTAACTCTAATCCCTCGACCCTCAACCCTATCCCTAAACCCTAAACCCTAAAGCCTCAACCCTCAACCCTCAACGTCAAATCCTAATCCCTCAACCCTTAACTCTAATCCCTCAACCCTAAACCCTAAACACTATCCCTATTCCTAAACCCTCAACAGGCTTGATACTATACCTTAAACCCTAATCCCTTATCCCTAAACCCTCCAACACTATCCCTAATCCTTATACCCTCGACACTCTACTTTAACCCTAATCCCTCGACCCTCAACCCTATCCCAAAACCCTCAACCCTTGAACCTCAATGTACTCAACCCTCAATGCCAAACCCTAATCCATCAACCCTTAACTCTGATCCCTCAACTCTCAACCCTATCCCTAAACCCTCAACCCTAATGCCTCAACCCTTAACTCTAATCCATCAACCCTCAACCCTATCCCTAAACCCTAAACCCTAAAGCCTCAACCCTCAACCCTCAACGTCAAATCCTAACCCCTCAACCCTAAACCCTATCCCTAAACCCTAAACACTATCCCTATTCCTAAACCCTCAACGGGCTTGATACTATACATTAAACCCTAATCCCTTATCCCTAAACCCTCCAACCCTATCCCTAATCCTTATATCCTTGATACTCTACTTTAACCCTATTCCCTTGACCCTCAACCCTTTCCCTAAACCCTCGATCCTCAAACCTCAACCCTCAACCCTATCCCTAAACCCTAAACCCTAAAGCCTCAAACCTCAACCCTCAACGTCAAATCCTAATCCCTCAACCCTTAACTCTAATTCCTCAACCCTAAACCCTATCCCTAAACCCTAAACACTATCCCTATTCCTAAACCCTCAATGGGCTCGATACTATACCTCAAACCTTAATCCCTTATCCCTAAAACCTCCAACCCTATCCCTAATCCTTATACCCTTGACACTCTAATTTAACCCTAATCCCTCGACCCTCAACCCTATCTCAAAACCCTCAACCCTCAAACCTCAATGTATTCAACCCTCAACATCAAACCCTAATCCCTCAACCCCTAACTATGATCCCTCGACACTTAACCCTTAAAACTTGAACCCTAAAACCTATCCCTACATGCTCGACACTCGACACTATATCTTAAACCCTAATCCCTTAACCCTCATCCCTAAAGCCTCAACCCTAAATACTTAAACCTTCAACCATAAACCCTATCCCTAATCCCTCTACCCTTGACACTCTTCTTTAACCCTAATCCCTTGACCATCAACCCTATCCCTAAACCCTCAACCCTCAACCCTCAACCCTCAACTCTCAACATTAAACCCTAATTCATCAACCTTGAACCCTAATCCCTCAAACCTAAACCCTATCCCTAAACCATCGACCCTCAACACTATACCTTAAACCCTAATCCCTATCCCTCAACCCTTAACTCTTAAAACTTAAACCCTATCCCTACACCCTCAACACTCGACACTATATCTAAAGCCTTAAACCCTCATCCCTAAAGCCTCAACCCTATATCCTTAAACCTTCAACCCTAAACCCTATCCGTCAACCCTAAACCCTAATCTGTCAACCCTAAACCTTATCCCTAAACCCTCAACCCTCAACACTATACCTTAAACCCTAATCCATCAACCCTAAAACCTAATCCCTCAACCCTCAACCCTCAACACTATACCTTAAACCCTAATCCCTCAACCCTCAACCCTAATCCCTCATCTCTAAACCCTAAATGCTATCCCTATACCTAAACCCTCAACCCTCGACACTATACCTTAAACCCTCATCCCTTATCCCTAAACCCTAAACCCTATCCCTCAACCCTTAAAACTTAAACCCTAAAACCTATCCATAAACCCTCGACACTCAACACTATATTTCAAACCCCAATCCCTTAACCCTCAGCCCTAAAGCGTCAACCCTCAATCGTTAAACCTTAAACCCTAAACCCTATCCCTAATCCTTCTACCCTCAACATTTTACTTTAACCCTAATCCCTTGACCATCAACCCTATCCCTAAGCCCTCAACCCTCAACCCTCAACTCTCAACATTAAACCCTAATCTGTCAACCCTAAACCCTAATCTCTCAACCCTAAACCCTATCCCTAAAACCTCAACCCTCAACACTATACCTTAAACCCTAATCCCTCAACCCTAAACCCTAATCCCTCAACCCTAAACCCTAAACCCTATCCCTAAACCCAACAAAACTGCTTTGCCTTATGTTAGGTTATTAAACCCATCATTTTTGACACTCTTCTCTTAAAGATATTTGAGTTGCAAGAATATGTCAGAAAAATGGCTATGAACTTTTTTAATGTTAGTAATGTTATATGGCATGTTTTTCTGGTCCATCTGGGGTTCATTATGCCAATAGGTGTACACACTATGAGAAAAGCTTTGTGTATGGTACATCCACAATGAGCAATTAACAGTTGAAATAAGAAGGATGATCATTATGAGAAAATATTTGCATTGGGGTACATGTATGTTTCTTGCTATCCACCCCGCACTTAGGGGAGGTATATTGTTATGAAACAGGCAAATAATCTCCCATTGTTTATTGGCTCTATCCACAAGAACTACTAAACTTTTTTCTCTTGGTAATTGTAGAGGACATTCACCTATTTTTGGCAACTCCTGCATTCCCAAACCATTACAAAAACTAAGTTATTTTAACCCAATAAATAGTTGATTGCATTGATTTAATACTCTACTATATTAAAGCTTAGCAAATGCAGATGTTCATATTATAGAAGACTGCATTATATTAGACTATTAGAGATCCCTCAAAAAAATGTAATAACAAAACTACTTTTCCTTATGTTAGCTTACAATTAAACCCATTCTTTTTGACACTCTTCTCTTAATAAATTAAGAGTAATAAGAATAGAAGGCAGAGAATTTGATCTTACTAGTATGCATGGTCGGTTTACATTTCGTGACTTCATTTTCATTGAATAAAAAGGTAAATATCTGATTTGAAAGGTGGGGTAGAGCTCACTGTCATGTGCTTTTCTAGATGATAGGGTCTATAATGTCCAGGGTTCTTCAAAGAAAGGCTTGTAACATAATTAAGTTTTTGTTATACCAATCCTCTAGGTAAAGCTACAATTCAAATGCCTACTTTGAAAGTTGAAATAAATTAAATTAGACTTACAATTTTGATTTTCTTTCATTGCTTCAACAACATCATTGTTTTCTTCATCAGAAACCAATTCAAGATGAGCAACTTGCTGCCCATTGGTTGACTTGAATTGCATCCTCTGTTAGAAGAAGGGCATTTTTTATCTGTATCAATGTTGGTATTCATAAGGTGAAGAGCATTGATATTTTTCACACACCCTATTCTTTGAAATATCTTAACCTTAAAATATGACTTGGATATGTACTTGAACACAATAAAATCTCCAATCTCCAGCCCATGATGATTCACAAAATTTTCCCAACCCTGCCTAAATTCTAGTTTATTTATGGTACCCCTTAATTGTACATCCCACCCCTACCCACCCAGGCCTTGAAGAAGGAGGCACACCCATTAAACCAACTCATTTGAACTTGTTGCCCATCGGTTGACTTGAATTGCATACTCTGTTAGAAGAAGGGCATCTTTTATCTATATCAATGTTGGTATTCATAAGCAGAAGAGAATTGATATTTTTCACACACCCTGTTCTTTAAAATATCTTAACCTTAAAATATGACTTGGATATGTACTTGAACACAATGAAATCTTCAATCTCTAGCCCATGATGATTCACAAAATTTTCCCAACCCTACCTAAATTCTAGTTTATTTATGGTACCCCTTAATTGTACATCCCACTCCTGCCCACCTGGGCCTTGAAGAAGGAGGCACACCCATTAAACCAACTCATTCGACAACTTGTTGCCCATCGGTTGACTTGAACTGCATACTCTATTAGAAGAAGGCATATTTTATCTATATCAATGTTGATATTCATAAGTTGAAGAGCATTGATATTTTTCACACACCCTATTCTTTGAAATATCTTAGCCTTAAAATATGACTTGGATATGTACTTGAACACAACGAAATCTCCAATCTCTAGCCCATGATGATTCACAAAATTTTTCCAACCCTGCCTAAATTCTAGTTTATTTATATGGTACCCCTTAATTGTACATCCCACTCCTACACACCTGGGCCTTGAAGAAGGAGGCACGCCCATTAAACCAACTCATTCGACAACTTGCTGCCCATCAGTTGACTTGAACTGCATACTCTGTTAGAAGAAGGGCATCTTTTATCTATATCAATGTTGGTATTCATAAGTTGAAGAGCATTGATGTTTTTCACACATCCTGTTCTTTGAAATATATTAACCTTAAAATATGAATTGGATATGTACTTGAACACAACGAAATCTCCAATCTCCAACCCCTGATGATTCACAAAATTTTCCCAACCCTGCCTAAATTCTAGTTTATTTATATGGTACCCCTTAATTGTACATCCCACTCCTGCCCACCTGGGCCTTGAAGAAGGAGGCACGCCCATTAAACCAACTCATTCAACAACTTGCTACCCATTGGTTGACTTGAACTGCATACTCTATTAGAATAAGGGCATCTTTTATCTGTATCAATGTTGGTATTCATAAGTTGAAGAGCATTGATGTTTTTCACACACCCTATTCTTTGAAATATCTTAACCTTAAATTATGACTTGGATATGTACTTGAACACAACAAAATCTCTAATCTCCAGCCCATGATGATTCACAAAATTTTCCCAACCCTTCCTAAATTCTAGTTTATTTATGGTACCCCTTAATTGTACATCCCTAAACCCTAATCCCTAATTATAATTTATGGTACCCTAATCCCTAATCCCTAAACCCTAAACCCTAATCCCTTATCCCTAAATCATAAACCCTATCCCTAAATCCTCAACCCTCAACACTTAAACCTTAAATCCTAAACCCTATCCCTAAACCCTCAACCCTCAAAACTATACCTTAAACCTTAATCCCTTAACCCTAAACATTCAACCCTAAACCCTATCCCTAATCCCTCTACCCTCAACACTCTACCTTAACCCTAATCCCTCGACCCTCAACCCTAAACACTATCCCTAAAGCCTCAACCCTAAACCCTAATCCCTTAAGGTCCTAAACTCTAATCCCTTAGCCCTAAACACTAAATCCTATCCCTAAACCATCAACCCTCAACCTTAAACCTTAATCACTCAATCCTTATCCACCCCTCTCCTCCCCTATCTGGTTCACCCCCATCTCTACCCTTCTCTACCCTTGACACTATACATACATACATATAGGCATACGTAGATATATACATACATATAGGCATATATACATACATACATACATGATTAATAACCTTGAACATAAAAAAATTCAAGGGGGACATAACGCGAGCACATTATAATGTGCTAGCATTATGTCAAACATGACAAATAGTGCACAAACTTTTGTGGAAAAAGAAAAATGCAAAGTAAAACATAACGTGAGCACATTATAATGCGCTTGCATTATGTTTTTCTTTGGGAATCCCAAGCCTTGGGCTTGGGATTTGCTTTGGATTTCCAACCCAAAGGCTTGAAGTGCCTTCCCAATGTCTAGAGACATGTTTTTCCATATTCTATAGGATTTCACATAATTTCATTCATGCTAACCCTCAAATTTGCATGTGTTTCAAGGTCGAACAAATCAAACACCTGGCTAATGTTAGGCTTTCTCTTAGCTATTTGACGAAGTGATTTTTTTCACATTTTGACAATGTTAAGCCTTTCATCTTTAATTTCTTTTGTTTGTGTGTCTATTTTTGGGCAAAAACTACTATTTGGTCTTTTTTATTGTAAATTAACTATTCATTAGAATTTTAAAAAAATTATATATTTAGAAACTAGACTTGATTCTACACATATTAAAAAAAGAAAAAAATGATTTTCAATTAGTTTTTAAAATTTATAGGGGTAGCACAACCAAAATTCTATTTTTTAGGATGTGTCCACTTTGAAAATTAATAAAAAATCAAATATTCATAAAAAAATTATAAAAAAAATCAAGCATAAACTACATGCTGTTAGCTAATTTCTCACCAAAGCGATTTTAAAAATACCAAAAAAAAGTTGACCTTTTGAGGGAGCCACAAAACATGCTATGTTATGTTTTTTTGATAGAAACAACACCAATTTATGTGGCTTTTTCTTTTGAACCCCTTAATCTATACCATTTTTTTAAAAAATAGTAGTTTAGAAAGTAGACTCGGAGTACTATGAACATTGTTTTGGTTGCATCTCCAAATTTTGAGTGTAACTATGCTCAATTTCTCATCCAAGGCCAGCATTTCCTGATTTCAAAAAACAAATGGCCACTTAAGAGCCGTTTTTGGCCCCCCATCTTTTTGCACTTACCCCCTTCACTATTGTTACTAATGTAATTTCTCATGAACATGACAGTCCTTGATTGTTACAATAGTAAGCACCCTTGAAGCCTTCATGCAACTTCTGAAAATTGTGTTAAAATGACTATATTATGATTGTACAAGAATGCATGACCAAGTTGGAGAAGGATATTTGTTGTCATTTATGAGCTATGATTGTCATAACATTGGAGACATTGTCATAAAGGGAATTGTGTAGCATGAAATGTTGTTTGGGACAAACTTAGGACTGTTATAGGCACTAAATGTTTGGATAGAGTCAAAATAGAGACATTCTGAGCTGCAAAGAGGTGTTACTGGAATCTTGAATCATGAGCCTAATATATTCTAACAATGTTGTTTTATTTTTAGATGATGCAGGCTGCAGAGCCACCTCCTAAAGTTCATAGGGCAATGGAGCATGGTGTGTCCTCTGCGATTCATAGCTCCATGCCTTTGACAGGGGTATGAGGTAGATTAGTAAATTTCAAATTACATTCATTGTTATAGTTGTTTATTTTTGAAAAATCAAATGATTATTGACTTGAAGTTTAATTTCTATCTGGATGGTTTCTATAGGACATCACATCACCACAACCTAATCCTGGTACTGAGGCAAATGAGGAGACAAATTTTTAGATAGCGGGAAGTGATTATTTTCTTAAATGTTTCATTTTTTATAATGTAATTTCTATATATTAATGTCTATACTTTTTTATTGTAACAGCTACAGATCCATGAACAACTAAATAGGAGGAGTGGCCCTCAGGTTCATAGTAGACCACCCTCATACACGTCTCCATCCCCTCGAAGATCAAAGACTGCCCATGATCTGTTCTCTTCACCGGACATAGGGGAATGACTTTTTATGGTGTTCTTTTTGACATTATATGCCTATATGGCATTTGCGGACATATATTTTGTATTAGATAAAGTTGATATTGTATGCCTATATGGTATTCATGTAAGCCTATATGGCTATTTTGTATATATGTTATACTTATATCGACAGATATTGATGTATGCCTATATGGATATTTAGTTAATACAAATCATTTTTGATCATTATGTAATATGGATAGATGCAGTGTAGATAATTTTTGTATGCCTCTAGGTTTCAAATTTTAATTGTCAAAGAATCCATCCCAATTGATGATAAGAGAATTTGAGTTTTGGGTTGAAAGTTTTAGTCCCTCAAAACTATACATTCCTAAGAAAATAGAGAAAGGAAGATTGGCTAAATGGATAAATGGAAAGCAAGTTTTTTGTTCACATCATGATCTACATGCTATTGCACAAGCTTGCATGTTAGCCTTAGTCACTCACATAGAAATGTACAACCTCGTACATAAGTCCTTGCATCATGTACCACCTAAACAATGCCACTTGATCCAACACAAAGTTCATGTTTTCTTGTGTTGGTGCCTGGATTCACTGACAGTTTCCAAGCAATTTTCATTCAGGCACCATCCAAAAATATCCAAAAAATTTTAAGTTTTGGGGCCCCTCAATGTTTTTCAGCATTTGTATTATAGTTCTTGAGGAGGTGGTCTTCATGTTTTCTCCATCGGCATGAGTTTGTATTTGTCTTGAAGATCATGATGGTAGCAGTCATATCTTCTTCCATCACCAAGACTTTGTGCTATCGGCAAAGGAGTTTCATGTTGGGCCGATGGCATTTGTTTGGCCAATGGATATCTATCGGCGAGAGTAGTATTGTCGGCCAAGCAGTTTTTTGTGGTGCCGATAGGCGTGGGTCACACCGACAGGGGAGTATGGAGTGGACCGTCGGCGAGACTTTTGCTATCGGCAGAGGGGTCTTGACCTCTGCCGATATCATTTTTCTAGCCAATGGGGATTTGGGCATTGTGTTCATCAGTATGACAATGTGTGTCGGCGAGGGAGATTTGTGCTTAGCCGATGGGTCTTCTCTGGCCGATGTGGAAGTTGGAGGCTTTAGGGAGGTGTTCTTCGGTGTGACTAAGGGTGTCGGCTAGTGTTTTTTCAGTTGCTCCGATGATGTGTGTCTGGCCGATGGGAGCGAGGAGTTCAGTCATCGGAGTGACCTTGGCTATCGGGGGCAGTGCTCTGTGGTCTGCCAATGGAGAGTGTTTGGCCGATAGAGGAGCAGAGTGTGGCTCGTTGGTGTGTCGGTATGACTCAACGTATCGGCGAGTGTCTTTTTGTTGTGCCAATGGCGTGTGTCTCGTCGAAGACCTGAGTATGGTGTGGTGGTCGGTGTGACTGGCTGTGTCGACAGGGATGGAATGTGTTGGCCCGATGGTCTTTCTCTGGCCGACAAGGGATTGCGATGGGCTTCATCGGTGTAACACATGAGGTTGGCCAGAGGATTTTTTTTTGATGCTCTGATGGAGGGAGTCACGGCGACGGAGGGTGTGTTTTGTTTGCCATCGGCAAGACCGTTGAGATCGGAAGGAGTTTTTTGGAGCGGGCCGATGGTATAGGTCTAGGCGATGGGCTTTGGGCTGAGAGGCGTGTGTCGAGCATGGCAAAAGTGCTCGACACTTAGTATGTGGGTGGCCATGTTTTTAAAATGCTAAAGTTGTCTTCGCACCGTGCATGTGGGACTAATTCTCCTACATAATTTGAACCTTCAGAAAATGCATTTTGGTGGGAACTCCCCATTTGAACGCAGTGATGGTTTTCTTGGTGGTTGTGGGTGGTTGAGCCATCAATGGCGACAGTGCAGAGATGTAAGCAAATGGTCAAGCAGTCAGGTACCCATTTTATGGCATAGCAATTTCTCCAACGGTGGCGCTGGGCTCGAGATCCCCCCTGTCTGTTGCATTTAATCTGTGAAGGCCATTTTCAAATGGAAGGAATGTATCTGGCAAATTTTTGACTTCTGGCCATGTAATTAATTGCTGAATGTACACAGTTCTGTATATAATGGTCTGGCTGTGTTACTTTAGAGTTGTTGGAGGTTTTTTGGGCTTTCGGCTCTGACTCTGAACATAAGGTGTTCACATTTTGAAAGGCATTTTTTGCTACAGACTCGGTCCTTAGTCTGGTGTACTAATCTATCTTGGCTTGTAAATGATGATTTTCTCTATGATGGCCTTCTATGTAGATTGTTTTAAATGAAAAACACCTGTGTGTGTATTGTTTCTGATTGTCTCCTGTATGTCATTTGTTTTCCTTTCAAACAAGGTTGTCAAGGGCTTCCAAGTTTTTCAGTATGTGCATACTGTGTGTTTGATTTATTGCGTCTGCTCAAGGAGTGGTTAAATAGGCTTTTGATCAGATACAAAGGGAAATAGATTGCATCATAGGATCTGTTAAGTATGATCATTAATGATACTCTTTCTTGGACATGTTGCTGTTAGGCAGTAGCATTATTCTTAGGTCCTCTGGATATGAATTTATGTTGTCATGGGGAGACATTTACAATCTTAGATATGACTCTACTGCCTAGATAAGGCACTGGTTTGGGAATCTGTCTGTTCAATGGGTCTAGGAAAGTCCCATAACTCCAAACACCATTTCAAACCATCTCATCCTTCCATCTGTTAGTTGTAGGATTAGGAGTAGGAAACCCTTGCATGCTCTCATCCCTAACCAGACATTATGTCCAAGAATGTTGCCAACCTTGTGATTTGTTATACAAATCTTGGTCCATACATGAGAGTATTATGCCTGTTGCCGTCAAGTTAAATCCTTCTGTCATTGAGCTAGTCAAGGTTATACTTTTATCAAATAGGGACACCCCCCTTAGTGTGGCAGAACCAGAAGTGAAGGGGAGGAGCTTACGCAACCTCCTGTATTCAGTTGGCTGAATCTGCCTGTGCATTAGAACTAGCAAACCCTAATGCTGATTCAGAAGAAAAACTGACAAAAATGGTGACTCTACTGGGGAAGGACTGATAAAAAAATGATATATTTGTGGCCCATCTGAGTCACCAATAAAATGGTGACTCCGCTTGGGATGTTAATGTAAAGTGATATCCTACAGTCTTTGGTGAAGTTTTGCTCTGCTGGTGGAATGAACTCAGAAACATATTTGATGAGCTTTCAGCTGCTGTAAATTTTGTCCTCTTTGGAGAGGTGGTGACTCTGCAAAAAATTCAAATGCACATGAAAAGTTGATGTGTGTGTTGTGACAGAAAATGTGCTGTTCAGACTTCAGCATCTGTATAAGAAAGGTACCTTGTTCCTTCCCCTTTATATTTGCTGTTTTGCTGCATAGGTTAGATGCCAGGGGAGGTTATAGGTCTTAGGAATGCAAGGGATGTCTAAAAATAGAAATTTTATGAATCCAAGTATGAATTATCCCATACTCAGCGGTGAAATGTTGGATAAAAGAATAGAAGAGATAAGAAATAGGTTGATATTCTTAGAGGCTGAGCAGGCCCAGTTAAAAAACAATAACCCTGTTGTGTCTACCAGTCAGAAAGCTAAACCTCCTGCCACCCCTTTTGATCCTTTGTATGACCAATTAGATTTGTCATGGGTTGACTATAAAGTAGAAACTATGCCTACTAGGATATACTGTCAGATGCCTAGATTTAGTGGTCACAGTGTGTGTGATGGGAATGCACATATCCAAAATTTTCATGAGTTCATGGGAAAGCATTCATTCAGAGATGAGGATATGTGGATGAGGTTTTTTGGTAGGTCCTTTGATGCAAAAGCAAAAGACTGGTATTTGAGCTTTTCAAAAAGATCCTTTGCCTGTTGGGATGAGCTTACTGACTTTTTCAAAAAAGAATTTGCAAAAGAACCTGCTGATCTTGTTGTAGAATTGATGAGAATCAGAAAACAAGATGAAGAGCCATGTGTTGATTTCAGTCATAGGTTTGCAGTAGCCTTTTCACAGATCCTAGAAGTCTTCAGACCTGACACTTCAGCCTATGTTGGCATATTCTTTGAGGCTTTTGAGGAGGGCTCTAGTGCATTATTGAGGGATTTCAAGGTGACAAGTATGCAGATGGCATACAAGTTCGTAGAAAAAATAGAAAAAATTAGAAATGTGCACCTGCTGAAATCCCTGTCCCCTGGCCTTGGTGTGAAAGATAGTTGTGAAGCTACAAATGACCAAATAATTAAGGCATCAGGTGCAGATAAAAATGAAAATGAAAGCATAGAGGTTGAGACTACTGTATTTGAACATAATGCTAACAATACTGCTCAATTGGATTGTTCACAGTTGAGGATGCCAGTGAAAGGACTAGTGAGGATTCCCATTGCAATGATGAGGCATACGACCATGAAAACAATAACGAGGTTGTGGATAGTAATGAGCAACTTTTGGAATGGACCTGTGGAGACAATTGTGAGTATTGTACTCAAGACAGAGAAGGTATAAGCAAATAGAAAAACAGTCCCATGTGTGACCCATTGCCTACCTTTCAAACACATGGAGATCATGAAGAGCAGTTAGAAATTGAAATAAGTGCTAGTGTAGAGCATGATTGTTTTTCATTCGATGGCTATTTTGCTTATGACACACATGCTGATACTTCTCCACAGAGTGAATCCATTGGTGATGAAAATGCATGCTCTGCTACCCATGAATCAATGGCATACTATGATGAAACTGATGCACCTGGGTCACCCATTTATGACACATGTGATGATGAGGATCTGTCTGAGTATGGTGAGGATCTAGACATTGTTTTTGACTTGGATTTTGTTTCTCATCCTGATGAAAGAGGAAACAACATACATTAGGTAAGTGACTGTAAAAATGTGCCTAATTTGAAAAAGATGCCAGAGCCTAATCTTTTCTAGTTTGGTGCTGCTATTGGTTGTGTACATGATGTGCACAATTGTGAATTTGAAAGCTTTTCTTTTGAGAGGCCAACGTATAAAGAGAGCTCTGTTTTTCCTAGTTGTGTGGTGGACTTCGAGTGCTTTCGATTTTCAGTCCAGCTAGGAGATCATTTTGCAATGCATAATGCTGATACAAATGATATCATGTGTTATATTCCATTTGAGTATGCATTGCTTGATACATTCTACATCCATTTGCTGCCTGATGCTGAGGGTTGTTTGCATAGGGTTGACAATGACAAAATAAATCAGAAGGTTGAATGTGTAGATGACCAGGTTTGTTTGTGGTCAGATCATGGCAGTATTCTCAGGCTTGACCCAGTGTATGCAGATGAGAACAAGGTGTTTAACAAGGGGAAATATTGGTTTTCCTTTTCTTGGTGGCCTTAGGCCATCAAGTTTGATTGGTGATGCAAATCATGGTAACTTCATGACTCTGTTGCCTAATGGATAAGGCACTGGTCTGCATCCCAGAGATCTGGGGTTCTCGCTGCAGTCTCGCACCTGCACGTCCCCAATCAGAGCCACTGTTGGTGCCTGGATTCACTGACAGTTTCCGAGCAATTTTCATGCAGGCACCATCCCAAAATATCCAAAAAATTTTAAGTTTTGGGGCCCCTCAATGTTTTTCAGCATCTGTATTATAGTTCTTGAGGAGGTGGTCTTCATGTTTTCTCCATCCGCATGAGTTTGTATTTGTCTTGGCGATCATGATGCTAGCAGTCATATCTTCTTCCATCGCCAAGACTTTGTGCTATCGGCAAAGGAGTTTCATGTTGGGCCGATGGCATTTGTTTGGCTAATGGATATCTATCGACGAGAGTAGTATTGTCGGCCAAGCAGTTTTTTGTGGCACCGATAGGCGCGGGTCACACTGATAGGGGAGTATGGAGTGGACCGTCGGTGAGACTTTTGCTATTGGCAGAGGGGTCTTGACCTCTGCCGATATCATTTTTCTGGCCGATGGGGATTTGGGCATTGTGTTCATCGGTATGACAATGTGTGTCGGTGAGGGAGATTTGTGCTTAGCCGATGGGTCTTCTTTGGCCAATGTGGAAGTTGGAGGCTTTAGGGAGGTGTTCGTCAGTGTGACTAAGGGTATCAGCCAGTGTTTTTTCAGTTGCTCCGATGATGTGTGTCTGGCCGATGGGAGCGAGGAGTTCGGTCATCGGAGTGACCTTGGCTATCGGGGGCAGTGCTTTGTGGTCCGCCGATGGAGAGTGTTTGGCTGATAGAGGAGCAGAGTGTGGCTCGTTGGTGCATCGGTATGACTCGACGTATCGGCGAGTGTCTTTTTGTTGTGCCGATGGCGTGTGTCTCACCGAAGACCTGAGTATGGTGTGGTGGTCAGTGTGACTGGCTATGTCGGCAGGGATGGAATGTGTTGGCTCGATGGTCTTTCTCTGGCTGACAAGGGATTGTGATGGGCTTCATCGGTGTAACACATGAGGTCGGCCAGAGGATTTTTTTTTGATGCTCCGATGGAGGGAGTCACGGCAACGGAGGGTGTGTTTTGTTTGCCATCAGTGAGACCATTGAGATTGGAAGGAGTTTTTTGGAGCGGGCCGATGGTATAGGTCTGGGCGATGGGCTTTAGGCTGAGAGGCGTGTGTCAAGCGTGGCAAAAGCGCTCGACACTTAGTATGTGGGTGGCCATGTTTATAAAATGCTAAAGTTGTCTTTGCACTGTGCATGTGGGACTAATTCTCCTACATAATTTGAACCTTCAGAAAATGCATTTTGGCGAGAACTCCCCATTTGAACGCAGCGATGGTTTTCTTGGTGGTTGTGGGTGGTTGAGCCATCAATGGCAACAGTGCAGAGATGTGAGCAAACGGTCAAGCAGTCAGGTACCCATTTTATGGCATAGTAATTTCTCCAACGGTGGCGCTGGGCTCGAGATCCCCCCTGTCTGTTGCATTTAATCTGTGAAGGCCATTTTCAAATGGAAGGAATGTATCTGGTGAATTTTTGACTTCTAGCCATGTAATTAATTGCTGAATGTACACGGTTCTGTATATAATGGTCTAGCTGTGTTACTTTAGAGTTGTTGGAGGTTTTTTGGGCTTTCGGCTCTGACTCTGAACATAAGGTGTTCACATTTTGAAAGGCATTTTTTGCTATAGACTTGGTCCTTAGTCTGGTGTACTAATCTATCTTGGCTTGTAAATGATGATTTTCTCTGTGATGGACTTCTATGCAGATTGATTTTAAATGAAAAATACCTGTGTGTGTATTGTTTCTGTTTGTCTCCTGTATGTCATTTGTTTTCCTTTCAAACAAGGTTGTCAAGGGCTTCCAAGTTTTTCAGTATGTGCATACTGTGTGTCTGATTTATTGCGTCTACTCAAGGAGTGGTTAAATAGGCTTTTGATTAGATACAAAGGGAAATAGATTGCATCATAGGATCTGTTAAGTATGATCATTAATGATACTCTTTCTTGGACATGTTGCTGTTAGGTAGTAGCATTATTCTTAGGTCCTCTGGATATGAATTTATGTTGTCATGGGGAGACATTTACAATCTTAGATATGACTCTGCTGCCTAGATAAGGCACTGGTTTGGGAATCTATCTGTTCAATGGGTCTAGGAAAGTCCCATAACTCCAAACACCATTTCAAACCATCTCATCCTTCCATCTGTTAGTTGTAGGATTAGGAATAGGAAACCCTTGCATGCTCTCATCCCTAACCAGACATTATGTCCAAGAATGTTGCCAACCTTGTGATTTGTTACACAAATCTTGGTCCATACATGAGAGTATTCTGCCTATTGCCGTCAAGTTAAATCCTTCTGTCATTGAGCTAGTCAAGGTTATACTTTTATCAAATAGGGACACCCCCCTTGGTGCAGCAGAACCAGAAGTGAAGGGGAGGAGCTCATGCAACCTCCTGTATTCAGTTGGCTGAATCTACCTGTGCATTAGAACTGGCAAACCCTAATGCTGATTCAGAAGAAAAACCAACACCTTGCACCATGCATAATTCACATAGTGATTGGAATCATTTTGTGCAACTCAAAATACACCCTATAAATCTTACACAACTCTTTGGATCACGTGCCATTTACACAACACTAAGGATCATGTCTCATAGTTTCACAAACAACTCTATCTAATTTTGCAAGTGACCAAGGGGATATTGCAATTCCCTATGTTCCAAAAGGATGTTCTTATGGTTGCTCCTTGGTATACTGATCCATATTCTTTATGAGTTGCTCAATTGAAAATATTTCTTAATTCCTTATTATTATACCATATTGGGATGCAAAGAGTATGTTTGTTGTCTTGAATAAGATAGTCAAAATCATATTCTTATGAGCACCTGATGACCATTGTGGTTATTAAATGTAATTCATCTTGCATATAAGGTGAGGTTATGAGAGTACAATGAGTCTTACCTAATTTGAGTATGCAACATAACATTGGGGCTATAGGCTTCCATAAGTCATCATCAATCCCTTTGAGAACGTGGTTAATATTATAAATGTATATTTTGCATATCACCATGTTAATATGTATAATGTCATCACGATTACCAATTTGACTCTAATTCCATTAAGAAATTCCCTACCCAAAAACTTGTTAAGCTTGAAAGCCTCATTACGACATTGTATTGATCTCGCAGAAGGTTGCATACCACTACCCCAACTCTTTGCAAGATTGTTATGAAATATGATAAGCAAGATAGGTGTAGTGTAGATTATTACATAATGATAGAGCCATGAAGTGTAGAGGGTTTCAAATATCACAGAAGTCTAAGTTCAAGCCTAATAACACAGTGACCTAAAGGTGGAAGAAGATGAGGGTTGAACATCATGGATATGGCAACATGAAGATGATATTAAGGTTTAGGAGAGTAGTCTAATAGAGGTCTATTTCAAGCCCAATAGGGGTCTAAGATTGCAGTGATGGAACAATGCATTGAAGGACTAAAACAAACCCTACAGAGATAGTACTAGAGAACAAAGTCAAAGTGAACCAAGATAAAAGAACAAGAAGTTCATATATGACTGTGTTGACTACTAAAACAAGTATGTTAATAGCCATAAGATGCATGTTGACATGTGAAGACTATAATAGTTATAGCAAAGGCAATGTGTGAGGATATCACCGATATAATGTAGATCAAACTATTTTGGCATGTTTGGGTGCAAAATAGGACCATGCCTAGCCTAAATGTACCCATCTAGACATGTTGGAACTATCAGTTTGGTCATATCAGGAGTAGGATGAAAGTTACACCCCTTTGCAACTTTATATTGCATGCATCTGACCATTTTTGCGGTAGCAAAAAAAATTTCATCATGGGAAAACACATCAGAGATATAAAAAACTGAGAGAGGTTATTGTAGAGGGGTTTTACATGATTGTGTTGCCTCAGACAAAATGTTTCTAAGTGACATGGTTTTGAATTAACAACTCATCAAAGATTGCTACCTTTTTGCACTTTGGACTCTTCAGGGATATCACCAGTATGATGTAGCTCAAACTGTTTCGGCATGTTTGGGTGAAAAAAAAGACCATGTCTAGCCTAACTGTACCCATCCAAATGCATGAGAACTATCAGTTTGGTTGCATCAAAAGCAAGATGAAAGTTACACCCCTTTGCAACTTTACACTACCTCCTTTTGATGATTTTTGGGGCAGTAGAAAACCTTTCACCATGGGAAAATACCTCAGAGATATCAAAAACTAAGAGAGGTTATTGTAGAGGGGTTCTATGTGACCACATTACCTTAGATAAAATGTTTCTAAGTGTCAGGATTTCTAAGTAACATCTCGTCAAAGATTGCTACCTTTTTGCACTTTGGACTCTTTAAGAATATCGTTGGTACAATATCGCCGGTATGGGTGTAAGGTATGCTTAGATTTTAGAGCAAAGTAAAGACTAGGGTTTTTAGGACGTTGAGGACTAGATAACCCTAAACATAATACAACCTAAGTGCTAAAGATGACATGAAGAACACATAAGGTTGTTTGAGATAGATTAAACCGAGAGTATACCACAAACAAAACTTACCAAACTAGGTCTTTAAAGACAATACACTTAGGGTTTAAAACATAACTAATAACTTTAACTTAAAAACCCTAACTAGTTTTGAATGTTTAAAAATATATAGCTATGATATGAACACTGCCACTATGACATTCTTTAGACTTCCAAAACTTCCAACAACAACCACAACTCATCAATCAACATCAACATGACCTTAACACCATATTTGTGATCAACATTAACATCATGAGGACACTGAAGACATCTATAGCACATGAAGACATTGAGAACACTGAAGACATGGAGCACAAAGAAGCATGAAGACATGAACAAATTCCTATCATGAGGAAGAACCACAACCCAATCCAACTCCTGGAAGCATGACATGTTATGATGAAGAACCACAACCAATTCCAATGATCCAATGTCATGAACCAATGACATAAGCAACTATGTCTTCCTATTGTAACATGATAAACATGAATGTTATGAACTAATAGCCAAACCCTATGACATGAATCTTGATATGACATTAGTGAAACATGGGTGAACAGGATTAAGACCAATAAGGATCAACTTCATCCATCACTTAGCAAACATCAAATGTATACCATAGCAAACAAATCAAGTTCATACTACTACTTGTCAAGTTCATACCACTGCTTGAGTGAGATCTTCACTATTCAAGTTCATGCCCTGTCTTGAAGCAATACAACTCTATGCATCACATCACATACTCTATGAAGAAGCAAGTGTCTTTATATCACAAAACCCAACAACTTATCCTAAAAGCATAATGGTATCATCAAACAATAGACAACCAATAGACCTGAACAATTATGCATTCAATACTCAATTACTAACATCCAAGCACTTTGACATCAATGACAAACATATTCATCACAATATTCACTGTATATGTGTAAAAATGCAGCGGCAAATAAAAAAAGACAAACCTATGTAAACTTACAAATTAATGTGCATACTTACAAGTCAATGTAACATGACTTTACAAAATCAATGTGAATACTTACAAATTAATCCAATGAACCATCTAGGTCTACTCTACTCTTTATTGTGTCAAGTATTGCCTCATGGTCATACTCACACACCTTCCACAAGGTCTTGTTCAAAGGTCTACCCCAATATTGTATCAAATGAACATTGGATGCCATGACAAGGTTCGAGTAATGAAGAATCTTTTGATGTGTGTCAATGTCCTAAAACAACCAAACATTAACACTCTTATGTGGGTACCTTCTAAGCCATGTTCTAGTAACAACCACTAAGCTTGTAGGGTATTTGATGTTTTCTCCATCTGTAACTGGGGCCTCCAATTTCTTTTTGGCCTCAACACAATGACACAAGGAATAATATGTTCCCTCTTCATTATCTTCATCTGCAATAACTACATAAACATGCCCTACAATAATATGTGTAACAAATTAGATGAAATTAGTCAACATTACAAAAACACTACAAAGTAAGATAACATTAGGAATTTTAAAAACTATGCAAGTAGATATATTACTTGGTTGAACTAGATCTGATATGTGGTCAAAGTCAACTGATGATTCCATCTCTATTAGTTCCAGTGCTGTCAGAGGTCGATACATGTCAAGTGGGCTAAGATAACTTAACTGACATTCGTCAACCCACTCCTTTGACTCGCACTCATTCCAGGCTTGAATTGTACATAAAGAACAAAAGCATGCCATATTCCACATATGGATACTCCATGAACCTGTAATTGAGCTTTTGAAAGAGTGTAGCTCACTTGATCCTGTTAGTGTCAAAACAGTCCTCATATGGTGCAATGTTAGTATCATCTATCAACCAAAAAAATCTACGAATTAAAGACTTACCTTCATTACCTGGATCCATCAAAACATTACACCACTTGACAATTGATTTTGCATCTGTCAACTTTGCATTGACTTTATACTTTAACTCTTCTCATGCTATGACTTTTTTGATACATGCTCCTGCACCATCATGCTCCCCCTTTCCATGATCAGCCTCACAAAAGTTTCACATATGCTGAACACATGTAATATTATGCCTCTTACTCAACCAATAGAAATTCTATGAGTTCTTGAATTGTGATGCATAGTTATCCAACCATATGATATGCTGACTAAATGATATGCCCCTTCTTGCCAAATCATTGTAGAACACCTGAAAGCAACCTTGCACAAACTTTGTAGAATGTGTGTGATCATTACTAATATAAAAATGATACTCCCTTATAATCTTTCTGTCATCCTCTGTACTATCATCCACATGAATGAATGTGATGTGCACAAATATAGAAACTTGTGTGGAGTTGTAATATTGTGATTTCACCTCACACTGTGGCTGTAGACTGTATTTCTCAGCAAACTTGATGACTAAAACAATGCTACCAACTAGAAATGTGTCTTTGCATGACTTAAATTGCAAGTCCAACCATCGAGCTCTATGGGCATGTCTTTCATACTCATACACTATACTGTCATGAAATATAGACATAAACTGATACACTAGAATCTTTTGAATAACCAATTCACACCTCTTTGCTTCTTTACCATCTTTTGTATTGTATGCCACTATTTTATACTTGCTGAACACTACTAGTTCATTTCCAACCGCATGTGTTCTTTCCATATGTTCACATATTGGCATACGTTGCAAGCCACCACAATGCTGACATGTGCCTTCCAAGCATAATTTCCTATAGAATATTTGACCTTCCTCTCTTTCACATAAAATTCCTGATATGAAGTCTCTTGAAGATGTTGGTGGGGCATATATGCCACAATCCTGCAAAACATTGTTAATATGCAAATCTAAACATATAGATCGATAAACATCAAAATGGTTAGGAAATTCAATATGTAATCTACAACAAGTAGTGTGTGTGTGTGATTTATCTTGACATAGAAAGGTTTTAACATTTCAAAATATCTTTGACAAATTTTAATTTGAGGATACATCTCTAGAAATTTACCAAAAAACTGTGTTTGAGTCATATCCAAAAAATACTTTGGATGTGGCTCATGACTTCGACTACTGATTCTCCTTCTTACCACATCCCTTTGATTCAGAGATACCCTTGTGTAATTCTTCCAAAACTCTTCAATTAGTGATCTCAATGCTTCAAAAATTGGTTTATCTTTTCGTGGTAGTCTCTCTAAGAACACTCATAATTCATTGGCATTGGTGTCCTCAATTCTTTGGCGCCTTCCAACGGCTCTTGATAAAGTTTTCCTATTAATTCTCAATGCTTGACTAGTCTTTCTAATGAGACGAGCTTTCCTCATTTGACTACTTACTATAGTAGATGTAATGACATGTCATGTTGCATTACTATCTTTTGTGTGTGAGGTGTTACCCACACTCTCATATGAACTCATTATATTCTTGACAATAGATTTTTCACTTGAATCCTCTAATGTTCTCAACCCACGAATCTTCATGATGGACCTATACTTTATACTTCGCATCATTTTGGAATCTTACCTTCCATTGGATGCAAAATATTCTCATCAATATCAATCAAATACTTTGGCTTTCTATGCAAAATTCTAGGTGGTGTTTAGATAGGTAAATTCATCTTAACATTAGGAATTTCATCAATATTTAAATGAGATGGGCTAGATGGCATACCTTCGATCAAAGATGGAATAGATGACATACCTTGAGGTTGAGGTGGGAATGATGGCATACCTCCTTCCTCACATGTGAGTGATGATGTACTCTCAACTTGAGATGTGGTAGATGGTGTCCCTACATGTTGACTTACAGTAGAGGATGTGTCTCTAACTTCTGTATTCAAATCTCTCATAGCACAAAGTTTTTGCATTCATTCCCTTTGTATCGCCAATACCATATCTCTTTTTGATGGTTGTGGTTCCTCTTCAATTAGCATGTCTTCATTTATCGTGTCCAATTTCCTCCTCATGAAGTTCCCTCATAGCCGCTACTTTCTTTGCATTCTTAGCTTCTATCTCTTCCTGTGTTGGTTTAATTCTTGATCATTTTCTCGACATGATGGAGAATTTATCTGTAGCATGATAAAGAGACAAATATTAGTTCCTAATAAATGAATCCATACAAATAATTGAAATATATATCATTCAACCCTTCATACAAAATGTATAGACAATCATCATGTAGAAGAGTAAATGTCACTCAACCAAAATAGGTACAAAGCATACAAAGCATTATTGCATAATGTTATTGCAACCATACAAAGCATTATTGCATAATGTTATTGCAGCCATACAAAGCATTATGGTACAAAGTTCACTTCAGTCCTATGAGCATAAGGACAAAGGAGAGTCACATATTGAGCCTACAAGTGAAGAGTACATGTGACTTCATGTTGACTACAAGGTTAAAGATGTGGGGGAGGCCTTAGTGCTAGTGGCATCAAACTACCTACACTTACTTACAGATCGAGATCATCTCCTCACACATGAAGATTCAACTTGTAGCCATGGGACATAATTTAGGACACATGATACACTTGATTTTCACTTGGAGATGTCTTGTGGGCCAGCACTTGTTGATAACCATCTAGTCATGAAAGGAGAGATGATTGAGATCGTGGGAGACATCACACTAGGGCATGAGGTAAGGAATGATTTTCTGATGTGTGATAACAGTCCCTTATCTTCACATTATCATGTTATGACAACCAAGAGGATCAACCATAAGGCTTATGATTTTCATGGAGACACTCATGTTGAACTTTGCACTTTGCTGTGACTGAACTATCTTGAGACCCTATATCGATTCCATGGCAATGTAACTAATTTGTAGTATTTAACTTGGCATATTGTCATAGATATGGGAATGGAAACATTTGGTATACAAGGTTTGTATGAACTATCAACATGAAGAAAAATGTAGCATAGTATGGATCATGATTGCATTAAGCCTATTGGGATTTACTTGTATGATCTTGGCGACTATTCATTTGTATTTTAACTTGTTATGACAAGATAATAGTATTTCATTATGCTTAAGGGATTGTATATTTATATGTGATTTATTCTTGTATAATTTGACATAACGGTATGTTAAGGTCTATTTAATTCATTATTTAACATACTTATTAAAGAGCCCAAGTGTAGAAAATATACATGGCACCATGTGAGATTGTAGGTTGCTTTCTTGATCGTGATTGTGTCTATTTTAATTAATGTTGACCTTTGAGATATATTTTATTATGAATACCATGAACTAATTTAAAATATAGTCTATTATAAGGACATTTGTGTGTGATGACTAAGCTCTTTGGGTAGTACGAACTATGATGAACTATAAATGCAAAATGTAAGACATGTATGCAAAATGTGGAAGCATAGACAAGGTAGATGAACTATAAAATAAAAAAAGCAAGATTGATATAAACACAAAATATGTAAACCATACAAGTGATATAAACATGTATGATAAAACATGATAAAGTAATTCAAACAGAATTAAGAAAAATGTAAAGAATATGCATGTAAAGACTTGACATTCCTAAAAATGGAGATTTGAATGGAGAGAGTACCCAATTATGTAGTGTTTTTTTCTTCTTGCATCAAACTCCTCAACAATTTGAGTTTTTTCACAACTGCTTCCTTTTCAATGTTAAATTGAATAAAATTCAAATAGAATTAGTAACAAAAATACTATTAACCAATCTATAATGTTAAATTCCTACAATTCAATCATAATTAACATTGCAACACTACAAAAATTGAAACTTGAATTGATATATATCAAATTTGATGTGAAAACTATGTTATTTCCTCCTTAAGTTGGCAAAGTAGAAAAAGGTGGTGTAAAGTTCATGCAAAGGTGGTAGAATATGAAAAATGTGTATGTGAACTTCCCAACAGCATGAAAACACTTTTTTTGTCAGAACACATGCATAAATAGAAGAAAACAGAGTATGGGGGCCTAGATCATGGGGGTCCATGCCTTTTTACCATTTTTATAGCAATCCAAAATGTGCTCATGTTATAACACGAGTGCGTTTTGGCCTGCTATAGAAAAATCCATATTATTCATTTCTCCATGTATTTCTTTTGTCTCCCACCTCTCTATCTCTCATCTATCTCTCCCCCTCACCTCTCTACCTCTCACCTATCTCTCCCCCTCACCTCTCTACCTCTCCCTCAACCTTAAACCTTAATCCCTCAACCCTAAACCTTAATCCCTCAACCCTAAACCCTAATTCCTTATCCCTAAACCCTAAACCCTAATCAATCAACCCTAAACCCTAAACACTATCCCTATTCCTAAACCCTCAATCCTTGACACTATACCTTAAACCCTAATCCCTTATCCCTAAACCCTCAACCCTAAACCCTAATCCCTCAACCCTAAACCTTCAAACCTAAACCCTATCCCTAATCCCTCTACCCTCAACACTCTACCTCAACCCTAATCCCTTGACCCTCAACCCTAATCCCTCAACCCTAAATGCTATCCCTAAAGCCTCAACCCTGAACCCTAATCCCTTATCCCTAAACTCTAAACCCTATCCCTAAACCCTCAACCCTCAACCCTCAACCTTAAACCTTAATCCCTCAACCTTATGTTGGCAAGAGACACTATATGGATTCATGGTTGTTGTCATTGATGGCAACAAAGGTCATCCCACATATCCGCAAGTCATGATATGTCTCTACCGGAAGTCAGATTAAAGATTGTTGTGGTCCGGTGAACAAGAACAGAGCATGTGGCAAGGTCCGACAGATTGGTCCGGATCTCTCAGAGGAAGTGTCTTGGTGCAGTGCGGATCTGGGGAAGTCAAGAGGACTATCTTGAGTGGTATATTCCAAGGATTTAGCCTCCGGAGATGGACAAGGAAAAAGATATGAATAGTTGAGTACCGGATTCCTGAGAGACAGTGAAAACAAAGGAAGAACTGACTGACAGAGTATCAGACTACTTTCCGGATGTGTTACAAATGATGATAAAGGTTGTGGAGGCATGAATCATGTTTGGACGACATAATTGATGATATCTACAAGTATATGCTTGATCCACATTGCTTGGTGAGCAAGGATTCAGCCGACAGAACTAAGTTTGTAAGAAACTAGACTGTTCCGGATGCCGACTAGAAAGGTGATGAAATTACTTGTGCGGATATATATAGAGGATGGATTTAGTTGTGAAGGGGGTGAAAATGTGTGAAGGGATATGCGAACAAGTCCAGAGCAGAGCAAAAGTAGCAAGAAAGATCTGGTATGTGAAAGGATAGCAGACTAAAGAACAGAGGAAAGATGAAGTGCAGCAGATCAGTGTACTGAACCTAACCGGAACTGAACTCCAGCATATGCAGATGCTTCCAATCAGTTCAAGACTATGATTCTTATCACTTTGTAAGACAATATGTCTTCTTGTAGGCAGTGAGCCTCTTGTGAGCAGTGTGCTCGGGCAGTGAGCCCTAATTGGCAAGTGCCATTTTGTAACTTTCTATTCTTCTAACAGAGAATAATTTTTGGGTTAATCACCCCGTGGTTTTCTCCCTTAACAGGGTTTCCACGTCAAAAATACTGTGTCATGTGTTTCTTATTTCATGGTTATGTTTTTATGTTTGATTCAATGCTGCATTAATCATAAGGAAGTTCAGATAGAGAAATAATTAGGATAACTGATTCACCCCCCCCTCTCAGTTATCAACAATTGGTATCAGAGCTAAGTTCCTCCTAATAGAGCCTAACAGCTTGAGGAAGATCTGGGATTTCAAATGGATGCATATGGTTTAAGGGAGCAACTCAAGACTGCCCTTGAGGATCTTGAACAGTCAAATTCTGAAGTCAGTGAATTAAAAGAAAGACTCAAACAGGCTGATGAATTCATGAGGGAATTAAAAGACAAATTAAGTCTCTCTATGAAAAAGAGAAAGGAGCTGCTCCAACAGTTGGCAAGACAAAGTGAAGAAAGCAATACAAATGAAGAATTGACTGAGCAAACCAAGTTATGTGAAAAGTTATCAAAAGAAGTTATTATGTTAAGACATGAAATGGAATCAGGAACTATAAAGTTCACTCAAGAGATTGAAGAAAAAAGAAAGGCTGAAGACAATCTAAGACAATCTCTTAAGGAAAAATCAGAAGAATGCCACCAGATGGACAGGATTATCAGACATCTTGAATCTGATCTTGAAGATGCCAAAGATAATGAAGAAAAACTTGAGGATCAAATTACCTCTCTCAAAAGAGACCTTCAAACAGCAAATGAATATAAAGAGAAATTCAAGATAAGTTCTGCTCAACTTGAAGTTCTTCTTGGAAGTCAAAAGAGGACTGATGACAAGTATGGTTTGGGATATGAGAAAGGAGAAAGCTCCGGATCCGGTCAGAGGAATCTTGGATCAGAAAATCCAAGGAGCAGGCCTAGAAGACCTCCGGTAAGACAGCCAAATGCTCAAAAATATCCATCCTTCAATGGATACTGCCACAGCTACAACCATTTTGGTCACAAAGCTAATCAGTGCAGAATGAAAATGAATCAGATTAATTCATCCTTCTCCGGACAGTGCTTCAACTGCAAAAGGTATGGACACAAATCCCATGAATGCAGAATTATGCAAGTAAACAAATCATTCAAAGGTAGATGCTTTACATGCAATAGAGTAGGCCATATGGCTAATCAATGCAGATCAAGGGGATATCAGTCAAATATGCAAAGAAATGTTATTTGTCAAATCTGCAATAGGTCCGGTCATAATGCTAAAGTCTACAGAAACAAGAATCAGGACAAAAGAGGTCCGGTGTATAATCAGAATCAAGACAAGGGTAAACAAAAGATGAATGCGGATGAGGTTAGGAATCAGATGAGCAAGATTTGGGTGAAGAAAAGTTCAGAGAATGTAGAGGTTGGATCCGCACCAGACTCTGGTGCTGATATTTCTTCCGGAAATTAAAAGGTGAGCTCAGGCTCAGGGGGAGACTCAAAGAAAATCTTGTTCCCCCAGCCAAACAAGTGGTGCCGGTTGTGGCACAAGATGCGGATCAAAGGGTTTGTAGATATGAGTCTTGAGATACTTCAGTCAAGTTTTCAGAGGTCCGCATGGAGTTATGAAGAAGCTGTGATCGATCAAATAAGACCTGTTCAGGGAGATGCTCCGGTATGATAAAGGATTACAAAAAGGGTCCGGAGAGATCCGGAAGTGCACGATCTTGTTTTGCGGATTGGACAGAGTGCTTGGGATGTTCTTGTAATATGTTACCTCGATTTATTCATGATTTAAAGATCCGGATGATATTCAGTGATCAGGACTAATCCGGGATACTCCAAGCTGTCCAGACATGGCAAACCGAAATAATGCAGGTGAAGCATTTATTGCAGACAGACATTAGGGTTTGCGGAGCAATATAAGGGATTTCTCAAAAGTCATTTGCTCATTCTGCACTCAAGAAGAAGCGAAAAGTGGAGCTCTGCAACAAAATTCATCAAGCACACCAAGGATCTCCTGCCGAAGCTATTGCATAAAGAAATCAATCCAACCACTCCGTGCAAACCGAAGGCGCATAAGGTATTCTCCGTTTTTCATTACCTCACTGCAAATCTTTGAAGAATGGCTACTCCGAACATAGTTAAGATCTCTGATAGACCTCGCCCCTCATTCAAGAAACATCCCTACAAATCATTGGAGGTAGATCCACTAGGAGCCTTCTCTAGTGTTCCCCACAGAGTTTTACATACCGAAGACATTAGGGTTTACATACATGCAAGCATTGAAGAATTTGGGGAATTCAAATTAAGAGACCTCTATCACAAGCAACTGATAGACAATGCTTTTGAGCTTAAACCAGAGTATAAGGGTATCCAGAAGAAACAATTTGAGCAATTTATTCATTTCCCTAGCTTTGAAGAAGATGAATGGGTCCGGTATGTACTGAGCAGGATGCATGACAACTTTCTATGGTTAGATGGACCCTGCAAGATCACAAAAGAGGCAATTAGAGCAGTAACTGGTCTATACTCTTCCGGAGGGGTACCTATCCTCAAATCTGTCAAGAACAACGTTGTAACTGAGGCCACCGGATCAAAATCTGACAAGAGGGTAATGACCATTGAAGATATTTCAGATCCGGATATCAAATATGCATCAATGATAATAGGATACAAGATCTATCACTCCAGCAGGGAGAATTCTGTATCCGGAACTGCAATATACACTGCTTATGAAATGCTAAGAAAGAATGCAGAATATGATCTCTGCGAACTACTGCTAAGCCAATTAATGGAAAACATACAGAAAATCAAGAAGGATAAGAAGAATTCCTTTAAGTATGGTACTCTTATTGTATGCCTATTCTTCTACTTCATGAATGAGCTACCCGGAACAAGTGGATGGGTATGGCAGAATGACAAACCTGTTGCAGTCCAGATAAGAGACTATTTGCATGGACTTGGGGATGCAAAAGCAAGAAATACAGCTCTATGGGGATACTTCAAAAACTTTCAGAGCATGATGCAAGCAAGAGAGAGAATTCCCCAGTCTCTCATTGAGAAATACAAGGACTCAGTGTGCTTTATGGTTGACACTGATCAGTGCCTAATGGAGGCAGTGGAGCCAAGGACTGTCTGGATCATGCCCATGGGGTATGAAGTTGATGAACAGATAGTGGAGCTGCATGTTCAACACATGCTAAGTCAGCCCAAAGATCCTAAGGCAGAAAGGTTTGGAACCTTTGAGGAGCTGAGTGTGAAAATACATGTAGAACTCAGGGAACCTGAGATTAAGAGAAAAGTGAGAAAAGAAGTAGAGCACATTGCTCAAGGCCTAGGCATCTCAAAAGAGGCACTTGATGCCAGCCGGGAAAAGAGGAGAAAGGCTGAGGAAGAAGAGAAAAGCAAAGAAAGTGCTCCGGTTGAAGCTCCCACCCGGACCAGATCATCAAAGAGATCTGCACCTTCCACAACCAAAAGCTCAAAACTGGAAGTCCAGGCATCCGGTAAAAGATCCAAGACAAAAGCATCAAGGGCTTATGAAAGCCAAAAGGATGAAGAGGAAACAGAGTCAGATGAGGGTGTAAAAGAAATAAAGAAGCAGAAGAAGAAAGGATCCGGTAAACCCTCCACAGGCCAAGACAAGGATGAAATGGCAGAGGTATCTGTTGAAAAGCCCACTCTGTCTCTAGATAATGTAATCAAGTCAGTCACGGTGGATGGAAACCTTCAACCAATGACTGAATCTTATGATGACTTCAGTGAGGCTGACCAAAAGACTCTGCAGGAAGCCACCATCAAATATCTGAACATATATAATAAGGCTTTCATTGAGATCATATCTCTTATTCCTAAAAGCCTGGAAAAGGAATTGGAAGTAAGAAAGAACAATGCTCATGCAAAAGATCTTGAGATCCAGGAGCAGATAGCTATTCAGTTATATCCTCAAATTGATCCCAAGACAATGAACATGATCTTCAAGGACTGCAAAGATGAGTTCAGAAGTAAAGCCAGGATGAATCAGCTCATGCTTGGTGAGACTGACAAAGTGGCACAAGAGACAGAAGAGATCCTCCGGAAGGCCTTCAAAAGGTTCAATCTTCCTGTTGTAGAGGATTTAGGTACAGAAATAGCTGAGGACTTGGGACCCTCTGCTCCAGAAGAAGTGGCCCATGAACAAGCTAGCATCTCTCCTCCGGTATCCCCTACAGTCTTCGGATCCAAAGAAGAAGAGCAATTACAGGAGAAGGAAGCAGTGGTGAAAGACAAAGAGGTTGACAGTTCTAAGACTGCAGAAGAAAAGAAACATCTGTCTCCGGCAAGAGACACTACACAAACTGTTCAACAATTTTTGAGCAAAGAAACTCTAGAGATTGATGAACCGGAGCTTCTAAAAGGTCCATTTGATTTTGACTCTCTCTCTCCGGTACAAACAATGAAGATAGCTTCATTTGCAAATGCCAAGGCAAATGAAAAGCTCCTGAAGTCTCATATGGAAGACTGTGAGTTGATAGAGGCTGCTTCCGGAGTACTTGTAAAGATCATGCCATCAATCCAGATAGATCCGACAGCCTCCTCTTCTGGTAATCTAAAAACCTTAGTCAGCAGTGTTGATACACATTTTGATTCTCTAGAGAAATCAGCTGAAGAAAAGGTCTGGAAGGAATTTTTGGATAAGAGATTTTCTGAAATATTAGAACTAATCTCTAAAGATAGGAAGATTGTAAGCATTGGAATAAAGAGCTTGGAGAATGCTCTTAAGGATGGCGGTGACATCTACAAATTTTGTATATCTTGGTCAAAGGCAACAGCAGCAATTGACAAGAAAATAAAAGAGGAACAGGACAAGCTTCAAAGCTTATCTCAAAGTTTTGATCCTCTCTCTTCCTCTATAATAAATCAAGAATGTCAGACTATTGCAGTCTTAAATGAAATAAAGAATCTTGAGAAGGAGAGGAAGAACATCACCAACCGGATGGGAGAACTTAGAAGGATTATAATCCCTAAGTTGGAAACTATGCATGAGGCCATCAGTGATGCCCAGACCACCGCCCAAACAAAAGATCCGACAGATCTCAGGCAGGCAAAAGCCTTTGCATTTTTGTTGAGTGGTCACATTTCAATTTTGGACAGAATGAAGCTAAGTTGGGCTACTGAAATGATTCAACTGCAGACATCCTTTGCAGACATTCTGCAGTATATGTGAGTATGTAAATATGCGGCTATATATAGAAAATTTTTGAAAATTTTGGTGTGCGGATCCTACCCTTTGCCATTGATGTCAAAGGGGGAGTGAGGAGCAGTGAAAAATGAGGAATCCAACTCAGGGGGAGTTCCAGAAATTGTATATAAAGACAGAGCATCAGCAAAGGGGGAGCATAGTGTAAACACTTAGTCATTTTTCACTAAGTGTTGCCATCAATGCCAAAGGGGGAGATTGTTGGCAAGAGACACTATATGGATTCATGGTTGTTGTCATTGATGGCAACAAAGGTCATCCCACATATCCGCAAGTCATGATATGTCTCTACCGGAAGTCAGATTAAAGATTGTTGTGGTCCGGTGAACAAGAACAGAGCATGTGGCAAGGTCCGACAGATTGGTCCGGATCTCTCAGAGGAAGTGTCTTGGTGCAGTGCGGATCTGGGGAAGTCAAGAGGACTATCTTGAGTGGTATATTCCAAGGATTTAGCCTCCAGAGATGGACAAGGAAAAAGATATGAATAGTTGAGTACCGGATTCCTGAGAGACAGTGAAAACAGAGGAAGAACTGACTGACAGAGTATCAGACTACTTTCTGGATGTGTTACAAATGATGATAAAGGTTGTGGAGGCATGAATCATGTTTGGACGACATAATTGATGATATCTACAAGTATATGCTTGATCCGCATTGCTTGGTGAGCAAGGATTCAGCCGACAGAACTAAGTTTGTAAGAAACTAGACTGTTCCGGATGCCGACTAGAAAGGTGATGAAATTACTTGTGCGGATATATATAGAGGATGGATTTAGTTGTGAAGGGGGTGAAAATGTGTGAAGGGATATGCGAACAAGTCCAGAGCAGAGCAGAAGTAGCAAGAAAGATCCGGTATGTGAAAGGATAGCAGACTAAAGAACAGAGGAAAGATGAAGTGCAGCAGATCAGTGTACTGAACCTAACCGGAACTGAACTCCAGCATATGCAGATGCTTCCAATCAGTTCAAGACTATGATTCTTATCACTTTGTAAGACAGTATGTCTTCTTGTAGGCAGTGAGCCTCTTGTGAGCAGTGTGCTTGGGCAGTGAGCCCTAATTGGCAAGTGCCATTTTGTAACTTTCTATTCTTCTAACAGAGAATAATTTTTGGGTTAATCACCCCGTGGTTTTCTCCCTTAACAGGGTTTCCACGTCAAAAATACTGTGTCATGTGTTTCTTATTTCATGGTTATGTTTTTATGTTTGATTCAATGCTGCATTAATCATAAGGAAGTTCAGATAGAGAAATAATTAGGATAACTGATTCACCCCCCCCCCTCTCAGTTATCAACACCTTAAACCTTAATCCCTCAACCCTCAACCCTAATCTCTTATCCCTAAACCCTAAACCCTAGTCCCTCAACCCTAAACCCTAAACACTATCCCTATTCCTAAACCCTCAACCCTCAACACTATACCTTAAACCCTAACCCCTTATCCCTAAACCCTCAACCCTAAACCCTAATCCCTCAACCCTAATCCCTTAACCCTGAATTCTATCCCTAAAGCCTCAACCCTAAACCCTAATCCCTCAAGGTCCTAAACCCTAATCCCTTGTCCCTAAACTATAAACCCTATCCCTAAACCCTCAACCCTAATCCCTCAACCCTAAATTCTATCCCTAAAGCCTCAACCCTAAACCCTAATCCCTCAAGGTCCTAAACCTTAATCCCTTATCCCTAAACTCTAAACCCTATCCCTAAACCCTCAACCCTAATCCCTAAACCATAAATTCTATCCCTAAAGCCTTAACCCTCAACCCTAAACCTTAATCCCTCAACCCTAAACCTTAATCCCTTAACTCTCAACCCTAATCTCTTATCCCTAAACCCTAATCCCTCAACCCTAAACCTTAAACTCTATCCCTATTCCTAAACCCTTAAACCTTAAAACTATACCTTAAACCCTAATCCCTTATCCCTAAATCCTCAACCCTAAACCCTAATCCCTCAACCCTAAACCTTCAACCCTAAACCCTATCCCTAATCCATCTACCCTCAACACTCTACCTTAACCCTAATCCCTCGACCCTTAACCCTAATCCCTTATCCCTAAACTCTAAACCCTATCCCTAAACCTTCAATCCTAATCTATCAACCCTAAACACTATCCTTAAAGCCTCAACCCTAAACCCTAATTTGTCAAGGTCCTAAACACTAATCCCTTATCCCTAAACTCTAAACCCTATCCCTAAACCCTCAACCCTAAACCCTCAACCTTAAACCTTAATCCCTCAACCCTAAACCTTAATCCCTCAACCCTAAACCATAATCCCTCAACCCTAAACCCTAAACACTATCTCTATTCCTAAACCCTCAACCCTCAACACTATACCTTAAACCCTAATCCCTTATCCCTAAACCCTCAACCCTAAACCCTAAACCCTATCCCTAATCCCTCTACCCTCACCACTCTACCTTAACCCTAATCCCTCGACCCTCAAACGTAAATGCTATCCCTAAAGCCTCAACCCTAAACCCTAATCCCTCACGGTCCTAAACCCTAATCCCTTATCTCTAAACTCTAAACCCTATCCCTAAACCGTCAACCCTCAACCTTAAACCTTAATACCTTAACCCTAAACCTTAATCCCTCAACCCTCAACCCTAATCCCTTATCGCTAAACCCTAAACCCTAATCCCTCAACCCTAAACCCTAAACACTATCCCTATTCCTAAAGCCTCAACCCTCGACACTATACCTTAAACCCTAATCCCTTATCCCTAAAACCTCAACCCTAAACCCTAATCCCTCAACCCTAAACCCTATCCTTAATTCCTCTACCCTCAACACTCTACCTTAACCCTAATCCCTCGACCCTCAACCCTAATCCCTCAACTCTAAATGGTATCCCTAAATCCTCAAACCTAAACCCTAATCCCTCAAGGTCCTAAACCCTAATCCCTTATCCATAAACTCTAAACCCTATCCCTAAACCCTAAACCCTCAACTCTCAACCTTAAACCTTAATCCCTCAACCCTAAACGTTAATCCCTCAACCCTAAACCCTAATCCCTCAACCCTAAATCCTAATCCCTCAACCTTAAACCCTCAACCCTTAAACCCTAAACCCTTAACCCTTAAACCCTCAACCATTATCCACCCCTCTCCTCCCCTATCCACCTCACCCCCATATCTACCTTCCTCTACCCTTGACACTATACCTTAAACCCTAATCCCTTAACCCTCATACCTAAAGCCTCAATCCTCAACCCTTAAACCTTCAACCCTAAACCTTATCCCTAAACCCTCTACCCTCGACACTATGCCTTAAACCCTAATCCCTCAAACTTAAACCCTTAATCCCTTAAACCTTAAACCCTTAAACCCTAAACTCCCAACCCCTAGATACCCTTAAACTCTTACACCCTATACCTTATACACTTAACCTTAGACACTCAACCTTGAACATTATCTCCAAACCTTCAAACCTGTACCCTATACCCTATACCCTCAACCATATACTTATGCCCTAAACCCTCAACCCTCATCCATATGCCTTATACCCTCAACCTTAAACCTTAAACCCTATATCTTAGACACTCAACCTTGAACATTATCCCTCAACTGTAAACTCTCAACCCTCTGTACCCTATACCCTCAACCATATACTTAAGCCCTAATCCCTCAATCCTCAACCCTATACCTTAAACTCTGAAACCTACACCCACAAACCCTCATCCCTATACCCTATAACCTCACCCTTATACCCTAAACCCTGAATATTGTGCCTCAACCCTATACTTAAAACCTAAACCATACACTCTCAACCCAAGTCACCCTATGCCTTATATACCCTCAATACATATCATAAACCCTAAACCCAATATCCTAAACCCTAATCCCCATACCTTACACAATTAATCTTATACACTCAACAAGCTAAATATTATCCCTCAACTGTAACCCTCAACCCTCAACCCTATACCTTAAACCCTAAACCCAAAAACCTCAACCCTCAACCCTAAAAACTCTACAGGCTTAGGTCCTTATATACCCTAAACCCAAAACCCTTACATACATACATACATACATACAAGCATACATACATACATACATACATACATACATACAGGCATACACACACAAACATACATACAGACAAACATGCATACATATATACATACATAAAAGCATGCATACATACATACATACAACCATACATACAAGCATACAGATATGCATACAAGCATATATATATATATACATACATACATACAAGCATACATATATACATACATACATACATATAGGCATACATACATACATACATGCATGCATGCATGATTAATAACCTTGAACATAAAACATTCCAAGGGAGACACAATGCGAGTGCATTATAACACGCTTGCATTATGTCAAACATGACAAACATTGGGCAAACTTTTGTGAAAAGGGAAAAAATGCAAAACAAAACATAACGCGAGCACATTGTATTTTGCTTTGGGAATCCCAAGCCTTAGGATTGGGATTTGCTTTGGATTTCCAACCCAAAGGCTTAGAGTGCCTTCCCAATGTCCAAAGATGTGTTTTTGTATATTCTATAGGATTTCACATAATTTTGTTCGTGCTAACCCTCATATTTGCACGTGTTTCAAGGTCAAACAAATCAAACACCTGGGTAATGTTAGGCTTTCTCTTAGCTATTTAATGACGTATTTTTTTCACATTTTGATAATGTTAAGCCTTTCATATTTGATTTCTTTTGTTTGTGTGTCTGTTTTTGGGCAAAAACCAGTGTTTGGTCTTTTTTTCATTGTAAATTAATCATTCATTGAAATTCCAAAAAAATTACATTTTTAGAAACTAGACTCCATTCTACACATATTTAAAAAAAATTGATTTTCAATTAGTTTTCAAAATTTATAGGGGTAGCATGGCCAAAATTCTATTTTTCAAGATGTGTCCACTTTGAAAATTAGTAAAAAATCAAATATTCATTAAAAAATTATCAGAAATATCAGGCATAAACTACATGCTATTAGCTAATTTCTCACTAAAGCAATTTTAAAAATACGAAAAAAAAGTTAACCTTTTGAGGGAGCCACAAAACATACTATGTTATGTTTTTTTGTTAGAAACAACACCAATTTATGTGGCTTCCTCTTTTGAACACCTTAATCTATACCATTTTCAAAAAAAATAGTAGTTTGGAAAGTAGACTTGGAGCACTACGAACATTGTTTTTGTTGCATCTTAAAATTTTAAGTGTAACTATGTTCAATTTCTCATCCAAGGCCAGCATTTCCTGATCTCAAAAAAAGTGGCCACTTAAGACCCCCTTTTTGGCCCCCCATCTTCTTGCACTTACCCTTAGCTTGGTTTGACTGCCATATTGTCGCCATCTACCATCCTCTCTTGGATGATACTTTTCATCAACACATAGAAGGGAGTAAAATATTATCCTGCATCCATCTCATGTCAGTACACATAATAGTTAGTCCCTTATCAAGATCATAATGTCAAATCAAATAAGATATCATCTTGCACATTCAATCTATCATAGAAAATCAAGATCTTCTGCTAAGACAATAAAATATGAACTATTGTAATATTGTGCAATACATAATATAATATTTAAAATATTAATTTTTCTCAGCTTGAACAATTATTTAATCATTAAAAATATGTCTAAAATAAGTGATTAAAATGGGATGTAACATCCTTCCCCACTAGAAAAATTCATCGTCCAAATGGCTTATTTTACACAAAACATCAAATGAATGCCAAGCATTTAAATACAGAAGTCTTAATTCATCTTCAATGAAATCTATCTAGATAATTTAAATAATCTCAAATATTTAATGGATCTAATTTGGGAAATTTCTCTATTCTTCATGAATTTGTCCCTTATAGAAGCAATTGATAGGAAGAAAAATATGTTCAACTTGTCATACATACCTACCTTGCATGTGACTCTAGAAGGTATATGAATAGTTTCATAGTACATATTGTTCATTTCACCAATCTTTATCCAAATTTTCTCCCTAGTTCACTACCATTCGTAATGACAAATAAACATCACATACTACTTGTTATCATCATTGACTAGGTGTTTATATCATGTCAAAACATTTATTATATTTAGTGATTACTGGAAAACACCATACTCAATTTAGTCTCATAGTAGTATTACTAAACAATATTCTACTTTTGAGTACACAACATTAGCTTATCATAAATCTCAATAGGTAATCATGCATTAGCTAATGTAAAGGTATAATGCTTCTCTCTATTTGATAACTCACACTGCTAGTTGCCCACATCTAGCAAAATAATCATAAGGAATTTTTACCCTATTCCAATTTGAATCATATTAAATGATTCATAATAATGACTTAATTCAACATCATAATTGAATACAAGATTAGAAAGTTACTACCACTCATTCATAACCAAGTTTATCATGCTTTCAATACTTGGAAACTTTTACCATGATGACTACAACTTCAAATGCACCTTTTTTATCCTTAATGACATGGTCTTTGTTTCTAAACATAATATCGTACTCTTCTACTAACATTGGAACATTAATAGGAATAGAAATATGACCAGGACAATCATAGTTGGTGGCCTAAGTCAACATCCAACCACTACTAAAAGAAAGATGGAGACCACACAAGCATTTCAATATATCTCATTCTCAAGGTCAATTATTTTAGATCATGTGTGAATTCAAATATACATGAATCACTACCATAAAGGCATGCCATACACACCAATCATCAAGATTACTCATAACCATAGATCCATATGAATACAACACATTTCACAGCTTCTCAAACACTTCACATAATATTTATTTACATTCAACAAAGAATAAAGAATTCCAATTAGCATAGTTCAACAAACATCAAGAATGAGTGTGTTCTTCGCAATCTACTCCCTTCTACAACCCATCAAAGGCTCATCATGGACATGATAAAGAACATTACATGATACATGATGATCAATTAAAACTTTCAAGCATAGCCACCACAATAATAAAAATAACACCAAAGTGCAATAAGGCATAAAATGAGCTCAATTTTAACAATAAATCAAGTGTGACCATAAAGTCACAAGATAAATAGATATACAAATTCATTGGATAGAATATTCATAAAGAAAATAATAAATCAATGCTGGTCCTTATAGACATTTAAAGAATTCATCAATAATTAAAATAAAGCATCAAAATCTAAAAGGTACACTTTACATGCACTACATGACTAATTCTAGTCATAAGAAAGGAAGTAAAATTCTACACTACACTTGGATTTCTAAAATCCATAGTGAGTTAGAGGACATGCTCAAGAAACACCAAGCAAATGAGTCTTTAAGACTCCAATCACATTTTAAGTATATAATATGACATTTTTCACTTATCTCTACTAAGTTTGTTTTCAAGTTGTCGTGTAACTAATGTCTCTTCACAACACAATCAAATTACCACACTCAATAGATTTATAATGCACTTGCACACATGTCACACACTAGCAATTTTTTATGTATCAAGATTACACTAGCATAAAATTTGACTCACAAAGACTTAACACATTCATTCATGCTTCAATTTTCTACCCCATGATAAAAGTACACCCATAGTGTACTATGCACAAAAACATAAGTCAAGACACAATCTTGAATCAATGGGGAAATTACATGAGAATACTATTATAATCACATCCTCTTCAAAACACTTGACATGTTTCATTAGGAATAAAAATACACCAGGGAACTCTAATCCACACCATTCCAATGCATAACTCAATTTCATATGCCAACATGAACAATAAGAAATAAGAGAATTCATTATTACCTTCATGGAAACACTCATCACAATATAACCTTTTTACTATGTTATAATACCCTTGGTTTTCTCATGAGCCCTAGGGGAGAATGCATATTAGGACCTACACCACTTCCCAAACAATTTATGCCAACAAGTCAATACTTTATGCATTATTAAAATCATTGCAAACCTATTGGCATGCTTTCAAAGTAAGGTAATGTAGGATGCACTTTATGCAAACACTTCTATGTGGAAGAGGGAATAATAATTATAAATACATGAAAGTGGTTGCAATATGACATACTCATACAAGAATTCACAATGCAGGGTTGAATTATATGATTGTAGCCATTTCCTTACCCATAACTGGTACATGAGCTAAACATTATCACCAATGCCTCATTCACAAGAGAATATGCAACTCTTCATACAAAATCTCTCACAACACACTAAGGAGTAGGATTACAAAACACAAACATGACTTCACAAGACATTCCATCATTCACATACATCAAAATTTATTGCCTTGTATATAAGACAAAAGAAGGTAATTCATACAAAACAACTTCTTATAGAATAATATTGCAAGATTCATAAGAGCAAATTATAGATTGACTTGTACAATGGAACTTGAAAGTTCTACTCTCTATCTTCCAGTCAATGATCCACCTTTTTCCACTCAGTTTGCATACTAAACCATCTAAGAATTAGATAAGAAACTAGCTCATCTATGTATCTTCGATATGATTCTAAGATCAAGATAAACCATCTAAGAATTAGACAAGAAACTAGCTCATCTATGTATCTTCGATATGATTCTAAGATCTAGAAAACACTCAATTATGCTTGTATCTATTAGAATGTTAGTAGAGAATCTAAAAATATTATGCTCAAAGAAATGTAACTTTAGGAAATGAGAATCTAAGCCCTAGAATTAAACCTAGAGCTCTGATACCACATGTAATGAGCCCTCCAAAAATAACAAGTAATATACTTAAAATTATCCCAAGGGGATCTAGAATTGTAATCAACTCAAATGAGGTTTTTACAAGTTTTGACATTAGGGAGACAACTAAGGTGAGATGACTAAGTGATATCTATATCAACATTCTCCACATGCCAACCATTGGTCAATATTCTATAACACACTCAATCAAATGTTACATGAATCTATCCAATACATAACAATAACTGAAGTGAATGATAAAATTAGACAAGTAAATATTAACTATTTAATATAAACAGTTTAATTAAATCATGTATTATAACAATATGATCAAGATGCAATTAATCATTTCAAAATAATCATACTAAAGAAAATCCGATCTACTCTCCCAACATATTATTTAAATGGAAACAGTGGAGTTGAAACTCTAATAATATAAACACAAATATTCATATGTCTATATAAAAGTATCATAGATCCAAATATACACATCGAGAATCTAGATCAAACATTGGTATCAACTAGTGATCACCAATCTACAATACAAAGTACCACAACAAAAAATTATCGTATAACACCAATAAACTAAACAAGATGAAGAGAAAGGCACAAATGCCTACGGGCATTACATCTCACACCTCTTAATGAGTCATATACTCCTCTAACACCACTAATGCAAATGGACTTTGAGGATCATTTTGATGCAAATTCAATTGACAATGAGGCCACAAATGATTATAGGATTTCACCCAATGAGGATGAGGCGAGTGAGGGAGATTTTAGAAAAGAGAACAAACTATGCGTAATCATTAGGGAAGAACACCGTTCTATTCTTGAATTGCTAGAAATGTATATAGGGTATTCTATGGACTTATGACCAGAGCCAAATATAAAGACAAGCCTAGGTTTTCTCCCTCTAGAAGAGCAAAGGGAGCCACAAAATCCCTTTGAGTTGTTTCAATTTTTATAGAGCCTTTGAGAAAGAGTTGAGGTCAAAGTTTACATGCAAGATAAATTTGACCTTCTCACTAAGCTATTGGCAAGTGATGGAGCCTTATACTATATTCCATCCCATCAATAAGCATATCACTGCCTAGCTCATCTCAGATAGCTCAATCTTAACAAGTGAACATGAGTATCGCCATAGATCAACATAAAACATCTAGACCCTCAAAATAGGAGAGTTAGTGCTCAAGAAAGGAAGCACAATAAAGAAAAGGCATTGAAATAAAAGAAAATTTCGTGAAGAATGGGTAGGTCCTTATGTAGTCAAGGAAGATGTTGGAAATGAAACTATCTCTTGTGTACAATGGAAGGCAAAGAGTTTTGTGAAATGGTTAACACCTTTCACTTAAAGAAATATTATATCTCAAAATTCCATAAAAATCATAAAACATAAAAAGTCCAAAAAAATATAAAACCAAATAAATTAGAAAAAATTAAAACATGCATTTCATTCTATCCATATTTACATCTATCAATGATGTGCTCTTGTTCAATTTTCATCCTAGTAAGGAGTCTTAAGGTTATCTATTATAGGTTGTTCTTACTAAGCCTTAGAGATTCTCAAGATCATCATTTCCATTTTCCCAATAATTTTTCAAGCAAAGTTAAACCCTAGGCTTTATATCGATCCCCATATTAGCTATTGTCTAGTTAAGTCTAACCAAGACAACTTTTTAAACCTACAATGCCTAGTAGAAGCTAGTAACTATACCTCCCCTAATCCTCATTAGTAAGAGGGAAGTATCAAGAGCTAGTTAGTCTTTTGGTGGTGCCTAGCCCCTTATTCACCTAGCTAAAAATGTCAAAGGGACCATAACTCCACAAATCAATAAAAATATTTAAAAAAATATAAAAAACTAAATAACAAAAATATTAAAAAATAAGAAAAGAAAAAAAGAAGGAAAAAAAGAGAATTGTTGCTAATCATACTCTTGTGTGGAGATTAGTCTAAGCTTGAAGTTACAAGGATGGCATCCATCAGAGAAATAAAAAATAAAAAATAAAAAAGAGAAGAAGAAAAAGACAATATACACACACACAAGTTAGGCAAAACCAAGAGTCTAGTAGTCTTCTACGACCATAATTTGCTAAGGAGCCTTTCCTTGAACCCAAGTCTAACTTATTGGCCATCCTTAGATCTAATTCTAGAAAGTACCCATAAAATTTGTTGTGTTCCCAAATTGAAAGATAGTCTAAATGTTTGGTCTAGATAAGGATTAGTATTTAGCCTTTTGTGAAGCTTAATGTGAAAATTGTTCCATCCCTTTTTCTTTTTCACACTTGAATCTCTATAAATCCTACATTGAAAAGTTCAATAGGTCACCCTATGCCATGTCAACTTGCAATCCCCTAGATTAAAAATCATACTAAGAGCTATAACAATGTTTATTACATAAGCATATCATTCAAAAATAAGAAAAAAAGCATCATGTCATAACTCATAGCATCCATAAATAAATAAAGTTCTACATTTCATTTATATGTGTCTCAAATGCATCCATATATTGTTATATTACATACATGTCATAAGCAAAAAAAGATAACAAAAAAAAGCATCATCATCATCCATGTGTGGTCATTATAAGTACTCATAAACATCATAATAAAATCAATAAAAGCTCTATCCAACCATGTGCACAAGAGGGAAAATAAAGTATAAAACATCATCTATGAATACATATAAATCAAAACCAATATAACACCATAAGTGCTAAGATGTCTATGTACAATTTTCTCCATTAAGAGAGATCAGAAGAGAAAAACTGTGCACACAAGCATGTGAATATTCTTATGCAAGGGGACAAGTACAATATCTATGTAATAAAGGGTAAATTCACCAAAGATGAATTTGACCAACTAAACCTCTAAGGCTCCTACTTTGAGGTCTCCTCTTGCTATCTGCAACATCTGAAGGTCTAGAAGTCCTATGAGTATGACCCGATGAAGGGACATAGTTGTGTATTTGCAAGTGTGAGGGTCCTAATATCAATATCCATGAAGTAGAAGTCTATCTCTCAAAGTAAAACATTCTTAGCCTCCAATACAAAAATCCTAGTCCTTTAAGACACCATGTCCTGACTAGCATGGTAAGTACATTTTGAGGTCTTGTCTATGCTTGCAATTTGTTTTGATGTCTCTCCTTTTTCAAAAATGTCAAATTTTAAGTCACTAGTGGTTTCCATGGTCTTTCCCTTCTTTTTGACTTGTTCAAATCTATAAAGGATGAAAGGATCAGGATCTCCTTTGATGATGTGGGTTTGTCCCATGTGCGAGAAGTGTATTTATTGAAATAGTGTGAGAGAGAATGTCCCTCATCCTATGGATCCAAGGGTTGTAAGTGGTTTTTTCATTGATGACATAAAATTCAGCTGGGAGGGTTTTGGGACCCAATGTGATTTGAAGATTGACCTCACCCATGGTTCGAATGTTTGCGTTATCATGAATTCTAAGGATGGAAGTTTCTTGTGTGATTTGACTTTTGTCATAAACCATTCTTTGAAGAAGAGAGAAAGAGACTATGTTGATTGTAGACCCATCATTCAACATTACACATTTAATGGAATAGTCCTAAACTTGGACTCTCAGATGGAGGGGGAGATCACCCTATTTAGCTATGTCATTGTTTAAGGGTAACTTTTCTGAATCAAATGTTGAAGAAGAACACGTTTCACTTGGAGTGTTTTGAACAAGATAGCCTAGATCTAAGGCTCCGAGGATAACATTCTTGTGTGTAGGAGACCTTTTGAGAAGTTCTAACATCTGACAAAATTTTGAATTGTTGGAGGTGTCATCTGGTCATTCTAGTCCTTGGATGACACAAATTTCTTGATCTTTATCTAATTCTACAAGTCCTAAGGCATTTTGATCAAATGTGTTTTGATGGATTTTGGGACTAAGTTCTTCATATTGTGATAATGTGTCCATGAATAATTTTTGTTGATGTTTTGTGAGGTTTGATATGAAGTGATGGTATCCCCAACATGACTTGATCTCATGCCCCCTTCTCTTGTGAAATGAGAAATATTTATCATGATTGTGATCTTGAGGTTTATGATGATTGTTGTACGACTGCTTGTTTATTCTCAAGGGATAGTTGTTGACATTTCAGTTCCATAAATCTGTATGACTGTCATAGTCACAATTATTGTTGTTTCTAGATGTTGAAGTGTTTGTTGACCCATCTATGTCTTGATCATTTTTCAAGGATTTGTTATTTATATCAGGGTTTATCAACCTTCCATTGACATTATACTCCCTTCTTCCACTATGAAAAGTGGCTTAGTCAATTCCAAGGGAACCTTTGAGTGCTTCATATGATTTGTAAGGGATTTTTTGGACTTGTTCTCATATGTCATTGTTGAGAGCATGTAAGAAGAGATCACAAAGTTCTCTATGATCCAAGTTTGGTGTAGTTGTTGAAGAATAGAGAACTTTCCTCCATCATATGATAAAGTGTGCAACCGACTTGTTGTTTTCTTGCCTAATCATTAAAAATTCTCATATTCCTATCTTGACCAATTTGTTTATGTTGAAGGTAGATAAATATTTATCGATGAGTTGCCTAAAAGAGTGAATTGATGCTTCTAGAAGTCGATAGTACTGTAGACACCTAAAATTGACCCATTCCCAGATCAAGCTTTCATCTATCATACTTCATTAATTAAATAATTCTTAATTATTTGATTAAGTTCATCTATCGATCACAATCAATTTATCATCCATGTTGATTAAATAACCTTGATTATTTATTTAAATCAAATTATCCTCCATTATTGATTAAATAACCCTGATTATTTAGTTTTATCAATTTATCCTCCATATTTAATTAAATAACTCTAATTATTTAATTAAATTAATTTCCTTCCAATTCAAATAAATAAATTCAAATTTATTTATTTTTTTTTATTCATGGGTAAACGCTTTTGACCGGAGCTATGAACCGGTTACAATTATCAGGTGGGCAGGGGGGAGACTGGACCTCGTGACCATCTTTACCGCAACGGAATTACTTAGCCAATCGAGCCAGGGCCCCTGCCCAAATTCAAATTTATTTAGTCTTTTTCCTCCAAAATGAATTAAATTTAATATTTAATTCATTTATCACATGTGCTCATGAAATTTAATAATTAATTTATTTAATTTCCTATTATTCCCTCTCATCCATAATTCACTCTCAATCAATTTAGATAACTAATCAATCAAATTAGTTAAATAAATCAATCAAATCAGTTATGAGGTTCATCAATCTAGTTAACTAATTAATCAATTTAGTTGACTAGTCAATCAATTCACTTAACTACTCAATCAATTCTTCACTACCCAATCAACCCAGTCATATGATCACTAAATTTAGTCAACTCCTTAATTAGATTTGTTAAAGTTACCTTGATGTAAGAGAGGACAAGGACACTTGTCCTTCTCTCATTCGTGTACATTCCCTCAACCATCCTCAACCATTGATCATTCTGATCATCCTCAACTGTAGATCTATCATCTCACATGTCTATAAATTGAGCCTCTTTCTCCATTTCTAGGCATCTTTCATTTTTAGTAAACTTATGCTGTTATTTTCATTCCCTGGGAGATCAATATTTACATTATTAGCAATCCACATAACAAAAACAAGGAGTAATCAATTGAGTTTGGGTGCATTTCAATATGCTTGATTAGTGAAGGAAAAATTATTCGTGCAAAAGGGAGGTAACTTGTACTTGAGTTTGTTCATCTTTCATTTATGTACAGGAGAATACAACCTTCACAAAGTTCTTTCAGAAAAGGATTGTTAACTTCACTTGGACTTATGCTGACATGCCAAGATTGGATCCTGCATTAGTAGTCCATCATCTATCAATTTCACTAGGAGCTAAACTAGTCAAACAGAAATTGCACAAGATGAACCCATAGATTGCTTTATTGGTCAAAGTTGAGCTAGAAAAGCTGTTAGATGCCAAGTTCATCTTGATGGGGAGTGCACATTAGATAACCACATATCGATGCCCTAATTCCTTGTAGTCAAATGAGCCACCGATTTAGTTCCATAGGCCAAGTTCCTCATCCTCCTTCTAATGCACTGAATGCGTTTGTCTCTGATGAGACTCGTTCCATCAGTGAACACTTGAAACCCTTGGCCGATGCACCAACATGCCATCGCATAGTCTACTTCCTGCGAACCCTAGCACATGGAGATGCTAGGTCATTCTTACTCCGCAAAACACCCTACTAGGATCCTGTGCACCGCCGAATAGGAAAAACAAAACAAAGAGCAAAATAAATATTCATACAATGAAGCCATTCCACTAATTTTGATGGAAATCTCACCAGTAGAATGCTTCACGACAACATATGGTGACAATGGAAAATACAAAATGAATGGAAAACTACTGTTACACAATTTACAGTTGTAAGGAACAAAAATCAAATGGACATAACAGAATTGCTCTATTTCTCCAAAGCACAGTATAGTCACATTCGATTTGGTTACAATAATCATTCAGTTCATTCCTTTGGGCATCTAACAACTCACCCTGAGTCATACCACATTGACTCCAAGTGGCTGGGAAACACTACTGCCTGTTTTTGGCATTATTGCTATTTTTAGCATTATGTGATTACAACTTGACAGATGTCCCTTAAGTCACTTGGGACTTACAAAATAGACCTAGTGTCAACTAGACCTTATTACAAATGAAAACATGATTTTCGAGGTGCTCCTGCACCATACTCCCTGGGTGAAAATTGTCTCAAGTCCTCTTCGAGACTAACTGCTGCAAATCACCACCCTGCTTTTTGATGTCTTCTTCCAGCATCCATGTGGCTTCTAAGTCTAGAAGTCCTTGCCATTTGACTAATTGCTTAAAATATGTCTGATTTCTGGTCTTCTTGGCTATCTTGCTATCCAAGATGCATTCCATTGTAAATGGTTCCTTAGATGGTATTTGCTGCACCCACTCTGCATTGTCTTGAACAGAATCTGTTGTACCTTTGCCTATATCAGGACTCCTATATAATGTCAGATCAGCAACATTGAAGATAGGTGAAAGAACAATGTCATCAGGGAGTTCAATTTTGTAAGCATTAGAATCATATTTTTCCAGAATCTGACAAGGTCCAATTTTCTACATCATCAACTTGCTGTGTTTTCTTGTGGGTAGTCTGTTCTTGTTGAGATGAACCATGACCATATCTCCAATTTGGTACTGCACATCCCTTCTTCTTTGATCCACGGTAGCCTTGATCTTCTAACTATTCCTGTGTAGAGTATCTCTGACTTGTTGATGAATCTCCTTCATAGCCTCTACAAATGTATCAACATGTCTACTCCTTTTGTCCAACCCTTGAACATCTCTTAATTCAAAAATTCCTCTAGGATGACTACCATAAACAACTTCAAAAGGACTTAGACCTGTACTTCTATTTGTAGAATCATTATAGGCATACTCTGCTTGTGGGAGTACCACATCCCAACTACTGCCATGTTCTCTTGTCAAACATCTCAACAGATTGCCTAACGACCTATTGACAACCTCAATTTGATCATTAGTCTAAGGATGATAGGCTGAACTAAAAGATAAATTTGTACCTAATCATTTCCACAAGGTTCTCCATAAATGTCCCACAAATTTGTTGTCTATGTCAGATACAATACTCAAAGGTAACCCATGAATCCTGACAATTTCTTTAAAGAACAAATCGGCAATGTAACTAGCATCATTGGTAGTCTTACAAGGAATAAAGTGTGCCATTTTGCTAAACCTGTCTACCACAACAAACACATGTCATAACTTGTCCTTGTCTTGGGCAATCCCATCACAAAATCCATACTCAAACTATCCCAAGGTCTGTTTGGTATGGGCAAAGGTTGGTACAGTCCTGCATTGGTTGAGACTCCTTTTACTCTCTAGCAAAACATACAACTCTCAACAAACCTTCTGATATCAGATTGCATCCTTGGCCAAAAGTAAAACCTTCTTACAAGATCTAAGGTCTTATTGAGCCCAAAATGTCCTCCTAATCCACCACTATGTTTTTCCTTCACTATATTGTCCCTCATTGAACACTTAGGGATACATAGTTGACTTCCCTTAAACAAAAGGCCATCCTGCAATGTGTAATCTAAAAATTCACTGAGGAAAGTACTGGCAAACTCACTGCATACCCTATAAATTTCCTTAAAATCTTGATCCTCTCCATACAATCCTTTTAGTGACTCAACACCCATACTTTGTAACTACACTTCTTGCATTGTCAACACCTTTCTGCTTAGAGCATCAACAACCTTATTGGTTATCCCCTTCTTATGTTTGATGATGAAGGTGTATGCTTGAAGACTTTCTATCCATTTCATGTGTCGATGATTAAGATTTTCTTGTCCATTCAAAAAACTGAGAGCATGATTGTCAGTGTATACAATAAATTCCTTAGGAAGCAAGTAGTGTCTCCATTTTTTCAGAGCTTGTACCATAGCATACAACTCTAAATCATAAGAGGAGTACTTCCTCTTAGCTTCATTTAACTTTTCACTAAAGAAGGCTATTGGTCTGCCTTCTTGGCTCAACACTGCTCCTATGGCCAACCCACTAGCATCACATTCAATGGTAAAAACCTTATTAAAATTAGGTAACACTAAAACAGGGAATTTAGCAACTTTCTATTTTAGACTTTCAAAACTCTGATCTGCCTCTTTTGTCCACACAAACTTCATCTTACCTCCACCCTTGATGGTCTCCAACATAGGTGCACAGATGTCACTATAGTTCTTAATGAATTTCCTGTAAAATGTGGCCAACCCATGGAAACTTCTGACCTCTCCTGCTGTCCTAGGTGTAGGCCAATTCAAAATAGCTTCTACCTTGGAAGGATCCATTTTTAGATCACCCTTAGAGATGACAAAACCTAGGTACACCAATTCTTGTTTCATGAAATCACACTTTTCCAAGTTTATCAGTAATTTTTGATCTTGCAGCTTCTTCAGGACTATCTCTAGATGTTTCAAGTGCTCTTGCTTACTCTTACTAAACACTAAAATATCATCAAGGTAGACTACCACAAATTTCCCTATGAATTCCTACAACACCTCATTCATCAGCCTCATAAAAGTGCTAGGGGCATTTGAAAGACCAAACGGCATCACAAGCCACTCATACAACCCTTCATTGGTCTTGAAAGTTGTCTTCCACTCATCCCCCTCTCTTATCCTTATCTGATGGTACCCACTCTTCAAATATATCTTAGAGAAATAGGTAGCACCTCCCAAACAATCCATTAGATCTTCTATTCTAGGAATAGAAAACCTATATCTAATGGTTATCCTATTTATTGCCCTGGAATCAGTACGCAGTCTCCATTTCCTAGCCTTCTTTGGGACTAAAGCAGTAGGTACTGCACATGGAATCAAACTCTTTCTTATTAACCCCTTGTCTAAAAGTTCTTGAACTTGCTTGGCTATCTCCTCATTTTGCTGAGGTGTCATCTTATATTCTGCCTTATTAGGAAGTACTGCTCCTGGTATGAGATCTATCTGATGGTTAATGTCTCTGATTGGTGATAGGGAATCAGGTATATCCTTTGCAATCACTCCTTTGTAACTCTCAAGCAAATCTCTGACCTCTTTAGGCCCTACTTCTCCCACACTTTGCTTCTTTTCCCCCTTAGGCTTCACAATCAAAGCAAAACCTACTCCATCACCTTCCTGTAATGTGTCCATGAATTCTTTTTCTCCTAGCATCATTACACTAGACCCTACATGTTGTGGATCCTCTCCTACCAATGATTGTATCCTATAAGTCATACCATCCTTTTGAAATGAGTAAGCATTCTTTTCTCCATCATGCTAAGCCTTTACGTCAAATTGCAATGGTCTGCCTAATAAAAGATGGCAAGCATCCATAGGAAGGATGTCACACAAAATCTTGTCTCTATACCCTTCAATACTAAATTCTACCCATGCTTGTTTATTGATGAGTATGTGCTACCCCTTATTCAACCAACTAACTTTATATGGACTGCTATGGGGTATCTTTTCCAGATTCAACTTATTTACTGCTTCCAAAGATATGATATTATCCGCCGAACCAAAGTCAATAATAACTTTGCAAACCTTACCTTGGATCTTGCAGTTGGTTCTAAATAAAGCCCTTCTTTGTGATGGTTCTGTCTGCACTGGTTCCTTGAGCATCGTCCTCTTGATCATCATATTTTCTCCCACTTCTGATGCTAAATTCACTTCAGGAGATGTCACACTCCTTGCATCTTCTTGAATCAAAGTGGTTCTCTTCTCACCACCATGAGAAGTTGAGGCCTTCTTTAGACACTTGTATGCCAGGTGCCCTATTTGATTGCAGTTATAACATCTCATATTGGAGAATTTGGATCCTCTACCTGATCCATTTGACCCACCTCTTCCATTAGGCCTTCTTCCTCGGTAGCCTCCCCTGCTACTTGAGTCCCCAATTTTCTCTTCTTGGCCAGACTCACCACTAGGCCTCTAGTTAGGACTTCTTCCTCCAAAACTGCCTCTACCTCTGAAATTCCTTCCACCTCTACCTCTATTGTTCTGCTCACTCTTCCTCTTTATCTTCTCTTCAGCCCTTAAGGCCATCTAGAAACACTTGTTCACTGTGTTTGGTGCTAAGATGCTGATTTGATCTTGAATGTTCATCCTTAGGCCATTCAAATACCTGGCCACCTTCTCTGACTCTTCTTCTTGTCTCTTTGATCTAAGACTGAGTTTATGAAACTCTTGTGTGTATGCATTCACATCAAGGTCTCTCTGCCTGAGGTTCTACAGCTTCTTATACATCTGCACATCATAGTCCAAGGGTAAGAACTGTGTCTTAAGTTTGGTCTTCATCCTTTCCTAGGAGGTTATCATGTTCTTCCCCTCCTTAACTCTCTCTCCTTTTACATAATTCCACCATGCAAGAGCAGATCCCTGCAACCTTGCCTTTGCCAACTTAACCCTCTTATCATCAGGGACTTCTTTGTATTTGAAGTGATTGTTTAATGCCTCAATCTAGTCAATCACCTCTTCAACTTCCATACTTCCACTATACATAGGCAACCCATCTATGGTGTCCCTATTGACTAACTTTAATGCATTTAAAAATGCCCTCTGGTCTGTTGGTATCTCCTCTATCTTTTTACTGGTTTCCCCAATTTCTGTGTCACCTTCATCATTGTCACTTTCATCTTCCCTATCTTTGGCTTTGGACTACTTGAACTCTCCTAACTTGGATTCAAGCATCTCCTTGATCAACTTCTTAATGGCGTCCTATGACATACTTTTGGGAGGCGTCCTCTCCACCTCTGTCTCGCTTTCTTTGTTTGACATAAAAATTCATAGTCAGCACCCAAATGCCAACACTTCTGTAAGTCCTTAATTTGACTTGTCACCCAAATCTTTTTCCCTGCTTTGTTACTAATATGATGGGGAGAACATAGTAGATAACCATAGACTAATGCCCTAATTCTTCGCAGTTAAATGATCCACCGATTTAGCTCCATCAGCCAAGTTCCTCATCCTCCTTCCAATGCGCCGAAGGCATTTGTCTCTGATGAGACTCATTCCATTGGTGAACACTCGAAACCCTTGGTTGATGAACCAACATGCCATCACACAGTCTACTTTTTGTGAACCCTAGCACATGGAGATGCTAGGTCATTCTAACTGCGTGAAACACCCTACCAGGATCCTCTGCACCACCGAACAGGAAAAACAAAACAAAGAGCAAAATAAATATTCATACAACGAAGCCATTCCACTGATTTTGACAGAAATATCACTAGTGGAATGCTTCATGATGACATACGGTGACAATGGAAAATACAAAATGAATGGAAAACTATTGTTACACGATTTACAGTTGTAAGGAACAGAAATCAAATGGACATAACATATTTGCTTTATTTCTCCTGAGCACAGTACAGTCACATTCGATCTGGTTACAATAATCATTCAATTCATTCCTCTGGGCATTTAACAACTCGCCCTGAGTAGTACCACACTGACTCCAAGTGGCTGGGAGAACAATCCAAGCGGTTGGGAAACACTACTGCCTATTTTTGGCATTATTGCTATTTTTAGCATTATGCGATTACAACTTGACAAATGTCCCCTAAGTCACTTGGGACTTACAAAATAGACCTAGCATCAAATAGACCGTATTACAAATGAAAACATGATTTTTGAGGTGCTCCTCACCACATCCATCCCTTAGATTATACAGAGTGGGTATCAAACCTTGTGTCTATTTCCAAGCCAAATGGGGGCATTCACATATGTGAAGACTTCAAAGACTTGAATAAGGCTTGTCCCAAAGATGATTTTCAACAACCAAGCATCGACATCATTGTGGATTTAACAACAAACCATGAAATGTTTTCTCTTATGGACAATTTTTTCAGGCTACAACCAGATCATGATTGCACCTGAGGACCAAGATAAAACAACTTTTACATGTCCTTGGGGAACTTACTGTTAGTAGGTCATGCCTTTTGGCCTCAAAAATGCTGGCGGTACTTACCAAAGAGTGATGATGGTAATCTTCCAAGATTTATTTCATACTATTATGGAAGATTATGTTGATGACCTCCTAGGTAAATCTACATGAGCAGATCACTTGAAAGTATTAGAGTAGATATTTGATCAGTTAGAGCAATATCAACTAAGGCTAAATCCAAAGAAGTCTGTCTTTGGTGTAACATCTGGTAAGCTACTGGGATATATTGTATCTCAATGAGGCATTGAGGTTGACCCTGTAAAGGTCAAAGATTTTATTGAAATGTCTCTTCCTAATAACCTTAAATAGTTAAGAATTCTTCAAAGAAAGTTATAGTCTATCTGGTAATTCATCTCACAATTGGCAGATAAATGTCAACCCTTCTTGCACTTACTCTGCAAGGATGTCACATTCAAATGGGATAGTAAGTGTCAAGAAGCCTTTGAATAGCTAAAATCTTATCTTGCTTCACCACTTGTGTTAATGCCTCCAATAGCCAGGAAACCTCTTTTGCTTTACATTTCCACTACATTAGCAACCTTGGGGCCACTTCTTGCACAAAATGATGACTCGGATAAAGAACAAACAATCTACTCCATTAGTCACACCTTAGTGGGATATGAGCTCAACTATACCCCAATGGAAAGAGCTTGTTTAGTAGTAGTGTTCATTTCTCAAAAGTTGTGGCACTATATGTTGAACTAGCATACAAAGCTTATATCCAAGGTCGATCCTTTGAAGTACTTGCTTTCCAAAGCTACTCTTACAGGATGCCTAGTGAAATGGGTAATGATTCTAAGTAAGATTGACATTAAATATGTGGATCACAAGGCTATCAAAGGGTAAGTAATTGCAGACCGACTAGCAAAGGTGCCATTAACAGAATCTCACCCCATGTTATCTAAGTTTCTAGATGAAGGGATCTTCAACCTCTCTACATCGGTTGAGTGGAAACTATACTTTGACGGATCATACACTCAACATGGTTCCAAAGTAGGGATTCTCTTCATCACCCCACAAGGTGATTGTATCCCTAAATCATATCAGCTTGCTTTCCCATGTACCAACAACATAGCCAAGTATGAAACATTACTAATAGGTCTTCGAATAGCTATCTAATGGAACATGAAATAGCTTTAGGCTTATGGAGATTCTCAACTTGTCATTCGTCAAGTCACAGACGAATGTCAAACTAAGGATGACAAGTTGATACCCTACAAGAAGATGGTGGACAACTATAAACAACGCTTTTGTAGTCTTTCCTTTGATTTGATCCCAAGAGTTAACAACAAGGCTGTTGATGCAATGGTGACTATTAGGTCTCTTCTAGACATGCCGACCAACATACAAAATAGTGAGTTCTTGGTAGAATAGGTGCTGATACCATCTATTGATATTCTGCAAACCAAAATCATCTATGAGCTTGTTGGTCCCAACTCAACGTGGTATCAAGATATATACAACTACCTTCATAACAACACCCTCCCATCTAATCTAACATTAACACAAAAGAAAACCTTCATTCACCGAGCCTCTCTTTTCACCATCCTAGGATATACCTTGATGGTATCCTCCTCAGATGTTTAAACTTGGAAGAAGTTGAAACTGCTTTAAGAGATATACATGAGGGTATCTTTGGGGCACATTCCACAAGTCCTAACCTAGAAAAGAAGTTTCTCAGAATAGGATATTTCTAGCCCACAATGGAACAAGATGCCAACTAGTTCACCAAGAAATGTCTTCAGTGTCAACAACATGGAGATTTGATTCATGCGCCTGCTCATCAACTACAACCAGTGACCACTCCATGGCCATTTTCATAATGGGGTCTCGACCTTATAGGCAAGATACAACCTTCCTCCTCCAACAACCACAAGTTTATAATTTCTACCACTGAGTATTTTATGAAGTGGGTGGAAACTATTCCCACGACTTACATAATCAACAAGCAAATTGCTAAATTTATCCTAAACTTTATCATTTGCTAGTATGGTGTCCCCATGGCTATAGTGATGGATAACGATAAACCATTCAAAAACCAAGATGTCCATGCCTTATGCATGTAATATCATATGTGACATTAGTTTTCTATGTCGTACTATCCCCAAAGCAATGGCCAAGATGAGGCTTCGAACAAAACAATCCTCAAATACTCAAAAAAATAGTCAATGAAGTCGGCTGTGATTGGCATCTCCAACTTAATCCCACCCTCTAGGCCTATAGAACAAGCATTTGAACCCCAACTGGAGCCACACCCTATGCTTTAGTATATGGAACGGAAGCTATTTTGCCTATAGAGGTTGAGATCCCCTCTCTCTGTGTCTCCCTACAGCATTTGATGGATGGAGAAGAGTATAGAGTATCCAAGCTACATGAATTAGAGCTTCTAGATGAAAGGTGCCTTGTAGGATTAAATCATCTTCAGGTCTACCAAAATCAACTACACCGTAGCTACAACAAGAAAATAAAATAAAGGTGGTTCCATGTAGGTGATCTAGTCCTAAAGGAAAATCATAGAACTTGCAAGACAAAGAAAAGAAAGGTAAATTTGAACCTAATTGGTTAGGCCCTTTCATCATTATAACAACATATGGATCAGGGGCATAATCCCTAGAAACACCTAAAGGAATTCCTCTTGATGAACCCCTCAATAGTGTTCATCTCAAGAAATTCTATGCCTGATCCTTGGGGACTATCTTAACATAAAAATAACAAAAAAATCAAAAGATAGAAAAAAATAACAAAAGAAAGAAAAATAACAAAGAAATGTCCATCCTCTAGTGAAAACCTAGTAAACAGGTACCTTCGATAAGTACCATAGTGAAAACCTGTCAAAAAGGCACTATGTGTAGGATTCAACACTACCATCTATTTGTTTTCTTTCATCCATCCATATCATTCCATAATAAAACTTATTGACCTTCACATTCCCATTTGTCCATCTATCATGGCTTAAGAATTGGTTAGTGTCAAGTGTTCTATCCATGTCTCATCCATAGTTAGTCTCATCCATAGTCAATTTCACTCATAGTCAGTTTCACTCATAAGTTTGTTCTATCCGTGGTCAGTTGTCTTTCTCCATAATAAAACCCTTTATTAGAATGGGGGAAAGTTTCCTTAACCTAAGGCTGGGAATGGATCCTCATTTGCATTAGGGGTAGTTATCACAAATTCAACCATCTTCCAAAGACATCATTCATTCATCAACACTCTCATTATCCATCCTCACTTTCATCACACCTCATCAATCGACACATTCATCACACCACCAGAACTACATATCATCATCATCATAACGTGCCTTGATCCTGTGGATACAGGGTATGTAGGCAGTTTGGAATATGAAGGAAGTATCTAGTACTTAGGCACATACGATTCACCCCATCCTTCATCCCAACCCATAATAAATTCATCTTTGTCACTTCATCCATTTACCACAATCCATCTTATCCATTTACACCTAGACATGATTAACTCAAGCAAAAATGAACTATGCATCCTTGTGGATTTTTAAAAATTCTTATCAAATCTAAAACAAAAAGACTACTCCTAAAACAGTAATATGTCACTGCATACCATTTTCCTATATCTAGGTATATCCATACATCTTGGATCCAGAGCCTTTAATGGATACATCTTTCCTACGATAAGGCCTCAAATATTTCTGGAATACCCTCTTTGGCAAGAAAACATGTTGGTTTTCTATCTATGTTATCAGTTGGTCACTTTTTCTTTTGATTTATCTTTTGTCCCTTTTAAAATACACATTCAAAACTACTTTGATCTTTCTATATCTTGGTATGTTGTGATACTAATTAATTGGGGCATAGTCATTGCTTTCGTATGCTATGTTTGAGGGATGATTTTATTCTCCTATTAGGTCTAATATCTATCTTGTGTATGATGGGATTAGCATCTTGCATATCAATATCTTTTACATCTGAGGCTCTGCAAAGACCTTCTTTGTATTAAGACTATTCTATGCTAAAACTATTTTCCATTCACTTATTCGACAAGGTTCTATTATACCTAGTAGTAATAAACTCAAACCATTTGTTTGTAGAGTCAACTGTCTTATGCATTGGATACATGGTCACCCTAGTTCTTATACCTTGGTGCATAATATCCTTATGCTATATCAAAATAAAGGATTTCTCTATTATACATATTAGCGTAACTTCTCCCATTCAATTATTTATTCTATCCTCATCATTTTATTATCAATCATGTGTTAATCATTTGTCCATCATAATTCTCTTGGTTAATCAATTGTTTCATCATTTGCATCATCACTTGATTATCTTTGTTTAGTTTAATCAATTGTTTCATCATAACTACTCATAAATACATCATTCCATCATCAATCCTTTTATCTTCTTCATTTTTTCTCTATTTTGTTCTCCATCTTCTATCTCCCTCTTTTCTTCATATCCATTCATTTCGAGAGTACACCCATATTCTTCCAATTCATTTTTCCTCTTGAGGGGGGCATCCTTCAACCTATTAATTAATCTACTAGGTACTTCTACCTGACTAGGGCATCTTCATTTCTAATCAAATCATATGGTTCTTCTAAACCAATATCTTCCTCTATCCAACATAGCACTATGTTTTAAACTTCTTTGAAATGATGTTACTTCGCAACACCATCTAAAAGAGGGGAAAAATATAGACACCTAAAATTGGCCCATTCCCAGATCAGGCTTTCATCTGTCATACTTCATTAATTAAATAATTCTTAATTATTTGATTAAGTTCATTTATCGATCACAATCAATTTATCATCCATGTTGATTAAATAACCCTGATTATTTAATTAAATCATTTTCTCTCCAATTTAAATAAATAAATTCAAATTATTTTTTTATTTAGTCTTTTTCCTCCAAAATGAATTAAATTTAATATTTAATTTATTTATCACATGTGTTCATGAAGTTTAAAAATTAATTAATTTAATTTCCTATTATTTCCTCTCATCCATAATCCACTCTCAATCAATTTAGATAACTAATAAATTAAATTAGTTAACTAAGTCAATCAAATCAGTTAATAAGTTAGTCAATCTAGTTAACTAATCAATCAATTTAGTTGACTAGTCAATCAATTCAATTCACTACTCAATCAACCCAGTCATCTGATTAATCAATTCAGTCAACTCCTTAATTAGATATGCTAACTCCCTTGATGTAGGAGAGGACAAGGACACTTGTCCTTATCTCATTCACACACATTCTCTTAACCATCATCAATCATTGATCTTTTTGATCATCCTCAACCGTAGATCTGTTGTCTCACATGTCTATAAATTGAGCCTCTTTCTCCATTTCTAGGCATCTTTCATTTTTAGTAAACTTATGATGTTATTTTCATTCTTTGGGAGATCAATATTTACATTATTAGCAAATAGAGAAATCCACATAACAAAAGCAAGGAGCAATCAATTGAGTTTGGATGCATTTAAATACGCTCAATCAGTGAAGGCAAATTTGTTTGTGCAAAAGGGAGGTAACTTGTACTTGATTTTGCTCATCTTTCGTTTATGTTTGAATTTGCATTTTTCACTATCACAAGTACTAATCTAGAATGATACCCTCCAAAGTATTTGGAAATTTTTTTGCTACCACCACATCCCAAGGAAGGAGTTCCCACACTACCATGACATAAGCCTTGATATGTAATGTCCCCTTTCTAGCTTCAGTGTTAGTCTATCATTGGGTTCCTGTAGACTAATAGTTTGGTTAGGGAACCATGGTTGATTGGAATTTGGATTGATTTTCAGTTAGGTGGAGAGTTGTTTTGGTTCAGATGATATAGTTAGCATTATCAATTGTTTTCAGGTGTCTTGTAATGGATTTACTATTTTTAGTAAGTTTGGAGTTGGTGCCATTTCAAGATTTTTAGAGTTGGAATAGATTCATCTCATCGAGACCTTTCCAATGAGCTATAGATCATTGTATTCTAACATCATCTTGATATTTATTTTAAGGCATGAAGTTATATTATATTTATTTAATGGGACTTTATAAATATTAAGTGACTTATGAAAAAGGAAATATTTTAAAGTCACTAAGGAGTGAGCTTGGGTGACCATCCCTAGGGGAAAATAAGTAATTTAAAAACATAAAGTTACCCCCAAAAAGCCAATGCCCCTCTTGGAGAGGAAATAAAAGGTGAAAAAGTGGAGTCATTTGTTATGCTTGAATTTATGATATTGTGGCTTTTTGCTTTGCTAGGGTTTCTTTGAGAAGGGTTTAGAGAGGATTCAAACCAAAGGCTATTGGGAACTAAAACTCCCTCTAGTAATAGCATTCTACAGGTGTGAAATACCGTCCAAAGGTGCTACTGAGGCAAATACACATAGTGTTTGCATATGGGCTTCAATGGAGTTGAAATATTGAGGATTTGAAGATTTGATTGCTATATCATTTACAGATTTATTTTTGATTAGCTGAGACTCATTGCAATGACAGATCTGAAGGAGTTTGAGGGACCATTGGGACTACATTTACTTGTACATGCTAGTCGTACCATCCTTAAGCTTGGTCGTACCATATTGAGGAAGTTTTAGAGAGAGTTTGTTGTTGTTTGGTCTCTTCATTTGATCGCCATTATTGAGTAGGAGATACAGATGGAAAAGAGGAGTTTGTGATTGGTTTTTGGTCTTTGTATTGTTGATAACACATACCAGCTAGGTCATACCTTCCCTTGAGGGACGTGGGGTTTTGTAGAGACCCTTTCTTTCTCATTTGCAGCCATTGTATTTCCTGTTTGGGGTGTCTAGGGTCTCTCATATTGCTGTCAACAGTTGTAAGCACAAATAGTTTATATTTCTTAGAGATTCAAAGTGATTCTGTGATACCCAGTTGTTAGTCTGGCTACAACATAAATATCAAAGTGTAAATCTTGACATGAGTATGTAATGATAATTCATATTTGATGATTCTGTGATTTGGGTTGTTGTTAGTTTGTTCATTTTCACTGTAATTTTTTCTGGGTTTAAAATATATGCTCAATATTGTATTGTTTCGGCAACACACATTGCAAGAAAATTGAAACCCCTTCTACATCTTCTCTCTAGTCTGAAAGAACACACTTTAAAAATTAAAATAACACTAAAAAGATCTTAAAAAGAACCAACAGGTATGGCACATTATAGTGGCATCAGAGCACAACTCTTCCTACCATCCTATGAGGTCAGATTCAAACATGCAGAAGGAAACATGAGACATGCAACTGGGTACAACTAGATATTACCTCAGATGAAATAGGTCTAGAACAAATTTACAGGTTCCTCAGAGAGATCCTTCTGATACAAATACAAAGATTGTAGCTATAGAGGAACAACTTGTAGTTTTTTACAGCGAAGAAGATCTTGAAATATCTAGGATAGATCCCTTTTCAGATGAGATTCCACTACAGGTTGAGGAGATGGGTGATAGAGAGAATGAAGAACCTAGCATGTAGGAGATCCTGAACTCATTGGTTAGGGGCCAGTTAAATATAGAAAGGACATTGCGAGAGTCATAGGTAGAATTGACTCACATCCTTACCTAGTTGGTACCCTGTGATGGTAGAAATAACAGGGATAACAATAATAATAACACAACAAAAGAAACAAGAACAACTATGGGGACAAAGACAGGGTTAATATTGGAGACGACAGGCATATGGGTGATAGGAATAATGGAGATAGGCACAATGGTGATAGGCACAATGGGAATAGGCATAGAGATAGAGACAATGAGGGTGAAGCTTTAGTCACCAACAGGAGGGCTACCTAGTTGACTACCAATGATAGGCCTGGCATACCCATATTTACACCCAGGAACAATGTTCCTAAATAGGATGCCACACAGTTGGAGTTCTAGGATGAGATCTTGAGAGATTAGAGAGCCTCCAATGAGGAGTTTAGGGCTAAGATGACATTTGGAGAGTACTCAGACCTCAGGATGAGGCATAGACCCCGAAGAGGAAATAGACAACAAAATCAAGAACTTCAGAAGAAAGTGAGTAAAATGACTTTACATTATTTTGATGGCTTAGGTAAAACCTTAGCCAAAGCTTGGGTCCAGAAGTTGGACAGCTACATCTAGATCAACCCCATGCCCGAGACTGTTGCCATTACCTATCCAGCCTTACATCTAGAAGGCAACACACATAAATGGTGGAGCAATGACAAGGTTACCTTGGTACATGACCAGATCACTTCTTACATTGAGTTCTCTACCAAGTTGATAGACTAATTTGATAAGAAGGATCCAGAGATGCAATATAAAGAGTTGACCCAATTGAGACAAGCGAGCTTAGTGGATACATACATAACAGAGTTCCAAGAGCTTTCAGTTATGGTCTCAGACATTTTAGAGCGCAGATTGATCATGCTCTTCATTGATGGGTTGACAGATCCTCTACGTGGTTGGGTTAAGGGTTTAGACCCTTCAACATTACTAGAGGCCATGAAAAAGGCCCATGATATGGAGTCTTTTGTTTGGAGAAGTAAGTTTCAATCCAAGGGTTTTCAGTATAGGAGAGATAGGGAGAAAGACAAAAGACACTTTTAGAGGGATTCAAGATAGCAACATAGAGTTCTTCCAGGTTGGATAACAATCAGTTAAATGACCTCAGGAGGAAGAAGCTCTGTTTCCATTGCCGAGAGCCTTGGGATCCTAAGCACAAGTGTGATGCCTAAGGAAAAGAAAAACAATTGGAATATTTTTTAGCAGATGAGTCTGTAGAAATAGAGACACATTCAGAGCAGCAATTAGAAGATAATGACTCAAGGATTGATGGTGCATCTGAAGTGTCAAATAAGGAGGAAGAGACAACCCTACCTATAACACATCTCTCGAGCATTCAGAGAGAGGGATCATTCTAGATGAGAGGAGTACTTGGTGGACAGTGAGTGATTACTTTACTAGACATAAAAGGTAAAAATCAAGTTAATAAGATCAAGCATATAATTGAAAACCTAATCCTACCACCATCAAAGAATCGAATCCAAGTGAAACCAACAACATGCAATTCAAGAACAAAATCACCTAGATTGTATGATTCCTTGTTTGTGATGTAGATTGCTTCTCAATAATGAAAAATTATGAAGGTCAAAGCTGCCATGATGGATGGATGATAATGATAATATGCTAGATGGATGCTAAAATGCTCAATATGCTCAAGATGATAATGTAGACACTATATGAAAATGATGGATAGATGTAGTATGAAATGAGAGGGTGTTTGTATAGACCTCAACCAAAATCAATCAACAGTAGAGATTTGGTGGCTATGTGAACGGTTGAGATGAAATGATAGTCATAGGTGAATGTGTAGATGACAAGTGGAAGGAAGATAAGGCTTATGTGTGACCGTGTACATAAAAAGTACTACATGTGAAAGATATTAAATAAAAGATGTAGTACCACACATGTTTTTTAAATAAAAGATACACACATGTTGGCTCATGATAAAAGATAAAGGTAAATGATAAGAGAAATTAATTAAATAAATACAATTTATTTAATTAATTGGAAAGTGGGCTTATGAAGGGATTTTTAATTAAATAAATAAGATTTATTTAATTAAAATAGATAGAATAGAGATAATTAAATAATTAAAGATCATTTAATTATAGATTAGAAGAAATAGATAATGAATTAATTAAATAAATATAAATTTATTTAATTAATAGAAGAAAATAGGTGATTTTGATGAATAGGGAAATTTCTCAAGTGTGTTAGACAAATGCAGATGATAGCTAATGCAATATTTGATACTAATGATAACTAGGTCAATTTTGGGTGTCTACATTTTGCCCCTCTTTGATATAATGTTCGTTAGAACGTTGTGTCAAAGAAGATATGATGACTCACTTGATAAACAAGGTTATGCCCTAGTGAAATTGGCAGGAGATGCCCCCTTGAGAGGTAAGCCAGGCTAACTAGGAAGGGCTGGGTTGACTCGCGATAAGATGAAAGGCTAAAAACAAGGTTGATAGAAACGATTGATCTTGGTTGAGGACGATATAAGATGATGATGGAATGGATAGATGGTATGATAGCTTTTAAAGTAATTGCTCAAAAGTAAAGAAATGCAATCCTTATGTTTGATATAGCATATGGATGTTATGCACCAGGGTATAAAAGACCAAGGTGTCAAGGTATCTAATGCATAACTAGCATACTACAATCTTATCTAAACGCATGAGGTCAAGATGTTGAACCAACATACACAAGATATGAATAGAAGCTAGTGTTACGAGATGGACTTTGACACTACAAGCAAAGGTTTGAGTCTTATCTCCACTACACATAATGATACCTTGCTGGTTATATGTATGGAGCTAGTCTTAGCATAGAATAGTCTCAATGCATAAGAGACTGTTTAGCTTCTCAGATGCAAAAGATATTGATATGCAAGATGCTAATCCTAACATGTACAAGATACCAATATGCATAGGAAGAGAATAAGATCATCCCACAAACATAGCATATGAAAGCAATATGACCATGCCCCATTCCATTCTTCATCGCAACATACCAAGATATAGATAAATCAAGGCAGTCTTGACTAGGCATAGGAGAGGGACAGAAGATAAATCAAAATATAAAACAAAAGATACTATCATCACATTCTCTTGCCAAATTAAAGTGCTCTTGGATGGATTAAGCTGACGCCTTGTTGAGAGGAAAGTTGTATCCTGTTGAAGGCTAACAATGTTGATAAAATGCTATAGCAAATGTTGGCTTAAGGCATGCGAACAAATAGCTTTCAGCTTATCCCTGATTTGTTAAAGTGTTTGAGCTTTCTCTAGTACACATAGTCTACTTCTTGCTTGAGTTGGTCAAAGAGAAGAAGATGGAGATGAAAGAAGATGAAGATTGGGTGGATCATTTGTGCTTGCATACTAGATACTTCTTTCATATTCCAGACTGCCTACATACCCTATATCCATAGGATCAAAGCACATTATTATAGTGATGAGACATGATGAATATGTAGTTCTAGACTTATTGATGATGTAAGTGATAAAAGATAGAAGAAAGGGAGATGAAATATTGGAGGATGATTAGAAGAAAGATGAAAGATGGATGATGAGAGAGAGGCTTTCGTCTATGCTTGAATTAGAGTGCTTCCTTCACATCTCAGATTGCCTACATATCCTATATCCATGGGATCAAGGCATTTAACGATAGAGATGAGATGTAGTTCTTGTTATTATGTTTATGGTTGATGTCAAAAAATCAACTTTATTGCTTAGATTTTGTGATGTTTTGATTTTTTTGGATTTTAACATGTTTTGATTTTTTTTTTGGATTTTGATAGTTTGTTGTGTTTTAGTTTGGATGTTTGTTGTGTTTTGGTTGTTGAAATGATATGAGCTAGAGCTGTGGGTATCCGCTTCCAAATAAGGTTCAACAAGTGCCCCCAGTGTGGGATAAAGTCTATTAGGAAGATGCTGTGATGAATGTGTTCATGCGAATAGTGTACTAAGGTGCCAAATGATATCTTAACCCCAATGAAGTCCAAACTACAAGGGATAGCATGGCAAAGGTAAGGGTGAAAAGGCTTTTTATTATGAATGTATAAGGGATAATGGCTTGCAATGTTTAGATAGGGGCAATAGTGGATTATGTAAGTAAGATAGTGGATGGATTTTATGGAAAGCTATGATCAAACAAACTAAGGAAACGATGGAGACTAGTCTCTACACATAGTGCCTGTTTGCCAAGTTTTCACTATGGTACTTATCCAAGGTGCCTATTTTATGAGGTTTTCACCATAGGATGGATTATTTATCTTGTACTATTTTTTTTGTCATCCAAAGCGCCACAAGGTGGTTTTCACTATTGGATGGATTTTTTTTTTTTGGAATATGCTAAGACACATGGGTAAAACTTCTTGAGATGAATGTTGTTGACTAGTTCATCCAAGGGAATACCTTTAGGTGTTGAAAGAGTGTATGCTCCTGATCCATAGATTGATGTGATGACAAAAGGACCAAGCCAATTAGGTTCAAACTTGCCCTATTTCTCACGATGTTGCTGATTCCTTTAATTTTCTTTAAGGACAAGATCTCCAACTTGAAATCTTCATTCTCTGATCTTTTTGTTGTAGCTACGACATAGATAATTTTGATAGACTTGGAGATGATTGAGTGTTGTAAGACATCGTTCATCTTATAGCTCAAGATCATGGAGTTTGGATACTCTATATTCTTCATCTAAGATAGTATCTGTAGGGATGCTTGCAGTGAGGGGATCTCAACCTCAATAGGTAAAATAGCTTCAGTGCCATACACAAGAGCATAGTGATATGACATGATAGAAAGTGATATGATAGGATAGATAGTGTGAATGAGACAAGGTGCCCCCAAGTGTAAGTGACATAGAAGATCAACCTACACATGACCCCTATTTTCCAGGTTTTCATCACGGTACTTATCCAAGGCGATTGTTTACCAGGTTTTCACCATTGGACGAAGGGATTTCTCTTTACTTTTTTTTTAATAATATTTTTTGATGGGATAAAAATTGCACATGGCACTTGTTTGCGAGGTTTTCACCATGGTAATGAATAGGAGGGACTCAAGTGTCTAGTGCTATGAAAGGTGATAGTGTCCCAATAGAGAGGGATGTCGTCGCATGGACCATGTCATTATGCTCATAGATGTTTGTAAGGGATTGCATGAAGGGGAGATGAAGTAGGTGGATAGCGTATTAGGATGTGGATTATGGAAAGTTGGGGGATAGTGGATTATGATATGGATTATGGAGGAGTGATAGTGGATCATGATGTGGATTATATAGGACTTATAGAAAAGGATGGATAAAAGGCTTATGCAAAACCATGGACCATGGGAAGGTGATTGGGGAGATATGTAGGATAACAGATGAAGGATGGGGAGATGGAGGTATGTGGAAATGTGGGATGGAAGGGAACCATGCCCAACAGTTGCACACACTGTGATAAATATTGAAGCTTTTGATAGGAAGGTGGTGTAGGAAGCAATGGAGATGTTTTCTTAGGAGATGGGAGATGGAGTAACTTAGGTACCCACATGTACTTAGTATTTTTATGATTTTTTCTTTTCTTGTGGGTTGTGGAGGGATTTGATATTTTTGAGTGGAATGGGATTTTTGAATGGAAGGGGAATTTTGGATGGAAGTGGATGGTTGGGATATTTGAGAGGTAGATGCCTCATTTGACTTGATTTCTCTTTGCTTAGGGACACAAACCATTTTAGTTTTTGACTTTGCTTTTGAAGGTATGGGCTTGGATAGTTTTTTAGATGTACTTGGCTTTGATTCTTTGCATTGGTGTCCTAAGGAATGAGAACCTTTAGGATTTTTGGCTTCATGGGTAAGATTTTTGACTTTATAAGTAAAGGCATCGAAATGTTTATTTTTGAATCCCATGGGATGGGTGGAAGCTTTATGTTTATAAAATATGTGCATTTGTTGGTCATGATTATAAATGTAAGGGTACTTATGGATAAATGGATTAAAAGTGGGTTTATGGATTAATGGGTAAGGGGACTGGAGGATAGGGATATTAGGTGTTGGGAGTAATGGTGGTAAAGTGGATGGAGGGATATTAGGAGTTGGAAGGAGTGGAGGTAGAGTGGATGGTGGAAGGTGTATGGTCACATGCTTTTGTGATTTGTAGGATAGTGGAGATGAAAAGGCAACATATGCTTTAGGTATATGATGTGGTTTGTGATGGAAAGTGGACTTAGGAGGGATGAAGGAAATACCAACATCTTTAAAGTGTTTACCTTGGGGTGTATATCCAAGGCCATATAAGCATGGAGGAATCTTGACATGGTTTGGCTCCAAGATACCTTGTTCATAAAGGCCTAGGCCTTCACTTTGGTAGTTCATGTTTCAGAGTATGCAATGGACTATAGGACTTGGTGTGCTTTGAAATTAGACTTGAGTTTATTATTGGATGAAGAATGTGAAGTGGATAAAGGTTGTTGTTGTCCCAAAGAAGAACACTCATGTATAAGGGTGGTAAGACCAAGTGGATATGATGGTGGATGTGGAAGGAGGATCATTAGGATCTTGATTAGCATTGTGTTCACTAAGATCCAAGTTATTGATTTGATCTTCTATGCTTATGTGTTCTTGGGAGGTACATGTCTCATTATGACAAGTGGATGTTTGCTCATTATGGATTAGATTAGATGGTAGATGACTAGGAGCCATTTGGATATCTTTCTCATGGATAGGTATAGGATTATGGATAGGATCAAGGTGCTCATGGACAGATTCTTCATAGCTATCATCTTGATCATAAAGAAGGTAAATGTTATGGATAGGTTGAATTTGGATAGATTGTTCATGAATAGTTGTTGGGAGATGGATAGGATTAAGTGGCTCATGGATAGGTTCATTATTATGGATATCATCTTGATCATGGAAAAGATACATGTTATGGATGGGTTGCATAAAAGTGATTTGATCTTGAGTTGGACTAGGGATTAATGTTTCCACATGTTTAGGATTAAACCTTTGACATACCTCTTGGGTTGCTTGAATGGAATTGGATGACCCTTGGATAGGTTCTTGGTCAACAACATGAGAACATGATGACTCTTGACTTGGACTTATGGGAGGTCCTTGAATAGGCTTAATGGATTGTGGACCACATGAAGGGCTTGAAGGGATAGGCATGTTAATTGAGGGCTCTTGAAGAGGCTCAAGGATATGTGGGCTATGTAAAGGAGTTGTATGATTGGACATGACATTTGGAAGTTCTTTGGTAGGCTCATGAATGGGTGTTTGACATGGAGATAGTTTATTCCTTTCTAGTAGCCAATGGATCACATCCTTTGCAAGATTATGGGTAAATGACCAATATAATGGATGGATGATAAGGGTAGATGGTGTTGTAGGCTTAGGATTAGGACTTATGGGATGGATAATAGGATTATATGGATTGGAACTTGGGCTAGATGGAAGAATAATGGAATCAGATAGATTGGTTTTATCTAACACAATCTTACCACAATCTTCTAGGTTCTTGACCAATCTTTTAAATTGTGCACAAATGGATATGGCATGGCCCTTACACCTATGGTATGTACAATAATGGTTTTCATTATACCAATTAGGTTTAAAAATAGGTGTAGAATATGATCTTAGCGGTAAGAGCCCAATCAAATTTGCTTGGACCAATCTTTCTAAAAGTATCTCCATGAAATATTTTAATGAAGGGTTAGTGGAACATGGGGATGAAGGTGATGAAGGTTGATGGACTAATGGACTAGGATTGAAATCACATGAAGGTGTTGGGATAGAACTAGTTGGCTCTTGTGTTGGCATGTGATCAGATGGTGGAGGTGACTCATAGGATGCATTGGTATATCCCTTGTCAAAGGATATTAAGTCTTGCATAGGATAACTTGGACTTTCTTGATTTATGTACAAGGGGCTACTTGGACTTGCTTGTGTTTCTTCTTGCAATGGTGGACTTAGGTCTATCAACAATGTTTGTTGTGAGGAGACTAGGTTGCCTAGTAGATGGGTTTGGTGTTGTGTTGGAATGTTGGAATGAGGAATTGGATAGTGTTGGGGTGAAAGTTGATATGTTTATGTGGTTTGACATGATGTGTGAATGACATGATAGGTTGGTATGAAGTTGAGGGGGATGGCGCATATGATTGATGTGGAATTTGTTGAAGTTGGGATGGTGTTTGGACTTGTTGTTGTGATATGATTTGTTGTTGTTGGAATTGTTGAATGGGTTATTGTGATGGTTGGAATTGTTGAATTGGTTGATGTTGGGGTGAATGTTGATAGGTTGATGTGGCATAGGTTGATGTGGAATTGTCATAATGTGTAAATAGATTAGGTTGGTGTGATGGTGAAGATGACGCATAGGATTGTGGTTGAATTTGTTGGAAGTTATGATGGTGTTGTGGTGGAGGGATTGTATAGGATAATGGTTGGTGTGAAGTTGAGGGTGATGACATGTAAGGTTGATGTGGAATTTGTTGAGGTTGGGATGGAGTTTGGATTTGTTGTTGTGATATGACTTCTTGTTGTTGGTAAATGTGTTGATGTTGTGGTTGGAATTGTTGAATTGGTTGGTGTTGTAGTTGAATGTGTTGATGTGATGATGGTGTAGGGGTTGCATAGGCTAATGATTGTTGAGATATGGATAGGTATGGATAAGGGTTGACATTGGAAAAGGTGTGATAGGTTGATGAAGGAATGATGTAGCATGTGGATGAATTAGGTTGATATGAAGTTGAGGGGGATGACTCACAAAATTTAGGTGGAAGTTGTTGATGTTGTATGGATGATGGTGGTGATTTGGATGAAGAGGCTAAGGTGGATGAATTAATATATGAGACAAATGGTTGGGCCATGTCATTTATTGAGGAATAATGAGGTCTACGATATGGTCTTTCCAACCAAGGGTAATATTCAAAAGGACTTGGGTTGGCATGGATGGTAACCTCTTGGTCATTAAATGGAAATTTGATGCATCTGTGATAGGTGGAAGGAAAATCCCTTATGGCATGAATGCATGGGTGTCCTAGGAGGATATTATATGGGAGATCGAGGTCTAAGACTTGACAAGTGATTTCCCCTAGGGCTGGACCTAATTGAATGGGTAATCAAATAGTACCTTCAGATATGTCATCAATTTCATCATAGGCCTTAATAGTGATGGAATGGTATTTTTCGATATCCGGAGTGGAGTACCCAAATTGTTTAACCAACCTTAGAGTGCACAAGTTTAATCCTGAGCCATGATCTATTAGGACCCTTTTGACTTGACACCTTTTGATTACAACTTCTATGTAAAGGGGTTCATTATGGGATGAATCATTGTTGAGCATGTCCTTTTTAGTGAAGACCAAATGATTAGGTGATGCAATATGTACAACCATGGCTTGAAATATCCCAAAATACAAATGAATTGAAGTGAATAATGATTATGATGATGTGAATATAGGATGGATTTGATGACAAGAATTGTTAGGATGATGTGGAATGATGCACCCTCGAGAGGATAGGTGGGGGTGAAAGACACGGGTAGACTCTCGAAATGAATTGATTTGGATAATGATTATAATGGTGTGGATATGACAAGTAGGATGATTAGGATTTAGATTACGATGAAGATGACTTGGTCTAGGATGGATGTTGTGAGAAGGATGTTGAGGATAATGTGGAATGTTTGTGTTTATAGCTTGACTTAGGTAATGTTCAAAAAAAAATTCACATGTGCATGCATGAATCACACACACAAGACACATAAGAAAGTTTGACTTTAAAATTTTGAAGAATGTGATGATGAAGCAAGCACTTGAAGAAGACACATCAACAAGCCCTAGAATTAATCAAATAAGTATGGCCAATTAGGTCTTACTCAAGGTTGCACAAGGTTGACTAAGGATGAAATGAAAGCAAAATCCTATCACACAACCGGGAGAAAGGGGTAACCCACCCTTCACCTTCACTTCCCAAAGGTATAAAGTTCTTTGGGGCTTAGCCAAGAGTGACAAGATTTATAACTCCCAATGAGGGTGTTTTTCAATTCAGCCTCAGTTCAGGTCGTCTTTTGGAGTGGTGTGTCTCTAAGTAGGCCTCCTAAGAAGGGTAAACAAAATCCACCCAAGTGAGTGTCACTTGATTTACACTTGTAGTTGTTAATTTCCCCTTAGAAATGAGATGTGTGGCAAATAGTTCAAGCACTTGTTCTTTTTATGCCCAACTCAAAATGTGATGGAAGACACTTGTTCATTTTATGCCCAATTTTTTGATGTGAATGAAGACAAGATTCGTTTTAAGCCCAAAATTGAAGTGTGATGGCAGACAATGATTATAATGAAATGAAAGATGAAAGATGAAAGATGAAACAAGTGCACCTAAAATTTTTGCTTTCCAAATTTGATAACAAGGCACACGATGCAAGTCACAATCAGGTTGCAATGGGTAAAGCAAGCACAAGGTTTCAAATGATATGTCTTTGAGAGGTGAAAACATGCAACCCATTTGTAAGTAGTTTCAATGATTTTGATCTTTGGCAAGTGATATAGAGTATTTCATGTTGATCTTTGCCTGAGAAGCCTCTCGGACACGATGGTGATGTCAAATCTGATGTAGGATGCAACCTGCAAAACTTGACCACCAAAACTAGACAAAAGTGATGTTAAAAATGCAAATTTAAACACACAAACCTATAAAAAGTGAGGATTAGAGCTGTGGGCATGCCAAAAAATGTAGATGGAAAATTAGTGCAAAAGGCAATATGAAGATAATGTAAACAACCCAATTGCCTTTACCTCTGAACCAAGCCCTCCACACGTGATAGAACACGATAGATGCACCCAAATCTAACAAATTTGTTCTCTTTGATGGATGATTGATTGGTTGTAATGTTGATTGCTCACTTTCTGTAGCATAGCAATGATATGAGGATGATAGATGGAAAATGATGGATGGAGATGGATGAGAAGATTCAAGAATAATTTTGATAGAATGAGGATACTTGAAGAATAGATCCTTAAATGGCTTGTGAGGGATTTGATTTATAGGCTTGGCTTGATTTGAATGGATGGCTAAGATTAAAAGGCTAATTGAACGATGTGAATGACTAGGATTGATTAGTTATTCCCACTCCTTAAGGAAGTTTTAGTCATGTGACAAGTGTCAAATGGTCTTCCACCTTACTTGAAGACAAATGTGGAGATAGAGACAAATATGGAAATAGAGACAAATGGCTTCCACCTTACATGGAGACAAATGTGGAGATAGAGACAAATATGGAATTTTCTATTTTTGGAAAGGAATGATGTGGGATACATTAATTAAATAAATATTTAATATATTTAATTAATTTAGATGAGGGAAAAGTGGAAATTAATTAAATAAATATAATTTATTTAATTAATTGACTATGGAAGGATAAATGAGATTACGATGGGAAACTAATTAAATAAATAAGATTTATTTAATTAATTGGCTAATGGATAAGTGGAATTAGGAGTGGGATTAGGACAAAATGCTGCATGGTGTCTCTAATAGGGATTTTGAATAGGTATTGTAGGTCATGGACATTTTTGGGACAAATTTTGGTGTCTACAGGTGCTATTCATAACTTTATAGATGAGGGTTTGGTTATGAAGAGAGGGCTCAAGATTGAAGAATTTGAAGGGTTTAAGGTGAGGGTAGCAAACAAATTTGTACTCACCTACACTAGGAGGATACCTAATCTCACCATACTGTTGAACAATTATACATGCCAGTCATATTTCTATGTAGTTAGCATGGGTGAGATGGATGTAGTGTTAGGCATGTCATAGTTGCATGACATTGGGAAGTTCACACTCAACTTGAAGACAATGGAGATGAAGTTTGAGGTGAACGGAATATGACATGTGCTCAGGGGCATTTCAGATTGTGGATTGAGAGTGGTTTCACTCAAGAGGATGGAGAGATTGATTCGACATGATCAGGTGCAATGGGCAGTAGAGGTGATGGTGATGCCTATGATGTTAGGACAATAGAAGCTTGAGTATCTAGCTAATATACAGGCTCTCTTGACTACACACACCAAAGTGTTTAGTGACATATCACTAGGTAAACTCCCTGATAGGGGTATTGAGCACATTATTGAGCTAGAGGAGGGTGCTAAGCCTGTGATTACCATACCTTACAGGCACCTAAAGAGATATAAGGATGAGATCAAGAAAGTTATCAAAGAGCTTCTCAAGATGGTGCACATAAGCCCAACCAAAATCTCGTTCGCTTCATCAGTGGTCTTAGTGAAGAAAAAAGATGGGACTCTCATAATGTGCATTAACTATAGAGAGCTTAATAAGAAGACCATTAAGAATAGATACCCCATATCCCACATTGATGAGTTGATAGATGAGTTGCACGAGGCATGTTACTTCTCCAAAATAGATTTGAGATCCGGATATCACCAGATACAAGTCAGGGATGAAGATGTGGAGAAGACAACTTTCAAGTGCCATTATGGGCACTTTGAATTCCTGGTCATGCCTTTTGGTTTGACCAATGCACCAGCCACCTTCCAACTATATGAACAGGGTGTTCAAAGAATAGTTGAGGAGATTTGTATTGATATTTTTTGATGACATATTGATATACAACAGGACTTGGGAGGAGCACTTGAAATACATTGACATTGTCTTAAGCATTTTAGAGCAGGAGTCATTATATGCCAAAATGTCAAAGTGTGAGTTTGGGATGATTGAGTTGTTGTACTTGGGTCATATTATCAGTGCTGGTAATGTGAAGATGGACCTAGAAAAGATTTGAGCAATCACTGATTGGCTGCCACCAAAGAATCTCTCTCATCTCAAGGGATTCCCTGGTCTTTATGGGTATTACCACCATTTCATGAAGGGGTTTTCATAGTCGGCTGCCCCCCTCATAGATTTGACTTGGAAGGATGTATTTATTGGCCAGGAGGTGCACAAGAGTGATTTGATAGGTTCAAGGGGATTATGAGTACATGTCTTATGTTGGCTATTCATGATTTTAGCAAGCCTTTTGGGTTACAATGTGATGCCTTAGGGGAAGGCATTGGTATGGTAATAATGCAGGATAAACACCCCATAGCATTTGAGAGCAGGAAGTTGAGGGGTGTGGAACAAAGTTATAGCATATATGACAAGGAGATGTTAGCCATCATGCGTACACTAGATGAGTTCAGATAGTACCTAGTTGGGAGTAAATTTGTGATGAAAATAGATCACAATAGTCTGAAACATTTCCTTGGATGGAAGAATTTGAATGAAAGGCAATAGAAGTGGGTTAGCAAACTTCAAGCCTACGAATTTAACATTGTCTATGTTAAAGGAAAGAAAAACATAATTGCTGACACCTTATCCAGGAGACCACATTTGTGCACAGTGGGTGCTAGTGCAGAGGATTGGAGGGAGATGATATCCGCTAAGTATGCAAAGGATAAATGGGCTTCTGGTATTATTGATGGAACTATTTGAGATGACAAGTATTCAACAATAAATGACTTGATCATTTACAAGTGCAGAATTTTCCTAGTGCCAAGTTCAATGGTTAAGTAGAGGATTTTGAGAGCCTTCCATGATTTGCCTATGGCTGGTCACTTGGGTTACTTCAAAACCTACAGACAGGTGAGAGAGCATTTCACTTGGAAGGGCCTCAAATCAGAAGTATTACAGTATGTGAGAGAGTATCTGATATGTCAGCAGAATAAGTAGGAGCACTCTTTCCTAGGTGGATTACTGCAGCCCCTTCCCATTCCTAAGAGGAAGTGGGATAGTATTTCTATGGACTTTATTACTAGTTTACCGAAAGTCCAAGGCAAGGATTGTATCTTTGTGGTGGTGGACAAATTGATGAAGTTTCCACACTTCTTTGCTATTCCTACCACCTATACTACAACACAGGTTGCAGAGTTGTTCTTTAGAGAGGTATTCTGACTTCATGGGCTACCACAGAGCATTGTTTGTGATAGGGACATCAGGTTCCTTAGCATTTTTTGGTAGGAGTTCTTCAGGTTGACAGGGACAGAGCTCATCCTGAGCACCAGCTACCACCCATAGACAGATGGCCAAATAGAGATTGTTAATAAATTAGTGGAAGGATACCTCCAAAATTATGTAGTAGGCCAGCAAAAGGCATGGATTAAGTGGCTTCACATGGGCGAATATTTCTATAATTCCACTTATCACATGTCTATCCAGATGTCACCCTTCATGGCTTTGTATGGGTATGAGACACCGAGCTTTGTGGATTTATTGTTTGGTGATAGCAGAGTGCCTAAGGCGAAATACCTCCTACAAGAGAGTCAGGATGTCATTAGGTCTTTGAAGGAGAATATACAGAAAGCTCAGAATCAGTAGAAGTAGTATGCAGATCAATAGAGGATTGAGCAGTCATTCGAGGTGGGTGACATGGTGTATTTGATGCTGTAGCTCTATAGGTAGTCCACTCTCAAGAAGAGTTTAGCAAAGAAGCTTAAGCCACACTAATATGGACCTTTCAGGATCTCCAAGAAAATTAGAGAAGTGGCTTATGAGTTGGATTTGCTGGTTGGTAGCAGGGTACACAACGTGTTTCATGTATCATGCCTCAAGAAGGTGTTGAGGCATAATGTAACACAATTAGCAGAGTTACCTCCTCTTGATGAAGAGGGGAAATTGATTTTGGTACCCAAGGCTATAATTGATACTAGGGAACATACTTTGAGGAGGAGAACCATCATGGAATACCGAGTAAAATGGAAAAATTGGTCAGTGGAGGATGCTACCTAGGAGAATGAGTAGATATTGGAGCATCTTGATCTGAGATTGCTTGAGGCAAGCAATCTTAGGGAGGGTAGACTGTAATGTCCCCTTTCTAGCTTTAGTGTTTATCTATCATTAGGTTCCCATAGACTGACAGTTTGGTTAGGGAACCATGGTTGATTGGACTTTGGATGGATTTTTAGTTAGGTGGAGGGTTGTTTTAGTTCAGATGATATAGTTGGCATTATCAATTGTTTTTGGGTGTCTTTAACAAATTTACTATTTTTAGTAAGTTCAGGGTTGGTGTCATTTCAGAAGTTTTAGAGTTGGAATAGATTCGTCGCATCAAGACCTTTTCGGCACGCTATAGATCATTGTATTCTGACATGATCTTGATATTTATTTTAAAGTCTAAAGTTTATATTTATTTAACGAGACTTTATAAATATTAATTAAGGAACTTATGAAAAAGGAAATATTTTAAAGTCAATAAGAAGTGAGATTGGATGCCCATCCCTAGGGGGAAAATAAGTAATTTAAAAACATAAAGTTACCTCCAAAAAGCCAATGCCCCTCTTGGAGAGGAAATGAAAGGTGAAAAAGTGGAGTCATTTGTTATGCTTGAATTTATGATATTGTGGCTTTTTGCTCTGCTAGGGTTTCTCTGACAAGGGTTTGGAGAGGATTCAAACTAGAGGCTATTGGGAATGAAAACTCTCTCTAGTAACAGCATTCTATAGGCATGAAAGACTGTCCAAAGGTGCTACTAAGGCAAATACACATAGTGTTTGCATATGGGCTTCAATGGAGTTGAAATATTGAGGGTTTGAGGATTTGATTGCTATATCATTTGCAGATTTATTTGTGAACAGCTAAGACTCATTGCAGCGACATATCTGAAAGAGTTTGAGGGACCATTGGGACTACATTTCCTTGCACATGCTGGTCATACTATCCTCAAGCTTGGTCATACCATATTGAGGAAAATTTAGAGAGAGTTTGTTGCTATTTGGTCTCTTCATTTGATTGCCATTGTTGAGCAGCAGATACAAATGGAAAATAGGAGTTTGTGACTAGTTTTTGGTCTTTGTATTGCTGATAACACATACCAACTAGACCATACCTTCCCTGCAGGGACATGGGGTCTTGTAGAGACTCTTTCTTTCTTGTTTACACCCATTGTATTTCTCATTTGGGGTGTCTAGGGCCTCTCATATTGTTGTCAATAATTGTAAGCACAAATACTTTATATTTCTTGGAGATTTAGAGTGATTCTGTGATACCCAGTTGTTGGTCCGGCTACAACATAAATATCAAAGTGTAAATCTTGACATGGGTATGTAATGATGATTCATATTTGGTGATTCTGTGATTTGGGTTATTTTTAGTTTGTTCATTTTCACTACATACTCTTTTCTAGGTTTGAAATATATGCTCAATATTGTATTGTTTTGGCAACACACATTGCAAGAAAACTAAAACCCCTTCTACAACTTCTCTCTAGTCTAAAAGAACACACTCTAAAAATTAAAATAACACTAAAAAGATCTTAAAAAGAACCAACAGGTATAGCACATTATATGATATGAGAGTTGGGATCACCCTCTCCTTTGAATTTTGGAAGATTGGGGAGATGATGTGGTAGTATGAACTGATGAATGTTGTAGTCAAAAGGCTCCTTTAAATACTCAAGATATGTTCCTAAGAGGGGACTATGTGTAGAGAGTCCTATTCCTCCAAACATTATCCCTTTAGGTGGAGCTTGTTGTACTTGTTTAAAGGGTATGCTAGATTGTTGATATCCTGAAAATGTTGGATAACTAGATGGTGTCTTGTTTATGTCTTGAAAATTAGGTGGGATCATTTGTGGTTGATTTTGTGCTACAGGACTCTGACCTATTTGATTGAGACTTATCATGTTTGATGATGAGGGTAAGGGAGGCATGAATGCTTCATTATGTGTGTTGTGAGAATGGAAGTTTAAATGAGGGGAATTTTATGTTGCCCCCCTGGTTTAATTCAATCTTGTCAATGAAATGATTTCCCTATGCCCTAGGTTTTTATCTAATTTAGTTTTGGCCATATTGTTCAACACTCTTAGCCTCAAGGGTCTTGATTCATTGGACCAAGGTTTCTACAAGGTCTATGGGTGAGGTTTTTCTTGTTCTTTGGGTTTCACCACCTTGAGGTGGATTGTTTTTCTTTGAGGCTAGAGTGAACTTATTTATTCTTTCTGATGAGACTTCACATGTTGTGGACTTTTTATCTTGATGTAGTATGTGGGGTAATTTTTGTACCTCCTCAACTTCTTGTAAGTTCTCCCTTTGATAGCTCACTTCATTGTCCATTTGGGTGTCCATTTTTATGGGTTGATCATGTTCATGGATCTCAGATCGAACATTCAAATGTCATGTTTTGATTTGGTCAAAGTTGTGGGGATTTTGTTGGATCCCTTTTGGATTTATAATTTTACATGAGGGGACATTCCCTTGGACTTTTTGCATGAAACATCATGAAATAGTCAAAAATGTAAAAGAATCCATCCCAAAAGGATTTTTTCTTCACGTCAAGTTCACCAAAATATGAACACTTCAAAGCATGACTCCATAGTGGGAGGTAGATGAGCAAGCTTTGACATAGCACATGAATTATCTCCTTTCCATGGGAAAACCTCCAAGTCACTCTCACTCTCATGGTAGAAGCTAGTAGAGAGGAGTTGATACCTAAGGGTGGTCCTGCTCACTTGGGAGCTTGACTTTGTGAAGAGAGGTTGATCAGTCCTGGGGCATTTCTTGGATGTTATTCACTATGTTATGTTTGATGACCATTGTTGTTGAGATAATGATATGATCCAAAGGGTAACTGGTTATTAATCTCCCATTTGGGTTTCTAAGGTTCCAACACCTAGATGGTTGTCTTTTGTGGTTGTTTATGATTTGAAGGCATTGTAGTCTCTCTTCAAAGCATTGTAATGTTTTTTGTGTTTCTTCTCTTTGCTCTATCAACCTAATCCTATGTTCTTGTTCCTTGGTTGTCGATTGTGCTTGTTGAGGCCTAGGGTGAATTGCTTCAATCTCCTCTAGGATTTCCCTCACCCACTTACCTCTAAGTCTAGGCACATTCATATGCCTGAATGGAGAGAGTTGGCTAGAGTTGACCAAGAGTTGACTTTTTGTTGACTTAGTGTGAATACCTAAGGTTTGTTTGATTTTTGCTTTGTTTGTTGAATAGGTTAACCTTGTGATGGAATCAAGGGGTTTTGTGCTTTCTTGTTTTTGTTTTTCTTGTTTTTCTATTGTTTTTGATATTTTTGTGGGTTTATGTACATGAATGCAATCTAAATGTATGTAAAATGATATTTTTGTCCTTTTCTTTGTTTTTTTAATGAAAGTGAACTAATTATTCTAAGAAATCGAATATGAATGCAACTAATTATGAATTTATCTAATGCAATTGATTTATGTTTTTTTTTGGTATTTTTTGAATATCATTTTCATCTATTCTAAGAATGGAAGTGCAAAATTATAAATCTAATCTAACAATGCAATGTACTTGAAACAAACTACTTAAATGCCATCTAACTAGCCTATCAAGGAAATTACAACAATCAAATTACTATTTCCAATAGCAAGATTTGGATTATCTAATTACTATGAAAGCATAAAAGAAGTTAAAATTTAAGGCGCATGAGCTTGGCATATCCTTAGAGATTCTTTTGGCAACCTTTCCTTCCTCTATAGTAGTAGGGTACTCCTCTTGTTGACAAAGATTGGGCAGAAATTGATTCTAACAAGAGCTTATGAAAGCTTGAATTGAGCTACAAGAGCTTGGATTGAAGCACTTGGGCTTAAAAATGGCTACAACATTGTGTGAAGCTTTTTGAAAAGCTTGGCCAAAATAACACTAAACAAAATGCTCATATGTCTTGCAACGAGCATGAATATGCTAGTGGAGAGAAAAAGCTAAGCAAAAGCGTGATTGCAATGATGAATTTGCCTCCTAAGGAAGATCTAAAGCTTTGCAATAACTAAAAATAATGAAATGAAAGCTTTGAAGGTTTGAGAAACTAAAGAAAGAAATGAAGAAAGAGGCTCAAAGGCCTGTGAAGGAACTTGAAAAAACTTGTGAAGATCAAAAGAACATTCTCCAACTTGAGAAATAATTAAGAGGAGAGGGGTATTTATAGGATGGATGACACACAAGAGGGGGAAATTGATTGGGAAGTTAACTCAATTTGATTAAAGAGTCAATAGGATTGATTTCTCAGTGAACTCAATTGATTAGGTAGTAGGCTAGATTGATTGGGAGTGAACATGCCTTAATAGCCTTTCACAGAAGAAGAAATGGAGTTAGAATGAGATTGATTGAGAGAAGAAGAATTGATTTGTGAGTTAGAAAGGAGTAATTGGGAGTCTTGCGTCATTCAGGAAAAGTTGATGATCAGTTAGGGAAGGTGACTCACACAATCAGGGCTCAATTTCGAGCAAATTTGGGTCAAAACAGAGCTAATTTCAAGCTCCAAACTGAAGAACTCGTGCTGAAAAATGACAAGATCCCCCTTTTCTAGTAGGGTCACTCGAGGGGATACCTGTTGGAAAAAGAGAGAGAGAACAAGGTAAAGTTGCAGCTATGTAGCTTTTAAAATGTTTTCAAATCTAAAATTAATAGCATGTGTAAATATGAAAATTACTTTCAATTTAGATGTTATAGTATTTCTCCAATTTAAACAATGTAGTAGAAGAAAATAGCTTGCAAGAAGAAGACAAGTATTTACATGGAGAAGCCCCTAAGGGAAAAACCTCCACACCAAATGTGTTTATGCTTGTATTAAATCTCTTGTGAAAGATTACATTCAATACTAAAATCTTTTGATTCCTTGATGCACTTCAAAAGCTTCTTCAATCTTCAAACCTGTAAAAACTTCAAAAAAAAACTTCTTGCTTTTTTTTCTTCAAGTCAAAAAGAAAGCTTCTTGTTTTTTTCTTCTAAGTCAAAAAGAAAGCTTCTTGCTTTTTTATTCTAAGTCAAAAAAGCTTCTTTCTTTTTTTTTCTAAGTCAAAAAAGCTTCTTGCTTTTTTCTTCTAAGTCTTTTACACAATTCAACTCTCTGGAAAATGTATGGGGCTCTTAATTAATTAATATGAAGCTTCATAGTTCAAAAGATTGAAACTTAAAATATAATAAATTGTAGTTGATAACATCGCTTCCAAAGCTCATCCAAAAACCAATCACTCTAAATTGAGAAGATTGAACCCAAACAATCTCCAAGCTTTCAATTAACTGCCTCTTCATGATGTGTACACCCAAATATGCTAAAATTAGCTTTGCCAACATCAAACATATTTCCAAATAAAAGCAACAATAGAAAGTCCTCAAATTGGGTGTCCAAGTTTTCCCAATCTCTTTCTGTTAACTGAAGTGATCAATACACATCAATTTCATGCAAACAACATGCCAGATTGATGTCCCCAAGGTTATTTTGAATTAATCTATTCTGTACATGCAAGTGACATTGAAACACCGGATCGAACATGCAATTGATACCCATTACCTAAAACACCAAGATGTACCATCTTGCAACTTTCTGGAGTTAGAGTGTTCTACAAGTAATATCTTAAAATTGACATGCAAGCATTTGCAACAACATGCAACTAATACCCATTACCTGAAACATTGAGATGTACCCTCTTGTAAGTTTCTAGAGTTGGAGTGTTTTGCAAGCAATCTCACGAAACTGACATGCAACAACATGCAAGATCATATAACTAACATGCAACAACATGCAAGTCCATAGAAGCAATATACAACAACATGCAACAATAAGCAAGCACATGCAAGTCCATAGGAGCAACATGCAACAACATGCAAGCACAGGCAAGTCCTTAGGAGCAACATGCAACAACATGCAAGTCCATAGGAGCAACATGCAACAACATGCAAGCACATGTAAGTAACATGCAACATGCAACAACATATAACAACATGCAACTACATGCAAACAACATACAACAACATGCAAGTACATGCAAGTGACATGTAAAATTATGCAAGTCCATGCAAGCTTTTATGAACTCATGCAAGCAATATCCAATTCATGCATCTCTAACACTTTAGTTAACTCCAACATTATATCAATGCAAGGTGTCTCAACATTATGCACTCATGTGCATAAAAAAACACAACTCCAAGTCTAAATATAAGTCCCCATCAAAAGGGGATGCCCAAGTTTAAATCCCAATTACTAGGAGTTATCAAACTCTCAAAATAGACTTAGGAGAAGTCAACAAAGTCTTCATGGTCCCCACTCTAAAAATGGATGCCCAAGTTTGACCTTAACAATTAGGAATTGATTACAAAAGTCAAAGTGATATAATTAATAAATAATTAATCTCTCAAAGTCCTTATGTGTTGGGGAACACATTCCAAGAACTTTGGAGACACATGAATTGGTTAGGATGCAAGTTAATGGCAACTTATCGCAACATTCTCCCACTTGACATTATACATTGCAATAACTCTAAGTGATATAATCAAACTTAAAATCACAGGGAAAAACATTCCTAGCCATCAATGTACCATTGATTCTTCAACATGCTTTTGTGCTCCAATAAGATACCTACAAAAGTAACCGTGATAATCATCATCTCAAACAAAAACTCTTCACATCATGTCACCCATGATAAACAAGAAACAAGCCAAGGTGAAACATATCAACTGTCACTGAAACCTACACCAATCTCAACATGAACACAAGCATCAAATTATATGATAACATAAGACTCTGAGTGTCTGCTACACTCATACGAAATGGAAAAGCAACCACAACAAGTTGCTAGGTCATCCAAAAATATCCATACCTCAAAACTAGGGTAAACAAACCATCATAGCTAGAACTCCATGCCATCAACATACCAACCCCAAATTGCAATCAAGTCCCTGTAAAACAATCCTTCTAATCATCCATCCTCTCCATCTCAATGCAACATACCAATCTATAAGTGACCAAAGACAAGGCCAACAAACAAAATATACAATAACACTGAATGGATCTATGGATATTGGCAGTCCACATCCAATTATTCAATGCAACCAATGGGTAAAAATAACCCACTAAACCTACACAACTCGTAGATCCAAATAATGAAACATGCAAAATCATCTTCACATCAATAACCTGCAAACTGAGAAACTAAGAAGATATCGTGACATTAAAGAGCATACATATCCAGGAACTCCCACTGCATGGGTACTGTCAAATCTAAAAATAAGATTAAGGCATTAACAAATCCTCATATAGCACTTCTCTTAGAGGAAGTAGCCAAATCCTCTACCATATAGTGTCAAAACATATAATGATATGCATAAAACATCTCTCTTTACCAATCTCTAAATAACTCTCCCGAGTCCTCTAAACCAATAAAGAAAGAGATCAAGGAGCTACCAAATTATTGTTAACAACAATAACACTTGACTCCAATGCAAACCTCAACTCCATAAACATGAGAACCTTTAAGAAGAAGACAATATACCAGAAAAGAGAGAAACTGCAAAATCATACCATGTCTTTATACCACACTAACCTGTGCCAGATTATGTAAAGTAAGATCTCTTTCAACACACCCAAATTGAAAAGGTATAAATATCTAATATCCAAATTATGATGAAAACATGGCAGCAATAGAAGTTAACCTCTCATACTGAAAGTAGATCAAATGAGCCAACATTCCCACAACAAAGGGAATAAGCCCAAAAACCACAAACCATTTCTGTACCTCTCCAAAACAAATCCCCAGAACTAGTTCCATAGCTCAAGATCAAATAATGAGAACAACATAAATCCATAAACCCATGCATCTACTTCTCAACAATCCTTTTCAAGACTAGTGTAAAAGAGAAGACAAGATACATATAAAGAATGCATCTAATATTCAGGTGAGCAACACCTATTAGATCATTTACTTGCTGAGTAGACCAAGAGTGGGATACAAGATTGTCCTTGCATATAACACCAACCAATAAAAGCTTATAATAAAGACAACCTTCTCATAAGGTCTATAATGGACTCACATCCATTTCCAAGTGTAGGTTTCTTAGTCATTTTTGTTGACATCTCATAATAAGAAATCTTTCCAACACATATCTCTAAGTTCAAGAGATATCAAGCCTCACCCAAATCTCTCTAGTATCCATGCATTTTCAACAATCAATCCATGCCAACTTCAAATACAATCTGCACAATCATGAAGGTCCAATCAAATGATTAATACTTCAAAACCAAAGAGAACTAATCAAACCATTGTCAAAATTCCAACTCTAGAATCAATAATATATATCATGACATCATGATCTAACATCTTCTCAAAAAGAAGATCATATGCTCCAATGAACATATCTTGCTCCCAAGAGCACTTGTATTATGCCAAAAAATCTAACTCATGATCAAGAGTGCGTCATGACATAATAATATACATCCTCTAAACCAAGGATTGTATATCAAAAACTAATAAGTTATAAACACAACACCTCACCAAAAACTCTAAGAGTCCTCCATGGAAAACCAAGATGTCAACACCTCTTCAACTAACATGAAGATCTTATGAAACTGCAAAAAAATAGCCACTGAAAGTGATACCAAGTTATGCATGGTATCATGATCAACATCATTACCAAAACTCCATTGAAAGTGAAAAAGATTCTCATGCAACATAACTTTACTACTATAGATTCCAATGAATAACTAAATCAGGTACTCCAAACTACCCTTTTGTCTCAATACAAAAAACACCAATGTAATTAATGTGACCAAGAAGAAGCCTACCAAATAGAACCCACATTAGCTTATTCACAAGATCTGTACACATGCAACATCTCATAGGAGAAAAAAACATGATCAGTGCTTCAACCTTTAATAACTGAAAAAATAGATTCAACCCCACATCAGTAACATGTAGAACAAATGTAACCGGGTAGAACATGTAGATTTCAAAGACTCAAACATCAAAATAAACTCTAGATCTGATTTACCAAATAAATCCACATAGGAGAAACCATAGACCATAAGAACCGAACAAGTAGCCTTGCAAATATGAAATTGTTTCCATCCAGAAAGTGTCTGAACACAATTTTTCATAGATCTACGAACCATAGATTTTGGTTAACATGTAAAACTTACAAAACCATATCTCTGTAAATCTAAAACCACTTAAACATCCAAATATTCACACCAATGAATAGCATCAAATATGTCATCTAAAATAATGGAATATCACGGATCTACAAACCCCACAATCTTTTGAAACAAGAAAATTATGAAAACCTACATATTCAAAATAGCATGAATATGAGAAAGGAGAAATTAGGTTGTTCAAGAGTGTCCATATCATAAAATAACCAACTCCACAACCTCCATACAACCAGTGATAAATCATCCAGTGCTTTCATGTAACCATGGACTGAAACCATGAACCCAACATAAGCACTCCAAACTGTTGTCCAAGAAATGAGTGTTTTTCCATGTGATTAAAGTACTAGAAGTAACCATCCAACATAAACACCCTTTCACTGCACATGACCACAAGGTAAAGGAATAAAACCATCCAACAAAAGAATATATACATATTGTCAAAATGGAGCTCCAAATCACTATCATAGGATCAACTCCATAAAGATCCATAACCTTCAGTCTCAAGAGCCCAACAAAGACTCTTTTGACAATATCCATCTGAGAGGTAAATACCATGGCTTCCAAACTCATAGATCTGCAAAACAATGTTGACACATAGAACTTCCCTTGAGACTAAAATTCCTTCAATACTTCAGAAAAAAGCATCCCTCTCTCACTACAACTAATGACTCTAATACCAAAAGTTGGAAAAAGGGAGAGAGAACAAGGTAAAGTTGCAGCTATGTAGCTTTTAAAATGTTTTCAAATCTGAAATTAATAGCATGTGTAATCTCAAAATTACTTTCAATTTAGGTGTTATAGTATTTCTCCAATTTAAACAATGTAGTAGAAGAAAATAGCTTTCAAGAAGAAGACAAGTATTTACGTGGAGAAACCCCTAAGGGAAAAAAATCCACACCAAAGGTGTTTATGCTTGTATTAAATCTCTTGTGAAAGATTACATTCAATACTAAAATCCTTTGATTCCTTGATGCACTTCAAAACCTTCTTCAATCTTCAACCCTGTAAAAACTTAAAAAAAAACTTCTTGTTTTTTTTTTTCTTCTAAGTAAAAAAGAAAGCTTCTTGTTTTTTTCTTCTAAGTCAAAAAGAAAGCTTCTTTCTTTTTACTTCTAAGTCAAAAAAGCTTCTTGCTTTTTTCTTCTAAGTCTTTTACACAATTCAACTCTCTATAAAATGTATGGGGCTCTTAATTAATTAATATGAAGCTTCATAATTCAAGAGCTTCTTAATTCAAAAGTTTGAAACTCAAAATACAATAAATTGTAGTTGATAACATAGCTTCCAAAGCTCATGCAAAATACAAGCACTCTATATTGAGAAGATTGAACTCATACAATGTCCAAGCTTTCAATTAACTACCTCTTCATGATGTGTGTACCCAAGTATGCTAAAATGATGCAGAGGTTCAGGTAAGGTAGTAGTAGAAGTTCACTCAATGAACTTAGATCACTTCCCTCAAGAGGTTAACAATGGTGTTTGTGAATACCAAGCCTACACAAGGCTATTACAGAGATTGACATAGCCTAGGATCACTATCTAGTGTCCTCCTCTCAGGCTAACCACTTCTCAATTTGGAGAGTCATTGCTCCATCCAACTTCTTGCACAATACACCCTTTCAAGGACTCACAACCTGTTACCACACCTCTACCAATAGTAAACACACATACTTGTCATGATAGCCATGAGACTTCTGACATAGAGAGCACTTCCTGCATTCTCTAGACAAATAACAGTAGCAGCAATAAGACTGTTTTAGACAGTGTTTGGAATAAGGTTTAACCCTTCTAGAGTTGGTTCAACATCTCAAACTTCAAAGGACCATCAATACCATGTGCACACTAAACATTAGATATGAAAGACCAACCATCAACTCACATGTAGGCCCACACTATGACTAAAGGGGCAGTGGACAGCAAAAACAGCAGGTGGCTGTCTTAGGACAGCATTTGGAGAAAGTTGAAGACTTAAAGAATTTGTTAAATGACCCCTCAAGGTTTCAAAAGAACTTCAATGCTTGATACATACTGACCATTTCAAGGTGAAATAACTACTATTTGCATACATACAATCCACACTGTATTTATGGAGGACAGTGGACAGCAATAGCATACTGACTGTCCTATGACAGTACTGTAGTAACAACTTGTAACTTGTAACTATTATGAACCATCAATTGGTATGGTACTCCCTTATCAATAGGATTCTCCTCATCATTCTTCCTTATACGTTCAGTAGATAGGAACAACATTAAACTATTAACCAGATGATCAAACTTCTATCCTAAATAGGACTGTGGACAGCAACTATCCTTGACTGTCACAAAAATAGTGTTACAAAGAAATCTACTTCTTTAAGGTTTCTTCTCAATTCAACATTCCTTCCACAGACCATGTAGGATTATTACTCACTCCAACATCCATGAAACTTTGCTATCTCTCCACAAAAAGTATAGGGCCATACTTTGTCAACATGAATTAGCAAATAGATTGTTTTTTATAACAGCAAACTGTCTTTTCTCCTAGAACTCTTTCTAGTTGAGGAATAGAGAAGATTTGTTTCAAACAAACACCTTGACTGGACCAGGAGGATGATGTGCAGACTTGTCAACCTTCTAATACACAAAGATCAACATCATTTGATCAAATATTTGGCTGTTTTCTAACATTTCTGTTGTCTTTTTATCTTTCTTGGCTAACTAGTCACTGTTTGACTAGATAGAGACATGCCAAACTCTTTGAAAGAAGGAGAACAACCTATCAAGCAACAAAAACATGAAAGCTACTCTAATTTCCTCCATCTTATCAAAAGATGACTGTCTACCTTCAGAAGATAGAGGAAATGAACTCCATTTTTACCTCAGAACCCTAGGCAAAGAGAGTTTAACCCAGTATTTGCAAAAAGAGATGAAACTAACACCTCCAAACTTTTCAAAAGCCAAAATTACTTGCAAATGAGAGATACATCCAAGATCTCAAACATTTAAAAAAAATCACTTCCTTAGCAATCTGTACTTGGCCGTACAAATGCTGTTTTCACAAAAAAAATAGAAAAAACACTCTTTTTCCTTAAAAAACTCCTTCTTGTTGTATATCTTTGGCATGTTTTTTACAACTAATGTTTATAGGAAGTTTCTAAAACTCTTCCACTTCCCAGCTGTCCGTACAACTGCCTAGGAAGGCAGAAAATCAATGGAAAAGGCAGTTTTTTCATAAAAACATAAGTTTCTAAAGAACAGTCCTAGAAAATAGGTCTAAGATAACTCCAAAAATAGACTAGTCAAACAAATGACTAAGTCTTTATTACAAAATAAGAAATGGCTTTCAAAGCCTTATGAAAACCAAAATTAATCAAGGTCACCAAAATATTATATGTGAAAAAAGAAATGTAAATTGAAGCTCCTGCACCATAAAATTAGCTTTGCCAATATCAAACATATTTCCAAATAAAGGCAACAATAGAAAGTCCTCAAATTGGGTGTCCAAGTTTGCCCAATCTCTTTCTGTTAACTGAAGTGATCAATACACATCAATTTCATGCAAACAACATGCAAGATTGATGTTCCCAAGGTTATTCTAAACTAGTCTATTCTATACATGCAAGTGACATGCAAACACCGGATCAAACATGTAACCGATACCCATTACCTGAAACATTGAGATGTACCATCCTACAACTTTTTGGAGTTGGAGTGTTTTGTAATTAATATCTTAAAACTTACATGCAAGCATTTGCAACAACATGCAACTAATACTGATTACCTAAAACATTGAGATGTACCATCTTGCAAGTTTCTAGAGTTAGAGTGTTTTGCAAGCAATCTCACAAAACTGACATGCAACAACATGCAAGATCATATAACTGACATGCAACAATATGCAAGGTCATACAAGTCCATAGGAGTGACTTGCAACAACATGCAAGTCCATAGAAGCAACATGCAACAATATGCAAGTAACATGCAACAACATGCATGAACATGCAAGTGACATGCAACAACATGCAAGTCCATAGAAGAAAATGTGCAACAACATGCAAGCACATGCAAGTCCATAGGAGCAACATGCAACAACATGCAAGTACATGTAAGCAACATACAACAACATGCAACAACATGTAAGTACATGCAAGTCCATGAAATCTTTTTTGAACTCATGCAAGCAATATCCAATTCATGCATCTCTAACACTTTAGTTAACTCCAACATTATATCCATGAAAGGTGTCTCAACATTATCCACTCATGTACATTAAAAAGCACATCTCCAAGTCTAAATATAAGTTCCCATCAAAAGGGGATGCCCAAGTTTAATTCCCACTTACTAGGAGTTATCAAACTCTCAAAATAGACTTAGGAGAAGTCAACAAAGTCTTCATGACCCCCACTCTAAAAATGGATGCCCAAGTTTGACCTTATCAATTAGGAATTGATTACAAAAGTCAAAGTGATATAATTAATAAATAATTAATCTCTCAAAGTCCTTATGTGTTGGGGAACACATTCTAAGAACTTTAGAGACACATGAATTGGTTAGGATTGCAAGTTAATGGCAACTTATCCCAACATTCTCTCACTTGACATTATACATTGCAATAACTCTAAGTGATATAATCAAACTTTAAGTCATAGGGAAAAACATCCCTAGCCATCAATGTACCATTGATTTTTCAACATGCTTTTGTGCTCCAAGAAGATACCTGCAAAAACAACCATGATAACAATAATCTCAAACAAGAACTCCTCACATCATGTCACCCATGATAAACAAGAAACAAGCCAAGGTGAAATAAATCAACTATCACTGAAACCTGCACCAATCTCAACATGAACACAAGCATCAAATAATATGATAACATAAGACTCTGAGTGTTTGTCACACTCATACCAAATGGAAAGCAACCACAACAAGTTTCTAGCTCATCCAAAGATATCCATACCTCAAAACTAGGGTAAACAAACCATCATAGCTAGAACTACATGCCATCAACATACCAACCCAAAACTGTAATCAAGTCCTTGTAAAACAATCCTTCTAATCATCCATCCTCTCCATCTCAATGCAACATACCAATGTACAAATGACCAAAGACAAGGCCAACAAACAAAATCTATAAGAACATTGAATGGATCTGTGGATATTGATAGTCCACATCCAAGTCTTCAATGCAACCAATGGGTAAAGACAACCCAGAAAACCTACACAACTCAGATCCAAATAGTGAAAGATGCAAAATCATCTTCACACCAATAACCTACAAACTGAGACAACCAAGAAGATATCGTGAGAATAAAGAGCATACATATCTAGGAACTCCCACTGCATGGGTAATGTCAAATCTAAAAATAAGATTAAGGCATTAACAAATCCTCATATAGCACTTCTCTTAGAGGAAGTGGCCAACTCCTCTACGATATAGTGTCAAGACATATAATGATATGCATAAAACATCTCTCTTTACTAATATCAGAATAACTCTCTCGAGTCCTCTAAACCAATGAAGAAAGAGATAAGGAGCTACCAAATTATTGTTAACAATAATAACACTTGACTCCAATGCAAACCTTAACTCCATAAACATGAGAACCTTTAAGAAGAAGACAATATAATAGGAAAGAGAGAAATTGCAAAATCATACGATGTCTTTATACCACACTAACTTGTGCCAAACTGTGTAAAGTAAGATCTCTTTCAACACTCCCAAACTGAAAAGGTATCAACATCTAATATCCAAATTATGATGAAAACAAGGTAGAAATAGATGTTAACCTCTCATTGAACATAGATCAAATGAGCCAAACATTCCCACAGCAAAGGGAATAAGCCCAAAAACCACAAACCATTTCTGTACCTCTCCAAAACAAATTCCCAGAACTAGTTCCATAGCTCGAGATCAAATAGTGAGAACAACATAAATCCATAAACCCATGCATCTACTTCTCAACAATCCTTTTCAAGACTAGTGTAAAAGAGAAGACAAGATACATATAAAGAATGCATCTAATAATCAAGTGGGCAACACTTATTAGATCATTTACCTGCCGAGTAGACCAAGAGTGGGATACAAGATTGTCCTTGCATATAACACCAAACAATAAAAGCTTATAATAAAGACAACCTTCTCATAAGGTCTATAATGGGCTCACATCCATTTCCAAGTGTAGGCTTCTTAGTCCTTTTTGTTGACATCTCATAATGAGAAATCTTTCCAACACATATCTCTAATTTCAAGAGATATCAAGCCTCACCCAAGTCTCTCTAGTATCCATGAGTTTTCAACAATCAATCCATGCCAACTTCAAATGCAATCTACACAATCATGAAGCTCTAGGAAAATGATTAATACTTCAAAACCAAAGAGAACTAATCAAACCATTGTCAAAATTCCAACTCTAGAATCAAGAATATATATCATGACATCATGATCTAACATCTTCTCAAAAAGAAGATCATATGCTCCAATGAACATATCTTGCTCCCAAGAGTACCTATATTATGCCAAAAAATATAACTCATGATCAAGAGCACATCATGAAATAATACTATACATCCTCTAAACCAAGGATCCTATATCAAAAACTAATAAGTTATAAATTCAACACCTCACCAAAAACTCTAAGAGTCCTCTATGGAAAACCGAGATGTCAACACCTCTTTAACTAACATGAAGATCTTATGAAACTACAAAAAAACAACCACTGAAAGTGATACCAAGTTATGCATGGTATCATGTCAACATCATTACCAAAACTCCACTGAAAGTGAAAAAGATTCTCATGCAACATAACTTTACTGCTATAGATTCTAATGAATAACTAAATCAAGTACTCCAAACTACCATTTTGTCTCAATACAAAAAATACCAATGTAATTAAGGTGACCAATAAGAGGCCTACCAAATAGAACCCACATTAGCTTATTCACAAGATCTGCACACATGCAACATCTCATAGGAGAAAAAAAATGATCAGTGCTTCAACCTTTAATAACTGAAAAAATAGATTCAACCCCACATCAGTAACATGTAGAACAAATGTAACTAGGTATAACATGTAGATTTCTAAGACTCAAACATTAGAATCAACTCTAGATCTAATTTGCCAAATAAATCCACACAGAAGAAAATATAAATCATAAGAACCCAATTTCCATCTAGAAAGTGTCTGAACACAATTTTCCATAGATCTATGAACCACAGATGTTGGTTAACATGTAAAACCTACAAAACCATATCTCTTTAGATCTGAAACCACTTAAACATCAAAATATTCACACCAATGAATAGCATCAAATATGTCATTTGAAATAATGGAATATCACAGATCTACAAACCCCATAATCTTTTGAAATAGGAAAACTATGAAAACCTACATATTCAAAATAGCATGAATATGAGAAAAGAGAAATCAGGTTGTTCAGGAGTGTCCATATTATAAAAATACCAACTCTACAACCTCCATACAACTAGTGATAAATCATCCTGTACTTTCATGTAACCATGGACTAAAACCATGAACCCAACATAAGCACTCCAAACTGTAGTCCAAGAAATGAGTATTTTTCCATGTGATTAAAGTACCAGAAGTAACCATCCAACATAAACACCCTTTCACTACAAATGACCACAAGGTAAAGGAACGAAACCACCCAACATGAGAATATACACATATTGTCAAAATAGAGTTCCAGATCACTATCACAGGATCAACTCCATAAAGATCCATAACCTTGAGCTTCAAGAGCCCAACAAGATTCTTTTGACAATATCCATCTGAGAGGTAAATGCCATGACTTACAAACTCACAGATCTGCAAAACAATGTTAACATATAGAACTTTTGTTGCAACCAAAATTCCTTCAATACTTCAGAAAAAACCATCCCTCTCTCACTACAACCAATGGCTCTGATACCAAATGTTGGAAAAAGAGAGAGAGAACAAGGTAAAGTTGCATCTATGTAGCTTTTAAAATGTTTTCAAATTTGAAATTAATAGCATGTGTAAATCTCAAAATTACTTTCAATTTAGATGTTATAGTATTTCTCCAATTTAAACAATGTAGTAGAAGAAAATAGCTTTCAAGAAGAAGACAAGTATTTAAGTGGAGAAACTCCTAAGGAAAAAAACTCCACACCAAAGATGTTTATGCTTGTAGTAAATCTCTTGTGAAAGATTACATTCAATACTAAAATCCTTTGATTCCTTGATGCACTTCAAAACCTTCTTCAATCTTCAAACCTGTAAAAACTTCAAAAAAAACTTCTTGCTTATTTTTTTCTTCTAAGTCAAAAAGTAAGTTTCTTGTTTTTTTTTTCTAAGTAAAAAAGAAAGCTTCTTGCTTCTTTCTTCTAAGTCAAAAAGCTTATAGATTTTTTTTTACTATGCTTTTTACACAATTCAACTCTCTGGAAAATGTATGGGGCTCTTAATTAATTAATATGAAGCTTCATAATTCAAGAGCTTCTTAATTCAAAAGCTTGAAACTCAAAATACAATAAATTGTAGTTGATAACATAGCTTCCTGGTGCAGGGGCACCTAACACAAGTGGCCTCCATGAGGCATTTAAGTTCATGTTTTGTTTTATGTTGTAATAAAGTCTATTGACCAATGCATTTTCATTTTAGTTTATGTCTAGGTTCATTTTGTAAGTCCTAAGTGACATTTGACTATTGTAATCGCCTAATGCTAAAAATAGCAATAATGCCAAAATAGGTAGTAGTGTTTCCTAGCCACTTGGAATTAGTCTCCCAGCCACTTGGAATGGATTTGGTACTACTCTGGGTGAATCTATAAAAACCCAGAGAAATGAATCGAAAGCATACAGATTAGGGATTGAGAGTGTGATCAGTTAGATGATATTGTGATTGAATGTAACTGTGTGAATGTAATCAAGCTTTGTTAAGGAGGAATCAATCTTTTCTATGTTGTCAATTTTGTTTCCCATTCTCTGTAAATACATAACCGTAGCTTTCCTTTCCTTTCTATTTTCTTGTTGTTGCCACATGTCGATATGAAGCATTCCACTAATAAGATTTCTGTCGAAATTAGTGGAATGGCTTCATTGTATTTATATTTGTTTTCATTTCTTGTTTGTTTCTTTGTTTCGGTGGTGCAGATGTTCCAGTTCACATGTCATGCATAGTAGCTCACCTAGCATTTTTATGTGCTAGGGTTCAGTGAAGGCAGAATGTGCAAAGGTGTATGCAAGTAGTGGCATAGGAAACCCTAGTGTTCACCGATAATTGAAATCTAGCAGACGAATGTGTTTGAATGTGATATTGGCGTGATCGGGGAGACAATGACTCCATGGTAAATCCGACCGATAATCCAAGTCTCACCAATAGTAGAAATCCATTGGCGTAAGTTTTGAATGTACATCAAAAGGGCGCGCAGGAGAATGTATTCTACGAATGCTTATGAGGTATGCATGTTGGGAATGTATCTTTTAGCAGATACAAGTAGTGACCGGTTGTAACGGTGAATCAGGGTATAGTAGCTGGCTATAGCAAGTCATGTTATGCATGTACCCTAGTTTGGTAGTTTATTATTAAGTTTTACCTGCTTCCATTGTGTGCTCTGCATCAAGTGTTGGCATTGTCTGTGAATGTTTATGTCAAATAGAGAAAGTGAAGGAGGGGCTAGCAAGATGCCTCCAAAGGGAATGACCATCAAAGTGGTCAAGAAATTTAAGGAAATGGAGGAGCTGATCAAGACTGGAGTCAAGGAAGCACTCCAGGCTGAGTTGAAGACCTTGGGAAGAGGTAAGAAACCAAACAAGGAGTATGATGAAGAAGGAGAAGATGGGGAAGAGGAAACAACCCCAGGACAGACAGATATATCTATAGATCAGAAACAATTTCTGGAGGCCATAAAATCACTTGGTAAGGAATCATTTGAATCAAGAATGGAGATTCTGATGTTCAATGGAAAGATGGACACAGATGAAGTCATCAAATGGATTGAGGTTTTGAACAATTACTTCGAGTACAAGGAGGTACCGGAGAATAGAAGAGTCAAGTTTGCAAAGACAAAATTGAAAGGTGCTGCAGTCACATGGTGGAACTACACCTAGGGAGAAAGGGTGAAGAGTGGAAAGAGCATGATCTCATCCTGGAGTCAAATGGTAGAGAGGATCAAGGCTCAGTTCCTACCAGTAGATTATGAAGTGCAGATATATAGGAAAATGCAGAACCTCAGGCAAAAGCATATGTATGTATCCACCTATACAGAGGAATTCCATAAATTGTCCCTAAGGTGCAGACATGCTGAAGATGAGAAAGGAAGAGTTGCCAGGTATATTAATGGCCTAAAGTATTGTATACAAGATGAGATTACCATCTTGACACCAGAAACTGAAGACAAATGTTTCCAGGTGGCACTGAGAGTAGAAGAGAAGCAGAAAAGAAAAGGAGAACAGCAGAACAGAGGCAAAGGTGGAAAGAATTTTATGGGCATAAATAGATTTGGTGGCAAAAATTAGTTCCAGAAGAATCAAGGAAAGTCCAGTCAGCAAGAACACAGTGCAAAATCTGGTTCCAAAGAGGGTTTCAGAGGAAGGAGACCCAATGGGAGAGGCAAATTTGGTGGACCAGGCAGAGGTCCTAACATCTTCATAGGAAGATGTTATAATTGTAACCAAATTGGGCACATAGTAGGCAAATATTCGAAAAAAGCCTCAAGCTCTCATGGTGGAGAGAGAAGGAGCCAACTAATTCAAGAAGAAGATTGTCAGAGTGTGAACTCACCTATGGGAAGCGTAGCTCCAGCACAAGATGGAGAAAGTTTCATGATGAGAAGAACGATACTGAAGGTACCACAAAACAAAGAACCACCGCAGAGGAAAACACTATTTAGAACTCTGTGTAAAGTTTCTGGCAAGAGGTGTAAGGTAATTGTTGATTCTGGATCCACTAAAAATTTAGTTTTAGTAGAAATGGTAGAGAAACTAAATTTGAAAAGATTACCACATGTGAGTCCATACAAAGTGTCATGGCTGAACAAAGGGCAGCAAGTCTTGGTTGATGAACAAGCTTGGGTTGAATTTCAGATAGGGGAATATGAGGATAAACTTTTGTGTGATATAATTCCCATGGATGCATGCCATTTACTATTAGGTAGACCTTGGCAGTATGATGTACAAGCCCAACATGATGGTAAGTTGAATTCCTTTGTGATCACCAAGAATGGTAATCAGTATAAGATGAATCCTTTATCAGAAGAGGGTGTAGACAAGAATGTAGGATCAAGTATCATGTTGATGAGTGGGAAAGAGTTTCTCCATACTCTGAAAGAAGAGGGAACCCAGGGGTATGCTCTGATTTTGAAACCTAAAGACAATTTTGATTTGTCTAAAAACAATAAGGAAAAAGTCCCTAAGGAAGTACAGGAATTTTTAGACAAATATAAGGGTATCATGGTGGAAGATATGCCCAATGTACTACCCCCTGTGAGAGACATAAGTCATCAGATTGACTTCATCCTAGGATCCACATTGCCAAATAAACCAGCTTATAAAATGACACCTAATCAGAATGAGGAGATTGCTAAACAAGTACAAGAACTATTAGATAAGGGTTTGGTGAGGAAAAGTCTTAGTCCATGTGTTGTACCCACAATTTTAGCTCCCAAGAAAGATGGAAAATGGAGTTTATGTACTGATTCAAGAGCCATAAATAAGATCACCATCAGATATAGGTTTCCTATGCCTAGAATAGAGGACCTTATGGATTGTTTGGGTGGAGCTCAGTACTTTTCTAAAATTGATCTCAAGAGTGGATACCATTAGATCAGGATTAGACAAGGAGATGAATGGAAGAAGGTCTTTATGAGTGGCTAGTGATGCCATTTGGTCTATCCAATGCTCCAAGTACTTTCATGTATCTAATGAATGAGGTATTGAAAGATTTTATTGGCAAATTTGTTGTTGTCTGTCTTGACGATATTCTGGTTTTCAACAGAACAAAGGAAGAACATTTGCAGCATTTGGAACAGGTGTTGAAGAAGCTACATGAGGAGAAACTGATGATTAATATGGAGAAGAGTATCTTCATGAAGGAAGAACTCACATACCTTGGATTTGTTATATCCCAGGGCAGTTTGAAAATGGATCCAGAGAAGGTAAATGCTATTCTGAATATTTTTTACAACAAGGGCTACTATTCAAAGGCAGCCAACTATGTGTGCCTAGGTGTTCCATGAGGGAGAACATCATAAAAGAGAAACATTGTGGTAGTCTTGGAGGTCATTTTGGATTGGACAAGACGTTGGAACAAGTGAGAAGGATTTACTTCTGGCCTAAGATGCAAACTGATGTCAGGAAATTTGTGGAAACTTGTAGCATTTGCTAGAGGGCAAAAGGAACTTCATCTAGTGCAGGTCTCTATCAACCACTTCTAATTCCACAAAGGCCATGGGAGTGCATCAGTATGGATTTTGTTTTGGGTCTTCCTTGGACTCAAAGAGGATTTGACAGTGTGTTTGTGGTTGTTGACAGGTTTAGTAAAATGGCTATTTCGTGCCATGTAAATGTACTAACAATGCTTCACATATTGCTGGTCTTTTCTTCATAGAGATAATAAGAATTCATGGTTTGCCACTAAATATTGTCACTGACAGAGATTCCAAGTTTGTGGGACATTTTTGGCACACTTTGTGGAAGAAATTGGGCACTCAATTATCTTTCACGTCAACATATCACCCTCAGACGGATGGACAAACTGAGGTGGTGAATAGATCACTGGGTAATCTTTTGAGGTGTTTGACTAAATAGCATGGAGAAGCATGGGATATGATCATCCCACAAGCAGAGTTTGCATATAATGATTCTGTTAATAGGAGCACAGAAAAGAGCCCTTTTGAAGTTGTCTATGGGATTCATCCTAGGGGAATTTTGGAGCTCAGGGATCTCCAAAACATGGAGAAAAGGAGTGCACAAGGAGAAGATTTTGCAGTCAGTATGAAGGATATCCATGATACTGTAAGGGACACTATCTAGAAGAACATAGGGAAATACAAAGAGAGAGCTGATCAGAGGAAAAGGGATGTCCAATACAATGTTGGGGATCTTGTAATGGCATATCTAAGAAAGGAAAGACTTCCAAAGGGGCAGCCAACAAAACTTCTCATGAAGAAGATAGGTCCATGCAGGATTGTACACAAATTTGGGCCTAATTCTTACGAGATTGAAGTTCCTCCTGGATTAGCAATTTCACCCATCTTTAATGTGATAGATTTGCTTCCATTCAGAGGGGCCAATGCAACAGAGACATGCGTAGAAGATGTAGAATAGATTTTTGATCTTCCACCGAGTCAGCCAGTTTAGTTGGACTGTATTTTGGACACAGGTTCAGAAGATGACCAGACACAAAACCTACAAGCAGTATCTGGTCAAGTGGCATGGTTTACCTGATGAGGATGCAACCTAGATGAGTGAGGAAGACATCATTAAGCATGGGGTTCATCTTTCAGACTTAGTTCCTTAAGGGACTTGAGTTCTGTTAACCCCGGGAGTATGGTGCAGGGGCACCTAACACAAGTGGCCTCAGTGAGGCATTTAAGTTCATGTTTTGTTTTATGTTGTAATAAGGTCTATTGACCAATGCATTTTCATTTCAGTTTATGTCTAGGTTCATTTTGTAAGTCCTAAGTGACATTTGACTATTGTAATCGCCTAATGCTAAAAATAGCAATAATGCCAAAAATAGACAGTAGTGTTTCCTAGCCGCTTGGAATCAATCTCCCAGCCGCTTGGAATGGATTTGGTACTACTCTAGGAGAATCTATAAAAACCCAGAGAAATGAATTGAATGCATACGTATTAGGGATTGAGAGTGTGATCAGTCAGATGATATTGTGATTGAATGTAACTGTACGAATGTAATCAAGCATTGTTAAGGAGGAATCAATCTTTTCTATGTTGTCAATTTTGTTTCCCATTCTCTATAAATACATAACCGTAGCTTTCCTTTCCTTTCTATTTTCCTATTGTTGCCACATGTTAATATGAAGCATTCCACTGATAAGATTTCTGTCGAAATCAGTGGAATGGCTTCATTGTATATATATTTGTTTTCGTTTCTTGTTTATTTCTTTGTTTCAGCAGTGCAGATGTTCCAATTCATGGGTCACACACAGTAGTTCGACTAGCATTTTTATGTGCTAGGGTTCAGTGAAGGCAGATTGTGAAAAGGTGTATGGGAGTAGCGGCGTAGGAAACCCTAGTGTTTGCCGATGATTGAAATTTGGTCGACGAATGTGTTTGAATGTGATATCGGTGTGATCGGGGAGACAACAACTCTATGGTAAATCTGACCGATAATCCAAGTCATGCCAACAGTAGAAATCCATTGGCATAAGTTTTGAATGTACATGGAGAATGTACATCACAAGGGTGTGCAAGAGAATGTATGCTGTGAATGCATATGAGGTATGCATGTTGGGAATGCATCTTTTGGCGGATACAAGGAGCAACCGGTCATAACGGTGAATTAGGGTATAGTAGCTGGCTATAGAAAGTCATGTTATGCATGTACCACAGTTTGGTAGTTTATTGTTAAGTTTTGCCCGCGTCCATTGTGTGCTCTGCATCACTTCTAAAGCTCATACAAAAACCAAGCACTCTAAATTGAGAAGACTGAACTCAAACAATGTCCAAGATTTTAGTTAATTACCTCTTCATGATGTGTGCACCCAAGTATGCTAAAATTAGCTTTTCCAACATCAAACACATTTCCAAATAAAAGCAACAACAGAAAGTCCTCAAATTGGGTGTCCAAATTTGCCCAATCTCTTTCTATTAACTGAAGTGATCAATACACATTAATTTCATGCAAACAACATACAAGATTGATGTCCCCAAGGTAATTCTAAATTACTCTATTCTGTACATGCAAGTGACATGTAAACACTGGATCAAACATGCAACTGATACCCATTACCTGAAACACTGAGATGTACCATCCTATAACTTTTTGGAGTTAGAATGTTCTACAAGTAATATCTTAAAATTGACATGCAAGCATTTGCAACAACATGCAACCGATATCAATTACCTGAAACACAGAGATGTACCATCTTGCATGTTTTTGGAGTTGGAGTGTTTTGTAAACAATCTCACAAAATTGACATGAAACAATATGCAAGATCATATAACTGACATGCAACAACATGCAAGTCCATAGAAGCAACATGTAACAACATGCAAGCACATGCAAGTAACATGCAAGAACATGCAAGAACATGCAAGTGACATGCAATAACATGCAAGCACATGCAAGTCCATAGAAGCAACATGCAACAATATGCAAGCACATGTAAGTCCATAGGAGCAACATGAAACAACATGTAAGTAACATGCAACAACATGCAACAACATGCAACACCATGCAAGTATATGCAACAACATGCAAGTCCATGCAAATTTTTATGAACTCATGCAAGCAATATCCAATTCATGCATCTCTAACACTTTAGTTAACTCCAACATTATATGCATGCAAGGTGTCTCAACATTATCCACTCATGTCCATAAAAAAACACAACTCCAAGTCTAAATATAAGTCCCCATCAAAAGGGGATGCCCAAGTTTAACTCCTATTTACTAGGAGTTATCAAACTCTCAAAATAGACTTAGGAGAAGTCAACAAAGTCTTCATGGCCCACACTCTAAAAATGGATGCCCATGTTTGACCTTATCAATTAGGAATTGATTGCAAAAGTTAAAGTGATATAATTAATAAATAATTAATCTCTCAAAGTCCTTATGTGTTGGGGAACACATTCCAAGAACTTTGGAGACACATAAATATGTTAGGATTGTAAGTTAATGGCAACTTATCCCAATAAGACCATTGTCAAAAGGGGGCAACCATGGTCAAATGGGGATCTGGGTGAAAACAAAGTCATGGAGAATGATCTTGGGAGGATGGAGAAGACATCTATCAACTTTATTTTGCCAAATTGATGCCAAAAGGCCAGTAGGATCCCCCAAGGGGCAACCCAAAAACAATAGGGGGTGGACATGTCTTTTTTAAAGGGGAACATAATCTTGGGTTAGAGATGAAATTAACATGTTGATTTGAGGTCTTTAGAAGTCAGAAAAAGGTGAAATATGTAAGTTAAAGTAGCAGAAACAACTTCCTAGGCCAATCTTGAGGAAAGATATTATGCAAAACTTTAAATTTGATCTAACAGTCGTAGAAATTCCAGAAACACATTCAAAGCATGAAATAAGCAATAAAACACAAAACACCAGAGATACGTGGGGAAAACCCTTTCAGGTGAAAAACTCCATACTCCAAAAGCTAGCTTAATGTATTCCAAATCCAACAACAAGATTACATACACTTGCAGAGCAAGTTTATTATAGGAGTATCACTAGTAGACAACTCTAGAAGAATTTTGGTAGCATTCCAATAGCATACTAGTACCTATAAACTCACACACAAACTAATCCTCAAGCCTTCAATTTATAGACTTCTAGCTATACAAGAAACCATCTGTGGTTTTACAAAACCATGTGCTTAAATTTAGAGCCAAGATTCCGGTCTAAAAATAAGCTTTCACGTCCAAAATGATATCCCCTATTTTTGACCCTTATAATTGTCATATAATCTGTTATAATACCTCTAAAAATAATCCTTCCATGATATACTACCATGTGGGCATCTTTTGACAACTAATATTTCAATTTTCAAGGCATCCACATTTGGCAAAACTGTCAATTAAGAATTCAAACACAACTACATTATTTTGGATCTAAATAAAAACAATAACTGACTATGGGAAATTATTAAATACAAAATAATGCTACAAGAAATATGGAAGGTTGAGACACCTCATTGCCCAACATTCTCCCACTTATCGAATACCTTGCAAGAGCCAGGGGAATAACACCATCATGGATCAACTGCTAGGGGCCAAAATGCCCATAGACTCGGAACACCACCTAAACTTCATTGTGCTCATGGACTTAGTTAATGCATCAATAACATTCACCACTGTCTCTACCTTTTCTAGCTTCACCCTACTATCCTCGACCATATCTCTCATGAAGTGATATTGAACATCAATGTGTTTGGTCCTGGCATGAAAAGTCAGGTTCTTCGCAAGACAGATTGCACTCTGACTGTCAGAATAAATTGTAATTGCACCCTATTTCAATCCAATATCTAAACACAAATACTTCAACCAAATGGCTTATTTACAAGCATGAATAGCTGCCATAGACTCTGCCTTTGTAGTGGACAAAACAACCACAGCCCGTCGCTTGCTCATCCAACCGATTGCACCACCATTAAGAGTAAATACATATGCACTGGTGGGGCCTTCTTCTATCAACATCACTAGCCTAGTTTGAATCCACAAAACTATGAATACTCAAGGAATGTTGATCTCCTATATCATGAAAACACATAAAGTACTCTATTGTACCTCACAAATATCTAAAGACCCTCATAACTGCATCCCAATGCACTCTTCTAGGATTAGACATAAAACAAGAAAGCTTGTACATACCATAGCATACATTAAGCTTCTAACTGCACTTTGGTAAGGCACTTTGCTCATCTTCCATCTCTGATGGGGATGTAGGACATTATGAAATAGAGAACTTTGTTCCCAATGTAACAAGAACACAAAGTGGTTTACAATCTTGCATGTTAAACCTTTACAAAACTAAACAAACATACTTACTCTAGCCAAGCCATAGCTTTTTGTTCTCACTATCTCTTCTGATCTCCATCCCAAGTATGTGTTTTTATTTTATCACGCAGTGCTGTAGTTGTGTCATATAGATTCTTTCCTCCAAATCACCATGAAGGAAAGTAGTTTTCACATCCATTTGTTCGACCTCTAGGTCATAAGCTACTGCAATATATAATAAAAACTGAATTGATGTCATTTTAGCAACATGAGAAAAGATCTCACCATAATCAATTCCCTCAACCTGAGAGTATCCCTTCACAACCAACCGTGCCTTATACTTTTCAACATTTCCATTTGAGCCAATCTCTTTCTTAAACACCCATTTACATCCAACAGATTTCCATCCTTCAGGCGATGGTACTAAGTCCCATGTATCATTTCTTTCAAGGGCTGCCATTTCTTCATCCATAACTATTTTCCAGGACTCTACATCATTCATACCCAAAGCCTCTTGCATAGATCTTGGTTCATCAATGTTAGTACTCAAAGTAAATATACATTTCCAATCATCAGGTGAATACCCATACCTTTTAGGTGGTTTCCTATGCCTTGTAGACCTTTGAATAAGATGAGGTGGAGGTTCTTCCACTTATTTCTCCTCTTCTTCCTCTTCCGAAGATTTAGAGCTTAATGAGCTCTCCTCAACTTCTAGTCTATCTTGGGGTCTCGATTATACTTTCTCAGGCATAGAAGGAAGTTGAATCACATCCTTTTTCTATTCGATTTATTTATCTTGTTTTGGCTAAAAAGTAACAGGAGAAGATTTGGTCTCTCTAAAAATAACACTTCTAGAATAAATTCCCTTATGCACAACAGGGTCCCAAAGCTTGTATCCTTTCACACCATAGCTGTAGCTGATGAAGATACATTTGACAACCTTAGAATCCAACTTTGTTCTCTTCTCCTTAGGCACATGTGCATATGCCTCACAACCAAAAACTCTTATATGTCTAAGTGAAGGCTTTTTCCCTGACCATGCCTCCATTGGCATTTTATCAACAAGTGTTGATGTAGGAGATCTATTAATCAAATAACAAGCAGTGACAACAACTTCAGCCCAAAACTTTTGTTCTAAACCAACTCCACTTAGCATGCTCCTAGCCTTCTTCATCAACTTTCTATTCATTCTTTTTGCAACTCCATTCTGCTACGGAGAATACGGAGTTGTCTTTTGTCTTTTAATCCCGTAATCTGTACAAAATCTATCAAAATCTATCGAATAGTACTCACTGCCATTGTCAGTCCTCAAATATTTAATTTTCTTTCCATTCTAATTTTCTACCATAGACTTGAACTCTTTAAAATGATTGAAAAATTTAGATTTACTCTTTAAAAAATATACCTATGTTCTCCTACTAAAATTGTATGCAGGAAAATTCACCATTTATCTAATAAACTAGTGCAACCTACAAACTATCAAGAATCTAATCTAAGAAAGCAAATAAAATGCAAATAAATGAAGCAAGAGCCCTTAGATTGTGTGATCCTTGTGTTGCATGTGGATTGTTGAAGTCGATTTGATTGTTGATTGCTCACATTTTGTAGCTTAATGATGATAAAGATTGATGGATGAAAGATAGGTAGGTGATGGATGAAGCAGAATTTCGACAGAGTGACAATGCTTAGAAAATTCATCTATGTCAAATGGCATGAAAATGGGTGAATTTATAGATTTTTTGGTGAGAGAATGGAAGGATAAAGTTTCCATTTCATGAGTGATAATTGCAATTAGAAAGTTGCTTTGTGCAACTTGGGAGAGGAAATGGAAAATGGGTGAGCTCACTCAAGAGATAATTTAGAAGGTGAGTGAAATGAGTGGAGAAGAAATTGGAAGGTGGAAGAGATAACTCAAGAGGTAATTAGAGTAATCTCGAGAGACAAAGATGGAAGGTGGACTTAATAATTTAAATAATTTAATATTATTTAAATTATGAGGAAATGTGAGGAGTGATAAATAAAATAAAATAAAATATTCATTTTATTTAACTTAAGAAGAAAGTGGATTAAATAAATAAATAAAATTTATTTATTTAATAATGTGAGGGATGGGATGAATTAAATAAATGTTATATTTATTTAATTTAATTAGATAAAAATTCTAGGTTAGGTGATGAAGAAGGGTGCCTAGGGCAAAAATGCTACATGATGCCTAAGTGATGCAATGTTATGACAAGTGGACATTTTTGGGTGTCTACATTTTGCCCCTCTTTGAGATGATGTGATTTGTATGGAGTAACACCATTTCAAAGAAGCTATGATATGGATAGAAGAAAAAGATGATGAAGGAAATATAAGATGAGGATGGGATGATGATGCCCCCTTGAGAGGATAGGCGAGTTGGACAAACATGGGTAGGCTCTTGAAATGAAATGGATTGGTCAAGGAAGAAAGACAAGGAAATGGATAAAATAAAGGATGATGCATTATGTTGCAATGAAAGTGAGTAACCATATGTTTGATTTAGTACAAACGTTATGCACCAGGGTATAAGGACCAAGGTGATGATGTGTCTCATGCCCCAACGTAATACAACCTTGTCTAGATACAAGATATGAATATTAGCTAGGAAGATATAGATGCAAATGCAAGATAAAAATGAAACACACACACAAGCAAGCAAGCAAGCATGCACAATTGATACAAAAATAAACAAGGAATTGCCCCTATCAAGCTGTAAACCAATGATTAATTGCTGATTGATTAATTGATGATAGATGACAGTCTGATCATGGCGGGGAATGATATATCCCTATATCAACACAAGGATGATTGATGATTGATTGATAATGATTAACGATTGATTGGGTTTATGACATGATTGGGATCAAGACCATTGATTGCAATTAGATAATTTGACAAGATTGATTGACTTGATTGGTATGGATAAGGATGAATTGCATTTGAGTTTATTGCTTAGATGATTGAGGTTGAAGAAGAAGTGATAGATTGATGATTTGAGGAAATGATTGCTTGGAAGAATTGTTTTTGAAAGATTGATGAATTGATGAAGATAGATGATAGAAGAAGATGAGAGAAGAAAGAGGAATATCGTCTATGCTTGAACCTGGGCACTTCCTTCGTACTCCAAACTGCAAACATACCCTGTATCCATGGGATCAAGGCACGTAATGATAGAGATGGGATGTAGTTCTAATTGGTGTTTAATTGATGGTAATGATTGATTTGATTTTCATTGATTGATTGGATTGATTGATTGATGATGATGATGGATGAATTGTTTTGAAAGATTGATGAATTGATGAAGATAGATTATAGAAGAAGATGATGAGAGAAGAAAGAGGAATATCGTCTATGCCTGAATCTAGGCACTTCCTTCATACTCCAGACTGCCTACATACCCATGTCCACAGGATCAAGGCACTTAACGATAGAAATGATATGTAGTTTTGATTTTGATTGATGGTGAAGATGAAAGTTGATGGATAGATTGGTCAGGTTATGGATTGATTGTTATTGATTTTGATGATTTGATTGATTGAAATGATTTAGCATCGATTTGATAGTTTTTATGGGATTTGATTTGATTTTGATTATATGATTGGTTTGATTTTGATGATTGAAGTTGATGATTAGTTGATTTGATTGCTGATTTGATTTGATTGTTGATTTAATTAGAAGTTTAGTTTGATTATTTGATTAGATTTCTTTAGATGGATTTGATTTGATGAATTGATTTTGACAATTGTTTGGATTTTTTTAGGACATTTTATGATTTTTTTGGATTTTTATAGGAAGTTTTGTGATTTTTAGGGATTTTTTCAGGACTGTTTACGTTTTTAAAGATTTTTTTAGGACTTTTTATGAATTTTTTAGATTTTTTTAGGACGTTTTGTGATTTTTAGGGATTTTTAAAGGACTGTTTAGGATTTTTGGTATGTTTTGAACGTCAATGAATTTACAACTTGTACAACCTTTATGCAAAATGCCAATGACAAGGGAGAAAACCAAGTCTAGGTACGAGAAAGGTTATAGGATGGATTAGGATGAATGGATAAAAGGATGGGGAGATGGAAAGGAAGCCTCATGATAAATGATTGGATAAGAGGATAGACACCATCAAGTGTATGCATAAGAGAGCTAGGATGTGATCTCAAAGGCTATGTCACATAGGAAGTAACATGCCCCATTCTAGATAGTATAATTGGGATTTTTCATGACAAGGCTCAGGACGATAGGATAGTGATAGGATTAGGCTGATGACAATGGGATTATGATAAGATGATAGAATGGATTGTAAGGGATAAGATACATCAAGAGTTTTTTCCCAGCATGTTTCAACATTTTTTCCCCCAATCTACATCCAAATCAATAGGAGAAAGGGAGGATGGATGGATGCAATGGGATAGATGTATGTATGTGGATGGATAAGGACATGGTAAGATAGGAAATGGTATGATAGGATATAATAGGATGAGAAGTGATAGGTTGGAAAATGATAGAAGGATGAGACAAGGCGCCCCCAAGTGTAGGAAGACATAAAAGAATAAACTTACGCATGATGCCTGTTTGCCAGGTTTTCATCATGGTACTTATCTAGAGTGCCTGTTTTCCAGGTTTTCACCATTGGACGAAGGGATTTTTCTTTACTTTTTTTTTTTATTTTTCTTTTTTTGACTTTTTTGCTTTTTTTTTACTTTTTTTTCTTTTTTTTTTGACTTTTTGACTAGGATAGGTGGATATGGACGAAAGGGAATCAAGTGCCTAGCTCGATGAAAGGTGATAGTCTTGCTAGATGGATGTCACTGCATGGACCATGTCAAGTGTGCTCATAGATGTTGGTAGGGTGATGACATGAAAGATAGATTAGGTAGATGGTGGATTATGAAAGGTGGGTAAATGTAAGGAGATGGGGGACCAAAAATTTGCCACCATCTCCAAAATTAAAATAAAACACGAGTGTGTTATAATGCACTTGCATTTTGCTTTTAATAAAAGAAAAAAAAACACTTTATGCTCATTCACCGTGTGGGTTTTCTCCTCACAACAGCAAAGAAACAAAGCAAAAATGTGATCATGTTGAAAAGAGGACAATAAATCAAGTGTACTTGAGAAACAAGAAATTCACAATGCCACCTTGCCACCAAAGACATCGTCGTGCAAATTTGGAGGCTCCAGCATAGGAAGAAGGTAGGATTTGTCTAATTTTGTTAGTTTTAGACCAATTTTTTAGTTTTGCAATGTTTGATTTGTTTTTATATTGCATTTATAGTTATTGGAGAAGTAGAAAACCTAAATCCAATTAAGGAGGGTGAAAACAACCCCCAAAACCCTCAAAACCCACCTTCACCTCCTTTTTATACAAGGTATGATCAAGAACATTAAGTAGAGATAATAGAAGAAAACAAGAAATATCTTAAAACTATTATTCAAACCCTAAACAATCCAAGTGGAACCACCAAGCATAGGAGGGCACTTGCAAAATCACTACAGGAGATTGTTTCCCACATAGATTTGGTGAGGAAACAAATCACCGAATTCCAAGACTATAGGGAGAGGAGTCAGAAATATTATGCTGACAAGTTGTCATATGAAAAAGTTAAGAAGGAAAAAATTACAAAATCAATTATGTGCAAAATTTATTAATCCCAAAACTGGCCAAACATTAGAGGAAAGTTGCAAACAGTTTCCTATACATTGGTGTAGGAATGATGACATATCCTGAAACTTTTGTGATAGATGGTACATGGTCTTCGATGAATGGCCATGCAACAATGATGAGGTACCACAATATTTTTTGAGGAAACTCTATTGCAAGTTCGTCCTCAACAAGATTCTAAATTATTTTGACATTCGTGAATTCTAGGGTAGAGGTGGTGGCTCTACCCAAGATAGACCTGGGGCTCAGCGAGCTGAACAACATGTGCCTATACCTTGAGTGAGGCCAGAACATAGGTCACTCCCTTTGGCTTTGAAGGAGAGTGTTGAACTGGAGACTTTACATGCACTAACTACTCTCACCTAAACTCTATCACAGCATGAGAATGATTTTACCCAGGGTGATGTGGGGTCTATCGACAATAACCTCTCTTGGTTTAATTCAACTCCTATCCGTTTGGCCATGCCAGAATCAAACACATTCTTGCAAAATGCTTCAGTTTCATGCAGTGGAAAGGTGCTAGGAGTGACATTTTGCATTCCATAGCTCATGGGGCCGAATGGAATTCTCCAACATGTTAGGGTGGGTGGGTAAATGCCAAAGGAGGTCTCATTTTGTGTGCCAAGCATTGCAGTTGTTTGGGGCAGCAAGCTACTAGCAAAGTCCCTTAAGCTCCCTAAGACGAAAAAATTGCCAAAATTTGATGGGATAGTTCTCAAAATTTGTGGCAGCTGGGAACATTCTATTTGGACCTGCAAATGCATGTGTGGTTTGTCTATGATAATCTCTCTTAGTTTCATTCAACTCCTATCCATTTGACTGTGCCAAAATCAAACACATTCTTGCAAAATGCTTTAGTTTCATGCAATGGAAAGGTTGCCAAGTGCCATATTTTTTGTTCTACTCATCGTGGGGCTGAACAGACTACACCAATATGTCAGGGTGGGTGGGTAAATGCTAGGGGAGGTCTTGTTTCATGCACCAAGTGTCTCAGTGGTTCTGGACTGCAAGCTACCAGTAAACTCGAAAAGTGCTAGGTTTCGGTAGCTTGTAGGACAGAATGTTTGGGATGCTTGGCACATGAAACAAGACCTTCCCTACCATTTACCAACCCACCCCGACGTGTTAGCATAGTCTGTTTAGCCCCACGATGAGCAGAACAAAAGATATGGCACCTAACAACCTTTCCACCGCATGAAACTAAAGCATTTTGCAAGAATGTGTTTGATTCTGGCACGGTCAAACAGACAGGAGTTGAACGAAACTGAGAGAGGTTATTGTAGACAGACCCCATGTGCACCTGTAGGTCCAAATGGAACATTCCCAACTACTACAAATTCTGAGATCTATCAAGTAGACCTCTTCGACAGTTTAAGCTCATGCAGCTCTAGCTATTAATACAATCAAACAATATGCACATTACTATAACAAAACATACATAAAATATATAACATCACTTATGTAATTGATCACTTACCACCATCTGATGATCACTCTCCATCATCTTTTCTCAAGCTTCTTTGTTGATAGTTGGATGGACTAGAGTTGTGACCTCCTGTGAGAAGCATCAAAAAGCAAAATTGACTAAACATAAATATACTGGAGGGAAGCAATTCATTCTACTATTTATATACAAAACAAAGTACAAGTAACCATCTAGGAAAGTTTTATGCATACTTACAAATTAATCCAATGAACTATCTAGGTCTTCTCTACTCTTTATTATGTCAAGTATTGCCTCATGGTCAGAGTCATGCACCTTCCACAAGGTCTTGTTCAAAAGTCTACCTCGATATTGTATCAAATGAACATTGGTTGCCACGATAAGGTTAGAGTAATGAAGAGTCTTTTGATGTGTGTCAAAGTCCTCAAACAGCCAAACATTAACACTTTTATGTGGGTACCTTCTAAGCCGTGTTCCAGTAACAACCACTAAGCCTATAGGGTATTCAATGTTTTCTCCATCTGTAACTGACACCTGCAATTCTTTTTGGCCTCAACACAATGTCACAAGTAATAATCTATTCCCTCTTCATTATCTTCATCTGCAATAACTGCATAAACATGCCCTACAATGATATGTGCAACAAATTAGATGAAATTAGTCAACATTACAAAAATACTACAAAGTTTAAGATAACATTAGGAATTTCAAATTTAACTATGCAAGTAGATATATTACCTAGTTGAACTAGATCTGATATATGGTCAAAGTCAACTGATGATTCCATCTCTGTCAATTCTAGTGCTATCAAGGGTCGATATGTGTCAAGTGAGCAAATATAACTGAACTGCCATTCATCAACCCACTCCATTGACTCGCACTCATTCCAGGCTTGAAATGTACATGGAGAACAAAAGCATGCCATCTTCTACATATGTATACTCCATGAACCTACAATTGAGCTTCTGATAGAGTGTAGCTCATTTGATCCTGTCAGTGTACAATAGTCCTCATATGGTGCAATGATAGTATCATCTATTAACCAAAAAAATCTATGAACTGAAGACTTACCTTCATTACCTAGACCCATCGAAGCATTACACCACTCGACGATTGATTTTGCATCTGTCAGCTTTGTATTGTCTTTATACTTTAACTATTCTTGTGCCATGGCTCTTTTGATACACACTTCTGCACCATCATGCTCCCCCTTTCCATGCCTGGCCTCACAAAAGTTCCACATATGTTGAACACCTATAATATTGTGCCTCCTGTTTAGCCAATAGAAATTCTGTGAGTTCTTGAATTGTGATGCACAGTTATCCGACCATATGATATGCTGACTGAATGATATACCCCTTCTAACCAAATCATTGTAGAACACCTAAAAATAACCTTGCACGAACTCCATGTAATGCGTACGATCATCACTTATATAAAAATGATACTCCCTTATGATCTTTCTATCATCCTCTATACTATCATTCACATGAATGAATGCGATGTGCACAAATATAGAAACCTGTGTCAAGTTATAATATTGGGATTGCACCTCACACTGCGGCTGTAGACTATAGTTCTCTACAAAGTTGATGACTGAAACAATGCTACCAACTGGAAATGTGTCCTTGCATAACTTGAATTGCAAGTCCAACCATCGAGCTCTATGGGCATGCATTACATACTCATACACTATGTTGTCATGAAATATAGGCATAAATTGATACAATGGAATCTTACGAATAACATATTCACACCTTTTTGCTTCTTTACCATCTCTTGTATTGTATGCCACTGTTTTATACTTGCCAAACTCTACTAGTTCATTTCCAACTGCATGTGTTCTTTCCATATTTTCACATATTGGCATACATTGCAAGCCACCACAATGCTGACATGTGCCATCCAAGCATAATTTCCTATAAAATAATTGACCTTCCTCTCTATCACATAAAATCATTGATATGAAGTCTCTTGAGCTAGTTGGTGGGGCACGTATGCCACAATCCTACAAAACATTGTTAGTATGCAAATCTAAACATATAGATCGATAAACATCAAAATGATTAGAAAATTCAATATGTAATCTACAAAAAGTAGTGCGTGTGTGATTTATTTTGACAAAGAAAGGTTTTAGCATTTCAAAATATCTTTGAGAAAGTTTAATTTGAGGATACTTCTCTAGAAATTTACCAAAAAACTGTGTTTGAGTCATATCCAAAAAATCTTTGGATGTGGCTCACAGTTTTGACTACCAATTCTCCTTCTTACCACATCCCTTTGATTCAGAGATACCCTTGTGTAATTCTTCCAAAAGTCTTCAATTAGTGATCTCAAAGCTTTGATAACAACTTTGTCTTTTCGTGGGAGTCTCCCAGAAAATGCCAACAATTCATTAGTGTTTGGATCCTCAACTCTTTGATGTCTTCCAATGGCTCTCATTAGATTTTTTCTATTTATTTTCAATGCTTGACTTGTCTTTCTAATGAGGTGATTTTTTTTGTTTGTTGGCTTACAATTGTCGATGTAATGACATGTCGTGTGACATTACTATCTTTGGTGTGTGAGGTAGAACCCACACTCTCATACGCACTCATTAGATTCTTGACAATTGATTTTTTACTTGACGCATTCAATGTTCTTAGGCCAAGAATCTTCATAGTAGGCCTAAATTTCAGATTTCTCATTAGTTCAACAAAGAGTTGACATCTTTTGGTTTCATTTAAATTCTCAAAGAGTAATTTCCATATCTTATTTGCATATCTTTGGCAAGTGCGCATGGGAATCTTATCCCGCATGGGCTCCAATACATTCTCATCAATATCAATTAGAAACTTAGGCCTCCTATGAAAAATTCTAGGAGGCATTTTATTTGGTAAAGTAGACTAAACATTAGTAATTTCTTCAATATTTACTTGAGATGGGATAGATGACGTACCTTCGATTGGAGGTGAAAAGGTTGAAAATGACGTACCTTCAACTTGAGGTGTGAACGATGGCATGTCACCAACTTGAGTAGAAAATGCAGACATGCCTTCTACTTCACCTGTGAAAGATGGAATGTCTCCAATTCGAGAAGCTAATGATGGTGTTCCTTCAACTTGACCTGTGGATGATGGAGTGCCTCCAACTTGGAGATTCACTTTCCTCATTGCACAAAGGTTTTGCATTCATTCCCTTTGTGCCTCCAATTCCATCTCTCTTAGCTTCATTAGACATGTCACATTCCTCTTCAATTGGCAATGGTGGAATGTCTTCTTGTATGGTTGACAATTTCCTACTTTCCCAAATTTGCCTCATTCTTTCTCTTTTCCTCTCATTCTCAACTTCTCTCTCTTTTGGTGTTAGAGTCTCTACTCATTTCCTCAGCATGATGATGATTTCTACAAGCATGAATGTTAGGGTTAGCCAGCAGAAGATATCAATTAAATGCAAATAAAGATTAAATAGAGGAATGGAAATACACAGAAATAATAACAGTGAGAGATAAGTTTTAACGTGGTTCACCCAAACTCGGGCTACATCCACCAAACAGAGAGTCTAATATTATAATCCAGTAAATCAAACCGATTACAACCAGCAATCCTTGCAACTCAATACCATTGCAAATGCTACAATACAATCATGCCAAAACCCTAACCCTTAACCACTTTTTATCAAGCCTTTTTGTCGGTTACAAAAATAGGGTTTTCTTATGTCGGTCACAAAAATAGGATTATACATGGCTAGTGTACAATACTTTCCTAATCAGTCGCCACCTACCAACAATCTCCCACTTGAAGACTGATCAAGCTCCACACCAAACAATCTCCCACTTGGAGACTGAGCCTGGATGACACTGCTGCACGTGCAACTCCCACTGGAAGTAAGCACCCTGGACTCTACTGTTCTATTTTTATTGTTTTTAGTCTAGAAGACCAACCGAAGCTGAAGAGGAGCTCAGATTCTCCCTTGTCACTGCCTTTGTAAACATATCCTCTGGATTTCCATCTGTATGTATCTTTTCTAGCCTTAACTGTCCATCATCCAACACCGACCAAATAAAGTGATGCCTCAACTGTATGTGTTTGGTCTTTGAATGCAAGGCAGAATTCTTTGCAAGATGTATGGCACTCTGACTGTCTGTATACAAAGAACTGTTAGCCTATTGTTTGCCCAATTCTTCCATGAAAGATTGCAGCCATATCATCTCCTTGCTTGCCTCCGTTGCAGCTACATACTCTGCCTCCGTGGTGGATAAAGCAACCACCTTTTGCAACCGTGAGATCCAGCTCACTACTGTCCCACCTACAGTAAAGACATAACCTGTAGTACTCCGCCTAGTATCAATATCTCCTGCCAAATCTGAGTCTACATAGCCTGCCAAATCAGTATTAGAGCCCCCAAAACATAAGTGTTTATTGGATGTACCTCTCAAATATCTGAGAATCCATTTTACTGCATTCCAATGCTCTAATCCAGGATGACTCATATGCCTGCTAACGACTCCTACAACATGTGCAATATCCGGTCTCGTACATACCATGGCATACATTAAACTTCCTACAGTTGAAGCATAGGGTACCTTGGACATTTTCTCTTCCTCCTCTTGTGTCTTAGGACACATCTCTGTAGTCAATTTCAAATGACTAGGCAAAGGTGTGCTGACAGATTTTGCATTCTCCATATGGAATCTCTGCAACACCTTTTCAACATAAGAAGCTTAAGATAAAGTCAATTTTTTGTTCTTCCTATCTCTACAAATTTTCATACCAAGGATTTGTTTTGCTATCCCTAAATCCTTCATATCAAATGACTATGCTAACTAATGTTTTAACTCTCTGATGTGATCCATGTTAGACCCAACTACAAGCATGTCATCAACATATAAACATAAAATAATGTAGTTGTCATTATCCAACCTCTTAAAATAAACACAATGGTCAGAATTACATCGGCTGTAGCCTTGCTCAGCCATAAAACTATCAAATTTCAAATACCATTGCTGAGGTGCTTGTTTCAAGCCATACAAACTCTTCTTCAATTTGCACACCAATTTCTCCTTACCTTTGACCTCAAATCCTTGGGGCTGTTCCATGTATATCTTCTCCTCCAAATCACCATGGAGAAAGGTAGTTTTCACATCTAGCTATTCCAAATGCAAATCTTCAGTAGCCACAATACTTAAAACAGTACGAATAGAAGTCATCTTAACAACTGGAGAAAATATCTCATCGAAATAAATGCCCTTTTTCTGTTTAAATCCTTTTACAACTAACCTGGCCTTAAATCTTTTCTTACCTCCATCTTCCTCTTTCAGCCTGTAAACCCATTTGTTTGGTAAAGCCTTTTTACCTGCAGGCAACTTACATAATTCCCAAGTCTGATTTTTCAGCAAGGAGTCCATTTCTTCTTTCATAGCAAGCTCCCACTGAACCTGTGTATCCACCTGCATAGCTTCATCATACCCTTCTGGTTCACCAGCATCTATTAACAAAATAGAATACAAAGAGGGAGAAAACCTTTTAGGAGGTTTACTTATCCTTGTTGACCGTCTAACATTCACTAGAATTTGTGGTATTTCTGGTTGCTGTTGCAGAGCATGAGGAACCACTGGAACATCACTATTTGGAGTATCATCCAGCACCACATAATCTTTTTCTTTCTTCTCACACTACTGCAACTAATCTTTGTACAACACCTTCTCATTGAATATAATATCCCTGCTTCTCACAATTTTTTGATTTTCAAAATCCCAAAGCCTATAACCAAATTCATCAATGCCATATCCAACAAAGGTACGCTTTTTTGATTTTGCATCTAGCTTGGTTCTATTTTTAGAATCTACATGTGCAAATGCTTCACATCTAAAGGTTTTGAGAAAAGAATAACTCACCTTCTTACCTGTCCATTCTTCCTCTGGAATACCACAGCATAAAGGAACTAAAGGACCTCTGTTAATTAAATATACAACAGTGTTGACAGCCTCTACCCACATGTTTAAAGGCAGCCCAGCATGCAATCTCATGGTCCTTGCACGCTCCATTATTGTCCTATTCATGCATTCAGCCACTCCATTTTCCTATGGAGTCCCTGCAACCGTTTTCTGCCTACGAATTCCATTAAAGGAACAATAATCTTCAAATTCTTTGCTGCAATACTCACCGCCATTATTAGATCTGAGACATTTTAATCTTTTACCTGTCTCATTCTCAACCAAGCTTCTCCATTTCTTAAATGTTTCAAATACATCAGATTTCTATCTAAGGAAATAAATCCAGACCTTCCTAGTTCCATCATCTATAAATGTAACATAATACTGAGAGCCACCAAGAGAAGATACCTAAGCTAGTCCCCATACATCTATATGCACAAGCTCCAACTTTTCATTTTTCTTTTACTTCCCATCTCTGAGAAAATTGACTCTTTTTTGTTTGCCATACACACAACTTTCACAAAAATCCATATTAATACATTTCAGACTTGGTAAAACTTTCTTAGAATGAAGTACCTTCATACCTTTTTCACTCATATGCCCAAGTCTGTTATGCCACAGTGTTGTTTCAGAACCTGCAGCAACTTTTCCAGTCTCTTCCTGCAAACCTGCAGCAACTGTTCTTGAACTTGTTTGTTTTTTCTCTATAACAGCTAAAGTAGAAGGAACAGTATGACCTGTACAAAGATATAAGGTGCCTACTTTTACACCTTTTGCTACTACTAAGGCACCTTTTCAAACCTTCCAATTTTTATCAATAAATGTAACAGTGCAACCTTGTTCAGTTAGCTGCCCTACTAAAATTAAATTCCTACTGAGCCTTGGAACATGCCTTACCTCTTGTAGTAGCCAATAATTCCCATTCTGCAACTTAATCTTGATTCTTCCCTTTCCAACAATCTGACAGGATTCATTATCTCCCAAATAAACTAGCCCAAAATCCCCTTGGACATAATCAAGAAAATAACTTCTATGGGGCGTAGCATGAAATGAGGCCCCTGAATCTAAAACCCATGAATCATCAACATTATCTAAGGAAAGAATCAAAGCATCATCTTCAGACTTATTGCTTACCACATTTGCCTCCTTATTTCCTTCTTGTTTGTCTCCTTTATTTTTCTGAGACTAGCAATCTTTCTTCAGATGACCTGGTTTCCCACAGTACCAACAATCTTTCTGTCCTTTGGATTGGGATCTCTTGTCCTTTAATTTTCCTCGTGACTTCCCATGACCTCCAAAACCTTTTCCTCTCTCCTTTTATCTATCCTTGCTTTCTGCATTCAAAACACTGCCTGATTTGGATCCACCTGAGCTTTTCTTACAAATTTCCTCACTCAGAATAACACCAACAACATCATCAAATTTTAGGGTATTTCAACTAGAAACAGAGTTACTAACTGCCATTACCAAACTATCCCAGCTTTCAGGCAATGAACATAATATCAAGAGAGCTCTAACTTCGTCATCAAATTTTATATTTACAGAAGTCAATTGACTGACAATCATATTAAATTCATTTAAATGATCTGTCACAGATCCACCTTCAACCATTTTCAAATTAAACAAACGCTTCATGAGAAATACCTTATTTGAGGCTAAGGGTTTTTCATACAATTTAGCCAAAGCTTTCATCAGACCATTTGTTGTCTTCACTTCCATTATATTGAATGCCACCAATGGTGCTAGGCACAACCGAATGGTTCCCAGTGCCTTTCTGTCAAGAAGATTCTAATCCTCATCAGACATTGTTGCCGGTTTCTTGGATACTCCTTCCAACGGCATCCATAAATCCTTTTGATAGAGGTAATCCTCCATCTGCATCTTCCATAACTGATAGTTCTGCCCATTAAATTTATCGACCTTCAATTTACCCTCATCCGCCATTGCTTCCACTCAACCGTGAGACTTTCCTGCAGATGATAGTCGAACACAACCCACTCTGATACCACTTGTTAGGGTTAGCCAGTAGAAGATATCAATTAAATGCAAATAAAGATTAAACAAAGGAATGGAAATACACAGAAATAATAACATCGAGAGACAATTTTTAATGTAGTTCACCCAAACTCAGGCTACATCCACCAAACAGAGAGTCCAATATTATTATCCAGTAAATCAAATTGATTACAACTAGCAATCCCTACAACTCAATACCATTGCAAATGCTACAATACAATCATGCCAAAACCCTAACCCTTAGCCTCTTTTTATCAAGCCTTTTTGTTGGTTACAAAAATAGGGTTTTCTTATGTCGGTCACAAAAATAGGATTTTTATGTCGGCTCTAAATTTTTTTTTTCCGGCGAGGATACATGGCTAGTGTATAGTACTTTCCTAATCAGTCGCCACCTACCAACAATGAAGAATAAGACAATGATAATTAGAAATTTTATAATCCTATTTTGAACATACAAAGTCATGTAGTATACACTTAAACATACAAAGTCATAAATGGTGTAGGAGCACCTACTCCCTTAAGGCCAATTATGGCAAATGCAATTTAAATGAGTTCAAATGTTTCTTTCCATGTGTGGAATCCTATTTTTATGTAATAAGGTCTATAAAAGACCATTTTTTTGTCTTAGAGTCCTTTAGGGGGGTCAAGTAGTTAAGTTTGTGAAGTGTCATAATATTGCTTATGCAAATTACATGTTTTGTCCATTTTAAAACAAATCCAACAGTCATATCCTCCAAAAATGTGGCTGGATCAGTTGGATGGTTTGGTATGTAGATGAATCTTTTTGATGCACTACAAGGTGGCAACAATTTGATTTGTACAACATACCACAAACTTGTATTCTAGATTGGCTTCACAAACTCTCACTATGACCCTTCAATGAACTAAGTCTCCAAGTCACCAACTAGCACTCAAGGGTTCAGAACTTCATATGGGCTTGAAGAGGAATCTAACAAGATTAAATCCACTAACCAAACACACCTAAATCACTCTCAATTCATTGAGATTCCTTCTTGACCACAAGTCTTCCCAAGCCTAGATATTTTAGTAGCCCTACTCAAGGGTCTGTCAGGCCTTAACTCTCACCATGGGCATGATGCCAATGAAACAAAACCAGTTTAGAGTACCCATTATCAAGTTTGACAACATATCTAAAGATAGGTATAGGTTGTTTTGGACAAAAGGCTTCAAATCCTATGATAGACCTTCTTTGGACTAGGCCTATTAGGCCACTTTTACAAAGAAACTACTCTCAAAACATCAAGCTAAACCCCAACACCCCAAAATAGTCTTTCAATAGGTCGCAAAACATCCAAAAACACAATCAAATTCAAGTGGCATGATCATTTACAAGGCAAATAAGGAAACCCTCACTTTTTAATGCAATTACCAAGGGTTTATTGAAAATCATATAATCTGGACTTCTCAGATCAAATTAATGCATCCAACACCTTTCAAATACCTTGCACAAACTTAAGAAATCATCACAAGACTAGTCCCATCAATATTTTGTCAAAACCCTACTTTGGTTCCTTCATTTCATCATGAAAACACTTCAAATCATATAAGAGCATGCTCCTAAAACCCTACCAACCATATTCTCTACATTCAAAACATAAAAGTAACCTATAACATGTCTAATGGGGGTCATTCCACCTAATAATAGTGACCACAAAGGGTGGAATGCCCTATTTTCCCATTTCTACCCTCAAAACCCTGTTTTGACAGTTAACTAGGCAATTTTGAGAACAATGATTAAATCTCCCTCAAAACCCTATGAAATCCTCTCAAATTTGATGCAAATGAAAGGTGACACAATGCTCTATCACATCAAATGCATTTCCAGTCTCGAAAGTACCGTACAAGGGAGCAGTACAATCTGAAACAGAGTGAATACAGAAGAAAATGAGTTTTCTAGCAAAAAATTAGAGTTTCAGTCATTAATTCTTCTTCCAAATTCATGTCCCACCTTGTTTCACTGATGGAAGCCTTAATACATCAATTCCAAACTATCCTACAACCAATTCAACCAATTTTTTGGTGATAAGATCATTGGTTTTCTTCTAAAATGATCAAAACATGAAGTTTACATAAGCAATATTATGAAAACTTAAGTACTTGACCCCTTTAAATGACTTTAGGACTTATTACATGACTTCAACATACTCAATCTAGAACACAAGGTTGTGAAATGTTTTTGTTGCGAGAGTTTGTGGAGACCATAAGGTGTTGAGAGATAGTGCTATGTAAAGGTATATCTCTAATACTAAGCCTCCCTTTGACCCTATCAACTCTTAAGAACATCACCTTGACTGCTCTTGACTATCTTGCCCCTTGAAGGCTATTGTTTGGACTCTTATATGAGTATTAAATAACTATTTTAGGTTTGGAAATCATGAATTCTATGGTTAATTTTTTACATATATGAGTTGTATGTCCAGGTGATTTTGAAGGATGACAAAATGAATGCCATTAAAGGGGACTTCAATCAACATAAATTGACTATCCTAATAGTCTTAAACCAGTCCAAAAACTTTGTGATAGTCAAAAGAACATTAACCATTGAAGATAACCTTTTGGATACTCGTGACAAAAGATCAAAGACATCTTAAGTAATGCATAAATTAAAAACAACTTCATGATGGTCATGACTATGATAGTGGACTATTATATAGACTTGTGACTGTCCTACAATCATGAAAACCTCCTTTTTAGTGTTTTATCTCCTTGTAACTCCCTTTGTATCATCTTTTGTCATGATGCTTGTATGTCTGCACATATTTGTATATAACTCTCTTCTCTAAAATTTTGTTATGTTGATGAAGTAAATACATAATCTCCATCATATTTTGTATGGATTGAGTGGTATCAAAGTGAGTTGTAAGAATTTGTCAAATAGGTTGTGGTGCTCATTTCCTCCATTTTTGTAAGAAAACTATCATTTAATGCATGGTTCTATTAAATGAATTGAATTATGCATGTATTAAGGAATAAATCCTTCTATATTATCCTAGGGCAAAAATTAAGGGTCTTCTAAAATCAATTTTGGCTCCATGTATACACTCGAATATGAGTATGACAAACAATTGTTCACTAAAATTATTTTATGAAGTATTTGATAATGTTTTTCTCTTGTATAGATGAAAATAGGTGAAATGAAGGCATGAAGGGTAGAAACAAGGTGGAAACATGAGAAATTTGGAGTCTCTTTGACTGAACTAACTGATATACCTAGACACAGATATATCTTAGAACATAAAGAACATAAAAAACATAAAGATATAAAGACATTTAAAGACATCAAGAACATAAGAACATATATTTGTGAATTAAAATGGACATTTAAATTGAACATTCCTTAGAATTCGATATTACAGTTGACCAATTCTCCAAAAGATGGCTTCAAAATCCTCAAATTCTTGTTTTTCACAAGTTTGATTATGAATTCTATATAATTGTAGAATATGATTAGTAAAATTTATAGAAAAAACAAACATATATCATTAAATTCATTCTATATGTCAATGGTAATTAGCTTTGAAACAAAATCACACATGAAACATGAAACTTTCAGTTTAAATAATCAAATTTTCTCCAAAAACATGAAAAATCACTTCTTCTACATTGAGAAAACAAAAAGAGGTGGTGGATTCATATAAAAATGATTCTCAATTAGTAAAACAACATGAAAAGTGTTCTTTTGTCTGATATACTCATGAAAAGCAAAAATAACAGTCATGTGGGTTCTGAAACATGGATCCCACATGCTTTTTAACCATTTTCCATGCTTCTTAGAACGCGATTGTGTTATAATGCGAGCACGTTCTAGGAAGCATGATAGGTAACCTTGTAACATGGGAGAGTCTCTCTCTCTCTCTATCTCTTCATTTCTCTATCCTATATATAGAGAGGGATCAAGAGACATGGAGAGATAGAGAGGGACATGGAGATAGAGAGGATAGGTGAGATAGAGACAGGGAGAGGGAGAGATGGGGATAAAGATAGAGAAAGGGGTCTATAGAGGGAGAAAGATAGAGATACATATATATAGAGAGGGGAGATATAGGGAGATAGATCTAGCAAGTGAGAGATAGATAGGGAAATATAGAGAGAGAGGTAGAGAGGGGTATATTAAGAGACAAGGTTATGAGGATAGATAGCTCGATAGGGAAAGAGATCAAGAGTAGTCTAGAGACATAGGGAGAGAGATTTCAAGAGGTAGAGGGATGGGGAGAGAGATAAAGAGGAGAAGAGAGAGGTAGCAAGGGATAGATTAAGAGATAGGGATCCATATGTCTAGAGAGAGATAGGGATCCATATGTCTAGAGAGAGATAGGGATCCCTATTCTCCCCTCTACCTAGACTATAAACCTAAACCTCTAAACCATAAACCCTAAACCCTAAAAAATGCCCCTAAACCCTAAACCCTAAACTCAAGCAACCCTAAAACCCAAAATCGTAACCCTAAACCCTAACCCCTAGATCCTAAACCCTAAACTTGAGCATCCCTCAACCCCTAAAGCCTAAATAATTCCCCTAAACCCTTACCCAAAACCCTAAACCCTATTTACTTGAGCAACCCTAAACTCATGTAAACATGAAATAGTGAGGGAGGGAGAGATACAAAGGTAGAGTTAGAGAAAGGGGATTGAAACTAATCTAGCAAGATATAGAGACAGGGAGAGAGATAGAGATAGAGAGGTAGGTATAGTTAGAGAGAGAGATAGAGAAGACATAGATATCTCTCCCAAGCTTAGTCTTCTTTGTATCTCCCTATTCTCCTCTCTACCTAAACTATAAACCTAAACCTCTAAACCTTAACCCCTAACCCTTAAACCATAAACCCTAAACCATAAATAATGCCCCTAACCCCTAACCCCTAAACCATAAAAATGAGCAACAGGCTAAACCCCTAAACCCTAAACCAAAAAACCTGGAAGCAACCCTAAACCTCTATCTCCCTAGCTCTCCCAATCTCTATAATGTGAAAGTTCATGAAAACATTAAGCTTTCATTCCAACCAAGTTCATTCTGAATGAATCCCAAATCATTGCTTATCCATTCAATTTCATCTCTAATCAGCCCTAAACCACTTCACACCATCCCAAATCACATCCAAATCAATTTAACTTTGAATCCCTAATCATTTTCAAATCAACCTAGATTTCATCTCAAATACCATCCCTAAACTATTCCTAAATTATTCTAATCATTCCCTAATCAGCACTAAACCACTTCAAACCATCCCTAAAACCATTCTAATTATTCCCAAATCATTCCTAATCTAGTCCTTTTCACATCTCATCATCCCTAAACAAATCCATTTCATCCCAACTCCATCCCAAATCAATCTAAGCTCCATCTCAAACGATCCTAAAAATAATCAAAATCAAACAAATACCTCACCAAGAGCCATTAGAAGATCATAGTGCTAATCTGTTAGTCATTTGCACCATTTTGTATAATGTATGTGCCAATATGCTCCTTAGTAGCACCTATCTATCAATCACAAACATCATTATACACCTAGCTAGTCACATGTGTCATTCTACCCTCTGCCAACCACAAGAGCCATCAGAACATCATAAGTGCCAATATGTTAGTCGTTTAAACCATTCTATACATCATATATACCAACCATAAACCCTAAACTTGATCAACCCTAAACCCTTATCTCCTTGTCTCTATCATCTCTCTACCTCTCAATCTCTCTGCCTATGTCTTTGGCCATGTCTATCACCCTCTATCTCCCTATCTCTCCCTCTCTAAACTCCTAAACCTTAAACTCTAAACCCAATCAACCCTAAACCCCTATCTCCTTGTCTCTATCATTTCTCTACCTCTCAATCTCTCTGGCTATGTCCCTGGCCATGTCCCTCACCCTCTATCTCCCTATGTCTCTGGCCATGTCCCTCACCCTCTATCTCCCTATGTCTCCCCTCGGTCTACATCTCCCTATCGGTCCTCTCTCTCTAAACCCTAACCTAAACCTCTAAACCTTAACCCCTAACCCCTAAAACATAAACCTTAAGTTACCCTAAATAATGCCCCTAAACCCTAACCCCTAACCTCTAAACCCTAAAACTGAGCAGTTCCCTAAACCCCAAACCTCTAAACCATAAACCTTGGAAGCAACTCTATACCTCTATCTCCCTATCTCTCCCAATATCTATTGATCCCCTCACTCTCTCTCTCTCTAAACCCTAACCCCTAAAACCTAGACTCGAGCAACATTAAATCCCTAACCCCTAAAGCCTAAACCATAAACTTGAGCAATCGTAAACCCCTAAACCCTAAATAATTCCCCTAAACCCTAAACCCTAAACTTGAGCAACCCTAAACTCATAAACCATAAATAATGCCCCTAAAGGTCTAAGCAACCCTAAGCTCATAAACCCTAAATAATGACCCTAATCCTGAGCAACTCTAAACCTCTCTCTCTCTCCAAAACCCCTAAACCCTAAATAATGCCCCTAAATCCTAACCCTTAAACCATAAACCATAAACCTTAACAACCCTAAATCCCTAAACCCTAAACTTAAGCAACCCTAAACTCATAAACCTGACCCACCCTCTCTCTCTCCAAAACAAGAAAACTAGGACTCTCTATCTCTCTCTCTCCCTATCACCAGGTATCTCTCCCCTTTCTCTCCCCTCCATATCCATCCTCTCTCTCTCTTTTCCTCCCTCTCGCTCTCCCTTCTTGACAAAGAACATGGAAACAAGAAAAATAGGACATGTAAAGATGGATGAGGATATAAATTGGGATGATAAAATGGAAACAAGATAATTTATGAAATTTCATTGGATGGGAAGAATGAGGAGGAGAGGTAGAGAGGGGAGGGAAGTACAGAGTGAGAGAGAATATATGAGGTAGAGACAGGAGGGAAGTAGAGGGTGGGAGAGGACCATAGGAGGTAGACAGGGGAAGGAAGAAGAGAGAGAGGGTAGGAGGTAGACAACTGGGAGGGAAGCAGAGACTGAGAGAGAGGGTAGGAGGTAGACAGGGGAGGGAAGTAGAAAGTGAGAGAGAGGGTAAGAGGTAGAGAGGGAGGGGGGAGAAGAGAGTGAGAGAGAAGGTAGGAGGTGGAGAGGCGAGGGAAGCAAAGACTCAGAAAGAGGGTAGGAGGTAGATAGGGGAGGGAAGTAGAGAGTGAGAGAGAGGGTATAAGGTAGATAGGGGAGGGAAGAAGAGAGTGAGAGAGAAGGTGGGAGGTAGAGAGGGGAGGGAAGAAGAGACTCAGAGAAAGGGTAGGATGTAGAGAGGGGAGAGAAATAGAGTGAGAGAGATGATAGGAAGTGCAACTGCCCTTGTAGACATGTATTTAAAGTGTGGAAGCATAGACAAGGCATGTCAATTGTATGACGTAACACCTCAAAGAGATGTTCTATAATGGAATGCAATTATTGCAAGATATGCGAAAAATGGATTTGTTGAAAAGGATTTAGAAACTTTCAAACAAATGCAATTGGCATGTGTATTGCTAGTTATGCTCATCATAACGTGATCACGTTATAACACGCTCGTGTTATTGTCAACTTTGTTTGATGTGCTTTTATTATTTTTTAGCAAAATATGGAGATAATCTGGAGTGTGCTCCCCATCAGGATGTCACTTTTTTCAATAAAAACTCAAAAAAAATACCACCATAATCTTAAGCTCTCTGTTAGCTATCTAACCATATAAGTTTTTCACATTTTGAGTACATTTAGTGTTTCATCTTGAATTTCTTTTGTAAGTGTGTTCAATTTTTGTCAAAAACCAGTGTCTAGTATTTTTAACTATTTTTTTAACCATTCATAAAAAATTGAAATAAGTTATATTTTTAGAAACTAGACTCCATTCGACACGAATTCAATTTTTTTTTTTTTTGCAATTAGTTTTCAAACATTTTAGGGGGGAGCATGCTCAAATTTCTATTTTTTAGGATGTGTCCACTTTTAAAATTACTAAAAAATTAATTATTCATTAAAAAATAATCAGAAAAATTAGGGATAAACTACATGGTGTTATCTAATTTCTCACTGGAGCGATTATTGAAATACTAAAAAAAGTTAACATTTTAGGGGGAGCACACCAGACGCTATGTTATGTTTTTTTGAGAAAAACAGGACCAATTTGTGTGCTCCCCCATTTTGAACCCCTTAATCTCAACAATTTTTTGAAAAAAATAGTAGTTTAGAAACTAGATTCGGAGCACTACAACTCTTGTTTTCGTTCCATCTTTAAATTTTGAGTGTAGCTATCTTCAATTTCTCATCTAACATCAATGTTTCCTGATTTCAGAAACAAAGTGGCAACATAAGACCCCATTTTGGTCCCTCATCTTTGTACACTTACCCAGGTGCGATAGTGGATTATGATGTGGATTATAGATGGAAGGGTGAGGATGATGAAATCTGCACTAGTGGATTATGATGCGTATTATGTAGGGAAGATAACGGTTTATGATGTGGATTATGGATGACTTATGGATGGAAGTTTTATGCAAAAGCATGGACCATAGGAATAGGATGAGGAAGATATGTAGGATAATAGTTGAAGGATGGGGAGATGGAGGTTGATGGAACTGTTGCGGGATGGAAGGGCATGATGACCAAAGGCTGCACACACCATGATAAACATTGAAGCTTTTTATGGGATGGTGGGGTAGGAAGCAATGGTGTTGTTCACTTAGGAGATGGTCGATTTAGGCATTTAGGGACCCGCATAGACTTAGCATTTTTATGATTGTCACTTTTCATGGGGGATGGAGAATTTTACTACTTTTGGATAGAATGGAATTTTTGGATGGAAGAGGAGAAAGTGGATGGTTGGGATTCTTGAGGGGTGGATGCCTCATTTGACTTGATGAATTTCTGCTTAGGGACCCAGACCTTTTTTAGATTTGCTATGAGGTGGGTGGATGTATGCAACTTTAGAGATGGACATGAAGTAGTTGCTTGTTTCTTGGGGACCCACACCTTTTTCATTTTTGCTTTGACATGTTTGGGTGTATGCAACTTTTGAGATGGATTTTTCTTTGATTCTTTGCTTTTGTATCTTAAGGCATGAGGACCCTTAGGATTTTTTGCTTTATGTGTAGAGGCATCCAAATTTTTGTTTTTGAATCACATGGGGTGGATGGAAGTGGGGTTGGTGGAAGCTCCTTGTTTAGACAATGTGTGCATTTGTTGGTTATTATTAGGGTTTTTAGAGGGCTTACAAATGGATGGATAAGGTGTTGGAAGTAGTGGAGGTAGATTTGATGGAGGGATATTAGGATTTGGAAGTAATGGAGGTAAATTGGATGGCTAAAGGTGTATGGTCACATGCTTTTACGATTTGTAGGATGAGGGAGGTAGAATGGTAACATATGATTTAGGTGTATGATGGGATGTGTGATGGAAAGTGGTGGACTGAGGAGGGATGGAGGGATTACCAACATCATTAGATTATTGACCTTGAGGGGTGTAGCCAAGGACAAATGAGTGTGGAGGAGGGACTTTGACATGGATGCGCTCCAAAACACCTTGTTCAAGAAGGCCTAGGCCTTTACCTTGATAGTTCATGTTTTGGAGGATATGATCGACAATGGGACTAGGTGTAGGTGGAACACTAGACACAAGTTCCTTATTGGATGGAGAAGGTGAGGTGGCGGATAAAGGTTGTTGTGTTCCTAGGGAGGAACACTCATGGATAAAGGTGGATAGACCCACAAGATATGATGGTGGATTTGAAATGTGGTTGATAATGGGTGATGGAGGATCATTAGGATCTTGTTTGTGTTCATTATGATCCAAGGTAGTTGTTTGATCTTCTATGCTTATGTGGGGGATATGTGTCTCATCATGACAAGTAGATGTTTGGGGATCATGAGTAGGGCTAGATGGAAGATGGATAGGAGCAATTTGGATATCTTTCTCATGGATGGGTATGGAAGGAAGGATAGGTGGAGTGATAACCTCTTGATGATGAATTGCATAAAATTTGGCTAAGAGGCTCATCATGGTTTTCATGATCACATATAGAATCTTGATCATAAATGTGAGCATAAATAGGATTAATTTGGCTATGAATGGGATCACTTTTCTCATGAATATGGTTATGATCATAGCTCTTGGATTACTTGGATGGAAGGGAATGACTCTTGGACAGGCTTTTGGTTCAACATGAGGGTATGATAGGTCTTGATGTGGACTCATGGGAGAAGTCTTTTCAATAAGCTCAATGGTTTGTGGGCCGCATGGTGGAGTTGGAGGAATAAGCAAGGTATTGGGAGAATCTATGATAGGCTCATGAATGGGAGTTTGATAACATGGCAATGATTTATTCCTCGCTAATAGCCAATGGATCATATCCTTTGCAAGTGTATGGGTGGATGGATAATAGAGGGGATGGATGATGATAGTGGATGGTGTTATAGGCTTAGAAGTAGGATTTGGATTGGATGGAGGGATAGTGAGGTCAGATGGATTAGGATTGTATGGAGGAATAGGAGTAGAAGCGGATGGAGCAATAGGAGGATTGGATAGATTAGGAGTAGGATTGGATGGAGGTGACAAGATAGGACTAGATGGATTAGATGGTTGGTGGGTCAATGTACTAGGAATGGGATCACTTGTTGGTGTCAAAATGGGACTAGTAGGCTCATGTGTTGGCATGTGATCAGACGATGGTGGAGGATGTTCATAAGATGCTTGCTCTAGGTTGGTATCTCCCTCGTCAAAGGTTATTAAGTCTTGTTTCAAAGGCGAGCCTAGGGATACTTGATTTATGTACAAAGGGCCACTCAGATTTGCATGTTTAGGTTGTGGAGGCCACTGATAGTGTTGTGAATGTGTTTGATGAAGCGATGAAATGGTAGGATGCATAGGTGAAAGGTTTTGGGATATGGGTTGTTGCGGATAATGGTGGATATTGAAAGAAGTAGGGTATGGTGATGTGGCATTGTTATGAGGAGGTATAGGATTAGGTGGTGTGGAGTTGTTATGGAAAGATGTAGGATAAGGTGATGTGATATTGCTATAGAAAGATGTAGGATAAGGTGATGTGTTAGTGATTTGAGATGTGGGTAGATTAGATTGGTAAGAAATAAGATAAGGTGATGTGGAATTGTTATGATATGTAGGTGGATCGGATTGGTGTGAAACAGAAGGGGATGCCACATAGGAATGTGATGGAATTGGTTGGTGTTGAATGTATAAAGGATGATGATATACTTGTTGGGTTTGTAATTGGCATGTAACTATGAGGTGGTGGATTTGTGCTGTGAGGTGCAACATTTACGGGGATTGGCTTTCTTGAAGTCCTTGGATTATGTTATGGATACGTTGAATCATTTGTTGGCTTAAGGGTGATCAGCTTATTTGAACTTCATGAATTATGGCAATGATCTCTTGTGCCACGTCCTCTAAGGTTAGCATGGTGTAAGATGGTATGGATTGGATTAGAAAGAGGATGAATGTGTAATGATGGGCATAGACAGCTCAGATTGATCAAGATGGGGTTGATTGGATGAATAGGATGATAGGATGATGTGATAGGATAAAGTGTAATGATTGGGAAAGGTGCTATGACAAGTAGGATTGTGGATGATGTGGCAATATAAAACACAAGATCTCACATACATGTGCATGCACATGAAACACAATGATCAATGTGTACACCCTAGGCTAGGCAAGGATAGTATCTATTGGGTTCCCACTTGGTTTTACCTAGTCGCGCGTACTTATGGTGTATAGCTCCAGGAACTTGGGGCATAGGCTCCTCCTTATAGTGCACTCACTTCTCAGGCACATCAAGTTCCAAGTCCATAAAGCTCGCAAACCTTGTGATACTTTGCTATCTCTACCATTAGCCGTGAAAATGTGGGATGGCTATCAGAGTTTCCTCCTATACCAAAAGATAGGGGTTTTGGTGGCTACACAGAGGTTTTTAGCTAGGGTTTTTGTTTGGGTGGCTATACATGTGGCAGTGCTACTCTCCGTTATGGAGTCTCTTAGCCTTCAAGGGTTGCGCCTTGGAGGGTTTTGGGGAAGGTTGGTTGTCGATATAGCGGAACAACACCCGTCATTTGTGACTTTTGTCACAAACATATTATTTATATAGTGGATTGGAATGGTCTAGCTTTGACCTATTTCTTCTTGGGTCATACCCCTTCTCATAGTGGGAAGGTAGGCCCTCTAGAGTTGGAAATGATTTCTCGTGCACCCTAGATCCGTTGGTTAGGCAGGGGGAGAGGATACTCTCATTGCCAAGTCAGGTTACAATCAGACTAAACAAGCAAGCAAAGAAATGAAAAATAGACACAATGAAGATAGATTGTTAATTTTAATGCCCAAACTGAAGTGTGCCTACTTTAGTGATAAAAAAGATATTCTTTGACTGCTCGAACCTGCAGAAGATAGATTAGTAATTTGCTTTCTCCATTCATTGACAATTGTGTTTGACAAGCTGCACAGATAGATTGTTAGATGCCAAAGATATGATTAGATGAAAACTTGAAAATGATGATCTGATATATCCAAATAGATAGCAAAAATAGAAAATTTAGACAATTCCATGTAATTTTTAAAAAAATTTGTTAAATTTGGATGTGTTTTTCTCAAGTTATGTTTGTTTGAAGTTTAAGTGTAAGCTGAAGTTTAACAGAGAAAATGACTAATAAAATGATAAGATTATCTTCCACAACCTTCACAATTGTGAATTTTGTCCTCTTACCTTTCCAACAAGTCCTCTTGCAAAAATCTTGACCCCATATGCAAAAGTTATAGGAAAAGAAAACAATACCCCCCTTTAGGCAAGTTTGAGATGACAGGGTTGGCTTAGTTGACTAATTTGACCATAAGTTGACTTTGTTTGACTGTTGATAATTTTTGACTTTTGAATGGCCTGCAAGGATTTTTGTCACATGTGCCTATTGTTGTAGTTTTGTGTTTGATATCTTGGAATAAAACTCGCCCCCTTTGAAAATTAAAAACCCATAGCTCAAGACCTAGATTTCAAATTATAAAGGTTAACCATAATGTGAACCCAAACTACTAAAGTCAAAGACCTAATTTGTAGCTTAATAGACTTTCAACCATAAAAGTCATTGCACAAAAAGTGACCCCAAATTTTTCAAGACCTCGACATGTGGGTAAAGACCAACGAAGAAAAAGTGAAGGTCGAATGGGACAATGAGTCGATGGGTAACTTGAGTGGTTAAGATCACAAAGGGGCCAGTCACAGTCGACAAGCACTAAGCAACAGTCACAGTTTAAAAGCTAGTTGGAGATTTAAGGGTCAGCAATGCCAAAAACGGTGATAGTGGGAAGTTGACAACGATCATAAAAAAACTTGAGGCTGAAACTTAGAGGATGGTTAGCTTAAGGGTCGACGGAAGGAATAAAGAGTAGTTGACGATCAAAAAGCAGTCGATGGTGTTTTGGTGGGTGACTGGAATTTTTTAAGAGAGGCGACCAACATTTTCAAGGTGTCGACAATTCTTAGGCTAGTGGCGACTAATGTTTTGCAGTCAGGTCGACAGACTCAGTCAAAGTGTAAATGGGCTGGTGAGGGATCAATCGATGTGCAAGGGATGCTTGGTAGAGGTCTGGAGAGGGAGAAACTTGATGGAGAATGGTTTAAATTTTGGTTGACTACAAATCTTTTAATGACATTGAAAGATGTTTAGGATGGCGACAATGATACAAGAAGGCGACATGAAGACTTAGGGTCTCAACCGATGTACAAGATAACAGTCGACAAAGAGATTTTAATACTTGAATCAGCAAACAAAACCGTGCCAAAAGCCTACAAATTACAAGATATGCTATCTGAAGGATTCAATACTCACACAGACCTCAAATGGCAGATTTGTAATGTATGGATCTGTATGGATCCGTATAGTATGGCTGCCAAAGTAAAAAAAAAAATCAAATTTTCACAAATAAATTTTTAGTGAGCAAACTATGTGAAATTTATAGTCAATTTTTATCGAAACGACATTTAGATGTGATGACGAGATTAGTTTTTACCTCGGAGGTCATTTGTGATAGCTACTCTGCAAAACTCGATGATGGGGGTTAGAAACAACACAAATTTTTATACAAATTTGCAAAAAATATCAAATGAAATAGGTCTCACCAGGTGTGCCATTTTATGTATGTAGGAAAATTCACCGTTTTATCTAATAAACTAGTGCAACCTACAAACTATCAAGAATCTACTCTAAGAAAGAAAATGAAATGGAAATAAATGAAGCAAGAGCCCTTAGATTGTGTGATCCTTATGTTGCATGTGGATTGTTGAAGCTGATTTGATTGTTGATTGCTCACATTTTGTAGCTTAACGATGATAAAGATTGATAGATGAAAGGTAGGTGATGGATGAGGTAGAATCTCGACAGAGTGACAGTGCTTAGAAAATTCATCCATGTCAAATGGCATGAAAATGAGTGAATTTATAGATTTTTTGATGAGAGAATGGAAGGATAAAGTTTCCATTTCATGAGTGATAATTGCAATTGGAAAGTTGCTTTGTGGAACTTGGGAGAGGAAATGGAAAGTGGGTGAGCTCACTCAAGAGATAATTTAGAAGGTGAGTGAAATGAGTGGAGAAGAAATTGGAAGGTGGAAGAGTTAACTTGAGGTAATTAGAGTCATCTCGAGAGACAAAGATGGAAGGTGGACTTAATAATTTAATATTATTTAAATTATGATGAAATGTGAGGAGTGATAAATTAAATTAAATAAAATATTCATTTTATTTAACTTAAGAAGAAAGTGGATTAAATAAATAAATAAAATTTATTTATTTATTAATGTGAGGGATACGATGAATTAAATAAATGTTTTATTTATTTAATTTAATTGGATGAAAATGCTAGGTTAGGTGATGAAGAAGGGTGCCTAGGGCAAAAATTCTACAAGATGCCTAAGTGATGCAACGGTATGACAAGTGGACATTTTTGGGTGTCTACAGAAATCATCAATGAAAGTAACATAATAAACTAATTTACCAATAGAAGCAACATCAAAAGGACCAAATACATCTGAATGGATTAGATCCAAGATACAAGAAGACTTATGAGAAGATGAGTAAAATTAAATGCGGTTTTGTTTGCTATAAACATAATGTTCATAGAAATCAAACTCTAGATTGCAATCATTCAACCCCCCCAACGAGGTTCTTATTTTTTAGGGCTTTCAAACCCTTCTCTCCAATGTGGCCAAGCCTTTAGTGCCATAACATGGTCTTCTCTGCAGGAAACTTTGATTCGGTAGATAGAGCACCCTTGAGTACCCAGAAGCCACAATCATCCGCAGAAGAGGAAACCATCTCTTTTTTCAGTGAAGTAGTTTCTATCTTAATTTTATTAGAAGTGTTATTATACTCAACTGTACATGCATCAAGCTAGTGTACAATGTACCCAATCTGCTTCCTCTTGCTATCACCATAGTACCTCTCACCATTTTCACACCTGCTTCAGAAAACTATACATGCACACACACATCTATTAGCTTGCTAATAGATAATAAATTTCTTGCTAGTCCTGGGATATGCAAGACACCATCAAATTATCTAACTCTACCATCAAAAAATTTCACATGAATACTACCATGACCAAAAATCTCAAGAAAAAAATTATCACCCAAATACACCTTACCACCATCATATTTTTCTTACTTACTAAACTAGTTTTTGTTAGGAGTCATGTGGAAAGATGCACCTGAGTCTATCAACCATGCATTATCACCTGCACGAGTGGCCAAGGTTGCAATAAAGGCATCTCCATCTTCCTTTTCATACTCAAAATCAGAATCTTGCTTATTCTTCTTCTTTTTCTTCTCTTCTTTATATTCCTTTCGAAAGTGTTTGGATTTGCCACAGTTCCAACATATTGCCTTGGACTTACCAGGGGATTTTGATCTCCCCTTATTCTTGGACTTGGAACGACCACGCTACTTCTCATCTTTGCCTTGTTCTTTTGGTCTTCCTCGAATACTTAAAGCCTCTTTGGCATTCAGAGAGACCTTCCTTCTCATCTCTTCATAGAGTAGAGAACCAACAACATCCTCCATCTTCAAAGTGACTGAAGTGCTCCCAATGGCCATGACTAGGCTGTCCCATGAGTCTGGCAGCAAACACAACAAAGTTTAGCACCTTTCTTCTTCATCCATCTTAACCCCAACTGAGGTCAAATGAGTCACCAACATATTGAATGTTTCCAGATGCTCAGAAATCCTTCCACCTTCTTCCATTCTCAAGGAATGCAACTTCTTCCTCATGAAAATCTTATTTACTAGAGATTTAGCTTGGTATATCTCACCCAACTTATTCCAAAGCTTCTTCAAAGTGGATTCTTTGTGGACATTTATCAAGATTGAATCTGTAAGACATAGTCTAATGAGACCTTTAGCTTTTCTATCCATTACATCATATTTTGCAACCAAAGCTAGATACATAGGCCTCTGGACATTTTCATCCACTACATCCCATAGATCCCGATCAATCAACAGATCTTTCATCTTTAGCTTTCACATTTCAAAGTTTGTGCCAGAACATTTCTCTACCTCAATACTCCCAGATGTGCTCACCATCTAAAAAATACCTGTAACAAGATCACATAGTATTCTCTGCACAAGCTCCCATTCAAACCATGATTAGCACAAAAAACCCAACAACCCACAACTAAAACCAAAGGTGATTAGGCTCTGATACCACTTGTAAGGAAGTTAAAGTAGTGGAAATAACTTCTTATGCCAATCTTGAGGAAAGATATTATGCAAAACTTTAAATCTAATCTATCAGTCATAGAAATTCCAGAAACACATTCAAAGCATGAAATAAACAATAAAACACAAAACACCAGAGATACGTGGGGAAAACTCTTTTGGGTAAAAAACCCCACACTCCAAAAGCCTACTCAATGTATTCCAAATCCAACAACAAAATAACATACACTTGCAGAGCATGTTTATTATAGGAGTATCACTAGTAGACAACTCTAGAAGAATTCTGACAGCATTTCGATAGCATAACAATACCTACAAACTCACACACACTACTCTTCAAGCCTCCAATTTATAGACTTTTGGCTATACAAGAAACCATATGTGGTTTTACAAAACCATGTGATTAACTTCTAAGCCAAGATTCTAGTCTAAAAATAAGCTCTCACGTCCAAAATGATATCCCCTATTTTTTGACCCTTACAGTTGTCATAGAATCTGCCATAATACCTCTAACAATACTCCTTCCATGATATACTACCATGTGGGCATCTTTTGACAACTAATATTTCAATTTTCAATTCATCGACATGTGGCAAAAGTGCCAATTAAGAATTCAAACGCCCCTACATTATTTTGGAGATAAATAAAAACAATAACTGATAGTGGGAAAATATTAATTACAAAATAATGCTTTGGGAAATATGCAAGGTTGAGACACCTCATTTCCCAACAAAATAGGCTAAGGGGACACATATTCCCTAGGTTACAACACTTGTAGGCCTTACGAAAAGGCCAAAAAGTGAAGAAGATGAAGAGTCAACAAGGGGAGAATCAAGAATGAATAGGTTTTCACAAGTTAGCTAGGGCATTACAAAGGAGGAAAGAAAAAGGGAAATCCAATCCACATGTCATGAAGAGGAATGATTGCTAAGAGGTCATATATACACACTTACATGTATGTATTTAGGATTATAGCTCATCATAGGATTACCATGTAGGCCCATGCATCATTTTGGTGCTTACATATTTGCCCCCTAGGGGACGGTAGTCTATATGAAAGATAAATACCGTTCCTGAACTAGGCCTTACCTGCTGTCTATTTCTTGCAATTGTACCTACAATAAGAAGCATAAGTTTGACATTAAAAACATTAAAAATGAGTACAAAAATTGAAATGAGCAAAAGTATCATAGATTGTATCATAAGTATACCCAAGTTGTTTTGCTTCGCCATGGGGACCTGCAAGATTAAAAGCATGCAAATGCGGGTGCAAGAGCACTATGGAAATAAAACACATGCTAAGCTAGAGAGAAGAAGAAATTCTCCTTTTATTGCATATTTTGAAGAATATTTTTTATTTTTAGGGAATTTTGATGTTTTACAATTTTTTAGGTTTTTTTTAATTTTCCTAATTTTTATGGTTTTTCTGGAGATTTTGCAAAGGTTTGATTGTGCTTTGACATTGTTTTGCACTTATTATTGGTTGAGATCTATACATAGATTTAGTTGACATATTGTACTTCACTTTCCTTCTTGTGCATATGGTAGGCTAAATATTTTATTTTTCTTATGAGAATGCATACCTATAATGATCACACATGGATGATGCAATTTTGCTTTGTCTTTTTATGACATGAATGAGATGCAATGTGTTTGGATGTGATTCACAAATATGAAATGAAAAGTACTATGTTCTATGTGTTATGGATTCCATGATGTTATTGTTGGGATTAAGGTGCCATCAACTTTGTAAATCCTATGGCATGGTTTCCACTATTCTTGGAATGTTCCAAGGTTCTTGGAGAGTTCCAACATCCTTGGAGATAGGGCGTTGATTTTGTAAATTCATTCATAAGGGATGAAGGTTTCACCATCAATGGTAAATTATTTTTATTGGTATGGTAAGTAATTATGTATTGGTCTTAGTAATTAATTTGTTACCAACAAGTTGTTATGGAGTTACTTTTACTACTCAAGGAATCTCGATAAATAGTAAATGAGGTGAGGTGGAAAATCTTGGTGCCCATCTTTGGGAGGTGTATTTTTGGACTATTATGACGCATGTCATAAGTTTGTAAGAGCATATATGACAACTTACAACTGTCATAAGGTGTAAGAGATTCTATGACAACATATGACAGTAATTATTGTCTTGTAACTGCTTAGATTCTTGGTTCTAGGCGCCCATATTAGGAAGATGCCTATGACAAATGTAAGGGAATCTATAAGAAGATTTTGGTGTTTCCCAAGATATGAATGTTGGATTTTGTCCATCTCCCATGAATTTGTTTGATGGGTACTAATTTTGTATAAATATGAGACTTGAGAGTGAAGGTTGTGAGTAGCAGTAAGAGTTGTTTTGTACATAGGTGTTGTTGGATTGAAGATTGAAGAGGAGATCGGAAGGATTGTATTGTAGTCTCTATTTTGAAGAATAATATAACTCAAGCCTCTCTTCTTGGTGGAGTTTTACCCGCAAGGGTTTCTCCACGTAAACACTGTGCTATGTGTTTAATTTTCTATTTCATTGTTACCTTGTGTTGTGAGATCTTACATTCTTATGTTGTTGATTTGTGTCTCTTTGTTGTTGCTATCTTATGGTGATGTTATTGTTGTTTTAAGTTCATCTAAGGTGGTTATATCAAGCATGTTAAAGTGGCTCATTTTAGCATCATAAAGAAGTTGAATCTCTTCAAGGTATTTCAAGGATGAAGCAAACTTAATTTTCAGATTTGCATACAATTATGAGATTTCTATTTTGTAGTAGTCAAAGCCTTGTATCTCATCAATTGGTATCATATCTTGGTGATTTGATGATTAACAATTGGATTAGATATTGTTCATTTAAATTCCAACAATTGGTATTAGAGCATAAGGTTGTTTCATGGCTTGCATGTGCTTGCATGTGAGTTACATGAACTTGCATGGACTTTCATATTTCTTGCATGTGAGTTGCATGTACTTGCATGTTGCTTTCATGTGATAGAATAATGGTAATTTGGTTTCGGGTATTCCTCTATTTTTCAATTTAGCTTGAAGAGCTTGTGAGAATCTATTGGAAGGAATTGTAGAATGTTGGATATTTTTGGGCTGCAGTGGATGTTCTATATGTTGACATTGTTTTACAAATATGTGAGATTGGAATCCGTGGTATCTAACTCTCAGATAGATATTGTTAATAGAATCTATGTTGGGCTTTTGAGGCTTAGGGTTATGGATCTTCATGGAGTTGATCCTGTGGTAGTGATTTGGAGCTCTAATTTGGCAATATGTGAGTATCCTCTTGTTTGGTGGTTTTATTCCTTTACCTTGTGGTCATGTGAAGTGAATGGGTGTTCATGTTGAATGGTTACTTTTGGTGCCTTGGTCACATGAAAGAACATTTACTTTTTGGACTATAGTATGGAGTGCTTATGTTGGATTCATAGTTTTAGCCCTTGGTTACATGAAAGTAATAGATGATTTTCCACTGATTGTATATGGGTTGTGGAGTTGCTATTTCTATGATATGGACACTCATGAACAACCTGGTTTCACCTTTTTCATATTCATGTTATTTTGGATATGTAGGTTTTACCATTTTCCTATTTTAAAAGGTTATGGTTTTGTAGATGTGTGGTATTCCATTGTTTCAAATGACATATTTGATGTTGTTCATTGGTGTGAATGTCTGGATGTTTAAGTGGTTTCACATTTATAGAGAGATGGTTTTGCAGGTTTTACATGTTAACCAAAATATGTGGTTTGTAGATCTATGGAAAGATTGTGTTCAAACTCTTAGAGTATTCTGGATGGAAACAATTATAGATTTGTAGGGTTGCTTGTTGGGTTCTTATGATCTATGGTTACTCTTATGTGGATTTGTTTGGCAAATCATTTCTAGCGTTGATCTTGGTGTTTGAGTCTTGGAAATCGACATGTTATACCTGGTTACTTCTATTCTACATGTTACTGATGTGGGGTTGAATCTATTTTTTAGTTATTTGAGATTGGAGCATTGACCATGTTTTTTCTCCTTTGAGATGTTGCATGAGTGTAGATCTTGTAAATTGTTTGATGAGGATTCTATTTGGTTGGCCTCTTGTTGGTCACCTTGATTACATTGGTATGTTTATTGCAGTGAGACAAAAGGATGGTTTGGAGTATCTAATATACTTGTTCATTAGAATGATCTATAGTAGTAAGTTATGGTGCATTAGAAGCTCTATTCACTTTTAGTGGAGTTTTAGTAATGATGTTGGTCATAATACCATGCATATCTCAGTATCACTTTCAGTGGGAGTTTTGTGCAGTTCCATAGTGTGTTCTATCTTCTTTGTTTTCAGGATTTTGGTTCTAATCTATTGTTGTTGCAATGTGTAGTGAGCCATGGATAATATTCGGTTAGAATATGGATGATCTTTTACAATGGTTGTTGGTGTCATAAGGAGAACTTGGATTCTTCCCTTAGGTTGCAGTGAGGTTTTATTGACATCTTTGGTTCTATTGACAAAGGATACTTGATCTTCATGTTATTTGAAGAGGGGCTAACATCTTGTTTCATGGAGGACCTGTAGATTCTTTGGTAAAGGTGTTATTGTTCTTCCTATGAAGAGGATGTAGTTCTCTTTCATTTTGAGTATTAATCATTTTCTTGGACCTTCATGATTTTGTAGGTTGCATTTGAGTTGGCATGAATTGATTAGTGGGTGTTCATGGATACTAGAGACTTGGGTTAGGCTGGACATTTCTTATTTTTTAGAGATACATGTTGGAATGATTACTTGTTATGAAATTTTTTCAATAGTAAAGACCGAGGAGCATACACCTGAAAATGGATGTGAGTCCATCATATACCTGATGAGAAGGTTGTCTTTATTGAAATTTTATATTGCTTGGTATTGTATGCATCGAACAATCTTGTATCCTACTCTTGGTCTACTCGGTAGGTGACTGATCTAAGAGGTGTTACCAGCCTAATTATTAGATGCATTCTTTATATTTATCTTGTCTTCTCTTGTGCATTAATCTTGAATGTTGGGTTTTGAGGGCTTGTTGAGAAGTAGATGCATGATTTCATAAATTTCCATTTTTCTCCTTGTAATCTTGAACTTGGGTTAGTTCTGAGGATTTGTTAGGAGAGGTACAAGAAATGGTTAGTGGATTTGGGCATATTCCCTTATGTTGTGGGAATGTTTGGCTAGTTTGATCTACTTTCTATGAGATGTTTACATCTATTTCTGCCATGTTTCATCATAAGTTGAATGGTTAGATGTTGATATCCTTTCAATTTAGGAATGTTGAAGGAGATCTTACTTTATATAGTTTAGCACAAGTTAGTGTGGTATAAGGACATGGTTTGATTTGTAGGTTCTCTCTTTCCTGGTATATTGTCATCTTCATGGAGGTTCTTATGTTTATGGAGTTGAGGTTTTTGAATGGTTTCAAGTGTTGTTGTTTGTACTTCATTATTTTTTGGCAATACTTTGGTAGCTCCTTGATCTCTTTCTTCATTGGTTTAGAGGACTTGGGAGAGTTATTTGGATTGGTAATGAAAGATGTATTTTGAATATCATAGTATGTTTCTTTTATTCTGTGATAGAGGAGTTAGCCATATCCGTTATGTGAAATTCTATAAGAGTACTTATTAATGCTATTATCTTGTTTTTAGATTTAACATTACCTATACAGTGGGAGTTTCAAAAGGTATATGTGTTCTGTATGAGAGGGGTATCTCTCTTGGACTAGTTACACTTTATTGTAGTGAATTGCTTTAGAAGTTTTTTTATTACATTTCTATGTGTGTTATTACCTTGGATTCTTCTTTTGTAGGATGGTGGATATACAAAAACTTGTTTGCAAATTTGGGTTGTTATGTTGATAGCATGAAGTTCTACCTATGATAGTTTGTTTACCTTGGTTTGATGTATGGATAGTTTGTATGAGCTAGCAATTTGTTGTGATTGCTATTCCAATTTGGTATGAGTGTGACAGTCACTCAAAGTCATTTGTTATCATTTGAATTTGATGCTTGTGTTCATGTACAGATTGGTGCAAGTTTCAGTGACAGTTGATATGTTTCACCATGACATGTTCCTTGTCCTATCATGGGTAACATGATGTGAGGAGTTCTTGTTTGGAATGGTGGTTATCATGGTTGTCTTTAGTAGGGATCTTGTTGGAGCACAAAGCATGTTGAAGTATCAATGATACATGGTTGGCTAAGGGAGGTTTTTCCCTTGTTGGTTTTCCTATGGATATGTATTTAAAATGTATGATGTCAAGTGGGATAATATTGGGATTAAGGTGCCATCAACCTTGTAAATCTTATGACATGGTTTCCACTGCTCTTGGAAAGTTCCAAGGTTCTTGGAGAGTTCCAACATCCTTGGAGATAAGGTGTTAATTTTGTAAATTTATTCATAAGGGATGAAGGTTTCACCATCAACGGTAAATTATTTGTATTGGTAGGGTAAATAATTATTTACTAGCCTCATTAATTAATTAGTTACCAGTAGGTTGTTACAGAGTTACTTTTATTGCTTAAGGAATCTCAGTAAATAGTAAATGAGGTGAGGTGGAGAATCTTGGTGCCCATCTTTGGGAGGTGTATTTTTGGACTATTATGACACATGTCATAAGTTTGTAAGAGCATCTATGACAAATTACAATTGTCATAAGGTGTAAGAGGTTCTATGACAACATATGACAATAATTATTGTCTTGTAACTACCTATTCTTGGTTCTAGGCGCCCATATTGAGAAGATGCCTATGATAGGTGTAAGGGAATATGTAAGAAGATGATTTTGGTGTTTCCCAAGATAGAAACATTGGATTTTGTCCATCTCCCATAAATTTGTTTGATGGGTACTCATTTTGTATAAATATGATACTTGAGAGTGAAGGTTGTGAGTAACAGTAAGAGTTATTTTGTACATAGGTGTTTTTGGATTGAAGAATGAAGAGGAGATTGGAAGGATTGTATTGTAGTCTCTATTTTGAAGAATAATATAGCTTGGGTCTCTCTTCTTGGTGGATTTTTTTCTCCCACAAAGGGGTTTCTCCATGTAAACATTGTGTTATGTGTTTAATCTTTTGTTCCATTGTTACCTTGTGTTGTGAGATCTTGCATTCTTATGTTGTTTATTTGTGTCTCTTTGTTGCTGCTATCTTCTGGTGATGTTATTTCTATTTTAAGTTCATCTAAGGTGGTTATATCAATAATGTTAAAGTGGATGATTTTAGCATCATAAAGAAGTTAAATCTCTTCATGGTATTTCAAGGATTAAGCAAACTTAATTTTTAGATTTGCATATAATTTTCATATTTCTATATTGTAGTAGTCAACTTGACTTGTATCTCACCAATTGGTATCATATCTTGGTGATTTTATGATTAACAATTGGATTAGAGATTTTTCATTTATTCCAACAATTATGACATGTTTTATTTCTTTTATTTTTCATGATGGCATGTATGCAAGTGGAGCAAACAATGTGACTGCTCTTAAGTAGGATTTTTGACCTAGGGGATTATGAGTTAACTTGGTATAAAGAGACTTAGTGATCTTTGGGATGGGATCAAGAACTCAAGTGGGAATGGGGAGGAGATGAAATGTTTTTGATTTTGGGCTTTGCTAAAGGCTAAATAGGTATATGCACAAAGATAAAGGACCAAAAAGTCACCACATGACTTTTTGGTCCCATTAAAGTCATAACGCAAGCGCATTATATAATGTGCTCGCATTATGGCTCGGTAATACTGAGCCATAGGCTTGGCAATATTGAGCCATAACGCTAGCACATTATAACACGAGCATATTATAATGCTAGTGCATTTTATAAATGCAAAACTCTAGATATCTCTCTCTCTCTCCCTCACTCTCTCACTCTCTCTCTATCTCTATCTCTGTCTCACTCTCTCTCTCTCTCTCTCCCTCTCCCTCTCCCTCTCCCTCTCTTGCTTTCTCCCTCCCTCTCTCTCTCCCTACCTCTCTCTCTCTTGCTCTCTCTCTATCACTCCCTCCCTCCCTCTCTCTCTCTCGCTCTCTCTCTCTATCGCTCTCTCCCTCCCTCCCTCTCTCCCTTGTTCTCGCTCTCTCACTCAAGGGGAAACGCGAGAGAGAGAGATATATGTAATTATTGAATTAGGTGCGAACAACTGAGAGGGGGGTGAATCAGTTGTCACATAATTTAACAATTTCTTTCTCTTAATCTTCTTTTATAACTTATAATCAAAACATTTTAGCATTAATCAATAACATGAGAAGAAATGAAAATAGTACACTTGACACCAAGATTATTGATGTGGAAACCCTGTTAAGGGAAAAACCACGGTGGGGGTTAACCCACAAAGATTATACTCTGTTAAAAGTATTACAATGGGGAATGCACATGCATTCGAGCTCACTACTCGAAAGAAGGCTCACTACCTACAAAAAAGAAGAGTTACAAAATATTTGAACTGATATTTGGCATCTATCAATGCTGGACTTCAGTTCCAGTTAAGCATAGAAAACTAACTTGATACACTTCATGTTTACTCTACTCCTCTTACCATTCTTCTAGCATCTAAACTTTGATCTTTGCTCCTTTTCACAATTACTCCATAGTTGCAACACACACACACCAAAATCATCCAATTCCATAGGTATATATATCTACAGAATGATCTACAATTTTTTTACCAGTTGGCTTCAAGAACATTTACAACTTTGTAGAGTACTCTATTGTGTCGGCTAGATCCAGACATGATCTGAGATGTGGATCAAGACTTACACTCATAGATCATCAATCATGTCAGCTACCATCATTGATTATCACACATTGCCCAATAAACAACTTCTATACATCCAGAGTTAAGATCATTTGCAAGGTCAGCCTGTTCTTCTTCTGTCTGTTTTGTCAAACTAATACCTGATACTCAAAAGCTAATATCTTTTGAGTCCATCTCTAGAGGACAAAACTGTGGATTTAGAGTGTCTTGAAAATTCTTGCAACTACCTCAGATCTGTAACAAACCATGCTTTTCTACCAAAGAGATCTAGATCAAGATACCAGACCCTATCATTTGCTCTGCTCCTGACTACCTAGACTTAGATAAATTCTGATTCTGACTTCCGCTGTGAACAAATTGTGTTATGCGGATGGATGAGATGATCTTAGTTACCATCAATGACAACACCTCTCATGCCTAGTAGTGTCTCTTGCCAACAATCTCCCCCTTTGGCATTGATGGCAACACTTAGTGAAAAATGACTAAGTGTTGAAATGGCTCCCCTTAGCTTGTGCTCCATACTATTGTTCACACTACTTTCTAGTGCTCCCCCTTAGCTGGATTCCTCATTTTTCACTGAACTTCACTCCCCCTTTGTCATCAATGGCAAAGGGTGGGGTCCACAAGCCAAAATTCTCCAAAAATTTGTATATAGGACCACATATGTACAAGTAATCATTATATTTACATGAACTTGAGAATATCTGCAAAACTATTTTTTAATTGCACAAGTTCAGAGGCCCAAGTATTCTTTATTCCATCCAAAATAGAGATGTGCCCACTTAACAAAAATGCATATGCTTTTGCCTTTGTCAAATCTGAAGGATTGCTTGTCTGAAGTGCAATCTAAGCTTCTAATAAGGCATTAAACATATTTTCTAACTTGGGGGCAATTAATTCCTGGAGCTCACACATTCTCTTCATAATGTTACTTTTCTCTTTACTGAGCCTCTTTATCTCATCTATCAAGCTAATTACTTGACATTCCTGACGTATAGGTGAGCTATTAGAGGATCAAAAGTTTGTGAGAGATTTGACAATTTCTATTCTTGTTCCTTTATCTTCTTCTCAATATCCTCACTAATTTTAGGCCATGATAGACATAATTTGTACATATCTCGTCCATCATTCAAAGCATTCTGAATACTTCTTATGCTAATGCTGAGAATCATCCTATCATTTCCTATTAGATTCTATACTTCACTAAATTTCTTATCCAAAAACTCTTTTTGGACCTTTTCCTCTGTAGATTTTTCAAAGGATATAAAATGGGTATTTACAGAACTTACAAGATTTTTTAGATGTTTAGATGGGGAATTAGATGGACTCTTCTGGTAGGAGGGCATTAACTTCTCTAAAATCTCAGTTGCAAGCCCTAGTAGCTCATTGTCCTCCATGTGGAACTTTAACATCTTTTCTCTAGCCTTTACTTGGGTGAATGATGCTATTTTCATCAATTGAATTGGAGAGAGAACATTTGGATTGGATAATCCTTGGAGTAGTTCAGGCTCATCAAGCTCAATCATCTTTGGTGCAGGAGCACCTAATCTACAGAAGCCTCCATGAGGCATTAGCTGTCTTAAAGTTGTTTTTATGTTTTCAATGTAGTCCTAAATGGACATTCAATGTAATAAGATCTGTATTGACCGAGACATGCTATTTTTAGATAGTTGGTTAGAGTTTGTTAGAGAGTCGGTTAGACAGCTGTAACTCCCAGCCGCCAGGAGTCATTTTCTGTACTACCCCGTGAGGGGATAAATATGTAAGAACTGGTCGATCTTAGGATAGTGTGATTGAGAGTGTGATTGACAGGAGAACAACAATAGTTCAAAAAGATTGTAAATCAATTCTGTGAAGGAATAAAAGTAGTTTGCATACTGGTGAAAATGCAGTGGATGTCGTTCGGGGTCATTCCACTAGTGGATTTCTTTGAAATCAGTGGAATGACCTCCGTGTCATTTTTTGTTCTGTAGGTTTTTTTCATTTTCCATGTGTTGTTCAGTTAAAATGGTTGCAGGGGAGGAATCATGCATTTTATGCATATATGCCAAATGTATGTGGTGAATATTTTGTGTGTATCCATCAGTTGTATCTGTATGTGTATCGCTGACTAGTTCGGGTGTCAAACAAGTCAATAATGTATGTTTTGAAGACATCGGCATAAGTTTCATTCGTATCACCGATAGTATAGGTCACAGTGACAAGTGTGAACGAAAGAGGTATCGGCATGAGGCAAGGCATCGGTGAAAAGGAGTTGTGTTGGTCCGACGATGAAAGTCTCACCGATGATAGCATTAGCCTAAGGCATCAGGGTGAAAAGAAACATCGGCGGAGGAGTTTGTAGTCAGACCGATGAGGGAAGTCTAACCGACGGTGGAGCTAGTACTAAGAGCTTCGATGTGACTATTAGCATCGGAGATGGGGTGGAAAGTTAGATCGATAGTGGAGGTCTCGCCGATAGGCAAAGAGTTGATTCTCCATCAGCAAGAGGGTAGCGCTCGGCAGAGGAAATAAAGGTGATGCCGACGGGAGGATGTGTTGCCGATGGTAAAGTGAAGGTCTATTTCGGTGAGACATTTAAGTTATCTTGCCGATATACACTATAATGGTTATTTTGTGGGTTTCAATGGGTTTTTCAACCTGTTTATAAGCTTCTTCTATGTGGCTCTACATCAATCTCTTTTTCAAGAAGATTTTTCACTGCATCTATAGCATCTCTTGCAACATTTTCTGAACCATCCTTTTGTTCATCAGATTTCTTAGTATCTGCTTTAGGTGTTTCAACATTTGCACCATCTTCTTCTACTTTGTCTTTCTTTCCTTTTTCCTTCTCTTTCTCTGCTTTATTTTTCTCTGTGTTCTCTGCAGAGGAACTCTTTCTTGTTTGTTCACAACTTGCTACTTGATCTAGAGGGCCATGTGTAGTAGCAATATTCTCTTCTTTTCAAGAATGATCAAGTGGAGGAGTTACTCCTGCATCAACTATTTTGTCTATCATATCTATGTCCTCCTGATTGACTTGTTCCTCTTCCTAGATTTCTCCAACATTCAGATCTGATAAATCAAATCCAACCTTAGTCTCTTCATAGGTTAACTATGGAGGTTCTAAATTAACACCTTGGTCATCAATTCTTTTGTTAATATGTTCTTCTGGAGCTTCATGTTCTAGAACTGGAGGATTGACTTCTTCTACTTGTTTCTTTGAAATAATATATGTATCTTTGTCTAAAGCCTTTCTCAAAATTTCTTATGTTTCTTTTGCAATTTCCTTAGATCCGCAACAAACCATGCCTTTCCACCGGAGAGATCTGGATCAAGATACCAGACCATGTCATCTGCTCTGCTCCTGACTGCCTGGACATAGATAAATTCTAACTCTAACTTCTGGTGTGAACAAATTGTGTTATGCGGATGGATGGGATGATCTTAGTTTCCATAAATGACAACACCTATCATGCCTAGCAGTGTCTCTTGCCAACAACTCTAAATCTCTATCTCTCTATCTCTATCATCCCTCTACTTCTCAATCTCTCTCCCTATGTCTTTGACCATGTCCCTCACTCTCTATCTCCCTATCTTGCCCCTTGGTCTCCTTTATATCTCTTTATTGGTCCTCTAACTCTCTCTAAACCCTAAACCCTAAACCTTAACCCCTATCCCTAAATAATGCCCCTGCACCCTAACCCCTAACCCATAAACTATAAACGCGAGCAACCTTAAACCCCTAAACCCTAAACCCCAAACTCCTAAACCCTAAACCTCTATCTCCCTATCTCTCCACTATCTCCCTATCTCTATCATCTCTCTACCTCTCAATCTCTCTCCCTATGTCTTTGGGCATGTCCCTCACTCTCTATCTCCCTATCTCTCCCTTTTATCTCCTCTATCTCTCCCAATCTCTATCAGTCCCCTCTCTCTATCTCTCTCTAAACCTCAAACCCTAAACTCCTAAAACCTAAATAATTCTCCTAAACCTAAATAGTTCTTCTAAACCCTAACCCAAGCTAACCCCTAAACTTGAGCAACACTAAACTCGTAAACCCTGAATAATACCCCTAAACACCTCTCTCTCTCTCTATAAACCCCTTAACCCTAAACCTGAGCAACCCTAAACCTCTATCTCCCTATCTCTCCCTAATCTCCATATCTCTATCATCCCTCTACCTCTCAATCTCTCTACCTATGTCTCTGGCCATGTCCCTCACTCTTTATCTCCCTATCTCTCCCCTTGGTCTTCTCTATATCTCCTTATCATTCTTCTCTCTCTCTCTAAACCTCTAAACCTTAAATAATGCCCCTAACCCCTAAACACTAAACCCTAAACCCCTAAACCCTAAACCCTAAACCCCAAACCCCAAAACCCTAAACCCTAAACCCAATAAACCCTAAACCTCTATCTCCCTATCTCTCCCCTATCTCCCTATCTCTATTGTCCCTTTACCTCTTAATCTCTCTCCCTATGTTTTTGGACATGTCCCTCACTCTCTATCTCCCTATCTCTCCCCTCTATCTCCTCTATCTCTCCCAATATCTATTTGTCCCCTCTCTCTATCTCTCTAAATCCTAAACCCTAAACTTGAGCAACCCTAAACCCCTAAACCCGAGCAACCCATCTCTCTCTCTCTCTCTCTCTCTCTCTCTCTCTCTCTCTCTCTCTCTCTCTCTCTCTCTCTCTCTCTCTCTCAAAACCCCAAAACCCAAAACCCAAGCAACCCTAAACCTCTATCTCCCTATCTCTCCCTTATCTCCCTATCTCTATCATCCCTCTACCTCTTAATCTCTCTCCCTATCTCTCTAAACATCTTGCTCACTCTTTCTCTCCCTATCTCTCCCTTCTATCTCCTCTATCTCTCCCTATTTCTTGCCTCTCTCTCCCCTATCATTCCTCTATCTCCCTATCTCTCCCTCTCCCTTATCAATGAAGGAAATGAAAACAAGAAAACTAGGACTCTCTCTCTCCCCCCCCTCCATCTCCACCCTCTCTCTCTCTCTCTTCCTCACTCTCCCTCTCCCTTATCAACAAAGTAAATGGAAACAAGAAAACTAGGACATGCAAAGAGGGATGAGGATATAAATTGGGAGGATGAAATTAAAACAAGATAAAACTAAAGTTCATTGGATGTGAAGAATGATGAGAGGAGAGGTGGAGAATAGTAAAATGGGGAAAAATTGGTGGGATCTAAAGGGAAATTGGAAAGGCAAAGGAAAACTAGGAAAGCTAGGAAAAGGAAAACTAGGAGGTAGATAGGTTAGAGAGAGAGAGAGATTTTAGTTCACCATAATGCACTAGAGTTATGTGAATTCACAAGCACATTATGCTTTGGATTGGAAATTACCAAGCCTAAGGCTTGGATTTGCCTTGGGCTTCCAACCCAAAGGCTTGGACTAAGTTTAGGTTATCCAAGGACATATTTTCCCAGATTCTAACAAAAACCACATAATCTGGAGTGTGCTCCCCATCAGGATTGTACTTTTTTCAATGAAAAGTAAAAAAAATACTACCGTAATCTTAAGCTCTCTGTTAGCTATCCAACCATATAATTTTTTTCACGTTTTTAGTATGTTAAGGGTTTCATCTTTAATTTCTTTTGTTAGTGTATCCGCTTTTTGTCAAAAACCAGTGTCTGGTATTTTTGACTTTTTTTAAACCATTCATCAAAATTTCAAATAATTACATTTTTAGAAACTAGACTCCATTCTACACATATTCAAAAAAATTTTGATTTTTGATTAGTTTTCAAAATTTTTAGGGGGCAGCACACTCAATTTTCTATTTTTCAGTATGTTTCCACTTTGAAAATTAGTAAAAAATCAATTTTCCATGAAAAAATTATTAGAAAAATCAAGCATAAACTACATGGTGTTAGCTAATTTCTCACTGAAGCGATTTTTGAAATACTAAAAAAAAGTTAACATTTTAGGGGGAGCGCACCAAACGCTATGTTATGTTTTTTGAGAAAAATAGGACCAATTTGTGTGCTCCCCCTATTTGAACCTCTTAATCTTAACCATTTTTGAAAAAAATTTGTAGTTTAGAAACTAGATTCAGAGTACTATGACTCTTGTTTTTGTTGTATCTTCAAATTTTGAGTGTAACTATCTTCAATTTCTCATCCAACATTAGTCTTTCCTAATTTCAGAAAAAAAGTGGCATCTTAAGACCCCCTTTTGGTCCCTCATCTTTGTGCACTTACCCAAACATTGATCCTTATCTAGACAAAACAATTTGACAAGCTTTCAACTCATACAAGTAACAAATTTTATTAGCACTCGCTATATTTAGATCAAAGATGGCCAACAAGATAGACCTGGGGTAATGGAGGGGCTCTAGAGTGGAAGATGGTCCTAAAGACAACTAGACTCCTAGATTTTTTCAGCTAGTGCGTGTGTGTGCTTTGTACCTTTGTTTTTTTATTTTCTCTGATGGAATGTCACCCTTGAAGCTTCAAGCTTAGATTTATCTCCAAGCAAGGGTACATACATTTAGCAATCTTCTCTCTATCAGTCTTTTTTTGTATATCTCTTTTTTTATGCTTAAATTGCTATTTTTTTGTATTTTTTCAATGCCTCACTTGAATCTCATTTTTTTTATATGTTTTTGAGTATCTTGGATGTTTTATGAGAATGAATGCTTTGAAATGTTTTGAGTGGATTTGGAGTAGGCAACTTTGGTCTCTCTATTCTCATTTTTCTTGAAACTCTTATTATTTGATCACTCATTTTTTTATTCAATCATATTTTAGATTGCTTTCTCCATAGTTATGATCTCCCTAGTATTTTTGGCTAGGAAAGATAAGGGGTTGAGCACCACCAAGAGTTATCACTACCCAGTTAGACTTCCCTTCTACTTAGGAGGAATGGGGAAGGTCTACTTGCAAGCTTCTATTGAGTATTGTATGTTTGAATACTGACTTTACTTAGACTGGATATCATGAATCAAATGTAAGACCAGGATCAGTGTAGAGCTAAGAGCTAGGCTTTGATTAGAATCATTGGGTAATGTGAGTAGGGGAATAATGACAAGAAGTAAAAATAATTTATTATGGGATCTCAAAGGCTCAAAGAGTCAACCTATACCTAAGAAACCTTAGACTCCTTACTAGGACAAAAATCGAACAAGAGCATGACACACAAAATGCATGAAGGGAATAGAATGAAGAATGTAAAATTTTGATTTTTTTTAAAAACTTTATTTTATGGTTTTTATGGATTTTTGAATTATTTGATTTTTTTATTTTATAGGCTTTTACAATGTTTTGAGATGATGAACTCTTCTCCTTCCATAATGTACAAGAGGCCAGCATCATTTCTGATGTCTTCCTTAACTACAAATGGACCTATCCAATTTGGTCTGAACTTCACTTGAAAGTCTTTGCAATGACACTTGGATAGTTGGTGTAAAAATGTCTTTGCATTCAATAAGGAGTTTTGTGTATTCACATATTTCATCATTTGATGATTTGCCCCCTAGATTTATCATTTTCTATTCTTTTATAGTTTCATTGCTTGTTTTGAACTTTTGAGGGGAAAATGAGAACGGTGTTGACTCCCCTAGTTTTTTTGTTGGTTTTGGTTCTCGTTTTTGTTTAGTGGTGGTCTCGACTATATGGATTCTCATATCTGGCTCAATGGGAATGGTTGCTAAGTTGAATGGAGCATAAGACTTTTTTGAGTGGGGATCGAAGGGGAATTCTCTTGTTGCCCCCTTTCCTATACATTTTTAAAAAAAAAAATGCGCCTGGTAAACTTTTTAACGTGACCGGCGACGCTGGTGCGACACGCCCTCCGGCTCCACGCAAATGCTTTTTGCCCAAAGCAATGAACCGGTGAGGCCACAACTGGGGGACCTCATCCCCTAGGAAGAACACTTCAAACCCGCGAGCTCATTGGCCCAGTGAAGGCGTAAAGCCTTGCAAGCTCGTTGGCCCAGCGAAGGTTTGAACTCTAGTGGCCGCCACTACATCCTGAGCGACTTAACCACCGAACCATGCCATCATCGGCTTTCCTATACATTTTGAGGTCTTAGCTACATTTGAAATTTGTTTTGATGTCTCCTCTTTTTCAAAAGTGTTGATTTTTGGGTCACTAGTGGTTTCCATGGTCTTTCCCTTCTTTTTGACTTGTTCAACTCTATAAAGGCTAAAAGGATTAGGATCTCCTTTGATGATGTGGGTATGTCCCATGTGTGAGAAGTGTATTTATTAAAATAGTGTGGAGGCAATGTCCCTCATCCTATGGATCCAAGGCCTTCCTAGGATCATGTTGTAAGTGGTTGCTTCATTGCTGACATAAAATTCAGTTGGGAGGGTTTTGGGACCCAATGTGATTTGAAGATTGACCTTACCCATGGTTCAAATGTTTGGGTTATCATGATTTCTAAGGATGGAAGTTTCTTGTGTGATTTAAGTTTCATCATAACCCATTCTTAGAAGAAGAGAGAAAGAGACTATGTTTATTGTAGACCCATCATTGATCATTACATGTTTAATGGAATAGTCCTGAACTTGGACTATAAAATGGAGGGGGTGATCACCCTATTTATCTATGTCATTGTTTGAGGGTAACTTTTCAAAATCAAATGTTGAAGAAGAATACTTTCACTTGGAGTGTTTTTAACTAGATGGTCTAGACCTAAGGCTTTGAGGAGAGCATTCTTGTGTGTAGGAGAACTTTTGAGAAGTTCTAACATGTGAGAAAATTTTGAATTGTTGTAGGAGTCATCTAGTCATTTTGGTCCTTGGGTGACACAAATTTCTTTATCTTTATCTAATTCCACAAGGCCTAAAGTATTTTGATGGATTTTGGATATAAGTTCTTCATATTGTGAGAATGTGTCCATGAATGCTTTTTGTTGATGTTTTGGGAGGCTTGATATGAAGCGGTGATACCCCCGACATGACTTGATCTCATGTCCCCTTCTCTTGTGAAATGAACAATATTTATCATGATCGTGATCTTGAGGTTTATGATGATTGTTGTACGACTGTACTTGTTGATTCTGAAGGGATAGTTGTTGACATTTTGGTTCCTCAAATTTGTATGACTATCATAGTCATTATTATTGTTTCTAGATGTTGAAGTGTTTGTTGACCCATCTATGTCTTGATCATTTGCCAAGGATCTGCTATTTATAACATGGTTTATCAACCTTCCATTGGCATCATACTCACTTCTTCCATTATCAATAGCAGCTTGGTCAATACTAAGGGCACTTTCAAGTGCTTCTTCATATGATTTGTAAGGGAGTTTTTGGACTTGTTCTTGTATGTCATTGCCGAGAGCTCGTAAGAAGAGATCACAAAGTTCTCTATGATCCATGTTTGGTGTGCTTATTGAAGAATAGAGAACTTTCCTCCATCATGTGATAAAGTGTGCAATGACTCATTTTTTTCTTTCTTGATCATTAAAAATTCTCATATTCCTATCTTGACCAGTTTGTTTATGTTGAAGGTGGCCAAAAACTGATCGATGAGTTGCCTAAAAGAGTAGATCGATGCTTCTAGAATTTGATAGTACCAATCTAGAGAAATACCCTCCAAAGTCTTTGGAAAATATTTTTCTACCACCACATCCCAAGGAAGGAGTTCCTGCATTACCATGACATAAGCCTTGATATGAGAGTTGGGATCACCTTCTCCTTTGAATTTTGGAAGATTGGGGAGAGGATGTGGTAGTATGACCTGAAGAATGTTGTAGTCAAGAGGCTCCTTTAAATACTCAATATATTCCTAAGAGGGGCTTATGTGTAGAGTGTCCTATTCCTCCAAACATTATCCCTTTAGGTGGAGCTTGTTGCACTTGTTTAAAGGGTATGCTAGATTGTTGATATCCTAAAAAAGTTTGATAACTAGATGGTGTCATGTTTATGTTTTGAAAATTCCAAGGGTGGGTTAGTTTGAGGTTGATTTTATGCTATAGGACTCCCACCTATTTGATTGAGACTTATCATTTTGATGATGAGGGAAAAGAAGGCATGAATGCTTCATTATGTGTGTTGTGAGAATGGAAGTTTAAATGAGGGAAATTTTGTATTGCCCCCTAGTTTGGTTAAATCTTGTCAATGCAATGATTTCCCTATGCCCTAGGTTTTTCCCTAGTTTTATTTTGGCCATATTATTCAACACTCTTAGCCTCAAGGTTCTTGATTCATTGGACCAAGGTTGCTACAAGGTCTAGGTTTTGCTTGTTCTTTGAGTTTCACAATCTTGAGGTGGATTGTTTTTTTTTAAGGTTAGAGTGACCTTGTTAGTTCTTTCTGATGACACTTCACATGTTGTGGAATTATTATCTAGATGTATTATGTGGAGTGATTTTTTCTCCTTAACTTCTTGTAAGTTCTTCCTTTGATAGCTCACTTCATTGTCCATTTGGGTGGCCATTTTTATGGGTTGATCATGTTCATGGATTTTAGATCAAACTTTCAAATGTCATGTTTTGATTTGGTCAAAGTTGTGGGGATTTTGTTGGATCCCTTTTGGATTTGTAATTTTACTCGAGGGGCCATTCCCTTAGAATTTTTCCATGAAACATCATGAAATGTGCAAAAATGTAAAAGAATCCATCCCAAAAGGATTTGTTCTTCATGTCAGGTTCACCAAAATATGTACTCCTAAAAATTCAACTCAATAGTGTGAGGTGGATGAGTCAGATTTGACAGAGCACATGGACCCTCTCCTTTCTATAGGAGAATGTCCAAGTCACTCTTACTCTCATGGTAGAAGCTAGTCAAGAGGAGGCAAGGCCCATGGGTGGTCCTGCTCACTTGGGAGCTAGACTTCATGAAGAGCAGTTGGCCAGTCCTAGGGCCTTTATTGGATGTTATTCACTATGTTATGTTCAATGAATGTTGTTCTTGAGATAATGATATGACCTGAAGGGTCACTAGTTACTAATCTCTTATTTGGGTTTCTGAGATTCCAATACCTGGATGGTTGTCTTTTGTGGTTGTTTATGATTTGAAGGCATTGTAGTCACTCTTCAAAGTGTTGTATTTGTTAGACTTAGGGCACACAACTAAGAGGGGGGGTGAATCAGTTGTGAAAACTTTCTCTCAATTAAGCACTTAAATCTTCTTAATGATTAGCAGTATATTAATCATGTAACATAATGCATTCAAATCAATAGAAGAAACATATCAACACATAAGACACCAAGATTTTGACATGGAAAACCTGGTTCAGGGAAAAACCATGGGGTGATTAACCCAAGAATGTATTCTTTGTTGGAAGAATAGAAAGAACAAAATAGCACATGCCAATTAGGGCTCACTGCCTGAGCACACTGCTCACAAGAGGCTCACAGCCTACAAGAGACACACTGTCTATAAAATAAGTATCACCTACTTGAACTAGAAAATAGCATCTTCACCATACTTGAATTAGTTCCATTAAGCTCAATACTTCTGCTCTGGCTTTCGCTCTCCTTGCTACCACACACTCATCTCCACAAGGACAACTTTGAAATGACTTCACAATCCCTTATTTATACAAGACATCAACTTAGGAATGATCATCTAAGTTGGCAAACATCCACAAGATCATCCGCAAGATGCATAACTCATCCGGTCAACCTGTCTCAGGAAGAACACCAACATCCAGAAGATATTCTTTAATTTAAGAGCTCCAACTCCAATGCGGACCACCAACATGAATTAGACACGATCCAAAGACTACCACAAGCTTGCCTGAATCACCAAGAACATCCACACTTCATCTGCTTACTGAAATCCTTCTCTTCTTCATCTGGAACCTCAAGAACATAGTCTAGCATCACTGTCACATAAGAATAGATGCTTGCAGACCTTCAAACCACAAACCAATCAAGTTGACACTTCAAAACAACTTCCTCAACACTCCCTTAAATCCATAGAATAGGAAAATGTAATTCTGGATCTCACCGGACCTGTCTATATCATTCTGTCACCACTGAACATCTGCCGGAACTAGTTTTACTAGAGCGACCACAACTTCTTCAGATCTTCATGCAGACCTCTGAATCTAAAATATCTACTAGATCTCCTTCAGACATATATCTACAAACCCTTTAATCTACATCCTCTGATCCTCATCCCATCGTGGACTTTCACCTTATTATCATCACTGTTCTTCACTGTTGCAGATTGAGACTAATTTTCTCAATATCCTCAGCACACAGCTCATCCAATCCTTGTCATTAATGCAACAAGAGTATGTTGACATCAATGACAACATTGGCTAGGCCCATACTTGCAACAATCTCCCCCTTTGTCATTGATGGCAACATATGATGTGAAAAACTATTTTAATCATCAAGACAAGAACTTCTCCTTACTGTCACAACTCCCCCTATCAGCAACAACTATTCACATGTCTTCTCTCCTTTACTGCTCCCCCTTTGAGTAGCAACCACTTATTTTTCACATGTCTTCTCTCCCCCTTTGACATCAATGGCAAAGGGCACATACTTGCAATTCCAACACTTTGAAACATACCTGTTGCTCCCCCTGAGTAGCATCTCTCCATCATCAATCTGGATTACAAGATATGACTGTGATATCCACTAGACTGATGCACCTTAGTGCACCTTAGTTCATCCCTGGAGGGGCAATAACCCCTAGCTTCTCCCTGAGATACTCAAAAGAATCCTTAGGTAGAGGTTTAGTAAAGATGTCTACAATTTGATCTTTGGAAGGTACAAACTCCAATCTGACTTCATTCTTGTTCACTTGCTCTCTCAAAAAGTGAAACTTGATGGATATGTGTTTAGTCTTTGAATGCAATGCCAGATTCTTAGAAATATTTATTACACTTGAATTATCACAAAACTTGAGTGCAACTACCTACTGCTGCAATATATTCAGCTTTAGTTGTAGATAGAGATATTGCCTCTTATTTCTTGCTTAGCCAAGAAACCAATCTTTTCCCCAAACAGAAAGCTCCACCACTAGTACTCTTCCAGTCATCCACATCTCCTGCCCAATCCGCATTTGTATATGCATGAAGAGAGAAATCATGATCTCTAGGATACCACAGACCATACTCAACTGTGCCTTTTAGATATCTAAAAATCCTCTTGATTGCCATGACATGAGATTCTCTAGGATCAGCCTAGGATCTAGCAACAAGACCAACAGCCTGCATAATGTCTGGTCTAGTTTGAGTGAGATACAACAGTCCACCAATCATTGACCTATACTTTGTCTGATCAGCCTTAGGAGAATCATCATCTTTGCTTAATTTACATCCGGTTGCCATGGGAGTATTCATTGGTTTAGAGTCTTCCATTCCAAATTTCTTCAACAATTCTTTCACATATTTGGCCTGAGAAATGAAGATTCTTTTCTTTGTTTGAGTGATTTACAAACCCAAAAAGAAATTCATTTCCCCAAGCATAGACATCTCAAATTCACTTTTCATTTGATTTGCAAAAGTTTTACACATACTGTCTCTTCCTCCAAAAATGATATCATCCACAAATACTTCAACAATTAAGATGTTTTCATGATCAATTTTGAAATATAAGTTACTGTCAGCAGTACCTTTGTTGAAACCAATCTTCAAAAGATGCTTATCCAATCTTTCATACTAGGCTCTTGGGGCTTGCTTCAGTCCATATAGTGCCTTCTTCAACTTGCAGATCATATCACCATGATCAGATAATTGAAATCCATCCGGTTGCTCAATGTACACTTCTTCTTCCAAGTCACCATTTAGGAAGGTAGACTTGACATCCATCTGATACACTTTGAAATCTTTGAAGGCAGCAAATGCAAGAAATAATTTGACTGCTTCAATTCTTGCCACTAGAGCAAAAGTTTCTTCAAAATCAATTCCTTCTATTTGAGAGTAACCCTTGTAGACTAATCTGGCTTTATTTCTGATTACTTCACCAGCTTCATTCAGTTTGTTCTAGAAGACCCATTTTGTCCCAATCACATTCTTGTTTCTAGGTCTGGGAACAAGATCCCAAGTGTGATTTTTCTCTATTTGCACCAGCTCTTCCTCCATTGCTTTAGTCTAATTTTCATCATTGCAAGCTTCATTCATTATTTTAGGTTCAATCTTTGAAATCAGACAATACTCTTCTGAATCTTGAGCAATTCTCCTTCTTGTTTGTACTCCTTTTCTTTTATCACCTAAGATCTGATCTTTAGAGTGGTTTAGTCTTACATACCTGGGAACTTTGGGAATTTCTTGCACTTCTAATTCTTGATCAGGCTCATTGAAACTCATTTCTTCTTCCTGGTTTACCGGATTGGTTTGAATTTGATTAACAGATGAGGCTTGGGCTCCTTGAGTCAGAACACCGTTCTGGTCATCTTCATCATATTCATAAAACCTTGAGGGTTTCTTAATTCCTTCATCAACCTTCACATTCGTACTTTCTATCATCTTTCTCAGTCTTTTGTTATAACAAAGGTATGCTTTGCTTTGAGTAGAGTAACCCAAGAATATTCCTTCATCACTTCTAGAATCAAACTTTCCTAGATAATCATCTCTTTTAATGTAACATTTGCTACCAAAAACTCTAAAATATCTCACAGTAGGAGTGATGCCAAACCAAAGTTCATAAGGAGTCTTACCAGTATTGCTTCTAATTTGAACTTGATTGAGAGTATAGACTGTAGTGCTGACAACTTCTCTCCAATAGATGTGAGGAACATTTGCTTCCATCATCATGGTCCTAGAAGCTTCCTGGATGGTCCGGTTCTTTCTCTCCACCACTCCATTCTGTTGTGGAGTTCTAGGAGCAGACAATTGTCTCTTTATTCCATGTTTCTCATAGAACTCTAAGAATTCACCGGATGTGAATTCTCCACCTCTATCTGATCTCAGACATTTCAATTTTAATTTGGTTTCATTCTCTACCATAGCCTTGAATATTTTGAATTTCTCAAAAGCTTTTGATTTCTCTTTCAAAAAAGTTACCCACATCATCCGAGAATAGTCATCAATTAGTAACATGAAGTATCTATCACCTTGCATACTCCTGATTCTAGCCGAACCACAAAGATCAGTATGAACTAAGTCCAATAATCCGGTAGAAGACAGTTCCTTACTCTTAAATGTGACTCTGCTCAGCTTACCCAACTGACATTCTTTGCACAAGCTATTAGTAGGTTTCACCAATTTTGGAAGATCTCTTACAGCCTGAGTATTGCTTATCTTGATGATATTATTCACATGACACATTCTCCTATGCCATAACCAACTCTGATCAATTTGAACAAATAAGCAATTTTTACCAATACCAACCAAGTGAAAGATATTACCTTTAGTTTGAGTACCAGATACAATCTCTGTTTCAGAGCTTCCAAAGATCTTGCATTTTCCATCCTTGAACTAGAGATCATAGCCTTTGTCCACCAACTGTCCAACACTAAGAAGATTGTGTTTCAATCCTTGAACATACAGTACATTACCGGTTTTGTTTCTTCCATCAAGAGAAATGGTTCCTTTGCCTCTTATTCTACCAGTAGAATTGTCACCAAACTTTACCACTCCTCCTTCATACCTTTCCAAATCTACAAACTTATTTTTGTCACCTGTCATATGGTGAGAGCATCCACTATCAATGACCCAATCATCCTTCTCTTCGATTTGGGTAGCCAGAGCTCTTTCCACAGTCTTATGATCGACAGATACAGAGGATATTGGATCTTCTTCCTTGATGGCAATGAACACCCATTCATTTCTAGATTTGTTTCCTGTCTCTGATTCATCATCTATTACTCCTTCATTGTCATTATCTTCATGTACATAGTAACAGTTCTTTTGGAACTTTGTCTTGTTAGGATTTTGCCTTGAAAACCTTTCCGGACACCTTAAGGCAAAATGACCAATCTTATTGCAGTTAAAGCACTTAAAAAGTAATTTTCCTTCATACTTACCAGATCCTCTTGGAAACCTCTTTGCAATAAGGGCTTCAAGTTGAGAAGTTTCTACTTCTTCTTCTTCTAGGTCTTTTCTTGCTTTTTCATACTATGATAGTTTCCTTGATGAGTTCTCTCCCGGATCAAACCTTTGTTTACCTTTTACAGAGGCACTAGATTTGAATGCAGATTTAGTCTTGGGGGGGTGATCTCCAAATTCTATCATTTCAAATGCAGCCAATTTCCCAGCCAATTGATCTCTTGTGATAGTTGTATGGGCTCTAAATTCTTTAATGGCAGCAACCTTGATTTTGTAAGAAGTAGGTAGGGATCTGAGAATCTTGCCAACAATCTCATTTTCATCCAAGACTCCACTAGCATTTCTAATTCCACAAACCAGCTCATTCACTCTTGGAATAAAAGTAGTAATATTTTCATCATCTCTCATCTTTAGATTTTCAAATTTCCCTTTTAGACTCTGTAACCTTGCACATTTAACATACTGGTCTCCTTCATGCAAAAGTTTCAATTTTTTCCAAATGTCAAAAGCAGTTGGTAGTTCAATAACATTTGAGAGCTCTGAATTAGATAATGCACTTAGAAGAGCCTCTATAGTCTGCAGATTGTTTTCAGCATCTGTGACTTCATTTAGGGTTCTTGGACCACCTTATGGAGGTACATACTGTATTGTAACCATGGTCCAGTACACCATTCCCATACACTACGAGTGACATTTCATGCGACCTTTCCAAAGAGAAAAATTGGTTCCATCAAACTTCAGACTATCCTTCTTGTAAGAGGACATCCTAGATCTCCTCAAGTGGTTAAGCTCCTTTTAGAGGAACTTGGCTCTGATACCAATTGTTAGACTTAGGGCACACAACTGAGAGGGGGGGTGAATCAGTTGTGAAAACTTTCTCTCAATTAAGCACTTAAATCTTCTTAGTGATTAGTAGTATATTAATCATGAAACATAATCCATTCAAATCAATAGAAGAAACATATCAACACATAAGACACCAAGATTTTGACATGGAAAACCCGGTTAAGGGAAAAACCACAGGGTGATTAACCCAAGAATGTATTCTCTATTAGAAGAATAGAAAGAACAAAATGGCACATGCCAATTAGGGCTCATTGCCCGAGCACACTGCTCACAAGAGGCTCACAGCCTACAAGAGACACACTATCTATAAAATAAGTATCACCTACTTGAACTGGAAAATAGCATCTTCACCATGCTTGAATCAGTTCCATTAAGCTCAATACTTCTGCTCTGCCTTTCGCTCTCCTCCTTGCTACCACACACTCATCTCCACAAGGACAACTTTGAAATGACTTCACAATCCCTTATTTATACAAGACATCAACTTAGGAATGATCTTCTAAGTCGGCAAACATCCACAAGATCATCCGCAAGATGCATAACTCATCCGGTCAGCCTGTCTCAGGAAGAACACCAACATCTGGAAGATATTCTTCAATTTACGAGCTCCAACTCCAATGCGGACCACCAACATGAACTGGACATGATCCAAAGACTACCACAAGCTTGCCTGAATCACCAAGAACATCCACACTTCATTTGCTTATTGAAATCCTTCTCTTCTTCATCTGGAACCTCAAGAACACAATCTGTCATCACTGTCACATAAGAATAGATGCTTGCGGACCTTCAAACCATGAAGCAATCAAGTTGACACTTCACAACGACTTCCTCAACACTCTCTCAAATCCGCAGAATAGGAAAATGTAATTCCAGATCTCACTAGACCTGTCTATATCATTCTGTCACCACTGAACATCTACTGGAACCAGTTTTACTAGAGAGACCACAACTTCTTCAGATCTTCATGCAGACCTTTGAAATATCTACTGGATCTCCTTCAGACATATATCTACAAACCCTTTAATCCGCATCCTTTGATCCTCATCCCATTGTGGACTTTCACCTTATTGTCATCACTGTTCTTCACTATTGCAGATTGAGACTAATTTTCTCAATATCCTTAGCACACAACTCATCCAATCCTTGTCATTAATACAATAGGAGTATGTTGACATCAATGACAACATCGACTAGACCCATACTTGCAACAATATTGTTTGTTCTCTTTTCTCTATCAACCTAATCCTATGTTCTTGTTCCTTAGTTGTTAGTTGAGCTTGTTGAGGCCTAGATTGAATTGCTTTGATCTCCTCTAGGATTGCCCTCACCCACTCACTTCTAAGTCCAAGGCACATTTGTATGCATGAATGAAGAGAGTTGGGTAGAGTTGACTTTTTGTTGACTTAGTGTGAATACCTAAGGTTTGTTTGTTGAATAGGTTGACCTTGTTATTGAATCAAGGGGTCTTGTGCTTGCTTATTTTTTTTCTTGTTTTTCTATTATTTTTGATGTTTATGTGGGTTTATGTATGACTACAATCTAAATGTATGCAAAATGATATTTTTGTTCTTTTCTCTGATTTTTCAAATGAAAGTGAACTAATTATTCCAAGAAATCAAATATGAGTGTAACTAATTATGAATTTACCTAATGCAAGTGATCTATGTTTTTTTGTGTTTTTCTAAAGGTTGTTTTCAACTATTCTAAGAAATGAAAGTGTGGAATTATAAATCTAATCTAGAAATGTAATGTACTTGAAACAAACTAATTAAATGCAATCTAACTAGCCTATCAAGGAAATTGCAACAATCAAATTACTATTTCCAAGAGAAAGATTTTGATTATCTAATTATTAAATTAAAGCATAAAAGAACCTAAAACCAAAGGTGCATGAGCTTGGCGTATCCTCAAAAATCCTTTTGGCAACCTTTCCTCCCTCTACAGTAGCAGAGTACTCCTCTTGGTGACAAATATTGGATGACAATTGATTCGAATGAGAGCTTATGAAAGCTTGAATTGAGCTATGAGATCTTAGATTGAAGCACTTGGGATTAAAAATTTAGCTAGCATAATGACACTATGTGAATCTTTTTGAAAAGCTTGGGAAAAAAACATTAAACAAAAGGCTCATATGTCCTATAGTGAGCATGAATATACTAGTGGAGAGAAAAAGCTAAGCAAAAGCTTGATTACAATAATGAATTTACCTCCTGGGGAAGATTTGAAGCTTTGCAATAATGAAAAATAATGAAATGAAAACTTTGAAGATTTGAGAAACTAAAGATAGAAATAAAGAAAGAGGCTCAAAGGCTTATGAAGAAGATTGAAAAAGCTTATGAAGATGAGAAGAGAATTCTCCAAGTTGAGAAATAATAAAGAGGTGAGGGGTATTTATAGGTTAGATGACACACAAGAGGGGCAAATTGATTGGGAAGTTAACTCAATTTGATTGGAGGGTCAACATGATTTATTGCTCAGTGAACTTAATTGATTAGGTAGTAGACTGGGTTGATTGGGAGTGAACATGCTTTGATAGCCTTTCATAAAAGAAGAAATGGAGTTAGCATGAGATTAATTGAGAGATAAGAAGAATTGATTTGTGAGTTAGAAAGGAGTGATTAGGAGTCTTGAATCAGTTAGGAAAAGTTGATGATCAATTAGGGAAGTTGACTTACACAATTAGGGCTCAATTTGGGTAAAAACAAAGCTAATTTCAAGCTCTAACTGAAGAGGAACTCACACTAAAAAATGACACGATCCCCTGTTTTACCAGTACGATCACTCAAGGGGTGACCAAAGTCAAAAGGGGGGCGAGCAAGGTCAGATGGGGGTCTAGGTGAAAATAAAGTCACGGAGAATGATCTTGGGAGGCTAGAGAAGACACCTATCAACTTTATTTTGCCAAATTGATGCCAGAAGGGTGGGTCACCCACATTACTAGTAGGATCCCTTAGGGGGTGACCAAAAAATAATAGGGGGCGACCAGGTCCTGTTGAAAGGAGAACATAAATTGGGGTTGGAGATGAAATTAGAATGTTGATTTAAGGTCTCTAGAAGTCAAAAAAAGGAGAAACAAGTTAAGGGACACAAGTTCCATAGGTTACAACACTTTTAGGCCTTGCAACAAGGCTAGAAAGTGAAGAAGATGAAGAGTCAACAAGGGGAGAATCAAGAATGAATAGGTTTTCACAAGTTAGCTAGGGATTATGGAGGAAGAATGTAAAAGGGAAATCCAATATCAAGAGGAATGCTTCTTGAGAGGTCTTATATACACTCTTACATGTACATGTTTAGGATCACAGCTCATCATAGGATTACCATGTAGGCCCATGCATCTTTTTGGTGCTTACAACAACTACACCTAGGTCCAACCTTTTTAGAAGTACAAAAAGGTTTAGAAGAACTAATGCCCTCTTATTTAATGGATAGTGGTAGTTTTGAACATCTATATTGAGGTTTGTCAGCAAACCTCCCTCTCCTCTATCTAGCACATCCAAGGATGGATGTGTAATCAACTAATAAATGTAAATATACTTGTGCATATAATTATTTGGAGAAATATAATGGTAACTCATCATTACATATGAGACCATCGATGATGGGCTGCCAACCACTTAGGGTAAATAAGTAGACCAACAAAAACATCTATGCACCTAGTGATAGGATAGCCTCACACTCTATCACATCCCATATAGTGTGGAAACATGCTATAAACCATATCCAATGAAATGGCCCTATTAATTGTTGTCCATTTCACATCTCCAATAACACTCCTAGAGAGTGAAATATAGAAATATTTAATACTCATATCATCATAAGGGTTATATGATCAAATAATTTCAATCATATGTCTTAACTCATCTTTGATAGTCCCCAACTTATCTCTATTGGATATGTTTGGTGTGTTATGAATGGTTTTCTCTAAATGTATCAATTTTGATGAGCACCATAATTGTCTCTTTTAAGTGTTTATCTTTCTTGTTATAAGTCATACTGCTACAGACATTTCCATCTTTCAAGTTGAAACCTTAATTGATATCTGGACAATATAATATGTTAAATACATTATATTTTAATAGATGTATGTGTGTTACAGTAATTATTTTTAAGAATAATGTGCCATGATTAAGTTTTCTATGATCTTACTTAGTGGATAAGGATTCTTTCCATTGGAATAGTTCTAACCTGCAACTAAAGGACTGAAGAAGTTCTTGCAGCCATGGGGATAGTTCATGTAGCTAAAGGACTGAAGAGTTCATGTAGCCAAAGGATCAACACCTGTAGCCAAGGAATCCATCTCATGTAGCCTGAGGATTAACCTACAACAAAGCATGAAGTCACATATAGTTGTCCAACAATAATTAATATCCTTCTTAAGTATGAATAATGAAAAGATGATATTTAGTAGCTAACATATGTTCACTTTTCCAAGGACATGTGAAGATGGAGAATCCATGATCATTTGAAGTTATTTTTTTAGTTATTTTGTTTGTGTTACAATTCAATTGGGAATCTTCCTCTTTGGTTATTCTAAAGTCTTAGTTTCCTAGTATGATTTTACTTTCCTAAATAAAGAGTCCTTCCCCTATATTATGGGAAGTGGATTGATTAGCAGTTAGTTTTCATACATGCATACATTGTTGAAGGGTGTGTATACATCTTTCTCACCTAACATATCTAGTTAAGATGGATTCTCTCATGATTGCATCAAATTTTCTATTGCAGTGAATAATTCTTATTTCAAGATTATTTTTATTATCATCCAGGATTTATGGTGGTGAAGTGAATGAGTTGATTTGATTAACTAATAAAAGGAGGAAGGAAGTAGTCAATCTGAGTCAAGGACCACTCGAGGTAGACTACCTCCTATTAGATTCATGCAATCAGAATTAGATCTTAGAATTGGATTTGTTTGATTTCATTTCAATTTGTTGTTTGTTTAATTGAAAATCAATTATAACAGTTATTTCCTGAAGTTATAAGATAGCTTTCTTGTTTCAGTATTGTATTCTTTTCTTAGCTTGCAACAACTATCATTTATCATCCACACACAACTCTACATCCAAAAATCCTTTAGCTATACATATAGTACCAACATCATACCAAGAAAAATGTCCCTGGGTTGATAAATTAAATGTAGCATGTCCTCCCTCACTAAGCTGCTTGATCTAGGATGAAGCCATCCATTGAGTTACATGTATGCCTTAGTTGCATTAAGTCTAATGGGAATTGATTGTGTTCCAAAAATGCATTATTCAATCTATTAATAGTTGATGAATACAAATCACTCCTAACACTATGACTACAATCAAAATCAAGATTAGACTAATGAGAAGCCTTGCTGGCCATGATATGAAATATGTGTACACAAATCTACATTTTTTAAAAATGCATATATTTTATTTCTAAAATAAAAATTTAATTTAATTTAAAAACATTTAAAATTTATAAATCATATACATTCAATATAGACATTTAAATTAACAAAACTTACTAAATAATGTACATGCATGCACAAAATCTATAAAAAAAAAATTGATATGTACACACAAGTACAACATATATAATTATACATAATTTATTTATCAAGACATTAAATGCACAAATACATGCAAAATCAAATATGATCTACATACAAAATTAAATCAAATTACATATATGTACACTAATAAATGATTAAACTCTTCAATTAATTTAATTAAAGATCTAATATACATACATACATACATAAATTAACTTTTTGTAGATCTTAAAATATATACCAATTGAATTTAAAATTTAAGTTTAATTAAATTTTGATATCTTAGAATTGTTGAACTATATCTTATATTAAAAGATAACACTTTGATAAGAAGTTGTTTTATTATTTTAGTTACCCAATTATCCTTGACTAAAGGCTAGAAGTTGGGAACAACTAAGAACCATTCTTGTACAATTTAATTATATTATTAGTTCTCTATAAATATAACTCAAAATGGGACACATAAGTAGTGATGTGTATGTGAGCTAAACATTAGGAGGGAATTTAGCTAAAGATAGTTATTGCATGAGTTTTACCATTTCTATTAAAATACTATTGTGTTAAGAAAGCATCTATAATAAATAATTAGTGATAAAGGGCCTACTCTTTACCTGACTTGTCCATACTAATTTCCTTTAGAATAGTTGTGTGGTGTAAATGTTTGAGTTTTGATGTGATTTCTATGTTTTTTTTTTCTAAAAAATATATTATTTTTAATAAAGTATTTTCTATATGGTTAAGTTTTATACTAATTTGATTATGTAGGAATTCTATGGTAATTTATAGCATGTTTATTTCTAGTGTGTAACTTGCATCTTCATTACTCATTAAAATTATTTACTTTCCCTAAGAATTGAAGCTAGTTTGAAAATAAGTTTTAATATGCTAATCAAATTTTCTTTACAACAAATATTACATTCATATCAAACATGCTTAGTCCAAGTACCTATAGCTCTTCCACATATACTTTTCCATAACCATGTGGTCACAACTATGTGTCCCTAGATTTACTTAGGACCCTATTGAACCTTACCATTTAAAAAATAGAAATATTTGAGTTTGATTTGGCCACCCAAACCAAAACTATGATAACTCAAGGCTTAGTTTAGTCTAATCACACATGACACACCTTACCATAAATGGATAGTAATATAAATTAATTTATGTATGTATGTCCAATATATCAAAATTATATTAAATTTTTATATTATCTTGATTTATTGATATATATCTTGATCTAAATTTTGATAGAATATTATATATTTTGATTAGGTTTCTAATTTATAGATTCTTGTTTTCAAATTTGAAGATATCAATTTTAAAGGTTTCAAAATTTATATTGAAATTTAGGGTTTAATTTAAATATTGAATCAATTTTAATTTTTAAGATATCAAAATTTATATTGAATCAATTTCAATTTAAATTAATATATCAAAATTTATATTGAATCAATTTTAATTTTTCAATCTAGAATATTAAATTTTGATTTCAATATTTCAATTTAGGGTTTCAAATCTATAGATTCAATTTCAAATTTTGAAAGATATCAAATTTTTAAAGGTTTAGGGTTTCAAATTTATAGATTCAATTTTATTTTTCAAGATATCAACTTTTAAAGGTTGAAATTTAAGGTTTCAATTTAAATATCATCAATTTCAAAAATTTAAGATATCAATTTAAAATGTTCCTAGTTTCAATTTATATCAATTCATTTTATATCAATTTCAATATTGATGATCAAACTTTCAATCTAAATTGATATCATTGAATCAATTTTGATATAAATTGAAATATTGATCTATCAAACATGATAGAGATCTTGATTTTTAATCAATTCAATATTGATGATCAAACTTTCAATCTAAATTGATATCATTGAATTAATTTTGATATAAATTGAAATATTGATCTATCAAACATGATAGAGATCTTGATTTTTAAAATTTGATATATTGAAATATTAATTTATTGATCTATTGAAGATATGTCAAATTTGATCTAGAATGATCTAGATTAATTTGTTAAAATTTCAATATTTTTTGATATATATCGAAAATTTGATTATTAGTATTATGAAATTTTGAGATCTAGATTTAATAAGTTGATCAATTTTGATATCAATTGAACATAATGTATAATAATTAACAAAAGTTAATACATGTGCATGTTCAAGATATCAAAATTGAATATATTAAATTTTGATACTATCTTGATTTATGTGATATATATCAATCTAAATTTTGATAGAATATTATGTATTTTGATTTCAATTATTTCAATTTAGGGTTTCAAATTTATCTAGATTCAATTTTAATTTTTGAAAGATATCAATTTTTTAAGTTTTAATAGGGTTTCAAATTTATAGATTTAATTTCAATTTTCAAGTTATCAAATTTTAAAGGCTTCAAAATTTATATTGAAATTTAGGGTTTTAATTTAAATATCATCAATTTCAAAATTTTAAGATATCAATTTAAAATACCTAGTTTCAATTTATATCAGTGCATTTTATATCAATTTCAATATTGATGATCAAATTTTCAATCTAAATTGATATCATTAAATCAATTTTATATCAATTTCAATAAAATCAAAGAATAATCTAACATAACAATTTATCACGAATGCGTAATAATTATAATCTAACATAGCAATTAGATTTAGATTGACATTAAATTTGATCAATTTTGAATTTCATATATATTTCAATATCAATTTGAATTTCAAATTTAATTTTCATATATTATTTTGAATTTAATAATTTTTGAAAGAAATTCCATATATATTAATTTCCAAGGTTTTTCATTTTTGTTAGTGATTTCAAGGGTTTTTGTTTTTGTTTGAAATTGAAAGTTTCTATTTTTCATTTACGATTTTCATTTGTGTTTCAAATTTTAGGTTTTAGTTGAGATTTAAGTTTCAAATTTAGGGTTTAAACTAAAAATTAAGGGTTTAAACTTCAAATTTAAGGTTTAAATTTCAAATTTAGAGTTTAAATTTCTACAAATTAAAAATAGTAAAACACTAGCAATTTTTACAAATAAAATAAAATAAATTTTAAATCTTCATTGACGAATAAAATTAAAAAACATAAATAATGAAAAATGAAAAAAAACTTACCTAGGCAAAAGGGAGGAAGGGCAGTCAGCTACAAATGTGTGGGGTCATGGGTGAAAGTCTTTCCCTCAGCTCTGATTCAAATGAAATGATTTGTTTTTTTTTCTTTTATTTTAATAGTTTCAGGTGAAACTTATCGCCCGATAAGGTATCAGGCATAAAACTTCTAGTCAGAAACTCTTTGTCCATGTATATGCCACGTGGATTCAGTCAAAACCTTGTCGGTCAAAACCTTCTCACATGAAAACCTTTTGCTTAGTACCTTTTTGTTGGTCAAAAGTGTGACACAATTTTGAACTTTTACCTATGTTTTAAAACCAACTCAGGGGAAAGGTATGTTAGGGGTTTGGTGATAATATATTTTTGAACTTGTGTGCTAACTTGTATTTCAAGTGTTTCCATCATTATTTTATGGTCATGTGAGATGAGTCAAGCAAGAGATAGTAGTGTTGTGAATGGATGACCTACATTTATGTGACTAATAACTAAACACTTTGGCCAAAGTTCAATGCTATAGATGTACATGCACCGTTAGTTCACTATATTCATAGGTTGCGTGTAGTTGGAAGTCATGATTAGCCAGAGGGTATCTAGGGATTGCATGACTAATTGTATGTGATGAATGAATACATATTTTGCACTTGGTTCTCATATTTTGTTCCACTATAGATGTCCCTATCTATCACCCTCATTAAAGGGCCAGGCTACTTCTATTAGGAAGATGAGTCGAGGATCGCTTGGCTTGTTGTTGGAGGTAATGTGCTCAGATGATTCTCTCCCTCCTATAACTAGACAACCATATTGCTTGCATTCGATCAAGATGACCTTGAACATTGTTTCATTTATGAAATCAAAGATATGTATATATGATTTGCACTGGTGGATTGATAGGGTAGTAGTCCTAATCTAAATTTGGATCTTATTATTTACCTATAAACTTGAATCATGTTTTTCTATGTACTGATGTAAGATTGGCATATATGTTATGAATTATGAAATCTATATGCTTATTTGAGAAATTTAAATCTGTATCATTTTTAGGATAATTTCAAGTATATTACTTAATATCTTGGAGGGCTTGTTACAACAATAATTTCATTCCATGGATTACTTTTGTTTGAGGCATTTCTTTAAAAAATTTAATCCCTCATTAATAAAACCATTCTTGCATACACTATAATCAATTTGTAAACATTGGAATTAATAAGACATATTTTTTTTGGGGGGCTTTATCAAATAGTTCACATGCCTCATTTATACTCTACTTCGTCAATATTTCTACATGTTGTACACATGTGAAATAAGGTAGTCATAAATATAAGATTGATGAAATTCCTCTATTCTTTGTATTTTGATGGATGTCCCCTAGAAATCACATTTGCCCAAAAAATTTTAAAATGTGATCAACAAATCATTTTTCAAGTATATCCAACAATCATTACATTCGTTGAGTCAGTTTGATAAATAATTCATCGGACTTCCTCATGATTCAATTTGGCTTTGATATATTTTGTAATGAAACAACTTGCACAATATCTGAATATAATAGTAAATATGCTGCAAACACTTGATAATAATATGCCACTTCGAGGGGGCAACCTCCAAAACCACTTCGAGGGGGATACCTCCAATAGTCTTCAATGAGAACACAATACTCAATATATGATGAAATAAGACTCACTACCTCCTATATATACCTATTTATGCCTAGGATATCACCTAGGCCGACTTAGATGGGCCTATATAAGCCTTAGGCCGACCTAAACAACTAAATAACAATAAACTAATGATAATATGACTTAATTAAGAGTTAAGATAGCCACAAGCCGACTATTCATAACCCTATACACACTATAGGATTAAGGGCGTAGCATGCCCCCCCACTTCAAAGAAGCATTGTCCTCAATGCTGACCAAATGTGGATGCTTTTGCATGAATTCCTCCTTCTCCCATGTAGCTTCCTCAACTGGAGAGTTCTTCCATTTAATTAGATATTCTATGATTTCCCTTGTCCTCAGCTTCTTGGTGCGTGTTTGAATAATTCTCTCAGGATCCACAACTATTCTTCCCTCTTCATCAAGCTCAGGTAACTTAGTCTGTGCTACCACTTTATTCCCAATAACCTTCTTCAAGCAGGAAACATGAAAAACTGGATGAATTTTTGTTGATATGGGAAGCTCCAATTTATATGCTACATTGCCAATCTTCTGCAACACCTTATAAGGACCATAGTACTTGGGTGCCAGCTTGTTAGCTTTATGTTGTTGTTTTAGAGACATTTGCTTGTATGGTTGTAGTTACACAAAGACCCAATCTCCCACTTCAAAAGTTCTTTCACTACGGTGTTGATCAGCTTGTTGCTTCATTCTGTTTTGTGCCATTGCCAAGTTCTCTCGAAGACTAGCCAATACCTCTTGCTGATGATGGATGTGTTCTTCAACTGTGTGAACCTTTAGTTGTATCCGCAATGAAGAGATGATTGATGGTGGGTGGTAACCATATAGTGCTAAAAATGGAGACATCTTGGAAGAAGTATGGAAAGAAGTGTTGTACCACCATTCTGCTAGTGGTAGCCATTGCACCCATCTCTCTTGTTTATCTGAAGTAAAACAACAGAGATAGCCTTCCAAGCATTTGTTGACCACTTCTGTCTGTCCATCTGACTGGGGGTGATATGATGAACTACAAGCAAGCTGAGTGCCCAAGCATGAAAACAAGTCAGTCCAAAAATTACTTGTAAATATAGGGTCACGATCACTGACTATAACTTTCGGAGTCCCATGCAGTTTCTGAATAGTATTCATAAAAGCTATTGCTACAGTGCTTGCTGCCAATGGTTGTGCCAAAGCACAAAAGTGACCATATTTGGTGAGACGATCCACAACAACCATGATGACATTTTTTCCTTCAGATCTAGGCAAACCTATGATGAAATCCATAGATACCTCCTCCCACCTTTGACTTGGGATACATAAGGGTTGTAGAAGACCCGGGGTCTTAACTGTCTCCCCTTTATGTTGTTGTCATACCATGCATTCAGCTACAAATTTTTGAACATCCCCTTTCAACCCTTCCCAAAAGAAATCTTGCTTGATTCTATGATAAGTTTTGAGGAATCTTGAGTGCCCACCTATTGGAGAAGCATGTAGTTCTGCCAACACCTTAAGCTTAAGAGTTGAATTCTTGCAAAGGTATAACCTCTCCTTGTACCATAAAATATTTCCTTTCCATGAAAATTTGTCAAACACACTTGATTCCTGTTGGAGTTTCTCAATGAGCCTTAGAGTATCTATGTCCTTCTCCCACTCTTCTCTTGCCTCATTTACCCAGTCTACTTGTAACATGGAAATGGCAAATAAAAATGACTTTGTGGGTTCATCACGCCTTGATAGAGCATCAGCCACAACATTCTCCTTGCCTTTCTTATATATGATCTCAAAGTCATATCCCAACATCTTTGTGACCCATTTTTGTTGTTCTTCAGATGATAACCTCTGTTGCAAGAACTATTTGAGACTATCATGATCTGTCTTGACCTTAAAGTGTCATCCCATTAGGTAAGGTCTCCATTGTTTGACTGCATGCAAGATAGCCAACATTTCCTTCTCATAAACTGGCTTCAACAAATTCTTACCTTTGAGTTGGCGACTTTCAAATGCTATGGGTTTTCCTTCTTGCATAAGTACTACTCCTATTCCATGTCCTGAAGCATCACATTCAACAACAAATGTTTTACAAAAATCTGGGGTAGCTAGGACTAGAGTTGTACACATGGCTTCCTTTAGTTTCTCAAATGCCCTTGTCGCCACTTCATTCCATTGGAAAGCATCCTTCTTTAACAAGGATGTGAGAGGAGATGCTATGCTACCATAATTCTTTACAAATCGGCGATAATACCCTGTAAGCCCTAAAAAACCTCGTAAGTTCTTAAGGGTCTTAGGAATTTTCCACTCTACAATTGCTTGGATCTTATGAGGGTCCACCTTGACTCCCTCATGTGACACAATGTGACCAAGGTACTCCACTTCTTTGACACCAAAGATACACTTAGATGGTTTAGCATACAACTGATTCTGCTTCAAAATGTCCAACACTTGATTTACATGTTGCAAGTGTCCCTCCCATGTTTTACTATATATTAAGATGTCATCAAAAAATACCAAAACAAATTTCCTCAAAAATGGCCTGAAGATAGAGTTCATCAAACTTTGAAATGTCGACGGTGCATTAGTGAGACCAAAAGGCATTACCAAAAATTCATAGTGGCCCTCATGGGTTCTAAAAGCTGTCTTATGTACATCCTCATCTTTAATTCTAATTTGATGATAACCAGAACGGAGATCAAGTTTTGTAAAATAAATAGCACCATTAAGCTCATCTAACAAATCATCAATTACTGGAATAGGAAACTTATCTTTTATGGTGAACTTGTTAAGCTCCCTATAATCTGGACACATCCTCCAAGTTTCATCCTTCTTACGCACCATTACCACAGGAGATGAGTAAGCACTTTGACTATGCCTGATAATGCCTGTTTCTAGCATCTCTTGAACTATCTTCTCAATCTCACTTTTTTGAGCATATGGATATCTGTAGGGCCTGATGTTGGGTGGTTGGCTCCCTGGTACTAGTTGAATGGCATGATCATGATCTCTCCTAGCAGGCAATCCTTTTGGTATCTCCCCAAAAACTATAGAGTGCTTATCTATAATTGCTTGTAGATCCAATGGTGTAGAAGCCTTTGAGTGATATGCTTCTAATGAAAATAATTGGGCTACCATCCCATCTACCCCCTTCTTCAACATCTTTTGCATTTGGTAAGAACTTACTATCTGTGGTGACTTTGCACGCATCCCTCGTAATTCTATTGTTCTTCCCTCTGATTGAAAGCGCATGAATAGTTCTTGGAAGTTCAATTCAATTGTTCCCAAAGTGGTAAGCCACTGTACTCCCAAAACAATATTTGTTGCACCCATTGAGATAGCATACATTGGACAATTAAGATGATAATCTCCCATGGATAATTTAATGCTATGGCATTTTCCTGAACAACTAACAGTACCACCATCTGCAATCAAGACCTGAAATTCTAGAGCTGGATATATAAAACATTTTAGACGAGTGGCCAACTTTTTGTTGATGAAGTTATGAGTGCTACCTGAGTCTATCAACACTGTTACTTTTTCTTTCTTTAAGAAACCCACTACCTTGAGAGTTTGTGGGGTACTAAAACCTGAAAGTGCATGGCAAAAAATGATTGGTTGAGTATCTCTTGACTCCTCCTCTATCTCATTGTCACTCTCTACTATTGGTACCTCTTCTTCTTCCTCACTTGGCCCTTCAATATAGAACAATTTCTTTTCAGTGCATTTGTGTCCTCTACTATATTTGCTATCACAATTAAAACATAATCCTTTTGCTCTCTTCTCTTCAATTTGTTGTGGTGTTAGCCTAGTAGGTTGTGGAAGTGACCGTGTAGGAGTGCTTTTTTCTCTTATGTTTATAAAACCTTGCCTTTTATTAACCATAAATTTTTCCTCTACTTGCCTTGCCATAATCATTACATCTGAGATGGAATTTGGACGGAACATGCGTACCTCATATTTAATGTGATCCTTTAAGCCACCAATGAATAGCTCCAACAAATTTTCTGTAAACACATTTTCCACTCTTAAAGACAAAGTACGAAATTGATGAATGTAATCCTTGACCATACCTATTTGCCTTAATTTGGTAATTTGGCTGAAGTAGCTATCCATAAGATTTTCACCATAATGAGTAATGAGTTCTTCTTGGAAAACCGACCAAGTGACAATGCATCCTTTTGCTTTCTTTTCTTCACATAGCCAACGGTACCAAATGAATTGATTAGGTTCCAAGTATAATGAAGCCATGGCCACCTTTTGTTGACATGGAACATGGTGGATATCAAAGAATTGCTCCATTTGACAAAGCCAATTGGTAGGATCTTGACCATCAAACTTTCGCATATCCAACTTTGGTGTGAAATTCCTTGCCATAAAATGAGTGGTGTGATGATCCATCTTGAGATTTGATTCAAACCCAAAAACACCCTTCCCTTTTGTAGTATCCTCTTCCTCCACATCGTAGTGTTGTGACTGCTTATGTTTGGAAAGTATCTCCAGAATTTTCTCAATATCACATGACTTCGCCAACCCTTTCATTTGTTCACCCATAATGGACAAGATTTCACCTTTAATCTTGCTATTTTCTTTATGAATAAGTTCAAGTATATTTTCATATTTTTTTTTATCAACATCCTCATTTTCCACCTCCTCCTTGCCTGGAGTTTTTCCCGGTGTGGTAACATTCTTTTTGCCCCTTGTTGAAGGACCCGTCATGATTGGAAAAAATAATTTTGTAATAAATCACACAAATGAAATGTAAATTTTCTGAAATTTTTACTGTAACTTACTAAGGCCAAGATACCACTTACCCAGAAAAAAATCCAAGAAATTAGCAAATTTGCTTCCTTGAGAGTGAATTTGTTGGAAACCCTAATTTTGCAATAACTCGCTTATTTTTGCTCCAATTCCTTTGAAATCTGGACTGTATCTTCTTCAATATTGTCTTCAAAAACCCTTTACAAATCTTTAAAAAATTTGCTAAAATATGAAATTTATGCTCTTCCCAAAATCGCCTCCAATGATGAGAAAAAAAATTTGCCTCTACGGTGCCAAGATCATGCTCTGATACCACTTGTAATGAAACAACTTGCACAATATCTGAATATAATAGTAAATATGTTGCAAACACTTGATAATAATATGCCACTTCGAGGGGGCAACCTCCAAAACCACTTCGAGGGGGATACCTCCAATAGTCTTCAATGAGAACACAATACTCAATATATGATGAAATAAGACTCACTACCTCCTATATATACCTAGTTATGCCTAGGATATCACCTAGGCCGACTTAGATGGGCCTATATAAGCCTTAGGCCGACCTAAACAACTAAATAACAATAAACTAATGATAATATGACTTACTTAAGAGTTAAGATAGCCACAAGCTGACTATTCATAACCCTATACACACTATAGGATTAAGGGCGTAGCATATTTTGTCAAGTATTTCACTTGCATACTTTATAGGTAGACATTTTTAAAACATTTTATCAAATAATTTGCATGAAATCCTTATGAGTTGAAATTTTTGAGACATTTTGTCAGAAAACTTGTGGGCATAGTTTATGCTTTCACATTTTGCATACATGGCTACCTTTGAGACATTTGCAACTTTGATATCTAATAAGATTCATTCTACAACATGCAAATTGATGGATGTCCATACCACCTTTTGAAGCTTCTATTTGGACATAGGCCATGAGGATGATGCTAAAGGTTGTAAAATCTTAACTTTAGACCCACTAACTACATTTGCTAAAAGTTTCAAAGGGATTTTCAATAGATCTATTATGTGAATATCTCTATTTTAACAAGTGTTTGCACCATGTTCCAAAGCTCCCATGATAGCAATGATTTTGGTATTTGGTTTTACAAATGTAGTTTTCTCTTGCTTAAAGTTTCAAAAGCTTTTCAAACAGATCTCTCTTGTGCACATCTTGTAACTATTAATTACATGGCACTATATTACTTGTTAAATAGTTCACGTGTTATGTCTACACTTTCAAATTTTGCACACATGGTAACTAGGATGTTTGAAAGTGTAACATTTGCCAAAATCCATGTATTCTTTATACTCCAATAGATATTCATACCTTGTTCTTAAGATTTCATCTTGGAATGAGCTAGGAGGATGTTAATAAAGGTTGTATAGTCTAGTAGTTGTCAATTGCATTTACTTGAAACTTTCTAGACTCTTTTCAACATGTCCATTTTGAGCATATCTTGCAATCAATGCTTTCCATAAGATCACATGTTTCACTCAAGATTTTCAATTGTGTTTGCATGTAAATTCTTCACATGGTGGACTTATGGTTTTGGTTTATAGTGCTGGTAGAGTTTTAAATTACATTTGTAACATGAATCATTGGTGGGGGTTGGACTTTCATTTGCAATTAGAAACTTCACAATATAAATCCATTGCATTACTTCAAAGAAGTCATGTATGTTGGTAACAAATGCAAAGTTGTAGCAAATACGCATACCCCTACAAGCTAGCATGGAAAAGTGACCTTTTTGATTTGTCAATCTAATGCATGTAGGGTTTTGGACCTTGCATGCACCTTTGTAACTTAGTTGCATGGCTAGAAACAAAGTCCACTTCCTTGCTTGTAATATTTCATTAAACTTTTGACTTACACATGGGTCATCCCACAATAATGGGTTACACTTTTTTGGCCAAACTTGACATTGAAATCAACATTTTGAACTAAATCTTCACTTTCTGACACCTATAGCCACTAAACCGTTAGGAATTTGAAGATGATGTGAACTAGTGATTTGTGAGATTTTATTTGTATATATATATATATATATATATATAATTTGGAGTTAAATTATAAAATTTTTTGTGTCTCTTTTGATAACTAGTTTTTAATAGTAAACAACATTTTTTTAAAGTGATGTGTATTCTGTAGCACATAACTTTTTTTCTACAAAGGATAAAATTCTGATTCTTTTGAATTTAGATTGGTAACACCAATATATAGGGCATGCATTTGGTTTCATAATGTTTTGTTGAATATTTTTTTAAATTAATTTTTGGAGTCAAACCAATTATAATTTAGACATAGGCATATTCCGTAAAACATAACTTTTTTTGTATGTATCAAATTTTTTTTTTTTTTTTTTGTTGAAACAAAGACATCAATACCTAGGGCATAGATATTTTTCAGAATTTTTTTCATTAATTTACTAATTTTCCATGTGTGTAGAACAGAGAACTTGATGTTAGGTGAAAAACCTACATTCACAAGAAATAAAAAATAAATATAATAATCAAATTAAATATATTTAAAATTATACTTTTTGGGAAGCTTATAATAAGGACTACATACTTATTTGTAAATGAATTCATTTGATCCCCCAAAAGGTAGATCAAAAGTGTTTTTTATCAACATTTTGATAGGTGTAGAGGAGACTCCATTATAGGTATGGTTTAAAACTAGCAGGGTTCTATCCAAGGGGGTTTGATCAAACCCTCTTCAATTAAAATCCTTTAAATGGAACCTTTCAAGGTTTAAATTATTATATTTTCTAAAAATATGTGATTTCAACAAAAATCACGATGTCCTAAAAAGTGTAACCCATTATTGTGGTAGCACCCACATGTAAAAGGAAAGTCTACTGGGCTTTTCAATTATAATTGCATGTAAAATCTTTAACTTCTGTTATCATTGCATGTTTCTTGGATTGTCTTGTAATTGTGTAATTGCAAAGTTATAAATAAACTTCACTTCCCCACTCTTCAATATTTTGTCAAACTTGTGACATACATTGTAAATAGAAACTTTACCTAGAATTTTACATGGTCCTCTATCTTGCAAATGTAAATAGAAACTCCACCTCATGTATATATTACAAAAAATGACTTAGAAATGTAAATGGGAACTTTGCCCTTAATAACATTGCAGGAATTTTCAATAGCTAATATAAAAGTTACAAATGTTTAAATATATTCCAAATGCATCTTGGTGATAACTTACAAGATTGCACTAAATTAAAAGTTCCACTAAATTTTAACATGTAGTCAAACTTTTAAAGCCCACTTGTGGTTGTATGAATCTACAAACTGTTAATTGCAATTTATGAAGTACAAACTATAAACTTCAACTCTCTACATACAAACTATAAACTTCAACTCTCTACAAACCTACCAACTGACGTGGCTCCTTTAAAATGAAATACCACTACAAACATATTATCGGGACTTTGGGGGAAACATGCACTTTGTAGAAACTAGCGATCATGTGTCAAAACCCCCAAAACCTCAAAAAACACCCCTTTTAATATGGTAGATTTTTTGAATCTTCTTGCAACTTCACAAAATTCTAAATTGTGAAAACACAAACTTGTGAAAATTGTAAACCTATGAAACTACAGTGAAGGTTCGTATCTCTGCCCATAATGTTTTTTACCATATTTTTAAACACTTCTACAAGGATTGTGAGATTACATGGTCTTACAACTCAAGTAATTTGCTACACTTCAACAAAATGACCAAGTTAATTTATGGCATTTCAACAAAATGACCAAATTCAATTCCGAACCACCAATGACCAAGATTGATGATTAATCGTTTTGGACTCAATTAAACTTGAATGACAATTTCAAAATTTTAAAGATGGCCTGTTTAAAATTTGAGAATTTAATACTATCAAATGTTAAAAGAAAAATGTTAAAAGGTAAAGGTAAATGCATTTGAGAGTTGTAACTAACGTTAAGAGATTTGTCAACGTATATGAGATAAGAATCACTGAAATATATTAAAGATAAATGTGTGCCGGTTAAAAACAGCCCTATGGTTATAGTTATTTCACAAAGATGTAATATTCTCATTTTATTTTGATTTGTTGAATTGTTATAACCCTCACAGTGCAAGGGAGTGGTAGCTGGAAAAAAGCCAAAGGAGATAACAAAGAAACATTGCGTCTGGTGCCTCCAGACTGGGGGATTTAGAAAGGCAGTCAAGAATGTACAATTTGGTGTACATTCTGGAAGGTTGACAGGTATGAAAAATGTACTTTTTTTCCTTAAGATTTGAAATGGGATTAGATATGATAGTATAAAAGATGAAACGGAGTAAAAAAGTAATGCTATAAGTATGGTACAACAAGAACGGAACAAGGTCCTGAAGTATCTAACTACAACTGAACAAGGTTTTAACAGTTAACATAAATTTTTTTAAATGATAATTATGATCATTGAATTAATATTGGGCTGTGCATTACACCGCCATTTAGATGATTCACTGCAAACTTCAATATAAAATCCAAATCTCTGAAAAAGGGTCATCAGAATTTCTTAACACCATTCGATAACAGTATATAGCCTCAGTTCAACAGAGTTAGCAAAAGATTGCTAAGATGTGTTTTGTTTCGTTACATGGCAATGGATTACAATAATGAATAGTTTAATTTAACGAATGTGAAGCTCAAATAATACAGCATTACTGTAACGTCTAAAATTTGCTCGGAAACATTAATATTATCTAAAAGATATAAAATACCTGTAAATTCTTTTTATGGAGTGGTTTGTTCAGCACTTTACGCCCGACAGAGCTGTGTACTTTACAAGGTTTCACTGTGGTTGTGGAATGAAGTAAAATTAAGCGGCCTCATTTCGCTGCAAATAATATGTACTTATTGTTATATCCTGCAGTACACCCACGCCAAGCATTAGTACAATTTTGAAGGGAAGTTGTACTACCAACAACTCATCCACGAGATTATGCAAAAACAAATATTTTTCACAGCTAGGTGGAAATTGGAATAGGTACCTATATCGTCTAAGAAGAATATTATGTTATTAGGTCAAGAGGTGTCTACGGTGACACAAAAGGCGGTAAACAAATATAAAAACTTTGATTTTTCACAACTAGGTGGAATGGTCCATGATATAATAGGTATATCTTCTAAGAGAAAATTATGTTATATAATTAGAATGATGGTGTGTAATTTGGCTTACATATTGATTGATAATTTGCTCACTGAATTTATTTAAAACTGTATTGATTGATTAAAAAAAATGTTGTGTATATTTATAAATTTGAACCAAAAAATAATATTTAATTTGTAATAAATTAGTATTCAAATATAGTTAAGTGGGAGAAGTTAAAATAGTATATATAGATTTTTTTAGAGAAGAAATTTGTATTTAAATGTTAAAGAAATTTTATATGTTTAAATGTATAAAATATTTAATGTTAAATCAAATCAATTATTCTATTTAATTTTAGTTCTGGTGTATCTAACAAGTTAGATTCAAGTTTTAAATGAATTTTGCCATGCATCACAATAAAATAAATAAATTAATAAAGAGGGAATTAATATTAAAACCATAACTTTTGTATTGGCATTACATGAATATTGGATTAGTGGGACTAAATATTTGGAGGAAATTTTTTATAATTCTATCTTCAAATATTAGAATTAGTGGAGAATAGTTTTGTATTCCTATATTTAAATACTAAAATTTAGATATTAATGAATTATGTTATAATCTTGTGGTTTCATAACTCTTGTACTTCAACTTTTGGGAATCTCTTGTATTCTTTAACTTTATTAATTTCAAGATTATTGCCACTCTACACTCTAGTTAATGGATCTTTCTTTATTATCATATCCATATATTAAAATTAGACACAAGAAACTTACCTCATAATTTATGGTTTATAGTAAAGATTGTTTGTACTCTTATTCTCTTGTACTATCCAATTGAGTATTTCACCACATTGTACTATCATTCATTATATTCACACTTGATGGCTCTTCAAGATAAACATTATCAATAAATTTTAAGTACCATACATATAAAGATGAGAATATCTTTTCTGACAATCAAATCACAAATGGTTGAATGACATTACAAAATGCTTATATATCAAATGATAACACTTGATGGCTCTTCAAGAAAAACATTACCAATAAATTTTAAGAACCATACATGTAAAGATGAGAATATCTTTTCTGACAATCAAATCACAAATGGTTGAATGACATTACAAAATGCTTATATATCAACCACAAAGTGTATAAATGCTTAACAAGTCATAAAATATTATTTCATATAGAAAAAAAACATAAAAATCTAATTATTAAAATTTGGAGATTTGAAGAAAATATTTAGAGTAGCAACTTTAATTACTTAGAATTCAAAATATAAAGAAATTATTGATCAACAATTTTTTTTTTATTGTATCCCTTATAAAATAATGCACATGTGTTTTAATTTAATGAAAGGGATTTGAAGCTATTATATAGTGTAAATGTGCTTGTTTGGTAAAGAGTAACTATTAACTTGTGGTGATGTTATCTAAATTGTTCAAGTCTCTAAAGTCTCTATGAGTTGAAAGCCTCATAATTACTCAAAGTGAACTTGAGCTCCTTAATTTTCGAAGTGAATTTATACATACTTCATATAATATATTTAATGAAATATTCATTTTGAACTTGAATAAATAATCATATTTGAACAAGTGACTGAATTGTTGAAAGACTCATTTTCTTTGTAAGCAATAATTAATTAAATTTCAAACTAAATACTAAATAAGAATTGGATAGAAAAACAATTTAGTGAATCTAAAAAAAATATTTTGTGAAGACTTATGAAATGAATCAAGATGCTTATTACAAAAAACCTAAGTAAAAAATTGATAAGTTGTGTCTACACTTAAACATTTACCAATTTCCTCTTTTTTTTTCCAAAATAGGACTATTATTTATAGCTTTTATGTGTGCATAAATGATAGGGAAATTGGTAAAATATCTGCACTTTGTCCAAATCTAACCAATGCTAGAAGGGAGAGTTAATTTAGATACACATGCATCCCTCCACCAATGTCCAACTTAGCGCCAATAAGATCTAGTTCATGCTCATTTGTTCAATTCGTTAGCTATACTATATGTACAAGACACAATACATTAGATGGTTGTAGTTTGAATCTTATTCAATTAGTCTAGGTCATGCTCATTTGTTTATTTTTTTACCACTCCCCCCTCCCCCTCCTCCTCCTTTGCCTCCCATATAAAATAGTGAACCATAGCCCCTACTATGCTATATAAGGGGGAGGTGATGGGCTACTATCTAAAGGAGACGTGGGAGGGTTAGGATTCTCTTTTGACCTACTTCTCTAGATGGATTTCCAATTCATTGTCGTTCCTTTGCCACTTTTTTAGATGGAGGTCTCCAATTCACTTGTTATATGATAGAGCGCCCTTAGTGATTGGAGAAGGAACAAGGTGCCCCTTTTTGTTCTCTCTCTCCATTTTGTTCTCCCTAAATCCACACCCCTCATTAATACAAGGTTGAGTGCCTATACCTATTAATATTATGTTGAAGACCATTGCTCTACTCCCAAATCTCCAAGTTCAAATTACAACAAACTTATTACGACTCTTAAAAATATTTACAAATATTTAAACTAAAAATATTAAATTGTTATTAATAAACATTCACAAATCTATTCTAACTATTTAACAAACTATAATATATATAACAAATTAGAACCTATTCCAATTTGGAAGATAAAGATTGATAAAGTCTTAAATAACTTTAAATTAATAACTTGAATATTTATCATCCATTTCCAAAGGTTTATGCTACCTGAAAATCCATGATCATTTAATTGGCTTAAATCCTTGGCTCTTTTCTTAGAATAGAAGTGACGTGACGCAAAGCTAAACAGACCCCCCACGTATCCCACTTAATTAGCACAAAAGAAACATTTGGAATAACAAAATTTAGTGGGAGTAATATAAATAAAGGGGTCGTCTCATCTGTTTGAGACCATCGAGAAGTGCAGAGAGCGAATTGGTTGTGAATTAGTTACAGTTGCAATGGCTGAGGTATGATTGCCTTATCCTTTGTTACTACTATAGTTTGCATATCTTTATGTAAAATATGATTTTGCTTTCTGGTTTTGTAAGTCGGAGTTTTCTTTTTCCTTTTTAAAAAGTTTTTGGGATTTGTTTGTTGAATGAGATCTATTTAGCTCCATTTCTTAATTGAAGTTTTATCGGGGTGTCTTATTTAATAAGGCATTATCAGTAATGGGATTATCAGTAATGGGAACGAATGGCGTAGTTTCAATATGAATGAGTTTCAGCTCTCTTTCTTTCTTTTTTTAACGTTTTTATCTCTTACAAAAACATGAGATACTTCTTGGTGATTCAGCTATGGAACCTCCCAATAATCTGGATAGCCTATTGTGAATGCTACATTTTCTAAAGAAACAAAATACGTATACTCTTAAAGAGGGCCAGTCTTATGATTTATTGGATAAGTTGTATCTTGTGTTGTATTGTGCTTACATATTTTGTTGTTTTCTTATTGGGGATTAGAAGAGCTTTCCTAATGTAAGGGTGTGCAAATTATCATATGGTAGTTGTCTGTTTCTGGTCATGATTTATCTAGGCCTTACACATAAGGGGATTGGCCATAAATGAGAGCATTAATGATGATGGTTAGGCAGTGGTCCTGTTGAAGGGGACCTAATAAGTTTTCTCTGTGGGAACTGCTCAATAATTTTAGAGGTTTTTTTTTTTAATAATGCCATGCCAAATAAAATCTACTTCTGCCCTTGCAAGTTTTTAGGAGATCACAAAGAAAACTGTCACTGCATAATTTTCTGAGAAATAATATAAATATTTCATCAAAGGGTAGCCAATGGTCAGAAACAGATCCCCAAAAACTGTGTGTACAATAAACCTCTAGGCCCCTGTCTGCAGCACTCCAATAAACTTTGCTCCGATTATTTAAGGTCAGCATTGTGAATTTTCTCTCCAAACACAATTAAAATCTTGTATGAAGCCATCCATGCATTAAAAATAGGAGCTGCATCCCCCTCCATGGAACCCCCTTCTTGGAGTTGCTAACTCAATATGATATGGTCTGGAAACCCAATATGCTTATCAATGGCATGGAGTTTCTAACTGAGATGTTTAAGCATGATTTGAAATCTAGGCCAAAATATTACATTAAAGTTCGACCCATTTAACATTGTATTTAGCAGTAGTTTATTTTGATGAAGAGTGGGTAGATGGCAATTTTCCCTTGCATTTTATCTATTTTATGTCTACTTTTTTTATTCTCATGGGGGAACAATCCACTGTGCATATTGTCATTGCTGTGAGTAGTTTATGGTACTATACATGTTCTCAAAATTTTGTCGTGCAAATCCAGAAGTGTTTATTTTTCTACTGAGAAAAGGGAAAGCACCCTTGTTACATCCAACTGTCATTTTCAAAATTTTAGTATTTTTGATAAAATAGGAATGGGATATGTCAGATTGATGCATAATAGAATTCAAATTGGGTGGAGAAGTTGCTTTAGTCTTTTACTTGTCTCTATACTCCCTGCTTGGGTGCTGTACAAAGTCCTTGAAAACTTAAGTGTCTTTCTGATCTTTTGGTGTTGACTCAGTTTGAGTACTAATCCCATCTCCTGTGCATGTTCACCTTCAATGCCATTTTCCTGTTTGTGTATAGTACTGAATCCTTCAAATACAAATTTCTCACTGAAGGGCTTGTTCATTCTTTACCTTACATGCCTTATTCCTATTAGGATACAATGAAAACTAAAAGTCATTAAAATATGAGTTTTTAACTGAAGGGCTTGTCCATCCTTCTCACGTGGACTCAAACTCACAAGTTCAGTTCTAATTTTTTTCTATCCATGTCTTATATTCCTGTATATGTTTATGGTTATTTACTTGGAACTGAATGCTTAAAGATTTCCATTCTGATGACTTGAAGAGTCTGAATTTGAATATAAAACATGATACTTGTCTTCTTAATTTTTTGCCTTCACCCCTAAAGATAACATTGTTGCAATGCAGACAGTGGTATTGAAGGTTGGTATGTCCTGTGAAGGTTGTGTTGGAGCTGTAAAGAGAGTACTCAACAAAATTGAAGGTACTGCCAAGACACTCTTGTTATTTTAATATTCCTTTTTGTCCATGAGTTTAGAATTGAATTTTTGAGACCAAATCACATTGACAAGTTTAATTTCTTTCTTTGAATCCTGATGGGATCAGGGTATATATGTCCTGAATAACAGTAGCACAGTTTGGTGCCTCCCTACCCACATCATAGGTCCCATAGGAAATACTGGTTGTTTTTATATGGTTTCTCAGTGTTGTAGACCTTAAAAGTTACTCAACTTATTTCTCTTGTTAGTAGCATATTGAAATAATTAGCTGCAGCAGTAGTTTGTCCTGACTCATAATGTATCATAAAGTAAATTTCCTCAATTGTGATGTTCTAATCAATAAAAATTGTGGTTGATTTCAGGGGTTGAGTCATATGATGTGAACTTGAAAGATCAAAAAGTGACAGTGAAAGGAAATGTAAATCCTGAGGTAGTTCTGCAAACTGTCACGAGAGCTGGCAAGGAGACAAGCTTCTGGCCAGTGGAAGGGAAGGAAACTTCCAAGTAAACATAGACATCTTCAGTTTGAAGATTTAATATGATAGTATCGGAGAGTATATCTCACAAATCATCATGAGGCACTTCTAGAATAAGATTGTAATCACTTTAGTGACCTTGTTCGTAATAGAAATTTGCAGAACCTATACTTTCTGCATTTTAGTACTAAATAGAGATTCTTTTAGACCATATCTAGGGTTTTTAAAAATCTGATTCTAGCTAAGTGGTTTATGATAATTGATCTTTTAGCATGCTTTTACATTTCTTTATTTACAAGATGTCTGAAATTTGTATATTAATTGTACATTTTGGTCAAAGTGAGTGCTTGATACTTCTCATAAGATAGCACAGTTGAAGCATTAGGTCAACCATTTGTGAAAACTTCTTATGATTCAATAATGTTAGACTACACTTTGTACACAGGCATTATTACTTGTGTTAATGATGTAATAACACCATACTAGTTATGTTTAAAAAGTAACTTACAACTACTAATGTAACTTCTCATTCAATAATAAATATAAGCATACACATTGAAGTGTGTGCCATTCAAGTCTCTCAAATTTTGTACATTCATTCTTCCAACATTTGGTATCAAAACAACGAAACTCTAGGAAATATACATTGATTCAAATCAAGGAAGCCCTTGGAAAGGGTATGCTAAACTAGAGCAAGTAAGCCCTAGTTGAGTGTATATCAATCCAATCCATTTGGAAGGAGTGTTGCTTGTGTTGTCATTGATGTCAACTGAGTTGTAATGTGGAAAGCATAGTGTTGAGTATTTGATGTCAAAAGAATGATGACGTGATGTCAAAGGAGCAAATCAAAGGAGTGATGATGTGAGATCAGTATCATCTATACACAATTATACCTTATCTTCTGAAGTTCATGTGTAAGTTCATGATAAGTGTATGTTATCAATATATTTGATGTGTTATGTTGGTAATGAATGTCATGGAAGTTATGTTGGATGAACTATGTTGTATTTGGATGATATGAAGTCATGTGACTTGGCACTAGATAAAGAAAGTTGCAAAAGTTTGAAGAAATTTGGTTAAGTAAAGTTCAAGTAAGGAAAGGTGTCACAGGAAAGTGTACCGCATTCTACCACTGAAGTAGGTATGAGCCTGCGGATTGAAAGGTAGATAGACATTGCTTTGAAGTATGTGTGGTTCAAATTTGAGATCATGAAACTTACTGCAAAGTGTTTTAGAGTCAACAAAGTGAAGGTAGTAGTGAAACAAGGTAGTTGTAGTCACAAAGAGATAGTATAATGCTCCGCACTTCTCAGCTATTGAAGATATGGTCCTGCGGTTTGGAGGATGGTAAGATACAGATAAAATGAATGCATGTTTAAGTTTCAAATGATAAAATGTATCGCAACAGGTTCTGGAGTCATCTGAGTGAAGACAAGTCTTGTTGATAAATAAGGTAATCGGAGGGAGATAGTCTGATGCAGAGCAGCAGCGGCGTGGTAGAGTATCAAGGGATTGTTACAAATTCCCAGAACTCCACAGTCACGATGCTTCCTACCATCGGCGAAGCTTTTGTCTCGTCTTCCGATGATGTGACTCATACTGATAAGCTCTCCACTAGTGACACTTTCAGTTGTCACCCTAAACTCCTATTGTTGTGACTTCAAGCTATCAACAATTATTTATTGAACTATTGAACCGCTGAATCCTTTGAACCATCGAACCGGTTCAAAGGTTCAACCAAATTCTTTCCGCCGTCTCAAAATTCTTTCGACGGTCATTTCTCACTCGAAGAAAATACTTTAGCTTCTTAAACATGCATTCGTCAAACCAATGAACCTACCATAGCCATTGAACCAAATGAACCTTTGTATCTTCATGAACCCGTGGAACCTGTTGAACTAGTTCAACCATTGAACTGGTTCAATCCATCAGCTCAACTGTTGGTAGCACTTACTACGATGAACCGGCGAACCAAATGAGCTTGCTGTATCATTGAACCATTGAACCTTTGAATTGGTTCAACCACCCACAAACATCTACTATCGGTTTCCCCAATATGCTTAAATCGGATACACAGATGTAGGATGATACTCGCATACCAATGCGATATACTTATGAAATATACTCAGGCAAGGGATTTTCACATACAATTTGCAAGATACACATGGAATGTACTCAGGTACATTAGCGATATACATAGGAATTGTATATTCAACAAACAACACAAACTTGACCCAAATAGACTTTTATACATACCATTCTTCATCGCATATACACAGGGTTAACTTGCAAACGAATGCGATATATTCACAGACTGTCCCCGCATACAAGTGATGTATATACATCAAATGTATTTTTGACTTTCCCGCCAAATAACTTCCTCTCCAATGGATTTTACAATATCTATTCTGTCATGCCCATGAATAAAATAAAAAAAACAAACAGAAAACTACTGTACACAATCCATTCCACTGATTTCACAAAAATCCACCAATGGAATGGATTTATCTGTGCATCGTGGCAAAAGAGGAACTAAATTAAATATGACAACACTTCTATACAGATAATATATAGAACAATTCAATATATAGAGATTTCACACAGAATACAGAATTTGTGAGACACAATTGACAGAATTTCTATTTCTTCATTCTAGCTTCATACATTTTGTTCCATTTCAGAAGGAGGATGATCTCCCTTCAAAACGACCTCCCTCTATTTTTGTTCCCCGACTCCTCCTCTGTTTTCAGAATTTTGTTCTAACCAAGATAATTAGCAAAAACCCTAATTAATCACACAACACATGTTTTATACAAGACAAACAAAACACCTCCTAATATGACACCTTGGTTTAATTTTTTTCATAACCCTATGTCTAATGATGTCTAAATTCTCATGGTGGGGTCATGTTTACAAACATGAAATGTTAACACAAATACTACAGATAAAAAAAATGTATACAACATATTAAAACCTTATTCTTCTCCCCCTTATGCATATTTATCTTGTTGAAGGGGTGCTCCTGCACCATACTCCCCGGGAGAAGAGATCTCAAGCCCTTTTGAGATCAGAGTTTACAAATCTGCACAATATTTTGTAATCTAATCTTCAGTCATCCAAACTGCCTCTGAAATAGGTTGTCTGTGCCAAGCTACCAAGTACTCTATGTACTCTTTGTCCGTTGTCTTCTTTGTCACTCTTGAGTCTAATATCTTCTTCAATTTTGGTGGATCATACTTAGGAATATCATCATCTGCTACATCCTGCAATGGTTCCTGTTCTACATCTGTATTTGGCTTGTATGGAGTTAAATCACATACATTGAAAATGGGTGACAATTCAAGATCAGGAGGAAGTTGGATCTCATAAGCATTTTGCCCACATTTCTTCAAAATCTGACATGGTCCAATCTTCCTATGCATTAGCTTGGTATATTTACCTTTTGGGAGCCTCTCCTTTTTCAGACTAACCCACACCAAATTTCCAACATCAAACTGTACATGCCTCTTTTTCTTATCAGCATATGTTTTGTATTTCAATGTAGTCTATTGAAGCTATTGCTTGACTTGATCATGCACTTCTTTGATAGCTGAAGCAAAAGTTTCTCCATCTGCACTAATAGACTCTCCTATAGGTAGATCTCTCAGCTCTAAAATACCTCTTGGATGAATACCATATACCACCTGAAAAGGTGACTTCCCTATACTCCTATTGATGGTGTCATTATAGGAAAATTCTGCTTGTGGGAGGATGTTATCCCACTTATCTCCATGCTGCCTTGTCAAACATCTTAATAAATTTCCCAATGAATGGTTAACTACTTCAGTCTACCCATCTGTTTGAGGATGGTAGGCTGATGAGAAGGATAAATTGGTTCCAAGCTTCTTCCAAAGAGTCCACCAAAAGTGGCCAATAAACTTTACATCTCTATCTGAGACTATGCTCAATGGCAATCCATGTATCCTCACTACTTCTTTGAAAAACAGGTCTGCAACATATGAAGCATCACAAGTGGTTTTACATGGCAAGAAATGTGCCATTTTACTAAATCTGTCTACTACAACAAAAACACTATCGTATTCTTTCTTTGTCCTAGGTAAACCTAATACAAAGTCCATGCTTATGCTCTCCCATGGCCTAGAAGGAATGGGTAGTGGCTAATACAAACCTGCATTAGTGGATCTTCCTTTTGCTTTCTGACATATCACACATGCCTCCACAAATTTTCTCACATCTGACTGTAACTTGGGCCAATAGTAATGCCTCCTCACAAGATCAAGAGTCTTATCCAGACCAAAATGTCCTGCCATGGCCCTACAATGTTTCTCCCTAATGATATTCAATCTCATAGAACACCTTGGAATACATAATTGTCCACCTTTGAAAAGTAATCTATCTCGGATCAGAAATTCAGAGAAGTCAACATGATATTTATCTCCAAAGGAAATACATACCTTATAGATTTCTCCAAAGTCTTCATCATCATTGTACATGGTCTTCAAAGAGTCAATGCCAACACTCTCCAATTGGATCTGATTTATGTTTAGGACCCTCTTGCTCAAAGCATCTGCTACTTTGTTCTTGACCCCTTTCTTATGCTTGAGTGTGAAGGTGAAAGATTGCAAAGTTTCCACCTACTTCATGTGCCTATGGTTCAGCTTATCTTGACTATTTATGAAACTAAGGGCCTGATTATCTATGAACACTATGAATTCTTTTGGCATCAAGTAATGCCTCCACTTTTTTGAGTGATTGTACTAGAGCGTACATCTCTTTGCATCATTTAGTTTCTCACTGAAAAATGCAATAGGCCTACTATCTTGACTAAGTATGGCTCCAATTGCCATGTGACTGGCATCACATTCTACTTGAAAAATCTTGCTAAAGTCAGGAAGTGTAAGAACTGGCTGCTCTGCCACCTTCTTCTTCAATGTTTCAAATGAATCATCTGCCTCCTTTGTCCAAGTGAATCTGCACTTCTGTCCTCCTTTTATGGTGTCAAGCATGTGTGCACAAACATGACTAAACCCTTTTATAAACTTCCTATAAAAGGTTGCTAACCCATGGAAACATCTAACATCACTCAAGGTTTTAGGAGTTGGCCAAGACAATATGGCACTTACCTTCTCTTGATCTATTTTCAGTTTGTTATGTGAGATAACAAATCCCAAGTAGATGATCTCTTCCTGCATGAACAAACACTTTGCTAAGTTGATCATTAGCTATTCTTCATGTAACCTTTTGAGAACCAAGTCTATCTGGTTGAGGTGCTCTTCCCTTGTATTACTAAAAATCAGGATATCATCTAGATATACTATGACAAATTTACCTATGAATTCCCTCAGGACCTCATTCATTAACCTCATAAAGGTACTAGGGGTGTTGGACAAACCAAAAGGCATGACCTTCCACTCATATAACCCCTCATTAGTCTTAAATGCAGTTTTCCACTCATCTCCTAGCCTAATCCTAATCTGATGATAGCCACTCTTTAAATCTATTTTCATGAAATATTTAGCACCCCCCAAGCAATCAAGCAAATCATTTATCCTAGGTATTGGGAACCTATACCTAATTGTGATCTTGTTGATAGCTCTTGAATTAGTACAAAGTCTCCAAGTGCCTTCCTTCTTTGGTGCTAGTACAGCTGGTACTGCACATGGGCTTAAACTTTTGCCAATTAGGCCTGTCTCCAACAATTCCTCAATCTGCCTTGCTACCTCTGTATTCTGCTCTGGGGTAAGCTTGTACGCTGCTTTGTTTGGGAGTGTAGATCCAGGGATCAGATCTATGTAATGGCTGATGTCCCTCATAGGTGGTAGGGACCTTGGTATTCCATCAGAGATGATGCCTTGGTACTTGTCCAATTGCTCTTGGACAGCAGGATCTATGAACCTTTGCCTCTTCTCTCCCTTGACTTTTTGCTGTTGTTCCTTGTTCACCTTTAGGCATGGAATTAGAGCATATGCAACTACTCCTTCTTCTACTATCCATTTCATGAATTGTTTACCTTCTACCATCATCACCTTAACTTCTTTTCCTTTTGATTCCACCTCATTCTCCAATAATGGTAGCATCTCTATCACCTTACCATTCTTGGTGATTGAATGTGTTTCTAACTCCATCATGGTATGCTTTCAAGTCATACTATCATGGTCTTCCAAATAGGAGATGGCAAGCATCCATCTTGGCAATGTCAAACAGTAACCTATCCTTGTATGGTCCAATTTGAAGTTCTACCCAAGCCTGTTCTTCCACAACTATTTTCTGACCTTGGGTGAGCCATGAGATCTTGTGTGGGCAAGGATGTGGCAGTCTTCTAAGCTTAATCTTTTCTACCATTTCAAATGACACAAAATTTTTAGTAGATCCAGAGTCAATCAGAACTTTACATACCTTTCCTCCTGCCTTGCAAGTAGTTCTGAAGAGAGATTTCCTTTGTCAGGGTTCTCTATCAGGCACCTTCATGGTGGTCATTGCTCTCCTCATCATCAAAGATTCTCCTTTCTCTGGATATCCATAACTGTCAGGAGCATTCACACTTTGAAAAGTGTTGGAGCTCGCCACACTTTGACAATTAGATTTATCTTCCTTTCGCCCATTGAAGTAGTTGCCTTTCCTGGACATTTGCTGGCTATATGGCCTTCTTGATTGCAATTGTAACATCTAATAGGTCCTCTGCCCAGAGATCTTCCTCTAAATGGTGGTCTTCTACCCCTAAAGTTTCCTCTTTGATTGTAACTTCCCCCTTGGGTTTGACTGTTGTTTCCTTTGTTGCCCTCTTGGTTTGGTTCACCTTGGTATCCAAATCCATTTCCTCTGCCTCTGAAAGGAATTCTTCCTCCCCTTTGTTGTCTTCCTCTTCCTCTACTATTCTGCTCTTGTCTTCTCTTGAATTTCTCTTCCACTTTGAGTGCCAATTGGTAACACTTTTGGACTGTCTCTGGTTTATGCAGATTTATGTCTTCTTAGATAGCAAACCTCGATCCATTGAGGTACCTTGCCACCTTTTCTTCTTCATTCTCCTTTACCTTTGTCTTGACACATAGTTTCATGAACTCTTCTGTGTATGAGCTGACATCTGACTCCTTTTGCTTCAAGTTTTGTTTCCTCTTATGTAATTGGATGTTGTAATCCAATGGAACATAGGCTTCCTTCACTAAAGCCATCATTCTCTTCCATGTTGTAACTCTGTTCTTTCCCTCTTTCACCCTGTCATCTTGGATGAAATTTGACCAAGTCAATGTAGCCCCTTTCATTTTGGATTGAGCCATCTTCACCCTTTGGTGGTCTGGGATTTCCTCGGTCTCAAAGAAGTTATTCAAGGAGTCTATCCACTCCATCAGTGAATCAGGTTCCATTTTGCCTGCAAACACTGGCAGGTCTATTTTCATATCCATGGTCCTTCTCTCCATGGATTTGAGGGCATTAAGTAAGGGTCTCTGGTTTGTAGTAACCTCTATCTCTTCCTTCTTAGGGATCTCCTCTTCATCCCTATCTTCTCGCTTACCAAAATCTTCTTCCCCTTTCTCTACTCTGTCCCTCAACTTCTCTACCTCCTCTTTCAAAGCCTGAGCCTGAGCCTGAGTTGTTCTACTCTCTGCCATTTGCTTTCTCACTAAGGCCACCAACTTAGCATTGGTCATCTTTGTTGGGTACTTTGATGATACCACTTGATGCAGAGCGGCAGCTGCGCGGCATAGTATCAAGGGATTGTTACAAATTCCCAGAACTCCACAGTCACGATGCTTCCTACCATCGACGAAGCTTTCATCTCGTCTTTTGATGATGTGACTCATACCGATAAGCTCTCCATTGGTGACACTTTCAGTTGTCACCCTAAACTCCTATTGCAGTGACTTCAAGCTATCAGCAATTATTTATTGAACCATTGAACCACTGAATCCTTTGAACTATTGAACAGGTTCAAAGGTTCAACCAAATTCTTTTCGCCATCTCAAAATTCTTTTGATAGTCTTTTCTCACTTGAAGCAAATACTTTAGCTTCTTAAACATGCATTCGTCAAACCAATGAACCTGCTGTAGCCGTTGAACCAAATGAACCTTTGTATCTCGATGATCCTGCGAAACCTGTTAAACTGTTGAACCGGTTCAACCGTTGAACTAGTTCAATCCGTCGGCTCAACTATCGGCAGCACTTACTACGATGAACTGGCGAACCAAATGAACTTGCTATATCATTGAACTGTTGAACCTTTGAATTGGTTCAACTATCGGTTTCCCTGATATGCTTAAATCGGATACACAGATGCAGGATGATACTCACATACCAATGCAATATACTTATGAAATATACTCAGACAAGGGATTTTCACATACAATTTGCAAGATACACATGGAATGTACTCAGGTACATTAGCGATATACACAGGAATTGTATATTCAACAAACAACACAAACTTGACCCAAACAGGTTTTTATACATACCATTCTTCATCGCATATACATAGGGTTAACTCGCAGACAAATGCGATATATTCACAGACTGTCCCCGCATATAATTGATGTATATACATCAAATGTATTTTTGACTTTCCTGCCAAATAACTTCCTCTCCAACGGATTTTGCAATTTCTATTCTGTCATGCCCATGAATAAAATGAAAAAAACAAACAGAAAACTAATGTACACAATCCATTCCATTGATTTCACAGAAATCCACCTGTGGAATGGATTTATCCGTGCATCACGGCAAAAGAGGAACTAAATTAAATATGACAACACTTCTATATAGATAATATATAGAAGAATTCGATGTATAGAGATTTCACACAAAATATAGAATTTGTGAGACACAATTGATAGAATTTCTATTTCTTCATTCTAGCTTCATACATTTTGTTCCATTTCAGAAGGAGGAGGATGATCTCCCTTCAAAACCACCTCCCTCTGTTTTTGTTCCCCAACTCCTCCTTTGTTTTCAGAATTTTGTTCTAACCAAGATAATTAGCAGAAACCCTAATTAATCACATGACACATGTTTTATACAAGACAACAAAACACCTCCTAATACGACACCTTGGTTTAATCCTTTTCATAACCCTATGTCTAATGATGTCTAAATTCTCATGGTGGGGTCATGTTTACAAACATGAAATGTTAACACAAATACTACAGATAAAAAAAATGTATACAACATATTAAAACCTTATTCTTCTCCCCCTTATGCATATTTATCTTGTTGAAGGGGTGCTCCTACACCATAGTATATGCCACTACATTTCACCGCACTATGATATTTGGCCTTGTTGATTGGAAGATATGCTCACATGGTCCGTTGGTATGCCCAGTTCAAGTTTCAAATGTTTTTGTTTATTTCAAGTATGATTTTCAATGTTTAACATCAAGAATGTGTAAGTAGAGTGTGTTAAGGATACCAAAATATGTGTTCAAGTGTTTGCGCTAGCATAAAATAACATGGTTTGATAAAATGTGTGTACAAGAATGTTTTGCAAGCCATTTAATGTTCATGATATGATCTGCATGATGTATTATTGTTTCCTCCGGTACCGCTTTAGGTCTAGAGCTAATGAATAGAAGGTTAAGTGTTTGCTGGGCCGACTTGGTGTATGTTGATGATTATGCCATGTGTTTGAAAGTGTGCACTAGCATGGAAGAGTGTGCTAAGGTAAAATAGGTCTTGATTATCTCTTGGTTTGAACTACTTTAGACTTCTACTTATTGCAAATGATTTGGGTGCTGACTTGTTGTGGCTGTTGCACATTTCATGTTACAAGTTTCATCTTGGATGACAAAGGAGAATGTTTTTTAAGTTTACAGAGGATATAAATGTAAAAGCACAATTATGTGTGATGTGTGTTGTGATAGCATTGATAATGTGTGAATAAAATAACCACAAAAGTAGTTTTGATGATGAAATGTGGAAAGGATGAGTTTATATAAAGTGATATTGTTGTGGAGGAAATTGAGGGAGTTGTGATGACAGGGAAGAAGTATGTGAAGATTTTTTGATGTTGCAGAGCTTGGTATAATATCTGTGCAGAGATGAATGACATGAAGTTATTAATGCAGAGTTGGTAGAGATCATCAGAAGGTTGAAGCAATATGCTTTTGTGAAAGAATCATTTGAGTCAGATAAGTTTTTTGTTGTAGAGGTTGAAGCCTCTTTTGTAAAAGTTGTAAGTGTTATAGTACTTCAAAGAGTTGTAGCTTCCTTTGGGTTGTATCCCACAAATGTTAATGTAATTCTGTTTTATTTTGTGAGGTTGGATTTTGACAGTAGATCCAAGAACCTTGCTCACCGTGGTTTTTCCCTTCTAGGGTTTTCCACATAAATCTGGTGTTATGGTTGTGTGCTTATGTGTTCTTTTATTTCTCATGGTTTAAATACATACATTTGATTAATTGTTGTTAGAAGTAAAGAATTTGATTAAGTACTGATTCACCCCCTTCTCAGTACTTCTGTGTGTTCAACAATTGGTATCAGCTCGCTAAGTTCCTTGATGCAGTTTAACAGCTGAGGAAGATCTTGGAGTGGAACACACGGGAAGTGTAGAACTATTTAATGATAAGAATCCTCTGGAAGATGATAAAGATATGACAACCTTTAATGAAGAAGATTGTGAATTTGATTTTGAAGGAGAACTTATTTTTGTCCTAGAAGATCTAGATGCTACAAGGAAAGAAAATGAAGAATATAAGGTCAAGCTTAAAGAATCAAAAGAAACAATTGTCAAAATGAAAGTTCAAGTTGAAGAAGGTAAGAAGGTTGTAGATTGCATAAATGCTAAGCTCAATGACAAATCAGTTGAATACTCCAAACTTGAAGAAGTTGTCTTTCTGAGGAAAGAATTGGAGAAAACAAAGGATCAAATAAACGAGAGTCTAAAACTTAAGAAAAGAACCAATATCCTTGATGAGATAATCAGTAGTCTAAGACCTCTAAATAATAAGGGTGGTATTGGATTTGAGAAAGGTCAAACTTCAAAAATAGATATACTTGAAGGCATGTTTAAAATAAAAAAGGAAGAGCCCTACACTGAAGACTTTGAGGAGACTGAAGATGAGGAGTAGGAGTTAGATGATGACTTCATAAAGGTCAGTGATTAGAAGAAAGTGTTGGAGGCACAAGACAACTGAGAGGAGGGGTGAATCAGTTGTATCAGAACTTTAACTTCTTTAAACAAAATCACATTCACATTCACTTACTTTGACTCCTTGTTCTGTTATGAAGATCAAACATGAAGAGCATAATCAAAACATAAACACATCAACACCATACACACATGAACACCAGATTTTTACATGGAAAACACCTAAAAGGAAAAAACCACAGTGAGTGTCAGCTCACAATATAATGTAGTAATAATACTGAATAACAAAAGATGCTCACCGCTAAAGGGCTCACTACCCAAATGAAAGGCTCGCTGCCAAAGAGTGACTCACTGTCGAGGTTGGCTCATTCCCAGGGATGGCTCACTGCCAGGGGTGGCTCACTGTCATGAACTGATATAGTGGCATCTATAACATGTCTGAGTTTAGTTCACCGCTAAACCGTTAGAAATTTAAAGATGATGCGAACTAGTGATTTGTGAGATTTTGCTTGTAGATTCTAAATATATATTTTTAAAAAAATTTGAAGTTAAATTGTAAAATTTTTTGCATCTCCTTTGATAACTAGTTTTTAATAGTAAACAACATATTTTTAAAGTGATGTGTATTTTGTCGTACATAACTTTTTTTTTACAAAGGATAAAATTATGGTTCTTTTAAATTTAGATTGGTAGCACCGGTATCTAGAGGATGCATTTGGTTTCATAATGTTTTGTTGAATTTTTTTTTAATTAAGTTTTGAAGTCAAACCAATTATAATTTAGACATAGGCATATTTTGTCCAACATAATTTTTTTTTGTATGTGTGGAATAAAGACCTTGATGTTCATTAAAAAACTTACATTCATAAGAAATAAAAAATAAATATAATAATCAAATTAAATATATTTAGAATTATACTTTTTGGGAAGCTTATAATAAGGACTACATATTTACAAAACATAAATTTTAAATGAATTCATTTGATCCCCCAAAAGGTAAATCAAAAGTGATTTTTTATCAGCATTTTGATAGGTGTAGAAGAGACTCCATTATATGTATGATTTAAAACTAGCGGGGTTCTATCAAAGGGGGTTTGAATCTAAGGGAGTTTGATCAAACCCTCTTCAATTAAAATCGTTTAAATGGAACCTTTCAATGCTTAAATCATTATATTTTCTAAAAATATATGATTTCAGCAAAAATCAGGATGTCCCAAAAAGTAACCCATTGTTGTGGTAGCACCCCTCGGCTGCAGGGTTTGGTATCAGGCTCTAGCATAGGTTAGATATACTCGCAGTCTCAGGCTCAGATCCAGTAGATATAGGGCCAAATTTTAGAGGCACGTTCACGAGCTAAGTATTATTATGGTGCCTACTGTGTTGTGGTTCATACAGATCAACGGATACTGAGTTATAGTGAGAGGAGTGGGTCGAGGATGTCTGGGTCTCACAGATCTACGAGGTCTATCCAGTCAGTACAGTAGCCCCTGACACCTCCTCAATAGCCACCACAGCAACAACAACAGCTGCACCCAAGGTATCCTACTGACTCATCTAGGGGTTCATCAGCCCAAGGTTGATGTTTTTGTATGTACAAATGTATTTTTGGTCCTTGTGGCATTTTGTATCATGACATTGTACTTATTTTGAGCAATGTATATTTTGATGGCGATGTATCTTATGATATGATGGTTTTATGATATGGTGGATGCTTATGTTATGATGATGTATGCATTATGATGGATATTTATGATGATGTCATTTATGATATGTTGATATGTATGGATGCTTATGATGTTATGGATATGTAATGGATATTTATGATGTGATTAATGTGATGTTATGGATGCTTTTTTGGTATGTAATGATATGAATGAGATATATGCTCAAATTAATAAACATATATTATGGATGCGAATGGATGTAAATATGAAATATATGCTCAAATTAATAAACATATATTATTGATGCAAATGGATGTAAATGTGAAATATATGCTCAAACTAATAAACATATATTATGGTTAATGATAAATGAATGATAAACAATGTAATGGATGTAATGATTAATAATGTGATAATGCTAATGCAATGATAAAATGATAAGTGATAATAATTGATAAATGTAATGAAATGGACAAGTGATAATGAGATGTATTGATGTTATAGGTGGACGTCATGATTTATGTGATAGTCGTATAACCCTGGACAATGGGGTTAGGTGGTTAGGATGTTTTTTTTTGGGGGGGGAGACGGTGGGATAGGTTTAAATAGGGATAGTTGGGATAGGCTTAGGGGATACTAGATCATTAGACGCCACACCATTAGAGGGGTTTTGTTGGGATGGGTGAAGTATGCAGAGTTATTTGATTGGGATGATTGATGAGTGTGGGGGAGGGATATGTTAGAAAGGGGGTAAATTATTTTCAAATCCGAAGTCCAGGTTCTGTGTTAAGTGGTTGATGATTAGAAAGGGAGATGAATGAGCTAGGCAAAGTACTTGCATTACATTATTACGAGCATTTCTAGGTTTATTAAAGAAAAATAGAATATTATTCACCAAGGTATAAAAGGACCAAGGTGATGATATATATCCTTCTTTACATGGACTAGACTCACAAATAATAGGTTGATCTCATGCATGCCCAAGGCAGTATAACCTTTCCTAGATGAGGGAAGGGGACTCATAGCATACATTCCTTTAGTACATAGAAGGTATGTTTACCCTAATATGCAAGTAGGGAACAATATGCTAGAACCGACTCTATCTTCAAGATATGAATACTATTCTTGGAGTAATGAAATCAACCCACAAGAATAACATACAAAAACAATGACCATGTCTATTCTAGGTGTTTTCCACCACATACCATGATATAGTGAGATCAAGGTAGTTTTGGAATGATTCTTAAGACAAGACAAAAGATAAAAACCATTAATAAAAAAGACCAACAAATTACATAAATGGCCATTGTATCTCTTGCTAAGATAAGTATTGATGATGGATTCTGCCTATTGTAGGAATGATATATCCATTAAGACACAAATCAATTGGATGTTTGTTGGATAAAATTTGAAAGATAGCCAAAAGGATAGTAGGCCATATGTGACGATTATGGTTGGTTTGCTGATTGATTATTTTTGCATAGGACGTGATGTTTTGAGGGGTATGCTTGGCATGTGTATTGCTTGGTGAATTTAGTAAGCTCAAAGGATAGGGACCATCCAAATGGGTTGGGTGGGTGCATCTTTTATACCTGAGTACTGGATACTTCCTTTGTATTCCAGACTGTCTACATACCTTGTGTCCATGGGATCAAGGCACTTTAAGATGCGGGTGAGATGAATATGTAGTTCTGGTTTGACTTGATGATGTGGGAACGACTCAAGATGGATGTAACGATGGTGCAAGATGTTGTGGTGCATGGGATAATGATGTGGGATTATTTTCGTATTTTTGTGATTTTTTTATTTTTTGGGGATTTTTGATTTTGTATTGTTTTGTGATTTTTTGGATTTTCTTTGGATTTTATAATGTTTTTGGGTTTTTTTGGGGTTTAGGCTGTACAAGAGAAGCATACAAGAATCCTAATTCTATGGATTAGCTTTGGGTGGGATAATGTAGAGTGGGTGATAGGATTTGATGTTTCAGAAGTCCAAGCCATGGGATGTGCGTGATGTGGAATGTTGTGATGGGGAGAAGACTTATTAGATGGTAGAACTGACCACTACATATGGTGCCTAAGATAGATTTTCACGATGGTACTTATCCAAGGTGTCACCAAAGTGATTTTGACCATTGGACAACTTTATTGCACTCGGGTTTTTCTTGATTTTCTAATTTTTTGGGATTTTTTCTATTTTTTAATTTTTTTGTACTTTTTTGATTTGGGATACTCGATGAGTTATGCGTAGAATCTTTTCAAATGCAGGATGTTCATAGGTTCATCTGGAGGCTACCCCTCAAGTGTTGTAAGCTGATATTCTCTTGACCCATAGTTGGTTGTGATGACATATGGTCCTTAACCAATTAGGCTCGAACTTTCCTTTCTTGGTGCACTCTTGCATTTTTTTTTGATTCTCCATAAGGGCAAGGTCACCTATCTCAAACTTGCACTTCTTAATCTTCTTGTTATAGCTCTTGTGTAGACAATTTTGATAGGCTTGGAGGTGCTTGAGAGCATCCAAGTGTTTTTCATCTAGTAACTCTAGCTCATTTAGCCATGCAACCCAATACTCCTCCTTAGTGATTATGTTTTGCAATGAAATCCTGAGTGATGGGAACTCAACCTCAATAGGTAGGATAGCTTCAGAACCAAATACTAGGGAATATGGTGTGGCTCTTGTGGGTGTGCAGATGCTTGTGTAGTAGGCCCATAGGGCGGGATTGAGTTGGAGGTGCCAGTCATGACCAGCTTCATTAACTATCTTTTTCAAAATGTGTAAGATGGTTTTGTTAGAAGCCTCAGCTTGACCATTACCTTGGGTATAATAGGGTGTGGAGAAGTGATGTTGGATATGAAACTTCTCACACAAGGTACAGACTTCCTGGCTCTTAAATGGTTTCTCGTTATCTATGATGATGGAATGGGGAATGCCATAATGACATATTATGTAATGGAGAATGAATTTAGCAATTTTGATGCCTGTGGTAAAAGTGAGTGGAATGGCTTCGACCCACTTAGTGAAGTACTCGGTGGCAGTGATGATGAACTTATGGCTATTAGATGAGGGCGGATGAATTTTACCTATGAGGTCGAGTCCCCACTATGAAAAGGGCCAAGGAGTTCTTATCGGATGAAGCTCCTATGAAGGAGCATGGATGAGATCATTGTGTTGCTGGCATGGTAGACACTTCTTTACAAATCTGTAAGAATCCTGTTCCATGGTCGGCCAATAATAGCCTATTCTTAGGATCTTCTTTTCTAAGGTAGGTCCACTAGAGTGTGCCCCACAAAGGCCTTCGTGGGCTTCTTGCAAGGCCACTTTAGCTTCCCTAGAGTTGATACATCGTAAAAGAGTACCATCAAGACTTCTTTGATAGAGGGTGTCTCTTATAAGGGTAAAACAGGAGGCCCGGCGGATGAAGCTTTTGCGTTGTGTGGATGATAGGTTTGGTGGGATGATGTTGTCATGAAGGTACACGTAAGTCTCTAGATAAAGGACCAACAATGTCGCACATTAGCTCTTGGGGCACATCATAAGCTGGTGTGGGGAGCTCTTTGATAAGGAACTCACACTTCTTGCTATCCTTTTTCATATCGACCATGGATCCTATTGTGGCCATAGCATCCATTGCTTTGTTGTTTAATCTTGGAATTTTCTCATCATAGAAATAATCTTTGAAGTCATTGACCATTATTTTGTAAGGAAAAAGTTTGTCATCCTTTGTCTTGTACTCATTGTTCACCTACCTACTGACTAACTAGGAGTCTCCATAAACTATCAACTTCTCAATTTTCCATTGTATTTCCATGCGGAGTCTTGTGATGAGGGCCTTGTACTCTGCTACATTATCCGTGCATGGAAATGTGATTTTGTAGGATTTAGGAATAGTGTCTCCTTGAGGGGTGACAAACAAGATAACTTCCCCCAAGCCATGATGTGTGTAGGATCCATCAAAATATGTTTTCCATGTATTAGCTACTGGCATTATTGTCAATATGGACTCATCTAGAAATTCTGCAAGCAATGGTTGTTCTATTGGGATTGGTGCATCAACCAATTGATCTGTAATCATTTGTCCTTTAATGGCTTTCCTTTGTATATATTCAATATCAAACTTTCTCAAGATCAAACCCACTTAGCCATTCATCGTGTAAGAGTTGCTCTAGTCAGTAGATACTTCAGTGGATCAATCGTGGCAATGAGCTTGGTCTTATGATTGATCATGTAGTGTCTTAACTTTTGGGAAGTAAAGAAAATGGTGAGACATGCTCATTCAATTGTAGTGTAGTTTAACTCATAGGTCACCAAGGTGTGATTGATGTAGTATATAGCTCTTTCTTTTCCTTGTTTATTGTGTTGTGCTAACAAGGCCCCTAATGCAACTTTTGTTGTTGAAATGTACAAAAGGAGGGGCTCTCCTTGCTTGGTGGAATAAGGATGGATGGGTTAGTTGTAGACACCTAAAATTGACCATGCCACAACATCACCTTGTCGATATATCATTTAAGACAACTGATCATACATTTTGCCCTAGTAACCCTTCCATCACCCAATTAGTTAAATAAATCATATTTATTTAAGCAATTCCATCCTAATCCCATTTTCAAATAGACTCATGCAGGTTCAAACAAAGGTTAAGGTAGAGATGAAAGTATGAAAGGGACCATTTTATCCACAATACATAGCTTACATCTATCAAATAAACACAGTGCAAGAATAATGAGAGAGACAAAATTTAGTTTATATTGATCATAGAGGCTAAATTGCCATTACAAAAGAAGAATAATTCATTATAGACATGAAATAGACACAAAATGATAGACTCTCCTTCATTGATGAACTGGTACAGAGACATGAGAGGCTCAACAAACGAGCACAATCCATCAAATCCACCCAGTTCTAGAGAAAACCACAAGGTCTGAACCTGCAAAGAACTTTCTACCTCTCGAAGTGACTAGTGCAACCAACCAACCATTTTTACATCTTACTTTCATGTATATATAACATTCAAGTCAAGGAAAACAAACAAGATAGAAATGGACAAGTGATATTGAGATGGGAAATGGTATGGGTTGATTTTATACCTATGGATGTCATGATACATTTGATAGTCGTATAACCCTGGGCGATGGGGTTAGGTGGTCAGGATGTTTGGGGGGGTTGGGATAGGTTTAGGGGATACTAGATCATTAGATGCCACACCATTAGAGGGGTTTTGTTGGGATGGGTGAAGTATGCAGAGTTATTTGATTGGGATGATTGATGAGTGTGGGGGAGGGATATGTTAGACAGGAGGTGAATTATTTTCAAATTTGAAGTCCAGGTTCTATGTTGAGTGGTTGATGATTATAATGGGAGATGAATGAGCTAGGCAAAGTACTTGCATTATATTATCAAGAGCATTTCTAGGTTTATTATAGCAAAGTGGAATATTGTTGACCAAGGTATAAAAGGACCAAGGTGATGATATATATGATCCATCTTTGCATGGACTAGAATCACAAACAATAGGTTGATCTCATGCATGTCCAAGGTAGTATAACCTTGCCTAGATGAGGGAAGGGGACTCATAGCATAAATTCCTTTAGTACATAGAAGGTATGATTACCCTAATATGCAAGTGGGGAACAATATGCTAGAACCGACTCTATCTTCAAGATATGAATACTATTATTGGAGTAATGAAATCAACACACAAGAACAACATACAAAAACAATGACCATGTCTATTCTAGGTGTTTTTCGCCACATATGATATAGTGAGATCAAGATAGTTTTGGAATGATTCCTAGAACAAGAGAAAAGATAAAAACTAATAATCAAAAAGACCAACAAATTACACAAATGGCCATTGTATCTCTTGCTAAGATAAGTGTTGATGATGGATTCTACCTATTGTAGGAACGATATATTCATTAAGGCGCGAATCAATTGGATGTTTGTTGCTTAAAATTCAAAAGATAGACAAAAGGATAGTAGGCCATATGTGATGATTATGGTTGGTTTGTTGATTGATGATTTGTGTGTAGGATGTGATGTTTTGAGGGGTATGCTTAACATGTGTATTGCTTGGTGAATTTAGTAAGCTTAGAGGATAGGGACCATCCAAATAGGTTGGATGGGTGCATCTTTTCTACCTGAGTACTGAATACTTCCTTCATATTCCAGACTGCCTACATACCTTGTTTCCATGGAATCAAGGCACTTTAAGATGCGGGTGAGATGAATTTGTAGTTCTGGTTTGACTTGATGATGTGGGAATGACTCAAGATGGATTAGATGATGCTGCAAGATGTTGTGGTGTGTGGGATAATGATGTGGGATTGTTTTCGTATTTTTGTGATTTTTTTATTTTTTGATTTTTTTGGGATTTTTGATTTTGTATTGTTTCGTGATTTTTTGGATTTTCTAATATTTTTGGGTTTTTTTGGATTTTAGGCTGTACAAGAGAAGCATACAAGGATCCTTGTTCTATGGATTAGCTTTGGGTGGGATAATGTAGGGTGGGCAATAAAATTTGATGTTTCAGAAGTTCAAGCCATGGGATGTGCGTGATGCAGAATGTTGTGATGGGGAGAAGACTTATTAGATGGTAGAACCGACCACTACACATGGCGTCTAAGTTAGGTTTTCACCATGGTACTTATCCAAGGTGCCAGTCACAACCACCTTCATTAGCTGTCTTTTTCAAAACGTGTAAGACAGTTTTGTTAGAAGCCTCGACTTGACCATTACCTTGGGGGTACTAGGGTGTGGAGAAGTGATGTTGGATATGAAACTTCTCACATAGAGTATGGACGTCCTGGTTCATAAATAGTTTCTTATTTTCTGTGATGATGGAATTGGGAATACCATAACGACATATTATGTAATGGAGAATGAATTTAGCAATTTGGATGCCTGTGGTAAAAGTGAGTGGAATGGCTTCGACCCACTTAGTGAAGTACTTAGTCGTGGTGATGATGAACTTGTGGCCATTAGATGAGGACGGATGAATTTTACCTACGAGGTCGAGTCCCCACTATGAAAAGGGCCAAGGAGTTGTTATCGGATGAAGCTCCTATGAAGGTGCATGGACGAGATCACCATGTTGCTAGCATCGTAGACACTTATTTACAAATCTGTAAGCATCCCGTTCCATGGTCAAGCAATAATATCCTATTCTTAGGATCTTCTTTGCTAAGGTAGGTCCACTAGAGTGTGCCCCATAAATGCCTTCATGCACTTCTTGCAAGGCCACTTCAGCTTCCCTAGAGTCAAGACACTTCGGCTTCCCTAGAGTCGAGACATCATAAAAGAGTACCATCAAGACTTCTTTGATAGAGGGTGTCTCCTATGAGGGTAAAATAGGAGGATTGATGGATGAAGCTTTTGCGTTGTGTAGATGATAGGTTTGGTGGGATGATGTTGTTATGAAGGTACATGTAAATCTCTTGATACCAGGGGGATAAAGGACCAACAATTTTGCACACTAGCTTTTGGGGCACATCATAAGCCAGTGTGGGGAGCTCTTCAATCAGGAACTCACACTTCTTTCTATCCTTTTTCATATTGACCATGGATCCTATTGTGGCCATAGCATCCACTGCTTTGTTGTTTAATCTTACAATTTTATCAAAGTGGATATCGTAGAAATAATAGTTGAAGTGATCGACCATTCTTTTGTAAGGCAAGAGTTTGTCTTCCTTTGTCTTGTACTCATTGTTCACCTACCTAATGACTAACTGGGAGTCTCCATAAACTATCACCTTCTCAATTTTCCACTTTACTGCCATGCGGAGTCTTGTGATGAGGGCCTCATACTCTGGTACATTATTTGTGCATGGAAATGTGATTTTGTAGGATTTAGGAATAGTGTCTCCTTAAGGGGTGACAAACAAGATCCCTGCCCCCAAGCCACAATGTGTGTAGGATCCATCAAAATACATTTTCCATGTATCGGCTGCTAGCATTATTGTTAATATGGACTCATCTATAAATTCTGCAAGCAATGGTTGTTTTGTTGGGATTGGTGCATCGACCCATTGATCTGCAATCACTTGTCCTTTAATTACTTTCCTTTCTATATATTCAATATCAAACTCGCTCAAGATCATAACCCACTTAACCATTTTTCCTGTAAGAGTTGCTCTAGTCAGTAGATACTTCAGTGGATCAATCACAACAATGAGCTTGATCTTATGATTGAGCATGTAGTGTCTTAACTTTTGGGAAGTAAAGAAAATGGTGAGACATGCTCATTCAATTGGAGTGTAGTTCAGCTCATAGGTCACCAAGGTGCGACTGATGTAGTATATAGCTCTTCCTTTTCCTTGTTCATCGTGTTGTGCTAACAAGGCTCCTATTGTAGTTTTTGTTGTTGAAATGTACGAAAGGAGGGGCTCTCCTTGCTTTTGTGGAATAAGGACGGGTGGGTTAGCTGTAGACACCTAAAATTGACGATGCCACGACATCACCTTATTGATACATCATTTGAGACACCTAATCCGACGTTTTGCCCTAGTAACCCTTCCATCACCCAATTAGTTAAATAAATCATATTTATTTAACTAACCCCATCCTAATCCCATTTTCAAACAAACTCATGCAAGTTCAAACAAAGGTTAAGGTAGAGAGATGAAAGTATGAAAGGGACCATTTTATCTACAATACATAGCTTACATCTTTCAAATAAACACAGTGCAAGAACAATGAGAGAGATAAAATTTAGTTTATATTGATCATAGAGGCTAAATAGCCATTACAAAAGAATAAGAATTCATTACAGACATGAAATAGACATAAAATAATAGACTCTCCTTTATTGATGAACTGGTACAGAGACATGAGAGGTTCAACAAAAGAGCACAATCCATCAAATCCACCTAGTTCTAAAGAAAACCACAAGGTCTGAACCTGTAAAAAAACTTTCTACCTCTCGAAGTGACCTAGCATAGCTAACCAACCATTTTTACATCTTACTTTCATGTATATATAACACTCAATTCAAGGAAAACAAACAAGATATAAAACATAAACAAAATGCACAAATAAGCACTTTTATACCTTGCAAGTGATCCTCCTCCTTGATAAGGTAGAGAGAGTGCACCCTTACTCTCTAGCTTCACCCATGGCTTCAATGTGAAATACTCTCAATGCAAATACAAATCATTACAAGCCTAGATTAAATATGGAGAGATGAAAGAGATTTTGACATAATAACAATACTCAAAGATTGGATGTTAAAATGGCTTGGAAGAGGTTGTATTTATAGACATTTTGGAGGTAGATTTGATCCAATGGTTGAGATTAAAAGTAGAGATCAATGGATGAGGATGATTGCAAGATGGAGGGCTTGGATTTGATCACAAAGATTGGATGGATGAGAATAAAAGTGAATTTTTAATTCACCTTGGGAAGGGGTGTGCATTAATGAAGTTAGATGAAGGGGATTAAAAGTGAATCTTTAATTAACATGGGGAAGAGCTCCATTAAATGAAGACTAGGACAAATTACGTGTGTAAGAGCTCATTTAATGAAATTTAGGACAAGTTAGAATAAAAAATTACCTTAGGTGGAATAAAGGTTAATTTTTTATTTGTGAGGTGTGGGGATGAGTGTTAAATAGGGTTTGACCAAGCTAATCAAGGGGATTAGCTTAATTAATTAGTAGATGGATTAAATAGGAGTTAAAATTAATTAAATAAGGGTTTATTTAATTCATTTTAGTCTAAGAGTCATGTTGGTTAGGGTAGCTAATTAAATAATAAGTATTTAATCAACTAGGTTAGGGGTAGGCTAATTAGTAGGCTTGATTAACTAGATAAACATAATTTATCTAATTAATTGGGTTTAATGAGGTGGGGAAATTAGCCAAATAAATATTTGCATATTTATTTAATCAATTGGGCTAATGTTAGTAAATGTAACTATGGAATTAATTAAAGATTAATTCTATTTTAGGGATTAAATGATGAAGGAAAGGGTGAATGATTTAGGTGGGATGAAATAATTAATTAAATAATAATTTAATTAATTAATTGGATGAAGAATTGGTGTTGTGGATGATGTCAAAGGATGGTTAGATGGTTAAGACATTTTAGGTGTCTAAATTTGCCCCTATTTAATGTGGTGTCGTGACCTAGTAGGGATATGGAGTCAAGTTGAAGAATTTGCCTTAGCTGCCCTGGGAAGGAATGGAATGGATGAGGGATGCCCCCTTGAGAGGTTAGGTGAAATTTTTTTTTGAGTGAGCTCTTGAAAGGAGGAAATGATGGTGAAACATGGGTAGAGGACTGAAAAATAGGTTGACAGGAAGAAAAATAGGCGAAAAAGGTTATGTTTTGCACCCTGGGGAGGAAAAAGTGTGTTGGAGGATGACATGGCCTTCTATAAATAGAAAAGGTGGGCCCAAAGTGCCACATTTGCACTCATTGAGCCAATTGGATGAGAGAAGAGAAGAAGAGATGAAATGGCAAACCCACCCTTCCCATGTTATGAGCATCTATCAGAGCGCGTGCACACATACATGAGATCACTGTTGGCAGAACCCCAGGTATGTCAACTATCCTTGACTTTGTCAATTTTTTCATTTTAGGTATTTGTGACGTCAGGAAATGGGTAGGTTAGGGTTCTAGTGCCATCAGAGAGACATTTGGCACCATAATAGGTTGGATTGACGTCATCCTTTGGAATGGCACCATTGACCAAGAGAGAAATTGGGGTAGTTTGGCACCAAAACAAAATTTTCTAGCGCTATCGTGCAATTTCGCGCTATTCGCGCTGGTTAGTTTTCATCCTATTGGTGCTATTAGGGGAACTTGTGGTGCCAATCTCTGGAATTTAGTGCCATGGGTCTAGGAGTTAGTGGATTGACACCATATGATGGCGCTCTGGTGCCATTCTCCTGAATGGTGCCAAAAGTTTAGGGTTTTCCATGGCGGGTTGGGGTTGAATTTTGATTAGCGCTAAAGTTGGGGTTTGTGGCGCCAATCTCTGGATTGGCACCAAAAGGGAAAAGACTATCGCCATCCTCGGGATTGGCACCAAAAGGGAAAAGACTATCACCATCCTCAAGATTGGCACCAAGTCTAGTAGAATAGAAGTCTAGCAGAATAGGCACCATCCTCCAAATTGGCACCAAATGGATGAGGACTGGCGCCAAAGCTTGTACTAGTGACATTAGGGTCAGAATCAATGCCATATATCTAATTTTAGAAGAATGACAAATTTTTGATGAATTTGTAGACGTAGGTTGATGGGGGGATTATGGCTTCATGGGAGTGGCATGTTCCTACTATTATATAGTTGATAGATGGTTTCAATCGGGCTACACTAGCCAGGTTAGGGAGGTTGGGGATATGAACAGTAGCTGAGATGCCCATCATACGGGCACACAGGGCCATGATGACAGCCCTAGTGGAGCGATGGAGGAGTGAGACATGCTCCTTCCTCCTTCTGATAGGTGAGATTACCATCACCTTGGAGGATGTTTATCGCATTATGAGGTTGCTGATTGTCAAAGCATGGCTAAATTATGACACTGGTAGAGGACGAACAACCCTTAATAGGGCTTTTGCCCCTAGTCATCCAATTTTGACAAGGGGTGGATGATAGATGAGTTACAGTTAGACTTTGGCAGTGGGAGCATATGAGTTCACATTGTTTTGTGTGTGTTGATTGGGGGTCTGGTGATGCCAGATCGATGTGGGCAGGGCTTCCCATTGGACTGGGGAGAGGTGATTGAGCAGATGGTGTTACATGAGATGATGTATGCATGGGGACCATGCTTGCTAGGGTAGCTGTACCATGAGATGCACACTGTTGTATATCTATATGATGGGACCTTGTTTGCTGGGGTTACATTGTTGCATATATGGGCTTTTGAGCACATAGGGATCACCAGGCCATAGGGGGCTTTATTTCAGAGGTAGTTTGAGGCATTTGTTTTCTTGTACAGATCCCCCTGCAGTATTCTTATGTTAGACAGTTACACTACTAGCGACAAATTTTTGATGACCTAGAGCGTATTACATGGTGACTGTATATCAGGGTAGAGGCGTGGCCAGATGAGCACATTCACCTGCCATATGCATTTTAGGTGTGATATTTGATGGGCCGAGGGGATCACATGATTGATATGTATCTCCCCTCTCGAGTGATGAGATAGTTTGAGATACATCAGGACCTAGCACAGGTGATGGCAATCTTTGCCAGGATGCCTTGGGATGTTAGGTGGCCACCAGCCATAGTGCCCTAGGTGGTGATATAGGATTTTTCTGGACTATAGACCCAACAACTAGATTAGAGGAACACAGTGATAGACACAGGGACTACCCCTACTTATGATTAGTGGTGGGCGGTGTGGAGACTGATCCGTTTAACAGATTGAACCATAGAGCCAAACATGACTGTAGAGGAGGGGGAGGATGATGAGGTGGAGGAGGAGATAGTTTTGGAGGAGGTCAAGGTGGATGAGGATGATCCCCTTGGGATGTTGGATGCAACAGCAGCAAAGCAGGTTCTGGCTAGAAGAGGGTTGGGGTGAGGACAACGGAGCCCTTAGAGGTAGTGAGCAGCTGGGCAGGTGGCACAATAGAGGCAACAACAGTAGGTGACTGCACAATAGGTACAGTTAGGGGTGAGGGGATAGATGCCACCACCATGGGCACCTCTATAGTAGAAAGCATAGAGGGGGCAGATGCTAGGGGTAGAGGTAGGCACCCCCAAAATAGACACCTCAATAGCAGGTGAGGCCATAAACACAGTAGCATCATGTTCCAAAGGTTGAGATGGCATTCATAGGGGCAAGGGCTGGAGAGGTACAGACCTTGGGGACAGGGCCTGGGCCTATTATGAGAGGCCACACTAGGCATCAGTGTACTTGTGCCAATGATGAGGAGGATGTGGATACCTTGCAGGCACAGGTTGCTAGTTTGGAGGATACTGTGCAGAGATAAATGCAGGAGCTCCAACAGTTATGGGGAGCAATTGCCTTGCTAGATGGGAGCAATGGTGCGGATGGATAGATTAGCGCATTACAGGCGTAACTATCATAGGCACAAGGCCAGGTGACACAGTTACAGGCTCAGGTAGCCAGTGTTACCACAGAGGGATGCAGAGATAGTCCTGCATCAAGTGGTAGATGTTCAGGTGGGGGCCTTACATCCAGAGGTGACTCGGGGTCATCCTACAATAATGGGTTACACTTTTTGGCCAAACTTGACATTGAAATCAACATTTTGAACTAAATCTTCACTTTCTAACACCTATAGTTGCTAAACCATTAGAAATTTGAAGATGATGCAAACTAGTAATTTGTGAGATTTTGTCTATAGATTCTAAATATATATTTTTAAAAAAATTTGGAGTTAAATTGTAAAATTTTTTGTGTCTCCTTTGATAACTAGTTTTAATAGTAAACAACATTTTTTTAAAGTGATGTGTATTCTATCACACATAAATTTTTTTCTACGAAGGATAAAATTCTGATTCTTTTGAATTTAGATTGGTAACACTGATATCTAGAGGATACATTTAGTTTCATAATGTTTTGTTGAATATTTTTTTTAATTAAGTTTAGAAGTCAAACCAATTATAATTTAGGCATAAGGGCATAAGGGCATCAATACCTAGAGGACATGTATTTTTAAATTTTTTTCTCTATTTTCCTATTTTTTCGTATGTGAAACAAAGACCTTGATGTTCATTGAAAAACCTACATTCAAAAGAAATAAAAAATAAATATAATAATCAAATTAAATATATTTAAAATTATACTTTTGGGGAAGCTTATAAAAAGGACTACATACATACAAAACATAAATTTTAAATGAATTCATTTGATCCCCCAAAAGGTAAACCAAATGTGGTTTTTTATCAGCATTTTGATAGGTTTAGAGGAGACTCCATTATATGTATGATTTAAAACTAGTGGGGTTCTATCAAAGGGGGTTTGAATCTAAGGGGGTTTGATCAAACCCTCTTTAATTAAAATCTTTTAAATGGAACCTTTCAAGGCTTAACTCATTATATTTTCTAAAAATATGTGATTTTAGCAAAAATCAAGATGTCCCAAAAAGTGTAACCCATTATTGTGGCAGCACCCCTCAGTTGTAGGGTTTGGTATTAGGCTCCAGTATAGATCAGATATACCCGCAGTCTCAGGCTTAGATCCAGTACATACATGGCCAACTTTTAGAGGTACATTCATGAGCCGAATATTATTATGGTGCCTACTGTGCTGAAGTTCCTACAGATCAGCGGATACTGAGTTATAGTGAGAGGAGTGGGTCGAGGATATCTGGGTCTCATAGATCTAGGAGGTCTATCTAGTCAGTACAGTGGCCCCTGGCACCTCCTCAGAAGCCACCATAGTAGCCACCATAATAGCAGCAACAACTGCATCCAGGGCCTCCTACTAACTCAGCCAAGGGTTCATCAACCCAGGGATGATGTTTTTGTATGTACTGATGTATTTTTGGCCTTTGTGGCATTTTGTATCATGACATTGTACTTATTTTGAGTGAAGTATATTTTGACGGCAATGTATCTTATGATATGATGGTTTTATGATATGATGGATGCTTATGTTATGATGATGTATGCATTATGATGGATATTTATGATGATGCCATTTGTGATATGTTGATATGTATGGATGCTTATGATGATGTTATGGATATGTAATGGATATTTATGATGTGATTAATGTGATGTTATGGATGATTTTTTGGTATGTAATGATATGAATGGGATATATGCTTAGATTAATAAACATATATTATGGATGCGAATGGATGTACATGTGAAATACATGCTCAAATTAATAAACATATATTATTGATGCAAATGAATGTAAATGTGAAATATATGCTCAAATTAATTAACATATATTATGGTTGCAAATGGATGTAAATGTGAAATATATGCTCAAATTAATAAACATATATTATGGTTAATGATAAATGAATGATAAACAATGTAATGGCTATAATGATTAATGATGTGATAATGCTAATGCAATGATAAAATAATAATTGATAATAATGGATAAATGTAATGAAATGGACAAGTGATAATGAGATTGGACATGGGATGGGTTGATGTTATAGGTGGACATCATGATACATGTGATAGTCGTATAACCCTTGGCAATGGGGTTAGGTGGTCAGGATGTTTCGGGTGGGGGGGGTTGGGATAGGTTTAGGGATGGTTGGGATAGGTTTAGGGGATACTAAATCATTAGACACCATGCTATTAGAGGGGTTTTGTTGTGAGGGGTGAAGTATGCAAAGTTATTTGATTGGGATGATTGATGAGTGGGGGGGGATATGTTAGGGGGTGAATTATTTTCAAATCCAAAGTCCAGGTTCTGTGTTGAGTGGTTGATGATTAGAATGGGAGATGAATGAGCTACCTGCAAAGTACTTGCATTACATTATTGAGAGCATTTCTAGGTTTATTATAGCAAAATAGAATATTGTTCACCATGGTATAAAAGGACCAAGGTGATGATATATATCTGTCTTTGCATGGACTAGACTCACAAACAATAGGTTGATTTCATGCATGCCCAAGGTAGTATAACCTTGCCTAGATGAGGGAAGGGGACTCATAACATAAATTCCTTTAGTACATAGAAGGCATGATTACCCTAATATGCAAGTGGGGAATAATATGCTAGAACCGACTCTATCTTCAAGATATGAATACTATTCTTGGAGTAATGAAATCAACCCACAAGTACAGATACAAAAACAATGATCATGTCTATTCTAGGTGTTTTCTACCACATACCATGATATAGTGAGATCAAGGTAGTTTTGGAATGATTCCTAGAACAAGACAAAAGATAAAAACCAGTAATCAAAAAGACCAACAAATTACACAAATGGCCATTGTATCTGTTGCCAAGATAAGTGTTGATGATGGATTCTACCTATTGTAGGAATGATATATCCATTAAAGCTCGGATCGATTAGATGTTTGTTGGATAAAATTTGAAAGATAGGCAAAAGGATAGTAGGCCATATGTGACAATTATGGTTGGTTTGTTGATTGATGATTTTTGCGTAGGATGCGATGTTTTGAGGGGTATGCTTAGCATGTGTATTGCTTGTTGAATTTAGTAAGCTCAGAGGATAGGGACCATCCAAACATGTTGGATGGGTGCATCTTTTGTACCTGAGTACTGTATACTTCCTTCATATTCTAGACTACCTACATACACTGTGTCCACAGGATCAAGGCACTTTAAGATGTGGGTGAGATGAATATGTAGTTCTAGTTTGACTTGATGATATGGGAACAACTCAAGATGGATGCGATGATGGTGCAAGATGTTGTGGTGCATGGGATAATGATGTGGGATTGTTTTCATATTTTTGTGATTTTTTTATTTTTTTGGGATTTTTGATTTTGTATTGTTTTGTGATTTTTTGGATTTTTTAATGTTTTTGGGTTTTTTTTTATTTTAGGTTGTATGAGAGAAGCATACAAGGATCCTCGTTTTATGGATTAACTTTTGGTGGGATAATGTAGGGTGCACGATAGGATTTGATGTTTCAGAAGTCCAAGCCATGGGATGTGTGTGATGTGGAATGTTGTGATGGGGAGAAGAATTATTAGATGGTAGAACCAACCACTACACATCGCACCTAAGATAGGTTTTCACCATGGTACTTATCCAAGGTGTCACTGAAGTGATTTTCACCATTGGATGGCTTTATTGTACTCTGGTTTTTCTCAATTTTTTGATTTTTCTATTTTTTTATTTTTGTACTTTTTAAATTTGGCATACTTGATGAGTTATGGGTAGAATCTTTTTAGATGCAGGATGTTCATAGGTTCATCTAGAGGCTGCCCCTCAAGTGTTGCAAGATGATATTCTCCTGACCCATAGCTAGATGTGATGACATATGGTCCTAACCAATTAGGCTCAAACTTTCCTTTCTTGGTGTGCTCTTGCATGTTTTTCTGATTCTCCATAAGAATGAGGTCACCTATCTCAAACTTGTAGTTCATGATCCTGCTATAGCTCTTACATAGATAGTTTTGATAAGCTTGGAGGTGATTGAGAGCATCCAAGTGTTTTTCATCCAGTAACTCTAGCTCATTTAGTTGTGCAACCCAATACTCCTTAGTGATTATGTTTTGCAATGAAATCCTGAGTGATGGGAGCTCAACCTCAATAGGTAGGATAGCTTTAGAACTAAATACGAGGGAATATGGTGTGGCTCCTGTGGGTGTACGGATACTTTTACAGTAGACCCATAGGGTGGGATTGAGTTAGAGGTGCCAATCATGACTAGCTTTATTAACCGTCTTTTTTAAAATGTGTAAGATGGTTTTGTTAGAAGCCTCGGCTTGACCATTACCTTGGGGGTAATAGGGTGTGGAGAAGTGATGTTGGATATGAAACTTCTTGCACAGGGTGTGGAGAAGTGATGTTGGATATGAAACTTCTCGTACAAGGTGTAGAATTCTTGGTTCTTAAATGGTTTCTCATTATCTGTGATGATGGAATGGGGAATGCCATAATGACATATTATGTAATGGAGAATAAATTTAGCAATTTGGATGCCTATGGTAAAAGTGAGTGGAATGGCTTTGACCCACTTAGTGAAGTACTCAATGGTGGTGATTATGAACTTGTGGCTATTAGATGAGGCTAGATGAATTTTACCTACGAGGTCGAGACCCCACTGTGAAAAGGGCCAAGGAGTTGTTATCGGATGAAGCTCCTATGAAGGTGCATGGATGAGATCACCGTGTTGCTGGCATGGTAAACACTTTACAAATCTTTAAGCATCCCATTCCATGGTTAGCCATGTTGATAACTGAGAGGGGGGGGGTGAATCAGTTATCCTAATTATTTCCCTTTTTGAACTTTCTTATTAATTAATGCAGCATTGAATCAAACACAAAAACATTACCATGAAATAAGAAACACATGACACAGTATTTTTGACGTGGAAACCCTGTTAAGGGAGAAAACCACGGGGTGATTAACCCAAAAATTATTCTCTGTTAGAAGAATAGGAAATTACAAAATGGCACTTGCCAATTAGGGCTCACTGCCCGAGCACACTGCTCACAAGAGGTCCACTGCCTACAAGAAGACACACTATCTACAAAGTGATAAGAATCACAGTCTTGAACTGATTGGAAGCATCTGCATATGCTGGAGTTCAGTTCCGGTTAGGCTCAGTACACTGATCTGCTGCACTTCATCTTTCCTCTGTTCTTTATTCTGCTATCCTTTCACATACCAGATTTTTCTTGCTACTTCTGCTCTGTTCTGCACTTATTCACATATCTCTTCATTCCTTCACACACTTCACAACTAAATCCATCCCCTATATATATCCGCACAAGTAATTTCATCACCTTTCTAGTCGGCATCCGGAACAGTCTAGTTTCTTACAAACTCTGTTCTGTCGGCTGAATCCTTGCTCACCAAGCAATGCGGATCAAGCATATACTTGTAGATATCATTAATCATGTCGGCCAAACATGATTCATGCCTTCACAACCTTTATCATCAACAGTAACACATCCGGAAAGTAGTCTGATACTATGTCAGTCAGTTCTTCCTCTGTTTTCATTGTCTCTCAGGAATCCGGTACTCAACTATTCATATCTTTTTCCTTGTCCATCACCGGAGGCTAAATCCTTGGAATATACCACTCAAGGTAGTCCTCTTGACTTCCCCAAATCCGCACTGCACCAAGATACTTCCTCTAAGAGATCCGGACCAATCTGTCGGACCTTGCCACATGCTCTGTTCTTGTTCACCGGACCACAACAATCTTTATTCTGACTTCCGGTAGGGACACACCATGACTTGCGGATATGTGGGATGACCTTTGTTGCCATCAATGACAACAACCATGAATCCATATAGTGTCTCTTGCCAACAATCTCCCCCTTTGGCATTGATGGCAACACTTAGTGAAAAATGACTAAGTGTTTACACTATGCTCCCCCTTGGTTGATGCTCTATCTTTATATACAATTTCCGGAACTCCCCCTTAGTTGGATTCCTCATTTTTCACTGCTCCTCACTCCCCCTTTGACATCAATGGCAAAGGGTAGGGTCCGCACACCAAAATTTTCAAAAATTTTCTATACATAGCCGCATATTTACATATTCACATATACTGAAGAATGTCTGCAAAGGATGTCTGCAATTGGATCATTTCTGTAGCCCAACTTTGCTTCATTCTATCCAAAATTGAAATGTGACCACTCAACAAAAATGCAAAAGCTTCTGCCCGCTTGAGATCTGTCGGATCATTTGTTTGGGCGGTGGTCTGAGCATCACTGATGGCCTCATGCATAGTTTCCAACTTAGGGATTATAATCCTTCTAAGTTCTCCCATCCGGTTAGTGATATTCTTCCTTTCCTTCTCAAGATTCTTTATTTCATTCAAGACTACAATAGTCTGACATTCTTGATTTATTATGGAGGAAGAGAGAGGATCAAAACTTTGAGATAAACTTTGTAGCTTGTCCTGTTCCTCTTTTATTTTCTTATCAATTGCTGCTGTTGCCTTTGACCAGGATATACAAAATTTGTAAATGTCACCGCCATCCTTAAGAGCATTTTCTAAGCTCTTTATTCCAATACTCACAATTCTCCTATCTTTAGAGATTAATTCTAATACTTCTGAAAGTCTTTTATCCAAAAATTCCTTCCGGACCTTTTCTTCAGCAGATTTTTCTAGAGATTCAAAATGTGTACTAACACTGCTGACTAAGGTTTTGAGATTACCGGAAGAGGAGGCTGTGGGATCCTTTTGAAAGGATGGCATGATCTTTTCTAGCACTCCAGATGCTACCTCCATAAGCTCACAGTCTTCCATGTGAGATTTCAGCAGCTTCTCTTTGACTTTCTCATCTGCAAATGAGGCTATTTTCATTGTTTGCACCGGTGACAAAGAGTCAAAATCTAATGGTCCTTTTAGCAGGTCCGGTTCATCAATTTCTATAGTGGCTTTTGTCAGGAATTCTTGAACAGTTTGTGCAGTGTCTCTTGCCGGAGACAGATGTTTCTTCTCTTCTACAGTTTTGTCCTTTTGAATCTTTTCTCCTTCCTTACTCTTACCACTTTCAGTCGTGGTTTTCTCTGTTGGGGTGCTGTCAACCTCTTTTTCTTTAGCTGCTGCTTCTTTCTCCTGTAGTTTCTCTTCTTCTTGGGATCCGGAGACTGTAGGGGAAACCGAAGGAGAGATGTTTGTCTGTTCAGGGCCCACTTCTTCCGGAACAGATGATTCCAAATCCGCAGCTGTTTCTGCACCTAAGTCCTCTACAACAGGAAGATTGAACCTTTTGAAGGCCTTCCGGAGGATCTCTTCTGTCTCTTGGGCCACTTTGTCAGTCTCACCAAGCATGAGTTGATTCATCCTGGCTTTACTTCTGAACTCATCTTTGCAGTCTTTGAAGATTATGTTCATTGTCTTGGGATCAATTTGAGGATATAGCTGAATAGCTATCTGCTCCCGGATCTCAAGATCTTTTACATGAGCATTATTCTTTCTTATTTCTAATTCCTTTTCTAGGCTTTTAGGAATAAGAGATATGATCTCAATGAAAGCCTTATTGTATATGTTCAGATATTTGACTGTGGCTTCCTGCAGAATCTTTTGGTCAGCCTCACTGTAGTCATCATAAAATTCAGTCATTGGTTGAAGGTTTCCATCCACCGTGACCGACTTGATTACACTCTCTAGAGACAGAGTGGGCTTTTCAACAGATACCTCTGCCATTTCATCCTTGTCTTGGCCTGTGGAGGGTTTACCGGATCCTTTCTTCTTCTACTTCTTTATTTCTTTTACTCCCTCATCTGACTCTGTTTCCTCTTCATCCTTTTGGCTTTCATAAGCCCTTGTGGCTTTTGTCTTGGATCTTTTACCGGATGCCTGGACTTCCGGTTTTGAACTTTTGGTTGTGGGAGGTGTAGATCTTTTTGATGATCTGGTCCGGGTGGGAGTTTCAACCGGAACACTTTCTTTTCTCTTCTTCCTCAGTCTTCCTCCTCTTTTCCCGGCTGGCATCAAGTGCCTCTTTTGAGATGCCTAGGCCTTGAGCAATATGCTCAACTTCTTTTCTTACCTTCCTGTTTATCTTCGGTTCCCTGAGTTCTACATGTATCTTTACACTCAGTTCCTCAAAGGTTCCAAACCTTTCTGCCTTTGGATCTTTGGGCTGACTTAGCATGTGTTGAACATGCAGCTCCACTATTTGTTCATCCACTTCATACCCCATGGGCATGATCCATACAGTTCTTGGTTCTACTGCCTCCATTAGACACTGATCTGTTTCTACCATGAAGCATACTGTGTCTTTGTACTTTTCAACAAGGGATTGGGGTATTCTTTCTCTTGCATGCATCATGCTTTGGAAGTTCTTGAAGTATCCCCATAGAGCTGTATTTCTTGCTTTAGCATCCCCAAGTCCATGCAAATAGTCTCTGATTTGGATGGCAACCGGTCTGTCATTCTGCCATATCCATCCACTGGATCCAGGAAGCTCATTCATGTAGTAAAAGAAGAGACAAAGGATCAGATTGCCATACTTGAAGGAGTTTTTCTTGTCCTTCTTGATCTTCTGCAGATTTTCAAAGAGTTGGTTCACCAGAAGCTCACACAAGTCATAGTCTGCATTCTCCTTTAACATTTGATAAGCTGTGTAGATTGCAGTTCCCGGTACTAAATTTTCCCTACTGGAGTGATAGATTTTGTAACCAATTATCATAGCTACAAATTTGACATCCGGTTCAATGATGTCATCAACTGTCATAGCTCTCTTGTCAAACTTGGATCCGGTTGCATCACTAACTATCTGATTTTTGACAGACTTGAGAACAGGTAATCCACCGGATGAGTGCAGACCGGTTACAGCCCTAATTGCATCCTTGGTGATCTTGAAGGGCTTGTTCAACCATAGGAAGTTGTCATGTACTCTGCTTAGTACATACCGGACCCATTCATCTTCTTCAAAACAGGGGAAATGAATGCACTGTGCAAAGTGTTTGTCCCGGATGGCTTTGTACTGAGGTTTGATCTCAAAGGAGTCATCTATCAATTGTTTGTGATAGATATCCATTAGTTTTGATTCTCCAAAGTCTTCAAGATTCGCATGGATGTAAACCCTAATATCTTCCGTATGCAATACACCATGAGGAACACTAGAGAAGGCTCCTAGTGGATCTACCTCCAACGATTTGTAAGGATGTTTCTTGAATGTGGGGCGAGGTCTATCAGAGATCTTAACTATACTTGGAGTAGCCATTCTTCAAAGATTTGCAGTGAGATAATGAAAACGGAGAATACCTTATGCGCCTTCGGTTAGCACGGAGTGGTTGAATTGATTTCTTTATGCAATGACTTCGGCAGGAGATCTTTGGTGTGCTTGAAGAATCTTGTTGCAGAGCTCCACTTTTCACTTCTTTTTGAGTGTAGAATGAGCAAATGATTTTTGAGAAATCCCTTATATTGCTCTGCAAACCCTAATATCTATTTGCAATAAATGCTTCACCTATATTATTCTGGTTTGTCTTGTCCGGATAGCTTGGAGTATCCTGGATCAGTCCTGATCTATGAACATCATGCGGATCTTTCAATCATGAATAAATCGAGATGACACATTACAAGAACATCCCAAACACTCTGTCCAATCCGCAGAATAAGATAGTGCACTTCCGGATCTCTCCGGACCTTTTTGTAATCCTCTGTCATACCGGAGCATCTCCCGGAACAGGTCTTACTTGATCAATCACAGCTTCTTAATAACTCCATGCGGACCTCTGAAATCTTATCTGGATCATCTCAAGACTTATATCTTTAAACCCCTTACTCCGCATCTTGTGCCACATCCGGCACCACTTGATTGGCTAGGGGAACAGGATTTTCTTTGAGTCTCCCCCTGAGCCAGAGCTCACTTTTTAATTTCTGAAAGAAATATCAGCACTAGAGTCTGGTGCGGATCCAACCTCTACATTCTCTGAACTTTTCTTCACCCAAATCTTGCTCATCTGATTCCTAACTTCATCCGCATTCATCTTTTGTTTACCCTTGTCTTGATTCTGATTATACACCGGACCTCTTTTGTCCTGATTCTTGCTTTTGCAGACTTTAGCATTATGACCAGACCTATTACAGATTTGGCAAATAACATTTCTTTGCATATTTGACTGATATCCTCTTGATCTGCATTGATTAGCCATATGACCTACTCTATTGCATGTAAAGCATCTACCTTTGAATGATTTGTTTACTTGCATATTTCTGCATTCATGGGATTTGTGTCCATACCTTTTGCAGTTGAAGCACTGTCCGGAGAAGGATGAATTAATCTGATTCATTCTCTTTCTGCACTGATTAGCTTTGTGACCAAAGTGGTTGCAGCTGTGGCAGTATCCATTGAAAGATGGATATCTTTGAGCATTGGGCTGTGTTACCGGAGGTCTTCTAGGCCTGCTCCTTGGATTTTCTGATCCAAAATTCTTTTGACCGGATCCGGAGCTTTCTCCTTTCTCATATCCCAAACCATACTTGTCATCTATCCTCTTTTGACTTCCAAGAAGAACTTCAAGTTGAGCAGAACTTATCTTGAATTTCTCTTTATATTCATTTGCTGTTTGAAGGTCTCTTTTGAGAGAGGCAATTTGATCCTCAAGTTTTTCTTCATTATCTTTGGCATCTTCAAGATCAGATTCAAGATGTCTGATAATCCTGTCCATCTGGTGGCATTCTTCTAATTTTTCTTTAAGAGATTGTCTTAGATTGTCTTCAGCCTTTCTTTTTTCTTCAATCTCTTGAGTAAACTTTATAGTTCCTGATTCCATTTCATGTCTTAACATAATGACTTCTTTTGATAACTTTTCACATAACTTGGTTTGCTCAGTCAATTCTTCATTTGTATTGCTTTCATCACTTTGTCTTGCCAATTGTTGGAGCAGCTCCTTTCTCTTTTTCATAGAGAGACTTAATTTGTCTTTTAATTCTCTCATGAATTCATCAGCCTGTTTGAGTCTTTCCTTTAATTCATTGACTTCAGAATTTGATTGTTCAAGATCCTCAAGGGCAGTCTTGAGTTGCTCCCTTAAACCATATGCATCCATTTGAACTCCCAGATCTTCCTCAAGCTGTTAGGCTCTATTAGGAGGAACTTGGCTCTGATACCAATTGTTGATAACTGAGAGGGGGGTGAATCAGTTATCCTAATTATTTCCCTTTTTGAACTTTCTTATTAATTAATGCATCATTGAATCAAACACAAAAACATTACCATGAAATAAGAAACACATGACACAGTATTTTTGACGTGGAAACCCTGTTAAGGGAGAAAACCACGGGGTGATTAACCCAAAAATTATTCTCTGTTAGAAGAATAGGAAATTACAAAATGGCACTTGCCAATTAGGGCTCACTGCCCGAGCACATTGCTCACAAGAGGTCCACTGCCTACAAGAAGACACACTGTCTACAAAGTGATAAGAATCACAGTCTTGAACTGATTGGAAGCATCTGCATATGCTGGAGTTCAGTTCTGGTTAGGCTCAGTACACTGATCTGCTGCACTTCATCTTTCCTCTGTTCTTTATTCTGCTATCCTTTCACATACCGGATTTTTCTTGCTACTTCTGCTCTGTTCTGCACTTATTCGCATATCTCTTCATTCCTTCACACACTTCACAACTAAATCCATCCCCTATATATATCCGCACAAGTAATTTCATCACCTTTCTAGTCGGCATCCGGAACAGTCTAGTTTCTTACAAACTCTGTTCTGTCGGCTGAATCCTTGCTCACCAAGCAATGCGGATCAAGCATATACTTGTAGATATCATTAATCATGTCGGCCAAACATGATTCATGCCTTCACAACCTTTATCATCAACAGTAACACATCCAGAAAGTAGTCTGATACTATGTCAGTTAGTTCTTCCTCTGTTTTCACTGTCTCTCAGGAATCCGGTACTCAACTATTCATATCTTTTTCCTTGTCCATCACCGGAGGCTAAATCCTTGGAATATACCACTCAAGGTAGTCCTCTTGACTTCCCCAAATCCGTACTACACCAAGATACTTCCTCTGAGAGATCCAGACCAATCTGTCGGACCTTGCCACATGCTCTGTTCTTGTTCACCGGACCACAACAATCTTTATTCTGACTTCCGGTAGGGACACACCATGACTTGCGGATATGTGGGATGACCTTTGTTGCCATCAATGACAACAACCATGAATCCATATAGTGTCTCTTGCCAACAAGCCAGTAATATCATGTTCTCAGGATCTTCTTTGCTAAGGTAGGTCCACTAGAGTTTGCCCCACAAATGCCTTTGTGCACTTCTTGCAAGGCCACTTTGGCTTCCCTAGAGTCAAGACATCGTAAAAGAGTACCATAAAGACTTCTTCGATAGAGGGTGTCTCCTATGAGGGTAAAACGGGAGGCTCAATGGATGAAGCTTTTGCATTGTGCGGATGATAGGTTTGGTGGGATGATGTTGTCGTGAAGGTACATGTAAGTCTCTTGATACTAGGGGGATAAAAGACCAACAATGTCGCACAGCTCTTGGGGCACATCATAAGCCAGTGTGGGGAGCTCTTCAATCAGGAACTCACACTACTTTCTATCCTTTTTCATATCGACCAAGGATCCTTTTGTGGCCATAACATCCACTGCTTTGTTGTTCAATTTTAGAATTTTCTCAAAGTGGATATCATAGAAATAATCTTTGAATTCATCAACCATTCTTTTGTAAGGCAAGAGTTTGTCATCCTTTGTCTTATACTCATTGTTCACCTACTTGATAACTAACTAGGAGTCTCCATAAACTATCAGCTTCTCAATTTTCCACTGTATTGCCATGCAGATTCCTGTGATGAGGGCATCATACTCTGCTACATTATTCGTGCATGGAAATGTGATTTTGTAGGATTTAAGAATAGTGTCTCCTTGAGGGGTGACAAACAAGATGCCTGCCCCCAAGCCACGATGTGTGTAAGATCCATCAAAATACATTTTCCATGTATCAATTGCTGGCGTTATTGTCAATATGGACTCATCTAGAAATTATGCAAGTAGTGGTTATTTTGTTGGGATTGGTGCATCAGCCACTTGATCAACAATCACTTGTCCTTTAATGGATTTCCTTTTTGTATATTCAATATCAAACTTGCTCAAGATCATTACCCACTTAGCCATTCGTCCTGTAAGAGCTGCTCTAGTAAGTAGATACTTTAATGGATCAATCATGGCAATGAGCTTGGTCTTATGATTGAGCATGTAGTGTATTAACTTTTGGGAAGTAAAGAAAATGGTGAGACATGCTCATTAAATTGGAGTGTAGTTTAGCTCATAGGTCACCAAGGTGCGAATGATGTAGTATATATCTCTTCCTTTTCCTTGTTCATTGTGCTATGCTAACAAGGCCCCTATTGTGGTTTTTGTTGTTGAAATGTACAAAAGGAGGGACTCTCCTTTCTTTGGTGGAATAAGGATAGGTTGGTTAGATGTAGACACCTAAAATCAACCATGCCACAACATCACCTTGTCAATACATCATTTGAGACACTTGATCTGACGTTTTGTCCTAATAACCCTTCCATCACCCAATTGGTTAAATAAATCATATTTATTTAACTAATCCCATCCTAATCCCATTTTAATCCTCTAGCCAATTAAATAAATTATATTTATTTAATTAGTTTCAACTTTTCCCTCATCCAAATTAATTGAATAAATTAAATATTTATTTAATTAATGTATTCCACATCATCCCTCATCCAAATTAATTAAATAAATTAAATATTTATTTAATTAATGTATTCCACATCATTCCTTTCCAAAATTAAATAATTTTATTATTTAATTCCACCTTTGTCTCCATGTAAGGTGGAAGCCATTTGACTCTAAATCCTCTCATTTAACCTTCATGAGACACTTTTCAAATAACTACAACTTCTTGTATCATTTAATCCTAGCCATCCATCCCTAATATAATCTAAGCCATCCATTCCTATCACTCATATCCTATAAATTAAGCCTTACTCAAGTCATTTGGGGGCTTTAGAGGGACTCTTGAGGATCCACATTTCAAGTATCATTACGTTGTTGAAAATCATTCTAGGTTTTCTCATCCATCATCTTCTCACTATTGTTATGCTGCAGAAATGAGAAACCAACATTCCTCCCACAATCATCCTTCAAAATTTTGCATGCCTATGCGAGGTTGAGAAGAGCAATGGACATAAATCAAATCTAGCTTGGAGATCGGTTTGCATTGCTTTCTTATTTTCATTTTCATGCTAGTTTGTACTCTATTGTGCTTGTTAAGGTTTCATTATTGTTGTTCACGTATTAGCCCTAAATTTTACCCTAGCTACATCTAGCACTCCTAGTGGGACTTGACGTGAATTTACACGCTTAAATTTGCAAATCTACTAGCTTATTTTTTGCAGGTTTTATTAACTTTTTGTTGCAGGTCTACCATTGTTTGGACAAAACCCTAGGTTTTAAAGATTTCATCGTATCTTCCAAATGGATGTGAATTTTTATACAAGATTTTCACAAATTTTTTTCCATCATCTAAGGAAGCTACAACAAAAAAATTGTGGGTTTATTGCCATTTTTGTAGGAGTTATCACGATTGTATGTTTTTTTTCATAAAATTAACTTTATGGGCACAAATCGGTGAATTTTTTAGAAAATCTTAAATTTCTAGAAATTCTAATGGGGTTTTGTGTTTTACAAATTTAATTTGGAGGTCAAATACGGTGCGAAAAAATTGGATCTTTGTTTACTGTAGGTTTTTCACAAATCCACATTTCTAGGTGTAAATCAAGGAATTCTTCTGACTTCTTTACATTTTTGGAAAGCTCTCAGAAAATTAGTAGGGGTCTCTTCTTTGATTTTTTAGTTTTCAAATAAAAAATGTCTTAAAATAATCAAATCTAATTTAGCTATGTATCTGAAATTATAATTTTCTTTTGCTGATGAGCTTATCTTTTTATGGCTATATTATAACATTATTTTATGATTTTGTAGGGGTTTCAACATCAGTTCTAATACATTTTCTTGTAGCTAAAACAAGATTATCCTTTTCAATTTGACATACTTATTTTGTAGTATGATTTCATCTTTATGATTTATCCCTTGATGTCATCATAACACACTTGTTTGCAAGTTTACTCACTTTCTTCTTGTTTTCATGGCTTGTAGGTGATCATATGGAGCTGTAGCAACGTTTACATTAGTCACATCAGCAGATTGGAAAGAAAAAAATTTTAGGTACACTCATTTCATCTCTTGTCTTTTCATTTCATCAATCAATCTTGCTTGTCTCACATCTCAATTTGGGCATAAAAAGAACATCTTGTTTGCATCACACATTTGGATTTGGTTTCTAAAATAAACATTTGTCTTTATTCACATCAAAATTGGGCATTAAAATGAACCATTGTCTTCTTTTCACACATTTGACTTGGGACTAAAAAGAACAAGTGTCTTCATTGCTTGGTGAATTTGAGTGAGGTTAGGGGTGTGTATGTTCTTCTCATGCACTTTGTGCAATTTTGAGAATCAAAAACACCTCTCATCCATTCACTTTCACACCACACATCTCATTTTCTAAGGGAAATTAACAAGTACGAGTGTGAATCAAGTGTGAGTGTGTATACTCTCTCCTTGCACCACAAGGTGATCTTGGAGATCAAAAAAACACCTCACTTGGTTTGCTTTTATCATACCCTTACTAGGAGGCCTGCTTGGAGACACACCACTCTAAGGGACAACCTCAACTCTAGCATTCTGATGGAGTCTAAATAGAGAGGTGTGAATCGAAAGACACCCTCTTTGGAAGTGAAAATATTGTCATTCGGACTAAGCCCCCAAGAACTTTATACCTTGGGGAAGTGAAGGTGAAGGGTGGATTAACCCTTTCTCCCAGTTGTGTGGCATTATTTCACTTTCATTTCACGAAATTGGGCCCCCTGTACCTTGTGTATATTGGGGACATTCCTAGATCACTTGTACATCCTAGCATAAGACCTATTGGCCACACCAACTTGATTAATATTAGGCTTGTTGATGTGTCTTCAAGTGCCTTCATAATCATAACAATAAATCTTGAAAGATAAACTTGCCATTGTGTTTGGTGTGTGTGATTCAAACATGTACATGTGAAATCTTTTTCCTGAACATTGCCCAAAGTTGAGCTATCACTAAACACATTCTACATCATCCTCATCATCCTTGTCACAACATCCATCCTACGCCAAGTCATCTTCATCGTAATCCAAATCCTAATCATCCTACTTGTCATATCTACACCATCATAATCATTATTCAAATCAATTCATTCCGAGAGTCTACCCATGTCTTTCACCCTCGCCTATCCTCTCAAGGGGGCATCATTTCACATCATCCTAACAATTCTTGTCATCAATACCATCATATATCCACATCATCATAATCATTATTCACTTTAATTCATTTGTATTTTGGAACAATTTCAAGCCATGGTTGGACATCTTACATCCACTAATCATTTGGTCTTCACTGAAAAGGACATGCTCAACAATGATTCATCCCATAATAAACCCCTTTACATAGAAGTTATAATCAAAAGGTGTTTAGTCAAAAGGGTCCTAATAGATTTTAGCTCAATGTTAAACTTGTGCACTCTAAGGTTTTTTAAACTATTGGGATACTCCACTGCGTATATTGAAAGATACCATTCCATCACTATTAAGGCCTATGATGAAATTGAAAGTAGATCTGAAGGTACTATTGATTGTCCATCCAATTAGGTCCAGCCCTAGTGGAAATTACTTAAGTCTTAATGTCCCATATAATATCCTCTTAGGACACCCATGCATTCATGCCATAAGGGCTTTTCCTTCCACCTATCACAGATGCATCAAATTTCTATTTAATGACCAAGAGGTTACCATTTATGCTGACCCAAATCCTTTTGAATATTGCCGCTTGTTGGAAAGACCATATCGTAAATCTCATTATTGCCCAATCAATGACATGGCCCAATCATCTACCTCATATATTAACCCATCCACCTTAACCTCTTCATCCAAGCCACCACCATCATCCATACAACATCAACAACACTTTCCACCCCAATTCTATAATCCATTCCCCTCAACTTCATAAAAACCCAATTCATCCACATATCATGTCAATTCTACATCACCATACCTCACTTATTCTAATATCAACCAACATCCATATCAATCCATACCCTAAGATATTTTATCTACATATCCCACCATTTCACCTAACCACCAAATTCATCAAGTGCCTTCACAACAAGAACATACAAGCCTAAGTTACCCTTTGCAACAAGATCAAACATCCTTAAGTCCTCATGCTACCTTTGACAAGGGAGATACCAATATAGATTATGTATCCTATGAGTACCCTCCATCACTATCCACTCAAATGCCAATCCACAAGCCTACTAGTCGTATACCAACACCATCATGTACTCCCAATCCTAATTCATTGGTCCCTCAACCTTCTAATCCATCAAGCCCTTCATTACCATCATCCCCATGTTCCTCCAATCTTCCACGAAAAGATCCTTGGGAGGTAACCCTACACAATTGGTCCAAGCACAATTATGTGAGCCACCCCTAATAAAACCATATAATCCTAGTCCATCCAAGCACATTATCCCTCCATCTAGTTCAAATCCTAATATGTCCAATACCATTATCCCTCCACCTAATCCTAATCCTAAGCCTACAACACCATCCACCATTATTATCCATCCATTATATTATCCATACACCCATACACTTATGAAGGATGTGATCCAATGGCTATTAGCAAGGAATGTTTCCATGTCAAACACATATCCTTGAGTCTATCAAAGAGCCTTCAAACACCTTGTCTATTCCTCCAACCCCATCATGTGGTCCACAACCCATCAAGCCTATTGAGAGATCTCCAACCGTGAGTCCAAGTCAAGATCCATTAGACCCTCATGTTGTTGAGCATCTAGAGCCTCTCAAGCCTATCCAAGAGTCTCCCACATCCATTTCCACCCAAAATAAAGAGATATGTCAAGAGTATACTCTAAAGCATGTGGAAACATTAATCCCTCATCTAAATCAAGATCAAAGCATGTCCCTTCATCCTATTCATAACCTATATCTTTTCTATGATTAAGATATTATCCATGATGAAGAACCTATCCATGAGCAACTTGATCCTATCCATAAGCCCACAACTATCCATGAACAATCAATCCAAGTTAAACCTATCCATAACCAATTTCTTTTCTATGATCAAGATGATATCTATGATGAAGAGCTTATCTATGAGCAACTTGATCCTATCGATAATCCCATAGCTATCCATGAGCAAGAAATCAATCCTCCATCTAGCTCTATCCATGATCCCAAAACACCCATTTCCCTTGATGAGACACTTGGCTCCCAAGTACACATAGACGATCAAACAAATAGCTTGGGTCATAATGATAAGCATGATCCTAATGATCCTTCATCCACTATTGACCATGTTACAAATCCACCATCATATCCCATTGGTCTTACTAGGTACTTCATCCATGAATGTTCTTCTATAGGAAAGAAAGAACCATTGTCTACCACCTCACCTTCTCCATTGAATAATGAGCTCAAGTCTAGTGTCCAAAACACCAATAGTACCATTGTCCATCACATACTCCAAAAAATGAATTATCAAGGTAAAGGCTTAGGCCTTCATGAACAAGATATTTTGGAGCCTATCCATGTCAAAGTCCCTACACGCTCATATTGGCCTTGGATATACACCCCAAGGAAAACAATCTCAAGATGTTGGTACTACCTCCATGCCTCCTAAATCCACCTCCTTCTATCCAAAACCCCATGCATCCTATCATACTCCCAAAATATATGTTTCTAGTCCTCCTCCATTATCCTACAAAGCTCAAAAGAATGTGACCACACACCTTCCACCATCCAATTTACCTCCACTACTTCCAACTCCTAATACCCCTCCATCCACTCTACCACCATTGCTCCCAATTCCTAATATCCCTATCATCCAATGCCCCTCATCCATTTACCCACAAATCCACTTTTAATCCCTCCATCCACAAATAATCTCCAATTCCTAATCATGACCAATCAATGGACACATTGTATAAACATGAAGTTTTCATCAATCCTATGGGATTCAAAATATAAAATTTGGATGCCTCTACCTATAAAGCTAAAAATCATAAGGATCCTCATGTCTTAGAGCACAAATGCAAAGAACCAAAGAAAAATACATCCAAAAAGCTACCCAAGCCCATACTTCCACAACAAAAGTCCAAGACTAAAATGGTTTGGGTACCTAAACGAAAATAAATCACGTCAAATGAAGCATCCCAAAAATCCCACTCTGTTCAAAAATCCCAAAAATCCCATTTACTCCATAAATCACAATGCCAAAAATCATAAAAATTCTAAGTCTATGTGGTACCTAAAATCCTACATTTCCATCCTATAAGACAAACATCACCATTGCTTCCTACACCTCTTCCAAACCAAAAGCTTCAATGTTTATCATGGTTTGTGTAGCCATTGGTTTTGGTTCCTTTCCATTCCACAACATTCCCACATACCTCCATCACCACATCTTTCATCCACTATCTGACATATCTCCCCATCACCTCCCTATGGTCCATGCTTTTGAATATGCCTTTCATCCATCCTTTTACATGAATCCTACATAATCCACATTGAAATCTACTATCTTTCCATCCATAATCCAAATCCAAATCCACTATCCTTCCATCCATAATCCACATCATAATCCACTATTCTACCCTACCATAAACCTCATAATCCACTATCTTTCCATACATAACCCACATCATAGTCCACTATCCCCCATCCATCCATCCTTGCATGAACCTTTCATAATCCACATCAAAATCCACTATCTATCTACTCCATCTCCCTTTAACGCAATCCCCTACCAACATCTATGAGCATAATGACATTTGACATGGTCCATGTGCTGACATCCCTCTCTAGTGGGACAACATCACCCTTCATGGATCTAGATGCTTGAGTCCCTCTTAACCATATCCACCTACCATGTCCAAATATCCCATAAAAAAATCAAAATAGTAAAGAGAAATCCCTTCATCCAATGGTGAAAACCACCCTTGGTGGTGCCTTGGATAAGTACCATGATGAAAACTTGGCAAACAAGTGTCATGTGTAGGTTGATTATATATGTCACTTACACTTGGGGGCACGTTGTCTCATCCAATCTATCATTTTCCATCCTATCGTGTCCTATCTTACCATATCCTACCATCCTTAGCCATTACACCCACATACCTATCATATTGAGTCCATTCATCCTCCCTTCCTCCTTTTGATCTTGATAAAAATATGGGGGCAAAATGTTGACAAATGCTTTGGATATCTCTTGATATACCTTATACTTTCCAAACAAATCCATCATATCATCCTTTCGTCATAAGTTTTGTCATGTAAAATCCTAAGTCTACTGCCTAGAATGGGGGCATATTATTCCTATGTGACATAGTCTTTGGAGATCACATCCTAGCTCCCTTATGATGCATACATCCATTCCACTATATCTTATCCTTTTATCCATCCATTTATCATGAGCTTTCCATTCCATGGCCTATCCTTTTATCCATCCATCTATCATGAGTCTCCCATTCCACTATGGTCTATCCTCTTACCCACCCATCTATCATGAATCTTCCATCCCATCTATCTATCATGAGCCTGCCATCACATTTACTAATTGCCCATCCTTTTATCCATCCAATCTACCTCCATCCTTGCATCTAGACTTGGTCTTCCCTTGTGATTGGTTTCTAGCATAAAGGCTATCAAACCAATGCCATCCCAAAACATTCAAAAATCTAAAAAGTCAAAATATTTCAAAAACACAAAAATTAAATATTCCTAAAAATCCAAAAAAAAGGAAAACATGTTAAAAATCCAAAAAAATCACAACATAAAAAAAAATCAAAAATACAAAAAAAATCAAATATCCAACAAAAATCCAAGCAATAAAATCAATCCAATCATCAATTCAATTCATTAATCCAAATCAATCAAATCAATCAAATCAATAAAATTAATCAATCCATCATCATCAAAATCAAAGCAAATCAATCCAATCATCAAGTCAAATCAATCAAATCAACTCATCAAATCAACTAGTTCCTCAAATCAAATCATCAAGTCAATCCAAGCAATAATCCAAATGCAAGTCAATCATTAATCCATACCAATCAAGTTAATCAATCTTGTCAAATTATCCAATCATATCAATGGTCTTGATCCTAATCTTGTCGTAAACCAAATCAATCATCACCATCATCACCAATGGGATATGTCTTTCCTGCATCATTGTGTTGATCTAGGGATATATCATTCCCCACAATGACAACACTATCATCATCATCAATCAATCCATCAATCAATTAATCATTAGTTTACATCTTGACAGGGGCAATACCTTGTTTTTTTGAATTATTTATGCATGCTTGCTTGCTTGCTTGTGTGTGTTATCTTTTTATCTTGTATTTGTATCACATCCATATCATTCCAGGTAATATTCGGATATTGTGTATGTAGGAATAGATTTTTACATTATCCTTTGCATCTAAGGTCATATCATACTTTTTGTGCATTAGGACTTCAATGCTCTAAGTTTTCTTCCTCATACGTTTAGACAAGGTTGTATTACGTTGGGTACATAAGACACATCATCACCCTAGTCGTTATACCTTGGTGCATAATGTCTAGTGCTACATCAAATTATATGGTTGCTCACTTCATTGCAACATAATGTATCATTCATCTCTTTCATCCATCCTTTATCTTCCATCCTTCATACCCTTATCTATCCTTTGTCATTTCATTCTTTCGAGAGCCTACCTGTGTTCTTCCAACCCGCCTATTCTCTTGAGGGGGCATCATCATATCCTTAAATCATCATCACATCTCTACATCCATTCATCTTTATCACTCTTTCAAGTGGCTGGGGCATCCTTTTCCCATCCATCCATGCCTTATCTTCTTTGAAATGATGTTACTTCTCTTAGTCATAACATCATTTCAAAGAGGGGCAAAATGTAGACACCTAAAATTGACCATGTCACAACATCACCTTGTCGATACATCATTTGAGACACCTGATCCAATGTTTTTCCCTAGTAACCCTTCCATCACCCAATTAGTTAAATAAATCATATTTATTTAACTAATTCCATCCTAATCCCATTTTAATCCTCTAGCTAATTAATTAAATAAATTATATTTATTTAATTAGTTTCCACTTTTCCCTCATCCAAATTAATTAAATAAATTAAACATTTATTTAATTAATTAATTCCACATCATCCCTCATCTAAATTAATTAAATAAATTAAATATTTATTTAATTAATGTATTCCACATCATTCCTTTCCAAAATTAAATAATTTAATTATTTAATTCCACTTTTGTCTCTATCTCCACATTTGTCTCCATGTAAGGTGGAAGCCATTTGACTTTAAATCCTCTCATTCAACCTTCATGAGACACTTGTCAAATGACTACAACTTCTTGTATCGTATAATCCTAGCCATCCATCCCTAATCTAATCCTAGCCATCCATTCCTATCACTCATATCCTATAAATCAAGCCTTACCCAAGCCATTTGGGGGATTTTATATGGGCTCTTGAGATCCACATTTCAAGTATCATTACGCTATTGAAATCATTCTAGGTTTTCTCATCCATTGATAAGGGTCATTGTACCTCATCATTTAATCATGTTTCAGGTGTCAAATCCAGGGCTATGTCCTTGGCTATCTGCAATTAGGAATCCTATAGTTGCCAATTTTAGCTAACTAACTCTAATGACCTTTACTGATTTAAAGAAACTGATTTATCTGCTATGAAATGAATTCCAAGAATATTGAAAATAGAACTGAACAGTAAATTACTTAAAGCAAATCTATAAACTGAAACATACATCTATCTATGAAAACGGTAAGTATCTTTTAAAGCAAAACCTAAAATAACAAAAAATAGTACTAGCCTTCTTCCTTGGTGGTGAGAGTAGGCCCTTGCTCCACACCCTTAGGGCTAAAGACTAAAGCAAAGAATCAGCACAAGAGAATAATATCACAACTCGATTTAGTCCAATTCCATCAACTTGTATTCAGAAAAATATTGATATCAAAATGAGATTCAGAAATCAAAAGAAGAATCGCTGTCTTTTTTTTTGCTACTTTTGTAAGTTTATATCTAATATGTGATGAGAGATTACTCACCCTATTCTACTAGTTCATCTAAGAGATTACATCAATCTCTTTATTCCCCTAACAGTCTAACTACAAAATAAATATCCATGCAATAAAAATAGATTGAGTGGAACAAAAGTCCACACTGAATCTAAGTCTTAGTTTTAAATACAAACAAGCAGTGAGGCCTTGAAATATAGGTATTAAATTAGTTTATCAGTAACTCATGCAAAAACCAAAAAGAGATAAAAACTTCCAGCAGTTAACTATAGACTACCCTTAATTACTCAGGTGACGATTTGAGTAACATTAGGAGCATCCCGATCACCACTGGAAGTATCTGACCGATAGCTGTGCTAGAAATATGCACTGTTCTAAAAGGTGCCAGAGATGTATGTTTCTATCTATAGCTCCAAAGATATGTTTGTGACCTTCTTGTTCAACTCTGGAGATGCTCAAGACTTCAATCCAGCTCCGAAGATGCTCCACCTTTTTATTCCAAAAACCTTTCCAATCAATTTGCAAACATTGGAGACCATTGTGGTAGGCTGATGTCGACTCTAGAGATCATTAGGACTACCTCCGGAGATGCACAAAATTGTCTACCTGAACACCTGCACCTGTTGATTCAAAAAGAGAAGATTTCAGCATATTTCCATTAATTCAATGCATATTAGTCCTTCAATTAGAAATCATGATCTTAAGTAATTCATCTCTTATTAATCATCATTAGAACAATCTTATTAGCCTATTTAGGTGCAGTCATCAGGACAATGGAATAAAAAGGAGAAAAAGAGAGTTTAAAAGATGTATTTCATGGGTACTACCTAGCACTCATCATCCATCATCTTCTCGCTATTGTTATGCTGCAGAAATGAGCAACCAACATTCCTCCCACAATCATCCTTCAAAATTTTGCATGCCTATGCGAGGTTGAGAAGAGAAATGGAGATAAATCAAATCTACCTTGGAGATCAGTTTTCTTTGCTTTCTTATTTTCATTTTCATGGTAGTTTGCACTCTATTAAGCTTGTTAGGTTTTCATTATTGTTGTTCATGCATTAGCCCTAATTTTTACCCTAGCTACATTAGCAAGATACTCTTTTAGTTGTTCAAAAGCTTTCTGACACTGATTATCCCATAAAAAAGTTGTATTCTTACTAAGAAGATGTTGAAACGATTGACACTTGTCGGCAAGTTATACTATGAATCAGCAGATGGATTGTAGTTTCCCTTGTAGGCTTTGGAGATGCTTGAGTGTCTTGGGTGGAGCATCTTCACTATAGCCTTAACCTTGGCAGGATCGACTTCAATCCCTCTTATCGACACAATGTACCCTAGAAGCTTTCTAGAAGTGACCCTGAAGACACATTTCTTTGGATTCAGCTGCACATTGTATTGCTGTAGCCTGTTAAAGATTTTAGCCAACACATTTAAGTTCTCTTCTGTAGTTGTGGGACCTCCCAATAGATTGTCGACATAATATTCCATTATACTATGGAAGAGATCGTGGAAGATGACTGTCATTGCCCTCTAATATGCTCCTACATTCTTCATCCCAAAGGGCATCACAACCTAGCAGTATGTTCCCCATAGACATATGAAGGAGGTTTTTTGTTGATCTTCTTCAACTATCCTGATTTGGTTGTACCCTAAAAATCCATCCATTAAAGATAGAATCTCATGTCGTAGTAAGATCCACAATGATGTCTATGTTAGGTAGCAAAAAGTCATCCTTAGAGAAAGCCTTATTAAGGAATCTAAAATCTGTGCAACATCAAATGCCCCTAGTGAATTTGGCTACTGGTACAATGTTGGATACCCATTCAGGATAATCTATCAGGTGGATGAATCCCACATCCAGGAGTTTCTTGAGTTCTGCCTTGACGAGGAGTGCTATTTGGGGATTCATTTTCCTTAGCTTCTGTTTGATTGGATTCACATTAGTATGTACTGCAAGGTGATGAACAACTAGAGAGAGATCTCATCCCGACATGTCGACCTATGTCCATGCGAAGTTGTGGCTCCTCTGTTTGAAGAAAGTTAGGAAAGCCTCTTGTTCTCTCACTATAAGGGACTCTACTCAGAACGTGATCTTTGGTCTCCTTTGATACCAAGTTCATCTCATGTGATGCTTCAACTAGGATTGGTGATCTTTCTTGATATAGCTTAGATACTTTGGGGAGGTCCATTCTCTCATCTCCTAGCACCTCATGGAGGTTTTCACTAGGTGATACGTCCTTTATTTAATTTTTTCTTCATTTGAAAGTGCCACAAAGTGTTTTTCACTAGGGGATGTTATTTTTATTTTTATTTTTTTGTGTGACTAAGAGATTGGATGGTCTCCCCAACATATGTAGATGTGTTGAGTTCCATGATGTAGCCAACCCTATGATCTCTAAGGGGGAAATAATCTCTAACCCCCATCATTTCAACAACATCATTTTATGCAACATCAAGGATAGGAGGTCCTTGTTGGTCCTAGTCTATGAGTTGGGGGTTAACAAGAGGTATGTCATTGGATGTGGATGGCATGGTGGTTAAGGTGTAGATGGTGCATATGGATGATTCAAATAAATCGACGAAGTCACTAAAAGAATCTTGATGGTCCTCTTTGTTGATGTTGTTAACTGTAGGGAAGGCCTTAATGACCTCACTTAAGATACGTTCGACATTGGCGGGGGTAGACTCTTGTTTTCTGTACCCTAACCCATGAAGATACAAATTTCTTGTTGCTTGGAGGGGTTCCACAATTCCCTGTTCATGAAGGCCTATACCACTTTGTCCTTTGTAGCCCATGTAATTGACAATTTCAAGACCTTTGCCATAGATCTCAGTTGGGAGAGTAGGAGCTTCTTGATTTTCTTCTTCTTTGTACAACCATGAGGATATGTATTTGAGAACATCTTGTTCTAGGAGGTGTTTCTTCTCAAAGATAGGTGATGGTTTGCATTTCGATGACAACTATAGAAACCCCCTCTTCCTTAGGAATACCAAATGTTTTAGGATATGGTAATAAGCCCACAAAAAATGCGTTGTGTAGGTCATCTTCACCACATCCCATGTCGCTCACCTTGCTCTTGACCTCAGGAGGTGTGAATGTTTGTGAGGTGGTTGCGATATTAGAAGGATCAATGTATGAGGTAGATGGTTTAGTGGTGGTATTGGAAGTGGATGTTTTAGTAGCATTATTGTAAGGACAGAAGGTTCTATCATGTCCTTCCAAAAAGCTACAATATTAGAATGGATGGGATGGGCATAGATAGTGACTTTTGTGCCGTTATATGGAAACAGTAGGCATTGGTGGAATGTGGATGGGACAACTTGCATGGCATGGATCCATGGTCAGCTGAGAAGAATATTAGATGGAAGGTCAAGATCAAGGACTTGAAATTTGGTCTCCAAGATCTTTTGTCCTACTTGAATAGGAAGCTTGATGGTGCCGTCAAACAATCTTTCGGTGTCATCATATCCGTTGATGGTTATACATTCACTAGCATCTACAACCACATCGGAGTACCCCAAATGTTTTAGTAAGTTTAGAGTGCAAAGATTTAGGTCAGACCCACCATCTATTAAGACTTGTTTTATGATGTGTTTATGGATGTGGACTTCGATGTGTAGGGCTTCATTATGTAGGTCATTAGAGGCAGGAAGATCCTTTTCAGAGAAAGTGAGATGGTGAGGTGAGGCGATGTGGCCTACCATGGCTTGGAATTGGTCAACATTCAAATTGTTAGGGATTTGGGTCTCCATTAAGGCTTTGTTGAGGGCTTGCTTATGGAGGGGAGAGGTGCAAAGTAGCTCAAGAATGGAGATTTGTGTGGGGGTTTTTCCTAGATGATCTAGGAGGTTGTATTTGTGAATAGATTGTGGATTGGTAGGTGTGGACATGGAAGGTTGATTGCTACTAGGGGCTCCACAGATGGAAATGTGGCCACGACGAGTAGTGACAGTGTAATTGGGGTCTTGTCTCTAATGGTGATGGTGTTGATGTGGTTGGAAGAATCTTCTATTTGTCCCACGACAAAGTTGAAAGAAGAGGGAGGTGGTACAACATTGTATGCTTGATTGGAAGAGGATGCTTTTCATTTGTTATGGTTGAGAAGAGGATCGTTATATGCTCCTAAGTTAGCATTCAATGATTGTTTCAGTGGTTCATCAATGGTTATGTCACCCCTATCAATAAGGTCTTGTATATAATGTTTCAACCTCCTGTAGTTAGATGTCTTGTGCCCTTTCACATGATGATACTCACAATAGGCATTTTCATTGAACCAAGTGGGTTTAAATTGATTTTCGTCATAAGGTCTAATAGGGGTAACGTGATTAGGTCCGCCTTCACAAGGTTATTCATAACATTTTCAATGGGCTCTCCTAAGGGGTTTGAACTTTCTCTTAGGGTTGTTGTTTTGTCTCGGTGGTCCCTTGGGAACATTGACATTATTATTTGTGGATGTACTTGGTGGGGTGGGGTTTTGTATATTTTGGATGGCTTTTACATCAGTGATGCCATCGTTGAGTGTGGTCTTGTTCTTACCCAAAAGAAGGGTTTGTCATTTGATGGTGCGTTGGTGTTTGTGATGTTGTTGTTGACCTTGTTGTTGTTGTTGTTTTTGTGATCATTGGTGTAGATTTTTATCGAGCCTTTTTCAATAATGGCTTTTTCAATGGTTTTTCCTTTGTCAATAACCTCCTCAAAGGTTGATGTGCATTGAATTTGCAAATGGAACCCCATTTCTTGGTTAAGGTTGGCCACAAACATAGTGATAAGATGCTTCTTAGGAAAGGGCCAAGGAGTTTTCATTATAAACCTCTCCATCTTTGCAAAAAGGTGGCAAAGGATTCCCACTCTTTTATTTCATGTTGCAAAGATCAGTCATGGGTATGTGCAGGATCATCACAGGCAAAACAGTGGAAATGGAAAAAAAATTACGTCTTTACTTAGCCAGTTTCATGAATTGGCCAACTTTCACTTTCATAGGCATGTTAAAAATATCTGTTTGGAATAGATATCTGTTTTAAAATGGATATCCATTTTGTGGGTCCCAAAACCAATATCTGTTTTGGAGGTCCCAAAATAGATATCTGTTTTCCAAAAACGGATATCTATTTCTTGGAACTATACAAATAATTTTTTTTATTCTTTTCATTGGTTTATGCTTATAACTTACAATTCAACTTGTAAATTTCTATTGTTACATGGTTAACATCTTTTCAACTAATTGACAAAGTTGCATCTCTTTAAAATTTGAACCTCTCTCTCTAGTAATCACTAGTGAGTCTTGTTTGCAATGTGTGAGATGCACTAATAAAACCTTAGGCTCGATGTTGAATTGGTAGTGGTTGGTAAAGCTATGCATGAGATCTAAATTGAACTCATAGAACCAAGTAGTAATGTGTCAAACCATACAAGGCCATATTATATCACATGGAGGGAAAATTATTAGCAAGGACATAATCATCAATGGTGACAATTGTGGCTTGGACAAAGAAGTGTCTCATATGTGCAATGATATTGACTTGGACATTATATTATCAAATTTAAGCAAGACCATTTTATGAGGAGATGGTTGTAAGATGATGTCAATTGATAGTGGTGATTTAATCCATCCTATTGATGAGGAAGGAGGAGGAGAAGGGTTAACGTCTTCTAATTTCACTTACAACACCTTGAGTTTTGTGTAGATATAATTATAATTGGGAATATTTGTTAGATAAATGTCACATGGTGGAGGGATAGTGTTGGGATTAGTGATGATTGTTGTGGCAATGTTATGGTCAAATGTGTTATGAAAAGGAGGTGGCATGGGTAGTGGGCTATGAATGTTGGGAAAGGGTTAGGGAGGATGTAATGG